>CM019720.1:47626078-50293578 GCA_009760885.1 Achatina immaculata | reverse complement strand
AGGAACATGTGGGCAGGTGTATTCAGATACTTGGATATTTCCTACAGATGTTTTACGAGTTTTAGAAGATGTCCAGAGTTGCTTAGAAGATGTTCACGATCTAAAGAAGTGATCAAGATTTACAGACCTTCGTAGTTTAGGAGTCTTTGAATCAAAAGGAAATCTGGACAGTAGTAATATAACTCACCTGTTTTATATCAATTTTTTAAAATATAAATAGGAAACAACGAGGCTTTCGTATGGTAAATTAAGAGAACACAATGTTGTAGGATTAGGCCTCGGAAAAAAATCGTAGACAAAGTACTTTAGTTAGACATGAGAGAAAGAAAAATCACAAGAGAATTACCTGGGACTCGAACTACGGACTCTGGTAGAATGAGCAGCCGCGTAGCCAACGAGAGAACAGCGTACTAACTAACTGCGCTATCTCGCACCTCCTGTTTTATATCAGAGTTTATTTTCTAAACTTGGGATAGGACTTCCTTCGGACAATAAAACTTGTTGCCCCAAGCAACTATCCTTTAGATGTGAAACCTTTATTATTCTTCGTATTCTTTCTTCGTGTGTGTGTGTGTATATATGTACAGAGTGCCGTTGCTCGTGAGTGTTTTCTACCACGACACCGTAAGGTCAGTAAGTCAAATACCTCAGTTTCCCTAAGAAGGGTTTAGGCAACAGACGCGACCAGAGGACCGTGTAGGGACAATAGGTTAAATGGGTCAAATACTTCAGCGTTCCCAAGAACTCACAAACAGTGGTCTTCATCCCACTACCCAGTTCAACCTTCCTTGTACAAATCTCAGCCGTCACCCAAAGCTCCCAGTCTTTATCCGCCTCGCTGCGGGAATATACGAGGGCTCGGATTAGTGTCGGATTTAGAGCTGGTGAGGCCCTAAGCTATATAAAACTTGGAGCCTCTTTGTTTTTGTTAAAAAAAAAAATAAATAAAGTTCTGAAATTTTGCGACGCCTTCAGCGCCATGATACCCAAAACTTTAGCTTATGCCTACACCCAGAACTAACTGGGATACGTAAACCCCGAGTAATGTAGCAATTTAGAGATCAGGTCTCACCTGGCTTGGCGCGTTCAGGCTGGCTATGGAGTAAGACATTGCTGGGATAATCAGGTAGGCCACGCATGTGATGCATATCATCCTGAGATTCCATCCTTCCTGAAACGAGCAACATACACAAACAACAGCATCGTAATTTTACAGCGAAAGTGAAGAATCTTAGGTCTGTGACGAGACTCGTGTCTCAGGGACACATGACACGAGATGATGGGAGTTTGTAAGATGGAAATTAATAGAAGGAGAAAAAAAGATTACAGCTGTGATACACTGACATTATGACTCTTGACCATATAACTGTAGATATATGAGTATGAAAAGTGTGGGCCTGAGATTCACAAGGTGTGGGCAAGAGATTCATAAAGCACATATAAAACGTATGTTCAGTGTTCATGAGCATGAGGTGAAACGAATATGAAATTTAACTACATAATAGCACCATATTCAGCAGCTCAAAATAACAACACGGTCCCCATATATATATATATATATATATATATATATACATATATATATATATATATATATATATATATACACACATATATGTGAGACCTATGAGATTCGATGTAGGTCACCTTATAACTGTTTGCAGCCTCGTTTATATCAGTGAGGCTATCTTAAGCAGCTTTAGCCCTGACAACTTTCTGAACTATTTGCTAGTGACTTGGTCAAGTTAACACAAATGAATTTAATGTTAAAAAAAAACCCACATATCATGTTTACAGATACTGGTAACGTAGACTTTACAGCTGAAACAGTTAAACGTTACTGATACAGAAGTCAGACGTTACAGACTGAATGGTCATAAATCCTCATACCTACAAAACAGTCATACATCTACGGATGAAACACCCAGGCGTTACAAGATACAACAGCCAGATGTTATAGATAAAGAGGATGAAGACCCTCTCTCTCTCTCTCTCTCTCTCTGAACCTTAAGTGCCCAGGGCACATGGGGCTTCCGCAAGGGTTTTCCACAAATGCCTGTCCTTCGCCTTTTTTTCTGCTCTTGCCCAGGTGAGCCCTCTATTGCAAGGAAGCAAGGTGAAGCCGTAGCTAAAATCAGGGATGGGGAAACCATATCTGACCGAGACACTGTCCCATCTCACAACTGGTACCCCGAGTAACGGGCCTAGCCTGGCTAACAGGCCAGGGGTCGTCTTAGTTATCATGGCGGTGGGGTCTGTTAAAGAAATGTTGCATATCCCCCTATTTGTTAGCTGCAGCTCAGGGACTGATCAAAATAGACCCATAACCCGCTCCCTAACCGACACGATGCTGTGTCTCATCACCTTCACAGCATCGATTGCATAAACACCAGCTCTCAGCTCCAGGCAGTTAGAAGAAGAAGTTACGGATAAAACAGTCAGGTGTTACAGATAAAAGAGTAAAATGCTACTGATGCAGTAGTCAGACCAAACATTACAGATGAAACAGTGAAACATTACAAATCGATCAGTCAAACATTGCAGATGAAACAGTCAGATGCTACGGACTGAACAGTTAAACGCTACAAATGAAAAAGGTCAGATGTTACAGATAAAACAATCGAACTTTTAGACACAGAATGACTTCGTCAGAGCACAGTACACGAACTAACTACAGATACCCGAAACAAAAAAGAATCAAATACATTACAGAAATAAGTAAATATCAATGTTGCTTTCGTTTACAGATATGAATGCATGACACATAGAAAAGTGTCATAGAAAAGTGTCTTTTCTGTTAAT
Source organism: Achatina immaculata (assembly GCA_009760885.1). NCBI lineage: Eukaryota > Metazoa > Mollusca > Gastropoda > Stylommatophora > Achatinidae > Lissachatina > Lissachatina immaculata. The sequence continues at coordinate 50,290,776 of CM019720.1, read as the reverse complement.
CACTCTCCATGCGATGTGCCAATGAGCGCTAGAAGGGTGAAATAAGGGGGAGTGGAACTCAGACAACTATGGCTAGATGTTCACGTGACTAAGACTTAGATAATTACCATTCTAAATATCTGTTTCACACAACAACACGGTGGGTTTTCGTCATTCCAATCTAGTCTCTCTTCCTGCTGTTGGTCGTTGATAACCTGTGCCCAGGTTTATCTTTATATTTTGCCTCTTTATCTCTACTAAATTATCTTCGTTTCATAGTTTTTTTTTTCCCTGAATTTTTTTTTTCTATCCTAGATAATTTTAACTATAATTCGTTTAAAAACACGCATTAATTGTTCCGTTTTCTGGTCCTGATATTTGTTATTCGGTTTTTTGTATTGTTTTTGTTTTGCTTTCAACATTTCAGTTGTTTCAAAGCTGAGCAAATGAAGAACGTTTTAAATCTCAAGTTTGTTCTCAAGCTCTATGTGAAGTATAACTGCCATCTCGTATAACAAATACTACGTCGTTTATTTGGGTGCGGTGATTATTACATTCTGTTGAAGAAAAAAAAACCTCTTTTGAAAAGAAATGCATAAGGAAAATACTCGGTATAAAGTGGAACGAATTCAAGAACAACGCAGAGATAAGGTAGGCGAGCGAACAACAACCTGTCTCATGGGTGATCAGGAAAAGGAGATGGACATATGTTGATCACGTGATGAAACAGACAATCCCAAAACAAGCTATCAAGTGGAACACAACAGGCAGAAGAAAAAGAGGTCGACCACGTGAAACTGTAAAGAGAACATTGTTAAGAGAGGCCAAATTAGTAGGCATAAAATCCCTTGATGAGGTTGAAAAGCTCGCCTAAAACAGGAAAACTAGGCGAACTACCATGCGAGCCCTATGTGACGTTTAAAGCATGGGAAGGGTGTAAGATGTAAGTAATGTCTAATGGCTTTTCAAATCCCTTGCTTTTGCTGTCCCTTTATGCACAGTTGCTTATATAGGTCATATGCTGATGTTGCTACGAATCCTCTCGCTCCCACTTTTACAGCTATCACTTTTGCATTGACTCCTGCCCTCTGCCTCAGTTGCTTGACCAGATCATCGTACTTCTCACATTTGAATAAATGCTGCTCCTCTATTCTTGTTTCGTACGGAAACGTAAGCTTGATTATTATTAATTCCTGTTTTTCTATGGAGTGCACTACAATGTCCGGTCGCATTCCTGTGTTCTTGATAGCAGTGGGACTTTCTATAATGGATCATTTTATTATTTCATAGAGCGACTTTCACTGTATTAACATGTATTTTCATCTTGGTACTGTACATAGAGCTGCAAGACGTAGATTCTCTCTATCTGTTGCCCTGCCTACTGGAGTTGGCGATCATGCCTCTCCACAACCCTCTGTTCCGCACGCAGGCATATTCATAAACAAAAATACATTTTGATGGCTGGCGAGCCATAAGTTGAGATACTACTGGTTATTCTATGGAGGCATGTAGTTACAAGCAAGTAAATATTGAAAAACAGTTTGAGTTAAAGAATGAAATATTACTAATGGATTTTAAATGGTAGGGGGACGATCTTCCAGAGCTGTACTGCAGAGTCTTCCTGTCCGTGACTGTACGTGACTGTACGTGATTGTACGTGATTGTAAGTGATTAGTGGCTGATCACGCCATCCTTCCGTAAAATAAAACTGGCTCGATGAAGCACTGGAGTACTCTTTTCCTCACTCCCAGTGACAGTGATTTATTGCACAGAATACTTCTCATTTTCTGAAACATTATTTTGACCTGTGTTTATTCTGCTCTTTATCTCAGTTAGGGCATCTTCCATTCAAGGTCATTAATGTCCCCAAATATCTAAACTTCCCCGGCCTATTTTAGCATTGTGCCGTTACTGTCACTTTACATTCGGGATTTTTTTTTTTTTTGTCCTTTCTTTGAGATAACCATAACTTTCATTTTCTTCTAGTTCAAGGAAGGACACGAAGTGCCTGCAAAAAAAAAAAAAAACCCTTATCTTGATAAGAGTTTAATGACTACATGTGATCCCCAGGTAACGAATAACCTGACTTTCGATGACCCGCAGTTACGAGCGCCGTCACTGTTAAGTCATGTCGTGTCCCCTTAAAGTCCAGAAAGCGTTAATGTCACTTTTTTTTCTGTCAGAGAATCGTCGCCAGACAGAGACGTTCGTTTGACATTTGCCAAAAAAGAACAAAGCGAAAGATAAACTTGGAAGATCCTGACCAAGGAAAAGACTTTTGAGAAAGATACGAAAGCTTCCAAGTAGATTGTAAAGGGAGAGAATGTGGTAGTTTTCGCCTACATAAAGTTAGTGTATGTGGAGAGGCGGGTGGGGGGTGAGGGTGGTGAGGGTGGAACCTGCAAACGCCCCCGTAGCCCATAACTTATATTTAATTTGCTTTATGTGACTTTTGCTTTTTTTTAAAATTCAAATCAACTGAAATGTCACATTGCATTTGATGTTTTGTAACGATTTAAAAACAAAGATAAAGAACAGATTTGCTGAAACACTGATGATAAATATCTATAGAATAGTTAAGTCAATTATAAAAAAAAGTCACTGGAAAAAGGTGTTCGACCCAATCGGATTCGACGTATGACGGGGTTTCCTTCCGACGACCAGGTCGTAAAGTCGCATCCGACGGTCGGGGACCATTTGTATACTTTCACGAGTGAGTGGTCATGTGGTTTCGTTTTTAGATAGACAGACAGACAGACAGACAGACAGGCAGGCAGGCAGGCAGACAGGCAGATAGATAGATAGATAGATAGATAGATAGATAGATAGATAGATAGATAGATAGATAGATAGATAGATAGATAGATAGATAGATAGATAGATTAGATAGATAGATAGATAGATAGATAGAAATAAACTCGGTATTCTGTCAGAGAAATTAAGACCTTACTGCACTGTAAACACAAACCACAATGAAAGATTTGAAAATCTCTATATTTCAAACATGTAAGAACACATATTACGTGCAACTAGTAGAAATTTAAGTTTTAGAAGACTATCCGGGAATGTGTCAGTCAGTCAGTCATTTGCAGGTCACTTTTGGAACTTTGCCTCCCTAACAGCTCTCCTGTAGGCCTCTCGGTTGTAATCAAGATGGCCTGCTGCTGATGCGTCCATCCGCTGATCGTCAACGATGTCTTGCAACCATTTTTGCCTTTGTCTTTTTCTCTTTCTTTTTCCCATTATCTATCCTTCCAAGACGGTCTTCTCTAAATTATCATGACGTTTAATATGTCCAAAATATTTAAATTTTCTCTGTTTAATCCTCTTTACTAGTCAACTTTCTTCAATATTAAGCTCTTGTATGGATATATTTGTTCTTTTTAGTGGCCATGATACATGAATAATTCTTCTGTAGCTTTTACATTCAAAGGCATTTATGTTTTTCTCAGCTGTGTGACAGAAGCATAAATGAGGAGGTAAAGAAAAGAGGTATTTTTATCCCCCTAGATAGCATAGCAGAAAAACAAAGCTTATTTTTCCCACAAATATTTTTTTTCTCTGATCAGTATTTCTCCGGTCTGTGATGTTTTTAGTTTGGCACGTTAGTATATATAATACTCATTTTAAAAAAAATTTGTTTTTAAAAAGCACCACACCATTCCCTTGTTCTAAAGTGACTAAATATGATACGAAACAATCCCGTATTTTAAGGATTTGATTCGGGAATTGTATTAGTTTGACACTTAAACCTACTCTGTTTTAAAACAGGTGTCCCTTTAACACAGGTGTCCCTTTAAAACAGGTGTCCCTTTAAAACAGATGTCCCATACTGTAATGTATTCTCATCTTTGATCACCACATGTTTGGAAATACCCATATTTTTTTAAAATTATCATACTAGAAATGTTGCTATTCTCCCCAAAATTAGCTCTTTAGAGAAATACAAAAAGTAGACCTGATTGCTACATTTGTATGTAAAGCTATAAACCTTGCCTACTGATTAAATTTTTTGGTTAAAGATTAAATTTAATTTTAACCCCCTAACCCTCACCCACGCACCCCCCCCCCCCTTTCCATCCTCATACTCACTGCCTGATTCAGATATCTGAACTTAGACGGTCAGGTCACGTTTGGACTTTTATGAAGAGATCTTCCCTGAAGGAACTTACTAATTGTACATAGGATCTACATATCTCGAACTTAAATCTGAACTTTGACCTGAAAAGTGCCTTGGAATTTCGTTTCGTACATTTCAAGGTTAATTAAACGTTTGTAGAGAAATGTACAGCTTGTGTTATGAAGTTATAGTTTAAATTAGCAAAAGAAGCTGGCTTTGCCTGAGATTCTTGATAAGCACGTGTGTAGAAGATTCAACGTCTTAATTTAATGTGTCAAGACATTGCATGTCAGTTGTGTATATCAAGGCTTGTCACATATGACACACTGGTTACGACCTAAGACCTTGTTTATAAAAAAAAAAAACAGATTCCTAGAACAGACGAAGCTGTTTCTGAAGAAGGCTCGCACACACAAAAGACGACGTAGCAGCTACTGGCACTATTGCTTTATGTACAAAACATCTGTAACTAATAAGATGGCATAAGCATTCATGGCGGGAAAGATGAACAGAAAGAGAGAGAGAGATAGAGAGAGAGATATAGAGAGAGAGAGAAAGATAGATAGAGAGAGATAGAGAGAGAGAGAGAGAGATAGAGATAGAGAGAGAGATAGAGAGATAGAGAGAGATAGAGAGAGAGATAGAGATAGAGATAGAGAGAAAGATAGAGAGAGATATAGAGAGAGATAGAGAGAGATAGAGAGAGATAGAGAGAGAGAGTTTTGTTAATTATAAGTGGAATAAACAGAAGCTTAATAGCACTTGAAGTCTGTAGATAATCTTCCCAGATGCAAGGCGAGCTGGATAAAGTGGTGGTATTAAACTGTCTAAAGGCTTCTCACCCATACCCAGTTTCAGCTAAAGTAACCAATGATATTCAGTGGCATTTCATTAAGCACATCAGCAAACACTAGGCTTTTAACTTTTTATCTAGAGAGGATTGTAGCAGATACTGCATATATTATCATTATTACTTATTGCCTTTGACCTTGCCTGTTATCTTTGAAATGTATCTCTGACCTTTGTTATCTGCCCGCAGAGAATATTCAGTTATGTCTACTCGAAGATGGCTTTCCAGTTTTTGTAAACAACTGAGTACTTATTCTTGGTCAAGGTAATCCTAACTTTTCATAATGAAAGATATTGTTTGTCTTTAATATTTTTAATTTATAAGACGTTACTGATGTGTAAAGTAACAGCGATAAAGATGATGCTTCATCATCCTAAAACTACTTTTGTTATATGAAGTCTTTCAACTCACACTAGTGGGTGGGGAGGGGTGGGGGGGGGGGGGGCGGGGGACGCTAAACCTTGGGGGCTTAGTTAAGTTATCGCCCTTCCTCTGTTTGCCCGTATCCTGAGGCAAGTTTTCTTTCGGCCACCATCATCCTGCGCAGTCTTGGCAACGATCATCTTTCGGCAGCTTGTTTCTTGCCCTGATCATATTACCTGGGTAGGCTGTTTTCTGTAGCACCTCTTGGTTGTCCCGCACATATTAACTGTTGCAGTCTTCGTATTCTCCCCGTGCTTCTCTTACGTACAGACTTCTCCTTCAGCCTGGATACTGGAGTTAGGCTCCGCACAGTCTCAGCGTGGTGGAGCCTACAGAAAACTTCTTCTTAGCTCCGTTCCTGGACTTCCAAAAAAAAAAGTCACTGTAAACCACTTGGTAACTTCAGACAAGCCACAGTAAATGCCTCCTGGACTTTGTGCGAGCCAGCGCAAACGTCTCCAGGACTTCAAGCAAGCCACTGTAAACGTTTCAGGACTTCAAGCAAGCCAACGTAAACGTTTCAGGACTTCAAGCAAGCCAACGTAAACGTTTCAGGACTTCAAGCAAGCCACTGTAAACGTTTCAGGACTTCAAGCAAGCCAACGTAAACGTTTCAGGACTTCAAGCAAGCCACTGTAAACGTTTCAGGACTTCAAGCAAGCCAACGTAAACGTTTCAGGACTTCAAGCAAGCCACTGTAAACGTTTCAGGACTTCAAGCAAGCCAACGTAAACGTTTCAGGATTTCAAGCAAACCACTATAAAAGTCTCGAAGACTTCAAGAAATCCACTATAAACATCTCCGACTCTTCAAGCAAGCCACCGTAAACCGCTCCTTCCTTGGACTATATCTATATGTCAATATTACCAGGGTTCGAGTGTTACGAATACAAGTTTAAGATTTCATGGAGATATACCGTTAGCAGACCAAGGAAGCTCCGTAGATTAATTTTCCGAGGTACACTGGCTCAAATTTTCCGCCCTGACTGTTCTTAGTTATAAGTCATTTAACACGCCTCCAATGTTATATGAAGTAAACTCAGAGCACACTAAGCGTATGTTCTAAATAGACACTTCATTCTGTTCATGATAAGTGATTCATGGCTCTGTAGTCTTCACTAAGACAGTACAAAATTAACGTTGTGCGGTGCGGTTAAAGGCAAAATAGAATTCTCTGTTTTTTAATATAAATTTGATCACAAGCACAAAAATGCTCTTAAAAAAAAAATTTTTTTTCCCCCCTTCTGCCAGTGTTTCCAAAACTGTGTCGCAAGAGACTCATACGCGCGTCTCACCAAATTTTGATAGGAAAATTATTTACATTCGTACTATAGCACGCACACTTTGGCTTATTTATACAATTATATTTGTTATATACTTTGGCCAAACACCGTAAAAAATAACACCTTGTTGGCAGAAATGCAGACGAAGCCACCGACAGCGATTATTGAGGAACGACGCTGGCGATGGTTGGGACATGTGCTCCCAATGACTGACAACTCACTACCAAAAATAGCACTAAGATGGACACCACACGGAAAAAGAAGTAAGGGCAGACCAAAAGAGACATGGAGAAGAACAACAGAAAGGATGTTGAGCAATCGAGAGCTCAGCTGGGTGAGAGCGGCAAAAAAAGGCAAAGGACAGGCATTTGTGGAAAACCCTTGCGGAAGCCTCTTATGTCTTGGGTGCTTAAAGTTCAAAGCGAGAGAGATATTTTTTATAAAAACTGTCATTAGCTTAACACTTGTGTTACGAAGAGTGTTTTTGCTCCGCATTCGTTCATTGAAAGAGAACTACTGCACCCGTCTAAAAAAGTTTGAGAACCACTGACTCCAGACTCAATTTTTTTTTTTGGTGGGGGGGGGGGGGGCTATAACGGCGGATGAAAGCAGAATGGTTATTGACAAATTAAGGGCGCTGGTAGGAAATCTGAAAGGTGTGGCAGAAAACGCATAGTAAACAACCATCACTTGATGGGAACTATTAGCAAGCATACTCTAGGATGGATGCTGCGGCATGCGGCGGGGCATATATGGGGCTGTCCTGAATCCATTGACGCCGGAGTCTGATTTTGATCCCTTGAACCTTTGGGTAAGAGGGTGGGTTGAAAATAGTTTTACACCGTCAGTTCCTCCCAGAGACCCTGACTAATCCATGCGGCCGAAATATAATTTGTATCCACTTTACGGTGAAAAAGTGATGAAAGAAATCAAGAAAGTAGGTGGAGGAAAGAAAGTAAACAACGTCAGATATGCAGATGATGTAGTACTGATAGCAGAGAGTAGGAAAGCTTTATAAAAACTCCTAGACAAAGTCACAGAAGAAAGCATAAAAAGGAGGTTAGAGTTAAACACCAACAAAACAGAAGTAATGGTGATATCCAAGAAAAATAAAATACCAGAATGCAGAATTATAGTGCCAAGGGGGAGGGGGGGGAGGATATATCACACAGATCAATAGAAATAAGTACAGTCATAACATCTGACAGCAGATGCATTGAAGAAATGAGAATCAGGATAGCAATGGCAAAGACAGCTTTTGGAAAAAAATAATCCAATCAAAAGTTGTCATTTGCAGTAAGAAAGAGAATTTCAAGAAGCTATGTGGAACCTATTCTAGTTTCTGCAAATGAAATATGGGCTATGAATAAAACAATTAGAACAAAGAATAAAGGCCACTGAAACGTGGTTCTTAAGAAAGATGCTTCGCATACCATGGACAGCCAGAAAGACAAATAAAGAAGTATTACAGCAGGCAAAGGAATATCTCAAGCTAGCGCCGTACATAAGAATAAGACAGTCAAGGTATCTCAGACACATCAGCAGACTTGAAGGTCTCGAAAAACTGGTCATGGCTGGAAAGATAAATGGCAAAGGACAGGGAGAGCGAAGAAGACAGAAATACCTGGATGGTCTGGCTGCATGATTTGGCGGGAAAATAACAATCGACTTGATTCGAGACACGGAGGGTCGAGCGAGATGGAGAGAGATGATCTCCTGCGCCTATTAACATGACTCTTATCTGATCTAAGGAACATACTCGGCATCAAGTGGAACGAATTCAAGAACAATGCAGAGATAAGACAGATGACTGAACAACAACCAGTCTCATGGGTGATCAGGAAAAGGAGATGGACATATGTTGGTCACTTGATGAGAAGAAATGATCAGAGAATCCCAAAACAAGCTATCAAGTGGAACACAACAGGCCAAAGAAAAAGAGGCAGACCGCGTGAAACTGTGAAGAGGACATTGTTAAGAGAGACCAAATTAACAGGCATAAAATCCCTGATGAGGTTGAAAGACTCGCCGAAGACAGGAAAAATTGGCGAACTACTTTGCGAGCCCTATGTGACGTTTAACGGCACGGGGAGGATATAAGATATAAGATTATCTGATCTGATCGACTTTATTACATTTATACTTCTGTATTATGGCAGAACTTGTATACGAATTTGTATACCTTGGTAGTAAAGTAGTAGAAAATGGAGACAGCACAGAGGACATCAACAGCAGACTTACTAGAGCAAACTAGGCTTTTGCAGTGCTGCAGACTATATGGAAATAAAAAAAAAACTAAGCATAAATATGAAAATCAGGATATTTAAGAGTAATGTTCTAAGTGTACTACTCTATGGAAGTGAATGCTGGAAAATCACTAAAACTATAGAAAACAAGTTGAATTCTTTCCAGACTAAATGTTTACGAAGAATTAGAAAAATATTTTGGCCAAACACCATAAGAAATAACATCTTATTGGAAGAAATGCAGATGAAGCCACTGACAACAATTATTGAGGAAAGATGCTGGCGATGGTTGGGACATGTGTTCGAATGACAACTCACTACCAAAAATAGCACTAAGATGGACACCACAGAGGAACAGAAGTAAGGGTAGACCAAAAGAGACATGGAGAAGAACAACAGAAAGGATGTTGAGCAATAGAGGGCTCACCTGGGCAAGAGCAGAAAAAAAGGTGAAGGACAGGCATTTGTGGAAAACCCTTGCGGAAGCCCCATGTGCCCTGGGCACTTAAGGTTCAGAGAGAGAGAGATTATGGCAGAACTGTCGTCTAATACATATGGAGCCTAATTGTTGTTGCAAACCAATCGCGTTTTATGATAATTATGAGATTTTACCAAACGAGCACGTGGCATTAACGGCAATATATTAACACAAAGTTGAGGGGCCGATCTGCTACGAGATCAATGATTTTTATGCTCTATGTCCCCTAAGTCCAAGGAGGCCCCTTTAGGGCCCTAAAAATTCACCGAAAAGGAATCAAAGTTTTGAACGACTAAGTTTATTCTCTTCTCCACATTGCAGAACTTTCCTTGTGCTTCTGTTTACTAGAAAATGCCGAATAAAGAGATTATATCATATGTCTTTTCTTATGATTTTTCGTTCATGAAGTTTCAATTTTTCTCTATAACACAACTCTTTCCCATCCCTTATGTATATTTTAATAAGAGTTCCAAGTTTTAGGATACCAAAAATGTAGATCCTCCACTGAGAAGGAAGCGAACCTATAACAAAACCTTAACTAAAAATAACACCAGCATCACGAAGAAGATAATTTTTTTTTGTTTTTTGTTAAAGATAAGAAAAAAAAATACTATATAGGGAAAGATAACCCTTCCCTCCTAGCTACTGGTCAAAGTAATCAACCCTGAAACTTGTTTGTTTCTTCACTAAGTGAAACTTACTAATAAAAACGACAGAAAACCGTATAAGAATAACATTTAAACAATGTTATAAGAATAACATTTAAACAATGTTATAAGAATAAAATTTAAACAATGTTATAAGAATAAAATTTAAACAATGTTTTATCAAAAATTCATCCCACAAACGAAAGAGAGAAAGAAATGTATCCACACTTACGAACAGCAGTCACATAATGGAATTTTTGAGAATAAGTTATTCGTATGGCGTCCTCTTTAGAGTAAAACGATCCAAACGGTGTTTTTTTTCCTTTAAAACTGTTCATTTAATTATCTTTTTTTTTAAATAATGATCAAATATCTATTTATAAAGTCTTCCTTACCTGTACATAACTTCTCTCTTTCTTGTCTTCGGCCATAATGCCTAATTCTGCTGCTACCAGTTCTATCTGTAATTGTCAAGGTGATAAAACAGCCAAGTGCCTCCACCACAATAGCCCGTATCTCCTTTTTATATTAGGCTTGTGATCAATACTTGTCGTCCCTGATCTGAAGTGAATATATAGGGAGATAATTCGCTGAATCATACTTATCTTCCATTTTCCATAATCTCTCGCTTCCATTTTTTTAAAGCTGATGATGATGATGTTGATGATGATGATGATGATGATGACGACGACGAAGGTGGTTGTGGCTATAATTCAGATAAGGCATTGATGGCAGTTTAGATGATGATGAAGTTTTTAACGAAGATAATATCCACGTTGATAACGCCCGTGTTAATGATCTATTGACCATTATGATAGTTTTGCTGATGTTATTATTAATGCACTTTACGTCATATCAAAATTAAAGATGTCAGATGAAAACAATGACGATAAAGGCGCTAAGTAAAGGTAAAACTCCCCTTTCCATGCCACTAAGGCATGTTGGGGAATACGGTGTTAGGCCCGTATTTCCAAGACCTTCGGCACATGAAAGTGTGATGCGGTCAGTAACACACCTGGCCGCATTTACCTGCCCAGATACCTCTGGTACCCATTATTAGAAGCTGGGTGGACCCCGGAGCCTTTTTTTGGTAAAGGTAATCCTGTCGTGTCTTAGAAGCACCGAAAAAAAAACCTCCACTGCTGGGACTTGAACCCGGTTCTACCGAGTTAGTAAACCGAGCCCTAGCCACTCGGCTAACCAGGGATGGCACTGCTGCTGATAAAAGTAGCAAATATGATTATTGCGTAGAATGTTTTTGGTGGTTGTTTTGTCGCTAATGAACGACAGGTATGTCTTGACCTCAACCTCAGAACTTACCTGGGCCGCCTGGACAAACAGAAGATTCACACACGTTGCCACCAGGTATTATACACCTGTCTCAAGTGGGGCTTGGCAGGATGTCACGTGAATTCCTACGGCCAGCAATGTGACTTCTTCGGTATGTGGACCCCTGCGTTTGCGTATGGGCATGTGTGTGTGTGTGTGTGTGGTCTGAGTGCGATGCATGCTGAGTACGTGCGTAAGCCTAGCTGGGGATACTTATTTTACTTATCGTCCCCACCCCTCCTACATTATGTTCACTTACTAGTACGTCACATCGTGGCGACTTCTTATACGATAGCAGGGGTCTGCAACCTAATGATAGTGTCATTATTACATAATATTATGTAAATTAAATAAGTGTTATCAGTATATACATAGTTTTATACCATTTTATTATTATTATTGCTTTCAACTTTTACCTGTGTACACTGATATAGCTCGTCAGCCACTCACAAAGACGGCATCAGGCTCCTTATTACAGGAAATAGGTTGCCAGCAAAGTCACTCCTATCAGAAAAGCAACGGTTATGTCAGCTTTGATTTTAATGTTTTTGATTAAAAAAAGAATTTGCCGACCCTTGTGCTAAAATGTTCCATAAACTAACTATTGTGTAACATAACCTTGACCAAATTCCCTTCTTGAATAATGCAAACAAAAAAAAATGTACTACAGACATCACTTGCAAAGTAGAAACATTAGTGACAATAAGCGTGGCTCATTTGTATCAACACTTCTTATATCAGTTATCAGCCACAGTTCGTGTTGAAACATAACATTATATGCGGTTATCGGGCCTGAATTTTCTTTGCAACTTCAGTTAAGAAGCATTAGAGGGGAACATTAAACTATGGCACTCCAGATTCCTCAGTTCCATTTTTCTGGTCCGCCAACACTTTTGGTAACTTTGTCGCTGTCGTTTCATAGGTAAATACAATGTGAATGAAATTGCGACTCTGTTATATTCAGATATTATACAGAAGTGAGTGTAAGACTTCATGTGACATCCTCTACAAATTCACACTTAAAGCCGGCATATATTTTTTAAATCACTCACCACAAAAAAAAAACATGTCATGTGAAATCTACCTTCTGAGAAATTTTAAAAAACTTTAAATATAAATTCTGCAGCAGAAACAATGTCTGTTTACCTTGTAAAGCTGAAATGGCAGACTGGTGACGTTTCTGTGCGCCATACTTCTCAACCAAACGAGAAAGGCCACCAAACAATAGTTGATAGATTAAGTTATGAATGAATAAACCGACCTAAGATATGCGCCTACATCTAGTCCTTCAGACAAAATAGTTCTTCATAAAATGGAGAGTATTTAACATTTTCCTGTCCTAAGTAATTTAAACTTCTTTACATCTTTGTTTATCTTTTTTTTTTTTAAATTGCACGTAAAATTTCCCATTATTACTGACACCAGAATCAAATTTATGAAGAGAATTTATGCAGCTAACTTGAATAAATTACGTCTTGTACATTTAATCTTTAATAAAAAAAAAATTCCTGTGTGATGTCGAACGCTTGTCTAATAAATCGTTTACACGGGATAGAAAAGGGTTAAAGCTATACGTGCTGGCTTCGATACAACGCGTTTCGACAGAACGCAGGCTCACGTGTATTAATTTATCTTACTATAAGACGTAACTTTACACGTAAACAGCATCATTCAAGGTCAGCTGTTTCATCTGAAATACTTTAAAGGCCACTAGGGCCTGAGACTACGTTCCCCTCTCGCCCCCCCCACCCCCAACTGCTCCGGGCTCACTCTTAAAACAAATAAAACTCTTAGGTCCCTGGAGCGATGCAAGGGGCTGTACCCCCTTCTTTTCATAGGGCTTGCGTGCCACTGTGCTAGTAGGGTGAATGGTATGTTCATAAACAGTGGATTATTCAAAAACGTGGCTGAAATGGCTTAATCTTAGAACATATTTTTTTTCCTTGGACCAAAAAAACCCCGCGTTTTGTCCGGCCATCAGCGCATGTACATGTCGTTGGACAAACCACGCGGAAGAATTGGAGGGTTTATTTTTCCATGTTTTTGTTCAAGTATTTTGCATAGTTAATGTTGGTTATAATGTTATTTAACACAGCTAAGTTTGGCAACAATATTTGATTTTATTTTCTTTAGGGACTTTAATAACTACCTTGAACTAAAAAAAAAATAAATAAATAAAAGGTATACGTGGAATAATTGCTGGTGAAGAAGTTTTTATTTTTCTTACTAGCGCTGTAAAGGTTACAAAATCACTATTTTTTTTTAATGTAACTCTTTCAATCCTAAACAACTCCTGTAATGTTAGTAGATCTTGCACGCCTATGCTAGAACACGATGCTTAGAGCAGAGATATTTAAGCAAAATCTATATATAAGTAGCACATTTCTAACCCAACACATATTTTTAAATTATTAGTAACTACCTTCCAGTTTCTTTCTACCAAAAATTTCTCATCAGAATGTATTCTAGCACAGCATGGTAAATAACCCACAACAGAAATAGTTACCTCACATATTTATGGCAAAGGAGAAGAATTTATTTCGGGGATTTTTTATAAAACTGTTGAAACTTTCTGACTTATCCAAATCCTTGGTCTTTTGCTCTGCCACAGCATATGGTGTGATAAGTCTAAGGTTTGTTTGGGTTTTTTAAAAATAAAATTGATCATTGAAAAAAAAGTACAAATTATGATATGAGAATCAACGTTGCCAAAACAGAGACTATGAAAGTCATCACGAGTCCAAGACCAAAGAACTACAGGACACAGATCAAGAGGAAGAAACCAAGGAACTACAGGACACAGATCAAGAGGAAGAAACCAAGGAACTACAGGACACAGATCAATAGGAAGGCCATGGAAAAGATGGACATATGTAGTTATAGAAATACTCATGAATTACGGCGTGAACATCACTGAGGTCACTCATATGGCCCAACAAGGCCAGCTGTATCTCCCCCACCACACCCACACGGTACAGGAGAAAGGAGAAAGTAAAGTAAAGTAAAGTTTTAAAAAAGGTAGCTTATTTTCACAAAAAAGCAAGTGTGACTACTTTCACTGGGCTCATGACTGTAATGTTCTGCTACGTAGAGGCACGTACAAAGAAAATCTGCTCTCTACATTTGGGTCTAGACCAGTGTTTCCCAAAGTAAAATCTGCTCTCCACATTTGGGTCTAGACCACTGTTTCCCAAACTGAGTGCGATAACGCCCCGCCCACCTGTGGGCGATGGAAAAGACAAAGGGTTCGATGGAAGAAAAGGGGGACAGTAGGAGAGCGTTGAGGGAAAACGAAGCAGCAGACGGGGGCAGTAAAACCTTCCTTCTTGGCACTTTTCAATTTGATATTGAGAAAACTTGTGTCCCTACATGAAACCACACCATCACATTAAACATTGGAGAAAATAATGCAGTAGGTGAGTTATTAATGCACTCCACACTATTACGTTGGTTTGCCTGCTGAAGATTTTAATTTGTGCATGTATATTCTGGTTTAATAGGTCATTGTACAAATGGTACATAACTTTGGGGGATGATATGACCTAGGAGAAAAGCCTGAGAAACACTGTTCTAGACTAGGGTCGAGGTTGTAAAACAAGAGAATCTAAATAACTTGAATCCCTACTCTCTTTTTCTAGCGTAATGGAACTACATATAAATCGCGTAATTTAACTGGTGGCTCAGTTTGCACTCAACTCTATTATGAACGAATAGATAGGTCTATAAACAGAGACTATTATTTTATTTTGTTGTAGACGTCATGATTGATATCAAATAAACTTGCAGCTTCAGTATCACTCGCTTAGTCATTGTCCATCCCATGATTTTTTTTTTATTTTGGTGGAAACAGAAGTACAAAAGTTTGGAGAACTATTATTACAGTAAAATCTGTTAACTTTGTTTGTTTCCCCGCGTATATCGTTTGCAGGATTTTTGGATATGATACCTTACCACTGTCTGATCTCGCTGTGTACTTTTGAATTTGATCACATTGGTACAGATATGTGATAAAAAGCTATTACGGCATTATTGGTTGGATCATCAAATTCTTTGGCCAACATAAATAAAAAAAAGAAAAAGGTAAACGTAGTTCTTTCTAGTTTGATCACATTCCTACAGATATGTGATAAAATGCTATTACAGCATGGTTTGTTGGATGATTAGATTCGTTGGCCAAAAACATGAAAGGTAAGCGTCACTCTTATCAAATGCGAAGCCTGTTTGTCTGCACTTGTGTGGCCTAAAGAATATGCATGGCGTGTGTGCGTATCTCCATCAGCATGCACGTGAAGGCAAACTAGGACATACTTGCGCCAGTAAACAAAAAGATAACTAATGTAGACTATGTTTCATGTTACTGATCTTTTTTTTTTTTCAAAATTTCTTATGCAACATTTCTTTCGGTGAAAGGAATTTCTCGCATTTTTGAACTTCATGTGTCCTGTTCAGGTCATTGATCGTACCCCGCCCCTTCAACATTTTAACTTACACCTACTTAAGTTCACACTCTGCATTGGAGTCAAATTCACGTTTACGCAACATACGAGGGTCATACCGAAAGTCGTGAGCAATTTTTAAAATCAGAATTTATAGCTCCATTTCTCTGCACACATTTTCCCATAGCTCTACAAGTTTGAAAATACCCTCCCGGAAGAATTCCGTTCCAGCTGACCGACGGCACAGACGCACTGCTTTCTGGACGTTCTCTCATGTGGGACCCGGCGAGTACAAACTTTTATACAGCCTAGGGTTTCAATCATTTCCTGTACTGCATTGTGTCATATTCCAATGTTTCACCCACCTCCTAACATTGCTAGTACCCATACACACATCTCCATAAGCATGTTGAAGTCTTTGGTGAATTTCAGCAGCAGAGATTTCCTCTTTAACGAGGAACTCAATAACAGCACGTTGACGAAACGAAACTTCAGCACCGGCCATTTTGTTTATGCTCCGCGTGGTCACGTGACACGCGATGGTGACGTCATGTGATCGCTACATGAAGTGCAAAGGATGTAGCTTAAGGTGATACATTTATATTTTATATATCTATAAATTCTGATTTAAAAAAAACTTTGCTCACGACTTTCGGTATGACCCACGTACAACTGATACGGGGGAGAATGTGTATAAACTAGGAAAAAGTAGGAACAGCTTTATTAATTAACGAGCACACAGTTGTGACGTTTCGGTTTGCACCTTAATCATACAATTACATACCGGACAAAGAAATAGAAAGAGAGGATAAAAAATAAATTCACATGAATGCTACGTAAAAGTAGGACTGGAAAAAAAAACAGAATAAAATAAAATGAATGGAGCATTTACCTGTAAGAGCTTATGTTCAGAAGTGCGCATGCTGGAATGTAGAGAATATTTAAATGGAGACTTGCGATGTGTGATATGTCGGTCTTGAAAAGGGGGGGGGGAGGGAGGGAACTGCAGAAAGGGGAGAGAGTGACACAGTGGTAATCTAGCCGGGATAAGGTGAAGTATGTGATTGTATTTGGGGTAGAGGGGTTGTAATCTGATGCTATGAGGAAGTTCTGAACTATGTGTTTAAAAATGAGAACAGAGTGAAACTTGGTGCAGAGAGAATATGACTGTGGATGAGGGGAATGTTAGGTGTAGCTGAATTGCAAATTCAAACCATGTGGTTCCAGCGTTCCATATTCTTGAATGTAATGGTTCTCAAGCCCTAGACGTTTTCTGTCATCAGTGTGACATTGTTTGATGACTGTTACCAGAAAATCAGATTTGTCTCTGTGGTTGGGGTCATTGAAATGATTAGGGACTGGTTTCTAACCATGCTGGGTGATATCATACAAATGTTTCTGCATGCGGTCACCTAATCTGAGACCAGTTTCACCAATATAAGTTACCCTGCATCTTTTGCATATATCACATTACGGGACTCGCATGTGAATCCCTCATGGAGAGTGAGGACAGTCTGGGAAAAAGTGATGTTTTCGTTTCCCATACTACAGGGCAGGTAACACAGCAAGGGCGGTTACATGTTCTGGTACCAACACACGCAAGATTCCGCTTCAGGTGGCTACGGACGAGGATGTCCTTAAGATTTGGTTCCCGTTTGTATGATAATAGGGGTGGATCAGAGAATACTGATACGGAGGAAGTATGCCCTGCAGTGAGGTTCACATCTAAGCAAAGTATGGTTTATACAGAGATGATACGGAGGCATGCCCTGCAGTGTGGTTTACATTAACGCAACGTATGACTGACACAGACATGATTTGCAAGTAGGCAGATAAGCACAAAACATATATTTTGTTTAAAAAGGCACAATAGGATTCAGCAAGGATTGGAAAAGCCTCTCTTTATTAAATTTCAATATCCGTTTATTATATACGTCTTAAAAGATACGTGCATTATATGAATGTTTACAAACTTGCATGAGTCTGAAGAATACATACACCTTCTACTCGTACAAACACAGTTAACGGGGGGGGGGGGGGGGGGGGTCGAGGCGTTCTTCTACAAAACATGGAAGAGAAATACTTCCTACGTTTATTACTCTGTTTATTACTGTCTGTCACTATTATCTTCTCTGTTTTATTGCATCAAGTACAAACTGGTTTTTAAAAAATAACACACACACACACACACAAAAAGAAGAAAAATCCATCATTAAAGGCTGTTATTTAACTGTATTTTAGGTAGTTAGTGAGCTAGTCTCTCATGGTGAAAGTCGGCGGTTTGAATCAGGCTGGGGGGAGGGGGCGGGGGTGCCCCAGTCACCCAGCTGTAGAAATAGGCACCTGGCTTCAAAATCAGGAAGAAGAAGCGACTAGGTTGTAATACTGATCACATTACCCTTTCTAGTGTGACGACAAGTCTAGGAAAATATGGGCACGTATTCGTTACTTTCGACCAGGTGCAAAGGAATGTGACGACCACCTGACTATCAGCCTCTCATGTCACATAACGAAGCTACTTCTGAGAATAATTATGAGAAGAACAAGGAAAAAGATAAAAATGGAAATAGCAGATGAACAGTTTGGATTTGTTGAAGGAAAGGGAACACACAATGCCATTTATGCTTTACGAACACTAACAGAAAGAGCTTTAGAAGTACAGAAAGATCTCTACTTATGCTTCATTGATTACACCAAGGCATTCGACAAGGTGAAACAATGAAATTATTTAAATGCTTGAAGACATCAATATAGATGACAAAGACCTGAGGATTGTAAAACATCTATACTGGCAGCAAGAAGCAGCAGTTCGAGTTGAAAATAGAATTGGAAAATATCAACCTATAAAACAAGGGGTGCGACAAGGATGTGTACTATCTCCAGACCTTTTTTCTCTGTACAGCGAGAATATTCTAAAAACAATCATCACAAAACCAGGCATAAAAATTGGAGGATACAATATTAACAATCTTCGGTATGCTGACGACGCAGTACTGATAGCTGAGAACCAACAAGACCTGTAAAATCTCTTGGATAAAGTCGCCAAAGAAAGTGAACAGAAAAGCCTTACTTTGAGCATCAAAAAGACAGAGACTATGGTTATATCTAAGAAACAGAATCCACCAGCATGCAGTATTAAATTAAACGGAACTATTCTAAAGCAGGTGCAGAAATTCAAATACCTTGGAGCAGTAATAACTTCAGATGGGAAATGCAGAACACAAATTAGGAACAGAATAGGCCAAGCAAAGACTGCATTTCAGAGAATGAGAAACATATTAGCTAACACATCTTTATCAATGAATGTTAGAAAACGAGTCCTAAAATGCTATATTGAACCTATCTTGTTATATGGAAGTGAATCATGGACAATAGGCAAGTCTGCACAAAAATCATTAGAAGCAGCAGAAATGTGGTTTATTAGAAGAATGTTGCGAATCCCCTGGACAGCAAAAACAACTAATGAAGAATGTATGAGAAGAGCTGGAGAGACAAAAAACCTTGTCAAAAAGATAAGAGAGAGACAATGTACTTTCATAGGACATGCAATGAGAAGAGGGGGCATAGAAAATATTATAACAACAGGAAAAATAGAAGGAAGAAGATCAAGAGGAAGACCAAGAGAAATGATACTGGACAGTCTGACGGGACGGTGTGAGAGGAGATCACCAACGGAACTGATGGCCTGCATGAAGGAAAAGGATAATAGCCAACGCCAGTCGGCACGACACATGATGATGATGATTCGTTACTTTCCAGTTACTTGCCAGTGTTGTGTATATGCATTAACTTCATTAATGAATATCCGATTTCTTCTGACGCGCTCATAAAGTATCTTCTTGTTTTCTTCTAAGTAACTTCAAAGTGTTGGATATTTCTTTCGTGTAAGGAAGTAACTCTCTTTTCTAACGTCGCAAGGTTATACAAGGGAGAAAACCCTTACAAAAAGATTTCCAGCAAGGAAGACGTGGAACTGATCAAACTCAACGTTGAATAAATAGTCACAACACATCGCCCAGGATGATATTCAGACAATCTAAATAAAAGCAGCATGTTTCTAACCGAACCTACATATATATATATATATATATTTTTTTTTTTACGGAGTATCTGCCTTCCAGTTTCTTTGTATTAAAATCTTTCATCAAACTTTACTCTGACCGAGCACGAAAAATAATTTTTAAAATGAAAGAATTAAATACAAACAAACAAAATATACAAAACATTCTAATTTTCCAAACTTTCATAAAATTCTGTGTTACATCCAGCAGATAACAGACTCACTTGTTGAAGCAGACATCATATTTAACATGTTGAATTTGATCAATGGTGTCATAAGGTGAATGCACAGACTGAGCCACAAAAAAATGATTGGCCACATGAAGCAAAATAATTAACATGAACTTGAAAATGCCATATTAACTATAGTACACTATATGAACTGAAAAAGCCCATACAGACTAAAGCAGACTACATGAACTGAAATGGGCTATAATAAAGCAGACTATGTGAACTGAAAAGGGCAATACTAAAGCAGACTACACGAACTGAAAATGGCTATACTGAAGCAAACTACATGAACTGAAAAGGGCCATACTAAAACACACTTAGATGAACTGAAAAGGACCGTACTGACTCAAGCACACTTACATGAACTGAAAAGGACCGTACTGACTCAAGCACACTTACATGAACTGAAAAGGGCCACATTAACTAAAATTCAACAAAATTAAACTAGTTTTGATCACTTTAACTAAGGAAAACTTTAGACTGGGCCCAGAATATGGAACAGACTGAGATGCAGCTAATTTTGCACACACAAAGAAAAACAACAACAGAAAGTACGATTCCTATTATGTTGCACTATATACATTTTTATGACAGAGAAGTACAAACAAATAAGATTAATTAGATAAAAAAAAATGAGGCCCCAGAAATCTTTATATTCAAAAGACTTTGGCATATTGTCAGTGACCCAAATGTGGAAAAGGAGGCCTAGTTTTTTTAGGAGCCAGGTTCAGGTGACCACATCACCCTCTAGTGTGCTGGCAGGTCAAGCAAAATATGGACACTGACAGGTCAGGAGGAAATATGGACACTGGCAGGTCAGGAGGAAATATGGACTCTGGCAGGTCAGGAGGAAATATGGACACTGGCAGGTCAGGAGGAAATATGGACACTGGCAGGTCAGGAGGAAATATGGACACTGGCAGGTCAGGAGGAAATATGGACACTGGCAGGTCGGGGGGGGGGGGGAGGATACTGACACTGACAAGTCAAGAGGAAATATGGACACTGACAGGTCAGGAGGAAACATGGACACTGACAGGTCGGGGGGGATACTGACACTGACAAGTCAGGAGGAAATATGGACACTGACAGGTCAGGAGGAAATATGGACACTGGCAGTTCAGGAGGAAATATGGACACTGGCAGGTTGGGAGGAAATATGGACACTGACAGGTCAGAGGGAAATATGGACACTGGCAGGACAGAAGGTGATATGGACACTGGCAGGTCATGAGGAAATATGGACACTGGCAGGACAGGAGGAAATATGGACATTGACAGGTCAGGAGGAAATATGGACACTGGCAGGTCAGGAGCAAATATGGACACTGGCAGGTCAGGAGCAAATATGGACACTGGCAGGTCAGGGGGAAATATGGACACTGGCAGGACAGGAGGAAATATGGACACTGACAGGACAGGAGGAAATATGGACACTGACAGGACAGGAGGAAATATGGACACTAGCAGGTCAGGAGGAAATACTGACACTGACAAGTCAGGAGGAAATATAGATACTGGCAGGTCGGGGGGGGGGGATTCTGACACTGACAGGTGAGGAGGAAATATGGACACTGGCAGGTCAGGAGGAAATATGGACACTGGCAGGTCGGGGGGGGGGGGGGGGAATACTGACACTGACAAGTCAGGTATGGACACTAACACCATATCTCCTAGGTGTCTCCATGGCATAACAGGGTTACCTTGACCTATACTAACAGAAAAGAAGACAAATAAACGAGAGATGAAAAAAAGAACAGATAATGAAGAACATTAGACCAAGACATTCTTGCTGGAAGAAGAAACGCATTAATATAAGGAAAGCTATATTCTAAAAGAAAACTGAAGGTTAAAAAGAGTTATGGAAGAATAATATTTCACCTGTACCAAGTTTAGAGAAGGAACAATCAGCTGAGGGATCAACTGAAGTTAATTTCCTATGGGGAGATGATGTTGATGATGATGATGATGGTGATGGTGATGATGATGATGATGATGGTGGTGATGATGATGATGATGATGATGACGATGATGATGATGATGATGGTGAAAAGACTAACAGTAGGTGAGAGTGACATTGCTGAACAAGAGTATTTAAAGATTTGAAAATTATAACATTAAATCATTGTAGGATATTACTAAGCAAATAAATATTCCACATACAAATCATAAACAAATAAATGGTAACAAATATATTTATATAGAATGCATAAGTGAGTAAGCATTGCTAGCAATAATACATCTTTATACAAAACAATACTGAGAAAACAGAACTAATATATATATATATAGTATTTTTGTGATAATTTCCATTTACAGGTGCATATAGTATCTTCACTTAGCTCACAACTGCAGCATATTATCATCTTTTACTGCAGAAGGTTAATAAGGAGAGACTTTTTTTTCATATCTTTTTTCTTCTATTTAAGTTAAAATTTTTTGCACATTATGTAACTTATATTCACATAATGTTGAAGTATATGTGACATTTGATAGATAACAACAGAATGATGGACATACTCTCAAGTATCATTATTTTTAACTTTGTCAATGAAATTGTTTCCCTTTATTTGTTGTTTGCCCTGTGTTTATTATATTGTTTCCCTTTATTTGTTGTTTGCCCTGTGTTTATTATATTGTTTCCCTTTATTTGTTGTTTGCCCTGTGTTTATTATATTGTTTCCCTTTATTTGTTGTTTGCCCCGTGTTTATTATATTGTTTCCCTTAATTTGTTGTTTGCCCCGTGTTTATTATATTGTTTCCCTTAATTTGTTGTTTACCCTGTTTTATTATTTCATCTACTTTTTTTTTTTTTTGGAACAAATTACACATTTCAGCAAAACTAAATGTTCTGCTTTGCATACTAGTCATTCAAATCCCACAGAATCATATCTTTCTCTTTTACAAAACAAAACAAAACAAAACAATGGTCAAGGAAGAAATGATATCTGTGAGATATCACTGACTGCATCAGTCCCCTTGTAAAATTGCTTCCTTTTCCTTCATGTAATTTTTCTTTCACATGTACATTCCTGTACACAAGTATCCTAAATGTACTCCTTCACAGAATATTTTACCCGCATAAACTTGTCATTATGATGAAGCATAGTTAATTTTAAAGTAATATGTTTTAGTTATATGGACAAAGGCAAACAGCTTTTCAACACGGTCACCAATCATTGCTTACGTCAGTTTCAAAGTACATTCAGTCTATCTCAAGATTTCTACCATGGCCAGTCACAGACTTTGTGAACACTGAGAAAGTTTTATATAATGTTATTCCTATCATCATCATCATCATCATCATGTGGCATACTGGCTGTTATGTATCTCCAGAGTACCTGATCCTTCACGCAGGCCATCAGTTCACTTGGTGATCTCATCATCTCATTGAATCATCAAGTGTCATTTCTCTCTGCCTTCTCCTGCCTCATCTTCCCTCCATTTTTCCTGCTGTTACAATATTTTAAATGCCCTTCTCTTCACATTGCCTGACCTATGAAAGTACATTGTCTCTCTCACATTTTTTTTATAATTTTTGTTGTCTCTCTCACTCTGTTTAAATATTCTTCACTAGTTATCTCTGCTGTCCAAGGAATTCACAACACTCTTCTGATAAATCACACTTCACTGCTTCCAGTTCCAGTTCCTCTTATCCAGCAAATATTCTTAGCAAGTAAATCAAAATGACAAAGTGCTACAGTAATGAAAACAATCTAAAAACAACAAGCTGTTACTAATTGAATATGTGACCTATAAATGAGTTGATTGGGAATGTTGTTTTTAAGGTTGAAGATCAAGTATAGAGTGTTTCTAAACTTTCTAAGCTTTTTGTTTCTGTGTTTTGATGTGGAATAATACTGTTAATTAATTTTTTTTAAAAAATGCATAAGCCATAATGTCAAGATCTCATTACCCCAGTGGTAAATCTCCATAGTAATTCTAGTGCAAAATCTCCATGGTAACTAGTGCAAAATATCCATGTTAAAATTTGGTTAATCAGCACAAAATGTCCATGGTAACTCTAATGCAAAACCTCCATGGTAAGATTTGGTTTATTTAGTGCACAATATCCAAGGTAAGATTTGGTTACTCTAATGTACAATCCCCATAATAAAATTTGGATACTCTAATGCAAAATCTCCATGGTAAGATTTGGTTTATATAGTGCACAATATCCTTGGTAAGATTTGGTTACTCTAATGTACAATCCTCATAATAAAATTTGGATACTCCAGTGCAAAAATCTCCATGGTAAGATTTGGTTACTCTAGTGCAAAATCTCCATAGTAAGATTTGGTTAATCAGCATAAAATGTCCATGGTAACTCTAGTGCAAAATTTTCATAGTAAGATTTGGCTATTCTAGCACAAAATCTCAACTGTAATATTTAGTTACTCTAGAGGAAAAACTCAGCAGTAATATTTGGTTACTCTAGTGCAGAATATCTGTGTTGATTTTCTAAAAATCATAACAGGCATCAAGTGTACATGCTCTCTGACATTCATAACTTTAGGCCTACAATTGCTGTAAACACTGAGTGCCTCCCTAATGAGGACATTTGCAGAGATGTAGGCATTCATCGAGAACAGGTCACCTTTCATCATTATGCATGGACACAACATGAGATGGTTCTTGTGCATTCCAGAAGATGTCACTGACACAGGCGGTGGAGCTATTATGAGATATTCTTGTTTGCTGTGATGCCAAAGAACTTGAACCTGAACTATAATTCACATTCATACAACTTCACTCTCCTGCTGCATGAAGTAAAATGAAGTAAAATGAAAGAATAGCAATGAGCAATGAAATGAAATTCAAGACATGGCAAATGTATATACATCTGGTTTTGTTATCACTGCAGTCATTTATTATGCAGTTTAATCTACCATTAATACAAATTATAACAAAACTAGATGTAACCTATTCTTTTTTTCTTCTTCTTCTTCTTCTTCCTTAATCTCTCAGGAACTGCGAGCTGATGTTCTTTGCAGCTGATTCTATGAAGGTGTTGAGGCACAACATTGTGTCAGCCTGGGAAACGGGTCATGGTGGCTATTTTGTCAGTGCAGTTAAAAAACCAGGAGGTGTGCAATACTTCTTTAGCAGATACCACCACCATGGGGGCTATGACAATCCCTGCCCTGTTAGCCAGGCTAGGCCTGTTATTGAGGTTACCAACAGAAAAAATGGGAAAGGGTCTTGGTCAGCTATAGTTCCCCCAACCCTGACACGAGCATGTCAGCCGTGGGTTGCTGACTACCAAAATGGACAGCATCACTGTCCCCAGATACAATCACTGTCCCCAGATACAATCACTGTCCCCAGATACAATCTCTGTCCCCAGATACAATCACTGTCCCCAGATACAATCACTGTCCCCAGATACATAACCTATGAAAAGAAGTAATGGCATTTAAAAGAAAATAAGACCTTGACATACACAGTGACATGACATCTCTGTCCAGGAAGAGGGAGCTGAAAGTAAAACAAGGCAATGCCAGGTTCAAATATCATGTTAAAGGTATGAGAAGAATTGTGCGCCAATCTAGAACTGGTGTTATCGGTCACTGTACAATGAATGATGTATTAACAAGGAATTTAAAGCACCAATTCAGCCAATTCATTTGATGAAGATGATGATGACAGAACACTTATCAGTCAGTCAGAAGGCCTCTGGTTTGATTCCTCAATGGGCGAGAATTTTTTTTTTGGGACTAAGTGGTATTGTGGTCAACACAACTTCAAGAAACAGGTACATGGGGTTTCCTTGCGAAAATAATGGCAGTGAAGACATGTTCTGACCTTCCTATATCACAATGCTGACGTCATCTAGAAATGTGAAGGCACTAACACTTCACACCAATGTGATATTCAAAAATGCCAAGAAGAAAAAAAAAGAGGAAGATGATTCTAACTGAACAGACCACCAGACATGTCACATGAAACCAATTAAGAATATGATAACATAACTCTAGCAGACAAGCACAAATTGTCACTTGAATAAATCAAACCATACAAACATATCTTAGAATATGTTGTGCACAACCACCATACTTACAAATTACAGCTCGCTAGTTTGTAAAATACACAGACAAAATAATCTTGGAATGTCACACACAAAAAGCTGCATCTATCTGGTCTCAAGATTTCACACCTTCAAATATGGTGGACAGTGGGTGTTCAAAGAATGAAGATACCTGTGCTAATGACACAATGACTCCACATTTGCTATACCTGTGTACTTACAATACGTTCTATGAACTTGAAGTACAAACATACCTGTACATGCAGGTGCAAGTGGAAACTTAGAAAAAAATATATAAAATTTTTCTTAAAAAATGTACCAAATTCCCATATCAATTTTAACTTATGTTTTAGTTGCCATTCTGTGATGAGTAAACATGAAAATGGTTTCCTCATATTTGAGTCCAAGAGTGTGTCATGAAGTGGGCAGCAAAAAACATGTTGTCTGTACACAACTGTTTATTGCTAATGACAAAATCTTCACAATGGAAATGCACCGCAGATATCAATAGCATAATATGTCAAGAAATGACAATATTTTCTCAAAATGAAATAATGACATGTATAAAAGACTTCTGTGAATATAAACAAATTAATATACTGAAATGCTGTACTGATCCTATTTTGCCATAAGACAATCAGCAGAATATAGATCACAAGAAGCAGATGAGACTTGCTTTTTCACAAGAATGATCAAAGCCAGTGATTACTGCAGGCTGCTAGTAGGCAGGCAAATATTTCTTATTAGTCTGCCCTGTTATGCTCTCCCCTTGGCAACGAGCTCTTCAATTCATCCGTTCAATATCAATTTCTGTGTACAGGGACTCCTCTTGGACATTTAGATTCATATAAACCTGCAGATTAAAGTTTTTTTAAATAATAATTTATTAGAAAAAGCACCATTTGGTAAATAAAACATGGAAAATTAAGTAATAATAATACTGCCAGTATTTGTATTAGTAAGAAAAAGCTTAGACAAGTGGCTCTTAACCTTTTCTTTGACGGTGTACTTCTCAGAACCCAGATAATGCTAAGATTTCTTTTAAATCAAGCTAATCCATTTCCTGGTCTATGGACCCCCAAAAATCCTTCTGCGGACCCCAGGTTATGATGAATCACTGGCCTAGACCATCATTAGACTCTGAGTACAGAGCCTATATATCATCATTAGACTTTGAAGACAGACCCTAGACCATCATTAGACTCTGAAGACTGGGCCTAGACCATCATTAGACTCTGAAGACTGGCCCTAAATCATCATTAGGCTCTGATGACAGAGGCTAGATAATTATTTATTAAAAATCGCACAGTGGAGCAAAAAGAGAGCAAGGGTAAGTAGGTGAATGTAGAGATAATGTATACAGTGAGAAAGTCATCTTTGTACTATCTGACATTTGCACTATAGCTCTAGAGAAGTCTTATATCCTTATATCTTATATCCTTCCCGTGCCAGTAAACATCACACAGGGCTCGCAAGGTAGTTCGACCAAGTTTTCCTGTAAAGTTTTACTTCTAGCCAGAAGTAAAAGGGTTTTAACACACCATGATGACTTCTGCTGATGGCTGATGATACATACCTAAGCCAACTGTGACACTGCTTGGGGGGGGGGTTAAAATTATAATCCCAAGTCAAGCGTCCATCAATAACTATTGTGGGTGAGCAGTACCGAAAGAAGTTATAATAGGTAACCCAAATATACATAGATCAGTCTTACAGTTTAGTGCCTATTTCAAATAAGCTTATTTCTTATTACTTACTAGCCTCTAAAAATGGGTACCAGAGAAATCTTGGAAGCTAAATATGGCCAGGCACGATATTGCCACATTACACTTTCATGCGCTGATGGTCTTGGAAATACGGGCCTGACACCATATTCCCAATAAGCCTTAATGGCATGGAAATGGGGATTTTACCTGTAATTTATTATTTTTATTATTATTTCTTAGTTCAAGTTTAAATGTTCTCATTGAAAAATATTAACACCAGATATCATCAGCTACAAACTTTTATAACACATGAACAATTGTTCCGCTGTCTTCATATTTTAAATTTTCATTTTTTCCTAGACAATTTAAATGCCAACTTTAAAAGTGACATACACTGAGCTTTCTTATTAATGCACCCCTCAATCAGTATTTTCAATAAATGTTTCATGTACAGCAGCTGCTACAATTCACCTAAAGTGCTCCTGCATGTGATACTGACGTATGAAAAGCTTCCCACAAATTAAATAATCAACCTTTTAGAAGGGATATTGTTTTTTTATGCAGAGGTAAGTTCTTGACCCAGAAACATGTAAAAGTTATCTCCCTGTGAAAGTTACATAATATCATTCACTTGGCATTTTTTTTTCCATGCCTGGTTCGATTTACAACTGCTTGAATGGTGATAAATGACAACATTAGCAACAAACCATGGTCTGTTTTGCAAAATCCAATCCCCATGCACTTGTGTCTTCTGTTTTCAATTTACACCCTCGTTTCTTCCTCATATAAAACAGCATATTCTGAATTCTAGATTCAGGATGAACATTCAGCTGAATAACAATGAACAAACCAAACTTATATGTATAATTTAAAACCACACCTGACTGTTTTCCATCATCCGGTTCAGGCGAGCAGTCAGTTCATCTACGGTTGGTCTTCTGTCTGGATCATCATGCCAACACTGGAGCATCATTGAATACCTATAAATACACAACACATAATTCAATACCAGTTCAAGAGACGATATGTAGATGGTTTATCCTACACAATATATGGAAGTCCAAAATGCTGAGCAAGGAAACGAGGAAATGGAAAATGAGGATATTTAAAAGTAACGCCCTAACTGTGTTATTATACAGAAATGAATGCTGGAAAACCACCAAAATTATAGAAAACAAACTGAATTCTTTCCAGACTGAATGTTTACGTTGGATTAGATGAACATTTTGGCCAAGTGCCATAAGAAATAATATCTTGCTGGCAGAAAAAGCAGGTGAAGCATTGACTCCAATTACAGATGAAATGTGCTGGTGATGGCTGGGGCATCACTTATGACTAGTAGCTCATTACCAAAAATAGCACCAAAATAGAAACAGGAGTAAGGGATGACCAAAGAAGACATGGAGAAGAACAACAGAGAGGATGCTGAGCAATAGATGGATCACCTGGGAAAGAGCAGGAAAAAAAAGGTGAAGGACAGGTGTCTCTGGAAATCTCCTGCTGAAGCTCCATGTGCCCTGGGCAATTAAAGGCCCAGAAAGAGACTTAAATGATTTGATGAGGTTTTAAAAATAAAGTTATGAATTAATTTGGACATTCTCATTGTTTGCTCATATGCAGAACTTGAAAGTGGTGGCCATAGCTGAATTGATCAACATACTTTTTTTTAGTTGAGGAGTTCTCACAAATATAAAAATCATGCAGTTAATATGATTATTTACTGTGAAACATCCAAGTCTAACATCACGCACTTTATCAGACTCTAAAAAAAAAATAAGTGCAAACTGAGGGGACAGCTGAAAAAAAATGAGAAGGAAAGCAAAGAAAAGAATGAAAGGGAAAATAAAGAAGTAAGCTGTAAAGGAAAGTATGAGAAATGAAAGAAAAGGAAAGATCTGAATGGAAGAAAACTGTCTATGTTGAACATTAGCGCTTCCAGTTAGCACACAAATTTATAATGCTGCACCCAGATTACAATCCACATGATTCAATATGACTAGCATAAGGACACCGCACAGGGCAAGTGGAAAATGCAGAGATTTTTAGAATATTGGGGAGGGTGGATTTTTTTAAAAAATCATCTCACATGTCCTGGTCACACAGCCTTGGCTTTCTCAATCTATGCCCATCCTTCAGATACTTAAACAGCTGCTGGCTGTCAATACTTGAATATGGAGTTCCTCCAAGAGTGAAGATTTCCCACAGCAAAACACCAAATGACCAACTGAGGAGAAAAATACAACAAAGAGCATGTTTACCAACAAGCCTGTGAAAACTCAGGATTGTTCCCCTTGCATGATCCTGTTTGCCACACCACATAACAACGAAATTAACACTGACAATGAAATATGAGTATAACGCTTGTGTAGCTGAGGTTTATAAACAGAAGTACACATACAAATAAGAGAATGGAAAAGAGAGAAATGGCAATATATGAAAACAAAAGCAAACCACCGTTTTGACAGTATAATGGAACAGCAGATAAGGATAAACGTCAAGGTAACCCTGTCATGCCTTAGAGGCACATAGGGATACGGTGTTAGTGCCTATGTTTTCCTTGACCTGTCAGCACACTAAAGGGTGATATGGTCAGTATCACGCCTGGCCGCCTTTCCTTCCCACAACTCCAGAAGAAGCCGGGTACCCGTTTCTACAGCTGGGTGACTGGGTGGGGGTTTCAAACCCCCCCGACCTTCGCCATGAGAGACTAATGCACTAACCACTTCGCCACTCAGACACCCTAGGTGAGAAAAGCAACACATACAAAGCTATCCTTAGCAAATGTTAAAAGTTGGTTGTAACAGATCCTCAAATGTACTTTACAACATTAATACCTCTATGGTGAGCTACATCCTTGGAATTTTTTAAAATATTAATATTAAATTTTTATGCCAATAATGTGATATATATAAAGAAAAGACAATATTTTTCAAAATGAAATAATGACACGTTTAAATGACTTCTGTGAATATAAGAAAAAAATTCATGTGTCATATACGCAGTAACACTCAAGTGTTGTTACGTAAACCTTGTCTTGTGGCATGAAAATGAAACTTACACATCACTCTGTAACGTATAAGTGTTGTTGAATAGTGACTCCACGGCCATCCATCTAATTGGAACTCTTGTCTGAAGGAAAAAAAAACAAAGCAGTCTATCATCATTCACATTGTTTCAATGTCAGTGTTAATTAAATGCACGCGAACACTTTTAAAATAAACTTTACAGCAATCTTTACAGTGTTCTCATCAATACAACTAAATCAAATACTTTTTATCTTCATGATTTTTAATTTTAAAAAAAACCCTATACTGACTTAAAAAACATGTTGTCTTGCCATAAAACATGGATATTGTTAGGAATACCTGCAAGACATGGATATTATAAGGAATATCTGTCACGCAGATATAATCCGTTTTGCACAAGCTGGTGCAGATGAAATTAAAAATCACACAAAAAAGATGACAGATCAGACAGAAGCTGACAACACAACTGCTTACACTGGATGTTTTGACGTAAGTTTGATCATTTTTTGACAGGCCAAAATCTGCAATTTTGGCTACCAGTTTGTCTCCAAGCAGAACATTCCTGGCAGCAACATCGCGATGAATGATCTACAGAAACAAATAATAACATAACATAAGCATGATCAACATATACGCAGAATACTGGATGACAGGATATCTTATTTAGTATGGTGGTCCCAAAAATGGAAGATCGATGCATATAAATTTCTTCTTTTCTTTTAGCAGTTGCTGAACCCAGCAGCTTTCCGAGCCGCCGAGACTTACTGCTGCAGACAAGACACGTCTCCATTCTTCCTTGTTTTTGATCTTTTCTCGCCAGTTGTCCGTTCCAAGAACTCGTATATCTTCTCCTAAGTTGTCTCGCCATCTTTGCTCCTCATTGGGGTATAATTTCAACATTACTACTCTTTTCCACACACACACACAAATGTGTATTCGAGTGAAACAGGATGTGACCCCTCATTCATTCATTTGCATGTCCCTTGCGGAACTTTACCTCCCTAACAGCACTCCTGTAGGCCTCTCGGTTGTGAGCAAGATGGCCTGCTGCTGTTGCATCCATTTCCAGATCATCAACGATGTCTTGCAGCCATCTTCGTCTTGGTCTTCCTCTTTTTATTTTTCCCATTATGTATCCTTCCAATACGGTCTTCTCTAAATTATCATGACGTTTAATGTGTCCAAAATATTTAAGTTTTCTCTCTTTAATCCTCTTTACTAGCCAGCCTTCTTCAATATTAAGCTCTTGTAGTATAGATATATTTGTTCTTTTTTGTGTCCACGATATTTGGAGAACTCTTCTGTAACATTTACATTCAAAAGGCATTTATGTGTTTCTCAGCTGTTTTGTTAAGTGTCCAGGTCTCACAGGCATATGTTGCTATGTGACCCCTACACATCAGAAAAGTCAGCATAATATTAAATGTCGGCTTAATTTAATCATGCGTGTCAACATGTGATACCTATTAACGTGGGCTCTGAATTTCATAATCTACTGTAATAATTGTAATGATATTTTATAAACAAGAAATCTGTTGCATTTTTTCTATGTATGTACCATCAAAGTGTATTTAGGGCACGGCTTACTCTGAAACGGCGACCTTGGAATAATGGAATCATTAATTTTGCTCTTGAATGGTTCTCCTTACCTGTAAAATTATCGCTGATAAAACGGAGAAATCTTTTTATCGCTTGGACATTACAGGAAAGTCGATATTTCCGGTAAACATTTAGAACGGCTCGCGCTCTGTGGGAGAGCTGTTACTGAGACTTTCTTATTGTGGATACTTCTGGCCCTTTCTGTTTCTAAATATAACACTTTTGGGGGGATGTAAAAATGATTCTAGGTCAAATAACTGCAGTTAATGAATAATTTGATAAGAATGGGCCACGTGCCGCTAGGTTTATTTCCGACCAGATCAACATAAATCTTTGAAACACTACAGCCTGCAAAGTGTACTACGGCTCAAGTGTCGTTAGAGTTTATACGCGTATTGTAAGGACAACATTGTTGATTGGAATGTCCACAAAAAAAAGGTCATTGCAGTTTGTCGCACTGAATATAAATAATTAATGACATAATTTTAACAGAAAAACTTTAGTGAAACACATTTTAGCGAAAAAGTGATTACACTTTTAAGTAATCAACCCATTCCCCATCTTGACTTAGTTATTAAAATAACACAGGCATTTGTCGTTGTTTTTTTTTAACGTGTGCATTCTAAAAAGCTCAAGACCACACAAACAACTTGACAATAAACACACACTGGCTGTGTTTTTAAAGAAAATGACGCGACGCTAATATCTAGCTTAGAATGTAGTTTAAAATTCGAATACTAAAAAAGAAATGAAATAAAACGGTACGTAAGGTGTTATTTTATTTATTTATTTATTTTATTTCTTTACTATTTTTTGCACAAGTCATGTAATAACTGACGACAACAAAGATGAAAACGTTTAATCTCTTATTTAAAAAACAACATTGCAAGGTTCTATTTTTATAGTGATGCCAGCTTTTTTTTAAAAATCCGGCCGCGCACAGAAGAGATTTGTTATGCTCAGTTATCTACGCGTGGGCAAAGTCTTTTTGTTCTGCGGGATATTTTTGCTATGGCTGTCAGGTTTTCTCACAACACTGGAAGTCTTTGTTCTTGATGAAGATCCGTATCTTTGGTTCTTTTTCAAACAACTTAAGTTGTTATATAAATTTTAACCAAATTTAAGTTGTTAAATAAATCTGAACACCAAATTTAATGCATTTTCCTCCCTTCTTGTTCAAATTTCAACTCCCTTCATTTGTATCTGTTTTTTTTTATCTACCTTACTTTCTCCCGAGCTAATGCAGAGTTTTCATGTTCTAGCTCTTGCTAATTTTATTCTGCCTGTAGTTGTCATCGTTTATAGAGCCTGGGACCACTGTTATGTAGCTGACAGTGTCAGTAAACTTGATGAAGCATTTGCATGAATGTATTTTTTATGCAATCAAATTGCTGAATAAATATAACCAGTGGTTAACTTTCAGTTAGGCTACCATCGCTGATAAGAAATGTTATAAATGAATAAAAATTAAAGTTTCATGTACACAGTGAACTAAAATATCCCTAATCCAAGGGAAGTAATCAAGGAGAATAACTCTCCTAAAACGCTTATCGCCGTCTAGTGTACCTCTCCATGCAGACCAATTTTTTTTTAGGCCGTTGTCACCGGGAATAGGGCGCATCCCGTGGACAGAAACGAGAAAAAAGAAGTGCTAAACCAGCCAGACGCGAAGGTAAGTATTGAAAATCATGAAAACAAGACTGCTAAGATACTTTGGGGCATGTCAAGAGACTCATAGTATTACTATCCCGAAGACTCTTCTTGAGGGCAAGATCAAAAGGAAAAGAACAAGAGGACGACAACAACACAGATGGGTGCACAACATCAAGAGAGGAACCAGTCTGACCGAGTGCACTACAAAGGCAGGAAACAGAACAAAATGGAGATTCATTGCAACCAGCCTTCCATCATGATGATGATGATTATGATGATGACGATAGTCCCCTTGAATACTGTGTGAAGATATCCATTTTTTTTAAAACAGGTGGGTGGACCAAAGCAGTGGTTTTCAAACTGTACACATCCAGGTACCACTTTTCCAAAAGTATATACTTTGCGGATCATCATCTTATGTGGGATTATGAATCACATGAAAGTTGGAAAATGCGAATTACACAAAACTTTGTTTTAATACAGGAAATATAACATTTACTGTTCTTGAATATAGCCCTCATTCTGTGCAACCTGCAAACCTACGCCTGAATTTCAGTCAGACCCGTCGTCTTGACTTCTTGGTTACCGTTGCACCGAGGCCCTTGTGTGCCTGCCCAGGACGGTCAGCGTCGTGTATGCTTGTTACGCCAGTCTTGAACGTTGTAACCCAGGTGTAGACTTGAGCCCTGCACATACACTCAGCTCCGTACGCCACAGACATTTCGCGGTATACGTCCAAGAGTTGCAGATCTTTATCAGACAATTCAAGAATTGGATGACATAGAGCATTTCTTTCTCGGAGTACCAGTATGTCTGCAACCCTGATATGCGCTATTCTCTGCTTGATGCATAACGACAAAAGTGCTATCTGCTTCTGACGTCATTGACTTTGGTGCTTACAGGTGGTGCTACTAAGGGACTTCACAAATTTTATTCGCATTTTCTTTCATTTGAATCACTCTTGAATAATATCGCAATACCACGAACTTTTAATTGTAATTATTCGATGGATGGCAATTAATATAAAATTCATGAGACATCCGCAGGCCATCTGATAATGCTCAATGGACCATTTGCCTTTCGCTGACCATAGGTTGGAAATCACTGGACTAGATGACATTAGCAGTGGATCACGAAGTCCATAGACTTCCGGATTCCCTAGCCTGGTCGACTTGCCATGTTTCTCGTGTTAAGGACGGTAAT
The DNA here is from genome assembly GCA_009760885.1 of Achatina immaculata. Lineage (NCBI taxonomy): Eukaryota > Metazoa > Mollusca > Gastropoda > Stylommatophora > Achatinidae > Lissachatina > Lissachatina immaculata. The sequence goes on along the minus strand of CM019720.1, from coordinate 50,255,480 downwards.
TAAAACATTAAAGTCAGCGAAAACAAATTTAAAGAAATCTTAACGAAATTCAAGGCGTAAACAGTGCGTCTTGTTGATGCAAGCCAGCGTCTGTCGAGCCGGTGGCGTCCAAATGGCTCACCGTGTACAGGAGGTTGTTTGTTGCTTCGTGATTAAACAGGTGGGATTAGCTTGCTCTCAGGATGCACATTGACACAGAAAGATAATACACACATACAGGGATCTTACGCATATCTTTGGGATAAACGATGATAAGGACAAGAAAAGATTATAGGAAAGGAGTCTCTTTATAAGAAATTTACGACACAGTCAGACGTAAAAATCTTCTTTAATGTTTAACAAAAAAATGCGAGGTTTAAATTTGATGAGAATACTTTAAAAGCTTGGTTTTTTTTTGTGTTCAAGAATCGTGGAAGTACATGAATATATAGATAAACTTTGGCTGGGATGAGCATTTATGTTTGGAGGTGGGCAGTGATGAATGAGAAGTTAGGAGTTGTAATGGCACATGGGTTGATTATGTGAAGATTTCTGAGTAAAAAAAAAAAAAGTAGTGCAGGAAATCTGAGCTAACGAGAACTATTTTCTCCTTCCTGAGGTTTTCCTATACTGTACCCAGAGTGAACTACCTGCAGACGTCAGTTTTCTCAGCAAAAACAAAAGTGGAAGTTCATCTCAGTGACCTCTTGTTAGGTGTCTTATTAAAAACTGGGCAGTTTGTCCAAGAAACAAATCCATGAATGTAGACCTTTCTGATCAAAACAGGTCTTTAGCTTACACTTTCGGCAGTTTTATACTTTTCAGTATAATCAGTTAATTTTTTTTTTCAGTTCTTGACGAAATCTTTCACATTTGTTCTTTCTCATGTATTACTTCATTGGTGTACGTCTTATGCTCTCGCTCTCCTTCTGATCATGTGAACTTGTTCCTCTTCATCAGCGTCTGTTTAGTTTCTGTCAGTTTTCTGTGCAAAGCTGCTATATTTTTTTTAAAACGCTCATGTGACGTGTCCTTTCCAAAAGGTCACACCTCTCACTGTCTCCTTGTACGCGGCGCGGTCTTGCGCAAGTTGACCGGCGTCTCCCAATGACATATTCAGAATTTCCGTGATGTCCCTAGTCCACCTGCGGCGAGGTAGCCCTTTTACTCTTTTGCTGGACACTCAGCTCATCAACGTCTCCAAATCACCGCGTCTCTTGATGTGGTTGAGGTATCTTGGCTTTCTAATTCTTATGGTGTTTACGCGCCAGTTCTCTGCGACACATAATCCCATTAGTATCTCTTTATTTGATCTTCTTTCTATTCACGATATTCTAAGAGCTCTTCTATAACATTTCATTTCAAATGTTGTTATTCTCTTTTCTAGTGGATTTGTTAAGTGTCCATGTTTCGCATCCCTACGTTGCCACTGGGAATATGTAAGCTCTTAGTAAACACACAGCCTTTTCTTGTTGGTACCTTGCCATATGCTCTTCATTTGAACTAGCTTGTATGATGCAGCTGCTAGTCTTTTAATTTCCACTGCCCAGTCATTGAGAGGAAGACCAAAACGAAGATGGCTGCAAGACATCCTTGACGATCTGCAAATGGATGCAGCAGCGGTAGGCCATCTTGCTCACAGCCGAGAGGCCTAGTGCTGTTTGGGAGGCAAAGTTCCGCAAGGGACATGCAAATGAATGAATGAATGAATGAGTCATCATTGGTGACGATGACCGACTATAGATACTCAAATTCATTTACGTTTTTTTTAAAATTGCCATTTATTGTACAGAGGCTTTAAATGTCTCTTGACGTACATTTAAAACTTCTTTTAAGTGAATGTTCTTCAAACTTGAGCTTGGTGTGTTGGTATCCTTTCTTTGAGTTTTACTTTCTTGTTTCTGATATTCTTATCAATAAAATGTTTTATGTAGATTATGATGTAAAAGCTACTGGTATTTATGATGAGTGCTGGAGGACTGCAAGGAAACGACCCATATTACCTAATAACAACCAAAATGTCAAGGGAGAAATCGCTGTAATAAGTTTCCGCTGTAGCAATCTCTATTTCAGTCAGTCAGTCATTTGCATGTCCCTTGCAGAACTTTGCCTCCATAACAGCTCTCTTGTAGGCCTCTCGGTTGTAAGCAAGATGCCCTGCTGCTGGTGCATCCATTTGTAGATTATCAGCGATGTCTTGCAGCCTTCTTCGCCTTGGTCTTCCTCTTCCTTTTTCCCATTATGTACACTTCCAAAACGGTATTCTCTGTTTACCAGTTTTAGTGCAGACAGAGAATAAGACGTTGCAGTCAGAAATAGGAATATTGGCACGATACTTGTAAAATTAACATTGTCCAACTTATGAGACGAACCACCTGAAAATTACGAAAATTACAACTCGCAGAAATATTGACAATAAGACTGCTATTTCAGTCTCCACTTATAACTACCATTAGGAAAAACAACAGATTGAGATGGCTTGGACATTTGGAAAGGATGGGCGGGAATAGACAGATAAAAAGGACTTATACAGAAGTGATTAACGGAGGCAGACCAAGAGGCAGACCAAGGCATCGGTGGCGTGACAACATGGAAGGAGACTTGCGAACCCCTCGGAGTGGACAGTTTGGCAGGAGAAGACTAAGAACAGAGAGGAAGGGAGACAACTGGCAGGAGAAGACTAAGAACAGAGAGGAAGGGAGACACGTCCTGTCTGCAGCAATGAGCCGCAATGGCTCGGGAAGTTAAATGAATGAAAAGATAGCTATGAGCTGGAAGGCAAGAAATACTGACCTGTTTGTCCGCCAGATGTTTGAGGCCTCTAGCTGTGTCCAGGGATAACTTGATGAGAGCCTGAGGTCTGAGAGCCGTGTGCAAGGATGGGGACGACGTGTTATCGTACTCGTGCAGTGACGTAAGTCGCCGGCTGTGCCGCAGAAACGTACGTAAATCTCCGTGCTTGGCGTACTCCATGGCTACGTACATGACACCTAGCGAGAGGGAACCGATACAAGGTTATATAACATCTTGAACAACTTCAGTCTTTGACCTATATAGCATGTAATAAACGCCTGTATGACCTAAGTTGGGGACTAACTATCCAGTGGCACATTATCCATTAGGCTGAACAGCCTATTGCCCGGGGGCCTGGTAAGGCAAGGAGCCCGGGGTCAAGATGAATTTTTAAAAACTCGTCAAATACAGGCTATTGTTTTATGAATTTTATATCAGGAGATGGAGGATATAGTTCAGAGAGATGGGGCCCTTACTAACTTCAGCATAGGGGCCCCGGGTGGTTCTTACTCACGCCACTGTGACTATAGTAAAAGTATGTTATACTGTCAGTATATATGGCACTGGTTTACACAAATAAAAAGATGAGAAGAGAAATAGAAAAAAACGCGATGCAACCAATATTTCCGCCACAAGGTGACCTTCTTTTGTGACATAACAAAAAATCAAATAAAATAATAACACACAATAAAACCATGAATGAATAGAGAAAATAATGTAACGATCAGAATGGTCTTGAAGTCAGCTGACAGAAATGTTACCATGGACAAAGCACTATGAGTTTATGTGTGCATGAATATTGGTTAAACCAGACACAAAGTTCAGAGATGAACTGATGAAAGGAAGAGAAATAACTTTTTCTGTAAGTTTGAAAAAAAAACTATGATACATATCAAAGTACACAGATGGAGACGGTGAGTTAGAAAATTCTAAGATAAACGTCTTAGAAAGATTTTTAAAAGATACAAACCCAGGATTATGAAGCCAGAGGACACATAAAGGAAATACCCAGCCACTATATTTGTCATTATAAACTTAAGAAAACACTCGGCCACTGTATCATTATAAACTTTCATTAGTTCTACACTTTGTGATGATATTAGTTTTATTATTAATTAGACTACATATAAGTAATACTGGAAACCTGTGGGTCTCAAAGACTGGCCAGCTTATTCACTACTTACTGTTATCAGACATCTGGAAAGTAAAAGTGCCATACCTCGTATGTGACAAGCCCCGACAAGGCAGACAACGTTCTCGTGTTTGCCGACTCGTTTCAGAATGGCCAGCTCGTTGAGAAAATCTGTCTTGTCTTTCTCCGAGGCATTATCTACGCGGGTGGAAAGAGAAAATCGAGTTAACGGTCAGCAGTAGTTCTGATTAAACTTGTCTCAGCCTTTCCCAGCGGTTATCGACACCTGTTGAGCTTATTTTTGTTTAAGAATTGATGCTGGCGAAGAGCAACTTGGGCGGGAACGAGAAAACTCAGGGACGATTAGTCTAGTTGGTCATAACTCGGTCGTTTTTCAAAAGTGGTACAGTGGCTCTTGCGCAGCAGTTCTCAAACTTTTGTGTGCTATGTACTCCCAACGTGTGTGTGAGAGAGAGATAGAAAGAGAGAGAGAGAGAGAGAGAGAGAGAGAGAGAACGAACGAATGAGGAAACAATGTTTGTTTTCAAAGGGTTAAGAATTGGGCACGCAGGCCTGTCTTACATTCTGCTCTTCATCATACAACTCAGTCACAGGCATGCAGCATTTGTTATTAAACACAATAAGCACGAAGAAGAAGAAGAAGAAGAAGAAGAAGAAATGAATAAATAAAAATAAGGGAAATAAACCATCTTTTGCCCACACAATCTACACAGTGATTAGTGTCATGGGTATGTTATTTATATTATGATTACGTATGAGAGAGTGAAGGACAAATACCAAAAATCTAGCACTTCGGGCTAAATTTAAACAGGTCCTATGATTAAGGCGGAGCATGCTGTGAAAGAATCTGATGTACCAACTTGACTTTGTTGAAGAGGAACCTGTTCCTAAGAGGCAGTATTTTGATACGTTTGTGCTGGCTAGTTGTTTGTGCTTGATCTTTGTCACTAATAAGCTTTACTACTCGAAGGCAGGGAGCGTTGAGGGAACGAGGCAACAGACGAGGGCAGTAATGGCTTCCTTCTTAGCACTATACAACCTGATATCGAGAAACTTGTGTCTCTATACAAAACTCAGCCACCACATTAAAAGTTGTGAAAATAATGCAGTAGGTGAGTTATAAATGCACTCCTTCATACTGTTAAATAAACTGGTTCGCCAGTTGAAGTCTTTAGCTGTGTAATGCATATCCTAGGGTTAACAGTACATAAGAGGACTTTGAAGGTGTACCCTGGGAGAAAAGGGGGCCGGTAGCCCAAGCAAGCTTGAGAAACACTGATTTAAAACATGGTTCATCAGTTTTCTGGTCAATACCAACATTAGCACTGGATTCTATGAAAGAGAACAAAAGAGTATGGTTTCCCTAAATTTCATGGGGAATGGGGTCATAGGTAACAGACTAGACTTTTTTTCCCACAGGAACTGACCTTTTAATGACTTTATGGCCACTGGAACCTTCATCCCGTTTAGTTTTACGTGCCCTTTCTTGACCTGGCCGAACTGTCCATTCCCTAGCAGTTCGTTGCTTGTCGACAGCTGACCTCGCTGGATTTCCCAAGGACTTCCGATTATCTGTTCGTAGGTGTTTGGTAGATGATCCACGCTCTGCAGATGAAGATATGACGGTTTTAATGACGTAACAGAGTTAATGGCTTTCTTCTTGTACTCTCTCCTCTCTTTCTCTCTCTCTCTCTCTCTCTCTCCCTCATATAAATCGCATATAAACTATACTCCATCTTACAATACAAACTTTTCCAATATCTATTTGATGTCGACTACATGCCTCCATGATTCATAAAACTTAAAAGTTGTTTTAGACTGCTCTTACAGACACCGAAATCAGTTAATTGTTTATTCTGAATAGTCCCGAAATTTTGTTTGGTAGATAGTCATTTGTATATGTATGTACTCGTAGTTACTTTCTGTACTGAATGCATGGATAAGAGCGAAACGTAAATGTTATATTTTATTTTATTTTATGTCTCTCAGCTTTCCAGTGTTTGTTACGTTGATTATATGAGCAGCATATTTGTAGAATGTCTGGAACAGAGTGAAAACTGTACGATAAAGGGCAGAATGTCAGACGTGCCTGTGTGCCCAATTCTTAACCCTTTGGAAATATAAATATCAATCAGTCAGTCAATCAATCAATATCTCTCTCTCTCTCTCTCTCTCTCTCTCTCCCATAGCCAGTTTCTGCTAACGAAAGGAGTATTCATTTTCTCACACAGAACAGCCACGACTACCGGCTGAAAACCGGCTTCACTTACCGAGGCGTTGTACAGACGTCTCAGGGCAGTTTTGCGAGGTCGCACGACCACAAAGTAGGTCACGAATGTGAAGACGATAGCAACGGCAGCGATGAGACAGATGATGAGAGCAGGGAAAGACGGCGATGAGTGAAAACTCGGAGAAGTTTTCAATTCACCTGAAGGAGAGAGCAACCAAACATTCTCTGCTGTGAAGATGATATTTCTCATCTCCAACAATTATGACAGAAGCTAAAATAATTTGTAAAAGTTTTAACAGAAACCAGACTCATTTTAAAAAAAAAATTATAACATATTCTAGAATAACAACAATTATAACAGAATCTAGAATATTAAAATCAGTTATAACAGAATCTAAAGTAATAGAAAGGAATATATATATATATATATATATATATATATATATATATATATAATAAAGAATGGTTCTAAGGACTGCAAACGCGCCACAAACAGCCTCTGGCAGTCAAGTCCAGCTCCTGGCCTTCCCGTGGCAGAACTGTTTAAACTGACAGGAGAAGGGGCGAGGGCGAATATCTGGCGCCTGAAAACCAGTTACTTAGGGTAGATGAGTGTCACGTTTGGTAGCTCATCTGCCGCTGTTGGCGAGATCTTCAGCTGCCGTGCGTGGAGCGGTGCTCTTCCCGGCCAATGAAGAAATTTGCAAATGAGGTTGCCGCGCAGCATCACTGCGGAAAAGGTGGTTGAAAGGATAAATCGAAGCAAACAGTCAAATCACGGCGCCTCTGCTCTAGAGGCCGCCTACGTCCGAAATACACCTACACTGGTGAAATATGCCTAAACCGGCACACACCAGGGTGGAACTCGATGGCTAGACATGTCATGCCACCTCCGCTCTAGAGGTCGGTAACGCCTGATAAACACCCATACTGGTGAATTTTGCCTAAACCGGCTCATACCAGGGGTGAATCTTGAAGGCTATGAATGTCACAGTACCTCTGCCCCAGAGGTCGGTCCCGTCCCAAACACGCCCATACTGGGAAATGCCTAAACCGGCTCAACCCAGGGTTAGAAGTCACTAGTGGCGAGGATTCGTCCTCCTGGACAAAAGCTCCATCCTGGTCACAACTAGGAAGGGTAGCGGCCACGACCGCAAAATGCTGAAGTCGGAGACACTGGACCAGGGAAGTCTAGATAGGCAACCACCTCTCACCCGGCGGGGATGTCTGCGTATCCTAATCACGCTGAGGTTTTCCGGTGAGAAAGTCCAACCCTGGACTTGATGGGCAACCACCTCTCACCCGGCGGTGATACACGGGTATCTCAAAACACGTCAAGGTTTTCCGGTGAGAAAGTCCAACTCTGGCCTGGGTGGGCTAACGCCTCTCACCCAGCGGGGATGCACTGATATTCCAAACACGTCGAGGTCTTCCGGTGAGAAAGTCCAACCCTAGACCAAACTGGTGCAATGAAAACCACGGTGTCACGCAATCCCGCTTCCGAGACCCACCAAGAATACAGGCTAAAGCACTGTGATACTCTGAACCCCTTGTGGTCCTTTCGTGGAACTCGTGTGGTCTATTTTGGACCACACAGGGGACCACGGGACCTAACGAGGACCACATGCGTGAATTCAGTAGGTTCACAGTGCGGTTTTTGGTGGTAGAAGTGAACGAAGAAGAAGATAATAAAGAATAACAGATAATAAAATTATAAAGGTCTATGATCTGTCTTTCGGACTTGGATGTTATTTAACAATATACATGACACATGCAACAAATTTAATAGCAACAGAATATTGTTAAGTTATGTCGCCTGCGTCGCTCCTGTCTCCTTCCCAGCTATCCTTACAACCAGAAGGACAGATCCCGCTGATGTAACATAGTGCCTTATATATTAGGATAGTATTATAATTATTGTTACTATTAATGTTGTTATTTTATTACTATTAGCATTTTATTATTGCTATGATTATTACCGATAAGTAGAAATTAGGTAAGAAATGATGGAAAATTTGAGAACCACTGGGAGAGGAACACTCCCACGTTTTTAGTAATATTACTACAGAATTAAGTAGACAGACACAAATATGTACGAGACATATGGCGCTGGTGCCGGATAGCGTAGTTGGTTAGTAGCTGTTCTCCCGTGCCTAGACGGCTGCTCATCCTACAGGAATCCGTGGTTCGAATTCCAGGTAATCCCGCTTATGATTTTTTTTCTCTTCCGTCTAAAAGTGCTTTGTCTACGACTATTTCCAAGTCTAATCCTATAAAACTTTGTTCTTTTTATTTTACCGTACGAACGCCTCGTTATTTCCCATTTATAAAAAAAATGGTCCTATTAAAAAGCTCTTCAAACAGCTAAAAGTGAATTGTTCAAACGAGCTACTCTCTTGTCCTAATACATTTCTCCTGGTTATTTTATTTTCCTATACCACAGTTTTATAGTTTTGCACTTAATATATCAAGACTATTTTTTTTCCTGGGAAATTTAACGTTCAGTTTGTGCACAGACAAATATTATGAGTTTTTCTCCTGTTTTTTTTTAAATTTTGTTCTTTTCCACTGAATTAATCATAACAAGAGCAGACGATTTTCATTGTTATATACAATCTGTTTCATACATTCTGTTTCATACATTCTGTTTCATACATTCTGTCGCCACATGTTCGCGATGATGATGATGATGATGATGATGATGATGATCTACTCACTGAGTGTGCAAATGGGCCCATGCCATCCTGAAAGACATCCATTCGGACAGATTCCATGAACTGGGTCACACCCAGAGCCCGACAGGCAATGGCCGCATGCAGTAGAACAGTTCTCTCCGTACCAGCCAGTGGAACACTCTGTGGAAGATTTTTCCAGAAATACTTTTCATTAACCCTTTCATTCCAGTGTGGTACCCCAAATAAGCTCCTTAGGAAATCCTATCAATAAATCTAACGTGTTTCTTCTTTTCCTACTGTCTATTCTCGGTATTTTTCTTTCCAAGTAATCACTGAAAGATTTGCCTCATTATTTCACATACAGTTCTGTTTAAGTGAAAATAATGAGTTAACTATAAATGTAGTCTGAGTTAATGGACAGAAACAGTCTGAACAAGAATGGGATTTATAATATAACTCAAGTAATGTATACTGACAGCTCCCGGAATGATGGTAGAGCAGCATGGGCTTATTCAACATAAACATCTTGTCTTGTCTTATTTTCTGTTTCATAGGAACTGTGAGCTGGCGTTCTTTGTAGTCGATGCTATGAAGGTGTTTGAGGTACAGCGTCGTGTCGACTTTGGGCCAGTTTATGACGGCTATTTTTTTTTTCAGTCTCTGAGCGCAGTTAAAACAGCAGAGGCTGTGCAATACTCACTTAGCAGGCTCCACCACCATGGTCCCCATGGATCCCTGCCCTGTTTGCCAAACTAGACCTGTTATTTGGGGGGGGGGTATCAACGGAGAGGTGGGACAGGGTCTTGGTCAACCAGGATTCCGCCAACCCTGACGCCAGCATGTCAGCTATGAGTCGTTGAAAACGGACAGCGGCTTTGCCCCACATAAACATATAGCTCCGGTCATGAGTATAATATTTCAAGTGTAGATATACATACAAAGATATACAATACTGAGAAAGAGTTTGCAACAAAAGGCCACTTAATATATGTACAAGAAAATATGAAACAAAAATAAATAAATGATTTTTATGTTGCTGATACACTACTGAGAATGACCCGACTCATCTTAAGAGACAGTTTTGAAGCAGGTGGATGTTCCTTGTTTGTGGATCTTTCTTTCTGAACCTTAAGTGCCCAGGGCACATAGGGCTTCCGCAAGGGTTTTTCCACAAACGCCTATCCTTTGCCTTTTTTCCGCTATTTGTCCAGATGAGCCCTCTATTGCTCAACATCCTCTCTGTTGTTCTCTGAGAATCACAGTGCCAATCATATTCTCTCAAAGATTCGTACCCACCCACTTTTTATTGACATAACCGACTACAGTACCATCACACCATCCCTGTGCTACAAGGAGCAGTCGCTTTCCGCTTGCTTTTTTCTTTGAGGTGGGGGAGGGATAGGGTGTTAAAAATAATTACATATTAGTATGTATCACATCTATGTGTATTTGTGACAATAAAGAATCATTTCAGACAGAGCATAACTTTCTTAAATGTTCGTTACACGATGGACGATATTTACAACAACAACAACAACAACAACAACAACAAAACAGCTAAAAATCCGCTTTTCTTTGCACCAAGATCAAGAACTTTGAACTCTATATCAGTTGACGCAAGCAGATAAATCGTTGCGGAGAATATTAATATAATTCTTCTTCCTGATTTGTTTCCTGTATTTTACTCTTGTCCTTCCTGATCTTCCTTCAGCTTGTAAAAGTGCGCCAGCCAACTTCATCGACTCCATTTCATTCACGTCTCAGACATAGATGCACCCAGATCTCCCAGAAGAAGTCTCGAGGTTGTTGAAAAATTAACCTCCCCACCTCAACCCCCCACCCCCCCCCCCCCACCTTTTCTGGGGAGCTTACCATATTGGGTAACCACTATGGATCTCCGATGCTCTCTGGGCCCTCCCTTAAAAAAGGGAGAAGCTCTCCGGGCCTTGCAGCAATGCATCGGCTGAACCCCATCTCTCAATGGCGCTGGATGTACCTAAATGTTATAAGTAAACTAAAAAAATACATCTTTTTATTTTTTTTTTTTTTACCTTCTGTAACCTGATGATGATGATGATGATGATGATGATGATGATCTACTCACTGAGTGTGCAAATGGGCCCATGCCATCCTGAAAGACATCCATTCGGACAGATTCCATGAACTGGGTCACACCCGGAGCCCGACAGGCAATGGCCGCATGCAGTAGAACAGTTCTCTCCGTACCAGCCAGTGGAACACTCTGTGGAAGATTTTTCCAGAAATACTTTTCATTAACCCTTTAATTCCAGTGTGGTACCCCAAATAAGCTCCTTAGGAAATCCTATCAATAAATCTAACGTGTTTCTTCTTTTCCTACTGTCTATTCTCGGTATTTTTCTTTCCAAGTAATCACTGAAAGATTTGCGTCATTATTTCACATACAGTTCTGTTTAAGTGAAAATAATGAGTTAACTATAAATGTAGTCTGAGTTCATGGACAGAAACAGTCTGAACAAGAATGGGATTTATAATATAACTCAAGTAATGTATACTGACAGCTCCCGGAATGATGGTAGAGCAGCATGGGCTTATTCAACATAAACATCTTGTCTTGTCTTATTTTCTGTTTCATCGGAACTGTGAGCTGGCGTTCTTTGTAGTCGATGCTATGAAGGTGTTCGAGGCACAGCATCATGTCGACTTTGGGCCAGTTTATGGCGGCTATTTTTTTTTTCAGTCTCTGAGCGCAGTTAAAACAGCAGAGGCTGTGCAATACTCACTTAGCAGGCTCCACCACCATGGTCCCCATGGATCCCTGCCCTGTTTGCCAAACTAGACCTGTTACTGGGGGGGGGGGGGGGTATCAACGGAGAGGTGGGACAGGGTCTTGGTCAACCAGGATTCTGCCAACCCTGACGCCAGCATGTCAGCTATGAGTCGCTGATAACGGACAGCGGCTTTGCCCCACATAAACATATAGCTCCGGTCATGAGTATAATATTCCAAGTGTAGATATACATACAAAGATATACAATACTGAGAAAGAGTTTGCAACAAAAGGCCACTTAATATATGTACAGGAAAATATGAAACAAAAATAAATAAATGATTTTTATGTTGCTGATACACTACTGAGAATGACCCGACTCATCTTAAGAGACAGTTTTGAAGCAGGTGGATGTTCCTTGTTTGTGGATCTTTCTTTCTGAACCTTAAGTGCCCAGGGCACATAGGGCTTCCGCAAGGGTTTTTCCACAAACGCCTATCCTTTGCCTTTTTTCCGCTATTTGTCCAGATGAGCCCTCTATTGCTCAACATCCTCTCTGTTGTTCTCTGAGAATCACAGTGCCAATCATATTCTCTCAAAGATTCGTACCCACCCACTTTTTATTGACATAACCGACTACAGTACCATCACACCATCCCTGTGCTACAAGGAGCAGTCGCTTTCTGCCTGCTTTTTTCTTTGAGGTGGGGGAGGGATAGGGTGTTAAAAATAATTACATATTTGTATGTATCACATCTATGTGTATTTGTGACAATAAAGAAATATTTCAGACAGAGCATAACTTTCTTAAATGTTCGTTACACGATGGACGATATTTACAACAACAACAACAACAACAACAAAACAGCTAAAAATCCGCTTTTCTTTGCACCAAGATCAAGAACTTTGAACTCTATATCAGTTGACGCAAGCAGATAAATCGTTGCTAAGAATATGAATATAATTCTTCTTCCTGATTTGTTTCCTGTATTTTACTCTTGTCCTTCCTGATCTTCCTTCAGCTTGTAAAAGTGCGCCAGGCAACTTCATCGACTCCATTTCATTCACGTCTCAGACATAGATGCACCCAGATCTCCCAGAGGAAGTCTCGAGGTTGTTGAAAAATTAACCTCCCCACCTCAAATTTTCTGGGGAGCTTACCATATTGGGTAGCCACTATGGATCCCCGATGCTCTCTGGGCCCTCCCTTAAAAAAGGGAGAAGCTCTCTGGGCCTTGCAGCAATGCATCGGCTGAACCCCCTCTCTCAATGGCGCTGGATGTACCTAAATGTTATAAGTAAACTTAAAAAATACATCTTTTTATTAATTTTTTTTTTTGTTTACCTTCTGTACACTGAGCTCCTTGGTAACCCTTGGAACACCCACTGTTACATTCACCAGTGACAGGATCACACGCCCCTTTCAAGCACCGCCCACAAGTGCCTCGACAGTCGCTTCCATATCTGCCCGCCTGGCATGCTGCATGGGTATAAAAAACACAAGGGCGTTTTCACTATCTCTTCACGACTTTTCTTCTACCTCTAAAACTGTAAATGTAACTTAAACCAGGCCTGTGTTTCAGGTTACCTTTGTTCCCGTTTGTCAGATTCGACATGCCACTCACCTGTCACATTCCTGCGTGCAACTTTATAATTCATAAGGCACACTGATTCATTCTGTACTTTACTAGATATAACACTACTTATTTTTTATCCTTCTTATTTTGTATTGAAGCCGTGTCAAATCTGGAGCCCCTTCACCAGCACAAATTTCGCACCTTTCTCCGGACCTGTTTCAGAGCATCTGGTTTAACTTTAGACGTGCGTATTTTTGACACAGGTCTGGAAATTTCCATATATTTCCACAGCTGTAGTTTAGGAAAGTTTTTTCTAGTATAAAATCTAGGACAATATCCCATACCTCTCGAACCAAAGTGCATTTGTAACCGTGGCATCTTGTACAGTTTCAGTATTTTTATATTAACTAGAACACTGGAGCCTTATAAACAGCGTCAAATTATACTGTTCAAAAAAAAAGAAACGCAACATATACGATGTTGCCATTTAAAGTGAAGGTTGCTGATCAGACAAGGCCAAATTGCCTGAAACGTTCACTTGGACATCAGCTTCACGTGCTGACCTGCACTGTACTCAGCAGATGATTCATGAGCACAGAAAAGTGGCACCAGTCAAAACAGCATTTTTGACAATAACTCATGACAGGTTCACGAGAATCCCGTGAAAGTTACTGGGCATAAAACTCACTAACGATATTATTGAATGCCTATAAAAGATTGACCCTCCTCGAAAACTCAATGCACAAGTAGGGCACATCTCACTACAGAACGATCGTTCATCATTGAACGTTTACAGACTGGATAGCCACAAACTGTAGTGACCAGACAATTTAATGTGGTTAGAAATATCATTAGTAGCCTTTGGAGACGATTTCAAGAAACTGGCTCAGCTGCAGACCGGCGCGCAGTGGAAGACCCATGGTCACAACTCCTGTCGAAGACCACTTCATACGACTGCGTCACCTCAGGAATCGATTTTCATATGCGTCCTCGACAGTCCGGTCAATGACAGCAGCTCGTCGAATTTCAGATCAAACGGTCAGGAACCAGGTACACAACGCTGGTCTCTGGGCTAGAAGACCCTACAGGGGTCCTGTTCTTACGGACCGGCATCGCCAGAACCGACTGCAGTGGGCAAACCAGCATCGTCAATGGACCGTTGCGAATGATTGGAGAAGGGTTTGGTTTACTGGTGAATCATTCTTTCTGCTCCAGCGACACGATAGACGGAGAAGAGTTTACCCCAGAGTCCATGAGCGTTACGCCCAAAACTGCATGGATGAGGCTCCTCCACATGGTGGTGATGTGTACTGGTGTGAGGGGCGATCAACTTCATGGGAAGAAGTGACCTTGTGCAAATTGAAGGACGCCTGAATGCCCAACGATATGTTGCTGAAATTCTTCGACCTCACGTTCTTCCACTTCTGGCTGCACCAGGGTCGATTTTTCAGCAGGATAACGCTCGACCTCATGTGGCACAACTCACCACCCAGTTCCTCGCTGACAACAACGTCCAGACCATTCCGTGGCCATCCATATCATCAGACATGAACCCGACAGAACACTTATGGGATGAACTCAAGAGACAAGTCCGCCAGTGAGACGTGGCGCCAGCCAATCTCCGACAGTTGCCTCTTGCACTGTGAGAAGAGTGGGTAGCAATCCCACAACAACAGAACCAACGGCTAATGGGATCCATGTCAAGGAGATGTTCTCTGATACAGGCCAGAGGAGGTCATACACCTTGCTGAAACGGAGGCTCAGTCGCAAAGAATAAAAGCCCAAACCAAATTTAGTGAACATCATTTCATTGTTAAAGTCTTAAAATTTCCTCATGCCAAGATTGAAACATTAATTCCGTAAAATAAAATTTTGATACAAGTTTGAAATGTAGTGTCCATTACGACTACAGTAGTGTTGCGTTTCTTTTTTTTTTTTTAACAGAATACGCATCAAGTTCCAGCAGTGGGGATAATTATTACTATTATTATTATTATTATTATGATACCAGTACACCAAAAAGGCACTAAGGTCCACCTAACCTCTAAAAATGGGTACCAGAGAAATCTTGGGGGGTAAATGCGGCCAGGCGTGATACTGACCACATCACATTTTCATGTGCCGAAGGTCATGGAAATACGGTCCTAACACCGTAATCCCAACATGGTTTAATGACATGGAAACGAGGATTTTTTACCTTTTAAGTGTAAGAATTTCAGATACAGACACAATGGCTGAAGTTTGTTAACTTCAAGCATTTATAAGCTAACAGATATTGTGATATCAGTAGAATTTGCTGGGATAATCGATCCGGACACAACAGTTCATGTTTGTTTACCTTGGTTACAAGAGTGTCCTGTCCACCCGGGGGCACATCCGAAAGGACATGTTCCGGTCACGTGATTGCAGGTGGTGTTCTCAGCGCAGTGTGCACATGTCTCACGACAGTCCACCCCAAAATAACCTTCTGGGCAGGTTGTAAGGGTTATCTCCGCTGGATAAGTAGGTACAGTAAATTGTAATTGAAGAAATAGTGAGGCAAACGATAATAAAAGTCACATAATAATGATAATAGGATTTTGATACACGTTTGAAATGTGTGTCCATTACGACTACAGTAGTGTTGCGTTTCTTTTTTTTTTTTTAACAGAATATGCATCAAGTTCCAGCAGTGGGGATAATTATTACTATTATTATTATTATGATACCACTACACCAAAAAGGCACTAAGGTCCACCTAACCTCTAAAAATGGGTACCAGAGAAATCTTGGAGGGTAAATGCGGCCAGGCGCGATACTGACCACATCACATTTTCATGTGCCGAAGGTCATGGAAATACGGTCCTAACACCGTAATCCCAACATGGTTTAATGACATGGAAACGAGGATTTTTTACCTTTTAAGTGTAAGAATTTCAGATACAGACACAATTGCTGAAGTTTGTTAACTTCAAGCATTTATAAGCTAACAGACATTGTGATATCTGTAGAATTTGCTGGGATAATCGATCCGGACACAACAGTTCATGTTTGTTTACCTTGGTTACAAGAGTGTCCTGTCCACCCGGGGGCACATCCGAAAGGACATGTTCCGGTCACGTGATTGCAGGTGGTGTTCTCAGCGCAGTGTGCACATGTCTCACGACAGTCCACCCCAAAATAACCTTCTGGACAGGTTGTAAGGGTTATCTCCGCTGGATAAGTAGGTACAGTAAATTGTAATTGAAGAAATAGTGAGGCAAACGATAATAAAGGTCACATAATAATGATAATAGGATTTTGATACACAGAAAAGAATACTTATTCAACGCCACTAATAAGCTTTGATCACCCCCACCCCCCAACATGTTCATCAAAAGAGGAATTCTGATGCTGTCAGAAGTACAGGGGAATTCTTTGTAGTGAATAACTATTTATTCCTTTAAACAACTAACAAAATTAGGTGCAGTACTCTCTTGCTCGATTCCCCTTGGAAGCAGAGAAAAATTCTCCACGTTAATAATCAGTTTTTCTAACAAAGAGTACCTATTTTTACAGCAACGTTGACTAGATCTCGAGTCTTCAGTTGACTGCTTTCGCGTCAAAAAATAGTTCGCTCTCGCCTGTGCTTCCCCCTTGTTCATAAATTTCTGCTAATCATTATAATAATGTATAAGCGTAAGAATACAAGTTTATGAAAATAAACCCTTAATATATGCGGTTCTTTCTTCCTTTCTTTCGTTCCTTTAATTTCTCATTCTCCCTCTTTTAAACTTTATGCCTTTTTTCTTTTTCTTTCTTTTATCTACTTATTTTTTCCCGTCATCTTTTTTCATTCTCCTCTCTCTCTCTCTCTCTTTCTCTCTCGCTTTCACTTTCTTTATTCCACATGTTTTCTTTCGTATTCATTATTTTTGTTATTTTCTGACAAAGTTTTTGCCTCCTCCACCTTCTTCTTCTTCTTCTCTGCCTCTCTCTCTCTCTCTCTCTCTCTCTCTCAAGTCATATCGTTAAACGCTATCGTGCAGTAATACCTCCATCCTCCGTGTGTAAATTATACTTGGGCTAAACTGATGGTGAAAGTCTGCGATTGCACGAAAGTAGAGATATTGAGGGCAGAATATCAGAAGCGGTTGCGTACTCAATTATTCGCCCGTTAAATATAAATTTTGCTCGTTTTTTCGTTCTTTCATCATGTTTCATTTTCTCAAACGAGTATGTTTCTTCTATGCTATTCTTCCATTAGTCAAGATCTCTTTTTTTTTTTATTCATTTACTCCGTGATAACTTCTGCTTGATTGTGTTCCCGCATGCACCTCATCTTTATCGTTCCGTCGTTATCTTCCTCCAACCTATCCTCCAAGTGGCTTCGCTACAAGACATACTCGCACAATCAGCCTGGCAGAAGCACTGCATGACACCAGGAATGCGGCAAAGGAGATACAGTATTTCCTGCAGACACTGGTTTACCTAACACCGGAGATAAAGCTCCCGTTAAGTTCCCGACAACGGCCCCTATTGTCGAATCTTTCGAGACTACACAGAGCAAGACCTGGTGGGAAATCCTGCTTGATATTTTCGAACACGGTCTCTGTTTTGTAAGCTTTCATTGTCTGCTTATTTCTCTCTCTTTCTCTTTTTTTTTTTTTTGGAACTGCCATTTCGTTTTAGTACTAATTTAAGCTTAAAATTATCTTTCCAGACTTCCCCTCATTGCTCGTTTTACGAGATTCCTCTGCGTCTAACATCGCTGTACATAGTAAATATTTTGCGCTGTTTTCCATATTTAATGTTTCTCTTTCACGAGGAAGAAAATAAGAAAAGAAAAGCAGGAAGAAAGGCTTGATTCAGTGTTGAATAACTCAAGTCGGATGTTACTATTAAAACGAATCTTGAATAATCATCGAGGCAAATTTAATTGTTTGTTTCGCGTTAAAATTTATAGCAATACACTAGAGCATTATCATATTTTCACGTTAAAATTTGTATCACTACACTAGAGCATTATCATATTTTCACGTTAAAATTTGTATCATTACACTAGAGCATTATCATATTTTCACGTTAAAAATTGTATCACTACACTAGAGCATTATCATATTTTCACGTTAAAAATTGTATCACTACAGTAGAGCATTATCATATTTTCACGTTAAAAATTGTATCACTACAGTAGAGCATAATGATATTCTTTTATAGTGACATTCACGTTCTTGAATTTTCAGTTTTTTATCTTGATCACAAGAAGTATATTTGTTTTATTTTTTGGTGTTCTATCTACACGGTTCCGCAGCACACATTGCTATACTGAATGTATTTTTCAGGTTGTGATAAGTATAAACTCTGCGGGGGAGTGCTTACACTCACGACTGTACGGAGACCATAAGCGCCATTGAAGAAACTGCCAAGTCAAATACTTTCACATAATAGCACTGAGGGGAGACAAAAAAGTTAAACGCTCTCACTGTTCTAGTTTGACTCTTAGACTCCCACTGACCGTTGAAATTGCTTTCTGTCACGTGACGTATCCTTTCCAGAAGGTTGTCCCTCTTGCTGCCTCCCTGGATGCAATGCTGTCTTGAGCAAGTTGATCAGCATCTCGCAGTTCAGGTTTTCCGTGGTGTCCCCCTTTCCCTTTTCCCGGCACTGTCTTCTGCTATCAGCCTGTCCAGACCGTAATGACTCTCGATGTGGCCAAAGTAACTCATCTTTATAACTGTGATGGTGTTTACAAGCAAGTTTTCTAAAAACAAAATTTATACGAAATTCTTTTTTTTAAAATCAGTCATCCTGTTTCAGAATGTATAAACTGGGGGGGGGGGTGTAGGAACAGCTTTATTACTTAACAAGTACACAGCTGTGACGTTTCGGCGTGAGCCTTAATCATACAAAAACAAGCAGGACGAAGAAAGAGAGAGAGAGAGAGAGAGAGGAGATAAAATATAAATTCACTTGAATGCTATGTTAAAAAGAAAAAAAATGAATAGACCACCTAGCTATAACTTGTAAAGAAGCTGTGGCATGTTCGACGCTCTGTATCAGAAATGAGCATGGTGGAGTGTAGAGAGTATTTAAATGGAGACTTGGGATGTGTGATAGGTGGGTCTTAACTGAGGGTGGTGGGTGTTGAAACCGTGGAGGGGAGAGAGAGTGATACAATGGCAATCTAGCCGGGAGAAGATGAAATATGTGATTATAGTAGGGGCTGAGATGTTGTAATGTGATGCTGTGAAGAGGTTCTAAGCTATATGTAATAAGTGAGAAGGGAGTGGAACTTAGTGAGGAGGGATAATAATTGTGGATAAGGAGAACGTTAGGTGTAGCCGAATAACGAGTTAAAACCATGTGGTTCCAGAGTCCCACATTCCTGAATGTAGCGCTTCTCAAGCGCTAGGCGGCTTGTGTCATCTGGTTTTGTTCTGCTGTCTGGAGTTCACAACTTTGAAATACCGTGAACAATAATTTTTTTTAAAGGGTTTTGTATCATTTCCCAGTAAAACATCGTGGAACCATAAGGAATGATAGCAAAACATGTTCGTGTGTTGTGGATGTTGTTTAACAGTCGAAGAAAGCAGTTAATATTTCACCATTTCGGTTACTTATTTCGTTTCTTTCAGTTTTTTTTTTGTTTTGTTTCTAAAGTGTGCAGATAAAGTGTAATTGTTTTTGTCTAACTATTTCATAATTATATAAAGTTTTAAATATTTTTTTTCTTTTCCGCAGAATATTTAATTTATTAATTTTAATTTGTAAAAAACAAAAATCTGTATGTAAGTTGTTCCCAACATTATTCTGCGACTGAGAAAGCGCCACAACCGACCTGAGAAACTAAAGTTTAGATTCTCACACTATGGCGTGCATTAGATTTATCTCCCTTAAACTTGATTTCAAGTCCTTTAATCTGCTTTATACCCCAGTAAGTCTATACAAGTCTATTTTTAGAATAGGGGTTCTCTGATTTAAAAGCATTCCTGCTGTGAGTATGACTTTCAGATCCATCCCTCCCTCCCCCCGCGAAGCCAAGGATGTATGAATACGCCGGATGTTACGTTGGCTGTTGCAGAGTACAAAGAAAGACGAAATAGTTCGAGAAATGTATTACTGTTTGTAATGGCCGCAGTGTCAAGATACGGCGAGTGGTAAGATTTAAAATGTGATATTTGTGGTTCGTGTTAAAGCTGTTTTGATAAATACTTTGAAAACATATCCCTATCGCCGAGTAGACAAGTACAACAGAGGAGAAAGGCAAGGCCTAGCGATAGCTGATTATGAATAATCTGAATTGGCGGTTCCCAAATCTTTTCTAGCGACGGCGCCCCCGTGACTCATAGTTCTCATCGCTGATCCTAGCGCCCCACCAAAGCACGTTTTTGTTCTGTCGATTCCCATGCCACCGCCTCTCCCTTTTCTCTTAACAGCCCCTCCCCCAGAATCTTCCAATCACTCAATAGGAACAGACCTGCAAAGTTTTGCAACCACTGATCTATATAATGCGGGTTCTGTGTATAAAGATAGCACGAACCAATAGCATGCTATTCCCGCCAATACACTTGTTAAAAACAAAGTCGCCATTTCTTTAAAACCGATGGAACTGTCGTTTAAAGAAACAATAATAATAATTTCTGGTTTTTATGTTACGACAAGAAAGAAGAAACACCACAACAAAAGACAAAGGGAGAAAAAAAGTACTAGAAAGAAGACGGATCTTGTACAAGAATAGAAAGAACACACTTTGATGATGTAGCGCGAAAGATTATCAATAATATATCTGACAGAGAAAAACTAAAGGCAGGACGTTGTTGACGGACAATATCACACAAGAAACTTCATACGCCAGTTAAATAAAAAAAAGTGATGTTTATACATTTTATCATTTTGTTATCTCTTTAAGGCTCATCGTTGATGATCTGCAAAATGGATGCATCAGCAGCAGGGCATCTTGCTTACAACCGAGAAGCCTACACAAGAGCTGTTAGGGAGGTAAAGTTCCGCAAGGGACATGCAAATGACTGACTGACTTCAGGGCTCAGTATGGCGGAGTCGTTGTCCGGCTTCGTAGCCAGAGGCCCAGAGCTGCTTTATAGCCCCATTCATGAACTGGAAAAAAAAACTAGCCTGCGTAACCCGCTCCCTATCCAACACCATTCACCGCATCGGCTGTAAAGAACATTAGCTAGTACTTTCAGGGAGATAGAAGAAGAATAGCTAGTACTTTCAGGGAGATAGAAGAAGAATAGCTAGTACTTTCAGGGAGATAGAAGAAGAATAGCTAGTACTTTCAGGGAGATAGAAGAAGAATAGCTAGTACTTTCAAGGAGATAGAAGAAGAATAACTAGTACTTTCAGGGTGATAGAAGAAGAAAATCTCTTCAGAGCAAACCAGCGTAAATGTCTAGTCTGTTTTAAATGTAGTTAAGTAAATAACACAAGACATAACATATGGCGATTCACAAAACAAATGAATATTTTAGAGAGCGTGAGAATGAATGTACGAATCTAACAGTAAAGACACTATTCAAATTCTGTTAAAGATGGGGTTAGGGTCAGTCTACTGTCCGAGGACAAAGGGCAACAAAATGTAGAAACACTCGCAAAGAACTAACTACGCTTCATGAGATCTTCAACGACTCCCTCGGGCAGGCTACACAAGAAAACTCTATGCTGAATATATGAACCGTGGGCGCGTTTACATTCCATCTTCTTTTCCTGGGATCCGTGACCACGAGGTGAAAGACCTGAAGGTCAGGTGCCAGAGCGACTTAAGAAAACATCCCCCCGGGTCGGTGCCGCAGGATGAGAAAACAACCAGCAGCCAGAGGATGATGGATAACTAGGAGATTGGATTCTGGACTAAAGAAAAGTGGATACATCAAATTATCCATGACGGGACAGAATGTGGAGAGAGAGAGAGACAGAGTGACAGAGAGAGACAGAGAGGCAGCACGTGTGAAATCAGTGAGCAATTGTGGAGAGTCTAACAGTTGAGAGTACGATAAAACGTAAATCAACAAGGACCGAAATGGCCGTTGATACGGTCATTAGATCAGGTTCCGTTCATCAGTGGGAAAGATGCAGAAAAGTGATCTCATGTGCTGAAGGATTTAGGGGAGGGGGTGGGGAGTAGAGTAGAAATACTGTTAATACTTTAGGATAAAAAGGAGAGAGTATGGGTTAGTTTTTTATTTTTATTTTCTTAGTCTCGCGCCTCTCTGTCTGCGCCAACCGTTAGATTGGATTTCGGTATACGTACTTCTACCGACAAGCGCTTGAGATCGGCCATCATGATTTGGCTATAATGTAAGTTATAGTACACCAAATGGTTTAACGGCACTGGTACGTAGTATAAGTATTTATTTAGTTTCCACGCAGTGAATGAAAAGAGAGGTTGTACTAAAAACGGAATATAAAACATTTCTTTCTGAGGACCTGTGTTCGCAAGTTTTCTGTGTTCAGTCGAGAGTTATAGTGTGCGTTTTTACACAGTTTTTGGGGCGCTTCTTCCAAATGTCTGTATGTGTGTGTGTGTGTGTGGGGGGGGGGGGGTGCTTCTGTGTGTGTCTCTCTCACACATACGCACACTTTCTGTGTGTGTGTCTCTCTCAAAGTGTGTGTGTGTGGGTGCTTCTGTGTGTGTCTCTCTCACACATACGCACACTTTCTCTCTGTGTGTCTCTCTCAAAGTGTGTGTGTGTGTGTGTGTGTGTGTGGGTGCTTCTGTGTATGTCTCTCTCACACATACGCACACTTTCTCTGTGTGTGTCTCTCTCAAAGTGTGTGTGTGTGGGTGCTTCTGTATGTGTCTCTCTCACACATACGCACACTTTCTCTCTGTGTGTCTCTCTCAAAGTGTGTGTGTGTGTGGGTGCTTCTGTGTGTGTCTCTCTCACACATACGCACACTTTCTCTCTGTGTGTCTCTCTCAAAGTGTGTGTGTGTGGGTGCTTCTGTGTGTGTCTCTCAAACACACGCACACTTTCTCTCTGTGTGTCTCTCTCAAACACACGTACACACTTTCTCTCTGTGTGTCTCTCTCAAACACACACACACACACACTTTCTCTCTGTGTGTCTCTCTCAAACACACGTACACACTCTCTTTCTGTCTGTCTCTCTGTTTATCATCTCTCTGCCTCTCTGTGTGTGTGTCTCTCTCACACACACACTTTGTCTGTCTCACACAGACACAATTATGTGTTTCTCTCTCTCTCTCACATACTCTATCTCTCTCACACACACACTCTCTCTCACATTCTCTCTCTGACTCTCTCTCGCACTCTCTCTTCCTCTCTCACACACACACTCTCTCTCTGTGGCTCTCTCTATCTCTCTCTAACACTCGGTGAATGTATGAATGTCTCTCTCGTACTCTCTCTTTCTTAAACGCACTCTCTTAAAGCCTCTGTCTCTTTCTTAAACGCACTCTCTTAAAGCCTCTGTCTCGCACATACACATTCTGTTCCCCCTCCTCCTTTACGTTAGCAAATAAATATGAAAGAACAAGAATGAGATGTGACAAAAACTGCCATTAAAACGCTTTCTTAACAATGTTATGTTAGTTATCTCCCATGTAGCTAATTATCTTGTATTTGTGACATCTTATTCTACACTATTAGAAAGGTCTTACACAATTTAATTTGTATGCTTTTGTACACGTCAGATGGTAAGAATGAAATACAAGTGATGGTTGTCAGGTAGGCCTGCGTGCCTAATTATTCAACCTTCAAAAAGAAAGATCATTCATTCGTTCTTCTCTCTCTTTCTTTGTTTATTATATATATATATATATTATATATATATATATATATATATATATATAATGTTTTACTAACTTATTTAAACGGCTGTACTGTTTATTATATCTTTCTTTTAGTCTTTCCGATGTGACCTCCATTTTCTTACTTTTAATGGGAGTTTATGGTGTAGGAGGTTACAGCATACGAATTCACGGTGTACGAATTTCCGGCGTACGAGTTCACGGTATACGAAGTCTCGATGTACGAATTCGCAGCGGCGAATATAGAAGAAAACAACGAAGACACACTCTCACCACATACACTCTCGCACACACTGGATGTACTCACCTTCATTGCACATGATGCCAAGCCACCCTTTGTCGCACCCGCTCGAGCACTGGCCAGTCACCATGTTACATGGCTGATTTTGTCTGCAGCGACCGCAGGTCGAGTTACAGTTCGCACCGTACGTAAAAGGCTTGCATCCTGAAAAAAAAATGTCATGACAAATCAAACCAAAAATCATAGCTCATGACTTCTAAATAATGAAATTTACCTTTGAAAGGTAGACAGAGAGACTGCTCATGCATTATATGCTGTAAACCGTTGCTCCTTATCATGAAGTTATTCCCCGCCTCGCCCCACCCCCCACCTCCTAAAAAAACCCCCTGACAGGTATATGAGGAAGGAGACAAGACAAGGCACTTGTCCTTAAATATTATTTCGTTTTATTTTCTCTCTCTCTCTCTCTATTAATTTTTTTTATTATGTTAACACTTCTTTGTTTGAAATTGCCTCCCTTACTGGTTCCATCATTAACAAAAAATGGCTACTTCCGGTCCCATGTTTCAATTTTTCGCTATAGGGTATATTTTTCGATGTAATAATTTTACAAATCTTGTTTTCCAAATAAGCATGCGGAAATAAATTGAAATTTCAAGTACTCACCCTGGTCACACTTGTCTCCTCTCCAGCCTGCCATACATCCGTCACTGCACCGGCCTGTGACAATGTTGCAGGGTTTCTCATCTTGACAATGGCCGCAGCTACTCTTACATCTCACCCCGTACGTGAAGCTGTGGCACACTGAAAGTAAAAGTTTCTTTTAGAAAAGCATCACACTCACATGTCGCTTGTTTAGTCTGTGACGCCGTCGACGAAGACCAATAAAGAAACAATATTTATACATATTTAGCGTACAGAACATGCATATAAATTATGATCATGAATCACTTGGAAACTAATTGTAACGAAATAAGCTCTTTTGCCTTTCATGAGTCGTTTAAAGTTTAAGGGCATGCATCTTTCCCATCGCAACATATGCCTGTGAGACTTGGACACTTAACAAAACAGCTGAGAAACACATAAATGCCTTTGAATGTAAATGCTACAGAAGAGTTCTTCAAATATTATGAGCACAGAAAAGAACAAATATATCCATACTACAAGAACTTAATATTAAAGAAGGTTGGCAGGTAAAGAGGATTAAACAAAGAAAACTTAAATATTTTGGACACATTAAACGTCACGATAATTTAGAGAAGACTGTATTGGAAGGATACATAACGGGATAAAGAAAGAGAGGACCAAGGCGAAGATGGCTGGAAGACATCGTTGATAATCTGCAAATTGATGCATCAGCAGCAGGCCATCTTGCTTACAAGCGAGAAACCTACAGGAGAGCAAAGTTCCGCAAGGGACTTACTGACTGAAGCCGTACTGAATGCTAAAAAATAGATATTGCATCATTTCACAGCAAAAGATTGCTGCTTGATAAAAAAATGTTCATATGTTATGGTTCTTGTTGTTTTATATGTTAAGAGTTAAAGCATTAAAATGAGCACTGTATTGTGTTTTATGCCCCTACTATACCCAACACTTTCTCTGCTTCTTTGTTGGTGTTTATATCTTATAACCAGAAGTGCATTGCTTTCTCGTGGCAAGTCTGTTGCCAATTTCTCAGCGGGAACAGATCCATAATCAGTCATTGTGTTTTTCCTTTTATTTTTAACGCCATGGACATGATATAGTGGTCAAGACTAGAGCCGCCAGAGTTTCTCGCTATATACTATAAACTAGAGTAGCCGAAGTTGTTACAGCCTTGCTAAAGTTCCAGATTCGAGTTAACTGTAACTATCTGTCCCATCCCCCAACCCAGCGCGTCACAGGTGGCGGATGGTGAAAGTCCTCCAGATATGGAGGGATGGTGTGAGAGGAGATCACCAACTGAGCTGATGGCCTGCATGAAGGATCGTGTACTCTGGAGAAGCATAATAGCCAACGCCAGTCGGCACGGCACATGATGATGATGATCTGTCCCATCATTCTGATTATTTTTGGGGTTTTTTTTTACATTAAGACTCCCACTATATGTGACTTAAACATAAGTTTCAAACAACGGTCTCATTTGCTATAATTTCACCATAAATGTTGCGGTTTTACGATTAATTTGGGCTACCAACAATTTGTCTTCATCAGTTTCGTAGTGACAATTAACTCTTTTTACTCCTCAATTGTTTTCCAAGACGTGGCAGAATAAATTTTGTGCAGAAATTTCGGTGTTAAAAAACTAGAAGGAAGTTATTCTATGATTACAGACTTGGGTTGGATTTGAAATGTCCTTTTTTTTTCTAGACTTCGTCTATCACTGTTAGTATTGATTTGAACAGCCGTTGAACATCTACCAGTCCTGCCAAGGTTGTTTAGGAGTAGAATTAAGTAATAATAATAATAATAATAATAATAATAATATAATAGTAGTAGTAGTAGTAGTAGTAGCAGTAGTAGTAGTAACAGTAGTAGTAGCAGTAGTAGTAGTAGTAGTAACAGTAGTAGTAGTAGTAACAGTAGTAGTAGTAGTAGTAGTAGTAACAGTAGTAGTAGTAGTAACAGTAGTAGTAGTAGTAGTAACAGTAGTAGTAGTAGTAGTAGTAGTAGTAGTAGTAGTAGTAGTAAAATCAGACAGAAAAACAAGTACGTCAAGATTTCATTTTCTGTAGGTACTCGGCCCATTAGAGTGGTGAAAAATCTGAGAACAGATAATCAGGCACACGAACAGAATTACAAGAACTACATTAAAGGTCCGAGCATGTGTCTACTTAGTTATATCTCACGCTAACAAAATCATAAACAGTAACAGGTTGTTTATAAGATCTGATCCCCCCCCCCCCACAGATAGGTGTATCTCTATGCACTTCATCAATGCCACTTTTGTCCTGTGACAAATATAGAACAATGGAAAAATTAATACACCAAAGAGTAAGATCTGTTTTACGTCACCCAAAGTAACAAAACTTACTTGATTCACAGTTATCTCCCATCCAGCCAGGGCGACATCCTTCAGTGCACCTGCCAGTTTCCTTGTCACAACCTGAACGGCAACCTGACTCGCACCGGGTTTGGCATTTCTCTCCCCAGAGTCCTTCAGGGCATCCTAAAGAGAAGATAACGAAAACTCAACTTCAAGACTCTCGCTTCGATCCCACTGTAAATACGTCATTGTATCCATGGCCATAGAGATTGGCTTTCTTAGACGTCTCTAACACCAGCAGGAATGCGTTTACACCACTTTCAATACACTATAGTTAACGGGGTCCGTTACACACACGAAATAGATTAAGTGAAGGCCATTGTGAGCTCTTGAAAGTGAAATATGTTTGACTGTAGCTATAAGACTGTGTTGTAAAGCACGCATTCAAACTGTGGTAGTAGTGGTAGTGGTAGTGGTGGTGGTAGTGGTAGTGGTGGTGGTGGTAGTGGTGGTGGTAATAGTGGTAGTGGTAGTGGTGGTAGTGGTAGTAGTAGTGGTAGTGGCGGTGGTAGTGGTAGTGGCCGTGGTGGTGGTAGTGGTAGTGGTAGTGGTGGTGGTAGTAGTAGTGGTGGTGGTAGTGGTAGTGGCGGTGGTATTGGTGGTAGTGGTGATATTGGTGGTGGTGGTGGTATTGGTGGTAGTGGTGGTGGTGGTATTGGTGGTGGTGGTATTGATGGTGGTGGTGGTATTGGTGGTGGTGGTGGTAATGGTGGTGGTGGTAATGGTGGTGGTGGTGGTATTGGTGGTGGTATTGGTGGTAGTGGTGGTATTGGTGGTGGTGGTATTGGTGGTGGTGGTGGTAGTAGTGGTGGTAGTGGTGGTAGTGGTAGTAGTGGTGGTAGTGGTGGTAGTATTGGTGGTAGTGGTAGTAGTGGTAGTAGTGGTGGTGGTAGTAGTGGTGGTAGTAGTGGTAGTGGTGGTGGTGGTGGTAGTGGTGGTGATGGTAGTGGTAGTGGTGGTGGTAGTGGTGGTGGTAGTAGTGGTAATGGTAGTGGTTGTAGTGGTGGTGGTAGTGGTAGTGGTGGTAGTGGTAATGGTAGTGGTGGTGGTAGTGGTAGTGGTGGTGATAGTGGTATTGGTGGTTGTAGTGGTGGTGGTAGTGGTAGTGGTGGTGGTGGTAGTGATGTTGGCGGTGGTGGTAGTAGTGGTAGAGGTAGTGGTAGTGGTAGTAGTGGTGGTGGTAGTGGTAGTGGTAGTGATGTTGGTGGTGGTGGTAGTAGTGGTAGAGGTAGTGGTAGAGGTAGTAGTAGTGGTAGTGGTGGTGGTAGTGGTAGTGGTAATGGTATTGGTGGTGGTGGTAGTGGTAGTGGTGGTGGTAGTAGTGGTGGTAGTGGTAGTGGTGGTGGTAGTGGTAGTAGCGGTGGTAGTGGTAGTGGCGGTGGTAATGGTAGTAATAGTGGTGGTGGTAGTAGTAGCAGTGGTGGTGGTGGTAGTGGTGGTGATGGTAGTGGTAGTGGAGGTGGTAGTGGTAGTAGTGGTGGTGGTAGTGGTAGTGGTGATAGTGGTAGTAGTGGTGGTAGTGGTAGTAGTGGTGGTGGTAGTGGTAGTAGTGGTGGTGGTAGTGGAAGTGGTAGTGGTAGTGGAAGTGGTGGTGCTAGTGGTCGTAGTAGTGGTGGTAGTGGTGGTGGTAGTGGTAGTAGTGGTGGTGGTAGTGGCGGTAGTGGTTGCAGTAGTTGTGGTAGTGGTAGTAGTGGTGGTGGTAGTGGTGGTAGTGGTTGTAGTGGTGGTGGTAGTGGTAGTAGTAGTTGTGGTACTGGTAGTAGTGGTAGTGGTAGTGGTGGTGATGGTAGTGTTAGTGGTGGTAGTGGTAGTGGTGGTAGTGGTAGTGGTGGTGGTAGTGGTAGTGGTGGTGGTAGTGGTAGTAGTGGTGGTGGTAGTAGTAGTGGTGGTGTGGTAGTAGTGGTGGTGGTGGTGGTAGTGGTGGTGGTAGTGGTAGTAGTGGTGCTGGTAGTGTTAATGGTGGTAGTAGTGGTGGTGGTAGTGGTAGTGGTGGTGGTAGTGGTATTGGTGTTGATGGTGGTGGTGGTATTGGTGGTATTAGTGGTGGTGGTATTGGTGGTGGTGGTAGTGGTGATATTGGTGGTGGTGTTGGTATTGGTGTTGGTGGTGGTATTGGTGGTGGTGGTGCTATTGGCGGTAGTGGTAGTGGTGGTGGTATTGGTAGTTGTGGTGGTATTGGTGGTAGTGGTGATATTGGTGGTGGTGGTATTGGTGGTAGTGGTGGTGTTGGTGGTGGTGGTATTGGTGGTGGTGGTGGTATTGGTGGTGGTGGTATTGGTGGTGGTGGTGGTATTGGTGGTGGTGGTGGTATTGGTGGTGGTGGTGGTATTGGTGGTAGTGGTTGTAGTGGTAGTGATGGTAGTAGTGGTGATAGTGGTGGTGGTGGTATTGGTGCGCTAAAGAGGTACTGCACACCGCTTGATTTTTAGCTGACTCGGGGACTGACAACATGGCTGCCAAGACCGACTGCCAAGCTGAAACGATGTTGTGCCTCAACACGATGTTGTGCCTCAACACCTTCACCACGTCGTCTGCAAAGAACATCAGCTCCCAGTCCCAAGGAGATTGAAAAGAAAAAGAAGAAGACGATATACTATCGATATTTTCAGAATTCAGATATGTTTCATACACCCGTGTTCTTTAATTATTGTAATTCTGAAGTGAACTTCAAGTATAAGAACTTTCACAGGGGATGTAACACAGAAACAAGCTTTCACTGGGGATGTAATACAGAAACAGGCTTTCGCTGGTGATGTAATACAGAAACAGGCTTTCACTGGGGATGTAACACAGAAACAGGGTTTCACAGGGGATATAACACAGAAACAGGCTTTCACAGGGGATGTAACACAGAAACAGGCTTTCACTGGGGATGTAACACAAAAACAGGCTTTCACTGGTGATGTAATACAGAAACAGGCTTTCACAGGGGATGTAACACAGAAACAGGCTTTCACAGGGGATGTAATACAGAAACAGGCTTTCACAGGGGATGTAACACAGAAACAGGGTTTCACTGGTGATGTAATACAGAAACAGGCTTTCGCTGGGGATGTAACACAGAAACAGGCTTTCACAGGGGATGTAACACAGAAACAGGCTTTCACAGGGGATGTAACACAGAAACAGGCTTTCACAGGGGATATAACACAGAAACAGGCTTTCACAGGGGATGTAACACAGAAACAGGCTTTCACTTGGGATGTAACACAGAAACAAGCTTTCACAGGGGATGTAATACAGAAACAGGCTTTCACTGGGGATGTAACACAGAAACAGGCTTTCACAGGGGATGTAACACAGAAACAGGCTTTCACAGGGGATGTAACACAGAAACAGGCTTTCACAGGGGATATAACACAGAAACAGGCTTTCACAGGGGATGTAACACAGGAATATACTTAACGGCACAATTGACGTAGAAGCAGGCTTCTTATTTATTGGTAATACTGAACATGTATACTGTTCTACTGCTTTAATAATGAACATTTATACTGCTCTAGTACTTTCACAAGAGACATCCAGTTTCACTTTTATTATTTATATGTAACAGATAGAGTGGTCTAGTTATAAAATAACCTATAAACGGTGTCATAAGTGAGAGAGAGAAAAAAAGAGAGAGAGAGAGAGATCTTTATTTCAAAAGGGTTAAGAGAGAGATGAGAGAGAGATGAATGAAAGAGAGAGAGAGAGATCAGGCCGTAAGTCCATTTGACTATTAGTTGGTGGCTAGTCAGATACTTAAATACAGTTCAGAAATACAAAATGATAAGCAGACATGCTTACTGCCACTTTAAAATACTAACAGAACGTAAATTGGATTTACACATCGCATCAACTATGTGGAAATTAATCAGAAAATGTGAATTAAATTATGAACATTGAATAATCTTCTTCTTCTTCTTCTTCGTTCACTTCTACCACCAAAAACCGCACTGTGAACCTACTGAATTCACGCCTGTGGTCCTCGTTAGGTCCCGTGGTCCCCTGTGTGGTCCAAAATAGCCCACACGAGATCCACGAAGGGACCACAAGGGGTTCAGAGTATCACAGTGCTTTAGCCTGTATTCTTGGTGGGTCTCGGAAGCGGGATTGCGTGACACCGTGGTTTTCATTGCACCAGTTTAGTCTAGGGTTGGACTTTCTCACCGGAAGACCTCGACGTGTTTAGGATATCAGTGCATCCCCGCTGGGTGAGAGGCGGTAGCCCACCCAGGCCAGAATTGGACTTTCTCACCGGAAAACCTCGACGTGTTTTGAGATACCCGTGTATCACCGCCGGGTGAGAGGTGGTTGCCCATCCAATCCAGGGTTGGACTTTCTCACCGGAAAACCTCAGCGTGATTAGGATACGCAAACATCCCCGCCGGGTGAGAGGTGGTTGCCTATCTAGACTTCCCTGGTCCAGTGTCTCCGACTTTAGCATTTTGCGGTCGTGGCCGCTATCCTTTCTAGTTGTGACCAGGATGGAGCTTTTGTCCAGGAGGACGAATCCTCGCCACTAGTGACTTCTACCCCTGGGTTGAGCCGGTTTAGGCATTATCCCAGTATGGGCGTGTTTGGGACGGGACCGACCTCTAGAGCAGAGGTACTGTGACATGCATAGCCTTCAAGATTCACCCTGGTATGAGCCGGTTTAGGCAAAATTCACCAGTATGGGTGTTTATCAGGCGTTACCGACCTCTAGAGCGGAGGTGGCATGACATGTCTAGCCATCAAGTTCCACCCCTGGTGTGTGCCGGTTTAGGCATATTTCACCAGTGTAGGTGTATTTCGGACGTGGGCGGCCTCTAGAGCAGAGGTGCCGTGGTATAGCTCTCGTAGCGATACTACTGGACATACCGGTTAAACTTCACTTTCCACCACCTTTTCCCATCGGCTCCGCACAGCAACCTTTATTTCTTTTCCGCATTTACTTCCTTAACCGGGAGGAGCTTCACTCCACGCACGGCATTTGAAGAGTCTCGCCAGCAGTGTCTTAACATCTGGGACAAGCCGGTTCATGCATTTCACCCGACATGACTGCACTCAGGACGTGGCCGACCTCCAGACCAGAGGTGCCGTGATTTGACTGTTTGCTTCGCTGTATCCTTTCTACCACCTTTTCCGCAGTGATGCTGCGCGGCAACCTCATTTGCAAATTTCTTCATTGGCCGGGAGGAGCACCGCTCCACGCACGGCAGCTGAAGATCTCGCCAACAGCGGATATTAGCTCTAGAATTGCCACAGTTATCCAAGTAGGATCGTGTCATCTAAGGAACCTCGACTGATTTAATGAGCCATTCGCGGTTTCACCGTGAGACAGTGTGAACTTAGACATTCATGGCTTAATCTTTGAGACAAGCATATGACTACTGGCAGGATCAACCAGATAGCTTTCTTCACCGAACCTTTGTCGGATATCTGCCGACAGACCGACGCGGGGCAAGGGAGACAGCGCTCTGCTCAGAGCGGATCCCTTTCGACCCCGGCGGCGTTTCATTTCCTTTAACCGGCGGGGGCGGCTCTCTCTGCTCTAACGAGCGGAGAAGAAAGCCTGGCCACCCACAAACAACACACGTTACATACTGCAGACCCGATACTCTTTGCGAGAGATGGGCCAATTTCGAGACCATCGGTCGACAAAACCGTACTACATCGTTAGCACGAACCTGGCTGGCTAGCCGTTTACATGCTTCGCTCGACGGACAAACCACTTGCTTCTGCATCGAAACACCTTAACTCTCGCCGTCCGGGAAGGGAGCGAAAGCCTGTCTCCCCACGCACGGAACTCGAGAGCGCTTTTTCGCCAAAAGAACATTGAATAATGAATGTTACTGTAACAACTTAATGGCGCACGAAAATGTACATACACGCATATGCAGGCTTTGACTGGGAATGTAACACAGAAACAGGCTTTCACTGGTGATGTAATACAGAAACAGGCTTTCACTGGGGATGTAACACAGAAACAGGCTTTCACAGGGGATGTAACACAGAAACAAGCTTTCACAGGGGATGTAACACAGAAACAGGTTTTCACTGGTGATGTAATACAGAAACAGGCTTTCACAGGGGATGTAACACAGAAACAGGCTTTCACAGGGGATATAACACAGAAACAGGCTTTCACAGGGGATGTAACACAGAAACAGGCTTTCACTGGGGATGTAACACAGAAACAGGCTTTCGCTGGGGATGTAACACAGAAACAGGCTTTCACAGGGGATGTAACACAGAAACAGGCTTTCACTGGGGATATAACACAGAAACAGGCTTTCACTGGGGATATAACACAGAAACAGGCTTTCACTGGGGATATAACACAGAAACAGGCTTTCACAGGGGATGTAACACAGGAACATACTTAACGGCACAACTGACGTAGAAGCAGGCTTCTTATTTATTGGTAATACTGAACATGTATACTGTTCTACTGTTTTAATAATGAACATTTATACTGCTCTAGTACTTTCACAAGAGACATCCAGTTTCACTTTTATTATTTATATGTGACAGATAGAGTGGTCTAGTTATAAAATAACAAATAAACGGTGTCATAAGTGAGAGAGAGAAAAAGAGAGAGAGAGAGAGATCTTTATTTCAAAAGGGTTAAGAGAGAGATGAGAGAGAGATGAATGAATGAAAGAGAGAGAGAGAGAGAGAAAGAGAGAGAGATCAGGCCGTAAGTCCATTTGACTATTAGTGGTGGCTAGTCAGGTACTTAAATACAGTTCAGAAATACAAGATGATAAGCAGACATGCTTACTGCCACTTTAAAATACTAACAGAACGTAAATTGGATTTACACATCGCATCAACTATGTGGAAATTAATCAGAAAATGTGAATTAAATTATGAACATTGAATAATGAATGTTACTGTAACAACTTAATGGCGCACGAAAATGTACATACACGCATATGCATACTCTCTGTATGCATCATACGATGGTGGAGTACGCTAGTTCAAGACTTTTTATCTTGTGGTGAATTTACTGCGGATGCAGAGCAGCAAATGCCTGTAAATTAAATCACTGAATAGATCACAGCACATATCGAGGTCCTGTGGAAGTCCGGCCGTAAGTAACGGCCATAATTCGGTCGGCCGTGGGTTGGAGCACAACTGTACTAAGTAAGAACACTTCCATTCCCTAAATCCCCACTTCAGACATTTTCGATTTTTCACATATTTCGACCCTTCTCCTGTCATGACAATTTTACAGACTACAGATTGTAGTTTAACATTGTTCGAACAAAAGTGCTAATACTCTGTCTCAAAATATAATCATCACAATGTGCCGTAAACATAAACACAACGAAGGTTGCCTGAAAGTTATCTTTACGTTTATCTATTCCCCTGATGGTATACTGCGACAACTGTCTTATCTGTTCCCCTGAATGTGTACTGGAACAACTGTCTTATATATTCCCCTGAATGTGTACTGGAACAACTGTCTTATATATTCCCCTGAATGTGTACTGGAACAACTGTCTTATATATTCCCCTGAATGTGTACCGAGACAAATGTCTTATCTGCTCCCCTGAATGTGTACCGAGACAACTGTCTTATCTGCTCCCCTGAATGTGTACCGAGACAATTGTCTTATCTGTTTCCCTGAATGTGTACTGGAACAACTGTCTTTATTCTCCGGATGCTGAACTGAGACAACCGTCTTATATTTTCCCCTGATGATGTTCTGAGACAGTTGTCTTATCTATTCCCCTCATGGTACACTAGGATAGCTGTCTTATATATTCCCCTGATGGTACACTAGGACGGCTGTCTTATCTATTCCCCTGATGGTACATCAGGACAGCTGTCTTATCTACTCCCCTGATAGTGTACTGGAAAAACTTTCTTATCTATTCCCCTGATAATGTAGTAGAAAAATTGTCTCATAAAATTCCCCGATGGAAAACTCTTACCTATTCCTTTGATGGTATGCTGTGATAATGTAATAAGATAATAAGATAATATAATAAGAATAATGGAGGTAATTAGTTAATTACCGTAAGGGCATTTGTCGCCCTTATGACAGTGGTTCTCAACCTTGGGTCAATGGGACCTCCAGAGGTTCACGGAAAGGATCATCATCAAAACACTCCGAGTAAGTTCGTAAATGCTTCGACCTCATCACAGAATCAGGATCTCAAGTTAGTGCACCAACGATAGTCCTAATGAGTGGGAGATGATCAGCGGGGATTTGATCCCCTGCCCACAAGTTCGAGGCTGACAGAGTGACAGTGTCCCTGTTGATTCGGCCAGTCCAGGGACAACGCTATGAAATGTTACACCAGTTCAGGATACAAGCCAAAATGTGAAGGTAACTTAGGGTCACGCCACTGAGGTTAAATTAATTAAGGGTTTTTGGTATTCACGCGCATATTTTCCTTGATCTGTGAGTAGGCTTGAAGGTGATGTGGCTAGGAATAAACACGACTGACTTTTTTTTCCCTTCCGCGGCTCTAGAAGTAATCAGGTACCCATTTCTACAGCTGGACTGACTGAGGCACCTATAATAATTAAAACATTGACAAAAATAATATTTCATATATAAAATTTGATGATGATGATGATGATGATGATGATGATGATGATGATATGATAACGATAAAATGCCTTTTAATAACGTAATCTGACAGTACAAAAAGACGCATACACAATAATTGCTATACAAAAAAAATAGTTAATGAAATTCTTCCAAAAGTTCTAGAACATTGAGAACAAATTAAAACCATAATTGAAAAAAAGAGACAACAGCATATCTGGACAAAGGTCCAGGCATGGTACAAACTGTAAAACCTGACAAACACCAAGAAAACTGAAGGGGAAAAAAAATAAATAAAAGCATGCCCACAGAAAATTTTTTTTAAAACATGTTGAAGGGCTAACCACGTGACACTGAATGAGAAATACAGCTGAAGGTAAGCAGAAACAACAAAAACTAGAAAACTGAGAAACAATCGGGAATTGTTTAGACCAGGTATGAGTATACATATCATCATCATCATCATCATCATCGTCATCATCATCATCATTATCATCATCATCATCATCATCGCCTTTCGCTCCCTCGAGAGCATAGGCCACGGATAAAGGCTCTCCACTCATCCCTGTTCTTGGAATTATTCTCTGCTTCCTACCATGTGCATCCCTTGTCTCTGAGCACTGTCATAACTTCTCTTCTCCAAGTAAGTCTAGGTCTTCCTCGTTTTCCATTTCCTTGATGATTCCATGTCAGTGGAGTATACACACAATGAATGAAAATGCTGTAACGTGCAAAACATACACACCGAGCAATGAACGTATTTAAACACCCCCCCCCCCCCGCCACAATCGCTAAGATCAATAACGATTCGTTTTAATTATCCCATTAAACGCCACCATATTACAATTTATGAATGAGCAGCGCCGGACTAATTACCCCACTAACAAACGGGGGGAATCAGATTTCACTTCTCTCAGCAGATCATGTTTCACTAGCAAAAGAAAAGTGCACTGGCTTCCCTAAACGATTACCACTTCCGGTTTCCATCTCGTGACTGTCGTGGGCGGTCCTGGTTATTGTTACTGTTAATTGTTTCTATGAGTGTTTAGCAATATTCCATCAAAGGTCTTCAAACTTTTCTGGAGAATTGACCACAAAAACGAAATGAACATAAATAAAGGGAAAAAAAACCATCCGAAAGCTCTAGCTGGCGACATGCCACAAAGAAAGATCAATGAACAATAGCTCAATAAATCAGAGTAAAACAAGCAAACATAAAGAGCAAGCGGATAAGAGAGCGCCCGGACCAGTGACGGAATGATACTATCACCAGATGAACAGTGAAAAAACGGGTCACAATCATAATGCTTCGTATAGGCAACAACAGACTACAATATGACGTGTATAACAAGCTGAAGATTGGCACAACAGACTGAGATATCATAAGCTGAAGATTGGCACACCAGACTGAGATATCACATCTATGACAAGCTGAAGATTAACACACCAGACTGAGATATCACATCTATAACAAATTGAAGATTGGAACAACAGACTGATATATCACATCTATAACAAGATGGCACAACAGACTGAGATATCACATCTATAACAAGCTGAAGATTGGCACAACAGACTGAGATATCACATCTATAACAAGTTGCAGATTGGCATAACAGACTGAAAATTGGCACAACAGACTGAGATATCGTATCTATAACAAGATAAAGATTGGCACAAGAGACTGAGATATCACATCTATAACAAGTTCAAGATTAGAACAACAGACTGATATATCACATCTATAACAAGATAAAGATTGGCACAAGAGACTGAGATATCACATCTATAACAAGTTCAAGATTAGAACAACAGACTGATATATCACATCTATAACAAGATAAAGATTGGCACAACAGACTGAGATATCACATCCACAAGGTCCGACAATCAAGTAATGAGACTAATTACATAAAAAATAAAATAAAATACAGTTGAAGATATAACCTGCATTTTAATCAAAGTAAGTCCTGCGTGCGTTGATACAGCGAGTGCTACGATCTAACAAACACTGGAACTACCTCTGAAGTTCTTCTGTTTGTATAACCCTTAAACTCGATGTTGCGGCCCTTTGGATGTCATCAGTATCGTTAAAGAAGCGTCCTTTCAACGGTAACTTTAATTTTTTGAATAGAAAATAATCGCAGGGAGACAGATCTGAAGAATAGGGTGGATGAATGAGAACA
Organism: Achatina immaculata; assembly: GCA_009760885.1. NCBI lineage: Eukaryota > Metazoa > Mollusca > Gastropoda > Stylommatophora > Achatinidae > Lissachatina > Lissachatina immaculata. Next base: position 50,217,586 of record CM019720.1, on the reverse strand, counting down.
CATACTTGTTTTTGGGCCAAACTTTCCTGTACAACTAGCGCCCGGTGAGCCGGTGCATTATCATGAAGGAAAAAACTACCAGGTGTTGAATACTCGAGTCAGACTCGGAGAATCCTTTTCAACAGGCGTTTCAAAATGCTTAAATAAACTTTGGCAGTGACAGTCTGTCTCTCTGGAATAAATTATTTGTGAATAACTCCTTTGCTGTTGTAGAAGCACGCCAACATTGACTTCACTTTCGACTTTTGAAGACGAATTTTTTTGTCTTTTTGGGATGATGATGACTTCCAACGAGCACTTTGGCGTTTAGGATCATAGTGGAAAATCCATATTTCATCCTCTGCAACAATCAAATTTAAGAAATGTTGATTTCTGCGACACGTTTTGATGATGTCTTTTGCGCATTCAAAACGCTGGCGTTTTTGGTCATCAGACAAAGAATGTGGTATAAACCGGCAAGCAACTTTTGTCTTGCCCAAATCTTCCACTAAAATTTTACGAATGGTCTCTCGGTTAACACCAAACTCATCATCCTCAAACAACGATCTTCTTGTATCCGTTCTCTGACTTTTGCAATGAGTTCCTCATTACGAACAGAAATTGGTCGTCCATGTCTAGTTGCATTCGTAATCGTTTCCACACCATTTTTGAATCGTGAATACCACCTAAATATCTATGCACGAGATAAACAATTATCCCCATGAACTTGTCACATCAACTCAACTGTCTCAATGGCACTTTTTCCGAGTTTTAAATCGAATTTAATATTAACTTTTTGCTCCATGCTGATTATGTAACAATGCACCTCTGACTAGGTCAACAAAATGGTATCGTCTGCTTATCGGGCGGGGATGATTAGTTGCCAGATCATAGATGAAGGTTGCCTCTTTGGATTCCATGCTTTGCTTCATAGATGGCATTTTTGTCTTGCCCATAATAAAATCAGTCTCATTACTTAATTGTCGGACCTTGTATAACAAGCTGAAGATTGGCACAACAGGCTGAGATATCACATCTATAACAAGCTAAAGATTGGCACAACAGACTGAGATATCACATCTATAACAAGTTGAAGATTGGCACAACAGACTGAGATATCACATCTATAACAAGCTGAAGATTGGCACAACAGACTGAGATATCACATACTGTCCATGGTAACCATGGTAACTGTAGCATTCTGCTAAGGAACCACATTTCTACGGCTTCCAGGCGGCGCCGCACCTCCCTGGGAACACTGATCCCCCCATCCCCACCCCACCCCCAACCCCAACACCTCAACCCAAACCCCCAGACGAAAACGTTTACTATAATAAAATCGTTACTCTACTTAACTCATTCTTTGCTAAAAGTTACAGACTCCATGCCTAATCACAGTTGTAATGTATGTTACTGTTCTGTGTAAAAGAGATCTGACTGTAGATTAGTTGTCAGTTAAGAGGGACGGCAGCTTTAGAAACAATGCGATAACGGAGGATGATTTACGCTTAATTTATACTTTTTTTTAGAACTGTTTTCAAACATTTGATACCTCAGAGAAGAGGAGGGGAAAATAGTGCTAAATTCCAAAGTTTGTTTGTTTGTTTCTTGTTTGTTTGTTTGCTTGCTTGCCTGTTTGTTTGTTTGCTTGCTTGCTTGTTTGTTTGTTTGCTTGTTTGTTTGTTTTCTTCCTTGTTTGTTTGTTTGCTTGTTTGTTTATTTGTTTTCTTCTTTGTTTGTTTGTTTGCTTGCTTGTTTATTTGTTTGTTCGCTTGCTTGCTTGTTTGTTTGTTTTCTTCCTTGTTTGTTTGTTTCCTTCCTTGTTTGTTTCTTTGCTTGCTTTTTTATTTGTTTGTTTGCTTGCTTGCTTGTTTTCTTGCTTGTTTGTTTGTTTTCTTGCTTGCTTTTTTATTTGTTTGTTTGCTTGCTTGCTTGTTTTCTTGCTTGTTTGTTTGTTTTCTTGCTTGTTTGTTTGTTTGTTTGTTTGTTTGCTTGCTTGTTTGTTTCTTTGTTTGCTTACTTCTTTGTTTGTTTGTTTGTTTGCTTGCTTGTTTGTTTGCTTACTTACTTCTTTGTTTGTTTGTTTGTTTGCTTGCTTGTTTGTTTGCTTGTTTGTTTGTTTGATTGCTTACTTGTTCGTTTGTTTGCTTGCTTGTTTGCTTGCTTGCTTACTTTTTTGTTTGTTTGCTTGTTTGTTTGCTGGCTTGCTTGTTTATTTGTTTGCTTGTTTGTTTGCTTGCTTGCTTACTTTTTTTGTTTGCTTGTTTGTTTGCTGGCTCGCTTGCTTGCTTGTTTGTTTGTTTGCATGCTTGCTTGCTTGTTTGTTTGCGGATTGAAGGCTCCTAATGTGGACCGGTTAATTTCAAGATATATACTCCATGACAATAACATATAACGCGTGATTTTACTTTCCCCCCTCCCACCCGGGAGCTTTTAAACTCTCATAGTACCATACCCACACTCTGAGGACACCCGACACCAGCACAGCAAGACAGTCACTGACATGGAATCCTCAAGGAAACAGAAAACGAGGAAGACCTAGACTTACTTGGAAAAAAGAGAAATTATGACAGTGCTCAGAGACAAGGGATACACAAGGAAGGAAGCAGATAATAATTCCAAGAACAGGGATGACCGGAGGGCCTTTATCCGTGGCCTATGCTCTCAAGGGAGTGAAAAGCAATGATGATGATGATGATGATGACGTACGATATATTACTTTTATTACACCACTTTTGAACCTTTCACTAACGGCCAGTTTCATCTGGAAACTGACAGTCCCCTTTCTTGATCCAGACACGGAATAATGACTCCTTCCCGTTCTACTTTAAAGTCCAGGTTTGATATGTTATCCATTAGTCATTTATTAGTTTTGCACCGTACAGGCTGACTCTTATGGGTGTTCAATATCGAAGTAAACTTTGGATATAAATTTATACGCTTAATTCACTATAGGCAGAGGAAAAAAATGGATTATTCTAAAAAGTTCCAGGGAAAACGCAAAGGCCACTGGGGGCTATCCACTTTACCATGTTACAGAACACATGGGTATTGACATTCTTGCCTGGAACATGCGACCTTTCGCGAGTTCAGATCAGAACAAAACAAAAGCCTGCTCCCCAAACTCTAGAACCTTCCATGCCACCAGAAATAGTGCATCTAAGCATGCACTTTCTCAGAAGCAGTGCACTTGTTCTTGTGTGAATATCAGTGCAGGAACTTGACACCTTCCTTTGTCGACCAGGCACGGCATGTCATGATCCGCTACGCACAGCTCATCTGCAGTTTATGAAGTCACTGATTGTTTGTTGAAAGGTCAACGAAGACTTGTTACTTTTTAAGTCTCTCTCTCTTCTCTCTCTCTCTCTCTCTCTCTCTCTCTCTCCCCTACCCTCCCCCTTGTTTAATACAAGACAGTTTTAGCATACATTGTGTCTCATAAATGAACTGCAATCGAAAGTCCAAATTCAAAATAAACTATTCAACTTGAGGATATGATTCCTGTAGGTACCTACTAAGGAGCAGCAAAATGTAGACCGATTCTTCGACAACTGTAACGATACCAACGACAATCTTTGAGGAGAAAATGGTGAAATAGACAGGCAACGTCCATCTTTCTCTCGTTCAGGAAGAGACAGCGTGAAGTGAAGATTCATTCTAGCCGATGTTTTATGAAGTGAATAACAAAGAGTGCTGAAAATCAGCAAATGCAAGAGGTATATATGTTTTAAACATAATTTTTAAAATGTCATGTCATGTGACGTGTCCTTTCCCTCTCATTGGCTGCTTGAATACATTGCGGTCTAGAGCAAGTTGACCGCCGTCTGGCACTGACACATTCAGACTTTCCGTGATGTCCTGAGTCCACTTGCAGCGAGGTCGACCCTTTTCCCTTTTTCCCGGGCACTTTGCCTTCTGCTTATCAACCTCTCCAAACCATTGTGTCTCATGATATGACCGAAGTGTCTCATCTGTCTAACTTTAATGGTGTTTACAAGGCAGCTGTCTACAGCACCTAATCTTTTAAAATTTTAGGAATAATAATTAAAGAACGACATTGCTTTAAAAAAAACAGCCAAAAAAAATTCGTCCAATATCATATGTCCGAAGCTATACTTTTTTTTGTTGAGAACTACTGATCGTGGGTTCTGACCCCTCTTACGCTACCTATTCTCTTCATTAGGGTTGTAGGTATGTGTTTTACGTGCAGATGTAGAAGTTCTCTTTAGTGGAGGACATTAAAGTGCTCTTGAATGTTCCGCTTTTAAATTCAATAAATAATATATTATAAGGCATTCAGAATCGTATACAGGTTTCCCCGCTATCCGAAAGTAGAGCGCTCGTATGAAACTTTTCGTTCTTTGAAATGGCGTAAAGCGAATAAGCTATAACCGTTTTTCGTCCCCTCCAATTTCCTTTGGTTAACGAAAACAGGTCTTTCGTACAAGCGTCATGACGACCAGAAAAAAATCTTCTGTCTCCCTGGATCTGCGATGATGTTCTTTCGCAGCTGATGCAATGAAGGCGTTGAGACACAGCATCGTGTCGGATTAGAAGCGGGCTGTGGTGGTCATTTTTCAGTCCCTTGAGTGGAGCCAAAAAGTAGTTGGGAGAGTGCATCGCGTCTTTAACAGGCTCCGCCACCTTGGGGACTATGGTGATCCCTGCCCCCTTAGTCAGGTTAGGTCTTTTATTGGGGGGGGGGGGTTACCAAAGGAGAAGTAGAACACGGTCTTGGTCAGCTATGGTTCGCCAACTCAGATATCAGCTATGGTTCGCCAACACTGATATAGCATGTCAGCTATGTTTCGCTATCTATGATGCTAGCATGTCAGGTATGTTTCGACAGCTCTGATGCTAGCATGTCAGCTATGTTTCGCCAACTCTGATGCTAGCACGTCAGCTATGTTTCGCCAACTCTGATGCTAGCATGTCAGCTATGTTTTGCCACCTATGATACTAGCATGTCAGGTATGTTTCGCCACCTATGATGTTAGCATGTCAGTTATGTTTCGCAAACTATGATGCTAGCATGTCAGCTATGTTTTGCCAACTATGATGCTAGCATGTCAGCTATGTTTTGCCAACTATGATACTAGCATGTCAGCTATGTTTTGCCAACTCTGATGTTAGCATGTCAGCTATGTTTTGCCAACTATGATACTAGCATGTCAGCTATGTTTCGCCAACTCTGATGCTAGCATGTCAGCTATGTTTTGCCAACTCTGATGCTAGCATGTCAGCTATGTTTTGCCAACTCTGCTAGCATGTCAGCTATGTTTTGCCAACTCTGATACTAGCATGTCAGCTATGTTTTGCCAACTCTGATACTAGCATGTCAGCTATGTTTTGCCAACTATGATGCTAGCATGTCAGCTATGTTTCGCCAACTATGATGCTAGCATGTCAGCTATGTTTTGCCAACTCTGATGCTAGCATGTCAGCTATGTTTTGCCAACTCTGATACTAGCATGTCAGCTATGTTTTGCCAACTCTGATGCTAGCATGTCAGCTATGTTTCGCCCACTATGATGCTAGCATGTCAGCTATGTTTTGCCAACTCTGATGCTAGCATGTCAGCTATGTTTCGCCAACTCTGATGCTAGCATGTCAGTTATGTTTCGCCAACTATGATGCTAGCATGTCAGCTATGGGTAGCTGACTGTCAAATAGGACAGCGCCTTCTTCCTTCCCCCCCCCCCCCCGAAAAAAACACATAAAGAACGACAATTTCCCACCTGCTTGAGAGAAATCATTCTTCTGTAGTTATCTGCTCTTTGTTATATCGCCTTACACAAATTTTTCAAGTGACGTAGATAAACATGTGGAAAGACATATCAAGCACTAATGTATGTACATTGCAAGCAGGGTGATGAGCAAAGAAGAAGAAATATCACAAGTGCAAAAACAGATATCAGGAACAGCAAAAGTCTGAAGAAAAAAAAAAGAACAGGAGCAGAAACGAAACAAAAAGGTGTCGTCAATGAGGAACCTGATAAATGTTTTAATAACTCACATTAACTCTTTCACTTCCAAACAGCACTGCCACGGTTGGTTGGTAGATCTTTTACATACACATCAATTTTCAGTGTCGATATTTAGGCACAGTCTAAATAAAATGAAAAATACCACATTTCTAACCCAACTCAATTTTTTTTAAAATTCTGGAGTAGCTTTCCTTCCAGTTCCTTTCTGCGAAAATTACTCTCAAAAATTTATTCTGGCAAGAATAAATTAATAAATTAATTCCAGCATGAAAGAGTTAATACAGGGATCACACTAGATCTGTTGGGACAGGAATAAATAGTCTGTGCCGGAGAAATCTTACTTTACTTCTCAAAGCCACTTCTTTTGGCACACTCCTCCACCCAAATGGAACATTCACATCCTACCTGCCTCCACCCAAATGGAACATTCACATCCTACGTGCCTCCACTCAAATGGAACATTCACATCCTACTTGTCTCCAGCCAAATGGAACAAACATTCAGATCCTACTTGCTTCCACTCAAGTGGAACTTCGCTGACAAGGCTTTTGTATCAAAATATCCTTACACGAGAAATATCTAACCGCAGGAACTTTATGATTTTAACCAATGATCGCGCGAGGATTTTTTTTATCCGGGGCTTTATGCCTGTCTTTCATTTTGCATGACGTTCGTTCTGAAATACCGGTTTTCTCAATACAGTACCCTATACTTTTTTTTTTAATGTAAAATTAAACGGTTCACAAACATCAGCGGAAAGTAAATGTTCATAAGAACTTGTATTTCTTTTCTTATTAGCGGCGAGATTTAATCTTTACAAAATTCTCACACGCTGAACCAAAGTCAAAACTGGCTGTTTCTCCTCCGTGAAAGTGAGTATCATCATCAGCTTTACTCCAACCGATTTCGCTGGTTGGTTCGATATTATAAACTGGTTACGATAACTAACAACCTCCAAAAGTTTCTTTTTTTTTTAATCGTTTTTTTTTAAAATTGGCAATTAACCAGTAACTGCCGGTTAACTTGATCATTGAAGTTTTAACCTGTCCGGGACAGTCATTTCAGGTCTCATAAATGTTCATATAAATATACACTTAGATATGTGAAGCGTCTCCTAGCATAGATCTATGTAGCGTCTCCTAGCATAGATCTATGTAGCGTCTCCTGGCAAATGATGGTAGAGACTTCTAGTATTCAAAATATACTGTCGAAAGAAAGAAACGCATAACTACTGATAACCCAATTTTAGCCATACTTTTGATATTCTATAGCTTTTTAATTTGAATGAATAACATTTTCAAATTGCATACAATAATACCTAAGGGTTTAAACATTCACTTGACAGTTTCTTGCATCTGTGTGACGAGAATGTGTTAGTCCCATGGGTTCTCAAGTTAGTATGGTGTGTGCCCTCCGCTTGCATCGATCAGCGACTGGCATCTCCTGGGCATAGATGCTATCAGCCGTCTGATGTGCGCCTGTGAGATGGTTGCCCATTCTTCCTGGAGTGCCTGCCACAGATCATGATTGGCTGGAGAAACGTTTTGGCGACAAAAACTTCTTTGCAGCTCATCCCATAGGTGCTCGATCGGATTTATGTCTGGAGACAGGGATGGCCAAGGAAGGGTGAAAATGTTGATGGCAGTCAGGAACTGTATGGTGAACCTTGCAGAATGCGGTCTGGCGTTGTCCTGTTGAAACACAGACCTTCGCGTAGCCAAAAATGGAAGGACATGCGGTCGAAGAATTTCATTGACGTATCGTTGCGCATTCAAGCCTCCTTCAATCTACACCAATGGACTCTTTCCATTGAAATTGATCATTCCTCATACCATTACACCTCCACCACCATGCGGCGGAGCTTAATCAACACAATTTTGGGCAAAACGTTCATTTAGCCTACGGTATACCCTTCATGCAATGAGAAGAGGGGGCATTGAAAATATTGTAACAACAGGAAAAATAGAAGGAAGAAGATCAAGAGGAAGACCAAGAGAAATGATACTGGACAGTCTGACGGGATGGTGTGAGAGGAGATCACCAACTGAGCTGATGGCCTGCATGAAGGATCGTGTACTCTGGAGAAGCATAATAGCCAACGCCAGTCGGCACGGCACATGATGATGATGATGATACCCTTCTCCGCATATCATGACGGTGCAACAAAAAGGAAGATTCGTCACTAAAACGGACACGTCTCCATTGATTGTCACTGGTTCTGGGCCGATGCTGGTTGGCCCAGACAAGTCGATTTTGGCGATGGCGTCTCATTAAGACAGGACCTCGGCGAGGTCATCGTCCCACCAGTCCAGCTTCATGCAGTCTATTCCGGACAGTTTGATCAGACACACGAAGTCCTGCAAGCAATTACTGGGCACTTGAGGAAGCTGTTGTAAACCTGTTTCTGAGGTGATGAACCAGAATAAAGCGATCATCAGCTGCAGTTGTCACCCTGGGTCGTCCACTGCGGTGTCGGTCTTCAGCCGAGCCAGTGGCTTGGAAACGGTGCCAAAGCCGACTGATGGTACTCTATTGCACGTTTAAATGCCTGGCAACCTGACTTTGATTTTCGCCTGCTTGCAGGCGACCAATAGCAATGTTTCCTAAATTTTTTTTTTTTTTTTTTTCTTCTTTTTTTTTTTTTTTTTTTTTTTGTTGTTGTTGTTTTTTTTTTTTTTTTCCTTTTTTTTCCAAATCTTTCCAAAAAAAAACAAACTTTCAAATAAACAATAACGAAGCATGTACATGTGACGTGAGTTGAGGATGATTGCCCGTGGAATGAAATAATGAGATGGTGGGCTTTACAAACCGTGAGGTGACAGCATGGAGTATGATAACGCGAATGCTTTGTACATAAAACGTTACAACAAAGGTGTATAGTAATAGTATAACCACACACACACATCCTCTCACCTACTATCAGGACCCTTTCTCACTCTCTCTCACTCTCTTCGTTAACTTTCTCTCTAGTGATGGACAGTGCTTGTATTCGGCTAAAGCCTTCTCTTTCACCCACGGGGTGTACACAGAAATAAATATGCGCTCGAGTCACTCGTATTGGGGTCACCGCAGTGGAGGGTTATGGTCGGGTTAACAAAGGCACTGTTAAAGAACATGAGTTAGGAATGCCTGCCCGTGGACTGAAATATTGAAAAGGCGGGCTTGAACGAAAACATGTGGTAATCGTATGGTATGTACATCTGAAGTTAAAAAAAAAAAAAAACACTAGAAACTGGTTGAAAGCTGTAACAATTTTTGTTTGAAAATGTACAGGAGAAGTTCTTTTGTAAAAATTCTATTTTCAAATGTGGCCCTATTCCTACATGACCAAACAACATACCTAAACTCAGCTAGGAGGATGATACACTGCGTATGGCTGTTTGTTTCTGTTCGAGGAATGGTGTTTAACATTATTGCTCTGTATATGTCTACTTTCTCTGCTGTTCTTGTTACTATCTCTTGAGTCAAAAATTCTAAGGCTAAAGAAACGGTTCTGCACTGAAAGAAAATGTGTTCTTCCGTTTCTTGTGTGTTCATTCTACATAGTTTACATCTGATCAGTCTGTGGAATCTGTGGGCGATCCCTTGTGTGGTCGGTGTCATGTTGAACAATAGTCTGTATGTTATCTCTCGTGCACTTGGCGTGATTCCTTTCTTGTGTAGGTTTTGAAATGATTGTGTGTAGTCGGTGATGAAGTATTTGTATCCTCTCTTTATTCTGCCCTGTAATGGTGGCTCCTGTTTCCTGACCAGATATTTGTATATGCATGATGTTTTCATGCGTATTAAACGTTCATTCCCAGTTACACTTTGTATGCATTGTCTGTAGAACAGCGGTATAGTGCCAAAGTGATGGGGGTGTATATTGTTTAGTTTACACAGTTTAAGAAGCCTCAGCCCAACGTAGTAGTGAGCTAGAGTATGTTTGTGTGGCTGTTGGATGATTTGTCCTATATATTTAATCCTGAGTGCCTGGATCTTTGTTGCTATGTCTTGTAGGGAGATGCCCCCTCTATTTTTGTCTTGCATCAAGGTTTTCTGTTGGATGCTGCGTACTGTGCGTCGGAAAATAAAGTCTCTAATCATTGAATTTATTTCCTTAAGTGACTGTTTAGGCAGGGGGAATATGTTTGCGGTATATATAAGCTGTGGTATGACGCAAGTGTTGACTGCGACACTTCTGCCGAATATGGTGGTGGTTCTGTATTTGTAAATTTCCAGTCTGTTTTTAATTTTTTCAATTATATTTCGCCATCTTGCTTTGATGTTATTTGAAGGCGTAGCTGTAAATAAAATTCCGTATATTTTAATGTTGTTGACTTGTATTAATGTGAAAGGGAAGTCTGTTTTGTTGGTCCATTTACCTAAACCCATTATATGTGATTTTTGAATGTTTATTTTAGCCCCGCTGCCCTGTCCGAACTCTGCAAATATGTCTAGAATAAACCTGATAGAGGATATATTGGAGGGAAAGAAGATTGTGTCGTCAGCATAGGCCAACGACTTCCTCTCTCCCATTCCAGGAATAAAGATTCCTTTGACTATTGTCTCTTGCCTTATTCTCTCCAGGAGTGGCTCTAGAGTTAACACATACAACAGGGGTGAGAGTGGGCAGCCCTGACGTACAGATCTGGTTAACCGTATTGGTTCACTGAGGGTATGGTTTATTAAAAGCCTGCTTTCTGGTTTGTTGTATAGAATTTGTATCCAGTCTCTGATGTAGTTCCCAAGATTACATTTGGACAAGGTTTTCTGGAGGAAAGAATGGGAAACTCTGTCGAAAGCCTTCTCCTGGTCCAGCGATAAGATTGCTGACTGGCTATTCTTATCGTGAGAGTATTGGATAACATCTCTTAGGAAATGTAGATGCGTATTTATGTTTCTGTCGGTGACACTGCATTGCTGGTCCTCATGTATAAGTGTGTGCATGACGGGTTTGAGTTTCATAGTTAGGGACTTTGCTAGAATTTTGTAGTCTACGTTGAGTAACGAGATAGGTCTGTAATTTTTTACTTGAGTTGTGTCTGCGTTGCTTTTCTTAATGAGTGTTATGTATGACTGATTGAGACTGTTGGGTAATTCTTTTCTGTCGAAGGCTTCAATAAACACTTGTGTAGGACAGGTCCTAAAATGTGGAAGAATTTCTGATAAAACTCGGCAGTGAGGCCATCCGGTCCTGGAGATTTGTTCTTTTGGAATGTGTCAAGCGCATTTTGTAGGTTTCCTAGCGTGAGTGGGATGTCTAATGTTTGTTTGTCTTCTTCAGAAATCTGTTTGGCGTAGCTCAAGAATTTGTTTTGTATGTCTTCTGATTGACCTTTGTCCTCAGAGTATAAATGTATAAAAAATCTTGAAAGGTTTGGCTTATTCCGGTAGTGCCTGTCTGTTCCTGTCCATTTATGTCTATTATTTTGCGTATTTGTCTGCTTCTTTGCACATTTTGTTCTGTTCCTAGATATTTTTTACTTGGTATTTCTTGTACGGCAGAGGCAAGTTTTGTTCTGATGAAAGCACCCTGGTAGGTGTGTTGATGGTATTTCTCTACTTCTTCCTCTAGCGCATGTATGTGAGGACTATTGGGATCTACCTGCTTGGTTAGTTTAATAGCATTTTCCAACATTTGTTGTTGCTGTCGTCTGTATCTGTGTATTTTTGTCGCCAAGACCTGTGTTCTCTCTCTGATAGTGTTCTTTAATACATCCCAGTATTCTATGAGGTTGGATTCAGGTAAGTCTTGAGTGTACGCGTGTAATAGTTCCGTTATGTTATCTACATAATCTCCATTATCCAGCAAACTGTTATTAAACTTCCAGTGTGGGGAGCGTTTGTTTTTGAGTTGTGCCAAGGTTGCGTTTAATGTGACCATGACCGCTTTATGATCTGTGTAATTTAAGGTTGTGTCTATGTGTTTGATGTCATTTATTAGAAGACCTTCTGGGACATATATTCTGTCTATTCGGGCTGATCGTCCCATGTTTATGTTAATTGTGTCAGTGTGTGTAGTTTCCTTACCATGTGGGTTCATCTTTCTGTATGTGTCTACAAGCCCGTGTTCGTCAATGATGTTGTGTAGTGTGTCTATTTGTTCGAATTCACGGCGTACGTTAATTGTTCCTCTCGACAGATCAAGATCGTGCATGACACAATTAAAGTCTCCTGCTATGATAATGTTTTGCCCCCTGTGGAATGATGTTAGCATCTGTGAGAGCTTGTCATAGAAGTTAATTTGCTGGTCTCTCACAGCTGGTGCATATACATTGACTAATGTGTATTTGTTGTGGTTTGAACTGGTGTGTTTTATTTCCACTATTGCTACTCTACCTTCGCTGTCTCTGTTGTGTCCTACAATTTGCCAGTCTTCTGATACTTGTAGTATTGCTGCTCCTGTGTATCTATTCCCTAAGCTGAAACAAGAATGTCTGAGTCCTAAGAGTTGTGTGATGTTGTTGGCGCATATTTCCGTGGTGATGTGTGTTTCTTGGATAAAGATGAAATCTGGCTTGTATTTGTGTACTAGGTGCACTACTTGACTGAGTTTACTTCTCAGTCCCCTAATGTTAACACTTAAAATGCAAAGTTTATCAGCCATATTTGAAAACAGAAAAACACAAATGAAAAATGTAAATTAGAAAGGACTATGACGACATAAAAAAAAAATAAACTAACAGAAAGAAAAAAAACCAAAAAAGAAGTAAGTTGTTACCTTGCTCCTGTACATCCAATGGTTGAGAAAAGCACGACACAAATATCATGACGGTGCAACAAAAAGGAAGATTCGTCACTAAAACGGACACGTCTCCATTGATTGTCACTGGTTCTGGGCCGATGCTGGTTGGCCCAGACAAGTCGATTTTGGCGATGGCGTCTCATTAAGACAGGACCTCGGCGAGGTCATCGTCCCACCAGTCCAGCTTCATGCAGTCTATTCCGGACAGTTTGATCAGACACACGAAGTCCTGCAAGCAATTACTGGGCACTTGAGGAAGCTGTTGTAAACCTGTTTCTGAGGTGATGAACCAGAATAAAGCGATCATCAGCTGCAGTTGTCACCCTGGGTCGTCCACTGCGGTGTCGGTCTTCAGCCGAGCCAGTGGCTTGGAAACGGTGCCAAAGCCGACTGATGGTACTCTATTGCACGTTTAAATGCCTGGCAACCTGACTTTGATTTTCGCCTGCTTGCAGGCGACCAATAGCAATGTTTCCTAAATTTTGCGATAGACGCGCCATAATTGTCTGCTTGAAAATTAACTGAATTCGTTTGTGTAACCTCATCCTTTTATAGGGTTCCATTTGCGTGAGAAGTGAGTTGTGCTCACCACAAAAATCACGACTTTTCCATAAACGCAACGTGAGTTATGATAAACAAAAATTGCGTGATTAGCAAGGGCAGCTACTGCGTTCTGACTATACACGAGAATAGCAAAATTCACGCTAAATCATGGACCTGATATCTGGATGACAATTTTTTGGTTTGGTTTGAGATACCTAGGAAAAAAAAATGTATCGTAACATATAAAAAATTAAGCTTATATAAGCTATGCGTTTCTCTTTTTGGACAGTATATTGCTTTACCAAATATTACAACGCTAAGAAACTAGGAACCAGGGCGTACAGATAAAACCTGCTTCGAGGCGTAATGAAGCACTTAACCAGAAGCTGCTTCACAATATAAGGAAACAGAATTCGAACAAATTTAAGTTGAAAAATGACGGATGGCGAGCTTTCCCTAACCTGTACTGCCTTATTTACGAAACAACAAACTCTTGACTGCTCCTCAAACTGCCTTTATGTCCAGGGCATGCGGGAGTACATGACAATGAAGTGGCAGATAGGCTTGCTGGGCAGGCTAAAAATAAATGGCAGGCTGAGAAAGAACATTGCTAAAGCCGCACTGGAAAGACAGCGGGAAAACGAAGAGCGGGAATGGAAGAACACCGTAATGTTGAAGAGATTGCTGGAGCTAGAATGAATGAATATCTTTATTTTTCAAGGGTAAAGAATTGGGCACGCAGGCCCGTCTTACATTCTGCCCTTCATCACTCCATCTTTCATTCTTCCCACACACTAGGACAAATTAAGGTTGCTGCTAGGAAAGCTGAACTGTGTGGCAGAAAACGCATCGTTAAAAAAAAAACCCTTGATGGGAATTATTAGCAAACATACTCTAGGATGGATGCTGCGGCATGCGACGGAGCATATGTGGAGCTGTCTTGAATGCTATGACGCCGGAATCTGACTCTGAACCTTTGAGCCTTTGGTCAGACTACAGTTTAGCTGTAACTAAACATCGGGACATTGAAAGTATAAGATATGTAAAACAGAAATTACGTAAAGCAGGAGCTCAGTAAACATAAAAATCTGTACATTATACTCGTAAACAAGCGTGATCTGTCAGTTTATGTGTATGTGTATGTGAATCTATTTTGGCTTGAGACGGAACAATCACTACTCGGAAGTTGCATATATATTATCTGTAAATCAGGGGGTTGTTACCTCACGCATTCATAGATCTCACACTGCTCCCACAACATTTTTAGCGTTATCTAACATCATGGAATGAAATCATACAACGATGATATAAGGTTAATGGAATAAAAGACAATGCGACAACATCAAGGAAATAAGAACACAAAAAAGGCAGTTTTAAGGAACAAAAATGATTTCATAAAATAAAATAAAACAACGCAATGTAGATTTTTAATATAAATCCACAGCGACAGCCCACAGCCTTTAGGACGGCTAAGTTCCGGTTTGTTTTTTTTTCCTCCATTGTTCGTTCATCAAATATGAGACTGTATTATATTCTAAATGTCTGTCATCGTTTGAAGAAATTCAGGGTGCAGCCATTAAGCATAATCTCAGACCCTGATAATGCTGCTCCTCCCAGACGCTCACTGTAAAAGTTCACGTGATAGAGCTGATCTCATGTTGTGGATTGACATTCTACGTGGGCGTTTTAAATTTAACATAAGGTCTTTGTTTTCCTGAGGGACAAAGACGCGGTTTTTTTTTTCGCCGAACTCCAGGGGTGGAAAAAGTAGGTTTGAAGGGTATGAAATAGGCGCTCTTCTTAGGTAAATACCTCCCATCACCTTGTTACAGGCAGGTTAACGTAAGTGATAACAACTATCGTGAGATCATAAAATATCACATGCGAATTTATACTGACGTGACTTCTTCGGAATGAAGGGTGGTGGGTTTCGCCCCCGGCCTCCCACCGCTTCCACTCGTCCCTCCGGGGGAGGATTGTTACTGGTGATTCAGTGTATGTACACCGTTTTGAGACTGTTACTGGTGATTCAGTGTATGTACACCGTGCTGAGATTGTTACTGGTGATTCAGTGTATGTACACCGTGCTGAGATTGTTACTGGTGATTCAGTGTATGTACACAGTGCTGAGATTGTTACTGGTGATTCAGTGTATGTACACAGTGTTGAGATCGTTCTTCACTAAAGAGATGACAGCATTTTTTAAAAAATCCTCTGAAATGGAAAGGACAGCCATTTTTTTGTATAAAACATTTAACAATTTAATATTTTATTTAAACATTCTATCGCCAGCGCTAGGCCTACTAATCCGGTAGCACCGGGTTCAAGTCTCAGCAGTGGGGATTTTATTTTCCTGGTATCACCACACCGAAAAGGGCCTCGGGGTTCACCCAACCTCTAAAATGGATACCAGAAAAATCTGGGAAGGTTAAAAAAAAAAAACCGACCAGGCGTGATACTGACCACGTCACACTTTCATGTCCCGAAGGTCATGGAAATACGGGCCTAACACCGTATCCTCGACATGTCTTAATGGCATGGAAACGGGGATTGTACCGCCCCCCCCCCCTTTTAACCCTGTCAGCTCTATCAGAGGGTCAATGTTAAATATTTTAAACATTTCTAACAAGGAATGAGAGTAAGTCAATGATCGAGCTAGGACTTTCTGAAACCGGTTATAACAGTACCGGCCTTTCGCTTTCAATGAAGTACTTTCTGAAATACGAGTTTTCTCAATACATTCTGTATCTTTTTTTTCTCATGTAAAATTCAAAACGCTTTTCCAAACATCAACGGGAATTAAATGTTTGGGTGACATTTTCTTTTTCTTACCTTATTTTCCGTGAGTTTTAATCTTAACAAAATGCTCACGTGCAGAAGCAAAGTCAGAGCTGGCTGATTCTCCTCTGTACAAATTGAGTACAAACTATCCTCTCTCTCTCTCTGAACCTTAAGTGCCCAGGGCACATGGGGCTTCCGCAAGGGTTTTCCACAAATGCCTGTCTTTCGCCTTTTTTTCTGCTCTAGCCCAGGTGAGCCCTCTTTTGCTCAACATCCTTTCTGTTGTTCTTCTCCATGTCTCTTTTGGTCTACCCTTACTTCTGCTCCCAGAGACTATCCTACTGACCCGATTATCCTCCAACCGATTTCCCTGGTTTTGCTTTTTTGACTATGTTTTTTTAATATAAACTGGCTACGGTAGCCGACGACCTCCAAAACTTCCGGCTTTTCTCTTTTGTAACTGGTAGTTTACCGGTAATTTGCCTGTTAATGCCGGATTACTGATAAGTGTCGTCAAAGATTTATGCTTACAAGAGTGCATTAATCTTTCTTAAACAGCAGCTTCGTGCATATCAAACAACGTCTCTCTAGATCATGGTCTCCGATATTTATATCTCTTAAAACCATATCTCATCAACGAAATTAAAGCTAAAATTCTGAGGTTGATATATATATATATATATATAAAGTAACAAAAAATAAAGGGACATAACCACTGAAAATATATGAAGAGACTTCCTGACTCGTCACCGAGTCCTGTCATGCTGTATTTTTCAACTGTTACATCTCCTGATCTGGACTCGCCCTCGTATTAAGATCTAAATTTTTTAAATGTCATTTAGAATCATTTCAGTCACAAACTTAACGTCACAGAAAACCTTCCGACACTAATTGTGACCTGTTTAAAATCGGACCGCCTCCAGAAATACCCTTGCATTAATGCGGCTCTTTGCAGCGAAAGGGTCTGTAATGTAGCACAGTATTGTATGGTTTAACACTGAAAAAATTACAGGCAAAGCCCATTAAAACATGATAGAAAAAAAAAAGACCGAAGAATTACCTGGGAACTTAACTACGGACTCCCTCCAGTTGGACAAGGAACCGTCTAGCCACGAGAAAAGCAGCGCGTTAATCAACTTAGTTATCTCGCACCCCCTATTTGTAGAAACAAACGTGTCTGAAACTTGGTACAAGGGCACCAGTTTATCACACAGCGAGGTATAGACAGGTGCAGGTGCTAGCTCAGGTAAATGTTATTGTAGTATTTACTTAATGCCTCCATTTCTGCTACTTTCTTTCATCTTTGAATGAAGATTGTGTATTTGATTAATCAAATACCCCTTTGATGTACATAGGGAGGAAAAAAAATAAGGAGAAAGAAAGGAAACTTTTAGAGAAAGAAAAATAACACTGACATGCTGTATCAGTCGTCAAACCATGCAAATTATGACTTAAAGACCATGCAGACCTGAGGCGTGAGATATGGCCAGGGGACACAAGCTTGGGGCAAAAGCTTTGGGGACTCCTATCAGGACCTGGATAGGACTGCGGGCTTTCTCATGTCGACAGGAATCAGGATCTGATGTGACCAACAACCTCGAACGCAGAAGAAGAAGAAGAAGAAACTGTATCAATAAAGCTTAAAATACCAAGTAACATATGAAAAATATTCATTTTTTTTCAGAAAGGATATGAAAATGAAATAATGATACAGTATAGAAAACCATGATGGTGATGATGATGATAATGACGACGACGATGACGACGACGACGATGATGATGATGATGACGATGTCTAGGAAAAAATGTAGTCTATATTTGTTAATAAAAGATAGTGTATCTGTTCCAGCACTAAGCGTTCCCGTCTTTCCCCCCCCCTGCAGACACCGATATCTATTGCTAATACTGTGACCACTCATTAACAAGGTGCTGATTGACGCTGGCGATCATGTTACCCCATTCCCTGCATTCCTTCTTTTCTCAAATCAATTACCTTGTCGTACTTTTCGCTTGCCATTTATCGGTAAGTTTTCGACATTCTCTCATGGCCTTTATCCCTCGCTTTCCTTGAGTTTTCCAGTAAACTTACGCGTCCGGTAGAATCCATTTTCTCATGGCTTAAGAATTTTGTTTGTCTTTTTCTTATGGTTTGAATCCCCCCAAACCCCCCCCCCTCGATGTTTTGCAGTCTCTATGAGAACTTCTTTTTCTGCTTTCTGGCCACCATGGGAGAATATCGCATTTTTCTCAAAAAATACATCTAAGATACAGTCAAGTGTATGATTATGATGATGATGATAATGATGATGAATGTTCCCTCTAAGCTGCGCGGCAGCGCGGCTTCGCACACAAAAATTCACGCCGCGCACGAAATTTTACACTTCAAGCAAAATAAATAACCTACTTTTATTCTGCAATTTCTTGATGTTACTCTGTGCATTGAATAAAAATAGAATAGCGCTACATGAGTTTGTTTTCCTGATTTCTTTTACGAGAACATTAAATTTTGCTTCGTAATTTGACCCTACGGCGCACATTTGCACACAATTCTTTTTAGAATATACATGCGCACGCGTTGGAAATTTTTGCTCACTAACAGCCAAAATCTTAGACGGCAGCGTGGTGATGATGACAGAGCTGGCGCTATTGACCTTGCAGTTTTAATAGCGCTGCTATTGTTTCCAGCAAGTTCAACCTCGGGGTATCTTGTGTGTGGTTTGATCTAAGAGACTCCAGACACTTCTCCCGGGCAGGTTCTTGAGAACCATGTCACAACAGCAATTTCTGTTTTCCTCTTGTGCTGGGGCCTTGTACAAAATGTCAAACATAGTGTAAACATCTGCCATATGTTCCGGACCAAAAAAAGAGAGCGAGAGACGGGACAAGAGGGCAGAGACTGGAACGAAACGAGGCAAGATGGCAATATGAAACTGTTCACAGAACATTTCACGTGGAAGATCATACGTCAGGAGAACATAAAACAAAACAGAACCATTGAGAATGTCAGCCGTCAGGGGGAGACTATCCTTAGAATAATTCTCGCGAATTAATTCCCCCTTAAGAAATCATTATCTCACTATTCACTTTTTTTTTTTTCTGACAAAGCATCACCTGGCGGTCGTTAACTTATCACAACTCCCAATATATAGGAGTCTCTGGTGTTCACTAGAGGTCGCTGAGAGCTTTTTAAATCTTGAACGGGGTGGGGAGGGGGTGAAAGAAGACCAGGAATATTATTCTCATGACCAGACAGTTGCTGTTTTGTTTCTTTCGTTGCTTGTTTTTTTTTTCTTATTACATCATACGAATATTAACAGCCAGCTCCCAGACTGCTCTCTCTCTCTCTCTCTCCCCTCTCTCTCTCTCTATCTCTCTCTCCCCTCTCTCTCTCTCTCTACACAGTGGTTCTCAACTTCCTGTGACCCAGTCCTCCCTTTGCAGAACCAGGCTGCCCCAAATCCTTCCCCGTTATATTAAACCATCACCCAGGAAGAAGGATTTTCATCGTTATGTATTCCTTTACCGTGATAAAACTCCCCCCCCCCTTTAAACTGAATATTCATCGGCAAGGAGGATCTCCCGTGTTCGCATCTGTTCTGTTGGTTTTTGTGTGTGATCCTTGATAAAACGACGTTTGTCGAAATATTGGATTGTTCTATGTTCCTCATCTACGCGTGTAAATCTTACTTTCTGCTCAGTTTCCTCACTTTTTCTATTTTGGTAAAACTGAACCATGCACCTCCATCTGTTTTATTACCAGAACCAGTTTTACGCCAGTCGTCGTTTCTCTTATCTCTCGGATCATGAGTAGAGGTGAAGAAAATAACATCGCTGAATAAAGTGAACAAAAGAAAAGTATATTCATCATCATCATCATGCGCCGTGCCGACTGGCGTTGGCTATAATGCTTCTCCAGGGTACCCGATCCTTCATGCAGGCAATCAGCTCAGTTGGTGATCTCCTCTCACACCATCCCGTCAGACTGTCCAGTATCATTTCTCTTGGTCTTCCCCTGGCTCTTCTTCCCTTTATTTTTTCCTGTTATAATATTTTCAATGCCCCCCTCTTCTCATTGCATGTCCAGCGAAAGTACATTGTCTCTCTCTTATTTTTTTAACAATATTTTTTTATGTCTCCAACTCTTCTCAAACATTCTCCATTAGTTATTTTTGCTGCCCAGGCCAGTTTGGGAGAGTCTGGCGAGGGGAAAGGGGGAGGATATCGCACCCGAGGGAACATTTTCTAATATGTACGACTCCTCCTCGTGCGCGCGCCATGTTTTATATATATATATATATATATATATATATATATATATATAGTGATTCAGTGGTCACACAATCAGGACATTTTATACTCTCCTCTCTCATCAGCAGCTACATATTACGGCAACATCGGAGTCTCATCTCGCGCCTGGAATTATCTCCAGCCTCCTGCTCATCTGAAGCTACCATCACGCCTTGTGGGGTGAATCTACACTTCAGGAAAAAATACTTTCAAACGTTGGCTATTATTTCTTATATTTACACTTCTCCCTCACCAGAACAAGTGCGTGTTGTTCATGAACGAAAGTATCGTTTCTGGTAATCTGAATGCCTTGATGTTGTGGCGTCTGATGTGCTTCCAGTTTTCAAACGATGTCATTATTCCCAAAAATGAATAACAGTTCACCTTTCATTTCCATCTAAAAGAACTCCTTGCATTCTTTGTTTGTTTCGAGAAGACGGCTTGGAAAGAGGATATCTTAATTAATGTTGAACGTTCAGAAACACTCAGTTAAACGTTCAGATCCGTGCATAACGTGGAGTACAACAAAGAAAGATGAACAACAATTGCAGATCTCTGAGAACAAGATCCTGAGGATATCATCAGTGGAGAATGGAAAGCTAGAAAGAACAATGAATTGAACAGCTTATTTAAACCCCAACGAATTATAAATGTCTTGAAACTGAACAGACTGCGCTGGCTGGGACATGTAGAAAGAATGGAAGAGAACAGACAAAGGAAAATTATGTATGCACAAGAGATAAGGGAAACAAGATCAAGGGTTAGACCAAGACAGAGATGGAAAGACAACATAGAAGAGGATATAAAAGAAATTAGTTCCACCA
The DNA here is from genome assembly GCA_009760885.1 of Achatina immaculata. Lineage (NCBI taxonomy): Eukaryota > Metazoa > Mollusca > Gastropoda > Stylommatophora > Achatinidae > Lissachatina > Lissachatina immaculata. The sequence goes on along the minus strand of CM019720.1, from coordinate 50,196,458 downwards.
ACTGGAGAGATAAGATTAGGAATAGAGAGGAATGGAGGCGAACTTTATCTGCAGCAATGAGCCTTAATGGCTCGGAAGGAAGAAGAAGAAGAAGAAGAAGAAGAAGAAGAAGAAGAAGAAGAAGAAAAGAAGAAAAAGAAGAAGAAAAGGAATAAAACGTTCACTATGAAGTATTGTCACATAAAGCAATCTCTCTTTCTCCCTCTCTCTCTCCCTCTCTCTCTCTCTCTCTCTTCTCTCTCTCTCTGGTCTATGCCAATCTGGAGCTGATCAGCACTGATTTCCACAACCATCTGTCCTACAAGATGTGTGCTGGACCATGCTCTGTCCCACTTTTTTTTTAATCCGTCAGGCATCTTGTTTCTTTGTCTTACTCTGCCCTTTTGTTCCTCCAGTTTTCCCGTTGTCATTGCGTGTTCAAGCATGCCTCTTCTCAAAACTTGCCCTGCAAACCTGGATTGTCGAGTTCAGAGTTTTGGTCATAATTTCTCTCTTTTGCACAACCTAACTTAAAACCTCTTCACTTGTTTTCTTGGCTGTCCATGATATTCTCATTATTCTTCTTATGAGCCACATCTTTGCTGCTTCCAGGAGATTTTGAGAGCTCTTGACTACTGTCCATGCTACGCATCTATATAATACTATGTAAAGCAATACTTGTTAAATATTTCTATATTTCGTCATAACACAGTCCAATTAGTTACTGTTCAGTAATTTCCTAATTGTCCTTGGTTATTCATTCATTCATTCATTTGCATGTCCCTTGCGGAACTTTGCCTCCCTAACAGGCTCCTGTAGGCCTCTCTGTTGTGAGCGAGATGGCCTGCTACTGATGGATCCATTTGCAGATCATCAACGATGTCTTGCAGCCATCTTCGCCTTGGTCTTCCTCTCTTTCTTTTCCCCATTATGTACCCTTCCAAGACGGTCTTCTCCAGATTATCGTGACGTTTAATGTGTCCAAAATATTTAAGTTTTCTCTCTTTACTCCTCTTTACTAGCCAGCCTTCTTCAATATTAAGTTCTTGTAGTATGGATATATGGGTTCTTTTTTGTGTCTATGATATTTGAAGAACTCTTCTGTAGCATTTACATTCAAAGGCATTTATGTGTTTCTCAGCTGCTTTGTTAAGTGTCCAGGTCTCACAGGCATATGTTGCGATGGGAAAGATGCATGCTCTTAAAAATCTTATTTTTGTGGTTCTGTCTGTTCCTCTCCACAGATTCTTCAGTTGTTTTACTTTCTGAAGAGCATTAGATGTCCTTGGTTATACCACCCATTTATCGATAAGTTCTAAAGCAGTGAAGAAATAAGTGCACAATAAGCAACACAGCCGAATGTTGGAAAGGTTACAGTGTGTTCACTTTGTTAAATCATCGTCCGCGGGTACTGCATAGATGTACTGATTTACTAGTTTAAAATAATTAACATTAATATCGACACACTGACTCTGATTATTACATAGAAAAATACTAACACGAAGATAGGAAAGGGTCCGGTAATTTTGTCTCGAAATGGGCCCCCGCGCTTGCTAAGACACCCCACCCCGAGTGATGATGATAGTAGTGGAAATAGTAGTAGTAGTAGTAGTAGCAGCAGTAGTAGTAGTTGTAGTAGTTGTAGTAGTAGTAGTAGTAATAGCAGAAGTAGTAGTAGTAATAGTAGTAGTAGTAGCAGTAGTAGTAGTAGTAATAGTAATAGTAGCAGTAATAGTAATAGTAGTAGTAATAGTAATAGTAGTAGTAACAGTAATAGCAGTAATAGCAATAGCAGTAGTAGTAGTAGTAATAGTATTAGTAGTAGTAGTAATAGCAGCAGTAGTAGTAGTAGTAATAGTAATAGCAGTAGTAATAGTAGTAATAGTAGTAGCAGTAGTAATAGTAGTAGTAGTAATAGCAGTAGTAGTAGTAGTAGTAGTAGTAGTACATACGAAGAGAAGAATATAAAGGAAACAGTAAAAAAAAAAAAAAACGACGGGGGGTTCAGCTATCACAATCGGGCGTGCCCAACTGATGCAGCCAGAGTTAACCCTCCGCTGTCTTACACCGAGGGAGCAGATCTGACAAGAATGTGAGCTTAATGCATTTAACAAACTGTCTGAGTATCCTGTGGGGAAAACATACGGTACTTACAAAAACACAGACAGTCTGCCCGAAAAGCGCCGAATCTTTTGCATGTAAGTAAAATTGACACAAAACAAAGAGCTAAGATAACGTCAGGACAAGCAGCTGACTAAACTTTGACCTACACAAGACTGTGAAAGCGATCGAACAAGTTACGCGGGGGAAAGTTCCCCATTTTTTGTATAATAAATTCATTTAAACAGTAAAATTATGATTGTACGTTATCTTCTTCTTCTTCGTTCGCTTCTACCACCAAGACAGCCCCGTGATCCTACTGAATTTACAGCTCTGGTTCTCGATGGGTCCTATGGTCCCCTGTGTGGTCCCCGAAAGGACCGCAAGAGGTTCAGAGTATCGCACGGCTTGAGCCTGTATTCTTGGTGGGTCTTAGAAGCGGGATTGCGTGACACCGTGGTTTTCGTTGCACCAGTTTAGTCTAGAGTTGGACTTTCTCACCGGAAAACCTCGACGTGTTTTGGATATTAGTATATCCCCGCTGGGTGAATTCTACGTTATGAATTTCTTACCATTTTACGTTTCAATTCTTAGCGCAAATAACTAAAAATATTTCAAAACTTGCCAGTCCTTTCTAAAACTTCCTTCCTTCTTATGTTACAAAACTCTAAGGTGTATTAGAAGCTCACAGTTTGAAACAGTTGGGGTTTGGAGGTGGGATACGAGGTGGTTTATCTGAAGTTATGGACAAATCTTGTAACAGAGGATCAGAGAGTAAGATGAGTACGTATTAACGAAGAACATACAACAATCCAATATTTCAGCAAATGCCTTGGTCAAGGACCACATACAAAAAACGACAGATGAATACAGGAAAAACAAGCTGAAACTTGGCTCTTCTATGCCTTCCCTGTAAGGAAAGTCAAGCATAAAAAGCGTTCAGATAGATGTAGGTGAGCACAAAGTCGAAGCAGGAGGATTGTTGTATACGTTCTTCATTTATGCGTGCTCATCTAACTCTCTACCACCCTCGTCTCTGTTTCTTTCCTTTTGTAAATCTAAACCATACACACCTATCTACCTTTATTACTAGCACTAGTTGTACTGCAAGTCACTAGTTATCTTAGAAGATAGTCAAAGAGTTTTCTGCCCCTATTTATATATAAATATACGCCACGGATACGCCACGTCTTCACTGGATAGGAAAATAGGGCTTGAAATTAACAAGGAAAAAACACAAACAACGAAAGTTCCCATTAATCAAGAAGGAAAAATATACGTTGAAGGAACAGCTGTTGAAGAAGTACACTAGTATGCATACTTCGATAGCCACATAGACCAGGATGGTGACACCAGAAAGGAAGTTAGAATTAGAATTGCAAAAGTAGCACTGACCTTCAAGAATCTTGAGAACATATGGCATTCAAAAGTTATAAGCACAAAAAACAAGTTAAGACTTTTCAATTCAAATGTAACAGCCACCCTCGTTTAGGCATGCGAAAGCTGGAAAACAACTAAAGAAATAGACAACAGGTTAGACTCTTTTTGAAAACAAATGCCTGAGGCAAGTACTCGGTATAAATTGGAACGAATTCAAGCAGAGATAAGACAGATGAGCAAATAACAACCTGTCTCATGCGTGACCAGAAAACGGAAATGGACATATGTCGGTCACGTAATGAGAAGAAATAGTCAGAAAATTTCAAAACAAGCTATCAAGTGGAGCACAACAGACTGAAGAAAAAGAGGTCAATCTCGTGAAACTCTAAAGAAGACATTGTTAAGAGAGGTCACATTAGAAGGCATAAAATCCCTTGATGAGGTTGAAAAGGTCGGCGAAAACTGGAAAACCTGACCAACTACCACGTGAGCCCTATGTGACATCTACTGGCACGGGAAGGATGTAAGATGTAAGATGATACGCCACAAGCACAGATATGGAAGGATGTGGCTGGAAGGTGTTGTCAAGCAGTGAGAAAGAGAGAGAGAGAGAGAGAGAGAGAGAGAGAGAGAGAGAGAAAGAGAGAGAGAGATCTAGGTGTGCAAAAAACTCACATAACAGTTAACAAATATATGTTATCTCCCATGTTACTATGACTGCAAGCGCCGAGACAAAATACAAACCTAAAAAAAACAACTAACACAAACCAGTCTCACTGCGCTGTTTATCCAAAACATTTCTTCGTTTATTTAAGTTTTTTAACCCCAGTAAAGAAAATATCTCGGCAGTCATCTTTCGTCTCACGGGGAGACGTTTAGTATGGGAAACATCGGAGAAGGGAGTGGAACAATGAAATCAGTCCCATCTTCAGTAACACCCGAACAAAGAAATGGCTGTCCACCTGATTCCACTCTGGCAAATCTCGTCTTGACGGTCTGGAGCATGGAGATTAGGATCAGTCTGGGAGAGTCTGGTGAGGGGGGGGGATATCGCACCCGAGGGAACATTTTCTAATATGTACGACTCCTCCTTGTGCGCGCGCCATGTTTGATATCTATTTTCTAGTTTGATGTTTGATATCTGTTTTCTAATTCGACTAAAGTAAACTTTCTGTCTCTCTCACTGACAAAATGCACTGTTGAAATTAATGTTGACTGTGAGGCGAATTAATGCTGTCACACGTATGTAGTTAGTATGTACTAAATTGCTGAAAACTGCATAGACAGATCATCATCATCATGTGCCCTCTCCGCAGGAAGGAATGCCAGCAATGGTCTTTCACCTTGTTCTCTCTTTTTTTTTTCCTTAACAGCCACGCTGAATCCATTCTATATCTTTGTCGTCCCTTTGTTTTTTTCCCCCTAGTATCGTTTATCATTATTTTCATTATCTCATGACACGATCTATATATTTTAACGGTAGTTATTTTGCTTTTCATTATCTCGTGACACGATCTATATATTTTAACGGTAGTTATTTTGCTTTTCATTATCTCGTGACACGATCTATATATTTTAACGGTAGTTATTTTGCTTTTCATTATCTCGTGACACGATCTATATATTTTAACGGTAGTTATTTTGCTTTTCATTATCTCGTGACACGATCTATATATTTTAACGGTAGTTATTTTGCTTTTCATTATCTCGTGACACGATCTATATATTTTAACTGTAGTTATTTTGCTTTTCATTATTTCTCTTTTCAGTTTCAGCTGATTCAGTTTCTCTCTGCTTATTTTCTTTCTCATTCATGGAATTCGTCCTATTTTTCTGTATAACCACAGCGGAAAGAACTCGATCTGCAAGGATAAAAGACTGTGTGGAGGTGTAATAAATAATTAACTTAATGCTGTGTTTATGCCCAAAAGACTCTCTTTGAAACTAAAAATAACACATGTGTTCTTATCATAAGGGTGTTCGTGAAAGAGTTCAAAAGTAGCTTATTATGTTTACAGTGTTTGCCTGAAACAAGGAGTGTCCAGAGCACATTTTTCACGATCATTTTAAAATAAACACTGTTTGTGTCCGTCATCTTCCTGATATCACAGTTTCGTCCTTTCTGCATTTGAGGCAACCGAAATTTGGTTCCTGTTAGGAATGTTAAGAATAGTATGGCCATTTAAAATAACATATGAAGAATGCCCAAGAAAAGGTAATGAGAAACGTGCCTCAGTGAACATACTATGGAGGAGATAGTCTATGTTCATTGGCTATATAATGAGAAAAAGGAGGAATAGAAAAATATCGTGACAACAGGGTAAAATGGAAGGCAGGAAAGGGAGAGGTAGACCAAAAGAGAAAATCTTAGATGGCTTGACAAAAAAGGCAATGGAAGAAGCACAACAAAAGGACTGATGGAGAACATGAAAGATCTGAACCTGTGGACAGACACGGTCGTCGGCGTCTCTAGGCACGGCATATGATGATGATGATGATGATGATGATCTTTCTACTGCTGGCAGTCGACCTTACCTACCACATGTAATAGTTTACTGGCGCCATAGAAAGGGAACATTCCGCCCACCAACCAAATTCTCAACACGACCTAATTGTCCATGTATTCACACACACACACGCACACACACACACACACACACGTCTCTTTATCACATTCCATTACTCTGTTATCACTCCCCACCTAACTATGGAACTAATATCATTACCCCCTTTTGAAAACCGTCTGAAAGTTTTACTTAGGGTATTCGGGCAAGCTCTTATTGGTAATCTTTGATTCCAGCATATATGCTTAATAATTCTCAAATATTTGTAATCTAAAGGAACAAGTATTTGAAATGATCGGAAACACCAAGGATCGCACAAGATGAGGAAGGCACTATCGCCAGGGCTTCCTAGCACGGCACACAATGTAATGTAGTTTAAGCAAGCTACACTCCGTCCATGCCCGTGTTTTCAACAGCGTTATCATTTCGTCGACAACAAAGGACACCAGCTCACAATCCCACGGAGTTACAGAAGAACATTCTTTTGACGGAAAAAGGCAGTCTGTAACGAGAAACTTACGTAGAGAAACAAAAGAATAAACTCATCGATTCATCACCAATGTTACTCTCTGACAAAATCACTAAGAAATAAGATTCCGTCTCATGCGCTCTTTCCAGCGTAATCTCTCTTGTCGCATTACCCAGTGAAAGATCTCCAGAGCATTCGTAGCTGATGTTTTCATTGTATTGTAAAACTTGTTGATGCACGTTTACATGTTATCAATATTGGGAGGAATATTTTATGAAAATGATTCACTGACCAACAATCTCCTTGTTATCCACCAACCCAGCCCCCCCCCCTGCTTTCCTGGGCCTATTGTATGCCAGTTGTGAATAGATCTGCTCAAGCATCTGACATTCAATACAACAATACACATGGCATGCAATACAAATCACCGAGTCTGAAATCAATAATACACCAAATTTAATCTCACAATTAACCACACCAACAATATACAAAATGGTACTGACAATCAACATGACATCAAGACATTATTATTAGAATAGCAATTAATGAACACAACAATCAAAATGCAAAATAATTCAAACATAATAACATACGATAATGAAACTTCACAGGTCTGCAATATTAATATTATGAACTCTATGGACCTGTTAACCTGGAACAATCTAGGCCCTTACATGTGGCCTCCATACGAATATGTGTGCAACTGTACTTTAATATACGAAGCCATAGCTGAACACAACATTCATTAATACAATCTACATTTGTGCAAACACGCAGTCAATATGTATGAATAGCATATATAAAATCATGCATATTACCAGTCCAATATGCATAATAAGTAAAGGTAAAAAAGGTAAAGGTAATCCTGTCATGCCTTAGAGGCATATATGGATATGGTGTTAGTGCCCATATTTTCCTTGACCTGTCAAGCACACTAGAGGGTGATTTGGTCAGTATCACGCCTGGCCGCCTTTCCTTCCCCAACTCCAGAAGAAGTCGGGTACCCATTTCTACAGCTGGGTGACTGGGGTGCCTCCGGCCGGATTCGAACCCCCGACCTTCGCCATGAGAGACCAGTGCACTAACCACTTCGCCACTCAGACACCCACAATGAAATCATAACATATTAATAAGCATTCACTTTCTAATAAAATTCTATTTCGTTACAGACTGATATATATTGAATATAATGACCACAACATTTTGAAGCACTGCATTTTTTCCCACCAGAATCACAGTCACTCTTTCATAACACGAAAGTCACAGGGTCACTCTTTCATAACACGAGGGTCACAGAGTCACTCTTTCATAACACGAGAGTCACAGGGTCACTCTTTCATAACACGAGAGTCACAGGGTCACTCTTTCATAACACGAGAGTCACAGAGTCAATCTTTCGTAACACGAGAGTCACAGTGTCACTCTTTCATAACACGACAGTCACAGTGTCACTCTTTCATAACACGACAGTCACAGTGTCACTCTCTCATAACACGACAGTCACAGTGTCACTCTTTCATAACACGAGAGTCACAGAGCAATTTATCGTTTTACATTTAAAAACCTATATTCAGGCACGGAGTGTTTAATCAAGAAAGTAGACATGAAAGTAACTGCAGGTACAACAACCAGGGGCCCCTGAGACGAATTTTGTAATCCTGTGCAAAACTACCCTCTCCTCCTTCTCTCTCTCTCTCTCTCTCTCTCTCTCTCTCTCTCTCTCTCTCTCTCACCCCATGACTCGCCAGCCATCAAGTACTAAAATGAAAGTTTGAAAAGTAACTTGTTAGATATTGTTAGAAATTATTTTAATGTTTGTTAAAAACATGTTAGAAGTTCTGTACTCTCTCTCTCTCTCTCTCTCTCTCTCTCTCTGAACCTTAAGTGCCCAGGGCACATGGGGCTTCCGCAAGGGTTTTCCACAAATGCCTCTCCTGTGCCTTTTTTTTTTTTTTTGCTCTTGCCCAGGTGAGCCCTCTATTGCTCAACTTCCTCTCTGTTGTTCTTCTCTATGTCTCTTTTGGCCTACCGTTACTTCTATTCCCCTGTGGTGTCCCTTTTAGTGCTATTTTTGGTAGTGAGTTGTCAGTCATTCGGAACACATATCCCAACCATCGCCAGCGTCTTTCTTCAATAATTGTCAGTGGCTTCATCTGCATTTCTTCCGACAAGGTGTTAGTTCAGATACCACAAATAGATATTTTTAAAATAATTTACATAATTACAGAAATACTTCTCACCTGCAAAAAACAAAGCGAGATCAATATTACGACAATGAAATAACTGATCATCAAACAGGTGCAATTTTACAGGCTCGTAAAACATCAGAAAACATTTTTACGCTGGAGAAACAACTTGCCAAAACTACCTTATCTGGAAACTTGATCACCTGCAATGCCAGAACGCAGAAACAAACACAAGATTCTCTGGTCTTCCAGGCAGAAGAGAATGTGTCAGTTGTCTGCCCTCGAGCAGTCGAACGTGCAACAAACAACTAAAAAAAAACAGCCGTGGGAATATGTTACAGAAAGTAACTGAGAAATCTTAGAGAAACAGAGATAAGCTTTTGTACAGTAACAGACAGTCACGGCGCTCAACGCCCTGGCGACAAGTGAGCTGTAGTTGTAAAAGCAGTATGGCGCCTTGGCGAAGATCTTTGCTGTCGAGTAGATTAGCTGTAAATGTTATTTTAATAAAACAAGCTTTTGAATGTAATGCACGATTAATAATTACTGAATATAACGCATGGATAAAAAAAAAAATGTCATAAAACGGGAACGACGTGTGGGACTATTTCTACTTCATCACGTGTTCCTGTTCTTCAATCTTCGCGCCAGCTTTCCTTCAAAGTGAGGAGTCATGCACAGCAGAAAATTACTAGGAAGAAAGGTTATCACAGACAAGAAAGACATGCCAAGTTCTCTCCCGCGCTTTGATATAAATCTGTGCTTTTATCCACACTGAACTGGCGTGTGAATATCTGCAGGCAGGCTAGAAGGTGAGATACACAACTTACTCGTCGAACTGTTCTAGTATACTCTGAATGTGGAGAAAACATAATAACATGTTGAATGTGAGTAAAATAACTATGCTACAGGTAACATTCTTTACAAATAAGGAGTGCTGTTTACTGCAGAGAACAAAACTTGGCTATCAACAAACGAGGAAGTATTTTTTTTTTTGTAGTTTCATTATGTAGGGCAGTGTCGGGCGAACTGAAATAGCACTCCAACAGCGAAGCTCTCTTAAATTCTGCTTGTGGCAAATCTACAAGAAAAAAAAAAGAAAACGATGCAGAGAGAAAAAGAGACAAAGAAAAGACACAAATAACAGAGAGAATAAGTGACTTGATCAGCTAAAGCAAGGTCTTGGTTTGTTGTTGTTTTTTTTTTTTAGTTGGGGGAATCTGATCATAATTTTGTCTTAAAAAATTGTTTTTACACACCGAATTTTCTTTCAGATTTTCTGTAAGCTAAAACCAAGGCCCTGACATCTCTGGAAGTCGTGCCAGTGTCATATACGACAGGTGTAACAGGTACGAAGCACTTCCCAGGCAGTACTGACTCTGTAGTCACTCTTGCTTAAGGCACAGATCACTCTAGTCACTTCCGCCCTGCGGTCACACACTCCCCTCGGGCGTCATCGCTGCCTACGTACGAAACACTCCACCTGCCTGGAGTGCTTCATGACTGTTTACACCAGCGATGATGATTTCGACAGTTTGGTGAAAGCGATATGCCGACGGACACATACTGGACTATCCCCATGGGAGCCTGTAAAGGTTCACAGCCTCCACGCTATAGTTGTTACATCCAAAAGACAAATAAATTTTAAGAAATGGACGTATCTTTCCTCTGTTTAGAAACGTAGCCCATCTGGTCACAGTTATAAAGCAACCGTTGTATGACACTCCTATACCGTCTTGACTCTGACGTCTGGAGGTAAAAGAAAGAAGGGGCAGTCCATTAGGAGTATGGGTACGCACAAGACAGGAAGAACAAAAGGAAGAGAGAAATCCAGAGTTTGAGGTATCCTAACTTGTTCAAGACAGGGCTGCCTGGGGAACCTTTTCCTTTTTTTTTTTGATGCCTTATGTTCCATTCGGAGTACAGAGGACTGATGATGATGATTATGATCCTGCTGATATGAACGACGATGATGATGACGACGACGACGATGACGACGATGATGATGATGATGATGATGATGATTGTATGTGTCATGTAGTACATGTTTGTTCGGTGAAAAACACATTGTCAAAATGTAATTAGCAGACAGAATATACATTTCTGTCACTCTTAATGCCCGAAACAGATAGAAAATTAAGAAAGAAAAAAAAGTTTATCATAGGAAGAAAGCAATACATAGAGAGACTTCTTCACTAACAAAGTGGAAGTACTACTACTGTTTCGAAAAACTCAGAATTTAGTAACTGGACATGGCCAGCAGACACTGAAATCTGAACAGTCAATGTAATTCCGTATAGAAATAATCTGAGATTTCATGAAATGGCTACTACATACCGTTCTAACTTCGACAAGCCTTTGTCATTCACAATCTAACCCTTGCGACCTGCTGTTCTTGCCAATCTACTGCACATCTGTTCTAGAACTTCGTTTTCTTCCATACATTTTTCATAAAGATAAAAATTCATTCGCTGCAGATTCTTACCACCGCGAAGTCTTTACTTTTCATGAAATTTCTTTATCTATTTCAATGCTTCTGAAGCCAACAACGACAACCCTACTCTTCTAACAAACGCTTCGGAATGAGATAAGATCATAATTACTCCCCTATTCTGCATATTTCCCTTTTAACCATCTAACGCCACACGGCATAAGTATGAAAACGTTTATTGGCACGAAGATAAATGCAATTTCTGCCAAACTATTCATGTCGCCTAGGCAATTATCTCAGCTGTCTCAGCTTAGAATATATGAGATATTTGGCAACGATAACATACCATTTCTAACAACTTTCATCGAATCATTTCTGCGCTCTCTGGCTGCGCAGACCTGTTACTGCAGTATATCAAACAAACAGACCCCAGAAGAGCTCAATCCGTTGACGTTAATGGTATGTGCTGTTTCAGTACAAAGAATGTCCAGAGAGAAAAAAAAAGACAAAACAAATAGTGAATATAATTTCATCCTACATTTACTCCTTATCAGTAAATGAATGAAGATTTCTCTGGCGTCTCTGAAAGAGTTTTTTCATTCATTCTCTATCTTGCTTGCTCTTTAACTCTTCCATTCCAAAACAACACCAGTAGTGTTGGAAGATCTTGCAGGACAATGCGAATGAATGTTCAGAGCGATATTTGGGCAAATGGAAGTAAAATGAAAAAGTAGCATATTTCTAACAATCCATATTTTAAAAAATTATAGAGTAACTTTATTTCACTTTATTTTTACCAGAATTTCTCATTAAAATTTATTCTGACAAAGCATGGAAATTAATTTCAGAGTAAAGAGTTAGCACCATTTTTTACCTCCATGTTTGTTGTTGGTTTCCTGATATCACTGAACCAAATTTGTTGTTGCTTTTCTAATATCATTGAACCAAACTTGCTGTTTCTTTCCTAATATCACTGAATCAAACTTGTTGTTGCTTTCCTGATATGATTGAACCAAACTTATTGTTGCTTTCTTGATATCAATCACTGAACCAAACTTGTTGCTTTCCTGATATCACTGAACCAAATTTTTCAACGCAGCATCTTTACCAGCCTTGCCGTACATTCCTCAACACAGACAGAAAGATGGAGACATGTTTCAAGTAAAAAAAAATGTTTTAAACATATTCTAGAATTACCAACATACATAATACGCAAACGAACATAAATGATCCTAGATCCCTGTAAAGACATTACTGAAAGATATCCAAGGGCAACAACCGTAAATAGAGAACTGGATAACGTTTCCTGTCCTGTAGCAGGGAAGAGAGTTCTGGACAGGGAGAATTTAAGAACAGTGGTTCCCGAGAAAGAAAAAAAAAAAAAGGGGGGGGGGGTCAGTGATCATAGTATGGACGTTATATGGGAAGGCCATTGACTTGGGGGGGGGGGGCCGGTAACTTTGAAAAGATAACTCTTCCGTTGTTCGGTGCATCCAGAAGTGGATACCTCTTGCGAAACTCCAGACATGCAGGCAATAAAGCTCCACCGATCATTAGAAAACAAACAAGTAACCTCAAGGTTGATCATTATGTTACGGCAGACATTAAAAGTATTGTTGTTGTTGTTGTTTTTAGATGACCAGTGATAGATGAAGAGAATGCAAAGGTTGATAATGGTAAAGATGACGGTAAATTTTTTTAAAAATGAATAATATTACAGCGATGTTGATGATGATGAAGGTGATTGCAAATAACGAAGATGAAATTATTCGTGGGGACAAAAAGTAAATACTACAAAGAATAAGACGACACAGATAATGAGTTTCATGATGATGATGATGATGATTGCAAATAACGAAGATAAAATTATTCGTGGGAAAAAAGTAAATACCACAAAGAATAAGACGACAAAGACAATTAGTTTCATGATGATTATTTCGATAATGATGATGATGACGACGACGGACGATGACGATGATGATGAAGATGGTGGTGGTGGTGGTGGTGGATACCAAGATATTAGGAACGCAAGGAAGCTAAAAACAAAAACAACCTTGGATACTGTTTCTCTCCTGGCGCCGCGGAGCTGAAAGCAATTTAATGACAAACTTAAAAGTTCTCGCTGTCACACTGAGATATTAATCTGCAGGCAATTGATGACGTGAAGATGCGTGGAACCAAAAAAACAACGCCAGGGCAGCTGTCACCGTTTAATGACACTTAACTACAGAAATTCGTTTATTTTATCATTAGATGTTTATCTTTCACTCATTTGTTCCTAACCCTAAACTTGTAGACTGTTAAACTTGGCTGTGGTACAGTTATCAGATAAGTACTGCTTGCGTAAGTTTTACTTGGTTAAATAATACTGATATAGAAGAGGTGTTGACACTGTTCCCTCTAAGCTGAGCGGTCGCGCACAGAAAAAAAAAACGCGCACACAATTTTTAGAGCCGCACAAAAGGAAAAAAATGAAACTGCCACTTTTATTTTCCAGTTTCCAGATGTTACTCCGTGCTATAATTGCGATCAAGAAGAATACAATGATGGTACATGTTTTTCCTGTACTGTTTCTTTCTTGTTGAGAAATGACTTTCGGATCGGATGTTTCAACCGGTCATTTATCGCGTAGTTTCTGTAGTACTGTAGCAGAATCTTGACGAGGCAAGTGAGCACACAGAGTAGATGGTAATTAAAATAAATGGGCAGATGAACTTCCACTGCTGAAAAGTACAGCAGGTCTATCCTGTTATTAAATGTACAGACCTTAACAGTGTGTGTGTGTGTGTGTGTGTGTGTGTGTGTGTGTGTGTGCGTGCGTGCGTGTGTGTGTCTGTTACTACGCACATTTGCACACATAAAATTTTTTTTTCCACACGAGCTGAACATTTTGCACACAGACCGCAAACCACTAAAGGGAACATTGGGTATTGAGTTACCAAATATTCACGAGATTTAATATACACCGTAGGGAAAAAAAACATACAGATAAAATCTGTAAGAATTTGAGGTGCATGAAAAAAAATGAGACAAGAATTACAAAAACTTAGAGGAATAAAAGCGAACAAGAACTGAGAGGAATAAAAGCGAACAAGAACTACACCAACTGAGAGGAATAAAAGCAAAGAAGAACTGAGAGGAATAAAAGCTAACAAGAACTATAGGAACTGAGAGGAATAAAAGCGAACAAGAACTGAGAGGAATAAAAGCTAACAAGAACTACAAGAAATGAGAGGAATAAAAGCGAACAAGAACTACACGAACTGAGAGGAATAAAAGCGAACAGGAACTACAAGAACTGAGAGGGAAAAAAGCGAACAAGAACTACAAAAACGGATAAGAATAAAAACGAACAGGAACTACACGAACTGGGAGGAATGAAAGCGAACAAGAACTGATAAGAATAAAAGCGAACAAGAACTGAGAGGAATAAAAGCGAACAATCTACTCATATACGTAGTGAACATGCCTCCTCTAGAAACGTGACAAGAGAAACGAAATACAGATAATGAAAAAGAAGATAATGATTATATGATGATAAACTGATCTAAAGAGGAAACTGATTAGGAGGAAGGTTCACCACAGCGGGCTGAGTAGTTAGTGCGCAGAGAGTCAGTGGTTCGAGTCATGTGTCATCTTCTTACTATTTGTCTTCTTCTCACACGTAAAAGTGGCTTGTGGTTTCCAAGGGTAACCATTAAACACTCCGCTATATCACTGTGCCCCCCGTGTGGTACCCGGGATCTGCAAAGATTAGGACCACTGTACCCTACCACGCATGATCGTAAAAGGTGACTAAGGAGGGTTCGGCATAGGGCCAGCAACCCTATCTGGTAAAAAAAAAAACTATCAGACTGCTACAGAAACGGAAGCAAGGGAAAAAAAAACAAATGTTAAGATGGACACCACAGGGGAACAGAAGTAAGGGTAGACCAAAAGAGACATGGAGAAGAACAACAGAGAGGATGTTGAGCAATAGAGGGCTCACTTGGGCAAGAGCAGTAAAAAAAAGGCGAAGACAGGCATTTGTGGAAAACTCTTGCGGAAGCCCCATGTGCCCTGGGCACTTAAGGTTCAGAGAGAGAGAGAGATATCACTGTGCACAGGAAGACAGCTCTATCATGAATTGTTCATTAGGTCCAAGTGAAGCATGAACTGTTCTCCGCTGGGACCTTGTCTTCGGCTAATTATCTCTCATCATTTTCTGCATTACCCTACTTTTATCTCTTTTCATTTCCTTGATATTCAGTCATTTCTCAATTTTGTTTTACTCAGATACTGGGTAGACTTTTCGTCATCATCATCATCATCATCATCGTCGTCGTCGTCGTCGTCATCATCGTCGTCGTCGTCATCATCATCATCATCTCATCCATCCCGGAATCACATCCAGAACAGAAATTTTAAAAAAGGAAAATAAAACAGCGTTCGCATCTTTCTTACATTCGGAAAAAATTGTCATCTTGACCACAGTTACAAAGCTACCATTATACGCATCACTTAGTAAGTGTTAGTTCATTGAGAAAGATTAGTGAAAACATAATTATGCTTACAGAATATATACAAAACACCCTTACATATATATATATGTGTGTGTGTGTATATATATATATAAGATATATATACAAGGCACTCCTATACCGCCTTGACTAGAAAATCTAGAAAAAAAGAAAGAGAGGCATGCCATTATAAGGAACATAGACGCACAACACAGGAAGAACTAAAGGAAGCGAGAAAGTTACGGTTTGAGGTATCACGACTTGATCAAGACAGGACTGACTAGAGGAACCTTTGTTGATGCCTTATGCTCCAAAGAGAGTACAGAGGGATGATGATGATGATGATGATGATGATGATGATGATGATGATGATGATGATACAATATACAATTTTTGTCACTCACGATACTTAGAGCAGGTGGAAAATTAACAAAAGAAAGAATATCACAGGAAGAAAATAAGACACAGAAAGATTTCTTCATTAGCCAAGTGGAAGAACTGCTGGAAGATTTTAAAGAAAGGACGTGCCCCTGGGTTGTGGAGGGGGGGGAGGGGGGGCGCTGATCTTTATTAGAGACAAAATTCATGGAAACACTTTAATGTCCCGTCTACAGTTTTCCCTTGGGTCCGATCTGGACCTCCATGTATCTAAATAATTTTTAAAATCCCTTTCAAAGAAAAAAACAAAAAATGTAAATTGCTGCAATGGTTTAGTCTGACATTACGTTTCGCCATTTCGTATAATGTCAGAGCATTTGAGGACCCGTATTTTACATACCACGGGAATGGAAATAATGAAGAATGGTAAAATGTATGAGAGTATGGGCAGAAGATCGTGCTGACCAATATGCTTTCATGGAAACAGCAGTAATTAATTGGCTTGGTGAGAAGTGGCAAAAGAGGAATAATAGGTCTCATTGAAGTAATGAACGTCCGTGATTATAATATGTGAAGAGGTGAGAAGTGGAAGGTAAGTCACACTAATAAAAAAAACAATAAATGATGGAAATCGTTAACGCCCATATTAACAGTACTACATGACAAGGCGTTGTCGATTACTCACGTATCAACAGCCTATATTTTACTCATCTTGGTAACATACATTTTTTCGCATAGTTATACTTTAGATCTCCATGCCTGCAAAGATTGTCTATTAAATCAGAGTTATTTCTATGCAGAATTCTTAAATATTTGTTCCTGTTTTATATATATATATATATATATTTTTGCTTCTTGTTTCCATATTATTAATATTGTATTTTATGTTTTCCTCAGCTTACTTGTCCTTCATTTAGCTCGAGTTTTTTTGTTTGTTTGTTTTGCCATGGCTATCTTTCTGATTTTTAGCATTCTACCTTTCATGAAGCTATTTTTTCATTGTACACTGCTAACTTACAACAGAATATACCCTTAATTCGATCCCACTCACTCACACACACAGATATAGATATATTTCCCATCGCAACATATGCCTGTGAGACCTGGACACTTAACAAAACAGCTGAATAAACACATAAATGGCTTTGAATGTAAATGCTATAGAAGAGTTCTTCAAATATCATGGACACAAAAAAGAACAGATATATCCATACTACAAGAACTTAATATTGAAGAAGGCTGGTTAGTAGAGAGGATTAAACAGAGAAAACTTAAATATTTTGGACACATATAAACGTCATGATAATCTAGAGAAGACCGCCTTGGAAGGGTACATAATGGGAAAAAGAAAGAGAGGAAGACCAAGGCGAAGATGGCTGCAAGACATCGTTGATGATCTACAAATGGATGCAACAGCACCAAGCCATCTTGCTCACAAGCGAGAGGCCTACAGGAGAGCTGTTAGGGAGGCAAAGTTCCGCAAGGAATGAATGAATGTATGTATATGTTGCCTAGCTATTTTTGCTTGAGGTTTTTTAATTGCGAGTTGAGTTCTTTCATGCTCATGCTGTGGGGGAAGGTCGCGGTACAGTGGCATCTTGTTTCACGGAGAGTGGTTTACATTCACTTTCTTCACCTGAGGCAGAAAAGCGTCCTTCTTGGCACGCTCCACTGCCTTACAGGAAGAACGTAGACCTCTATCCTGACGACAACTTTGCAGTGACGTAATAATTTGTTGCCAGATTCAGGAAGGCGAGTATAAGGCAAGGCCGGTTCTGATTTGTTGGCCCTGATGGTATGGCAGGCTCTGATTCGTTGGCCCTGGTGGTATGACAGGCTCTGATTTGTTGGCCCTGATGGTATGGCAAGCTCTGATTTGTTGGCTCTGATGGTATGGCAAGCACTAATTTGTTGGCCCTGGTGGTATGGCAAGCTCTGATTTGTTGGCCCTGGTGGTATGGCAAGCTCTGATTTGTTGGCCCTGATGGTATGGCAAGCTCTGATTTGTTGGCCCTGATGGTATGGCAAGCTCTGATTTGTTGGCCCTGATGGTATGGCAAGCTCTGATTTGTTGGCCCTGATGGTATGGCCAGATCTGATTCTTTTCCTTTATAACAGCGCTGTACCTATAACAAAAGTCTTTAATCTTTGAGTGCGTATATACATGCACTTTTATTTCCAATGTCTACTTTTAACGGTTATAGCCCATGCAGTGCATTTATGACTGGGCGATCTGATAGGGAAGCCTCCCCTAGCCGGTACGCGTGGGAACGAACCCCGACCGTCACATCCTATCCGGCAGGGTTCTCTCCTGTGCTACGGAGCCCGTGCACCTCCTTCCCTGCAGCATATCTCAGTACTATGGACATGTCCGTTGTTCAGTCAGGATAGCCCTTCAGTATTTTAACATGTTTTTTTTTTAAATCTATGTAGTACCAAGGAAAGTACTTTGCTTTTTTTTTCAATTTCATTACCAATCAGTCAAGTGAATTATTTCGTAGCAGTTTATTTTAACCCTTTGACTGTTGGCGAAAACCTGGTGCTTTCAAGATCATATATTCTTGAGAGACAAGTTTATTCCTTTAAAACACGCATTGGTGTTGGGTTAAAGGAGAAGATGGCGCAGACCATGGATGGTTTTAAGGAATACAAGGAGTTAAGTAATTTAACTCCACTGAGGTAGACATTGTGGGGAGTCAGGTGCAGGAAGATGTGTCGTTTAGATTTTCAAAGCCAAAGAACATAGAAATAAGTTACATCAAGCGGGAGATACTGGGGAATCCTCATGTAGCCCAGGGGACTGGGTAGTGTAGTGGTTAGACCACTCGTCTAACAGCCGAATGGTCGAGGGTTCGAATCCCTGTCTGAGCGGGATTTTTTTTTTTCTGACCAATACGGCCGACACAGCGTCGTAAAATGGGTACCACAGAAAATCTGGGAAGGAAAGGCAACGAGGAAAGAAACTGCCCACCATACCCCATACGTTGATGGCCCAGCATAATGAGGTTCCTAACGCTTCATACCCTACAGCATTTGCTATGGGACTACCTTTACCTGTAAGCCAAAGGTGGACTGTCTTTTTTAAGTGTTTTATGTTTTACGTTACCTGCGAGCTTTCCGCGCGTATTTTGTATCCAGATGCACCTGCTTACCAAGTAGTTTATATATTTTCTACCTACAAGAAGTACCCTGTTTATATTTTATTTTTCCTCATTAAATTCATTTGAATTTGTAATATCGTTTGCGTTAAAAATTATCTTCTACTCTTCTCCAGTTTTGATGGGAACTTTTTTTTTAAACTATAGAACATAACAAACCCACTTTACCCCCTGGAACATGACTAGAAATGAATAACAATAAAGTGGCTTACATAAAAGAGAAAACAGTTACAAGAGTTGATTTCAACAAAATATGCTCAGAAATGTCTTTATTTATTTATTTATTTCTCCTTTAAACTGCAAGCTGGTGTTCTTTGCAAGCCGATGGGGTGGAGATGTTGAGGCACAGCAGCATGTCGTCTTCGAAGCTGATCGTGGCAGCTATTTTTTTTACAGTCCCTGAGTGCAACTAAAGAAGCAGGGGGCGTGTAGTACTTCTTTACCAGGTTCCACCACCATAGGGACTATGGCGATCCTTGTCCCGTTAGCCAGACTAGGCCTGCTACTGGGGGTAACAAGGGAGAGATAGGACAGAGTCTTGGTCAGCTATGAATCTGCAACCCTGACACTAGCGTGTCAGCTATGGGTTGCTAACCTGACACTAGCGTGTCAGCTATGGGTTGCTAACCCTGACACTAGCGTGTCAGCTATTGGTTGCTAACCCTGACACTAGCGTATCAGCTATTGGTTGCTAACCCTGACACTAGCGTGTCAACTATTGGTTGCTAACCCTGACACTAGCGTGTCAGCTATTGGTTGCTAACCCTGACACTAGCGTGTCAACTATTGGTTGCTAACCTTGACACTAGCGTGTCAGCTATTGGTTGCTAACCCTGACACTAGCGTGTCAGCTAATGGTTGCTAACCCTGACACTAGCGTATCAGCTATTGGTTGCTAACCCTGACACTAGCGTGTCAACTATTGGTTGCTAACCCTGACACTAGCGTGTCAGCTATTGGTTGCTAACCCTGACACTAGCGTGTCAACTATTGGTTGCTAACCTTGACACTAGCGTGTCAGCTATTGGTTGCTAACCCTAACACTAGCGTGTCAGCTATTGGTTGCTAACCCTGACACTAGCGTGTCAGCTATTGGTTGCCAGCTATTGGTTGCTAAACTTGACACTAGCGTGTCAGCTATGGGTCGCTGACTGCTTAATCAAACAACGTCTTTTCCCCGACTGTGCTTTATAAAATTGTAACAGTAGTTGAGTAATCATTGCCATAGCATAGTCCATACACAATTCTCCATAAGCAAGTTGAAGTCTTTGGTGAATTTCAGCAGCGGGGATTTCCTCTTTAACGAGGAACTCAAATACAGCACGGTGACGAAACGAAACTTCAGCACCCACCATTTTGTTTATGCTTCGTGTAGTCACGTGACACATGGTGTTGATGTCATGTGACCTCTGCATGAAGTGCAAAAGATGCAGGTAAGGTGATACATTTATATTTTCTCTATCCATAAATTCTGATTTTTAAAAACTTTTTGATCATGACTTTCGGTATGACCCTTGTACAGTAATCATTGCTTTTGCCGCTGCGATAAAGATGCCCTACTTTCAGAAGTGTGCAAGCAAGGGCCTCTATATTTCGTAAGCCAGTCTAAAACTTTACCTACCTCCCCCCCCCCACCCCCAACCCCCTGGGGCTTATTTTTTTTTAATCCACTCCAGCCCCTCCTCTCTAAAGCGATCTAGGCCCACTATTAAAAGACACGGAGAACCCTCCGATTCCTCGTGCAATGTACTGGCTAGCCCCTTATCTCGGTGGTTCTGTGTTCAAGTACCAAGGTCCAGAAATCTTTTTTTTTTGTAAAGTGTCTTACTTTTTAGGAAAACAGAAAGAAGACAGAATGTTTAGAATTAAACAAGGAACTGTATGATTTTTTTGTTGTTGTTGGATTCTAGGAGTCTTCAGAATGTGATATAACTAACAACACATAATGAAAATATCTGCAAAAATAAAATAACGTACAATAAAACAAAATAACATAACATTAAAAACAGAATATACGAATTCGCCAGAGTGTACACTATTCGGGCAGATCTTTGCATTTTTGTACTTTTCTCTTGCAGATCTGTGTCAGTGATTACTTGCAAAATATAGACTCCGGAAAAAAAGAAAGAAATTAAATGTAGGCAGCAAAAGAAAGAAAGAAAAGAAAGAAAGAAAAGAAAAAAATAAAGAAAGGTAGGTAGAACAAGAAAGAAAGAAAAGAAAGAAAAGAAAGAAAGAAAGAAAAAAAGAAAAGAAAAAAAAGAAATGTAGGTAGAACAAGAAAGAAAGAAATGTAGGTAGAACAAGAAAGAAAGAAAGAAATGCAGGTAGAACAAGAAAGAAAGAAAGAAAAGTAGCTAGAAAGAAAGAAAGAAATGTAGGCAGCACAAAAGAAAGAAAGAAATGTAGGTAGAACAAGAAAGAAAGAAAGAAATGTAGGTAGAACAAGAAAGAAAGAAAGAAATGCAAGTAGAACAAGAAAGAAAGAAAGAAATATAGGCAGCACAAAAGAAAGAAAGAAAGAAATGTAGGCAGCACAAAAGAAAGAAAGAAAGAAATGTAGGTAGAACAAGAAAGAAAGAAAGAAATGCAAGTAGAACAAGAAAGAAAGAAGGAAATGTAGGCAGCACAAAAGAAAGAAAGGAATGTAGGCAACACAAGAAAAGACGAAAGAAAGAAAGAAATGTAGGC
This sequence comes from Achatina immaculata, assembly GCA_009760885.1. Taxonomy (NCBI): domain Eukaryota; kingdom Metazoa; phylum Mollusca; class Gastropoda; order Stylommatophora; family Achatinidae; genus Lissachatina; species Lissachatina immaculata. The sequence goes on along the minus strand of CM019720.1, from coordinate 50,174,623 downwards.
AGCAAAAGAAAGAAAGAAAAAGAAAGAAAGAAAGTCTTCTTAATTATATAAATCGATGACGACAAAATGACATACATCTAATAACTACAGTATTGCTGAGAATACAGCTACTAGGAAAGATAATATATTTCGCTTTTTAAACCCAGTGTTGCCGTTCTACATTTCAATAGAAGGAAGTTACGCTCTGTCAAAAACAGTAACTAATAAAAAAAAATGATGGACAAGATAAATAAATTTACACCGACACACAACACAACACACACACACACGCACACACAAAAGACCAATCTTTTCGTCTGTTTCCACAGCAAAAAAGTTACAGATCTCTCGGCTTTTGTTCCCAGCGGATGTAGATTTCTAAATTAACAGTGGCCAAATATAGAAGCAGATTAAAGCTTCACTCCCTTCACTGAAGAGCTCGTGGGAAAACGTGGACCGGAATATGAAAAAAAAAAAAAAACGGTGGACAAACCACTTTAATGATCCTTATCCAAAGCGTGAAAAGCTTCCCGTTTTCCGGGCTTCCACTTCTGAATGGGTCTACGTGACTACGGGAGCAGAGACCTGTTATAATTTGCAGCTTCGGTCCCGAAATATTTTGTTTAAATTTTCAACTGGTGACCAGTAAGTTATGAAATTGTAATTTATGACAAGGGCTGTTATCGCAGCTATTTTTAGCTGACGTAATTAATATGGCGTCTTTGAAAACGTGAAATAACACGCAGAACAGCAAATGTTTTAGATCTTTGTGCTTGCAGTATATCACGTTTGCCCGTATTAGTCGAGCGTAGTCTTAAGGAAGTGAATCTTATCCTTTCGTGAATATCTCTGTCTTAATGCACTGACAGCGGGAAAACTCAAAGGAAAAGATAGAATGATGGCGAGAAAAATAAATTAGTGAGAATTAGGCTATATCTTACATTTTACATCATACATCCTTCCCGTCCCCTTAAACGCCACACATGGCTCGCTTTGTAGTTCGCCATGTTTTCTCTCTGTTTTCGGGCGAGTTTTTCAACCTGGTCAAGGGATCTTACGCCCGCTAATTTAGCCTCTCTCTCGACGGAGTTACCTCTAAGAGTTTCATGTGGTCGACCTCTTTTTATTTGTCCTGTTGTATCCCCATTTGATAGCTTGTTTTGGGATTCTCCGATTGGTTCTTCTCATCACATGGTCGATATGTTCATCTAATTATACTAACTGGGTGCCACAAAATGAAGAAGCAAGATCCCAAACGTCTACCAGCACCTAGTTCAATGAATGAACAAACACTGATAACTATGTATACATCGTAATCGGGTATGCCTGTCCTTTCAAGCAGGCGAGCACCAGTTCATGAGCAGTTTTTTCCTAACACGGGTACCAGGTACCAACTTTCTGATCTAACTAGAGCAAAGAACGATACAGCATGTCTATAACACAATCCTGTCGCTTTGTAAATCTAAGTCATTAACATTGCTCTTGTTCATTTTTTTTATTTCCGTCAACAAAATTGAAAGCTTTTTTCTTTGCTTTATTTTTTATTTGCTGATATTTCGCGTTCTTCCCTCTAAATGTCTGCCCTGAAGCTGTCCTTGCATCATTAAACCAACAGCCGTACAAATAAACGAAGGCAGAACGCCAAGTCTTTACCGTAAAGTGCACAAACCTATACATGGATCTCATATCCTCCCGTACATCAACGTACACCCCGAGCTTTAATGTGTTACATTTCACTGTCTAATTCCTGTTGTAAATGTGAGACTCATTCACTTTGTATTTCTACTGTTATTTTTTACAAATAAAGCTGTTGTTTCATAGGCCTGATCGAATAAACTGGAGCTTCTTGTCTTTGAAGCTGGTTTTAGAGCAGGTGGATGTTAGCCGTTGTGGAACTTGCTGAGCCAGTGATCGTGGTAACCGACAATTGCGAATAAATTAACGAGAGAAAAAAAAAACGAGAAAAAACCCGAACATTTTGGAGGTCATCGGTTACCATAGCCGGTTTATATTATAAAAATACCTAATAAAAAGTAACCAGCGAAATCAGTTGGAGGTTAATCTGACCAATAGGATGATGTTGATGTCCAATTTTACATGGAAGAGAATCAGCCAGTTTTGACTTTGGTCCAGCATGTGATCAGTTTGTAAAGGTTAAATCTTGTCGGAAATAGGATAAGAAAAACATTTCACATGAACATTTACTTTCCGCTGATGTTTGTAAAGTGTGTTTAACTTCACGTTAAAGAAAAAGTATAATGAATACTGTATTGAGAAAACATGTATTCTGGAAAATACTTCATGCAAAGTAAAAGACAGGTATAATTTTACCGACTTCGATAAATCCTAGCGCGATCGTTGTTCGCTGAGGATCATTTTGCTGAACAGTTTTTCTCACGATGACCCCATCAATATTTGATGACCATATAGGAAAAAAAACATGTTTATGTCTGCGAGTTTAACCCCTGTATCTTCTATTTTCTCAGCAGATTATGAAGCAAAAATTTGACGAGAAATTTTTAAAACAAGGTGTGTATTTAATGCACACAAAAAAAAACTATGTATTTTCAAATTAGAAAGATAAAAGAGAGAGAAAAAAACAAGTAGGCAAGCATCTACGCTTACTATGTCAGCAAATCACTGTCTAAACAAATTATTCTTACAGATTATAACAACTGCGTTTGCACCAGTCCCCACATATCCGGGTTCATTTGGTTTCAAGACTCGCTGCGGATTCTTGAAACCAAGAATATACCATAAATAACAAACGCTATATTACACATTGTGTTTAACATATAAGCATATATTTATGATTAGAATCTTCATTTCCACGCCATTAAGGCATTTTGTGGGGTACGATGTTTGGCCCGTATTTCCAAGACCATCGGCACATGAAAGTCCGATGTGGTCAGTATCACGCCCGGCCGCATCTATCTTCCCAGGTTTCTCTGGCGCCCGTATTTAGAGGCTGAATGAACCCCAGGGCCTTTTTGGTGTGGTGGTACAAAAACAAAAACCCAGCACTGGGACTTGAACCCGATACCACCGGATCAGTAAACCGAGCACCTAACCATTCAGCTAACCAGGCTGCATACTTGTGATACAGTTTTTTTTTCAATTATACACATTAAGATTCATTTAACTCATTAAGACTTCTCTTTGGCTTGGTAGAACTGCCAGCAGAACTGTTTTTTTGTTGTTTTTTTTTTCCCTTTATGGCCATATTAAGTCGAGTAAATTATACAAAGCTCTGTACAATAGTTACAGCGACTTGTACAACGAGCGTGGATATTGTTTACATCGTGGATAGTGTTTACATCTTGGATGTCATAGCGTAACTGTGTGAGCGGGAGACTGGAAAAGGCAGGAAGGCGAGTACGCGCAAAGTTCACGAACTCACATTTGATCTAAAAAAAAAAAAAAATCTTTCATATTTCTAAACCGCTTGTAACTGAAGGCGCGGTCAATGAAAGCATGACCTTGGAGGAACTGCTGTGCTAATGTTTACAGTTTCATCATGCTGAAAGTGTCTTATGATAACAGAATGTTGCTGAAATCAACTTACAGTATAACACTTGTTATAAGTATTTTGAAAACAAGCAGGCTGTAAAGGTAACCCTGTCATGCCTTACAGGCACATAGTGACATGCTGGCAGCGCCCGTATTTTCCTTGACCTGTGAGGATCACCTGTCCGCCGTTTCTTCCCCAAATCCAGAAGAAGTCGGGGATCCATTTCTGCTCCTGAGTAACTGGGGCGCCTCCGCCGGATTCGAACCCCTGACCTTGGCCATGAGAGACCAGTGCGCTAACCATTTCGCCACTCAGACGACGGGGAAAAAAAACTGACTGTACGGCATGGCTACTCACGTGAATGCTGCTTTGTCTTTTCCAATAAGTGGACAAAGTTTCATTAATGAAATTTGGATATATAACACAACTTAACGCTTACACCTTCCTTGTTCATTCTTTCATTTGAAAGAAAGAAAGAAAGTAAAGTAGAGTAGAGTAAAAAAGTAAAGTAAAAGAAAGAAAGAAAGTAAAGTAGAGTAGAGTAAAAAAGTAAAGTAAAAGAAAGAAAGAAAGTAAAGTAGAGTAGAGTAAAAAAGTAAAGTAAAGTAAAAGAAAGAAAGAAAGTAAAGTAGAGTAGAGTAAAAAAGTAAAGTAAAAGAAAGAAAGAAAGTAAAGTAGAGTAAGGAGTAAAAAAGTAAAGTAAAAGAAAGAAAGAAAGTAAAGTAGAGTAGAGTAAAAAAGTAAAGTAAAAGAAAGAAAGAAAGTAAAGTAGAGTAGAGTAAAAAAGTAAAGTAAAAGAAAGAAAGAAAGTAAAGTAGAGTAGAGTAAAAAAGTAAAGTAAAAGAAAGAAAGATAGTAAAGTAGGGTAAAAAAGTAAAGTAAAAGAAAGAAAGAAAGTAAAGTAGAGTAGAGTAAAAAAGTAAAGTAAAAGAAAGAAAGAAAGTAGAGTAGAGTAAAAAAGTAAAGTAAAAGAAAGAAAGAAAGTAAAGTAGAGTAGAGTAAAAAAGTAATGTAAAAGAAAGAAAGAAAGTAAAGTAGAGTAGAGTAAAAAAGTAAAATAAAAGAAAGAAAGAAAGTAGAGTAGAGTAGAGTAAAAAAGTAAAGTAAAAGAAAGAAAGAAAGAAAGAAGGAAAGAAAGAAAGAAAGATTGATTGACTGATTGATAGATTGACTGATCTTTATTTCAAAATGGTTTTAAAAAAAGAAAGAAAGAAAGAAAGAGAGAAAGAATCTAGGTTCTAAAAATGAATTTTAATAAAGATATGACACGCAACACTAAATAGCACCATCGTCCGCTGAAAGCTAACAATTCATAAACACATTTCCAGAGAAAGAAGGATTATTTCAAGATACAAACAACGCATTTACTTAAGGCTCATCTTTACAATAAATCCAGTTCAAACTAAACAACACAAACGGAAATGAATACACAAATAGCGTTCCTCTCTAAATATATACCTACCCGGCGATGGCTTAGTCCATGACGCGGAGAGCTTTGACAGGATCAGTAATAACGGCAATGCCATCAAGCGGAAAGACATATAAAACCTCATATTTACAGTCGAAGAGGCAGCGCCGATCAAAGCTCAAGACTTGACAAGGGTTTCAAACTCGCATACGCTTACGCTTCAGCTCCCCGAGTGTCGATCGTTGTAAGGACTTTGTAGATGACAACAGCTTTCTCTCCTGCTCCTGGCGGACTTATGAAGACGTTCTGTGAGTTAAATTATAAAGTTATCACTAATTAGTAATAAGATGACCAATTAACATCAACATCGCTATGTTAGGATGAGAACATTATGATCTGACCAAATGCAAGAGAAAGAGAGAGAGAGAGAGAGAGAGAGAGAGAAGCTCGATTAACTAGCTTTCAAAACCTACATATGCGGTGATGCTAACTAGCTTTCAAAACCTACATAGGCGGTGATGCTAACTAGCTTTCAAAACCTACATAGGCGGTGATGCTAGAATGGAGAGTTAAAGAGGACCCACTCCTGGCTTTGTGGTGACGCAAAAGACCACTGAAAAATAGCCAAGTGCATGAAACAACCCCCTCCTCCCCCCATTTCCCCCCCCCCCCTTTCCTCAAACCCTCATCTAAAACTTACCTGCTGAATTATCTTAAGAGCATGATGGTTTGCCGTAACTGATCAGACATAACAAATTAACCACTTTGAATACGGACGTTCTACTACTACTACGGCACCAGATTCAAGTCCCAGAAGTGAGGGGGGGGGGGGTATTTTCTTCTGGTGCCACCACGGTATAAAGGTCCCGGGACCCACCCAGCCTGTAAAAATGGGCACCAGAAAAATTTGGGACGGTAAACGCGGCCAGGCATGATACTGGCCACGTCACATTTTCATGTAACCATAGTCTTAGAAATACGGGCCAATTATGATTCTGGGATTTTATGAGTATTATATGTGACGTTAAATATTTTGGACACATTAAACGTCATGATAATCTAGAGAAGACCGTCTTGGAAGTGCACATAATGGGAAAAAGAAAGAGAGGAGGACCAAGACGAAGATGGCTGCAAGACATCGTTGATGATCTGCAAATGGATGCATCAGCGGCAGGCCATCTTGCTCACAACCGAGAGGCCTACAGGAGTCTGTTAGGGAGGCAAAGTTCCGCAAGGGACATGCAAATGAATGAATGAATATATGACGTTTTTCTTCCGACGTGATTATAATCCTTAATTACTTTTATCTCTGACGTGATTATAACCCTTGATTACTTTTATCTCTGACGTGATTATAATCCTTGATTATTTTTATCTCTGACGTGATTATAACCCTTGATTACTTTTATCGTTTCTTTCTGAGTCCTTTTCTGGGAGCACTTTAAATTCATGCAACCAGCCAGTCTTCCTACGGAAGGTCCATCACTTCATCGTCTCAATCATTATCTTCGCTTTCTGTACACTCTCTTTCAGGTATAGGAGGCACAAGTGCCGTTTTTTGTTTTCGTGTTTATGACTCTTTTTGTTTAAAGCACACCTAAAAACCTGTTGTTAAAGCAAGACTCCTTGTTGTTAAAGCAAGACTCCTTGTTGGTAAAGCAAGACTCCTTGTTGTTAAAGCAAGACTCCTTGTTGGTAAAGCAAGACTCCTTGTTGGTAAAGCAAGACTCCTTGTTGGTAAAGCAAGACTCCTTGTTGTTAAAGCAAGACTCCTTGGTGTTAAACTAAGACTCCTTGTTAAACTAAGACTCCTTGGTGTTAAAACAAGACTCCTTGGTGTTAAAATAAGACTCCTTAGTGTTAAAGTAAGATTCAATCAATCAAGTGCAGTGGCGAGTGGCGTAGGCGATCATTTCTCTCCACAATTCCCTGTCTTTTGAGTTGATGAGATCCGCCGGTGACTTTCTTCCTAGCCACATTGACAGCCCATCCAGTAATCTCTCTCTCCCTCTCTCTTCCTCTATCTCTTCTTCCCTCAAAGTAAGACTCCTTAGTGTTAAAGTAAGACTCCTTAGTGTTAAAGTAAGACTCCTTAGTGTTAAAGTAAGACTCCTTAGTGTTAAAGTAAGACTCCTTAACGTTAAAGTAAGACTCCTTGGCGTTAAAGTAATACATCTCGGTGTTGAAAGTCAGTTACTTGTGCAGTGACTTCAAAAAACGTCTGCTGACCATTACCCCTGATTGCTTGCCCTAAAAGGTGTCTGCCGTTGCAGTAAATGTTTTCAGTGTAACGGGTTGCGCTCTGTTATTTTCTCAGCCTCGCACTTGAACTGAATGTAAGCTCTGGTCCTGACAAGAATATGGGTTTTCCCCCTCTTTCGTTTTATCTGTTAAATAATCAACGGCTCGGTAATTTCCCCGGAAAGGGAAAAGGGGGAAGGGGGGGGGGGGAACAGGACGGGACGGGGGACATTGGTTCTCACCTCCAAGTCCGTGCTTACGATAGCCCTGGAAGTAAATTGCCAACTCGATACCCGGGTGCTGCATAAGATATTAACATATAGAATTACCAGTTACACCGCAATAAATGACGCTATAAATGATTCCCCTAACGACTTGTATGATTTTTTTCCCCGAAGATTCTCATTGCCACAAGTTATAAGAAATTTCATTACATTATCAAAATAATAATAATAATAAGAAGAAGAAGAAGAAGAAGAAGAAAAATAAACGTAGGAACGATGGCATCTTAACATGAACTCACTCTCAGTTACAATAAAAGTTACCAGTTTAATTCATGAAACCTGAAAAATGACAGTACTGAAAATCTGACTTCACGGGACGTGGTGGGAGATAACATAAATGACGAAGACGGTGAAAATGATTCTGGTAATAAAGATAGACAGAGGTGTATGGTTCAGTTATACAAACAAACAAAAAAGAAGGCAGAGCGAGGAGAGTAAGATGAGAGCCTATAAATGAAGAACATACAACAATCCAATATTTCGGCAAACGCCTTTTTTTTTTCAAAGATCACGCACAAAAACAATACAACAGATGAAAACGGGGAGAAACAAGATCTATGCGCTAAATTTTTTAAAATCCATTTTTTGTGTTTTTATCAGTTGTGTTGTTTCTGTACGGGATTCTCGGAAAAAAAATGATTTTGCCGAAATATTGGATTGTTGTGTGTTCATCATTTACACGCTGTCATATTACTTTCTATCACTCTTGTTTCTGCCCACTTTCCTCACTCTTTTTATCTTTTATTTTATTTTATTTTGTGTGTGTGTGTGTGTAAAACTAAACCATACACCTCTGTCTATCTTTATTTCGTGGCCGACATAAAAGCAAAACTTTTATACAGTTAGTACTCAGTTTTAGTTCTTAAGTTGTGATACTAATACTCAGTTTTAGTTCTTAAGTTGTGATGCTAATACTATTAAACTCACTTTTAATTCTTAAGTTGTGACACTAATACTATTAAACTCAGTTTTATTTCTTAAGTTGTGACACTAATACTATTAAACTCAGTTTTAGTTCTTAAGTTGTGATACTAATACTTTTAAACTCAGTTTTAGTTCTTAAGTTGTGATACTAATACTATTAAACTGAGTTTTAGTTCTTAAACTGTGACACTAATAATATTACACTCTGTTTTAGTTCTCAAGTTGTGACACTAATAAAGTACAAATGACTAATAATATTACACTCAGTTTTAGTTCTCTAAGTTGTGATACTAATAATATTATAAATTGTTTTACCTCCTCAGCATCAACGTCCACTGTATTTAAAAAAAAAGAATTCAATTTGTCTGGAACATAAGACACATCCAACCTGCGCGCTGACTAGCAACTGCTCTAAAGGTAGATACACAAAAAGTTCGCCATCTCTAGGAGATCCTCAACCACTCCTTCTCCACGTTCGCCCCCTCCTCTTCTCCCCCCTCATCCTCTATATTAAAAGCTCCCTTGGTCCCAGCGGAAACACCGCTCGTGGGGGCCGGCCAGGTTTTCGCCATTGATAAAAGAGCACTTTGTTCGGTGGACGAGAGAGAGACGAGACGAGACGTTGGCGTGGGAGCCCCCAGTTCTATCAAAGTTAAGCTCACGGTCGCACGAAAATCAGGACACGCTAAACGGCGTAAATATTTTGTAAGTTCAGTCCTGGCTTTACAACCTGGAAGATTTCCTTTTTTTTTTTTTTCACACATTGCTTAAGACCTTGGGTGACTGGTCTGACAATGTGTCAGTTCCCTTTTCAAACTGTTTTTTTTTTCTTTTGTGTCCGAAAGGGCGATAAGTTTTTGTAGAACGTTCGTGCACAGGACTTTAAAGATCTACAAACCAAAACGTAACAATATGACACTTGTGTACACGTTGATACATTTCTTATATCACAGTTATTTACAAAGATCATTTTAGGGAGTAGATTTAAAGGCTGTTGGGGGGGGGGGGGGAATACCAGATGAAATTCTTATTAAAATTATATGAAAGAAAAAAACATTTAAAACAAAAATAACAGATAGCTTCACTGATTGCCAGATTTTTTTTAAAGTGGTAAACTTCTTCTGAGACAGCTCTTTAAACCCTCATCTCTTCTCGGCCTTTTGGCTAAGACGTTTTTAAACCAAACACCCTCACCGCCGCGGTGTTTAAAAAAATAAAATTAAACCCACAACTTGTGGAAAACTGAAATTCACCTCAGTTATGTCAATGAATAATAACAAGTGCGCTTCCTGTTATTTCAGTATTTACATTTCAAACACACAAAGCAGCAGCATCTTCCTAAAATCCTGTATTTTTTTCTAAATTTTAACTTATTATTTCTTTTTTTTCCCTTTATCATACCATTTTTTTAGCGATCAGGTGGCCTAGCTGGCTGAATGGTTAGGCTTCAGGTACCACCACACCAAAAAGGGCCTGGGATCCACCCAACCTATAAAAATGAACACCAGAGAAATCTTGGAAGGTAAACGCGGCCAGGCGTGACACTGACCACATCGGAGCCAGGCGCGACGCTGACCACATCAGAGCCAGGCGTGACGCTGACCACATCAGAGTCAGGCGTGACGCTGACCACATCAGACTTTCATGTCCTAAAGGTCTTTGGAAATGGGGGCTTAACACCGTGACTCACATTATGCCTTCATGCAATGTTTCCCAGCATGGGACCTACGACCCACAGGAGGCCAATATGAGTTTTCTGCGTTGGGAGTAGGCAATTTAACTTGGTTGACTATTATGCTGGGGGGGGGGGCATCAAAACCTTAGAACCACTGAGGTGGGACATGATCTAAAAAAAAGGTTGGGAAACACTGCCTGAATGACATGCAAACTAGGGTTTTACCTTTGCTTATCTTTTAGTAATCCTACCTCACACCCTCGGCAACCGTATCTTGCGTCGCTTTATCTGAAATTGGGAACCACTGCCCTAAGAAATGATATCTTGATTGTCTGGGTTAATGGAAGTAATCACGACGGCATCTTAACAAAATCATATCAACTGCTGATGGAAAGTTTTATTTTGCCGTTATCACTAGAACGTCGAGAGGCCAGGGAAATGTGATTTCTTAGACAGAAATGTGGTTTCTTCTGTGGTTTCTTAGACATAAAGGTGGTGTTTCTTAGACAGAAATGTGGTTTCTTAGACAGAAATGTGGTTTCTTCTGTGGTTTCTTAGACAGAAATGTGGTTTCTTCTGTGGTTTCTTAGACAGAAATATGGTTTCTTCTGTGGTTTTTTAGACAGAAATGTGGTTTCTTAGAAAGAAATGTGGTTTCTTCTGTGGTTTCTTAGACAGAAATGTGGTTTCTTCTGTGGTTTCTTAGACAGAAATGTGGTTTCTTCTGTGGTTTCTTAGACAGAAATATGGTTTCTTCTGTGGTTTCTTAGACAGAAATGTGGTTTCTTCTGCGATTTCTTAGACAGAAATGTGGTTTCTTAGACAGAAATGTGGTTTCTTAGAAGAATGTTAAAGACACCACTGACGGCAAGAAAACCAGATGAAGAACTTTTGAGACAGACTGATTCGAGAAGACAAATAATTACAACAGTCCGGGAAAAGACAGTCTAAATTTGTAGGACATGTCATGAGAAAAGCCAGACTAGAACACATCGTGACACCAGGAAAGTCAGACGGGAAAAAAGAGGTCGAGGTAGACCAAGAGAGAAAATCCTGGATGGATTGGCAAGATGGCATGGGATGAGGACACCAGAACAACTCGTAGAGCCAGCACAGAACAGAGAGTTGTGGAGAGCTACGACTGCCAACGCCAGTAGGCACGGCACTTGATAGATAGATCCTATCAACGGTTCTCACATTAGATCCCATCGACGGTTCTCACATTAGATCCCATCGACGGTTCTCACATTAGATCCAATCGACGGTTCTCACATTCAACCTCTTAATCCAATTTTTGCCCATCCAGTACTCGGCTCGCTTTGCGGTTCAAGTTGGACCAAATTTATCTTCTATTTTCAGTTCAATTTATTCTAATGTTCACTTCATATCTTCTTCTTATTCACGTCATTCGAAACCTTCCTTCTCTTATTTTTAAATTCATCTGTATCAAACCTTTCTCCTAACATTTTCATCGTCTACGCCTTTCATCTGTTGTGTATAGAGTATCTCTTACCTTATTCCTCTTTTTGCAGGAGATCAAAGGATCATTAGCTGCTTCATAAAGGCGATAGTTTATTGTGTGAGACTAAAATAATCCATACAAATCTTTGCTCCTAGTCTCGTAGTGACGTCACAAATAACCCACTTTAAACACTACATTATTTATATGGGGCTGAAAATGTGTCTTGAGCGCTGTTTAAGAGTCGTGGAGAGCTTAAGTAGACATCCTTCATGTGTTTCAGCTTTTGTGGTGTTATCTTTTGTTTTCACCAAGTTTTCTGTTACAGATTTCTGCTCGTGCATTCTGTCTCTGCTCAGTAAAGTGATTTAGCCGTGATGTATGGCTAGCATTCGAAAAACAGTAGGCAAAGCACTTTTAGACGTGAGACAAAGGAAAATGACACGAGAATTACCCGGGACTCGAACCACGGACGGACTGGCAGGGCGAGCAGCAGCCTAGCCACGAGACCCAGCGCACTATCTTCTTATATCTTATATCCTTCCCGTGCCGTTAAACGTCACATAGGGCTCGCAAAGTAGTTCGCCAATTTTTCCTGTCTTCGGTGAGTCTTTTAACCTCACCAAAGGATTTTATGCCTGTTAATTTTGCCTCTCTTAACAATGTCCTCTTCAGAGTTTCACGCGGTCTGCCTCTTTTTCTTTGCCCTGTTGTGTTCCACTTGATAGCTTGTTTCGGGATTCTCTGATCATTTCTTCTCATCAAGTGACCAACATATGTCCATTTCCTTTTCCTGATCACCCATGAGACTGGTTGTTGTTCAGCCATCTGTCTTATCTCTGCATTGTTCTTGGAATTCATTCCACTTGATGCCGAGTATTTTCCTTAGGCATTTGTTTTCAAAAGAGTCTAATTTCTTTTCTATTTCTTTAGTTGTTTTCCAGCTTTCGCATGCATAAATGAGGGTGGATATTACATTTGAATTGAATAGTCTTAACTATACACTTGGCCAATTATACCTAAAATAAATAAATAAATAAATGAATTAAATTTTTTAAAAAGTAGAAATAATAGTTGAGTAGCCGATTCTTTGCTGCAGCTGAAATCAATCGTGAAACCTGGAAAGGAAACGAGATTCCGTTTTACACCCAGTCTTCGGTAGGTACTCAATCTCAGACGGCACACATACAACAAATGTTCCTCTGCACATGTCTAGTGCATCCTGTGAGATCAATAACAACAAATAAACAACGTTTTCTACACAACAACGTTGCCCCTACTTCAGGATGATCCACTGAAACAGATCCAACACCTCAAGCATTCTATCACATCAAAAGATTGCCCCTTTACCAAACTATTTTTTCTCCGTGGAAGACCAAAGGTAACATCTTTATTTGGCAGATCTCACTCTTTGAAATAAAATGTGGGGGGAGGGGGGGGGGAGGGGGGGAGGAGGGACGACAAAATAATAATCACTTACTTTTATGTAAAGGAGACTTTGCGAAGAATATGTGTTAAAATGGATTTACATTGTCAAAACAGGAAGTAAAAAAATGTTTCCTTTGTCACTGTTGATTTCTAAAGTACTCAAATAAATGCTGATAATACATGCATACAGTAAGACATCAGGTGGCAGACCAAAAGGCTTATGTTTTCAGTCATTCTTCCCCCATTCCGTGTGGCTGTTTGTGTCTGAAATCAAATCTCCTGGCTACTTTCTACCGTATCACTCTGTCAGTTTCTGTGTAAATCTTTTTTTCAATGCCTAACATACATTCGTATACTTATACACATACAAGCATATGTTGACACATATATTAGCATATAGCACACACACAAAGTATCTCACACGTTATATAAAGTATAATATAGAAAATACCATACCATACATTTCAAGATCTCCTGAACATGGCGTTTTTTTTTCAAGTATCCGGCCGAATATACATTTTATTTTCTATGAGTCACTGAATATGAAATGGTAGATTCATGGAAACAATGAAACATGAATGTGATGCTACAGCTGGTATTAGAATTTTGACATCACTTTTATCATTATTTATGTCACTTTTAGCATTATTTATGTCACTTTTAACATTATTTATGTCACTGTTAACATTGTTTATATCTTAAATATTGTCTTGCACTGGTGTAGAAATCACACGATACCGAGACACTAAATGTAGGGTTGCAAACAGAAATTTCAATTTTCGTTAGATCAGACCTGGCTGAAAAGTTAGTCTGGTGCCAGTGTGGGCCAGTCCAGTAGAAATATTTAAAGAATCGCTTTTTCTTTCAGCAGTTCTGTACTTAACCAGCTTTACGAGCCAATGAGGCTCATTGCGGAAGACATCACATGTCGTCTCCATTCTTCTCTAATCTTGATCTTGATATCTAATCCTGCCATTTGTCTATTCCAAGAGCGCATATATGTTCTTTTAGGCTGTCTCGCCATCGTTGTATAGGTCTACCTCTTGGTCTTTCCCCTTTCATCACTTCTGTGTCAGCCGCGCAGAGCTGCGCCGACCTGCACAGCGCGGGCGGTTGCTGTTGCGCAGGCCGACCGTTCTTTTGGCGAAAAAGCGCTCTCGAGTTCCGTGCGTGGGGAGACAGGCTTTCGCTCCCTTCCCGGACGGCGAGAGTTAAGGTGTTTCGATGCAGAAGCAAGTGGTTTGTCCGTCGAGCGAAGCATGTAAACGGCTAGCCAGCCAGGTTCGTGATAACGATGTAGTACGGTTTTGTCGACCGATGGTCTCGAAATTGGCCCATCTCTCGCAAAGAGTATCGGGTCTGCAGTATGTAACGTGTGTTGTTTGTGGGTGGCCAGGCTTTCTTTTCCGCTCGTTAGAGCAGAGAGAGCCGCCCCCGCCGGTTAAAGGAAATGAAACGCCGCCGGGGTCGAAAGGGATCCGCTCTGAGCAGAGCGCTGTCTCCCTTGCCCCGCGTCGGTCTGTCGGCAGATATCCGACAAAGGTTCGGTGAAGAAAGCTATCTGGTTGATCCTGCCAGTAGTCATATGCTTGTCTCAAAGATTAAGCCATGCATGTCTAAGTTCACACTGTCTCACGGTGAAACCGCGAATGGCTCATTAAATCAGTCGAGGTTCCTTAGATGACACGATCCTACTTGGATAACTGTGGCAATTCTAGAGCTAATACATGCTTACCAAGCTCCGACCCTCGTGGAAAGAGCGCTTTTATTAGTTCAAAACCAATCGTCGTTGCCCTTCGCGGGGCGCGGCGTCCCAACTGGTGACTCTGGATAACTTTGTGCTGATCGCATGGCCTTCTGTGCCGGCGACGCATCTTTCAAATGTCTGCCCGCTGTTGGCGAGATCTTCAGCTGCCGTGCGTGGAGCGGTGCTCTTCCCGGCCAATGAAGAAATTTGCAGATGAGGTTGCCGCGCAGCATCACTGCGGAAAAGGTGGTTGAAAGAATAAAGTGAAGCAAACAGTCAAATCACGGCACCTCTGGTCTGGAGGTCAGCCACGTCCTGAATGCAGTCATATCGGGTGAAATGCATGAACCAGCTTGTCCCAGAGGTTAAGTCACTGCTGGCTTAACTTTTCAAATGCCGTGCGTGGAGTGAAGCTCCTCCCGGTTAAGGAAGTAAATGCGGAAATAAAGGTTGCTGTGCGGCGCCGATGGGAAAAGGTGGTGGAAAGTGAAGTTTAAGCTGATATGTCCAGTAGTATCGCTACGAGAACTATACCACGGCACCTCTGCTCTAGAGGCCGCCCACGTCCGAAATACACCTACACTGGTGAAATATGCCTAAACCGGCACACACCAGGGGTCGAACTCGATGGCTAGACATGTCATGCCACCTCCGCTCTAGAGGTCGGTAACGCCTGATAACCACCCATACTGGTGAATTTTGCCTAAACCGGCTCATACCAGGGGTGAATCTTGAAGGCTATGAATGTCACAGTACCTCTGCCCTAGAGGTCCGTCCCGTCCCAAACACGCCCATACTGGGATAATGCCTAAACCGGCTCAACCCAGGGGTAGAAGTCACTAGTGGCGAGGATTCATCCTCCTGGACAAAAGCTCCATCCTGGGCACAACTAGGAAGGGTAGCGGCCACGACTGCAAAATGCTGAAGTCGGAGACACTGGACCAGGGAAGTCTAGATAGGCAACCACCTCTCACCCGGCGGGGATGTCTGCGTATCCTAATCACGCTGAGGTTTTCCGGTGAGAAAGTCCAACCCTGGACTGGATGGGTAACCACCTCTCACCCGGCGGTGATACATGGGTATCTCAAAACACGTCGAGGTTTTCCGGTGAGAAAGTCCAACTCTGGCCTGGGTGGGCTAACGCCTCTCACCCAGCGGGGATGCACTGATATTCCAAACACGTCGAGGTCTTCCGGTGAGAAAGTCCAACCCTAGACCAAACTGGTGCAATGAAAACCACGGTGTCACGCAATCCCGCTTCCGAGACCCACCAAGAATACAGGCTAAAGCACTGTGATACTCTGAACACCTTGTGGTCCTTTCGTGGAACTCGTGTGGTCTATTTTGGACCACACAGGGGACCACGGGACCTAACGAGGACCACATGCGTGAATTCAGTAGGTTCACAGTGCGGTTTTTGGTGGTAGAAGTGAACGAAGAAGAAGAAGAAGATCACTTCTGTATATGCTATCTGTGTTTGTCAATCCTCCTCCATTCCCTCTAAATGCCAGAGCCACCTCAATCTGTTGTTTTTCATAATGGCTGCTATAAGCGGATAAACAATGTTTAGATTTCTTTGCTACTTCCTGTCTTCCATTATGTTTTGGGTCTCTTACCGATCCATAAATTCTTCCCAGGATTCTATTCTCAAGTGTTCGTATTTGGTTTTCAAATATATATTAGTTGTACTCCATGTTTCTGACCAAACAGTACAGTGGGTCTCATCGGTGTCTTATTTATATTTAGTTTGGTATCACGTGATAGAATTTTTGTTTCCTTACGATAACACACTGAAAGTTCTATCCCCAGATGTACTTTCTAAACTATATATTCGAATATTTAAATTAATCGGCCTAATACCAATCCAGATCGAATAGTGAGTGCATCTCTAAATACGTTCACACGCGCCATAAAACATACACATATGCAAATAGAATTTCTTTTTTTTTCTTTTTGAGAACTCTTCAGCGATAAGTGCAGTTCTAAATTTGCCTGTGTAAGTTATCGAAGACTTTCAGTCAAGCTGATAACGACGATGAGTTTTATTCCAGTGACTTGTCTAAGATTTGCTCCTAAATGGAAAATTATCTGTTTTTCCGAAGAAACCTGCCTGTTCTCTTAATGCCCTTGTCAGCGTTATCGCTGACTGTTGACACCAGCATTGCCTCACAAATAATTCTTTTCCTGACAAAGAGAGAGAATAGAATGTTCCTGCAGTTGCCATAATTTGTCAATTATCCATTCTTGACAATTATTTCCGTTTTTTTTTTTTCAGACGCCCAATTTCTTTTTAGCTTTTGTGTTGTTTTTTGTTTCTTTGTTTTGTTTTCACGTGGCGCATTATCAGCATTATCTGCGGGTCCGCCTGGAAGATTAATATATGTGACATGTAGTTAGCTAACAGCCAAACCCAAAAGGAAAATCATCACAACAGAAATGAGGTGTCTAGGGATAGAATACTAAATATGAGAAGAAGAGACCAAACAGGAAATGACGTCATCGGGGCAAAGGTTCGAGTAGCACCAGTATCACAGCACAACCAGAAACAACAAGCCAAAGTGGTTTGGCCCACATTACACGGCTAACGTCAGACAGAACACCACAAAAAACGAAAGAACAAAACTTTAACACTGAGATTTGTAGGTAACAGAGGAAGGGGACTTCCACGCAAAAGACGGGAGGTCATTACAGAAGCCTTAAATATCCCCATTATATGAAGCAAACTGCTGAGCCTTATCGAGACTATTTGCCTTCTCAACACTGAAAGGTATATGAGGAAGGGGACAAGACGGGACAATACAAGTCTACAATTGGAGCTTTCATTATTTTGGAGTTGTTTTTCCCCCGTCAAGATGCCTCTTTGTTAAGTATTGTATCTATATATTATAGTATATGCCTACCTTCTAAAGTAATCCTACTTTTACCTGTGTGTTATCTCTCTCTCTCTCTCTCTCTCTCTCTCTCTGAACCTTAAGTGCCCAGGGCACATGGGGCTTCCGCAAGGGTTTTCCACAAATGCCTGTCCTTCGCCTTTTTTTTCTGCTCTTGCCCAGGTGAGCCCTCTATTACTCAACATCCTTTCTGTTGTTCTTCTCCATGTCTCTTTTGGTCTACCCTTACTTCTGCTCCTCTGTGGTGTCCATCTTAGTGCTATTTTTGGTAGTGAGTTGTCAGTCATTCGGAGCACATGTTCCAACCATCGCCAGCGTCTTTCCTCAATAATTGTTGTCAGTGGTTTCATCTGCATTTCTGCTAATAAGATGTTATTTCTCATGGTGTTTGGCCAAAATATTTTTTTAATTCTTCGTAAACATTTAGTCTGGAAAGAATTCAACTTGTTTTCTATGGTTTTGGTGATTTTCCAGCATTCACTTCCATAGAGTAGTACACTTAGAACATTACTCTTAAATATCCTGATTTTCATATTTATGCTTAGTTTTTTTATTTCCATATAGTCTGCAGCATTGCAAAAGCCTAGTTTGCTCTAGTAAGTCTGCTGTTGATGTCCTCTGTGCTGTCTCCATTTTCTACTACTCTGCTGCCAAGGTATACAAATTCGTTGACCTCCTCCACTAACTTGTTATCTACTCTGAGTACATTTTTGTTGTTCATATTTTGCTTCATTAACTTTGTCTTTCCTACGTTGATCTTTAGTCCTATGTTGTTTGCATTGTGAGTTAGCTTGTTTATTTTATCTTGCATATCTTTGTGACTGCTTGATAATAGACAAATGTCGTCCGCAAAGTCAAGGTCCTCCAGCACTGTGTCAAGGGTCCATTGTAATCCTCTGCGTTTGTCTGATGTTGCCTCCTTCATTAACCAGTCTACTGCCAAGATAAATAATGTTGGTGATAGTACACATCCCTGCTTCACTCCTGTTTGTACCTTAAAGCTGCTGGAGGTATGTTCTCCACAGATAACTTTGCACTGAAAACCCTCGTATAGGGCTTTGATTACATTAACTATTTTATGGGGAGGCCATGCCATCTTAGGATTTTCCACAGTGCATCTCTGTTGACACTGTCAAAGGCTTTCTCAAAATCTATGAATAATGCATATGTTGTGCTATGCCACTCATTTGCCTGTTCTAATATTTGTCTAAGTATAAATATGTGGTCTATGCATGATCTTCCTTTCCTAAATCATGCCTGCTTTTTCCGAAGTTTTTCTTCAAGTGTTGGTACAATTCTGTTGATGATTATTCTGCAAAATACTTTACTGGTGAGTGGCAGTAGGGTAATGCCTCTCCAGTTCCCGCAATCTCTGAGGTCACCCTTCTTTGGTAGTTTTACTATAAGCCCAGTTTTCCACTCCTCTGGGGCTTTTTCTAGATCCCAAATTTGTTGTAATATCCGGCAAAGTTGTTTTAGTGTTTCTGTTTCTTCTGCTTTCAACATCTCAGCAGTCACTTCATCTTCACCTGGTGCCCTGTCTGATTTTAGCTTCTTTATCGCCTCCTTTACTTCATTTATTGTTATTGGTCCTGTATTGATGTTTAGTTCCGTTTTTGCTTCAGGTATGTCTATTGTTTGTGCTCCTTGTGTTCTGTTTAGTAGGGTGTTAAAGTGTTCCCTCCATCTTTCAATTTTTTCTCTTTCTCCACTGACCAGTTGTCCATTTTGTGTTCTTACTGCACTTTCACATCTTGTGCTGAAGTTACCTGTCATCTGCTTTGTGATTTTATATATGGTTTTCATGTCATTTGTATATGCTACTTTCTCTGCTGTTTCTGCTAAGTTGTCATAATATTGACGTTTATCTTGACGGCATGATTCCTTCACTTCTTTGTCTTTTTGTGCAGAATTACTTTAAACTCATTCTTTAAGCCGTTGTGATTTGGTGTTCAGTAATTTTTTCTTGATTTCTTTTCTTTGCTCTATCTTTTCCCATGTGGTCTCGCTTATCCATTCCTCTTTTCTCCTTTTCCGATATCCCAGCACCTCTTTTGCTGTTTCCTGTAGTGTTTTATTGAACTCTAATATGGACATTTCTGCTTTGTCTTGTAGGACACTGAAGCGGTTCTTAAGTACTACTGAGAATTCATTTCTTGTTTGCTGGTCTATCAGTTTTCTTGTATCAAAATGTATCTTTCTGTGTTCTCCGATTTTGGCTTTCCTTAATTTTAGTTTTATTTTTGCTACCAGAAGGTTGTGACCACTTCCTACATCTGCTCCTTTCCTTGCTCGCACATCTTGTAGTGACCGTTTCCACTTGTTGTTTATTAGTATGTGATCGATTTGGTTTTCTGTGGTTTTATCTGGTGACCTCCAAGTCACCTTATGGATGTTTTTATGTTGGAAAATTGTCCCTCCGATTGTCATCATGTTTTCTTCACAGAAACTGCACAGTCTTTCTCCATTTTCATTTATTTCTCCGATTCCTTCTCTTCCCATGATTCTTCTTCTATCTTCATTTCCTTCACCTACTTTTGCATTGAAGTCGCCCAAGATGAGTAGCATATCATGCTTGGGTATTGTTTCTACTGTTGATTGGAGGCTGTTGTAAAAATCTTCTTTTAATTCCTCTTCAGCTGCTTCTGTTGGTGCATAACAAACTATAATAGACAGCTTCGTGAATCTTGAGTTGAACCGTGCATATAATAATCTCTCATTTATTGGGGTCCATTTCAGCAATGCTCTTGATTGTTCTTTTGTTATAGTCAATGCTACTCCTCCTTCATGAAGATCTTCTTTACCTGACCATATTATTGTATCTTCTGTGTGCTGTGTTGTTAATTTCCTTCTGCCTTGTCCTGTCCATCTTGCTTCTTGTATTCCTAGTATGTCTAGTTTGTATCTGTGCATTTCCTTGATGGTTTGTGCTAGTTTTCCAGTCTGGTTTAGTGTTCTTACATTCCAGCTGCCTATTTGCATCTTATGTTTAGGTTCCAGGAGGTCTGCAGTCGGGCTGGGGGCTTCCAGTGGCTGGCTTTCATCCACAACCTTCATGGGTTCAGTTTCCTGATACGCATTTCTCCTTCCACCTGCATTTGTTTTTTCCCTTGCTTCCGTTTCTGTAGCAGTCTGATAGTTTTTTTACCATATAGGGCTGCTGGCCCTATGCTGAACCCTCCTTAGTCGCCTTTTACGATCATGCGTGGTAGGGTACAGTGGTCCTATTCTTTGCAGATCCCGGGTACCACACGGGGGACCTGTGTGTTATATCTGTCATTAATTATTGCCGTTTAGCCGAAACTATTTTGGTTTGAATTTCTTTTTGCAATTTATATAATGTCCTCATTTGTCCAGATTTTAGTGCTTCTTTCTGGATTCATTATTTGTTCCTGTATGGTTTCTCTTGATATCTTCTCTTATGTTTCTCCTGTGCTGGTAGCCATCTTTATTTATCTGTTGTGTCGAAATGAGAATAAACAGATAAAAAGAAAGGATTGCCTACGTGGCTTGTACCCGTCCGTTCATTGTACTGGCGGCTTCTTTTAATATTTCTCCCTCATTCTATAACAATACACTATATTTTTTTCTCTGTCTTTCTGTAACAATTTTTTTTCGGTCAGTCAACAGCAGTCAGTTACATTTCCTTACTCATTCTACGACACTTCATTATATTCTCCATCATTCTGTAACGGTCAGTTATATATTCCATCAATGTATCACAATCTATTATATTTCTCCATCAGTCTATAACAGTCCATTATATTTCTCCGTCAGTCTATAATAATCCATTAAATTTTCCTCCAGTATTTTTGTTTAAAAAAAAACAGATAGCCTGTCTTCAATGGCTAGCAAAATAGGACTTGAAATTAACAAGGACAAAACAAAAATAATGAAAATTCCCCTTAATCAAAATGGAAAAATACACATAGAAGGGACATATATTGAAGAAGTCAATCAATCTGCATACCTTGGCAGCTACATAGACCAGGATGGTGACACTAGAAAGGAAGCTAGGATCAGAATTGCAAAAGCAGCATCAATCTTCAAGAATCTTAAGAACATATGGAATTCAAAAGTTATAAGCACAAAAACCAAGTTAAGACTATTCAATTCAAATGTAATATCTACCCTCATTTATGCATGTGAAAGCTGGAAAACAACTAAAGAAATAGAAAAGAAATTAGACTCTTTTGAAAACAAATGCCTAAGGAAAATACTCGGCATCAAGTGGAACGAATTCCAAGAACAATGCAGAGATAAGACAGATGACTGAATAACAACCAGTCTCATGGGTGATCAGGAAAAGGAAATGGACATATGTTGGTCACTTGATGAGAAGAAATGATCAGAGAATCTCAAAACAAGCTATCAAGTGGAACACAACAGGCCAAAGAAAAAGAGGCAGACCACGTGAAACTCTGAAGAGTTAAGAGAGTCCAAATTAACAGGCCTTTGATGAGGTTGAAAGACTCTCCGAAGAGAGGAAAAATTGGCGAACTACTTTGCGAGCCCTATGTGACGTTTAACGGCACGGGAAGGATATAAGATGTAAGATAAGATTTTTGTTTCATGACCTTTACAAGTTCAAAATAGAGATCTCGAGTTCTGTGTATGCTGAAAAGACCTAAGAGAAACATGTAAACAAAATTTGAAATACAACATACAGATCTACCTATATATTCTGAAAAATGATAATAATAATAAAGGTTAGGAACAAATGAATGCAGGTTTCAAGCTGAAAAGAGGGGTAAATAAATCAAATAGAACTGTCACTGATTCTTAGTTTAGATCTTAGACAATCTTCAAATTCTCCCACGAACTTGCTTTGTTTTAAAAGTTCTTGTGGGGGGAAAGAGAAAGAAGCACAGAGGGCCAAAAGGAGAACACCCGGATAAACAATTTTTTAAAAAAATCCTTCTAGCTTGACTCTTCTCTTCTGTGTACTTAACAAATTTACCGGCTATAATCTTTACAGCGCGCCTTTCTCTGCGCCAGCATGCGGTGCCGTGCTCTGATTTGTGGGCGCTGGGAAATATCCCCTTTAATTTCCCTGCTTTCATCTTGGAAGTCACGTCCATTTTGTGTTCAATGTTGAGCCCCGGGTAATGTTTGACCTTGTGGATTTTTGTTTGCACTGTCTAACCTATACACTATCCTCAGGTCTATGAGCAGGTGTGTTACCTTAAATATCGCTATGTTTATGTTACCTCCAAGTCAGTCTATGGTGCTGGACTTTGGGCTAGAGTGAAATGTGAAAATAACAAGCTACTCAACACAAAAAGAACAATTCGGGTGGGTTGTAAAATACGCCCAGCATAAGAAAAGATTTTACTATATGTTCTTTCCAAAAAAGAGAGAGAAAGCTCTACCAAATATTGTATTCTGAACACTGCTCTACAATTAATAAATGTTACACTTATTACAGTTACAAGGAGGTAGCTGTGAAACTGTTTAATATCTACCACAGCAGCTTGCTCATCTTCGCCGTCCTCATTATGAACAAGGGGAGACTTCCAACACAGGAAGAAAACTGAAACTACAAACTCCGGTAAAAAAAAACCCAGAAAATACATCTTTATTTGAGGATATTTCACTATATTTTACAATTATTAGATCTTTCAGTTATCAATAATTAGTGTATAAGTATATGTTCTGACACACACCGCCGGACAAGTCACACTTTACAATTTACAGCTAAGTACTCTTTAAAAAAATTTTTTTAATAGTATTCATGTGAATCTATACTTTATCTCCTCTCTCTATTTCTTCGTCCTGTATGTTTTTGTATGATTAAGGCTCACGCCGAAACGTCACAACTTTGTAATCGTTAAGTAATAAAGCTGTTCCTACTTTTTCCTATTTTATACATTTCAGTTATCAAATTCTTTTCAAATGAAAATTAGTAGTCACATATTCTGTAAAACGCGCAAAGTAATATTAAAGTTCCATGGTGTAAAACACTTAATAATAACTTTTATAACTCGAATTGTTCTGCTTGCACATTTCTTATGTGTAAGAGTTTACTGAAATATTAAACTCTCAAGTTCAACAAATCTTTCAGGAAATGTTCCAAGGTCATGAAATGCCATCACGGCACTAGCTGAGACGTTATTTATAAAGGTGCTGCGGTGGTATAGTGGCTAGCGTACGCGCCTGCTGATCCGAAAGTCCCTGGTTCGATTTCGTACTCGGGGCTGAATTTTTCTCGGACACAGTCTCAAACCCCCCCCCCCCCCCCAAAAAAAAACGGATACTTGGGATTTCCCTGGGAAAACAAAGACAGCGATGACAGCTGTTGGCATCATGACCTCAAACTCCTGTAGTGGCCTAGAAATGTGAAGACACTAACACTTCACCAGCCTTGCAGCACGCAAATGCCGCAGGGGCATAAGATTTATTTATTCAGCAGAGTTGTTCCAAATTCCCAAGCGTCGTGACAGTGCTCATAGCTAAAACATATACTTAGACCAGAAGCTGGCTCTTGACATAACATTTCAGCTACTCACAGATTTGTGAAGCATGACCAGACAAGGGGAATGACGGCGCGGCCTTCCGCTCGGTTGATATATATGGTTTCCTCCAGCTGGTCTTTGTCTAAAGAGACCGGCCGCCGAGGCAACAGAGTACATGTTGTGGTCTTCTGCTGTTTTTTTTTTTTTTTTTGGGGGGGGGGGATATTTGTAATTGAAATTTATAACTAGAGACCGTTCCACCGTCTGTCACCTGGTGGACGCACCTGGTGGATGGAGAGGCACCTTCCCCCACTGGAGACAACAAGGACCAAACTCCAAGGACCACACAAGACAGAGAATCGCCAGCGCTTTCCCACGGCACATAATAACCTCTGCTTGTCCATTAGAATAATTTTTCTTCACAGAATATGTGTACGGTTGTCATTTCAAGGATACTATTACAATATTCTCATTGTGAAATGTTTATAATGATATTTTATAACTAGTATTTTTTTATAATAAATGTAAAGGTATCATCTCCGTCTCTTAATAGCATATTAAGGCATATTGGGAATATGGTCTTAGGTCAGTATTTCCATGACCATCGGCACATGAAACTGTGATGTGGTCAGTATCACGCCTGGTCGCATTTACCTTCCCAGATTTCTCTGGTACCTATTTTTAGGAACTGAGTGGACCAAAGGGCTTTTTTTTTTTTTTTTTGGCGTGGTGATACCACAAAGAATCCCATATCTGGGACATGAACCCGATACTACCGGATTAGTAAATCGAGCGCCTAATCACTCAGCTAACCAGACCACATAATTTTATTGTACATATCTTAAAACTGCGTAGTGAGTCTTTATTTATTTAGTTACTTTTTAAATTATACTTTGGCATTCTGACACAACAATATTACAATTTTTGAACGGATTCACGTTTTAAACTCAGTGTTGATGGTGAGAAGTCCCTTAAAAATTTCCCTGAACGAAATATCGCTGTGTGGAGTCCAGCCTTCATGGGCACACGACATATTTGGCAAAAGTCTTTTCTGATCTTTCCTTCTTCGGCTTCTGTATACTCTCAGAATCCCACATGTTCGAAACAAACTGATGTTTGCTTTATCATAATCGTTTTTAGTGTTATGGTACACAGGAATAACTAAAATAACCAGCGAGAGATAACGAAGAATGTCCCAGTGTGGTGAAGTGATGGAAGAGACGATAAAAAGGAAATCTTAACCTTCTTCTTCTTCTCCTCCTCCTCCTCCTTCAATCTCCCCGGAACTTCGATCTGGTGTTATTTGTAGTCAAAGGGGCAAAGATATTGAGCCACAGCATCGTTGTCTGCTTGGGAGTGGGTCTTGGCAGCTATCTTACCAGTCTCTGAGTGAAACTAAAAAGCAGAGGATGTGCAATACTTCTTCAGCAGATTCTACACCACCATGGGGACTATGACGGTCCCTGCTTTGTTAGCCATATTAGGCCTGTTACTGGGGGTACCAACAGAGAGATGGGATAGGGTCTTGGTCAGCTGTGGGTAATTGACTGCCAACATGGACAGTGACTTCGCCTGGTATGAAAATTCGGAAATTCTTTTTTTTTTCGTCTTACGTGTATTTATATATTCATCAGTTTAGGAGACGAAGACCCCTGTTCGATGAGGCTATCAGAGATCCATAGCTAATATGCCAGCGTCAGGGATAGCGAACTTTAGGTGACCAAGACCCTGTCCTACCTCTCCGTTGTACCCCCAGTAACAGGCCTAGCAAGGGTAACGGGGCAGGGATCGCCATAATCCCCATGGTGGTGGAGTCTGCTAAAGAAGCATTGCACATTCCCCCTGATTTTCATCTGTACTCCGGGACTGAAAAAAAAAAAACCTACCATAGCCAGCTCCCACAACGGTACGATCCTGTGCCTCAACAGCTCTACAGCATCGGCTGCAAAGCACAACAGCTCGCAGTTACAGGGAGATTGCACAAACAAACAACAAAAATTCATCAGTTTCATGATTCCTGTATTCTGTGTCTACTAAAATTACCTCCCCCCCCCCCCAACACATACACACATATACACACATAAATTGGCATTTATGAGGGTAGACCTACGTAGGATCTTGACGTTTGTACAAAGATACAAATGAAGACATTGAGAACACATGTCCCGGCTGGGGGGGGGGGGGGTAGAGAGAGAGAGAGTTTGAGAACACGTCACGAGAGACAAGATGGGTCGTGGGGTACAGCGAGTATAAACACCAGAACTGAACGCGAAGCCAAGTGGAAGACGAAGTTCAAAGTAGGCATTAGTTCAGGATGACATTTTGTGTATTTCGTCTCCAATCTCCCGGGGGGAGAAGGGGGGGGGGTGTTGTATTTCACTGAAAGTTGTTCTACTCTAGGGCTGCAGGCAACAACCCAGACAACCCTTGGCCGGAAATAACCAAATAGTTTTATATTACTCCTCTACACAAGAGTGTCTACACTTAATGTCACAAGTTTTTTTCTCTGCAGGAAAAGACCATGGTGTTTCCCACCTGCGCCTCCCTATAGTGTTATCCTCATGTTCCCCCCCCCCCCTTCTTATTACGTAATATCCGCCGCTGCTCACATTGTTTATGGCAGCGCGGTGTACACGCACTAGGCAATGCCTCAGTGTTTCTTGCGACCTCAAGTTCGCAGGGCGGTCTAACCTTTCGGTGAATGGATCTCAAAATTTTGTTCATATCGCCCCTTGAAAGAAATGAGTAGAATGACGAATTCAGTAAAACTGGAACAAATAAAAGTAAAGGTACTGTGAAATAAAGAACATGAAAACAAAGGAAGAAAACAAAATTTCCTTTTTAGCATGTTTTTTTTTTGAAAAATGTATTTATATTTAGATCCTGATGCAGGCGTTTCGCTTAAATGTTGGTTGCTCTTGTTGTCTTTCGCTGTCACTGTGGTTCTTTCTCTGCTCCCATCTTAGCTGTCTTAGCTCTTTCTTGTAAAACTACTCTACCAGCTTCCATTTGCTGTGCGAGAGAAGTATTTTGGTTTATGTCGGGCTCATAATGAACCAAGAAGAAGAAGAAGACGAAGAAAAAGAAGAAGAAGAAGAAGAAGAACAACAACAACAACAACAGCACTTGAAAAAGTTTCCTCGGGAGCAGTCATATTTCGAAGCAGTTACACGAGAAGTTTCCTGATGAATCGCTTGTGACAAAAGATAAAGTGACTGAATAAGGAGAGAGAAGGGGAGAACGAAGCTGGCGATATTCAACGCCAGATAGATAAACAATCGAGATAATGAAGAAGGTCGTCTGCGTAATGAAATGAAGAAATATTATCCCGTATTCCATAGCAGAAGAAGAAGAAGAAGAAGAAGGGAAAAAATAGTAGTTTCAGCGAAACTGAAATAGGAAGTGGATAATGGTTATGAAGAACATATGACTATTAATGATACTATTTTGTTGTTATTGTTGTTGCTGTTATTGTTGCTGCTGCTGCGGTTGTTGCTGTTGTTTTTGCTGTTCCTGCTGCTGCTGTTATTGTTGCTGCTGCTGTTGTTCTTATTGTTGCTGTTGTTCTTGCTGTTGCTGCTGTTCTTCTTGTTATTGCTGTTATTCTTGTTGCTGTTGTTCATGTTGTTGCTGCTGCTGTTGTTCTTGTTGTTGTTGCTGCTGCTGTTGTTGTTCTTGTTGTTGCTGCTGCTGCTGTTGCTGCTGTTGTTACTGCTGCTGTTGTTGTTGTTCTTGTTGCTGCTGCTGTTGTTGTTGTTACTGTTGTTGTTTTTCATGTTGTTGTTGTTGCTGCTGTTGCTGCTCCTGTTGTTGTAGCTAGTGTTATTGCTGTTGCTGTTGTTATTGCTGGTGCTGCTGTCGCTGTTGTTGCTGTTTTTGCTGTTGTTGATGTTCGTTCTTGCTGCTGTTCTTTGTGTTGCTGCTGCTGTTGTTGTTGTTGTTGTTATTGTTGTTGCTGTTGTTCTTGGTGTTGTTGCTGCTGTTATTCTTGTTGTTGCTGCTGCTGTTATTCTTGTTGCTGCTGTTGTTGTTCTTGTTGCTGCTGCTGTTGTTGTTGTTGCTTTTGTTGTTGTTGATGTTGCTGTTGCTGCTGTTCCTGTTGTTGTTGTTGTTAAGAACACAACAGACTAAAAACATTAGCAATAATTCACATGACTGGATATAACTAAACCTGTAGGCGCCATGAACAGCTGATGCTTACAGTACCCATTGTAATTGTGATTTGTTATTTAACGAGCAATTAAATACACTAAGAGCTAAAGATGCATTGTATAATATGAAGTTAAACAGATGACAGCAGGTGCCCAGAGATGGGAGCAGATGCCCAGCTCAGACTTCAGGATCCCATGGATATAGGTTTATCCCTTTGCGCCAAGTTCCTTAACTCTTACAAACATTACCTATTATTACGACGTGGTGGGTCTTTTCTGGCCGTAGGCTCGTGCAATTTTGCCCCAAACCAACGCTCTCCCTTGCGAGGAAATTGATTTTGATATGTTTAGCCTCTCTAACCGCTAGTTCATTCCAGGCCAGGAGAAGAATGTCCCTGACGTAGGGACCCGAACTTAAGAGATGATGTGCAGCACAGAAAAGGGCGAACATGATAGGAATCTGGAATAAATCGACGTGGCTGCTTCTCTAAACGGTCTGTAGAGGGATAAAAAAATTGTTTGTGTAGTTTGTGGAAGCAGGACGTGTGTGATACAAAACAGGCTGGTTTGTGTGGGTTTCTCTTTTCCTGAATATTTTTTCTATCAAATGAGATGGTCACTGTGTGTGTGTGTGTGTGTGTGTGTGTGTGCGTACGCACCGATATAAGATCCAGATAATGGCATGTTCATGACATAATTTAGCAATCTTTCCTATACACGACATTTCTCTCTCTCTCTCTCTCTCTCTCTCTCTGGTCCATGGCAATATGGCATTGGTTGTCGCTGATTTCCACAACCATCTGTCCTTTGCTCTTTCTATAAGACGTGTACAGAACCTTGCCCTGCGTCATACTTTTAGTCCCTCGTCAAGTGTCTTGCTTCTCTGTCCCCTGTCCCTTTGTCACTAGCTGTCCCAGTTTGCCTCTTCTCAAAACATGTCCCACAATTCTGGGACGTCGTGTTCTGAGGTTTGCTATAATTTCTCTCCCCAGCCTCACTTAGAACTTCTGCGTTTGTTTT
The DNA here is from genome assembly GCA_009760885.1 of Achatina immaculata. Classification (NCBI taxonomy): domain Eukaryota; kingdom Metazoa; phylum Mollusca; class Gastropoda; order Stylommatophora; family Achatinidae; genus Lissachatina; species Lissachatina immaculata. The sequence goes on along the minus strand of CM019720.1, from coordinate 50,145,450 downwards.
CTTGGCTGTCCGTGGTATTCTCGTCGTTCTGCCTAGCAACCACATCTCCGCTGCTTCCAGTAGATAGCGCTCTTGGTTAATGTCCATGGTTCACAACCCGTACAACAATACAGGTTCAATGTAGCACTGAGTAACTCTCTCTCTCTCTCTCTCTCTCTCTCTCTCTCTCTCTCTCTCTCTCTCTCTCTCTCTTTTTAACATTCATCGACGGAACTTTATCGCATAGTATTTTTTTTTCATAAATATTCATTTGGCCTGATTCTTATTTCGGTTTCTTGTGTTGTTATTGTTCCTGAATACCTGAATTTGTCCACTTGCATTAATTCGGTGCCTTTTACTTTGAGGTTACATTTTGCAGTTGTCTCTTTCTTGCAATGAAACTTGAGACAAACGACAAAAAATGCTCTCTGTTATAGTTGCTAAATACACTGTACAGAAATATGAGAAAATCATGCAGCGTTTGGTGCTACTGACCTAACATCAAAGACAAACAAAATGAAGAAGTCTATGCAATGCTACTCGTTACTCTCACTCAAATTCTTAACCCTTTCACGCCTGAATTATTTTCCATGGTGTGCTAGAATAACTTTTTTTTTTGGTAGAATTTCGATATAAGTAAACTAGAAGGAAGTTACTGTATAATTTTCTTCTTCTTCTTCTTCGTTCGCTCTGTATAATTTTAAAATATGGGCTGGGTTAAAAATATGCTATGTTTAATGTTATTTAGATTTTGCTTAAATATCTTTCTGAGCACCTACAAGATCCACCAGCCTTACCAGTGCTGTTTTTTTTTTTTTTTTTGGGGGGGGGGGGAAGAGTTAAAGCAGATAAACAAAACTCGTTTATTTCACTTTTCCTTTTCTAAATTCTGCTTCCAGGCTATGCACATGAGAAATGAGGGAAGTTTCTGCACATTTTAAAAAATATATATGTATCAGACAATAATGAACTCGTTTATGACGTCAAACGCTTGTTGTCTCGTAGCAACGTCGTCTGTCTGGGTTGCTATATAAACATCTCTAACATCCTAACATTTGCCGGCGAGGATGTATGAAGTTCCTTTTGTAATATTTCTTGCGCTGATGGTTCAAATGCGCGTTGTCTTGAGTAGACCATTATCAACATGTAACTGTACTTCATTTGGATGATGTTTACTGTACTTTCAAGGGATATTGATTATTTGACTTTTCATGTGCTTGTTCATGCCCTTTCTTTGTCACTATAGTTATCTCCGCATTATTGTCTTTTGTCTATTTTGGTCTGAGATTGTCGCTTTAGTTTTTCCCTTTCCTCTTTATCTGCTAGAGACAATGATGGGGGATTCTTTTTTCTCTTAACAAGTTTAAGCTTTTGTTATCCTTATATTTACATTTTTCCCATCATTTTTCATTCTCAGATAAACGTTCCTTCTCTAGATTTTTTCCCGAAGGTTATGTTATATTTTATTATATTTGTAGGAATCTTATTTTCGATTCAAACTCAGCTATTTGTTTCCTTATGTACACTTCGTATTTGTATTAGTCACACAACAGGAGAATACACGTGTTTACATCACATATTTATATTCTGTTATTTCACTGTTTCTTCCTTTTTTAAATAGTTCTTTGTATTATTATTACTACCATAATCATTGCTGACGTTTTCTTTTTCGTCTTTGTTTGCCTTTGCTTCAGTTTTTAGCTTCGACTTTGCTGTTCCATCTACAATGCTCTTGCGGTCACTAGCAGACATCCAACAGTAGACTGTTTAGACCTTGCCATTACGCGAAGAATCTCTATGTTTTGTTCACACTTTGCCATTACTCGAAGAATCTGTACGTTTTGTTCACACTTTGCCATTACTCGAAGAATCTGTACGTTTTGTTCACACATTGCCATTACGTGAAGAAGCTATATATTTTGTGCATTCTTCCCATTAAACGAAGAATTTATATGTTTTGTGTATTCTTGCCATTACACGAAGAATTTATATGTTTTGTGCACATTGCCATTACGTGAAGAATTTATATGTTTTGTGCACATTACGCGAAGCATTTTTGTTTCTTTTACACACCTTGCCATTACGTAAAGAGACTATACATATTTTCTAAGCTCCTTTTTATATGCCGCTATATATACGATGACATAACTCTTATCAGTAATAATGTGAATTCCATGCAAGAAAAAACAGATAGCCTGTCTTCACTGGCTAGCAAAATAGGACTTGAAATTAACAAGGACAAAACAAAAATAATGAAAATTCCCATCAATCAAAATGGAAAAATACACATAGAAGGGACAGATATTGAAGAAGTCAATCAATTTGCATACCTTGGCAGCTACATAGACCAGGATGGTGACACTAGAAAGGAAGTTAGGATCAGAATTGCAAAAGCAGCATCAATCTTCAAGAATCTTGGGAACATATGGAATTCAAAAGTTATAAGCACAAAAACCAAGTTAAGACTATTCAATTCAAATGTAATATCCACCCTCATTTATGCATGCGAAAGCTGGAAAACAACTAAAGAAATAGAAAAGAAATTAGACTCTTTTGAAAACAAATGCCTAAGGAAAATACTCGGCATCAAGTGGAATGAATTCCAAGAACAATGCAGAGATAAGACAGATGACTGAACAACAACCAGTCTCACTGGTGATCAGGAAAAGGAGATGGACATATGTTGGTCACTTGATGAGAAGAAATGATCAGAGAATCCCAAAACAAGCTATCAAGTGGAACACAACAGGCCGAAGAAAAAGGGGCAGACCGCGTGAAACTCTGAAGAGGACATTATTAAGAGAGGCCAAGTTAACAGGCATAAAATCCTTTGTTGAGGTTGAAAGACTCGCCGAAGACAGGAAAAATTGGCGAACTACTTTGCGAGCCCTATGTGACGTCTAACGGCACGGGAAGGATATAAGATATAAGATATATACGAACTTAGAAGACTTTACTTGGCAGGTTTATATGTTTATAATTTGGTGCTTTCTGTCCCTTTTAGTTGTACTTCTCATATTTAATTATACTGTTATGTGTGTGACAAATGCCTACGGTCAGGTACATCGAGTACATCAAAAACATTATTCTCATGCTCAAGTGCCTGCTTACTGCTCACCAACTTCTCTTCCGCGGCGTAGTAGTACGTGGCCGAGAAATCTAAATGCAGAGTTTCCTCTGGAGGTAAGTCTTCTTCTTTTTGTTCGTACGCGTTTAGCGATAATGCGTGGTACCCTGATTTTGCAGTGAGCATTCTGGCTTGGTACCTCCCGACTTCAGTACCTTTCTTTGCTAGGGCAGACTGTGGTCTTGCTCGGACTGCCATGAAGACGGTGGTGTAGGCTGGCCTGGTCAAAACTTTTGTTTTCCAGCCTCTGGTGGCTGTACTTAAGCTCCTTTTCCATGTCAGGCCCAACGGCTTTGGGACAGTTCAACAGAGACACTCTGACTTTAGGATGAGGAATCCGATGAGTGCTTCAGTGATATCCATTCACCGCCACCTGTACTCTGCTGGCTCTGTTTTTGTTTACATCATTCTGGTAGCCATTGTTGTAGAGGCCCAAAGGCTTGTCACGGCCTGGATTCATTGGTTTCACATCAGACTTTCCTCACCCTCGGCCGGCGATCTCCATGTCCCCATCCGTCCACATTACATTTTACAAAAATAACAATTACAATTAATGTTGATTGCTACAGGCTTCTGAGCCACAGAAGTAGGTCACAGTTTTTAACCAATCAGATCTATGTTCTCTGTCTCACAATGACCATGTTAAGATAAGTGTGTTCTTAACACAGTTGTTCCCAGGGGAAGGGGCAGGTCAAAGGTGAAGGGAGTAACCCTTTGGCAGAAAATTCATTGGGGAGCTGTTCTCCGCCCCATTTTCCGGCATTCCCCCCACCCCCAACCCCATAACGCCAAACAGATTGACCTCCTTCTTCTTCCTCTATGAGCTGGCGAGAAGAGTCTTGATTGAGTTTAATAAACAAGAAAAACGCATTTGCCCGCACAAAGCAGGAAACCCACATCCGCCTGCGCAAATGTCATGCGCAAAAGACAAATTTTGTCGTAAATGCAATTAATTTACTTGTAAACGCAAGCGAACCCGCATTTACTAAACACAAACAGCAAATCTATATTTTTTTTTTCAAAACTTGAATTAATATAACAAAACAAAAAAGAAAATAAAAATATCTAAAATTAAATTAAATAAATAAAAAGACAAAACAAAACAAAAACGAAACAAAAAACATAGTATCACATTTCTCCACATCCGGAAATTCCATGCCATGATTAATAGCAACAAGCACCTGGCGTTTCTTTTTTAATAAACAGATGCATTGTCCAGGTCTCAATCTCACAGCGCGTGGGCGAATCCTGGCGTTACTCCCACTGAGAGATATCGTCGCCGCGGCGGTAACTGCTATTGATACTGAGCCTTCAGTTCAGTTTTCTCTCTCTCTCTCTCTTTTTTTTTTTTTTTGTTGTTTCTTTTAAATCCACCTACTTCACCATTTCAACGTATGGATTTATAATATCAAAATCCATAACATTGTTATCTGCCAGATATGATTCAGATATAATTTTTTAAGTAACATTGTTATCACTTTATTAATCATCACAACGCTGTGGGATATACTTTTTCGATTCCTTGGTAGAACTTCAAGTTCAGTAAAATTAACTGCATAACATGAGTGTGCATGTACGTATTATAGATAGATTATAGATACAGGGACTGAATTTCCCACTCTCGAACGGAGAGTAGTTATGACACCGGCCGCTAGGATCATGACACCGGCCTCTAGGATCATGACACTGGCCTCTAGTATCATGACACCGGCAGTTAGGATCATGACACCTGCCTCTAGGATCATGACACTGGCCTCTATAATCATGGCACCGGCCGCTAGGATCATGACACTGGCCTCTAGCGTCATTACACCGGATCTAGGATCATGACACGGCAGCCAGGATCATGACACCAAAGTGTATGGCTGACCAGTGTGCTGAGAATGGGCAATATCTGTGCAAAGGAAGTGAAGCAACACACATTTGTTAGGGGTTTTGTTTTCTTAACCGCTTGTTAAGTGCTGTATGAGATGTGCGACTTGGGGGATTTTCGCGAGCAGCGCTTTTGCATCAAATCCTGTTTCGAATTTGGGAAAACGGCTACAGAATACTATCAAATGTTGAAGATGGCTTTTACTATCAAATGTTGAAGATGGCTTTTGGAGAACAAGATATAAGACATTTGAGTGCTTTAAGGGGGTAGACCAGATAGACAAACAGACAGACAGGCAGGCAGGTAGGCAGATAGATAGATAGATAGATAGATAGATAGATAGATAGACAGACAGACAGACAGACAGACAGACAGAGAGACAGACAGATAGACAGACAGACAGACAGACAGATAGATAGATAGATAGACAGACAGACAGACAGACAGATAGACAGATAGATAGATAGATAGATAGATAGATAGATAGATAGATAGATAGATAGATAGATAGATAGATAGATAGATAGATAGATAGATAGATAGATAGATAGATAGATAGTGTACACATATACATCATAATCAACATCCTAAGAACGCAGGTGTGAAGTACATAAAAAGAAGACATAGCTAAATTTAGGAAAGCACATGATAGCGAAGTTCCTCCCAGTGTTTATAAATCACAACGTAATGTAATCTGGAAATAACGACAAATTGCTCGTGAGCAGAATATAATAAAAAGCGAAATAATGAGGTATAATGAGGGACACTTTTTTATAGCTGCATGTGCACATCTCGAGCACATATTACATAAACATTATGACTGAGTGTGTGAATGGAAAGGAAAGAAAAAAAAAGGAATGCCACAGAAAAAAAGAATATCACAGAGAAAAAAGATTGTCACAGAAAAATTAAGAATTTCACAGAGAAAAAAAAAGAATGTCACAGAAAAAGAAGAATGTGACAGAAAAAATAATGTCACAGAAAAAAGATTACCACTGAAAAAAAGAATGTCACAGAAAAAATAATGTCACAGAAAAAAGATTGCCACTGAAAAAAAGAATGTCACAGAGAAAAAAGAATGTCACAGAAAAAAACCCAAATAAAAAAATGTCATAGAAAAGCAGGAATGTCACAGAAGAAGGAATGTCACAGAGAAAAAATAATGTCATAAAAATAGAATGTCACAGAAAAAAAGGAATCTCACAGAAACAAAAATCATAAAAGTATCACCAAAAAAAAAGAATGTCATAGAGAAAAAAGAATAGCACAGAAAAAAAAATTCACAGAGAAAAAAGAATATCACAGAAAAAAAGAAAGTCACAGAAAGAAAAAAGAATGCCACAGAGAAAGAAAGAATGTCACAGAAAAGAGGAATGTCACAGAAAAAAAGTCACAGAAAAAAATGACACAGAAAAAAAAATTATCGTACAAAAAAGAATGTCACAGAAAAAAGAATGTCACACAGGAAAAACAAAAGATTATCACAGAGAAAAAAGTCACAAAAAAGGAATGTCATGTAAAAAAGTCACAGAAAAAAGGAAAATAACAGAAAAAAAGAATGTCACATAAAAAAGGAATGTCACAGAGAAAAAAAGGAAAGTCACAGAAAGAAAAGACAGCCGCAGAAAAAAAAGGAATTTAACAGGAAAAAAAGGAATATCAGAAAATAAAGGAATGTCACAGAAAAAAAAACAATGAACGTTACAGGAAAAGAAAATGTCACAGAGAAAAAAAAAGGAATGTCACAGAAAAAAAGGAATTCACAAAAAACAAATATGACAGAGAAAAAAAGGAACGTTACAGATAAAAAAAAGAAATGTAACAAAAAAAAGAAACGTGACAGAAAAAAAGAAATATCACAAAAAGTAAACGTCAGAGAAAAAAAGAATGTCACAGAGAAAAAAGTAATGTCACAGAAAAAGGAATTTCACATAAGAAAGGAATGTAACAAAGAAAAACAGAAATGTCACAAAAAAAAGATTTCACAAAAAAGAAATGTCACAGAAAAAAAAGAATGTCATAGAAAAAGAAGAATGTCACAGACAAAAAGGAATTACACGAAAAAAAGTACCAAAAAGAAAACTTCCAAGATTTACAAAACTTCTATAAGATCTTCGGATTGCAGTTTGTGTTGTATGTATCTCAGCCAAAAGTCTGCAAAAGACTTGAATTTCTTTCAAAGATTCGAATTTGACACTGGCTATAATAAAACGTTTGGGACATGTGCTCCGAATGACTGACAACTCACTACCAAAAATAGCACTAAGATGGACACCACAGGGGAACAGAAGTAAGGGTAGACCAAAAGAGACATGGAGAAGAACAACAGAGAGGATGTTGAGCAATAGAGGGCTCACCTGGGCAAGAGCGGAAAAAAAAGGCAAAGAACAGGCATTTGTGGGAAAACCCTTGCGGAAGCCCCATGTGCCCTGTTCACTTAAGGTTCAGAGAGAGAAAGAGAAAACGTGCAATTTTTTTTTTAAACAATATCAAATTTATTTCCTTTGAAAGCATTAACCCAAGTCAAAACGCATCCTCTCTCAGAATAAAACACACAAGAGCGGTCTCCAGCGAGTTCTGGAAGCTTCTATCATATAGTTACCTACGTGGGAGAAGGAGAAATGAAAAGGAAAATATAAGCCTACAAAATACCTACTTGACTTTGAGTTAGGCCGTCTGTTTCTTCTATATTTATGAAGTCAGGGTAGCTGTGAGTGTGTTAGGGGCTATTCTATAGTGCTATAGTTCGTTTATATATAACAGTTCCTTTATAAGCAAAGAGGCGTCAGTGCGGAAAGGGCAGTGTCCAGGTTTACAAAAGCCAGAATAAGACTTGCGAAACATGAAAATTATGTGGAAAATTATCCGTTATTTTTTTTTCTAGAATTGGCCGAAAATGATTAGTTGTTCTTTTTTAGCTTCCATTACAAAATTCGTAGAGTTGGCAATTTTAGGAATTTATTATAACGTTCGAGGAGCAAAGATTTTCAAGAAAAGAGGGGGGAGGGATTATTCTCCGAATGATTACTTAGAATCTAATGCAGGGGTTCTTAACCTTGTTTGGGTTGTGGGCTCCCTCCCCACCCTTGCCCCCTTTACCAGCCCGAGAATAGCTGCAGCCCTCCCTTTCCGGCATGATAACACCTGTGAACCCCCCTTTTCCGGCATGATAACACCTGTGGACCCTCCCCCCCCCCGCCCCTTTTCCGCCATGATAACGCCTGTAGACCCCTCTTTAAGATGACGAGAAGATAGAAGCAGCGATCGCTCTGGGAATTTTTGGAAACCGGTACAACTGTACCTGTCTTTCACCTTGCATGAAATACTTTCTGAAATGCCGGTTTTCTCAATACAACATTCGGTAATTTATACCATTTTTTTTTTATTTCAGAGTAAACATACTCTACAAACATCACTCATTCAGTCATTTGCATGTCCCTTGCGGAACTTTACCTCCCTAACAGCTCTCCTGTAGGCCTCTCGGTTGTAAGCAAGATGCCATGCTGCTGATGCCTCCATTTGCAGATCATCAACGATAGTCAAACATCAGCGAGAATTAAATGTTGGTGTGATTTTTGTTTGTTTGTTTGTAATTATCTTATTTGCGGTGAGATTTAAACTTTACAAAATGCTCACATGCTGAACCAAAATCAAAACCCCCTGATTCTCCTCCGTGCAAACTCAGCTTTATCAACCTCCTGGCCCGAATATCCTCCAAATTATTTCGTTGCTCGCTTTTAATTGGTTTTTTTTTAAATAATATAAACCGGGTACGGTAAACGACGACCTGCCAAAAGTGTTAGTTCTTCCGGTTTTTAATCGGTAATTCACCGGTTAATTGTCGGTTAACCAGATCACCGACAAAACCCAGATAATGTAAGTTATGTTTTTTTTTTTTTTTTTTTAATTTAATCCAGCAAATTCATTTGCTGATCTGCGGACCCGCCCCTCCCCCAGCCGAAAAGAATACATCATTCTGTGGACTCCCGGGGGGGGGGGGGGTCCATGTATCTCTTATTAAGAAGCGCTGACCTTGACTGAGTTCGTTCTGTAACACACACTCAATGGTGAATAAAGAATTTTTTTTTTTTAATGCTTTTCGGTTACAGCAAAACTCAACAAATTCGTGTTGTTTCTTCGAGTATATTACAATTATTAGTAGTTCTGATGACTGTCATGGACAATTAGGTTGTCACAAAAACTCCGCTGGAGACATAATACAATAGATACAAAGGACGCTTCCTCAAAGGTTGCAAAGAAAGAGGAGATAACTATTTCACTGCCTCCATTTTTATTCTTTGCGTGCGAAAAATATGTTAGTGACTGCTATGTCAATTAGTAACATCATATTGGCCCTTCATGTTTGTGGAAAACCCTTGCGGAAACCCCGTGTGCCTTAGGCACTTAAGGTTCGTAGAGAGAGAGAGAGAGAGAGATTAACCCTTCAAGGTACATCTAAGCATCGAAGGCGTAAATAAGAATATTACGGTTACCTTTCTCTTTTTTTTCTCGGTATAAATTAACAAACGAAATGAAAAACAAAATAAAACGATTCCACCGAAATATTATAAAACATGATAACAGTTGCCTTGTAACAAAATATATGAGAAACACTGCTGCAAGATAGAATTACCGTGAATTCAGGTTCAGATATGATCTTCCATGTATTACCAACCATAAACTTCCAGGTTATTAAAAACTAGAGCTATAGTACAAAAACAGAGATGTTGTTAAATTTTAGAGCTGGTGTTTCTCTCTTTATGAAAAAAGAAAAATATACATATATATGTGTCCCGTTTTTGGCAAACCTTTTATCACGGTGCACATGATTTAGGTTTTCTGAATGTCAGCTTTCAGGTTTCCATTTCGTATCCCACGTCCTTTTCTCTCTGCCGGTGTCTTTATGTGTGGGTGTGTGTATAAAATAAGAGATTTGTTGGGGGGGGGGGGGGGGGGAGAGAGAGAGAGAGAAAGAGGGATGGAGGACTAGTTCTAGTTTGTATGTGGTTTTCCCCTGGAAAATATGTCGATGATATTTAGCATTTAAATATTTTCCTTCTCTGTATTAAAATTTCCTGCGAGTTTTTTTTTTTGTTTTGTTTTTTGATGATGCCTTCATTTATTTCTTGGTTAAATCTTTCTTCCATTTTAGTGTAGCCAAATCATCTGGTGTCATCTCCTCCTGTACAGCCATCAGGTTTTCGAAACGGTTCTTCACTTCTGTACCGTATTGTTCTGGTATTTTTGTAAGATCAAAGCGGAGTGGTCTTGATCCTGCAACTGTCTTTTTTTTATCTTTATCTTCATGTCTGCTATTAATAAATCATGGTCCGTGTCACAATCAGCACCTGGTAAAGTCCACCTTCTTTGCACCAAAATGTAATCTATTTGATTCTTGGTTTTCCCATCAGGTGATGTCCATGTGTAAAGTCTTCTTGGATGTTGTTTAAAAAGTGTGTTAGCAATCATTAGCTGATCAAGAGATCATATATTCAATATAAGAGTAATAATAGAGAAATGCAGAGAGTTTAATGTGAATCTATATTTATCCTTTACAGGCTATTCAAAGGCATTTGATTGTGTACAACACCAGAAACTTTGGGAAATAATGGGAAAAATGGGATTTCCAACACATTTGATACAATTAACATCACTGCTGTATCTAGACCAACAAGCAGCAGTAAGAATAAATGGTGAAACAACAACTTGGTTTGACATAAAACAAGGGGTTCATCAGGGGTGCATATTGTCGCCTTACTTATTTAACTTCTATACTGAAAATATAATGAGGAATGTTAGAGAAGATGTAGACAAATAATATTACGACACCATAACAGTTGGAGGTTATGAAATACCAGAGATTAGATATGATGATGACACGGTATTACTGTCAACAACACAAAAAAGAATGGAACAACTAATTATGTCAGTCCATAAGAATAGTGAAGAGCAAAACGTCTATCTTAATGAGAAAAAAACTAAATTGATGACAGCTCACAAAACAAACAGGGCAGCTGATATATCTATCAATAAGGAAAAACTGAAAGAAATGGAGAGTTTTGAATATCTTGGATCACTGGTAACTAATAATGGAGATACAATGAGGGAAATTAAAAGGAGGACATCTATCGCTCTTCAGAAAGTAAAACTACTAAAGAATCTGTGGAGAGGAACAGACAGAACTACAAAAATAAGATTTTTAAGGTCATGCATCTTTCCCATCGCAACATATGCCTGTGAGACCTGGACACTTAACAAAACAGCTGAGAAACACATAAATGCCTTTGAATGTAAATGCTATAGAAGAGTTCTTCAAATATCATGCACACAAAAAAGAACAAATATATCCATACTACAAGAACTTAATATTGAAGAAGACTGGCTAGTAAAGAGGATTAAAGAGAGAAAACTTAAATATTTTGGGCACATTAAACGCCATGATAATCTAAAGAAGACTGTCTTGGAAGGGTACATAATGGGAAAAAGAAAGAGGAAGACCAAGGTGAAGATGGCTGCAAGACATCGTTGATGATCTGCAAATGGATGCATCAGCAGCAAGCCATGTTGCTCACAACCGAGAGGCTTACATGAGTGCTGTTAGGGAGGCAAAGTTCCCCAAGAGACATGCAAATGAATGAATGAATTGCGAACGAAGAAGAAGAATGAATGAATGAATAGTACATTGTGTTTTATAGGATTGGCTAAATCAGTAGGGATATGATCTCTCTCATTTTCTCTTTCTCTTTCTTTCTCTCTCTCTTTCTCTCTCTCTCCCTTTCTCTTTCTCTCTCTCTCTCTCGGTCAGTTCCGGTCCTACATGTGGAATCGATACTCACTCATCATCTCCAGTCCTTCGGGGCTCTCGTCGATGCTACGAAGTTCGAGCAGTTTGCTAAGATCCTCTTACACCGGGGGGGGGGGGGGGGGAGGGTTTAGATCTTAGCACCTGGGATAATGTTCTCTTTCACCGGGGGGAGGGGGGGGGTGGTTCAATCTTAGCACCGGGGATAATGTTCTCTTTCACCAGGGGGGGAGGGTTCAGATCTTAGCACCGGGGATAATGTTCTCTTTCACCGGGGGGAGGGGGGGGAGGGTTCAGATCTTAGCACTGGGGATAATGTTCTCTTTCACCAGGGGGGGGGAGGGTTCAGATCTTAGCACCGGGGATAATGTTCTCTTTCACCCGGGGGGGGGGGGGAGGGTTCAGATCTTAGCACCGGGGATAATGTTCTTTTTCACCCGGGGGGGGGGAGGGTTCAGATCTTAGCACCGGGGATAATGTTCTCTTTCACCAGGGGGGGAGGGTTCAGATCTTAGCACCGGGGATAATGTTCTCTTTCACCAGGGGGGGGGGGGAGGGTTCAGATCTTAGCACCGGGGATAATGTTCTCTTTCACCAGGGGGGGGGGGGGGGTTCAGATCTTAGCACCGGGGATAATGTTCTCTTTCACCAGGGGGGGAGGGTTCAGATCTTAGCACCGGGGATAATGTTCTCTTTCACCAGGGGGGGAGGGTTCAGATCTTAGCACCGGGGATAATGTTCTCTTTCACCAGGGGGGGAGGGTTCAGATCTTAGCACCGGGGATATGTTCTCTTTCACCGGGGGGGGGGAGGGTTCAGATCTTAGCACCGGGGATAATGTTCTTTTTCACCCGGGGGGGGGGAGGGTTTAGATCTTAGCACCTGGGATAATGTTCTCTTTCACCGGGGGGAGGGGGGGTGGTTCAGATCTTAGCACCGGGGATAATGTTCTCTTTCACCAGGGGGGGGGGGGAGGGTTCAGATCTTAGCACCGGGGATAATGTTCTCTTTCGTCGGGGGGGGGGGGGGGAGGGTTCAGATCTTAGCACTGGGGATAATGTTCTCTTTCACCAGGGGGGTGGTTCAGATCTCAGCACCGGGGATAATGTTCTCTTTCACCGGGGGGGGGGGGGGGGGGGGGGTCAGATCTTAGCACCGGGGATAACGTCTATCTTAATGAGAAAAAAAACTAAATTGATGACAGCTCACAAAACAAACAGGGCAGCTGATATATCTATCAATAAGGAAAAACTGAAAGAAATGGAGAGTTTTGAATATCTTGGATCACTGGTAACTAATAATGGAGATACAATGAGGGAAATTAAAAGGAGGACATCTATCGCTCTTCAGAAAGTAAAACTACTAAAGAATCTGTGGAGAGGAACAGACAGAACTACAAAAATAAGATTTTTAAGGTCATGCATCTTTCCCATCGCAACATATGCCTGTGAGACCTGGACACTTAACAAAACAGCTGAGAAACACATAAATGCCTTTGAATGTAAATGCTATAGAAGAGTTCTTCAAATATCATGCACACAAAAAAGAACAAATATATCCATACTACAAGAACTTAATATTGAAGAAGACTGGCTAGTAAAGAGGATTAAAGAGAGAAAACTTAAATATTTTGGGCACATTAAACGTCATGATAATCTAAAGAAGACTGTCTTGGAAGGGTACATAATGGGAAAAAGAAAGAGGAAGACCAAGGTGAAGATGGCTGCAAGACATCGTTGATGATCTGCAAATGGATGCATCAGCAGCAGGCCATGTTGCTCACAACCGAGAGGCTTACATGAGTGCTGTTAGGGAGGCAAAGTTCCCCAAGAGACATGCAAATGAATGAATGAATTGCGAACGAAGAAGAAGAATGAATGAATGAATAGTACATTGTGTTTTATAGGATTGGCTAAATCAGTAGGGATATGATCTCTCTCATTTTCTCTTTCTCTTTCTTTCTCTCTCTCTCCCTTTCTCTCTCTCTCTCCCTTTCTCTTTCTCTCTCTCCCTTTTTCTCTCTCTCTCCCTTTCTCTCTCTCTCTCTCTCGGTCAGTTCCGGTCCTACATGTGGAATCGATACTCACTCATCATCTCCAGTCCTTCGGGGCTCTCGTCGATGCTACGAAGTTCGAGCAGTTTGCTAAGATCCTCTTACACCGGGGGGGGGGGGGGAGGGTTTAGATCTTAGCACCTGGGATAATGTTCTCTTCACCGGGGGGAGGGGGGGGGTTCAGATCTTAGCACCGGGGATAATGTTCTCTTTCACCAGGGGGGGAGGGTTCAGATCTTAGCACCGGGGATAATGTTCTCTTTCACCGGGGGGAGGGGGGGGAGGGTTCAGATCTTAGCACTGGGGATAATGTTCTCTTCACCAGGGGGGGGGGGGTTCAGATCTAGCACCGGGGATAATGTTCTCTTTCACCCGGGGGGGGGGGGGAGGGTTCAGATCTTAGCACGGGGATAATGTTCTTTTTCACCCGGGGGGGGGGGGAGGGTTCAGATCTTAGCACCGGGGATAATGTTCTCTTTCACCAGGGGGGGAGGGTTCAGATCTTAGCACCGGGGATAATGTTCTCTTTCACCAGGGGGGGGGGGGAGGGTTCAGATCTTAGCACCGGGGATAATGTTCTCTTTCACCAGGGGGGGGGGGGGAGGGTTCAGATCTTAGCACCGGGGATAATGTTCTCTTTCACCAGGGGGGGAGGGTTCAGATCTTAGCACCGGGGATAATGTTCTCTTTCACCAGGGGGGGGAGGGTTCAGATCTTAGCACCGGGGATAATGTTCTCTTTCACCAGGGGGGGAGGGTTCAGATCTTAGCACCGGGGATAATGTTCTCTTTCACCGGGGGGGTGGGAGGGTTCAGATCTTAGCACCGGGGATAATGTTCTTTTTCACCCGGGGGGGGGGAGGGTTCAGATCTTAGCACCGGGGATAATGTTCTCTTCATCGGGGGGGGGGGGAGGGTTCAGATCTTAGCCCGGGGATAATGTTCTCTTTCGTCGGGGGGGGGGGGGGGAGGGTTCAGATCTTAGCACTGGGGATAATGTTCTCTTTCACCAGGGGGGTGGGTTCAGATCTCAGCACCGGGGATAATGTTCTCTTTCACCGGGGGGGGGGGGGGGGGGGGGGGTCAGATCTTAGCACCGGGGATAATGTTCTTCTTCACCAGGGGGGGTTCAGATCTTAGCACCGGGGATAATGTTCTCTTTCACCGGTGGAAGAGGGTCATCTCTGAGCACCGCAACTAATATTCTCTTTCACCGGTTGGGGGGGGGGGTGGGGTCAGATATGACATGAATGTATCTGATGTGCAGTCACGTCAACTCTTCAACGTTTTGACATTTTTAATTTTAGCATTGCCTCACTGTCGCTAGCGAAGAAGGATGACAGCGGAAGTGAAGGCAACAAAGACGTGGTTCTGGAGAAAGATGCAACACACACCCTGGACAGACAGACAAAACAAACGAAGAGGTCCTCGAAGAAGTTTCAGAAGAATGAAATTAGTTATATAAGGAAAAAAAAAGGTAAAGGTAATCCTCTCATGCCTTAGAGGCACATAGGGATATGGTGTTAGTGCCCAGCTCTCTTAAGGTATCTTCCTTCAAATCCTCTCAGTCTGATTTAGATTCTACAAATGTTTCTCCACGTTTTGCCAACATATAATAGAATGGAGGCCACACTGGATTTATAGATTCTGACCTTGAGCTCCGTGTGGGGAGAGGGAGATTTTTACATGTTTGCCAATTTGTTTAAGACCTGAAAATAATGATTTCTTATGAAGGATTTCGTGACTTCTGGAAATAGGTGTACTCAAAGCAGAAGAACAAGATGATGTTGTATCACAGCCATAAGCACCGACACACACACACACAGAGGTAGTGGAAGAATGATATTTTGGATTCCCATAATTCGATGATTTTTTTTTTAATTTTGTAAAAGAACAGGATTTAAATGCTAGATAAGGTTGCAAATCTAGAACTGTGGGGGAGAGCTGAACTGATATTTATGAAAGTTCTGAAAAAAGAGCGGAGACCTACAGTAAGACTGCATTCTGTGTATGGCTTTATTAGCAATTTCTTATAAATGCTTTTCTATTCTGCCTTCCTCACCCCTCTCTCTCTTTCTCTTTCTCTCTCTCTCTCTCTCTTTCTCTCTCTCCCTGAACATTAAGTACCCAAGGCACATGGGGGGTTCCGTAAGGGTTTTCCAGAAACCCCTGTACTTTTGCCTTTTTTCCCTCTCTTGCCCAAGTGAGCCCCTCTGTTGTTCTTCTCCATGTCTCTTTTGGTCTACCCTTACTTCTGTTTCCCTGTATAGTGTCCATCTTAGTGCTATTTTTGGTAGTGAGTCGTCAGTCATCGGGAGTACATGTCCCAACCACTGCTCTCTCTAAGCTGCGCGCCTGCGCGGCCGTGCACATAAAAAAAATCATCAGCGCACAAAATGTTTGCAGCCGCGGAAACAGAAAAAAATGAAACTGCTTCTTTTATTTCCCAGTTCCCAGAAATTACTCCGTGCTATAACTGCGATCAAGAATAAGTACATTGATGGCATATGTTTTTCTTTACTGTCTCTTTCTTGCTGAGAAATGACTTTCGGATCGGATGTTTCAACTGGTCTTTTATCGCGTAGTTTCGGTAGTACTGTAGCAGAAATAAACTAAGAAACTGTAGTTAACTAAAAACCAGTAACCGAAAAGTACAGCAGGTATATCTTGTTATTAAATGTACAGGACTTTACAGTGTATATATATATATATATATATATATATATATATATATATATATCTTACTATGCACATTTACACACATATTTGTTTGCACATGAGCTGACCATTTTGCACACGGACCACAAACCCTTAGAAGGAACATTGGCCCCAAACATCGGCAGCGTCTTTCCTCAATAGTGGCTTCATCTGCATTTCTGCCAACAAGGTGATATTTATTTCTTACAGTGTTTAGCCAAAATATTCTCCTAAATTCTTCGTAAACATTTATCTGGAAAGAATTCAACTTGTTTTTTTTTGTTGTGTTTTTCCAGCATCTCACTCTATCTTTCCTCCATGAGATTTATTCATTTCTTTATAGAAACTTTTCTTATCCTTCTAGCACATATTGGCCACCTGTGGCCCGCAGCCAGTCTAGGTAGTTTGTTTTTTTATTAAAAATCATTTATTTTGCTGGAAACGATAGCACTATTGATTTTTATATCGTAGAATTACAATGGCCTAGCTTGACCTCATATGTGGGCTGGCCAGGAGACCTCACCAGGAACTGAGCAGCAGCTTCTTCATTAGCCTGATGGCAGCCATCTTGTCGCAGATACACAGATAAGTATAACACAACTGCATTAAATTTAATTATGTGCTTTTTCCCGACTGTGATGTTAGTAAAGTAAGAAATAACATCTTGTTGGCAGAAATGCAGATGAAGCCACTGACAACAATTATTGAGGAAAGACTGACTGACAACTCACTACCAAAAATAGAACTAAGATGGACACCAGAGGGGAACAGAAGTAAGGGTAGACCAAAAGAGACATGGAGAAGAACAACAGAGAGGATGTTGAGCAATAGAGGGCTCACCTTGGCAAGAGCAGAAAAAAAGGCAGAGGACAGGCATTTGTGGAAAACTCTTGCGGAAGCCCCATGTGTCCTGGGCACTTAAGCTTCAGAGAGAGAGAGAGAGAGAGAGAGAGAGAGAGAGAGAGAGAGAGAGAGAGAGAGAGAGAGGTTAGTAAATCTGACATCTTTTTAAAAGTCTATGGCCTGAGTGAAGATAGAAACAAATCTTTGTAATGGCCCGTCGAATAGAAAAAGGATGCCCATGCCAGCCTTAGAGTGCTACGTATATTTTTCTGTACCACAAAAGTGTAAAAAGATTTGGGAAAAAACCGAACAACAAAATATAACTGATTGTTCATTGTGGAAAAGTGCGAAACTACACAAGGAATCAAGTGAAATAAAACTGTTTAGTTTAGTTCTATGAGGAAAATTTCAGCTAAACTTCAGCGAAGGCTTTCGACAGAGAATAATTTTCTTTTAAACACTGGGTATATACAGTGCGTTCGGAAAATAACTGTGCACTAACCAAGTATCGATTCCGGTATCGTAGTGATATCTTAATGACTGCAGCAGGTAGAAGTGGTTAGATACTGCAGATGTTAAGAAATCACTACGATACCGGAATCGATACTAAGTTAGTGCACAGTCACTTATGGAATACCCTGTACAAAACGATAGCACTGTTAATGCCATAAGGCCATCTAAACGAAATGGTCTTAGCGCCTATATTTTCCTTAACCTATTGACACATCCGAGCAGGCCCAAAGAAAGGTAGAGAGAGTGGGGGGGGGGGGAGAGTTTCAGGTGGTGCATCGCTCCTTAGTCGAATGACTTCCTTTGTTTTAAGAATGATCCATAATGGATGAAAACATAATAGCTAACCAATATGATAATCGGAGAGAAGGTGGAGGTAGATATGAACGATTTTGAAGCACTTCCTGTCAGGGGGCTTACGCTAGAGGATTATGTCATCATCATCATCATCATCATAGCCTTTCACTCCCTTGAGAGCACAGGCCACGTATAAAGGCTCTCCAGTCATACTTGTTCTTGGAATTATTCTCTGCTTCCCTGTATATGTATCCAGTGTCTCTGAGCATGTCATAATTTCCCTTCACCAGATAAGTCTAGGTCCTCCTCATTTTCTATTTTCTTGAGGATTCTATGTCAGTGCCTGTCTTGCTATGCTGGTGTCGGCCAATGTTCCCTCTAAGATTTGCGATCTGTGTGGAAAGTTTTCATCTCATGTGCAAATATATATATATATATATATATATATATATATATATATATATATATACACACATATCGTAACGGCCTATAGATTTAATAGCAGGATAAACCTGCTGTACTTTTAGTTCCAAGTATTTAGTTAATTGCAATGATGATTTCTGTGTTTACTTATTCAGTGTCAGTAGTTATTTATTTACATAGTTGTTAGTCCTATCATATTCAACTTACTACGAGCTCAATATTTAATCAAAGAATATTACGATGCCATAACAATTGGAGGTTATGAAGTACCAGAGATTAGATATGCTGAAGACACAGTATTACTGTCCACAACACAAAAAGGAATGGAACAACTAATTATGTCAGTCCGTAACAACAGCGAAGAGCAAAACCTCTATCTTAATGCAAAGAAAACTAAATTGATGACAACTGACAAAACAAACAAAGCAACTGAAATATGTATCAGTGAGGAAAAACTGGAAGAAGTGGAGAGTTTTGAATATCTTGGATCACTACTAACTAGTAATGGAGATACAATGAGGGAAATTAAAAGGAGAACATATATCTCTCTACGGAAAGTAAAACAACTAAAGAATCTGTGGAGAGGACAGACAGAACTACAAAAATAAGATTTTTAAGGCCATGCATCTTTCCCATCGCAACATATGCCTGTGAGACCTGGACACTTAACAAAACAGCTTAGAAACACATAAATGCCTTTGAATGTAAATGCTATAGAAGAGTTCTTCAAATATCATGCACACAAAAAAAAGAACAAATATATCTATAGTACAAGAACTTAATATTGAAGAAGGCTGGCTAGTAAAGAGTGTTAAAGAGAAAAAACATATATTTTGGACACATTAAACGCCATGATAATCTAGAGAAGACCGTCTTTGAAGGATACATAATGGGAAAAAGAAAAAAGAGGAAGACCAAGGCGAAGATGGCTACAAGACATCGTTGATGATCTGCAAATGGATGCATCAGCAGCAGACCATCTTGCTCACAACCGAGAGACCTACATGAGTGCTGTTGGGAGGCAAAGTTCCGCAAGGGACAAGCAAATGAATGAAACATAATCCCACGATGGATTTATTATCTACGGCGATAGTAAATCTACTGCTTTAAAAAGATAGGACGGTTCTAATGTTGATGGTCGCGACGACTGGTCTTAATTACCATGATCAATTTGCATACCCGAGCAGCTCAACGGACATTCCTTTACTCTTCCACGACGCAGGGACATTCATTCCCCCGTTTATTTTACCTACCCTCTATTCTCTGTGTACCACCCACTTGCCTCGTCAAGATTCTGCTCCGGCACTACAGAAACTATGCGATAAAAGACCAGTTGAAACATTCGATCAGAAAGTCATTTCTCAGCAAGAAGGAAACAGTAAAGGAAAAAACATGTACTTTCATTGTATTTTTCTTGATCGCAATTATAGCACGGAGTAACATCTGGAAACTGGAAAATAGAAGTAGCAGTTCATTTTTCATTTTGCGCGGCTCCAAAAATTGTGTGCGGTGTTTGATTTTTTTTTCTGTGCGCGACGGCTCAGCTTAGAGGGAACAGTGGTGTCGGGTCTCCTCAGAGTGTGGCCAGTCCACCTCCACTTCCTAGGCCTGATTTGTAGGTTCATGGGTTCTTGTCCTGCCCATTCCCAGACCTCCTCGTTCCAGATCTTGTCCTGCATTTAATGCCTGATTAATATTTTTTTTCTCTAAGTTCTAGAACAAGCCAGGCCCCCATTTCTTCAGTGACTGGAGCGCCTGCAGTCAAATTATCCACCTTCGCCATGAAAGACGATTCTACTAGCCAAAGCAACCGGGCGGGGGGGGGGGGAGAATAACCGGCGCTTTGTTAGTCCTATCATATTCAACTTACTACGAGCTCAATATTTAATCAAAGAATATTACGATGCCATAACAATTGGAGGTTATGAAGTACCAGAGATTAGATATGCTGAAGACACAGTATTACTGTCCACAACACAAAAAGGAATGGAACAACTAATTATGTCAGTCCGTAACAACAGCGAAGAGCAAAACCTCTATCTTAATGCAAAGAAAACTAAATTGATGACAACTGACAAAACAAACAAAGCAACTGAAATATGTATCAGTGAGGAAAAACTGGAAGAAGTGGAGAGTTTTGAATATCTTGGATCACTACTAACTAGTAATGGAGATACAATGAGGGAAATTAAAAGGAGAACATATATCTCTCTACGGAAAGTAAAACAACTAAAGAATCTGTGGAGAGGACAGACAGAACTACAAAAATAAGATTTTTAAGGCCATGCATCTTTCCCATCGCAACATATGCCTGTGAGACCTGGACACTTAACAAAACAGCTTAGAAACACATAAATGCCTTTGAATGTAAATGCTATAGAAGAGTTCTTCAAATATCATGCACACAAAAAAAAAGAACAAATATATCTATAGTACAAGAACTTAATATTGAAGAAGGCTGGCTAGTAAAGAGTGTTAAAGAGAAAAAACATATATTTTGGACACATTAAACGCCATGATAATCTAGAGAAGACCGTCTTTGAATGATACATAATGGGAAAAAGAAAAAAGAGGAAGACCAATTCGAAGATGGCTACAAGACATCGTTGATGATCTGCAAATGGATGCATCAGCAGCAGACCATCTTGCTCACAACCGAGAGACCTACATGAGTGCTGTTGGGAGGCAAAGTTCCGCAAGGGACAAGCAATGAATGAATGACGGGTTCAATGAAACATAATCCCACGATGGATTTATTATCTACGGCGATAGTAAATCTACTGCTTTAAAAAGATAGGACGGTTCTAATGTTGATGGTCGCGACGACTGGTCTTAATTACCATGATCAATTTGCATACCCGAGCAGCTCAACGGACATTCCTTTACTCTTCCACGACGCAGGGACATTCATTCCCCCGTTTATTTTACCTACCCTCTATTCTCTGTGTACCACCCACTTGCCTCGTCAAGATTCTGCTCCGGCACTACAGAAACTATGCGATAAAAGACCAGTTGAAACATTCGATCAGAAAGTCATTTCTCAGCAAGAAGGAAACAGTAAAGGAAAAAACATGTACTTTCATTGTATTTTTCTTGATCGCAATTATAGCACGGAGTAACATCTGGAAACTGGAAAATAGAAGTAGCAGTTCATTTTTATTTTTGCGCGGCTCCAAAAATTGTGTGCGGTGTTTGATTTTTTTTTCTGTGCGCGACGGCTCAGCTTAGAGGGAACAGTGGTGTCGGGTCTCCTCAGAGTGTGGCCAGTCCACCTCCACTTCCTAGGCCTGATTTGTAGGTTCATGGGTTCTTGTCCTGCCCATTCCCAGACCTCCTCGTTCCAGATCTTGTCCTGCATTTAATGCCTGATTAATATTTTTTTTTCTCTAAGTTCTAGAACAAGCCAGGCCCCCATTTCTTCAGTGACTGGAGCGCCTGCAGTCAAATTATCCACCTTCGCCATGAAAGACGATTCTACTAGCCAAAGCAACCGGGCGGGGGGGGGGGGGGAGAATAACCGGCGCTTTGCTCCAGTGGGGGCTGAAGGGTTTTCCTAGTTTTTATAGGTGGACCCAAAGAGCTTGGTGGACCCAGGGAGCTAGGTGAACCCTGGGAGCTAGCTGGACCCAGGGAGCTAGCTGGACCCAGGGAGCTAGGCGGACCCTGGGAGCTAGCTGGACCCAGGGAGCTAAGTGGACCAGGGAGCTAGGTGAACCCAGGGAGCTAAGTGGACCCAGGGAGCTAGGTGGACCCAGGGAGCTAAGTGTACCCGGGGAGCTAGGTGGACCCAGGGAGCTAGGTGGACCCAGGGAGCTAAGTGGACCCAGGGAGCTAGGTGGACCCAGGGAGCTAAGTGGACCCAGGGAGGTAGGTGGACCCAGGGAGCTAAGTGGACCTAGGGAGCTAAGTGGACCCAGGGAGCTAAGTGGACCCAGGGAGCTAGGTGGACCCAGGGAGCTTGGGAGAGCCTGGAGGGGACGAAAAAAAGCGGAGCGGGGCGGGGTAACGGGGGCGTATATAATTTCTTTCTGAGGCCCTAACTCAAGCCACGTCTCCGCTCACACGGTCTTAAACAGTTGAATGGATGTATAAACATGGAAACTAACTCCAAGACTACAACGAGATCAGAACACTTTATCTGATACATCCTTCACGAGGGATTTAGGAAAAAAAATAAATAACGATTTGCTGCTGATCTGGCTCCACACAAGGGGAAGATATGAATTAACATTCTTCGTACCTTTTTCTGTGTATGAGTGATTCACGTTCACAGATTTCCAACGAATTTATGAAAATAATGTGGTTTATCGCTCTGTTATCGTCCACCGATGTCTCAACATTACCGAATAACGCGAGGGCGAATGTGGGGGGAGCCTTAAATCAACAGATAAAACAATTTGGCGGGGGTAAGCAGATCCTGACCTTTAGCACTAACCTCAGGGTGTAAAACTATCTCCACTAGTAGAGAGCGGTGGTTTTTTTCCCTCGTCCGTCTGGGGAGCTGATTAGATTTTCTTTGGCCCGCCATTAATTTTATAGCTTCGGCTATCACTCCCTACGCCGGCACCACTTGTTTTTGCACTTGTCGGCCTGGACTGCCTGACATGATACTGTCTATTTTAGTCCAGGGTGTAAGAAAGAGGATATAGAACGGTGGTTTCCAAACGCTTTACATCCGAGGAACCACTTTTTCAACTACAAACAAGCTGGCATGCTATATGTGATATCGTAATGTCATGCTCTTAATCATTTCTACTTAGCAGACAGCACTTAACACCAAATCAATAAAGGCAGCGGTGGACCACCCTATGTACACTTCGAGAACCACTTGCGGTCCGCCGAACAGAGTTTGGGAACCTCTGACCTAGAGTGTAGTGACAGATTCATGGATTCAGGTTCTGTGTTTGCACCGAGTCTTGTTCTAAGTGACTCGATGGTCTAAGAGTTTCATATACTGTGTCACTGACTTTTCTGTAGATGTATATATACTGTGTCACTGACTTTTCTGTAGATGTATATATACTGTGTCACTGACTTTTCTGATATATATACTGTGTCACTGACTTTTCTGCATATATATATATATATATATATATATATTGTGTCACTGACTTTTCTGCAGATATATATATATATATATACTATGGCACTGACTTTTCTGTAGAAATATATATATATATACTGTGTCACCGACATTTCTGTAGAAATATACCCCACACAGTCAAGAAAATTTAGCAGCCGCTTATTTTCGCTGGAAATGCTCCGTACAGACATGCAACCAATTAATAATCTCAGGGTGGCCCCGCCAGTTAGAAGAAACTGATCGTCGTTGGCGTCTACAACCATATATCCTTTATCCTTTCCATAACATTCATGCTCCCTTTCACTCTTTTAGTCCGTCAAGAAATTGAAATTCTTATTTATATCATATCAGTTAGTTAATTTAACTAGCTAGTTTCTTATTCATTAGATTTTAACTTTATTGGTGTTTTTTTGTCAAAAGATTAATCATCCATGGGAAATGCACTTGTACTTATACTGTCTCCCTGTAACTGCTGGCTATTGATCGTCGCAGCCGATGCTGTAGAGGTGTTGTGGCAAAGCATCGTATCGGCGTGGGAGTGGGTTATAGCAGCTACTTTTTCAGTCCCGGAGTACAGCTACAAAGCAGGGGAGTGTGCAATGCTTCCTTTAGCAGACTCCACCACCATGGGGACTATGGCGGTCCCTGCCCCGTTACCCTTGCTAGGTCTGTTACTGGGAGTACCACGGAGAGGTGGGACAGGGTCTTGGTCAGCTAAGGTTCGCTAACCCTAACGCTGGCATATCCGCTATGGGTCGCTGATTGCCTCATCGGACAAGTGTCTTCACCCCCCATGGGAAATATAATAAAGTTCTATCCTATAGTCCTATAGTCTCTATAGTTTTTGTGTTGTAGAACTTCCACATTTATATACCACTGTGTATAACTTCCATCCCTGGGCCAGGATGAGCCCGCTAGATATCTCATAATAATAAACGATAACATCTTGGAAAACCCAGCAAACTGTTCCCCCTTTATGCGACCGCTCTTGGCAACAAATGATGAGGGCGATAATGAAAGGACGAAGAAGAAGTTATGAACTGGTTCTTTGTTTAGAGAGATTATGCCCATCAAGTTACAAATCTAACATAAATTTCAACTCGGCACAGCTTCTCACGTGAAATATTCAGTATATAATATGTACTTGCTTTAAAACAGTGGTTCTTAATCGGGGGTCCATGGAGGGGGGGGGGGGGGGCACTGGCTTGTAAATAGATTTGCTCGATTAAAAAAAAAAAAGTAACATCATCTGGGTTCTATTTATTGCTTTATTTTGAATGCGGGGTCCACAGCTGTCTTAGACCGGACAGGGGGTCCACGGCTGTTCTCAGACCAGACAGGGAGTCTACAGCTGTTGCCAGATCAGACAGAGGACGCACAGCTATTTCCAGACCAGACGGGAGTATACAGCTGTTCTCAAACTGGACAAGGGGTGCACAGTTGATCTCAGATTAGACAGGGGGTCTACGACTGTTCTCAGACCAGACAAAGATCCACAACTGTTCTCAGACCAAACAAAGATCCACAACTGTTCTCAGACCAGACAAAGATCCACAACTGTTCTCAGACCAAACAAAGATCCACAACTGTTCTCAGACCAGACAAAGATCCACAACTGTTCTCAGACCAGACAAAGATCCACAACTGTTCTCAGACCAAACAAAGATCCACAACTGTTCTCAGACCAGACAAAGATCCACAACTGTTCTCAGATCAGACAAAGATCCACAACTGTTCTCAGATCAGACAAAGATCCACAACTGTTCTCAGACCAGACAAAGATCCACAACTGTTCTAAGACCAGACAAAAATCCACAACTGATCTCAGACCAGACAGGGAGTCTACAGCTTTTCCCATACCAGATATGAGACCCAAAGCTGATCTCAGGCCGGAGAAGAGATCTACAGTCGAAAAAAAAAGGTTAAGAACCACCACTTTAAAATATGTTTTCATGAGCTATATTCTGATGACGTAGACTGTACATCTGACTTTCCTCCATTTATCTTCTGCTTTGGCTTTTAAATTATATTTGATTAAAAAGATTGTATAAAATCATCCGCCCATCAATAGCTTTCCCTCTCAGCTCTCGCTTAAATCCTTTAGAAACCAGTCGCTCTATTATTTCTACAATTAAGTCTATCTAGATAGAGGCACAGAAGCTGATGGTGGATTCTCCTGTTTCTGAGCCACTTGAGTTGGAGAAATTGATACTACAAAATTACAAACACTGCACCAGCGTAAAGGTACACAGATGTAAGATGTTTAACTAACAATCTATTACGAAAGGATTTTTTACTTTTGGCCAGCAGTTTCTTACATAGTCGGATCAAGTTTTTTTTTTTTTAGCTATTGACAAGTCACCACCCTTGAGGTGTTTTTTCGTGTACTGGTCAGCTCTAAATGGTCAGCTCTGATTGGTCAGCTCTGATTGGTCAGCTCTGACTGGTCCTGTACAAACATTTCTGAGGTCGTTGAGGCAACGTTCTCTCTCTTTCTCTCTCTCTCTCTCTCTCCCTCTCACGCTCTTTCTCTCTCACGCTCTTTCTCTCACTTTCTCTTTTTTCTCTCTCTTTCGCTCTCTCTCTTCTCTTTCTCTCCTCTCTCTCTCTCTTTCTGTCTCCTCTCTTTCTCTCTCTTTTTCTCTCTTTTTTTCTCTCTTCCTCACTCTCTTTCTCTCTCTCTTTCTCTCTCTGTGTCTATTTGTGTGTGTATGTACGTGTACATGAGAGAAAGAGAGTAGATAAATGAGTAGCTAGTGTAATTCATGTCTCCTCAATGTTAAACCCCAAGCACTACAAAGATAACACCTTGTCTTACACGGATCCGTGTGGAGTGAGTAGACCGTTGAGAATCCTTGGTTATCGCTCTCTGGTACTCAAGCACAGAAAATTTTGTAGTTAATTTACATCACAGTTTATAGCTCCTTACCTGAAAATTCAATCTTGCTTTATCGCTCCCTTCTTGACTTTTCTCTGCACCTTCTGATCTGTATTGGTTATTGATATTTTGTTAGCCTGCAATTCGTGCAGCTGAGTAGCACAGCTGATGGAGGTCTGTCTTATAATAGCAAGAAAACCAGATTAACACGTGGCATGATCGAATCAGTTGAGATGAAAATAGATTTCGGATATTTTGTTTTACATGTTAAAAAAAAGCAACAAAACAGCTACTGGATATCACCTTTCTATAGAGCTTAACTCTTGCACTCCAACCCAGCACTGACAGTTGGTAGATCTTGCCCAGTAAAACAATACTCAGAGGATGTCTAGGCAAAATTGAAATAAAATTAAAAGTAGCACATTTCTAACCCCATATTTCTAAATTATACAGTAACTTCCTTCTAGTTTATTTCCACCAAAAATTCGTCATCATTATCAGAATTTATTCTAGCACAGCATGGAAATTAATTCAGAAGTAAAAGAGTTAATCTAAGTTTCAGGCGGCATTTCATTTTCCGAAGACTTAAAACTGCCATACAAATTTAACCCTCCTCCTCCAGAATCCCCTTCATTCTGTCATTGATACGGCTGTCTTCACAACGTTATACCACTGAGTCAAATTTGCCGTTTCGTGTCTCGTGATCTCCATAGAAAGTGTAGATGTCTCAGAGGTTCTCAGCTTCTCCGTCACCTGCAGGTTCCCCCCCCCCCAAAAAAAAAAACATGCAACAACTCTCTCAGTTACTTAATGCAATGATTTAACTCTTTCATTCCAGAACAACACTGCTACTGTTGGTAAATCTTGAACATCTATGGGAATCAAAACCGAGGCGATGTTTAGGCAAAGTCTAAATAAAATCAAAAGTAGCAAATTTCTAGCCCAAACCACTTCTCATCAAATTTTATCCTGTCAAAGCACAGAAATTAATTCTTTTCTTTAGTCCACAAATAAGAAGCTACGTCTAAAAATAGCCTGTCCCACTCTCATCACGGACTTCTAAACCTGATTTGTCCGGACAAGAACTCCTAACACGCAGATTTTACCTCGAGCGTGTGTAGGCTGAGAACCGCTGAACACCATCTCAGAGCTCGCACAAATAAAACAACACATGGACAATTAAAAAATAAACATTATTTGAAATAAAAATCGAAGACAACACACATACACACGCGTTATAGTCACTTGTAGAAAGCAGAGGAGCTATATAAACAACAACAAAACTTCACTCGAGCCGTGAAAAAAGGACAAATTAACACACAATTTTTAAGGAAACAAGTCTTCAGGAAACATATCTTTGCCGCAGAAAATTGAAGTTAAGACTTTATACGTCAAAACAATCAACGAATCAACAATATCTAGTGATGAGCTGCAATTCAAAAAACTTAAATGTTATGAAAATAACTGCATAATACGATCGTTATAACGCATAATTCTTTATGGTAAGGAAAAATTAAGCAAGAGAAAAAAAAACAGAACAGACACAAAATAATAATAATAAAAAGAAAGGAAAAAAAATTCAAAGGAACAAAAATGTATAATGAATTATTGAACAAACGTAAGTACCAAAAGTGCCACAGTGATCATCATCACCATCATCATGTGCCGTGCCGACTGGCGTTGGCTATTATGCTTCTCCAGAGTATCCGATCCTTCATGCAGGCCATCAGTTCTGTTGGTGATCTCCTCTCACACCACCCCGTCAGACTGTCCAGTATCATTTCTCTTGGTCTTCCTCTTGATCTTCTTCCTTCTATTTTTCCTGTTGTTATAATATTTTCAATGCCCCCTCTTCTCATTGCATGTCCTATGAAAGTACATTGTCTCTCTCTTATCTTTTTCACAAGGTTTTTTGTCTCTCCAGCTCTTCTCATACATTCTTCATTAGTTATTTTTGCTGTCCAGGGGATTCGCAACATTCTTCTAATAAACCACATTTCTGCTGCTTCCAATGATTTTTGTGCAGACTTGCCTATTGTCCATGATTCATGATAGGTTCAATATAGCATTTTAGGACTCGTTTTCTAACATTCATTGATAAAGATCAAACTGCACTTTTTTAATTTCCAATCCTGCCAGTAATTTCCATAAATTGGTAAAGCAGCCCATTTCAGCCTCTTTACAGTCATCGAGTCCGAAAATCAATCTCATCACGTGACGTATCGAACAATTTTGAAGTATCCGATTCCGCACTTTGAACGCTTTTGTTGCAGCAATCGCATATCGACATTTTTATATGCTCCCGAATCTCCGCCTGGCGCAGTGGCTGATGGGCAATGGGTACAGATTTTAGAGCACAGAAGAGCGCCATCACGCCAAACTGATTTCTTTTGAAACAGTTTTATTCCAGTGATCGAGCTAGGAGTTTTTGAAACCGTTACAGTTCTACCTGTCTTTCGCCTTGCACGAAGTACTTTCCGAAAGACCGCTTTTCTCGTTAATGTAAAATTAAACATATGCGTACTTTACAAACATAAGAGGAAAGTAAATGTTCGTATGAGCTTTTTTTCGCATCTTACCAACGCTGAACAAAAGTCAAAACTGGCCGATTCTCTTCCGTGCAAATTGACCGTCATCATCATCATTTTACTGACCCGATTTCGCTGGTTACTTTTTATTAGTTTTTTTTAAACTATAAACCGATTACGGTAATTGACTGCCTCTGGACGTACCGGTTGTTCTCGTTTTCAATCGGTAACTGCCAGTTAACACTGCCATAACATAGCTCTTACAAACGTGCATTTAGATCTTCATCCATTCAGCCGAAAGCTCTCAAACACAGATACCACTTACCGGTTTCACTTGTAGAGTACACACCAGTATTCGAGAATGTTAACAGATTCTGAAGAGAGACAATTCGAGAAAGTTAACAGATTCTGAAGACAGACAATTCTAGAAAGTTAACAGATTCTGAAGACAGACAATTCTAGAAGGTTAACAGATTCTGAAGACAGACAACTGTTGACCGAGGCTGACCATGAGCGCTGACGCCCTAGATCAAGATCGCGAAGAATGCTCTGAAGATGCACTGATGAAAAGAGGACTTTTCTCTGCCGCCAAAAGGCCGGCAAGACGTCGAGACATTCAACATTTTAAAACTCTGCACAGTCCACGTATTCATGGGTAAGTCTTGTTACCTCTGTCCTTTATAGTGATTTTTTTTGTTTTTGGGGGGGGGGGGGTCTTTTTAATCTATAAATCACATGTATTACTTAAAAGCGTGTGTAGTATTTGTTAAACGTTAAAAGAAAATTCGGTGGGGGGAGAAAATGATAACAAATGTATATAATATTTTTCTTAGTTAAACAAATTTATACCTGTGCAACCAGAAGGGTCCACAGTTGTACCCTTTTTTTTTGGGGGGGGGGGGGCCTGTCTGTTGAGTGGAATTTCCGTTTATACACGACAAATAAATATAGGTTGCTTTTTAAAAATTTAACTCTTATATTAATTTTGATGTAAAAAAAAATTAGAGCCGCACATTGTACGAAAGCCGCATTTGGCCCGCGAGCCGCAGTTTGACTATCCCTACTGAGTAAGTCTGTTTCGTTGTAAAGCTGTAACGTTTTTACCAGTTACACATACTTCATGTCGACTTGTTTATACAAGTATTTCAAGGGAGGGGGGGGGGGAATGCTGTAAATCATCTCTGTCATGTGAGACTTCCAACATCTTAAGCCTCAAACAGTGATTCTGATCTCTGCTCATAAGACGAAGAGTTCTGTCACAGGTCAAAAGAGAATCTATCCAAAAATAAAGTAAAGACGAAAAATGGAAAGAAACAGCGAAACACGCCTAGGGTTGAAGATTCGAGAACTGCCTTCCACATGACCGAAGACAGAAATGAACTTCAGAATCACTTCTTGCTAGACCGTCGCACGTAACAAGTACGTTTCCCATGGAGTTCTAGTGTATCTGGACTGTTCTGTGAACGATGTACGAGGGCTGTCTAGTCAAAAATTAACCGCGGTATAGAAAGTCTCCGCAATATTTCACGGATAGGCTTTATAAATTTGCATGAAATTATGAAGTTGCTTACCATATTGGCTGCCCGGTTGGCTGAGTGGTTTGACGCTCGATCTACTAATCCGATGGTAACGGGTTCAAGTCCCAGCAGTGAGGGGTTTTTTTTTTCTACTACACCACATCAAAAAAGGCCCTGGGGTCCACCCAGCCTTCAATAATGAGTACCAGAGAAATCTGGGCAAGGTAAATGCCGTTGAGCATGATTCTGACCACATCAGATTTTCGTGTGTCAAATATCTCGGAAATACGGGCCTAACAACGTATTCTTAATATACCTTAATGGTATGAAAGCGTCGGTTTTACATACCTACCCACCAATAACGTGATTACTTTATAACTCGCCCTTGTATTTTGTAGAGTGTTTAGCAAAGTTAACTAGTGTTTCTAGCTAGGCGTTTCCTAAGATTAGACGTCGGTAGACAAAAGGCATGGGTATGGAAAGACATGGGTAAACATTCAGCATCAAATATAATGTTAGTTCTATTTTCAGGATATACTGGCCTCGTAATTTTCTTTCATCAATGAGTGCGCAGTAAGAGTAAGTGCGCACTGATATTGACAAGAACATCCTTTGAGTATTCTTTCAGCCAGTCATTTGCATGTCCCTTGCGGAACATTTCCTACCTAACAGCTCTCCTATGGGCATCTCGGTTGTAAGCAAGATGCCCCTGCTACTGATGCGTCCATTCGCAGGATCATCAGCAACGTCTTGCAGCCATCTTCTCCTTGGTATTCCTCTTCTTTTTCCAATTATGTACCCTTCCAAGACTGTCTTCTTTAAATTATCACGACGTTTAATATGTCCGAAATATTTAAGTTATCTCTGTTTAATCTTCTTTACTAGCCAACCTTCTTCAATATTAAGTTTTTGTAGTATGGATATATTTGTTCTTTTGTGTGTCCATGGAAGAACTCTTCACTAGCATTTACATTCAAAGGCATCTATGTGTTTCTTAGAGCATTCTTTACCTGTTGTTGTTTGTTTTTTTTTAGAACGGACAGAAAGGGAGAAGATTCTTTGAGAAAAAATGATAGTAAACGTCGTTAGCACATTAAGTTTGTAAATAGAGAATACCACCACGTGCACTACAACAAACAAAACTGAAATCAAAGCCATTAATTCATGTCCGTAAAGCAATTTACGGATATTTTCCAAATCGAGGGAAAAAATCTCCTCGTCAGTGAATTTCTATAAACCTATAGATCTATGAATCTCCAAGCAAAGAAGCAGCTACAGATCTATGAATCTCTAAGCAAAGAAGCAGCTACAGATCTATGAATCTCCAAGCAAAGAAGTAGCTACAGATCTATGAATCTCTAAGCAAAGAAGCAATTACAGATTTATGAATCTCCAAGCAAAGAAACAATTACAGATCTATGAATCTCCAAGCAAAGAAGCAACTACAGATCTATGAATCTTCAAGCAAAGAAGCAACTACAGATCTATGAATCTTCAAGCAAAGAAACATCTACAGATCTATGAATCTTCAAGCAAAGAAGCAATTACAGATCTATGAATCTTCAAGCAAAGAAGCAACTACAGATCTATGAATCTTCAAGCAAAGAAGCAACTACAGATCTATGAATCTTCAAGCAAAGAAGCATCTACAGATCTATGAATCTTCAAGCAAAGAAGCAACTACAGATCTATGAATCTTCAAGCAAAGAAGCATCTACAGATCTATGAATCTTCAAGCAAAGAAGCAATTACAAAATTTCTTTTCCTTGTTGTTCTGACCACGGCTTACAGTACGTGGCATGTGACTATCCTTCTTTTATAGTTTTATGTATTATTTACAGCGTATTTAGAAGCTTTTAAGTTTCCCAAATCTCTCTCTCCCCTCTCTCTCTCCCAAATCTCTCTCTCCCCTCTCTCTCTCTCCCAAATCTCTCTCTCCCCTCTCTCCCTCTCTATTTCCCTCTCTCTCTCTCCCTCTCTATTTCCCTCTCTCTCTCTCTCCCTCTCTATTTCCCTCTCTCTCCCTCTCTCCCCGTCTCTTTCCCCCCTCTCTCTCAAGATTTAGGTGGTCAAGGGTTTTCCCCCACAAACGCCTGTCCTTCACCTTTTCTCCCGCTCTTGCCGCCAGTAATCGCGATTACCGATTAAAAAGCGAGACAACCCGAAAGTTTTGGATGTTAGCGGTTACCGTAACCGGTGTATATTATCAAGAGCTTAAAAGAAGCCGACCAACGAAACTGGTTGCAGGAAAATCAGGAAAGTAGACTGATAATGCTCAGTTCGCATAGAGGAGACTCGACAAGTCTTGACTTTGGTTCAGCATATGAGCATTTTATAAACAGTAAATCAGGTAGGAAATAAGGTAGGAATAATTTCGCGTGAGCATTTAATTCCTGTTCATAGTTGTAAAGTGTGTTTAACTTTACATTTTAAAAAGTATAAGGTACTAAATGTTGTGTTCAGAAAACTGGTATTTTTTGGAAAGTACTTCAGGCAAAGTGTGCGAATGTCATTCATTCATTCATTCATTTGCATGCCCCTTGCGGAATTTTGCCTCCCAAACAGCACTCCTGTAGGCTACTGGGTTGTGAGCAAGATGGCCTGCTGCTGATGCAACTATTTGCAGATCATCAACGATGTCTTGCAGCCATCTTCGCTTTGGTCTTCCTCTTTTTCTTTTTTCCCATTGTGTACCCTTCCAAGACGGTCTTCTCTAGATTATCATGACATTTAATGTGTCCAAAATATTTAAGTTTTCTCTGCTTAATCCTCTTTACTAGCCAGCCTTCTTCAATATTAAGTTCTTCTAGTATAGATATATTTGTTCTTTTTTGTGTCCGCGATATTTGAAGAACTTTCTGTAGCATTTACATTCAAACCCAAACAATGCGAGTGTACCGGTTTCAAAAAGTCCTCGCGGTGTCACTGCCGAAGACGCTTCTGCTAAAATTTTCTCTGTGAATTATTTGTTTGGCAACTAACCCAAAAGAGAAACATGTTTTGTTTAAGGTTAAAACTGAAGAGTATTTGCTCGGCGTTTACGAGTGAGATATTTTCTTATCAACCACGAGAGCTGGTCACAACAGGCGAAAGACTGTGTCAGATGAAGGTGCTTTGCGGTGAGGAGGAGCTGAAAGCCAAGAAAAATGGAAAGTAACACCGGGCTATAGAGGCTATACCTCGAACATAAAGACGATTTGTTGTAGCTCAGGCCGGTTATGTTAACTAAGTATCGACAGAATCAACCATGACAGAAGCTAAAAGGTAAAGTGAAGCTCCCCGTTTCAAGCCATTAATATCTCTCTCTCTCTCTCTCTCTCTCAACCTTAAGTGCACAGGGCAAATGGGGCTTCCGCAAGGGTTTTCCACAAATGCCTGTCCTTCGCCTTTTTTTTCTGCTCTTGCCCAGGTGAGCCCTCTATTGCTCAACATCCTTTCTCTTGTTCTTCTCCATGTCTCTTTTGGTCTACCCTTACTTCTGCTCCCCTGTTGTGTCCATCTTAGTGCTATTTTTGGTAGTGAGTTGTCAGTCATTCGGAGCACATGTCCCAACCATCGCCAGCGTCTTTCCTCAATAATTGTTGTCGGTGGTTTCATCTGCATTTCTGCTAATAAGATGTTATTTCTTATGGTTTTTGGCCAAAATATTTTTTTAATTCTTCGTAAACATTTAGTCTGGAAGGAATTCAACTTGTTTTCTATGGTTTTGGTGATTTTCCAGCATTCACTTCCATAGAGTAGTACACTTAGAACATTACTGTTAAATATCCTGATTTTCATATTTATGCTTAGTTTTTTTGATTTCCATATAGTCTGCAGCATTGCAAAAGCCTGGTTTGCTCTAGTAAGTCTGCTGTTGATGTCCTCTGTGCTGTCTCCACTTTCTACTACTCTGCTGCCAAGGTATACAAATTCGTTGACCTCCTCCACTAACTTGCTATCTACTCTTAGTACATTTCTGTTGTTCACATTTTGCTTCATTAACTTTGTCTTTCCTACATTGATCTTTAGTCCTATGTTGTTTGCATTCTGAGTTAGCTTGTTTATTTTATCTTGCATATCTTTGTGACTGCTTGATAATAGACATATTATAATAGATATTAATAGACATTAATATCTAGTGAAGATAAATTTCCAAGACTTTCTGCACATGAAAGTGTGATGCTGTCAGTATCATGCCTGGCCACATTTACCTTCCCAGATTTCTCTGGTACCAGTTTTTTAGAGGCTGATTGGACCCCGGGGCCTTTTTTTGGTGTGATGGTGCCAGGAAAAAAAATCCCCACTGCTGGGACTAGAACCCAGTACCACCGGATTAGGAGATCGAGCGCCAAACCACTCAGCCAACCAGGCCGCCAAAGTTCCGCCGAAGCTAAAGGGAGAGAAGCCGCTATCCACTTTGAAAGTCAGTTATCCATAACTGACAAGCTAGCATCAGGGCTGGCGAAACGCAGCTGACTAAGACCCCATCCCGCCTCTCCGTCGTTTCTACCAGTACCAGGCCTGGCTTGGCTAGAGCGACGGGGCAGGGGTCGTCATAGTTTCCTTAGCGGTGGACTCTGCTAAAGAAGTATTGCACACCCATGGCTTTTTAGCCCCACTGAGAGACTGAAAAAAAATTGTCGCCATAATCCGTTACTAATCGACACGATGCTGTGCATCAAGCCCCCCGTGGCATCGGCTGCAAAGAGCATTAAGCTCATTAAGCTCCAAGAAGAAGAAGAACCTGACAGCCACTTGTTTCAGTGTTATTTTCAGAGGTGAAAAGGTCAATATTGATTATATGCTTGTATCTTATTATGCGTACTAATCAATATACTTCATTTCAATAACATGTACTCAAAACAATACACGCTTGCAATGGAGAACATTCTGGCACAGACTGTTGTAGTAATTTTAGAAAATTAACCTCCCTTATATCGAAATTCCACAATCCTTGTTCGTCCACAGAATGGCCGAGTGGGTTCTTCAGTACGAGCGAGCCTGCAGAAAGCAGAACTTCTACCTACAACAAATCAAAGAGCTTCGCCAGCAGTTCAGCCACCAGGACAGCTGGAAACTTACCAGACCTGACAGAGTTAGAACTGGGGACTCAGTGACTGATCGCCATCCTGGATGTTCCTTGAAACTTCCACAAGCACCACCCACCAAATGGGACAAGGAATTTTCTAACAGCTTTTGTGTTTTGAAGTTAAAGAAAGAGCGCGGACGTAAGACTGATAGAACAGACTTGTTACGAAGTCATGATTCTTCTAAATTACTGTCTGATTCTGAGTTGTCTATGACTTCTGGGAATGCCCATGTCGCCACTTTCTCCATCACGCCTGCTCGCTGTGCCGTCATGTTCCCGCCAGTTTGTGTGCTGGAGCGATATAACACAGACTTTGAGCCTGTTACAGAAACAGATTACGAGCCATTTGAGAATTTAGCCAACAGAAATAAATTAAACTTAGGCGTGTATTTTGGACGGCGTTGATAAAAGATAGCAAACAATTTTGTTTAAGGTGACAACTGTATATTGTTTAGGGAGACAACCTGTATTTAAATTATATGTATTATATATATATATATATATATATATTATATATATTTATCTTATCTTATCTCCTTCCCGTGCCGTTAAACGTCACATAGGGCTCGCAAAGTAATTCGCCAATTCTTCCTATCTTCGGCGAGTCTTTCAACCTCGTCAAAGGATTTTATGCCTGTTAATTTGGCCTCTCTTAACAATGTCCTCTTCAAAGTTTCACGCGGTCTGCCTCTTTTTTTCTTGGGCCTGTTGTGTTCCACTTGATAGCTTGTTTTGGGGATTCTCTGATCATTTCTTCTCATCAAGTGACCAACATATGTCCATCTCCTTTTCCTGATCACCCATGAGACTGGTTGTTGTTCAGTCATCTGTCTTATCTCTGCATTGTTCTTGAATTCATTACACTTGATGCCGAATATATATATATATAATATATATATATATATATAATATATATTATATATATATATATATATATAATATTATAACGTCATTATGAAATGTTCATCACAAGTCGCAAAACTAGTGATCGGGCTAGGATTTTTTTAACCGGCACAAATGTACTTCTTTTTCACTGAAAAAATTCTTTCTGAAATAACGGTTTTCTCAATACAAAATTCAGTAATTTATACGTTGTCTTTTTTTTTAATGTAAAATTAAACACACTTTACAAACAGCGGGAGTTAAATATTCGTGTGAATTTTTTAAAATAATCTTATCTGCGGCGAGATTTAATCTTTAAAAAAATATTCATATGCTGAACCAAAGTCAAAACTTGGCGGATTCTCCTTCATGCAAATTCGGCATCATCAACCTAATGGCCTGATTATAGTCCAACCAGTTTTGCTGGTTGCTTTTAACTAGGTTATTTGATAATATAAACTGGCTACGGTAACGGTCTCCAAAAGTGTTTTTTTTAAATCTCTTTGTTTTAGTTGGTAATTTACCTGTAGTTATCGGTTAACGCGATCACTGCGTAAAACATTGGGGGAAAATCTGAAGGTAGTAGAAGATGCATCAAAACTACCTATTAAAAGAACTGCTTCTTTGCTGCCTATGTTTTGGAAAGGCAACATGTTCATTTATTTACACTTTCTTGGTTATTATTATTTTTTTTTTTTAGTACCAACCTGCTACTGAGTTCAATAAGTTTACAGTTTGGCTTGTCTATGTTATGTCAAATAAATAATTTCTAACATATGTCGATTTAAATTTTTATGTTAAATTTACAAAGACAGTAATTTAATACAGCACCTGACAATCACCAGGAAAAGTAATTGCTAATTAAAGTAAGTAATAGTGAACTTCATCTTTCATACGGGCCACGTGTTGAAGAAAATGTTAAAAGCTTGTAGGGGGGGGGGGGGGAGTGGGATTTATTCAGCCTCAAGGAAAAAACAAAACAAAAAATGAATACTAGGGTTAAGAGTGGTTAGGCTCTTGGTCTACTAATCCGGTGGTATCGGGTTCAAGTCCCAGCATTGGAGATTTTTTTTTTCGGCATCACCACACCAAAAAGGCCATGAGGTCCACCCACCCTCTAAAAATTGATACCAGAGACATCTGGGAACGTGATACTGACCACATCACACTTTCATGTGCCGAAGGTCGTGGATATACGGACCTAACACCGAAGGTCGTGGAAATACGGGCCTAACACCGAAGGTCGTGGATATACGGGCCTAACACCGAAGGTCGTGGAAATATAGGCCTAACACCGAAGGTCGTGGATACAAGGACCTAACACCGAAGGTCGTGGATACAAGGACCTAACACCGAAGGTCGTGGATACAAGGACCTAACATCGTATCCCCAGTACGTCGTAATGGCGTAGAAAATGGAAATGTTACTCTTGACCGAGGTTGACGCTCTGGGCAGGAATAAGGAACGTCGCCCTTAGCGACGGATTTCGGGCTGACGGCAATATTAGTTGGCAGTTTCTGGTCAGCTGGTGACTAGACAGTAGAGCACTTAGGGTTTGAACCAACCCCGTGTGGTGACACTGATTCACAGCTACTACATTTACCTGTAGGTAAAGTGCAGACTTTCGTGAAAACACGCCAGACATGGACTCTTCTAATCCACTCTTCTGTGTGGATTTACCTGCTTGGCACAAACTACGTGTGGCGAACGGCACAATCTAGGCCCAGTCACTGATGCAGTCTGTTACTAGGGCTGAAAACCCACAACCTGGGGCCCCTCATAGCGGAGACCCACCCAAGCTTAGAGAAAAGATGTCTTACTTGCTCACTTATGACAGTACGCAGAGTACTGTGCTAGGTCATGTGACCATCTCTTCTAAATTTAGATCAGGTTTGGTCTGAAGTTTTCGGTCCGCTAGCATCCGAAGGTTAACTGCGTGTGACATCGGGCCATCCATGGGTTTGTCGAGAGTGCAGTGATGATAAACAAACTTATCTCACACTTAGGTAGCTTCTCAGTAGGTTACGGGCTATTCAGCCACTATGACTTGCTCATGGCTAATGGTTGATTCGCACTATTTGATCAGCACGAAAGGACAGCGTAGAAAAATGAAACGGTTTAAAGTAATCAGCGATAGATCTTATAACTCTGAGGAATGAATTAGGTATCAAGAATGAATAAACTTAATTACTTAATAAACACGTTTTTTTAAACGCACACGAGATTTTCATTCCCGCAATTACACTCTCCAAGGGAAACAACTTTGTACGAAACTTTTTGGTAAACTTTTTCTGACCCCATTGAATTTGTAATAATATACGTATTCAGGTATTTGGCCAAAAGAATGGAAAAGAACTATACTCATACCACTACCAAAAAAGGGTAACTTGAAATTATACACAAACTACAGAACCGTTGCCTTGATTAGTCATGCCAGTAAAATTATGTTAAAAATTATAATGGGTAGACTTCATTAGAAAATAGAAGACAGTATGGTCTAAGCTGGTTTTAGACAAGGAAGAGGAACAAGAGATCATATATTCAATATAATATTAATAATATAGAAACGCAGAGAATTTAATGCGAATTCATATTTATCTTTTATAGACTATTCAAATGCATTTCCCAGAAACTTTGGGAAATAATGGAAAAAATGGGATTTTCAACACATTTGATACAATTAATATCACTGCTGTATCTAGACCAACAGGCAGCAGTAAGAATAAATGGTGAAACAACAACTTGGTTTGACATAAAACAAGGGGTCTATCAGGGGTGCATACTGTCCCCTTACTTACTTAACTTGTATACTGAAAACATAATGAGGAATGCTAGTGAAGTTGTTGACAAAGAATATTACGATGCCATAACAATTGGAGGTTATGAAATACCAGAGACTAGATAAATGATGACACAATATTACTGTCCACAGCACAAAAAGGAATGGAAAAATTAATTATATCATTCCGTAAGAATAGTGAAGAGCAAAACTTTTATGTTAATGCAAATAAACCTAAATTGATGACAACTGACAAAATAAATAAGGCAGCTGAAATATATACGAATGAGGAAAAATTGGAAGAAGTGGAGAGTTTTGAATATCTTGGATCATTATTAACTAATAATGTAGACACCATGAGGGAAATTAAAAGAAGGATATCTATCGCTCTTCAGAAAGTAAAACAACTAAAGAAGCTGTGAAGCGGAACTGACAGAACTACAAACATATGATTTTTAATGGCATGCATCTTTCCCATCGCAACATATGCTTGTGAGACCTGGACACTTAACAAAACAGCTTAGAAACACATAAATGGCTTTGAATGTAAATGTTATAGAAGAGTTCTTCAAATATCATGGACACAGGAAAGAACAAATCTATCCATACTCTCTCTCTCTCTCTCTGAACCTTAAGTGCCGAGGGCACATGGGGCTTCCGCAAGGGTTTTCCACAAATGCCTGTCTTCGCCTTTTTTTCTGCTCTTGCCCAGGTGAGCCCTTTATTGCTCAATATCCTTTCTGTTGTTCTTCTCCACGTCTCTTTTGGTTTACCCTTACTTCTGCTCCCCTGTGGTGTCCATCTTAGTGCTATTTTTGGTAGTGAGTTGTCAGTCATTCGGAGCACATGTCCCAACCATCGCCAGCGTCTTTCCTCAATAATGATCCATACTACAAGAACTTAATATTGGAGAAGGCTGTCTAGTAAAGAGGATTAAAGAGAGAAAACTTAAATATTTTGAACACATTAAACGTCATGATAATTTATAGAACACTATCTTGTACTCCAATAGGAGTACATAATGGAAAAAATGAAAGAGAGGAAGACCAAGGCGAAGATGGCTGCAAGACACCGTTGATGATCTGAGAATGGACGCATCAGCAGCAGGCCATCTTGCTTACAACCCAGAGGCCTACAGGAGAGCTGTTAGAGAGGCAAAGTTCCCGCAAGGGACATGCAAATAACTAACTGACTGACTGACTAAGTATATTGCCGTTAATTTATAAAGTCCCTTTAGCCAGTTTCTCCCTCTCTCTCTCCCTCTCTCCCTCCCTCTCTCATTCCCTTCTCGTTTTTCCTTTATCCTTCAATCAATTTTTTGCATTCCTATTTGTTGTATAGCATCGATGTGAACTTATATTTTATCTTCTTTCTCTATTTCTTTATCCGGTATGCGTTTGAATGATTAAGGTGCAAACCGAACCGTCACAACTGTGTGCTCGTTAATCAATAAAGCTGTTCCTACTTTCTTACTGTTATTACAGCTTGCTTCAGTTCCTTGATGTATGGTTATATATAATTATTGTATATAGTTATACATAAATTATTCGTGCGTTAAGCAAATACAGGCGGCCCTCGATTTACTCCGGAACGAACCAGCACAAACTGAAACTATTTTATAAGGCAAATCAACCTATAGTCAGTGCCATGCAATCCTGGCATGCATTCTTGACACCCAAACATTGGCAAGTAACAGATCTTCTTTACATTCACAGCACTGAAGTAACGTAAATAAAATAAAAGGAAGTAAATATGTACACACATTTACAACAGGCAAATTTGTAATGAGCCACATTGCTAAAGCCGTATTGGAAAGACAGCGGGGAAAATCAAGACAGGGAATGGAAGAATAGTTTAACTGTGAAGCGATTGCTGGAGCTTCTTATATCTTATATCCTTCCCGTGCCGTTAAACGTCACATAGGGCTCGCAAAGTAGTTCGCCAATTTTTCCTGTCTTCGGCGAGTCTTTCAACCTCATCAAAGGATTTTATGCCTGTTAATTTGGCCTTTCTTAACAATGTCCTCTTCAGAGTTTCACTTGATAGCTTGTTTTGGGATTCTCTGATCATTTCTTCTCATCAAGTGACCAACATATGTCCATCTCCTTTTCCTGATCACCCA
This sequence comes from Achatina immaculata, assembly GCA_009760885.1. Classification (NCBI taxonomy): domain Eukaryota; kingdom Metazoa; phylum Mollusca; class Gastropoda; order Stylommatophora; family Achatinidae; genus Lissachatina; species Lissachatina immaculata. The sequence continues at coordinate 50,103,988 of CM019720.1, read as the reverse complement.
TGAGACTGGTTGTTGTTCAGTCATCTGTCTTATCTCTGCATTGTTCTTGAATTCGTTCCACTTGATGCCGAGTATTTTCCTTAGGCATTTGTTTTCAAAAGAGTCTAATTTCTTTTCTATTTCTTTAGTTATTTTCCAGCTTTCACATGCATAAATGAGGGTGGATATTACATTTGAATTGAAAAGTCTTAACGTGGTTTTTGTGCTTATAACTTTTGAATTCCATATGTTCTCAAGATTCTTGAAGATTGATGCTGCTTTTGCAATTCTGATCCTAACTTCCTTTCTAGTGTCACCATCCTGGTCTATGTAGCTGCCAAGGTATGCAGATTGATTGACTTCTTCAATATCTGTCCCTTCTATGTGTATTTTTCCATTTTCATTTCCAGATTGCTGGAGCCAGGACAAATTAAAGGTGCTGGTAGGAAATCTGAACTGTGTGGCAGAAAAACCATCGTAAAGAACCAACACTTGATGGGAACTGTTAGCAGACATGCTCTTTGATGGATGCTGCGGCATGCGACGGGGCATATATCATATATGGGGCTGTCCTGAATGCAATGACGCCGTGTCTGATTTTAAACCTTTGAACCTTTAACAGTGTAGTGAAAAGACCTTAGTTCTCTGACGAAACTCCTTGTTGAAGATCATTACTTTTAAAAGCAAGCATTCAGTGTGGAATACCACGATTTATTCGTTCTTTGTTTCTTTCAAAATTTTATGATACCCCCTCGCTGATGCTATTCAGTTCCTTATTATTTCTCACAGAGAAAGGAATAGTAATAATATAATAAGAAATGCAAGTCTATTAAACCATGCTAGCACATGCTTTTCAGACTTCACTCGAGTAGGAAATAAACAGATAAAACAGGACCTGTAAGATAGGAAATATGTTTCTGGAGGAAAATAACGCGTGTATAGGCTTTTTAAAAGAGTAGACAAAATCAGAAATGACACCATCAGGCCAAGAGTGGGAATAACATCAATATATAACGCTACATTCATAAGCAGCAAATCAAATGATCTGGTAATGTTACACAAATACCACCAGTACAGAAAATATTCGCCCTAAGAGTTGTAGGGAAGAGAGAGAGAGAGAGAGAGAGAGAAGTGAGAGAGAGTGAGAGAGAATGAGAAAGAGAGAGTGTGAGAGAGTGAAAGAGAGAGTGAGAGAGAGAGAATGAGAGAGAGAGAGTGAGAGTGAGAGAGAGAGAGAGAGTGAGAGTGAGAAAGAGAGAGTGAGAGTGAGAGAGAGAGAGTGAGAGAGTGAGAAGTGAGAGAGAGAGTGAGAGTGAGAGGTGAGAGAGAGAGAGAGAATGAGAGTGAGAGTGAATGAATGAATGAATAATCTTTATTTTTCAAGGGTAAAGAATTGGGCATGCAGGCCCGTCTTACATTCTGCCCTTCATCACTCCATCTTTCATTCTTCCTACACACTTGATTTAGTACAAATATACAAATGAAATTAGGAAAAAACATATCAAAAGAGTGTAAGATGTAACTACTACATTCAAAGTAAAAGAGAAGAAATAATTAGCCTAATAAAATAGCACTCACGCACACATACATACGCAGACATACACATAAACAAAAATACATCGTAAATACAGATCTTCTAACATATGTTTTTTAACAGACATTAAAATAATTTCTATCAATCTCTAACAAGTTTCTTTTCTAACTATGTCATTTTAGTACTTGATGGTTGGCGAGTCACGTGATGAGAGAGTGCTGGTTATTCTATGGAGGCATATAATTACAAGCAAGTAAATAATGAAACAGTTTTGAGTTAAAGGATGAAGTATTACCAATGGATTTTAAATGGTAGGGGAGGGTGCTCCAGAGCTGTACTGCAGAGTATGCAAGGCTTTTCTTGTACAGATCAATCCTGGGTTTAGGAAGAAGACAGTTTTTTAAACGCTTGCTATGTTTAGAGAGAGTGAGAGAGAGTGAGAGTGAGAGAGAATGAGAGAGAGAGAGAGAGAGAGACTGCCCACGCAAAGAAATTACAGGTGAAAATTACAGAAAACGTAGGTCAGTCGAACGTTACGTGAAGGAAACCGCCGAGGCTTATCAAGAAGTCCCATCAATGCTAAAAAAAAAAACGCATATGAGAAAGGATACAAGACAAGACAATGAGTTTCTCATAGTCGAAGAACAGCACAAGCTGATAAGAACCATAAGGAAAAGACGATAATTCTATGTATAAGTTATGATTAGTTAGTTAGTTAGTTAGTTAGTTAGTTAGTTAGTTAGTTAGTTAGTTAGTTAGTTAGCTAGCTAGTTAGTTAGTTAGTTAGTTAGTTAGTTAGCTAGCTAGCTAGTTAGTTAGTTAGTTAGTTAGTTAGTTAGTTAGTTAGCTAGCTAGCTAGCTAGTTAGTTAGTTAGTTAGTTAGTTAGTTAGTTAGTTAGTTAGTTAGCTAGTTAGTTAGTTAGTTAGTTAGTTAGTTAGTTAGTTAGTTAGTTAGCTAGCTAGCTAGCTAGTTAGTTAGTTAGTTAGTTAGTTAGTTAGTTAGTTAGTTAGTTAGTTAGTTATGAAAGAAGAAAGGAAGGACCGTAATCCATGTGCATGTGTAGATGTTTCGATCTACTTTTCATTATATACTTTAGCGTACGGTAACTGATCACACCAGCTCTATGCATCTTTACCGTGCGTCTTGTAGGGTTGGTGGAATAGATGAATGTGGCTGAGGTAGAGGGTTTGTAATCTAGTAGAGCAAGGGCTCTGGAATATAAGTCACAGGTAAGGAAAGGGTAGAGCATATGAAAGAGGGAATATGATTGTGGAGAAAGGGAATTTTAAGTGTAGCTATTCATGTCTTTTGATAAGTCGTTCATTTTTGGCCATCCCAAATGTCATCCCCAATTCCTTCGTTCTTGACAAGGACGATGATTCATAGCTGTCAGGTAAGTTTTTTTTTGTTCCACCACCTTATCTTATAGCACAGATGATATCTGTTCGGTGAGGCCTTCCCTTTATCTATGATAGCCGAGGTAGCCATTTGATCTGCTATTTCATTTCCCCTGCTTGGAGTTGTACAAAAATTAGGAGACTAAAGTTATAAAACCAGTCAGTCGCTAGTAAATTAAATGGAACACTTAGCTGTGACTTGTAAGAAGCTGCGTCCAGGAGTGCGTGTTGTAGAGTGTTGAGAATGTTTAAATAGAGACTTGCGATGTGTGATAGGTAGATAGTGAAGGGAGGATGGGGACCACGGAAAGACTACATTAGATTACAAGCCCTCTACCCTAACCACATTCGCCTACTCCATCCACCCTTTTCTTGGCAAGATTACCACTGTATCTCTCTCTCTCCCTCTCACTCCCTCCCTCTCTCTCCCTCTCTAACCTTCCCTCTCTCTCCCTCTCTCTCCCCCTCCTTCTTTCTCTGCTTCTCTCTCTCTCCCTCTCCCTCTCCCTCTCTATCTCCCTCCTTCTCTCTCCCTTTCTCTCTCCTCGCTCCCTCTCTCTGCCTCTCTCTCCCTCCCTCTCTCTCTCTCCCTCCCTCTCTCTCTTCCTCTCTCACTCTCTCTCTCTTCCATGGTACCCACCCCCTCTTCACTACCTAGCTACCATACGTCGCAAGTGCCCATTTAAACATATTCTACCATTCGCACTTCTGGACACAGCTTCTTACAAGCCACAGCTAAGTGCTACATTTATTCTATTTTTCCTTTCCTATTTGTTTTATAGCATTCTTTCCCTATTTCTTTTTCCTGTGTGCTTTTGTATGATTAAGATGAAACTAACCAAAACTAACAACTGTGTGCTCGTTAATTAATGCAGCTGCACCTACTCTTTTTGAAATATTTTAACATTTATCTGCATTTCCAAATCTGGGAAGAAGACAAAGTTGGACATTTGTTCAGTCATTTGCATGTCCCTTGTAGAACTTTCCCTCTCTAACCGCTCTCTTGTAGTCTTCTCGGATGTAAGCAAGATGGCCTGCTGCTGATGCATCCATTCTCAGATCATCAACGATGTCTTGCAACCATCTTCACTTTGGTGTTCCTCTTTCTTTTTTTCCCATTGTGCACCCTTCCAAGATGGTCTTCTATAAATTATCATGACGTTTACTGTGTTCAAAATATTTAAGTTTTCTCTCTTTAATCCTCTTTACTAGACACTATTAAGTTCTTGTATTATGGATATATTTGTTCTTTTCTGTGTCCATGGTATTTGAAGAACTCTTCTGTACCATTTACATTCAAAGCCATTTATGTGTTTCTAAGCTGTTTTGTTAAGTATCCAGGTCTCACAGGCATATGTTGCGATGGGAAAGATGCATGCCCTTAAAAATCTTATGTTTGTAGTTCTATCAGTTCCGCTTCACAGCTTCTTTAGTTATTTTACTTTCTGAAGAGCGATAGATGTCCTTCTTTTAATTTCCCTCATTGTATCTACATTATTAGTTAATAATGATCCAAGATATTCAAAACTCTCCACTTCTTCCAATTTTTCCTCATTCGTATATATTTCAGGTGCCTTATTTATTTTGTCAGTTGTCATCAGTTTAGGTTTATTTGCATTAACATAAAGTTTTTGTTTCACCATTTATTCTTACTGCTGCCTGTTGGTCTAAATACAGCAGTGATGTTAATTGTATTACATTTGTTGGAAATCCCATTTTTTCCCATTTTTCCCAAAGTTTCTAGTGTGTACACAATCAAATGCCTTTGAATAGTCTATAAAAGATAAATATAGATTTACGTTAAATTCCCTGCATTTCTATATTATTATTTATATGTATATTCTGTATAAGATTGTCAACATCATTAGGGATCTCTACAAGGGACATGTTTGTGAGTCAACACAGAAGAAGGAATGAGCAAATGGTTCCAGATTGAAACAGGTGTGAAACATGCATGTGTATTGTCTCTCTTGCTTTTTAGGAATTGCCATAGACTTCATAATGAAAAAAAAATGCTGCACATGTAAATTGGGCATTGATTGAGTACATTAGACCCAACTGGAATCACTTGATTTTGCAGATGATATAACTCTTATAAGTGACAACGTGAAATCAATGCAAGAAAAAACAGATACCCTGTCTTCAATGGCTAGTAAAGTATAACTTGAAATTAACAAGGAGAAAAACAAAAATAATGAAACTTCTCATTAACCATGAAGGAAGATTATACGTAGAAAGAACAGCTGTTGAAGAAGTAAACCAATTTGCATATCTCGGCAGCTACATAGACCAGGATGGTGACACCAGAAGGAATTTAGAATTCAAATTGCAAAAGCAGCATTGACCTTCAAGGATCTTGAAAACATATGGCACTCAAAAGTTATAAGCACAAAAACAAAGTTAAGATTATTCAAATGTGATAGCCAGCCTCATCTATGCATGCGAAAGCTAGCTCTTCCTAGGCCTTTCATCGCTTAGACGACGATTCCGGTTTCTCACGTGGTGCCTTTAGTCGCTGTAGTGACGCTTGATTTGTTTCATTAAAAGCCCGGTGTAATGTTTAGACTATAAACATTTAGTGCGCATGCCCCGTGACTTTTTTTCAAAATGGCCGAAGAATGATTAGTTACGAGGGATGGAAAAAAAATTGAAGTTTTCTGCGAGAAATTTTTGGTGATGTAGATAGGGGTATGGGTGTCTGAGTGGCGAAGTGGTTAGTGCACTGGTCTCTCATGGCGAAGGTCGGGGGTTCGAATACGTCCGGCGGCACCCCAGTCACCCAGCTGTAAAAATGGGTACCCGACTTCTTCTGGAGCTGGGGAAGGAAAGGCAGCCAGGCGTGATACTGACCATATCACCCTCTAGTGTGCTGAGAGGTCAAGGAAAATATGGGCACTAACACCATATCCCTATGTGCCTCTAAGGCATGACAGGGTTACCATTACCTACCTTTTTTTTTAGATAGGGGTATGAACATGTCCTATGACCAGACCACTGTTCTTGAATGTATTCCAAGTAGATCTAGACATATTAGACGACGGGATTAGTAGTTAGAAGGTTATTTCAGACATTATTTTAGCGATAATGCAACACTGAATCACAATACGACATCAACAGGTAGATCTACGCATCTCAGATGGTACGTAGTGTACCTCTAGACTTATACGATGGTAAGTTGGACACGATCAATGTCTAAAAACATCACATTACTTCTTTTTTTTCATTAAAAAGAACTCTGCATTTATGAAATGTTCATACATTTTTAGTTATAATAAGTACACCTTTCACATGGAAAAACTGTTTCATTCACATTTTACTAATATGCTCCTATACATATTAAGACCCGCGCATTTAAGCCGGCACCCAACTGAACGTCCGCGTTTCTTCCTGAGGCATGGAAAGAAAACAATTAAAATAATAGACACGAAATTAGACTCTTTCCGAAACAAATGCCTCAGGAAAATACTTAGTATAAAGTGGAATGAAGTCAAGAACAACGCAGAGATAAGACAGATGAGCAAACAACAATCTTTGTCATGGGTGATCAGAAAAAGAAGATGGACATATGTAGGCCATGTTGATGAGAAGAAACAGAGAATCTCAAAAACAAGCCCTCAAATGGAGCACAACAGGCCGAAGAAAAAGAGGCAGACCAAGTGAAACTTTAAAGAGAACATTGTTAAGAGAGGCCAGTTTAGCGGAAATAATCTTCCTTGATGAGGTTGAAAAGCTTGCCGAAGACAGGAAATCTTGGCAAACTACCATGCGTGCCCTACGTGACGTTCAACATGGTAAGGATGTAGAAGAAGAAGATGTAAGATATATTTTGTATAATTCTATATTGTATGAATTATTATTGGAGGAGAAGAACCCGAACCGACAATAGAAGAAGTTTTATGGACAATAAAGAATCTGAAAAATGGTAAAACACCAGGATATGATGAGATAACAGATGAATTTATTAAAACAGGAGGAAAGGAATGTGCAACAATCTATCATGCATTATGTAAAAAGATATGGCATTCAGGTATTTGGCCAAAGAATGGAAAAGAATTGCATTCATATCACTGCCAAAAAACGGTAACCTGAAATTATGCATATTGTCGCCTTACTTATTTAACTTGTATACTGAAAATATAATGAAGAATGTTAGAGAAAATGTAGACAAAGAATATTATGATGCCAAAACAAATGCCTAAGGAAAATACTCGGCATCAAGTGGAATGAATTCAAGAACAATGCAGAGATAAGACAGATGACTGAACAACAACCAGTCTCACGGGTGATCAGGAAAAGGAGATGGACATATGTTGGCCACTTGATGAGAAGAAATGAGCAGAGAATCCCAAAACAAGCTATCAAGTGGAACACAACAGGCCGAAGAAAAAGGGGCAGACCGCGTGAAACTCTGAAGAGAATATTATTAAGAGAGGCCAAGTTAACAGGCATAAAATCCTTTGTTGAGGTTGAAAGACTCGCCGAAGACAGGAAAAATTGGCGAACTACTTTGCGAGCCCTATGTGACGTCTAACGGCACGGGAAGGATATAAGATATAAGATAAGATAAGATTTATGAAATGTTCATACATTTTTAGTTATAATAAGTACACCTTTCACATGGAAAAACTGTTTCATTCACATTTTACTAATATGCTCCTATACATATTAAGACCCGCGCATTTAAGCCGGCACCCAACTGAACGTCCGCGTTTCTTCCTGAGGCACGGAAAGAAAACAATTAAAATAATAGACACGAAATTAGACTCTTTCCGAAACAAATGCCTCAGGAAAATACTTAGTATAAAGTGGAATGAAGTCAAGAACAACGCAGAGATAAGACAGATGAGCAAACAACAATCTTTGTCATGGGTGATCAGAAAAAGAAGATGGACATATGTAGGCCATGTTGATGAGAAGAAACAGAGAATCTCAAAAACAAGCCCTCAAATGTAGCACAACAGGCCGAAGAAAAAGAGGCAGACCAAGTGAAACTTTAAAGAGAACATTGTTAAGAGAGGCCAGTTTAGCGGAAATAATCTTCCTTGATGAGGTTGAAAAGCTTGCCGACGACAGGAAATCTTGGCAAACTACCATGCGTGCCCTACGTGACGTTCAACATGGTAAGGATGTAAGAAGAAGAAGATGTAAGATATATTTTGTATAATTCTATATTGTATGAATTATTATTGGAGGAGAAAGAACCCGAACCGACAATAGAAGAAGTTTTATGGACAATAAAGAATCTGAAAAATGGTAAAACACCAGGATATGATGAGATAACAGCTGAATTTATTAAAACAGGAGGAAAGGAATGTGCAACAATCTATCATGCATTATGTAAAAAGATATGGCATTCAGGTATTTGGCCAAAAGAATGGAAAAGAATTGCATTCATATCACTGCCAAAAAACGGTAACCTGAAATTATGCATATTGTCGCCTTACTTATTTAACTTGTATACTGAAAATATAATGAAGAATGTTAGAGAAAATGTAGACAAAGAATATTATGATGCCATAACAATTGGAGGTTATGAAATACCAGAGATTAGATATGCTGATGACACAGTATTACTGTCCACAACACAAAAAGGAATGGAACAACTAATTATGTCAGTCCGTAAAAACAGTGAAGAGCAAAACCTCTATCTTAATACGAAGAAAATTAAATTGATGATAACTGACAAAACAAACAAGGCAGCTGAAATATGTATCAATGAGGAAAAATTGGAAGAAGTGGAGAGTTTTGAATATCTTGGATCACTGATAACTAATAATGTAGATACAATGAGGGAAATTAAAAGGAGGACATTTATCGCTCTTCAGATAGTAAAACAACTAAAGAATCTGTAGAAAAGAACAGACAGAACTACAAACATAAGATTTTAAAGGTCATGCATCTTTTCCATCGCAACGTATGCTTGTGAGACGTGGACACTAAACAAAACAGCTGAGAAATACATAAATGCCTTTGAATGTAAATGCTACAGAAAAGTTCTTCAAATATCATGGAAACAAACAAGAACAAATATATCCATACTACAAGAACTTAATATTGAAGAAGGCTGGCTAGTAAGGAGGATTAAAGAGAGAAAACCTAAATATTTTGAACACATTAAACATCGTGATAATCTAGAGAAAACCGTCTTGGAAATGTACATAATGGGAAAAAGAAAGAGAGGAAGATCAAGGCGAAGATGTCTGCAAGACATCGTTGATTATCTGAGAATGGATGCATCAGCAGCAGGCCATCTTGCTCACAACCGAGAGGCCTACAGGAGTGCTGTTAGGGAGGCAAAGTTCCACACGGAACATGCAAATGAATGAATTCATGAATCCTATATTATTCTTATATTGAATATATTATACCTTGTTCATCTCCCATGTCTAAAACTAGCTTGGACCGTGTTGATATCTCCTATTTTCTAACGAAGTCAACCCATTATGATTTTAAACAGAATTTTACTTGCATGACTGATCTGAGCAATGGTAGGACATTCATTCATTCATTCATTTGCATGTCCCTTGAGGAACTTTGAATTCCTAACAAAGTTTCTGGTGTTTTACGCAATCAAATGCCATAAAAGATAAATACAGATTCACATAAAACTCTGTATTTCTCTATTATTAATCTTATACTGAATATATGATCTCTTGATCCTCTTCCTTGCCTGAAACCAGCTTGGGCCATATTGATTTCTCCTATTTTCTTACGAAGTCTATCCATTATGATTTTTAACAGAATTTTACTGGCATGACAGGACACCGCTAGCAAATCGGGAATAATTTTGTGCGGACCTATAGTTTCTGCAGTAAACTTCCGGTTTTCAAAGTGACTTACATCAAGGGAGCAATCATGAGCGAAAGTCAGCAGCGTTATAGTACTGAACTTACTGATGAATATCATTACAAGTATAGGCCGAAAAGGGAGTCTACGTTTTCTCTGTTCAAAGGCAGTGACTTCGATTTGCAGCAGAAGACTTTGACTGGCCTTAAATATGGATTGTACTCTGGTAGGTGTATCTGATTGCGTTTTTTTCCAGTTTTGTGTTTTAAGATTTTGACATGGTGCTGCACTGTATGATGTCCACATTACTTTGAGATATCTGGTTTATGATTTTATTTTTCTGTATCAGCAAACATGAGTTCGTTTAGTGAAGATCTTGAAAACACAGACATCAAATTGGATCGCAACAGACAGCAATGCCCATCTTTACCACTAGGATCGGACCCTACAAAGCAAGCACTATGACAGTCGTCATTCTCTACCACGTGAGCTTGGCTTATGTCGCTCAGAAGTGTTCTTTTTCCTAGATAAAAATGATGAGATAGTATGTAACATTGATAAGATGTTTACTGGACCTAAGTAAAATGTTATACAGATAAAGTCTAGCTTGCAGGTCATCGACAGTGTGTAGTAGTAAAATCAGTTTCAGATTGGTCAGCTCATCATGAAGCATGCTTTGACAGTCTGTCACCATGATTGCTTGTGTTTTGCTGTTCATCCAGCCAAGTGACTACACTAGTGGCCTCTTCTGTTTCCACCTTTCTACTGTAAATGTATGTCACATGCACCTATTCTTTTCTCAACTATCTCTTCATTACATGCAGCAAAGATCCAGAAACCTCTTTGAGGACCTCTGTATTTGTTTTTCTGGCTGTACAGTATTTGCTGCATCCTTCTTCTAAACCACATTTCTGTTGCTTTTAGTTTCTTTATCATCAGTGATATAAGTGTGCTAAACAGCACATTCATTCATTTGCATGTCCCTTGCGGAACTTTGCCTCCCAAACAGCACTCCTATAGGCCTCTCGGTTGTGAGCAAGATGGCCTGCTGCTGTTGCATCCATTTCCAGATCGTCAGCGATGTCTTGCAGCCATCTTTGTTTTGGTCTTCCTCTTTTTCTTTTTCCCATTATGTATTCTTCCAATGCAGTCTTCTCTAAATTATCATGACGTTTAATGTGTCCAAAATATTTAAGTTTTCTCTCTTTAATCCTCTTTACTAGCCAATCTTCTTCAATATTAAGCTCTTGTAGTATAGATATATTTGTTCTTTTTTGTGTCCATGATATTTGGAGAAATCTTCTGTAGCATTTACATTCAAAGGCATTTATGTGTTTCTAAGCTGTTTTGTTAAGTGTCCAGGTCTCACAGGCATATGTTGCAATGGGAAAAATGCAAGCCCTTAAAAATCTTATTTTTGTGGTTCTGTCTGCTCCTCTGCACAGATTCTTTATTTCTTTTATTTTCTGAAGAGCGATAGATGTCCTCCTTTTAATTTCCCTCATTGTATCTCCATTATTAGTTAGTAGTGATCCAAGATATTCAAAACTCCACTTCTTCCAGTTTTTCCTCATTGATACATGTTTCAGCTTCCTTGTTTGTTTTGCCAGTTGTCATCAATTTAGTTTTCTTTGCATTAAGTTAGAGGTTCTGCTCTTCGCTGCACAGTTTTACAAAAAAAAAAAAAAAAAAGTAAAAGAGGGGGGAGAAACAGCATTAAAATACAAGGAGAAAAAGAATACATGGTAATGAAAGAAATCTGTAGATCTGAATAAGGTAGTGCATATGAGCTTGTGTAATCCTCACTCTCTGTCTATCTCTTGTTTGAGTTAAAGATATATAATACAGTTACAGATATACAGGGTGTTTTTAAAGTCTCTCTACACTTTTTATGAACAAAAATCGAACAATGAAGTAAATGACGTCATCACAAAATGTGCTCAGAAAAGTCAATTAATTAGTTAAGATAGTGACAGCAATGATACAACGCTGTTTTTGGTTAGCTGGAATGTATCACTGAAATATTCATTATTACGGGTGTTGGAAATGTCCACCACGGGCTTCAAGACATGACTGTACACGTTTCTTCATATTGTCAAATACATTATGCAGCGTGTCCGTTGTTATTTCTTGATCGGTAATTCTGATTGCTTCTTTCAGGTCCTCAATTGTTTGTACATTATTTTTGTAAACATTTCCTTTCAAGAAACCCCATAGATACTAATCTAATGGATTTAGATCTGGAGAATGAGCAGGCCACGAGATATGTGATTTGTGAAAAATTTCTTCCAAAAAACTGTGTGTTGCTTTAGCTGCGTGTGCAGTTGCACCATCTTGCTGGAACCATGCTTCTTCAATTTCACGTTCATTCAGCTGTTCTAAAAAAGGTTCCAGAATGTCAGTATGGTACCGATCAACATTTATAGTGTTGTTGAAGAAAATTGGTCCAATTAAACGTTTTCTAATGATAGCACACCATACCCCAATTTTCACGTCGTGTAGCGGCATTTCATGAAGTGCATTGGGATTAACACTGCTCCAAATACGATTATTTTGGCTATTAATGTATCCAGATAGATGAAACCATGCCTCATCAGAGAAGAATGTTAAATTGAGTTGACCCATCTTCTTCAACTAAAAATGCTTGAAACCACGTTGAGTGGTTGACTCTGGATTGATTGTCACACTCTTTTAGTTCAGATGCAACAGAAATCTTGTATGGATGAAAATTTAACCGATGTTTAAGAATTTTGTGCACTGTGCTCAGTGATACTTTCACTTCTTGCGACAATTTCCTTAAGGACTTGCATGGACTTTTCAGGATTCTGTCTTGGATATCTAGACATTTTTCTTCAGACACAGCAGGCCTACCAGATCACGGTGCATCTTCCACAGTTCTCATATCATGAAACTTATTCAATAAATTTCTAACCGAAGTGTGATGAGGAGGTTGTTTATCAGGAAATTTTGCTATAAATCTTTGAACAACCATCCGTGTGTATCAACTGCCATTTTGAAACACTTGTTCAACCAAAAAAATTCTTTCTTCCGTTGATAATGCCATTCTGTTTTGAGTGCAAAAAATTATTCCAGCAGATGGCAACCATTCACTGAATTTTTCTTCACAATTGACTGTGCAGTACATTTTTTTATGATGTCAGTTTCTTCATTTTTACATAGAAAGTGTAGTGAGACTTTAAAAACACCCTGAATAATACAGTTACAGATATATGACACAGTTACAGGTGGTGATTGCATTAACCAGCAATTACTGGTAAATTACAGATTAAAAAAGAGAGGGAGAAACTGACATTTTTGGAGGTTGTCAGTTACCATAGCCAGTTTATGTTATCAAAAACCCAGTAAAATGCACCCAGTGAAGTGGGTTGGATCTGAATGATAATGCTCAGTTTACGTGGGGGGGAATCAGTCAGTTTTGTCTGGTTCAAAATGTGAGCATTTTTGTAAAGATTAAATCTCGCCACAGATAAAGTAAGAAAAAAATTTCACATGAACATTTACTTTCTGCTGATGTTTGTAAGGAGCATTTAACTTTACATTAAACAAACACACACACAAAAATTACATTAAGCTAAAAAAAAAAAAAAAAGGTATAAAGTACCGAGTGTTATAATAATAAAACTGGTGTTTCTGAAAGTACTTCTTGCAAAGTAAAAGGTAGGTACAGTTGCCAGTTTCAGAAAATCCTGGCATGATCTCTGCTTACAGACTTTTATGAGTAGTGGCATTAAAAAAAGAAATAGTATTACAGATGTTATTATCTTTCATATGTAACAAGATTCAGAGATTAGCGATTTAAAGTTGATCTGGGCAAAACCTGGAAACTGTCCAGAACTGTCACTAGACTGTTAACAACCAGGAACGTGCATGGCTTACTGAGCAGACGTAGACCAAAAGGCACCTATTCAGGAACCTCACTGCAGACATTAGGAAGCTGCAGTCCATCTGGGTCTGGACTGAAACTTGTTCAGGCCAGAAAACAAGGGGTGGGGGTGGGGGGATGGTGATGTATACCTTACTTGAGACAGTAATGTTGTGTGACAATTATCTTTGGAAATCTGTATGGTTTGTTCAAGACTTGACTGGTCCATTTTAAAGAATGGCAGGAAAAGTTATTACCTTTGCTTCACTTATATTCCTGAGACTGGGTATAATAATCCTCAAGAAATGAATAAGGCAGCAGAGGTGAACAACATTCTCACCTTGGATGGGCAAGGACAACAGGACTTGGTTGCAGTGTTTGTCCCAGTATAAAAGGGAGTAAATCAGATCTTCACCATGAACAAACAGCAAGGAACATTTGTAAGTCACAAATGTGAGCTTCCCTGTATCCAGCCTGTTGAAGCACTTGAACAACTCGCAGACCTCTGGAAGTCATGTTAAAAAAAAAAAAAGGTAAAGGTAATCCTGTCATGCCTTAGAGGCACATGGGGATGTGTTGTTAGTGCCCATATAGTGCTTGACCTGTCAGCATACTAGAGGGTGATGTGGTCAGCTTTATGCCTGGCCACCTTTTCTTCCCCAACTCCTGATGAAGTTGGGTACCCATTTCTACAGCTGGGTGACTGGGGGTGCCTCCGGTCGGATTCAAACCCTCGACCTTTGCCATGAGAGACCAGTGCACTAACCACTTCATCACTCAGATGTCCCTGGAAGTCATGACCTTGAGAGATCTCCCTTCGCCCTCAGTAGAGTATTAGATATTTAGAGGGTAAAAAAAAAAAAGCTTGTCTGTGGACGATGTGTAATCTAATGATTTGAGAACTTGAGCTGTGTCACTTTCAAGAAAAAGAGAATTTCCCGCCTGTAATTCATGTAAATATTTTCTTCTCATTTTATTTGATGATCTTGAGTTAAGTCGCACAAATTCTAAATCACATTTTTACAGGAATTTTGGCTGCAATAGTTTCGTTCGAAGCAGAGATTCCTTTTGTGCTGTCAAGACAGATTGAGAGGAGCTTTAAACATGGAACACCCTGGGGTATGTATCTCTCTCTGAACCTTAAGTGCCCAGGGCACATGGGGCTTCCGCAAGGGTTTTCCACAAATGCCTGTCCTTCGCCTTTTTTTCTGCTCTTGCCCAGGTGAGCACTCTATTGCTCAACATCCTTTCTGTTGTTCTTCTCCATGTCTCTTTTGGTCTACCCTTACTTCTGTTCCCCTGTGGTGTCCATCTTAGTGCTATTTTTGGTAGTGAGTTATCAGTCATTCGGAACACATGTCCCAACCATTGCCATCGTCTTTCCTCAATAATTGTTGTCAATGGCTTCATCTGCATTTCTGGCAATGAGATGTTATTTCTTATGGTGTTTGGCCAAAATATCTGTCTGATTCTTCATAAAAATTTAGTCTGGAAAGAATTCAACTTGTTTTCTATGATTTTGGTGATTTTCCAGCATTCACTTCTATAGAGTAGTACACTTAAAACATTACTCTTAAATATCCTGATTTTCATATTTATGCTTAGTTTTTTTTATTTCCATATAGTCTGCAGCACTGCAAATGCCTGGTTTGCTCTAGTAAGTCTGCTGTTGATGTCCTCTGTGCTGTCTCCATTTTCTACTACTCTGCTGCCGAGGTATACAAATTCGTTGACCTCCACCACTAACTTGCTATCTACTCTGAGTACATTTTTGTTCTTCACATTTTGCTTCATTAACTTTGTCTTTCCTACATTGATCTTTAGTCCTATGTTGTTTGCATTCTGAGTTAGCTGGTTTATTTTATCTTGCATTTCTTTGTGGCTGCTGGACAGTAGACAAATGTCGTCCGCAAAGTCAAGGTCCTCCAGCACTGTGTTGAGGGTCCATTGTAATCCTCTGCGTTTGTCTGATGTTGCCTCCTTCATTAACCAGTCTATTGCCAAGATAAATAATATTGGTGATAGTACACATCCCTGCTTCACTCCTGTTTGTACCCTAAAGCTGCTGGAGGTATGTTCTCCACAGATCACTTTGCACTGAAAACCCTCATATAGGGCTTTGATTACAGTAACTATCTTATGGGGGAGGCCATGCCATCTTAGGATTTTCCACAGTGCATCTCTGTTGACACTGTCAAAGGCTTTCTCAAAATCTATAAATAATGCATATGTTGTGCTATGCCACTCATTTGCCTGTTCTAATATTTGTCTAAGTACAAATATGTGGTCTATGCATGATCTTCCTTTCCTAAATCCTGCCTGCTCTTTTCGAAGTTTTCCTTCAAGTGCTGGTACAATTCTATTGATGATTATTCTGCAAAATACTTTACTGGTGAGTGGCAGTAGGGTAATGCCTCTCCAGTTCCCGCAGTCTCTGAGGTCACCCTTCTTTGGTAGTTTTACTATAAGACCAGTTTTCCACTCCTCTGGAGCTTTTTCTAGATCCCAAATTTGTTGTAATATCCGACAAAGTTGTTTTGGTGTTTCTGTTTCATCTGCTTTCAACATCTCAGCAGTCACTTCATCTTCACCTGGTGCCTTGTCTAATTTTAGCTTCTTTATTGCCTCCTTTACTTCACTTATTGTTATTGGTCCTTTATTGATGTTTAGTTCCGTTTTTGCTTCAGGTATGTCTGTTGCTTGTGTTCTGTTTAGTAGTGTGTTAAAGTGTTCCCTCCATCTTTCAATTTTTTCTCTTTCTCCACTGACCAGTTGTCCCTTTAGTGTCCTTACTGCACTCTCACATCTTGTGCTGAAGTTACCTGTCATCTGCTTTGTGATTTTGTATATGGTTTTCATGTCATTTGCATATGCTGCTTTCTCTGCTGTTTCTGCTAAGTTGTCATAGTATTGACGTTTATCTTGACGGCATGATTCCTTCACTTCTTTGTCTTTTTGTGCATAATTACTTAACACTTGTTCTTTTAGCCTTTGTGATTTGGTGTTCAGTAATTTTTTCTTGATTTCTTTTCTTTGCTCTATCTTTTCCCATGTGGTCTTGCTTATCCATTCCTCTTTTCTCCATTTCCGATATCCCAGCACCTCTTTTGCTGTTTCCTGTAGCATTTTATTGAACTCTAGTATGGACATTTCTGCTTCATCTTGTAAGACACTGAAGCGGATCTTAAGTACTATTGAGAATTCGTTCCTTGTTTGCTGGTCTTTCAGTTTTCCTGTATCAAAATGTATTTTTTTCTGTGTTCTCCGATTTTGGCTTTCCTTAATTTTAGTTTTATTTTTGCTACCAGAAGGTTGTGATCACTTCCTACATCTGCTCCTTTCCTTGCTCGCAGTATATGATCAATTTGGTTTTCTGTGGTTTTATCTGGGGACCTCCAAGTCACTTTATGGATGTTTTTATGTTGGAAAATTGTCCCTCCGATGGTCATCATATTTTCTTCACAGAAACTGCACAGTTTTTCTCCATTTTCATTTATTTCTCCGATTCCTTCTTTTCCCATGATTCTTCTTCTATCTTCATTTCCCTCGCCTACTTTTGCATTGAAATCGCCCAAGATGAGTAGCATATCATGCTTGGGTATTGTTTCTACTGTTGCTTGGAGGCTGTTGTAAAAATCTTCTTTTAATTCCTCTTCAGCTGCTTCTGTTGGTGCATAACAAACTATAATAGACAGCTTCGTGAATCTTGAGTTGAAGCGTGCATATAATAATCTCTCATTTATTGGGGTCCATTTCAGCAATGCTCTTGATGCTTCTTTTGTTATAATCAGTGCTGCTCCTCCTTCATGAAGATCTTCTTTACCTGACCATATTATTGTATCTTCTGTGTACTGTGTTGTTAATTTCCTTCTGCCTTGTCCTGTCCATCTTGCTTCTTGTATTCCTAGTATGTCTAGTTTGTATCTGTGCATTTCCTTGATGGTTTGTGCTAGTTTTCCAGTCTGGTTAAGTGTTCTTACATTCCAGCTGCCTATTTGCATCTTGTGTTTAGGTACCAGAAGGTCTGCAGTCAGGCTGGGGACTTCCAGTGGCTGGCTTTCATCCACAACCTTCATGGGCTCAGTTTCCTGATACGCATTTCTCTTCCAGCTGCATTTGTTTTTTCCCTTGCTTCCGTTTCTGTAGCAGTCTGATAGTTTTTTTACCAGATAGGGTTGCTGGCCCTATGCTGAACCCTCCTTAGTCGCCTTTTACGATCATGTGTGATAGGGTACAGTGGTCCTATTCTTTGCAGATCCCGGGTACCACATGGGTGGGGGTATGTATGAAACACTGTTATTTTACAATTTCATTGCTGAAATGCTATCTTGTCTGTTTTCAGATTTCAAGATTTTTATTTCATTATGAGATTGCTATAAAGTAGGTTTCATTTGCGTGCTGTGTTTCTCGTCTCTAGTGATATGATTTCATTATGAGATTGTTATAAAGTAGGTTTCATTTGCCTGCTGTGCTTCTTATCTTTAGTGATATGTGGTACGGTGTATGGACTGACAGTAGCAACAGCTGCCAACATCAGGCATAAAGAAGATCTCTGGAATCATGCTTTGGGAGGTGCAGCAGCAGGAGCTGTGATGGGTTCTTGGTGTAAGTGAACTTATCACTTCCTTCAGTATTGTTGCTAAGGAGCAGATTGTATTTTATTATCATTTCTTTCAGTGTTATTGCTAAGGAACAGAGTGTATTTTATTATCATTTCTTTCAGTGCTGTTAAGGAACAGAGTGTATTGTATGTGTAAGAAATGAGGATATAAGTGTGCTATAATAAATGCAAGTAGGTTCTTGTAGTAAATAAAACTTGGAGGGGAACTTCAAGAATGCCCATGCTCTGCTGCTGAGCTATCATTAGGAGCTTAAAAGCAGACAATACAGGTTAAGAGCTTAAAAGAGGGGAATACATGTCAAGAGCTTAAAAGTGGGGAATACATGTTAAGAGCTTAAAAGCAGACAATACATGTTAAGAGCTTAGAAGCAGAGAATACGGTCCCAGTAAAGATTTTTATCATTCATTTCTGTTCACAGATAGGTCACCTTTATTAGGTCAGGCGGCAGCAGTCATCTTTGCAGCAGTTGCAGGTGGAATGAAGTACGCAACAGATATTGGTCATGGGCTAATGTACGACGTTCGTAAAGAGCATCCCATTAACCTTTACCGTACTGGCTGGTTCGTTGACCGGCCAGATCCAGAAGGGATAAGAGATGAAGACAAGAATGATTCATTTCGATCCTATAAGCCATAGGTCGAAACTAGAGAGAACTTGTGATCTTTTCTGACTATTTTGTCACATGGTTTTGTTGGTGGTTTGTTGATAGTTTGTGGAAATAGGTCAGATGCTTTTGTAATGAATAGAAAAACTGATCCCTTTTCTGTTAATTTACAAAAAAAAAAAAAAAAAAAAATTCTTGAACCAGCATCTCTTCAGAAGCAGCAGTTTATTCTTAAAACATTCTGCTGAGCAAAGCATAATTTCATGAAACTGCTAGATGTAAAGAAGACTGCTAATTACATAATTTAGTTAGTTCATCCTCTTGGGCCAAGGGCGGCGGACAAGGCTCTCCATGTCTGGCGATTCTTTGCTACTTACTTTAGATCTTCGGTGTTTCTGATGAGCAATTACATTAGTACTATATATATGTATTTTTTTCAAGCTCACATGTGTAGTAAGTTATTAGAATCACATAACTATCATTCAGATAATTCGTTTGGTTCAAGATTATGGCTGGGCAGTTCAACTGTGTATATTTGAAGCAAGTTTTGTCACTATGCTGTGCTCCTCGTGAACTGTTATCTGTGCAAATACTTTTGTTCATGTATCTCTTGTTCATGTATCTCTAGCAATCTTGAAAACAGAAAAGATCCAATCATCATAGCTGTGTAGTCAGTATACCAAGCTTTCGACACCAGCTAATCCATAAATGGCAAATTTGTACCAGATCCACCAAAAATTGCTTCCAGCTCCGAGTTGTGAGTTCTTCTACTGTGTCAGCCATTCATAGACGGTACGTTTCTTCCAGTCTTTGTCTCCGTGACTCTTGATTCCACAGGCCTCCATGCCTACTCACAGTAGAGTCAGTTTCTAGGGACATGAGTGCCTCTTTATCACAACACCCTGAAGTTATTTACATTTTTCGCACTCATATCCCTTGATATTAGATCATTATTGTGGCGTCACATCATGTGTGATACCCTAACAAGACTGAGACTGAGATACGACTGAGTTTTGTTAGTGTCTGGAATGAAACTGACAAGAATGTGACACTTGTTACTTTTGTTTAAAGAGAAAAAAAAAAAAAAGCTAAACTGAATTATTTTAGTCTGCAACAGATTAAAAAAGATATATTTTTCTCTTTAACGCTTTAAATATGGTTTGGCCATATTTTCATGAGTTTTTGGTAGGCTAAAATAAAGAAAAACCCAATACTATCCACGTTTACATTTTTTCATGAATATTTTGAGTGTGTGAATGTGTATGCTGGTTTTGTTTATCATACCTAAGTAAAATTATTCTTACATATTATGTCCTTCCCATGCTGTTTAATGTCATATAGGTTCGCATGGTAGTGACATTTAATGGCACAGAAAGGATGTAAGATGTAAGAATTTGGCCTCTCTTAACAATGTCCTCTTCAGAGTTTCACGTGGTTGACTTGTAAGTAAAATTACTGAGGGGAAAAAAAAAGCAGATGAGAAACATGAGGTCGAGAGAGAGAGAGAGAGAGTACAGATTCCCAAATGCAAATTTTATCTCATGATCTGGGATGATGTATCAGGTAAATACAGTGTGAATTTTATCTCATGATCTGGGATGATGTATCGGGTAAATACAATGTGAATTTTATCTCATGATCTGGGATGATATGTCAGATAAATACAGTCCAAATTCTATCTCATTATTTGGGATGATGTATCAGATAAATACAGTGAGAATTTTATCTCAACATGGCTACTGTGAAATCATTAATATCTGGAAACTAATCAATTGGATTGCTTCCTTGAATGCATCCTTTCTGTACAATCATTGCTTCATTGAATGTATCCTTTCTGTACAATCATTGCTTCATTGAATGTATCCTTTCTGTACAATCATTGCTTCATTGAATGTATCCTTTCTGTACAATCATTGCTTCATTGAATGTATCCTTTCTGTACAATCATTGCTTCATTGAATGTATCCTTTCTTTACAATCATTATTTATTGCCACAACCAACTTTTTTTTCCTGCAAAAGCAAAGACTGCTTGCAGGAAAATTCGATCAGGTGTTGAAAGTATCTTCACGTTGTGAGAATAATTAAAGCATTTTTTAAATAACTTTCAGAAGTTCACAGCTCAGATAATAAAAAAAATACATTATTTATTAAAGAAAATAAATGCCAAAATTCATTCATTCATTCCTTTGCATGTCCCTTGCGGAACTTTGCCTCCCAAACAGCACTCCTGTAGGCCTCTCGGTTGTGAGCAAGATGGCCTGCTAATGCCAAAATAGATTATGTAAAACAGCAAAATTCAAGGAGATTGATTTCCGTCTTGTAGTATTTGCACACCGTAGGGGTGAGAAGTATAGTACCTTCACATATCTAAGTCTAGAAGTAACACATTGTTGGCAGAAATGCAGATGAAGCCACTGACAGTAATTGGTGAGGAAAGACGCTAGCGATGGTTGGGACATGTGCTTTGGATGACTGACATCTCACTACCAAAAATAGGACCGAGATGGACGTCATAGGGGAACAGGAGTAAGGGTAGATCAAAGGAGACATAAAGAACAACAAAGAGGATGTTGAGCAATAGAGGACTCACCTGAGCAAAAGTGGAAACAAAAAAAAGGTGAAAGACAAACATTTGTGGAAGCCCCATGTGCCTTGGGCACTTAAGGTTCAGAGAGGGAACGGGAGAGAGATATCTAGGCCATTACAGCAGTTGAGGTAGGGATGCTGGCACCTGCCCTTTCTTTCTCTTCCTAGGGAAGCCACAGGTGTGCAATTTTTTTATTTTTTTTTGGGTCTAGGTGAACCCCAGTGCCAGTTGGTCAGAAAAAATTCCATCCAGGAACAAAACATAAACTGGGGACCTTCTGATCGGCAAGCAGGTACACTAACAGCTACATTACTGTGGCACTGTGTTGCAAATACTTAGCATAAAAATTGTATTAGGCCTCAGAAACTGCTGCAATCAAAATTTGATGCGAATCGGTCAAGCAGAATAGAGCCAGTCAACATACGGTGGCGTTGTCAGTTACTGTAGTGTAATGGAAGTTTTGAGGAAGAGGTTGGAGCATGTATGAACTTGTCTGAAAAATACAAGGGTGATGATCCTAACTACCTAAGAAAATGAAAGCGTTGTATGCTAATTAAAAATAACTTGTGCAGAAAAACACTGCCCCAGTTTTGAAACAGATGCAATAAATATGATACTGCAGTATATTTCCTTCTGCTGTCTTTACTAAAAATATCACATCTAAAGTTTTCATGTCCCACTTTCCCCAGACAAGTTTACAGTTATCACATTCCACTTTTCTCACACAGATCTACAGTTATCATGTCCAACTTTTCTCACACAGATCTACAGTTATCATGTCCAACTTTTTCCTAAACTATATCAAATGTATGTATGATTACCATGTTTCACAACCATATCATATCCACAGTGTCATGTCCAACTTTCTCCAGACTATATCAAATCTATAGTTATTGTGTCCAACTTTTCCCATACTATATCACATCTATAGCTATTATGTTCAATGTTTTCCAGACTATATCAAATCTACAGCTAGCACATTCCACTTTTCCAACACAAATCTACAGTTATCATGTCCAGCTCTTCCCAGACTATATCAGATCTATAGTTATTATGTTCTACTTTCCCCAGACTATATGAAATCTGTTGCTGTTATGTCCCACTTTTCCCAGGGCATACCAGATTGATAAGCTATTGTGCTCCACTTGGAAAGACTATATCAAAACCCACAGTTACCAGGTTAAATGTCTCCCACCCTAACTCACATTAGTGGAAAATTTAGCATTAGTCAGTCTAGACTTCAGAATCCTGCTAGATTATACAAGATCATCATAAAGTCATTACTTGATTAAGAAAAATCGTATCATAAAAAAGTGTGCTAGAAAGAAGCACGAAAGTTGCGGCATTACATAGGCTAAAGTGTTTTTTTTTCCTTTATAAAAGTAGTCCTACACTGCCAAGAAACCTAACATGGCCAGTCTAAAGAAGACTAGCAGTTGCATCACAGAAACTAGCACAAATGAAGAGTATGTGGCAAGGTACCAACAAGAAAACAAAGTTATGTTTACTAAGAGCATACATATTCCCAGTGGCAAGATATGGCTGTGAAACATGGACGTGTAACAAGTCACTAAAAAGGAGAATAACAGCATTTGAAATGAAATGTTACAGAATGGCACTTAAAACATCATAGATAGAGCTAAAATCGAATGAAGAGATACTAATCGGATTAGGTGTCGCAGAAAACTGGCTCATTAACGCCATAAAAATTAGAAAGCTGAGATACTTTGGCCACATCAAGAGACACAATAACTTGGGAGAGACTGATAGTAGAAGACATAGCAAAAGAGAAGAGGGATAAACTCACCGCAGGTGGACTCGGGACATCATGGAAAGTCTGAATGTGTCACTGTGAGACACTGGTTAGCCTGCACAAGACTGTATTGCATTCAGGGAGACTTTTAGAGGGACAATGTTCTAGAAAGGATGTGTCACACGAATGTGATTGTAGTGTCGCAACCATTAGTATTCAGGCCCAAAAGTGAGTGTTCAGTGTGGTCTAATACACAATAGTGTTATTGGAACTTTCTTTTCTTTTTAACAGAGCCTTGCGGCTCTGCAAAATTTTCAGCAAAATCTGTCTAGACTTTGCATTGCACTTCTGAAGAGTTTCAGTTAATTGTTAGTTTTCCAACAGAATGGTAAACTGCTATAATGGGACTCATTTGTTCATCAGTTCTTGAATCCAGACTTTCATAACCAATGGATCGGGAGGAATGGTTTAGCATCCTGTTCACTGAATATTAACAGTCTTGGCCTGTCTGTTGTGTTGTTTTTTGTATGTGGTCCTTGCAAAAGGTTTTTGCCAAAATATTGGATTGTTGTATGTTCTTCATTTATATGTGCCCATCTTACTTTCTGGCTTTCTTGTTTCTACCCACTTTCCACAGTCTGTCTATAAGTATTTGTGACACCATACCATACATCTGTATGTATCTTCATGACTTTTTTTTAATGAAAGTATTGAGGGCAGAGAGTTCAAGTTCTTGTTTTCCCTTGAAGGCAAGGATAATGGATACTCTAGCGAGGCAGGAGATTGAATATCACTTAGGTGTTCTCCTGGCAATAAGCAGAGCACACGTTGAAATGCAGGAACAAAGTAAAAGAAAGAAACTTCTTGAATTGAGGTAAAATTTGAAAAGAAAAAAAAAACAGGTTTGTACATAGCATAGTTTTTATGTAATAAAGGTTTGAAATCAGGGAAATACTATATGCTCACCTTCCATAATCATTGTTAAAAAAAATAAAGTATACTGCACTTTCTCTAATTTTTACTCTGGATTATATCTGAGACTTGTCAACTGCACCAACATTTTGTGTTAGAAAAATATGAAGAAAAGAAGCACTGTGGTTACAGGAGAGAGTGATAATTAGTGGCATTAATTATATCCAGAAATAGTTTTAACACAACTTTTGACATTTTAACTTTATAATCAAAATAACAAGTAATACCATAGTCATTGCAAAATGGAACATTAGAAGCCTGAATAAAAAGAAGGCTGAAGTGATGGTCATCTCAAAAGAATACCACCAAAATGTAGCATTACCATCAATGGCACAGAACTGAAACAAGTTGATAGACTCTAGTACTTAGGAACAATTATAACAGCTGATGGGGAATGTCACAACGAAATAAAAAGCAGATGTGCTCAGGCCAAGTCAGCATTCCAGAAAATGAGAAACATGTTGTGCAATAGATCCATATGAATGGAAACAAGATTCCAAGCACTTAAATGTTACACTGAGCCAATTTTGTTTTATGGATGTGAAGCATGGTCCATAAATAAGAGAGTGCAGTGAGAAATGGAGACCATGGAAATATTGTTCATAAGAAGGATGATGAAGATACCATGGACAGCTAAGAAAACCAATGACTAAGTCTTAAGAGAGGCTGGAGTTAAAGAAAAATTACACCTAAGATCAGAGGCTGACAAGGGAGATTTGTAGGACATTTTCTGAGAAGAGGAAAATTGGACCACTCTGTGGCAACTGGAAAAATTAAGGGAAGAAAAGACAGAGAGAGAAGTTACTGGGTGGGCTGTCAGTGTGGCTAGGAAGAAAGTCACCGGTGGATCTCATAATCAAGTCTAAAGACAGGGAATTGTGGAGAGAAATGATCACATACGCCACGCAGCATGGCACTTGATTGATTGAATCAAAATAAAGATAAGCATTACTGCATGCTGTTTAAAACAACAACAAAAATAGAAGAAAAAAAGAATGTGAAATATACATAGAATGTAAAAAAAATGAAAAACCTAGTGGCAGACTGAAGCAAGAGGAGTTCAAGAATTCCATTGTCTAAGATATCTGTTTGCATTTAGCTAAATTTGTCAGGATGATAAATCCAACTTAGGCACCTCTCCTATCATTCATTTTCTCAGAGAGACTGGCCACTGACCATATAGTTTCAGTCAGATTCCATCAAAGAGCTGACATTCTTGGAAGATATTCTTTTCTATCTACGCACTGCCCCACTGATGATAGGAAGGAAAGAGAGACAAGCCAACATTTTACAATCACTTAAAATTATTTTTGCAAAAGGGTCTTTTCAATTATATGAAATTATTTAATGCCAGATCTGATCTGCCATACAAATACTTCACAGTTATGTCTCAGTGAGATTGTGCTTATTGTCCCTCCGTATGACAGACAAAGAGATCATGTACGTTTTATTCTAGTTTACACAGACAGCGGCAAACTACCAATGCTCAACACAGCTGATATAAAACATAAGAAATTCTGTGTATCATACATAAAGCTAGTTTCTTCCTATGATTTTCACATTACAAATCTTTATTACTCTGTGAAATCTTGAAGGGGGGGGGGGGGGAACATGAAATATTATCCTTCCACAGGGCTAGATACTTTCTTATGTCTCTAAATACATTCACTTTCTTCTTCTCCTGATCTTTCTGGAACTACAAACTGTTGGTCTGTGTAGCAGATGCTAAAACCACATGCTTCACATTTGATGGAGTGTGATCTATTCAGGCTTTCATTAAACCTGGAGTTAACCCAAGTAGAAAGCTTCCTGAGATAGTTCCCACCATGAAGGGAAACAACAAAACAAAACGGAGAAGATCAAAGAACACACAGAGAAAGGATATAAAATGAGTGTTCTAAAAGCAGCAGAATTCACATGGAGTGACTTGGAGAACAAAAGCCAAAAATAGAAATGATTAGAAAGTATTTGTCTGTGGCTTATGCTCTAGGCAAGGGACTATGGATTTGACTGATCAGTTGATACCCCATTGGCTAAGATGAAAGAGCTTGTTTTAGGAGAACCACAAAGAGACAGAAAAGGCTGTCGGCCAGCTTTTGGTTTGGAGCCGAAATAACTGAAGGAGCTCTTAAAAAGCAACCTTTGCTTCCTTTGGATGCTTACAGTTATCGCTACTATAATGGCTGCTAAAACTCTGGAATTAGAACAGCTCTTTTGCTCATTGCAATCAATGCCAAGCTGAAGCATCTGCACTTTGTGGTGCCAGACAGTATTTTTGTTATAGCCGAAATACTGTGCCACTGAAATTATCTCTTTTTTTTTCTGGCAAGGCTTGAGAACGTGATCAGCACACATGGACCTGTGTGTTGTTAAAGCTAGGTACAGTTTTATGTATTTACTGAATTAGCTCATTGTGTGCTAAATGTGTTGGACAACATTTTAGAAAAAAAAAACTTGGTGACCACATTCAAAGACACCTCTATGACATTTCCAAGAATGCTTCCAAGCAAGTCCTAAATCATGTAAGTGGCTCCAACAACAGAGATAAGTTAGACTTCCAAACAGTTCTGTTCTTAGCTGGATAAAGTACATTTGTTCGCTCTTTACATTTTGTTCATGTCATTTCTTTTGTTCATAAGGATCATTCTTTAAAAAGAAAGAAAAAAAACATGGCAGATCATGTGGATCCACTTGGCATCTGATTCAGTCTTTCCTCTTGAAATATTTGTTTTGCAGTGTTCGCTGGGTTGCTTATTTGGGCTCTAGCTTGATTGTCTGATGGATCTGTCTTGCTCATTATGTGATATATCCACATATCCTAGAAACACAGAAGCTTGACTTTATTTCTGTGGTATGCTGGTGGTCAGCTGTTGCAGACCATTTTATGGTGACCTTATTGTTGGACTTCAGATTGTCCTCCAGGGAAGTAGTGATGCCCCCTGGACATGACAGTATTTGATCACTGATGTTTTCTATTGTGATTCTGCCAGGACTTGGAACAGAGATTTTCACACAGTTAATTTACTTGTGCTCAATACCCATTTTAACACTTTATGAAAGGGCCCCAGACTTTTATATTTATCTATAGAAGAACTATGTGTAGGAATAACTTGTGTATAGCTTCAGTGGTGGATGTTTTTAGGAGATATCTGGATATATCTTGTTAGCAGATGATGTTGGAGTTTAACTATCTTGGTAAATTGTAAAGGTAAGGGTAAAATTCCCGTTTCCAAGCTATTATGGCATAGTGGGGATATGGTCATCATCATCAGGTGCCGTGCTGACTGGTGTTGGCTATTATACTTCTCTAGAGTACACGATCCTTCATGCAGGCCATCAGTTCAGTTGGTGATCTCCTCTCACACCATCCCATCAGACTGTCCAGTATCATTTCTCTTGGTCTTCCTCTTGATCTTCTTCATAATATTTTCAGCTCCCCCTCTTCTCATTGCATGTCCTATGAAAGTACATTGTCTCTCTCTTATTTTTTTTACAAGATTTTTTGTCTCTCCAGCTCTTCTCATACATTCTTCATTAGTTATTGTTGCTGTCCAGGGGATTCGCAACATTTTTCTAATAAACCACATTTCTGCTGCTTCCAGCTGAATAAGCATAATTCTTCTTGGGAGCTACAACAGTGGATTTCCCGTTGCCTTCTGTCGGTTTGTGTACGGACTCTCCACTAGCCTCTGGACTCCCTGTCCTACCCGCAAAGCAGCGGGAGCGAGAGGTTTTAAGGCGCCTCTTACCCGCCAGGTATTCCCTTCACTGAGCACCTGAGGCACTTTATAGGAGTAGTAGGGAATATGGTGTTAGCTCATATTTCCAAGACAAGATCTTCAGCGCATGAACGTGTGATGTGGTCAGTGTCACACCTGGCTGCAGTTACCTTCCCAGTTATCTCTGGTACCCATTTTTAGAGGCTGGGTGGACCCCAGGACCTTTTTTTTTTTTTTTGGTGTGGTGGCCCCAGAAAAACATCTCCGCTACTGGACTTGAACCCAGTACCACCAGATTAGTAGACCGCGCAATAAGTTGTGTATCCTCTAACAGGGGGATACAGGATATAACTTGTAAAGAAATGCTTCCCTTATCTGTGTGACCTAAAATAGGAGCCATATGGTTATAAGTAGTCCAGACTTTAGTCCTAGGCTAACACTAGGTCTTCATTTCTCCATCTGCTTTCTGCATTGATATTCTCATCTAAACCTTTTCTGTTATCCTGCCTGCTCCCAGGAATGCAGTCCAGCATCAGATCAGACTTAAAACCCCAGCATCATAATGTCAAGTTGTTCGCCATCTTTCATTGTAAATCCACTACCTTGCCACTTGCATCATTGATTTGATGTTTCAAAGCGCACATATTCCAAAGAAATTTACATCAAAGGTCATTTTTTTCCCTCATCCCATTATTTATACTCGGGTCCAGCTTTGAGAGAAAAAAAAACGGTCTCAAAATTATCTATTTTCATGTATTTCCTAAACATGCCTTTCTCAGTATTTTTCACATTGTTTTTACAGTTTTTTCCATTATTAAAACTAATGAAAGAATTTCAGCCACAGAAATGATTGTTCATTTTGTCTGTTCAGTAACAGTATACACAACTAGACATGGCTTTACAGTCATGTTGCTTCAAAAACCTCGAAAGAAAACTCTACAGAATAAATACATTGTTGTTTAAAGTCTTTCATTGTACCCACGATTGTCAATGCCCCCGCTGCTTAATACATCTTGTCTGTCATCTTCTGAATCTCTATTTTTAGCCAGAAACTCTCTCTTGCTGTCCTTATTGTTAGTCACAGATTGTTTTCTTTGATCTTTTCTGCCGTTACTTTTAGCTGGAAATTCATTTCTGTCATCTTCGCTGTCTTTGTCGGAGCTGTTCTCTTGCTGCGCCCTGTCTTCTTCGTCCATTCGCTGTAGATCAGCCTTGGAGTAGTGGAAAACTATCCCGGCTCCGAAGCAATCCCCAAGAACATTTATCACCGTCCTGAACCTGTCCCTGAGAACAGAGCAACAAGATCGTGGTTTATTGGTGTGGTAACCATGGAAACAGTCCACAGTCATGGACCAATATAAATATTAATTTGTTTATACAGTAAGGATAGAAATGTTCCATAAAAAAATAAAATAAGAGAATCATGATTTACTGGTACAATAATGATGGGAATATTCCATATAAAAAAAGAGGAGGAGAATAAGAGAGTCATAATTTACCGATACAGTTAGGATGGAAATACTGTATTCCATAGAAAGAAAACAAGAGAGGCATAATTTATTTATACAGTAAAGATGGAAATATTCAGTTTAGAAGTAGGAAAAAAAAACCCAAGAGAATCATAGTTTACCGATACAGTAAGGATGGAAATATTCCATATAAAGAAAACAAGGGAATCACATTTCATTTAAAACATACACACACACACACACACAGAGAACAGAGAATGCAGAGAGTGATAATTAATGAGATGACAAATGAGACGTTTAATAAGCATGTAACAAGAGGAGATAAATTCAGAAATGACACAACCAGACTAGGGGCAGCTTTAAACTACTTTCAGAAACAAAAAAAAAAAAAAAGAGTCAGTGGTCAGGTCACGTTACACAAGTACCACCAGACGGTTTGAGAACACTTAATCACTCAGGAATTTAATCACGCAACACTTAATCCTTGATTAAATTTAATGTATTTAAATAAATAATGTTTAGATAATTCATTTAATTTCATCTTGAGGAGGAAAAAAGAAGATGAAATTTAAAGTCACAATGTCTGATTAAGTATCGATACAAAACATCAGACAGCAGTGCACAGAAAACACGCTGAAAACAGAAACAGAGGAGGAGGTTGCCCATGAAGAAGAAGAAGAACGAAGGGAATACCAGAGTCCTGACAGGAAGTATATTTGCCCTGTTGACACTCCAACGCACATTAAGGAGGAGACAAGACAAGACTTCTTCCGCGCTCGAAGTTGTTGGCCACGTCAGGTCCCGATCCTTGTCAACGGGGCAAAGCCCGAAGTCTTCTCCAGGTCCTGATAGGAGCCCCTTAACTTTTTTTTGTTGTTGTAATCATTGATGATTTCTCTGCACTTTTTTTTTTAAGCGGCTATCACAATTTTGTCTTCAAACATTTCTGCATAGCCTGAAAGTTTATGTCTTTGACAAATTACTGTTCTATTTCATTACATAAGACGTATATGCTCTACATGAGTTATCTTACCTTGGCTGCTTGAATCCACTTCTCTGGTTATTAATAATAGAAAACTGAAATGTATGTTGTTGTCGTGTTTGACATTGAAGATTTTATAAAGCATGTAAAACCTTTTTTTTTCAATTCTTTGTTTCAGTTACTTTTTTGTAATTTAACGGTTAAAAAATAATCACCCGTATTATTTTTTTTATATCCTACTATAATTTAGGCACATTATCTTTCACTTTTCTTACTGTAAATAGTTGTTTCCAATGATTTTTGTTTTTGTAGGAAAATAGGAAGCTGGCGAAGAAGGGCCATGCCTTTACTATTTTCCCTAGCGATGGAAAACTCACAACACAAGGAAAACTTTCCAGAATCCTCTATATGTACAGAATTGTGAACATACATTGTATGCATATATTAATACTTACAGGAGCCAATCAATTGCAAGGATCATTGCGACGTCATCAGTTGGAAAGCCCACAGACGTCAAAACAATAACCATGGTTACCAAGCCAGCTTGTGGCACGCCAGCCGCGCCAATAGCTGCCGCAGTTGCTGTGATACTGTTAATGTTCGAGAAATTTGGGGGGGGGGGGTAAACGAAAGAAAAAGAAAACTATAGAGTACGTAATGATACATTTATTTTAATTAGACTGATTATAACGCAAGTTAAAAGTTTTTACAACGGCATGTATAAAAAAGAGAAAGGAGATAGATGCTTTAAATGATGATGACCACATGTAATATTTCGGCACAATGTACTCATCAGTTTGCCAGTTTTTTGTTTTTTTTCTGCGGCCGAAGTCCGAAAATAGCAGATGTGAAATTATTTTTAAAAATACAATTAAAAAAAATTTCCTTGCTATTTGACATGCATCATTTTATTTGATGCACGAAATTAACTTTATGGGAAACACCTTCACTTGAATACAGAAAAACAAATAAGTCAAAACGTATTTTTGATATAAATTCATAATGAAAAGGCTGAAAAATAAAGTGGGGGAATGGAAATTGAAAACGAGAGAGAGAGAGAGAGAGAGAGAGAGGGAGGGAGAGAGAGAGAGAATAACAATTACAGATCTAATAAAAAGGAACAAAGGAACCTGCCAATATTTTGTTAAATCACTGCTTCGGGGAAACAGAAAAGACAGATGAAACAAATAAAGAAAAAAAAAACAAGGAAGGAAGGAGCAAAATCCCTTGACTGTCAAGAGGTCCAATTTCTGTATGGGTTAATGTAGTTATCTCCAAACATTTTTTTAGGCCGCGGATTGCCGAGGCAGTGATATAGTTGCCCTCACACTGGTATTAAAGATTTCCAAATTTCTAGCATTTTAAATAGCCTAGACTTGTTCGTATAATGTTGTATAATGAAAATTCCCAATAATCAAAATGGAAAAATACACATAGAAGAGATAGATATTGAAGAAGTCAATCAATTTGCATACCCTGGCAGCTACATAGACCAGGATGGTGACACCAGAAAGGAAGTTAGAATTAGAATCGCAAAAGCAGCATCGATCTTCAAGAATCTTGAGAGCATATGGAATTCAAAAGTTATAAGCACAAAAACCAAGTTAAGACTATTCAATTCAAATGTAATATCCACCCTCATTTATGCATGCGAGCCCTATGTGACGTTTAACGGCACAGGAAGGATATAAGATAAGATAAAACTTGTTCACCGGATTTTCACACGACCTTTAGCTTAGTTTAGTTTAGTTTTAGTTTAGTTTAATTTAGTTTAGTTTAGTTTAGCTTACTTAGGAAGGACCTTCATCCCTGCAAAATGTTAAAACTATTTAGGACAAAAGTAATCCAGAGAAGGAGCGTACAGTGCGCATCGAGCCACAGAAAGAGGAGGAACAAGTCAGAAAAGTGGAGGCCATGGATGCACCATTCACACGCAGTGAGTTAGACCTAGCAGTTAGTAAACTGAAACCAAGGAAATCACCAGGACCAGATGGAGTGTCCAATGAAATGATCAAGAACCTGGGAATGGCAGCAATGGGAAAGCTGTTGGATATTTTCAATATGTGCTGGACCACAGGTAAGTTACCTCAAATCTGGAAGGAAGCAAGCATGGTACCACTGCTAAAACCAGGGAAAAACAGTGATACTGCCTCCAGCTACAGGCCAATCAGTCTCACTAGCTGCCTGTGCAAAACGATGGAACGCATCATTGACCTGAGGCTAAAATGGTACCTAGAAAGTGAAAACCTTCTCGTTCCACAACAAGCAGGATTTAGGCAGTACTACAGTACGGAAGATCAAGTGACCTATCTTTCTCAAGAGATTGAGGATGCATTCCAAGAGAGAAACCTTGTACTAGCAGCGTGGATAGACCTGAAGAAAGCCTTTGATAAAGTATGGAAAAAAGGTCTGCTGTGGAAACTAAGAAACTGCAATGTGAATGGAAGACTGTACAACTGGATAAAGTTCTATTTACACAATAGAAGAGCTAGAGTAGTAATGGATGGACACAAAAGCCAGAAAGTACTTCTGCGGCACGGTGTACCAAAAGGAGGAGTCCTTTCGCCTACACTATTCCTTGTATTCATTAATGACCTGGTCAAGGAACTTCCCTATGGAATCAAAGCGGCACTGTATGCAGATGATCTGGTCATGTGGTGTACAGATGAATATGCGACAGTTGCTACACAGAGACTCCAAAAAGCAGCAGACATCTTGACATCATGGACAAACAAATGGTGTGTAAGTATCAACACAGAGAAATCAAGTACCACTCTGTTTACCCTCTCATCTAAACAGAAAGCAGGTAAGATCTTTGTAAATGAAATACCCTTAAGGATGGACAACCAACCCACTTACTTAGGAGTGACTCTTGACTCAAAACTGACGTGGAAGCAACACATCAACAGTGCAGAAGCAGAAGCAAAAGCCAGAAGAAAACTAGCCATATTAAGAAAATTGAGTGGAACCACATGGGGAGCTAGTGAAAGAATCCTCAAGAATGTATATCAGCAAAGTATTCTACCACATTTAGAATATGGCTCAACATCTTGGTGCACAGCAACAAACACTACGCTGCATAATCTAGATAAGGTTCAAAATCAGTCACTACGGATTATCACAGGTGCCATGAGGTCCACACCAATAGTAGAAATGCAGAAAATAGTTGGTGTTCAAGCGCTAAAGGAACGTAGAGACACAAAGGTCATGACCATGGGAGAAAAATTCCTTAGCTCTGTAAGCCATCCCCTGAAGGAGAGATTCAATAACTTGGCATTAGGACGGCTTAAAAGAAGCAGCTTCATTCATCAGGCCAAGCGTATGCGTAAGCTGATACCTGACCTTCCAACTGTAGTCGCTCCATTATCATCTGTACCAGAGCATACACCATGGAAAGAAGCAGATTATACACAAATAACTATTCAGACTGAAGTGAAAGGTGTGCAGAATGGTGAGATGCAGAGCAGTCTTGTAAGATCAACAGCCACACTTAGTGTTCTAGATGACAAATATCCATGTGACACCTGGATACGTGTGTATACAGATGGATCTGCACACAATGCCATAAAGAATGGAGGGGCAGGAGCATATATTGAATATCCAAACAACACCATTGACAAGATTTCCATACCCACTGGTAAATACTGCAACAACTTTGATGCAGAAGTTAAGGCAATTATTGCTGCAGTTGAAAAACTATCAGACTCCAGAATTGATACATGTCCTGTAGTAATTCTTACAGATGCAAGATCAGTACTGGAAGCTCTTCAGTGCAACAAACTACCAGACCTTAAAGATGCCTTGTCAAAAATTGGCTTACAACATGGAGTCACTTTGCAATGGATTCCCTCCCACTGTGGGATACCAGGCAATGAGAAAGCTGACCATCTGGCCAAAGAGGGCACTGAAATGGAGCAACCAGACATACCAATCACCTATAATCAGAAGAAAAGCATGATAAAAACCTACAGGAAGCCACAAACACCACCACATGATGACTATCACATGCTAAGCAGAAAGGAACAAGTCACCATCTTCCGTCTCCGAACAGGACACAGCCGACTCCGAAGTCATATGTATACAAAGTTTAAGGTTGGTACTACTAATCTATGTACATGTGCCCAGGTGCCCCAAACTGTGGAACATATCCTCCAGAACTGCATCAACTACGAGACACTGAGAAATAATTACTGGCCCAGTGAAACCACTAAAGAAGACAAGCTCTACGGTTCCATACATGAATTACAAAAAACAGTGAAATTTATCCAAGAGACAGGATATAGACAGACAATGCGAACGAAGAAGAAGAAGAAAGACAACAGCTTTATTCATTTTCCTTTTCCTTTTTTTTTTTTGGTTTGTTTGTTTGTTTTGTTTTAAGTAGTTTTAACGTTCTGTTATCACACCTTTACTGCAATGGCTTTGTGTATGTATTCAGTTTTGTATATTATTGTATGAGAAGACCCAGAAACATGATATACTGACGTGCAAAAAAGATCGCCAAACTGATGAGTACATAGTGTCGAAATATTACATGTGTTCATCATCGTTTCAAGCATCTATCTCCTTTCTCTTTTTTATACTTGCGGTTGTAAAAACTTTTTTACCAGGAAGTTTCAATGCAAAGATAGGAGAGGAAGAATCACACAGACATATCATAGGAAAAGAGAATCTGCATGAAACATCTAATGATAATGGGTAGAGACTAATAAGTACGGCAGAAGCTTATAGAATGAAAATAAGCAGCACAGTTTTATTTTCAGAATAAGAATATGCATAAACAAACATGGAAATCATCCAATAAACTAACATGCAGCCAGATAGACCATATTTTAATTGATACCAAGCAAACAACAAACATTCTTCAGATCAGAATTTACAGAGGGGTTGAATGCAGCACCTATCACTATCTTGTGGCAGCTAAACTAAAATTCAGACTGATGAAACATTTTTATAGTAAATTAAATAAAAGCTCATAAATAAATAGAGATGCTTTGAAAAGAGAAGAAACTAAAGAAAAATTCGGAAACGAGCTAAACCATAAGATAAACATAAGGGGGAATGAAGAAAATAAAAACATTGATGACAAATGGAAAGATATTTTTAAAAACCATTATAAAGAACATAACAAAAGAATGCCTGGGAGTCAAGACCATAAAAAAAACTGGTTCGATGAAGTCTGCAGAGAGGCAGTCATAAAGAAAAGAACAGCGAAACAGATATGATTGAATGATATGAACAACAAAACAAATGAGGAGAAGTACTACAGTGTAAAGAAACTCAAAAAGTTATCACCAACAAAAACGACAATACATGAAAGACATGGTAAGTGACATGCAGACATGCCATCACAATAAGAAAAGCAGGGAATTCTGTTAAGAACTGCGAACAGTAAAGCAAGGGTATAAACAACCTCTACATTGCTTGTCTTTCCAGTTTGAGTGACTATTTTTGTAATGATGGTATTAAAAATAATAATAATTGTAAAATTCTAACAAGTGTGTTATGTGTGCAGTAAGAACTCAATGATTTATTTAGTATCAATTCTGAATGTAAAACCTCAGATTTTGGGAAGATGGAAGGACGCATACGTACCAGACGGTAACCACGTTACCGATGCTCATGTCAAATCCTCGAACTTGCCCAATGAAGATCACAGCCACAGCTTCGTACAGTGCAGTACCGTCCATGTTGATAGTAGCTCCGACCGGCGCGACAAACGATATGATACGTGGATCGATTCCATTTTTTTCTTCCAGATTCTTCATTGTCACGGGCAATGTGGCTGAACTGTGGATGTAACAGAGTTCATCGATACTTCTGATAAGTTTTAGAAAATAGAACTTTCCACCGATGAGTGATGGTTTTTACAAATTTGTTGATGTTAATTTTAATAATCGTGTATGTAGAATAGAATAAAACCTTCACAATATCAATACCTTTGACTGATTGATTGATCTTTATTTCCAAAGAGTTAATAATTGGGCAGGCAGGCCTGTCTGACATTCTGCCCTTTATCGTACAATTTTCACTCTGTTCCAGATATTCTACAAATATGCTGCTCATATAATCAACATAACTAACATTTGAAAGCTGAAAGACATAAATTATAACATTTACGTTTCGCTCTTATCCATGCACTCAGTACAGAAAGTAACTACATACATATATAAATGACTGTCTACCAAACACAATTTCGGTACTACTCAAATAAACAATTAACTGAATTCGGTGTCTGCATGAGCAGTCTAAAATAACCTAAGTTTTATGCTGATTATCAGTTTGAATTAACTCATAAAATAATTGGAAAAAAAAAACCAGGAACATTGATTTTGCTCAAAGTACCAAAGAAAGTTGTTGAAAGTGATTGTTGGATTCGCACATTCCCAGGTAAGAGATGAAACATACTTGATGTAACACATAGTGAAAAGTAACAACACCTGACACGTAGATCGGGCCCGTCTTAACTGCATAGTAGACCATGGGTGTTCCCTGCCCACCCATTCAGTGGAAGAAAAATGTAAAGGGTTAATAAAATCAAAACCTTTAGATTTACTGGTACTTTCAACAAAATCAACGTTCCTGTTTCTTCAACTAATTTATGAGTTAATTCAAACTGATAATCAAGATTAATAATTCCGTGATAAACTGGCTACGGGCGCCCATGTTTTAAGATGATACTGTAGTGAGAGCAGGGCTATAGCTTTTCCCGCCCTGATCAAATTGGCCGTTATTTAACCCATATAAAGAAGATGTATTTATGGTCGTGGGGTCCCTGAACAACTGTTCAGTGCGTCCGGGCGTTAAGACGCTACCGACGTAGGTGACAGCTCACAAATACCGTCTATCGCTGCTCATGCTGATAGTAAAAGTAACATGGCACAGTATGCGTGCTTAGCCTTCCGAAAAACAGCGGACAAAGCACCTCAGAAATGAATGACGGAAAAACAGGAGACACAGAACTTTAGGCACGAGTGACGGAAAAACAGGAGACACAGAACTTTAGGCACGAGTGACGGAAAAACAGGAGACACAGAACTTTAGGCACGAGTGACGGAAAAACAGGAGACAAAAAACATTGTAGACTTTTTCGAGAATGACAGTTTTTCGAATATTTTCTTACTAATTTTATTCTTCTCTCACGTCTAAGGCCTTTGTCCTTTATTTTTCAAATACTTCTAATATGCACTATTATTATTAGCCGTGCGGGATAGCGTTGGCGATCAGGTTTCTCGATCTTTGTGCAATCCTTGGTATTTCTCAGTCCATATGCTTTTCTTTTTTTTTTCCCCTTGAACTTTCCGGCCATTTTTCTCTCTGCCTTCCTCTCTTCCTTTTGTTCCCTTGAGTTTTTCAGTCTTTTCGATGTTACGAAACTTCCGTGAGGACCTCCTCGTGTGTTTGTTTGTCTGTCCATGATATTTGTTGCATCTTTCTCCACAACCAAATCTCTGTTGCTTCTAATTTCTCTGTCATCTTATTGCTGACTCTCCAAGTGCCACAACCATACAGCAAAACTGGTTCTACATAGCATAATAATACTCATTTCCTCATTTTTATGAACGTCTTTTAATATTTGTTAGTATCTATTTTTTCACATCATAGAAAGCTGCCTTTTCCTTACTTGTTTGTGATTTTATATCAGTTGTGCACATTCCATCAGCTGTTATTGTTGTTCCAAGGTAACTGAATTGATCACACTTTTGTCAGTTCCTCCCGTTTGAAAGGATGCCGCACTTTTGTATATTTACTCTTTTTTTTATATTATTGTTGTTTGTGTCTTACTACCATCATACTGTTCGTCGCCCAGATCTAGGCCTCTTTTATTGGTCTCGTCAATAATCTTGTTCACTAGTTTCTGCACTTTGCTTTCACTTTCTGCTGTTAGAATGATGTCGCCAGCAAATCTCTGGTCGCTGATGCTGTGGTCCCTTATTTGTGTTCCTATCAACTTTGTAATGCCTCTCGTGGCGTTTTCACTTTTATTAATGAGAATAGATCAGATGGCATTATACATTCTTGTCTTACGCCTCGTTTTAT
This sequence comes from Achatina immaculata, assembly GCA_009760885.1. Lineage (NCBI taxonomy): Eukaryota > Metazoa > Mollusca > Gastropoda > Stylommatophora > Achatinidae > Lissachatina > Lissachatina immaculata. The sequence goes on along the minus strand of CM019720.1, from coordinate 50,065,659 downwards.
ACGCTGATACTCACTTTTTATTAATGCTGACCTTTATTTCTGTCTCTATTCATATTTTCTTGCATTTGTATCATATCTTCATGTCTAACTCCGCCAAAAGCTCTTGTGTAATCAATAAAGTACAAGTTTAAATTATTTTTTAGAGATCGTTCTATTATAGTTCTTAATATAAAAAAAAAATTACATTACTTGCTTTAGAAGTCTATGAATACATAGTGTACCCTAGCACTTTACTGCGCAAAAGATCTGTTGTTTCTTATTTGACAAATCGTGTTGATAATGAGAAAGTTTGATCACAAACTCGATTAATATACAATAATTGGTGTTTGAGTATATAACTATACACGGAGCCAATGCAGTTCCTACTATTTTTCCCACCTTATACAAACTCAACTAAAGGTCTAGGAAAGTATACTGGAACGTAAATATGCTCCGAGACTCTGGACCAGATAGGAACAAGATTACTTCACAAAAGCCAGCAAAGAATAAAGTTTCATTATAAATAAGTAGAATAAGAATATCATTTGGCCGTCTTTTCAGATGGCCAGGAAAATGAGGCCATCAAAAGGAAAATCATACTCAGGATATCTCATGGCCAAAAATGGGTCATTGGCCGCTAAAAACTATAAACCATTTTGGGTAAAAAGAACACACCAAACGGGCATGGATTCCATGATAAAAGACAAGTACGTTAGAATGTCGGCCCACGGGCCGCGTCCGGCGTACATTTAAAAAAATTTTTTTTGCAGCCCGTGAGGTTATTTATGAAAATGTAGTTTATTTGATTAAAATCCTGAAAGACAAGGCAAGCGAGATGCAGACTTGCCATCAAAACAAGAAAAGCAGGGAATTCTATAAAGAATTGCGAACAGTAAAGCAAGGGTATAAACAACCTAAAGACGCTGGCGATGGTTGGGACATGTGCTCCGAATGACTGAAAATTCACTACCAAAAATAGTACTAAGATGGACACCACAGGGGAACAGAAGTAAGGGTAGACCAAAAGAGACATGGAGAAGAACAACAGAAAGGATGTTGAGCAATAGAGGGCTCACCTGGGCAAGAGCAGAAAAAAAGGCGAAGGACAGGCATTTGTGGAAAACCCTTGCGGAAGCCCCATGTGCCCTGGGCACTTAAGGTTCAGAGAGAGAGAGAGAGATAAACAACCTCTATAGAGCTTGAAAGATAGTAATGGAAATATGATAAATAATGAAGAAAAAATCTGTATCAGATGGAAAGAATATTTTGAAAAGCTACTAAACTGTGAAAAATCTGTAAACACATTACCATGCGAAGAAATACAGACTTGTGAACCTGAAATAGAGGAACCAGGCTTAGAAGAAATCATCTACAGTATCATGCTTCTACGAAACAACAAAGCAACGGGTTCAGATGGAATTACTGCAGAACTGAAGGAGGTCTAAATCTTCATGAACAGATATGTGCACTAATACAATAAATGTGGAGAGAGGAAAAACTCCCTAGTGAATGGAGAGAATCATTACTAATCCCAATATTTAAAAAAAGGTGATGAGAACAAGTATGAAAACTACAGAGGAATATCATTACTACAAACAAGCTACAAAATACTATCTAGTATACTTTTAAATAGATTAAAACCATACAGCGAGAACTTACTGGGAGACTATCAGGCAGATTCTATGAAGAATAGATCAACCACAGACCAAATATTTTATCTACGTCAAAGAGCAAAAAATTACTGAGAATATGGAAAAGAAGAACATAATATCTTCAATGGCTTCAAGAAAAACTGTGACAGCATAGATAGGAGCAGCTTATGGAAAATTATGAAAGAATTTGATATACTTAATAAATTAATCAATCTGACCAGAATATGTATGGAGGATGCACAAAAAATATAAATATATAAAGGAAGAAAGTCAGAACCCTTCTATATAAAAACTGGCTTAAAACAATGTGATACATTATCTCCATTACCATTCAACCTAGTACTAGAAAAGATCATCAGAAAAGTGAAAGAAGAAAGCAGTACAGAAGAACAAGCCAAAATACTAGAATACATTGATGACATCGACCTGGTGGGGAAAACTATGCAAGAAACCACAAATACCTGCATATGCCTGAGAGATGTAGCGCTAAAAGTGGGCTTGACCATTAACTAAGATAAGACAGAGGCAGAATGATCCAGATTATATAAATGTTAGAGAGATGATTATTAGGAATGCAGAAACATACAAATATCTAGGCGCAACCTTCAACAGAAGCAACATAGTAAGCGAGGAAATTAAAAGCAGAGTACAGATAGAGAATAAAATATAATGTGCCTTGCAACACCTGTTAAAATCCAAAATCCTGTCCCAAAACACCAAAAATAACAAAAACTATAATAAGACCAGCTGTCATGTATGTATAAGAAACGTGGATTATAAGAAAGAAAGATGAACAACAATTGCAGATCTTTGAGAACAAGATCCTAAGAAGAATCTTTGGCCCCATAAAGGATACCAACAATGAAGAATGGAGAGCTAGAAGGAACACCGAACTGAACAGCTTATTTAAATCCCAACAAATTATAAATGTCTTGAAACTGAACAGATTACGCTGACTGGGACATGTAGAAATAATGGAAGAGAACAGACAAACGAAAATTATGTACGCACAAGAGATGAGGGAAACAAGACCAAGTGGTAGACCGACAGAGATGGAAAGACAACATAGAAGATGATATAAAAGAAATTATTTCCACCAACTGGAGAGAGAAGATTAGGAATAGAGAGGAATGTGGGTGAACTTTATCTGCAGCAATGAGCCTTAGAGGAAAGCCGAAGAAGAAAAATCCTGTCAGGATATTAAAAAAAAAATAACAAAAACATGTTAAAGCATTTTTAAAAGACCCCAAAAGCTCATTAAAAACTGTCAGTTCATCTTTACTTCATAAATATCACTTGTAATTTTTAATTAAGTTGATTAAAAATGTTAATTAAAAACTGGTTGATTTAGAAGCGCCCTATCACTCGATTTATGAACACAGTTGTGACCCTTGAGGCCACTGAAATTGGACACCGCAAATAGCAGTCAAAATTTGGTGAAGATTTAACATTTGGTGAAGATTTAGCAAAAATACCCTTTTAAAAATCCTTTTTTCTTTTTTTGTAAGCGAAAAGAAAATAATTTTACTTTTTTTCTATTTTATTTTACAGTTTCTTTAATATCCCATTTTCTGCACTATCGCACAGCACTGTGTATAAATACTACTTGTCTACTCTCCACGCTAATTGCTCATAGATAATCCAATCCAGGTATTTAAGCTGTCTGTAACCGTCTATTGTTTATGAATTTCATAGCGTCTATCGCTTGTTATCACGTGATCAAGACACACGAAACGCTAGCCTTATCCTTGAACCTCATAGGTTCAACATTTAGGCTGCTGTTGTCATGTCCACACGTCATTTAAAAAAAAAAAGTATATAACTTAAATTGTGTAAGCGTTAGGTTACCTTGAAGAAGTTCCAAGCGCTGTAACCAAAGCCTGGGCCATTCCAAAAACAAACCTGCGCAAATAAAAATAGTGCATGCATTACTAACGTTTTTTTTTAAATTTAATTATTTAAAATTAAAATTCCAGGAACCAGCGAAAGTCTGTACTCTCACCCCTATTCTCACTTCTCTGCTACACGTCAGTGACTGATCACGCACTGACAGAAGTTTATAAAAGATGACTTGCTGAACACAGAGTTGTATATGTTTGACAGAATAAGAATAGTATTTTTTTCGTATAACCGAATTCGAATACGAACAGAATTTTGACAGAAAATTTACTACTCTTTAGAGGTATGCATATTAAAATGTTGCTATGACAATTATTAGTGATTTGACGCTGTGAGAGTTCTTTGTCTTGCACATAGCTTTACTTGGCTGTAGATGCTTGTGGGGACCGTGGATAACAAGTACAAGGTAAGTAACAATTTCAGTTTCAAGTTAGATTTAACCTGACTGAATAATTACATTACAGCACCTAATAGCAACAGGGAAGATCGAAGAGAGAGAGAGAGGGAGAGAGAGGGGGAGGGAGGGAGGGAGAGAGAGAGAGAAAGACATTTGGTGGTTTGACTTCCAGGCACGGGAAATGTTCAGTGACAAGCCTGTTGAGATGCATAAGGGATCAAGGGTTATGGAAGGACGTGATATCCTGCTTCTGTAAGCAGGGACCGAGAGAGAGAGAGAGAGAGAGAGAGAGAGAGAGAGAGAGAGAGAAAGAGAGAGAGATTATATGTTGGAGTCCAAGTAAATACCTGTTCGAGTCTTTGATTAAAAAAATATTTGAGTTTTCAAGCACGAATACTGTATGTGAAATTTGTCATTGATTTGCTGGACCTAATACTCGATACGTTGTGGAATTAAAAATACTCTCTGCCTAACTCTTATGCCACTACCAAACTTAAAGTGCTGTGTATAAAATTACATAGACAGAGAGAGATTGATTGATTGATTGATTGATCTTTATTTCAAAAGGGTTAATAATTGGGCACTCAGGCCCGTCTGACATTCTGCCCTTTATCATACATCTTTCACTCTATTCCAGACATTCTACAAATATGCCGTTCATACAACAAACATAACTAACACTGAAGCTGAGAGACATAAAATAAAATATAACATTTACGTTTCGCTCTTAAACATTCACTCAGTACAGAAGTAACTACATGCATTATAAATGACTATCTACTAAACAAAATTTTGGGGACTATTCAGAAAACAATTAATTGAGAGAAAGAGAGAGAGAGAGAGAAAGGCGAGAGAGGGGAGGGGGTAGAGAGAGAGAGAGAGAGAAAGCATAGCTGTAAACGAGAGAACAAATACTGCAGGCATTTAATGACTCTTGTACCTCAGGGAAAAGGAGCGATTATGTCACTCGACGACTCTCGTGATTTAGTGCCAGGCCATCAAATTTAACCTGAATTATTTCTCTTGATGTCAAGTTGAATGCTGTCAATAAATTACTTGTCTTCGTTCATACTGTTTAATGTGTGAATGTGTGTGTGTGGGAGAGAGAGAGGGGTGGGAGACAGAGAGAGGGAGTGAGAGACAGAGAGAGTGTGGGAGATAGAGAGAGGGGGTGAGAGACAGAAAGAGTGTGGGAGACGGAGAAGAAAAAGCGTGGGAGACAGAGAGAGAGGGTGGGAGACAAAGAGAGAGGGTGGGAGACAAAGAGAGAGGGTGGGAGACAGAGAGAGAGAGGGTGGGAGACAGAGAGGGGTGGGAGACAGAGAGAGAGGGTGGGAGACAGAGAGAGTGGGAGACGGAGAAGAAAAAGCGTGGGAGACAGAGAGAGGGTGGGAGACAGATAGAGAGGGATGGGAGACAGAGAGAGAGGGTGGGAGACAGAGAGTGAGGGTGGGAGACGGAGAAGAAAAAGCATGGGAGACACAGAGAGAGAGGGTGGAGACAGAAAGAGAGGGTGGGAGACAGAGAGAGGGTGGGAGACAGAGAGAGAGGGTGGGAGATAGAGAGAGGGTGGGAGACAGAGAGAGAGGGTGGGATAAAGAAAGAGAGATGCGAGACAGAGAGAGTGTGGGAGACGAAAAAGCGTGGGAGACAGAGAGGGTGGGAGACAGAGAGAGGGGTAGGAGATAGAGAGAGGATGGGAGACAGAGAGAAAGGGGTGGGAGACAGATAGAGAGGGGTAGGAGACAGAGAGAGGGATGGGAGACAGAGAGAGAGGGATGGGAGACAGAGAGAGAGGGTGGGAGACAGAGAGAGGGGTGCGAGACAGAGAGAGTGTGGGAGACGGAGAAGAAAAAGCGTGGGAGACAGAGAGAGAGGATGTGGGAGACAGAGAGAGGGGTAGGAGACAGAGAGAGAGGGTGGGAGACAGAGAGAGAGGTAGGAGACAGAGAGAGAGGGTGGAAGACAGAGAGAGAGGGGTGAGAGACAGAGAGAGGGTGGGAGACAGAGAGAGAGGGGTGAGAGACAGAGAGAGTGTGGGAGACGGAGAAGAAAAAGCGTGGGAGACACAGAGAGAGGGTGGGAGACAGAGAGAGAGAGGGTGGGAGACACAGAGAGAGAGTGGGGGTGGGAGACAGAGAAAGAGAGTGGGAGACAGAGAGAGAGGGTGGGAGACAGAGAGAGAGTGTGGGAGACGGAGAAGAAAAAGCGTGGGAGATAGAGAGAGAGGGTGGGAGACACAGAGAGAGGGGTAGGAGACAGAGAGAGAGGGTGGGAGACAGAGAGAGGGGGTGAGAGACAGAGAGAGTGTGGGAGACAGAGAAGAAAAAGCGTGGGAGACACACAGAGAGAGAGGGTGGGAGACACAGAGAGAGAGGGTGGGAGACACAGAGAGAGTGGGGAAGGGAGACAGAGAGAGAGAGGGTGGGAGACAGAGAGTGTGAGAAATAGGAAGAGAAAGAGCGTGGGAGACAGAGAGAGAGGATGGGAGACAGAGAGAGGGTGGGAGACAGAGAGAGAGACAACATCAGAGTGGATGTTGTGTCCTAAAAAAAATAATCATAAATACGTAACATTGAGAACACTTTTTGTACTTGTACGAACTCCCTGTAACTGCGAGCTGTTGTCCTTTGCAGCCGATGCTGTGGAGATATTGATGCGTGGGAGCGGGTTATGGCGGCTACTTTTTTTCAGTGCCGGAGTACAGTTAAAAAGCAGGAAGGGGTGTGCAAAGCTTCTTTAGCAGACTCCACAACCTTGGTGACTATGGCCATCCCTGCCCCGTTAGCCAGGCTATGCCTGTTACTGGGGGTAGCACGGAGAGGTGGGACAGGGTTTTGATCAGCTATGGGTCGCTAACCCTGACTCTGGCATATCAGCTATGGGTCGCTGATTACCTTATCGGGCGTCTTCACCCATGAGAACACTTGTTAAAAAAATAGCATAGTTAAAGAACATTGCAATCATTATGCCTTGAAATGTCTGGCGAAGTAATAATTCTAGTAACCGACAAATGTGACTGAAATTAGCAAGAAAAAGTTGTGTGTCTGTTTAACTTCAGGCAACGGACAGAAACAAGCTTCACATCATCGCTTTCCTTGCCGGCGACAAACTAGGATACAGCCGAATAAACTAGAAAGTCAACACAGTGCCCCGGCCATCTTCACTGCAGTGGCCATAAAGAATATAAAGCTTGCAGTTACATGACGACAGCACAACGACGACAGTCTAATCCATCATAGGTATGCAGGAAACTCTCTACTGTAGACAGCGGAACAACAACACAACTCCTTCAAATCATCAGACAAGTGTTTCGACCCTATTAAACTCCTGACACTCTAAAAGGGGGGGGGGGGGGGCCACTGGGTCATGACTCCCAGAGGTCTTGTGAGTTGTTGCTTTTTTTCGTCTCGGGATTGAACCCGTGATCTTCCAGTTGGCACTGCACTTTACCGTCTTTAGCGATTTAGCTGCGGAGGACTGGTATTGATTGTGACAAACGAAATTATTTATGTTCTTAATATGTTTTCGCATACTTCACAGCCAGCATGAGGTCTTTTCGCTGTTTCTGAAAGGCTTTTCAACGCCCTTGCTCTTTCTTGTCCTTTTATGGCCAGCTGCTTACATAAGTCGTATTCTGATGTTCCTACGAATCGTCTCGCTCCCACTTCTACAGCTATCACTTTTGCCTTGACTCCTGTCCCCTGACTCAGTTGCTTGACCAGGTCATTGTACTTTTCACATTTGAATAAATGTTGGTCCTCAATTCTTGTTTCGTAAGGAACCGTAAGTTCGATCATTATTAATTCCTGTTTTTTCTATGGAGTACACTACAATGTCCGGTCGCATTCCTGTGTTCTTTATGATAATCGGGTATTCTCTTCTTCCTGGTAGGTCCGCTATTACATCCCAGTCATTTCCACCATCTAACAGTGATGGTAAGGAAATGTCCCTGATTTCAATATTCGATATTGCATCAGCGCCTATGAAGCATTTAGGTGGGACCACAACTCTTTTGCTGTTATTTGCTTTATCCTTTGCCCTGGCTACTAGTTCCTGCAGCACTTTGTCCTTGCCCTAAAGACACTCTACATGCTGACAGCACATGTTCCAATGTTTGCCTTTCGTTGCAAGGAGGGCACTTTGTGTCTTCTGATACAGCCCATTTGTATAGGTTGGAGTCTGTAGGCAGAAGGTCATAAGTAGCTCTGATAATGAAGCTGGGTCTCAAGGGTGCCATTTTCCAGATGTCATTCCATGTTAGTGATCTCTGCAGGACTTCCTCCCATGTTGTCCATTGACCTTGCTATGCCTGTTGGGCTGCCTTCTGGACCCGCTTGTCATCCTCCGAATTCCTTATTTCGCTGATGATTATATCCCTTCTTTCCTTACAGGGGGCCTTTGACCACCATTTAATTTCACCATGACCAGATCCTCTTCTGTTGGTCTGGGTGTATCCTGTTACTTCTTTCAGCTCCTGTGTTTCCCTGGCTGTGGTCACTTCCTCAGTTACTTTCCATTTTCGTCCAGTTCTAAGTGTTGGCTGCACTTCTCGTACCACCGGATCTGTAGATTCTCGTAGCATCATTGCAAGCCTTGTCTTTCCTACCTTGTATTCTTCGATAACAGATTTGAATGGTAGCTGCAGTTTGCTCTTCTTGCAATACAGTGCTACATCATTTAATCCAGGTGATAAGCCAGCTACTTTCTTATGGATTTATTTATCTTTCTTTCGACTGCCCCTACTGTGCTGGTACTTACTTCGTAAATGAGTAGTGGCCACATCAGTTTTGGAATCGGCATGAACTGGAGGCACCATATTTTGAACTTCTTCAGTAGCCTGCTTTTGTCTATGATGTTCAGTTCATTCTGTGCCATTTCTGTGACCTGCTTCACCGCGTCTGAGTCTTTCATGGAAGCATCATATACTCTGCCAAGGCTCTTTACTGGCCCTTCCCCTACAGTTGTGATTATTTGATTTGCCACTGTGCACTATTTTTCTATCACTTTCCCCTTTATGAGAGACAGTCTTCCTTATTTCTTTGGCTTGAAGCTCATGCGGCACCATATGATAAGGCTGTCCAAACGCTCTAACATCTTTCGTGCCTGTTCTTCACTGGTTGTTATTACTGTTGTGTCATCCATGAATGCTTTTAGTGGTGGCATCTGACATCAATTTCTGAACTTTGTGCTTTCTGCTGCTTCTTCGGCTGCTTTCAGAATTACTTGCATGGCTAGTACGAACAGTATGGGTGATATTGTATAGCCCATTGCAATTTCTACCTGGAGCTCAATCCATCTTAGAATATATCCTGATGTTCTAAATCTAATGAGGAACCATGTGAAGTATATTTTCAGCATCTTCATGATTTCTTTTGGCACATGATACATGTCTAGTGCTAGCCATATCATCTGGAGCAGTACTGAGCCATACGCACTGGCTAGGATCTTGCCCGTTGTATAACTTCCCAAATCATTGAAGCATGCCCGAGACATCCTGGGTAACCTGGAATTCCTCCCTTCTGCACGGATGTATCAACGTAACCATCAGCTAGGAGGTATGTTGTTAGTCTCCTTGTCATCACTTAGAAGAATATCTTTCCTTCCACATTCAGAAGTGAGATCGGTCTGAACTGGTTCATTTCAGTGGAATTCTGCTCTTTTGGGGTGTATATTCCGTTAGTCTTTTCCCATTCTTTACTTATGAGTCCCTTGGTCCATGCTGTTCGTAGAAGTTTATGGAGCTTTTTTTAGTACTTCATGCCATCTTTTGTATAGTATGTAAGAGACGCCATTTGGACCTGGTGCTGAGTTGCCTTTAGCTTTTCCTACGATGTTCTCTACTTCTTGTAAGGTTGGTGGGCTGCATTTTAATTCATCATAGGAACATCACTGGTGCTGCAGTACATTCAAAGAAAAAGAAAGAAGTGTTACAGTTCACTCAAAGAAAAAGGAAGAACCAGTTTGGTCGTCTGATGTCATCCCGCACCACCAGTTCGCCACCTAAAAATACCAAAAACATAAATAATGACGGATCCAGGGACAAGCATCGTGAAGATGAATTATATAACAACATATCGTCAATTTTAGATAAGCACTGATAACAAATAGTACACAGGAGAGACTTTTTCTTTTCTTTTTTTCTTTTTCGTTCGCTTTACCACCAAGATCCTACTGAATTTACTCTTGTGGTCTTCGATAGGTCCCGTGGTCTCCTTGTGATCCCCGAAAGGACCACACGAGATCCCTGAGAGGACCACAAGAGGTTCAGAGTATCGCAGGGCTTGAGCCTGATTTCTCAGTGGGTCTCAGAAGCGGGATTTCGTGACACCGTGGTTTTCGTTGCACCAGTTTAATCTAGAGTTGGACTTTCTCACCGGAAAACTTCGACGTGTTTTGGATATCAGTATATCCCAACTGGGTGAGAGGTGGTTGCCTATCTAGACTGCCCTGGTCCAGTGTCTCCGACTTCAGCATTTTGCGGTCGTGGCCGCTACCCTTCCTAGTTGTGACCAGGACAGTGCTTTTGTCCAGGAGGACGAATCCTCGCCACTAGTAAGTTTCACCTCTGGTTTAAGCCGGTTTAGGCACATTTCACCAGTATGGGTGTATATCGGTCGTGGCCAGCCTCTAGAGCAGAGGTGCCATGGTATGAGTAGCTCTCGCCGTGAGACTACAGGACATACTGATTAAGCTTCATTTTATCCTTTCCATCACCTTTTCACATCGGCACTGCACGGTAACCCTAATTTCTTTTTCACATTTTCTTCATTGGCCAGGAGGAGTTTCGAAGAATCTCGCCAACAGTGACAGCAGAGACTAGACAAAAAAAAGTTTAGTTTCTGTAATCTTTTCATTTATAATCAAACTCTGCCATGATGTTACTTCTCTTCTTTTTTTTTTTACTATTTCATACGTTTGACTGTAACAAATGTCTTTTAATATTATTCAACCTGTACATGATAGTGATATGTGCACTCACTTGTAAGGATTTTTTCTGACGAGCACGAAGTAAAGTAAAGGGAGAACGATGAAGCCGTGTATCGCAAGCCCTGCCATGACAGTGAGGAAGTAAAAACCCAGCTGTTCAAACGATTTGACAGGGTCGTCCATGGAAACCACCTGCGCTGCTATCAGAAACAGGACTCCGATTGGAGAGTACCTGTATTGTTACATAGATATTTAGTTAGAGACGGTATTAGGTTGCGTTTCAGATGTGGCATAACATAGATATTTAGTTAGAGACGGTCTTAGATTGCGTTTAAGATGTGACATAACATAGATATTTAGTTAAAGACAGTCTTAGATTGCGTTTCAGATGTGACATAACATAGACATTTAGTTAGAGACAGTTTTAGGTTGTGTTTCAGATGTGACATAACATAGACATTTAGTTAGAGACAGTTTTAGGTTGTGTTTCAGATGTGACATAACATAGATATTTAGTTAAAGATAGTCTTAGGTTGTGTTTCAGATGTGACATAACATAGACATTTAGTTAGAGACAGTTTTAGGTTGTGTTTCAGATGTGACATAACATAGACATTTAGTTAAAGACAGTCTTAGGTTGTGTTTCAGATGTGGCATAACATAGACGTTTAGTTAAGGACAGTCTTTCTCCCGACTTGCTCCTCATTCTTAATACTAGTTCATACATTCAAAAAGAAATAATTTAAAGGGCCAGTGATGTTTAAACTAGGCGTCTGAGTAGCGAGTAGTTAGTGCACTGGTCTCTCATAAGGAAAGTCAGGGGTTCGTATTCGGCCGAAAGCGCCACAATCACCCAAATGTAGAAATGAGTACCCGACTTCTTCTTGAGTTGGGGAAAGGAAAGATGACCAGGAATGATGCTGGCCACATCACTTTCTAGTGTGCTGACAGGTCAAGGAAAAGGTCAAGGTCAAGACACTAACGCCATATCCTTGTGTGCCTCTAAGGCATGACAGAGTTACCTTTAATGTTTAACTGTACAACAGTTGGATATATATATATATATATATATATATATATAGTCTTACCATATAACAGCAGAGACTATAAGTAAAGTCGCATCACAAAGCGATTCCACAAAGTTCTTCAGTGGTATTCCTTTATGGCCTAATTTGTTGATTGCGATCCCCATGGCAATGGAATATGTGACCAATCCCAGCATGTTGATACCAGAAGTCTTTGTAAGCACTGGTTCGTATTCTGGTTCTGTAATAATTACACGTCATTATTCTTCAGTTCTTACTCGTAACCACGGGGCTCATATTTGTGTCCAGTCAGCAACATTTGAGACGGTAAAATAATTCACTTCTCTTAAGACACTCTTATATTATATATCTGTTAATTGAAATCTAACAGTGACATCTATAGTACCCAGGTTTTCTTTTTAACTTCTTCTTCTTTCTTCTCTTTTCTTCTTCTGCTTGCAGTTTCATATTCTCAGACGCGGAGATAATGAGAAACTCGGAATATTTTCGTCAACAGGAGTTGTCCCTGCTTGCTCCCCGCTGTTTTCCATCCATGCTCTATTTCTGTGACCAAGTTTGGGCTTTCAAGTCTCTGCTCAGAACGTTCATGTTCGTTGACCATAAAAACTTCAGATATGGGAGTCTTTCATCTTCTTCCCACCCACCCACTTACACACATACACCCACACATACAAGGAGGGGGCGGGAGAATAGCTTTTGTGCGTGTCAAACTATCTAATCTTTCAACTACTCTATTCTCTGTTCTAAACATTTGCATTATTTGCGACAGCTGACTTACAGTACATTATATCACCCAAAGGCCCAATAAATATTTAACTAAAGAACCTTATTCCCCCACCATTTCTAGTTATGTTTTACACGCTTAAATCTTTATAACGAATATTGCTTTTACACCCTGTCTTTCCCTTTTTTAAAATAAAAAAAAACTGGATAGCACAATGTTAAAAGGCCAAAATTTCAACATTTAATCAAAGTAACTATCTCTGTAGTCGTATAGGCAAGACAATTTCAAGAACAGAGAGAAACTGAGACGTGACTAATCTGCAGCAGGGACCCTCGATGGCTAAGGAAGCTGCTGAATTCAGCAGGTGCTCAAAGAAGCAGAAGAAGAAGAAGAAGAAGATGATGATGATAATGATGATGATGGTGATGATGATGATGATGGTGGTGGTGATGATGATGATGATGATGATGTATCTCTGTTATCCTTGTCAGTGCATCTGCAGCTAATTAAAAGGACAAACAAGTATTTTCCTTCAAGATTGCCTTGATATTTTCCTATGTTAGCAGGTAAGGCGAAGAAGTGTAAAACAGAATATCAGTACATAAACAAAAATCTATAACGAAAGCAAACTTTAAATAAAACATCAAATTATGTCAACTCTGGCGTCGCTAAGTAAACTGTTCATTTTTCATTTCTACAATAAAATTATGTACTCGAAGAAATCCCTGGAACAGGTAAAATAACAGGTGAGTCTGATCGAATTTTATCAAAGCCGTCTTTCTGTGAAGTCGGTGAGACTTGAAAACCAAGGCTCTAAGAAGGAAGGCGGAGCACACATTTACAATCTCTGATATTAATACATGGCATTTAAATTCAAGGCATCTCATTCACTGAACCATCTAGTTTGGTTTTTTTTTCTCTCTTACATACGGTAAATAGACTTTACCAATAGTTTTATTCTGATTTAGTTCACTCTCTGACAGGTTCTTCCTCCCTATCTCTTTCAGTTCGGTCAGTTTCTGCAATATAAAAAAAAGTAATAACATGTACAGATTGTTATTTGTTCCTTTAAAAAAATTATAGTATAGAATTTCAACAGAATGAGTTAGGGAAAAAAATAACTCTTTTATTAGATACCGCTTCATATCCGCTTGTGTGTCTACATAGCTGTCTACATGTGTGTGTACATAAATTCTAAAATCTAAACTCAGATGAACAACACTGAACTGAACAGCTTATTTAAATCCCAACGAATTATAAACGTCTTGAAACTGAACAGACTACGCTGGCTGGGGCATGTAGAAAGAATGGAAGAGAACAGATAAACGAAAATGATGCATGCACAAGAGATGAAGGAAACAAGACCAAGGGGTAGACCAAGACAGAGATGGAAAGACAACATAGAAGATGATATAAAAGAAATTGGTGTCACCAGCTGGAGAGAGAAGATTAGGAATAGAGAGGAATGGAGGCGAACTTTATCTGTGGCAATGAACCTTAACGAAAGAAGAAGAAGAAGAAGAAGAAGAAGAAGAAGAAGAAGAAGAAGAAGAAGAAGAAGAAGAAGAAGAAGAAGAAGTAGAAGAAGAAGAAGAAGAAGCTCAACTATTAGATTTTCACTAATTTTGTAAACATAAAAACCTATCTTGGGGAACACATATGATGGCGTCTGCCGACTGGCATTTCGTTCGTAGAAGTGCTTTTCTCTGTTAAACACTAATCTTGTATTATTATTTAAATTATTATTTAGCATAAACATAAAAAATAACGTGCCACACAGCCTTATGCATTAATGTTCTAACTTCAACATTCATTAGGACGACAAATCATATTGCATTTTTGTCGGAGCCAAACATGTTTTCAGAAATAAAAAAAGTAAAAATTTTGGAAGAAAGGAAAACATTACCTTGCTGAAGCAGGCTTCCATAATGTTGTCTGGAAACATTTGTCTGAAAATAAAAGTAGGATGTCCGGATAGTAGGCTTTTACGACAACAGTATATGAAATGTTGAATGTTCGGATAATAAGCATTTAATAGAATACTATCATAAACATTCAATGCCCATGTAGAAAACATACATTATATTCTATGTACTTATACGCAAAATGGTACTCCATTGTGCGCCACATAACGTCCATTCGAACAACGACAGACTCGTATACGCCAGTGGTACCAAAATGTTATAATAGAATTTCTCGAAAGGAACAGGACGTAGCGGACGTAACCGGCCGTGGCGAACTCATCAGTTTCAAGTACTCAACACGCCTCAAGTAAACAAAGCGACTCCGCTGCCAGACGTATAATGGTGCAGTACATAGTCAATATAAATATACTACTGGACAAAAGTTAAAAGGCCGGTTTTTTTTTCAGTTATTACAACAACAACAGAAATCAACTGACTAACAAACAAACCATTAGTACCAAAGAAAACAGCTTCAGAACAAAAACTGAACAAATTCAATCATTTCATTCGCAAATCGGAATAGGAAACACATACAGCAAGCTGGCGAAATCACTCACTCCTCGTCCAAAAATTCACAAGCGTGGTTGTTCAAACAATAAACATGTCAGTATCGCGTGTGACCACCGTTCGCAGCCAGACATTCGACCACCGTTGCCTCATCGAGTTAACTAGGGTTGTTAGGACATTCTGTGGAATGGCCTGCCACTCATGTTGAAGGAAAAGGATCAGCTGGGTGACATCAACAGGTGGAGGATGATTTGTCGAAACCCGTCTGTCTAGGACATCCCAAATGTGCTCAATGGGCGACAGATCGGCGACCCAGCTGGCCAATCGATTCTAGTGATCCTTTGCTGTTGAAGAAAATCTTCTACGACACGACCCCGATGTGGTCTTGCGTTATCGCCTTGTAGGATTGCTCCTGCACCCATAGCTTGCAAGGTAGGCTGGCAATCGGTTGCAGAATTTTATTCAGGTATAGCTGGGCGGTTAGAGTGCCATGAATGACATGGAGGGGAGTCCTGCAATGCCTGCTGATGCCACCCCAGACCATGATTGATCCCCCTCCGTAACGATCCACCTCTTGGATAGTGTCATCATGGAACCGTTCCCCTGGCCTTCTCCAAACACGGATTCTGCTATCATTGAAGGACATACTGAAGCCTGATTCGTCCGTGAAAAGAATTTCACCAACACTGGCACCTCGTCCACAGGATGTGCTGCCGGCACCAGGCAACTCTAGCTCTGCGGTGAGCTGGAGTAAGAGGTATTTTTATTGCTGGTCGTCGTGAAGCCACCCCAGATTTTCTTACACGCCTGCTAATTGTTCTGCCACTAACACTGACGTTTGCCGTATTCATTAGCTGGCTTCTGAGAGTGGAAGACGTTACTGTCCGGTTGCAAAGTGTTGACAGCTGCAAGTATCTGTCATTTTGTCTACTCGTGCAACGAGGTCGGCCTGAACGATGCCTGTCTTCTACTCCACCGGTTGCGCGAAATCGCTCCAAATGCCTTTGGATGGTAGAATGGGACATACCCGTACATCGTGCAACTTCACGGCCAGATAAACCGCTTTCAACCAAGGCTCTGACCCGATGACGCTTAAAGGTGCTAAAAAGTCTTCGCGGTGGCATGGTGCTTTTCAAACGACAAAAATACCTCTAAACGGCTTTAATAAAAATGATTGGAAGGTGAGAGGTGTTCAGTAAGGATGCCTCGTGCACGCGCAGCACAGATCAGCACGATTTAATTACCTGCTGGGCCATGCTGACACTCTAAAAAATGCCCTAACATTTTGTCTAGGACGATGCAACTGCACTTGATTTTTACACTTGTTGTGATGAACGGTTGGTGTTGTTTATGCCCCGGCTGCATAGAGGACTGCCTGAGAATGCACTTTAATCAAGATTCTACAATAAATTTATTTACTGTTTTAGTACGGCAATCAAAATAAAGATATGCCTGAAATTAACTTTTGTCCAATAATATACATCACATAACTCCATTAAGGCTTGCTATGTATATAATATGGCCAAAGTCTAAATATGGTAGCACCCCATGTCACAGAACTTATCCTTAAGTTTTGCAGCTGAGGTATCAAACTATCAGACACGACACGAAAGATTCCATTTTCTCCACTTCCTGCAGTCCGCTACAATTCTTCTGATCTAGTCTGTTGACGACACTGCCTCGTCTTTCACTCTGTAATAAACTACTAATCCCTTGAATCTACAGAGCACAACAAAATTTGAAAAAATAAAGAATAAAATCAAGTATAACAAAAGTTTCAAATCGTGAACCTTGGCGAGTCTGTCCGAGTTACTCAGTGGGTAAGGCATATTACCTACCAATCTAGGAGTTAACGGTCAAAATCTTTCAACGATCTTTTTTTTTATGAGCCTGTGATATAGTTAAGAAAAACAAGATGAAACGTCTCAGAATTCTTCATGAGAAGGCGGAAGTTACAGGTCCCTAAGTTTCTAGAAGATTCATGAATGAAAAAAAAAGTTGGAGATTGAGTGGAAAAAAATGAACGAACTGATCAAGTGGCACAGGAAAAATGGCAAAATATAGATCTGATTAGAATTATCAAACACTGCAAAATATAGATCTGATTAGAATTATCAAACACTGCAAAATATAGATCTGATTAGAATTATCAAGCACTGCAAAATATAGATCTGATTAGAATTATCAAACACTGCAAAATATAGATCTGATTAGAATTATCAAACACTGCAAAATATAGATCTGATTAGAATTATCAAACACTGCAAAATATAGATCTGATTAGAATTATCAAGCACTGCAGAATATTGAAGAAGCAAGATAGACAGCCTCTACTAGCACGGTATCTCGTGAATGAATGAAAAGTGGTGCAGTGTCCTTTTCCTCTCTACTAGAAAACAGAGACAGTATTCCAGCTTACGAAAATCAAGAATATTTGCTTTCAAAAGCTATACGTGCTCCTCATAAACGAAATAATGTTAATCGTAATAACTGATGTAAGTTGACCGCCACTGTATGAAAGAAAAGCTGTTATTCATTCTTAAAAAGCAGGAATACTTCAGGGACACTTATAACGGAAAAGTAGATAAATGCTTACATATGTGCACTTTACAGTAATTAGAACTTTCTGAGCAATGAGAAGAACTATGTAAAAGTAAGAGAAAAAATTTTTTTGCCGTTATAAGCAGCATTCGTTCTTTTGATCTCCCACAACATCAGTGACTCTTACATATTTACCACAAATAACAGCGATCAGTCCAGCAGCATAAATAAAATTTCTAGGAAGGATTTTTCAGCAATGCCAGTAATTTGATTCTCTCTACCACAGTATAGCAACAATTTATTCCTTCTTAGTAATTCATTCATTCATTCATTCATTTGCGTGTCCCTTGCGGAACTTTGCCTCTCAAACAGCACTCCTGTAGGCCTCTCGGTTAGAGATGGTCTGCTGCTGATGCATCCTTAGTAATAGAACTTTTTTTTAAAATTTGAATCTTCGTAATATCAACTGTGTTTTATTCGAATCTTCGTAATATCAACCGTTTTTTATTTGAATCTTCGTAATATCAACTGTTTTTTATGTTAATCTTCGTAATATCAACTATTTTTTTATTGGAATATTTACTATTCCTCCCAGTACAGTACCAGAACCAAAATAAAGCTCTACCAAAACTGTATGCTATCCATGCTTCCCTATAGAGCAGAATGTTGGAGAACAACTGGCAAGGAAATGAGCAAATTATCCTCATCCCACACAACCTGCCTGCTTAAAACCTTGAATGTTTACGGGGCTCGGACAATAAACAATAGAAACCTACTTGCCCAGTGCGAACAAAAGGACACACATGTAATCATAGCAACAAAATAAGCTGGAAATGGATTGGTCATGTGATACGAAGGGACCCTAGCAACGTGGCTAACATGTGATGAAATGGACGCCTGCGAGAAGGACAGATAGAGACCGGACGGGGAGAAAGTACTAACATGCGGCATAGGACATCATACTAAGACTGGCCGGAGCTGTAAGAGGTCGAGAGAATTTGTTGCTGCCCTGTAAGACGCCCAGAAGGCATAATGGAAAGACAATCACTGTCCACGGACAGGGACAGAAGGGTGGATTCACTTCTGCTATTAAATTACGTAGAAACGCTTTTATATGCACCATCGTACATTAAAAGGTAAGAGAGGATTTTTTTTTAAAACAACATCAGAGAATGGGTTGGACGCGCTATCAAAAGAATGTCGCAACCCAGTAAGATAACGTTACAAAATATAGACTAAAGTGCAAACAAAGAAGACAATGGATCCTTAAGAATCGAAGGTAAAACACAAGTGAGAGAGATGGAGACAAGCCAACGAATGATAATCGAACAGTATGCTCTAGAAAGCCGAGAAAACACCTAATCACTGAATTATGCTCTCTGTATGTGATCATTATTCGTGTTCTGAGAGAAATATTAACTCCAGTTACATAGATAGATGCAGATGCACTGTAGTGTTTGTAGTAATACTTGCTGTGACAACAGCTGCAGTAATTACATGATGGTAATTGCTGCTGCTTTGTTTACGCACCTTATGAGGTCCAAGAACGTGTCTGCAGGTTCTACTTTCCTGAACTCCTTCCCTCCACCCTGTGGCTTGTCTCCTCTGTCGCCTGGCCTGATGGCAAGGACCAAGATGATCCCAAGAATGACGGCCATGAGCGTTGTTGTGAGGTAGTACAAGATTGCTCTGGCGCCAAGTTTACCTGAGGAGATACAACAGTAAGTTTTTGGATGATACTTCTGTAGATTCAGACTACGCAGAACAGGTATTCACTAGTTTTGCCTACTCTTATGCAGAATATTCCAGAAGAGAAAAACTTTTCTTAGCGCCATTCTTCCAGCTGAGTTTATTCTCTCTGTCTGTTATCTACTACCTGAATGGCTCTTTGACTACCTGAATGAATGTAAATAATGTCTTCATCTGTCTTTCGGTATGTCTGTCCATTATTAACAGCTCCGCTTTAGCTAATGTCAAGATAATTCATACAGAACATACCTGAATACATTTATATATCGTCTGTTTCTGGTGTTCTGTTTGTCTGTCAATGTTCCACAGTTTTGCCACAGCTAACATTAAGATATTTCATACAAAACCACCTATCTGAGTATGTGTATACATTGTCTGTTTCTGCCTTTTTACCAATGTCCTGCAGTTCTGCATGAAGCTAGCAGGAAGGTATTTCACACAGAACCTTAATATGGGTATATTTCCTGTTTCTATAGTTCTGCTAATGTTCTGAAGTTCTCTATTAAAAGCTAACACGAAGGTACCTCATACAGAAAATGAATATAATGTATATATTGTCTGTTTCTGTCATTCTGCTAATCTCCTGCATTTCTGCATAAAGCTAACACGAAGGTACCTCATACAGAAACTGAATATAATGTATATATTATCTGTTTCTGTCATTCTGCTAATCTCCTGCATTTCTGCATAAAGCTAACACGAAGGTACCTCATACAGAAACTGAATATAATGTATATGTTGTCTGTTTCTGTCATTCTGCTAATCTCCTGCATTTCTTCATAAAGCTGACACGAAGGCATTTCACGCAGAACCTACCTGAAGCTCTTGCGTCCAGTGAAGTCAGCCCGGAGATCAGTGACGACACTATCAGGGGCAGGATAACCAGCTGTAGCATGTTCATCAGGAGCTCTCCGGGAAACTTCAGGTACATGATTTCTCTCTTAGTCAAAGGTGGGTCAAGGGATCGCAAACCAGCCCCCATTCCAATGCCAACGAACAGGGAAAGGATGAGTAGAATAACCAACAAGTTTTTCTTGACTAGACGCAGGAACTTCTGACAACAGGTTCGAGTCTCTTCCGCCATGTTTTCGTCACTGCTCGTAGAGTTGCTTTCATCAGTTTTTCCCGGGGGACCATTTTCCACAGAGTTTAATTCCAGGGTACCATAACCTGGCGGGGCCGAGTCCTTTGTCATTTTGGTGTTTGTAAACTTTACAGGTTAGGTTCACATTAACTGGCTTTGTCTGGTTTGGGAAAAGTCAAAATAAGTCACGTTTCGACAGCCCCCCTCCTGGGTTTGTTTAGTTGTCAGCGCTGTAATTCTGAGGGGAAAAAATATGATCATAATGAATGTATAATCAATAACATGAAGAAACTAAAACATTGAGCCACATCAGATGAAATAAACGTTACAGAATTATCCAAGAACAAAGACTGCCATTATATGAAACATCAGTGTGGTCGGTGGCAAATTTTCGCAAGGCTTTTGAATATTCAAAGAAGAAGTCTTAAGAGAGGCTGGAGTTAAAAGGCAAATTATAGCAAAAATCAAAGGCAGACAAGAAAGATTTATAGGACATTTTCTGAGAAGAAGAAGGCTGGAACACATTGTGGCAACTGGAAAAATTAAAGAAGAGACAGAAGAAGACAGAGAGAGAGAAGTTACTAGATTGGCTGCCAGTATGGCTAGGAAGAAAGTCACCGGCGGATCTCATAATCAAGTCTAAAGACAGGGAATTGTGGAGAGAAATGATCGCCTATGCCATGCGGCATCTGGATTGATTTTGAATAGAATAATCACTTTTGTGTGAAAGTGATAGCTAAATCAGAAGAGCGATGAACTTCATTTCAAGTGAACTGGAAGAAGTGGCCTAACCTAAACGACATGTAAACAATATCACTAGATGGAATATTTCCTTTCTAAGCCACAGACAAATGCTGGGGTCTTTCTTTATAAATCTATTTCTTTCATTATCTCTGTTCAAAACATTTGGAATTTTTCTCGTAATATAAATATTAAGCAAAATACTACCATCTTTAAAAAAAAATACAACGGTGAGATAGTATTCACATAATTAGTTTCTGTTAAAATATGGAGTTTATTACACAATAGAAGCACAGATTTAAATGCATTATTTAATGATAATAATTAATAACTTAAATGCATATTATATAAAGCCAGAAAACACACAGAACACGTGAGTTTACCTGTATCAAGGAAAATAAGAAATGTGTTTTATGCTGTAAAATCAAGAACTCGCCAGTATGAGACCATAAACAATATGTTTGAAACAAAGGGCAAGTAATCGTTCAGTTGTTAGTAGTGTTAGATACACCACAGAAATTAAACAACGGCCAGTTAAATGTATGAAAAGTCAGACATCAACATACACTATACGTTACAATCACATTCAACATATTCATAATTAACATACTGTGTACGTTACAATCACATTCAACATATTCATAATTAACATACTGTGTACGTTACAATCACATTCAACATATTCGTACACAGACACTCGCGACATTTACCGCTTTTCAGGACATAGAGCTGCATTAGTAGAGCCGCATTAAGTCTTACAGTAATTGCTAATAATGTTAGCGAGATCTGCATATCCAGAAGACACCGACAATCATATTTTGTTTTTAAATTCCTATCCATCCTAGATACTCAAGTTTTTTTTTTCAGGATCAGAACTATTAGTATATCCGGATGCATTTTTTTTCAGGATCAGAACTATTAGTATATACGGATGCATTGCTCATGCAGAAGTGGCATAATGACTTTCAGGACTTTGGCTCGAAAAGTTCATGAAAAGAACTAATGTAAAGAAATAATCGCTGTTTATTTCATTTATTCCACAAAGTATTTATATAGTAGAATAAACATTCTAGTCTAATGGTAAATACGTAAATGAGATCTTTCTAGTCTGATGGTAAATACTTAAACGAGATCTTTCTAATCTGATGATTACGTAAAAGAGATCTGGTATTTTTTTTTTTTTGGAACAGCTGAAACATCTGAATACTTTTTCAAACAATATTATCCCAGATTCTGTGCTGTCAGTGGCAACCAAGGACATTCACCAAATACCATGAAAGAAAAATAACACCACGTGAGGTGAAGTGCTTAAGCAAAAATGCTGCAGTTTGGGGTCTCATGTACGTCTGTACTTAATAATGGGAAGGAAAAGTTTCAAGCACCAAACTCCAACTCCTCGTATACATTACTTCTTGTACCCATAGGTTTCAATCATCAACCTCCAACTCCTCGTATACATTACTTCTTCTAGCCATAGGTTTCAATCACCAAACTCCAACTCCTCGTATACATTATTTCTTGTACCCATAAGTTTCAAGCACCAAACTCCAACTCCTCGTATACATTACTTCTTGTATCCATAAGTTTCAAGCACCAAACTCCAACTCCTCGTATACATTACTTCTTGTACCCATAAGTTTCAAGCACCAAACTCCAACTCCTCGTATACATTACTTCTTCTAGCCATAGGTTTCAATCATCAAACTCCAACTCCTCGTATACATTACTTCTTCTAGCCATAGGTTTCAATCACCAAACTCCAACTCCTCGTATACATTACTTCTTGTACCCATAAGTTTCAAGCACCAAACTCCAATTCCTCGTATACATTACTTCTTGTACCCATAAGTTTCAAGCACCAAACTCCAACTCCTCGTATACATTACTTCTTGTACCCATTTAAACGTTTTACAGAATCTCACGCCCTACCACCCCCCCCCCCCCCGTTTTTTTTCTTAAGTTAAGATTCAGGAAAAACAACATTGCAACGTTCAGCTTACAAGTGTAGACAGAAGGCCCAATAGTAACTGACCCACCCCCAGGGCCTGACCTGGCTTTCCACGGCCCTGGCAATAAGATTATTATGAAAGCGCATAAACTAATTAATATCTATGTATATATATATTGATTAATATATATATATATTAATAAATTGATTAATACCAATGTTCAACAGTAACCTGCTGACACAGTGGTGTGTTCGACCGATTACTTCGCCCACTTGCCATTCTAAACTGCTTGTACAGTACGCAGTGCTAACAAAACAAAAAAGAGGAATTAACCATTGTTACGTATGGTTTAAAAAAGTAAAGATAGTCCCATAGCATTTCAAATGCCGTAGGGGGTGAAGCGTTAGAGACCTCATTATGCTGGGTCATCAGCGTATGAGGTAGGGTGACCAGTTCCTTTCCTCGCTGCCTTTACTTCCCAGATTTTCTCTGGTACCCATTTTACGAGGCTGGGTCGACCTCAGGGCCGTATTGGTCGGAAAAAAAAAAAAAAATCCCGCTCAGCTGGGGATCCGAACCCTCGACCTCTACGTATGGTTTAGATGACTTTAATTCTCGCGTACGAGGCGAAATGTACGCTTATTTTATAGATGCGTCAAATAGTGACACAGGGCAACGTCTTATCTTGTTTTATAGATGCATGAAATATTGATACAAGGTATACGTCTTAACTTGTTTTATAGATGTATGAAATAGTGATACAAGGCAACATCTTAACTTGTTTTATAGATGCATTAAATAGTGATACAAGGTAATATCTTTACTTGTTTTCTAGATGTATGAAATAGTGACACAAGGTAACATCTTAACTTGTTTTATAGATGTATGAAATAGTGACACAAGGTAACATCTTAACTTGTTTTATAAATGTATGAAATAGTGACACAAGGCAACGTCTTAACTTGTTTTATAGATGTATGAAATAGTGACACAAGGTAACATCTTAACTTGTTTTATAGATGCGTCAAATAGTGACAGAAGACAATATTTAAACTTGTTCTTTAGATGCATGATATAGTGACACAAGGCAACATCTAAACCTGCTCTATAGATGCATCAGATAGTGGCACAAGGCACATCTAAACTTGTTCTATAGATGCATCAAATAGTGACACAAGACAAGATCTAAACTTGTTAAATAGATGCATCGGTGACAGAAGGCAAAATTTATGTGTATAAGATGCACGCGACTAAGAAACTGGAAAACACAAAAATCAACAAATACCTTGTACCAGCGGAAAAAAAAATATATGCCCCTAGCTGTCTATCACAATACAGAATTCTCATTATAAATGACACAAAGGTAGCACTCGATATTACCTTAAACAGTTTTCTCATCATATAATATAACCCGCATCCAGCGAGGCTCCATGAAAATTTATTTGTCATCGTTTGTAGTCACGTTTCGAGAAGATAATTCATGTCGATATTTCTCGCCCATGAATTTTTTTTTCGTAAATATTCGCACTTTTGTCCATCACTATAGCTTTCTTTATGGTGCTATGCCTTGTAATGTCTACATGATTTATAAAGGTTTGCCCGTCTCTTTATTATCTTTAGCAACTTCGCTTTCATTCAATATTGTTATTTTACGTTTGTGTATCTGTGTGTTGTTACAAAATGCCAGGAGACAGTTTGCTTATGGACTGATTTTACTCTTTATTTTCTCATTTAGTGTTGGTATTTCGACATGATCTATGTAGAACCAGACACTGCGCTGTAAGATTTATGTGCTATCTTGTACTAAAAATCAAGATTTTCCTCCAAATGAAGCTTTCAGCCATTATCTCTTGTCCATAATTTATTCGTAAGTTTTTACTTTGTGTTTAAATAAATAATATTTACTCCCGTAAGTCATCGTTTATTTTAATATCAATATCAATTCTTATCTTTTTCTTTCGGATCACCCATCCTCTAAAAATGTCTACCAGAGAAATCTTGGAAGGTAAATGCGGCCGAACATGATACTGACCATATCACACTTTTCACCTGCCGATGGTCTTGGAAATACGGTCCTAACACCTAACACCCAATATGCCTTAGTGGCGTGGAAATTAGGATTTTTACCTTACCTTACCTGAACCTATGTCGTATCGTAATAAGTTCACTTCTCCTGTATTTGACACTCTTATCTCAAGCGTGTTTTTTTTCTGACGATCACAAAGAAACAGGATCCGTAGACAGTTCATGAAAGAATTAACGTATTATCTTTCGTAGATATAGCAAACGTTTAAAATGGTCGCCAACAACCATCTGCAGACAGTTCATGAAAGAATTAACGTATTATCTTTGGTAGATATAACAAACGTTTAAAAGCGCCTAACGTAACGAATCATTCTTAACGTTTTCACGTTCATACTATCGAGTGGGCACACACATACACGTGCAGCATTTTGTTTTTATTTACATCGCTATTTACCGCAATCTTCATATGCGAATTCTCGTTAAAACTGGACATCTGACATTTTACCTGTCACGTGAGTTTCAAGGTCGTCACAGAAGATGATGTAAGCATTTACAGCTGGCAGGCAGTTTGTATTTTATTTATTTAAGTACAGAAATTCAAAGATTCTCTTTTGTTTTCTCTCTCTCTAAAAAAAAAAAAAAAAGTTCCGTCTTTCTCTACAAAACACCGCTAGCGGGGTAGTTTGATCTTGCACGCCCTTGCGAATCAATGCTCAGAAAGATATTTAGGCAAAGTGTAAATAAAATGAACAGTAGCACAATATAAGCACAACCCACATTTTTAAATTATAGAGCATCTTCTTCCAAGTTTCTTTCTACCGAAATACTCCATGAAAATTTGTTCTGGTAGAGCATGGGAATTAATTCAGGAGTTAAAAGAGTTAAACACAGAAATGGCATAATTAACTCTTGTCGGAAGTGGGAAATAAGTTTCTTGGAGTAATATCACAAGAAAGAAATAAGAGAAAGCAGGCATAATTCAATAAAACGAACAATGTGATTTTAAAAAAAATAACAGGCACTGTTTGTTAAAAAAAAGGAAGAACATAAGAAATAGATACAATTTTTTTCTCTCAAATGAACAGCATGATCTTTGTGTCTTTCCAGGATAAAACGAACTTCGGAATATATTCATTTTATTAAAAAAACGGAAGGTGTTCTTTTATGTATGAGTCAGTTTGTTTTTCTAAGACAAAAAACCACAATTTGACTGAAAGAAACAAATGAGGTTATGTTGCCCCTAGGAAAGAATTATGTAAAAGCCTTGATGCCTTGAATTCACACCAATCTTACATCATCTAGTTTCTTTTCTCTGTCTGTCTGTCTGTCTCTCTCTCTCTCTCACTCACTCTCTCTCACTCACTCTCTCTCACTCTCTCTCACTCTCTCTCTCACTCACTCACTCTCTCACTCACTCACTCTCTCTCTCACTCACTCTCTCACTCACTCTCTCTCTCACTCACTCTCTCTCTCACTCACTCTCTCTCACTCACTCTCTCTCTCACTCACTCTCTCACTCTTTCTCACTCTCTCTCTCACTCTCTCACTCTCTTTCTCACTCTCTCACTCTCTCTCACTCACTCTCTCTCTCACTCACTCTCTCTCTCACTCTCTCTCTCTCACTCTCTCTCTAAAGGGCAGAATGTCAGACGGGCCTGCGTGCCCAATTCTTAACCCTTTTGAAATAGATGACATCGGATGGAGAGTGGGTTGCCATGTTACAACTGATTCAGTCCGAAGAAACACGATGCAGTAGACTCTACAAGAATTTTCCAGCAGCAGCTAGTTGAACAAGGCTGAAGTGGCACAACAGCCTGTTGCTCTCTGGAGCATAAAACTACGATAACTCTTCATTTGTTACGCGCAGCTCACCTGTTGTGAAGGTTATGTAAACCCCAAGATACCGCCGTCTTGGTTTTCACGGCCAACGCAAAATGTTCCCAGTTCATACGGCAGATTCGGTACTTAACACCGAAAAGTGCAACACCGCATATTTTGACTTACACATACAGATGACATACATTAATCCTGATAACTTATTTAACCTAACATATAACAAGTTGAATGAAAAATAATTATCTTTATTTTTAAAGGGTAAAGAATTGGGCACGCAGCCCCATTTTAATATTCTGTCTTTCATCACTCCGTCTTTCATTCTGCCCACACACTCGATTTAATATAAGTTTACAAGAAATTGCAGTCTAAAAGAAAGAAACAAAATACGACTGCTATAAAAAGATAGCTGGAGGTGGGGCGTCTCTTTGATTTTGTGCGGACAACGCCAAAAGAGCTAAAAGAGCGCCGAATATGATGGACACAGTTACAAGTCAGAACCACCGTTTAAGAGGAGTGTCAAAAAGCCGGGGTACGCCGTAGGTTATTTAGGACTGCCCTATCAGGCTTTTCTCGCACTAAGTCGACGAAGCGCCTTTTCCATGATAATGGACTACAAGTGGCCTCTTAAAAAATGTCTCCAGAAAGCAAAGCGGGAAGGTAAAGGGCTGAACTAATCATACACCAGAACCCGTTTTCTCGGTGGAGTGCTGTAGACTCAGGAACACGAGGTCAATGAATGTCATTTTAACTGCCTGGTCTCTTAAATTCACTACTCTGTCTCCTTGTCCTGACATTTTGAAGTCCCTGTCGCAGGCTGGTGCAGTAGGTGTGTGTGTGTGTGTTTGTGTGTGTGTGTGTGTGTGTGTATCTGTATATATAAGTGCATAAAGCAATAAAGCTTATTCGATATGACATTACAAAAAAATAATTACAGACAATGTCTGTACTAATCTACATGTCATAGTGACCTACTCTTGGCTTTCGAGGTTCGTTAACAAATAGTGAAAGATTAAATAGGCACCTTCATTTACCTCCCTACTCCCTCCATATCCCCTAAAATTTCCTCTTCCCCCTCTCCCTCTCTCTTGCTCTCTCACTCGCTCTCTGTCAAGGGTCTCTGCTAGCAGGCGTAGGATATCATGTCTTTCCATAACCTTTGACCCCTTGTCATCCCAACAGACTTGTCACTGAGCATTTCGTGTACCGGGATGCCAAACCATCAAACATCTTTTCTCTCTCCTGCTCTCTCTCTCTCTCTCTCTCTCTCTCTAACTCTGTCTCTTCTACCTTCGATCTTTCCTGTTGGCATTAGGTCCTCTAGCCTCCGCCCCCCCCCCCTCTTCTCCACATATGTCCCATAAATTAAGATTGTCGTTTTTTGAATTTGGTTATAATTTTTAATTAATATATTATAATTATAAAATAATGAAATTATTAAAATGCTTTAAGACATCAATATAGACGGCAAAGACCTGAGGATTGTAAAACATCTATACTGGCAGCAAGAAGCAGCAATTCGAGTTGAAAATAGAACTGGAAAATATCAACCTATAAAACAAGGGGTGCGACAGGGATGTGTACTGTCTCCAGACCCTCTTTCTCTGTACAGCGAGAATATTCTAAGCACGATCATCACAGAACCAGGCATAAAAATTAGAGGTAAGCACGATCATCACAGAACCAGGCATAAAAATTAGAGGATACAATATTAACAACCTTCGGTATGCTGACGACACAGTACTGATAGCTGAGAACCAACAAGACCTGCAAAATCTCTTGGATAAAGTCGCCAAAGAAAGTGAACAGAAAGGTCTTACTTTGAACACCAAAAAGACAGAGACTATGGTTATATCTAAAAAAACAGAATCCACCAACATGCAGTATCAAATTAAACGGAACTATTCTAAAGCAGGTGCAGAAATTCAAATACTTTGGAGCAGTAATAACTTCAGATGGGAAATGCAGAATAGAAATTAGGAACAGAATAGGCCAAGCAAAGACTGCATTTCAGAGAACGAGAAACATATTAGCTAACACATCTTTATCAATGAATGTTAGAAAACGAGTCCTAAAATGCTATATTGAACCTATCTTGTTATATGGAAGTGAATCATGGACAATAGGCAGGTCTGCACAAAAATCATTGGAAGCAGCAGAAATGTGGTTTATTAGAAGAATGTTGCGAATCCCCTGGACAGCAAAAATAACTAATGAAGAATGTATGAGAAGAGCTGGAGTGACAAAAAACCTTGTCAAAAAGATAAGAGAGAAACAATGTACTTTCATAGGACATGCAATGAGAAGAGGGGGCATTGAAAATATTATAACAACAGGAAAAATAGAATGAAGAAGATCAAGACGAAGACCAAGAGAAATGATACTGGACAGTCTGACGGGATGGTGTGAGAGGAGATCACCAACTGAACTGATAGCCTGCATGAAGTATCGTGTACTCTGGAGAAGCATAATAGCCAACGCCAGTCGGCACGGCACATGATGATGATGATGATGATGATAATGATGATGACGATGATGATATAATTTTCCTTGTTTCTTGGTGCCTCTTTCAGAACTTCTCACTGTCCATGGCACCTTCAGCATTTATCTTAATTAAGAACCACATTTCAGCTGATTCCAGTCTTCTTTGTATCTCTTTATTGCCCGTCTAAGCTTTACATCCGTAGAACAGGATTTGTTCAATACAACAATGTAGCACTCTCTCTTCCCGACTCTCACAGATGGTGACTTATGGCAAAGTATGGATTTCATCTTTTGAATGGAGGTCTTGGCTTGTGCAATTCTGCTTTTTACTCCAGTGATACATCTTTTGACTGATGTTACCAAGGTGCCTAAGTACTTAAAACTGTCAACTTGGTTTAATGTTGTGCCTTTTGCTTGTATCTCCACTCCAAGATATCATTTAACAGTTTTGTTATCTCCACTCCAAAACCTCCCAGTGCTTTCAGTTAATCTTTCGTCACGCCGTCTGGTCTTGGGGCTTTTCCATCTTTCATCTTCTCACTAGTTTCTTCTACCTCACTTGTTAATATACTTGGTCCTTCTGTGTTGTCCCTTAGATCTATGCCATGCTTCGTCATGGTATAGCTCTTTTATACATTCATCTCATCTTTTCATGATTTCTTCCCTGTATATAAGGATATCACGTTCTTTTGTTTTTAAAACATCCTTTTATGTGGCCTGTCTTTCTGCCTGTGAGATTATTTGTTTGTACATATCCATATTGTTATCTCTGTGGAGTACTTCTATTCTCTCCCCCCCCCCTTTCCTACTCAGAGCAAAAAAAAGAAAAAAAAGTATCTAAACACGACACGGCGAGAATATTTAGTTACTGGGTCACATTACCTCCTGTTGGATAGCCTGGCGTTTCAGAAATGGGATTACTGCATTCCATAAGCAACACATTTCAGACAAAACTACGTGCATATTATTGCATTATTAATGAATTAATAACGTTTATTCATTCCTTATTTAATACTATAAGCTTGATGTACATACCAGAGAAAAGTTTACTGAATGAAGTCGTGTGTTAGAAATGCCCTTAGTTTAGCATAAAAAAATCGATATAACAAAACTTACTCGTTATGCGAATTTTTTTTTGGGGTCTGTTTAATTGTTAACATTTCGAGCTTTCATTCAGTAGCGCACCGTGTTGATAACGCTGGGGATTTTGTGCCGTTTTGGTACCTCTAATGACATATGTTGTCTTTCTTTTTTCTGTACCACTTGGACGAAATCATCAGATCATATGATATGTTTTCTGTCGGTCTTTTTCTTTCATTTTTTCTGGAGTTTTCCAGTGAATATCAGTTTCTCTTTGCTTTCTCTCGTGAATTGTCTGTCTAATGTATCTTCCTTTTAAATCATGTTGTCCTTGTTCAGCAATTTTTTTTGTCCGAAACTTCTTCATTACATTTCAAGCATTTATGTTTGTATTTATCCTGTCATCAAGCATTCCTCTTGCTACGTTAGCCCAGTTACCCACCACCAATAAATTAAAGATAATGCACTTTTGTATATCAGCTTTATACGTTTTAGCGAGGTGGTTCGAGTACGCGCCTTCCGTAGCGAAGATCGGTGGTTCGAACCTGGCCAGAGAAGCACGGAAGCTGTTAAAGTAATCACACACACACATATACACTAACAAATACCAATATTCCTCAGTGGTATGTTATACAAGTATGCCACATTGAAGCACTTTTGTACACACTACATTATTTACAGTTATATTTATACACAGACTTTCAAATGCATTCTTTTAAAACTACAAAGTATAAAATATATCATTAAAATATGTCAAATTCACCTTCTTATTTGTTTTTCCCACAAGAGTATGCAAAATGTCTTATGGTTCGCATCTGAACAATCCAGTCTCTCGAGACGATAATAACAGTCGTCATTAAGACTTTCACTAGGAATTTCAAAACTTTTTGAATTAGTCTGTAAAGTCCAATAGAAACTTTAATGATCACTTGAAAAAAAAAACCCACATGAACACAAATGTATACGAAGTTTTCAGATCGGCAACTCTCGCCCCAGCGTCCTGGCAAGCTACAGGCAGTTTGATATGAGCTACTGCTATTCTGTATAATTTCTGCCGAGCAGCACAGCTGTTGGTAAATCCGGGTTAAGTTTGCTTTTAAAATGTATGACCTGACTACCTGGGTGAGATCGGTGTATGTAATGATTGCACTTTATTTAGTTTCCGTGGTATACTCAAATAGACAATAATATCACAATTATCAAACAAACAAACAAAAAACCAACAAAAAATACTTAGGAACTGATCCGCATGTGACCATGAAACAGTAAACTTGTTTGTTGTTCTGATCTGTTTGAGAATCACACAGTATAAGAAGCTGTCCCATCTTTGTTTAACCCTTCATTCAACAAATTCGGCGAACAGGATCTTCCTGGACATCCTTTTGAGGGCGTCATCAATAATACTGCGTTTAATATTTTTTGGCATAGTTTCAGTATTCGTCATGTTCTTCACCACAAGCCATCTTCTGTAGTCGTCATCATGCATCCTCTCCACATCGATAGGTGTCTGAATTAGGTTCTCTAAAACGTTCTGTTTCCCACACGAACAGCACACTCTGCCAAGCCTCGTTTTACGTGTTGTTGGTTGTCATCCTCCTCGTTTGCTTCAGTTTCCTCGGTGAGTCTACAAAGATCGAGTCCCGAAAATCTGAGCCTCGGAAATCTGAGTTTGAAAAGTTTGATTCTCAGATATTGAAAACTGTTTTCTGAAAAATAATTACTTGTTCTTCTTCTTCTTCGTTCGCAATAATTACTTGTTCTTTCTTATTTCACTTCACAAAGAAACAAAAGAAAAAGAATGTTTGTTTATTTATAGTTCTTAAAGATTCAATGTACGTTGGTGTATAAATTCTTCCATACAAACCCTTGGTCTGCCATCCCTTTTCTGTAATGTCTTAATGCATATAGTTCAGCGGTCCCCAAACTTTTTTTCAGACTGTGGCACATTTGGTAATGTCGCGGCACACCTGTGTTCTTAATCATGGACTTTCATGCGGTTAACCATATATTTTTAGCATTTCAAGGTTTACACACTGCACTGATTATATTGAAATATTTGTATTATATGTTGACAAATGTAACAATTTGAGAACTACCTTCAGTTTTTATCAAACAAGGCATTTTTTAAAAAATGTTAAACGTGAGCTTGCTTGGAGATACACATCTCTGGTCATTTCAGTTCGCACTAGACTGGGCTAATAACTAAATTGCTATACCTGGCGGGTATTTATCATATAAATAAGCAAAAAATGCATGGTAATTTTGGTCAAAGATATTTTACTCTAAAAATTTGAGGGGACGCGAGCTTTCTCGTGGCACACCGCTGTGCCGAGGCACATCGTTTGTAAAACTATGATATAGTCACATGTGATCGAAAACAAATCCCACGTCATTAACCAAACATCCCATTCCTTCTTCTAAATAATTAAGCTCAAACCGTCCCGTTTTTCAGGTAGTTAACACCCGGAAACACGATTTTAATAAAAACATGGAACAATGTTCATGAAATCCACTATAACACGTTATTCAATGAAAAGAAATTGCCAAGTCAGTCGATAATTTCAGGTAAATTACGGAATAAACAAAAAAAAGGGGGGGGGGAGAAATTTATGGAGGTAGTTGGATACCGTAACCGGTTTATATTATACACAAATCTAGTAATAAAAAAAAAAGAGAGAAAGGTTGGAAGACAATCTGGCCAATAGGATTTTGATGCTGAATACGCATGGAGGAGAATCAGCCAGATTTGACTCCGGTTCACAGTGAGACTGTTTTGTAGAGGTTAAATCTCGCCCCTAATAAAACTTTTTTTAAAATTTCACACGAATATTTGCTTTCCGTTGATACTTATAAAGTATGACCTAGTTTAATTTTACATTACAAAAAATAAAGTAACGAAAAAAAACCCAGTATTTTGTAAAGTACTTCATGTGAGGTAAAAGATAGGTATAACTGTACCGGTTTAAAAAAAATCGTAGCGCGATCACTGGAGATGAGATTGCCCTATATTAAGTGCAACATTGTAGTGACAAGCACTACAGAGCTTACATGGAAAGGAACCCCCCATTTGGTGCCGGGAGATTGTGACATTAAAACTGTTGATATTTTTGCAGTCGCTGCTGGGCAGATTAAGTGACTGAAAAATGAGTCGAAGCTTAAGAAATCCTGCTGTACTTTTTTCCCTCTTTTATCTCCATATTACCTGTTTGCAAACGAAGTTTTGTTTGAGTGTTACATTTCATTGTTTTAAACGCCACTAGAATATTGTAAGCGGTCTGGTTGGCTACGAGGTCAGGCTCCGTCTACTAATCAGGCGGTACCTAGTCCCAGAAGTGGGGATTTTTTTCTGGTACCACCACCACCACAACAACAACAACAGAGGCCCCTGGGTCCACCCGGCCTCTAATATATTGGTACCAGAGAAATCTGGGAAGGTAAATGCAGTCAGGTATGATAATGACCACCACATCACACTTTCATGTAGCGAAGGTCCTGGAAATACGGGCCTAACACCGAGCCTCAGATGTGCCTCATTGACATGGAAATGTAAATTTTACCTTTTAGCTTTTACTAGCGTATCATAAACATCAGAGAGGATGGAACAAAATAAGGGTATGGAAAGGTTATCGAGATTAAAGAGCGGGTACATTATTATAACTCGCCATGAAAATTAATTTATGGCCAGGTCCATGAAAAGAAATTTTTTATGATTACTTCCACAAAAATGGCACATATAGAGGCCAGTTAAGTAAACTTACGCTATGTACAAACAGGATCTAGTTACTGAGGCCAGTTAATTTAAATAATGCTATGTACAAACAGGATCTACTTGCTCATCACATATATGCGCTGTCATGCATATTTTGTACGAGTTTAAACGTTACAAATATCAAGCAGCAACAGCCTTCACTGCTGTGGTTACTACATTTTACTGCCATTATTATTATTAATGTTTTTGTTGTTATTACTGTTATTGCTATTATTACTATTATTGCTATTATTATTATTATTATTACTATTAGTATTATTATTATTATTATTATTACTGCTGCTACTACTACTACTACTACTAATATTATTATTATTATTATTATTTGTACAGCGTTGGAAATCATGCTTCTCCATCTTGTGTGATCCCTAGTGTTTCCAAATAATTCAGATGTTTTTCTTCTTCCATGTCATTTGGTCAGTCCACTGAGATTTTTTTTTACCCTTGGCCTTTCTCTTTTTCTTCTTCCCTTGAATTTTCCAGTACATTTTAGGTTGTCCAATTTCTTCCTTCTCATGACATGTCCCAGAAATTTTGAATGTCTTTTTTCTTACCATTTTAACTAGTTTTTGTTATTCTGAAACTTCTTCCTTTGTTTTTTTTTTCTATCTGTCCAAGTATTTGTTTCCACATCTTTGTTACTTGTTGATTCTTTGTCATCTTTTTTGTTTATGGTTTGGATCATCACCATAGCACTCCGAACATGTCCATAGGCGCTCAGATCCTCCCCCCCCCCCCATATATCCTTAAGGTCCTACAGCTGATAGTGCCAGTTCTGTGTTGACTGACAAGTCCTCTCACGCGCGCCCCATATGCCTTACATTCCTGACCGTGCCAATCTGTACTCCTAGCTCTCTCAGTTTAAGCAGAAGTGTAAATTTGCTTCTCTTGAAGTCCTCCACTCTGCCTTTCTCTCTAAGCGCACTGATAATATCGGCTCAACCCAGTGGTTGTACATCTGCGCTGACGGCATAGCCAGTCAACCCATCAGCTCTTTTCTAACTTTTTAGCAACGAATATTTTTTATCTTTAGTTGTTATCTGTTGTTCACGCAATGATCTGCATGCATTGTTGGTCGCTGTTTATTGGTAATGTATAACTGTTACAACTCAACTGTTTTCGCCCCCCCCCCTTTCTTTCCTTCTTCCAACTGACCCTAACATATAACCCTCGAAAGTCCAACAAATGTGGATCCACACAACCAGACCTGACTACAAGATCTGCTTAAGAGGACAGAACTGTCACCAGAAACTAGACGACAAAAAAAAAAAAAGGCCTAGTAAGTTTATCATGACGGCAAGCTTTTGTGTCAAGCTCCAACATTTCAGCTTTGAAGGAAAAAACAAAACAAACTTATATGTTCTTAGAGAAGTGGTTTCCAACTTAAAGGTCGCGGTTCTATTTAGGATAGTGTAAAATCTGATTTGAGGCCACGAGAAGATATTATGAGATATAAAAAAGGACGGGATTTTAGCGAAATCCTACAGCTTTATGTTTTCCAGTCTAAATATTAAAACTCGCATTCGTTACTGTTCATCGAAATGTTTTAATAAGTTCTTTTCCTTCATTCTTTTTTTTTAGTATTTCATCACTGTCATCATCTTCTTCTATCTCCCTGGAGATTGTGTTCTTTGCAGTCGGTGCGGTGAAGATGTTGAGGCGCAGCTTCGTGCCGGATTGAGAGTGGATTAAGACGGGTATTTTCAATAACTGTCTCCATTGCCATGTGAACTATGACAATCACGGCCCCGGTTAGTCCGGCTGGGCCTGCTTCTGCGGGGAGCGCCAGTGAGGACGTGGGACAGGATCTTGATCGGCTACGGTTCGTCAACTCTGACACTGGTAATGGATCGCTGATTGTCAAATTGAACCATATCTTCACTTCCTCCCCCCCCCCCCAAAAAAAAAATCAGTATTTCATAATGTCTTTGAAAAATGTTAGATTTAAGAAGTGATATTATATATAACTTTTATGAACAGTGGCAAAATTACATCATGCTCTGAAATAGAATTTGTTTTTTTTTTAATTTCAATATTTAAAACATAAATCTGTTTCGTGAGCCGCGCACAGCACGTCATTGCTGGTCTAGAGTCACATTTTTTTTAAATTTTGAAAACCACTGGTTTAGCCACATGACGTTAATGTTATACATCTATATTCCCCAAAGTTATTATCTCCTCTTTTTAGTTTCACCCCTGTTTGTGTGTTATTGTTATTGCTATGTTATGTTATGTTATTTTATTTTATGTCATGTCATGTTATATTATGTTATGTTATGTTATAATGAAACATCATCATTGCACTCCTGACACAACCATAGGTGCTCCAATCACCCCAATATGTCCATCCGCGTCCAGCGACTAAGTGTGGCCAGTTGGGTGTTGACTGATGGTTCGTCTCACTCGTCGGGAACAGCGCTCAGTCCTTCCGATGCCATTCTTCACTCTCAGCTCGCACATCCGAGGCAGCGATGTCAAATCGCCTCTCTCAAAGTCCTCGGCTCTTCCGGGTTTCTAAGAGCAATTAACGACGTCAGCACGACCCATCGTCCGACGATCATCTTTATCTGCTCTGTCATCGCACCGGACACTAGCATGATCTGGCACAAAAATGAAGATGACATTGCGAATCGTTGACCTCAGCAAGTTTAACATCAACTGTCTGCTTACCGGACCCATCCGGACCTTTCGAATGATGTTCATTGAGTCGCTCAGCCTCACGCAGACACGGCCGTAGTTCTGTGATCCCAGCCAGATACATGCCTTGGACGCTATACGACATTCTCTTGTTTGCCTTGTTCCACGCCCCTCACCCCCCCCCCCTCCGACTCTACCTCATACCCTGAAATTTTAGCATTTAGTAACATGTCAGCTAAAGGATATCTTACTCATATTTTTCTTCAGTTATCAGCTTATTTTCTCAGTACTATTTATCCCAAAATGAAATTCTCAACCTTCTCGTGTGATCTCTGTTACACTTGCATGCATTTTATCAATGTTACTGAACTCTAATATTATCTTCCTCGTTACATTATCTATATGACGTAAAACTGAATTATTTTATCTAGTTTGAGATGAATGTTCTCTAGTCTCCAACATGTGTAAATTATTTACCTGTATGTCAGAGTTACGTCCCATGGGCGTCTGTTTGTACTGCACTGTGATATTTTAGGAAATTCATTTCGGTTTGTCGCATTTAATAAATAATGTACACTAAACTAGAGCAGCATTGACCTTCAAGAATTATGAGAACATATGGCACTCAAAAGTTATAAGCACGAAAACCAAGCTAAGATTATTCAATTCAAATGTGATGTTCACCATCATTTATACACGCGAAAGCTTGAAAACAGTTAAAGAGATAGATAACAAATTAAACTATTTTGAAAACAAATGCCTAAGTTTATACCCGGTATAAAGTGGAATGAATTAAAGAACAACGCAGAGATAAGACAGATGAGCGAACAACAACCTGTTTCATGGGTGATCAGAAAAAGGAGATGGACATTATACGAGTAAGAAGAAACAGTCAGAAAATCACAAAACGAGCTATCAAGTGGAATACAACAGGCCGAAGAAAAAGAGGTCGACCACGTGAAACTCTAAAGAGGACACTGTTAAGAGAGGCCAAATTAATAGGCATAAAATCCATTGATAAGGTTAAGGAAAATATGGACACTAACACCATATCCCTATGTGCCTCTAAGGCATGACCGGATTACCTTTACCTTTTTATTTGAGAAAAGAATCTTGGATACTATGAAGTCGAGAATGTCCACTTAATAAGCAATGTATAATACACTATATACAGTCATGCGTCGACTCAAGATCATGCATTAGGAGTCTAGAAGTCCGGCCGTAAATTGTTTTTCGGCCGCTATATTGGGAGGTCAAACATTAAGTACAGTTCACAAAGGGGAGGTCAGACACTAGGTACAGTTCACAAAGGTGAAGTCAGACACTAGGTACAGTTCACAAAGAGGAGGTCAGACACTAAGTACGGTTTTAAAGAAAGGGAGGTTAGACACTAAGTACAGTTCACAAAGGGGAGGTCAGACACTAGGTACGGTTCACAAAGAGGAGGTTAGACACTAAGTACATTTCACGAAGGGGAGGTTGGACACTAAGTAGTTGGACACTAAGTACAACAAAAGGTAGATCATTAACTAAATACAATTCACAACTACAACATGTTACAAGGTAAACAGGTGCGCTTATCATCATTTTAAAATACTAACTGAATGCAAATTAGCATAGTAAAAATGCAAATTAATCACAAAATGTGAACCACTCTCACCCACCTACATGCAAACATTTTGTGCTCACCGAATGATGATGCACTTTACTAGTTCATCGCCTTCTCTTGTCTTGTAATAAATGTATACTGCGCGTAGAGCAGCAAGTGTTTGTATATTAATCATAGAATGAGTCACAACACATTGAAAAGTCCTGTTGGGCTTTGGTCGTAAGTGTGAATATCCGTATATATGTGAATCGTTAATGAATGCATATAACAACTCGATCAACGTGCTAAGATTTGATTTGATTGAACCTTCTATATTTTCGATGAAAAACTGCAAAAAAAAACATGAACGAGCAGAGAAAATGGAAAATATGATATGAATACGACACCTCGTATGTCCAGGAATAATAAAACCTCACAGACAGTGATAAATACTGGTGATATCTGATTTATATATTTCATTATGACAACCGTTTAAAATCCCCTGATCCATATCTTAATCACACTTACCGTGGTTTAAGTCGAAATAGAGAAAGCCAGGCAACTGACAGTTATGTGCGCTATCACTAATAGGGAATTACCGCTTCTCCCGTCGTAATTCGCTTTCTTGTGTTTCAAGTATCCATTTCCATCATGGTTGACTAGAACTCGTGGAGGGGCGTCATAGGGTTCTTGCAGTCAGTATGGTCTCACAAACGATTTGCTCGTCAGTTTTCAGCGCCTAAACTTATTATCCCAATCACTGTATACCGCCCACTTCGGTGCATGCACATGTCAAAAGTAGACTTCAGGAAGCCAATCCTACTGTATTATTTCCTTCTTGATTGTATTTTCCCATTTATAGCGTATGTTGCCTACTCTACGTGTTTGTCTCACGCTATCAAGTGCATTTGTCAGACTACATCTTAAACTCGTGATAAGCTCTAAGTATTTTGTTTTGCTCTGTCTTATCTTAGTTTGTATACAATTCTACGCAGTCCTTTCTGTAGAGAATTGTTATCTTCCGCTGTACCTCATTTTTTTAAAAAATGCAGCAGTATCTTACCTTTACTGAAAAATTCCCGTTTAGATACGCGTAAAGCAAAGGACTGTCACAAACACAGGCAGGTCTCGATGACTTCTCCGGTTCCAAGTCCTGTGTACCTGAAGGTTTGGTTTCGTTAACCCCTCTTCTTCCACGAAGCGTTAAATTTAAAGTGGCAGTAGACATCAGTCCCTATGGACCACTCTGAACCGTCTGTCACGTGAAGCTTTGCGATGTGACACTGCCTGATGTTGGCTGCTGAACGACAGTGGGTAGTACAGCTGGCTCTGATCGGTAACAGCCAGCATATGTTTTATCACTGTTGGATCTTTTCGGTTGTCTGCTTATTAATTGTTCGTACAAGAGCTATCTTTAACTCTCCAATCTCCGACTTTATTCTTGGTCACTTTCATTCGCGGCTGTTCTTTTTCAATCGCTCATGTAGAAATCAGCGCAATAGTTACTGAAAAGCATATTCCAGATTGTGTTATATTCTTGAGGACTGGAATGTGCATCACAAAGGGAGGTTATCTATTTTAAAAAGTACTATTTCACAACAGAAACACTGAACAATATCTCCCCCTAAAAAATACTTATCTTTAAAGTGACGATCGGACAAAGTCGAAAACAAGTCAACAGTTTGCTGAAATATTTAGCTAGACCTTTTTTATGTACATATTCGCTTGTATTACAAATAAATACTTGGGTACAACTTTCAACTGAATCGATAATGCCTGTAGAGGTCAACATGACACAGACAACTAAAGCTGTAGTAGTTATTTCTCGATGGTGACAGGTTAAGAGAAAGGCCTTACTTTGAACATCAAAAAGACAGAGACTATGGTTATATCTAAAAAACAGAATCCACCACATGCAGTATTAAATTAAACGGAACCATTCTAAAGCAGGTGCAGAAATTCAAATACCTTGGAGCAGTAATAACTTCAGATGGGAAATGCAGAATAGAAATTAGGAACAGAATAGATCAAGCAAAGACTGCATTTCAGAGAATGAGAAACGTATTAGCTAACACATCTTTATCAATGAATGTTAGAAAACGAGTCCTAAAATGCTATATTGAACCTATCTTGTTATATGGAAGTGAATCATGGACAATAGGCAAGTCTGCACAAAAATCATTGGAAGCAGCAGAAATGTGGTTTATTAGAAGAATGTTGCGAATCCCCTGGACAGCAAAAATAACTAATGAAGAATGTATGAGAAGAGCTGGAGAGACAAAAAACCTTGTCAGAAAGATAAGAGAGAGACAATGTACTTTCATAGGACATGCAATGAGAAGAGGGGGCATTGAAAATATTATAACAACAGGAAAAATAGAAGGAAGAAGATCAAGAGGAAGACCAAGAGAAATGATACTGGACAGTCTGACGAGATGGTGTGAGAGGAGATCACCAACTGAACTGATGGCCTGCATGAAGGATCGGGTACTCTGGAGAAGCATAATAGCCAACGCCAGTCGGCATGGCACCTGATGATGATGTTGATGATGACAGGTTAAGGAAAATATGGGCACTAACACCATATCCATATGTGTCTCTAAGACATGACAGGATTACCTTTACTTTTTTTTTTTTACTTTTTAAATTCGACGTGGATATCAGTAGCGATTGGCCTGTAACTGATTTCTTCAAATATATTTATTCAAACATTTGAAAATATTTGCCAAAAAGAAGTATAACTGTACTTCTATGTAAAAACTAAACAAACAAACAAAAAAAGAAACCCAACAGTTTTTTTCTAATATAAAATTAACAAGCAGAAAATTATGTATATTTACCTTGCTGTGTACCAGTCTTACACAGAAATGATCACATATGAAACGTGGAAGTTATCTATACGTTCTAATCGCTGGTACAAGTATGTGTTTATCTTCAACTTTGATAGGAGCAGACAAATGTTTGCACGTCGTTGGAATGCACTTTAAACTAGATGCCCACCTATATATGTTTTCTGACACTTCTTTTCCTAGATTCTCCGGTATCTAAACCTGCTAGCTGTGTGAGGAATCCTATAACATAACAGCGTGTCTGCAGAAAACCCCTTCAAATACAGACTGTCAGATTTACCAACGTTATATATAACAAAACATACGTTTAGGGTTCTAGTGAAGAGCTGGGAGGAAACTACAGCCAGTATTCCTAAACATTAGCTTAAAGATGTTTCTTTTTTACAATACATAAACTGTGGTCTACATTTTTCTCTATTTTTTTCCTTTTCTTTTATTCTGCCCTTCAGGGTAATTACGCTTTCTTGAATCTATAAATTCGGTAATTACTCTTTCTTGAATCTATAATTTAGCGTTTGTTCTCTGTTCGCGGATTCGCTGTAGCACTTGTGAGCTGGCATAACTTTTATACTGCGGTACACTGTCAGTGATAAACTGAGGACAGGATTTTGTTAACTGGGTTACTGTTGCAGCGAACTTGTATGAGAGCCATTATGGCTTCCACATGGACGGCACAATTACCAGGGCCAGTGAACTACAGCTCTCACTGAGATAACGTGAATAACCGTTTCTGTATTATACGGGGCAGCCCCTATTTTAAGGATTTGTCCCGGGAATACTTCGGTCGGGTCCCATACTTTAAAACGAGTGTCCCACATTGTCCCGTATACTCATCTTTGATCGCCACATGTTCGGAAATATAGTATCCAGATTTTTCCAGAAAAATTATCTTAGCGCAAATGTTGATATTTTGAAGAGAATTCACTTTGTAGGGAAGTACAACAAGGTAGGCCTAACTGGCACATTAATAAGCTATAAACCTAGTCTAGTTGTTAAAATGTGGAGTTAAAATCCATATTTTTTTCTCTTTCTCTCTCTCTCTCTCTCTGTCCCCCCTCCCCGAGTTGACTGAATGTCCCACTTTTGGATTTAGAAAAAAGACGGCCAGGTAGTTAATAGTCCTTTCTGGACACAAGCTACTGTGTTACTTAGACCCAGCTAACGTGAATGATTGAATGAATAATCTTTATTTTTAAAGGGTAAAGAATTGGTCACGCAGGCCCGTCTTACATTCTGCCCTTCATCACTCCATCTTTCATTCTTCCCAAACACTCGATTTAATACAAGTATACAGGCATTTGTGGAAAACCCTTGCGGAAGCCCCATGTGCCCTGGGCACTTAAGGTTCAGAGAGAGAGAGAGAGAGATACAAATTACATTAGGAAAAGAAAAACATATCGAAAGAGTGTAAAATTAAACTATTACATTCAAAGTAAAAGAGAAGTAATTAACCTAATAAAATAGCACTCTCACATACATACATGCGCACACACAGACATATACATAATCAAAAATACATTGTCAGTACAAATCTTCTAACATATGTTTTTTTCAACAAACACTAAAATAATTTATAACAATATCTAACAAGTTACTTTTCGAACTATGTCATTTTGGTATTTGATGGCTTGTGATTCATGGGTTGAGAGAGTGCTGGTTATTCTGTGGAGGCATATAATTACAAGCAAGTAAATAATGAAACAGGTTTGAGTTGAAGATGAAGTATTACTAATGGATTTTAAATGGTAGGGGAGGGTGTTCCAGAGCTGTACTGCAGAGTATGCAAGGCTTTTCTTGTATAGATCAATCCTGGGTTTAGGAAGAAGACAGTTTTTTAAACGCTGGCTATGTCTAGTGTTATACGTAAGCAGTGACCACAAGTAAGGCGGAGCATTGTGTGACAGAACGAGAAGGGAGCTCAACACCTTCTCAGTTATTAAGAAGAAACAGTGTGAAATCCTGATCCAGTTTATTCTGTCAATTAAAAGAAAAATATTATAATAACCCAGTTGCTTAGATATAGCCTGGTTTTTTACTGAGAATCAACATCCGGTTATGACGTCATCTGCTAGTGGACTACAGGTAAACATTTTTTTCTTTAAAAAAATGTTTTATGCCATAGAAACAGAACTCCTTCTAAACAGATCTTATAGATCCTCTTCTAGTTTTCTGTAGTGGGATTCTCTGTCTTTTGTTTGTTTGTTTGTTTCCTTTTAACGCGAAATTTTTGTCATTTTAAATGTTACTCTTGCTCATTATGTACTCAGTAACACCCGTACTGAAATGAATGCTGAACGTTTGAAACTGATCGAAAGTTTAGAAGTGCAAAATGTCCGTGTGCCCACTTCTTCACCTTTGAGGATAAAAGAATAATAGCTTTTTCCTTCTATCAGTTTTGGACATTGAGAGAGATATCTTGAAAATATATTGATAATTCTGGAGGAGTAAAAATAACCAAGAAAAATATAGCAGGATAAATAAAGAAATAAGACGCAAATGCAGAGAAGCAAAGAAAGTGTGATTAAATAAACAGTGCAGACAAATAGAGGACTCCCATAATAAACACAGCAAAAACATGCACAAAATTATTAATGAACTCACAGGCAGGAAGATAAAATATACCACAGGATGCCTGAAATCAAAAGAAGGTAAAATGTTAATGGGAAAAGAACACATTGTGGAAGCTGGACAGAATATACTGGTGAGCTATATAGAGGAGAAAGACTAGAAATAACACCAGATACTGAAAAGTATTGTTGTCCACAACACAACAAGGAATGGAAAAACTAATTATGTCAGTCCGTAAGAACAGGGAACAGAAAAACCTCTATCTTAATTCGAAGAAAA
This sequence comes from Achatina immaculata, assembly GCA_009760885.1. Lineage (NCBI taxonomy): Eukaryota > Metazoa > Mollusca > Gastropoda > Stylommatophora > Achatinidae > Lissachatina > Lissachatina immaculata. The sequence goes on along the minus strand of CM019720.1, from coordinate 50,021,385 downwards.
CTAAATTGATGACAACTAACAAAATAAACAAGGCAGCTGAAATATGTATCAATGACACCTAGAAAAACAGCTGAAAAACATATAAATGTCTTTGAGTGTAAATGCTACAGAAGAGTTCTTCATATATCACGACCACAAAAAAGAACAAAAATATCCATGCTACAAGAACTTAATATTGAAGAAGGCTGGATAGTAAAGAGGATTAAACAAAGAAAACTTAAATATTTTGGACACATTAAACGCCATGATAATCTAGAGAAGACCGTCTTGGAAGGGTACATAATGGGAAAAAGAAAGAGAGGAAAACCAAGGCGAAGATGTCTGCAAGACATCGTTGATGATCTGCAAACGGATGCATCAGCAGCAGATCATCTTGCTCACAACCGAAAGGCCAACAAGAGTGCTGTTAGGGAGGCAAAGTTCCGCAAGGGACATGCAAATGAATGAATGGACTGAAAACTGTGATGGACCACCAATACTTGAAGATGAAATTATAGATGCCATCAAACAACTGAAGAAAGGAAAAAGCGACTGGGCCTGATAATATAGCAATATAAGAAATAGAGGCGTTAGAGGAGATGGGAATAAAAATAATAACTAAGTTACTGAATGACATTTACAACAGTGGTTATAAGCCCAGTGACTTGCTTAAGTCCACGTTTATAGCACTTCCAAAGAAACCAGAAGCAAAAGGAATGTTATGACCACCGGACCATCAGTTCTCATGTCACATAACAAAGCTACTTCTGAGAATTATTATGAGAAGAGCAATGAAAAGATAAAAACGGAAATAGCAGATGAACAGATCGAATTTGTTGAATGAAAGGGACCACAAAATGTCATTTATGCTTTACGAACACTAAAAGAAAGAGCTTTAGAAATACAGAAAGATCTCTACGTATGCTTCATTGATTATACCAAGGCATTCGACAAGGTGAAACATAATAATGAAATTATTAAAATGCTTGAAGACATCAATATAGACAGCAAAGACCTGTGGATTGTAAAACATCTATACTGGCAGCAGGAAGCAGCGATTCGAGTTGGAAAATAAAACTGGAAAATATCAACCTATAAAACAAGGGGTGCGACAAGGATTGTACTATCTCCAGACCTTTTTTCTTTGTACAGCGAGAATATTCTAAGAATGATCATTACAGGACCAGGTATAAAAATAGGAGGATACAATATTAACAACCTTCAGTATACTGACGACACAGTACTGATAGCTGAGAACCAACAAGATCTGCAAAATCTCTTGGATAGAGTCGCCAAAGAAAGTGAACAGAAAGACCTTACTTTGAACATCAAAAAGACAGAGACTATGGTTATATCTATGAAACAGAATCCACCAACATATAGTATAAAATGAAACGGAACTATTCTAAAGAGGTGCAGAAATTTAAATACCTTGGAGAAGTAATAACTTCAGGTTGGAAATGCAGAACATAAATTAAACAGAATAGGCCAAGCAAAGAGTGCGTTTCAGAGAATGAGAAATATACAAGTATTATGCAACACATCCTTATCAATGAATGTTAGAAAACGAGCCCTAAAATGCTATATTGAAACTATCTTGTTATGTTGAAGTGAATCATGGACAATAAGCAGGTCTGCACAAAAGTCATTGGAAGCAGCAGAAATATCGTTTATTAGAAGAATGTTGCGAATCCCCTGGACAGCAAAAATAACTAATGGAGAATGTATGAGAAGAACTGGAGATACAAAAAAATCTTGTAAAAAAATATAAGAGAGAGACAATGTACTTTCATAGGACATGCAGTGAGAAGAGGGGGCATTGAAAATATTATAACAATAGGAAAAATAGAGGAAATAAGAGGTAGGGAAGACCAAGAGAAATGATACTGGACAGTCTGACGAGATGGTGTGAGAGGAGATCACTGACTGAGCTAATGACCTGCATAAAGGATCGTGTACTCTGGAGAAGCATAATAGCCCACTCTAGTCGGCATGGCATATGATGATGATGATGATGATGACGATGAGAAAGTCTATAAAGTGGCACCACGTTGTGTTTTGTATAAGGTACAAAATCTGCAAAGTGACATCATGTTGTGTTTTGTGTGAGGTAGAAATTCTTTAAAGTGACATTATGCTATGTTTTGTGTGAGACAGAAAAGAAGCTGTGTAAAGTACATAATGTGATTTTGTTTCAAAGTAAACATTTAAGTTCTAATAAGTTAAAGCACCACCATTGTCAGACCTCACATCCGGTCCATTCGGTGCGCATTTTGGCTTCTATGAAGCTGAAAGATCACTTTTGAGAGAGAAGGATATCACTTAGCGCTGGCAGCCGAGGAGATAAGATAAAATATTTTCAAAAGTTTAAGAATAGGGCACAAAGGTATATAAGGTATAATATTCTGTCCTCAGAGAGAGAGAGAGAGAGAGAGAGAGAGAGAGAGAGAGAGAGAGAGAGAGATTTCCCACTTAATGTCTTGCTTTGTGATTCTCTGATTGTTTCTTCTCGTCACGTGGCCCACATATGCCCACCTTCTTTTCTGGACCACTGCTGAGACTCTCTCTCTCTCTCTCTCTCTCTCTCTGAACCTTAAGTGCCCAGGGCACATGAGGTTTCCGCAAGGGTTTTCCACAAATGCCTGTCCTTTGCCTTTTTTTCTGCTCTTGCCCAGGTGAGCCCTCTATTGCTCAACATTCTCTCTGTTGTTCTTCTCCATGTCTCTTTTAGTCTACCCTTACTTCTGTTCCCCTGTGGTGTCCATCTTAGTGGTGTTTTTGGTAGTGAGTTATCAGTCATTCGGAGCACATGTCCCAACCATCGCCAGCGTCTTTCCTCAATAATTGCTGTCAGAAAAATCTGGAGAAAGGAAAAGTGGCTGACCTCGAGAGACCCTATATAGAACAATGACCAGTGACTAAGATGACTGGCATCAAATCCTTTGATGAGATTGAGACGCTCGCCGAGAATAAAGATTCATGGCGAGACACACTGCGAGCCCTAAGTGACGTCTGACGGGACGGGGAAGATGTAAGATATTAGAAGCTGAGGAGAAAAGGATGGAAGATAGAGTTACTATGTTCCTGTGTTTCCATATCGAAAAATATTTGAGAGAGACTACAAGCTAGATGGACTACGTTTATCTCTTATTCTAAGGCCTATATCTAATTGGATCTGTGACTGTTTACTAGAACATTCAAGAACAGTTCATGAATCTGTTACTTTCTTTATCCGTGACAGCGTTAGAAAAAAAAATGAAGGACATTCTCCTTATGACAGTAGATGTAAAATAAATACAAGACAGTAAGAAAGATTTGTAAAGAGCAGAGAGAACAGGAGAGTGTTGAAGATTGGAGCAGGACAAACTTGTGCACTGCGAACACACTGGTCTGTTTACTTACTGTCTTTTCGAAAACTCAAATCCGGGTTCCCTCCTATTTACCGTTTCTTAGGAAATCCTCCGGTGTGTGTTTCTGTGTGTACGGATGTTTTTCGGTACGTACGAGGGCGAGGCAAAAAGGTAACCCCAAATCACAGGGCATAACCGTTGAAAAATGTAAATGTCAAGACTTCTTTGACTCGTCTTGGGGTCTGTGTTGTCCTGGGCATGTTTCTATGATACATATGTATGTGTATTTCACAATGTGTGCTTTGTCTTTGTGTGTATGTTTACGTGCTCTTGTTTATGTTTGATTATGTGTGTGTGTTTGTGTTTTTGTATGTACGATTGCTTCTACTTACAGAACAGAGAGAAAGAAAAGACAAACAGATAAAAGAAGAACATAAATGGTGTCTCTATGATTTTTATAAAATATTTCAAATACAGCTCATACTATGTTCATTTATGTCTACACACGCATCAGTCTTCTGTGTACGTCAGCAGCTAAAGCCCCGAACAGGTTAAAGTTCAAGGTACAAAACTATATGTTTACGTTTAGAGTTTAGATCAGTGTTTCCAACGTGGAACGTACCTCCCATCAAAGGTCAATGAGAATATTTGGTTTGGGGGAGCAATTAGAATATATTTATATTATACTTTTTTCAGAACTTTGTTGACTTATGCTTGGGGTAGGGGGAGGGCATCAAAAGAGAGATTGAGAAACACTGGTTTAGATACAGAAGAGTGTGTGTGAGAGCGTGCGTGTGTGTGTGTCTTCTTCTTATATCATATCTTATATCCTTACCGTGCCGTTAAACGTCACATAGGGCTCGCAAAGTAGTTCGCCAATTTTTCCTGTCTTCGGCGAGTCATTCAACCTCATCAAAGGATTTTATGCCTGTTAATTTGGCCTCTCTTAACAATGTCTTCTTCAGAGTTTCACGTGGTCTGCCTCTTTTTCTTTGGCCTGTTGTATTCCACTTGATAGCTTGTTTTGGGATTCTCTGATCATTTCTTCTCATCAAGTGACCAACATATGTCCATCTCTTTTTCCTGATCACCCATGAGACAGGTTGTTGTTCAGTCATCTGTCTTATTTCTGTATTGTTCTTGAATTCATTCCACTTGATGCTGAGTATTTTCCTTATGCATCTGTTTTCCAAAGAGTCTAATTTCTTTTCTATTTCTTTAGTTGTTTTCCAGTTCTCACATGCATAAATGAGGGTGGATATTACATTTGAATTGAATAGTCTTAACTTGGTTTTTGTGCTTATAACTTTTGAATTCCGTATGTTCTCAAGAATCTTGAAGATTGATGAAGATTGTGTGTGTGTGCCCGTGCATTAAGTTCTAAGACAGTTCTGAGAGAGAGAGAGAGATAGAGAGAGAGAGAGAGAGAGAGAACTTTATTTTCAAATGGTAAGGATTTTGATATGCAGGCTAGTTTCACATTCTGCTAGAGGAGAAGAGAGGAAGAGAAAGGAAAAGATGAAGGCAGGGAGGGGAAAAAATGAAGGTGAATATTTTTATCGTAGGACTAAAGTTTTTGTGCACTATTTATTAGATCCGACACGCTGAAAAATAATACACGAAAGTTAGGCAGAAAAGGGGGGTTTACAATTAGTTTATGGATAGAAAAGAACTTGCAAGTAAACACTAAACAAAAAAGGGCTTTGAGATAGATTTAACATATAACCAGACTGACGGAAGAACAGACATTCAAATGAACGGATTAACCGACAGACAAACAGTCTTGTAAACATCAAGAGTGAATGTATCATGACAGCGGTGTGATGTACCCAATGATGCCTTGTCGCAGCAAACACTTGTTCCGAAATATTGTACGCATGAATGCTAGTTCACCTTGACTTTCGGCATGACCACAAAAAAAAATGAAAAGAAACAGTAAATTTATGGACACTAAGATAATCATGTTATAACACACTTCATTTGTATAGTTCTGTACCTGACACTGTCAGCACACACAAAAAGTGTGTGTGTATATATATATATATATATATAACCCATTGTGTCATTACTTCAAGGAAGTTTGTGCGATCAAACACTGAACACTCGTTGGGCCAGAATGATAAACATTTACAACTAGCATGTCACTTGATCTATGACTTACCAATTTATCATTCTTTTCATATGAAATAAATTCAAACACTTGTAACACCAACTTACCCCAGTTTTGTAACTAAGAACTACTTCTTCTAACTTGTAACTACTTCTTCCAACTTGTGGGAAAGGGCTTTCAAGTATCATTTGATATATAGGCAAGCATATCGAGGACATTTGAGTTGAGCAAAACAAGGTACTGAATCTTTGAGATCTCAAAAATAAAGTTTGGTGACTAAAGAGGGTTACCTGCGTGTGTTGGCTGTCCTTTATCAGCGCAATCTGAACAAAGGCAGCCAGTGCGTTCGGTGATATAATCGATTCATTTGTTCAACAGAGATAAGTAAGTAAACCGAGACTTTATTTTCCTTCCTGATCCGTCAAACGATTGTCTTGAAGCGAACAGAATGATTAAAAACAGGAATAATATTTTGGATGGATTGGAGGGGACGGGGGAAAGAGAACACGAACAAACAGACTTATTTTCGAAAGTTTAAGAAAAGGCACAAAGATCTATAGGATCTAATATTCTGTCGAGAGAGAGAGAGAGAGAGAGGTGGAGAAAATCAGCCATATTACCTGTGATCTTTGCTGGAATAGAAAAGAGGGAGATAATGGAGAAGAGGAGCCATATTACCTGTGATCTTTGTTGAGGTAGAAAAAAGGGGGACAACGAAGAATAGCAGCCATATTACCTGTGATCTTTGTTGAGGTAGAAAAGAGGAGATAATGGAGAAGAGCAGCCATATTACCTGTGATCTTTGTTGAGGTAGAAAAGAGGGAGATAATGGAGAATAGCAGCCATATTACCTGTGATCTTTGTTGAGGTAGAAAAGAGGGAGATAATGGAGAAGAGCAGCCATATTACCTGTGATCTTTGTTGAGGTAGAAAAGAGGGAGATAATGGAGAATAGCAGCCATATTACCTCTGATCAGGGTAATACCCTTAGAGGCCCTAAGCACTTAAAAGATTTTGGTGCCCCCCTCTGTATATGTAATTCAAAATATAAACAATAATAAACCATAAAATAATTTTTTATCTAAATTAAGCAAAACTTACACTAAGATGTAAAATAATGTTTATGTTTGTATAATTCCACTTTATTTATATTTGAAAAGTTTTCCTTACTTTTTAAAATTACAAAGTCTTTAATCAGATCCTCAAAATTAATCTTATATAAAACATCTGCTGCTATACTTAACAGAGGTAAGGCATCCAGCCTGCCTTGTTGCATAGTTGTTCTGATGGGATTTTTATTATACTCTCAATTCAGAGACTGAACGTTGAGATGAGCAATTTGTGATCATTAATGTTAAAACTATACGAAAGCCAATGTCTACATTTGGAAAAGCACATTCAGTATTGTCTTCTACAATTATTTTATAAAGTTCAGCATGATTGAGTCTTGTTTTTACATTTTTTGATGCACTGAACAACTTATGGCGCACATATGTACGAAACTGCTGAAGCTCATCTGATAAATTAAAGTCCTCTGGGTGCGCATCAAGCAGCTTTTGACAGCGCTGAGAATACCTTTCAATGTTAGTAGATGATGAAGTGACATTATGTGGCACATCACTCAGAAAAGAAAATATCTCTCCTATTTCTTTGTATATCTCTCCGATTCTTTTCATCTCGGTTTCAAGTTTGTCAACAATTGTGTAAAAGGTGGTGATATGAAATTTATCTCTGGCATTCAGATATACTTCTGGTGCATCTCCGTCATTGGGTACCTTCTTTGTGATACGTTTGCAAGTTGCAGCTGCCTTGTAATCAACATCTAGCAGCATTTCCTTTGTTGCTGCATCATATCTTTCAAATTCGTCTCGTGAAGTGCACAGTTGGTCATACAGGTCTGCACATGTTTTTTTTTAAGTTCACGTCCTCATTTTGTAGAACTAGGCTTACTCTGTGAAAATTCTGCACAGTCTCATTCCAAAAATTCAACATAAAAAGCGAATTCTAGCTTTTGCATCTCATCTGCAATATTATTTGCTTCTCTTCTAGCGTCTTCCTTTTGTGACTGGTCTTCGGCTATGTATTTTATTGCTTCTAAAATGTTAAGGAAAGAAAACTGCTGCTGGTGCCATAACATGTGGCTCCCATCTGGTATCAGAGAGGGATTTTAAGACGAATTCATTTTCAATACAACCTTTAAGAATTTTCCACCGGCTGCTTGAGGCTGAAAAAAGGTATAGAGTAACTGCACTATAGAGAAAAAATTAACTGCCTCTTGATAGCAATTAACTGCACTTCGGCCTACCAGATTTGTGAATGAGCTGCGGAGGGCACATATAAAGCAAACTTGTTTGTTTCTAACATTTTTGGCTGCACCCCCATATAACGCCCAGACGATCACGTGAGCTTCAATAGACCGTGGGGGCAGTTATCAGATTCTAAATTTGTTGTATTCCCAAGATCTAATGTATATCATTAACCTCTATCATTATTTTTTTTAAACTTCTGCCAAGGAAGTTATGTTTTTGTCGGAGTATATGTGTGTTTGTGTTTTTTTTTCTCCACTGACGTTGTAGAGAAAGTTTACAAATTTCCCAGACCGCATACAACGTTTCCCCTGCTTTTATTTATGTGGGTTGGGGGGGGTGGATTTTTTTCCTTTGATTTCATGACCTTTGGCGGAGGTCTGCACTCTCTGAGTGCTCTTGTTATTATTGTATACATCTGTATGTAATTTTTTCATTTAATATGGGGACCTTTTCCGGATCGTGGTTCAACTGCACCGTTTGCAGTATTGCACCATATGGTCCATGGAGACGATGGTAAATTCGGCTATGGAAAATTTCTGTGGTGCCCCCCCCCTCCCCTTTCCCTTGATGCCCTAAGCACGTGGTTATTTTGCTTAATGGTTACTCCAGCCCTGCTTGTGATCTTTGTCGGGAGAAAGGGGCTGAGAGGGATATGGACTACCGTCACGCTGATCACCCGAGCGTTAAAAGATACTTGTCAAACGGGCCAATACTAGATCACTTGTAGGTTAGTGAAACGTGTGCGATTCTCTCTGTTCGACTTTTATTTTAATATTTCTTTCAAACTGAAATATAAAATTCTTTCACTGGTTGTATATTTCTTGTGTGCTTTCATGCACATACCTTGATAAATCATTTTTTAAAAAAATGTTAATGGTTTCCAACATTGACTATGGTGTACCACAAGAGATATTTGTTCCGTAAAACAGATTTCATGTTTTTGAAAGTTCAGTCATTGCTGCTGCAGGTGAACAGACCCACTAATAACAGCGGCAACAGGTGCCTCTAAGTCATTCATTCATTTGCTTGTCCCTTGCGGAACTTTGCCTCCCTAACAGCACTCCTGTAGGAATCTCGGTTGTGAGCAAGATGGCCTGCTATTGGTGCATCCATTTGCAGATCATCAACGATGTCTTGCAGCCATTTTCGCCTTGGTCTTCCTCTCTTTCTTTTTCCCATTATGTGCCCTTCCAAGACAGTTTTCTCTAGATTATCATGACGTTTAATGTGTCTCTAAGTCAACGGTTCTTAATCTGGGGTCCACGGAATTTTTTTTCGTGTGTGTGTGCGAGAGAGGGGAGGAGTCCACAGCCACACAAATGGATTTACTCGATCAAACAGCATCATTTTGCTTCTGTTTGTTGCTTTATTTGTAATGAGGGGTTCTGCAGCTGTTCTAAAGCCAGAAAGGACAAAAGGAAAAAAAATTAAGAACCACTGCTATATGTGAAGGACGCATGGTCAAGGTGCTAATAACCATATAACGTTCTCCGTGGTATCTGCATGAGCCAGGTGTTCCCAATATTTTTACATCCAGAGACCACTTTTCCCACCCACATATAAGTTCCATACCACCAACTTATACTCAGCAACGCACTGCCGTAAACTATTAATTGCTTTCATTTAATGCACTGGACTTAACACCAAATTGATAGCGCAGACCACCCGATAATGAGTCGCAGACCATAGGTTTGGAACCGCTGACATAAGCGATGTTGCCAGACACAGGGAAGTCTGTGTAAAGAGTTGAAGAAAGATAATGTCAGTGAAGAACGCGCGAACTTTAGTAGATGACGTTTGTCAGATGTTAGGAGTTGAAGTTGGGTTGGGGGGGGGGGGGAGGGGAGAGGGGGAGGGAAGAGAGACGGAGACAAGGCTACGTCATTGGAAATCAATAGCCTCCAGAATGTACATAATATAATCTATGTGTGGCCTGTACATGCTGACTAACTCACAGATACCGTGTTACACGCCATATGATCTGTTAGGTCGACATAGATCACACAGCTTGCGGAAAAGTTGGTGGGGGGAGGAATGGATGGAACGGGTATAATCTGCTTATGTTGTACCAGAGAATGACACATCTGAATGAGATCATCTCCCAGCAACCAGAACTACAGCAGTTCTTTCGCTGTCACGTATATAGCTGAGCATAATTTACAAGTACTCACCAATCAGTCGTTAAAAAATCAACAAGCAGTTAACAAGCATAATAAAAACTAGAAAACGATACTCCAAGTTCGTGAAGCATGTTTGGAGGAGGGGCGGTCTAGAGCACCTAATGGCGACAGGGAAGATCGGAGGTAGAAAAGACGGAGGTAGAAAAGACGGAGGTAGAAAAAGATGGAGGTAGAAAAAGATGGAGATAGAGAGAAAAGATGTCCCATGGTTTGGCCCGGCATCCTGGTCTGTTGAGATGCACAAGAGATCGAGGGTTATGGTGGGTTAGGATATCATTCATCCTTCACCAGAGACCTTGTGAGAGATAGAAAGAGAGAGAAGGATATGGGGGGGGGGGGGGGGGAGGGGGGAAGAAAGGACGGAGAGAGAGGGAGAGAGTTATAAGTTACACCAGTGTGCAGTCAGTAAAGAATACTGGACTCAGGATTTAGATAGTCTCCACTTCCTAAGGTTAGAGTCAAATATCACTATGTGACGTTACTGATGTATGATGTCATGGTTAATTTTAAAGCTGTTCGTTCATCTTTCTGTCAATCCCTGCTGTCATTAAGTTTCTTATGATTCTAAACTTTAAAGAAGCTTTTTTTCAGTTGATCTTTATCTATCTCCTTGTAGCTTGTCTCGAGCGCATTTCATTAGGTTGAGGTTATGGGGGATAATGACCTTGACCCCATGCCACTAACATTGGGGAGTGTCTATCCGCACCCCCTCTGTCCGTGACCTACATTGACTGCCCATCAAGTCTGCTTATATGCTACAAAATGAGAAGTATGTCAACCAACAAGGATTAGGGAAACGTGTTAAAGAAATTCACTTGAAATACTTTCCCCACAAATCCAATGTTATTGGTATGGGGTCAGTGTAGGTCACACTCTTCATTGCGGATAGCCTCAACCATAACACTGCGACTGCGCATGTCTTGTGACCCTCGACTCACACGGAAAAACATTGCGATTGATTATAAATTAATAAAAAGTTATATTTCTTTTTTCTTAATTTTGCTTTCATAACCCCTCCCCCTCCCATATACTTAAGCCAAGCCTTCTTTCTTTCCTCTTAATAGCCTTATATGTCACTGTTCGAGTAAGAGCTGAATATAAATGTTCCTTAGATATGTATAGTAGCTTACGGTATAGGAAAAGACTTAAAAAAAAGAACAATCAAAATTTCTAGGACACATCAACAGACATGAAGGTCTCGAAAACTTGGAAAGATAAATGGCAAAAGACAGAGTGGGCGGGGAAGACATGCCTAGATGACCTTGACTGTATGGTTTGGCACAAACGGCAACCGATTTGATTCGAGACACGGAAGATCGAGCGAGTAGGAGAGAGATAAGCGCCTACGCCTATGTAAGCTTAGGGTATGGGATCTTGTCATTTACACATCGATGGATTGTGAGTGATACAACTAAAATGAGTAAAAATGATGAGACGGAGAACACCTATATTCCATCTTGCATATCTGCAAGACAGACAGACAGATAGATAGATATTTTCATGGCATGAAATGCAAGTATTATTATCATAAGTAAGAAGTAACAGAATTTGTTGAAAATTGGTAGTTTTTCTAAAAGTTAAAAGTATAACTTTTCTTAATAAAAGACAAACAAATGGCTTCATTAAAAAAAAAAAATCTGAAATATAACTTTAAAAAGTGGAGAAAAAAAATTCGCCGAATGTGGGGCTCGAACCCATGACCCTGATATTAAGAGAATCATACTATACCGACTGAGCTAGCCGGGTTCATATCACTTTTACAGTATATAATCTTTGGGAATGCTTATCAGTAATAAAGTACGGATAATTACGCCCCGGGGCATAATCTTTTCCTTCCTACTCTGCTCAGTGCAGTGGTCTGTGGCGTGTCTATTCGCACACAATTTCGTTATCCCAATAATCACTCCCTTTCATGATCCATTTTAATCATTTCGGTTTGCGATCCATAGCTGATCAATATTCTGTCCCACTTCTTAGTTGGTACCCTCGGTAACAGGCCTGGTCTAGCTAATGGGTCAAGGACTGCCATAGTCAATAAGACCGTGGAGTTAACAAAAGAAACACTGTACACTCCCCCCCCTCCCTGCACTTTTTCCTCCACTCAAAGACTGAGAAAATAGCCGCTATCACCCACTCCTAAAGCTACCACGATGCTGTGCCCCAACGCCTTCACAGCATCGACTGCAAGGAATCCAGGCTCGCGCTTCCAGGAAGATAAACAGACAACACTCCTTTGATACTTCAACAGACTTTGAAACACTCAAAGCTCCACACATTATTACACGAAACAGAAACATTCATTCATTTCCATGCAACTTGCGGAACTCTGCCTCCCTATCAGCTCTCCCGTAGGCCTCTCGGCTGTGAGCAAGATGGACTGCTGCTGATGCATCCATTTGCAGATCATCAACGATGTCTTGCAGCCGTCTTCGCCTTGGTCTTCCTCTCTTTCTTTTTCCACATTATGTACCCTTCCAAGACAGTCTTCTCTAGATTATCATAACGTTTAATGTGTCCAAAATATGTAAGTTTTCTTTGTTTAATCCTCTTTACTAGCCAGCCTTCTTCAATATTAAGTTCTTGTAGTATGGATATATTTGTTCTCTTTTGTGTCCATGATATTTGAAGGACTCTTCTGTAGCATTTACATTCAAAAGCATTTATGAGTTTCTCAGCTGTTTTGTTAAGTGTCCAGGTCTCACAGGCATATGTTGCGATGGGAAAGGTGCATGCCTTTTAAAATCTTATTTTTGTAGTTTTGTTTGTTCCTCTCCACAGATTCTTTAGTTGTTTTACTTTCTGAAGAGCAATAGATGTCCTCCTTTTAATTTCCCTCATTGTATCTCCATTATTAGTTAGTACTGATCCAAGATATTCAACACTCTCCACTTCTTACAATTTTTCCTTATTGATACATATTTCAGCTGCCTTGTTTGTTTTGTCAGTTGTCATCAATTTAGTTTTACTCGCATTAAGATAGAGGTTTTGCTCTTCGTTGTTCTTAAGGACTGACATAATTAGTTTTTCCATTCCTTTTTGTGTTGTGGACAGTAATACTGTGTCATCAGCATATCTAATCTCTGGTATTTCATAACCTCCAATTCTTATGGCATCGTAATATTCTTAGATGTCTACATCTTCTCTAACATTCCTCATTATATTTTCAGTATACAAGTTAAATAAGTAAGGTGACAATATGCACCCATGAAAGACCCCTTGTTTTATGTCAAACCAAGTTGTTGTTTCACCATTTATTCTTACTGCTGCTTGTTGGTCTAGATACAGCAGTGATGTTAATTGTATCAAATGTATTGGAAATCCCATTTTGTCCATTGTTTCCCAAAGTTTCTTGTGTTGTACACAATCAAATGCCTTTGAGTAGTCTATAAAAGATAAATATAAATTCACATTAAAATCTCTGTATTTCTCTATTATTAATCTTATATTGAATATATGATCTCTTGATCCTCTTCCTTGCCTGAAACCAGCTTGGATCATATTGACTTCTTCTATTTTCTTACGAAGTCTACCCATTATGATTTTTAGCAGAATTTTACTTGCATGACTAATCAGGGCAACAGTTCTATAGTTTGGGCATACTTTCAGGTTACCTTTTTTTTTTTGGCAGTGGTATGAATACAGTTCTTTTCCATTCTTTTGGCCAAATACCTGAATGCTATATCTTTTAACATAATGCGTGATATATTGTTCCACATTCCTTTCCTCCTGCTTTAATAAGTTCTACTGTTATCTCATCACATCCTGGTGATTTGCCATTTTTCAGATTCTTTCTCTCTCTCTCTCTCTCTCTCTCTGAACCTTAAGTGCCCAGAGCACATAGGGCTTCCGCAAGGGTTTTCCACAAATGCCGAGCCATGCGTCGCTGCTAGTGAGAGTTTCTGGTGAAATAAACCGTGGCAACGCTGTGCCAACCTCCCTACAGCCCGGACTTGGCAACAGTTGACGTCTTTTTGTTTCTCTGGCTAAAATCAAACTTAAAAGGCCACCATTTTGGGACTCTTAATGGCGCGCACGCTGCCGCGACGAGCGCTTTGAAGGAGATCCCTGTTCAAGACTTTCAGGCGAAGTAATACGCATGGCAGAACTGCTGGCAACGGTGTAATGATGCTCAAGGATGTTATTTCGTGAAATTTTAAGTATATATAAGCATATCTTGAACAAATCGAATTTTATGGAATCAAGTCTCAGCACACGCTCGCCTACACGCACTCTTTCTGTCTGTGTGTGTCTCTCTCTCTCTATATATATATATATCGTACTCGAAGAACTCTTTACATCGGCTTTCTTTGTCACAGCTAGGGTTTTTTTTTCTCCATGCTTTCTATGGTACTTGTTATTATGCCAAGTAGTAAACTTCACTTCAGTGCTTATTTGAAGGCTTGAACAACAAACCTCACTTGAAGGCGCGGACAACAAACCTCACTTGAAGGCTTGGACAACAAATCTCACTTGAAGGCTTGGACAGCAAACCTCACTTGAAGGCATGGACAACAAACCTCACTTGAAGGCTTGGACAACAAACCTCACTTGAAGGTATCAACAGCAAAATCTCATTTGGAAGCCTCAATAACAAACTTCACTTGACGGTCCCACCAGCAAAACCTCACCTGGAAGCCTCAACAACAAACCTCACTTGAAGCACAATAAACTTAACTTCAGGGCTTGCTCACAAAGAGACTTATCATTTGCTGTATGATTTCTGATTTTTGCCGTGCTCGCTTTAGTTCTTTAGCCAACTTTTATCAAGCCATTTAAAATTACTTATTTGGACAGAAGCAACCACATCTTTCTCGCCGTTTATTTCATACCCCAAGACTCCAGATTGCATATCAGTGTTTCCCCAACATGGGGGAACATTTGTTGAATTCGCCACCTCATCACCGATATAGTCAAAATATCGCCACTGGTGGCGACATGTTATCAACGTTGCAACCCTGACTCACCAAGAAGAAAAACTGCCAAAACACAACAGTCAAAATAAATATTTGGTGATGTATGTTGGAGTTATGATCACAGCATCTGTCACTTCTGAAAAGTAAACAGTGCCGGTATAACTTTGTGTAGTTTTTGTTGTAGAAACAACAGGCCAAATTTGTTTTACATTTTTTTTTAAAACATTTTTTTTTACATTTTCAGGTTACTCAAAAGTTGCACTACTATAAATTTTTGTAGTGGACAGATCTGACAGATGAAAACATAAGCTCTCTTATTTTGTCGTTTCTTTTTATCTTCTTGTGACTCTAGACTTAAAAATTTGCTTTTTTTAACATATACATGTTTTATGTGATATTATATGTGTCTGTAATGGTATAAATACATATTAGGTACCATTAATTTCCTTGTATAATCCACACATGTGTACGGAATACTTTATAACCCTGCTTTTATTTTCCCTTTCAGCTGCAAACCTCACGTATAGAATGGGGTGTCTGTAGTGGCATAAATACATGTTATATATCGTTAATTTTCTTGTATAATCCACACATCTGTAGGGAGTATTTTATAAGCCTACTTTTTTTTCCTTTCAGCCCGCAAACCCCACATGGGGAGTGCAAGCAGGAAAAAAACTAGTTCATTAGATTCTGATGAGTATTTGAATATCATTTTCATACCTGCTCCTAGGTGTCAGTGGCGAAGAGGTTAGTGCACTGGTCTCTCATGGCGAAAGTCGGGGGTTTGAATCTGGCCAGAGGCACCCCAGTCATCCAGCTGTAGAAATGAGTATCTGACTTCTTCTGGAGTTGGGAAGGAAAGGCAGTCAGGCGTGATACTGACCCTATCACCCTATAGTGTGCTGACAGGTCAAGGAAAATATGGGCACTAACATCATATCCCTATGCGCCTCTAAGGCATGACAGGATAACCTTTACTTTTACCTGCTCCTTATCATGAATATCACTCTGTCTATTATGCAAACACTATTTGAGCAATGAATCAATGAAAAAATGCTCTTTCTAAGCACATGTGAAGGCAAAACATTGTAAACTTATGTAAAATATGATTTTAACACATTTCAAGTCCCTAAAAGAGAAGTCTGAGAAAAGATTAACAACAGATTCACTGTTCTCTGTATGAACTGCTACCCAAAAATTGTACTTTTGAAGCTAGTTGAGGGGGGGGGGGGTGTAGGAGATAGGGAAGCATACTATAGGGAGGGATTTAATTTGGCCAGCAATATCAGCTATTCTCAAAAAAACAGTTCTGAAGAAAGATGACAAAGATGTCAAAGGAATGCCACAGAGCTATAATATTGTTAGCAAAAAGAACAGATGAAGTGGCTAAAGATGTGAAACACAACTTGTGGAAAAGTTGAGAGCAAGAAAAACCTCACTTAGGATGGATGAATCAACAGCATGAGGCAGTGAAGTTGCACTGATGACCTATGTAAAATATACTGGCAAATGTTATTCTGTGAAGCACTGAAAACCATTGTTATGATACATACAGCACAGTACTACTCAAAAATTATTTAGATGAAGCTCAAATATCAACGACTTTTTTTGACTTTGACTTTTCCGATCATTGGGTTTACGAGCTTTCACCTTTTTCCCTTGTGTCAGATAATGAAACGTACAGGTCCTCTTCAGCTGTTCTACATTTCCATACAGAATGTCGGTGATTGTGGAGTTTGGTGGTATCAGGTTCTTCCAAAGGTCTTTCAATGCACTGCAGTCCAGCAGATGGTGCTTAACAGTTTCTTGTTCTTGTCTGTTGTAGTGCATGCAGTATGGTGTGTGATTAGTGGTCACTCTGCGTAATGCTTATTGAGGGTGATGTGTCCTGTTCTCAACCTGAAAATTGTGCATTGGTCTCTACAACATAAGCTGTTGATGTGGTCTCTGGAGTTGGGCTTTGGCAAGTGTGTATACAGGGATCTTCCAATTAGATTACTGGCCCAGCTGTCCATCCACTGCTACTTGCAGCTGTTATGTATAATGTGTTTAGCTGTTTTCATGTTGGTGGAGATGTGGGGCTGTGACATGGTGGCTCCACTCTTTGCCAGTCTGTCAGTACATACATTTCCTCTGATATCTGTGTGCCCTGGTATCCACTGTAGGGTGGTCTTGATGTCATAGGAGGCTAGTTGGTTTATTGCACTGAGTATGTCAGTTGTAATGTGATCCGCTGATGGTATCCAGTTTTCAAGGGTCAAATATCAACGAAAAATATTACATATTGTGCCACCTCCTATTTATGATGGGCAATAAACATGGCTGTTTAAAACAAATGTAGGATGACAATCCTGAAATGTTGCTTGTGCATTTGTAACAGAATAAGGGATATATTCTGTGACAGATTGGGATTGTAACTCAGTGAATTGTTACTGATGATTCTGCTCAGAGGATTTTGCAAGCATGGAGCAAGTTTTATCTCTATGTTTCCATTGGTCACAGGGTCTGGGGTTCATTTTGCATGGGAGAAGAACTTCTGGTTGAAATGTGAGGGAGAGAGAGGATGTCTTGTTGTTTGGGCTCGGATGGTTGTTAATGTTGTTTGAATTATTCAAGTTTGGTTGTCCTTTTTAGGACAAATGTTGTAAAGTTCATTATGCAGTGCTTTGGGGCAAACTTGGTTGTCCTTTTTAGGACAAATGTGATTCTTGATTGGAAGGTTGTGTATGGAGTTTTTGGTATGAACAAGGTCAGTATGTTTTTCAATGTTTCAGTGTGCTAGTTTGAGTCCTATGGTGACTGCAACTCGCCCGGATAGTTTTTGTGGATGTTGTTGATTTTCTTCATCTCAGTTTACATTTCCAACTTACATTTTCCAACCATTCATATGCAATTTTGGTTTTTCCATTAAAACTTGTCATTATTGCAAATTCTGACTTTTATGATATTTGGACTCAATGTTAAGTGTGCCATTTGTTAGTTATCATGGTTGAATTGTTACTCATGTTAGACTGGTCATGTTCATGCTGCTGACAATGTAGTGGTATTGTTAATGTTCGGCTGGGTTATCATTTGTTACACGGTGTATATCAATGTAACGTTTTCTGTGTCTTGGCAACGCCGTTGAGCCAATAACTGGTTAAAATAGTACAGTGTCATATTCAAAGGAAAGAATATGCTTTCAACTGGTGCCAGAACAACAGGCCCCTATACTAGCTCACATTGTGTTAATCACAGAGAAAATTTAGTTTCAAAGAAATGTTCACCCGTTCTAAATAAGATACTGAATTCTGTTATAAAATGCATCAACTCTATCAAAGCTAATGCAAAATGTGAGAGTCTCTCCAAACAATTCTGTGAGGATAAAATGCAGACCATGTAAGACTGTTGGTTCACACCGAGGTGAGATGGCTATCACAGGGGAATTGCCTGAGAAGATTCATAGAACTATTTGACATTCTTAGCAAGTTTTTGAATGTTGGTTGAGCAAACATTGGTTGAACCTGAAATGAAACTCCTACAAACTGGTGATGGTCAAGCATTTGTGAGCTGTTTGACAAGATACCTTTAAAAAGCTGAATATGTTCAGTAAGCAACTGTAAGGAGCAGTTAAGACACTTGTTGATCCAAAGGCTAAGATATTTAGATCAAAGGCTAAGATATTTAGATTCACTGGATTTCTGCAATTATGTCAGAAGAATGCTTCAGCCACGAATTTTGACCAATTTTATTGGCTAAATAAATTTGAGGTACCTGATGCTGCTGTACTTGTTACTGCAGATCACATGAGCAAAATGGCCTGTTATTTAAAAGAAACTGACTTATCAGCTTGGATAACTCAGCCAGTGATGGTGGGCTTATGAAATTGGACACAATGCAAACTGTTGTGGCCATGCATTATGAAGGAGAGCTCTCAGAAATGCAAAATAATGAGTTGATTAGAACTGTATTCAACATAAAACGAGCAACAGCATGGCTCTGTGATGAAACAGAAAGTAAATACCAAAGTTCGACTGGTTTTGCCAGAAAATTACTACTGTCCTTCCTGCCATCATATTTAGCTGAATATGGCTTTAGTGCTGTAAATGACTTGCTACTGAAAAAAGAAATCATCTGGATATCATAAACCATAGGGATTTCAGGTTGAAACTGATTAAATTAGTTCCTCAAATAAAAAACTCTTTGCTGCAGATATCAAGCTCAAGGATCACATTAACTGGATTTTATTTTCCCCACACTAAGGAGTTCAATTTATGTTTCATAGTACACTTACAAGTGCAACGTAAAATTATATTCATTGAAGAAAATTAAATAGAAACAGTTTTACCCATGTTCCTTTTTTATTTGAAGTACCTCTTTATATTTTTTCAGAGGCTGGTTAACCATTATGTTTTTTTTTTTTCGTGGGGAGGGGGGCCATGGGCATAAAAATCTTTGAGGCGTTGAGGTAGCCCATGATAAAAAAAAAAGGTTGGGAAACACTGCTGTATATGAAGATTCACTAGGCATTCAAATGAACTCTTCCCGTGCCAAAGTTGCTATAGTGATAATTTCCGGTTACTGAGTTGCGTGCCATAGTAGTTATAGTGACAATTCATTTGTTTCAATAAAACAACCGGTGTAACATTTAGATTGTACATATTTTGTCCGCGTTTCCGGTGATACTTTTCAAAATGGTGAAAGAGTCCTTAGTTACGAGCGATGCCGAGCGAGAAAAAGGAAGAGAAACACCGAAATTTTTCAATTTTTGATGATGTAGATAGGGCTATGGACATGGCCTGTGACCACCCCATTGCTCCTGAATGTATCCCGAGTAGATCTAGACATATTAGACAACTGGAGAAGTAGTTAGGAGGTTATTTCAGATATTAATTTAGCGAGAATGCAACATAGAATCACAATATGAGATCGACAAGTAGATCTAGACATCTCAGATGGTAAGTAGTGCATATCTAGACCTAGGTGATGGTGAGCTGGGCACAATCATTGTCTAAAAACATCAATTACTTCTTTTTTCCTAAAAAACTCTTTCGCCATTTTGAAAAGTGTCACCGGAATTGCGGACGAAATATGTACAATCTAAATGTTACACCGGTTGTTTTATTGAAACAAACCAATGATCATTATAATGACCATTCACACGCACGGGGTATACCGGAAGCGTCATTATAATGACCAAAAGCACGGAAAGAGATAAGTACACGGAACTACATGGAAATACTGTTTTCCATTCCATTTTACAACTATACCCCCTAACATATCAAGACCCGCGGTTTTTGTGTGGTATGGACGGAACGTCCACGTTTTTTTTTTCTGGGTCCAGGAAGAGTTAAGTAACCTTTCTTTCAGTAAATGTCATTTTCCATTTACTTCTCTACGCAATTTAAAACACACATCCTTGATTTTAGCAATATCATCTGTGTCCTTGTCACTGTTAATATTGACTTTCATTTGTTTTGCTATAAAAATATCAGTCTGATATAACAATAATACAACTATCACATTCATTCATTCATTTGCATGTCCCCTTGTGGAACTTTGCCTCCCTAACAGTACTCTTGTAAGGCCTCTTGGTTGTGAGCAACATGGCCTGCTGCTGATGCATCCATTTGCAGATCATCAACGATGTCTTGCAGCCATCTTCGCCTTGGTCTTCCTCTCTTTCTTTTTCCCATTATGTACCCCTCCAAGATGGTCTTCTCTAGATTATCATGACGTTTAACGTGTGCAAAATATTTAACTCTTTCCATGCGGGAGGAAAAACATGGACGTGTCATGGCATGCGGAAGTAAAAACGCGGGTCTTGACTGTAAGGCGGTCTAGTTGTAAAATGGAATGGAAAACAGTATTTCCATGTACTTCGGTATACGTAATATGTGTCAAAGTATAGCTAAATGAATGAAAATTTCATAAATGCAGAGTTTTTTAGGAAAAAAGAAGTAATGTGATGTTTTTAGACAATGATTGTCGCCAGCTCACCATCGGCTAGGTCTAGATTCGTGCTACTTACCCCTACTTACCATCTAAGATGTGTAGATCTACTTGTCGATCTCGTATTGTGACTCCGTATTGCATTTCTGCTGAATGAATGTCTGAAATAACCTCCTAACTACTTCTCCAGTCGTCTAAATATGTCTAAATCTACTTAGAAAACATTCAGGAGCAGTGGGGTGGCCATAGGCTATGTCCATACCCCTATCTACATCATCAAAAATTGAAAAATTTCCATGCTTCGCGTCCTTGTTCTCGCTCGGCATCGCTCGTAACTAGGCATGCATTCTCCATTTTGAAAGTGGCACCGGAATCACGGATGAAATATGTACAATCTAAATGTTACACCGCTTGTTTTAATGAAACAAACAATGTCGAATTTTCGACCATACGCACGCTTGGGACCACCGGAAGTGTCGAAAATTCGACCATACACACGAAAGAGTTAAGTTTTCTTTGTTTAATCCTCTGTACTAGCCAGCCTTCTTCAATATTAAGTTCTTGTAGTATGGATATATTTGTTCTCTTTTGTGTCATGATATCTGAAGAACTCTTCTGTAGCATTTACATTCAAAGGCATTTATGTGCTTCTCAGCTGTTTTGTTAAGTGTCCAAGTCTCACAGGCATATGCTGTGATGGGAAAGATGCATGCCCTTAAAAATCTTATTTTTGTAGTTTTGTCTGCTCCTCTCCAGATTCTTTAGTTGTTTTACTTTTGAAGAGTGACAGATGTCCCCCTTTTAATTTCCCTCACTGTATCTCCATTATTAGTTAATACTGATCCAAGATATTCAACACTCTCCACTTCTTACAAGTTTTCCTCATTGATACATATTTCAGCTGCCTTATTTGTTTTGTTAGTTATCATCAATTTAGTTTTATTCACATTAAGATAGAGGTTTTGCTCTTCTGCTCTAAGGACTGACATAATAAGTTTTTCTATTCCTTTTTTGTGTTGCGAACAGTAATACTGTGTCATCAGGATATCTAATCTCTGGTATTTCATAACCTCCAAATCTTATGGCATCGTAATATTCTTAGATGTCTATATCTTCTCTAACATTCCTCTTATATTTTCAGTATACAAGTTAAATAAGTAAGGCGATAGTATGCACCCCTGAAAGACCCCTTGTTTTATGTCAAACCAAGTTGTTGTTTCACCATTTATTCTTACTGCTGCCTACTGGTCTAGATACAGCAGTGATGTTAAGTGTATCAAATGTATTGGAAATCCCATTTTTTTCATTATTTCCCAAAGTTTCTTGTGTTTTACACAATTAAATGCCTTTGAGTAGTCTATAAAAGATAAATATAGATTCACATTAAACTCTGCATTTCTCTATTATTAATCTTATATTGAATATATGACCTCTTGATCCTCTTCCTTGCCTGAAACCAGCTTGGACCATATTGACTTCTTCTCTGTTTTCTTACGAAGTCTACCCATTACGATTTTAACAGAATTTTACTTGCATGACTAATCAGGGCAACAGTTCAACTATCACATACGCAATACAAAAACCTCTGTTTATGTGCCAAGCTGAAAATAATAAAAGTTTAAAATATCTCAAAAGTTATCATTCACTTTAATGACAAAGTATGTGATAAAAGTAAAGGTAAATGTCTAACTCTACTCATTTTTGTGTACCAAAACAGAACAGCATTAACAAATCGTCTCTGGCCCATCATCTTGCTATAACCATCCACCTCGAACCAGATATAAACTAGATTCTGTTACATTTCACAATCACAAATTATCTACTGCAGTGGTTAAGTCTTCCAGTGCAGCAAAAGTTGCCTGGTTCACTCTCTGAAACTCTGCTGACGCTTTAGTCCTCACGTAACAAGAGTGCTTTTCTGGACTTGAAGCCACGGTCATTAAAATCTGTCTTGTCCTTGTCGGGGAAATCACGACCTGCCTGTATTAACAAGCAGAACAAGAAAAACAAAAAGCAGGATCAGAAATTAGAATCCACAATCGTGACACTTGTCACTGTCTTGCAAATAATTTGCAACATAATCATGGGTCCAAGAAGTCATGTCCCAACATAATCATGGGTCCAAGAAGTCATGTCCCAACATAACCATGGGTCCAAGAAGTCATGTCCCAACATAATCATGGGTCCAAGAAGTCATGTCCCAACATAATTATGGGTCTAAGAAGTCATGCCCCAACACAATCATGGGTCCAAGAAGTCTTGTCCCAGTGACTTTGGGATCTTGGTGACATTCATAACATCAACTCAGTTACAAGTGTTAAAATATGCTGTATGCTGCGCTTTCAGTGCCATGAGATATATCAACCAGCACAAACACATACAAAATTTTTTTTTTTTTTTCTAAAAAAAAAGAATTTCTATTCCACAGCTTCTTTTACTGTGTAAGTGTTAATGAGACATGGTAGTATGCAATAAAAGAAATTATGGTGTGATATGTGCAGAATTTCCTGATTACAGACATCAAAGGTGATGGAAGCCAACAAATGCATTTGCTTGCACCTGTCTAATGCTAAAAGACAAAGGAAGTTTTTCTTATTCCAAATATTAATGGCTTGTGTTATCTACGTCTTTAATAAGAAGCTCAAAACCTCCTTTGATAATCAACAGACAAACAAGGAAGCACATAATTAACCCACAAACGACTGGCAAAAAAAAATTATGATCCTTTTCCTTCTCTGCCCCCCTCCTCGATACAGACTTTGGCAGAGTCCCATATAGATGGAACTAATAATGCTTGTGACATTCTCTTCTCCCTTTATCCACTGATAACCACATTTGTGCAAGTGTAAGCCAGTGTTAGACATAGAGACTGATATGTTCTACTTTCTAAGGTGATTTTTTCCCCCCCCCCCCCACCCCTTTCAATGCTAATATTCTGTTCACAACTATATTTTTGTATACAGTCAATCTTTGATCTCTCTCTCTCTGAACCTTGAGTGCCCAGGACACAGGGGGCTTCCGCAAGGGTTTTCCACAAATGCCTGTCCTTCGCCTTTTTTTCTGCTCTTGCCCAGGTGAGCCCTCTATTGCTCAACATCCTTTCTGTTGTTCTTCTCCATGTCTCTTTTGGTCTACCCTTACTTCTGTTCCCCTGTGGTGTCCATCTTAGTGCTATTTTTGGTAGTGAGTTGTCAGTCATTTGATATTCATTCATTCATTCATTCACTTGCATGTCCCTTGCGGAACTTTGCCTCCCAAACAGCACTCCTGTAGGCCTCTCGGTTGTGAGCAAGATGGCCTGCTGCTGTTGCATCCATTTCCAGATCGTCAACGATGTCTTGCAGCCATCTTCGTCTTGGTCTTCCTCTTTTTCTTTTTCCCATTATGTATCCTTCCAATACGGTCTTCTCTAAATTATCATGACGTTTAATGTGTCCAAAATATTTAAGTTTTCTCTCTGTAATCCTCTTCACTAGCCAGTCTTCTTCAATATTAAGCTCTTGTAGTATAGATATATTTGTTCTTTTTTGTGTCCACGATATTTGGAGAACTCTTCTGTAGCATTTACATTCAAAGGCATTTATGTGTTTCTCAGCTGTTTTGTTAAGTGTCCAGGTCTCACAGGCATATGTTGCTATGGGAAAGATGCATGCCCTTAAAAATCTTATTATTGTGGTTCTGTCTGCTCCTCTCCACAGATTCTTTATTTGTTTTACTTTCTGAAGAGCGATAGATGTCCTCCTTTTAATTTCCCTCATTGTATCTCCATTATTAGTTAGTAGCGATCCAAGATATTCAAAACTCTCCACTTCTTCCAGTTTTTCCTCATTGATATCAACTTGATATACCAATCTTTGTTACTTCAGCTAATTTACTGTCTCAGTTACTTATCCATTTTATTCATATATCAGTTTTGAGCCTGTCAGGTTTGCTTTGTCATGGCTATGAGCTTTTCAATGCTGACCCCAGGCCTGTATGTTTCTTTTGTTTGAAGATGGTCAATAGCCGGATTAATTCTTTGCACTTCTTGATAAGCATCTTACTATATAAAATACAGCATTTTTTAAAACTAAAAATTAACCAACCAGATAGAGATAAAAATTTAAACATGATGAAAATAAGTGAAAATATAAAGCTGAAAATGAAAAGATATTTAGCAGTACAAAGGGGAGACTACAAAAACAATATAAAAATTACTGGACACCTGGTAAACACTAATAGGAAGTTAACACCAGTAAAAAGCCAAGAGCTGAAAACATCTACTGGGGTAACATCTAAGAAGCTATAACGATGGAAGGCTACAACACCAACAACAGCGTTGTAATATTATTAGCCTCTGAAGGACCTGAAAACTGAGTGACAAAAGAGAAAAAAAAAAAAAAATCTAGGTACCATAGCATCTGCATGCTACTGGGGTGTAAAGTGTTAGTGCCTTCACATTTCTAGGCCACTACAGCATTTGAGGTAGGGATGTTGCCCCAGAGATTCAGGTAGGACCCAAAGGTCTTGAGACTGGGCAAAGGAGGTATTCAATCACATTAGCTAACACCCAATCTAAACCCATTTCAGCATTTGTCATCCTGCTTTTGTTTTCCTAGCTAGTCGGTTCGAAAAAACATTCCACCTGAGTATGAAATCAAACCTGGGACCTTCTGATCAGCAGGCAAGTGTGCTACCTGCTACACCAAAGCAGCACTGACAAAAAAACAACCAGCTATCTCTAGGAAGAATGCCAAACAACTGCTTATCAAATTACGGATATGGAAATAATGAACTGGAGTTACTCTAACGACATCAATTCCAGTGAAGCTTATATCACATTTACTGACTCATGTTCAGAAAACTCCAACAAGCACATACTGAAAATTCTAGGCAGAAGGCACATTTACAGAGATAGGTGAAAATGGAAGGGGGAGTCAAATAAGTTCAAAGTAGAGAGACAAATGAGGTAAAAACAAATTCCCATGTCATGTCTCAATCAGAACTGAGATCTTCTTCTTCTTCATTCGCTTCTACCACCAAGACCGCCCTGTGATGCTACTGAATTTACGCTTGTGGTCCTCGTTAAGTCCCATGGTCCCCCGTGTGGTCCCCTAAAGGACCACACGGGATCCCCGAGAGGACCACAAGGGGTTCAGAGTATCTCAGGGCTTGAGGCTATTATTCTTGGTGGGTCTCAGAAGCGGGATTGCGTAGAACTGTGATAATTCTGATCAAAAGTTCAGTGTCACATACCTAAAACAGAAGTGAGACAAATGAAACGATAAATGTCATATCCCCAAACATTAAACATTCTGAGGCCAATAATGAATGAAAAGAGATTAGTTGAAAACTCATGTATCAAAACTTACATCACCAAAGAGCACGGGCTTTGCCTTATATACAGCTATTCCTGAATTACTGGTCCAGTTCTGTAATAATAATAATGGTAATGAAGACATTGAAAAAAAAAAAAAAATGAAAGTAATCAGCTTTAATTCTTTACCTACAGACTAACAAATGCTCATGCCACTTCCACAAGTCTCAATTTCTATAACTAAATGAACTTTACAGTGTTTATTTCACAGTAACTCATTAAAAAGTTTAAGCAGTGATCTTAACAATTTGTCTATAAGTAAAAAAGTGTGTGCAGAACTAAAAAAAAAACCACCCACTCACCCACACACACATATATCTTCTTCCTCTTCAGCTTTCCGAGCCATTAAGACTCACTACTGCTGATGAAGTTCGCCTCTATTTCTCTCTATTCCTAATCTTCTCTCTCCAGTTGGTGACAAAAAGTGTTCTTTTATATCCTCTTCTATGTTGTCTTTCCATCTCTGTCTTGGTCTACCCCTTGGTCTTGTTTCCCTCATCTCTTGTGCATATCATTTTTGTTTGTCTGTCCTCTTCCATTCTTTTTACATGGCCCAACCAGCATAGTCTGTTCAGTTTCAAAACACTTATAATTTGCTGGGACTTAAATAAGCTGTTCAGTTCAGTGTTCCTTCTAGCTCTCCATTCTTCACTGTTGTATCCTTTATGGGCACAAAGACTGTTCTTAGGATCTTGTTCTCAAAGATCTGCAATTGTAGTTCTTTCTTTGTTATAATCCACGTTTCTGATCCATACATGACGGCTGGTCTTATTATAGTTTTGTAATAGATTATAATATTTTGGTGTTTTGAAACAGGATTTTGGATTTTAACAGTTGTTGCAAGGCAAAGTATATTTTATTCCCTATCTGTACTCTGCTTTTAATTTCCTCATTTATTATGTTGTTACTTCTGTTGAAGGTTTAGCTTAGATATTTTTATGTTTCTGCTTTCCTACTAATCATCTCTCCAACATTTATATACTCTGGATCATTCTGCTTCTGGTCTCTTGATATCTTCATATACTCTGTCTTATCTTGGTTAATGGTCAAGCCCACTTTTAGTGCTACATCTCTCAGTGTATGCAGGTATTGATGACTTCTTGCATAGTTTCCCCCACTGGGTCGACGTTATCAGCGTATCCTAGTATTTTAGCTTGTTCTTCTGTACTGCTTTATTCTTTCGCTTTTCTGATGACCTTTTCTGGTACTAGGTTGAATAGTGATGGAGATAATGTATCACTTTGTTTTAACCAGTTCTTATACAAAAGGGTTCTGACTTTCTTCCTTTATATATTACTATATTTTGTGTATCCTCCATACATATTCTGGTCAGATTGATTAATTTATTAGGTATCTTAAATTCTTTCATAATTTTCCATAAGCTGCTCCTATCTGTGCTGTCATAAGCTTTCTTGGAGTCAATGAAGATATTATGTACTTCTTTTCCATATTCCCAGTACTTTTCTGCTCTTTGATGTAAATAAAATATTTGTTCTATGGTTGATCTATTTTTCCTAAAACCTTCCTGATAGTCCCTGAGTATGTTCTCACTGTATGGTTTTAATCTATTTAAAAGTATACTAGATAGTATTTTGTAGTTTGTTTGTGGTAAAGTCTGTAGTTTTCATACTTGTTCTTATCACCTTTTTTGAATACTAGGATTAGTAATGATTCTCTCCATTCACTAGGGAGTTTTTCTTCTCTCCATATTTGTTGTATTAATGCACATATCTGTTCATGTACATTTAGACCTCCTTTCTTAATTCATGTACATTTAGACCTCCTTTCTTAATCAGCTATATATATATATATATACTTACATATATATATAAACTGTTCAAAAAAAGAAACGCAACAAATATGATGTTGTGATTTAATCTGAATTTTGCTCATCAGACAAGGGCAAATTGTTCAACTGGACATCAACTTCACGTGCTGATCTGAATTGTACTCAGCAGATGAGCACAGAAAAGCGACACTAGTCAAAATAGCATTTTTGACAATAACTCATAATTGGTTCATGAGAATCCAGTGAAACTTACTGAACACAAAACTCGCTGATTATGTTACTGAATGCCTATAAAACATTGACGCTCCTCGAATCAATTCATTTGAAAATTCAGTGCACAAGTATCTCACTACAGAACAACAACTCATCATCACTGGAAGTTTACAGACTGGACAGTCACAAACTGTAGTGGCTAGACAATTTAATGTGGTTAGAAGCATCATTAGCCACCTTTGGAGACGATTTCAAGAAACTGGCTCAGTTGCAGACTGGCTGCACAGTGGAAGACCCATAGTCACAACCCCTGCCAAAGACCACTTCATACGGCTGCGCCATCTCAGGAATCGATTTGCATCTGCGTCCTCAACAGTCCAGTCAATGACAGCAGCTCGTTGAATTTCAGATCAAATGGCCAGGAACCGGTTGCACGACGCTGGTCTTTGGGCTAGAAGACCCTACAGGGGTCCCGTTCTTACGGACCAGCATCGCCAGAACCGACTGCAGTGGGTGAACCAGCATCGTCAATGGACCGTTGTGAATGATTGCAGAAGGGTTTGGTTTATTGATGAATCATTCTTTCTGCTCCAGCAACATGAGAGATGGAGAAGAGTTTACCCCAGAGACCATGAGCACTATGCCCACATGGTGGTGGAGGTGTACTGGTGGGCGGAACGGTCAACTTCATGGGAAGGAGTGACCTGGTGGAAACTGAAGGACGCCTAAATGCCCAACGATATGTCACTGAAATTCTTCGTCCTCACATCCTTCCACTTCTGGCTGCACCAGGGTCGATTTTTCAGCAGGATAACACTCAGCCTCATTTGGCACAACTCACCACCGAGTTCCTCACTGACAACAATGTCCAGACTATTCCGTGGCCATCCATGTCATCAGACATGAACCCAATAGAACACTTATGGGATGAATTCAATAGACAAGTCCGCCAGTGAGATGTGGCGCCAACCAATCTTCAACAGCTGTCTCTTGCACTGCGGGAAGAGTGGGCAGCTATCCCACAACAACAGATCCAACAGCTAATCTGATCCATGTTAAGAAGATGTCGTTCTCTGATACAGGCCAGAGGAGGCCATCCACCTTACTGAAATGGGGGTCTCAGTCGCAAAAGAATAAAAGTCCAAACCAAATTTAATAAACATCATTTCATTGTTAAAGTCTTAAAGTGTCTTCATGCCAAGATTGAAACATTAATTTCGTAAAATAAAATTTTGATACAAGTTTGAACTTTGGTGTCCATTACGACTACAGTAGTGTTGTGTTTCTTTTTTCGAACAGTATATATATATATATATATATATAAAATTCTTTATACCATAATATGGAAACTCATACTTAAATCATAATGCCCTGTGATATGCAGTCTTAATTCTCACATTCTGACCGGAGCATACAACATGAAAAACAACAGGCATACAGTGCAAAAAAAAAAAAAAAAAAGATTCCATCAGGCCATCAGACTAAGAAAGATCTGATACACAGATTTAACATCTTCACTGCACCCTAGGCTGCATTCAACATAATATGCATGACACTTAAGCTGTAAAATAACTGAACTCCACAGATCACCACATGAATTCCTTCTCTTTCCATGAAGTTCTCTCCTCTTTGATGCTTAAAAGGGAATATTACTGATCCTTGTTTTTTTTTTTATAACAGATCATGATGGTATTAAAGGAAATGAAAGAGTTGATCAAATGGCTGGTTCAGCAAAGAAAAACAAAAGGACTGGTAATGACTAATCAAGAATCAAGCTACATAAGATGCTGGATGAACAAAAGACCTGAATGATTATGAAACTGCATCTTTACCAAGGATGAAGGAGCCAGGAAGATGAAACTTGGGTTTGCAGAACACAAATAGCTTGTTAATAGCATGAGAAGAATGATCAGTCAGCATTAGATGTGTGTCATCAGTCATTGTACAACTGCCTGAAACACAGAAGAAGAGATAAGAGCACTTCTGGACATACCTGGAGTGTGAACACCATGGTCCTTTTCAACTTCTAAGGAAATATGACTCTCCAGAATCAGTGAGGTTTTTATTTTCCTCACTGACGCTGAATCTTGAAGCATACCCTAGCTACTCTACCACATGATCAGTACCACAATAGCGATAATTTAACCCTGAATTAAGTTCCCTGCTGTCTGTAAATGAAATTTATTTTAAATCAAAAATTCATATTAAAAGCATGCATAAAATGAGGGCAATCCAAAATGTAAGTTCTGACGTCTTGTAAAAAATTCAACAACATAGTTGTATTAATCATGTATATCTGCAGTTGAAGTATATACCATTAATCACTTTTCAACATAGTTTCCACTATTGTTGAGGCACTTGTCATAGTGAGGCATCAGATTTTGTATCCCTACATCATAAAATGTTGCCGTCTGCAATGCAAACCAAATGTTAACTGCTTATTTGACCTCATAACTGAGAGCAGAACCTTCGATAATCAAGTCTATAAAGACCATGAAATTTGTGGAAAATGCAGGGAGAGTGACATGACAAAGTGGTGAACCGCTTGTTCTCACAGACTTTTCTCCCACCGTACAAATCAAATCTTCATTAACCACAAACATTTGACTAGTTCATGGATCATCATGCACATTTCCGTGACCATTATTAAAATTTCTCACCTATCTCCAGACCATATACTCACTCATGGCATGTTCCCCCATACATTTCACAAACCTGTCAATAAATGTCAGCTGATTTCACGTTTCTAGCATTTAAAAAAATGGATTACAGTCTATATTTCACAGGTAGCAGGCACCTTGATTTTCTTAAGCATTTGAGCATACAAAATGAGTTAACGTCATTCAAATTTAATAAAATTAAGTCTGCTGCTAGCCACTGCCTGCAGGAACATGGCACACAAGTTATCACCCGGTAAAATTAATCCACATCGGCATCATTTACAAACAGATCTTACCTTCAGGACTGCCCTCATATGATATGAAAGAAAACACATTTTAGGAAAAAAAACATACAAAAAGCTTACGTTCTGATTGTACTTGAGATTGTACCAGACAAGATAAGACCCTAAGAAAAATACAGCAAGCTTGCCTGCAGTGTACCTTGTCAGTTCTGCAACTCCACTGCCCTAAAACAAAAAACAGCAAAGGAAATTTTTTTTTTGAAAGTTACATAATTTATAACAGTCAAGCAGTTAAAAAAATATATTACAGAATATCTTCATGTGGTTTACACAGTAGAGAACATGAATTCAGAGATGTCAGGACAGACTGAAATTAGAGAGAAATAAGATAAAACCATATAATTATTCACCAAAGCAGAAAAGAACATCCTTAACTCTTTCTCTGCCGGGGGGGGGGACAAAACGCAGACATTCAGTTGCGTGCCAGAGTAAAAGCGCGAGTCTTGATATGTATAGGGCATATTAGTAAAAGCGAAAGAAACACAGTTTTTCCATGTGAAAAAGTGTACTTATTATGTTTCAAAATAACAAAATATGTATGAAGATTTCATAAATGCAGAATGTTTTAGGAAAAAATAAGTAATGCGATGTTTTTAGACAATAATTGGGTCCTACTTACCATCGGACAGGCCTAGATCAACACTAGTTATCATCTGAGATGTCTAGATCGACTTGTCCATGTTGTATTGTGATTATATGTGCCAAAAATCGCTAAAATAATGTCGGAAATAACCTTCTAAGTACTTCTCCAGTCATCTAATATGATCTACTTAGGATACATTCAAGAACAGTGCTCTAGTCGTAGGGGGACATGTTTGCCTCCGAAGTCACACAAAAAAGCTGAAAACTTCAGCTGAAAACACTGAATTTGACTCCCACTGTTAAGAACACTTTGCGAAAAGAATACTGGGTAAATGTGACATGTACACATAACATGTGATCTAAAAATTCAACTGATTTTACACGGAAAGAAACCAGAGACCTATCCAAAGGCCTAAGGCAGGAACATGGAAACCGGATGCGGCCTGTCACAAGGCCGATGGCAGGGAAAGAGTTAAGGAATGAGGACATTGATAAAAAATTGAATGGAGAAATTTGTGGATGCTGGAATGATAATAACAGAGTAACTGTACTAAAACTAATACTAAAGCTTTTTATCACTGCCATTTTGTAAACTCAACACCAAACACATGAACAAAGGTACTGAAAGATATGAAGAAATTATTAAAATAAATATTTCTAAAGGTTAATTCACTCATTAGCATGCCTTCCTAACAGCTCTCTTGAAGACTTCTCAGTTGTAATCAAGATGCTGATGCGTTCACTCTATCTATACCAGAGATATAAAATGAGAAGTTGACAAAAGTTTTTAAAAAAGATTGCAGGAATGTATGGACTTGGAAGAGCAACAAATGTGGAGACACACTGCTAGAATTCTGTACACAAAATGTACTGAAACAAGATAAATTAAAAATTCTTGAAGATAAAAAGGAGAAATTAAATTTACTTCATGTACTGGCAATAAGAAAGCTGATCATCTGGCCAAAGAAGGCACTGGAATGGAGCAACCAGACTACCTATAAGAAGAGCAACTATCACCTATAATTGAAAAAAAAAACATGATAAAAACCTACAGGAAACTGTAAACACCACCAAATGATAATTATCACATGCTAAACAGAAAAGAACAAGTCACTATTTTCTGTCTCTGAACAGGACACAGCCAACTCCAAAATCACACTATATAAAGTTTAAAGTTGGTACCACCACTCTTTGTACATGTGCCAAAGTGCCCCAAACGGTGGAATATATCCTCCAAAACTGCACCAGCTATGAGACACTGAGAAACAATTACTGATCCAGTGAAACCACCAAAGTAGATATGCTCTATGGTTCGTGAACTACAAAAAACAGTGAAATTTATCCAAGAGACAGGACTGCGGATACAGACAGAAAATGCGTACAAAGCAGAAGAAGAGGAAGACTACTACATGTACTCATACATTACAATGAAAGAAACATTCAGAAATAATCTTCAGAAGCAAAAACATATTCAAGAGCAGACATTCAAATCAGGGCACAATTCAGTGATTATAGCAATTAAAATAACATTACTGAACTTGTGACAAAAGAAGAAAGATACTGTTATCATCAATATACAAAATAGTAGTCTTAAAAAAAAAGACTTAAAAGTAGAAATATCTTGTAAAAGTAATGAACATGTATTAGTACTGAAACTCACTACCCTCATTTGGCGGAAGGAGGTTTCTGAGATATTTCACATTTGTCATTTCTTTTTCTAACTTCATGGCCTCTTGTGAAGTTCCTAACGATGTCTTGAGGTGGTATTACTGATATGGGTGGTATAGCCATTGACAACAAATGTATATACACAAAACTTGCAGCAAGTTTTCTTCATAAATTCGTTCCCTTTTTCCCAGTCATTTTGTTTTGAGTGGCTACATGCAATGCAAATTAAACACTGTAGCTGGCGTAATCTGTGCTAACAGCTAGCAATTTTTTCACTGCACATGTTTTGCATGGTAGTGCTTCAGAACGTGTTCATGGTAAAAATGTTTATCTACAATTTAACTGCCTTCGCGTATGAAGAACTGTGAACTGGATTTATATTTATTTGCAAAAAAGCTGCCCTAATTAAACACCATTATTTTTAAATAGCAGACACAGACTTGTTTATATTTAATGAAATCCACTTACAAAAAAGGAGTTTACTGGTTTATAGACCAGCACATTCAGGGGAAATTTATAAATCCTCCGAAAGATATTCTGTGGCCGAATCTCTGGAACCACTCGAGCTTCATGATGTAGATTTTGATCCAGCACCCACTGTTTTCGCAGCGCTCTTTGCTCTGCGGTCATGCCTTCGCCAGCAAGCCTGCTCCTTTCATCAGGCAAGGGCTCAATCTGCATTGGTGGGTAAGCTGATTTTCTGAAGTAGTCATACTGCTCAAATCTTTTTGCTCTCTGCCATGGCTTTTCCATGACAGGATCGACTTTCACTTCAGCAACTTTGCTATCCCCTTTCGCCATTTTTTTTGTTTGAGGTGACCTTACACAGGGGAAGTTACTATAAATCTCTTTTGCTTAATTTTTGTAGTTTTCCCCCCTCATGTACAAGCGTGACCATTCAGCAACGAATTTCTGTCTGTAATCAGCCTGTGACTTAATTAAAGAATACCTCTACAGCAGCCTGCAACAAGGCCCAATGAGAGAAGGGATCCAGACAGTGCAGCAATGCTCTGGGGGTTGGTAGGTCCTCCCCTATTTTTGAATGAGCCCCGTAGTGAATAAACATAGAATGGCTAATCAATAGAAAAAACTAGGGTGTGGGTTGGAAGAGAAATAGTTATGCATTTTGCATACTACATAAATGCCGGACACTCAAAATCCGGGAAGAGGTGGGGATGACAAAATTTTTCTCGGCTACCCACACAAACATTGAAATTCTCTTTGTTTCTGAACATCAGTCAGTCATTTGCATGTCTATTAAGGAACAGCTCTCTTGCAGGCCTCTCGGTTATAAGAAAGATGCTCTGCTGCTGATACATCCATTTGCAGATTATCAACGATGTCTTGCAGCCATCTTCGCTTTGGTCTTCCTCTCTTTCTTTTTCGCACTATGTACCCTTCCAAGACTGTCTTCTCTAAATTATGACATTTAATGTGTCAGTTTCTGAACATGCTACGATCAAATATGAGATTACGGGATACGTGTTTTTAAACGGGACATTTAGGCATCCCGACCAAAGTAATACAAGTCCATGGACAAATCCTTAATATATGGAACAGCCCCATATAAAATGGAGCAGTTGATCATAGGATGGATGTATTCTGTTACTGTACGCTGATGGAGATACTGAAGTGGAGATCAGAGCAATTATAGATGTATCCAGAATACATGGATGATGATCCTTCCTAACTAAGTGTTGCTAATGATCCAAAGATATATTTGCTCCCATCTTAGATAAAGTGACCAGCTATCCCATATTATACAGGACAGTCCTTTATTTTAAAGATGTGTGTCAGGAACCATGGTACTTGGGGAAGGATGCCTAAATGTTCCCTATTTTAAAAGTAGTGTCCCATAATGTCACATATTTTTAATTTTTGATTGCCGCATGTTTTGAAATACTGAGCGCTGCTGGCGAGATTCTTCAGCTGCCGTGCGTGGAGCGGTGCTCTTCCCGGCCAGTGAAGAAAGGTGCAAATGGGGTTGCCGTGCGAAAAGATGGTGAAAGGATAAAGCGAAGCAAGCAGTCAAATCACGGCACCTCTGGTCTGGAGGTCGGCCACGTCCTAAGTGCACTCATATCGGGTGAAATGCCTGAACAGGCTTAACCCAGAGGTTAAGACACTGCTGGCGAGACTCTTCGGATGCTGCGCGTGGAGTGAAGCTCCTCCCGGTCAAGGAAGAAATTGCAGAAAAGAAATATGGGTTGCTGTGCGGCGCCGATGTGAAAAGGTGAAGGAAAGGATAAAGTGAAGTTTAATCGGTATGTCCAGTAGTATCGCTGCGAAAGCTACACATACCACGGTACCTCTGCTCTAGAGGCTGGCCACGTCCGAAATACACCTACACTGGTGAAATATGCCTAAACCGGCATACACCAGGGGTGAAACTTGATGACTAGGCATGTCACGCCACCTCCTCTCTAGAGGTCGGTCATGCCCGATATACACCCATACTGGTGAAATATGCCTAAACCGGCTTACACCAGGGGTGCACCTTGAAAGCTATGCATGTCATGGTACCTCTGCTCTAGAGGTAGGTCATGTCCCAAACACGCCCATACTGGGATAATATGCATAAACCGGCTCAACCCAGGAGTGGAAGTCACTAGTGGCGAGGATTCATCCTCCTGGACGAAAGCTCCATCCTGGTAACAACTAGGAAGGGTAGCGGCCACGACCACAAAATGCTGAAGTCGGAGACACTGGACCAGGGAAGTCTAGATAGGCAACCACCTCTCACTCGGCGGGGATGTATGCGTATCCTAATCACGCTGAGGTGTTCCGGTGAGAAAGTCCAAAACTGGACTGGATGGGCAACCACCTCTCACCTTGCGGCGATACACGGATATCTCAAAACACGTCGAGGTTTTCCGGTGAGAAAGTCCAACTCTGGCCTGGGTGGGCTACCACCTTTCACCCAGCGGGGATATACTGATATCCAAAACACGTCGAGGTTTTCCGGTGAGAAAGCCCAACTCTAGACTAAACTGGTGCAACGAAAACCACGGTGTCACGCAATCCCGCTTCTAAGACCCACCAATAATACAGGCTGAAGCCCTACGGCACTCTGGAACTCTTGTGATCCTCTCGGGGATCTCGTGTGGTCCTTTCGGGGACCGCGGGCCTTAACGAGGACCACAGGCGTAAATTCAGTGGGATCACAGGGCGGTTTTGGTGGTAGAAGCGAACGAAGAAGAAGAAGAAATACTGAGAATTTTCTAATTCTCATTACATCTTACATACTTCCCATGCCGTTAAATGTAAATTGTTATTTTCTAATTACCTTAGTGGAAATACTGCTGTTCTGAAGAAAATTCACTCTGTAGAGAAGTACAAGTAGGTATGAATGTGGCACATTTGTAAGTAAAGTTATAAGCCTAGCCTCAGTCAGTCAGTCATTTGCATGTCCCTTGTGGAACTTTGCCTCCCTAACAGCATCTAATCTAGCCTACTGATTACAATTTTGTGTTAACATTTAACTTTAACACCCACCTACCCATCTCCCTAGTATTCAGCAAGTTGATTAAATTGGAGAAAAAAACCTAATCAGTACAGGACTTGATGTTTGCAGGTAATGGGTTACATTTGATAATATTTTACCATGTCAGATTTCTATGTGTATAGAACAGAACCATTATGATAAGCTGAATCCTTCAGTTGATGAGTTTGCCCCAGCAAACTTGAGGAATACAGTGTAAGATGTTTTAAGGGGCTCATGTCAATGCTGACAATATGTGTTGTTTTCATACAAATTAGGTGCTCAGTATTAAAAGATCAGGCAGTCTTTCCAGAATACTCTTAACTCTAAATCAAGAAATGATTCATATGTGAATTTACCTCGTGTATGATAATGTGAAAAAGTGGTTTAAATTCACAATATATGCTCTTTCTCATTCACATCCACTTTTCTTCAGATCTTATATCTTTCCCATGCTATTAAATGTCATATAGGGCTTGCATGGTAGTTCGCCAAATTTTCCTGTTTTTGGTGAGCTTTTCAACCTCATCAAAGGATTTTATGCCTACTAATTTGGCCTCTCTTAACAATGTCCTCTTTAGAGTTTCACGTGGTCAACCTCTTTTTCTTTGGCATGTTTTGTTCCATTTGATAGCTTGTTTTGGGATTCTCTGACTAATATATGTCCACCTCCTTTTTTTCTGATCACCCATGAGACAGGTTGATGTTCACTCATCTGCCTTATCTCTGTGTTATTCTTGAATTCGTCCCACTTTATACTGAGTATTTTCCTTAGGAATTTGTTTTCAAAGGTGTCTAATTTGTTGTCTATTTCTTTAGTTGTTTTCCAGCTTTCGCATGCATAAATGGGGGTGGATATTACATATTGAATTGAATAATCTTAGCTTGGTTTTTGTGCTTACAATTTTTGAGTGCCATATGTTCTCAAGATTCTTGAGGGTCAGTGCTGATTTGCAATTCTAACTTCCTTTCTGGTGTCACCATCCTGGTCTAAGTAGCTGCCGAGGTGTGCAAATTGGTGTACTTCTTCAACAGCTGTTCCTTCTATGTATATTTTTCCTTCTTGATTAATGGGAAGTTTCATTATTTTTGTTTTTTCCTTGTTAATTTCAAGTCCTCTTTTACTAGCCAGTGAAGACAGGGTATCTGTTTTTTCTTGAACTGAATTCACAATGTCACTGATAAAGAGTTGTGTCATGTGCAAAGTCAAAATCTTCTAGTTGGGTCCCATGTACCCAATCAATGCCCATTTTACCTGTGCAATATTTTTTCATTATGAAGTCTGCAGCAATTCCAAAAAGCAAGGGAGATTGTATACATCCTTGTTTCATTCCTGTTTCCTTCAGATAGTTACTAATTATTTGGTGAAGAGCAGACCTCACATTATCATCAGTATTCATCTTTACTGAAGTGTTTGTGTTGCTCTTTACTATCTTATTATTTTTTTTTTTTCAGAACAGCAATATATGGTACCATTTTTTTGTCCTTTCACCTGTATTAAATCAGGCAACAGTTCTGTCTCTTGTCATAGAGAAAGCCTACAAATCTGACAGCATGTAAGCAAAGTGATAGGAACTTCATAGTCCAAACCTAAACTTGTAGATATCAGGCACTTGCTCTTGCCCCCACTGTTTTTGTTCTGTCTCATGAGGTGTTCTCAGAGGAAGAAGACAGACACTGTGTCCTACGGTATGCACTTCTTATCATATCAGAATATAGAGCACATGTAAGATAAAAAAAAGGTCATAGAAAATCCTCATCTACTGATGCTGAAAATTGTTGCAGTCAGCTAGAGTGTATTATTCTTTTCCAGTGTTCAAGTTTGCATTTGAAATGAAATGTTACAGAAGGGAACTTAGAATACCATGGATAGAAAGAAAATCAAATTAAGAGACATTGATGAGATTAAGTGTCATGGAAAACTGACTTGTAAGCACCATCAGAGTTAGAAAGATGAAGTACTTCACCCACATCAAGAGACATAATGGTTGGAGAGGCTGACAGCAGAAGGCAGAGTACCCAGCAAAAGGGAAAAGGGGTGACCTCACCATAGGTGTACTCAGGACATAACGGAAAGTCTGAATATGTCATTGTGAGATGTTGATCAGCTTGCTCGAGACCGCACTGCATTCAGGGAGGCTGTGAGAGGGACAACGTTCGGGAAAGGACACATTACATGACAGTAGTCAAGTATTAACTCTTCCCGTGCCTCGGATAGATGTAGTGACCCTTCTGGTTTTCTGATTTGTACGTAGGTTCGATATAGCGACTCTTGGTTTGTTTCGATAAAACAACTAGTGTAACATTTAGATTGTACATATTTCGTCCGCGTTTCCGGTGATACTTTTCAAAATGGTGAAAGAGTGCTTAATTACGAGCGATGCCGAGCGAGAAAAAGGAAGAGAAACATTGAAAATTTTCAATTTTTGATGATGTAGATAGGGGTACGGACATGGCCTGTGACCACCCCACTGCTCTTGAATGTATCCCAAGTAGATCTAGACATATTTAGACGACTGGAAAAGTAGTTAGGAGGTTATTTCAGACATTAATTTAGAGAGAATGCAACATAGAATCAAAATACGAGATCGACAAGTAGATCTAGACATCTCAGATGGTAAATAGTGTAGATCTAGACCTAGCCAATGGTGAGCTGGGCACAATCATTGTCTAAAAACATCACATTACTTTTTTTTTTTCCTAAAAAACTCTG
Organism: Achatina immaculata; assembly: GCA_009760885.1. Classification (NCBI taxonomy): domain Eukaryota; kingdom Metazoa; phylum Mollusca; class Gastropoda; order Stylommatophora; family Achatinidae; genus Lissachatina; species Lissachatina immaculata. Next base: position 49,981,849 of record CM019720.1, on the reverse strand, counting down.
CATTTATGAAATCTTCATTCAGTTAGTTACATTTTGAAACATAATAAGTACATGGAAATACTGTGTTTCATTCAATTTTACAACTATACCCCCTAACATGGCGAAGTGGTTAGTGCATTGGTCTCTCATGGCAAAGGTCGGGGGTTTGAATCCAGCCAGAGGCACCCCAGTCACCCAGCTGTAGAAATGGGTACCTGACTTCTTCTGGAGTTGGGGAAGGAAAGGCGGCCAGGCGTGATACTGACCATATCACCCTCTAGTGTGCTGACAGGTCAAGGAAAATATGGACACTAACACCATATCCCTATGTGCCTCTAAGGCGCGACAGGATTACCTTTACCTTACTTTTTACCCCCTAACATATCAAGACCTGCGCTTTTAATTTGGCATCTAACTGAACGTCCGCGTTTTTCCTGCGGCACGGGAAGAGTTAAATCAGTTTATACTAAACAATTCTTCACTGGGAAGTGCAATAAGATTTCCTCTTTGCATGTGTTCCATGAAATGTTTTATATTTAGCTTAATTCCCTCCCCTTGTCCTTTCTTAAACTTTCATTCAAATACCATAAGATACAATTATGCCTGTTAGGCAAAAGTATCTTCCTCTTCCTCAGCTTTCCGAGCCATTAAGACTCACTACTGCTGATAAAGTTCGCCTCTGTTTCTCTCTACTCCTAATCTTCTCTCTCCAGTTGGTGACAAAAAATGTTCTTTTATATCCTCTTCTATGTTGTCTTTCCATCTTTGTCTTGGTCTACCCATTGGTCTTGTTTCCCTCATCTCTTGTGCATACATCATTTTCGTTTGTCTGTCCTCTTCCATTCTTTTTACATGCCCATCCAGCATAGTCTGTTCAGTTTCAAAACACTTATAATTAGTTGGGACTTAAATAAGCTGTTCAGTCTAGTGTTCTTTCTAGCTCTCCATTCTCTACTGTTAGTATCCTTTATGGGCCCAAAGATTCTTCATAGGATCTTGTTCTCAAAGATTTGCAATTGTTGTTAATCTTTCTTTGTTGTACTCCACATTTCTGATCCATACATGACAGCTGGTCTTTTTCGTAGATTCACAATAATTGGTGTATAAGTATACAACTATACACTAAACACTGCAGTAAAGCTGTGATACTAGAATGTATAAAATTGGAAAAAAGTAGGAGCAGCTTTATTACTTAACGATTACAAAGTTGTGACGTTTCGGCGTGAGCCTTAATCATACAAAAACATACAGGATGAAGAAATAGGGAGAGGAGATAAAGTATAGATTTACATGAATACTGTAAAAAAAAAAAAAAGTACTTAGCTGTAAATAAGGTGTGGCTTGTCTGGCGGTGTGTGTCAGGAATGGATCTGGTAGGACGTGGAAATTGTTTAAATAGAGACCTGTGACATGTGGTCGGTGGGTTGTAACTGGGAGTGGTGGATGGGGAACCGGGGAGGGGAGAGAGAGTGACGCACTACTGGCCTAGCTAGGAGAATTTGAAACAGGTGATTGGGGAAGAGATGTTGCAGAGAAGAGGGGTTGCTGAGAAAATAGCGGGGTTGCAGAGTGATGCTGTGAGGAAGTTTGAAAAGTAAAAAGGGGTGGATTTAGTGGAGAGGTACTATAATGATTGAAGAAGATGATGTTACGTGTAACTAAACAGCGAGTTTAACCCATGTGGTTCCAGCGTCCCATAATTTTGAATGCACCGGTTCTCAAGTGCCAGGCGGCTTGTGTCATCTGCGTGACATTGTTTAATGGCTGTTACCAGAAAATCAGATTTGCCTCTGTGGTTGGGGCCATTGAAATGATTTGGGACTGGTTTCGAAGCATGCTGGGTGATGTCGTATAGATGTTTTTGCATGCGGTCCCCTAATCTGAGGCCAGTCTCACCGATATATGTTATCCTGCATCTTTTGCACACGATGACATATATCACATTTCGGGACTCGCATGTGAATCCCTCATGAAGAGTGAGGATAGTTTTGGGAAAGGTGATTGTTTTCGTTTCCCAAACTACAGGGCAGGTAACGCAGCGGGGGCGGTTACATTTTCTGGTGCCGACATACTTAAGGCTCTGCTTCAAGTGGCTGTGGACGAGGATGTCCTTAAGGTTTGGCTCACGTTTGTATGCCAATAGGGGTGCTTCAGAGAAAATGTTACGAGTGTCGGAGTCGAGTTGGATTATCGGCAGATGACGATAAAGGATTTTCTTAACCATCTGACCGTGTGGGTGGAAAGGCAGTACTAACTTAACCATTCATTTTTCGTAGATTGTTATTTTGGTGTTTTGGGACAGGATTTTGGATTTTAACAGGTGTTGCAAGGCAAAGTATATTTTATTCCCTATCTGTACTCTGCTTTTAATTTCCTCACTTATTATGTTGTTGCTTCTGTTGAAGGTTGTGCCTAGATATTTTTATGTTTCTGTTTTCTTACTAATCATCTCTCCAACATTTATATACTCTGGATCATTCTGCCTCTGGTCTCTTGATATCTTCATATACTTTGTCTTATATTGGTTAATGGTCAACCCTACTTGTAGTGCAACATCTTTCAGATGTATGCGGGTATTGTATGAAGGTATACTTCTCACGTAGTTTCCCCCACTAGCTTGACACTATCAGGGCGTCCTTCTTCTTCGTTCGCATAAGGGCTTCCTATTTTAGCTTGTTCTTCTGTACTGCTTTCTTCTTTCACTTTTCTGATTACTTTTTCTTGTATTGCGTTGAATAGTGATGGAGATAATGTATCACCTTGTTTTAAACCAGTTCTTATACAGAAAGGTTCTGAATTTCTTCCTTTATATACTACTATATTCTGTGCATCCTCCATGCACATTCTGGCCAAATTGATTAATTTATTAGGTATCTCAAATTCTTTCATAATTTTCCATAAGTTACTCCCATCTATGCTGTCATAAGTTTTCTTGAAGTCAATGAAGATGTTATATACTTCTTTTCTAGATTTCCAGTACTTTTTTCTGCTCTTTGACATAGATAAAATATTTGGCATACAGCTGATCTATTCTTCTTAAAACCTGCTTGATAGTCTCCCAGTATGTTCTTGCTCCAAAATATATATATATAAAAGTATAATAATATTTTGCAGCTTGCTTGTGTTAAGGATATTCCTCTGTAGTTTTCATACTTGCTCTTATCGTCTTTTTTTGAATACTGGGATCAGTAATGATTCTCTCCTTCACTTTTCTTCTCTGCATATGTGTTGTTTTAGTGCACATATCCATTCATGCAGATTTAGACCTCCTTCCTTAATCAATTCTGCAACAATTCCATCTGAACCCGTTGATTTGTTGTTTTGTAGAAGTATGTAAACTCACTCCCATGGCCGCTTTGTAAAACTACACTACACACCTCTTTTTACCTTCATACTGTAAATGACTACTTCTAAGTCTGGTAAGTGTAGTAATATAATAATGTATTCTGTTAAATATACAAGAAATAAAACAAATTAAACATGAATATTAATGCAGAGTCATTTTCCAGCAACTTCTGCTCAAATATGCACTTTCTGGGGTTTTTTTTTTCAAATTTGCCCGATCAGTTTTTTTTTTTTTCTGGAACTGCCATACAGATTCATGTTTTTAACATGGTTCTTATTTTATATCATCAGGATTTGGTTCGCAGCGACAAATTACTGAAATACGCCTGTCCCTGGGTACTGTCTTGTTTCTGAATTTAGATTCTTCTTCCTTGAGAACTTCATGTGTGAACTCATACCTTGCTCTGCCTCTGTGGGGAAAAAAAAAAAAAGACACCATTTTTTTTTAAATGAGGACATTACTCAAGAAAAATCAGTTGAGCTGAAAAATGAAACACCATACAGAAAAAATAAACTATCTGCAAAAGCTTCATGATATTCTCTGTTGACAGCTCATCTAACATCTAAAGCAGTGGCCATCAATGTTTTTCAGGTCACAGACCGCTAAAGCCAACCAACCACCCCCCACCCCCTCAACCACTTGGTATTAAATTTAAAATCTTCTGAATATTCATATTCTGAGAACGTATCAGCTGTGGCTCTATGTGATGTAAAAAAAAAAAAAAATTTAATAATTTTAACATCCAGATTTGCTATGCTGACCCTTCACAGACCTCAAGTTGGGAACTGATGTTCTAAACTATTCTGATATTATTTCTAATAGAAATATATTCTGCAGGACCAAGAAAAAAAAATAACCTTGAAGACAAAAAAGCCACGTATGTGAAACATAATTCTAATGTCACCTGTTCCAGCTCTGAACATAATGTTCTTGGCAGTTCATGCTTTAGTGAAGATTATGGAGCCCATACATCACATCATATGGGATATGGACAATGGCAGTTTATTTTACAGCTAAGAGTGAACCCCATGAAATAGGTTTCCCAGCATGTTCCACAATCACAGAATGACAACCCTAACCCCAGTGGCTAGGGTTTTTTTAATTTGTACCACCACATGGAAATAGCATACGGTTTTAAATAGACATGATTCTCTACCTTTGCAGATGGCACCACCCCTGAAACAATCTTATCATTTCTCACTATTTGGCAGGAACAAAAGCAATGGAAATTATTAAGCTGAAGGTTTACAACTTTTCTGGCCCCAATACCTAATACTCTCATTTCTTTCCCTTTGGATAATCTACACAATGGAATGGAAGGAAGTCAACATCACAGTAAAAAGCAGTAGGAAGGTAAATGCTAATGGCTAACACTTTTTAATGATCTGCTCATTGCATTTGTCTTCTTCTTCTTCTTCTTCGTTCACTTCTACCACCAAAAACCGCACTGTGAACCTACTGAATTCACGCATGTGGTCCTCGTTAGGTCCCGTGGTCCCCTGTGTGGGCCAAAATAGACCACACGAGTTCCACGAAAGGACCACAAGGGGTTCAGAGTATCACAGTGCTTTAGCCTGTATTCTTGGTGGGTCTCGGAAGCGGGATTGCGTGACACCGTGGTTTTCATTGCACCAGTTTGGTCTAGGGTTGGACTTTCTCACCGGAAGACCTCGACGTGTTTGGAATATCAGTGCATCCCCGCTGGGTGAGAGGCGTTAGCCCACCCAGGCCAGAGTTGGACTTTCTCACCGGAAAACCTCGACGTGTTTTGAGATACCCGTGTATCACAGCCGGGTGAGAGGTGGTTGCCCATCCAGTCCAGGGTTGGACTTTCTCACCGGAAAACCTCAGCGTGATTAGGATACACAGACATCCCCGCCGGGTGAGAGGTGGTTGCCTATCTAGACTTCCCTGGTCCAGTGTCTCCGACTTCAGCATTTTGCGGTCGTGGCCGCTACCCTTCCTAGTTGTGACCAGGATGGAGCTTTTGTCCAGGAGGACGAATCCTCGCCACTAGTGACTTCTACCCCTGGGTTGAGCCGGTTTAGGCATTTCCCAGTATGGGCGTGTTTGGGACGGGACCGACCTCTGGGGCAGAGGTACTGTGACATTCAAAGCCTTCAAGATTCACCCCTGGTGTGAGCCGGTTTAGGCAAAATTCACCAGTATGGGTGTTTATCAGGCGTTACCGACCTCTAGAGCGGAGGTGGCATGACATGTCTAGCCATCGAGTTCCACCCCTGGTGTGTGCCGGTTTAGGCATATTTCACCAGTGTAGGTGTATTTCGGACGTAGGCGGCCTCTAGAGCAGAGGCGCCGTGGTATAGCTCTCGTAGCGATACTACTGGACATACCAGGTTAAACTTCACTTTCCACCACCTTTTCCCATCGGCGCCGCACAGCAACCTTTATTTCCGCATTTACTTCCTTAACCGGGAGGAGCTTCACTCCACGCGCGGCATTTGAAGAGTCAAGCCAGCAGTGACTTAACCTCTGGGACAAGCCGGTTCATGCATTTCACCCGATATGACTGCACTCAGGACGTGGCCGACCTCCAGACCAGAGGTGCCGTGATTTGACTGTTTGCTTCGACTTATCCTTTCAACCACCTTTTCCGCAGTGATGCTGCGTGGCAACCTCATTTGCAAATTTCTTCATTGGCCGGGAAGAGCACCGCTCCACGCACGGCAGCTGAAGATCTCGCCAACAGCGGCAGATGAGCTACCAAACGTGACACTCATCTACCCTAGGTTTTGAACTAATAAAAGCGCTCTTTCCACGAGGGTTGAAGCTTGGTAAGCATGTATTAGCTCTAGAATTGCCACAGTTATCCAAGTAGGATCGTGTCATCTAAGGAACCTCGACTGATTTAATGAGCCATTCGCGGTTTCACCGTGAGACAGTGTGAACTTAGACATGCATGGCTTAATCTTTGAGACAAGCATATGACTACTGGCAGGATCAACCAGATAGCTTTCTTCACCGAACCTTTGTCGGATATCTGCCGACAGACCGACGCGGGGCAAGGGAGACAGCGCTCTGCTCAGAGCGGATCCCTTTCGACCCCGGCGGCGTTTCATTTCCTTTAACCGGCGGGGGCGGCTCTCTCTGCTCTAACGAGCAGAAAAGAAAGCCTGGCCACCCACAAACAACACACGTTACATACTGCAGACCCGATACTCTTTGTGAGAGATGGGCCAATTTCGAGACCATCGGTCGACAAAACCGTACTACATCGTTATCACGAACCTGGCTGGCTAGCCATTTACATGCTTCGCTCGACGGACAAACCACTTGCTTCTGCATCGAAACACCTTAACTCTCGCCGTCTGGGAAGGGAGCGAAAGCCTGTCTCCCCACGCACGGAACTCGAGAGCGCTTTTTTGCCAAAAGAACATTGCATTTGTGATTCATGAATATTCTCTCCTCTGTTAAATATCTGATGTAAGTGACAAGATGAAGAACTCAATTCCTACAACATTCTGCACATACTCTTCTTAAATAAATAAACAAACAAACAAACACATGCCAAAAGCTGACTTAAATCTTCACTGAAGAGTTTAAAGCATCAGACAAATGCAAGCATTATCAAACTGGGAAACTTCAAAGGAAACAATTTACAAGCTACTGCTGAAAAAAGATATTTTTAAAGATACTATTATGTACCACAGTTTCCAGCCTCTACTACAAGAAAATAAAGAAGACAATTATGAGCATGTAGAAGGGTGGAAGCGAGACACTGGAACAGTGATTCCCAGTCTGCGGTCTGGGATGCATTATCAAGTAGTCCATGGCTGTGTTACCATTTTGGTACTGAGTGCCACCTATTGAATAAAATCAATTAAGGATTTATGGTATTGCAATATTATGTATCAGTGATGGTCCGGAACTTATATCAATTGGAAAAGTGGTCCTTGAATATAAAAAGATTTGGAACCACTGCGGTGGAAAAAAAAAAAAATCACAATACTGGAAAGAATTTACTTGGTGAATATGAATGCACCCCTAAAACTGCAGTAGTTGCCAGAGGTAGAAGACATATCTTATCTTATATCCTTCCCGTGCCGTTAGACGTCACATAGGGCTCGCAAAGTAGTTCACCTATTTTTCCTGTCTTCGGCGAGTCTTTCAACCTCAACAAAGGATTTTATGCCTGTTAACTTGGCCTCTCTTAATAATGTTCTCTTCAGAGTTTCACGCGGTCTGCCCCTTTTTCTTCGGCCTGTTGTGTTCCACTTGATAGCTTGTTTTGGGATTCTCTGCTCATTTCTTCTCATCAAGTGGCCAACATATGTCCATCTCCTTTTCCTGATCACCCGTGAGACTGGTTGTTGTTCAGTCATCTGTCTTATCTCTGCATTGTTCTTGAATTCATTCCACTTGATGCCGAGTATTTTCCTTAGGCATTTGTTTTCAAAAGAGTCTAATTTCTTTTCTATTTCTTTAGTTGTTTTCCAGCTTTCGCATGCATAAATGAGGGTGGATATTACATTTGAATTGAATAGTCTTAACTTGGTTTTTGTGCTTATAACTTTTGAATGCCATATGTTCTCAAGATTCTTGAAGATTGATGCTGCTTTTGCAATTCTGATCCTAACTTCCTTTCTAGTGTCACCATCCTGGTCTATGTAGCTGCCAAGGTATGCAAATTGATTGACTTCTTCAATATCTGTCCCTTCTATGTGTATTTTTCCATTTTGATTGATGGGAATTTTCATTATTTTTGTTTTGTCCTTGTTAATTTCAAGTCCTATTTTGCTAGCCAGTGAAGATAGGCTATCTGTTTTTTCTTGCATGGAATTCACATTATTACTGATAAGAGTTATGTCATCAGCAAAATCAAGATCTTCTAGTTGGGTCCCATGTACCCAGTCAATACCTGTGTTACCTGTGCAGCATTTTTTCATTATGAAGTCTATTGTAATCCCAAAAAGTAAAGGAGACAGTATACATCCTTGTTTCACGCCTGTTTCAATCTGGAACCATTCACTCATCCCTTCTTCTGTCTTGACTGCACAACCATATCCATTGTATAAGTCCTTAATGATGTTGACAATTTTAGATGGTATTCCATATAGAAGACATAGTTTAAGTATAATATAGGTCAGATGGTTCATATACTTTGGTGGTTACTGAAACAGAGAGCAGAGCAGGTATGGGTGTGCCCCAAATACAATGATGCTAATTCCCAGATTCAAGACTCAAAAGTGGACATACTTCTGCTCAGTGCACTTTTGGTCATGTGATGATCAGGATAAACTCAAAGGCTCACAGGAAAACTAACCATTCTCCCCAACCAAAGTTAGTCTACATACAATGCATGCGCTAGGCTTATATCAGCTCCAGGCTCTGGGCTGGTGGGATATTTAACAGCAAGGTATACTAGGTGTGTTATGGGAGATCTGGACACTGTAAAGTAGATTATTTATCTGCTATTCATAGTACTTACTTCATTATGTAAAGGCAACGTCTAGGAAGAAAAATATCTCCATACTTAGAACTATCTTTTTCTAGTGCCAGGCGCATCACACATGATGAAAGAAGACACATGCCAGCAATGGTATCTCCACAAAACTGTCCGGTAAAAAGAAAAAAAAAAAACAGAAAATAATTTACACACCATTATAAAGCTGTCTCTGAAAATAATATCTATTACTCTGTGATGTACACATACTGTGTTGGTGAAAATATATATATATAGCTACAGATCAGAAATAGGGGTATTAACAAGTTCTCATTTAACATATTTGATAACAATGGTCCTCTTATTCAATTACATACACATGCACTTGAAATTTTCAAGAGAAAAGCAGTTCTAAAAAAAAAGCCACTGAAAAATCACTTTAACCTCCAATTTTAATTACCCCATAAATTTGTTTAGGAATAGAAATGCTGATTTGAGGAAGTGGTCGATGAAACACAAATTTAATGTTAGTACGGCCTCCAACAGGAATTTTGAAAGTTGATGCAAAACGATTACTTCCCCCACCCCACTCTGTTTTAATCCACTATGGACTGCCAGGATGGCTTCTGGGCCTTCTCTTCAAACAGAGGAAGCTCTCCAGGCTTTGGAGCAATACTTCAGCTTGGCAACCCCCCCCCCCCCCCCAACCCACCAGAACAAAATGGGAAGAAAGCAACGACAACAACAAAAATATGCCTGGATTTGTATTTCTGTAGGTGTGTGTGCAAAAATTATAATGTCATAAATCACACGCCTTAATTGTTAGCAAACTGTTGGTCAAATCAATGTGTAAACACCTACACAACAGCAGTGTGTGTGTATGTGACAGAAAATTATGCAGATGCATATTTCACAAATATCATTACATGACTAAGGTTAATAACATGCAGTTCTTATCCAAGACTTAGTGGGACAAGGTAAAATTACAAGCATTTAATGGACTTACCCGAACAGCATCCACATGAGGTTTGATATAGCCTTCTTTAGAAATGTCCAGCACATGAACAAATGGCAGAGGAACAAGAGCTGTCCCAAAGGCTATGTTCTGAACTCTACTAATTATTTCAGAGTTTTTTGCATTCCAAGACTTCTTTTCTGTTTCTCTGAAACCATGTATTGCCTGAAGTAAGAAAACACAGCATTAACAATAACCCAAGAAGATGGACCAAAGAAAAAACACAAATACTTTAAATCTCTCTCTCTCTCTGAACCTTAAGTGCCCAGGGCACATGGGGCTTCCGCAAGGGTTTTCCACAAATGCCTGTCCTTCGCCTTTTTTTCTGCTCTTGCCCAGGTGAGCCCTCTCTTGCTCAACATCCTTTCTGTTGTTCTTCTCCATGTCTCTTTTGGTCTACCCTTACTTCTGCTCCCCTGTGGTGTCCATCTTAGTGCTATTTTTGGTAGTGAGTTGTCAGTCATTCGGAGTACATGTCCCAACCATCGCCAGCGTCTTTCCTCAATAATTGTTGTCAGTGGTTTCATCTGCATTTCTGCTAATAAAATGTTATTTCTTATGGTGTTTGGCCAAAATATATATTTTTTTTTTAAAAATACTTTAAATAGGACTACATAATCAGCTTCAGACTAAATTGGTATGTCTTTCTCAGATGTCCCAGCAAAAATAGAAAAAAAAGGACAGATGCGTCTGCACTGATTTAATATGTACATTTAATCTGCATCTGACAATAAATTTTGCATGAGTTTAACTCTGCTACTTCTTCTTCTACTTCAGTCTTGCTGGAACTGTGAGTTGGTATTCTTTGCAGCCAATGTCATGAAGAGGCATAGCATTATGTCAGCTTGGGAACGGGTTACGGCAACTAGTTTTTCAGTCCCAGAGTGTGGCTAAAAAGCAGAGGGTGTGCAATACTTCTTTAGCAGACTCCATCACCATGCAGATCATGGCAATCCTTGCCCTGTTAGCCAGGCTAGGCCTATTTCTGAAGGGTATCAAGAGGGTCTTGGTCAGCTATGGTTCACCAAAACATGTCAGATATGGGTCACCAATTCCCAATCAGACAGTGTCTTCTAGTGTAATTACAATAAAAGATGCTACAAAGAGCTTCAATTCTTGATCATTCTACTATCTCATGCCTCACAAGCTGATATAAAATTATTTGACTGTCAGTAGTGATTCCAATATGTTATTTACATATCAGAAGCTGAGGCATCATTTCACTTATACAGTTTTAACAGATATAACCTAGCAGATCATTAGAAATCACACTGCAGACAAATATGTTTCAGAGAACATACACAAGTGAAGTACATGCAGTAATGGATTAACTACCGTCCAGGCACCTAAGTTAAACTTAGTGAGAGTTCCATCTAACCTATACCATTCATCTCCTGATATATGGTCTGATTCCCCTCTAGCCTTGATCACTACTATTACTATTTGACTTTGTATTACACATACCAAACCTATCAGCAAACATATTACTTGGTTTGCTATTTTCATGTAAACGAAAGTCTACCCTGTTTTCACTGTGAAAGAGGCTGGGGAAAATATGGTACTAGCAGAGTTGAGGTGTACCATATACAGAAATCTTGGGACCCTGCTATGGCCCTGAATGTATAAACTAGGAAAAAAGTAGGAACAGCTTTATTATTTAATGTTAACACACTTGTGACGTTTTGGCATAAGCCTTCGTCAAACAAAAACAAACAGGCCCTGAGAGTGGAGCATAAAGGAGAAACTCTGGGGTTCCTATGAAGACCTCCTGCTGACAGCAGGATTCATGAAGCTATCCCAAGTCCCTGATTAGAAAGATGAGCACACAAAACTGAACAAAGAAGAAGTGCAGTTTTACACAAACAGAGAGAGAAAGGAAAGGAAAATAAGTTAGCAGTAAGTGGTAAGATTCTTCAAGAATCTTGAGAACATATGGAATTCAAAAGTTATAAGCACAAAAATCAAGACTTTTCAATTCAAATGTAATATCCACCCTCATTTATGCATGCAAAAGCTGGAAAACAACTAAGGGAATGGAGAAGAGATTAGAGACTCTTTTGAAAACAAATGCATAAGGAAAATACTTGGCATCAAGTGGAATGAATTCAGGAACAATGCAGGGATAAGACAGATGACTGAACAACAACCAGTCTCATGGGTGATCAGGAAAAGGAGATGGACATATGTTGGTCACTTGATGAGAAGAAATGATCAGAGAATCCCAAAACAAGCTATCAAGTGGAACACAACAGGCCAAAGAAAAAGAGGCAGACCGCATGAAACTCTGAAGAGGACACTGTTAAGAGAGGCCAAATTAGCAGGCATAAAATCCTTTGATGAGGTTGAAAGACTCGCTGAAGACAGGAAAAATTGGCGAAGTACTTTGCAAGCCCTATGTGACATTTAACGGCACGGGAAGGATATAAGATATATGAAGTGGTAAGAACAGTGAAATTATTTTTAAAAAAACAACAATAACTAATTTCTACTGCTGTTCAAATTGTTATTGCTGTTTCCTTCCTCTCTCTCTCTCTTTTTGTAAAATTACATCACACATTCCTGTATTTGCCAAATTTTTTTTCTTCCTTGAGAAACAAGGACAGGTAATACACATCTACATAATAATATGTGATATTCAATTCACAAATATTCTAATGTGAAGCAGAAATAATGGATCAGCAAAGCTGTTCACTGACTGATACTTACATTATCCCAATGATCAAACTCATATCTCAGTCTCTTCATGTATATGTCAACTTCATTCAAGAGGGAAAGTTCTTCCTCTTCAGACAGGAAGTCCTTTTGTACAGTCATGTCCTTTGCCAAAATATCATACACATCTCTATCACTAGCATCTAAATACTCAACTGAATGAAGAGATGTCTCTTGCACTGTCGAAAATGTCCTTTGAGAGCTGAGTATTAATTGTGAGCAGAGAGGAGAAGTTGCTTCATGCTGAAAGGCACTTCTCTGTTTGCGAACCTCAGTTCCTTTTACTGTTGGCTGTCTGACTGATGTAAAAGTTCTATAAAAATATCTCAAGTTTCTTATCCCGCAAGGAATTCTGGCATCTATTTGCAAGCGACTGAAAACTTTGTGGTGTTGCACAAGGAATCTTTCCATAATTACTGTGAAAACGGCTGGTGCTCGTATACAAGACGTTTAATAACCACTAGGTGAATTACAATGAATCACTTTACACCTTCTGTTATCTAACATCACAAATTTGTACAATAACTAAGGATTCTTGTAGGGTAGTCCCACTCACAAAGCCCCCAACTGCAATGTTTGGTGACACACCTGATCTTAACCATGAAATAACGAGACAAATGTCACGTACTCTGGCGGCGATACTGCTTTGTTACAAATCAACTTTCGGCTATTGTCATCAGTCACATGGATCTACATTTCTAGTTTTTTTTTGTTTGTTTTTTGTTAAATGTCAGTGTATGTGCTAAACAAGCACTTTCAAGAACCCAAACATTGAGGTTGTCGGACTGCGGTCGCTTCGCTTAATTCAACTTTCGCTATCCTCCTGTAAAGGTCAAGGACACAATCGATGGCCATTACAGTCCATATGACAATAACTTTCTTCTGTATTACTTTCTGCTCCAGCATTTCAATACTTTATTAAATTCAAACTATCAGTTTATAACTAAAATGCTTCTTTAAACTTTTTTTTTTGGTAAATTTGCCCGAGTCAAAACAAGGGAAGTAAGCGGTCACCTATAGCAATACTAGCCAAACGACGGGACGGTGATAACGCTAACGTTGATGGTTTCCTCTACAGTTGTTGAATGCGTTTTGTTTAGGATGAAATATTGATTCTGGTGCGTCGGTTTCAGCTAGTGCAGTAGTTTTCAGTATTATGCGACTGGCGGCTTAATTTAATGTCGTTTGCACGAGTTTTCACAACGATCAGTCTTGTACGAACTCTCTGTAACTGCGAGCTGGTGTTCTTTGCAGCCGATGTTGTAGAGATGTTGAGGAGCATCATCGTATCGGTGTGGGAGTGGGTTATGGCAGCTACTTTTTCAGTCCAGGAGTACCGCTAAAAAAACAGGGGATGTGCACTGCTCCTTTAGCAGACTCCACCACCATGTGGACTATGGCGATCTCTGCCCAGTTAGTCAGGCAAGGTTTGTTACTTAGGGGTACCAACGGAGAGGTGGGACAGGGTCTTGGTCAGCTATGGTTCGCTAACCCTGACGCTAGCATATCAGCTATGGGTCGCTGATTGCCTCATCAGACAGGCGTCTTCACCCCCATGATCAGTCTTAGAATAGTGTTTCCCAGCATTTTCTTTAGCATGTTCATCAAGTCACCCAAGATGCATGTTTCCATATAGTCCTGTGGCTTGAGCCAGCTCAAAGCTTCTATCACAGGCATGCTTTAAAGAAGGTAAACGATGTGCAGAAGCATAGAGTGTTTTAAATTTTAATGACTGTTTCCATGTACCACCAGAAAACATCACATGTACCATTGATAGCACAAGTACCACACTTTGGGAAATATTAGTATAAAAATTACAGCAATATTAATCAAAGTTCTATGTGGTTCAGTGTGTCTGGACTACTGTTGCATTAAATTACATTTATAAACTCTCTTAAAATAGAATTATATGGTAAGGTTTTTTTTTTAAAGATTTGAACAACTTTATTATTAAGAAAGTCACGACTGGTGTTGGCTATTATGCTTCTCCAGAGTACACGATCCTTCATGCAGGCCATCAGCTCTTTTGGTGATCTCCTCTCACACCATCCTGTCAGACTGTCCAGTATCATTTCTCTTGGTCTTCCTCTTGATCTTCTTCCCTCTATTTTTCCTGTTGTTATAATATTTTCAATGCCCCCTCTTCTCATTGCATGTCCTATGAAAGTACATTGTCTCTCTCTTATCTTTTTGACAAGGTTTTTTGTCTCTCCAGCTCTTCTCATATATTCTTCATTAGTTATTTTTGCTGTCCAGGGGATTCGCAACATTCTTCTAATAAACCACATTTCTGCTGCTTCCAATGATTTTTGTGCAGACTTGCCTATTGTCCATGATTCACTTCCATATAACAAGATAGGTTCAATATAGCATTTTAGGACTCGTTTTCTAACAATCATTGATAAAGATGTGTTAGCAAAAATGTTTCTCATTCTCTGAAATGCAGTCTTTGCTTGGCCTATTCTGTTCCTAATTTCTGTTCTGCATTTCCCATCTGAAGTTATTACTGCTCCAAGGTATTCGAATTTCTGCACCTGCTTTAGAATAGTTCCATTTAATTTTATACTGCATGTTGATGATTCTGTTTCTTAGATATAACCATAGTCTCTGTCTTTTTTATGTTCAAAGTAAGGCCTTTCTGTTCACTTTCTTTGGCGACTTTATTCAGGAGATTTTGTATCCTCCAGTTTTTATGGCTGGCTCTGTGATGATCGTTCTTAGAATATTCTCGCTGTACAGAGAAAAAAGGTCTGGAGATAGTACACATCCTTGTCGCACCCCTTGTTTTATAGGTTTATATTTTCCAGTTCTATTTTCAACTCGAACTGCTGCTTCTTGATGCCAGTATAGATGTTTTACAATCCTCAGGTCATTAAGAAAGTGGAAATGCAGAAAGTATATAAATTCAGTTACCTCATAAAAATATTAACAGACAGATGGCAGAGATTGCTGATTTAACAGAGATACAGCTAAAACAGCATTAACCAAAGAACTGAAATAAAAAAAGTTCATTTATTTGAAATAAGATGTTGAACAAAAAGTAGCTAATAAGTTATTAAGATACCAGATATAAAATAAAGATATTAAAAATGTTTTAAATAAAAGATAGATGAGTTGAGGACTTCCATAAAAGATAGAGAGTATAGATAATCAGAGGTGTGTGGTGCAGTTTAAAAAAAAAATATAGAACGAGGAAAAAATATTGAGTGACAAAAGAGGCAGTAGGATAAATTTGTAAAAGTGTAAAACAAACGGTACCAAATCAATGTCTCTTTCAAGAATGATGAAAATAATGAAACAAATAAACACAAAAATAGCACTTATCGGATTTAGTCCTATTCTTACATTTCCCTGCTCTCCTTTTCCTTTTAAATCCCCCCTCCCCCCACGCTGATTTCCTTTTTCTTCTCCGCCCCTGTCTACTTAACATCTTATTTAGATGCTGCTGCAGTGTTGACCTCAGTGCATGAACTCCATTGCGATGGTGATGGTTCTGTAAATGGAAAGATAAATCCATGGCAGCATTGTAGTACAGGAAGGGAACTAAACGGTCACTCTGACAGAGCCCTCATGCCAGAGAAGAGGCTTAACTAGCCTCCTGATGCACCCAACTCACATAGAGCACCACCCCACTCACATCAGAGCACCACCCCACTCACATCAGAGCATCTCAACATTAGTGACTGCACTCCTTGCAGTCATTCAATCCCTCATCATGCCGAGAACACTTCGGACTTAAGTTTCAGAAACATTATTCCCTGTATAAATGCTGCAATGGCTATGCCAACCTGACTTATGTCGGTAATAGGTATCCTGCTGTTCTTTGAATAGCACTTATCTGCCAGAGATCCACTTGATTAGGAAGTAATGTCATAGACAGAGCCAGGTAAGAACAAGCATCATGGAGAAGAAAACTATTGGCTGAAAATGAGGGAATAGAAATAATAGCCCAAGGGCCAAGCTGGTAGGCCATATTTGGCCAGTTATGTAATCTTCATTCTCCATATATTATATTATACTAGTGGAGCATCAGTGAAGTAAAATATACAGAAACAGAAGAATAGTTAATGTGAACACATTGTGAAAGTGGTGCTCAGTCAGCTACTGACATTGGTATGTACGTCAGATTTTAGAAACAGACTGCATTTATTCATTATGTATTGTTCCAGATAGCTTTAGCAGCAGTTATATTTCTCCATCTTGTGCAGCTATGTTTCCAATCAGTTCTCAGTTCAGTTGCTTTTCTTTTCCAAGCCACTTGGTCAGTCACCTGAAATATGTTTTTCTTGGTCTTCTCATTTTTTTCCTTGAAGAGATGACAGCTTAGAAGGAAATCGGTGATGGGAATAGACTTTAACTAAATGCAGTATGAAAGTTTGCTAGGCTTTACACTGAACATGAAAGTGAATTATGCAATATTCTTGTGAAATTCATGCTAAAAGCTTTCAGTAGAAAATAAATGATTATCTTTTTTTTTTTTTTTATTTTTCACAGACAGTATCTGTAATATAATAACCCTGAGATGTCAATAGCCATTGCTCAGCTACACTACATATTTGGTCTGAAGTCTGGTGTGGTTGGTAATATCTGCTTTCATGATGAACAGACCATTGTGTACCCAGCTGGTGCCAACTGTGTGGTGTATAATATAGATCAGAAGTCGCAGAAATTCATTCCAAGTAATAAAATATCTCAACCTGGTCTTTCTGTTCTTTATTGTCATCAAATGTATGCAGAGCACAACTTTGTAGAAATTTGCTTAGAGCTTTTTTTTTTTTTTTTAGGTAGGGAAGGCCATTCTAATTTTCCAGTATTTTTTTTTAAAAACTGTAATTGGCAGGAGAATGTCACAGAGCAAAACTGACACACATTTCTCAGGTCATTTTGGGGTAGCCATTTCCTGTAATTAATTAATATATCCATATATAGGTAAAATTCCTGTTTCCATGCAGTTATGGCATGTTGGGGATATAAATGTTAGGCCTGTATTTCCAAGATCTTTGGCACATGAAGGCGTGATGTGGTTAGTATCACACCCGCCTCATTTACCCTCCAAGATTTCTCTGGTACAAATTTTTTGAGGCTGGGGGGACCCTGGGGCCTTTTTGATGTGTCCTAGAAAAAATCCCACTGCTGGGACTTTAACCTAGTACCACCGAATTAGTAAACTGAGGGATCCCTGTATCTCTCTCTCTCTCTCTGAACCTTAAGTGCCCAGGGCACATGGGGCTTCCGCAAGGGTTTTCCACAAATGCCTGTCCTTCGTCTTTTTTTCTGCTCTTGCCCAGGTGAGTCCTCCATTGCTCAACATCCTTTCTGTTGTTCTTCTCCATGTCTCTTTTGGTCTACTCTTACTTCTGCTCCCCTGTGATCCCTATATAGACCACACTAAATCTCTCTGTTTAACTATAGTTTGATCATTGAGCAGAAATAATTTCAGAACTGAACTGATGCTGTTCACTTCTTTCATATGAAACAGACTTTTAAAATTTATATAAAAAAAAATATATATATAAAACTTATGTATAATATAACATATGGGACATCAACATCAACTCTGGTGCCAAGACTTCCCTCTCTCTTGGAATGAGTGCTGTCAGCAAAAACAGCCTGTGTCACAGCAGTTCTAGAGAATGATGGGCTAATGTCCCTATCATGGTGGAGCTTATGGAGAAAGCATCATCTCCCAGCCCTTCCCTTCTTCTCTAGCAGCTATAAGGTATTTATAGCTTCCTAGTCTCTTCCTACAAGCCAAAGAAAAAGAGGTCGACCACGTGAAACTCTAAAGAGGACATTGCTAAGAGAAGCCAGTTTAGTGGGCATAACATCCCTTGATGAAGTTGAAAGACTCGCCGAGAACAGGAAAACTTGGCAAACAACTATGCGAGCTCTATGTGACATTTAATGGCATGGGAAGGATGTAATATGTAAGAAGTCTCTTCCCTGCCCCCCCCCCCAACATTGTTCTTTCCCTTTCATCACCTACATGCCACTGACATCTGATTGGTTCAAGTTGTTTTTCTTTGTGGTCTGCCAGCCATTCATCGCTCCAATTTTTTCCTGCTTTAGGATACATTCAGTGAATTCTGTACAGGAAGGTGCCACAAAGCCAAGTTTTTCATTTTTCTTCTTTTTATTTATGTGTTGTGTTGTTCTTGTATGTCTTCTTCTTCTTCATACGCAATTAGTGATAATGCCTGATACCCTGATTTTTGCAATGTGCCTCCTGGCACCTCCAACTTCAGCACATTTCCTTGTTAGGGCAGACTGTGGTCTTGCTCAAACTGCCATGAAGACAGTGGTGTAGGCTGGCCTAGCCAAAACTTTGTTTTCCAGCCTCTGGTGACTGTACTTAAGCCCCTTCTCCACGTCAGGCCCATTGGCTTTGAGACAGTTCCACAGAGACACTCTGACTTTGGGATAATAAATCCAATGAGTGTTTCAGTGACACCCATTCCCCACCACCTGTAGTCTTCTGGCTCTGTTTTGTTTGCCTCATTCTGATAACCATTGTTGTAGAGACCCATAGGCTTGTCAGGTCCTGAATTCATTGGTTTCACATCAGACTTTCCTCATTCCCACTGGCGATCTCCATGTCCCCATCCGTCCACCACTCTGACATTACCTTTTACAAAAATAACAATTTTACAATTAGTGTTGATTGCTACAGGTTTCTGGGCTACATAAGTAGGTCAGAGTTTTTAAGCAATCAGTTCTATGTTCCCTGTCCCACAGAGTCTATGTTAAGATAAGTGTGTTGTTAACACAGTTGCTCCCAGGGGTATTCTTGTATGTAGTCCTTAAAAAGGCTGAGTCCAAAATATTGGATGTTTTATGTTTTTCATTTTATACATTCTCGTTTTACTTTCTGCCATTTGTATTTTTTCTCACTTTTCCTCATTCCCTCTGATATTTTGTAAAACTGAACCACATACCTCCAACTACCTTTGTTACTAGAAACAGTTTTACCACAGTCATTATTTCTTTTGTCTGTCACATCATGCCATTAATTTTGTATAAGCTCTGAGAAATGAGGAAAGTCATTTTCACAGCCTACTATCTTTGTCATAAGCCATCAGCATCACTGTGGGGCAGAATAGCAGTGTACTCAGTTACAATGCTTTTGAAACAAGATCATGTTATATCCAAACTTTTCTTTTTAAATGCCCTTGGAATTTCTGGTTAGGTCCCATGAGTTTTCTTCTGCGATGGAAGTATAAATTTGGAGAAACAGATAGAGAAAGAATGAACAGAGATGAAAAGAATAAATATTCACTTTACACAGAAATCCTTAGGTTTAGTATCATGATCTTTTTATTCTTATCCATTTTCCTTCCATCTTTCCCTTGTTAAATCTGTGCCCTGAGAAAGTCTGATCAGTCCATATAATTACTGTGTAATCACCTGCTTCTGTTATGATCTCTTATTGTTTCTCCTTTATGATGCCCTATTTGGTTTTCTAACACTTATTCTATTCCAGCAATAAAATATAAAAATATATGCCCCTTGACATTTATATACTGTAGGAATGTGAAGTGTTAGTGCCTCCACATTTCCAGGTTACTACAGCATTTGAGATACTTTACCAGCAGCTGTCCTCACTACTATTGTTTTCATAGGGGAACTCCAGGTACCCATTTTTCGAATGTGGGTTGAACCTGGTGCTGGTTGGTCCAAGAAAATTCCATCCAAGTATGAAATTGGACCAGGGATTTTATGATAGATAGGCAGGAAAATGACTGACAACTCACTACCAAAAATAGCATAAGATGGACACCCCAGGAGAACAGAAGTAAGGGTAGACCAAAAGAGACATGGAGAAGAACAACAGAAAGGATGTTGAGCAATAGAGGGCTCACCTGGGCAAGATCAGAAAAAAAGGCAAAGGAAAGGCATTTGTGGAAAACCCTTGCGGAAGCCCCATATGCCCTGGGCACTTAAGGTCCAGAGAGAGAGAGAGAAGCAAATGCTCAACACTAATCTCTGGCACTCCAGCAATAACCAGAGGGGAAAAAAGGTTGAGCTTCTTCAACAATAACCAGAAAAACCAAAAACAAAACAAACAAACAAAAACAAAAAAAAAACCTTGTCATATTCTAGACTACTATTAGCTCTTTTAACTATGTTTATGATCTTAATGCTGCTGTCTGATTTCATTCTGTTTTCAGATGGTGATAAAAGCGAGGGAATAACAGCATTAGTAAAGAGCCCTAACCACAGATATATTGCAATTGCAGAGAAAGGAGAGAGACCAGTGATCACAATTTATGATCTGAGTTCACTGCGTAAGAAGAGGGTACTTACCTCTTCTGAAATGCAGACAGGAGAATTTATCAGCATGGCATTCTCCCCCGATTCCAAGTACTTTGTGTCCCTGGGCGGGAAGCCTGATTGGTTACTGTTATACTGGACCTGGGAAAAAGGCAGGGTGATGGCAGCAACCAAAATAGCAAATCCCCAGGTCCCAAATTTGGAGATTTTTCAAGTAAGTTCCAAAAAAATGTAAAAAAAAAAGTTTATGATTTAAAAAAAAAAACAAAAAAAAAACATCAATTTTTATTGTTTTCTTATTCCCTGTGGCCAGGTGAAAGTAAAATGTTAGAGGGCTATCAAATTGAAGAGTTGTACAAGGTCATAAGTGCTTTGATTTCTTTCTGTAAATCAGAATCTCATCACAGTGCATGTACTCTGTAGCGTGGTTTATGGCCTGAGTCATCATCATTGCACTCTGGACATATCCATAGGTGCTCAGAACCCCCCCCCCCCACACACACACACTTCGACATATCCATCAGCGTCCTGCTGCTGATAGTGCCTGTTTTAAGTTGTCTTGCTTGTCCAGTATGGTTCTTGTTTCTGGCCATGCCAATCTGTATTCCCAGCTTTTTCAGTCTAAGCAGCGATGTAGATTCATGCCCTTGAAGTCCTCCACTCTGCCTATCTCTGAGTGCATTAACAATACCAGCTCAATCCAGTGGTTGTCCATCTGCGATGATGGCAGAGTCAGCCAGTCTGTCAGCTGTCTCATTTCCTAGGATGCCTGTGTGCCCAGAAACATAGATAAATGTGACTCTGCGAAGCTTTGATTACTGCAATGACTTAACCCACTGTCTGTGTACAGAACCTGCTTTGACCTTCTGGATCATACTCATTAAATCACTTAGTATGCAAACATGGGTGTAGTCTTGTGATTTCAACCATACAAGTGCTTTCATTACTACCATCGCCTCTATTGTCATGCTGCTTGTGGTCATAGCAAAGATACCACTGGCTTCCTGGATTGTTCTGCCCACCAGAAGTGCTATGTATGCCCTTTGATGTTGTACAGTGGAGCCATCTGTGTAAATTACCACATCTACCTCATTAGGGTTTTCACTGATGAGGGCGTTGACCTCAGCATTCACAGCAAGTGGATTCTGCTCCCTGCTTCCCTTGTCAAGTGTGACACTGCAAGAGAAAATGCCTCTGAATGCTGAAGGCACAGGTACCCATTTCTCACCAGGGTTGATGTTGTTGAGTTCACAGACATGCTTGATGACATCTTCTGCATGACTATCCATGATTTGCCTCTCTTTAGCCTGTCACCTTTTTTGAGGAGTTCTTAGTGCAGTGGGTGCTTCTTTGTCTGCGCTTATCTTGAAGTAAGCAAACGCCCTCCAGATCTTGATCCTGTGATTCATGGTGGAGAAATCAAGAAGATATCTCATCGCTACACAGGAAGTGTCTCTTGTACAAAGTTAATTCACATGGCTTCATTTTGCACCTTTTCGAATTTTCAATCTGAGCAGGGCTGACAGTGAAGATGGCTAGGGCATGGGTGCAGGGATCAGCCCTTGGTACAGAAGTATTAGTAACCTCAACTCAGCATTGGCAGCATATATTACCTTCATTGCTAATAGACCTTTGTGAGCTTTTGTTATCACATGGTCAACATGTTCCTTGGGACATAGACTGCGGTCAAACTTCACTCCCAAGTATGTCACCAAGTTAGTTCTGGTCACATCTTCGCCACCCAATCTCACAACAGGCATATCGGTGTTAACAATATGGTTGTTCAGTGAGAACCATGTCACTGATGCTTTTGTAGGATTGACAAGGCATTAGAAACCTCACACCAGGAGAAAATTTGATTAAGTTTGCTCTGCAATGTATTGGCAGTCTCCTGTCTGTCTTTTCCCTGTCTATATACTAGAATATCATCAGCAAATGACAGAGTCCTTCCCCTCCCAGCAAGTTGTTCAGTGATTGTCACTGCATACACACTGAATAAGATTGCTGATAATGGAGACCCTTGTGGCAAACCTGGACATATTGTTATCAGCTCTGAAGACCAACTGCCTCATCAGAAAACCACCTTTCTCTGGATCAGAGCTATCCATCTGATGAGGAGAGGGTGTACCTTCAGTCTAAGAAACAAGCGCATTAGATAGTTGAATGGTACTCTGTTGTACACATCTTCTAGGTCTATTGCAGCTGGCATGTCTGTGCTTGGGCCTGAAATCCTTCAAAGAATCTTGAGAAAAGACTGCACTATTGAGCCATGTATATCTTTGTTACTCCTATACCCTCCAAGTGTGGGTGGGAACATGCAATGTCCTGTGGTCATTGTTAATGTGGACACTTATGGACAAAAAAATAACACTGTATAACAAATTATACTTCTGAATTAAGAAAATAGAAGAAAAAATTCATTCATTTACAGTATTCAGGATCATCTTTCTATAGACAATTTTCTGTGACCTGTTATTGAAGAGTTATGTGTTATCTTTCACCTTATGCATTGATAAAGAGTCTTTTCCAGTTTTAACATGTCCAGTGTCTTTGCCCCTCATTCAGTCTTACTATTTTTGTCATATAAAATACTGTCTGCCAGCTTAGTTAGTCATTGATGGGTGTGTCTAGTTAAGATTCCAGACTTCTGCACCTGACTCTAGACTTCTGTATCTGACTCCAGACTTCTGTATCTGACTCCAGACCTGTGTATCTGACTCAAGCTCAGATCTCTTCACTGAATCCGTGGAAGTGTAAACTTGTGTGTTCTCCGAAACTGATGCCATGCTTGATCCTGCAGCACAAGTACCTGTGAGAAGGTTACAGTGATTTACTTGAAATCCTAGACTAGACTTCAGAAGCAAATTTATCAGCAGCTTCCATCATATATGAGGAATGCATTCAGTTCCAACCATTTGGCCTGACTGAAGGAACACAAAATCCTTGTACTGGAAGTGTCATGAAGAGGTCGGATGAGTCATGTCCAGCTCTGGTCTGCAGTCCTTGATGAAAGTGACATCCCAGTAGTACAGTTATCTTACTCCCTTCATTCAGATTGTACCTATGTTTGTGTAAAAAATTAGAGAAGTAATGACTGCAGTAAAACTGGTATAAGTAAAAAAAAACGATGCATTTCGTGCTCGATTTTCTTGTGAAGTGGATACCTAAGAACTAATTTTAATTTTTCTTTAATTTTTCATGTATTTGTTTGGTGTGTTGTTTTTGTATGTGTGCTGAAATATTGGATTGTTGTATGTTCTTCATTTATATGTGCTGATCTTAGTTTCTGCTATTTTGGTATTCACCTTGTGAGTTTTTGTAAAACTGAATCACACACCTTCACTATTTTGTCTATGTGCCACTCAGCATTAGTCCTTTGTACCTGGCTCTGCTTCTGGTTTCCATTTATATTTCTGGTCTTTAAAGCAGTCTCAAATATTCTTGGGTCTGAATTTCAGTTCTTAGAAACTATTTTATGACATGAAGTTCTCTGCTGTGTTACAGTATTTCAGATCTGTTTCTCTGTAGCTACTAAGTACACATCTAGCAGTTTATCTGAATCTGTGTATCAGTCTGCACCCTAGTTTTGCTAGTTATTTGGATCTACATAGTACTTTGATGCTGTAGGTGTGCCAGTAACCCCTGAATTGTGGTACCTTAATCTAGCTCCTTCCTAAATTTGTGTGTAAATCCCCATATATCTTCAGTCAGATTTTCCTGACCATATAAATCTTTCTGTAAAATTTTACCAGTAGGGTCAGCCACCACTCAGGTTTAATATCTCTAGATTATTTTACTCCTGAAAGTTGTCCATCCATCCAAAACAGTGCAAGTCTTTTAACATTGCTGTAGAAATACTTGAACAGACATAAATGGTATTTCATGAGTATTTTCTGGAAGCCTGTGTAAAAGGTCTGTCAGTACAAGATAAAAATTCTAACAAAATAGGTATTATTATATATATAATCAGGCTTATACGTTGGTGTTATTCACAATGACACATAGACTTAGTGTTTAGCATCTGTAGTGGTATCCAGCACTGTACACACAATGGATAATGAAATAACAGTTTTTGTTTCTTTATCTGTCGTTAGAAACAGTCATTTTAGAACAGAAGTCTGGTGATTTGAAAAAAAAAAAAATAATAAACGCAGTGAAAAAAGCCTCATAACTCATATTAACATTTCATTCATTCATTCAGCTTTCCAAGCCATTTCGGCTCATTGCTGTAGACAAGACTTGTCTTCATTCCTCTCTGTTCTTAGTCTTCTGCCAGTTGTCCACTCCGAGGGCTCATAGGTCTTCTTCCAAGTTGTCATGCCATCGTTATCTCGGTCTGTCTCTTGGTCTGTCTCATTAATCACTTCTGTATAAGCCTTTTCTTGTCTGTCTATTCTCATCCATCCATCTCCAAGTATCCAGGCATCTCAATCTGTTTTTCATAATGATAGTTGTAAGTGGAGACTGGAATACCGTATGTATTTATTTATTTCTAATTTTCCATTCTTGTGATATAAGATCTCTAATTGGTCCAGAAATTCTTCTCAAGATTCCGCTTTCAAAGATCTGTAGCTTTGCTTCATCTTGGTTTGTAGTGATCCATGTTTCTGATCCATACAAGGCAAGTGGCCTAATCTGCGTCTTGTAAATATTTAGTTTGGCGTCATGGGACAGGATTTTTAATTGCAACAAATGTCAAAGAGCAAAATAAGTGTTGTTTCCTGCTTGTATCCTAGCTCTATTTTCATTTCTGTCAATGTTGAGCTGTTGAATATGTCAAAATTTACTGTAAATTAATAGACAATATTTGCTGGTTCAGAAAGATTTTTGCAAATATATATGTCATTTTCTTTAACTAGGTGAGTTTCTGTCCAAAGGACAACACGCAATTATGCGTAGTAGGTAACACAGTTTTTCGATATTTTCGCTACAGCGAGGGCAATCTAAAGACTTTTAGCTTTCAGAAATTGGAACCACATAATTATCTGTGTCATGACTGGTTATCAGAGGAAAAGGTTGTTGTTGGAACGACCACTGGTCATTTATTATTGCTGGAGACCGGTGAAGTTAAGCATGATATTGACCTGGCTGGAGAAAAGTGAGGGCTTCTGATTCTCGATTCTGCTTTTGTTGGCATTGTTTTGTATAATGTTTTGTTGTATGACATGTTGATGTTATCATGCTGGTTTTTTTTTGTTGTGTTTTTTAAAGAGCTTAGAAAGAAGGAAGTTTTTTTTTTTGTTTTTTTGTTTTTTTTATTTTTGGGCTTTGCAGCTTGCAGTCTTAAAATACATGCATTTTAGTGAACAAACTTTTATTTTCAAACAAAAAGTAAAGGACTGGACACACAGTCTCATCTGACGTTGTACCCTCCATTGTAACTTTCACTCAGCTTCCAAGACTCACATTGTATACCACCAGCTTTGAGAGGACGCATCTTGATTGTATCATAAAAAATTTTTTTTTTTTTTTATTAAGCCACACTGTTATTTTAGCCAGCAGAATTTCACTTTTCTTGTTTGGAGTTTCAGTATTTGTTTCTGAAGTTTCACCATTTACTTTTGAAGTTTCAGTACTTGCTTCAAAGTTTCACTGTTTGTTTTTGAAGTTTCAATATTTACTTTTCAATTTTCAGTATTTACTTCTGACATTTCATGTTTTGCTTCTGAAGTTTCAGTGTTTGCTTCTAGAAGTTTCACTGTTTGCTGCTTAAGTTTCACTGTTTGCTTCTGAAGTTTGCTTCTTGAGTTTCACTGTTTGCTTCTTAAGTTTCACTGTTTGCTTCTTAAGTTTCATTGTTTGCTTCTGAAGTTTGCTTTTTACGTTTCATTGTTTGCTTCTTTTGTTTCACTGTTTGCTTCTTTTGTTTCACTGTTTGCTTCTTAAGTTTGCTTCTTAAGTTTCACTGTTTGCTTCTTACGTTTCATTGTTTGCTTCTTTTGTTTCACTGTTTGCTTCTGAAGTTTGCTTCTTAAGTTTCACTGTTTGCTTCTGAAGTTTGCTTCTTAAATTTCACTATTTGCTTCTTAAGTTTCACTGTTTGCTTCTGAAGTTTGCTTCTTGAGTTTCACTGTTTGCTTCTTAAGTTTCACTGTTTGCTTCTTAAGTTTCACTGTTTGCTTCTGAAGTTTCACATCTGGCCTATAGAAATCTCAACACATGTTATGTATTTATCTGTATATAAATTTGTCTGATTTTTTTTCCCCTTCAATCAAGGTTTGATGCAGATGAGTTAGCTGCAGATACCACCACAACGGTCACATGTGTATTAGCCTTTTCAAATGGATTTTTCTGCTCTTTTGGACTGGGGACAGTCTACATGTATGAGAGGTCTGATGACACCTTTAAGAGAAGTAGAGAAATTGTGGTGAGATTATATATGAAGTTTATAAATGTTAGAGCTGATGTGTGATTTGGCAATAAATAAATGTACTTCTTTCTATATTTTTTTCTGAATGCACTAAATTTTTTTTTAAGGATATGGTCCATTATTTTACACGCAGTGTCCACATGCACAGCACTGATTGTAAAGAGACTGAGGTACAAGCTCATCAGCTGAAGTATGCTGCCATTTTTTTAAAGTAGCAAATGATGATCTCTGAAGTTTCATTATTTCATTCTGAACTTTCAGTATTTGGTTATGAAGTTTCACTGTTTGAAGTAGCAATCGATAGTCTCATTTCTTCCCTTGTAATTTATGTTTTTAATCTCAGGGCTGTGATTGTGTGCATCAAGTACTGCTATGCTTTATTAATGTACAAGGGGTGATTGATAAGTTCTTGGCATAAGGTACAAATACTTGAAATGTGCAATTGATATTAGGTGCATTTGTAGATCAGGTTAATGTAAGATTAAACACCAAGTTTCAAGAAATTAACTGCAACCAATTATTTTTTTTTACAGGCTACTGAAGTGGTAAGGGGTGGCAGAAATTGAGAAAATGGATAAAATTTCTCATCAAATAGTCATTCGCTACCTCTGCATCAAGGGCTTATCATCGAAGGAGATCCATGAGGAGAGTGTACCTTCTTACAGCATAGAGAAGAAATGGGCAGCTCAATTCAAACATGGAAAGGAGAGTCTGGAAGATGATCCCTGTCCAGAAAAACCAAGAACAGTGACCACCGATGAAACCACCGGCAGAATCCATGACATGATAATGGAGGATCAATGACTAGCTGAGCGGTACATTGCTACTGAGATGGGGGTATCTCCTAGGAGTGTGTTCATGCCATTATTCACAATGATCTTCAAATTACAAAGGTTTCTGCTCGGTGGGTCCCGAAACTTCTTGGAGCTGATCACAAACAACAGCATCTCAACATGTCAAGAGACAATCTTGGCCATTTTTCTGCAGATCCTGAAAGGTTTCTTCAACAATTTGTGACTATGGATGAGACTTGGGTTCATCATTTTCAACCAGAAACCAAAGAACAGTCAAAGCAGTGGAAACATCATGAATCCCCCCACCTCTAAAGACATCAAGTCTGCAGGTAAAATGATGGCTTTCATCTTTTGGGATTCAGAAGGTGTGCTATTTGTAGACTATCTTCAGAAGGGCAGAACAGTCACCGGGGCCTATTATGCTAATCTTGTGAAGCAACTGCGGGTCAAATTGGAGGAAGAGCATTGAGGGAAATTGATGAGATATTTCTTTCATCGAGACAATGCTCCAGTTCACAAATCGGCGGTGGCAATGGCTGCCATTCATGAATGCAGCTTCCAGTTTCTTGAACATCCTTCTTATTCCCCAGATTTGGCCCATTCAGACTATTACCTGTTTACCAAACTCAAAAAGGAGCTCAGTGGTTGCAAATTTGCTTCAGATGATGTAGACCACTTTCTTCTGGCATAAGATGCTGACTTTTACAAAGAAGGGAAACTTTTTGCGAACGAAAAAGAAAAGACAAAGAAGGGATCCGTATGCTCCAGGATCACTGGACTAAGTGCATAAACTTGCACGGGGACTATGTTGAGAAATAACCCGAAAAAGTTGTCCACAAATAACTTGTTGTACATTATGCCAAGAACTTATCAATCACCCCTCATACATCAGTTTAGTAGATCAGAGAGCTTTTTAAATTTAATGAATTTTCCGATAATTTTTTTTTTTATAAAACATCTTCAACATTTTAGATAGATTAGGAGAAATGATATGAATATATCTTAAGTTTCATACTGCTACATATCGCCAAACAACATGATCACTGAATTTTCAGTTGTTTCCAGTCTATGCAGATATGCAACTTATTTATTGGCGTGTCCCTTGTAATTGGTCATTTTTGGTGGCACATGAGATTTCAGTTGTGAGTTACTTTTCTTCTGGAAACTAGATTTTTTTTTTCCCCATCACTTTGTTGCTGTGAAACCTGCTGAATAGTATTTTGTGCTGAGTAAGACATTTCTTCTTGACAGCTGTCTCATTTTTTGTTATAATTTTAATGGAAATCATGAGTAAACATTTCAACATGGAAAGTGGAAGGGAGCTTAGAAATAGAAAATTTTGAAGTAGATTAGCTCAAATTAAATGAGTGCACTGTAATACATAGTCACGGACATGAAACCCATAAATAAAAAGTATGCAATGATGAGTAATATATTAGTATGAAACATAATGTTACTGAAGACTTGACTTTTGACTTTTCCGATACTTGGATTTACAAGTTTTAACTATTTTTCCCTTGTGCCAGATAATGAAATGTACAGGTCCTCTTCAGCTGTTCTATATCTCCATACAGAATGTCGGTGATTGATGAGTTTGGTGGTATCAGGTTCTTCCGAAGGTCCTTCAATTCACTACAGTCCAGTAGATGGTGTTTAATAGTGTCTTCTTCTTGTCTGTTGCAGTGCATGCAGTATGATGTGTGGTCAGCGGTCACTCTGTGTAAGTGCTTATTGAGAGTAATGTGTCCTGTTCTCAACCTGAAAATTATGCATTGGTCTCTACGACATAAACTGTTGATGTGGTCTCTGGGGTTAGGTTTTGGCAGGTGTGTATATAGGGATCTTCCAGTTGGATTACTGGCCCAGCTGTCTGTCCACTGCTGCTTGCAGTTGTTGTGTATGTGTTTAGCTGTTCTCATGTTGGTGGAGATGTGGGGCTGTGACATGGTGGCTCCACTCTTTACCAGTCTGTCAGCATGTTCATTTACTCTGATATCTATGTGCTCTGGTATCCACTGTAGGGTGGTCTTGATGTCATAGGAGGCTAGTTGGTTTATTGCACTGAGTATGTCAGTTGTAATGTGATCAGCTGATGGTATCAAGTTTTCAAGGGCCTAGAGAGCAGACTGGGAGTCTGAGAAAATAACAAGGTTTTTTGAGTGAGAGGCAGTTTTTGTATTTGTTGGTGGTGGTGGCTGCCAGGGCTGCTAATATTGCCTGCATCTCTACATCATAATTGGAGCAGCAAGATCCACAAGGAGCAGAAATGTGGCTTGTTGTCTTGTCTGGAAACATTATGAGTACCACATATCCTGCATTTTCTGTTTCCTTGAACGCTGACCCATCATTGTATGCATGGATCCAGTCCTTGGGGTAGGATTCTATAGTCTCCAGTGCACACAGCTTTAGGGTGTTGGGATCTGATGATTTGTTCATTGATTTGTTCTTGAGTCTGGTGTGTAGTTTGTGTTTGGTGGGATGTCTGGTACTTTTGTAAGTTCTTCTCTGTCTTCAGGGAGTTTGTGTCTTGTGTTTAACTGTTCTGCTATGTGCACTGGAGTTTTCAGTTTCAGTCTATTATTATGCTTCCATTTATCAACCACTGTTCTGTTAGGATGGTGTGGGGGCATGCTAATATTATAATATATAATATATAACTATATAATTATATAATATAATATCTAATGTTGCTGAAGAAAAAAATTGTACAGGGAAAAATAAAAACTGGTTGATAGTAGTCTGTAGATACAGGGGATCCAGTAGCATTAACTGTCTCTCACTCTCATCTGTTTCTAAGATTCCTCCAGATTCATACAACACTACAGATCCCAACATTTCCAGGCAGCAAATGATACAGTGTCTGGCTCTGAGCCCTTCTGAGGAGATCCTTGTTGTCTCCACAGATCATTCACAGATTTATTACTTCACATTTTCCAGATCTGACTTCAGCAGAGTAAGTCACTGTTGAAGCAGATGTAATTTCGTAACACACAGTGTATCAGAAACAGAACTTCAGTGCTGTGAGCAGTAAATATTTCTTCATCAAAGAACCCCAAATTAGGCATTGAATAAAAGCTTCGTTTGTAAATTTTTAGATAAAAATGATGTAATTGCCATTAGCAGCAGCAACAGTGGAGTAGCAAAATGTTGTAAAAAAAAAAAACAGACTAGCATTCAGCCTTGGGAAAGAATGTGATTCATGCGTGATATGCAGAAAATATAACTGTGCAAATTAATATCAGAATAGAAGTTCTAAGTGATAAATATTTGTTTATGTGGCATCAGCAGTTTCTAGAAACAAACAGTTTATATTTTAAAAAGTTGTAACTTCTTAGGTTTTTTGGGGTTTTTTTTTGGGGGGGGGAGGGGGTTTGAGCACCTTTGTGTTTTCTCCATTTCTTTTAGATATAGGTGATGATTTTATATACTTTACAATATTTCACCATCTTCGAGTTGGGAAGAGAGTGTTTCATTGAACCAATCCTGTTCTATGGATTTGAAGGTTGGATGCTCAATAAGGAGATACAGAGAAGGCTGGAATCAGCTGAAATATGGTTCTTAAGAAGAATGCTGAAGGTACGAGGGTCATACTGAAAGTCGTGAGGAAAAAATTTTAAAATTTGAGAATTTAAAGATTGAGAAAATATAAATATATCACCTTAACTGCATCCTTTGCACTTCATGTAGAGGTCACATGACCACGAGGAGCATAAACAAAATGGTGGGTGCTGAAGTTTTGTTTCGTCAACGTGCTGTTATTGAGTTCCTCATTGAAGAGGAAATACCCGCTGCTGAAATTCCAACGTGTGTTATTGAGTTCCTCATTGAAGAGGAAATCCCCGCTTCTGAAATTCACCAAAGACTTCAACTTGCTTATGGAGATGTGTGTATGGGTGCTGTTAGGAGGTGGGTGAAACATTTCAAAAATGGAAACACAAGCATCAAAGATATGGCTCACAGCGGTCGCCCTCAAACTGCCTCCACTGAACGCAACGTGGAAAGGGTTGACGACATCATTAAAGAAGACAGACGTGTCATAGTATCTGAAATCACTGTAAATCTTGGAATAGGACAAAATGCAGTACAGGAAATGACTGAAACCCTAGGCTATAGAAAAGTTTGTGCCCGCTGGGTCCCACAGGAGAGAACATCCAGAAAGGAGTGCGTCTGTCCCGTCAGTCAGCTGGAACGGAATTCTACCGGAGTGGTATTTTCAAACTTGCAGAACAATGGGAAAAATGCGTGCAGAGAAATGAGATTATGTTGAAAACTAAAGAAAAGATGCAGTTAAGGTGATACATTTATATTTTGTCTGTCTATAAATTCTGAATTTTAAAATATTTTGCTCACGACTTTCGATATGATGCTTGTACCATGGACAGTGAGAAAATCAAACAAGGAAGTTCTGAAAGAGGCACAAGAAACAAGAAAATGATAATGAAGATCAGAAAATGACAATCCATATTTGTTGGGCATGTTTGGAGGAGAGGAAGGCTAGAGCACCTACTGGTAGCATGGAAGATCAAAGGTGGAAGAGACAGAGGTAGATGGAGAGAAAAGATGTTTGATGGTTTGGCATCCTGGCACAAGAAATGCTCAGTGACAAGCTTGTTGAGATACACAAGGGATCAAGGGTTATGGAGTGACATAGTGTCCTACACCTGTTCAAAAGGACCTTGAGAGAGAGAGAGAGAAGGAGAGATGATTTTATTGCTGAAAGGCTGCTAGTGTAATAAAGAAGCTAGATGTAATGATTGTGATGGTGGAAATGTGGTAAATATTATGTAGTGATTGTTAGTATTATAGTTCTGACAATTTATGATAGAAGTAATCAGGGCTGTGGGTAGCCAGGTTTAGCTCTGGGGTCATTTACTTCCTGAATTTTGTCTCTAGTAAAAGAGAGAGAATAAACAGGTGTGCTGGACTCCACGATGCAAAGACAGATTCCCCTGCCTTCTTCCCAACCTGAAAGTGATAATGATTGTGGGTATGACTGAAGAAAAGACAGTTGTAATACATAGGGTCATTATAATGGTAGTGACTGTAATGTTGATGATAATGCAGGTGATGTCGTTTGCAATGGTGGAATGTTGTGATTGTTGCAGTAGTTGCAAATATTGCATTGGAGAGATGGTGACACCCAGCTTATGTGGTTCTAGAAATGATGAATATTGTGTAGGATATATACTGTTCAAAAAAAGAAACACAACAGGTACAATGTTGCAATTTAAACTGAAGTTCGCTGATCAGACAAGGGCAAATTGCCTGAAACATTCACTTGAACATCAACTTCATGTGCTGACCTGAATTGTACTCAGCAGATGATTCATGAGCACAGAAAAGTGACACTAGTCAAAACAGCATTTTTGACAAAAACTCATGACAGGTTCATGAGAATCCCGTGAAATGTACTGAACTCAAAACTCACTGACCATGTTATTGAGTGCCCATAAAAGATTGATGCTCCTCGAATCAATTCATTTGAAAATTCAGTGCACAAGTATGGCTCATCTCAACAACAACTCATCATCATTGGAAGTTTACAGACTGGACAGTCATAAAGTGTAGTGTCCAGACAATTTAATGTGGTTAGAAGCACCATTAGTCATCTTTGAAGATAATTTCAAGAAACTGGCTCAGTTGCAGACTGGCCACGCAGTGGAGGACCCATAGTCATAACTCCTGCTAAAGACCGCTTCATAGGGCTGCATCACCTCAGGAATTGACTTGCATCTGTGTCCTCAACAGTCCAGTCAATGACAGCAGCTCGTTGAATTTCAGATCTAATGGACAGGAACTGGCTGAACAATGCTGGTCTTTGGGCTAGAAGACCCTACAGAGGTCCTGTTCTTACGGACTGGCATCGCCAGAACCGACTGCAGTGGGCAAACCAGCATTGTCAATGAACCATTGTGAATGATTGGAGAAGGGTTTGGTTTAGTGATGAATCATTCTTTCTGCTCCAGTGACATGATAGATGGAGAAGATTTTACTACAGAGTCCATGAGCGCTGTGCTCAGAACTGCGTGGATGAGGCTTCTCCACATGATGGTGCAGGTGTACTGGTGTGGGGAACAATCAGCTTCATGAGAAGAAGTGACCTGGTGCAAATTGAAGGATGCCTGAATGCCCAGTGATATGTCGCTGCAATTCTTCGTCGTCACGTTCTTCCACTTCTGGCTGCACCAGGGCCGATTTTTTCAGCAGGATAATGCTTGATCTCATCAGACATGAACCCAATAGAACACTTATGGGATGAACTCAACAAACAAGTCTGCCAGCCAGCAAGACGTGGTGCCAACCAATCACCGACAGTTGTCTCTTGCACTGTGGGAAGAGTGGACAGCCATCCCACAACAACCGATCCAACGGCTAATCGGACCATGTCAAGGAGATGTCATTCTTTGATACAGGCCAGAGGAGGCCATACACCTGCTGAAATGGAGACCTCATTCGCAAAGAATAAAAGTCCAAACCAAATTTAATGAACATCGTGGTTCTAAGGACTGCAAACGCGCCACAAACAGCCTCTGGCAGTCAAGTCCAGCTCCTGGCCTTCCCGTGGCAGAACTGTTTAAACTGACAGGAGAAGGGGCGAGGGCGAATATCTGGCGCCTGAAAACCAGTTACTTAGGGTAGATGAGTGTCACGTTTGGTAGCTCATCTGCCGCTGTTGGCGAGATCTTCAGCTGCCGTGCGTGGAGCGGTGCTCTTCCCGGCCAATGAAGAAATTTGCAAATGAGGTTGCCGCGCAGCATCACTGCGGAAAAGGTGGTTGAAAGAATAAAGCGAAGCAAACAGTCAAATCACGGCACCTCTGGTCTGGAGGTCGGCCACGTCCTGAGTGCAGTCATATCGTGTGAAATGCATGAACCAGTTTGTCCCAGAGGTTAAGTCACTGCTGGCTTGACTTTTCAAATGCCGCGCGTGGAGTGAAGCTCCTCCCGGTTAAGGAAGTAAATGCGGAAATAAAGGTTGCTGTGCGGCGCCGATGGGAAAAGGTGGTGGAAAGTGAAGTTTAACCTGGTATGTCCAGTAGTATCGCTACGAGAGCTATACCACGGCACCTCTGCTCTAGAGGCCGCCTACGTCCGAAATACACCTACACTGGTGAAATATGCCTAAACCGGCACACACCAGGGGTGGAACTCGATGGCTAGACATGTCATGCCACCTCCGCTCTAGAGGTCGGTAACGCCTGATAAACACCCATACTGGTGAATTTTGCCTAAACCGGCTCATACCAGGGTGAATCTTGAAGGCTATGAATGTCACAGTACCTCTGCCCTAGAGGTCGGTCCCGTCCCAAACATGCCCATACTGGGAAATGCCTAAACCGGCTCAACCCAGGGGTAGAAGTCACTAGTGGCGAGGATTCGTCCTCCTGGACAAAAGCTCCATCCTGGTCACAACTAGGAAGGGTAGCGGCCACGACCGCAAAATGCTGAAGTCGGAGACACTGGACCAGGGAAGTCTAGATAGGCAACCACCTCTCACCCGGCGGGGATGTCTGCGTATCCTAATCACGCTGAGGTTTTCCGGTGAGAAAGTCCAACCCTGGACTGGATGGGCAACCACCTCTCACCCGGCGGTGATACACGGGTATCTCATAACACGTCGAGGTTTTCCGGTGAGAAAGTCCAACTCTGTCCTGGGTGGGCTAACGCCTCTCACCCAGCGGGGATGCACTGATATTCCAAACACGTCGAGGTCTTCCGGTGAGAAAGTCCAACCCTAGACCAAACTGGTGCAATGAAAACCACGGTGTCACGCAATCCCGCTTCCGAGACCCACCAAGAATACAGGCTAAAGCACTGTGATACTCTGAACCCCTTGTGGTCCTTCGTGGAACTCATGTGGTCTATTTTGGACCACACAGGGGACCACCGGACCTAACGAGGACCACATGTGTGAACTCAGTAGATTCACAGTGCGGTTTTTGGTGGTAGAAGTGAACGAAGAAGAAGAAGAAGAAGAATGAACATCGTTTCATTGTTAAAGTCTTAAAGTTTCTTCACGCCAAGATTGAAATATTAATTCCATAAAATAACATTTTGATACAAGTTTGAAATTTGGTGTCCATTACGACTACAGTAGTGTTGCGTTTCTTTTTTTTAACAGTATAGTATAATTACAATAGTTAATTTTGCTGTGACATACTGTAAGCATTAATGGAAATAGTGCATTTGTAATAGTCATGGTATCTGTAACTGTAATAGCAGAGAATGTAATGGTGATAATGGTGTTTGTGACAGTTATTTGATTAATAGCAATGATTAGTCAAGTCAAATGAAGAAAATATAGTATATCTGTAAAATCATGATGCAGTTTGAAACTCAGAAAGATCAGAACTAAATATAGCACACAAAAAAAATACTGACACTAAATTTCAACTGAAAAATTTTTTTTTGGAGATCTGCATATTTAGTTTTGGATTCATAGTCATATGACAGTTACACAGTACAAAACGCCATCCCACATCATTCTGCCAACATCATATGTGCTTAGTCAGGTCTGGCAAGAACTTGAGTATTGTTTATGTGTCTGCAGGGCAGTAAACAGAAGCTACATAGAATTACACTAAACATGTTTAAGAAAACTCTGTGATTTACTCTTTCATTTAGTGTATATTTTCAATGTATAATATGTATGGTTATAAAAACAAATAGTTTTCAAACTGCACCAAGATTTTATGGACACACTGTATATCTCATATTTCAGAAAGGACCTCCAATATTTTTTTCCTTACAGAATTTAGACTTTTGATATGTATTATTAAAAATAATATACTTTTCAATATATTTTCTTACCTAAAGTGTTAAATTTGCAAGTCATTCTAAATAGTTAAAATAGCATACTTTTTTAAAAAGTATTAAAATTGTCAGTCTTTAAACAACTTCTTTAGCTTTGAGGTTCATCAGAGATGAGTTAATTTCAAACTGTTCCACATGTCAGGGAGAACAGTGCAGCTTTGAAGTCTTTTCTCAAGTGTTTCACAGTGCTCCCATCACCAGCATGGATGTCTGCATACGAAAGTCACTTATTGTCACATGTTCCACAGATTGTTCAATCAGGGTCTGGAACTTTGAGACCTGGTACGCTTGATTGCTTTTGAATAGTTCCATTATGTGTAAACATATATGGCATTAGTTTTAGTCTATCTTGATTGTTCTGTATCTAATGGTACCAGCATTCTTTTCAGATGCTTATCAGTGACAAAGATCATTCAGAAACAACAAATCAGCACTGATGTATCAGAATTCTGCCTCTTAAGAATAGGTTTCTTTTAAACATGCCAAGTTGATACATCAAATTCTACCACAGAATGCTATGTCATATCTGTGGAAACTGTTTAAATCTAACCCAGAGTGTAGCCAACACTTAAACAACATATGCCTTCCAAAACCTTGACTTGATCTTTTCAACAAAAGCATTGCTTATTCTGCTGCTCATTTTTGGAATACCCCCCCCCCCAAATCCTGTATTAAAAAAAAATATAAGCTATACTCCTTCCGACAACTACAGGCTTTTTCAGTATCTATTTGATGTCGATTATATGCCTTCATCCCCCGTGTGGTACCCGGGATCTGCAAAGAATAGGACCACTGTACCCTACCACGCATGATCATAAAAGGCGACTAAGGAGGGTTCGGCATAGGGCCAGCAACCCTATCTGGTAAAAAAACTATCAGACTGCTACAGAAACGGAAGCAAGGGAAAAAATAAATAGCACAAAGATGGACACCACAGGGGAACAGAAGTAAGGGTAGACCAAAAGAGACATGGAGAAGAACAACAGAAAGGATGTTGAGCAATAGAGGGCTCACCTGGGCAAGAGCAGAAAAAAAGGCGAAGGACAGGCATTTGTGGAAAACCCTTGCAGAAGCCCCATGTGCCCTGGGCACTTAAGGTTCAGAGAGAGAGAGATATGCCTTCATGATTCATAAAATGTACATGCCATTTTAGACTCTTCTTACTGGCATCAAATTCAATTATTTATTCTGAATAGTACTGAAATTTTAATTGGTAGATGGTCATTTTTGGGCCGGCTAGCGTAGTGGTTAGAGCACTCGTCTAGCAACCAAATGGTCGAGGGTTCGAATCCCCAGCTGAGCGGGATTTTTTTTTCCGACCAATACGGCCCTGAGGTCGACCCAGCCTCGTAAAATGGGTACCAGAGAAAATCTGGGAAGTAAAGGCAGCGAGGAAAGGAACTGGTCACCCTACCTCATACGCTGATGACCCAGCATAATGAGGTCTCTAACGCTTCACCCCCTACGGCATTTGAAATGCTATGGGACTATCTTTACTTTTTTAGATGGTCATTAGTGTGAGACTGCGAGAATATTTTTTTTTCTTACATTTATATAGTTACTTTCTGTACTGAGTGCATGGATAAGAGTGAAACGTAAATGTTGTATTTTATTTATTTTATGTTTCTCAGCTTCACTGTTAATTATGTTTGTTATATGTGCAACGTATTTGTAAAATGTCTGGGACAGAGTGAAAGTTGTATGATAAAGAGCATATTGTCAGACAGGCCTGC
This sequence comes from Achatina immaculata, assembly GCA_009760885.1. Classification (NCBI taxonomy): domain Eukaryota; kingdom Metazoa; phylum Mollusca; class Gastropoda; order Stylommatophora; family Achatinidae; genus Lissachatina; species Lissachatina immaculata. The sequence continues at coordinate 49,943,412 of CM019720.1, read as the reverse complement.
ATGTCCAATTCTTAACCCTATGGAAATCAAAATCAATCAGTCAGTCACACTCTGAATAGCACAGATAATGCACAACTGATATTCTGAAGATGCTTAAGAAACAACTGTAATGTTAAGTTAATGCAGTTTTTAAATTGAACTGATGCAGATATGTCACTGCAAGTTGTATTTTAAGGCAAAAAACTCTCTGATGTAGAGAGCAATACAAAACATAACTCCACAGATCACTGAGAAGTACCCCCCCCCCCTTCCTTCTGGCAGGCATTCCAGCCCTTTAAACTTCTGATGCTCTAAGAGGGGTGGGGGGTGGGCCCTGGGCTCCTCTGGGTCAGAGATCTGTGAGTTGTTGGTTGTAACTACTTCACGAGGCTGAAGCTACTGTTCAAATGTTCATGTCTGTAACATGTCAACCTTCCTAGCTGTTTGTTTGGTGGATTTCAATAAGCTGTCTTATATTACTGAGACCAAGTCCTTGACTGCTCTTCATTTTGTCGCCCTTGCTTGTCCAGCATGTCATGCTTGGCAATTTGTAAGACACAGCCTGAGAGAAGCGGAAACATGAGCCACTCTTGCCACCACCCACTGAGACAGTACAAGATATTATCTTCCATCATAGTGCCTTGATCATTGTCAGTGTGTTTATAACAGTAGTCACAGGTCAGTGTTCCACTGTTTTCCACATCTGTGCCATATCCAGTTTCTGAGAGCCTTTTCAGTGCACGTATTTCTTGCTTCTCCTTTTATGTCCAGTTGTTTACACATATTGTATGCTGGTGTCACCATGAATCCTCGTGCCCCTATTTCAACAGCAAACACTTTAGATTTTAACACATGCCTTACCTGTTTGAGCAGATCACTGTATTTCACACTTTTGAACATGTATTGTTCTTCTATTCTGGACTTATGTGGGACCATAAGTTTGAATAAAATTGAGTCATGTTTCAAGGCCGAGTACACTATGATTTTTGGTCGCATTCCTGTCTCCTTAACGATTGCGGGATATTCTCTTTTGCCTTGGTAGGTCAGCTGCGATCTCTCAGTTATTTGCTCCATCTAGAAGTGAGGGAAAGGGAGTGTTAAGAACTCTGATGTTGGATAATTTTCCAATGAAGTACTTGGGAAGGGTTTTGATTTCTTTCCTGGTGTTTGCTGCACCTGTAGCTCTGTTAACAATACCGTAATTCTTGCAGTGCTCTCTTGTGTCGCCATGTGTAGCAGCCTTGTGCTGGTGCTACTTCGCATGCTGACAGAACATGCTCCAAGGTTTGCTGACCACCATAGAGTGGACACATATGATCTGCCACTTCACCCCACCTGAACAGGTTTGCACCTGTCGGCAGAAGGTCATATTCAGATCTGATACTTCCTGCACACCTGATGGTGTTACTTTGAACTCGCCAGTCCCTCCGTGTGCGCGAGTGGCGCGTCTCGACTTCCGTCAGAGTATGTCTCACATAAGTGCTTTCCAGAGACTTCTTTACCTAGAGACCTTGATTTTGGTTGTTCAAACAGCTGTTTAATGAATTTAAATGGATCTTTGAAGAACTTTTGTCTTGTCTGTTTTGTTTCCCTTTTCTTTTTGCATAATCTTTCCACTCTGCATAGGACATTGTGCTGAGATTTGAGATGTTGCCAAATTTGCTTCAACCCCTCCTTTTCTGTTTCATTTGCTTTCTTGAATAATTTCTGGAGTTGGTTCTTCTGGTTTCTTTCTTTGAATCCTCGTCTTCTTTGGTCCTGATGTTCTTCTTTCTGTTGCCTGCTTCACACTTGATCTTTTTGAAGCAATAAAGGTAAATTGTATTTCCAAACACCTCTAGTTTTTTGTTCCAAAGTTTTCCCTTTCACCTATTTTTCTATTTCTTTGCACAGGGATGCATCCAGTTGTTCCTAAACCTGTTTCTTCCTCACTTGTGGGAGGTTTATCTTACTTCGTTTCCCTTCTGAGGATTCCAATAGCTCCTGACTGTCTGACACAACTTGAATATTCTCTGTACTGTGGTTTAAGCCCAGACGGAGATCTTTTAATGTCTTACCTGAGACTGATGTTGCAGGCACTGTTGACTATCTCACATTAAGGAATTACAACATTCCATCTTTGTTCTGTGTTCCATCTTTGTCCATGTCACGTTGTGTTTTGTATTTCCTGCCACAGGTACACCTGTGTTCCGACCACTGTTCAGAAGTCGGGTTAGGTGGGACAGGCATGGTCGTTTCTGTGGAGTCACCTGTGGACTCATTATTCTTCCCTCCTTTCAGTGAATCATGAGGGAATTTCTTCTCATTTGGCCTGAAAGTGGTTATATGATGGCTGGCAGAGTTGCTAGCCTGGTCAACCCAGTTCTGATCTTTCCCAGCATCAGTCTGGTGTTCCCCAAAAAACACTGTAAGAAAGTCCAGAAGTTGTAGATGAAAGGTCTTTGTTCAGGTAATTTTTAAAAGTATTTAGATTAAAGAAAAAAGTAAGCTGAAAAAAGTTAGGCTCATATTAGTCAAATCTGGTAAATGGGGTCACCATGAGATCATACTACCAACAATGTCAATGAAAGCAAAGCTGCTATGGTGCTGTATCACTTCTATATGGTTTTTATGAAACCACAGCTTGGCCAGTGATATAGGGATTTGTGTTTATCCAATGGAAATGAAATCATTTCTAAGAGTGAAGGATGTCACACTCCCCATCCTTATTAACTCTTCTTTTCTAGAGTCTTCACTGTGACAGAGTCTTATTAACTTTGCCAGAGAACTAGCTCCTAGCTAGATCTTTGAGCACCAACAAATGTTGCTTGTATCTGAGAGTTAGCATGTACAGCTCATGAAAAGAACAATTGTCTTTTTTTTATGTGCAAATGCCTTTCATTATTATTATGATACAAGTTTTAGGGTTTTATTGTTTTACTGTTCACATTAACAGTTATTTTCTTAATATTTAATTCAACTGTTTGTGCTTTTTAAAAATTTTTCTGACAGTGCCTTGGAAATATACAAAGTATTTGCTGAGGAAGTGTTCAGCATTGCTCTACACCCTTCTGGTCTCCATGTTCTAGCTGGTTTTAATGACAAGCTACGACTGTTGAATATTCATATTGATGACATCAAGGTTTACAAAGAATTTTCAGTCAGGGGCTGCAGAGAGGTATTATTTCATATATCCCTTCAGTGAGTGAAGCAACATTGTATGTTTTTGATAAAAAACACATGGTCAACAGCCAATCAGATTACCTTCACATGTATTCCAAAGAGCAGAGATTCTTAGATTATTTGAGGTGCTAGATGACTCAGTGGATAGTGTGAAGTTTCTCGTGGCTAGTTGGCTTCTTGTTCTAGCAGAGTATGTAGTTCATGCCACATTATCCTCTTGCTATTTTTATTTCTCTCACATCTAAAATGCTTTGTATATTATTTTTTGAGCGCTAACCATACGACACTGTGCTAAATCACTTTACTGTCAGAATGTCTGAATAGAATGGTCAGTAGTTAGAGATCAGTTTTGCTGTATTAGAACAGTCCAGTATCACAATTCCCACTGTAGTGGAGCATTCTGATGACCAGACATTGTGCCCTAAACCTGGATAAGTCACACAGAACTCATGCACCCCCCCTCCTCCCATTTTAATAGCATCCAGCCCATAAAAGGAACTAGATCAGATACAAGACTCTGTTGATGAAAATGATCTAAGGGAATGTTTGGAAGGCAGCTCATAGATTTCTTGATGAGAAATCACCACCAGAAAACTGCCGTGTAACTGTGTGCCATAGGCAGGAGGTAGAAATGGCCCAGTCAGCAAGGATGCAGTCTCTCAGTCAGTCTTGGATTTGGGGCCTGGGATCTAATCTTATCTGTCACCTCCCATTTGTCAGGGCTCTCACCGGTGCCACAGGCTGCATGCGCAGAGCTTAGATCCTCCACTACAGGATGGTATCAAAACATACAACCCTGTGTGGCATTGAAAGCACCTGTGGATAACAGCACATGGCTTAAAACAGGGAATGGAAAAAGACTTGTCATGTTGTGGAGGCTGAGGAACTGTAGAACAAAATGGTCAGCACTAGCTAGGGAAGAGTACAGTCTTCTCCTTGTTGTAACAAATAGAAAACAATAAACATGACATGGGAATGTAGGAATCTGTGTATAAATGTGGCTCATGAGTGGGGTTCATCATCATATGATAGATTTGTTTACATGTGGGTATATGTAAATTAAAATATTATCACATGTACTTAGACATAATTTAATTATCCACTGAGTGAATGAGTTAGTGCCACTAATGTGCCATAATATATTTTGTGAGTTAAACATTTTACATGTATATGTGTATGTTAAGAGATAAAGCTAAAGGTAAAATCCCTATTTCCATGCCATTAAGGCATATCAGGGATACAGTGTTAGGTCTGTATTTCCAAGACCTTCAGCACATGAAAGTGTGATGTGGTCAGTTTCATGCCTGGCTGCATTTACCTTCCAAGGTTTCTCAGGTACCAATTTTTTAAAGGCTGGGTGGATTCTGGGGCCTAGTTTTTTTTGGTGTGACAGTACCAGAAACGGCAATGTTAAAGAGATATATAAATGTATATTTCTCATGGGTGAATACTGAAAGTGGCCAAACTGATACTGATACAGCATCATGGATTGAAAACAATGGGTGCTGTCCACTAACACCATCACCACCCAGTCAGTATGGATTCTTGCCTGTGCTAAGATCTTTCTTCCAAGGAGGAGTCTGAAAAAACTTCTAAACTTTTCCAGAGTGCAGAGATGATGATCCTAATACATTTTGACGTGTTAACATGAATGAGCGTAAAAAGTATCCTAAAATATTAATAAATGTTTTGATATACAGTATAACATAACAGTGTGAAGCTATTTATGACCAAAAAAAAAAAAAAGAGACATAACTGGGATGCCAGATAAGTCACAGGGGGAACTAGGTGACTCACTGAGATACTAGGTGACTTCAGTGAGTCACTCAGGTACTAGGTGACTCACTGAAGGCCTAGATGAGTCACTGGAGTACTCAGTGACTCATGGGGGAACTATGTAACTCACTGGAATAGTTCATGACTCACTGGGGGACTAGATTAATCACTGAAAGGTACTGGGTGCCTCACAAGGAGGTGTGACTCAATGATAGACTAGATGGCCCAGTGTTTTATCATTAGGCTTAAGAGCAAAGAAATATTAATGTGAACCACACCATGGCTGAAATTTTTGCATGAAGTCAACAATTTCATAAAATAGCACGAGTTCCCAGTTAATGAAATCAGATGCTGGACTCTTATGATGGATAATATCTGTCAAATTTGGAAAAATTACCAAAGAAGAAAATGAACATTCAGTTCAGTGTATTAAAACAGAACAATTTTTTTATAAATAGGAAACATTGAGGCTTTCATACAGTAAAGTAAGAGAACACAGTTTTGTAGGATTAGACCTGGAAAAAATAGTAGTCAAAGCACTTTAGTGAGATATGAGAGAAAGAAAAATCACAAGAGAATTACCTGGGATTCGAACATGGACTCCAGTAAGATGAGCTGCCATCTAGCCACGAGAGAACAGTGTACTAATCAACTTAGCCAATTAGGGTAATAAGAACTAATCAACTATGGTGTTGCATACTGATCAACTTAGCCAAGTAGGATGCTGGTTGGCTAAGTTGATTAGTATGCTGTTCTCTCATGGGTAGACAGCTGCTCGTCCTACCGGAGTCCATGTTTGAATCCCAGGTAATTCTCTAGTGATTTTTCTTTCTCTCACGTCTCACTAAAGTGCTTTGTATATGGTTTATTCTAGGTTTAATCCTACAAAACTGTGTTCTCTTACTTTAAAGCAGAGCAAGTTATTTATGAAAAGAAGTATTCATGTGTCTGTAGAACAAGACCTGAATTGTGGCTGAATGAAGCAGAAAATCTTTTCTTAACTCTTTCCGTGTGTTTGGTCGATATAGCAACTCTTCCGGTATCCTGAAGCTACTGTATGGTCATTATAGTGACAATTGTTTGTTTCAATAAAACAACCGGTGTAACATTTAGATTGTACATTGTTTGTCTGCGATTCCGGTGACACTTTTCAAAATGCCGAAAGAGTGCCTAGTTACGAGCGATGCCGAGCGAGAAAATGGAAGAGAAAGACCGAAATTTTTCCATTTTTGATGATGTAGATAGGGGTATGGACATAGCCTGTGACCACCCCACTGCTCTTGAATGTATCCCAAGTAGATCTAGACATATTTCAGACATTCATTTAGCAAGAATGCAACATAGAATCAGAATACGAGATCGATAAGTAGATCTACACATCTCAGATGGTAAGTAGTGGTAAGTAGTGCAGATCTAGACCTCGCTGATGGTGAGCTGGCCACAATCAGTGTCTAAAAACATCACATTACTTCTTTTTTCCTAAAAAACTCTGCATTTATGAAATTTTCATTCATTTAGCTATACTTTGAGACATATTAAGTATGCGGAAGTACCATGGAAATACTGTTTTCCATTCCATTTTACAACTAGACCCCCTTACAGACCAAGACCCACGTTTTTAGTTCCGTTCGTACCCATACATCTGCTTTTCGTCATACGCATGGGAAGAGTTAATGATTTAGTGTTACAGAGTGGACATTGCTCATTTTTTTTAATGGTGTAAAAAAGAACATCACCTAGATGTCCTGGGCATCAGTGAAATGCGATGGCCAGAAGCAGGGAAAAGATCAGCCGAAAACCAAGTTAATCATACATTCAGGCAGAGACGATGGGAAATATCACAAAGGAGTGGGTATAATTATGTCAACTGCAGCAGCAAAGAGCCTTACAGAGTGGGAATCAGTGAACAGTCGTATATTAAGAGCACAATTCCAAATAAGACACGGAAGAGTGACAATCATACAATGCTATGCACCCACGAACGATGCAGATGATGAAATAAAAGACAATTTCAAAATATCACCAACTACAACAACTCATTAACAAAATTCCTAAACACGACATCTTAGTTGTCATGGGAGATTTTAACGCCAAGATAGGAAAATGTAACACTGACATTGAAAAAGTTATGGAGAAAGAAGGGATTGATACGGTAAATCAGAATGGAGAAAGATTAAGTGAATTATGTCTTAACAGAGGGCATGGTCATTGGAGGAACAGTATTTCCACACGAAGAGATACATAAAACAAACATGGATATCTCCAGATGATAGAACCATTTTTGTATTAGAAAGCAATTCAGAACATCTCTGATAGATGTAAGAGCATATAGGGGTGCAGATGTCAACAGTGATCACAATCTGTGTATAGGGAAAATAAGACTAAAACTGAAAAGCCAACACAAGAAAGTAGTACTCAGAAAGATGAACAGTCAAAGTTTACAGGATGAAAATACTAAGAGTAATTTTAATATGGAACTTACTAAACAGTTCGCTGCATTCATTGAGGTAGAGGAGACAGATATAGATGACTTCTGGCATTCTTACAGCACAGCTATAATTACAGCAGCTAAAACAAGTTCTGGACTGCAAACAACAAATAGAAAAGCATGGATATCAGATAAAACATGGAAATCCATACATGAAAGACGGGCAGCCAAATTAGCCATGTTGAATGTAAAAACAGATCTTGAAAGAGATTTGGCAAAACCAACATACAAAGAACTAGACAATAAAGTAACAAGTTCAGCTAGAAGGGATAAAAGAGAATACATGGACAATATGGCAAAAGAAGTGGAGAAGACAGCAAAAACAGGAGATAGCAAAACTCTATATAACATACAAAAGAGGCTAACAGGTACTATTACATCCAAAGAAAGACCAATCCTTAGCAAAACTGGCACACTTTTAACATCAAGTAAAGACCAAAAGCAAAGATTGGCCGAACACTTCCAAAAATTACTTAATCAACAACATCCGAAAGAACTGATAGACCTTGGAACTGATTTACCATTCCCACAACTAAATGTAAACCTAGATGAATTACATTGCATGAAGTTGAAACAGCAGTGAATCTAATGGCTAACAACAAAGCTGCAGGTGAATATGAAATAACAGCCGAAATGTTAAAACCTATTAATATAGACAACATGAAACAACTACAGAGAGTGTTCAGTAAAGTTTGGAAAGAAAAAAAGTCCCTTTTAAATGGAAAAAAAAGGAATCATTGTTAAAATACTGAAAAAAGACAACCTTAGCGATTGTATCAACTGGAGAGGGGTAACCTTACTATCAGTTGTGTCAAAAGTATTTTGCAAAGTTATTTTGAGTAGAATTCAAGATATAATGGATGCTGCAATGAGAGAACAGGCAGGATTTCAAAAAGGGAGAAGCTGTCTCAACCACATCTTTACTCTAAGAATAATACTTGAAGAACATATTGAAAAGCAAATACCATTAATCCTGAACTTCATAGACTTTAAAAAGGCATTTGGTAGCATACATAGAGAATAATTATGGAGGATTTTAAGCTAAGATTGTCAACATCATTAGTGACCTCTACAATGGATATGTTTATGTAGTCAGTACAGACAAAGGAATGAGTGAATGGTTCCAGACTGAAACAGCTGTGAAACAAGGATGTATATTATCTCCCTTGCTTTTTGGAATTGCCATAGACTTCTTAATGAAAAAATGTTGCAAAGGTAAAACGGGTGTTGAATGAGTACATGCGACCCAACTGGAAGATCTTGATTTTGCAGATAACATAACTCTTATTAGTGACAATATGAAATCAATGCAAGTAAAAACAGATACCCTGTCTTCAATGGCTAGTACAATAGGACTTGAAATTAACAAGGATAAAACAAAAATAATGAAGGTTCTAACTAACGACGAAGGACAGATATATGTAGAAGGAACAGCTGTTGAAGAAGTAAACCATTTTGCATATCTCAGCAGCTATATAGACCTCAATTGGTGACACCAGAAAAGAAGTTAGAATTCGAATTGCCAAAGCAGCATTGACCTTCAAGAATCTTGAGAACATATGACATTCAAAAGTTATAAGCACAAAAACCAAGTTAAGATTATTCAGTTCAAATGTAATATTACTTTCATTTATGCATGTGAAAGCTTGAAAACAACTAAAGAAATAGACAATAATTAGACAAATGCCTAAGGAAAATAAAGTGGAATGAACTCAAAAACAATGCAGAGATCAGACAGATGAGCAAACAACAACCTGTCTCATGGTTTATCAGAAAAAGAAGATGGATATATGTCGGTCATATGATGAGAAGAAACAATCAGAGAATCCCCGAACAAGCTATCAAATGCAACACAGCAGGCCGAAGAAAAAGAGGTCAACCATGTGAAACTCGCCGAAGACGGGACATCTTGGCGAAATACCATGTGGGCTCTGTGTGACGTTTAATGGCACGAGAAGGATGTAAGATGTAAGAAAAAAGAATAGAGTATCTGATCGCATTAAACCATACATAAAAATTTGAACCTTTATGTCATGTTTCTGCTTACATATTCAGTGTGCATTCAGCAACGGAGGGCACTTGTTTGCATCTGTGATGGGTAATGTGATACAACTCTACGCCACCTTCACATTCAGAAACATCAACAATCTTAAAGGCCACAATGGGTAAATATATTCAATGGAGTTAGCACTTGCAACCACTGACTGTTATGTGTATGTGCATGTGAACTTACTCGTAGGGGAAGAATTTACCTATTGTTGCTCATGAACAGTCATTTACTTCCTTGAAGCTTCATAATCACTCAGAATGAGTTCATAAACTAAGTATTGATTTAGATCAAACATATCATCCAGTAAACTACCAAGAAGCAAAAATTATAATCCATAACCAGTGCAGATCTGAATGGAAAAAGCAACTGAAATGTAACAGCGAACCAGATACAATACACCAACTACAAGACATCAGCAGACCATCCTCTTCCACCTAAGGACAGGCCACTGCAGACTACTAAGCCACCTACATCAACTTAAAATGTCTCACACGGACAAGTGTTCATGTGGCAATGGAGTCTAGACTCTAGAACATATCCTTCAAGACTGCCCAAACTACGCAGACATGAGGCATGAGACATGGCCAGAAGACACAAGCTTGGGGCAAAAGCTTTGAGGCTCCTATCAGGATCTGGAGAGGACTGCAGGATTTGCCCTGTCAACAGGGATCAAGATCTGATGTGACCAACAACATCAAACGCAGAAGAAGTATTGATTTTATTTAGTAAACTGATGAAAGGCTCAGTGTATGTTAGTATGAGCCTGTCCTTCTAAGTGTCTCACCGCTACAATGGATTGTGAAATGTTCTCTAGATAAAGAGGTTAGCTTTGATTATGCAGATAAACAGTGACGGACCAAAACATAATCCTAGAACCATAGAAATGTTCAGGTTTTTTTTCACACGTTTTAATTTTTGTTCCTATATTTCATTTTATACATAATATAGTCTGGCCATCATATATAAGGAATGTAGTTAAACACGGCTCTTTAGGTGTGATATGGAGTAGTGTGACAAAGTTGAGACTGTCAGATTCATTTATTGTTGTTACCTAATAAAATCTAAGAGATCTTTGAATGACTTACACATTGACAATGCAGAAGCCAAATTTTCTACCCTTATAAAACAAGTTTACATTCTTGAAATGTGATTGTTTTGAAAATTGAATGATATTGAAATTGGGATATAAATTTCTCACTTGAGAGATAAAAACAGCTACCACTTCCGGTGTCATTTGTATTGAGTGTTTTTACAGATCTGGAAATCTAATTCACTTTCAGCTCCAGATTATTTTGCTGAAATGCCATTATTTCTGAAAGTGTTTAAGGCAAGTTAGGTGTTTCATGGGAACTGCTTCATGAGTAGTTTGATGAGCCACAGTAGTCATTTGGCTCCAACCTACTAAGATTACTGTCCATAATGTTTCAGAAAAGTAAGATCTCTTGTTTGGAGCGATGATGATAGCAAGCTTATAAGTTGTGGCATGGATGGAGCTGTGTATGAGTGGGACACATTCACAGGAAAGAGAATTGGTGAAAGTGTTTTGAAGACCTGTGATTATTCTAGCATCACTGTCACCCCAGATGGGAAGTCAACCTTTGCAGTTGGTTCTGATAAGACTTTGAAGGAGATTTCAGACTCAAGAGTATGATTTTTTTTTCATTTCTTTCTTTTTTTTTTCCCTCCCCATTTATCATTTTCCCTTCTGTTTTTGGCTTTACACAAATTCTGTTAAATTCTGTTTGCACAAATTTATGCCTGCTGTTGGTTATACTTTATTTTCTTTTTAAATGCTCTGCTTTATTTCATAACATTTTATGAACTGAGATGAAGTATGTTAACAAATTTTGTTTGCACCTGCCATTTATTTTGAGATTGATCTCCATCTAATTAAATTTGTTTCTGCTGTTTTACAGATTTTATTTTGTTGTTTTGTTTTGTTTATGAACTGATATTTTGACATCATTGGCTAATGGTTGTTGTTTACTGTTTTATTTATGAACTGGTATTCTTACATCACAGGTTGATGGTTTGTTCACTGTTTTATTTATGAACAAATATTCTTACACCACAGGTTGATGGTTGTTGTGGATTTTGTATCATTTGGAGTGAGGAGGTGTTGGAGAAAGTGTTTTTGGTTTGCCTGGTCTCATTTAAAATGTATCAGACATAAAGTGGGTGAAGAATACTTATAGCAGTTAGTAATTTATTCTTCCTTTCCTCCCCAGTTTCATCTGGAATATGCATTTAAGCTAACCTGGACTAAGTAAGTCATCCAGTGTCTTTCCACTGTAGGTTTCATTAACATCTTTTATGACATCTCTAACTAAGCAGAGTAAAGTGCTTGGCAGGACAATGTTTGTAGTAGTGCTGAAAACCACAGCAAATAGGTCATTTCTGGTTCGATTGTCTGGTATTGTGTTCCCCAGACACGTTTGATTTCTTCTGGAAAACTTCATGCATGGGGCAAGGTGTCTCATACTGTTGAGTCTTAGCATCCAGTTCTTTCTTCTGAAATTCTTGACATGTTGTCATTTAGTATTGGAATTTTTACTCAAGTTGCTGTGTCATGTCATGATCATTTGATTATTCTTTATTTACACATTGCAACCCAGCCCCCATGTCTGTGTTTCCAGTAGATTCTGTGTATTGATTTCTCTTCCATAAAACTTGCTTGTGATCTCTCATTTGACTGTGTCTGTCTTTTGGGTACAGAAGTATTTTATGAGTGAGTTCATCCAGCACAGACCCAAAGGGTGCATTTATTGAAGAGAATTCATGTCATATTATGTTTATCTTAAAGTCAGTAGTTATTTGCTTCACCTTTCTTGCATTTAGTGAGGAAGAGCTAATTGCTTCAAATATTTCAATTATTCTTAACTTATTGCTCCTAACACCAGTCCCATAAGGCAGAATAGCTAACATGTGCTTCAGTATTCAGTATTATGTGGGAGTCAGTGGTTCAGCACTAAGAAAGAAAAGAAGAGCTAAAAAAAGAATCCAACAACTCAAAACCCCTGAGAATAAAGTCCAAGGTTCCCATCTTCTCCAGAGAGTAAAGTCCAAGGTTCCCATCTCCTCCTGAGAATAAAGTCCAAGGTTCCCATCTTCTCCAGAGAGTGAAGTCAAAGGTTCCCATTTTCTCCTGAGAGTGAAGTTCAAGGTTCCCATCTCCTCCTAAGAGTGAAGTCAAAGGTTCCCATCTTCTCCAGAGAGTGAAGTCAAAGGTTCCCATCTTCTCCAGAGAGTGAAGTCCAAGGTTCCCATCTCCTGAGAGTGAAGTCAAAGGGTGAAATCCAAGGCCTCCATCTCATCCTAGAATAAAGTCCTGTGTTATGTTCTCAGTCAGGTATATCGTGGTTTTCTTATCATTTCTAGATAAAGTGATCTTCTTCGTTCGCACTGTCTGTCTATATCTGCAGTCCTGTCTCTTGGATAAATTTCACTGTTTTTTGTAATTCATGTATGGAACCGTAGAGCTTATCTTCTTTAGTGGTTTCACTGGGCCAGTAATTATTTCTCAGTGTCTCGTAGTTGATGCAGTTCTGGAGGATATGTTCCACAGTTTGGGGCACCTGGGCACATGTACATAGATTAGTAGTACCAACCTTAAACTTTGTATACATATGACTTCGGAGTCGGCTGTGTCCTGTTCGGAGACGGAAGACGGTGACTTGTTCCTTTCTGTTTAGCATGTAATAGTCATCATGTGGTGGTGTTTGTGGCTTCCTGTAGGTTTTTATCATGTTTTTCTTCTGATTATAAGTAATTGGTATGTCTGGTTGCTCCATTTCAGTGCCCTCTTTGGCCAGATGGTCAGCTTTCTCATTGCCTGGTATCCCACAGTGGGAGGGAATCCATTGCAAAGTGACTCCATGTTGTAAGCCAATTTTTGACAAGGCATCCTTAAGGTCTGGTAGTTTGTTGCACTGAAGAGCCTCCAGTACTGATCTTGCATCTGTGAAAATTACTACAGGACATGTATCAATTCTGGAGTTTTTCAACTGCAGCAATAATTGCCCTAACTTCTGCATCAAAGTTGTTGCAGTATTTACCAGTGGGTATGGAAATCTTGTCAATGGTGTTGTTTGGATATTCAATATATGCTCCTGCCCCTCCATTCTTTATGGCATTATGTGCAGATCCATCTGTATACACACGTATCCAGGTGTCACATGGATATTTGTCATCTAGAACACTAAGTGTGGCTGTTGATCTTACAAGACTGCTCTGCATCTCACCATTCTGCACACCTTTCACTTCAGTCTGAATAGTTATTTGTGTATAATCTGCTTCTTTCCATGGTGTATGCTCTGGTACAGATGATAATGGAGCGACTACAGTTGGAAGGTCAGGTATCAGCTTTACGCATACGCTTGGCCTGATGAATGAAGCTGCTTCTTTTAAGCCGTCCTAATGCCAAGTTATTGAATCTCTCCTTCAGGGGATGGATTACAGAGCTAAGGAATTTTTCTCCCATGGTCATGACCTTTGTGTCTCTACGTTCCTTTAGCGCTTGAACACCAACTATTTTCTGCATTTCTACTATTGGTGTGGACCTCATGGCACCTGTGATAATCCGTAGTGACTGATTTTGAACCTTGTCTAGATTATGCAGCGTAGTGTTTGATGCTGTGCACCAAGATGTTGAGCCATATTCTAAATTGATTGGCCTGTAGCTGGAGGCAGTATCACTGTTTTTCCCTGGTTTTAGCAGTGGTACCATGCTTGCTTCCTTCCAGATTTGAGGTAACTTACCTGTGCTCCAGCACATATTGAAAATATTCAACAGCTTTCCCATTGCTGCCATTTCCAGGTTCTTGATCATTTCATTGGACACTCCATCTGGTCCTGGTGATTTCCTTGGTTTCAGTTTACTAACTGCTAGGTCTAACTCACTGCGTGTGATTGGTGCATCCATGACCTCCACTTTTCTGACTTGTTCCTCCTCTTTCTGTGGCTCGATGCACACTGTACGCTCCTTCTCTGGATGGATATCAATGTTGCAGTCCTGTGCAAACATGCGAGCAAAGTGATCTGCTACCTGCTTACCTGTAAGAGTTTTCCCATCCTCTATTAGTGTAACCTTTGTACTTCTTCCAGTACTCTCATCATTTAACTGTTTGATTAGTTTCCACAGTTTCCTTCCATCCTTTTCAAAGTTTAGGGACTCTGTTTTCTCTCTCCAACTTTCCTGTCTGGCTTGCAGCTTTGCTCTCTGAAATTTGGCCTTAGAATGTTGGTAATTATTGTGGTGTTCTTGGCATGGTCTATTTTCTGCTTGCTTTTGAGCTGCTTACACATCATCATGGAGTTTTCCCAGCTCACTAGACTAGTATGGTTTATAGTCCCTGCGAGCTCCTCTGGGAATGGTTTCACGAGCGGCCTGAAGGATACAAGCATTGAATTCCTTCACTATGCTGTTAATATCCTTACCTTCTATGGACAGCTGTCCCACCAGGATACCTGTACGATGTCTGTACATTGTCCAGTTTGCTTTTTTATAGTTCCATCTGGGGAGAGGGTTACTGGTGTTAAGGAGTTCATTTTCTATTGTCAGGAAGACTGGTCGATGGTCGCTACCTCCAAGTTGTTTTCCAACTTCACGTGTAATGTTCCACTTCAGATCTGGAGAGTGGAATGCCAGATCTGGTGTTGATTTTGTATGCCACGCCCTTGAGTAAAATGTTGGGGCATCCATTGGCTGGTTGATCAGGAGAAGTCCATTATCATCCTGCCAGCTCTCAACTTCCTCTCCTCTCTTGTCTATGTGGTCATAGCCCCAGCTCTGGGAATGACTGTTAAAATCACCACAGACCATCAGTCTCTCTTTGTGTGGGATTGTTCCTAAAGCAAGTGGGCGTAAATAAAGTGATGAATTGTTTCTAAAACTGGGACAAGTTGGGGTACAGTCCAGTTTTTTTTAAGTCCTGCTATGCTAAATAATAATTGCAATGATGAACAAAAGAAAAGGTATTTAAAAAAAAGCTGAAATGTTTATGAAGTAAAAGCATAGGCAATATCTGCTAGGTCTTTCCATGAAGTTTTTTTTTGACTTTTTAAAGTCTTGCAAAGTCATTAGGCTAATTTTCAGTGACAGCTTAGTTTCTCTAGTGAAAGAGTTTCCTGTGAATTCTTCTTCATCTTTCCAAGCCATTAAGACTCACTGCTGCAGATAAAGTTCACCCCCATTCCTCTTTATTCCTCCAGTTGGTGACGCCAATTTCTTTTATATCCTCTTCTGTGTTGTCTTTCCATCTCTGTCTTGGTCTACCCCTTGGTCTTGTTTCCTGTGAATACATCTCATATTTTTTTTCCTTCTCAAAAATTACAGATGAGATCTGCAGCTTCATGAAGATAAAGTACTTGGGTATTTTATGATGTAATGTAGTTTCTGCTCACACTTGAAAAGGTTATATATATCCTTTTATACAGATACTACGAGAGGTTTCATGTGGTGACATGAGACTCACTGCAGTGGCACTGTCACACTCAGGCCGCATGCTTTTTGCTGGCACCATGAAAGGCACAGTATGGTCAGTGAAGTTTCCATTGACTGCTTCTGGTGACTGGGCAGAGTTTCAAGCTCATGAAGCATCTGTATCAAAGGTAGGAATCTTTTCTTTTTTTTTTTTTGCAAGGGACATCCCTTCTGAAGGGTTGGAACACTTGGTTGAATTCATTCAGGCTCTTCAAATAGTTACATGGAAGCAAATATGACTGTGCTGAGGAAGTGGCATGGTCATCGGAGCCTGGCTCACCTTCTTTTATTGCTCCAGGAAGTAGCTGTATTACCCATAGTTAGGGTGGAGATCAGTGTGTTTTCTGTGACACATCTGTTTTGCCCATAATTAGGGTGGAGACCAAAAAAGGTAGACATTTTTATGTGTTCACATCAAAAAGGCAGAGATCTGTGTGTTTTCCCACCAAAAGGGTAGAGATCCATGTATTTCCCCCATCTAAAGGGTAGAAATCCTTATGTTTTCACATCTGAAAGGTAGAGATCCATTTATTTTCCAACCAAAAGGATAGAGATCCTTTCCTTAATACAACATTTGAGTCTCAGTTATTCATTTGACATGAAGTTTAGGAAAGTCACATAAATAGATTTCATTTCACTTATTAATCTACATTTAATTTTTTAAGTTTCAGGAAGATGGAAGTGAAATATCAGACATTTGCTTTAACATGTTTGTATGAAGACAGAAGTCAAAATGACACATTTGATTTGGTGTTTTGTTACATGGAAAAGTTTCTTATACTTGCTGTAACTTTTGTTCCATAGCTTAATGCATTGAATATATACATAATTTCACATGTTGTGTGTAGCAGAATGTAGATAATTGTCTAGAGTCTAAATTATCATAAAATTATAAGGAAGAACTTCATAGTTAACAGCAGCATTAGAGGGAGAAAGTAATTAAAGAAGAACAGAAAAAGATGGATTACTTTCTAGATATAATTTACATTTTCACAGTTAGTTCTTGTGTTAAAATTACTCTTTTCACAGATGAAAATTGCATTTGATGACAGATACTTGGTGAGTGTTGGTGAAGATGGAACTGTGTGTGTTTGGAAGATCTTTGACAAGGAGGGGCGTGGCTTGAAGAGAGATGAGGAAGTTTCATGGTCAGATGAGATGCTTATTGCGAAGACTGACCTCCTTGAGAAGGTTGTATGAAGAATTTTTTCACCCTACAATTTCACATGAGAAAGTGTTTTTTTTTTAGTTAAGGCTCATTCACATGAATTATGAAGTCAGACCTGTGGTTCCCAACTTGTGGGCAGTGCATTATCAAGTTGGTATTTAACTGACATCTACTAAATAAAAACATTAAGGATTTCTGGCATTGCTTTTATCAACTTCCATCCATCCATCCATCCATCCATCCATCCATCCATGTCCTTGGTCGGTGATCAGTTAAGTAATCACCACCAAGTATGCCCTGTGGCATCATGCAGGGCACCAACAAATTCTCTCAATCTCTCATGGTCTGTAGCCAGTCTTTGTATTGTGCCCCAGGTGTGTTGCACGCTACTCACTTCTGCTTCTACAGTTCTTTGACAGGTTGCCTTTGGATGGCCTCTCCATCTTTTTCCTCTGATGTCCATCTCATGGCTGTTTTAGTGATGTTGCTGGGGTCTCTTTGGAGCACATGACCAATCCATTTCAAGCATTTTTTTTTTTTGGTATTATTTATCAGCTTACTTTCTACTACAAGCTATCAAATCACTGTATAATTATTTGTATGTTACGTATAAGCTTGTTAATGTAATTACCTTCTCCTAATATACATCAGCAGTATCAGGTACATTCAGTAACTTGTGAAGGAACATACTCTGTTCACAGAATGGTATAATATCTGAACTGGGCCACCGAGTGGAGCAAATGAAGGAAGAGAGTGATTATCAGCTTCGACTCAAAGATCTTACTTATAATGATAAGATGACAGAGCTGACAGAGACATTCATTAAAGAGATGGAATTGTTGAAAACCAAGAATCAGGTACCTTGTTGATTATAATTTAATTTTTCACCATTTAAAATCCCTCCCTCCATCAGTGTACTTCCTGCAGTGTGCCCCCTCTTCCCACAACTCTCACTCTCTCTCTCTGTCTTCCTCTGTCTATCCTTTTTTTTCAATTTCAGTTGTTCTACTAAAGTACTTTAGTCCTTTTCTTGTGCTCTACACAGTCAGTTAGACAGTTCTATAAAAAAGATTGCTTAAGAACATCATGCCCATGTTCTTTTGTCAGTTCTTGTTCCACTGTCTCTAACCAATTCAGCATTACTCCTTTTGTTTATGACCTTATCATACCACACTTCAATAGGAATGAGGGCATTATGTCAAAGAGATGATGCTCTTAGAGTCAATAAACAGTAGATAGTCAAGATATCCTGTTTCTGTAGCAGTCTGATAGTTTTTTACCAGATAGGGTTGCTGGCCCTATTTAAGAGTAATGTTCTAAGTGTACAACTCTATGGAAGTGAATGCTGGAAAATCACCAAAACCATAGAAAACAAGTTGAATTCTTTCCAGACTAAATGTTTATGAAGAATTAAAAAAATATTTTGGCCAAACACCATAAGAAGTAACATCTTGTTGGCAGAAATGCAGATGAAGCCACTGACAACAATTATTGAGGAAAACGCTGGCTCCGAATGACTGACAACTCACTACCAAAAATAACACTAAGATGGACACCACAGGGGAACAGAAGTAAGGGTAGACCAAAAGTAACATGGAGAAGAACAACAGAAAGGATGTTGAGCAATAGAGGGCTCACCTGGGCAAGAGCAGAAAAAAAGGCGAAGGACAGGCATTTGTGGAAAACCCTTGCAGAAGCCCCATGTGCCCTGGGCACTTAAGGTTCAGAGAGAGAGTCAAGATATTATTATTCATCTAGCCAGTTCTCATAGCAAACAGCTGTTGTGAGCATGCAAGAAACTCCCTATTCCAGAACTGCACAGCCTCCTATGTCATCAAAGGATGAGAGAGCACATATATCACTTCCTTTCCAGTAAAATGCCTGTGCTAAGAGACCTTTATCATGGCATCAACAGGAAAGAGCTTTAAACTCCATGTAACACAGGATACATTGGCAGTAATGTACAGCGCCCCTGGCCTCCATGCTGATATGCTAAATAAACTCCAGTGTTCTGTTTTCTTGTTATTGTTATTTTAAAATAAAATATAGGACTGCTTTTATATGTGAAATTAAATTCTGTAAATCTACAAGTTTATATACCTTTAAAGGTATAATCCCCATGTTCCATGCCATTATGGCATATTGGGAATACAGTGTTAGGCCTGTATTTCCAAAACCTTCAGCACATGAAAGTGTAATGTGGCCAGTATCGCTTCTGGCCTCATTTACCTTCCCAAATGTTTTGGTACTCATTTTTAGAGGTTTGGTGGACCCTACGACCTTTTTGGTGTGGTGGATCAGAAAAAAATCCCCACTGCAGGGACTTGAACCCAGTACCACCGGATTAGTAGACTGAGCACCTGAGCACTCAACCAGTATTTCTTCTTCTGTTTCCGTAATTTAGCAGTCATGAAAGTATCTTTTTTTCTGTTCTTGATTCATTCCATGTAATCTGGGTAGGATTTTAAGTAGATCATTTCATGATTATGTCTCTGTACCATCTCTCTACCAGATGCCTGTGGTATATCTCAAAACTACTCAGGAAACCTGCATTGAAGTTTATCTGTATTACTATTGTCATCTTCTTCCTCTTTTTTTTTTTTCCCATTGGTTTTTCCATTCTAAGATGATTACCAGTATAGCGTTAAACAGAGGAACAATTTTTTATAAATAGGAAACTACGAGGTTTTGGTATGGTAAAGTAAGAGAACAAATATTGTAGGATTAAACCTCAAAAAAATCGTAGACAAAGCACTTTAGTGAGACGTGAGAGAAAGAAAAATCACAAGAGAATTACCTGGGGTGCTAGTTGGCTAAGTCGATAGTACGCTGTTCTCTCGTGGCTAGACGGCTGCTTGTCCTACCGGAGTCCGTGTTCGAATCCCAGGTAATTCTCTTGTGATTTTTCTTTCTCTCACGTCTCACTAAAGTGCTTTGTCTACGATTTTTTCGAGGTTTAATCCTACAGCATTAAACAGAAAGTCCAGAGTTACTGTAGAACAGCTTTATACAATTACTTGAAATGTTTTCTTCTTATGTGTTTGTTTATGCCATTAGGGATGCAGGGATATTCAGACACAATGGTCCAGAGTAAGGTGAGAGGCCTGGGTAGCTGTCATGTTATGTTTCCTCAATGTATCATTCACCCATCTATCCACTTTTCCCTTGGTTGTCCTCGCATCCTATATCCAGATGTTTTCAAGTAGTATGCACGTGCAGCTGGTTGTTCTGGATTCATGCATATCAAATGCCCAAACCACTGAACTCTGGTTTTTTTATGTAGTCCATGATAGGTGTAGTTACCACCATTTGCCAGATTATTTCATTTTGCACTTGATCCTTTCTTGTCTTATTTATCATTTTCTTAAGCATTTCATCTTGCATGATGTTATCTTCCTGTCATAGTATTTGGTGAGTGTCCATGTCTGGCATTGATAGCAGAGAATCTGGGTGAATATTGTTTGAAAGAGTTGTTTTTTTTTTTGGGTGTTTATGCCACTCACAATGCAGATGTGGGGTGTTACCTGAAACAGGTGTGAAATCTCTTTCATGTGATCATGATTCATTAAACAGTGCATTATTTTATGATGCTGACTCTGTGATATGCATCCTATTACAATGTTCCAGAACCTGTTAGGAGTAGTAACACATAATGTTAAAAAAATCGTGGTGCCTGTTGAGAAAATTAGTTATATTAAAAGCCCACCATCTGAAACGAGCAGTACTACTATGTGGAAGCAAATCATGGTCATTAACTAAAACAACACCGAGGGCATTAGAGGCAACTGAAATGTGGTTCCTATAGAGAATTAAATCCACAGACAACCAAAATAACAAATGATGAATGCCTGAGGAAACCCAGTGAGAAATAAACCTTAACAACACACAACGGCAGAGACAGTCAAGGTTCATTGGCCATATAAATGAGAAGAGGAGGGATAGAAAATATCACGACAACAGGGAAGATTAGAGTCTGGAAAGGAAAAGGTAGACCAAGAGAGAAAATCTTAGATGGCTTGACAAAATGGCATGGGGAGGGCACAGCAACAGAACTGATGAATAATGTGAAAGATCAAAAAACTGTGCCTCCAGGCGTGGCACGTGATGATGAGCATCTGAAAGAGCACTCACATTTATTTGGAAGCCTAGCACTGTTTGAGAGCAGTAATACCTGTTTCAAAACCTAGCACCAGTTTAGCAGCATCACATATTATACAAAGCCTAGCACCAGTTTAGCACCATCACATATTATATTAAGCCTAGCACCAGTTTAGCAGCATCACATATTATACAAAGCCTAACACCAGTTTAGCAGCATCACATAGTATACAAAGCCTAGCACCAGTTTAGCAGCACCACATATTATACAAAGCCTAGCACCAGTTTAGCAGCATCACATATTATACAGAGCCTAGCACCAGTTTAACAGCACCACATATTATACAAAGCCTAGCGCCAGTTTAGCAGCATCACATATTATGCAAAGC
This sequence comes from Achatina immaculata, assembly GCA_009760885.1. Taxonomy (NCBI): domain Eukaryota; kingdom Metazoa; phylum Mollusca; class Gastropoda; order Stylommatophora; family Achatinidae; genus Lissachatina; species Lissachatina immaculata. Next base: position 49,921,821 of record CM019720.1, on the reverse strand, counting down.
CTAGCACCAGTTTAACAGCATCACATATTATACATAGCCTAGCAATAGTTTAGCAGCATCACATATTATACTTCTTCTTCTTCTTCTTCTTCGTTCACTTCTACCACCAAAAACCGCACTGTGAACCTACTGAATTCACGCCTGTGGTCCTCGTTAGGTCCCGTGGTCCCCTGTGTGGTCCAAAATAGACCACACGAGATCCACGAGAGGACCACAAGGGGTTCAGAGTATCACAGTGCTTTAGCCTGTATTCTTGGTGGGTCTCGGAAGCGGGATTGCGTGACACCGTGGTTTTCATTGCACCAGTTTAGTCTCTCTCTCTGAACCTTAAGTGCCCAGGGCACATGGGGCTTCCGCAAGGGTTTTCCACAAATGCCTGTCTTTCGCCTTTTTTTCTGCTCTTGCCCAGGTGAGCCTTCTATTGCTCAACATCCTTTCTGTTGTTCTTCTCCATGTCTCTTTTGGTCTACCCTTACTTCTGCTCCCCTGTGGTGTCCATCTTAGTGCTATTTTTGGTAGTGAGTTGTCAGTCATTCGGAGCACATGTCCCAACCATCGCCAGCGTCTTTCCTCAATAATTGTTGTCAGTGGTTTCATCTGCATTTCTGCCAATAAGATGTTATTTCTTATGGTGTTTGGCCAAAATATTTTTTTAATTCTACGTAAACATTTAGTCTGGAAAGAATTCAACTTGTTTTCTATGGTTTTGGTGATTTTCCAGCATTCACTTCCATAGAGTAGTACACTTAGAACATTACTCTTAAATATCCTGATTTTCATATTTATGCTTAGTTTATTTGATTTCCATATATTCTGTAGCATTGCAAAAGCCTGGTTTGCTCTAGTAAGTCTGCTGTTGATGTCCTCTGTGCTGTCTCCCAGTTTAGTCTAGGGTTGGACTTTCTCACCGGAAGACCTCGACGTGTTTAGGATATCAGTGCATCCCCGCTGGGTGAGAGGCGGTAGCCCACCCAGGCCAGAGTTGGACTTTCTCACCGGAAAACCTCGACATGTTTTGAGATACCTGTGTATCACCGCCGGGTGAGTGGTGGTTGCCCATCCAGTCCAGGGTTGGACTTTCTCACCGGAAAACCTCAGCGTGATTAGGTTACGAAAACATCCCCGCCGGGTGAGAGGTGGTTGCCTATCTAGACTTCCCTGGTCCAGTGTCTCCGACTTCAGCATTTTGCGGTCGTGGCCGCTACCCTTCCTAGTTGTGACCAGGATGGAGCTTTTGTCCAGGAGGACGAATCCTCGCCACTAGTGACTTCTACCCCTGGGTTGAGCCGGTTTAGGCATTATCGCAGTATGGGCGTGTTTGGGACGGGACCGACCTCTAGGGCAGAGGTACTGTGACATGCATAGCCTTCAAGATTCACCCCTGCTATGAGCCAGTTTAGGCAAAATTCACCAGTATGGGTGTTTATCATTCGTTACCGACCTCTAGAGCGGAGGTGGCATGACATGTCTAGCCATCAAGTTCCACCCCTGGTGTGTGCCGGTTTAGGCATATTTCACCAGTGTAGGTGTATTTCGGACGTGGGCGGCCTCTAGAGCAGAGGTGCCGTGGTATAGCTCTTGTAGCGATACTACTGGACATACCGGTTAAACTTCACTTTCCACCACCTTTTTCCATCGGCGCCGCACAGCAACCTTTATTTCTTTTCCGCATTTACTTCCTTAACCGGGAGGAGCTTCACTCCACGCGCGGCATTTGAAGAGTCTCGCCAGCAGTGTCTTAACCTCTGGGACAAGCCGGTTCATGCATTTCACCCGATATGACTGCACTCAGGACGTGGCCGACCTCCAGACCAGAGGTGCCGTGATTTGACTGTTTGCTTCGCTTTATCCTTTCTACCACCTTTTCCGCAGTGATGCTGCGCGGCAACCTCATTTGCAAATTTCTTCATTGGCCAGGAGGAGCACCGCTCCACGCACGGCAGCTGAAGATCTCGCCAACAGCGTCAGATGAGCTACCAAACGTGCCACTCATCTACCCTAAGTAACTGGTTTTCAGGCGCCAGATATTCGCCCTCACCCCTTCTCCTGTCAGTTTAAACAGTTCTGCCACGGGAAGGCCAGGAGCTGGACTTGACTGCCAGAGGCTGTTTGTGGCGCGTTTGCAGTCCTTAGAACCACATATTATACAAAGCCTAGTTCCAGTTTAGCAACATCACATAGTATACGAGGGGTGTTCAGAAAGTAGTGCACGACATCGTTTTTTTTTTTTTTTCAGCTAATAATGAAGATAGAAGCATGAAATTTTGCACACTTTAAATGTGACATGTGCCGATTGTGTGAACCAGATTGCATCACAACCAGTCAAAGAATATGGCTGCCCTAACCGTTGAAATGGAGCGTGTTAGCAACTTGCAGTATAAGCAGCGAATTGTGATAGAATTTCTTGTTGCAGAGAAGGAAACTGTTGTGAACATTCACAAGCATCTGTGTGATGTGTATGGAAGTTTTGCAGTCGACAAGAGTACAGTTTGTTACTGGGTTCAGAGAATCAATAAGTGGAAATACGGAGTTGCATGATTGGCCACGCTGTGGACGTCCTGCCACAGCCCCCAAGGCAGAAATGTTGAAATGCACTGAGGACATTATTCTTACTGATAGGCATATCACTACTCAACAATTGGCCTTAAAGCTGTCAGTCAGCAATGGTAGTGCAAATGCAGTTATAAAAGCTCTCGGATTTTCTAAGTTTTGCACAAGATGGGTTCCTTGAATTCTCACAAATGACCATCGATTGCAAAGGAAAGCAATTTCTTCTGAATTATTGGAGTGTTTCAGTGCTGAGGGAGAGAACTTTTTGGCTAAGATCATAACAATTGACGAAACCTGGGCACATCATTTTGAACCTGAGACAAAAAGAGAGTCAATGGAGTGGCATCATCCGCAGTCACCACGAGGAAAGAAATTCAAGACAACCCCTTCAGCTGGAAAGGTCATGATCACAGCCTTTTGGGACATTGAAGGTGTGATTCTTGTGGATATTATGCCAAGAGAAGATTCTCAAGTTTACATTAAGACATTGAAAAAACTCAATCAGTGTTTTCGCAGAGTTCAGCCACACAAGAATCTGGAAGACCTGCTTCTTCTTCATGACAATGCATGCCCTCACACAAGTCTGGCTACACGGGAAGCAATCACCAAATTGGGTTGGACTGTACTACCCCATCCACCCTGTAGTCCCGATTTGCCACCCTCTGATTTCCATCTGTTTGGTCAACTTAAAGATGCACTCTGAGGGGTAAGATTTGAAGATGATGAAGGAATGATTCATGCAACGAAGAAACGGCTACATAATCAAGAGAAAATCTGGTACAGGCTAGGATTATATGCACTTGTTTCATGCTGGTGTAAAGCCATACAAGATGATGCAGATTATGTTGAATAATACCGATTTTTACATGACATATCCATGTATATTGTGTATAAATTAATGCTTTTTGAATAAACAGCTCCTGAGAAAAATGATGTGGTGCATTACTTTCTGAACACCCCTCATACAAAGCCTAGCAATAGTTTACAGCAGCAGTAAGTACTGCTATACAAATCCCAACACCAGGTGAGAGAAGCAGCACATATTATACAAAGCCAAGCACCAGGTGAGAGAAACAGCACATATTATTATACAAGCCAAGCACCAGGTGAGAGAAGCAGCACATATTATTATACAAAACCCAGCACCAGATGAGAGAAGCAGCACATATTATTGTACAAAGCCAAGTGCCAGATGAGAAAAGCAGCACATATTATACAAAACCCAGCACCAGTTGAGAGAAACAGCACATATTATTATACAAAGCCAAGCACCAGGTTAGAGAAGCAACACATATTGTTATACAAAGTCCAGCACCAGGTGAGATTATTAGCATCTACTTCTACACAAAGCCCAACATCTGTTGAGAGTGTCACTTATGTATACATCAAGCCATTTTCCTGGTTTTAAACAGATTATGAAGACTGACAAAGACAGGGAGGAGACAGAGCATGAAACATCTATTATGAAAATGGTGTCCGATCATGACTCGATTCTGCAAAATTTAGGTTTGTATTAGTAGGCATTTTGGTGAAACTAGTATGCCCATTAAATGAAATGTGGCGTTCATGATGGTGCATAAAAGTGAGGCTTTCTAGACTGAAGTAGTTAATTACTTCAAATTAAAATAAAACTACACATAAGACTGCATACACATTTCTGTAACCAAACAACACAGCTGCCATGTTGTACTGAGTATTGACACAGTGCCAGTTTTTTAGCATTTACAATTTAAAATTAGGAACTCCCCCGACTACACAACAAAACTATATGACTATAAAAAAAAAAAAGAAAACTTATTTACGCAGTAGGAGACTTAAGTAGTTAATGATGTATTTAGACATGAGAGTGTGCATTATTGTTTAAATCATTTTAATTCAGTTTTTAACAAAAAGTGAGATAAGTATTAAAATTCAGTTTATCTGAAAAAAATGTGATTGGCCATTTCATTTTTGTGTGTTCTTCCATAAGCTTTTGTTGCAGTACAATATATATATATATATAAGTCGTCTGCATGTCCCTTGTGGAACTTTGCCTCCCTAACAGCTCTCCTGTAGGCCTCTTGGTTGTAAGCAAGATGCCCTGGTGCTGATGCGTCCATTCACAGATCATCAACATCTTGCAGTCTTCTTCGCCTTGGTCATCCTCTCTTTTTCCCCATTATGTACTTTTCCAAGACTGTCTTCTCTAAATTATCATATTTAATATGTCCAAAATATTTCACACACACATGTCACATGCACATATATTCATTCATTCATTTGCATGTCCCTTGTGGAACTTTGCCTCCCAAACAGCACTCCTGTAGGCCTCTCGGTTGTGAGCAAGATGGCCTGCTGCTGCTGCATCCATTTGCAGATCATCAATGATGTCTTGCAGCCATCTTCGTTTTGGTCTTCCTCTCTTTCTTTTTCCCATTATGTATCCTTCCAATACGGTCTTCTCTAAATTATCATGCACATATATACATAAATATTTTTTAATTCTTCAAGGACTATAACTAATATTAATGTATTAAATCAGTAATCAGTATTTTAAATTCATTAAACTTTGACATGGAACTGCAATGCTAACATTGATCAAGGAGTCCTTGACAGATGGTTGAAAAAGCTTAACGATAAATTGTGTGGCTGATATAACTGAAAGATGTGTGTGAATTACCATGTGTCTAGTTTGATTTGATTGTGCATCTGCTGAGTTGCTTTAGCAGTAAATGTTGCATATAGTACTTGTAAAAATAAAATGTTTGCATTACTGTTCTTCACAATAATCTTTTATGAGTAGATTTTGCAGATTTCATTCAGTTAGACTCAGGGATTTCTGGATGGATAGTACTGTGGTGTTTTAGCACAGAAAAGATGACCATGGTAATGAAATGAGACATTAATCAGGGTCTGGTGAGCCAAGCACCAGGTTAGAGAAACAGCACATATTATTATACAAAGCCAAGCACCAGGTTAGAGAAACAGCACATATTATTATACAAAGCCAAGCACCAGGTTAGAGAAACAGCACATATATTATACAAAGCCAAGCACCAGGTTAGAGAAACAGCACATATTATTATACAAAGCCAAGCACCAGGTTAGAGAAACAGCACATATTATTATACAAAGCCAAGCACCAGGTTAGAGAAACAGCACATATTATTATACAAAGCCAAGCACCAGGTTAGAGAAACAGCACATATTATTATACAAAGCCAAGCACCAGGTGAGATTATTAGCATCTACTTCTACACAAAGCCCAACATCTGTTGAGAGTGTCACTTATGTATACATCAAGCCATTTTCCTGGTTTTAAACAGATTATGAAGACTGACAAAGACAGGGAGGAGACAGAGCATGAAACATCTATTATGAAAATGGTATCCGATCATGACTCGATTCTGCAAAATTTAGGTTTGTATTAGTAGGCATTTTGGTGAAACTAGTATGCCCATTAAATGAAATGTGGCGTTCATGATGGTGCATGAAAGTGAGGCTTTCTAGACTGGAGCAGTTAATTACTTCAAATCAAAATAAAACTACACATAAGACTACATACAAATTTCTGTAACCAAACAACACAGCTGCCATGTTGTACTGAGCATTAACACAGTGCCAGTTTTTAGCATTTACAATTTAAAATTAGGAACTCCCCCGACTACACAACGAAACTATATGACTATAAAAAAAAAAAAGAAAACTTATTTACGCAGTAGGAGACTTAAGTAGTTAATGATGTATTTAGACATGAGAGTGTGCATTATTGTTTAAATCATTTTAATTCAGTTTTTAACAAAAAGTGAGGATAAGTATTAAAATTCAGTTTATCTGAAAAAATGTGATTGGCCATTTCATTTTTGTGTGTTCTTCCATAAGCTTTTGTTGCAGTACAATATATATATATATAAGTCGTCTGCATGTCCCTTGTGGAACTTTGCCTCCCTAACAGCTCTCCTGTAGTTCTCTTGGTTGTAAGCAAGATGCCCTGGTGCTGATGTGTCCATTCACAGATCATCAACATCTTCCAGTCTTCTTCGCCTTGGTCATCCTCTCTTTTTCCCCATTATGTACCTTTCCAAGACTGTCTTCTCTAAATTATCATATTTAATATGTCCAAAATATTTCACACACACATGTCACATGCACATATATTCATTCATTCATTTGCATGTCCCTTGTGGAACTTTGCCTCCCAAACAGCACTCCTGTAGGCCTCTCGGTTGTGAGCAAGATGGCCTACTGCTGCTGCATCCATTTGCAGATCGTCAATGATGTCTTGCAGCCATCTTCATTTTGGTCTTCCTCTCTTTCTTTTTCCCATTATGTATCCTTCCAATACGGTCTTCTCTAAATTATCATGCACATATATACATAAATATTTTTTAATTCTTCAAGGACTATAACTAATATTAATGTATTAAATCAGTAATCAGTATTTTAAATTCATTAAACTTTGACATGGAACTGCAATGCTAACATTGATCAAGGAGTCTTTGACAGATGGTTGAAAAAGCTTAACGATAAATTGTGTGGCTGATATAACTGAAAGATGTGTGTGAATTACCATGTGTCTAGTTTGATTTGATTGTGCATCTGCTGAGTTGCTTTAGCAGTAAATGTTGCATATAGCACTTGTAAAAATAAAATGTTTGCATTACTGTTCTTCACAATAATCTTTTAAGAGTAGATTTTGCAGATTTCATTCAGTTAGACTCAGGGATTTCTGGATGGATAGTACTGTGGTGTTTTAGCACAGAAAAGATGACCATGGTAATGAAATGAGACATTAATCAGGGTCTGGTGAGCTAAAGCTCATCTACATGATGTGCACCCTGTAATAATTTGTTGTAAAGCTACAGCTTGATCAGTGGACATGCTACCCATTGTGGCTTAGCTGTTGACAGAAGCACTTCTTTTTTTTTTAACTTGAGAGCTACAAAAACTGGTTGTGACTTGATGAGATAGTGTCAAGGTTGCATAGTGGTAATCCTTAGTTACTGTCTAGTTAACAAGCACAGTGTAGCATTTTAGCATTTGTTTTATAATTGGCAGAGATGTTCAACACAGGAAACTTTAATAGGGTGCATTAATATTTCCATTCATATATTCATTTATTTCTTCCAGTCTTTCTTTTTTTTTTTTCCTTCATCCTTGAGCAGCTGTTGAATTTAGCAGCTTGCTGAGACAAATTGCTAAAAACACATCTCTTTTCCTCTCTGTTCTTGTTCTTTATCTTGCCATCTGTCGGTTCTAAGAGCATATTTATCTTCTTCTAGGTTGTCTAGAGGACTATAAATCTTTAACAAAAGAAGTATGAAGAAACATAAGAAAAGACAAAAAAACAATATATACAAGATTGTTGTGAAAGAATAGAGGGACACCAGAAGTGTGGAAGAGATAGTGAAATGTTTAAAGAAATGAAGACATTGATGAGAAATGTCACACCTAAGCTAAATGTAATTTGTGACAAGATGGGGAATACCTTGACAGAGACAGAGGAAATTCTAGAAAGATGGAAGGAATATTGCAGAGGAATGTATGAAACAGTTGACTGTGAAAGCAAAAATCAACAGTATGAATTATTATTGGAGGAGAAAGAACCCGCACCAACAATAGAAGAAGTTTTATGGGTAATAAAAAATCTGAAAAATGGCAGATCACCAGGATGTGATGAGATAACAGCTGGACTTATTAAAGCAGGAGGAAAGGAATGTGCAATAATCTATCATGCACTATGTAAAAAGATATGGCATTCAGGTATTTGGCCAAAAGAACGGAAAAGAACTCTATTCATACCACTGCCAAAAAAGGGTAACCTGAAATTATGCACAAACTACAGAATTGTTGCCCTGATTAGTCATGCCAGTAAAATTCTGTTAAAAATCATAATGGGTAGACTTTGTAAGAAAATAGAAGTCAGTATGGTCCAATCTGGTTTCAGGCAAGGAAGAGGATCAAGAGATCATATATTCAATATAAGATTAATAATAGAGAAGTGCAGAAAGTTTAATGTGAATCTATATTTATCTTTTATAGACTACTCAAAGGCATTTGATTGTGTACAACACCAGAAACTGTGGGAAATAATGGAAAAAATGGGATTTCTAACACATTTGATACAATTAACATCACTGCTGTATCTAGACCAACAAGCAGCAGTAAGAATAAATGGTGAAACAACAACTTGGTTTGACATAAAACAAGGGGTTCATCAGGGGTGCATATTTTCGCCTTACTTATTTAACTTGTATACTGAAAATATAATGAGGAATGTTAGAGAAGATGTAAACAAAGAATATTATGATGCCATAACAATTGGAGGTTATGAAATACCAGAGATTAGATATATTGATGACATAGTATTACTGTTTACAACACAAAAAGAAATTGAAAAACTGATTATGTCAGTCCGTTAGAACAGCGAAGAGCAAAATATCCATCTTAATGTGAAGAAAACTAAATTGATGACAACTGACAAAACAAATAAGGCAGCTGAAATATGTATCAATGAGGAAAAATTGGAAGAAGTGGAGAGTTTTGAATATCTTGGATCACTACTAACTAATATTGGAGATACAATGAAGGAAATTAAAAGGAGGATATCTATCACTCTTCAGAAAGTAAAACAACTAAAGAATCTGTGGAGAGGAACAGACAGAGCTACAAAAATAAGATTTTTAAGGGCATGCATCTTTCCCATCGCAACATATGCCTGTGAGACCTGGACACTTAACTAAACAGCTGAGAAACACATAAATGCCTTTGAATGTAAATGCTACAGAAGAGTTCTTCAGATATCATGGACACAAAAAAGAACAAATATATCCTCCATACTATAAGAACTTAATATTGAAGAAGGCTGGCTAGTAAAGAGGATTAAACAAAGAAAACTTAAATATTTTGAACACATTAAACATCATGATAATCTAGAGAATACCATCTTGGAAGGGTACATAATGGAAAAAAGAAAGAGAGGAAGACCGAGGTGAAGATGGCTGCAAGACATTGTTGATAATCTGCAAATGAACGCATCAGCAACAGGCCATCTTGCTTACAATCGAGAGGCCTACAGGAGAGCTGTTTGGGAGGCAAAGTTCTGCAAGGGACATGCAAATGAATGAATGAAGTTGTCTCGCCACCACTGTCTAGGTCTACCTTTTGGCGTTCCCCCTTTCATCACATCTTTATAGCCCATCTTCCACTCTGTACCATCATATCTCATTCAAGTGAAAACACGTTTTTCAGTCTCAAGTAGACAGCGTCTTTCCTTCTCCTCTGCACCCCACAACTATTTGTTACAGTAAGTCTCCAGACTTTACTGGCATACTTTCACTCAACATGTGCAAAGATACATTCATTATTTTATCACATTACATGGGTGAGTTCGTCACTGTGCTGCATTAGTGCAGTAATCTTGTTCTCAGCTGTATGTCTTCATTTCTTCAACCGCTAGAATCCTCAAACAACCAGAAACTGGTTCAGGAGTATGAGAAGTTTCAAGAACAGCAAGCTAAGACTGTGAAGATACAAGAAGATTATGAGAAAATGCTTACAGATGTTGAGGATAGCAAAGAAAAGGCACTGGAGGCACTGACAGATTATTATGAGTATAAGCTGCGGGAGATAAATGATAAGCTTGAACAGGTAAGGAAGTCTTTGCTGAAAATTTCTATTTAATAGATCAGTTATTGGTAATTTTGACTTAATAGGACAGAATAAAGATGTTTTTTAGAAGTGATAACAAATGTGTCATTAATTTATTAATTAATCACTTGTAAAAGATAAACAAAACTGAGCTCTCAGTAGAGGTTGGTGTATCTGAGAAGCTTATTCCTGCCATGCTGTAGAGCCACCAAAAGATCATGGTGTTAGTGCCCATATTTTCCTTCATCTTGTCAGGACATTGCAGGGTGATGAGGTCAGCATTACACCCGGATGCTTTTTTTCCCCCTTTCCCAGCTTCATAAGAAGCCAGGTTCCCATGTATACAGCTGGGGTACTGGGCTACTCAAGTTGAGAAAGAAAGCAAACCAGTGGCTGCACCACCCAAATGCATCTGGGATGCACTTGTCTGGGCTGGCAGGCTCCTGTGAGCATGGTGTTATGTTACTCCTGCTCTGACAGAGAGATACGAGGGGGAGCGAAATGAAAATCTTAAAAGTGCGATAACATTTTGAAGTGGCTGTCCTGAAAGTTGGTAACAGTGATAGGCATGGTTGGAATATTGACCAACAGGTGGCAGCACAGCACCGAACTGTTACATGGGGGCGGGGCACTGGTATAAAAATAGCAGCACCACTTGCAACATGCACCACAGAAGAGCAGCAATCTGTTGTTCATTTTTTAGGTAGTGAAGGGATCAAGCCCATTTGAAATTCATCAAAGAATAGAAGTGCAGTATGGCAACGCATGTCTGTCACTGCAGCAAGTGTACGAATGGCATGGGAAGTTTTGAAAACGGCATTAGTTCTGTGACATTCTCCTCCATCAGGTCAGGCACTCAGAGTTATGAATCCAGAGCCCATTGCAGCAGTGGAAGCCATGGTGAAGGATATTGATAAAAAAAATATTTAAGGTTTTCGTTTGACTCTTCCTTGTATATTTCTTTTTTATTGTGATGCTTTCTGAGAAGTATGTCTCTTGGAGATCTGTCTGCAAATTATCTCTTAGATCTGTCTTGGAATTTTAATAAAAAATCAATTCACATCTGACATGATGCACCTTAGGTCTCTCAGGCAATTAATAAAAATCAGTTCACATTTGATATGGATCTCTTAGGATTTAAAGAAAACTAGTTTCCATCCAGTATGATGTCTGTGTTGAAAGATCGTTATCAAAGTTATTGATACAGAAAAGTGCAATAACAAGTAGAATAGAATTAGTAACATTCACTTTACAAATCTGATTTAGTGGCATGTAACATTTGAAGGACAAAGTGAATTTCATACATAACAGAGAGACAAAATTTATATACATATTAGAGAACTACAAGAAAAAAAAATTAACACCAAACATTTTATAATTAAGACAAAAAAATGTACTGTAACAGGTACACAGAACTGGGGTAATTTGTGACAGATAGACTAACCTGGGTTAACAGATAGATTTATGATAATCTGTGGTGCAGTAATGTGCCTCTCACATCATAGCATTTAGTAGCAGAATGAGATAGCTGAGGTTTTGATGCAAGAAAAAATGACAGGTGCACCCTAAAGCTTATACATATTTAATTTCTGAAAGGAAGGAAGTCATGAGCTGGACCTGAACTGAGATACAATGAGTGCTCGTATTTGTAAAGCTTCCATGTGAGATTTTTCCATCAGCTGTGAGGCCTGGGAAAGACTGTGCCAAATGTAAGACAACTTAACATATGAATGAATCATCATTTGAGGAGGGAGAGAAGGCCAAACTTGAAGGCAGAAAATACAGATAGAGAGAGACTAAAACTTACAGTACAAACATGGTTGTTACTGTGGTCCACCATCCCAGTGGAGTTCTAAGATAGCATCAGGCATGAGAGAAGCTGCCTATGGGAAATGATTCTTGGCAACACTCACAAATAGCTTATATTTGCCCACTTCGGAACTGTCTTCCAAAATTCAGTACTTCATTATTGTTTGATAGCATCATTATCAGTCCCAAACAAATGCAGTATTTTCTCTGCAGGCAAACAGTGAAAATCGTCAGATGGTCAAAGATAATGAGGAAATGAAGAGACTGATAGAGGAAGATTGTGACAGGGAACTGCTTGACATTAGGCACCAGTATGAGAAGAAGCTGATGGGTGAGAGAGACACAAACTTTAAGCTCAGAGGAGAGAATGGAATCATGAAGAAGAGGGTAGGTCTATTCAGACAATTGTTTTGCTTATAATTATTCACACTGTAGTATTTGAATAGAACTTTCGGTGTCTTCAGGTAAAGTGAACTGAACAGTTGTTTTATTCATCACATTTCTTATTATGTAGAAAGAAAAATGTTCTATATAGTCTTGACAGCACATTATATAAATATCAAGAGATTTGTGTGTTAAACATGGATGTTCTGGTGTTAGACCAATACCAGGAACCTCTACCCCGAGGCCTACTCAAACCTAACTGTCAGGCCCTTTGATCAGAGTGATTTTTTTATGAGTCTTTTCTTTAAAATGTTTCTTATATGGTGGGAAATATGGGTGTATGTGTGTGCATGCATTAATACACAGGCAGTGGCTTAAGTCATTACAACAATCAACATTTCACAATCACCTTCATCTGTGTCTCTGGGCACATGGGCAGGCATCCAGGGAAATGAGAGAGCTGACAGGCTAGCCGGCTCTGCCATCATCACAGGTGGGCAACCACTGGGTTGAGCTGATGTTGTTAATGCTCTCAGAGAGAGAGAGGCAGAGTGGAGTACTTCAGCGGCAGGGAATCTACATCGCTGCTTAGACTGAAAGAGCTGGAAATACAGATCAGCACAGCCAGGAATGAGAGGCATACTGGACATGCAAGATAACTTGTCAGCCAGCATAGGACAGGCACTATAATCTGCAGGATGCTGATGGATATGTTGAAGGGGGGGGGGGGAAATCTGAACACCTATGGACATGTCCAGAGTGCAGACCATAAACCATAAAACATAGTGTTTAGAAGTTATGTATGAACATTTTGAAAATTTATATTTCATAAACAGGTACACAATTTAAATTTTGTTTGTCATATTCACTTTTGCCCCCTGGCATCTTTGCATCTCTAGAAATTAAGAATATGGCTTGAATATGGAAGCCCATGATTGTAATTATTTTTTTTTGGGCTCAGAAAAATCTGAAACAAAAACAAATTAGACTCATATTGTAGCCTGGATGACTTTTCGATTTAGTGTTTATTAATGAATGTTCTGTGTTATATCATGGAAAGATGAGCACAGCTAAAAATTGTGTAGCAGCTTCATAGATTTGATTATGTTTTTTTTTTTATTTTGGTGACTCTTAATTCCAATAATATATCAGATATCTTGCAGAATAAATACTGTCTTATTTTTGCTCACTAGAACAATGCTCTGCACAGAAACAAGAAATTAAAATCTTGCTGTTTAACACTTTCGTCCTGAAATAATTTTCGTGCTCTGCCAGAATAAATTTTTATTTTAAAAAAATTTAGGCAGAAAGGAACTGGAATGAAGTTACACCATAATTTAAAAATATAGGTTGAGTTAGGAATATGCTACTTTTCATTTTACTTAGACTTTGCCTGAATATCACTCTGAGCACTGATTTGCATAGGTGTGGAAAATCTACCAACACTGCCAGTGTTGTTTTCAAGCGCAAAAGTTAATGTGCAAAAAAAAAATTAATTCAGTAGTCACAGGTGCTACAGTCAGTCATTTGTGTGTCCCTTACAGAACTTTGCCTCCCTAACAGCTCTCCTGTAGGCCTTTCAGTTGTAAGCAAGATGGCCTGCTGCTTGCTAATGCATCCAATTGCAGATTATCAATGATGTCTTGCAGCCATCTTCGCCTTGGTCTTCCTCTCATTCTTTTTCCCATTATGTACCCTTCCAAGATAGTCTTCTCTAAATTATCTTGACATTTAACGTGTCCAGAATATTTAAGTTTTCTCTGTTTAATCCTTTTTACTAGCCAACTTTCTTCAGTATTAAGTTCTTGTAGTATGGATGTATTTGTTCTTTTTTGTCCATGATATTTTAAGAACTCTTCTGTAGCATTTACATTCAAAGAAATTTATATGTTTCTCAGCTGTTTTGTTAAGTGTCATAGGTGCTACAGATAATTTAAATAGACATCTGTGCAAATACAGCTAAAACTGTCCAGTTTATTGTGACAGATTTATGTTTTGCTTTCCCCAGTTCAACACTCTATATAAAGATATTGATGACCTTAAAGATGAAATTAAGAAGCTTCGGACAGATGCTGTCAAAATGAGCAAGGTCATCAAAGGTTTGGAGACAGACATTCAGGTTTTGAAGAAGGAGATACAAGACAGAGAAGATGCTATTCAGCACAAGGTAGAACACCATTTTCCTTAAGCAGCACATTGTTACATTTCAGTAGTGTGCTGCAGTGCAGATCTTATGACACTCCTCTCCATATTTTCTTATCTTTGGGTGTCATTTTTTAACCATGCCTACCTTATCACTGAATTTTTTGTTTTTCATTTCCAAGTGATTTTTCCCAAACCTGTCTGACAGTGTTGGTATTATTGATATATGAAGGAGAATCAAACAGTAAAATCAGTGTTCTTGTCACATAGGCAATCAAGGCTATGGCAGGTTGATATTTATGGAGTTGAAGTTTGAGCTGTTACCACATCCTGGCTACAGCCCCGATCTGGCACATTGTGACTTTCATGTCTTTAGACCTTTGAAAGATGCTTTTGCAAGGTCACCACTTTGAAAGTGATGATCAGATATAGGAAACTGTGCATTCTTGGCTACTGGAATGACCCAAAACATTCCTCTCTGCAGGAATCAGGAAGCTTGTGGACAGATATAAATTGTTTAGTGAATGATATGGGGGCTTTTTTACTTTTTGATCCTCCCTCATATATGATAACAATGGTCTTACTTTTTGATCCTCCCTCATATATGACAACATTGGTCTTACTTTTTTATCCTCCCTCATATATGACAACATTGGTCTTACTTTTTTATCCTCCCTCATATATGACAACATTGGTCTTACTTTTTGATCCTCCCTCATATTTGTAACCTTTTACTTTTTTTTCTTGGCATGTTCTCATATCCAGTTATGCTGATAACATTCTATCATGACTTTCATCATGATGTGCAAGAGCATCATCAAAGAGTTGTCCTCTGTAGTAACAGTCTGCTAGGTAAGATTCATCACAATATGGGTACCGTGTCATTTCAGACTTCACTTTATTGGCTGTTGTGACATGATGTGTTTCCTGGGATACAGGATCTTCACAGGCTACAATTCACTAGCCATCACAGCATCAAATCAGATGCATCTCGCATGTTTTATCATTTCAGTGAAATCAGTTTATTGCCTTCTTCTAAATGTCCAGAACATGGAGTAACATTTTGATGTTTCTCTCTGCAAACAGTGTGTTCTCCATTTCTCCCTTCTTTTATAAAGGATTTCTCCCTAGTTCCCACTAGATTTCTTTTAAATTCACATCTATCCTGTTTATCCTTTAGATCTTATAATGGGTGCAACTTGTTTTATCCTTTAAATGTTTTAATGGGTGCATGGGCACGCTCTTTGTATTAAATATATTTCCCTTATATATTTCTCTTATTTTGTCTGATTTGCATAAACATTGCTTGTTTTTTAACTAAAAATGTAATTCTCCTTGCATCATAGCTTCATAATCCCCTTATGTGGTGTTCAGGTCTGGTCTATATTCTGTAGAATATGGATAGAGTCTCAGCATTCTTCTACGGATGCTCCATAATATTACCAGTGAGAAATGTCCTCCTTTGTAATGGTACTTGTAGAAAATTCAGCATTGTCCTCTGAGTTTAGGAGAATGGGCAGAATTTTAGACGGTCACTTCTTGACAGATTTCATCACTGGAGAAAGCCACATACTCAGCTGTATATGCTTGTAACAGTAGATGATTGTAATAAAAGGAGGCAGAAGAAGAGCATCTTGCTAATTAACCCTAGATAATAGCAGTAACAATAAACAGTACGTTGTTTAGTTTTTGCATTTTTTTTTTGGCTGTAAAATGTTTACTTGGAGCAAGCATGAAGATTAGCAATATTGTTGTTGCTGAATTGTAAGCACAGACTTAGATCTGTTACAGCTGATGTCTTGGTGAAAGTTCTTGTAACAGAGGTTACAAGAGTTATAGTATGTTTATTTAATTTTTATAGAGCAGGCCCAATAACCAAGTTGCTTGGCCACCTCTGCTACCATAAGCCAGGCTGCAGTAACACAGCATCTCTACTGGGTGAATTTCACAGACCACACACTGAAAAAGAGAGAGAGAGAGAGAGAGTAAACTCTAATTACTGTCCTCAGTGAGATGCAGTATGAAAGTTTGCAGGTTTCATTCTGTGTGTTGGATCAAAATTAAAACCAAAAAAATGCACCATTCTTCAAACACTTTATGCCACAGGCAAAAAAGAAAGAAAAAAGAGTTGTAAAAATATGTCATGTTAAACTTCCAGTGCTGTAGGGTACAAAGTTTTAAGAATGGTCACTTTCTGTGGGTCACCCATTGAAAAGTGATGTTCTGGAAAGTAAATATACTATAAATTTATTGATGAAAACAAATTGAAATCTTCTGTATGTATTTACGCCATTGATACTTAGTAACAGTATATGTGAGATAACTGTTATGTTTTCAGAAAGGGCATTTGTTGTGTCTCCTTGTGAACTGTCCCATACTCGGCAAAGGCCCGGCATGTGGACTGTGCAACTTGTGACGGGGGGGAATTATGGGAGAAAAGGCTGTGCGAGTTAGTCTACGTTTGGATGTGAAACGAAAAGGAAGGCTTTTGTATCGTTATGTCATGAAAATGGATGTTATATGCTTACAGGAGTCTTTGATGGATGAAAGGACAGGCCATATGGCAGAGGTAATCTGCTGACTGTCAAATTATCATTATTATCATCTGGATCTTAAACAACAGACTTGCTTGATGTCTGTGCCTGTTGTTGCCAATGTGTGGTAGCAGGAGCCTGGATGAGAAGTAAATCTGAAACAGTGTTTAACTAACCCAGAAGCTGCTGTAGAGAACTGGGATTCTGTGTATAACAAACCCAGTAGTAACCCTTAGAATCATGATTTCAAGTTGAATGTACCACTTGATATTTGCATGCGCACAAGTCAGCACAATGATACGACACAACCTAACAAAATGTTATCCTAAAGCAAAGTCCCTTAAGCACACTGTACACACCAACAGTACAGACTGCAAAGAAGGCAGCACACATACGCCTTTAACTTTTCATAGGAAACATTTCTTTTGTACTGACTAAAATCATCCTTTCTCCTACAGGAAAGAGTTATTTTTGACCTGAAGCAAAAAAACCAGGAACTTGAGAAGTTCAGGTTTGTTCTGGACTACAAGATCAAGGAACTGAGAGAGCAAATTGAGCCCAGAGAGATGGACATCAAAAATATGAAGGAGCAGATTCAGGAGGTATGTTTTGGACATATCAGACATATTCTTTAGAACTTGTTATCTTTCGTGAAATAGTTTCTAGTATTGCTAATTTTAAGTGCTTTCTAAGCCAGCTAAGGTTTCTCTGTTTTTTAAAACTTTTATACTAATCAGAGACAACAGGCATTTCATTCTGGTTTATAGTCGTTCTGATTTATAGAGTGTGAAGGAGTTAAAAAAAAAAGTGAGTGTAGCAGAAATACTTGGAACGTTACACCCCAGACACTCCTGATGCGAGGACAGTGAAGAACACTTTTGGATGGCAACTGGCAAACTTCCAAGACACCACTGTTGACATTGACAGGAAGTCAACAGACACAACAGTGTAGCGAACAGATAACAAGTGTTTATTAATGAGCAAAATGAGGGTGAAGTATATGATAATGAGGAAACTTCTGCCACAAGGCAGTGACAAAACATACACAAAGAACACAGCTTCCCAAGCAAGAACTTGTTTGCCATTGAGAAGAGAGAACTAAGTTGAGAGAGAGAGTAACTATCAAAATTCATACTTACAAATTCACAATGAATCGCCACACAAACACATCATGCACAGTCTGCTACAACTTGAAATGAGAGACACTAAACTAATTGCCCTAAAAAAAGGACAATGAAGGTAACTGGCTACATATTGGAAACACTGTACAATTAGGACTCTATCTGGCCTAACAGCTTGCTAACAATTATGTCTAACTAGACTGAAACTGTCTGAAAAACTGACTTCACATCCTGTCAAACTCTCTAGTTCTCCAATACTCATTCTCAATATCAGTATCTGGCTCTGCCTTTATCTTTAACCCTGAAAAATTAGTTTTTTAAAAAATTCTTCCCACTTTCTAAAACCCCCCGTGCAACTTACATTTTCCATTCGCTCAAGTCGCATGAAAAAACTGTTTTTGACTTTCTCCTGCAAATTTCGTGCAGCCGTAAACGTCTCATTGATTGTGCCCTGTCACCTTAACTTTTGGCACTAAGTTATTTATTTTTTAAGTCTTCCCATGAACAACAGGTCTATGATTTAAGAACTTTCTATCAAGGGGACCACACTTACTTTACCCACTTTTAACTAGTTGTTTCCTCTTTTACTGTGGCCATTCTGCCACAAGCTGAGCTAGATCTATTACTGGAGATACAAGTGGAGAGTTGAAACATTCTTGATTGGCTGTGGTTCACCAACCCTGGTGCATGTCAGCTGTGTGTCAGTGGCTGCCAGATTGGAGACCGCCTTCATCCCCTTGTCAGCATTAATAAGTGTTCTTAATAGACTGCTTAACAGAATATTTCATTCAGCAGTGCTGTCAGTTTCACTCAGCTGTGCTATCAGTTTCATTCAGTATTGCTAATTTTAAGTGCTTTCTAAGCCAGCTAAGGTTTCTCTGTTTTTTAAAACTTTTATACTAATCAGAGACAACAGGCATTTCATTCTGGTTTATAGTCGTTCTGATTTATAGAGTGTGAAGGAGTTAAAAAAAAAAGTGAGTGTAGCAGAAATACTTGGAACGTTACACCCCAGACACTCCTGATGCGAGGACAGTGAAGAACACTTTTGGATGGCAACTGGCAAACTTCCAAGACACCACTGTTGACATTGACAGGAAGTCAACAGACACAACAGTGTAGCGAACAGATAACAAGTGTTTATTAATGAGCAAAATGAGGGTGAAGTATATGATAATGAGGAAACTTCTGCCACAAGGCAGTGACAAAACATACACAAAGAACACAGCTTCCCAAGCAAGAACTTGTTTGCCATTGAGAAGAGAGAACTAAGTTGAGAGAGAGAGTAACTATCAAAATTCATACTTACAAATTCACAATGAATCGCCACACAAACACATCATGCACAGTCTGCTACAACTTGAAATGAGAGACACTAAACTAATTGCCCTAAAAAAGGACAATGAAGGTAACTGGCTACATATTGGAAACACTGTACAATTAGGACTCTATCTGGCCTAACAGCTTGCTAACAATTATGTCTAACTAGACTGAAACTGTCTGAAAAACTGACTTCACATCCTGTCAAACTCTCTAGTTCTCCAATACTCATTCTCAATATCAGTATCTGGCTCTGCCTTTATCTTTAACCCTGAAAAATTAGTTTTTTAAAAAATTCTTCCCACTTTCTAAAACCCCCCGTGCAACTTACATTTTCCATTCGCTCAAGTCGCATGAAAAAACTGTTTTTGACTTTCTCCTGCAAATTTCGTGCAGCCGTAAACGTCTCATTGATTGTGCCCTGTCACCTTAACTTTTGGCACTAAGTTATTTATTTTTTAAGTCTTCCCATGAACAACAGGTCTATGATTTAAGAACTTTCTATCAAGGGGACCACACTTACTTTACCCACTTTTAACTAGTTGTCTCCTCTTTTACTGTGGCCATTCTGCCACAAGCTGAGCTAGATCTATTACTGGAGATACAAGTGGAGAGTTGAAACATTCTTGATTGGCTGTGGTTCACCAACCCTGGTGCATGTCAGCTGTGTGTCAGTGGCTGCCAGATTGGAGACCGCCTTCATCCCCTTGTCAGCATTAATAAGTGTTCTTAATAGACTGCTTAACAGAATATTTCATTCATCAGTGCTGTCAGTTTCACTCAGCTGTGCTATCAGTTTCATTCAGTAGTGCTATCATTTTTACTCAGCAGTGCTATCATTTTCACTCATCAGTGTTATTGGTGTCACTCAGCAGTGATATCAGGTGATTTAACAAATGCATTGACTGACCATCTGTCAAGTAGCTACATTTTCCTGTCTCTATGTGTCCACTCCAGTGAGAGTCATCAGACTTTTAAAAAAATACACAAGTGACTTCATACAGTATGGTCTTTGGGAGTCCAAAAGCTTGGACCATAATGTATATGAGGCCATATTGTAAGAAGGAACCAGCAGGATCTGAAGAGGCAAGATGATAAATTTAGATCCCACAGTGTCTACCTTGTATCACATCAGCCGTAATAATTCATGCTAGCAACAAACATGCTTTTTGATCCTTCGTGATTTGGTCAAAATATCAACCTCTGCAGATGGAGAGCGAACTGGGCAGGTTTCATAAGCAAAACACCCAGCTCGAACTCACAATTACTGAACTGCGGCAGAAACTCAGAGCAACAGACAAGGAAATGCATAAAGAGAGGCAGAAGGTAACACGTAGATAGCTGTCATTTACAAATACATGTTTGATATAAATAAATAGGTGACAGTTAATTAATTTTTTTTCATGGTCAGATATCTGAGACAAATTAACCTTTGAAATTAGCAGTGTCTTAAAAATATATTTACAGATTTTGTCTCATGGATAAAATATGGATAAAAATTTAATGCTTCTGTTGTCATTTATTCTTTGTCTTTCTGTAGCAATATTAGAAAATGTTTCAGTGGAAGGAGTTAATGAGTGAACATGGGAATTGGTCGAGCTTGACATCACACACATGAAAGAGTTGATCATGTTTGGAAAGTTCAATTCTGTTAACCCAGTATATTATGTTCATATTAGTCTATGAATTATTTGAGACTTTGGCTGGGAAAAAAATTTGTTACCATAAAATATGTCCACATGTAACTAACAATAATATGTGACCATTGTTCCCTCTAAGGGTTTGCAGTCTGTGTGCAAAAATGTTCAGCTTATGTGCAAAAAAAATATTGTGTGTGCAAATGTGCATAGTAACGTATATAAAATATATATATATGACATGAAAACCATATACAGAATCACAAAGAAGATGACAGGTAACTTCAGCACAAGATATGAGAGTGCAGTAAGGACACATAAAGGACAACTGGTCAGTGGAGAAAGAGAAAAAATTGGAAGATGGAGGGAACACTTTAACACTCTACTAAACAGAACACAAGCAGTACAAACAATAGACATACCTGAAGCTAAAATGGAACTAAACGTCAATACAGGACCAGTAACAATAAGTGAAGTAAAGGAGGTAAAAAAGAAGCTAAAATTAGACAGGGCACCAGGTGAAAATGAAGTGACTGCTGAGATGCTGAAAGCAGAAGAAACAGAAACACCAAAACAACTTTGCTAGATACTACAACAAATTTGGGATCTAGAAAAAGCTCCAGAGGAGTGGAAAACTGGCCTCATAGTAAAACTACCAAAGAAGGGTGACCTCAGAGATTGTGGGAACTGGAAAGGCATTACCCTACTGCCACTCACCAGTAAAGTATTTTGCAGAATAATCATCAACAGAATTGTACCAGCACTTGAGGGAAAACTTCAGAAAGAGCAGGCAGGATTTAGGAAAGCAAGATCATGCATAGACCACATATTTGTACTTAGACAAATATTAAAACAGACAAATGAGTGGCATAGCACAACATATGCATTGTTTATAGATTTTGAGAAAGCCTTTGACAGTGTCAACAGATATGCACTGTAGAAAATTCTAAGATGGCATGGCCTCCCCCATAAGATAGTGAATGTAATCAAAGCCCTATATGAGGGTTTTCAGTGCAAAGTGATCTGTGGGGAACATACCTCCAGCAGCTTTATGGTACAAACAGAAGTGAAACAGGGATGTGTACTATCACCAACATTATTTATCTTGGCAGTAGACTGGTTAATGAAGGAGGCAACATCAGACAAACAGAGGATTACAATGGACCCTTGACACAGTGCTGGAGGACCTTGTCTTTGCTGACGACATTTGTCAACTATCAAGCAGCCACAAAGATATGCAAGATAAAATAAACAAGCTAACTCACAATGCAAACAACATAGGACTAAAGATCAATGTAAGAAAGACAAAGTTAATGAAGCAAAATATGAACAACAGAAATGTACTCAGAGTAGATAGCAAGTTAGTGGAGGAGGTCAATGAATTTGTATACCTTGGCAGTAGAGTAGTAGAAAATGGAGACAGCACAGAGGACATCAACAGCAGACTTACTAGAGCAAACCAGGCTTTTGCAGTGCTGCAGACTATATGGAAATCTAAAAAACTAACATAAATAAAAAAATCAGGATATTTAAGAGTAATGATCTAAGTGTACTACTCTGTGGAAGTGAATGCTGGAAAATCACCAAAACAATAGAAAACAAGTTTAATTCTTTCCAGATCAAATGTTTACAAAGAATTAGAAAAATATTTTGGCCAAACACCATAAGAAATAACATCTTGTTGGCAGAAATGCAGATGAAGCCACTGACAGCAACTATTGAGGAAAGACACTGGCGATGGTTGAGACATGTGCTCCGAATGACTGACAGCTCACTACCAGAAATAGCACTAAGATGGACACCACAGGGAAACAGAAGTAAAGGTAGACCAAAAGAGACATGGAGAAGAACAACAGAGAGGATGTTGAGCAATAGAGGGCTCACCTGGGCAGAGCAGAAAAAAAGGCAAAGGACAGGCATTTGTGGAAAACCCTTGCGGAAGCCCCATGTGCCCTGGGCACTTAAGGCTCAGAGAGAGAGAGAGGAAAGGTCATGATCACTGTCTTTTGGGACATTGAAGGTGTGATTCTTGTGGATGTTGTGCCAAAAGGAGAGACAATCAATTCACAAGCTTACATTAAGCATTGAAAAAAACTCAGTCAATGATTTCACAGAGTTCAGTCGCACAAGAATCCAGCAGACCTGCTTCTCCTTCACACAAGTCTGGCAGCATGGGAAGCAATCACCAAATTGGGTTGGACTGTACTACCCCAACCACCCTATAGTCCCAATTTGGCACCCTCTGATTTCCATCTGTTTTGGTCCACTAATACAATATTAACAACCTTCAGTATGCTGACGGTACAGTACTGATAGCTGAGAACCAACAAGACCTGGAAGATCTCTTGGATAAAGTCGCCAAAGAAAGTGAATAGAAAGGGCTTACTTTGAACATCAAAAAGACAGAGACTATGGTTATATCTAAGAAACAGAATCCACCAACATGTAGTATAAAATTTAACAGAACTATTCTAAAGCAGGTGCAGAAATTCAGATACCTTAGAGCAGTAATAACTTCAGATGGGAAACACAGAACAGAAATTAGGAACAGAATAGGCCAAGCAAAGACTGCATTTCAGAGAATGAGAAACATATTGGCCAACACATCCTTATCAATGAATGTTAGAAAACGAGTCCTAAAATGATATATTGAACCTATCTTGTTATATGGAAGTATATATAGACAATAGGCAGGTCTGCACAAAAATCATTGGAAGAAGCAGAAATGTGGTTTATTATAAGAATGTTGTGAATCCCCTGGACAGCAAAAATAATTAATGAAGAATGTATGAGAAGAGCTGGAGAGACAAAAAAATCTTGTTAAAAAAATAAGAGAGAGACAATGTACTTTCATAGGACATGCAATGAGAAGAGGGGGCATTTAAAATATTATAACAACAGGAAAAATAGAGGGAAGAAGATCCAGAGGAAGACCAAAAGAATGATACTGGGCAGTCTGATGGGATGGTGTGAGAGGAGATCACCAACTGAGCTGATGGCCTGCATGAAGGATCATGTATTCTGGAGAAGCATAATAGCCAATGCCAGTCAGCATGGCACCTGATGATGATGATGATGAGTCCACTTAAAGATGCACTCTGAGGGGTAATATTTGAAGATGATGAAGGAGTGATTCATGCAGCGAATAAATGGCTACATAATCAAGAGAAAATCTGGTACGGGCTAGGAATACTTGCACTTGTTTCGCGCTGGTGTAAAGCCGTACAAGTTGATGGAGATTATGTTGGATAATACTGATGTTTATATGACATATCCGTGTCTATTCTGTAGTCATGTATCATTTTCTCAACAACAGCAAGAAAAAGTGAGTTGGTAATAGCAAAATGGTTCCAGGCAACTTCCATAAACACCTAAAATCTGCTTGTTTCAGGACCTTCATTTAAAATGGAAAGAGCCATTATAAGATTGTGTACCCATAGATCTTGCCATTTTGTGCTGTTGAATAAGCTTAAACTTAACCAGATGTAGAATCTGATATCTGTCTTCTAAACTTCTAATAGGTTCGAGATATAGAAGCCAATGTCCAAAGGTTCAAGACTGACCTCCATAACTGTGTTGGCTATATACAGGACACAAGGCTGTTCAAAGAAGGCATCAAAGCTTTATACCAGAAGCATGTCCAGGATGATATTGTGAGTTTAAGCTTATATACTGATAGGAATCTGAATCCAGTCCTCACAAGATGTTTTGTGTTCAACAGTGTAAAACCATTCTCCTAGTTGTTCAGAAGCACTATAAAAGCGTGTGTGTTTGTCTAAAGTTGGTGCTTGCTAGAGGGACTGAATTTAATCTACAGAATTTCTGTGTCGTGATCTCGTTTCTTTCCAAGTGTCACGATTCTTCGTGTCGACTGAACAGTTACTAATGACTTCGCTTTCATACACCTTTTTTTGGAGGTGTGAGATAGCACAGTTTGTTAGTACGCTGTTCTCTTGTGGCTGGACAGCTGCTCATCCTACCAGAGTCCATGGTTCGATTCCCAGATAATTCTCTCGTGATTTTTCTTTTTCTCACGTCTCACTATAATGCTTTGTCTACGATTTTTTCGAGGTCTAATCCTACAAAACTGTGTTCTCTTACTTTACCATATGAAAGCCTCGTTTCCTATTTATAAAAAAGTGTTCATAAAAGTGTGCATAATTAGAATTTTATATTCTGGAAATTATTTGTGTCAGATAAATGCAGGATGGTATATGAAAAACCACTCACCTCACTTCACCTGCCTATATGAGGCAGGCAGGTTTTTCTTGTGCCACCCTGTATAAAAATACATTGTTTTTGCAAATAATTTATAAGGTACACAAATTCCTTATGTTAGGAAAGCTTTGCATATGTGTTAATCATTTAAAAATCTGTTTTGCTCTATGTAAATTTTTCTTAGTATCTTTTATTAGATGTCATTTCGACATATTTTTAATTTGGACATAACTTTTTAAAAATAAATTATTCCTGAAATTTCAACTGGCATTTAATGGACACAGTCTTGATCATTTTTAAACAAAGTTTTCTTTTTTTTTTTTAAATTTTGTTTTGTTTTGTTACCAGAAAGTAACTCCAGACTACTACATTCAAGTGTAAATTGACTCAGTAACCAATGTTTATCACAACTGTCTCATTTTGTTGTGGAGACTGTTTTATTTCTCGCAGGATTTGTAGTTTCTTTAAACTTTTTTCTCACTGGGAAAATAAGTTTTATGATGTGATTATGAAGACATACTTTCTTTTAGAAAAGAGATAATTCACCTGTCATGAAACAAATATTCAGAAAAGTTTTTAAAATTTATTTTCAGTTACAACAAATTTGTTCTGAATTAAATGGTTTTTTTTTTGTTTGATTTGATTTAGCATTTAGCTGTTTAGACTTTTCCATTTTCATAGTAGGATATTTATATTATTACAATGATTTTTTTAAATTAGAATATTTGCATTAGCGTTGGTAACTAACATTAGCAAGCCAAAAAACACAAGACAAAAAAGTGTTTAAAATATCTGTATGAGGTATTTTATCTACATTTCTTTTCTTTGTCTTCATTGTCATTTGCCCTCAAAAGGGCACTGGTTGTGCTGTGTTGCAGTAAACACGGCTATTGGGCCAGCACATCTGACTTTGGCTTTACACATTTTTAGGATCAGGTTCGTCTTCCCACTGTGATCCCTATTCATGTAGCCAGATAACAGTCTGTTTCCAGGGGTACCAATGGGAGGTGAAATAGGGTCTTGACTGGCTATAGTTAGCCAGTCTTGATGCAAACAGTCAGCTGCGGGTTGCTGACAGCATTTCATTTCAGCTTGAGTAGAGCATCTTCTGCTTACATTTCAGGCCAGTGCTTGAGAACTTCCATCCTGGCAGAAAGCCTTTAGGGATCAGTATCAGGTTTTCTCCTTGTAATTTTTGTGACCTGCAAAGTTGGCAGTAACCTTCAATACTTGTCCCAGAAATCTGGCAAAACAAATATATAATAGTTCACATTTACAAGAAGGTAACTGCAAGAACTGTGGAACTTGAAAGGCAGAATGTATTCTGATATGAATGCTCTGTGAATACTCAGTCAAGAATTAAGAATAATAAAAGGCTTAGAGACAGATGAAATGAATGTTCCTTGTTCATGCTTATGATTATGGTTAATAGTTTGGGTCATCATCATTCTACTCTAGACATGTCCATAGTTGCTCAGACCACTGTTCCCTCTAAGCTGCACTCCTGTGCGGCTGCGCACAGAAAAAAATTGTACCGTGCACAAATTTTTTTGAGCCGCGCAAAAAAAAAAAAAAAAATGAAACTGCTACTTTTATTTTCCAGTTTCCAGATGTTACTCCGTGCTATAATTGCCATCAAGAAAAATACAATGATGGTACATGTTTTTCCATTGCTGTTTCTTTCTTGTTGAGATATGACTTTCGGATCAAATGTTTCAACTGGTCTTTTATCCCATAGTTTTGGCAGTACTGTAGCAGAATCGTGATGAGGCAAGTGGGCACACAGAGAGTAGAGGATCATTAAAATAAACGGGCAGATGAATTTCCACTGCTGAAAAGTACAGCAGGTCTATCCTGTTATTAAATATACAGACCTTACAGTGTGTATGTGTATATATATATATATATATATATATGTGTATATATCTCTCTCTCTTTGAACCGTAAGTGTCCAGGGCACATGGGGCTTCCGCAAGGGTTTTCCACAAATGCCTATCCTTCGCCTTTTTTTCTGTTCTTGCCCAGGTGAGCCTTCTATTGCTCAACATCCTCTCTGTTGTTCTTCTCCATGTCTCTTTTGGTCTACCCTTACTTCTGTTCCCCTGTGGTGACCATCTTAGTGCTGTTTTTTGTAGTGAGTTATCAGTCATTCGGAGCACATGTCCCAGCCATCGCCAGCATCTTTCCTCAATAATTGCTGTCAGTGGCTTCATCTGCATCTCTGCCAACAAGATGTTATTTCTTATGGTGTTTGGGTATATATATATATATATGTTGTTACTACCCATATTCTCACACACAGTATTTTTTTGCACATGAGCTGAAATTTTGCACACAGACCACAAAGCCTTAGAGGGAACATTGGCTCAGACCCTCTTCAAAACGGACAACAGATCTGTCAGTGTCCTGCAGCTGATGGTGCCGGTTCTGTGTAGGTTGACAAGTCCTTTATGTGCCCAGTATGCCTCTCATTCTTGATCATGCTATTCTGTACTCCCGGGTCTCTCATTCTAAACCTGTGTCCATTAGTGCATTATCAGCTCGATCCAGTGATTGTCCATCTGCAGTAATGGAAGAGCCAGCCAGCCTATCAGTTCTTCGGTTTCCCTAGACACCCATTGGTGCTTATTCTAGGCTTTGATTAGGATTAGAACTTTTAGTGTATGATAGCCTTTTTTTTATTTTGAGTGTTAAAATTGTACATGATCCTGCCTTGTCAGGCACCAAGGATAACACAATTGCTGGTTACACATATTCTGCGATCTCCTTCTTCTTCTTCATTCACTTCTACCACCAAGACCTCCCCGTGATCCTACTGAATTTACTCCTGTGGTCCTCGATACATCCCATGGTCCTCCCCAAAAGGACCACAAGAGATCCCTGAGAGGACCACAAGAGGTTCAGAGTATCACCTATATTCTCGGTGGGTCGCAGAAGCAGGATTGCGTGACACCATGGTTTTCATTGCATTAGTTTAATCTAGAGTTGGACTTTCTCACTGGAAAACCTCGACATGTTTTGGATATCAGTATATCCCCGCTGGGTAAGAGGTGGTTGCCCATCCAGCCTAGAGTTGGACTTTCTCACCAGAAAACCTCGATGTGTTTCAGGATATTCATGTATCCCCGCCGGGTGAGAGATGGTTGCCCATCCAGTCCAGCGTTGGACTTTCTCACCAGAAAACCTCAGTGTGATTAGGATACGCATACATCCTCATCAGGTGAGAGGTGGTTGCCTATCTAAACTGCCCTGGTCCAGTGTCTCCGACTTCAGCAGTTTGTGGTCGTGGCCGCTACCCTTCCTAGTTGTGACCAGGATGGAGCTTTTATCCAGGAGGACGAATCCTTGCCACTAGTAAGTTTCACCCCTGGGTTAAGCTGGTTTAGGCGTATTATCCTAGTATGGTTGTATATCGGACGTGGCCGGCCTCTAGAGCAGAGGTGCCGTGGTATGAGTAGCTCTCGCCACAAGACTACTGGACATACTGATTAAACTTCACTTTATCCATTCCATCACCTTTTCACAGCAGTGCTGGCCAGCAACCCTAGTCACATTTTCTTCTTTGGCTGGGAGGAGTTTCACTCCACATGCAGCAGCCGAAGAATCTCGCCAGCAATGTCTTAGTTTAACCCCTGGGTTAAGCCGGTTTAGGCAATCTGCCCCAGTATGGGTGTATATAGGGATGTGGCCAGCCTCTAGAGCAGAGGTGCCATGGTTTGAGTAGTCCAGACCTCGAGACTTCTGGTCACTTCACTTAATCCTTTCCTTCACCTTTTCCACGACAGCGCTGTGCAGCAACCCTAATCGCATTTTACTTCATTGGCCAGGAGGAGTTTCACCCCACACACGGCAGCGGAAGAATCTCACCAGCAACAATATTCTGTGATAAGTACACTGAATTGTAAGTGGTATAATAAAAGAAAAGTTACTGAAGATATGCTTATGTTCTTCTTACACATATATTCTGTTATTGCTTCTCCTTATCTCTTCATATTACAGACCAAGTCCACCAGCCTGGATGCAGACATTCAGAAAGAGTTTACTCGACAGAAGGATCACTTGGAGAGACTGTTGTCGAGCTTGCGCAAGAAGCTGGAAAAAGACTCTGAAATTCACAAAGCTGACAACGTAAAAATCATGCAGGTTCGTCTTAACGCACAGTCAGCTGGGTGTAGCAAATTCAGAATACAAAATAAAACTGACATCAACAATAAAAAGCATTA
This sequence comes from Achatina immaculata, assembly GCA_009760885.1. Classification (NCBI taxonomy): domain Eukaryota; kingdom Metazoa; phylum Mollusca; class Gastropoda; order Stylommatophora; family Achatinidae; genus Lissachatina; species Lissachatina immaculata. Next base: position 49,892,254 of record CM019720.1, on the reverse strand, counting down.
ATCTTTTTTTTCTTGTTTTGTTTAGTCCACATTATCAAAACTTGAATAATTTTCTTTGAGGTTCACATAATGGTGTAGTTTACTGAGAAGTCTTCTCTGTGTTCAAGTGCTGGCTCATGCTAAATTGGAAACTGGGTCACAGTGACGAAGGTACCACAGTTCTCTCCAGGTCCTCGCAGTAGCTCCACATCTGCCTCAGATCCATCCTCTGTGGCCAGGTCTGTCTATGTAGGTCGGTGAGCATTGGGCATTCTTGGAGCACTCGATGGGGAGTTTGTGCTCCATCCCCACAGGGGCATGTGTCTGTGTGAGAAATCTTGAGTCGACTGAGAAGTCAAAACATAGCCACCTCACAGTGCAGGTCATTGTTTCAAGAACTCAGTTTGCACCCATGCTATGAGATATGAATCACTCAACCAAAACATCACTTGATTGACTAAACACATCTTAAGGCTTAAGAGCATATGCTTGATTAAAATAGTCAGATTTTTTTTTTTTTATTTCTCAAAGAAAATGCTGAACATGTAACATATTGAAAAAAAACAAACTCAAAAGATAAGAATAGATTTAGACAGAAAACTATACTCATATATTATTCCAGAGCTGTCTGTTATAGACACGAATAAAACACTGCTAATACTATTTTCTACAGAAGATCAGAGTAAGAAAGGCAGATGTAAATTGAAAAAAAACTGTGTTAACACCAACAAGAAATAACCCAAGCTAAAATGAGGCAGAGGAACTTCTCTTCGGTGAGAAGCAGATCACTGATGCTGATACCTAAAGTTAAAATATGAAATGATGGTGGTGCTGCAGTTTGGTTAACTGCCATGCAGATATGACTTGAACATTAAGATATATTGTGTGTCCAATTTCTGCAGGAGAATGTGTCCTTAATTAAGGATATCAGCGACCTCCGCAATGAACTGAAGCTTTGTCGAGTCCTCATCCATGACATGACTGTGGCCATGGGTCTGGACAGTCGACTGAGAAAACACGGAACAACGATCGCGGCCCCTGAAAAACCTTTGGCACCTTTGGTTGTAAGAGAAATGGAAGAGCAGAAGAAAATCATTGAAATGCAGCAGGTATGTAATACTATACTTGTATGACTTTAAAACATCCATAGTTCCATGTCATGACTTAGACTGATGATATATGTGAATTATGTGTTTCCAGCTTTTGTTTCTCTGCCATTTGTATCTGAAACTATAAATTGAAACTACCTTTGAGTAAAAAGTACTTGTTTATTTGTTATTGTTGTCCAGTATGCACAAGACATTTGCAGGAGACTGTGTATGTATGTTTTCATCTAAAAAAATTCAGTACCTACGAGAAATGAATGTAAGTGACAGAATTTCTGTGTCATGACCTCGCTCCTTTTTCAAGTGTCATGATTTTCGACCAAACAGGCATTGAATGCTACAATGTCAGACACCTTTTTTGGAGGTGCGCGATAGCGAAGCTGATTAGTCTGTACTTTAGTGGCTAGATGCTTGCTCATCCTAACAAAGTCTGTGGTTAAAGTCCCAGGTAATTCTCTCATCAGTTTTCTTTCTCTCATGTCTAAAATTCTTTGCCTACAATTTTTCAAAGGCTTACCACACAACAGCCCAGGACAGAAATAAATGGAGGGCCCTTTTTTGTTGGCCTATGCCCCATATAGGGGTAGAGAAAGCAAGGAAGGAATGTAGGAACCATATGACACTGTGCTCTATCATTTTACTGTGTGAAAAGCCTCCGTGTTTCCTATTTGAAAAAATTTGTATCAGAAACTAAATAACATCCTTCCAAAAAAAGGATTTGTTACCTTGAAAAATTAGCTAGCATGTACTAGCAGACAAGGAGTCAATAAAATTATCACACTCTGGTAAGGCATTGGCTTCTCTTGTTTAGTACTTGTCACCGTCTCTGAATTCTAGAGTATTAAATGATCTTTTTTTTATCTGGAGAGACTCTGTGCTGATTTTAAGCTGGTAAGTAAGTGTCTCTGTACCTTTATGATCTACTTTATATCTTTTATTCTTCTGGTGTCCAAGTTTATATTTCTTTTCCTAGTAATGTTTTTTTCATTTATATTCAGTCTATAAGTGATGTCTGTCTGTCCATCTTTAGCTGCATGAGTGTCTGCCTGTCATTTTGTTCCACTATTATTTGTCTGTTGTTCCACTAGTATCTGCCTGTCTGTCTTTTGTTCCATTAGTGTCTGCTTATTACCATTTTCACTGATGTCTGAACCTTGTTCCACTTGGTTCTGAAATTCTGTTTCACTTATGTCTGCTTCTCTCTTGCTCCAGCGATATCTAGTCATCTGTCTATTTCACTAGTGTATGCATACATCTGTTACATGTTTTATTCCTATTCCACAATTTCTAGTTTCACTGATATCTGTCTATCTATCTCGTTCCACTTGTTCTTGGTTTAGCATTTCTTTCGGGAAAGGTAATTAACCACTAGTTGTGGAACAGATACATTTATCGTTGCAATTTATCACAATAGTGCTTCGATACCTGTACTTTAGACTTCTTTCATTTAGTGTCGGTCACTGAACTACCGACAGTTTCATACAACCAGTTTCAGGTACTTTCCAGTTCATAATATCCAGATGTCAGTTTTCATAATATTGAACAGTTGCTTTTAGAATTGTCTTTCACATTTACTAATAATTTTTCTGGTGCATATTATTTTCATCCCTTAAATCAAGAACTAGCATAAGATGACTGAGTCTTTGAAATGATGATTATTGTAATGGAAGAAGATACAGGTGTCCTGACTTCTGTACACTGTATAAAGAGACACAACAGACAATTTCAAAAGACAAATGACCTTCTATGATGACTTGCAATGTTTGAGATGCGTGCATGTATATGTATAAACTGAGAAGATTCAGTAGATGCTCCATGTGATGTAAGGTGCTGTAGTTTTATGAAGAAGCTTAGAATATGCAATGTTCTGCAAATTAACACAGCGGTTAAATATGGCATTAGTAATTTGCATCATACGTACCAGTGTAAATGATGTGAAAACTGGAGTAATATAATAGCATCTAAAATTAGTGTTCCTAGCTGAAATGATATGTATTTGTAGATAGAAAATATAATGACTTGACAGACATGCTCACTTTTATAAGTTGACTTGTGTACAGATTTAGCAGTGACTTAACACAAGTTTAGTTGGATCCAGTGTTCTCAGCTAGACTACACACTGTGTCACTGGATATTTTGCAACAAAGCTTGTTTTATGAAATACAAATATGGAGATCTTCATCTTCTATCTCCCTGAAACTGTGATCTGGCATTCTTTGCAGCCATTGCTGTGAAAATATTGGGGCACACCATCATGTTGGCTTTAGAATGGGTTATGGCAGCTATTAAAAGCAGGGTGTGCGCAGTGCTTCTTCAGAACTCTCCACCACCAAAGGGACTGTAGTTATCCCTACCCCATTAACCAGGCTAGGCCTGTTACTGGGGTACCAGTGAGAGGTGGGACAGGATCTTGGTCAACTATGATTCACCAACCCAGATGCTAGCATGTCAACTACGGGTTGCTGATTGCCAAATCAGACATCATCTTCACCCCCAGAAAAATGAGATACATTGACTATATTCTTCCTTCTACTACTGCTGCTGGTGGATTCCAAGCATGGAATGTTACACTGGGAAACAGACTCAGCCACTGACATTGGCTGGAGTTCCTAATAATGTGAAAAAGGTCTTAACAATGTGGTGACACCCTTTATATGTGCATGTAAAAGAGGATATGGGGACTTTCTGTTTTGTATTTTTACTGAAAAACATGATGACAATGCTTCGTGTTGACATTTGTAAATGGTTATGTTTGCTTCATTCTCACATTGTTTTATTTATCATCTCTTATTACTTGACGCTGAAAATCATGAATATCAAGAGCAGAATCAGATAAATGCAATTATTTTTACGTAATTTTTTTACAAAGCTATTTAAATGGCTCACAAAGTAAAAAAAAAAAGAGTATAAAGAAATTGAGGGGTTTTTTTCCAAATTTTTTTACACACATCCAGAATGCTTTGTTTTTGGTCTAAATTGTAAATAACGCTATTTATTTTTGAGAGTTGACCAAAGAGGTCAAAGCTAAAGGATAGCAATGCAAAAGAATCATGGTTGGCTTCATCCTTTGACAGCATCCATAAATCTGTGTGCTTTAGTCATTGTCCATATCATCATTGCATGCTGCACTTTTTTTTTTTAGCTAAGCACTGCTGCATGTTGTCTTCTGCTATGATAGCCTTGTAGTCTAAGATGTCATTATTACAGTTGGAAGTCTCATTTAAACCGTAAATTGATATCTTTATAATCAGACAAAGGACACTTGAAAATGTGAGCAAGAGCAGATTTCACTACATTGTTTTTGTCCTGCACATATAGGTCTAGAATATTAGTGGAGGTCAACATTTAAAAGCTCGATAACACTTAATTTATTTAGCAGTCAGTCAGTATTTAATTTTTTTTTCTAGCCAAGGTGTATGTCTTCATACTGACTATATTTATATTGACTATTACATTGACCATTTCATTTTTAAGTGAAAATTTCTAACATTTGTTTACTTTTTTTTTTAACACTCATAGTTCTATCTACAAAATATTTTTTTTTACAAATAAATTTCTCAAATCAGTTAATTTTTTTTTATGTCTTCAAATTATTTCTCCTGTTTTGTTTTTGCTGCATAAAAAACGTTAAGTGATCTGTGATCACAGCAGCCTGCAGTGTCTTCCTCTAAAATTCTCTGACTAGAGCATAAAAAAAGTGATGTGTGCTCTGAAATTTTCATATCTGCAATTTATTTAGTGAAAAACAGGTTTGCAATTTACTTACAAGTTACTCTGTGCAACAAAAGGCACCACATAAAACCTCAGAATTCATAACAACAGAAAGCATGAACAGCTGAAATAAAAGCAGGAAAGAAAGATAAGAGAAATTATGACAGCATTAAAACTGATACAAGTAATAAAGGTAGTCAGAGGTGTATGATTCAGTTTTACAAAAAAAAAAAAAAAGATTAAAAAAGGGTGAGGAGAGCGGGAGAAAGTAAGAAAATGCCTTTGAATGTAAATGCTATAGAAGACTCCTCCAGATATCATGGACACAAAAAAGAACAAATATATCTATACTAAAAGGTAACGGTAAAGGTAACCCTGTCATACCTTAGAGGCACATAGGGATAAGGTGTTAGTGCCCATATTTTCCTTGACCTGTCAGCACACTAAAGGATGATATGGTCAGTATCACGCCTGGCCGCCTTTCCTTCCCCAACTCTAGAAGAAGCTGGGTATCCATTTCTACAGCTGGGTGACTGGGGTGCCTCCAGCCAGATTCAAATCCCCAACCTTTCCATGAGGGACCAGTGCACTAACCACTTCACCACTCAGATACCCATATCCATACTACAAGAACTGAATATTGAAGAAGGTTGGCTAGTAAAGAAGATTAAACAGAGAAAACTTAAATATTTAGGACATAAACATCATGAGAATTTCGAGAAGACCGTCTTGGAAAGGTACATAATAGGTAATAATGGATAAAAGAAAGAGGGGAAGACCAAGGCGAAGATGGCTGCAAGACATCGCTGATGATCTGTGAATGGATGCGTCAGCAGCAGGACATCTTTCCTACAACCAAGAGGCCTACAGGAGAGCTGTTTGGGAGGCAAAGTTCCACAAGGGACACGCAAATGACTGACTGACTGCCTTTATCAAGAACTACATACAAAAACAACACAACAGATAAAACTATGAAAAAATAAAACTTAGCTCTTTGGTTTTCTCCTCATACAGGAAAGACACAAGCAGCTTTTTGTGAAATGAAGAGGATATTTTACAAATGATTTTCCTTAGAGAAGAAAAGAAAATTTACCAGTCTACAGTATTATTTAGCACAGTCAATGTTACTCTTCTTTTTTTTTTAAAATTTACTGTGTCCACAGAGTAAGTATGTTTCTCTGTTTCTGAACATTTACCGCAGTATATGGGCATTGTCACTCAATGTTTTTGAAAATTTAATATAATCCACAGAGTCAGTGTGTCTTTGGTTTTTGTTTTTTTTTTAACTGAAAATTTACCATAGTCTACAAAGTCAGCACTACTCAATGTTTTTGAAACAAACAAAACTTAGGATGTGGTTTTGAAGAGCTGATACACTGAAACATTCAAAGAAATAAAGAAGTACTTAAATAAGTTGCAGAACATACATGAAGGTTGGCCATCTAATGATGACTGCCACAAATTTATGATCACATCCGTGTATATACAGCATTCATTAATTTGAACAATTAATGGAAAATTCAAAGTGAAGTAGACAACAAAGTGATGAGAAATAACTAGACAAGCAGACCAAGTGGCACAACAATGATAAGAAATCCAATTACGAGCAGAAAAACCATACATGAAAGGAGAAGCAAGATCTATTGCACCTTTTTTACATGCACCAAATGATAAAAATTTAAAAAAAAAAAAAAGATTCACAAAAGAAAAAAAAAAAAAGAAGAAAAAAAAAAGGTAAAACAACTAAACATTTAAAAACTTGAACATTTTTATTCACATAATAAAAGAAAGTCATCCCTAACAATAAGAAAAATCTGTGGTCAAGATTAGCTTTAAAAAAAAAAAAAAAACAATGCTCTCTGGCAATAAATGCAACAGTGAGAAAAGGACAGTCTTGTCCTTGATGCAAACTTACTTCCTTGAGTAGCTATATGTAAAAAATGTAGGTCTAAATGAGTCAGCATGTTTCAAACATTGCAGGTGTGCTTCTTGAGCAACTGTATCAATGGGCTTAGCTTCTAAAGTTTTCGGGTTTTCTTGATGCATCATTTGCATGTCCCATGTTGGGAGATTAATTCCAGGGTACAGGATGCCTGCCCGTGACCAAGTTGCCAATTTTATACTCTTAGAGCATGTTATTGCTGACCTCACAACAGTAATGATGCTTACACTAGTGCTCAAATAGTATGCAAACTTACTACGCATGTCATGAAATGCTGGACGCTGTGTGAAATGAATCTTTCATACACAAGCTCACCACTACAGACTGGAATATTACCACGTCTAAGTCTTTAAGTCCTAGCCTTTACACTCAAAATTAGAATGCCTTTAAGTCACAGATCTTTACACTCAACATTAGAATGTCTTTAAGTCACAGATCTTTACACTCTCAAGGCCACAGAGTTCACTAATTACTCTGCTACTGTTAGTACCTCACCACTGTTTTCTTCAACACATCCCTCCAGTCAATTTTCAGACACAAAAGGTCAATGACAAAGGGACGTCATGGATAACACAAGCCAGATGTAACACAACCAAAAACCGTAACATTTCTAGAAAAATTATACTTATCCAGTTCAACAACTTCCACTGTTTTGATGACAGTACACTGTATGAAAAACTAATCCGTTAAAATACTCTTTTAATAACTGCTACCTGTATGTGAGAATGTAGAAAATCACTGAACAGTAACTTCATCCACAAAATTTTTAAATAATCTGTGGTGTTAAGCAACATCTATTTAAAAAAAAAAAAAATCATAAGAGTTTGCGGTTTAAAATTTGTATGCATGCAACATACACAATACTTTCCATATCCTCGAGCTTTTGATGGCACTTTCACATTCCTTTCTGCTAGTTTCAACAAATTTATTTATTTCAATATCCATCAACCTTTGGCTGATATTTAACCCAGACTTACACCTTTATTTGCTTTATCATTCATCTTCTCAGTCTCTGTCAGCTTCCACAATCTCAAATCTATCTGGCATCATTTTCCACCATCTCAAGTTTATATGACATCAGTTTCCTCTATCTAAAGTCTATCTGGCATGACATCGCTTTTCAACATCTAAAGTCTATCTGGCTTAATTTTCCACCATCTCTATCTAGTATCAGTTTCCATCATCTCAGGTCTATCTGGCATCAGTTTCCACCATCTCAAGTCTATATGGTATCAGTTTCCTTCATCTCAATTCTATCTAACATTATTTTCCACCATCTCAAGTTGATCTGGCATGAACTTGGTGTCAGCTTCCACCATCTCAAATCTATCAGATGCTGGCTTCCATCATCTAGAGCACATCAAGTCTTCATTATCTAAAATCTGGTGTAAATCATCCACTCTCTCAAACTTAATGCACAGAGATCCTAATGAGTGTCTCAGATATCTCCCTCTTCTGCTTACTATACAAACATGCTTGTGTGTTGCCATTACACATACTAACACTCTTTAAAAACAAAAAGAACCCTGGTCCCACAACTAAGGTGATAGGGTGATGCCTCACTGTGTCCTATATGACAAAATTTGACTGCTAAGATGAAAAGAATATGGACCAAATGATTTTTACTACAAATGTAAAACAAAAGGTATTTTAAAAAAAACATTTACAAGTAAACAGAAAACTACTATTTTCTGATTTACTACTTGTTCTGAGCAAACGGTTTCAAAAAAAAAAAAGATCCTCTAAAAGATTATCATAAAACGACAACATTCAATTACAAGACACAAACCTACACCTCAATGAATTCTGAATCGATTTCTATGAGAAAATGGAAGAAACAATGAAATCCTACAACAAGAAAGGAATGATTGCTTTTCTGGATCTAGGATAATTTTTGAACTCCTTGATGTAATTTCGATGCTTCCCTTTCGCCCATACTGCCATCTGATAAAAGCCAGCCAGACAGAACAGGCCCGCTGTCAAATGCAAGAAACAGGAAATATGAGAATACATTTCAACCATTTTACTTACTTACTTTATCCTTCCTCTTGTACCATGATGATATGAGATGTCAAAGAGAGATGCAGTTGCCATCTTTGGGCCATACGAGTAGCCTCAGTGATGTTCATGCCATAATTCATGTGTTTCTATAACTCCATCTGTCCATCTTTTCTGGGTCTTCCTCTAGATCTGTGTCCTGTAGTTCTTTGGTTGAAGGCCTTCATAGCTGGCGGTATATGTGCACCTCCTTTCATGAATTTGTAGCACGAGAAAATTCACTCTCACAGCTTCACCAGAGCCCCTCACAGTCAGCCGTTTGGGTGATCTGGATTGGCCTTCATGGCTACTGAAGCGGCCACATGAGATAAACCCACACTATACTTTGCCCAACCCAGTAATCCCCTACTTGGCTATTACTCTCTCCCACCACGAGGAGAACCATTTTACAATATTTAAAACCTAACAACAGGCTTTACCACTTTGGTAAATAAAACTTTTTGGTAGACGTACGGACAGTTTCCAAAGAGTGTTTCAGCTCCAATGACTATAACGATTGCTTGAAATGATGGTTTTAAAATAAGCACTGATGGACACTTTAAACTCTTTGTATACTTTTATCTTTTGAAAGCCTCTGAGAAAGAACTGATATACAGTCATAAGCCTTACGAACGCATTTAATGAAGCAAATATGAACTACAGGTTTTGTGGCTGTAACCCTTCCATTTGAATAAAGTAGTTTTATTATTTAATCAGTTTTTGAGAAAAGCTATACTCTCAGTGCCTTCAAGATATAACTCATGCTGAATTATATGAAAGTTTGTTTTATTTTCCAGTTCAGCTGCTTGTTAACCACTACGAAAATACAAATGGCACAGAAAAAGTCAGATTTAATAAGAAAAATCTGTGTTTTTAGGATTCAGTAGTGATCTTTTTTTTTGCTCGCAGAAACATTATAACTAATCTCTCTATGTCATGTGGCATTTGCAAGTCGTAGGGGTGTGAAGTGTCTATGCCTTCTTATTTCGAGGTTACTACAGCATTTCAAGTAGGGAAGCCAGCACCTGTCTCGCTGCTTTTGTTCTCCTAGGGAAACACCACATACCCATTTTTTTTTTTGGAGGCTGGCCCCACTGCTGGTCGTTCAAGAAAATTCTACTCGAGTGCAAAATCAAACTAGAGACCTGATCAGCAGGCAAGTACACTAACCACTATGAACAAATAACTATGAAAAATGTATAAACATTAACTGATACAAGTAGAAAAATGTGTGCCTATGCCCTGACAAGGGCTGATCTAACGTGGAATTGTGTTTCAAGATTTTGCAGTCATAGATCTATAATGACATCATTTTATGTTTTTACTACAGTTTAAAGATAAAACTATAAAGAAAACATCAATTGTATGTATCATATCATATAAACCCAAACTTTCTTCCTGTATCTACATCTTGTCCACCTTAAATCTACATTACTGTCTACATTATTAAATTACTAATAAAATTTACTTTTCCTTGCATGGCTTACTAACAATTTCTATATATTTGTAGTTACTAATGCACCCATTACCACATCAATGAATATAACTTTGGACCAAAGTCCACTTGTGTGTGAAAGGGTTTACAATCACATCTTACATTCTTCCCCTGCTGTTAAACATCGCATAGGGCTCGCATGGTAGTTTGCCAAGTTTTCCTGTTTTCAGAGCGTTTTTAACTTCATCAAGGGCTTACTAATTTGGCCTCTAACAATGTCCTCTTTAGAGTTTCACATGGTCGACTTCTTTTACAATTACACGCACCGGCCTAAATTAAGAAATCAGCACATGAATAAGATACGCAGTCGCTGCATTAACAATTACAGGCAGGGGACAGAAACAACAGAATAATTAACACCAATGACAAAGGCTCTGATTATCATATCTGCACACTTCGAGGTTTCTTACATGGATCTGAAACATGGACAACACTTTCAAGGCATGAGAAAAGTTTTGACACCCTCACAAAATACTGAACATCAAGTGTAGGACAAAGTAACCAGCTCTGAGGTGCTGCATCATACTAAACTTCTATCCATGATGGCAATACTTGGTAATAGATTATTACAAAGGCTGGGATGTGTTGTAAAAAAGGATGATAGTTGCATCGACATGTATATATTATTTGAGTCTCTGGATGAGCAGAGGCAGCAAGGTAGATCAAGACAGATACAAAGATGTCCATTCTTTACGAATGGCTTTTCAATGATTTTGGATGTTGAATTTTTTGTTTTAACTGATTAGTGTCCACACGAATTCAATGGTGGTGTGACAACTTGGAAGAATACCTACAAGCCCTCGCAGTGGACAACTGGCAGGAGAAACTAATAACAAGGAGGAATGAAGGCAAGTCTCGTCTGCAGCAATCGGCCGCAACAGCTTGGAAAGCTGAATGAATTAATTCAGTTTCTGGTAATAAACCTTTTTGCAAGGAACTTTCTGTACCAAGAGAGCAAGAAAGATTTTCCTTCTCGCCTTCAAGACTGGAAAGAACTGATGAAAGAATATACCTAAACTAGAGAGACCCTGCTTTGATTCTTTTGAAGAGGAAAGGAGGGCTAAACTGAAGACAGAAAAGAGAGTGTAATGACACTGGACTTTGCTTTATTACTATTGTGGCTGATTATGCCCAACAAACATGGATAGAATCTGGTAAGAGAGAAGTATTCTTCAAAGAAATCTAAGTTTCAAAGAGTCATTATAATTTATAACACTTGCTCTAGATCTATGTGTCACTGATAATTTTGTTACTTCCAAACTCTTTTGCACGCTCTGCTATATACATAATAAACACAATATAAAACCAGGGAGACATCAATTAATAATCAAGCTATGAAACGTTTGGAAATGACTTATCAAATCTTTTACCTGGTAATGACTGGGTCATGACTGAAAAGCTCAACCATGCCAGTGCCTCGTAAGTGTAGTTGGGACATGAAACCAAAGCGAACAACCATGTGAATGGGTTACTTCCACCATAAGGGATACACCGCTCCTTGGTTCCTATAAAAATTATTGAACTGCATATGATTAACAAGAATCCTGTCTCTGCTAAACTGCACTTTAAACATAAGTACTTGAACATTACAGCTACCGACCAATATGTTTCTCTTTGAAAGTAATGCTTCTTATAATTTATTCTGAAGGCAGCTCGGCTATACCAGTGATTTTACTATCAATTCTTACACTAGTCCATGCATTTCATAACCTTTAGAAATGTTTCTATTTTCTATTTCCCATACCATTTGCATATCGTAGCAGTGTGAAGTGTTGTTGCCTTCACATTTCTAGGCCACTGCAGCATTTGAGGTAGGGATGCCAGCACTTAGTCCTCACTGCCCTTGTTTTCCCAGGCAAACCCCAGTTATCCATTTTTTGGAGGCTGGGTTGACCCCAGTGCCTGTCAGTCTGAAGATTCCATCCAAGTGCAATATCAAACCTGGGACCTTCTGATCAGCAGGTAAATGTACTAACCACTACTCCACCTCAGCACCATTCAAAATGTCTACAGTACACTAAATATCAGAATATATTTCATACCACAGAAGTTGCTAGCTAAGGCTCTCTGAATAGACTTGTTTCTTTTCTAATGCAATACTTCAATCTGCTAATTCTCCACTCTTAACTCTTAAGACATGGTCATATCTCTCTTTCTAATCTTTTAACCATAATTCACAAATCTTATACAGTCAGTTTGTCAATGATTCTTCATCTGTGCATCAAATAACTTTTGTAGTATCTATATAATTCAGATCCTTTGTCTTCTTCCCTAACGAAATCTACTTCTTATTCCCCATCCCAATCCAGCACTTAAAATTATAATCTTCTGCAACTAGTGCTGCATTGCTGCACAATTTCTTAATAATTATCTGTTTTTCAGTATCTAGAAGCACTACTGTAGGAGTGTGCCCTGTTGAATGCCCGCTTTGATCTGATCATATCCTGACTCTCTTGTTTTCACATTTGCTTTCAAGTTTCCTTTGTTATTGTTTTACTCTCTTTTATTTCTGGAAGTTTTTTTTTAGTTTTGTTATTGTCAAATACAATTTGTATTATCTGCAAATTTATGTAATAATGGCATTTCAAAAGTGCTCTAATAGATTTCATTTAGAACAAGCATACGAAGTGTGATCAAAAAGTATCCAAAAAGTACCCAAACTGGATTTATAATTTTAAAAAATCTAGAAGAGTTACTAATCTATAATTTAATCGCCTTTGAAATCTCCTTCTGAAGCAACACACTTAGTCCAGTGCTGTTTCCACTTCTCAAAGCATCTTCTGATAAAGACAACAGCTGCTTCATCACATTCTATCTCCTGAAATATTTTTCAAGTGGTATTTAACTTCTGGGAACAGGAAAAAGGCACAGGGAGCAATATCAGGTGAAGATGATGGCTACTGGACCTGTGAAATGCAGTGCTTAGCAAGAAACTGCTGCACAAATTGCAATGCATGGGCAGGTGCACTGTCATGGTAGAGTTACAACTCGCCACTCTCATGCAATATCAGCCTTTCGTGACAAACTGCATCCTTCAAATGCTGTAAAACTTCACAGTGGTATTCCATGTTGATTGTTGACCTGATGGGGTATATTCATGATGCACAATTTCATTGTAATGAGAAAAAAAACTGTCGCACTATCCAGGTCTTCTACTGCGAAGACCGAGCCTTAGTTTTGGACCCATACCCATAACCCCATGACTCATTACTAGTCATGACTGTTTTTCAAAATGTTTCAGCAGCTCACGAACAGCTGAAACACAGGTCTGTTTCTGGTCAGCCTTTTTTTTTCTGACATGACAACTGCAATGAACAGATTTACATAACTACGAGTGCATCAAACACTACGCTGCATAATCTAGACAAGGTTCAAAATCAGTCACTACGGATTATCACAGGTGCCATGAGGTCCACACCAATAGTAGAAATGCAGAAAACAGTTGGTGTTCAAGCGCTAAAGGAACGTAGAGACACAAAGGTCATGACCATGGGAGAAAAATTCCTTAGCTCTGTAAGCCATCCCCTGAAGGAGAGATTCAATAACTTGGCATTAGGACGGCTTAAAAGAAGCAGCTTCATTCATCAGGCCAAGCGTATGCGTAAGCTTCCAACTGTAGTTGCTCCATTATCATCTGTACCAGAGCATACACCATGGAAAGAAGCAGATTATACACAGATAACTATTCAGACTGAAGTGAAAGGTGTGCAGAATGGTGAGATGCAGAGCAGTCTTGTAAGATCAACAGCCACACTTAGTGTTCTAGATGACAAATATCCATGTGACACCTGGATATGTGTGTATACAGATGGATCTGCACATAATGCCATAAAGAATGGAGGGGCAGGAGCATATACTGAATATCCAAACAACACCATTGACAAGATTTCCATACCCACTGGTAAATACTGCAACAACTTTGATGCAGAAGTTAGGGCAATTATTGCTGCAGTTGAAAAACTATCAGACTCCAGAATTGATACATGTCCTGTAGTAATTCTCACAGATGCAAGATCAGTACTGGAGGCTCTTCAGTGCAACAAACTACCAGACCTTAAGGATGCCTTGTCAAAATTTGGCTTACAACATGGAGTCACTTTGCGATGGATTCCCTCCCACTGTGGGATACCAGGCAATGAGAAAGCTGACCAACTGGCCAAAGAGGGCACTGAAATGGAGCAACCAGACATACCAATCACTTATAATCAGAAGAAAAGCATGATAAAAACCTACAGGAAGCCACAAACACCACCACATGATGACTATCACATGCTAAAGAGAAAGGAACAAGTCACCATCTTCCGTCTCCGAACAGGACACGGCAGACTCCGAAGTCATATGTATACAAAGTTTAAGGTTGGTACTACTAATCTATGTACATGTGCCCAGGTGCCCCAAACTGTGGAACATATCCTCCAGAACTGCATCAACTATGAGACACTGAGAAATAATTACTGGCCCAGTGAAACCACTAAAGAAGATAAGCTCTACGGTTCCATACATGAATTACAAAAAACAGTGAAATTTATCCAAGAGACAGGACTGCAGATATAGACAGACAGTGCGAACGAAGAAGAAGAAGAAGATAACTACGAGTAAAGCACTACTGTAAACAATGCAGATAAGCAGGGAAGACATGACTTATATCACATGTGCAGTATATGCCAAGGTCAACCTGCGTCTATCTGCTTCCAGCTGTGTCAGTCGGTTCTGAACTTATGCCCACATTTCGGACACCTTTTTATCACACCTCGTATATGCCAGGCTTACTGATACAATTTGTAAACTTTCCGTGAAATGTTCCCTAAGCATGGCTACGAAACAATCAGTTATAATTCTTACAAAAGTTAAACAATAAGAAAATCCAGGGACACAAGTGATTTTAAAAAAACCTGAAGAACAAACAGTACTTCAGTCCTGCCTTGTAAATGTTTGCACTAGCATCAGCCTCAACAAACTGTTTTGTTGAGATTTCCACTTTTGTGCTACTGACAAAACCTAACAACTCACTGTTTTTTTTTATCAACAAGAAAACTGGACTGAAAAATAACTTGGTCTTTACCTGGAGGCCTGAGATTTCTCAAAGCAACATGGATTGAGAAGTTGCCAAGTTCAGCTAGCTGAGATAACAAAAGAGAATGAAGATATAATAGGTACACAGGCAATATTTTATGAACTCTGTTACACATTTTGCTACCAAAAAAGGGAATCAAAATCATTAAATTTCCTACTATGATGGGATGCACAAGACTTCAACTATTTCTCTCCAACATTTCATGTAAAATGCATGTTATATGTTTATTATTTATTTTCTTTCATTTCCTCTTATCTATGCATCTTTTCAACACTTCTCTTTCTCAGATCACACCTATGAGATTCTGCCTTTCTAAGCATTTTAGTTTTTTTTTCTTATTTTTGATTTGGTTCAATGCCACTTTCATCAGTTATCCACATATTATATATCCCCTACATGTATTCAACTTAACCAGCTATTAAAATTCACTCCTATCTTTTTTTTTTTTTTTTTACTCAAGTCCATGTTCTGATGTTCAAACCCAGGTCACTCAAATGGCAGGCAAACAACAATCTACCACTTTACCAATGTCCTACTATTAGGTAAATTTATGGCTTACAAATATCGTGACTTGCCATACTGAACAAATGATAACCTATAAAATGCTAAAAATATTTTTAAAACCAACAGGAATAAGAAAACAAAAATTACACTCTTTTTCCAAGTGAATGATACTTATAAAAAAAAAAATCTGGCAATGCCATGAAAAAAAATTTCTTTTTTTAAAAACCATGAATCAGCTGTCAGATGCTAAAGGTTCAAGGTTATGAATATGACTTCATTACTGGAAGAAAACTGCACACTGGTAACTCCATTTATCTTTTTCCTATTCAATGTGTCAAAATGTACATTGGAAAGACGACTAACATCTACTTTAAAAAAAAAAAAGTGTGCAAACATTTCTGTGAAGTTTTAATGCATTTATATAGCAAACTAACACACATACAGTCTTTAAAACAGATACACAGATGAGGAAGATGAATAATTTACTATAGACTTTTAACGCAAAGTTAAACATGAAAATAATACCTTTCAACGAGGAAAACAATGAAACAAAAACAAAGTGCATGTAAAGGTACTCACTCCACAGTCTTAACACAAAGGATGCATATAATTCTTCATTTAAAAAATCTGAAAGCAGAATATTAAAATATACTTACAATAAACAGAGCTAGTCCACCAAAGATCTGTTTCTTTCCATACACTGAAAGACAAAACCAAATCAAAGGCATTACTGTTGAAAATGTCTTTCCTGTATCCCAGCTTCAGCCCACTAGGCCTTTTCTGTACCCCTGCTTGAACCCACTAACTCTTTTCTGTACCCCAGGTTCAACCTACTAACTCTTTTCTGTAACTCAGGTTCAACCCACTACTCCTTTTCTGTACCCCAGGTTCAACCCACTAACTCTTTTCTGTAACCCAGGTTCAACCCACTAACTCTTTTCTGTACCCCAGGTTCAACCCACTAACTCTTTTCTGTAACCCAGGTTCAACCCACTAATCCTTTTCTGTAACCCAAGTTCAACCCACTAACTCTTTTCTGTACCCCCGGTTCAACCCACTAACCTTTTTCTGTAACCCAGGTTCAACTCACTAACTCTTTTCTGTACCCCAGGTTCAACTCACTAACTCTTTTCTGTAACCCAGGTTCAACCCACTAACTCTTTTCTGTACCTCAGGTTCAACCCACTAACTCTTTTCTGTACCTCAGGTTCAACCCACTAACTCTTTTCTGTAACCCAGGTTCAACCCACTAGCCTTTTTCTGTACCCCAGGTTCAACTCACCAGCCCTTTTCTGTAACCCAGGTTCAACCCACTAATCCTTTTCTGTAACCCAAGTTCAACCCACTAACTTTTTTCTGTGCCCCAGGTTCAACCCACTAACCTTTTTCTGTAACCCAGGTTCAACTCACTAACTCTTTTCTGTACCCCAGGTTCAACCCACTAACTCTTTTCTGTACCCCAGGTTCAACCCACTAACTCTTTTCTGTACCCCAGGTTCAACCCACTAACTCTTTTCTGTAACCCAGGTTCAACCCACTAATCCTTTTCTGTAACCCAAGTTCAACCCACTAACTCTTTTCTGTACCCCCGGTTCAACCCACTAACCTTTTTCTGTAACCCAGGTTCAACTCACTAACTCTTTTCTGTACCCCAGGTTCAACTCACTAACTCTTTTCTGTAACCCAGGTTCAACCCACTAACTCTTTTCTGTACCTCAGGTTCAACCCATTAACTCTTTTCTGTACCTCAGGTTCAACCCACTAACTCTTTTCTGTAACCCAGGTTCAACCCACTAGCCCTTTTATGTACCCCAGGTTCAACTCACCAGCCCTTTTCTGTAACCCAGGTTCAACCCACTAATCCTTTTCTGTAACCCAAGTTCAACCCACTAACTTTTTTCTGTGCCCCAGGTTCAACCCACTAACCTTTTTCTGTAACCCAGGTTCAACTCACTAACTCTTTTCTGTACCCCAGGTTCAACCCACTAACTCTTTTCTGTACCCCAGGTTCAACCCACTAACTCTTTTCTGTACCTCAGGTTTAACCCACTAACTCTTATCTGTACCTCAGGTTCAACCCACTAACTCTTTTCTGTAACCCAGGTTCAACCCACTAGCCCTTTTCTGTACCCCAGGTTCAACTCATCAGCCCTTTTCTGTACCCCAGGTTCAAACCACTAGCCTTTTTCTGTATCCCAGGTTCAACCCACTAACATGTATGTCAGATTTTTTTTTTAAAGTCAAATATCCCCCTGTCTCTGGCCTTTAACCTACCAAACTACATCATCTGTTCCCTGTTTCTCACTGTTACACATCTTCTAACAATTAGCTAGCTAAATATGAAAACTGGCCACTAAGGATCAGTCAGTCAGTCATTTCCATGCCCCTTGCAGAACTTTGCCTCCCTAAGGATCAACATATCTAAAATGAAGAACCCACAGAATAATCTAATACTGTATAAAGTTTGTGAATTTTGTAGATATGATGCAAAACAACAAAGCAGATCCCAGCAACTTTCTTCTTCTTCTTCTGAAAGGTGATGCTACTAGTAGCTGATGCTTGTATTTCGAGGTTGTTGGTCATTTCAGATCCTGATCCCTGTCAACATGGCAAAGCCCGCAGTCCTCTCCAGATCCTGATAGGAGCCTCCCAAAGCTTTTGCCCCAAGCCTGTGTCCTCTGGCCACGTCTCACGCATCAGGTCTGCATGGTTTGGACACTCTTGTAGGATATGTGTTGGAGTCTGGACTCCACTGCTACATGGACATTCGTCTGTGTGAGACATTTTGAGTCGATGCAGGTGGCTTAGTAGTCTGCAGTGGCCTGTCCTTAGGTGAAAGAGGATGGTTTGCTGATGTCTTTGTAGTTGGTGTATTGGATCTGGTTCACTGTTGCATTTCAGTTTCCTTTTCCATTCAGATCTGCACTGGTTATGGATTATAGTTTTCACCTTTTGGCGAAAGTAATCGCAATATAAGTAATCTTAAGAATGGTAGTAAATATGGAATCTGAAAATGAAAAAAAAATAAATAAAACAATCACACATATTTTCACAGATCGTGTGAAAGTTATGTTAAGAAATCACAGATGCAATAAATCAGGTGAAAGAGAATTACTAAAAAACCTAAGAACCAAATAGTTAAAATACACTGGACACATCAAAAGCTCAATACAATAACAAATACCATACTTGATACAAAGAAACAAGAGCAGCAACATTGTACATAAATCAGCTGATGAGATTCAGTCTGATAAGGAGCAAACTGAAAGCAAGGAGAGAAACAATTTCAAGATCCACTGCTGCCAAGAACATGATGATGAGACAACACTACCCGAGTACTCGAGTATGAGAAAGTATATGAAGCACAGCATCAAAAACCTTGTTTTGATATAGTGATCAAACTATACTTCACTTCCACACCTGAAGAAAATCGCAGATTGTCATTATGTGGATCTACTTTATCTTTTATACCATATATGGAGGCAAGACAAATCTCACTGTGTAAAGACAATTATGTAAAAGGATGGATTAAGGTGGATGATCGGGGGGGGGGGCGGTGCTGGATGGCTGCAAGGATGGATAGATGGATATATGGATGAAATGACAGAAATACACAAACTCATGAGCTTCACACATTCATATCTCCCCCCTTCTCTCTCTCTCTATCTGGCAGTTTGTTAGACTACCATACATCATCTACTTTTTACTACCTTATTAAGAAATCTGTCTACTAATGAAAATAAACAGATACTGCATTAAACTAATGTCCTTCATCTGAACATTAGTCAGTAAAAAAAAAAAACATTCAACATCCAAAATTATTTTTTAAAAACCATCAGTAAAGAACAAACATAAAAAAAAAAAATGACACCTGTAAAATAACATGTACTCACAAGGAGGCGTGTAGAGAGGATGGTTGACAAAGTATGCCACAAAAGCTGCAAATCCCCAGTAGTAAATGGAATTCTAGAATACATGGATTCACATATTAAACAATGTGTCATTTACATTATACAGTAGTGTTTTTTTTTTTTTTTTAACTTCCTTAACCCTTTTGTTACCACAGACATGTTTAGACGTTCTGTCATATCACTGCTACAGACGCCTTACCAATTTCCATGATTTCCACATTACTTGTGATACCGACATGTTAACACGTTCTGCCTTCTAGCAGTCGCTGCTATAAGCTACTAGTCATTTAACATTTTTAGTTATATGTGGCCCAGTATTACCAAGCGGGACTTGTTGACAAGTTATTTTTTTTGTCTCATGAGAGAGAGGAGGGGGTTATCAGAACTGTACTTGTGTTCACTGCGTTCCAGTGTTCATCTCATATTATGCACTACATTGGTACTTTATGGCTGTGTTGTATTTAATATGTTTTATATCATGGCCTGAGAACAAATTAGAATTTCTTACTTTGAGCAATAGTGAAGATGAAATTAAAATGTACAGTTTTGAAAGTGAACAAGAAAATAAGAGTGCTTATGCTCATCCATGAACATCAACTGGATGGCAGAATGAAAAGGATGAAAATAGAAGAACACTTGTTGAAAAATTTTTTTGCTTTGTTCACCTGTGTGTAGTGGAATTATCCTGGGACATCTTTTTTTTTTCTTTTTTTCTTTCAAGAATGTTGCATTTCTCAGACAAAGGCACTGATGCCTGAAATGATCAACTTTTCAAAGACATTTCCCATCAACAGAATCATCAACATCGAAGGAAAAGGCCCCACTGAGAAAGTGTGTTGCTTGTGCAAAAAAAAAAAATGAAAGACAAAGGGAAACAAAATACATGTTCAAAGAATGTGATGTCACACTGTGTGTTAAGTCACGTCGCTAACACATCCATTATTTTTTGCCTTCAACGTTTTACTACCAAGAGCTGATGAACTGAAAATTTTGTCCTTAGCTTACCCCATTTAAAAAAAAAAAAAGTCAAGCAGGGTAAAATCCAGTAAACTGATGGTCACAGTGTTGATAAAGGTTTGCGACCACCTCCAATTTATCATATACTCTGATAACTGTTTGCTCTCTCTCTGATGCAGCCATTGTTATGCACAGTGAGTTACTTATTTGCTTTCCAGCACTAGTTACCAAACTAAACAGACCTGGAGATCTCACCCATGTTCATTTCAAAACCTTCACTGGACTTAACTATCTAACTTATTTCACAATGCCACAAAACATATTGGGCTTTCTCTTTCACGGGCACCTTTTTGATGGTAGTGATGCCACGCTACCAGTTTAAGAAAAACTAAAAAAAAAACCCTCTAAGAATCAGCCTATATAATGCCAAAATGATCATGTCTCTATCTAGAATAGTTTTAACTCTTTCCGAGCGTATGGTCGAATTTTCGACACTTCCGGTGGTCCCAAGCGTGTGTATGGTCGAAAATTCGACATTGTTTGTTTCATTAAAACACGCGGTGTAACATTTAGATTGTACATATTTCGTCCGCGATTCCGGTGACACTTTCAAAATGGAGAATGCGTGCCTAGTTACGAGCGATGCAGAGCGAGAACAAGGACGCGAAGCATGGAAAATTTTCAATTTTTGACGATGTAGATAGGGGTATGGACATAGCCTATGGCCACCCCGCTGCTCTTGAATGTTTTCTAAGTAGATTTAGACATATTTAGACGACTGGAGAAGTAGTTAGGAGTAGTTAGGAGGTTATTTCAGACATTCATTCAGCGGAAATGCAATACGGAGTCACAATACGAGATCGACAAGTAGATCTACACATCTTAGATGGTAAGCAGGGGTAAGTAGCGCGAATCTAGACCTAGCCGATTGTGAGCTGGCCACAATCAGTGTCTAAAAACATCACATTACTTCTTTTTTCCTAAAAAACTCTGCATTTATGAAATTTGCATTCATTTAGCTATACTTTGACACATATTATGTATACGGAAGTACATGGAAATACTGTTTTCCATTCCATTTTACAACTAGACCCCCTTACAGTCAAGACCCGTGTTTTTACTCCCGCACGCCATGACACGTCCGTGTTTTTCCTCCCGCATGGAAAGAGTTAAGATATGATTTTTGTTAATCCGGCAAGGACTTTTGAATCACCCTGTACTATTCACAATGTCAGCAAAAACAAAAACTGATAATGAATGTACAGCATACTCTACATCCACCACCTGTTAGCTACAATAACTCAAAAACCAGATGATACTGGTTTGTTTTTTTTTTCAACTAGTGGCATGTGCAATAATTCATATAATTTCACCATAATCTTCCACTCCTACATCAAGATGAAACCACAAAAGCAGCCACAATGAAACATGCTACACTAGATATGATTAAAAAAAAAAAAAAAAAGATTTATTAAAGAAGCAACATAAGATATGAATGCTTCTACCTTGAAAATATTGAAAATGGGCATGGTTGCGTGAGAAAATCTATGAACAAAAACTGTCTCCAGCAGACGCTTGGCATAATGGAATGTCCAACATCCTGCAGCAATGCTGCAAAACAAAAAACAAAAAAAACGATCGTGACACTGTAAATACTCTTTTTTGTAATAATTCAACAGAGAGAATGCTAACTGTTAGTATAATATTAAAAATTGACGTGAAATTTTCCTTAAAAGACATTGAAGACTATCTCAATCACAAAAGTGAAGAAGTCTAGCCAAAACTAAACTATATTACTTAAATACTGTGCACTGGTCACTAGTTTCAAAATCATGCTCTGTAAGCACAATCTAAAGTGCTGCAGTAAATGAGAAAAAAAAAATGTTACATCTTGGTAAACAAAAAAAGGGTGACTGAACTTACTGAACAACAGAAGCATAAGGTTTCAGTACAGAATCAGTTCCATAGATATATCCTGGTCTTGTATAGAAGATGAGATATATGATGAGAGGCCCTGCATATTCTGTCAGAAATACCTAGCATGGACAAGCAGAAAATGTTACAAATCTAATGGAACATCCTGATAAAAGCATTCCACAAATTCACATAAAAATAAAGCTGAATTTTTCTTAATCCACTCTCAAGGAAATTTTTAAACCATGCCCTTGGAATAATATATCTTCATTGCTGGAATACTTTATTTAATCTGTGACAAATCTGTGCTTCTTCCATTTCTTACACTTCTTCAGTTATTTCGTTCTTGCTACTATTTGGAAAAAAGAGCAGTTGTATGTGTATGTCTGCAGTTCATTCATATTTGCAAATGGATTAAAGACCCAATATCTTGGGAGGAAGCAACCAAATGGAAATGCATTCTGAACCTTTAACTCCGAAGGAGTCAAGAAAAATCCTACAACAGGCAGAGGAGTAGAGAGAGGGGAAAAAAGATGGGGGTGGGGTGAGGTAGGGGGGAGAAGAACTATAAGTAAAACACACAGATGAGACTTAAACCACTGCAAGGACACATCATCCAATGGCTAAAACTGTCTGAGATAATTTCTTATTTTCCTATATAACCCACAGGTGCAACAAGTCATACTTATCAGGAAGAAAGAGGATAGATGAAGAACTAGTATCTTACTATTTCCCAATGTTAATATTACTACAGAATATCACTTGCATCTAAAATTCACGCAATCCATGCAAATATATAAACTGGACTCTTTCATCTTCTTCTCCTCATCTGTCTGCTTATGACATTAGCGTCACAGATAATTTCAGACATCAGTCCAGAGCATGGTAAGAGGCCTGGATAGTTGTCATAATACTATGTTTCCTCAGTGCATCTTTCACCCATTATCAATACATCTATTGATTTTTTTTCCTTGGCTGTCCTCATGCCCCGTATCTAAATATTTTCAAGTTGTGTGCATGTGCACTGATTGTTCTAGATTTGTGTGTAACAAATGCCTGAACCACTAAACTGATTTTGTATGTAGTCCCTGGTGGAAATAATCAGACAGATCTAATGGATAAATGAGCCATCAAGGGCTATCTCACCATCACTGTTTTATTATTTCTTCATTTTCCAACAGATCACAAAGCATTCAAGTAACTCTCAAAATACGGTTGCACTTCAGCTCCTTGTATCTTAATTCATTTAAAAAATAAATTTTTGTTAGTCAGGATCATCATCCTTGCACTACAAACAAATCCACAAATGCTCCAATTTCTTTTAACATATCCCTCAGTGTTCTGCAACTAACAACATTAAAAAAAAAAAAAATTGTGTATTTTTCTTGTACATGAATGTTGCCATTTTCATCTACACAGTTCCAAGCAAAAGAATTTGGCAAACAGAAAACGAGGCTTGTGCACAGTATAAAGTAATAGAGACCACCACTGTACTGCTTCATTCATTCATTTGCATGTCCCTTGCGGAACTTTGCCTCCCAAACAGCACTCCTGTAGGCCTCTCGGTTGTGAGCAAGATGGCCTGCTGCTGCTGCGTCCATTTGCAGATTGTCAACGATTTCTTGCAGCCATCTTCGTTCTGGTCTTCCTCTTTTTCTTTTTCCCATTATGTATCCTTCCAATATGGTCTTCTCTAAATTATCATGACGTTTAATGTGTCCAAAATATTTAAGTTTTCTCTCTTTAATCCTCTTTACTAGCCAGCCTTCTTCAATATTAAGCTCTTGTAGTATAGATATATTTGTTCTTTTTTGTGTCCATTGTACTGCTAGCCTGGAAAAAAACACAAAGCACTTAAAACATGAGAGAAAAAGGACAGAGAATGACTGACTCAAATTACAGACTCTCGTAGGACAAGCAAATGCCTTGCCACTAGAGGACAACACACTAACCTCCTGGCCAAAAAGAATGTATTGTTATAATGGAACATCAATTATCTATTACTTTATTATACATCATCATCATCTCATACCATCTCCCTACAGAAGGTTGGCTGCAATAACTCACTGTCTGTTCTGCTTCTTGCCTTCACAGTGCACTTGGCCAAGCTGGTTCTTGTCCATCTCTTGATGGTGTCCACTCATCTATATCATTGTTGTCCTTTTGTTCTCTTCGCTTCGATCTTGTCCTCAAGTAGAGTCTTCAATACAGTATTAAACCTCTTGGCATGCCACAGGCATCTCAGTTGTCTTGTTTTTATGTCTTTCAATATTTCTCTTTTCAGTTCCTGCAGATCCAGTGCTTCTTTCCGTTTTCTTCTCTGCCCCTTTGATACACCCCATTCTTCTGTGTATTCATATTTCAAGAGCCTCTATTTTTTTTTTTCCTGTTAACTTATTCACAGTCCTGGCTTCTACACCATAACAGAATACCAAGTATATGTAGCATTTTACCACATATATATTCTCAGCTGCTGTAATATTTGTTTTGACATAGGAATTTTCCTCATTCAATCTCCAATTATATAAATATTTTTCAGTTAACCAATATAATATATGTAGATCCAAAGACAAATAACAATGACTTATAGCTAGAATCCATTTGCTGTAAGTACTTCAAGTGATGTAATTGCCACCATTTACAACTGCTTCTTGCATTGAATGGAGTGAATATATACACATCAATTACACAAATCCAAAGAGTTCATTTTTCACATACCGTTGTCCAACCAATCTGAGGTCCCAAATCTTTGAAATACAACTTCCCTCCGCCAGTCAGTCCTAAGCTCTCCAAAGTCTCTTCATCTCCGAGTATTTTGCCTCCTGTTAATTAGTAAAAATACTGAAAGACATTAGCATATGCTAAGAAAATTAATTTATCACAATACTTACTACTATTTATTACAGTTTATAAAATTTGTTCTACCACACAGTAGCAGCCACATGCAGAAGATACAGTGAAATGAAAAAAGCTAATGAAAAGAGAAAATCTGGCTTATCATGAAAGATGAAAAAGCAGATTTGATCAACTTAAAATAATGTAAAAAAAAAAAAAATTTTAAACTATGAAATCAAACATGCCATAAAGGAACACATTAAACAATAAACATAATTTAATCATACTAAACTACTACTTCAAAAACAACTATTTTATTCAACTATTTCTAGATTCAGGTACATAATACATACTTGGATCGATTTTAAAACACTGCCGTTCAGGATAATACTTGGAGTCTGAAATTAAATTAGAAAGAAAAAAGTTACTGCATTTTGAGATAAATTATAATTTAGTGGTCAAATGAATAGGCAAAAGTCTTAGAAAGGTTAAAAAAAAAAGGGAATAAAAAAGACTGGTAAATTAGTAAAACTGAAACATTGTTTTAATGAGACCTCGTGTGTAGATCAGAGTGGTTTAACAGAAAGAATTAATAATTTGCAAAACAGAATTTGTCATACAGCATTTTTTGGGCGCTGAAAGATTCTACCATATTTTATGCCTGTCCTCGGAGGATACTAAAAAAACAAAAGCTAAGAGTTTTATTTTTCACATATTTTTCATCTTTTTTCTGTTGTATTCTTTTTGCGTGTGATCCTTGAAAAGGGTGTTTGAAAATATATTGGATCACTGTATGTTCTCCATTTACATATGTTTGTCTTACTTTCTGCCATTCTCATTTCTGCTAACTTTCCTCACTCTATTCCTATCTTTCTCCCCTACCATTTAAAATCCATTAGTAATACTTCATCCTTTAACTCAAACCTTTTTCATTATTTACTTGCTTGTAATTATATGCCTCTATAGAAAAACTAGCACTCTCTCAACCCATGACTTGCCAGCCATGACATAGTTCGAAAAGTAACTTGTTAGATATTGTTAGAAATTATTTTAATGTCTGTTAAAATAATATATGCCAGAAGATCTGTACTGACAATGTATTTTTGTTTATGTATATATTTGTATGTGTCTGCATGTATGAATGTGTGAGAGCTATTTTATTAGACAAATTACTCCTCTTTTACTTTGAATGTAATAGTTTAGTCTTACACTCTTTTGATAAGTTTTTTCCCTAATGTAATCTGTATACTTGTCAAGTGTGTGGGAAGAATGAAAGATGGAGTGATGAAGGGCAGAATGTAAGATGGGCCTGAGTGCCCAATTCTTTACCCTTTAAAAATAAAGATCATTCATTCAATCATTTTTTTTCTGCGTGTGTAAAACTGAACCATACATCTCCTACTTCATTAACACAAAATAGTGTGATTTTAAGTAAAGAAACTTAGCACGATTTTAAATTAAAGAAAAAGTGCCTTAACAAATTTAACATGATTCACTATAGATATTTTAAAAACATATATAATAAGAACCTGAACAAGATTACATTGCATTTACAGCTCAGTAATATATACATATTATAACAGACACATGAAAAGCACACACACACACTGCACTCACTGCGAAAACTGATACTATTGAGATCTAAAATGCATTTATGTTCAAATTTCTCCTCCTTTCCTGAATACTTACTAGAGTTTCTAAAC
Organism: Achatina immaculata; assembly: GCA_009760885.1. Lineage (NCBI taxonomy): Eukaryota > Metazoa > Mollusca > Gastropoda > Stylommatophora > Achatinidae > Lissachatina > Lissachatina immaculata. Next base: position 49,865,086 of record CM019720.1, on the reverse strand, counting down.
TCATTTTTCACGTCTGCTATGGTGGACTGCTGTGGGAGCTGAAATTACAACAACAAAATAAATCGATAATATCATAAACATTATTCTGTACCGCCCACTTTGAATAAGTCTTCAGTTTCTATTTGTTTTCTGCCTGACACCACATCTAATCAAGCTGCCACTGGTGCTATCTCTGAAACTGTCAACCTTCTGGTGTTTTTTTGGTTTTGTTTTTTCTTTCAAAATGTTGGCTCTGCACATTTTTTACAGATCTAAATGAATCTCATTTTCATTCATTTCTTTCTTTACTGTTGTTTTAATACTTGGAATAAACAGGTGGTGTTGTACACTGCTGTATGTTCGCCACCATTTCTGTTTTTCTGCCTTCTGACCTTTTCTAAATGATCACAATCTATTAACCAGGCAAGAAGCTCTAAGTCATAGAAGCAACCATTTAACTCCTCCGGTCAAGAAATATAAAACTTTATCTTGGGAAAACATTCTGGCTCTCCAGCACATGATACCAACCAAAATACAGGCCTATCACGCCATATAGACACCTGTAGATGTAATGTTACTGCCTATGTTTTCCTTGACCTTTCAGCACATGACAAGGTAATATGGCCAGCATACAGCAACAAGGAGCAGTTTAAATGAGTCTGTAGATCAGAAGTTTAATGAATGTGTGGTCTAGCATAGTATTACACATCATGATCTTCATTTGTCTTCTGCTCTGCCCATGAATGCACTCACTCTTCTCCAGGCACACGTGCACATTTTTCTCTGCTTTATATACTAAACCTGGTTAGAGTTTGTCTGCTAATCTGGTGGTACCAGGCTCGGGCCCCAGCAGTGTGGATTTTTTTCTGGGTACCACATCGAAAAGACCCATGGGACCACCCAGCCTCTTAAAAATGGGTACCAGAGATATCTGGGAAGGTAAATGCAGCCAGGCATGATACTGGCCACATCACACTTTCACATGCCGAAGGTTGTGGAAATATGGGCGTAACAATGTATCCCCAATATGCCTTAATGACATGGAAATGGGGATTTTACCTTTATATATACTAAAACAATAGATGAAATTGAATATGAATCAAACTCTCATTGTTTTATGGGCAAATAAACAATTATTTTTCCTTGTAAAAAATCTTTCCTACCATAAAAATCTAACTGCAAATTTTGCTAAGTTTCTAGCTCCAAATATAAACAACACTTACACAAAATTAATGGAAGATCTAAAGAAATCCAGACCTAAAACTATATTTATTGATGTGATTCTTATATGTAATAAAATAAGATTGAAAGCAGTTAATGCTAACTCACCACTATTAAATAATAATCTACACTCATCTGAAAATACTGAAAAACAAAAAACTAAAACTTACCCCTTTTATTTTTGCGAGAACTTTTCCTGATTTTATATGAACCACAGAGATCTTTGAGGGGAAGAGACGAAATTGTATTAGTGAATAAAAATATTTCAATTCAAATTGTGCATGTCCTTTTTCCATCCACTCACTCACCCACCCACCCATCCATCTCTCTCTCTCTTCCTTTTCTATTAAGAAATACAAAGGCTGACGCGGACAATGAGAGGTTTTCTCGTAACATTTTCTCTGATTCACCCCTGTTAGCAGACAAATGGGAACCAAATCTTAAGGCCATCATCATCCATAGTTACTTGAAGTGGAATCTTGCACACGTTGGTACAAGAAAATGTAACTGTGCTACGATCACCTTTCCCAAAACTATCCTCGCTCTCCATGAGGGATTCACATGCGAGTCCCGCAATGTGATATATACATTATTGTATGCAAAAGATGCAGGATAACTTATACTGGTGAAACTAGCCTCATATTAGGGGACCACATGCACGATATCACCCAGAATGGTTCTAAACCAGTCCCAAATCATTTCAATGGCCCCAGCAACAGAGGCAAATCTGACTTTCTGGTAACAGCCATCAAACAATGTCATGCTGATGACAGAAGCCACATAGCGCTTGAGAACTGCTACAATCAGGAATATGGGACATTGGAACCACATGTTTTGAACTCATTATTCAGCTACAACTAACACTCTCCTCTTCCACAATCATAATCTCTCCCCACTAAGTTCCACTCCCTTCTCACTTGTTACACATAGCTCAGAACCTCCTCATAGCATCACATTACAACCCCTCTACCCTAACTATAAACACATATTTCACCTTCTCCCAGCTAGATTACCATTGTATCACTCTCTCTCCCCTCCAGTTTCCCCACCCACCATACTCAGTTACAACCCACCTATCACACATCCCAAGTCTCCATTTAATACTCTCTACACTCCACCATGCGCATTTCTGGCACACAGCATCGAACAAGTCATAGCTTCTTACAAGTTACAGCTAATTGCTCTATTCATTTTATTTATTTTTCTTTTTTTAACACAGCATTCATGTGAATTTATACTTTATCTCCTCTCTCTATTTCTTACTCCTGTGTGTTTTTGTATGATTAAGGCTCACGCCGAAACGCCACAACTGTATACTCGTTAAGTAATAAAGCTGTTCCTACTTTTTTCCTAGTTTATACATTACAGTGAGAGGTGGAGAGAGTTTGTTGCTGTCCTGCAAAATGCCACAGGGCGTACTGGCTGGCGAATGCTTAGCCGATCACCAGGTGGATGGATGGATGGATTCAGTAACAGAAGAAAGACCTTACTTCATGTTAAATGGAATCGACCAATGTGTAACAGTAGAGTAAGTAAATGATAAATGGTATCAACCTTTGTATAACAGCAGAGTAAAGTATTTCATCTCCTACTTACTTGCTGATTGCTAATACATCATTATTACTTGGCATTATGTGTTTCTACAGATACAGAAATAGAAAATGGGATGACTTATTTTAAAATAAAAATAATGAACTCAAACATGTCACGTCGACAAAACTGGATGATGATGATGAATAATTCTCATTAACGTGGCAGTCTGCGGTGCGTTCCTGATTCTAAAGCACTGACATGAGGTTTTTTTTTTTTTTTACAAACTGCACCACGGGGATAAGATCGGTCTTTATTCCTTCACTTTGCTGGCAAGCTGTGGCACATAACAAACAGCCTGCGCGAATGAAAGACGGCCATCATGGCAGCACTATCTCTGCTCTCAACAATCATCAGATGAGGGAACACATGTCGAAAGAGTGGTTTAAGTTCCAATTTTTAAACAAATTGTTTTATAACTTTCTTCCAATATTTTTTATATTTTAAAATTACCAATAAACGAAAGCTTCTTGTCGCAGATGGTAATAGTTTATTGTACCAGTATGTACGAAGTTCAAGAAAACAGATGTAGCCAAGCCACAGTATTGACTAAACGCTTGTGCACAAATGCAAAATACACAATACTTTAACAAAAGCCTACATATAATATAATGTAAACGTGAAACTTCTGCTGAGGAAATAAGACAAATTAATGAGAGGGGATATTATTAATCCTGCATGTTTCAGTGTTTAAACTGACTACATTTCAACATACCTCCATCTTGCATAGGTAAATGTGCAATGTTCAACCACGATTTTCGTAAATAAAATTAAGTTTTCTCTAAACAGCTCACATCGGCATGTAATTTTTAATTTAAAAGCAAAAATAAAAAATGAAATGATGTTTTGTCAAAGTATAAAGTGTTTTTATTAAGTGCGATAATATGAATCGATGAATATTTATTTTGTTGATAAAATCATACTTTTTTTTAATCACGCGATGTTCTAAAGTTCATGTGCGGTGTCATGCTAACTTTTTATACATTTTTTAAACATGACCCGAATGGCTGTAAAAGCGTGAGTGTATAAGTGTGAATGTTATGTGAGTGTATATATATAAATATAATGTGTGTGTGTGAGTGAGAGAGAGCGTTTTAGAATGTGGGTGTTTATATCTGTCAGTGTATAGTGTGCGCGTGTGTGTGCGTGCATAGTATAAAGAAAACACCTTGCTAATTTTTTTTTCAAAGAGGGGCATGATTTTACTAAAAGCGTTCGTGACAATGGGGTATTAAGTTAATCCGATGTATTCGCTATTCTATAATTGTGAATCCATGGATACGAGGATGGTTGCTTTGGTATTTTACATTTTATCTGTTCTCCTTATGTTTTTTTTATATACTTGAATTAAACTGAATGATTGAAAAAAGTGAATGATGTGAGACAACATGACAAAAAGTGAGACAACGAGCAGAATGTCAGACAGGCCTGTGTTCCTTTCAAAAAACAAAACTGAATCAATCAATCAATCATTTTTCCCTTCTCAACTCTGCCAATCAGCGCCAAAGACTCATTAGTTAAAGTCGATACATCTGAAAATCTAGCAGAATTGAAGGTGATACCAGAAAGTGAACAGTCTAAAGAACTTAGCCACCAACTGCTGTATGGTTTTCTGTCAATATTTACTTCTTAGTCTTTGAGTCTATTGAGCCGCTATCCGTGAGTTTGATAAAGATAGGTAACAATGTTCCTCCTAAGCTGAGCACCATAAATGATTCACGTCGCTCACTTCATTATTTTCAGTTGCGATACTTTTCCGATTATTCATAATCTTGCCGCTCGTAATTTGTCGGATTACATAAAGTACTACTCACGCAGAAATATTTTTGCACATGCCGAATAATTTTTTGGTGCAGGGTTCTGAACCTTTTTTAGCATAACCCTAAACCAGCCATGGTATGTGAGTCGATCAGTTTAAAATTTTGCTTAATAATGAAAATCACCAAAAAGTATTAAGATGAATAGTAGCGAGTTTGATTGTTATTATTATAATATTTAGGTTTCAAGACGTAAAATAGTGAGATTTCCTGGAAATTATGTATTTAAAACAAAATAATAATAAATATTGTTCTTGTTTCTTTTATTTCTGTTCTTGCTTGCTTTATATTTTTCATAAGGTATTTTTGAAATCCCACATCAGATCTTCTGCTATCCTAATTTGGGTCATGACCTGGGTTAGGAACCATTGTCTTGGAAAGAACAAAGTTAGCGATCTCGCTTGCCTGCTATACGATAGCCGGCGAATCAGATCAAATAATTGTTGTGTGTGTATTTGTGTGTAAATGCCACTGACATCCACAAGCTACTAGCTGTGTCACTTTTTACATTTTACATTGCATATAGTATTATATCTGGTCCTGTGCTTTTTATGAATAACACGAAACTTAAAACGTCGTAATGTATCCTTAGTTCATAAATCTGTTCCTTTATTTTAAAGTAATTAGCTGTTTGCTGTGTGTTATTACAGCTTATATATATATATATATATATACTATTTTGATATGAACATTTGTACTTTTTACATGCGAATATGTTTCAACGATATAATTCAAGTCGACGTTAACATTATTTATCAACATGCAACAGAATTAGTCACTAAAGTTACTATTGCAGAATTTGTATAATTGCTTGACATATAAGTATATTATATTTAAAATTTCAAATTATCTCTATAAAGGACATACCCACATGTTTTTATATAAACTTATTGTGAGATGACTTTATCAGTGAAATTACATTGTTGTCTTGACCACCATACCATAGATAGTCAAGATCCTACTATATCTTCTAGCTTTTTAATATAGTCTAATTATATTAGTGTTAACCAGTCTCATGGGTGATCAGGAAAAGGAGATGAACATATGTTGGTCACTTGATGAGAAGAAATGATGAGAGAATCCCAAAACAAGCTATCAAGTGGAACACAAGAGGCCAAAAAAAAAGAAGCAGACCGCGTGAAACTCTGAAGAGGACATTGTTAAGAGAAGCCAAATTAACAGGCATAAAATCCTTTGATGAGGTTGAAAGACTCGCCGAAGACAGGAAAAATTGGCAAACTACTTTGCGAGCCCTATGTGACGTTTAGAGGCACGTGAAGGATATAGGATAAGATATTAGTGTTGTTTCCTGGAATATGATGTGATGATGTGCTGTCATCGAAGTCTTCCCAATGATGTAGGGAGTAATGTGTCCTTATGGTGGTGGAGCTGTTGAGAAGTCTGATTTTCATCTCCTAGAATTTAGGCATACACAGATTAATTGTGGAGAATTTTAAGACTATTTGGATACAATCTAAAACTGTCAACGTCATTAAGGATCTCTACAACGGATATGTTTGTGCAATCAACACAGAAGAAGGAATAAGCGAATGGTTCCAGATTGAAACAGGCGTAAAACAAGGGCGTATACTATCTCATTTGCTTTTTGGAATTGCCATGGACGTCATAATGAAAAAATGCTGCACATGTAACACAGATAGATAATGACTGGGTAAATGGGACCCGCCTAGAAGATCTTGATTATACAGATGACATAATTATTATCAGTGACAATGTGAACTCGAGGCAAGGAAAAAAAACCCACAGATACTATGTCTTCACTGGCTAGTAAAATATGACTTGAAATTAACAAAGAAAAAACAAAAATAATGAAACTTCCCATTAATCAAAAAGGAAAAATATACGTAGAAGGGACAGCTGTTGAAGAATTACACCAATTTATATACCTCGGCAGCTACATAGATCAGGATGACGACACTAGAAAGGAAGTTAGAATTAGAATTGCAAAAGCAGCATCGACCTTCAAGAATCTTGAGTACACGTGACACAAAAACCAAGTTAAGGCTATTCAATTGAAATGGCAAATCCACCCTCATTCACGCATCTGAAAGCTGGAAAACAACTAAAGAAAGAGACAACAAATTAGACTATTTTGAAAACAAAGCTTAATAAGGAAAATGCTCAGCATATAATATAACGAATTCAAGAACAACGCAGAGATAAGGCAGATGAGCGAACAACAAACTGTCTCATGGGTGATCTGAAAAAGGAGACTGGTATGTTGGAACACGTGATGAGAAGACAGAGAATTCCCCCAAAAAGCTATCAAGTGAACACAAAAGATCGAAGAAAAAGAGGTCGACCACGTGAAACTCTAAAGTGGACATTGTTACGAGAGATCAAATTAGTAGACATAAAATCACATAACGAGGTTGAAAAGCTAGCTAAGGACAGGAAAACTTGGCGAACTATCATGCGAGCCCTATGTGAAGGCACGGGAAGGATGTAAGATATTGTTCACTTCTATCACGTGAAGTATGTGTAATAAGATTTCTGTTTTGATAGCAACCACGAGGATCGGAGGAGTCTATGCGTAAGGAAACACCGTAAAGCTTGCTAAAAATGGACGCATTCCTACAGTAAACGTTGCTATGGCTCTAACCAATGAGTTGAGCTTCATGAGACATACGCGTTTCATGATGGCTTTTAGTTGATCCTTATTCGAATTATGTGATCTATGTGTTTTCACACGGTAGTTACTGATTCTTGTTATAAAATTATTTTATAATTTGTCATAGATTATGCAAAAAAAATGTTTTTCTGAAAATAAAATAATTCTGAAAAACATGTGTCTCAGTTTCACAAAATCACAACAGAGCGCTTGAAATGTTATAAGACGAAAATAGGAACGCAGCAGAATAAACGACAGTTTTATTGCATTAACTTATTAATGTTTACTGAGCATAGAACGCCAAACTGTATTAATCTGATATAAGTAATTGTTTAATCGAATACATCTTTTATAGTAATAAAATACAGGATTAGTAGGTCTGAGCTGGCATTTGAGCTGCAAAGTTATTAATGGACCGCTCCAATTGTTAAAACGTGAGCGCTGAAGGTGAGCGAGGAAATAGTGCCAGACGTGGTATAGACACATCGTCATTTAGCGCATCGGCATGCCAGGGTACATGTAGAATCCTTACATTATATCCCATTTGCGCCCTCATAACCCGGATAAAAGCTTCAGTAACGTGGACAGGAATTTCCTTTTCAACGAGGCTGTAAGTTTAATCGAAATGGACTCCCAAAAAGAATATCAAACTGTTAGTTGTGATTTTTATATCGTATTTCTATAATCATTTTAGTTTTAATATTTCTTTAAAGTTTAAAATTTTTAAATGTCGGTAAGCGATCCACGAGTTACAAATTTATCTAGTGTTTATACATTGTTGTCTGTTTTTTAAAAAAATCTGATATACAGAATGGAGCAGCTTTATAAAACAAGGAAGAACCATTGTGACTTATTTTCCCATTAATCTAACTGCCCAGACTGGTGCACATATTCACAATGAATGAAGTAACAGCTATGCACTGGAGGTGCTATGACTGCAACATGACTTTCTCAAACCCCAATCTCCTACAGAAACACAAGGCACGTTTCTGTGTTGGAGGTGAACTGGGAGATCCTGATCAACTGATGTTGAGACGAGGCTTTAGATCAGAAATGCCTCCAAGAGGTGGAGATTTACCAGAGGATGTGAGTTTTTTGTACTAACTTTTTACATATATATATGTGTGTGTGTATAGAGGGAGGGGGTTTGTATCTGTGTCGGTGTCATTGTATTCATATGTTAAACCACCATGGTTTTCTGTGTGCTTATGTCAATGGTGGTATGCACACAGATGATACATCATTCATTCATTTGCATGTCCCTTGCAGAACTTTGCCTCCCTAACAGCACCCCTGTAGGCCTCTCGGTTGTGAGCAAGATGGCCTGCTGCTGATGCATCCATATGCAGATCATCAACGATGTCTTGCAACCATCTTCATCTTCCTCTCTTTCTTCTTCCCATTATGTACCCTTCCAAGACCGTCTTCTCTAAATTATCATGACGTTTAATGTGTCCAAAATATTTAAGTTTTCTCTCTTTAATCTTCTTTACTAGCCAGCCTTCTTCAATATTAAGTTCTTGTAGTATAGATATATTTGTTCTTTTTTGTATGCATGATATTTGAAGAACTCTTCTGTAGCATTTACATTCAAAGCCATTTATGTGTTTCTCAGCTGTTTTGTTAAGTGTCCAGGTCTCACAGGCGTATGTTGTGATGGGAAAGTGATGATACATCACTGTGCTAAAATCACATTTGATCTATGTGTGTGTGTGTATATATATATATATATATATATATATATATCTTCAAGAATCTTGAGAACATATGGCATTCAAAAGTTATAAGCACAAAAACCAAGTTAAGACTATTCAATTCAAATGTAATATCCACCCTCATTTATGCATGTGAAAGCTAGAAAACAACTAAAGAAATAGAAAAGAAATTAGACTCTTTTGAAAACAAAAGCCTAAGGAAAATACTCAGCATCAAGTGAAACAAATTCAAGAACAATGTAGAGATGAAACAGATGACTGAACAACAACCAGTCTCATGGGCGATCAGGAAAAGGAGATGGATATATGTTGGTCATGTGATGAGAAGAAATGATCAGAGAATCCCAAAACAAGCTATCAAGTGGAACACAACAGGCCAAAGAAAAAAAGACAGACCACATGAAACTCTAAAGAGGACATTGTTTAAGAGAGGCCAGATTAATAGGCATAAAGTCCCTTGATGAGGTTGAAAGGCTCACCGAAAACAGGAAAAACTGGCGAACTACCTTGCGAGCTCTATGTGACTTTTGATGGCATGAGACGGATATATATATATACTTTTTAACAAAGTTTATCAATTAGCATGTGAATTCCTATTTGTTTTGCATCATGAATTACATCTGTATACTGTATATCCAAAGATTTTTTTTTTTGGGGGGGTGGGGGTCCTGTTCCAGAGATTCCTATTGCAATTGTATTCTGTAGAATTTTATTGTGCAATAACAACTCATTACGAAAAGAGAATACACTGAGAGTAAGTTACAAGCAAAACAAAGAAAAAAATGAGAAACCCTGCCGTAGAGATTCATAAATAAGTTAAATATCTGTTCATTGTTACATCACATATGAGTATATCCTTCAGAGTTTTTGTCGTTGACTTTGATACAAAAAATAATAATTAAAAACAAAAAGCTATACAAATTTGGTAAATAATTTTTGCATTGGAAGTCCAGCCTTTCATGTATTAAAAAAAACAGTGATTTAAATAAGTAGAATGAGAGATCTGCAGATACTGAAGGCATATATAAACTGTAGAGATATTTTTTGGATATTTATTTAGAATTTTAAAATCAGACAGTCACTTGTGCTTGCTAATTCATCATCATGATCATTATCATCATTATCTTTATAAGATAGTTGTTATATTTTTTGTTTCATATAATCCTTGGTGTCTCTTAAGTGCATAATCATTCTGTTGTCAGTGCTTGTCCAGTGCTGTTTGGCTGGCATGTATGTTTATTTCTGTGTCTCTGCCTGTTTTTTTCTTTCTTTTTTTTTGTCTTAAATTTTCACTGATTGTTAGGTTCTCCTGAATGGTTACAATTAAAAGCTTTCATGCCTTTGTGACGGCAGTAAATGATGAACACAAGTGTGTTTTCTAAAACCCCAAAAAAAAATTGATGAACCATATTCACCAAACATTAGTATCTGACCATTCAGTATTGGAACATTGATTTAATGAATCTTTATGAATTTGTACTTTCCTTTTGTTATATGAATTTTGTTCAGTTGTAGTCTCATATTCATGGGACTAATATTTACGTGAATATCCTGCTTTCAGTCAGTACACTGATAGCTGAAAACACAGTATATTCTGGTGTGCTGTGCCTTGCAGACAAATATTCCATCCATGTTTGGAAGCAGATCCCTGAAACAAATATACCATGGATCTTTGTTCTTTTTTTCAAGCTGGGTTGAGTGAAATATAATGGCATGACAAACCTGTTCATTTTCAAAAGTATTGTTCCTGCCTTTATTTTTTATTGCACACAGTGACTGACATAAGATATATAATGATAAATACAAATGAAGCTTTAAGAGTGAAAAAAAAAATCCTGATTAGGGAAAGATTAGGGAAAAATCCTGATTAGGGAAAACATAGCAAGACGTGGATAATCTTATTTATTGCTCACTATTCACCTTCCTTTTTTCTCTTGTGGGAGGGTTTGAGTGGAGGAGACTCAAGGAAAGTAAACAAGATGAGAGACACCATACTAAACATGTAACTAAACATGTAACTAAACATGCAACTTTTCTTTCTCTCTCTCTGTGAACCTTAAGTGGCCAGGGCACATGTGGCTTCTGCAAGGGTTTTCCACAAATGCCTGTCCTTTGCCTTTTTTTTCTGCTCTTGCCCAGGAAACATGCAACTTAACAAGTTATATTCGTTAAAAAGTTGTCATGATTGAAAGTGTTAAAACACATTATGCTGGTGATTAATTAAGCGAGACTTCCCCATCAGTTGCATTTGTCAGTCTGTTCATGTTCACCCACACATTCATCCAAAATGACACAAGTGTACTGAACTTTTGATATCTTTATTCTGCATTATTGTATTTGTGATCATTCATTTCAGTCATATGGGCATCTCATATTAACTTGTTGCTTTCACAAGAGTGCAGCTTAAAACATCTGAGCTACCATTTCCAAAAATGATTGTGGTGCAGTTGCAACAAATTGTACATGATCCTTCAGAATACTGTTGTTGTGCAATTTCATATTGGCACAGATTATTATTTGTATGTGTGCAAGAGTGGCTTTTTAGTTTCCCCATCATAAATAATGAATTAGGCCAATCTTGTATTGGAAAATTTGCTTTATATAAAGATTTTAATGTAATAAATTAAGTTAGGGGAAACAGTAGTAATTAAAGAATAGTACAGATGTTGAAGTGTGAGCAAGCAACAAAAGTGTCAAGGCCATGGTCATTAAGCATCTCATCCAAAGAGGAGACTGGTAAAGTGACCAGTCAGTACTTGATATTGTTATTTTTTTTTTGCAGGCTGAACTTTTCTGGAAAAAAAAGTTAGCTTTGGTCATGCTAAGTTAGTCAGTTATTGCTGTTGGTGAAGCTGTCTGCAAAGGAAAAGTTACTATGACGCTCAAAATGTCATTGTAATGAATCTTTCCTTGTGTGAAAGCTAACTTGTTGCCACAAATCAGCAGCGAATGTACTGCAATAAGCAGACCTTTTTTTTTTAATCGGTAATTTTGTGCCTTTGCTAAATATGAAAAGGAAGACGCACGGAATGTTCTATGAACAGTGCTAAAACTTGATCCGAAACTCAAGCGCTTACACAAGCAAGCTAGCGCGCACGCATCCATCCATTCGTCTCCGCACACATACACGCACGCACGCACACACACACAACTGTTAAAAAAGGCAGAGCATATCGTTTCTGCTTTCAGAGATAAAATGCGTACTACAAGATAAGAATTTCATCATATTAATGATGTTATTATACCTTGTTGCGACATATTCCCCCTAAAGCTTATTGAATGTTTGTTACCGTCAGACCTGCCGTTTGAGATGTTTACGATGTTAAATACACATAACTTTCCTGGCACTCCTTAGCAGGTTTCAGAGCGACGATTTGTTTGGCTTTATATTTTCCAAATAGCAACTGATACTTTTGAATGCAGCGGCAAGTGCCATTTGGGTTCGTGTATAAAATTAAACAGGCAACCAGAGTATATTCGTGAACTTGATTCATGATACATTATAACGTACTTAACTGTTGAGATTTTCCCTATTTTCAAATACAAGTGACTGGCGATTGAAAACATAATAGCCGTGGGCATATAACGTTCACATTAAAAAAGTATACTCAGTGTAAACAGGATAGACAATGTTTCTTAGCGAGAACCGTATGGCCCCAAAGGCCCACGACTAAAAGACTTAATGGTTTTTTTTTCTATAGTAACGGGATTAGAGACACTGGTTATTAATCATTCCCCTGGCCACTAAGTCAAACGTAGTAAAGGCCCCTTACCCATCGACCTATAACGGTCGTTTAGACCCAGGTTGTTTTTTTTTTTTGTTGAAAAAAAAAGGGGGGGGGGTCTCTTCGAGGCCTAGAAGGTTTTCCCCGTTTTATTATTTTTTTAATAAGTAAATGGAGGTGTATGGTTCAGTTTTACAAAAAGAAAGAAAGAATGATGAAAGTGGGAAGAAACAAGAATGACAGAAAATAAGATGAGCACAGATAAATGAAAAACATACGATTCAACATTTCGGCTAACGCCTTTTTTCAAGGATCACATATAAAAACAATACAACAGATAGAAACACGATACATTAAAAAAAATCGAACACTTAGTTTTTTGGTCTCCTCCTTATAAGAAAGACAGAAAAGGGGGAGGGGGCTCTCGTAGTTGATAACAACAGAATGTCTAATCAATAGAGCAGGCGAGATGATGTGTACAAAATTCCTGTTGGAGGCCCAGCATCATCTGATATAAAATTCCTAAAGCAGTAATCTGTATCTGCAGTGTACTTTCTTTTCTTGACGCCGGGCCCCAAGGCATAATAAACATGTTCAGTTTAATATATAATCCGCCATTGATTTGAACAACAAAAAAACCCCTCTAAAACGGATTTGTGTGTTACAAGCAGGAAAAAATGGAAAAGCCCTGGGGTTTATGTATTATATGCGTCGCAAGCAGGGGGAAAAAATGGAGAAATCATGGGATTTGTGTATTATGTGTGTAACAAGCAGGAAAGAAAATGGAAAAAAAAAAACAACTTTGGGATTTATGTATTATATGTGTCACAAGTAGGGAAAAAGTGGAGAAACCCTGGTATGTATGTATTGTGTGTGTCACAATGAATAAAAAAAAAATGTAGAAACCATGAAATGTATGTATCATATTCAAAATGTTCAGAACCGCCATCACTGCAGTCCGGACATACTTGCAGGCGCTGTGACCTTAGGCTTAGAAGGAGTTTCTGGGCAGAGATGCGCCTTCTTTAGCAACGACCAAAGTCCTTATAGACTGGAGGGCGTTGACAACGATGATGTAGTCCACTACCTTTAGTCTGATTAGCTACGTCACTCTCAGTTCTGTTGGTCTCATCTCCTAATAATATAGTAAATTGCTTGTAATACATATGGTAATATGAACACGTATAATACGTGTATTAAAATAATTATCTAATATATACATATACAAATCAGAACACAAATGAGTATTTGTCTTATACATAGGATAAAATCGTCTTTCTCTGCTAATTTTTCTCACCAGATAGTAAGAATACTACAGAATCTGGTTAAACCGATTTAAAGAAAAACATTTCAGACTGACATATCTTACACATGGCTCCTGTTTGTTGAGCAAGTACATAGATTGTTAAAATAACAAAACTAGTCACTAGTGTCATTGTTCTCAATAGAAGGTAATCCTGTTGCCTAATTTGTTTCCTCGTCCGTTCAGATACGTGTTTAAATTATATAAATATTTTTAAAACGTTTGCTTTTCTTTATGGTTTATAATTGTTCATTACACACATCATTTATTCTTGTTATCTCTGGCCTGCCGATCTCCAACATTTTGGTGAAACGTCCAGTTTATCTCTTATATAGTTTTAGAAGTGTTTGGCAGATTATGTGCAGAAAGAGAGAGAGAGAGAGAGAGAGAGAGAGAGAGAGAGAGAGAGAGAGAGAGAGAGAGAGAGAGAGAGAGAGAGAGAAACGTAAACACTACATACTGCCGGAAAATCTTTTTTAAAGGTTAAACAAACATTACAATGGTTCTGGCTGGTGCTTGAATTTTTACTCAAATCAGTTTTTGTCTTCTATAGCGTGAAATTAAGAAAAATTAATATTTAAACTTCCATATATGTAGTCTTTCAAGATCATATGTTGACAAGACCTTCTGCCACCATCCTCCTTCTTTCACTTAGGATTGTGGAAAAGGTTAGTGCGGTACTTTATCTCTTGCAAGTAGTCGGGAACCCGATTTGTTGTTGTATATGCCTCCTGATAGATTGCCAGCTGGGACTTTAGGACCAGCATGTTTGTTAATAGATTATCAGTTAGGACCAGCATACGTTGTTTTTGCTTACTTTTGCAGACTAGAAGCTCTTCGCTACTGAAATCAGTGATGAAAGGTCACTTGCAGATCAGTTGCTTCTTGTCTGGAGAGGACCTAATAGGCTGGCAAACTGCACCATAAAAGAAGCACGATTCTTATGTCGTTGACCAGCATAATATCACGACAGTCTGTCACAACGAGCACGTGCAGGGGTAGCAGAAGTTCTTGGACATCTCTGAGTTTCCAGCTTTAATGGCAGTGTAATCTCTGGCTCATGGTGGTTGAATCAGCTGTGTTACCTGTCCTGTAGTCTGGGAAACGAAAACGGTCACCTTTCCCAAAACTATCCTCGTTCTCCATGAGGGATTCACATGCGAGTCCCTCAGTGTGATATATGTTATTGTATGCAAAAGATGCAGAATAACTACCATTGCTGAAACTGGCTTCAGATTAGGGGACCACATGCAAAAACATCTGTACGATATCACTCAGCATGGCTCGAAACCAGTCCCAAATCATTTCAATGGCCCCAACCACAGAGGCAGATCTGACTTTTCTGGTAACAGCCATCAAACAGTGTCATGAAGATGATACAAGCCCCCCAGCGCTTGAGAACCGCTACATTCAGGAATATGGGACTATGGAACCACATATTTTGAACTCGTTATTCAGCTACACCTAACATTCCCCTCTTCCACAATCATAATCCCTCCCCACTAAGTTCCACTCCCTTCTCACTTGTTACACATAGCTCAGGACCTCTTCACATCATCACATTACAACCCCTCTACCCCAACTATAATCATATATTTCACCTTCTCCCGGCTAGATTATCATTGTATCACTCTCTCTCTCTCCTCCACGGTCCCCCCCCCCCCGCCACCCTCAGTTACGACCCACCTATCACACATCCCAAGTCTCCATTTAAATACTTTCTACACTCCACCATGCGCATTTCTGACACACAGCGTCGGACAAGCCACAGCTTCTTACAAGTTACAGCTAAGTGCTGTATTCATTTTATTTTATTTATTTTTAATATAGCATTCATGTGAATTTGTATTTTATCTACTCTCTCTCTTTCTCTCTCTCTCTCTCTTATTTCTTCGGTCCTGTATGTTTGTGTATCACGCCGAAACGTCACAACTGTGTACTCGTTAAGTAATAAAGCTGTTCCTACTTTTTTTCCTAGTTTATACATTTTGATGGTTGAATAATCTCTGCTCAGATGATTGTGTAATCTCTAGCTCTGATGGTCGTGTAATCACTGGCTCTGATGGTCGTGTAATCACTGGCTCTGATGGTTGAATAATCTCTCCTCAGATGGTTGAATAATCTCTCCTCAGATGGTTGTGTAATCTCTGACTCAGATCGTTGTGTAATCTCTGACTCAGATGGTTGTATAAATCTCTGGTTCTGATGGCTGCGTAATCTCTGGCTCTGATGGTCGTGTAATATCTGACTCTGATGGTCGTGTAATATCTGACTCTGATGGTCGTGTAATATCTGACTCTGATGGTCGTGTAATATCTGACTCTGATGGCCGTGTAATATCTGACTCTGATGGCCGTGTAATATCTGACTCTGATGGTCGTGTAATATCTGACTCTGATGGTCGTGTAATATCTGACTCTGATGGTCGTGTAATATCTGACTCTGATGGTCGTGTAATATCTGACTCTGATGGTCGTGTAATATCTGACTCTGATGGTCGTGTAATATCCGGCTATAGTGGTCCTGCAGTCGTGTTACATTAATGGCTAACAAAAAAAAAACATAGCCTACATGCTTGACGAATCAAACCTCGTGATAAACAAATTTCAGTTTAATGAAGAGCTCTTGCAGCAAGCAGTTTTTACATTAATTTGTTCTGTGGCCTTTTGATAGCTTAATTGTTCAAAACTTATTTTTCTTCTATGCGAAATGTCGCACCATTAAAACCAACCACAAGCAGAAGCTCTTAATATCCGTTTAATATCATATGTCTTTTTAAAAAGTCTCTGAAAGGCAGCGAACTTTATGTTACTTACATTTCAGCTGCATTTAGGGGATTCTGTTATCGGTGTTCAAAGTCGTCAAAAAAACAAAACCGTCTTATATGACTACTGTACTTGAGAGGGAGAAGTACACCCCGGTTCATAATAATGATAATCCCAGTCGCAGTGCTACATTCTACGTGCATTACTTGTATATGCACCGCGCCCCAGGTACACAGTTTACCGTAGTGTGCCGCAATACAAAATGGTAATACAGGATCTCGTTTGTTCATATCGCTAGTGCAGGAGGGCTGGATATATCTTTTTTTTTAAAAATTATTTGAAGTACTTTCTTATCCAGGTGGACTTGTTAGTTTATCTCGACTGAATCCACAATACCTTCATACATTGCTTATCCACTTTTACATCAGATCATTTTCACACTTCACTAGGCACTGGCTTGCTTTCTTTTATGGCTGATAATACGTACATGCGAGTGTTTCGTGAAAAGCCAGTGCTTGTCGCGCTGTGAGAGGCGCCACATATCAAATACTTTCATTGTTTTTAACCGCGGAAGGTAAAAGCTGGAGAAAGTTGTTTGCCAGGATTTATTTTCCAACCATTTTCCCCCCTTGAGTTTTATTTTATGGTACCGGCTTTACCTTCTAAAATCGCATATAAATCCCCGCGGAAATATTGCCAATTCACTTTTGAGAAACAAGACATTAAAAAAGCAATTATACCTCAAACATGTTTCAGTTCTAAGTGACTTTCAAGATCTGGAGAGCGTATTACATTTTCACCACTGTTCTATTTTGTCGGCTCAGTCTTTTAGTCTGCCCACCATGAGCAACGACTGCACTAGGAACATGTCAGAACGGTTGTCAGAGCCAGAAAATCAAAGCTTGTGTGCTATACGCGCTCAAATGTACACAGTTTGTGTGCTCATTCTGTCCAACTTAAAAAAAAAACAAACAGTGTTTCACAATCTTTTTTGGATCACGCCCCACTTTAACGCCTCAATGATTTTGATGCCTCCCCCCTCTCCCACAGCATAATAGTCAACCAAGTTTTGAAAAAGTATAATATAATTATATTATAATCCCCCCCCCCCCGAAAAAATGTTTAAATTGGTCTTCTGTGGGGTGTACGCCCCACGTTGGGAAACACAGGGCTAACAGGTTAGTCCCCCTTTGGCGACGAAATCTGTCATGAAAGCGCTTTCTTGGGTTCGGTCCGGATTTTCAAGAAAGCCGCCTTAACCCAATTCCCGTTTGATACAATGTCCTAAAGCACTGTCACGGAGTTCACCTACAGATAGCAGTTCCAGAGGGGTAAGGCAGGGACAACTCTAAGCGTTCCGTACAATTTCCTTTGACTGCTATTTCCGTTGTTGTCCTAATAACTCTGACCTCACTCAGTTTTCACGATCCGCAGTTTTGGCGCCAAGGTCTGTTATCTCACATTCTTACTTCTCACATCATTTCCCATGTTTTGGGTGTTCCCTCACACTCTTACTTCTCATATCATTCCCCATGTTTTGGGTGTTCCCTCACACTCTTACTTCTCCTATCATTTCCCATGTTTTGGGTGTTCCCTCACACTCTTACTTCTCATATCATTCCCCATGTTTTGGGTGTTCCCTCACACTCTTACTTCTCATATCATTACCCATGTTTTGGGTGTTCCCTCACACTCTTACTTCTCACATCATTTCCCATGTTTTGAGTGTTCCCTCACGCTCTTACTTCTCACATCATTTCCCATGTTTTTGGGTGTTCCCTCACGCTCTTACTTCTCACATCATTTTCCATGTTTTGGGTGTTCCCTCACGCTCTTACTTCTCACATCATTACCCCATGTTTTGGGTTTTCCTGGTCTCATTCTTTGCTTTAAGATCAGTGTCATTTTCACAGACGTCGAGACGCTTTATTACAAGAGGCCAAATTAGTAGGCGTAAAATCCCCTTGATGATGTTGAAAAAGCTTGCCGAAAACAGGAACATTTGGCGAACTACCATGCGACCCTATGTGACGTTTAACGGCACGGGAAGGATGTAAGATCAGCTTGGTGCACTACATTCCTCCCCCCCCCCCCCCCCCCCATTCATTCACTGTTTAAATACTTCCCCCGAGGAAGATTTTTTCGCTGAAATATTGTTTTATTACTTCTTAGTTCTTTTTTTTTACATTCTCTTTCTGCATCATAGTTTGTTTTTGTTTTAATTATTGTGACTCTTGTACCATTTTTTTTAAAAAAAGAAGCACCAGTTAGCATTATTAATCCTTATTTCATAACTCCACTTTTCCTATACAAATCTTAGCAAACAAATGACAATACCGTGTGCCTGGGATTTAAGTTGACACGCATTTTCATCTTTCAAGCGGCCCCGATTGATTTAGCTGTGTTTCATATAATCAAATGCTGTCCTCTAAATGAAGTTTTAACTCGTACTGCATGTGACAGAATAGTCACATTTTTTGTTATCCTGTCACTGTAGGTAACGCCCATCTCCTCGTTCATTACAAACGTTTATCGTTTCATGCAACCGACGTAGGATATTGTTGTAATAAAATTGTGAGCGTAAAAAGTATTTTATCTTCCTGACTACAAAACCAATAAACCCCAGACTTGAAAACAATCATGCAGCCGCAGTAATTTTATGTGGAATATTTTACAAAACAATGTTATATGGCCGACATGAGTTTTGACATTAAACGCCGCCCGCTGTAGGCAAGCCATGGCCCAACACAAGTCTCTGTTATATATAATGTGTACTACAACTGCACTTTTATTTTGCGATCTTCCACTTAGGTCCCATATTTGCGGGACAGATATCTGCACAACGGCCGTGTTTTCCTCGCATGTACCAACAGCCCTTGTCGTACAGTATGTTGTTTTGTATTTGGCCCTACAGCCAGACATCCTCTATTTTCAGTTGCCCCAGCTCAAGTGTTTTCATTTATAAATGTCTTGAAACTGAACAGACTGCGCTGGTTGGGCCATGTAGAAAGAATGGAAGAGAACAGACAAACGAAAATTATGTATGCACAAGAGACGTGAGAAACAAGACCAAGGGGTAGACCAAGACAGAGATGGAAAGACAACATAGAAAAGGTATAAATAGAAATTGGTGTCACCAACTGGAGAGAGAAGATAGAGAGGAACGAAGGCGAACCTTATCTGCAGCAATGAGCCTTAATGACAGAGCTGAAGAAGAAGTCTTCTATAGCGCACAGATAGCGGCCTTTCATTCATAACCTCCACATAAAATCACTATCGTATGTGCCCCTCCTGCCCCTGCCCCCCCCCCCCTTCCACGTTTTCTCAATGCTAACCCAGCAGTAACGTCACCGATACCTCTTGCAACAAATAATAAAAATTGTGTATCCTGAACGCCTTTCTTTGTTTTTGAGCACGGCAGACATATATCCTGCTCTTAGACCTTCTTGACACGACTGACTTCTTTTCAAACGGGCAGTGTACAGCTTTACCAACCATTCATGGGAAAATCAATAAATTCCGCTATATGTTACCGATACACCCATAAGAAATGTCGTCTCATTTTTGTTATCGCCAGTGTTGTCTCGGTCGTCATTGGTAACATCTGACGTGGTTTTTAAAAAAATATTATTATTAACTATGACCTACGCATAAAGCGGGAAAAAGTTGGTTGCTTGTGCCTTCTTGATGAAAACATCCATCTTAAGTTGTGTGGCAGTTTTCTTTGTTAATAGAGCTATAATCATCTGCAGTGTACAGCACAAATATTGGGCAAATGTGGAAGTAAACAATCACGAGATTCATAAATACAGGCAAGTAATAAAATTTTTGAGTTTTTATCTTCCACAAACGAACTGTGAACTGAGTTTTCAGGGAACGTAAACGTTTAAACGGAGTATTTGCCGAAAGAGCACAAGACAGGTTTCTGCTTATTTCTATTAAGTTTAAAAAAAATTAAATTAAAAAAAACTGACAATAATTTCGAAACATTCGAGACTAATATGTGACAGTAATAAAACTTCTGGAATTATGCGAAAGCCAAGAATGTGGTGGATTCAGTCTACGTGCTGTGACCCAATGGCACACAGAGATGACACAAGATGCAAGGTTAATGCTTACTGCAAGGAAAAGCACGAAGCAACCATCAGCAAGGAGGTCGGGACACGCTTTAGAAACATCCGTGAGAATGACGATTCCGCAACGTTCATGATGTTGCAGTTATCAGAATCCATTGGCGGGAAAGCTGCATGAAAGATTTCTGCCTCCAGGAAAGTCTCAGAACGTTTCTGAGCCATCAGTCACACACACACACACAAAGATGTCTAATTCTTCAAGTCCTACGCAATGTCAGCGTCCATAAGCGTAACCATTCCTGCTGTTATTACATTCGCAAAAGAGTTGTTTTCCAGTAGATCCACCATTATGCAGTGCCAGCTGTAGGAAACCCCCCCCCCAAAAAAAAAATGCCTTTGTCAGTAAAATTGCCAGTGCCCTCCTTGTAGCTGATGTCTTCAGAATAGCAAATGCCTTGAGAATAGTCTTTGGAAAAGATGGTGTTTTCAGAAAGCTGATGCCTTTAGAATAGCTGGTGTAGTCACAGCCTGTACACATATAAGCACTTTCTTGATCGAGAATGCCTCTAGACACTGTTGAACAGCTTAGGAAGATGAAGGCGCAGCGTAGCCGGCAGAGGGAGATTCGCGACTTTGAGGAGCGAATGCTGTTGGACAGCCTTGCAGAAACAGACCGACAGCTGAAGGGCTCACCAAGACCAGCGAACAGTCGCAAGCAGCTACAGCTGTCAAAGGACAAGGCTATAAGAGATATGCAGATTCAGGTATGTTTATGGTTCGTAGACCAATATATGTTGTTCAAAGATAAATTATAGGTTGTGAATTCTGTATCTCATAGATCTGATTTAGTTTATTTATTCTTCTATTTCAGACTTTTGATCGTGAGTTTTTTTTTTTTTTTGGTTTTATTTTAAGCCATCACAGTCCTATCCATTCTTTTATAATCCCATTCTTGTTCATTTTTATCCAGCGTTCACCTTTTTTTCCCCCCTTTGTCTCGGTATTAGAGCTTAATATTTTTATCAGCGCGAAGTTCTTTCATTTTTAGCTTGTTTTGATTGTCAGCTTGATCTGTCTTTTTAACGAAACATGAACTCGTTTTGTTTGAGAATATCCATACCTGGTGTCACCTTGTCTTCAGCTCAGTCCCGTTTTCTGTGCATCTACAAGCAGGTTTTCGTATTCTTCTCCAGTCCCCAGTCAGAACGGAGAAGATAGATTGGACTGATTTTGTTCTTCTTTCCACTCGTAACTGGTAATTTCTAACCACTATTTCCGCATTTATGCGAAACAGGCATCTAGATTCCAGGGCACAAACTGCAGCTCTGTCGCTTCCACCAAGAAGCCCGAAACCAGCTCAGGCCACAGGGAGCTAGACAAAATTTGGCCTGCAGAGCATGATCTTCAAAATACTGCACAATTTATTCAGAAAGTAAATATAGATGACTGAGACCAGAACCACGGAGCACAGAAGATCTTTTACCATGTTTATGAACAGAAAATGCATGCTGGGTTTTTATTTCTTTCTTAAGTAATTCCATGTATGCATATTTTTAGACTAAGTTTTTTTTTTCATTTCCGAATGGTGTTCTGCTATTACTCGTAGAGAAGTTTGGCTGAACAAAATTGCAGTGTTTTACAAGGTCCGACAATTAAGTAATGAGACTGATTTTATTGTGACCAAGACAAAAATGCCATCTATGAATCAAAGCATGGAATCTATGATCTGGCAACTTTTCATCGCCACCTGATAAGCAGACGACAAACAAGCCGCCATTGTGTTGAACTAGTTAGAGGTGCATTGTCACGTAATCAGCTTGGAGGAAAAAGGTAACATTAAATTCTGTTTAAAGCTCGAAAAAGTGCCATTGAGACAGTTTAATTGATGCGACAAGTTTATGGGGATAATTGTTTATTTTGTGCACAGATATTCAGGTGGTATTCACGATTCAAAAGTGGCGTGAAACGATTACAAATGCAATTAGACATGGACGTCCAATTTCTGTTCGTAACGAGGAGCTCGTTGCAAAAGTCAGAGAAGATCGTTGTTTGGCTGTGAGAATGATGGCAGATAAATTTGGTGTTAACCGAGAGACCATTCGTAAAATTTTAGTGGAAGATTTGGGCAAGAAAAAAGTTGCTTTCCAGTTTGTACCACATTCGTTGTCTGATGACCAAAAAACATCAGCATGTTGAGTACACAAAAGACATCAAAACGTGTCGCAGAAATAAACATTTCTTAAATTTGATTGTTGCAGAGGATGAAACATGGATTTTCCTCTATGATCTCACAACTAAATGCCAAAGTGCTCAGTGGAAGTCATCATCATCACCAAAAGGAAAAAAAATTCGTCTTCAAAAGTCGAAAGTGAAGACAATGTTGGTGTGCTTCTGCGACAACAAAGGAGTTATTCACAAAGAATTTAATCCAGAGGGACATACTGTCGCTGCCAAAGTTTATTTAAGTATTTTGAAATGCCTATTGAAAAGGATTCTCCGAATCTGACCTGAGTATTCAACACCTGGCAGTTTTTTTTTCCTTCTTCATGATAATGCACTGGCTCACCGGGCGGCAGTTGTACAGGAATTTTTGGCTTTAAAACAAGTGTGTGTTCTAAACCATCCACCCTGTTCACCAGATTTGTCTCCCTGTGATTATTTTCTATTCCCAAAATTAAAGTTACCATTGAAAGGACGCTTTGATGATACTGGTGACGTCCAAAGGGCCGTAACATCGAGTTTAATTAAAGGCCATGCAAACAGAAGAACTGCAGAGATCGTTTCAGTGTTTGTTAGATCATGCCACTCGCTGTATTAATGCACAAGGGGCTTACTTTGAATAAAATAAAAGTTATATCTTCAACTGTTGTTTATTTTATTATTTTTTAAATTGGATTAGTCTCATTACTTAATTGTCGGACCTTGTATACCTGGTGAAGTTTGAATGTGGATATTACCTCATTATGGAGCGTTTATATAAAAAAAAAATGATGTAATGCCTTATGTTGCTTAGCACAAAATGTTTTTATTTTCTAATTAAACAAAATAAAATTTGTCATGAAGCATAGAAATAAATAAGATTCACATAGCTTGTATGATTTTGGCATGAGACAATAATCACTAAACAAAGATTTACAGTGTACTTTGTCAATTTTTTTGTTCCCAGTACGAGCGGGCTAGAGAAAGGAAATACTTTGGTGAGCTAGATCGAGATTACAGAAAAAAGGTTTGTTATTGGTCATTTGTGGTGCCCTAACACAAATGTCAAACAAGAAAAACCAGTTTGTCATCAAAGGTCATGGAAAAACTGGACAAAAGTTGTACACATGTCAGGATTGTGTCATACTTGGAATGGGCAGGAAGGAATGGCCGTTTTTCACTGTTGATTTGTAAAAAAATTTATTTGGCAGCAGATATTATATGATACATACTGCTAATATAGTTAGAATGATATTATTGCAGAGAAAGGGTGCAGGGGAGAGAACACACACACACACACACGCACGCACACAGAAAGAGAGAGAGAGAAAGAAAGAACGAAAGACATGACAAAAGGAATCATGGCTTCAGAAATTGGTTTTAGAAAATGGCTGATGTGTGCAATGAAAATATTTCTTTTAATGTACTGTAGTTGATGTACAAAGAGCATGGGAAACCATGTCAGAAAAAAACCCATGTCAGATAAAAGTACATCTTTAAACAGTACCAGATACACTGTGCACAAACTTACTCATTAAAAGCTGCACTCAGCCCACAAGCCTGGCATGAATCATTTCTTCTGTTTTTGAAAAAGTTTATCCCTGTTTCCATTTTGTTCCAACCAACATTGGTGCACCTGTTTCCTTAAATTACCTTGAAGTCTGTGGTGTTATTTGGTACATACACAAGCCCTCGCTTATCATCTCAGTCATTGTGTGCATACTACATTTGTAATCTCATTTTATTCACAGGATACCAGTTGTCTACTGTTCAGTTTTGTGTTGTTTTTTTTTTCCTGTGTTGATATATTTGTAATCTCATGGAATTTGGAAGAAATGAAAAGAAAAAATAAGGTTCAGATTGCTGTACTTATAAGAGATCTTTTGTCTGGAAAGAATAAGTTACACCAAAATTTAAGCAAGTGCTTTTTAAAGAAATAATGCTTACAAATAATAGCAAAAGCATCAATTTATTTGCAGATACATTGTAATTTATTCATAACTTGTAATCTGTACAAGATTATGCATGGAGCGTGATCTAATTATCCAGTATGAAATCATTCTGTGCTCTATTTTTATTCTGTTAGAATATGCTTAATAAACATTTCCACTTCAGTGACCAGATCCTAATCACCCATTAGTTCTTTCAGTTGTAAGAGGCCAGTTGAGTTGTTTTTTGCTTCCATTAATAGCTGATATGTTCATTACTTTATAATAGACGAAGATAGTTAAACTGCTGGTACCAACTGAAAACTTTTGTTTTGGTTTTTGAAAATGCAATGAATAAATTCTGCAATGTGGCAGCAAATGAGAGCAAGTTTTTTTATGGGAAGAAAAAGAGATTTAAATACTAGATGAAAACAAAATATGACCATGTGTAACTTTGGATTGCCAGCTCTCAGCTTCATATTTGATTTCCCAGGGTCAAGTCTTGATCTGTATCCTTCTGTTCAGTTTCTGTGTGTGTGATTATCTGTTTTTGTGTGGAAAAAAATGTGTTTCTATTTTAAAAAAAACAATTTGTCTGTGCTTCTGTCTGAAAAAGAACTGTTTATGTTGCTGTTTGAAAAAATTGTGCATCGTTTGAAAAAGGCACTTTCATTATTAAGTACTGTTGTGGAGAAAATAGAATATGTAAGGAATCATAGTGCAAAAATAAATGCTTTGTTCTAACATGTTATAAGGATATTTTCTCTTCTTTTTTCTTCTTCTTCTTATACTTCTTCTTCTTCTTCTTCTTCAATTTCTTCTTCTCCTCCTCCTCCTTCTCCTTCTCCTCCTCCTCTTTCTTCTTCTCCTCCTCCTCCTTCTTCCTCCTCCTTTAGCTTTTCCTTCTTTTTATAGTATCCCTGCCTTCCACTTCTCCTCTTCTGCTTGCTTCTTTCACTTCCCCTTCAGTTTTCTTCTTCTTCTTCTTCTTCTTCCTCTTCTTCCTTTTCCTTCTTCAGCTTTTCCTTCTTTTTGTAGTTATCTTCCTCCTTCCACCTCTCCTCTTCTGCTTGCTTCTTTCGCTTCCCCTTCAATTTTTTTCTGCTTCTTCTTCTTCTTGGTTCATTAACTTTACATTACACTTCAGTATCCTCACCTGTCCTCTTTTTTTTGTATCGTGTTCCAAAATGTTTTATAATTTTTTTATGTGGCTTTTATTATTTTTTTAAAAAACTTAGATGATGTAAAATTATTGCATGTATAATCATTAGTACCACTGATACTGCTATTTTCAAATTTCCACTAAATGAACTCAGATTTTGTGCGTGAAATTAATAAATATAGTTTTAAATGCAGAGGGCTCATTTAGTTACCAAGTTCATTCATCCATTTACATGTCCCTTGCGGAACTTTGCCTCCCAAACAGCACTTCTGTAGGCCTCTTGGTTGTGAGCAAGATGGCCTGCTGCTGATGCATATATTTGCAGATCCTCAACGATGTCTTGCAGCCATCTTCGCCTTGGTCTTCCGCTCTTTCTTTTCCCTTTATGTACCCTTCCAAGACGGTCTTCTCTAAATTATCATGACGTTTCACATGTCCAAAATATTTAAGTTTTCTCTTTTTAATCCTCTTTACTAGCCAGTCTTCTTCAATATTAAGTTCTTGTAGTATGGATATATTTGTTCTTTTTTGTGTCCATGATATTTGAAGAACTCTTCTGTAGCATTTACATTCAAATGCATTTATGTGTTTTTCAGCTGTTTTGTTAAGTGTCCAGGTCTCACAGGCATATGTTGCGATGAGAAAGATGCATGCCCTTAAATATTTTATTTTTGTAGTTCTGTCTGCTCCTCTCCACAGTTCTTTAGTTGTTTTACTTTCTGAAGAGCGATAGATGTCCTCCTTTTAATTCCCTCATTGTATCTCTATTACTAGTTAGTAGTGATCCAAGATATTAAAAACTCTCCACTTCTTCCAGTTTTCCCTCATTGATACATATTTCAGCTGCCTTGTTTGTTTTGTCATTTGTCATCAGTTTTGTTTGTTTTGTCAGTTTAGTTTTCTTTGCATTAAGATAGAGGTTTTGCTTTTCGCTGGTCTTACGGACTGACATAATTAGTTTTTCCATTCCTTTTTGTTTTGTGGACAGTAATACTGTGTCATCAGCATATCTAATCTCTGGTATTTCATAACCTCCAATTGTTATGGCATCATAATATTCTTTGTGTACATCTTCTCTAACATTCCTCATTATATTTTCAGTATACAAGTTAAATAAGTAAGGTGACAATATGCACCCCTGACGGACCCCTTGTTTTATGTCAAACCAAGTTGTTGTTTCATCATTTATTCTTACTGCTGCTTGTTGGTCTAGATACAGCAGTGATGTTAATTGTATCAAATGTGTTAGAAATCCCATTTTTTCCATTATTTCCCAAAGTTTCTGGTGTTGTACACAATCAAATGCCTTTGAGTAGTCTATAAAGGCTAAATGTAGATTCACATTAAATTCTCTGCATTTATTAAATATATGATCTCTTGATCCTCTTCCTTGCCTGAAACCTGCCTGGATCATATTGACTTCTTCTTCTATACTTCTTCTTCTTCTTCTTCTTCAATTTCTTCTTCTCCTCCTCCTCCTTCTCCTTCTCCTCCTCTTTCTTCTTCTCCTCCTCCTCCTTCTTCCTCCTCCTTTAGCTTTTCCTTCTTTTTATAGTATCCCTGCCTTCCACTTCTCCTCTTCTGCTTGCTTCTTTCACTTCCCCTTCAGTTTTCTTCTTCTTCTTCTTCTTCTTCCTCTTCTTCCTTTTCCTTCTTCAGCTTTTCCTTCTTTTTATAGTTATCTTCCTCCTTCCACCTCTCCTCTTCTGCTTGCTTCTTTCACTTCCCCTTCAATTTTTTTCTGCTTCTTCTTCTTCTTGGTTCATTAACTTTACATTACACTTCACTATCCTCACCTGTCCTCTTTTTTTTGTATCGTGTTCCAAAATGTTTTATAATTTTTTTATGTGGCTTTTATTATTTTTTTTAAAAACTTAGATGATGTAAAATTATTGCATGTATAATCATTAGTACCACTGATACTGCTATTTTCAAATTTCCACTAAATGAACTCAGATTTTGTGTGTGAAATTAATAAATATAGTTTTAAACGCAGAGGGCTCATTTAGTTACCAAGTTCATTCATCCATTTACATGTCCCTTGCGGAACTTTGCCTCCCAAACAGCACTTCTGTAGGCCTCTTGGTTGTGAGCAAGATGGCCTGCTGCTGATGCATATATTTGCAGATCCTCAACGATGTCTTGCAGCCATCTTCGCCTTGGTCTTCCGCTCTTTCTTTTCCCTTTATGTACCCTTCCAAGACGGTCTTCTCTAAATTATCATGATGTTTCACATGTCCAAAATATTTAAGTTTTCTCTTTTTAATCCTCTTTACTAGCCAATCTTCTTCAATATTAAGTTCTTGTAGTATGGATATATTTGTTCTTTTTTGTGTCCATGATATTTGAAGAACTCTTCTGTAGCATTTACATTCAAATGCATTTATGTGTTTTTCAGCTGTTTTGTTAAGTGTCCAGGTCTCACAGGCATATGTTGCGATGGGAAAGATGCATGCCCTTAAAAATTTTATTTTTGTAGTTCTGTCTGCTCCTCTCCACAGTTCTTTAGTTGTTTTACTTTCTGAAGAGCGATAGATGTCCTCCTTTTAATTCCCTCATTGTATCTCTATTACTAGTTAGTAGTGATCCAAGATATTCAAAACTCTCCACTTCTTCCAGTTTTCCCTCATTGATACATATTTCAGCTGCCTTGTTTGTTTTGTCAGTTGTCATCAATTTTGTTTGTTTTGTCAGTTGTCATCAATTTAGTTTTCTTTGCATTAAGATAGAGGTTTTGCTTTTCGCTGGTCTTACGGACTGACATAATTAGTTTTTCCATTCCTTTTTGTTTTGTGGACAGTAATACTGTGTCATCAGCATATCTAATCTCTGGTATTTCATAACCTCCAATTGTTATGGCATCATAATATTCTTTGTGTACATCATCTCTAACATTTCTCATTATATTTTCAGTATACAAGTAAGGTGACAATATGCACCCCTGACGGACCCCTTGTTTTATGTCAAACCAAGTTGTTGTTTCATCATTTATTCTTACTGCTGCTTGTTGGTCTAGATACAGCAGTGATGTTAATTGTATCAAATGTGTTAGAAATCCCATTTTTTCCATTATTTCCCAAAGTTTCTGATTACTCACTGATTCATTTCATATGAAGTATACAATTTGTTGAGATGATTTTTTCTACATGAAGTATATAATTTATTGAGAACTCTTGACATATTGAACCACTTATCACCTCGAGCTTAGAAGATCAAAGTTATCACGAAACAAATTCAAGTCAAATTAGATCGGTCTTGAAAATATGACCTTTGTTATACTAGAGTATCTTCAGTTCTACTTTGATTCTTAGAAATTGAAAGTTTCATCTCCTTACCCACAGCCTGACCCCACCAGCAGATATAACCCACAGTCTGACCCCAAAGTCAAGCAACTGGCAGAGAACCATGGCCGGCAGATGGAACATTTACAGAATAGAAACAGAGATCTGGAACGGCAGAGAGAAGGTATGAATATCTGTTGTATTATTTCAGTTTATTTTCACTTTATAATTTTGCAGGTCCATTGTGTCTTATATAACATCCTTTCTGATGCAACCTAACAATGGTGCGTATGCTCATATGATCTTAACTTGAAATAATAGTTCAGAGTGTGAAATCTTCACAAGGGTAAAGAAAATATATTTAGAACAAGCTACCTATAGTATGAAGAGATGAGAAGAAACAAAGGCAGCCATTATTTCAACCACTAAAAGACTTCAGGGCTAACAGAAAAGGACAGCATAATGATGTGAACAGAACAGAAGAAATTCACTATCAGAATTTTAACTTGTGTTACCCACAATACCCTTAGGCATAAAGGTTATTTTCACAGAGGTAAACTTCATACCTGTTTTCCACCTTATTGAAGAAAAAAGTAAGTGCAAGAATTGTAACTAAGGTGTGATAATCATTGTCTGCCACTGCTAAAATTAACTCTACCAGGCATGCTAAATTAAAGGTTTTCTTCTGTAATATTGTTCAGTAAGTCTAACATGGGCTAAATAATTTTTTTTGGTTTCAAATCTCTTCTTATTCTTCTTCGTATGCACACTGGCGATGATACGTGGTACCCTGATTTTTGCAATGTGCCTTTTGGCTGGGTACCTCCGACTTCAGCACCTTTCCTTGCTAGGGCAGACTGTGGTCTTGCTCAGACTTCCAAGAAGACAGTGGTGTAGGCTGGCCTGGCCAAAACTTTGTTTCCCAGCCACTGGTGGCTGTATTTAAACCCCTTCTCATGTCAGATCCAGCGTGCAATGCTGGCTGGCCAGATGACTTTGAGACAGTTCCACAGAGACACTCCGAATTTGGGATGAGGAATATGATGAGTGCCTCAACGATATCCATTCCCCATCACCTATAGTCTGCTGGCTCTGGTTTGTTTTCATCATTCTGATAACTATTGTTGTAAAGACCCATAGGCTTGTCACATCCTGGATTAATTGGTTTCACACCAGATTTTCCTCATCCCTGCTGGCGATCTCCATGTCCCCATCCATCCACCATCCTGCATTACATTTTACAAAAATAACAGTTACAACTAGTGTTGACTGCCACAGGTTTCTGGGCTACAGAAAGAAGTAAGTCAGAGTTTTTAAGCAGATTTATGTTCCCTGTCTCACAAAGACTATGTTAAGATAAGTGTGTTCTTAACACAGTTATTCCAAGGGGAGCTTAAAATCTAACAATAACTATAATATTTTAGATATGTGTATGCTTTTGTTTTATTGTAAAATTATTTAACTCTAGTCTTTTTTTTTCAAATGAATTTAAAGAATGTCACTCTGACCTATGTGACTGTATAAATCTGTAGCTGCACTTCAGCATGAAAAATCCTCCATGAGTGTTATTTACTTTTCCTAAAATTTGTGTACCTCACATGGAAGTGTGGTAACTCAGCCAAGGTTAATTGGTTGAAATTGTCATGTTAAAAAAAGTAAGATCTGCAGATACTTTGCCATCACTTACAGCTGAAGACCGCAATCTCAAATGTCTGCTAAATCAGAGAAATGAAATGAGATCATGAAAAATAATGTGTGATTTGGAAGTATATTATAATTATATCTCACAGAAATTAGACGTAGACTGGAGGATTTGGGTCGCAGACCGATCAAAGACGATGATTCGATGAATGGTTTGCTGCAAGAACTGAAGGACCAAGAGGCTCGTAATCAGAGAATGCTGGAAGAATTGAGACGGATCTTAGCAACCCAAAACATGTAAGTTGCAAGATGATCTCCACTTCTAATTATGTGAAAGTGACTTTCAGCTTAGATGTAGAGGAGGTGTTATAAATTAACTCTTCTTGCCCGCGTTACATCCAAAATGTTCCTTAGTTTCTTACGACGCTGACATTTTGGAGAAGGGGTCCCTGTGTAAAAGTTATTGTACCGAATTAATTCCATGATCACCACGTGTGTATCACACATTAAAATAAGTGAAAATGAATGAAGATTCCATAAATGAAGTTATTTGTCATAAAAAAAAACAAAGAAAAGAAAAAAACTGGTGTGAAACGATGGAACGATTTTTGGCACTAAAAAAATTTTAGGGCTGAACAATAAAATCTACTTTATACTTACCTTAGCTGTGTCATAATCCAATATAGAATACATAGCCATTCAAATTTCAACACAGAAAAATCAATATTTATGGATTTTTGTGACATCCAATAAATCTAACAGATCTACAGCTACTAGAAACACATATAGTAAGCTAGATCTAGTCAGTCGGTGTGACCATTCTACCACTCAATCTCGAAATAAACTTGAATTTTACCTCCTATCTATGTATCAAAAATGGTGTCTTTATCCCCCATGCTTAAAACATTAGTTTAACTTTGAATCCAGAAGAGTTCTAACTGGTTAAATGAAAAGTAACATCATGTTTTCAATGAAAGAAACTCTGATGTAACATAGGGCTCTCGAGGGTGCCATTGCTAAACCGCAAAGATCCTTATGGGGCTCGCGCGAGTGGAAAGAGTTAAATCATGTGGAGATTTAAATCATTTCAAATAAATTTAACTTTTTATTTAATGATTTTTCTTAGATATAAGTTAGTTAGACTAGAGAAAACATGTCTAATTCATCTTCATATATTCTTAAACAGACATATTCCTGTTGAGAACAAGAAACAGCAGTATGTCTACCCCATCTATTATGGGAACTCTCTAGTTGCAGAAATAATTGCAGTAAGGCAAGCTTACCTACAGAATGGTGGCAATGACCCAGATATTCTTCAGCAACTGGCACAGATGCAGGCTGAAGCCCAGGCAATAGACGATTCCTTACGAAACAGGCCACCTCCAAAGCAGAAAGGTTAGACTTTGACGAAGCAGAGATTCCTAATTGAGTAGAATTATTTAAATGTCTCTTTAAATGTTTCTCTCTTTCTCTGTCTTACCAGTTGGCAATAAAGGTACATATATTTATCTTTTTTTATTATTTTTTTATTATTTGAGAATCACTGTGTTGTGCAGCATTATTGAATTGTTAACTGTTTTTACATTTTAAATGTGATAAGAAAATTTCAAAGTCCTGTTAACTCTTCCCATGCCACAGGGAAAAAAAGCAAACGTTTGAGTAGGTGCCAGAGTAAAAGGGCGGATCTTGATACGAAAAGGGGTATATTAGTAAAAGTGAATGAAACATGTATTTCCATGCTGGAAGTGTACTTATTATGTTTCAAAATAACTAAAAATGTATGAAGATTTCATAAATGCAGAATGTTTTAGGAAAAAATAAGTAATGTGATGTTTTTAGACAATAATTGTGTCCTACTTACCATTGGATAGGCCTAGATCAACACTAGTTATCATCTGAGATGTCTAGATGAATTGTCGATGTTGTATTGTGATTATATGTGCCAAAAATCTCTAAAATAATGTCTGAAATAACCTTCTAACTACTTCTCCAGTCGTCTAATATGTCTAGATCTACTTAGGATTCATTCAAGAACAGTGCTTTATTCGTAGGGGGACATGTTGGCCTCCAAAGTCACACAAAAAAAGCTGAAAACTTTGGTTGAAAACATTAAACTTGACTCCATTTTACCCCCGTTGTTAATAACGCTTCCTAAAAGAAAGCCGGGGTTAATGTGACGTGTACACATAACATGCAATCTAAAAATTCAACTGATTTTACACTGAAACAAACCAGAGGTCACTATAAAGTCTCCAGCAACAGCAGGGAAAACCGGATGCAGACACTTAAGTATCCACAGCATGGAAAGAGATAAGAGAAATAGACCACGGTCCATCATGTTCATGTCAAGGCATTTTATTAATGCTTCATGAGTTCTTGACATACTCTTTAAATAAGTTTTTTTTCCCTCTGTTTATTTCAGATAAACAGAACAGCAACTACAGTTTGTTGACCCTGGAGCTGGAAAATGAGAGACTACAGCGACAACTTTTGCTCTTGCAGGAGCAGAACATACAGGCAAAGCAACGTCGGAAGGATGACAGAGAAGGTAGGACTATAGCCAGGGCTATCCTCTATCATACTCTCCCAAAGGAAAGAGCCAAGACCATCAGCCAGATCCAGCCTTTGGACTTCAGACCAGATCTAATGAAGTCCAGGGCAAAGACCACAGATAGGTCTTTTATGCGTGAAGAATGGGTCACAAAAATTGATCCTTTCAAAGAGCAGATTGATAGTGATGTTCAGAATAAATTTGGTTATGATTATGGAGCAAACAGGTTTTCCTTAGTACAGCCTGCAATGCCAGTAGAGGACAGATCTCAGGTTTATATGGAAGCAGCAACTCTTTTGCCTGAAAAAACTGAAGATATTGCCCCACCAAAACCAGAAGAGCCACCTGAACCCAAAGCTAAATACATTTATGCAAGTGACAAAGCAGAAACTCCATATTTTAGAAATCATCTCACATCTCGAAAACTCAATAGAGTAGATGGAGACTTAAGAGTTGATTATAGTCGAACGTCACAGGCAAATGTTAGAAGTGAAGATCTGGGTCAGCTGGAGGCTTATTATCAAAGAAAGCGGGACATCTTAGCCACAGTGCCTAGTACTGAAATAAATTTAAATGGCCATGATTCAAATAATATCCCTGACCAGACATTAAATAAGCCTACAAAATTTGAAGATGAGTTCTTTCTGAACTCAGCACGTACAGAAACAGCTGATGAGGGTTATAACATTAAGCAGACACGTCC
Source organism: Achatina immaculata (assembly GCA_009760885.1). Lineage (NCBI taxonomy): Eukaryota > Metazoa > Mollusca > Gastropoda > Stylommatophora > Achatinidae > Lissachatina > Lissachatina immaculata. Next base: position 49,830,801 of record CM019720.1, on the reverse strand, counting down.
ACCACCAAAATCTCGTCCCCTGCATCTCTTAAGTAGAATCTTTTCCAGAAAATAGATTTCAGCGCTTTATGCTTGCATTTATGTTAAGAAGTCCCATGACTGATTCAACAGTAATGCACCATTTTTTTTATTAGTAAATAAAGCTGATAGATCCTAAACTGGTCTCATGGTTCAACCACTGTGATAATCCTATGTTTTTCTCATGTAATATTCTTGTAGTTCTATTGTAAATAAATCCAAAAGTCCCCATCAGGTTGCACAAAAATCTAGATTGTGATGCTTTTGGTTTGGGGGGGGGGGGAGAGAGAGAAGATAGGAAGGAGGGAAAGGTTTGTGAACTCTATTAGAGCATGAGTAGATTCAGTAAGGTAAAAATGTAAAATTCCCATTTCCATGCCATTAAGGCATATTGGGGAATACGGTGTTAGGCCTGTATTTTCCATGACCTTCGGCACTTGAAAGTGTGGTGTTGTGGATTCAGTAAGGAAAAAAAACTTGAACACAGCTGTGAAACTTCCCATGAATCATTAGACTTCCCTTGTTTCAAGAGAAAGTAAAAATGACCAAAAGCTGGAAGAAATTACTCCACATTTATGATCATATTATGCTGTACTCCTGCTTCTGAATGTAATGAAGTTGAATAATACATAAAAAAAGAAACAGATAAAGTATGAGAGTTCTGCCGCTATTTTATACTACTGCAGATGTTCTCTGACAGACTTTCACATTTCTAGTCTTGTTCTTTGAGGAGAAACAATGAAAAGAACAGCAATTCAAGTGTTAAAGTATTTTGAGCTTAACAACACAGCAGCTGAATGGAAATGTGAATGGTTGTACTTCAGAGTTTTTGGAACATGTTTTTGAAACAGCCATAGGAAGCAGATTAAAAAAAAAAGCATCCCTTAAGTTACTATTTTTTAAATTTCACAAAAGAAATAAGTTTAAAGAGCGGTAAAAATTGTTGAGAGAAAAACAACACTGATCATGACAGAGGATGCTAATATAGGCAGAGTCTCCATCTCTATGTGTATTATTTATGGCGATGATGAATACAGTAGAGTTAGGTCAGACATAATAGGACAGTGTCAGAGACTTTGCTTTTCTAGATGTTAAGCTGGTCACAACTGCTGTTTTCGTATCCAACTCATCACATGATGAGTTTTAACCCAACACTGGGAGCTGGACTAAAATTCAGTTCATTCACTTTGAGAAAAAAGTGCATAGTTTGTGGTACCACTGCCTTGTTAATGAGGATTTTACATCTTTACTCTGTTATTATCATCCTACATTTTGTTGTTTATTATAACAAAATTTCCCTGACATAGTCATACAAAATATGGGCTCTGTTTTCTCTTATTTTTACTACCTTTTTTTTACTTTTTTTTTTTTAAAGTTAACTTTAAAACATCCAGTTCTGTTATCTTGAAATATTGCTCATTTCAGAATAGTAGTATTAAAAAGTGCCTAGGTTTTTTTTTTCTTGCATTATGAAAAGATGTTTAAATTTCATTTTGTCCAATGGTGATGATTCTGTTTACATGTACTGTTATAAATCTTTCAGAGCTGTAGTTGTGATGGGAAATTGTATCATTCACTCACTGTCATCACTATAGATGTGTAAAACTTTTGCCCTCTGTAGACTAGCAATCTAATTCCCCTGCAGGTGGCATCTGAGGATTATTTTTAAAACTCCATGCAGTCATTAGGCATAAGCAGAATGTAGCAGCAAAAGATTAAGCATATTTGAGACTTTGGGACGGGCAGTTGTAAAATCAAACCAAATCCTTGATTGTAATATTTTAATTCAGATCTAGAGATCTGTGATTTAGGCTTGGTAAGTTACTGGTTCTTAATGTACATATTATGTATTTATATCAAAGTTCTAGGTTCTGGATTTGAAGAGTAGCAGAATTGTATGGTTTTTACTTTAATAGTTCATGATGAAAAGCTGCATGTTACTTTTTTTTGGGGGGGGGGGGGGGTTTCAGTAACATAGTGAATGTTTGGACAGCATATAAATATCTTTATATCAAAGAACAAACTTTCATTTATGTAATGATTTAAAACACATTCATCAAAGCCATTTCATCATCATCATCATCATTCATCATCATCTCATGCCTTATCCCACATAGAAGGTTGGCTGCAAGAAATCTCCACTCTGCTTTTTTTTTTTTTTTTTGTCTTCATAATGTGCACAGCCAAACTGGTTCTTGTCCAAGTCTTGATGTTGTCCATCCATATCTGTGTCGCTGTCACTTTCTTCTCCTTTTCCCTTCAGTCTTGCCCTCAAGAACGATCTTCATTATAGTATTGTGCCTTGTGACATGCCCAGAGTATTTTAATTGTCTTTTTTATATATATATATATATATATATATATTCATTTTTTAAAGGCCTCAATTTTCTTTTCTTTTGCCTTATTCAAGGACTAGGCTTCTACACCACATTTTTATCATGTTTCTGTTATTGATGTGCATTAAGTTATTTCACTGTTCTTATAAATTATTTTATAATCTTTCATTTGAGCAAAGTGATACCAAGCATTATTTATAAAATTAAACATACTTTCTATTAAAGTCATATACATCTTATACAAGCTGTAAAACAAAGTAAATAAACATGGATGTAAACATTAACAAAGCCTTTCTTTTTTTTTTCCATCACATTCTGTCCATGTATCTTTTGTGCTAGGTTGTAATCTGCTTGTGGTCATCACTTTGCTCAGAGTTGTTAGTCAGTATGTTTGATTTTATGTAATACTTTTACAAGACTTATTACTAGTGTGGTTAAGTTACTATTGAAAAAAAAAAATGCAAGTCCATAGATATAAAGCAGGTCAGCAACACTCCTGACAGTCAAAAGCAGCACAGCTTTCTTTTTATCCACTTGCTTTTGTCATATTTGGCCAAAGCTACTAATTATTTTATAACTGTAGATTTTCCTGTTATTGTTAGCACTGCTGTTCTCCCATCTTCCTCCGTTTTGTTATGGCCACTGCTAATTACCATTATTAATAACGTATTAATTCGACTTTCTAGTTCCAAAAAAAAGAATTAGTATATCATATTAATTTTGAGAGGGTCTTGGAGGGAAAAATAAGTCATAAGAATGTTGTATGAATGCACAAGAGGAAGTTATTTTCCTTGCCAAGCATTAAAAGAAAAATTGTAAAGATCTTTGAAAAAAAACAAAGGTTTATAATACAGACAGAAGTAATGCTTTTTCTTCACCGGTCATATTTAGTTCTGACTACTGATTGAGGCAGAATACAGACAGAAGTAATGCTTTTTCTTCACCGGTCAAGTAGTTCTGACTACTGATTGAGGCAGAATACAGACAGAAGTAATGCTTTTTCTTCACCAGTCATATTTAGTTCTGACTACTGATTGAGATAGAATACAGACAGAAGTAATGCTTTTTTTTCACCGGTCATATTTAGTTCTGACTACTGACTGAGGTAGAATACAGACAGAAGTAATGCTTTTTCTTCACCAGTCATATTTAGTTCTGACTACTGATTGAGGTAGAATACAGACAGAAGTAATGCTTTTTGACTACTGACTGAGGTAGAATACAGACAGAAGTAATGCTTTTTCTTCACCAGTCATATTTAGTTCTGACTACTGATTGAGGTAGAATACAGACAGAAGTAATGCTTTTTCTTCACCAGTCATATTTAGTTCTGACTACTGATTGAGGTAGAATACAGACAGAAGTAATGCTTTTTCTTCACTGGTCATATTTAGTTCTGACTACTGATTGAGATAGAATACAGACAGAAGTAATGCTTTTTCTTCACCGGTCATATTTAGTTCTGACTACTGATTGAGATAGAATCGCTGAGTGGGTAAAAAAAAAAAGAAAAAAAAAACTGCAAAGTTTAGTCATAGATGCAATGTGACTGTCTACTTTTCTTGTTTGTCAGCCATTGTCTTCACAAAACTGTAAACATATAGGTAAAGGTAATCCTGTCATGCCTTAGAGGCACATAGGGATATGGTGTTAGTGCCCACATTTTCCTTAACCTGTCAGCACACTAGAGGTTGATATGGTCAGTATCACACCTGGCTGTCTTTCATTCCCCAACTCCAGAAGAAGTCGGGTACCCATTTATACAGCTGGGTCACTGGGGTGCTGCCCCTGACCTTCATTATAAGAGACCAGTGCACTAACTACTTCACCACTCAGACACTCTATAAACATATGTAGATGAAAATAAATAATGTGCAGATCCAGTTGCCAAATGTATGTGAGAAACTGCATGATCATTAAACACAACAATTTTCTGCATAATCACAACCTGACAAAGTTTATTTCCAACCATGAAAGCAGTAACAGAGTCATTTCTGAAGATACAGATGTGTGGAAAAGAACAAGGAGTTCACTGATGAAATTCAAATTTGATGGAACCAAAGAGGTGAATGAAGGAGGGGACATTAAATATGTTGGAGTCTGTCAAATTTGTACTGGTACATGAGGCAGAAAGGAGCTCTAGAGAAAAACCCAAAGAAAGGAAGATGGTCTTTTGAAAAGAGATGCCTCTGAATTTTAACCTGGCAGAAATAAATTTAGAAATCAAAGATCAGGGGTGAAGATCTCTGACACATAAATACAATTTAAAAAAAATTTAATGTGAGAAACTAAAATGTAAAAACAAAGAGGAACTAGGTAGGAAAAAAAAAAGGAAGAAACTGTGATTAAATCTGGCAAGTCAAGGGAAGGAAACCAACAAATGGCAGAAGAGATTATAACAAAATGCACAGATAAAGAGTTTGTTTGGACAGGGAAGGTGAGAGAAAGATAAAAGAGAATCATGAAGTTACTTACAGGGGAGCTAAGAAATTGCTGAGTGACTCTTTGGATTTGCATTATTTGAGCTGAACAAAATGTCATTCTCATTTCTCTTGTATTTTTTTTTGTAGTAAAAGAAACTGCATGTCAGGTATTCACAGTTTAATTCAAATTTTTCTTGTTTAAGACAAAGTGTCAGAATGAAAAAGTACAACATAAGCACAAGAACTGTGATGTGTTATTTTTCACAGCCAAAATGAAACTGAATTGCTGACCCAGTTTCTTTTATCGTAAAGAATTTCAACATTGGTACCAAGAATGTTTAAACTTTTGCAAACTTTATTATTTTGGAGAGAGAAAAGCACATAAAAAAAAAGATACAAGGAAAAGTACTCAACAGAAAAAAAAAAAAGATAAAGGGAAAGTGCATGCACATTTATGCATGCACGCACACATGCATGCATGCACACGCACACACACACACACCGTGTGAGGACTGGTTTTCTGTTTAAACAGCTCAAAGTAAAAAATAAATAATATTTGTTGTGATCAAGGCATAATGCCTTTAAAACTCATTATTCAAGAAATGATTGAAAGGAAAAGAGTTGAAGAAAAGGATGACAACCACAGAAAGGACTTGCCCTAAGTAACAAGAAAAATGAAACTATGGTTGTGACACAGAAGAAGCAGCCACCTAAATGCAGTGTATAGTACAAGGAGTGGGCTTGAGACATGTATGTGCATTGGAATACTTGGACAGCTAGTAACATCAAATGGAAATTGAAATACTTGGACACACTAATAACATCAGATGGATAATATACCTGAGGAATTCAGAAAAGAATGAGAAATATTTTAAGTAATGCATTTCTGTCACTGAATATCAGAAAAAAAAGTTCCAAAATGGCGCTGAGTCTATCGTACTCTGTGGAAATAACAGCAGGTTGTTCAATGCAAAGATTACTGAAAGCAACAGAGAAGAATGTTAAGTGAACCATGGACACCTAAGATAACAAACAAGGATATGTAACAGGTAAGATAACAAACAAGGATATGCAACAAAAGCCATTTAAAAATGAATCTAATTAGATCCATAAGAGGGTAACAAGCAACATTTATTGGACATATCATGAGAAGACGATGACTCAAGAACATCATAACAATTGGGAAGAGAGACTCAGGAAGGTCAAGTGAGAGGCTCATGGGCATGCAACGGCATGATGAAAAAAGTTATCAGCTAAGCTTTGCATTACGCAGACTCCAGCAGTAGATATCTTTGGTGACTGCAGATCCATTTATGTTGTATCTTTTAATATGCAGTAAAATGTTTGCTGCTGCACAAGGTTATATTCATAGCAACAATTTTTTTTACTGTGACTGCTGGTAGATCTGTATTAGTATTTTCAAGTTAAACTACTCCAGACTCAAGTTTATATCAACTTTTATGTCTTGAAAATGAATTTTAAATAACTGTTGAAAAGGGGCCTAGTTTTGTTGCTGGTCCTAGGGAGCGGCTTCATTACACTCGGGGCCCGCCCACACGTGTTCGGCCTTTGATATCAAGATTTCCTTCAGTGTTTTTAGGAAGATGACTCCAGTGTTGTGTTGATTATGTGTTACTCATAATCTAGCATTTAGCTAGTACTTGCAACCACTGCCCTTGGCTACAGTATTATATATGATAGGTACTGTGGAGGAAGTTGCTTTGCATTTGTTTGTTGAGGTGTTGCTTGATGGATTTGTATAGATCCAATTTGCCCATTTTGATGAGGCCCTCTGGTTTGGCCCTTGCTTCTAGCTGGTCAGCTTTGTTGTTTCTGTCAACTCTGATGGAAATAATATATATATCTTATATCTTATATCTTATATCCTTCCCGTGCCGTTAAACGTCACATCTCTCTCTCTGAACCTTAAGTGCCCAGGGCACATGGGGCTTCCGCAAGGGTTTTCCACAAATGCCTGTCCTTCGCCTTTTTTTCTGCTCTTGCCCAGGTGAGCCCTCTATTGCTCAACATCCTTTCTGTTGTTCTTCTCCATGTCTCTTTTGGTCTACCCTTACTTCTGTTCCCCTGTGGTGTCCATCTTAGTGCTATTTTTGGTAGTGAGTTGTCGTCATTCGGAGCACATGTCCCAACCATCGCCAGCGTCTTTCCTCAATAATTGTTGTCAGTGGCTTCATCTGCATTTCTGCCAATAAGATGTTATTTCTTATGGTGTTTGGCCAAAATATTTTTTAAATTCTTTGTAAACATTTAGTCTGGAAAGAATTCAACTTGTTTTCTATGGTTTTGGTGATTTTCCAGCATTCACTTCCATAGAGTAGTACACTTAGAACATTACTCTTAAATATCCTGATTTTCATATTTATGCTTAGTTTTTTTGATTTCCATATAGTCTGCAGCACTGCAAAAGCCTGGTTTGCTCTAGTAAGTTTGCTGTTGATGTCCTCTGTGCTGTCTCCATTTTCTACTACTCTACTGCCAAGGTATACACATTCGTTGACCTCCTCCACTAACTTGCTATCTACTCTGAGTACATTTCTGTTGTTCACATTTTGCTTCATTAACTTTGTCTTTCCTACGTTGATCTTTAGTCCTATGTTGTTTGCATTGTGAGTTAGCTTGTTTATTTTATCTTGCATATCTTTGTGACTGCTTGATAATAGACAAATGTCGTCCGCAAAGTCAAGGTCCTCCAGCACTGTGTCAAGGGTCCATTGTAATCCTCTGCGTTTGTCTGATGTTGCCTCCTTCATTAACCAGTCTACTGCCAAGATAAATAATGTTGGTGATAGTACACATCCCTGTTTCACTCCTGTTTGTACCCTAAAGCTGCTGGAGGTATGTTCTCCACAGATCACTTTGCACTGAAAACCCTCATATAGGGCTTTGATTATATTTACTATCTTATGGGGGAGGCCATGCCATCTTAGGATTTTCCACAGTGCATCTCTGTTGACACTGTCAAAGGCTTTCTCAAAATCTATGAACAATGCATATGTTGTGCTATGCCACTCATTTGCCTGTTCTAATATTAGTCTAAGTACAAATATGTGGTCTATGCATGATCTTCCTTTCCTAAATCCTGCCTGCTCTTTCCGAACTTTTTCCTCAAGTGTTGGTACAATTCTGTTGATGATTATTCTGCAAAATACTTTACTGGTGAGTGGCAGTAGGGTAATGCCTCTCCAGTTCCCGCAATCTCCGAGGTCACCCTTCTTTGGTAGTTTTACTATAAGCCCAGTTTTCCACTCCTCTGGGGCTTTTTCTAGATCCCAGATTTGTTGTAATATCCGGCAAAGTTGTTTTGGTGTTTCTGTTTCTTCTGCTTTCAACATCTCAGCAGTCACTTCATCTTCACCTGGTGCCCTGTCTGATTTTAGCTTCTTTATCACCTCCTTTACTTCATTTATTGTTATTGGTCCTGTATTGATGTTTAGTTCCGTTTTTGCTTCGGGTATGTCTATTGTTTGTGCTGCTTGTGTTCTGTTTAGTAGGGTGTTAAAGTGTTCCCTCCATCTTTCAATTTTTTCTCTTTCTCCACTGACCAGTTGTCCATTTTGTGTCCTTACTGCACTTTCATATCTTGTGTTGAAGTTACCTGTCATCTGCTTTGTGCTTTTATATATGGTTTTCATATCATTTGCATATGCTGCTTTCTCTGCTACTTCTGCTAAATTGTCATAGTATTGACGTTTATCTTGACGGCATGATTCCTTCACTTCTTTGTCTTTTTGTGCATAATTTCTTAAAACTTGTTCTTTAAGCCGTTGTGATTTGGTATTTAGTAATTTTTTCTTGATTTCTTTTCTTTGCTCTATCTTTTCCCATGTGGTCTTGCTTATCCATTCCTCTTTTCTCCGTTTTCCTCTTTTGCTGTTTCCTGTAGTGTTTTATTGAACTCTAGTATGGACATTTCCACTTCGTCTTAAACGTCACATAGGGCTCGCAAAGTAGTTCGCCAATTTTTCCTGTCTTCGGCGAGTCTTTCAACCTCATCAAAGTATTTTATGCCTGTTAATTTGGTCTCTCTTAATAATGTCCTCTTCAGAGTTTCACACGGTCTGCCTCTTTTTCTTCAGCCTGTTGTGTTCCACTTGATAGCTTGTTTTGAGATTCTCTGATCATTTCTTCTCATCAAGTGACCAACATATGTCCATCTCCTTTTCCTGATCACCCATGAGACTGGTTGTTGTTCAGTCATCTGTCTTATCTCTGCATTGTTCTTGAATTCGTTCCACTTGATGCTGAGTATTTTCCTTAGGCATTTGTTTTCAAAAGAGTCTAATTTCTTTTCTGTTTCTTTAGTTGTTTTCCAGCTTTCGCATGCATAAATGAGGGTGGATATTACATTTGAATTGAATAGTCTTAACTTAGTTTTTGTGCTTATAACTTTTGAATTCCATATGTTCTCAAGATTCTTGAAGACTAATGCTGCTTTTGTAGTTCTGATCCTAACTTCCTTTCTAGTGTCACCATCCTGGTCTATGTAGCTGCCAAGGTATGCAAATTGATTGACTTCTTCAATATCTGTCCCTTCTATGTGTATTTTTCCATTTTGAGTGATGGGAATTTTCATTATTTTTGTTTTGTCCTTGTAAATTTCAAGTCCTATTTTGCTAGCCAGTGAAGACAGGCTATCTGTTTTTTCTTGCATGGAATTCACATTATTACTGATAAGAGTTATGTCATCAGCAAAATCAAGGTCTTCTAGTTGGGTCCCATGTACCCAGTCAATACCTGTTACCTGTGCAGCATTTTTTCATTATGAAGTCTATATATATATATATACACATATATATATATAAGTGTACTAAATAAAATTCCACTCAGTTTGTTCTGGGATGAGGAATAATCTAAAGTCCCTTGATTTCTTGAGATGGAATTTTTTTCTTCATTTGAATTATGGTTGATATGAGATGTATTCTGAACAGATGAGCTTGAGAGAGACCTCAGACGCATGCAGCAAGACCACCTACGTAAGATGCATGAGCTACAAAGAGAGATTGAGAAACTGCGTCATGAAAGCATGTACTTGAGGATTCAGGACAAACCATCTAAAATTGTTGTACACCAACCACCCCCAATCCAGATTACCTCCCCTGGACCTCAGCCTGTGGTAGGTGTTATATGTGTCTGATATTTGTATGTGGTCTCATTAGTCATTTCAGACTTTTAGACTGTTTCAGACCTTTAAACAAAATAGCATCCTCTGCTAGATAAAAGCTTGTGCAGGATTATATTGAGAATAAACTGTTACCCATCAGGCATGTTCCCCCATTCCAAGTAGGTGGCAAGATCAAAAGAGCAGCATGTTCAGTGCAGCTTAATATTAGTAATGTAATTATTGCAACAGAGTTGAAAAATTGTAATAAAAAATTTACGTTCAGTAGATCAGTTAGTACAAAGTGTTTCTTATGTACAGATTTTGGCTTTGCAGAACAACAGATAATATTTACATTTGTTTAAAACTGCACAGAAGAGCAGACATGAAACTCACATTTCCTTTTATATAATCTATTTGGTGGCACATACTGGATGCAGGAAGTAGCTATCACACCATAAAATAAATACAGCAGAAATGTCATAATGAAAAATACAGAAGTACCTAAACATTAACTTGAACTTATATTGTTATGAAAATAAAATATGTATGTTATTGTCATCAGTATGAGCAATTCAGTATGAAGTTGATTGGGCACAAATGTAATGTGGCTTTTCAAATGGTTTAAAGAGATGATTAATGATAACATTTTTTTTTATAAAAGCTGTTGAAACACGAAATGTGTAGAATATTACACATTAATAGTTTTTGTTTGTGTGTGTAGTGGTGGGTGGGTAGGAAGAGAAGGGCCGTGGGTTTCTTCAGTGTTAACATTTATGCCTAAAGATATGCACAGCAGAAGTTACACATAAGCAGAGGAAGTGAAAGCAAATCCCAACTGTGCGCTAAAACAAGGGCAGTTTACACCCAGAATAGTATTGCAATTTTATCAGCAAAAACACTAAAGGACCTCCTGATGCTGAATGTAGAACACTTATCAGCATGTCCCAAGTGTGATGAAGCAGTTCCCAGGGACCAGCAACTGAGCTAGGTCATATCCAGTATCTAGTACAGCAAAAGAAGAAGAAGACATGAGATTCAGTATTTGTACATGTCCTACAACTCCTCTTATGTACTCTTTAAGTAATAAAGCTGTTCCTACTTTTTTCCTAGTTTATACATTTTGGTATCACAGCTTTAATGCAGTGGCTCTGTGTATAGTTATATACTCATACACTACTTATTGTGTGTTACGACTCCTCTGTGCACTGTTCTTGCTTTTCGAGAACATTGCCTATATTGTGCATCTAGAATGTAACCTTACTTTCTTATATTTTGATGTTTGTTATATTACATTGAAGAGTTTTCTATATCTTTCTTCATGGCATTTATTCAGAAGTTAATATTTATCTCTCTTAGTTATGTTATTTATGTGATTTTTTTAGAGGAATTAGTATTTTAATGTAATTACAGAACTAACACCATTTCATCTGTCTTCGTCTTGGTCTAGCTTTATAAATGTGTGCCTATGGATGTTTTTTTAAAATTATTTAATAATTGTCTTTTAATCTTTTAGAATTCAAAAACATGGAATTAGGTGTTTTACATGTCTACATTTTTCAATTTCAGCAAACTCATTTTGTGGAAGTTGACAGACTGGCACCATATGATTACAGGTGAGCATTTATATTGACTTGAGTCTATTAATAGTTAAGAGAAGTTCTGCTACCAAGAAAATTTTTTGCAGATTAGGAAATTTTACTTCTTGTGGAAAAAAAAAGATTAAATCTAAATTAAATTATGTGTGAATTATTAGAAACAAAATAGTATTGATGCAGTGAAAAATTCATTCACAAGCTTAAGATGTTCTTATGCTTTTCTGTAACATACTACAGATCTTGTGTAGCCACACTAATGATTGTGATGATAATAGAGATGAATGGTTATGCAGTGAGAATCAAGGGCACAATTACTGCTCTGGATCTATTAAAAGTCTATAACAAAAATATAGTTCTTTTTTTTTTAACTGGACTAATGCGTATTCTTGCAAGTTCCGCGTGTTGCCGTTTCAGCCCTCGTCAACCATATGCACACACGTGGGCAAAAACACATTATCGTCAGGACGTCAATGCTGATCCATACTACGAGATAAATCTTTAGTGCATCAGGAATTTGTCAGGTAAGCGTTCATATCATACATGGTAAAAGTTCTGAATTTCTGAATGCTTATCATGTCTGTTTATGTTACCTGGTTAACTAAAGCTACAATTATGACTCCTTAGTTTGTGGGCATAATGCATTCAAGAAAATGTGTACAGTCCACTGTAAAATAAATATTTATGTTATGAAGTCAAATAAACATGTATGTTATGAAATCAGAATTACATTCAAAAGCTGAGATTGTCTGTTTAAATTGTCATAAAGTTAAATCTGGGCTTCTTCTGGGGCTTTGGAAGCAAAGGCAGTCAGATGTGATGCTGATCATCTAAACGTGTCATGTGCTGACAGGTCACAGAAAATATGGACACTAACACCATATTCCTAAGTGCCACTGTGGTTACACTTTTTAAAAAACTGACAACATGGCAGATATTCATCATCAGATGTTTAGAGTTCAGTATATATTTTGAGAGGCAGGACAGCCTAAGAATTAAGAAATGGACACTATCGTCTGACAGTAAATAATAAGTAGATGTAGAGCTGGCTAGATCATACACTGAGAAAGCTAGCAGCATTCTGAGAATGGTGTGCCACAGCTCAAATGTAATGTAACAGTAGCCCTAAATCACCACATAAGTTCATTTTAGAAGAATGACAACTTAGAATGCTTTTAAATCAACAGACAAGATGAAGAAACAAAATGTTCAATTTTTGTAAAGTATGAGTATTATCTGTTTCAAGGAATGAGTTTATAGTTGCTGGTGTACGAGTGTTTAAATTTGTATTGTAAAAGTCTTTCTTTCATTTATTTTGTGTAAAAAATTGCCATTTGCTATGCAAGTTAATATTTATTTGCAGGTTTCAAGATTACTGGAATCCAAGATGATACTTTGTGGATTGTCAATTACTCATTCTGGCCAATGGGATATAAGATTAATTTTTAACTTGTATTCATTTTGTTATCCATTTGTTTTGTCCACAAAACTTTTGTTATTGTATTGAATAAAAGTATTTATGTTTCAGATTAAAATAATGATAGTTTGCTGTAACATTTAAAAGTACAGAATACTTCATGCCCTCTTAAACCTGCCATGATTTTTGTTACATGCGATGAAAATAAAACACAATGAAACTTAGCTTTACCGGATGTTAAATTCTGAAGTTGCGGCTTTATTAGCTAACTTCATTTTTACCTAAAGCAATTTTTGACTGCAGCAGTGCCAAACATTTAGAAATGTTATAATGAAAGATGCAGAAGTACCTAAACATTAAGCTGAACCTATATTGCTATGAAAATAAAATTTGTATATTACTGTTATCAATATAAACAAATCAACCTAAAGTTGATTAGGCACAAATGAAATGTGGTTTAAAAACAGCCAAAATGCTAGGAGTTTGCATGCACAGTGTGACATAGAGTTCAATCATCTCGTTGACTAGGAATACATCCTGAAAAATTCATTTCTGCTGTTTATATTCATTTTTATTGCTCAGTAGTTCATTACTCGGTTTTATGAGCGCACAGGAGTATTAAAAAAAAAAAACAGACTAATCCTTTTAGTAGTTTGTTTTTCAGCTTCATATTTCTTCTTTCATGTGGGTTTTAACCTTTGTTAATGTTGCAGCTCTGGCCAGTATCTCAGTTTGGAATCTTAATTCAGTTATTATTACTCTTAAGAGTGAAATGAAGTGTATTCATCTTGAAAGTTTTGCAAGGTGTATTTGCTGAAAAATTAAGGATATCTTCACGTATGCTTAAAAAATTTGTTGTGCTACAAAAGATTTTTGGAGAGAAATATGTTTAAAGTCTGCAGGATTAATGTAATTTTTTTTCACACATTTTAAATAAATCTGTGCCAAAAGAGTTTGTCTCTCATTAAATGTGTTTTCATTGCATGGAATAAACCACTATTTTAATCATAAACATACATTTAGTTAGGAAATATGTGCATAAATGAATACAGCACAATTAAAAAAAAACAGTAACAGGCTAGATTTACTTACTGTGAAAGAATATGATGATATAAAATGAAAAAAAAAATATCTGTTAGACATACATAATTCATACTGTAATTCCAGACTCATCCTTTGTATTCAAGATTACTTATTATCTGTTCTGTATATTATATAGTAATTATCATTAGAACTAGTCAAGATTTCAGTATAACCAGTCTTACTGTGCTTGATTCTTGTCATAAATTAAAAACAAAAACAATGTTACTTCATTGATGCTGCACCACAGACAGCACAGGAACTGATTACTTTCCTAATAATGTTACTGTTTCTCAACATATTCTCTAAGCTTTTTGGTTGCTATTTATGCCACCAACTGCAATTCCATTGTCTCCAACATATTGAACTTTATACTGTTTTGCTTCTGTCTTTCTATTTGTCTTTTTAACTGTTGACTTGTGTATGTGGAATGGAAGATTGTATTTCATACATTATTTATATATCCACAAATCTGTATCATATAAAATGGTTATTAACTGATTATCAGTATATTTAATTAGTTCGTTGCACTGTGTTTCTTTTCTTCATCTTTTAAACAGACTTAGTCATCCTTTGAGAAGTCTTTGTCATCCATCACATTTTTATACAAGAACAAGATTTATATTTGGTTAAAAAAAAAAATTAAACATTCTCAAAAGTGTTTCATTCATTTTTCGATCATTTCTATAGTGTGAAAGAAATTCTTCCAAATATATGATGGTATTTTTGTCTGTCCATCCATCCATGTCCTTTGGTCAGCGATCAGCTAAGCAGTCACCGGCCAGTATGCCCCATGGCATCTTGCAGGACAGCGACAAATTCTCTCCATCTCTCATGATCTGCAGTCAGCCTTGTATTGTGCCTCAGCTGTGCTGCAGGTTACTCATTTCCTGTTCTACAATTCATTTTTGTCTGTGAAGTACAGATAATTTAGTTTGAAGCAGCATTCAGTCAGCTGCCCTTTGTGGTATATTAGTGCGTGATTTAGATGTGATTTGTGTGAAGCATGAATAAAACAGTTCATAGAAATTTAGACTGTATTAAATTGTCTTAAAAATAAATTCTTATTATTTAAAATAAAGGGATGTATGTAAGGTAAAGGTAAAATCTGTTTTCATGCCATTAAGGCATATTGGGGTTACGGTATTAGGATCTTATTTCCAAGACCTACAGCACATGAAAATGTGATGTGGTCAGCATCACACCTGGCTGCATTTACTTTCCCAGATTAAAATAAACATCCAGCAGATAAAAAAAAAACCTCCAGCAGCTTTAGGGTACAAACAGGAGTGAAACAGGGATGTGTACTATCACCAACATTATTTATCTTGGCAGTAGACTGGTTAATGAAGGAGGCAACATCAGACAAACGCAGAGGATTACAATGGACCCTTGACACAGTGCTGGAGGACCTTGACTTTGCGGACGACATTTGTCTGTTATCAAGCAGTCACAAAGATATGCAAGATAAAATAAACAAGCTAACTCACAATGCAAACAACATAGGACTAAAGATCAACGTAGGAAAGACAAAGTTAATGAAGCAAAATGTGAACAACAGAAATGTACTCAGATTAGACAGCAAGTTAGTGGAGGAGGTCAACGAATTTGTATACCTTGGCAGCAGAGTAGTAGAAAATGGAGACAGCACAGAGGACATCAACAGCAAACTTACTAGAGCAAACCAGGCTTTTGCAATGCTGCAGAATATATGGAAATCAAAAAAACTAAGCATAAATATGAAAATCAGGATATTTAAGAGTAATGTTCTAAGTGTACTACTCTATGGAAGTGAATGCTGGAAAATCACCAAAACCGTAGAAAACAAGTTGAATTCTTTCCAGACTAAATGTTTACGAAGAATTAGAAAAACATTTTGGCCAAACACCATAAGAAATAACATCTTATTAGCAGAAATGCAGATGAAGCCACTGACAACAATTATTGAGGAAAGACGCTGGCAATGGTTGGGACATGTGTTCCGAATGACTGACAACTCACTACTAAAAATAACACTAAGATGGACACCACAGGGGAACAGAAGTAAGGGTAGACCAAAAGAGACATGGAGAAGAACAACAGAAAGGATGTTAAGCAATAGAGGGCTCACCTGGGCAAGAGCAGAAAAAAAGGCGAAGGACAGGCATTTGTGGAAAACCCTTGCGGAAGCCCCATGTGCCCTGGGCACTTAAGGTTCAGAGAGAGAGATAAAAAAAAAGTCCATAAAATACAATTTTCTTTAAATTTTACATAGATATTGCTTGTATTAACACAAATAAATCACCACATTTTGGTGTACCATGACTTTTTTAAAGCTGGTTTGTCTATTGCAGACAAAGAATGAAACTTAAAAAGTTGCAAGAAGCCTGCCCTGCTGTTAATGGTATATAAGAGTTATATTTATGAAACAAACCAGTAAATCACAAATTCATTGATCAGGCAATAACAAAATACAGTCACAAAAGTAATTAAAAAATGTGCCAGATAATGGAAACAGAATAAATAAATTGGATTCAAGGAAGTTAACCCCACTTATTAATTCTGAAATATTAACTTTAGTTCTCTTCTCCACCCACCCCCAAATCCACCACAAGCATGCACACACGCATAAGCACAAAAGTAGCAGTCTGTCTTGGGCTTTTCTTCCATACATTTCTTTCCTGAGAGGAAGGGCAGTCTTGGGACACATAGGTAATCTGTCTCTTGTTAACTTCCAACACTTTCTGATGCACATGTTCTGCTGTTTTGCATGCCTTCACCAAGTGTGGACAGAGTTATGTCTTAGTTTTTTTATTTAACAGAATAGCTACCATGCCACTCTGCAGTGGGATTGTGAGAATGAAATTGAAAGTACAATGGAAAACACTGCTGGATATTGGAGTACTTAAACACGAGAAATAAAATATCTGTGGAATGCATGGGAAGTTATGTACAAGAAGCAAGCACTCGCAGTAAGACTTCGCTATAAACATTAAAAGTGTCCTCCATTCAAGAAATCTACCTGAACTAGAAGCATAAATTCCAAATTAGTAACTACCAGAACATAATAATGGACATAAAAAGAGGTATAGCAAAGCATCCTAATTTTGATGTACAGCTTTCTGCCTGCACAATAGATACAAGGAAAAACAGAAATAGCATGAGCAGACATTATGGTTAATAATGAAAAGGTAGGGATTTTTTAAAATTGTAAATTCTGCTGGGAAGATTCATACAGTTAAATACAAAAATATCTAGATTTTGAAAAAAAATGATAATGCCTGCCAGATAAAATCATACAGTTGGTAGTGATGGTCGTTGATGATCTGCAAGTGGATGCATCTGCAGCAGGGCATCTTGCTCACAACTGAGAGGCCTACAGGAGTGCTGTTAGGGAGGCAAAGTTCTGCAAGGAACATGCAAATGAATGAATGATGGTAGTAATGGAAATGTCAGAAGAAGGCTGCTACAGCATGGAGGATTTTAATAGCTACTAGGAAATAAGATGGATACGAGAGGAGAAGTTGCAGCTCCATCTAGTGAATGCTTTCATTTTCATTTGCTCAGTTATCAAGACAAGGAAACAGGTAGGCGTCATGAATCCCACCACTAGAAGTTCTTCATGTGTGTTGCACAGATTTTCCATCCATTTTTCTTTTTCCTGGGGCCAGGGTGGGCTTTTAAGTCTGTGTAGAGATTTCAGACTTGCAGGATGTGTTCTGGGGTCTGGAGACTGTTTTTGCATGTGCATAGTTGAGTAGCCTTCAGTAGATGGACTAATGGTCTGTGGTGTCCACTCAAAGCCTGAAAATTGTGTGCTTTGTTGTGCTCTATTTGGCCTTAGAATGGAGTCTTTTGGATGTCTGCTAAATAACTCCAATGTGCCTTTATCATACTTCTGGTTGTATAAAAAAACTTTTTTTTAACATTAAAAATAACATAACCATATTCCTATGGTCTTGTTCTGGAGCTGAGAGTTCATAATTTTAAGCTGCTATAAATGCTAAAATTGAACAGTGCATCATTTCCATAGAAAGAGTTGGTGGTCAGAAAGTGTTCATATATCATCCATTTTGTCTGGTAGATGATTTTTATTTTTTATTATTTTGTGATTAGAAGATTAAAGGACAGTAAGTGTGTAAAAGGACATATAAAATACATAATGAAGGGAAAAAAATGTAACAGACATCAAAACTTTTTTTTTTTTTTTTTTGCAAAAAAGGTTTTTTTCCCTCTTAATTATTTGTTGATGTTTTCTTGATGAGTTCTGGAAAACTTGAGTATAAAAATAAAGGCAGGGTGATCAAAAGAAACCAAAAATCTGAATGGTTGAGAAGAAAAAGTCGAGCAACTTCTTCTTCAGCATTCAAGTTCTTGGTCATGTTAAATCATAAGCCCAGTCACCAGGATGAAGTCCACCGTCTTCTCCAGGTCCTTCCCAGAACACACAGCTTCCACCTTAGGCTCAGATCCTTAGTCATGGCTGGTTGTGTAGGTCTGTGAAAATTGGACACTCTTGGAGTACGTGCTCTGGAATCTGTACTCTGCTCCTACATGGGCATTCATCTGTATGTGAGATCTTGAGTCTACGGAGATGGCTCAGCAGACTGCAGTGGCTGGTTCTTAATCAGAACAGGACAGTTTGTTGCTTCCTTTGTAGCTGGTGGATTGGATCCAGTTCATTGCCTGTGTCCAGCCTCTTGTTCTGCAGTTGGTCATAGTGATTTCAATGAGTAACAGATATGATTAGAGATACAGGGTTAAATACAATAAAAAAAAAGCGTAGAACCTAATGAATGGCTTCATGAATATAGTCTCAGAAAAATGAGTGGTAACTGTTATTATAAGCTTAAATTCATGTTGACAAGGGTAACTAAACTTTGGCTCCCTTGATTCAAATTTGGACAACTGTTCACATGAACAAATATATTGTTCTTCTTTAACTATGTTTCAGACATTTTAAGTTATATATAGTTTCATGCCTTTACATCAGTATGATAAAAATCTGACAGCTTTTTGCCATATATTCTATGTTAGCTATCTTTTATTGTATTTCTCAAGTTTCAAAATAAAAAAAAAATGTAAGAAAATGGTACAGACAGTGTTGGTTATTGACCTGATTTGTGTTTTATTTCTGTGATTCGTTGATTTTTTTTTTTTTTTTTGTGGTAAAGAAATTTTCAATGGTAGGATTACTAAGAAGAAAAATTGTGAGTAACCTGATTTCTGCTTTAAAAACATAAAATTACTGTTATTTTTCTTGTGATTAATTGCATGATAATGCAACATAATGATGGCATCATTTAGTTTTTTTATAATATAGCTTTTAATGTTGGTGTCTGAAATCATATAAGCATCAGCACTTTTTTAATTGAAAAAATCACATTTTTGCCCAAATCTCACTGCGTCTGTCCAACTCTTTTCCCATAACCTGTAGAGTGTGCATCATGAAGTTTGTTGACTTTAATTTGATATGGCATTCACATTCTCTAGCTTACACACATCCACAGCTCTCTAGTATCAGCATCTCTTGTGTGCATACCTACACAGGTTTCTAGTATCCAAGCATCTCCACAGCTCTCTGGTATCCAGCATCTTTCATATAGATAGTTCCACAACTCTCTGATATTCAACATCTCTTGTGTAGTTACTTTCACAGCTCTCTGATATTCAACATCTCTTTGTATATACTTCTACCGCTCCCTTATATTCAACATCCCGTGTGTAGATAATGCCACAGCTGTCTGATATTCAACATTCTTTGCGTAGACACTTCCACAGCTCTCTCATATTCAGTATCTCTTGTGTACAAATACAAATGTGTTTCTCTTAGGCTTTAATACTGTGTAAAATCAAAATGGGTAAATGACTACTGAGACACATGATGGAGTAGTGAATAAACTAAAAGATATATTCAGTATTGTTTGTATTTTTTTGTACTTCCTTATCAAGTTCTTTTCATCAAGACTCTTTTGAAAACAAATGCCTAGGAAAATACTCGGCATCAAGTGGAATGAGTTCAAGAACAATGCAGAGATGGGACAGATGACTGAACAACAACCAGTCTCATGGATGATCAGGAAAAGGAGATGGACATATGTTGGTCACTTGATGAGAGGAAATGATCAGAGAATCCCAAAGCAAGCTATCAAGTGGAACACAACAGGCTGAGGAAAAAGAGACAGACCGCGTGAAACTCTGAAGAGGATATTGTTAAGAGAGGCCAAATTAACAGGCATAAAATCCTTTGATGAGGTTGAAAGACTCGCCGAAGACAGGAAAAATTGGCGAACTACTTTGCGAGCCCTATGTGATGTTTAACGGCACAGGAAGGATATAAGATAAGATATCAAGTTCACACAACTGAGACTTGACTTGAAGCTGCTTACAAAGACTTGAGACTTGACTTGAAGCTGCTTACAAAGACTTGAGACTTGACTTGAAGCTGAGGACTTGAGACTGGAATATAGTGACGTGATATTTTTTGGCAGTCATTTGTTTGGCCACTTTTGTTTCACTATTAACAAAACATATGCCTTGGTCATGTATACAGTACAAGATATATATACACACAGCATGAGCTAAGAATACTTACTCTGTTTAATCTTCAGTGGCCGATATGGTGATAGTGCTGATAATAAATGATAATGATTTAAATGTTACTCAAATGTACCACTGGTTGTACTGCTAACAAATCAGTTCTAATATGAAATGATCCATTTTCCATGCAATATATTTTTACATATTTTCCTTGGTATTACTTTTTTGTTCATAGTGCTGGATTTATCATATTCTATGACTTCGTCCTCAATCTTGATCCTCGCATATCGGCCGTACGACTTATTGTAGGACTGCACAACAGTGAAGCAAAGCTCGGTGAACCAACTATTCTTCCACTAGTCTACACAGAACCTTCTACGAGACAGAATTTGTATGGCGATGTCAATGCTGTGATTGGAGCAAGACAGCCAGTCCCTAGGTAATGATTTTATAAGCCATGAGGAAAAGAAACTTGGATAAATGAGGACACTTTGACCTGATCTGAACATGAAGAAAAATACAAAACAGTTTAATGCAGACTTATTTATATCAGTCTCTTATGAAATATAAGGCATTGAGTTATCTTTTCCTTAAAATATGATGTAAGCAAGTTTATGATAAACTTTCCCAAATTCTTCAGATTTCTCTGAATTCTACTTACATTTTTTTTTTTGCCCGAAGGGTTCTGTATATGCAAGAAAAATTGGGTTTTTTTTTTCCCCTTTTTCATCCTTAATCTGTGTTCAAACCATTCCTTTTCCATTCATAATCTGTGAATAGTATCACTGATTCCTCTTGAGGAATTTATTAGTAGAATGACAGATAGAATTTGTCCATATTAAACTTTCTTTTGTGCACATTTTTCTGATGATCTGCAAACTATTTCTAGTGATACAATGTTGCCTCTTCTTCTGTCTCCCTGGATCTGTGAGCCTGATGTGTTTTACAGCTGATGTGATGAAGGTGTGACACACCATCATATTGGATTGGGATCAGGTTAGGTGTGACACACCATCATATTGGATTGAGAGCAGGTTAGGTGTGACACACCATCATATTGGATTGGGAGCAGGTTACATCGGCTATTATTTCAGTCCCTGAGTGGAATTTTAAAAATGGAGTGTCCAATACTTCTTTAGCAGACTCCACTACCACCACAACAGGGGCAGTGATGATCTCTGCCCCATTAGCCAGACTAGGCCTGTTACTGGGGGTACCAACAAAGAAGTAGGACATGGTCTCAACTGACTATGATTCACCAATCCTGATGCTAGAATGTCAGTTATGAGTCACTGACTTTCAAATTGGACAGTGTCTTCACTCTTGCAGCTTAATTTCTTGAATCTTCTTTTCAGTCATTTGTAACAAAACATCTCTGATATTTTTAGATAAGTAAAGTAACTTAATTTTTGCCAGTCGTCAAGAAAGAATCTAACCCAAATGAAAAAAAAATGGAAAAACCCTGGGATTTATGTATTCAAAATGTTTAGAACTGCCATCGCTGCAATCCAGATATATTTATGAACTCATGCCTGGAAGGAGTTTGTGGGCAGGGATTATAATGTATCCTGCAGCATCGACCAGAATCTTTATAGACTACAGGGTGATGGCAGTGATGATTCAAGAAAAATGTGACAACAAAATGAGAAAATTTTAATGATAGATATCAAAAACTGTCAGTCATAATGGGTGAACAAATTTTAGATATGTTGTGCATGTGTTAGAAATAGCTGGGGACAAAATCACACTAAGAACAAAGCGTTGTTAAAAAAAAAAAAGTATTATAATTGTCATCTGCCTTTCAGCTTTAGATCTTTTCAGTAAACCTTATCATCAAGTTCAGTCCAAGCCTGTTCTTAAAATACAGTTAAAATCTTTGTATGTCATCTTTATTTTTCTTGTATCATTAATTCTCTCCTTCTATATTTAGGACCCTCATGTACTTCTTTGTTCAAGGAAGCTGCAAGAAAAATCTTAAGGATGCATAAAAGCACTGAGTGTTCTTGTAAAAAAGAGGAGCAGTGTCAGTAAAATAATGCTTAATAACCATAAACCTTGTTTCATGATTTAAAGAAATCATTTCAATAATTGGTTAGCTTTACGTAATAAAATTATCAAAGTGACTGCTTGATGATCATATAATGACCATTACAAATGTTGAATCCACAGGTGCCCGCCTCAAGCTGACCTTGGTATTGTTGTGGAGCTACAAGCAGCAGGATCAGTGCCAGGCTCAGAGCATGATCAATCTCGTTTGATCACAAAAGCATGGACCAAGATTCCTTTATTTGATAGTCAAGAACGACTGATGGCTGGACGTCATAGGATGCCTCTTCGTGCCACTCCAATAAAACCATATATTCCTATGAATGAACTCACCTCAATTCCACAGGTGAAGAAAATTTTTGTAAAAAAAAATTGGGATGTTTGAGTTTGAAATGTAAAGCTGTTTTTTTAACAATCATGTTCGGAATCATGGCACCAGTTGAAGAGACTGACTAATACAGAGATAAAATTAGGAAATTAACAGATAAATATAGTTTGGGTGTCTGAGTGGCGAAGTGGTTAGTGCACTGGTCTCTCATGGCAAAGGTCGGGGAGGGTTCAAATTCGACCGGTGGCACCCCAGTCACCCAGCTGTAGAAGTGGGTACCTGACTTCTTCTGGAGTTGGGGAAGGAAAGGCAGCCAGGTGTAATACTGACCATATCACTCTCTAGTGTGCTGACAGGTCAAGGAAAATATGGACACTAACACTATATCCCTATGTGCCTCTAAGGTATGACAAGATTACCTTTTTTTATAGTTTTTTTTTATAGTTTCATTCTTTTTGTATCAGTCTGTCCTAGATGGATATGTTCTATAAAAGTGAAATTGGAGCTCGAATTAGATGTCAGAATCAAAGATAGAAAATATTTTTTTGCACATTCTATAACCCTTCTTATATCTTATATCTTATATCCTTCCCGTGCCGTTAAACGTCACATAGGGCTCGCAAAGTAGTTTGCCAATTTTTCCTGTCTTCAGCGAGTCTTTCAACCTCATCAAAGGATTTTATGCCTGTTAACTTGGCCTCTCTTAATAATGTCCTCTTCAGAGTTTCATGCGGTCTGCCCTATTTTCTTCAGCCTGTTGTGTTCCACTTGATAGCTTGTTTTGGGATTCTCTGATCATTTCTTCTCATCAAGTGACCAACATATGTCCATCTCCTTTTCTTGATCACCCATGAGACTGGTTGTTGTTCAGTCATCTGTCTTATCTCTGCATTGTTCTTAAATTCATTCCACTTGATGCCGAGTATTTTCCTTAGGCAGGTGTTTTCAAAAGAGTCTAATTTCTTTTTTATTTCTTTAGTTGTTTTCCAGCTTTCACATGCATAAATGAGGGTGGATATTACATTTGAATTGAAAAGTCTTAACTTGGTTTTTGTGCTTATAACTTTTGAGTTCCATATGTTCTCAAGATTCTTGAAGATTGATGCTGCTTTTGCAATTCTGATCCTAACTTCCTTTCTAGTGTCACCATCATGGTCTATGTAGCTGCCAAGGTATGCAAATTGATTGACTTCTTCAATATCTGTCCCTTCTATGTGTATTTTTCCATTTTGAGTGATGGGAATTTTCATTATTTTTGTTTTGTCCTTGTTAATTTCAAGTCCTATTTTGCTAGCCAGTGAAGACAGGCTATCTGTTTTTTCTTGCATGGAGTTCACATTATTACTGATAAGAGTTATGTCATCAGCAAAATCAAGATCTTCTAGTTGGGTCCCATGTACCCAGTCAAAACCTGTGTTACCTGTGCAGCATTTTTTCATTATGAAGTCTATTGTAATCTCAAAAAGTAAAGGAGACAGTATACATCCTTGTTTCACGCCTGTTTCAATCTGGAACCATTCACTCATCCCTTCTTCTGTCTTGACTGCACAACCATATCCATTGTATAAGTCCTTAATGATGTTGACAATTTTAGGTGGTATTCCATATAGACATAAAATTCTCCATAATGAATCTCTGTGTATGCTATCAAATGTCTTTTTAAAATCTATGAAGTTCAGTATTAATGGTTTCTGCTTTTCAATATGTTCTTCAAGTATTATTCTGAGAGTAAAGATCTGGTTGAGACAGCTTCTCCCTTTTCGAAATCCTGCTTGTTCTTCTCTCATGGCAAAGGTCGGGGAGGGTTCAAATTCGACCGGTGGCACCCCAGTCACCCAGCTGTAGAAGTGGGTACCTGACTTCTTCTGGAGTTGGGGAAGGAAAGGCAGCCAGGTGTAATACTGACCATATCACTCTCTAGTGTGCTGACAGGTCAAGGAAAATATGGACACTAACACTATATCCCTATGTGCCTCTAAGGTATGACAAGATTACCTTTTTTTATAGTTTTTTTTTATAGTTTCATTCTTTTTGTATCAGTCTGTCCTAGATGGATATGTTCTATAAAAGTGAAACTGGAGCTTGAATTAGATGTCAGAATCAAAGATAGAAAATATTTTTTTGCACATTCTATAACCCTTCTTATATCTTATATCTTATATCCTTCCCGTGCCGTTAAACGTCACATAGGGCTCGCAAAGTAGTTTGCCAATTTTTCCTGTCTTCAGCGAGTCTTTCAACCTCATCAAAGGATTTTATGCCTGTTAACTTGGCCTCTCTTAATAATGTCCTCTTCAGAGTTTCATGCGGTCTGCCCTATTTTCTTCAGCCTGTTGTGTTCCACTTGATAGCTTGTTTTGGGATTCTCTGATCATTTCTTCTCATCAAGTGACCAACATATGTCCATCTCCTTTTCTTGATCACCCATGAGACTGGTTGTTGTTCAGTCATCTGTCTTATCTCTGCATTGTTCTTAAATTCATTCCACTTGATGCCGAGTATTTTCCTTAGGCAGGTGTTTTCAAAAGAGTCTAATTTCTTTTTTATTTCTTTAGTTGTTTTCCAGCTTTCACATGCATAAATGAGGGTGGATATTACATTTGAATTGAAAAGTCTTAACTTGGTTTTTGTGCTTATAACTTTTGAGTTCCATATGTTCTCAAGATTCTTGAAGATTGATGCTGCTTTTGCAATTCTGATCCTAACTTCCTTTCTAGTGTCACCATCATGGTCTATGTAGCTGCCAAGGTATGCAAATTGATTGACTTCTTCAATATCTGTCCCTTCTATGTGTATTTTTCCATTTTGAGTGATGGGAATTTTCATTATTTTTGTTTTGTCCTTGTTAATTTCAAGTCCTATTTTGCTAGCCAGTGAAGACAGGCTATCTGTTTTTTCTTGCATGGAGTTCACATTATTACTGATAAGAGTTATGTCATCAGCAAAATCAAGATCTTCTAGTTGGGTCCCATGTACCCAGTCAAAACCTGTGTTACCTGTGCAGCATTTTTTCATTATGAAGTCTATTGTAATCTCAAAAAGTAAAGGAGACAGTATACATCCTTGTTTCACGCCTGTTTCAATCTGGAACCATTCACTCATCCCTTCTTCTGTCTTGACTGCACAACCATATCCATTGTATAAGTCCTTAATGATGTTGACAATTTTAGGTGGTATTCCATATAGACATAAAATTCTCCATAATGAATCTCTGTGTATGCTATCAAATGTCTTTTTAAAATCTATGAAGTTCAGTATTAATGGTTTCTGCTTTTCAATATGTTCTTCAAGTATTATTCTGAGAGTAAAGATCTGGTTGAGACAGCTTCTCCCTTTTCGAAATCCTGCTTGTTCTTCTCTCATTGCAGTATCCACTATATCTTTGAGTCTATTCAAAATGACCTTGCAAAATACTTTTGACACAACTGATATTAAGGTTACTCCTCTCCAGTTGTTACAGTCACTAAGGTTGCCCTTTTTTGGTATTTTAACAATGATTCATCTATAACCCTACAAGAAATCATAATGTTATTCTAGTTCCAATATCTCTTAAGCACTTAACATCGTATGGACTTTTCTTCATTGTGTATCTCTTTCTTATAACTTTTTATAATTAACCTTTAACTTCCATGTATAATATGTGAATAACAGATCTATCCGTCTTTATCTGGTCCATGCCAATCAGGCATTACCTATCATTGATTTTCACAACCATCTATCTTATGCTATTTCTATAAGATGTGTGTAGGACCATACTCCATTCTACTCTTTTAGTCTGTCAAGTATCTTGTTTTCTTTGTCTTCTTTTGTCCCTCCAGTTTTCCTGTTGTCACTAGGTGTTCTAGTTTGCCTCTTCTCAAAACATCTCCTACAAATCTGGATTGTTGTGTTCTGAATTTTGCCATAATTTCTCTCTTTTTGGCCATCCTCACTTGGAACTTCCTCATTTATTTTTGGCTGTCCGTGGCATTCTCATCATTCTTTTAAGGAACACATCTCAGCTGCCTCCAGTAGATTTTGAGTGCTACTGGCTACTGTCCTTGCTTCTCATCCATGTAACATGCAAGTTCAATGTAGCACTGAATAACTGTCATTTTGGTATTCATCAACAGAGCTTTATAGTATATTTTTTATTTTCATGAATGCTGACTTGGCCTGGGCTATTCTGCTTCTTATTTCGATTTCACATTTGTTATTATTGTTCCTTAATACTTGAATCTGTGAGTTAGTTTTCAGAATTTTCTTAATTTTTTTTTTTTAGTTCTTACTATCAAAGATGCAAGCACAAAGAGACTGAACATTGCACAACTAACATAATTTGTTGTTACTGTAGCCAGTGCTATCAGTCAAAAACTGTAAAAATCAACCACTAAAGAGGCTGCTCAGCAAAATGATGTTTGACAAGTTTCACAAAAGGCAAACATCGTCCTACACCAAAACCATCTTCTGAGATAAAATGAGCTGTTAAGCTTTCAACATGTAAAGGGTGGATGATGGTAACTAGTAGTTTTCATGCCTTGTTTTTTTCTGGGACTAGAGCTTTTGTAGTTATCAAACACAGGAACACGGAACTTTCAAATCTGAACTGTCTGAATGATTTGGTGAAATTCAATGAAGTTATTGGGCAAGTCTGCAGAGTCAGTAAGGAGTTATGTGTGTTATTTTTTTAAGTTCATTAAACTTATGAAAATGAAATTCATATATTTTTAAAATCTCCCTTTAGTAATTTAGGTAGAGTTGTTCATGATTACTGCATGAATTCTATACCTGTTCATTTTCCTTACAGTATGGAGAGGCTGAATTGTACTATCGAATTGTGAACATGCGTGATGGTGCAAGCCAGTCCATGGCCACAATTGCTGCTACCAATCAAGATATGTATCAAACAGCGCCAGTGGTAAGTGAAGCATGTTCATTTTCTGTTAATCTGGTGTTTATATTGTTCTTTTTAAAAGAACCTGATTTTGATCTGTAATTTATTTTTTTTCTACTAACAGAATACCTATGAGCACTTTTTTTCCTTTCTGCAGACTAAAAGGCTATTTTCTGACTTGTGGGTCATAAATTACTCTTGATCATTTCCTTCAGCAAAGATGAACATGTTAACAATGCTATTGGTTTCAGACTAAGGTTATGATCATCCATTATAAAACTGAAATGCTCAAGTTACATTCTATAATGTAAATGATCATAATTTCTTTGGTTACTATAACTTTTTTGTCAAATCTTTATTTTTAAGTTACATAACTCCATAAAGATCACTTGAAGATGCCTACATTTTTGTTTCTTATTTACATACTTTGTCCTAACTCCTAAAGTCACCACCAATAATTTCATCCCTGCATGCTAACCGAAGTGAAGGAAATGATAATGAAAAGACATTGGAGATTAATAAGACACACACTTCATAAGCCTACCACAAACATAAACTGACAAGCTCTCACCTGGAATCCCCAGGGAAAGAGGAAACAAGGAAGGTCTAGAAAATCTAGTGAAGGAGTTTTGAAGCAGATATCAAGAAGATTGACTACACATGAAGACAGTTAGAAGAAACAGCCCAGGATAGAAATATATGAAGAGCCTTTGTTGATGGCCTATGACCCAGATAGTGGTAGAGAAGTGACCTGGAACTTCCATTTGATGGCAGTAAAAACAAAATAAATGTGTCTGCCTCATGTTAAAAACACCATACACTAAAATGTTAACCTGTTGTTTCCTCAGTCTTCTCCCCTGAGCTTACTTACACCAAAGCATGTATTCATAATTATAGTGTTTCTGCTTGCATTTGAGTATTTGACCTCTAGCAGAAAATCAGTATGAACTTTGTCTATCACTGGATAAACTATACTTGAATATTATATCCTAGATTAAGAGTATAGAATCAAACAAAGAAAAGAATTCTTTATGGGTTTTTATTATTCATTTATGTGTACAGTGAGAAGTTAGTCAGCATATCTCATTATATGAAAACATTGAACTACAAGCCATACAGTTAAACAATAGACTTAAGCACCGTAGATATCTGTACAATAGAACATCTTTTTATGGTCTAACAAGAATAAAAACAATGGACTTAACACACTAGAGACAGTCTGAATAGTAAATTTTTTATGATTTTACAAAGTACTGTGCCCTTTCATTACTTTTGCTATAGAATTTGAAATTGCAAAACAGTAAAAGAGATCATATCCAGGTTTTCTCTGAATAATATTTTGTTACCTCCCTTCTCATTCTTGTTCTATTAGTCACTATCTTTTATTTTCTTTCATTTTAATTGCATTACATTTGTTATGCTTGGTATTAAAATAGTTTGACCATAAAATAGAGCTTGTAGCCTGATGAAGATATTTTAAGAGTAATCTCATGTTTAGATTGTTTTGTGACTCTGTGATTATGATTTGCTTGCTTTGCATTTAATTTTTCCCTTGCTTTAGTTAATTGTTGCAATTAATGTCACAATTTTTATCTTTCTGTGAGCAGATCTAAATTTAAAAAAAAAAAATAGTAAAGTTTACATAGTACAGAAAATTTAATTGATGGTTTTTCAGTTTGTAATATGACGATACAGCATTTATTTCGTTTTCCAGTTACTAATCATTGTATTATTAGCATGACACAAATAAACGCTATGAACATGACTGAAGCTCTTGACGAGAAAAGGTAGTAATGTGTCTCTGTTTGCCTCCCACTTTCTTTACAGGGTGGAGTTGTGCTATCTCATGTGGCTGTTACGCCAGTCCCTCCCCCTCCTTCTGCATCCCTTCCCAGCTCACCAATGGACCACTTTTCTCATAGACTGAGGTAGGGAAAAAAATAAGAAAGTTCAAGAACTGACGGAAATAGACAAGCTCTTATGGTCAAAGAGTTGGTTTTGGTGGATAGATAAATTTTGGAACATATAACACATGTAATTTCATTTAATAATATTTAAACATAAAAGTGTTTCAAATATAGGTATGTAAAAGTTAAAAAGTTATAAATATTAACATATTTTCAAATAAAAATAGTTCATTGTAAGAAGATCATTCTTTTAAAAAAATAATTTTAATGATGTTTAAAACTAAAAACCTTTCAACATGTTTGTATTTTAAAAAAAACCCATTAAATTATGTTATATAAAAGTACCATATGGTTTCAATATAAATGTAACACATAACTAGCCATCATTTGATTCCAATTTCAAGCCAAAGAATGGACATAAAAATGTAAGCATAAAAACTATGTACAGAAGTAGTTATTTCACATTTAATGGCCTTAATATCATTAGGAACAAGAAGCACAAAGTAAGCAAAAATGCATGTGCGAGGGTTAATGTCAAAAACAGATAGGACTGGTTTCTGTTTTCAGTAGAGGAAGTTTTTTTCTTAATTGGCCATTTAGCCAAATTTAAGTTTAAGCTGATCTGTGAATCTGAGAAGTTTATCTGACCTGAATGGTTACAGTGATACAAAAAGAGTTGGGCAAGCTTTTTAAACATGAAACAAGTAATTTAAAGCATAAAACAAGACTGAATGGAGAGGGTTTAAATATACAGAACAAGTCCACAGTTTAACATCAGTCAGTAGTACATGGTGGGTGATAAGATACATCATTTATGAGCTGGCTTTAAGTTGTAATGTTTGCCCATTTAAACAAGTTTGCATAATAAAGAGTCACAAATGGGACAGCATTTGAATGTAAACATTAGGTCATTAATTTCAAAATAACAGTGAATATTACTACCACTAAATGACCATTTCAACAGTTGCTGCAAGGAAATAATTACTTTTACAGTAAATTAACAGGAATGGTATAACTGAATTTGTGAATACAAAATGTAATTTGTGTACTTACTTATCTTATCTTATATCTTATATCCTTCCCATGCCATTAAACGCCACATAGGGCTTGCAAAGTAGTTCGCCAATTTTTCCTGTCTTCGGCGAGTCTTTCAACCTCATCAAAGGATTTTATGCCTGTTAATTTGGCCTCTCTTAACAATGTCCTCTTCAGAGTTTCACGCGGTTTGCCTCTTCTTCTTTGGCCTGTTGTGTTCCACTTGCTAGCTTGTTTTGGGATTCTTTGATCATTTCTTCTCATCAAGTGACCAACATATGTCCATCTCCTTTTCCTGATCACCCATGAGACTGGTTGTTGTTCAGTCATCTGTCTTATCTGTGCATTGTTCTTGAATTCGTTCCACTTGATGCCGAGTATTTTCCTTAGGCATTTGTTTTCAAAAGAGTCTAATTTCTTTTCTATTTCTTTAGTTGTTTTCCAGCTTTCACATGCATAAATGAGGGTGGATATTACATTTGAATTGAATAGTCTTAACTTGGTTTTTGTGCTTATAACTTTTGAATTCCATATGTTCTCAAGATTCTTGAAGATTGATGCTGGTTTTGCAATTCTAATCCTAACTTCCTTTCTAGCGTCACCATTTATGTACTAACAAGGTGTTAAAATTATTTTAAGATTCAGTTGTATCTTGAAGAATTTTGTGACCTTTTTCTCTTTTTTTTTTTTTTGTCCTATTTTTCTGCTTGCAAATCTCAGTTAGCATTTTTTTTACCCAGAATTTTGAGACCAAAAATTCTTTTACAGTTTGTTTCATTTCTTTCTACTTTATCCATTTTAGATCTATTTGTGTACTGCCAAGATGTGTTATTATTGGATTTACATATTTTGTCTTCCACGTCCATGTCATCTGTGTAACTTTTACCTAGATAACTGTCTGCTACAGAGATACTTAACCATATTTCAAACTTGCACAAATGTATCAACATATTGATAACAAACCATATTTCAGACTTGGAAAAATGTATCAACATATTGAAGCATAACAGACCTATAAATTATACATTTTAAAAATAAATAAGATGTCAGTATTAGGCACAGTGAATTGTATAGGAACATACTAAATTGTTAGACATGGACATTCAAAGAATTGAGTTCAGAATGAATAAGTGAATGTCAGGTTGAAGTATTCAGGTGATGGAAATTAAGAGTGTAAAGATAAAAACAGACTTGAAACTATTAACAGTATTACAACTGTTTAATGGAAATATTAACACTGCTACAACTGTTTAATGGAAATATTAACACTGTTACAACTGTTTAACCAGAGCAGTTCTGTCCAGCCTGTTTCAAATCCTAGACCTCTGAAGCTAATGATAATTTGCTGTCCTCCCCCACCCCCACCCCCATGCTTCCATTCTTAGTACTAAAATGAAGAGCTTTTGAATATTCATCTTTATAGAATTACATGCACTGGTTCATTGTGATGTGCAAAAATAAAATAATTTTAAAATCTAGACTTGGTACAAAGACCCCCCCCCCTCCTTCCATATAACTCTTCACAGACTCATAAATGGAAATGTAAGAGACATTAAACAATTCATTTAGAAATGTTGAAGGTAGCATTAAAGATTTTATCAACAGAAAGTTCCACTATCTTCTTCTTCTTATTCTTATGCATGAAGTTCCAGCATAAAGCAGAAAAGTCAGCTTTCATATTTTAAATACCAGACAGACATATGAGTTTGTAGACAGGAACATTAGTGAAGTAGTACATCTTATATCCTTCCCGTGCCGTTAAACGTCACATAGAGCTTGCATGGTAGTTTGCCAAGATTTCCTGTTTTCGGCAAGCTTTTGAACCTCATCAGGGGATGTTATTCCCACTAAACTGGCCTCTCTTAACAATGTCCTCTTTAAAGTTTCACTTGGTTTACCTTTTTTCTTTTGGTCTCTTGTGTTCCACTTGATAGCTTAATGAGATATTATATGTGTGAAATACTAGACAATCTAACACAGAAATAATTTTATGTATATAAAAAAATATTATGTACATGTACAAAAATTTAGAAGTGTCAAAATATCAGATGAAAAAAAGAAAAAGTTTTCAGGCAGAAACATTTTCATATAACATTAAGTCAAGAAAAGAAAGGTACACTGTGGTATGCGTGTTCACGTACACACATGAGGAGAGAGAGAGAGAGCACAAGATGTTTGGAACATTTGGTATTTACATTAACAAGTTCTTAAATCATTTATATCTTTTTTTTTAAAAAATATAAGGCATGTAATATAAGGACACTGTAAATGTTATACCAGCGTGTTATTTCTCTACAATGGTACTGTTAGCATAGACAGACATTAAATAAGAGGGTAAAAGTAACCACACTGATAGCAAACTATTTTAGTGCAAAGACAGTGGGCTCTGGGTTTGCTGCCACTATAGATCACTTTATCTAGCAGCTTTGAAAATGAATCACTAGTGAACTGTGTTAGGTGGGGAAACTGCCCCAGAAATGAGAGAAATGTTTGCCCCCCCCAGGCTGAGATAGCCATAGTACGCCATGGATGTTGCTGATACTGCATGAATGACACCGATATTCTTTTGATTGTCAATCCCATAAAAATAAGATGATGTCTGATTTGAAGTTTCAAAAGCTATAAGCACAAAAACCAAGTTAAGATTATTCAATTCAAATGTAATATCCACCCTCATTTATGCATGTGAAAGCTGGAAAACAACTAAAGAAACAGACAAGAAATTAGACTCTTTCGAAAACAAATGCCTACGGAAAATACTCAGTATAAAGTGGAATGAATTCAAGAAAAACGCAGAGATCAGACAGATGAGCAAACAACAACCAGTCTCATGGGTGATCAGAAAAAGAAGATGGACATATGTCGGTCGTGTGATGAGAAGAAACAATCAGAGAATCCCCAAACAAGCTATCAAATGGAACACAACAGGCAGAAGAAAAAAAGGTCGACCACTTGAAACTCTAAAGAGGACATTGTTAAGAGAAGCCAATTCAGTAAGCATAACATCCCTTGATGAGACTGAAAAACTCACTGAAGACAGGACATCTTTGCGAACTACCATGCGGGCCGTATGTGACGTTTAATGGCATGGGAAAGATGTAAGATGATTTGAAGCAAATGAACTAAGCAGAAAAGGTGTTATACTATTTCCAATAGTTATATTGGAAGCAGAAAGTAAGTTTATTTAGTAATAGGAAGTTAATTTAAAAAAATAATACCTTCATCTTATAATGTTAATGTTTTGTGACTTCTGGACAGAGGTAAAGTTAAAGGTAAAATCCCCATTTCCATGCCATGAAGGCATATTGGAGATTCAGTGTTAGGCCCATTTTTCCAAGACCTTCATCACATGAAAGTGTGATGTGATCAGTATCACACCCGGCCACATTTGCATTCCCAGGTTTCTCTAGTACCCATTTTTAGAGGCTGAGTGGACCCAGAGACCTTTTTTTGTGCTGGACAGAGTCATTGTATTATTGTTTTTAAATTATACCTCAGATATGTCAAAAATGAATATTTCTCCTAGAATCACATGAAATAACTGATTAAAATGTTCAGTATATGCGTGAGCTGCATTATGAAAGACAACATGCATCCAAGAAGTACATTAATAATTAGTCAGCTACCAGGCTGATGGAGCAGCTGTTGAAGAAGTAAACAATTTTGCATATCTCGGCAGCTATATAGACCACAATGGTGACACCAGAAAAGAAGTTAGAATTCGTAGTGCCAAAGCAGCATTGACCTTCAAGAATCATGAAAACATATTGCATTCAAAAGTTATAAGCACAAAAACCAAGTTAAGATTATTCAATTCAAGTGTAATATCCACCCTTATTTATGCATGCGAAAGCTGGAAAACAACTAAAGAAATAGAAAAGAAATTAGACTCTTTCAAAAACAAATGCCTAAGGAAAATACTCTGTATAAAGTGGAATGAATTCAAGAAAAATGCAGAGATCAGACAGATGACTAAACAACAACCTGTCTCATGGCTGATCAGAAAAAGAAGATGGACATATGTCAGTCATGTGATGAGAAGAAACAATCAGAGAATCCCCAAACAAGCTATCAAATGGAACACAACAGGCAGAAGAAAAAAAGGTCAACCACTTGAAACTCTAAAGAGGACATTGTTAAGAGAATCCAATTCAGTGGGCATAACATCCCTTGATGAGTTTGAAAAACTCACCAAAGACAGGACATCTTGGCAAACCACCATGCGGGCCCTATGTGACATTTAATGGCACGGGAAGGATGTAAGATGTAAGGCTGATATGACTTCAGCTAAAACAGATGAGAAAATCCCAAGAAACAGATTTATGTTCATGTAAAAAACACCTACTCAAAGTCAGATTTATGAATTTCAATTATTACTTCAGGAACTCGAACATGCACCCGATACAGAACTCGAATACGACTTCGGACCAGACTATCGGCTTCCAAGTCGACCGGGTGAAGCACGCAGAACTTGGTGAAGGCAAAGTTAGACTTACAGCATACTATCATTCTAATGGAAAGGTAGGTTTCTAAATGTTTAACTGAGACATGCAGGGCAGTGTTATATATCTTTACACCGAGATCATGTTTCAACCAGTTATAATCAAGATTTCTTATCTAGACTGTCAGTTCTAGTTTTTCTCATGCTTTTTTTTTCATTATTTTGTTGTTGTTTAATTCCATTTCTCAGTGTGTGTGTTTTTTTTTTTGGACATTCCTTCTATTCCTGAGATTCTGAGATAATGTCTTATTATGTGATCTACCCAATGCATCCTTTTCCCTACATATTGTTTCATTGGCATCTACTCAGTTCATTGAATATTTTCTTATAAGAAAAATAGCCTGTATATTATCTGTGATATCATCCATGGTATTGTGGGAACATTATTTGTCATTTAAACTCTTCTTCTTCTTCTTCTTCAGCTTTCCGAGCCATTAAAGCTCATTGCTGCAGATAAAGTTCGCCTCCATTCTTCTCACAACATAGATAAACACTTAGTAGGAAATATTTTTTACAATTTTATGAGATACTTTTCTGTAGTGCTGAAACTCTAGCAATAAACAAGAACATGGAAAACAGTTGAGACCTTTGGAGTAATATATAGAATAATGTAGTATAGTTCATATGCATAAAGAAAGACATTGGCACAACTAAAATTTAAATTATAATTGATGAAAAACATAAGAACTAGACAAATAAAAGGTTGTTACCACATCAGAGTTCTGAAAAAAATCATACCTGAGGTAAAAACTGAAGTGAAAAGAGCAAATTGTTATCTATAGTACAGATGATAATAATTCCTTCATATTACTGTGCACTAATCTGATTTCTCTCAGAGTTTAGAAATGCATGTGATATTTATAATATTAGTAATGTCGTATGTCTTATACAGGGTCTGGCATAAAGCATAGCTGGATTTAACTGACGTAGTGCGCAGAAACTGAATACGTGTGAAAAAAACGTGACGTCAGAAATGAAGCAGACAAACGGTTATTTTTAACAATGACTTCTTGACAAACACAACATCGTGCATTCACTGTTGAAACTTATTTTAAAAGTGGAGAATCGTCTATTACTGTACAATGAAAGTTTCATCAGCATTTTGAGTTGCATCCCTGTGATAATGTTCCAGATTGGAAGACAAAACAATTTTGAGGTGGGTCAAAAAATTAAGGAAACCGCTAATTGCCTTAATAACAAGTCTACTGGTTGTCCAAGAATTCAACAGACACCTGAATGAATTCAAGAAGTCCGCAACGCATTGCTGAGTAGCCCTCGGCAATCAGCTGTTAGGACGCTTTGGCACCTGGCATCCTCATACTGTTAAAAGTGATCTTTATGTCCAGATGCTAACTGAATACTTCATTCCAGACTTGGCCAATAGAAATAAGAGACTAATTTGGTTTCAACAAGATGGAGCAACTGCCCACACAGCCCGTCAGTCCATGGCCATGCTGTGACAAGGATTTGCCAATCGTCGTATTTCCAGATTTTGGGATATTCATTGGCCGGCAAGGCCACCGGATTTATTGCCTGCAGACTTCTTTCTCAAGAACACTGTCTATGCTAGTCGACCACAGTCAATTGATCAAATTTGACACTGTATTCGAAATATCCCTTTGAACATGTTAAATGGTGTTATGCAGGAATTTTCCAGATGGCTGACTGAATGTATCAAATGTAATGGCAGTCATCTAACCAGCGTAATTTTCAAAACCTAAATATGATTGTCAGTAATAATAAAAATACCTGCTTTTCTGTTTCATTTCACTTTTTTTTACCAAAAACATGTATAACGCTTATTTATTTTCCGTTTTTAAAATCCAGCTATGCTTTATGCCGGACCCTGTATATTAGAAAATTTGAACCAAATCAGGAAATATAACTAAAATCTTTTTCAAACATAAATCTGGATATGTAACATAACTGAGTATAATACTCTTCGTTTATTGCCCCAGATTGTCCAGTCAGCAACCAGTCCAGTCATGTGCAGCACAACATCTGTTCGTTCTAATTTCAAGTTCAACTATCACGTTTTTGGTCAGCAAGAGGCCTCATTTCAGGATGTCAAGTTTGGAGGGGACATGCTGCTGATAGCACGTTTCTACCTCAAGCGACAGCTTAGCATGCAAACTGATAACATAGATGTAGCCGATGCTACAGGACCACAGTATGGGGAGGAGACTCTTGTTGCTTGGGCAGCCATCCCTCTGGTGCTGTCCATACGAGGAGGTAGTCAGAACATTTGTTTGTGTGTGAATGTGGTGTCAGAGTATATCAGTATGTTCACATCTGCTGCAATTTTTAAAATTTCTTTCGTGAGTGTAACGTGTCAGAATTACTTAAAGTTGAAATATTCTGTTATAAAGTTCTATAAAGCATTATTCAGAAATATGAAGAGTGTTCTGTGTAATAAATCACTGTCTTTGGGAGTGAGAAAAAGAGTACTCCAGTGCTATACTGAGCCAATTTTAACTTATGGATGCGAGGCATGGTCAGTCACTAATGAAGTACAATGCCATATGGAAGCAACTGAAATGTGTTTCCTTAGAAGAATGCTAAGAATACCATGGACAGCAACAACAACAAAATCAAATGAGGACATTCTGAGAAAGGCGGGAGAGATGAGGCAAACAATAGCAAAAGTCAAAAAAAAAAAAAAGAGAGACAATCCAAATTCATAGTGCACGTTATGTGGCGAGGCTAGCTATAATGTTTTATAAAGCTCTGCAGATTTGTGACTAATTCTTCACAAGAGAAGAACAAGAAGAAGAAACCTACACAATTCAAGACACCCGAGTAGGCAAGTCATTTCACAAATTGTGACAATGGGGAAGACAGAGGGCATAGAAAAAATCAAGGTAGACAGGGAGGGAAAATGCTAGACGGACTAACAAGATGGCACAGAGAATGCCAGCACAGCCTGTATTGAGCGCTTGGAACAGAGAATTATGGGAAAATATTGTCTCTAACATCAGTTGGCAGGGCAATAGATAGACACATTACGTTTTCTTAGTAATAATAAAGTTACTGTTATCTGTAATTACTGCATAAAGTTACTGTTATCTGTAATTACTGCATATATAAATGGTCCATTAAAATTGCCACATCTTCCCCCCCCCCCACTTTGCCAAATATGCAGTGGAGCTCTGTGGGAAATTCAGGAAGGCAGTGGCTTGAACATGAATAAGGAAAGAATAAGATGTGTATTTTCATTTACATCTGTAAAAATCTGAGAATATTGATAAAGTTTCTGAGGCAGCCGTTTTGCTATCTAAAAGGTAAGTAAATAAAAGGTCAAATTCCCATTTCCATGCCATTGAGGTATATTGGGAATACTGCGTTAGACCCATATTTCCAAGACCTTCGTCACATGGAAGTGTGATGTGGTGAGTATCATGCATGACCGCATTTACCATCCCAGATTTCTCTGGTACCCATTTTTAGAGGCTGGGTGAACCCTGGGGCCTTTCTGGTGTGTACTTGAAAAAAATCCACACTGCTGGGACTTGAACTTGGTACCACCAGATTAGTAAACCAAGCATCTAGCCACTCAGCCATCCAGGCCGCTGCTATCTAAAAGCAAATATTACTAATTAGAAAATAGTCTACAGTGAACTCAGATTCAGCTGTCATGGCAATAACAACATCGTGACAAATTTAATTAAGGATGTACTTTCCTGCTCTTTCTGTATATTGTTTTCTGTTATGATTCATTCTGGGTAATTTTTTTCATGCTCTACTCTTTACGCAGGATTAATTCTCTCCAGTTTTACCAGTTTCTTCCACAATTTTCAGGTCTCTCTTCCCGTGAAAGAAGAGAATTCAATCCCAGTTTAATGAGAATCAACACAGGAACACACACACTCAGGCTGTTTCAGCCACCAGTCCCAGAGCCTACCAACATTCCAATAGATGACTACCTCAATCAAAGAGATTACAAACGCTATGGCAAAGCAACTGTTAGAATAAACATCTTCCAAGGTCAGCCACGTCCTGGCTCACTCACACCTAGTGAATTATCAGATGAAGGAGATGATGTTTTGCCAGAGGTAAGTAGATGATAATATGTGAAAAATCCTCAGAGCTACACATAAGAGCATGCAATATATATATTAGTAGAATACACAAAACTGATGATTGTGAGGAAGTCTAATGAATGAGGCCAGCATGGTATAAAAGATAACAATACTTATCCACTAAAAGACACTATTTAGTATGTACTTTAGAGTGGAAAATTTAAAATTATGGTTACAATATGCAAAATCAATGAAAAAAAAGGGACAAAAGTCACAGAGAAGATAATTTATACTGTAGCAGTTGTGTAGTTTTGGAGAAAGTTGCATATGCAGGAAACTCTCTACCGTAGAGAGCGGAACAACAACACAACTCCTTCAGATCATCAGAGGAAGTACCCCCCCCCCCCTCAGACAAGTGTTTCAGCCCTATTAAACTCCTGACACTCTAAGGGGGGTGGGCCCCTCTGGGTCATGACTCCCAGAGGTCTTGTGAGTTGTTGCTTTTTTGCTTTTTTTTTTTCCCGGTCCCGGGATTGAACCCATGATCTTCCAGTTGCCACTGCACTTTTTTTTTTTAAGTGCGTCTTTAGCGATTTAGCTACGGAGGACTGGTATACCCTGATAACAAGTGAAAAATTTGTATGAGGGAAATTAAACCTACACACAAACAAAATGACATCCCACCACCTGTTACAGGACTGCCCTTCATTTGAAGAAGCAAGACAGTGTTTTTGGCCATCAGCTGTACCAATCCATGACTAGCTGCATGGTGATCTTGATAGCCTAAGGCAAACAACAGTATTCTTTAGAGAAATCCAAGATGACATTTGAAAATGTTGGAAGAAGAAGAAGAAGAAACCTACACAATTCAAGACGCCTGAGTAGGCAGTCAGTTTATAACTATTGCTTTGAACATCTGTACGAACGCCAAAATGAGTACAAATATATCTTCTTTCACCATGAGAATGAGCTACTGTAGCCACTTTTTGACCGAGGCATTTGTTAATTAGCAGTAGGTAAAATGTTGATTCAGATTAAAGGAAGGATGAAACATCAGAATTCAGAATCAAAGGTTAACAGAAAAATCTCATGATTATTCAGATCATTACAAAAACAATATCATTAATGTTCAGTTTTTTTGAAGTGCCTGTGTTTTATACTTAATAAATGCAACATATGTTTTATAAACAGAATAGATTATAAAACTGCAGATTTGTGACTTAAAATACAAGTGAGAGCTCATCACTCCATGTTCTTGTTCTAACTGTTGCAGAACTTGAATGTTTTGATCTTATGCCCAGTTACTTGATGAAAGTTTTTAGTGATAGTAACAATGATAGCAGGCTGCTGTGGCTTTCTCAGGATGTTAAGTAAGGCTGATGCAGTCCCTGGTTGCTGCAGTATAAGCTACTTAGTAAGTTCTGGAAAGTGGATAATGTGACTCCTGGGTTAACAAAATATGAGTTAAGCTGGCTTTTCTGTAACAAATAAATGGCTTTGTAATAGGTCCCAAAAAGAAGAGCCTTATTCTGTCATCTTACATAAGTCTTAAATAGATAACTAAATCTTATTGAACATATCTTATATCTTATCTTATATCCTTCCCGTGCCGTTAGACGTCACATAGGGCTCGCAAAGTAGTTCGCCAATTTTTCCTGTCTTCGGCGAGTCTTTCAACCTCAACAAAGGATTTTATGCCTGTTAACTTGGCCTCTCTTAATAATGTCCTCTTCAGAGTTTCACGCGGTCTGCCCCTTTTTCTTCGGCCTGTTGTGTTCCACTTGATAGCTTGTTTTGGGATTCTCTGATCATTTCTTCTCATCAAGTGACCAACATATGTCCATCTCCTTTTCCTGATCACCCGTGAGACTGGTTGTTGTTCAGTCATCTGTCTTATCTCTGCATTGTTCTTGAATTCATTCCACTTGATGTCAAGTATTTTCCTTAGGCATTTGTTTTCAAAAGAGTCTAATTTCTTTTCTATTTCTTTAGTTGTTTTCCAGCTTTCGCATGCATAAATGAGGGTGGATATTACATTTGAATTGAATAGTCTACACAGGAACACACACACTCAGGCTGTTTCAGCCACCAGTCCCAGAGCCTACCAACATTCCAATAGATGACTACCTCAATCAAAGAGATTACAAACGCTATGGCAAAGCAACTGTTAGAATAAACATCTTCCAAGGTCAGCCACGTCCTGGCTCACTCACACCTAGTGAATTATCAGATGAAGGAGATGATGTTTTGCCAGAGGTAAGTAGATGATAATATGTGAAAAATCCTCAGAGCTACACATAAGAGCATGCAATATATATATTAGTAGAATACACAAAACTGATGATTGTGAGGAAGTCTAATGAATGAGGCCAGCATGGTATAAAAGATAACAATACTTATCCACTAAAAGACACTATTTAGTATGTACTTTAGAGTGGAAAATTTAAAATTATGGTTACAATATGCAAAATCAATGAAAAAAAAGGGACAAAAGTCACAGAGAAGATAATTTATACTGTAGCAGTTGTGTAGTTTTGGAGAAAGTTGCATATGCAGGAAACTCTCTACCGTAGAGAGCGGAACAACAACACAACTCCTTCAGATCATCAGAGGAAGTACCCCCCCCCCTCAGACAAGTGTTTCAGCCCTATTAAACTCCTGACACTCTAAGGGGGGTGGGCCCCTCTGGGTCATGACTCCCAGAGGTCTTGTGAGTTGTTGCTTTTTTGCTTTTTTTTTTTCCCGGTCCCGGGATTGAACCCATGATCTTCCAGTTGCCACTGCACTTTTTTTTTTTTAAGTGCGTCTTTAGCGATTTAGCTACGGAGGACTGGTATACCCTGATAACCAGAAAAACGTTTGATGAAATTCACAAAAAAAGTTGCAGAACATTAGAAACTACTTCTTCTTCTTTCTTTTCCCCTCCTCCTTCTCTTCCTGCTTCTTCTTCTTCTTTTACAACTTCAAATTCAGTACAACACTTTTTTGATAGAAACTAAGCAGTACTTTGAAATTTCATATGTGGTTTTGACAACAACAAAAAAAGTTCCTTCATGTTCATAAAAAATTAACATTTGTCTCTTATGGGACTGTTTGTTCTATGGATGTTTGCTAAACAACTGCATTGCTTGCTATTCTGGGTGATAACAAGTGAAAAATTTGTATGAGGGAAATTAAACCTACACACAAAGACATCCCACCACCTGTTACGGACTGCCCTTCATTTGAAGAAGCAAGACAGTGTTTTTGGCCATCAGCTCTACCAATCCATGACTAGCTGCATGGTGATCTTGATAGCCTAAGGCAAACAACAGTATTCTTTAGAGAAATCCAAGATGACATTTGAAAATGTTGGAAGAAGAAGAAGAAGAAACCTACACAATTCAAGACGCCTGAGTAGGCAGTCAGTTTATAACTATTGCTTTGAACATCTGTACGAACGCCAAAATGAGTACAAATATATC
Source organism: Achatina immaculata (assembly GCA_009760885.1). NCBI lineage: Eukaryota > Metazoa > Mollusca > Gastropoda > Stylommatophora > Achatinidae > Lissachatina > Lissachatina immaculata. The sequence continues at coordinate 49,788,121 of CM019720.1, read as the reverse complement.
TTCTTTCACCATGAGAATGAGCTACTGTAGCCACTTTTTGACTGAGGCATTTGTTAATTAGCAGTAGGTAAAATGTTGATTCAGATTAAAGGAAGGATGAAACATCAGAATTCAGAATCAAAGGTTAACAGAAAAATCTCATGATTATTCAGATCATTACAAAAACAATATCATTAATGTTCAGTTTTTTTTAGGTGCCTGTGTTTTATACTTAATAAATGCAACATATGTTTTATAAACAGAATAGATTATAAAACTGCAGATTTGTGACTTAAAATACAAGTGAGAGCTCATCACTCCATGTTCTTGTTCTAACTGTTGCAGAACTTGAATGTTTTGATCTTATGCCCAGTTACTTGATGAAAGTTTTTAGTGATAGTAACAATGATAGCAGGCTGCTGTGGCTTTCTCAGGATGTTAAGTAAGGCTGATGCAGTCCCTGGTTGCTGCAGTATAAGCTACTTAGTAAGTTCTGGAAAGTGGATAATGTGACTCCTGGGTTAACAAAATATGAGTTAAGCTGGCTTTTCTGTAACAAATAAATGGCTTTGTAATAGGTCCCAAAAAGAAGAGCCTTATTCTGTCATCTTACATAAGTCTTAAATAGATAACTAAATCTTATTGAACATATCTTATATCTTATCTTATATCCTTCCCGTGCCGTTAGACGTCACATAGGGCTCGCAAAGTAGTTCGCCAATTTTTCCTGTCTTCGGCGAGTCTTTCAACCTCAACAAAGGATTTTATGCCTGTTAACTTGGCCTCTCTTAATAATGTCCTCTTCAGAGTTTCACGCGGTCTGCCCCTTTTTCTTCGGCCTGTTGTGTTCCACTTGATAGCTTGTTTTGGGATTCTCTGATCATTTCTTCTCATCAAGTGACCAACATATGTCCATCTCCTTTTCCTGATCACCCGTGAGACTGGTTGTTGTTCAGTCATCTGTCTTATCTCTGCATTGTTCTTGAATTCATTCCACTTGATGTCAAGTATTTTCCTTAGGCATTTGTTTTCAAAAGAGTCTAATTTCTTTTCTATTTCTTTAGTTGTTTTCCAGCTTTCGCATGCATAAATGAGGGTGGATATTACATTTGAATTGAATAGTCTTAACTTGGTTTTTGTGCTTATAACTTTTGAATTCCATATGTTCTCAAGATTCTTGAAGATTGATGCTGCTTTTGCAATTCTGATCCTAACTTCCTTTCTAGTGTCACCATCCTGGTCTATGTAGCTGCCAAGGTATGCAAATTGATTGACTTCTTCAATATCTGTCCCTTCTATGTGTATTTTTCCATTTTGATTGATGGGAATTTTCATTATTTTTGTTTTGTCCTTGTTAATTTCAAGTCCTATTTTGCTAGCCAGTGAAGATAGGCTATCTGTTTTTTCTTGCATGGAATTCACATTATTACTGATATTGATATTATTGAACATATATTTAGCAAATAAAAATCTACAATTTATTTTAGTTTTTTTTTTTACAAAAAAAAAAGCTTTCAAGGCAGATAAACATTTCTTTTATATTATTTTCTTTTTCTGTGTTTTACATATACATATTTTTTTAAAATTTCAGTATGCATGGCTTCCATTTGACAGAAAAGCTCCACCAACTGAACCATTTCATGTAGGTGATGGCTTTGACATATACATTGATGGATGCCGCTTTTTGCCAGACTCTGTTACTTTTTCAAAGGTTGGTGCCATTTCAAACAACATTGATACAACTTAAAGGTTGCTGTTTGCTAATTGTCAGGTGCCTTAGTTCCACAGGTAATTCTAGTTCCAAAATCACAGACTTAAGAGTTACAGTTAAAAAGTTTTGATTTTTTTAATATATTGTCCTAGTAGCTGTTGTCTATATATCTTTAATGTTTCAAAGAATGAAATTTTATCTTTGTCCATTTGACCAATCCACATGAAATAGTACTCTGATATGTTGTAGGAATAAGCATTGACATGGAATCCTCAAGGAAATAGAAAATAAGGAAGACCTAGACTTAGTTGGAGAAGAGAAATGGTGACAGTGCTCAGAGACAAGGGATACACATGAAAGGAAGCAGAGAATAATTCCAACAACAGGGATGACTGGAGAGCCTTTATCCATAGCCTATGCTCTCAAGGGAGTGAAAGGTGATGATGATGATGATGGTGATGATGATGATGACGACGACGACGATGATGATGATGATGGTTGTAGTAGGAGCAACAAAGCTTTTGGGTGACCATCAACCTTACAGAGAAAAAAATTAATCAGCTCCACAGATGAAGCAAAAATTGTAAACTGTTGAGAATTTTTATCTCAACAAAGATGGGTGATAATTTCACATACTTGCAGGTTTAATCATCTGAAGTAACTGGGAATTGTTGTAGAGGCAAAAGATGATGTAAAATTTAACTAACTTTGAAGTATTTCTTTTTACATTTTATGCTAAAATTTCTCTCTCTCTCTCTCTGGTCCATGGCAATCAGGCATTGGCTGTCATTGATTTCCACACCCATCTGTCCTTTTCTCTTTCTATAAGATGTGTGTTGGCCTGTCCTCCATGCCACCCTTTCAGTCCATCAAGTATCTTGTTTTTTGTCTTCCTCTGTCCCTTTGTCCCTCCAGTTTTCTCATTGTTACTAGGTGTTCCAGTTTGCCTCTTCTCAGAATAAGTCCTGCAAATCTGAACTGTCATGCTCTGAATTTTGTCATAATTTCTCTCTTTTGCCCAGCCTTACTTAGAACCGCTTAATAAGAATAATAATAAAATCATGTGAAAATTCAAGTAATATAACGGGTTTAATACACAGGAAATAGTAAGAAATCAAGAAACTTGAAGAAATCTCCAGAGACATTGGAAGAAAACTGACTGGAAAATGACTTAAAAGTAAAAAAAATTTTTTTTCCATTAGGACAAGCAACTGCCTTTGTCATTGGAAGTCATTTTGGGCTCATAACAAACCTGTGAATGAACTTTTCTCTCTCTCTCTCTCACACACACACACATCTTCATTGATTTTCTTGGGTTCTCTGGGTTACAGACAGGACAGTACTTTTAAAGCATCATTGTGAATCACAAACAGAAAACTTGAAAGTCTTGTCAACATATCTCAGAGATATACTTTTTTTTAACTCAGACCTCGAGAAATGATTAAAATGTCAAACTGATCCAACTGCTTGAAAAAAAAAGTCTTTGTAAGCTAAACCACATTAGAGAGTGCATCTGTGAATTTTAGCTAGCCATGATCTTGTTTCAGTTCTGTGAAAATTTCATTGGACTGCTCAACAGGGTAAAGACCGATGTGATTTAAAAAATTTTTTGGAGACTGACATTTTAACCCATAGAAAGGACATTAGCTAGTTGTCGCATGTAAGTCTGGGGATGTGAAGAAAGACATAAAATCTTTTATCACTATCATCATTAAGAAACGGCAAAGCACCCAGTCCAGGACTGTTTGAAACAAAATCAAGAAGACAGATTTCTTCCGATTTGAAAGTATTTCTTAGCATCAAAAGTAGCTTTCTTTATCAATGAATCTGAGGATTTCTGTATTATTTTTATTAAAAACTGACTAGGATTTAACTTGAGATAATGATTCTTGAGAACAATATTCCTTGCTACAGGTTGCTGCTCGTATCTTGGATCGCAAGTATGAAGTTTATGGCAAAGACATGTCAACCAGCGTTAAAATTGACAGTGAAATTTACAACCCAGTGTATGAATACAGATCAGAGTTCAGGGAAGCACTGATTCCACCTTCTGCCACTTTGCTCTTTAAGGTGAGCCAGTCTCCAACATTTCCTTTACGCTGTTCGTTATGTGCCATTCTGATAGCACTGACAATCATGATTCATCATTTTGTATGGTTTTTGGCATTTTCAATCAGCTTAGTTTCTTTTCATTTCCTGTGCCATCTAGACAGCTTATTAAGATATGTTTCTTATTGGTTCCTTCTCTTTTTTTTTTTTTCTTCAAGTTTTCCAGTGATTTTCAGATTCTCCAAATTATGTCTTCTCATGACATGTCCATATTTTTTTTTTACTGATTCCTTGATACAGTTATCACCTTAATGCAAGATGATTGGTACATCTTAATGCAAGATGATTGGTTGTTAGCTTAGGGTAACTTCCTCTTTTCTACACTGTTTTAACTTCCAAATTTCCAGCAGATTCATATGATTCATTATGATCCTTTTAGAACCATTAATTTTTTACATACAAATTGATATAACCAAAGACATTATGTATAGTTTGAATAGAATGTGCATCACCGAGACAAAGTGTAATCATGTTTCCCACCTCTTTACAAAGGTTTACTAGAGGAAATACAGACATTAGCTTGACTATTACTTTATGACCTTTCTTCTGTTCTTGATCATAATGGAGGCTTTCACCATTTCTGTTCTTTATTCTTTCATATGATCTTTAAAGAGACTGGGAAATGACATAAAATGGTATAATCTGCTTTTCTGCTTCTAACTACTAGTACCTTGTTCCTCACTGATGTGGCCTTTTCAGTATTACATATTGCTGCAGCCAATGAATTGATAATTTGTCTCCATTTTTGGCCAGTCATCATGACTTCAGGTGCTGAGAAATATTTTTAAAATCCCTTCGAAAGAAGTTACAGTTATGAGCTTAAGCTTTGATTATTAAATGTTTTTATTCTGCAGCTATAAGTAACAACCAATCAAAAATGACATGCTTATTCTATTAAATTCATGTGTTATAGTGCAAGAGATATGAAAGAATGATGTACAACTCTTGAAGCCAGATACTGTTAATGAAACAACACCTATTTTTTTTACATTATTCCATTTCTAATTTGATCCATAAACAAATTAAAATAGATTAGTTAATGTGTTCATTACATTGTGAATAAGCAATTTGTGACATGCCAACTTTTTAAAAAATATAAGTAATCTTTCATCTGCAAACTCTGTAATGTGTTTTTCTCTCCATGATAGTGTACCTGACTTACTGCCATGCTGCACTTCATTAAAATTTCTGCCCTCTTATAATAAATTTGTCCGGCTTCAAACTGCAACCAATTTAAGATTTCTCTGCATCTGTTACTGTGTATTTCTGTTTCTGGTGGATGAAGTTACACTTTAAATATTCATAACATTAGCAGCTGAGAAATAACAGTAATGTAAGAGCCACTGAAGCACGGCTTATTTCTCACATCACTACTGATTATATTTGATTGTTGTCCTCCAGATTTATACAATAGACAACTTTTATAGAAAACTGACAGTTGTGGGGTATGCTTGTCTTGCTGTCTTTGTGGAGACAGGAACTGAGAGACAGCCTCTTGTGGACAAGGCTGGACTGCAAGTATGTCTGTTTTGTTTGTATGTTTCCTAATATCAGTTGTTAAAGTTGTGAGATTTGTTGAGAAAAGGATTCTTGTACATGCGTCATTTCATGTATGACTAAGTGTGCCTTGTGTAAAGGAATTTGAGACAAAGACTGTAAAGTATTTGATACTGTATGCTACACACAGAATAGTTAAAGATAGATTTTGTGTTTTAAAATCATTTTTATTTTATACTTTCACCAATACTCTATGGTTATTTACAAATTTTGTTTATTGGGCATGTCATGCTTTATATTAAATATTTTGTGCATATTCCAGCATTAAAATTTTGTATTGTACAAACATGATTTTAAATTCTGTAGTATAAGGCACTGTTTAGAGTTCTAATACACATGGCAGCAACTTTTTTAGTCCCAGAGTACAGCTAAAAAGCAGGGGGTACGCAATGCTTCTTTAGCAGACTCCACCATCATGGGGACTATGGTGATCCCTGCCCCTTTAGCCAGGCTAGGCCTGTTACTGGGGGTACCATGGAGAAGTGGGACAGGGTCTTGGTCAGCTTCGCTAACCCTGACGCTGGTTATCACTATGGTTTGCTGATTGCCTCATCAGACAGCATCTTCACCCCCATACATTTTATATATATATATATATATCTGGGTCGTCTGAGTGGTGAAGTGGTTAATGCACTGGTCTCTCATGTTGAAGGTCAGGGGTTCAAATCCGGCCAGAGGCACCCCAGTCACTCAGCTGTAGAAATGGGTACCCGACTTCCTCTGGAGTTGGGGAAGGAGAGGCAGCCAGGCGTGATACTGACCATATCACCCTCTAGTGTGCTGACAGGTCAAGGAGAATATGGGCACTAACACCATATCCCTATGTGCGTCTATGGCATGACAGGGTTACCTTTACCCCATATATATCTCTGGAGAATCATAATAGCGAACACCAGTTTGCATGGCACCTGATGATGATGATGATGATTGATTTATATATATATATATATATATAAAGAGAAAGGGACATTTCACTCATTTGTATTATAACATTCAGTACAATTTACAGTTTTCTTATGTTTTCTCATATATATGTTTGTGCATTTGCTCTCTCATACATGAGCAGGTATCACTAAATGAAGGTGCACATCAGCTACGGGTGTATGCCCAGGGTCCTAATGGAGTTGATCCATTTGCAGAAAAGTGTCTACGAGATGCTAATGTCCGCCATCTGCCCTGTGCATCTTTGCTTGTTAGGTTAACTAAAGTACCTAAGGGTCCCAAGGGCAAACCACTTGAGGTAAGGGCATTCATTGAAAGCGTAGCACTTATAAGCTTGTCATAAAATTGTACTTTTGTTTAGTTTTAAAATTATAAAACAAGCAATTCATTAAATGATCTGACTCATTCATTTTTGTCCTGAATTTTTGTATTAAATAAAAAGACTTCAAAAGTAATGTGATCTGGTCAGGCAGTTAAATAAGACAGTAGGAATTAGAGCTTAAGTTTGCATTTGCCAAAACTGCCCCCGACTCATGAACACATACTACAGACCTGCACCACATACAGAGGCCTCTGAACCCAGGTATGGCCCCAAGAGAGAAGCACAGAATAGAAATTCTGGGGTTCCTATGACGACATCCTGCCAACAGTAGGATTCATAGAGGCATCCCAACTCCCTGTTTAGAAAGCTGAGCATACGAAGTTGAAGATGAAAGAGATCAAGAAACATCTAATGAAAGATGTTGCAGAGTTCAGAAAAACTGATTGTAAATTGAAACTTTAGCTCAAGGTAAACATCAAGGAATAGAATTGTTTTAGATCTGTCAAGTAGAGTTTGAGATTATGATGGGCCAAAAATTATTGATCAAGATAGTTATTAAATTTTTTACTTAAGGTAAAGAAAATAAGGATTGTTTTCTAGAAATAAACTTTGACTGAATAATATTTATTTTGGTTTTCCTGTAAACAGTCCAGCAAAGTACCAAAAGCAGACTGGGCCAGACTGGGACTGTGGTACCCACGACCTAAATACTCAGACAGAGTGTATTTATCAGGTCAATGTTTGCCTACACGTGGAGAGACGAAGCTGTTTCACTCAATGCTGAAGAGGCCACGTTCATCCATACGTGATGCAGTTGCCGCTACAACCAAAGCTGAAGAGAGTTTCCTCAGTTCAGACAAGAATGTGGAACAATATATTCGGGTAATCTTATCACTTATAAGATATTATTTTAGTTTTTTCCTGGCCATTTCTTTTTGAATGCAGATATGCTTAAAATATCATTTATTCACAGCTTAATTTAGGTATTTTATTTGGCTGTATTTTTTCACTTTTACATCCTGGTTGCAGTGTAAATTTGTTAAAATAATGACTGACCTGATTGAAATTTTTTTTTCTCGAGACATAGTTAATTATAAAAATTTTGTAAAAAAAATATTAAGCTCCTGTTTCCTTAGATGCTAACATTCTACACATAAATATCCCCAGATTGTCAGGTTAAGCAGCATTTTTTTCAGCTATATGAAAATGTCTTAAATCACTGTTTCTTGACCTGGGGTCCATGGACTCCCCCCCCCCACCCTGTCCCAACCTCCAGGGGATGCACAGAAGGAATTTGGGGGGGGGGGGGTCTACAGACCAGCAAATGGATTTGCCCAGTTAAAAAAAAACATCATCTGGATTCCATTTCTAAAGAGGGGTCCAAAGCTGTTCTCAAGCAAGAAAGGGGATCCACAACTGTTCTTATCCCAGAAAGGGGTCCACACCCAAAAAAAAAGTTAAAAACCCACTGTTTTAAATGGTTTTTCCTTGCAGTAAATAAAACTCATGTGAAAATAGACATGACAGGTCAAAAATGTCATGTAAATATAATATTTCACTTCAGACCTTGTAAGCAAAAAAAAAAACTGAACTTGTAGTTGTTTTCTAACTGTAAGGTAAGGGTAGCCCTATGGTGCCATTAAAGCACAATGGAATATGGTGTTAGTGCCCATAATTTCTTTGACCTGCTGGTACACTAGAGGATGATGTGGTCAGCATCATGCCTGGCAACCTTTCCTTTCCCAGCTCCAGAAGAAGTCGGGTACCCACTGCTGCAGATGGGTGACTGGGGTGCCTCCAGCTGGACTTGAAGCCTGGACCTTAGCCATAAGAAACTAGTGTTTCTCGCTGTCCACACACTTTACCACTGCACAGAGTGCTTCACACACCATTTAGTTCATAGATGAATGTTGGAATATAAATTTTAAAAAGACTGACTTGATCACTTAAAGAAATTTTATTCATTGGCAAGTTTCATTATTCCTGAAATGCTGTTTCTTATCAGTTTGAAAAAAAAAAACAAGCATGCTGGGAAGTGAATGTTATTTATAACCTTATTTATCTGTTTTGTTTCTTTTAAACGTTATACTTTTATATTAATTATATTGTGGTTACTTTTTTAACAAATTTTTATATAATAGTCATAAACATTTTTTAAAAATTAATAAAGTTTAATATTTAAAGAGTTAGCCACACTGTATAGTATGTAAGTAATGAATAAAATTGCCTATGACATTTTTTTTTCATAAAAGACAGATTGAAACATAAAAACTGGTTTGCCTTAGAAATCATTGGCTCTAATCTGATCTTTCTAGAATCAGTTAACCAAGTCCATGGACTCTCAGCCTTTGGATCAAGATTTGAATTTTATCTGCCAATACAGCCCCAGACATGGTATTAAGGTTAGTTGCTCAGGCTTGCCTGCTTGATTTGCATTTTTGATTATTTTATGCAACAGCAAAAGGGAGCTAGATGACAGTGTCATTGATATGAGTGAATGTAAGCTGGCTGTGGTCATATGTAGTTTCCATGCAGTCTCCCTGATAAATAATGAAGCTTTCACACAGTAAAGTGATTTGGCACAGTATTGTATGGTTAGCATTAAAAAAATAGTACACAGAGCACTTTAGACATGGAAGGAAGAAAAGAGAATTACAAGGGACTCAAACCTCAGACTCTGATAGGGTGAGCAGCTACCCATCCAAAAGAAGCAATGCGCTGTCCACTCGGCCATCTAACACCTGCAAAATAGGTGCTTGAATAGCTGACTCTTTAATGTGGCCAAAATCATGACACCCCAAAAGGAAATGAGGTCATGACATAGAAATTGTGTCACTTAAATTCATTCTCCCGCAGGTACCCAGTTTGATACACAAACATATACACATGGTCTTTACAAATGTCTAGTGCTAACTGGACAACATTAACAACAAATAAACAAACATTTTACACAAAACTAGTTTCAGTTTATGGTTTCAGGTACAAATTTTTCAGTGTTGTGACAGTTCAGCGTGCCAAATGTTTACATCATCATGAAGTTTTCTGTGAAGCCAGCAGTCCAGATTTGCTTTGAAAATAGAGTGACTAGCATATTCTTCATCCAGTTTGAAGTCTGTAATTCAAGTTCTTTACCAAAACATCAACTATCAAGATCTGTATGAACTACAAAGAGCTTTAATTCACATCTGCAGGGTGTACCAGCAGCTAGAACAAATTAACATGTTGCTTTGCTAGCAGAATTATTTAGCAGCACTACTTTAGCAGATACATGTGATGATCATCAGGTATCATCGATCTGTAAAATACTTTAGTTACGTGGCTAATCCAAGTCCTGAAATAATACACTCTTTTCAGGCAAGCCAGGAATACTAACACTAATATGGCACATGAAGATCATTGAGTAACTCAACGCCATCATAACACACACATGTTTATTACACATCACATGATGATGATGATGGAAAACCCAAGATGTGTGAAATATGGCAAGTGATACCTCTAAAGAAACAGCAACACGTGGTGAATAAGATTCTGGGCAGCTAAACTAACTAAGAACTATTGCTAGTACCTTAACTCTTTCCATGCCGGAGGAAGAAACAGAGACGTTCAGTTGGTACCGAAGTAAAAGAGCGGGTCTTGATATGTATGGGGGTATAGTTGTAAAATTGAATGAAAACAGTATTTCCATATACTTCTGTGTACTTATTATATAACTAAATGTATGAAGATTTCATAAATGCAGAGTTTTTTTAGGAAAAAAAGAAGTAATGTGATGTTTTTAGACAATGATTGTGTCCAACTTACCATCGGCTAGGTCTAGATGTACAGTACTTACCTTCTGAGATGTCTAGCTCAACCTATCGGTCTTGTATTATGATTCTGTGTTGCATAATCGCTAAAATAATGTCTGAAATAACCTTTAACTACTTCTCCAGTCGTCTAATATGTCTAGATCTACTTGGGATACATTCAAGAGCAGTGGTCTGGTCACAGGCCATGTCCATACCCCTTCCTACGTCATCAGAAATTGAAATTTCTCAATGTTTCTCTTCGTTTTTCTCGCTCAACATCGCTCGTAACTAAGAACTCTTTCGCCATTTTGAAAAGTGTCACAGGACACACACACGAAATGTGTACAATCTAAACGTTACACCGGTTTTTTTAATGAAACAAACTAAAGTCAAATCTTTTACAATTGGCATCCACATGAGAAACAGGAAGCGTCAGATATCTGACAACTGGCAGGGAAAGAGTTAAGAATCAAAATAACTTACACAACTACATGTGACACAAACAGCTGCAACTAAACAACTCAAAGTAACTTTCTCACTTAAGCTCTCTCTCTCAAAAAGCCTTTTGAAAAGTCCAGAGAAAACCACAATGTTTTACTGAGAAATGACATGATGCATATTTTTACAGTTTACTTTATGAACTCCAGATCGCAGAACAAAACCATATGGCAGTAGTTATTTTATTAAAATTTTTCTTTAGAAGCCAGTTGAAAGGCTCAGTGAAAGTTAAGAGTTAAACTGTTGGTGCAGAAGTGGATGATATTGTCAGACCATGCTGCCTTTCTTTCCCCAGATTTAGGAGGAAGCAAAGGCCCATTTTTGTGGCTGATTTGACAGGTGCAGCCAGCGACTGTGGAACAGCTAATTATTTCTTTTTCTGTATTCTCTTCAGCTTGCTCTAGACAGTGCAGTAAATTTGCCTTGGGCTAACTTCACACATGGTCACATCTGCCTGAATCCACCTGGAGCATTTTATATGGTAGTTATTCTCTGTTAAATGTTATATTATTATATCACAGTAACAATAACAAGTGTAGTCAGTTGTGCTGTTAAGTGTTATTGGTAATTTAACATCTCGGTAACAATAACAAGTGTAATCTTTTCATTCATCTTCAGATTATAAGTAAATTCTGCAGAAACCATCTTCACTGAACCTAACCTTAGAGTATATACAAATTTCAATACTTTTTTGGGGGAAAGGATATTTCAGTGAGGAAACTGAGAATAGCAAAATTTGAAAGCACTTGAGAGTGTAATGGCTTAGTAAGGATGGCTTCAAAAACAAATGCAAACAGAGTTATTAAGTAAGGATGGCTTCAAAAACAAATGCAAACAGAGTTATTAAGTAGCATATTGATGAATGTTTGTGATTATTTGAATACTTCTTCTCTGATGTTATTAGCAGATTTGTTACCTCTTTTTCTTCCACGTGGGTTGGTCAATGTGTGTTCAAATATTTCTTTATGTTGTGTCTCCCAAACCTTTGGATTAATTGTTTGTCTCTCATGTCTGATTGTTTACTTCTCATGTGTAATTGTTTACTTCTCACGTGTAATTATTTCCCATGTCTAATTGTTTACTTTTCATGTGTGATTTTTACTTCGTATGTGTAATTGTTTACTTATCATGTTTAATTGTTTACTTCTCATGACATTGTACAAGAATTTTTAATTGTCATGTTCTTACGGTGTTAATTAGTGTATAATTGTCAATAATTTATTTGAGAACTTAACATTCCAAGCTTTGATATGACAATCCTGAAACTTGGTATTTGGAGACAAGAATTCATTTATTTGCATGTCCCTTGCGGAACTTTGCCTCCCAAACAGCACTCCTGTAGGCCTCTCGAGAATATATACAAGAATATATACTTTAATAACCTTTAAATTCACTTTTCCCTTTTAGAGCCAACATCCTTATCTTTTACGTGTGTTTACAGGGAACACCTCATGCCACATATGACAAGCTGACTTTTACTGAAATCCTTGACCCTCGCAGTACACACTCTTCACCAGCTTGGAAAGATGGATTCAAGGTAAAAAACTGGAGAAAGATACTGCTGTCCTTTGTATCAGTTCTTAGTTTTTTCAGAATAATAATAAAAATCTTAAGCAGGGTTCAAGATTACTAATTAGAAAGTTCTTTTAACACTTGATAACTCTGTATTTCATTTTTCAGCATTTTCCGAGAAGGTCCTACCACCATTTTCTGGTGGCAGTGATTCACCTACAGGAAGTATTTGTCAGTGTCAGTAAGGAAAACTACAAGTATGGGCTGTTAGAGCAGGTGAGATTTTAGCCTGATTGTGCATAGATAAATGTGTGAATGATAAGGTGAGGAAGTGAGGTTCAAGGATTTTTGTCGGCAAATTATAATCAGAGTTTTCTATTTATGGTGGCTGCTTAATATCATGGGTGGCTTATTTTGTACCATGGATGGTTGAGAGTGAATTATGTCAAGTTAAGAATTGCTTGTCTTCTGACCAGGTACCATACTTTACCTAGGATATTTTCAGTTAATATGTTATGTTACTTATTGGGCATATGTCATAAACTGCTTGTCAGCTGTTAATAGCAGCTACCAGTTAGGCTAATAAAATAGACTACCTGACAGTTGCTGTCAGTAATTGATAATTAAGCTTATATCATAGATTACCTGAAGTAGAATGGACAGCTGTCAAAGAAGTAAACCAATTTGCATACCTCAGCAGCTACGTAGACCAGGATGGTGACACCAGAAAGCAAGTTAGAATTAGAATTGCAAAAGCAGCATTAACCTCAAGAATCTTGAGAACAAATGGCACTCAAAAGTTATAAGCACAAAAAAACCAAGCCCAGATTATTCAATTCAAATGTAATATCCACCCTCATTTATGCGTGCGAAAGGTGGAAAACAACTAAAGAAGAAGACAAGAAATTAGACTCTTTTGAAAACAAATGCCTAAGTTTATACTCAGTATAAATGAATTCAAGAACAATGTAGAGATAAGACAGATGAGAAAACAACAACCTGTCTCATGGGTGATCAGAAAAAGAAGATGGACATATGTCAGTCACGTAATGAGAAGAAACAGTCAGAGAATCCTAAAACAAGCTATCAAGTGGAACACAACAGGCCGAAGAAAAAGAGGTTGACCATGTGAAACTCTAAAGAGGACATTGTTAAGAAAAACCAGTTTAATGGGCATAACATCCCTTGATGAGGTTGAAAAGCTCACTGAAAACAGGAAAACTTGGCAAACTACTCTGCAAGGCCTATGTGATGTCAAATGGCACGGTAAGCATGTAAGATGTAAGACAGATTACCTGACAGTTATAGTTATTAGCTGCCAGTAACTGTTAATTAAGCTTATGCCATAGACCACCTGACAGCTGTTGTCAGCAGTTACCAGTGACCATCAGTTAAGAGACTATCTGACAACTATTATTAGTAACTATTAGTAGCCATTGCTTAAACTAGCATCATAGACTACCTGATAGCTAGTCTCAACAACTGCTAGTAATGTTTTAAAGTGTTAACCTTTATGTTGTTGTGTCTCTCTGTAACAAAAACAAAAAAAAAACCCCATAGAGTTGTGTTCATTGACTCTTTGATGATGATCTTGATGTGCAGGCACAGAGTTAGACAGGAACTAAACTTCTGTCATTATCTTTAATTCCTCAAACTGGATCCAAGAACAAGCTTTTTGACACGCCCTGTCACCACGGAGAGAAACATGTTCTTACAGCACTGACCAGGATGAGATTAGGCGTCAACTCATTTTTCTGGAGCACCACAACAAAGTAGGAAAGGGTCTTTGCTGGCTGTGGTTTACTCCATATATATTTTTAAAATACTTCAGTTGTTTAACAATCGTGTGCCACCTTTTTTGTTTTGCTACCTAACTCTGATCCAGGCATGGACAGCAGTTCAGATATTCAAAGACAAGTATTGCTACACAGAAGCTTTCCAGCTTCCATTATTCCAAGGAGCTCCAGATCAACAGATGCTGAAGCAGTTGGCAAGGGAACCTTGCAAAGAATGGATGGAGCGCAGCATTCGCAGTAAAACTGTATGTTTTTGTCCATGTTGCTGTAGCTTATTACATCCTGAACATTTCTGTTTTTGTATTTCTTATTGTCATGTTTAGAAGCATATTATCATAAACATACACCTGTTATGTTAAAAATTTTACTTTCCAAGTTTTCAAGGGTGTTTTTTTCATAACAAGATGTATAGTTTGGTTTGATGAGTGTTCTTTTTCTTATGTTTTTGCTAGTAATGAATGCAAATTTACAATTTTATTTTCATTTAATAATGACCATTATATCAGTCAATAGCAAAAGAACTATGTAAAGTTTTATATCCCACATTCTGTGTTATTTTTGGAGAGTACATTTTAAGGTCTCAGTCTCTCCTACAGTAAAGGTAAAGGTAACCCTGTAATGCCTTAGAGGCACATAGGGATATGGTGTTAGTGCCCATATTTTCCTTGAACAGTCAGCACACTAGAGGGTGATATGGTTAGTATCACGCCTGGCCACCTTTCCTTCCCCAATTCCAGAAGAAGTCGGGTACCTATTTATACAGCTGGGTGACTGGGTGCCTCTGACTGGATTTAAACCCCCCGACCTTCACCATGAAAGACCAGTGCACTAACCACTTCGCCACTCAGACAAAACCTACAGTGGCCAACCATACTTCTTGTGCATGTCCAGTATGCTTCCTGTGTGCCGCATTTTATGCTTTTTTGCCTCATTAGCCATTTGCTGTGCACTCATCGCTTAAGATTTTGTATATTAGGTATAGCCATTCACTCAGTAGAGTTATAGGTACTTCGCTAATGTAGTTTATTCAGTCAGACAAGACCAGTGCCCCAAGGTGTAGCCACCATCGTATACACATGGCGTTTGTGGAGCCATACATTATCTAGGTAGTGATATGAGAACCAAACAGGATCCAAAGTATAGTTAGTCGACAGATCATCATCACTGCACATCAAACACATTGTTCATAAGTGCTCATATCTCCTCTTCAGTATATCCCCCAGTGTGCATCAGCTGACAACACACAGTTCTGTACTGGTTGACTAGTCTTCTTTGGCTCCCTGCATAGTGTTCTTGAGCTCTTGTTGATGGCCTATGCCCCAAATAAGGGTAAAGAAGCCAAGGAAGGATAGTGTTCTTGGTTGGCTGCACCCTGTTTGACTTGCAATCCCCACGGTTTGGTTAAGGTCACATTTATCACCCGAATCCTATTCTCATCCCTCTAAGAGCATTCAGAATATCATCTATTGATGATCATCTATTGCTTGACCGCTTTCCTCCAACACCATACTAGCAAGCCTATCAGCTCATTTGTTTCCTTTGACATCCACATACCCTGGCACAAAAATGATTCAGATTCTTTGGGATCCAGACTATATCCTTACTGAAATTACAGCCACATACTAAATGGTATTGGTATTATCACTTTTTTAAACTATTCAACAACCTAGATAGAGAACAGAACAAACATAAGTTCAGGGGAGTAGTCTCTGAGCTATAAAATAAAAGTGGTAACTCTTTCTCTGTGTATCAAGCTGTATAAGTAAAATTCTGACTGTAATAATGCAGGTAAAGCTCCTAGATGGTGCATCTGTATTTGTTCGCCTGTGTGATGCCCGTAGAGACGATGAACTGATGTATGATGTGCCCTCATCTAAACTTGTGAGTTTAGTATTTTTCACTTTTTTTCTCATTTAATTCATTCAGCTTGCTTTTTTCATCTAAAAAAAACACACACAAAAAAATTCAACTTTCCATTCAAATAACTGTAAATGCTTATGTGAAATGTTACTCATTGTAGTAATAAAGATGGGGAGCAGATATGTCTGTTCAGACAACAGGGCTGGTGAACCAAGGCCACCAAAATCTTATCTCCCTTCCCTGAAACCCTCCCCAGAAATAGGCTGCATTACAGAAGTCAGGCACATGAGATAGGAATAGACATGGTGCATTGTGTATAAAGGAGACTGTGGTTCATTGTGTATAAAGGAGACTGGTTCATTGTGTATAAAGGGGAGTGTGGTTCATTGTGTATAAAGGAGAATGTGGTTCATTGTGTATAAAAGAGACTGGTTCATTGTGTATAAAGGAGACTGTGGTTCATTGTGTGTAAAGAAGACTGGTTCATTGTGTATAAAGGAGACTGTGGTTCATTGTGTATAAAGGAGACTGTGGTTCATTGTGTATAAAGGAGACTGTGGTTCATTGTGTATAAAGGAGAATGTGGTTCATTGTGTATAAAGGAGAATGTGGTTCACTGTGATCATTACAGCCTACATCAGATATGTTTAACTATATTTTCTGTTCATTCGCATTGTTCATTGCAGCCTACATCAAGTACGTTTAGCTATACTCTCTATTCATTCCCATTTCTTTGTCAGGTTCATGTAAATCTGGATTACATTCCGCGAGGTATGGAAGAGCTCTATTCTCGTGAAAAGGCAGGAAGACCATTGGAGACCCTAATACCCCCTGGAAAATCAACTGAGCAATTCATGGAAGGTCTCTACACAAAATTTAAAAGTGTAAGGAAAAGTTTCAAAGAAACTCTTGCATTCCATTTTCTCTTTTTAAAGAATGATTGTGTTTTCATTACTAGTCAATCGAAGCTGGTCAAAACTTTGCTCAGTTTCCATTGGTGCACCTGGTAGCAGACTGTCAGCACAGCTTGATCCTATGGATGGAATATGCTTCTCTCTAATTTTTAGAATCTACTTCTTCATTACACTTTAGGGAGTCAGAAGAACCATTGCGGCACACACCATATCTGACTCATCTGAGAGTAGAAGTGACTGAACTGATAGTGGTTGATTTCACAGACAATTTCTAATCCAGCTGCCAAGCAATTAGCTGTAAAAATGGGTACTACTCACACTGCGTTGACGAAAATTGTCTCTGAAAATAGAGAACATCTGCCAGTATGGTGAGGTATACTAGATTATCTTATACACACAGCTGTCTGGTTAAATGGGAAAAGAGATATCAGATGCAATTCACTTCTATAAATATATCTTTCTCCAAGTCCATTACAACAAAAGTAATATTTTCCGTAACTAAGCCAAAAAAATGGGACATTTTCATCAGTTTTGAGGTCATTTGTTCTCAGATATCCCTACCCAAGCTTTTACCACAGGTCACCCCAGCTTTGCTGTCTGGTGAAGATAGATACAAGAAGCAGCAGTTATTGGGTCTTGCTGCCACACATATAACCTCATGATCAGAAGTAACTGATAAAATCTTTTGTCCATTTCCTGAAAGATTTGTTTTTATTTTGAAAGCTAAAAAGACAATATTTACAGGAGCTAACAGCTTCCAAAGCTTCTTTTTTTTTTGCTTTTTCTTCATTTTAATTCTTTTTTTTTTTTTTTCAGCTGGTATACAAGTTGTACGAAGAAGGAAACATGTCAAACAATTGAACTTCAGGAAGGGTGCCATTTTCAGTTCCAAACTATCATCATTAAAATCAGCTAACAGCCCCTTCTCATTGAAATTTCAAAAAAAAAACAAAAGCAGTTTTTGGAATGTACAAGAACAAATCTTGAACTTAACCAACCAGTGATTCCCTTCAGAACTAAACGAGCAAAAGTCAGGAATATTCACTAAATGACTGCATCTGCAGAAACTGATGATAGATGTTAACGTTCCAAACATCTCAAAAATGCAACCTAAGAGGAACACTTGTACAGCTTTAAGAAGAAGAAATGGTGTGAATGAACAAATCTGGACAAGATTAGTTCGTAGCTGTGCAGAACTTTTAAGTCTTCCTCAAGGACATGAAGTAATGACCCCCCCACCAACAAAAAAAAAAAGAAAGAAATAGTAGAGGGTGCTATCAGTTTGCTTTGGACGCTAATAATAGCAAAACAGTTGGATGTTACAATACTGTCTTTATAAGCAGAACAGTAAACTTACAAACAAAAAAACTATTTGAAATAAGCTAAGCTAATTTGAAAAAAGCTAAGCTAAATGAAGCAAACAAACAACATGTCATTTTTCTGAAATGAGACAATGACTGTTTCTTCGGAGGAGGTTAAAAACAAAAATTACAAATGAGAATCATTGACAGAGAGAAATCATACTCTGTGTGAGACCTTGTTTGAACACTTAAATGACATTCATCAAACCAGTGAGAGGTGACATTTTGTCTGCATTCAAGAACCTGGCTAAAGTGAAGCAGCTGTGTTCTGATAACTACATTCACTGAAAGTTGGATGTTATAATTCTGACATGTGAGCCATGGCATGAGACGTTTGCATTCAAGCAATTTTCCACGACTATGTGTTGACAGTCTTGATAATTTCTCTTAAGTTTCTGAAATGAAGACTGTGCTATCTGTACAGATATGAGTTCAGTTCAGAGTACAAAGTCTGACAAATCTATTACACAAGGCACTCTTTAAGCACAACAGCACTAAATCAGGTGATTTGTGAAATACGTCATATTGCGAGCTTCGGCCAGGGTGATGCTCTAGTACAAAGACCTGGTAATAATGGAAATAAAGACAACTTTGACAGAAACAAAACTGCTGGTGGAGTCACAGACTTCACAGATCTTGGAAGAGTTATGAGTTTAACCTAACTCATTCAAAGCTGGGCAGGACACCCCAAGTTATTTCTGTGATAAACAACAGTTTGGTGAAGATGTGTGATAAACAACTACATTCATTTTAGTAAAGATGTGTGATCCAACTCATATAAACAGTCATTTACTATCTTAACATTTCTTCTTCTTCTTCGTTCACTTCTACCACCAAAAACCGCACTGTGAACCTACTGAATTCACGCATGTGGTCCTCGTTAGGTCCCGTGGTCCCCTGTGTGGTCCAAAATAGATCACACGAGTTCCACGAAAGGACCACAAGGGGTTCAGAGTGTATCACCGCCGGGTGAGAGGTGGTCGCCCATCCAGTCCAGGGTTGGACTTTCTCACCGGAAAACCTCAGCGTGATTAGGATACGCAGACATCCCCGCCGGGTGAGAGGTGGTTGCCTATCTAGACTTCCCTGGTCCAGTGTCTCCGACTTCAGCATTTTGCAGTCGTGGCCGCTACCCTTCCTAGTTGTGCCCAGGATGGAGCTTTTGTCCAGGAGGATGAATCCTCGCCACTAGTGACTTCTACCCCTGGGTTGAGCCGGTTTAGGCATTATCCCAGTATGGGCGTGTTTGGGACGGGACGGACCTCTAGGGCAGAGGTACTGTGACATGCATAGCCTTCAAGATTCACCCCTGGTATGAGCCGGTTTAGGCAAAATTCACCAGTATGGGTGTTTATCAGGCGTTACCGACCTCTAGAGCGGAGGTGGCATGACATGTCTAGTCATCGAGTTCGACCCCTGGTGTGTGCCGGTTTAGGCATATTTCACCAGTGTAGGTGTATTTCGGACGTAGGCGGCCTCTAGAGCAGAGGTGCCGTGGTATAGCTCTCGTAGCGATACTACTGGACATACCAGGTTAAACTTCACTTTCCACCACCTTTTCCCATCGGCGCCGCACAGCAACCTTTATTTCCGCATTTACTTCCTTAACCGGGAGGAGCTTCACTCCACGCGCGGCATTTGAAAAGTTAAGCCAGCAGTGACTTAACCTCTGGGACAAGCTGGTTCATGCATTTCACCCGATATGACTGCACTCAGGACGTGGCTGACCTCCAGACCAGAGGTGCCGTGATTTGACTGTTTGCTTCGCTTTATTCTTTCAACCACCTTTTTCGCAGTGATGCTGCGCGGCAACCTCATCTGCAAATTTCTTCATTGGCCGGGAAGAGCACCGCTCCACGCACGGCAGCTGAAGATCTCGCCAACAGCGATCTTAACATATAAATGGGATCTCTCCTTCACATTAAGTCTGCACCATGTTAGTGATTTGATACACAAATTGCAAGTGTGAGGCGACTGTGAATGTTATTATACTGACAATTTAGCAACATATGAGGCTGACATTTGACACATGAGTATTAGTTATAAAGTTTACCATTACATTACTGACTCACTTTATACATCATTTAAGAAAAAATAAGTCTTATATGGACTAGCATGTGTTTTTTTTTTCAGTGCATGTCTTAGCATTTCATATACATTTTCCTGATTATCAAGAAAGCTTTATAGCATTCAGGAGTCCTTGGTTTACACATAATCACATTAGAAAACTTTTGACTAGCTTTTTCTTTGCAGGATGAGCCATAGAATACATTTGACTACGTTTTTGAGGATAAGTCATACTGGAATATATTACGTCATTTTTTTTTTCTCTGAATGTTGATCCTTGCACAGAATGTAATCAATTAAATGTTCTTTTAAATTGATCACGCGGATGACTAACTGGACAATCTTTCATTGTATTTTGATAGTTAGCTTCAAATGTACTGTTCATATACAAACCTAGTAATTTTTATTTTATTCTGTAGTGAATATAATGTACATCTTTTAACCACTCACACAAAAAAATTGCATTTTTCTTTCAGTATGATCTTATATCTAGGGGATGTCAGTAGTATAGCTTTCCTACTTCCCTTGTGTTATTTGCTGTTGCAGTTTATTGGCATGTAGTTTACATTTTTCTTCATTTTGTTTCTATTTAAACAGTTTATGTAGACACCATTTCTTGTTTGGTATTTTATTGTGATTCTAAGTTTTATCAAAGGTTTAGTAATGTCATCAGTCTTCTGCATCTATCCTTTTACAGATATTACGGTTATATATATATATATATATATATATATATATATATATATATATATATATAGTCACCATCTACAGTTTTTTTTTTTTCTCTTTCCAACATTTGTTCACAGCAAAGATTGGTGATTTACTGATTGTATTTTAGCACCAGTGTATCACCAGTCACAGTAAACTTTTGTGGTGTTTTATGTTTATTGTAAAGTAATTTGTTGTGTTTACTGAGTAGATTGGAGAATCTATTGATGTGTCTGTAATGTGATGACAATTCCAGTTAATGTATTCTGATGAGATAGTGATGGGAGTAATTTTGTAAAGTGGCCACTCATTTATGTTCTGTTTAACCAATCATGAAAATCTGAATTTTTGCCTTAAATTTAGTATCTTTGTTTATCATTTATAATTTGGTGGTGCTAGAAAAAGTAACACTTATCAGGTGAAATTTTTATATGTTCTCAGCGATGCTGTGGTGAAGAGTTTGTAATGCAGGCAAGAAATCAATTGTAAAATGCAAGGTTTTAGCATGTTTAGTGGTCCAAGCATGCAGGTTTTTTTTTAAAAGCTCACCCTGTGAGGAACACATCAGTCTCTACTCTCTTAGCTAGAATGCTTCAAACAGCCAGTTAATTAAGAGCACTAACTGTCAATAGGAAAGGATCTATGCCAGCGTGGCTCCCCACTTATGATGACAATAACAAACACCACCTTTGGTCCATCTTTCATGAAAAATCTGGCACAGTATGAAGTTTTACAGCCTGCATTTATTTCATTTGTCATAGTAAGAGTTTATTTTCCAGTGTTTTTTTTTTCACCATAAAAGCACATAAAAGGTCAACATACAGTAAACAACAACTCTCCTAATTCATCTATATATTTTGCATATATTTTTAAAATGTAATTGTTACCATCTGATCCATCCATCCATTCATGTCCTTGATATCATACAGAGATTATCTCTTCGCATTACATCTGACTTGAAATTATCTTCTCTTTAGCTCTATCTTTGCCTCTGTATGCATGTATCGAACCACATCTATGTTGCCTTAAATGACCTATCCATTGGTAAATTTATCACTCATGGTTCATTCTCATAGTATTCAGATTGATAAAAATCATGTATGGTCTCCGAGAGTACATTATTTGTGACCATTTTCTAACATCAGTGTAAATGTCTTGAAGAATGCAGTGTTCAGTTTTGAGGTTGCCAGGTTCGATATACTGTTTGTCGTAGATAACAAAAAGAGCAGTTTTCCCTGAGGCCAGAACTGAACAACAATAGCTAATCAGGACGCTCTCACACTTCACTGAAGAGTTCCCCAGTAGCACACTGTGCCACAATGACCTGGTGAAAGATTATAGAAACATTAGTAATCCAAATTTGGAAAATCACCAAAACCATAGAAAACAAGTTGAATTCTTTCCAGACTAAATGTTTACGTAGAATTAAAAAAATATTTTGGCCAAACACCATAAGAAATAACATCTTATTGGCAGAAATGCAGATGAAACCACTGACAATTATTGAGGAAAGACGCTGGCGATGGTTGGGACATGTGCTCCGAATGACTGACAACTCACTACCAAAAATAGCACTAAGATGGACACCACAGGGGAGCAGAAGTAAGGGTAGACCAAAAGAGACATGGAGAAGAACAACAGAAAGGATGTTGAGCAATAGAGGGCTCACCTGGGCAAGAGCAGAAAAAAAGGCGAAAGACAGGCATTTGTGGAAAACCCTTGCGGAAGCCCCATGTGCCCTGGGCACTTAAGGTTCAGAGAGAGAGAGAGAGAGTAATCCAAATTACAGTTTAACTGTCAAGGCAAGCACTGCAGCCTGCAGGGCAATATCGCTCCATCCCTTCCAATACACCCAACGATAAAGAGAAAATGAGTTTCAGCTAGCATTGCCATCATAAACATCACCAAGGGTAAAGAGCTTATGTTGCAACATGTGGCTATGTCCTCGTGCACTTTCTCAGAACCTCAAACACAGAATAGTCTTGAAGCAAGTGTTGAGTTGTTAGTCTTCTGATGCCTTCACTGCACAGGGAGATTCCAACTTGCAGTTTGTCAACCATGTGATACCAAGTCTTTCATGACCTGTAGAACTTAATCTGATAATCATATAGCACACAGCCTATGATGATGGCCTATGCTGCGTTAAAAATATATCAAATTTTTCCACTCTCTATTCCTTTTCCATAATGAATGCTCACTTCGTATACTCAGATGTAAAATATTATATGTTATGAAAATTAGCATTGGATGAATATAACAAGATTATCATACACTCACCTGCAAACCAGAAGGTCCCATGTTGCATTCTTCACTGGGGTGGATTATTTTTTTCCATCTAACTGCTACTAGGCTTGACAGCCTCTATAAATGGGTTTCCCGGGGATTCTCTTTGAAAACATCGAAGACAGTTGTTGACCTCCCTAATTTGGCCAGGAAATGTGAAGGTAACTGGGTTGCTATTAGAATATCTGTCGATCTGACATGTTTTAAAACCTCTTGCAGTTCCTCATAGTAAGCCTCTAGCTTTTCACGTCCGTATTCTTGTGTTGGCGCATATGTCTGTATAATGGCGATGTTGAAGGATTTTGCTCGTAGCATTAATAACATTCTGTCTTTGTGTGTCCAGTGTCCACATATGAATTTTTCCAGTGATCTTCTTAGTATGCCTACGCCTCTTTGATGTTCCTCTCCTCCTGAGTAGATAAATACGTGGTTCTCTTCCTTAATATACCCCCTCGTCCTTCCATCTAGTTTCAGCTACTCCTAATACGTGTAAATCCATACTGCCAGTTTCCAAAATTAGATTTGCCA
The DNA here is from genome assembly GCA_009760885.1 of Achatina immaculata. Taxonomy (NCBI): domain Eukaryota; kingdom Metazoa; phylum Mollusca; class Gastropoda; order Stylommatophora; family Achatinidae; genus Lissachatina; species Lissachatina immaculata. The sequence continues at coordinate 49,764,183 of CM019720.1, read as the reverse complement.
ATTTTCCACTTTTGTGTAGTGTTCCGACATTCCATGTTCCTATGTGCAGATGTTTTTTTCCAGCTTTTAGGCAATTGTTGTTGGAGCATGCCCCCTCATTAGATGACTTTAGGACATGCTCGTCATTATGGCCAGCCTTAGTCCCTGGAAGTAAACTCTCTTCCCTGTTTGTATCTACAGCAGGCTCTGCTCCAGAGGTCCAAACTTTGCCTGCATCGCTTGCTTCTTTTACTGGGAGATCCATTGCTGTCTTTGGGTTATACATGGTAGGGACCCTGTCTTTTTCACAGTGGCCAACCATATTGTTCTTTACATGTCCCATATTGCTGTCTTATGAGCCATTTAATTGTGATTCCGCCACCTCACTCACCATTCTGGACATTCCCTAGTGTGCTAGGGATGGACATTCCCTTATATGGTTTCTCTACGTAGTTTTGCCAGCCAGCCGAAGCCGTTGTCTAGGAGGGGTGGTGCTGCCGTACACAAGCAGACTCATGGAGCCATACATGAGCTAGGCAGGTGGGGAGGGAACCAAATAGGATCTATGCCCTTCAGAGAACGAGCTGGCTGCCTCTCATGGTGAGGTACTATACACACGCCTACCACCCCCCATTTATAGGCATATATATAAATATTAACCATACCATGATAATTTACTGTTTAATGTCACATTTATATGTATGTAGCATTAAACAATAAAATATCACAGTGTGTTAGCTGCACATCACATAAATACACATAACAATGTTGCAAGCCCTTTATTTTTTTCAACGAAACATAGGAACTCTGTTATAGTAGAGTGAGAAACAGCTGTACAACTCCCTGTATAATCAGATAGGAACTCTGTTATAGTAGAGTGAGAAACAGCTATACAACTCCCTATATAATCAGATAGGAACTCTGTTATAGTAGAGTGAGAAACAGCTATACAACTCCCTATATAATCAGATAGGAACTCTGTTATAGTAGAGTGAGAAACAGCTATACAACTCCCTATATAATCGAAGTGTGATTTTGTTCTGCTTCTGCTTTTCATTCTGGAACTGAATCATTGGTGCTCAGTGTGACACAGAATCTTGATACACATCTTCACTATTCTGTCACTTGGGACAGTTTAATATTATTTAAATCTTATACTTTACACTGAATATTATGCATGTTTTATATCCAGCATGAAGTTTTTTTTTCCTTTTTGCAGCTTCTGAAAGATTTTTAGTTGCATCTTTTTCTGGCTGTCCCTTATTTCCAACTGTTCGCACATGTCATATCCTGGCGAGTTTAATAAAGTACTCTGAACTATTAAAACTCATGCAAAATATATGATCTTATGAGATTTTATTGCGTATAATTCCTGTGTTTAGTTTGATGTTTTTATTGGATAAAATCATATATACTTTGTGACAAATCCATATTCCAGGATGTGCATCTTTAATCACCAATACAGTTCTCTCTTTCGATTACTTCTTTCCTCTGTCATTTAAGAATTCAGCTCATATTTGTAAGTTCTCTCTGTGTTATTTTCTCCATAAACTTTAGAAGACCAGTAATGAAATTAAACAAAGCACAAAAGAAACCAGTAATGTACTGCTCCATACAGTATGTTGCATTTAGGATGCCAACCCTCGAACATTAATCAAAGAATATGAATGTAAAATGGCAACTGACAGTAGGCCCCTTGTATTAATGCTCTGTACAGAACAATAAGAAGGTGCCATGGTGGTCAGCGCGCTCAGCTCTTTATATGGACACTAGTGGTTCAAGTCCTGTCAGGGTGCCCCAGTTACCCGACTGTAGAAATCGTAACTGAGTTCCTTCTGGGGCCAGGAAAAGGAAAAGGTAGCCAGGCATGGAGATGCATCACATCCTGATCTCGTGAGCTGTCAGGCCAAGGAGGAAAATATGGGCACCGATGCCATATCTCTGGGTGTTTAAATGGCATGAGAGGACATTAGTTTCTGTAGATCAACAATATTTAAATAAAGAAAGAAAGAACACAAAAATAAATGGGATAAATCAATGCCCGGTGCCTCATATATGACTGGGTATCTTGGACTGAAATGAATAATTCACCTTGACCTTACATGCAGCTTCATGGCATACACACATATAAGAAAGAATATAAAGAAGAGAAAAAAAGGTAAGATTATTAATATGGAAAAGTGATATGTAATTTTTTAAAAAATACTAATCTTGCATCTTTCTCAACTTCTCTTCAATTTTTATTATTTCAAATTATGAACAAGAAGGACAACTGATAATGAGAAATGAAGAACTGTCTGGGACATCACCAAAAAAAAAAAGGGATGGTGTCCCTCTATTTGCGCATATTAGGAACAGATCCATAAAAGGCTGAATAAAATGAAATGAACAGCCAAATGAGTATGGATCTTTAGATTTATTTCAGCAAAAGTAAAATCTGTTTAACATAACTTCCTAATTTTGTTTGTGACCGTGTATGTTTATGGTAGTGTACAATATAGGATGATCAACCAATGAAGTCCTAAGAACTAAGACACATGATTTCAGCTCATTTTGTGTAAAAACCTTGGGAAATTCAACTGTAATACCAAATGATTACTGAAATTGTTTTTTTTTTGGCCATTTTCACAAATCATGTTCCTCTTCTTCTCTATTCCTAATCTTCTCTCTTCAGTTGGTGACACCAATTTTGTTTATATCCTCTTCTAAGTTGTCTTTCCATCTCTGTCTTGGTCTACCCCTTGGTCTTGTTTCCTTCATCTCTTGTACATGCATAATTTTTGTTTGTCTGTTCTCTTCTATTTTTTCTACATGGCCCAGCCAGTGTAGTCTGTTCAGTGTATAATTCACTGGGATTTAAATAAGCTGTTCAGTTCAGTGTTCTTTCTAGCTCTCCATTCTCCATTGTTGGTATCCTTTATGGGCTGAAAGATTCTTCTTAGGATCTTGTTCTCAAAGATCTGCAATTGTTGTTCATCTTTCTTTGTTGTACTCCACGTTTCTGATCCATACATGACGGCTGGTCTTATTATAGTTTTGTAGATTGTTATTTTGGTGTTCTGGAACAAGATTTTGGATTTTAACAGGTGTTGCAAGGCGAAGTATGTTTTATTCCCTATCTGTACTCTGTTTTTATTTCCTCACTTACTGTGTTGCTTCTGTTGAAGGCTGTGTCTAGATATTTGTATGTTTCTGCTTTCCTAATAATCATCTCTCCAACATTTATATAACCTGGATCATTCTGCCTCTGGTCTCTTGATATCTTCATATACTTCTGTTAACACAAATTGTTACAGAAAAAAAATATGTATGGAATGATTCCTGATATAGTCAGTAAACATGTCTAGTATCAGTTACACAGTACTGAAACTCAGCATTCAAAGGTTTCTCATAATAAAGAAAGACAATAAATATAGGCAGAGTATCAAATGACAAATGCTGAAGCTTGATTGAATTTCACCTGTCAGGTGTGTTTTTAGGTTCCTTACAGTTTTAGTTTTCAGTGTTCTGATCTTCAAACAAAATCAGTTCTCTTCGTTTTCTTCATTTATGACAGAAATAATAACATGTTTATGTTGGCACTCACAAATACATAGATACATTTTCTGGAGCAATCTCTTCCAGTGATGAGAGAACAAACTGAAGTCTTGAAAGGGTTCAGCAATTTCCTTCACATAATGGGATATTTAAAGTTTCTGTAATTTCCTCTCTCCATCTCTTGCATGGGTGGTCTCTTTCTCTGTTACGTACAAATCTCAGTGTGAATTTTTTGTGGTGCACTGCCTTGAGGTAGTCGTGTAATGTAGCCAAACTGTTTGACTTGCTGTTTCTGGATGCAGTGTAATACTGTTGTTACTCCAACCTTTGCCCTGATGGTGTCATTTCTTATTTGGTCTCTTCCCGTCACGTCTCATTTCTGTTGTGATGATTTTTCTTTTGTTTTTGGCTGTTAGTGTCCATGTCTGACACTGACAGCATAGAGCTGGGATGAAAACTGTCGTGCGGTGCTATACGTGTTTCAATATACATACAAACTTATTTACTCTATACAAGAATTCAAAATATTACAAATCTATACGGCATATAAATGCAAGTCATAATCTCTCTCTCTCATTCACTTGTACAATCATAAAACACATTTGCCGTGGCTCGTTCTTATATGTATGGAAGTATGAGTAGGAGAAAGAAATGGTAGGGACAGAGGTAGCGTGATATTTGATCATATCTCCAGAATTCTCTGAGAGGAAACAGACGTGTTCAATAATTCTGATTACAATTCCAACAAAATAAATATAACCATGCAGCCACTCTTCATCCACCGCACCACACAATCTTATCAAAAAATCCATGCCACAACTAAATCTTTTAAAAATACTAAGAACTCAACTCACTATCCGAGTCTGTGTAACTACACATCAAAGTCTGCAGCCCTGTGTTATTAAACCCAACTTCGCCGGAAGTTTTTTTGTCTACACGAGATTTACGAGTGGATCCTCGCTCATGTGAGTCAGTTTGTTTCACCTTGTCATCTGGGCAGTCCTCCTCTTCTCGGCTGTCCGTGGCTATGAGTGAAGCCTTCAGCTGTTTACTGCCACTTTCACTCTCAGGTGCCGAAGACAGCGATGAACTCAATTCTGGTGAAGCTAGTACATTCTCTGGCGTGTCAGTGGTCCCAGAAGGTTGAAAAGCAAAATCCGTAGACTCAGTATGATCTTTCTCCTCATGAACCAGGGCTACGTCTGATGATGAAGCATCTGAAATTATTGCTCTTGGGGTGTCACCAATATCCTGGTTTCCTGAATGAGCATCTGTGGCTTCTGGAATAGCCACTGTGGGCTGAGATTTCATGAAATCATCAGCCTTATCCATCTTTCTTTCTTGTACCACTTTTGGTGTAACAAATGTGACATCTCTGGAAGATTTCAACTTGATTCCTAGTTTTGAACTATGCTCCTTCAACTTGATCCCTAGTCTTGAATGACCTGGTAATATGGAGGAACTTGAGGCTTTTCTATTTGGTTTCCTAACACATCTAAAGGGATCTTTATATGATGTGTGAAGAAGTTTATGTTTCAGATCTCCATGCTGGCCTAGTGCAGCAGGTACGTGTTGCTGGTTTGGTGATGTATAAGGTGATGCAGAAGATGATGATGACTTTGGTGAAAGCGAATTTTCCACGGTAACACTGAACAGTGGTCGCTGCTCAATGTTCTTTCTTCTTTCCCGCTGTCTGTCTTCAAAAGCTGAGTGGGGAGAAAAAAAAAGTATATATTACAACATTTTTTTTAAAAAAAAAGCTTACATGGCAGGGTTCTAAGTGAGGCGGGGCCAAACAAGAGAGAAATTATAGCAAAATTCAGAGGGGGTGAAGACCCTCAATAAGGTAATCAGTGACCCACAGCTGATATGCCAGCGTCAGCGACCCATAGCTGATATGCCAGTGTCAGGGTTAGCGACCATTAGCTGATATGCCAGCGTCAGGGTTAGTGACCCATAGCTGATATGCCAGCGTCAGGGTTAGCGACTCATAGGTGATATGCCACCGTTAGGGTTAGCAACCATTAGCTGATATGCCAGTGTCAGGGTTAGCGACCCGTAGCTGACCAAGATCCTGTCCCACCTAACGGGGCAGGGATCGCCATAGTCCCCATGGTGGTGGAGTCTGCTAAAGATGCACTGCAAACCCCCTGCTTTTAGCTGTACTCCAGAATTGAAAAAGTAGCCTCCGTAACCCCCTCCCACACCGATATGATGCTGTGCCTCAACATCCCTACAGCGCCAGCTGCAAAGAACAACAGCTTGCAGTTACAGGGAGTTCTTACAAGTAGAAGCACAATTCAGAACATGACAGTCTAGATTTGTAGGGCATGTCTTGAGAAAAGTTAAACTGGAACACCTAGTGACAGTGGGAAAACTGGAGGGACAAAGAACAGAGAAAGACAAAGAAACAAGATACTTGACAGACTACAAAAGTGACACAGAGAACAGCCCAACACACATTTTATAGAAAGAACAAAGAATAGATGGTTGTGGAAATCAATGACAACCAAAGACTGACCGGCATGGACCAGAGAGAGAGAGATATACGACAAGACACTGTAAATCAACATTTCATAACTTCAAATTGCAAACCAAATTATGCTCATGATAAGACAATATTTTTTTACATGTAAAAAAAAAAAGACATAAATAAAAAAGTTCAAACTGGAAAAAAAAAATTACAAGATTTTTGTGTAATCCTGCAACTTTATGTTTGGGAACTTAAAATAACAATTACACTAACAACTACTCACTGAAATTTTTTTTTTAGGAATTTCAATATTTAAACAAAATCTCTTTTGTGGGTCACTCCCACAGAGATACCTTTACCCTACCTCTGCTGGTGTAGGATCACACTCACAAAAGGTTGGGAACCATTTCTGGTGTAGGATCACACTCACAAAAGGTTGGGAACCATTTCTGGTGTAGGATCACACTCACGAAAGGTTGTGACTTGCTGCTGTAAACTCACTTCAACTACTAGGAAGCAAGCCATGCAGTGAACTTTAAGAGGTCATCTTAACAAGGATTAACCACTGATATTTTATTTCAAACGTATAGCAAGAAATCTCACTATACTACCGATGTTAAAAATTCTATCTGGGTCTGCAGTTTTGTTGATCTGCCCCCTGTAAGACAATGCTTCCACCAATGGTGGAGAGCACTGACAAAAATGACAGGTCATGGGTTTCTTCATGGCCTGGGGTGCACACAAGAAGAAAGGACAATACATACCAAACAAAGCTGCAGAGCCAGGCTGTCCAGTTAAGTTACATCAGGATGGGGAAATATGTGAATCACTACATCATTCACCATGCACGACTGAGACTTCAATCACTACATCATTCACCATGCACGACAGAGGCTCCAATCACTACATCATTCACCATGCACAACTGAGACTTCAATCACTACATCATTCACCATGCACAACTGAGACTTCAATCACTACATCATTCACCATGCACAACTGAGACTTCAATCACTACATAATTCACCATGCAGGACTGAGACTCCAATCACTACATCATTCACCATGCACAACTGAGACTCCAATCACTACATCATTCACCATGCAGGACTGAGACTCCAATCACTATATAATTTACCATGCACAACTGAGACTCCAATCACTACATCATTCACCATGCACAACTGAGACTTCAATCACTACATCATTCACCATGAAGGACTGAGACTCCAATCACTACATCATTCACCATGCACAACTGAGACTCCAATCACTACATCATTCACCATGCACAACTGAGACTTCAATCACTACATCATTCACCATGCACAACTGAGACTTCAATCACTACATAATTCACCATGCAGGACTGAGACTCCAATCACTACATCATTCACCATGCACAACTGAGACTCCAATCACTACATCATTCACCATGCACAACTGAGACTCCAATCACTACATCATTCACCATGCACAACTGAGACTCCAATCACTACATCATTCACCATGCACAACTGAGACTCCAATCACTACATCATTCACCATGCAGGACTGAGACTCCAGAGAGTTTTGAGGAAATAAGTGAGGTCTTGGTCATATTTTTTAATATGAGTATCAACGAAGAAATAATACACAGGCACTCAAAACTGACATGAGGGGAAAAAATGCGTACTTCGTGTATTTTCACACATGTTTCACCACTCACGGACTACTGCTAGAGGAGGATTTTAAACGTCAAATGGCAGGACAAGATCAGAGACGAGGAAGTCTGGGAAAGAGCAGGACAAAAACTACGAACCAACAAATCCTGTCTAGGAAATAGAGGTGGATTGGCCACACACTGGAAACCTGATGCCAGCAATGACATGGAATCCTCAGGGGAAACAAATATCGTGGAAGATCTAGAAATGTTTGAAGAAGGGGAATTATGACAGTACTCGGAGACAAGGGACACACACGGAAGGCAGAAGAGAATAAATCCAAGAAAAGGGATGACTGGAGAGCCTTTAACCGTGGCCTATGCTCCTAAGAGAGTGAAAGGTGATGATGATGATGATATTTCACAGATGTTTATATTTGCACCCATGTTTCAAAATTACTCTTGCATGAATAGTAACAAGCTAATGAAGAATGACGTACAGGCTGTCACCGAGTACTTCATGAGTCCTGCCAGCTTCCTATCCTCCTCTGTCTCTTCAACCAAATCTATGTTCAGCGATGCTTTTTCTAGAATTGCTCTGTCAGCATCTGCTGCCTCTTTCAGCTGTTTTTTCTCTGCCTGGAACATACGTGACATGATACTACATAACACAATAACGAAAGTTAAAATCGTAAGAGAACAGTAAAAAATTTTTGGACATGCTATGAAAATGGAGGCGGATTGTCCGCATGCTGTGGAAACCAGACACCAGCATAACAAGGTAGGCACCGACACTGAACCCCCTAGGGAAACAGATACCAGGCAAGGTCCTGAACATCTTGGAGAAGGGAAATTATGAAAGTACTCAGAGAGGCAAGGGATATACATGGAGGGAAGCAGAGAACAAATCCAAAACAGGGATGACTGAAGAGACTTTGTACTGGTGTCAGGCAATGATAATGATATAAGAAGATATTCACTGGATATATTAAAATCAGAAAGAAATACTTGGGTGACTGTGACGGGGTGGGGGGGGGGGTGTGAAGATGCAGCATAAAATAGTAGTCAGTGACCTAAAGCTGACTGCTTGTGTCAGGGCTGGCAGAGCCAACCACAACTCTGTCCTACCTCTCTGTTGGTGCCCCTAGACATAGCCTAGCTAACCACTATACTCCCCTTGGCAGTCTTCTTCTTCTACCTCTATCACCCTGGAGCTTCAAGCAGAATATTCCCTGCAGCCAACGCAGTGAAGATGTTGAGGCTGAACTGTGTTAGATCAGGAGCAGGTTATGGCCATCATTTTTTTCAGTCACTGAGTGGAGCTAAAAAGCAGGGGATGTGCAATACTTCTTCAGTCAGACTCCACCACCATGGGAACTATGGCAACTGCAACCCATGACAGTTACCATCTGCTAAAGAAGCATTGTACCCTTCCCTTCTTTTAGCTTCACTTTGGGTCTGAAAAAAAAAAAAGCCATGGTAACCCACTCCCCTTCCAACACAATGCTCGTTCTTCAAAATTTTTATTGTATCTGCTGCAAAGAACATTCTGCATGCAGTTCTGGTGAGACAGAACAACAATAATAATCAAGTTGCAAATATTTAAAAGGGCAAAGTGTCTCGGGAAAAGAAAAGCAGCAAATCTTTTATAAATACCAAGGGCCGCACAAAACAGAGAAGTATGCTTGCCAACTCTATCATAACAGCAGAAAATGTTCTCAACCATTTTATAAAATGTTAAGCCTCACTGCAATTTAACCTTCCCCTTTTGAGTGGCATCATCCAATAAAAATGCAACAATTCAAATGTATCTGCACTCACCCTAAATTTATCCCTGGCCATGCGGTTGAGGATGTAATCATCTTGCATGGACATCCTGCTCTCCTCAATCTCAGTCAAACTCATCACCTTCTCCTTTCCCTTCTGCTGATCATCTGAGCCATGCTCGAGTTTGTACATTGGATCTGTAGCCAGTTTCTTCTGTGTAGCTTTATCTGCACACAGTAAATGTATACTGTAGTGGTTGCATGAAGAAGTGATGAATTTTTATCGTATATTTGTATACTTTTCAAAGAAGTCTTTAAATTTCTAAGAGAAGGAAGATGGCTCACAACTGGTTACTCATCCTTCACAAGTCTGTGAGTCGAGTTATAATCATTCTCTTATTATTTTTTTCTCTAACATCTGAAGTCCTCTGTGTTTTTCAAGGCTAACCATGCAATGCTGTAAATAGACTGGTCATGTGCTCCGAAGAGACCCCAGCAACATTTCTTAACTTCAAATCGCAACCCAAATTATGGTCATCTTATCTTATATCTTATATCCTTCCTGTGCCATTAAATATCACATAGGGCTCGCAAGGTAGTTTGCCAATTTTCCTGTCTTCGGCGAGCCTTTCAACCTCATCAAGGGATTTTGTGCTGTTAATTTGGTCATGTCATGATAAGACATTATTTTTTTATAATGTAAAAAAAGAAGAAAATAAAAAAAAAAAAAACAACTCAAAACCGGGAAAAAAAAACAACAGGATTTTTGTGTAATCCTGCTACTTTATGTTTGGGAACTTAACTCTTTCTGTGCCTTTGGTCATTATAATGACGCTTCCAGTATACCTGCTGCGTGCCAATGGTCATTATAGTGATCATTGGTTTGTTTCAATAAAACAACCAGTGTAACATTTAGATTGTACATATTTCGTCCGCGATTCCGGTGACACTTTTCAAAATGGTGAAAGAGTGCCTAGTTACGAGCGATTCCAACCGAGAAAAAGGAAGAGAAAGACCGAAATTTTTCAATTTTTGATGATGTAGATAGGGGTATGGACATGGCCTGTGACCACCCCACTGCTCTTGAATGTATCCCAAGTAGATCTAGACATATTTAGACAACTGGAGAAGTAGTTAGGAGTTATTTCAGACATTAATTTAGCGAGAATGCAACATAGAATCAGAATATGAGATCGACAAGTAGATCTACACAACTCAGATGGTAAGTAGTGCATATCTAGACCTAGCCGATGGTTAGCTGGGCACAATCAGTGTGTAAAAACATAACATTACTTCTTTTTTCCTAAAACACTCTGCATTTATGAAATTTTCATTCATTTAGTTATACTTTGAAACATAATAAATATACGGAAGTACATGGAAATACTGTTTTCCATTCCATTTTATAACTATATCCCCTAACATATCAAGACCCGCGCTTTTACTCTGGCACCCAACTACACGTCTGTGTTTTCATCCTGTGGCACGGAAAGAGTTAAAATAACAATTATGCTAACAACTATTCACTGAATAAGCTTCTGGAACAACTTGTTCATTGGCCACTGGGTCCCACCTCTGTTCTTTTCTCTGAGCTCCAGACAAGATGACATAGTCATGATTCTGTTGTTTCAGCACAAATAAACACAGCAACATTTAAATACTGTGACAGATCTCACTTTTCTGGCTGTGTATCTCTAACAGGCCAGACAATGGAAGCATAAATCTAACGAGGACCAAGCCACTGCTGAGAGCAGAACCTTCACATATCAAAAAAATTATCAAGCCCAATAACTCTGATATCATTAATCCTGTGTTTAGTGCTTCCATGAATCAAGACAAAAATTTTCTGGTTATAAGACATAAATGTGCGCTTCCCAATTATCCCTTGATTTGTGTTCTCATCACGAAAACAGCCATACGATGGACACCCGAAGGAAAAAGAAAGTGAGGATGACCAAAAGCTGCCCGGTGGAGAAATGTCAAAGCGGAAATGAGTAGCACGCAGCACAGCTTGGGCATGGTACAAAAGCTGTCTGCAGAACGTAAGAGGTGGAGAGACTTTGTTGCTGCCCTGCAATACACCACAGGGCATACTGGGCAGTGACTGCTTAGCTAATCACCAACAAACGACATGGATGGATGGATGGGACTATACAACACTTTAAATTTCAAATGAGTCCGTAAATTGAGTAATCTTTTCTTAAATTTTAAAGTAATATCAAATCCATGTGCACCAGTCACAATATGTTGCACGGATAAACCTCATTAGTTGCTGCAATGTACTGTGGATTCTATACAAAAATTTCATAAAACACATAAACAAAAATTTCATGAAACACATATACAAAAATTATTGAGAAATTTTTCTGTTTAGAAAAGATGATATAAATCCTGATGTACTTTGAAAGTGTGTTTTGACAATGCTTCACTGGTGTTTCGTTGAGATAAATCATTAAAGATGAAACTACTTTTATAACTTGCTGGAACAGTTCATTATAAAATGAAACTTCTTCTTCATACGTATTGTCTTCTGTCTATATCTGCAGTCCTGTTTCTTGAATAAATTTCACTGTTTTTTGTAATTCATGTATGGAACTGTAGAGCTTATCCTCTCTGGTGGTTTCACTGGGCCAGTAATTACTTCTCAGTGTCTCATAGTTGGTGCAGTTTTGGAGGATATGTTCCACAGTTTGGGGCACCTGGGCACATGTACATAGATTAGTAGTACCAACCTTAAACTTTGTATACATGACTTCGTAGTCGGCTGTGTCCTGTTCAGAGACAGAAAATGGTGACTTGTTCCTGTCTGTTTAGCATGTGATAGTCATCATGTGGTGGTGTTTGTAGCTTCCTGTAGGTTTTTAATCATCCTTTTCTTCTGATTATAGGTGATTGGTATGTCTGGTTGCTCCATTTCAGTGCCCCCTTTGGCCAGACAGTCGACTTTCTCATTGCCCGGTATCTCACAGTGGGAGGGAATCCACTGCAAGGTACCTCTGTGTTGTAAGCCATTTTTTTTTACAAGGCATCCTTAAGGTCTGGTAGTTTGTTGCGCTGAAGAGCTTCTAGTACTGATCTTGCATCTGTGAGAATTACTACGGAACATGTATCAATTCTGGAGTCTGATAGTTTTTCAACCGCAGCAATAATTGCCCTAACTTCTGCATCATAGTTGTTGCAGTATTTTCCAGTGGGTATGGAAATCTTGTCAGTGGTGTTGTTTGGATATTCAATATACGCTCCTGCCCCTCCATTCTTTATGGCATTATGTGCAGATCCATCTGTATACACACGTATCCAGGTGTCACATGGATATCTGTCATCTAGCACACTGTGCGGCTGTTGATCTTACAAGATTGCTTTGCATCTTACCATTCTGCACACCTTTCACATGGTGTATGCTCTGGTACAGATGATAATGGAGTGACTACAGTTGGAAGATCTGGTATCAGCTTACACATATGCTTGGCTTGATGAACGAAGCTGCTTCTTTTAAGCCGTCTTAGTACCAAGTTACTGAATCTCTCCTTCAGGGGATGGCTTACAGAGACCTTGTGTCTCTACGTTCTTTTAGCGCTTGAACGCCAACTATTTTCTGCATTTTTACTACTGGCGTGGACCTCATGGCACCTGTGATAATCCATAGTGACTGATTTTGTACCTTGTCTAGATTATGCAGCATAGTGTCTGATGCTGTGCACCAAGCTGCTGAGCCATATTCTAAATGTGGTAGAATACTTTGCTGATATACATTCTTGAGGATTCTTTCACTAGCTCCCCATATAAAATGAAATAAAACTGTACAAAGTAACTATGTTATGTGTAGTAACAACTTCATTATCTTACAGTCAGGAGTTGAGATGATGCTGTTATGAGAGTTTTTCAAATAAAAGATCCTATCCCATCTAAAGTAAATGCACTAGGCAACATGATACTAAGGTACTGAAACTAAACATAATGCACCAGGTAATGAGCTAATGTGGTAATGCAGTTAAACACAGTGCACCAAGTAAAAAGCTACTGTAATGTTGCAGTCTAAGCAATGAGACTATGACTGATGTGTTCCCAGCATAGTGGCCGACCTGGCGAGAAACCTGCTTCTGGAACATTTACCCCATCACTGGCTACAACAAACATGTAATTCACACACACCCAAAGACCCCTCAAAACTATTCTTAAGTTATGTATCTAGAAACTAACACTCCCAGCATCAGAATAACTTCAAAAAGAAAGACAAACTATCTAGAAATTAACACTCCTAGCATCAGAATCCTTGACACAGTGCTGGAGGACCTTGACTTTGCGGACGACATTTGTCTATTATCAAGCAGTCACAAAGATATGCAAGATAAAATAAACAAGCTAACTCAGAATGCAAACAACATAGGACTAAAGATCAACGTAGGAAAGACAAAGTTAATGAAGCAAAATGTGAACAACAGAAATGTACTCAGAGTAGATAACAAGTTAGTGGAGGAGGTCAACGAATTTGTATACCTTGGCAGCAGAGTAGTAGAAAATGGAGACAGCACAGAGGACATCAACAGCAGACTTACTAGAGCAAACCAGCTTTTGCAATGCTGCAGAATATATGGAAATCAAAAAAACTAAGCATAAATATGAAAATCAGGATATTTAAGAGTAATGTTCTAAGTGTACTACTCTATGGAAGTGAATGCTGGAAAATCACCAAAACCATAGAAAACAAGTTGAATTCTTTCCAGACTAAATGTTTACGAAGAATTAGAAAAATATTTTGGCCAAACACCATAAGAAATAACATCTTATTAGCAGAAATGCAGATGAAACCACTGACAACAATTATTGAGGAAAGACGCTGGCGATGGTTGGGACATGTGCTCCGAATGACTGACAACTCACTACCAAAAATAGCACTAAGATGGACACCACAGGGGAGCAGAAGTAAGGGTAGACCAAAAGAGACATGGAGAAGAACAACAGAAAGGATGTTGAGCAATAGAGGGCTCACCTGGGCAAGAGCAGAAAAAAAGGCGAAGGACAGGCATTTATGGAAACCCTTGCGGAAGCCCCATGTGCCCTGGGCAGTTAAGGTTCAGAGAGAGAGAGAGAGAGCATCAGAATAACTTCACAAAGAAAGACAAACTATCTAGAAATTAACACTACAAGCATCAGAATAACTTCACAGAGAAGGACAAACTATATAGAAATTAACACTCCTAGCATCAGAATAACTTCACAAATAAAGACAAACTACAGTACTGCAAAAACTCACCCTCTGGAACAACTTGTTCATTGGCCACTGGGTCCCACCTCTGTTCTTTTCTCCGAGCTCCAGACAGGATGACATAGTCATGATTCTGTTGTTTCAGCACAAAAAAACACAGCAACATTTAAATACTGTAACAGAACCTCTTATGTAAAAAGTAGGTTACATCAACACTAATTAACACTATTAAGACTAAATGGGTCCTCTCCTCCAGGTGCAGAAGGTAAGTCTGACTGAAATGTGCATTATGACAAACAATTCTTTACTTGTAAGCATTTATTGCTACTAAGACTGGTGTCTTCTTTCTTTTACTCTATACATAAAGAAAGATGAAAACATAAGAAAAAGAATGTTAACCAGACATAAAAATGTAATCCTGGACTGTAATTGACATAAGGGCATTACATCCCTGTCAGAGATGTAGCCATAATTACCCAAGCTAAAGAAAACAAACAAACAAACAAAATGACAGATTACAAAAAAAAAAAAAAAAGAAAAAACATCCATGCTGCAGAACAGCCAAGCTAAAACAAATGGCCAACACAACACTGAAGTGGTACTGAGAATAAAAATGGCTGTGTATCTCTAACAGGCCAGACACTAGCAGCATATATCTACTGAGGAACAAGCCATTGCCAAGAGCAGAACCTTCACATATCAAAAACAATTATCAAGCCCAATAACTCTGACATCATTAATCCTGTGTTTAGTGCTTTCATGAATCAAGAAAAAAATTTTCCTGGTTATAAGACATAAATGTGCACTTCCTAATGATCCCTTGATTTGTGTTCACATAGACAGTTCTGGAGTAAATGCAACTGAAAATAATGCCACATGAATCTTTCCGGTACTAGACAAACCTAGAGGTCTTGTAAACACAAAGAGCTACCATTTACTATAAATTCTTTGTCATCCTATAAAAGCTGAAACAAAAGACTTGAAAACTTAAAATCACAAGGAAAAAAAAAATCTTGAATGACCTGATTAACAAAAAATTGCATCAAATATGAGGTCTGTTAAAAAAAAAAAATTGTGACAACAGCCAGCACTGCAAGCATATTTAGAGATAAATGTAAGTGCACCTGGTCTTGCTTGGCAGAATTTATAGATGATATTCCCTGCTATATCAAGCTTCAAGCCAAACTTTATGAAGTCACTCATATGCATTATAAATAAGCACATATTTTAACAATCACATTGCTATGTTTTTAGTTTAAAAACAATATACTGCATAACTAATAAAATCAAATAAATAAGCAATCCTATCAGACACTAGATCTCGATTTGAAGTAGACAGACAGGAATTTATCAATTCCAAATAAACCCATGCTCACCTTCGGATCCGTCTGTATTTCAAAGTAATTGTCACAGAGATGACACTTCATCCGAAACTTGTAAATTGGGGTAGTGTAGTAATTTCCAACCTTAGATTTCTCAGCATTGTAGCGAACACCCATGCCAATGTGGTTACCACAGCCCCCACACCAAATATTGTATGGCAGCTCAAACCTGAAGAACACAGTCAAAGTCATGTGCATGAATCACTTTCACTAAAACAAGCTGCCTTCAAAACTTCATTTATTCCATTTTCTTGTTCCACCTAAATTTGCACGATATGAGCTTCTTGGATAGAAAAATAACACAAAAATGCACTATTATGGGTTATTCCTTGTATTCATGATTATGTGCCCAGACACAGCTTTCATACATGCAAGAAACTACTATGGAAAGTGGAACTGGCAATCAACTTACCATAACATCAGAATTATATCTATTACTTTTTTAAACCCTTTATCTTACAAGAGTAAACATTACCTGGAAAATTCACAGGGATTTGGATCTTTTTGCACTGATGGCAGAGTCTGTCCTTTCCATCCTATGGTATCTCCTGTAATTCTGGCATATTTCCGATGTACAGACCTCACTTTTCATAAAAATCTTGAGTCACAAACGGGTTAATACACAGGGGCACAGCATTTGCTACCATAACAGTTGTCAAAAGGAAGAAGGAAATGCATCTTGAATTACCATTATCGCACTCTGGGCATACCCATACATGCTCTGTTCTGTTTCAGAAACCACAGAAGAATATGTACGCTAACTGTGTCAGTCAGCTGCTGGTTCTGGCAACCTCAGATTCTACCAGGTCTTCCTTCCCCATTCCTCACACATCTATCCTTCAACCTCTGTAGATATATACTATCAAAACATATCCTTTCCTCTTCCTGTCCCAGTTCCTCGGCCACCGACTTCAGCACATCCATCCTGTCCACACAAATCATAGTGCTGCAATAGCATTACGAATAACACAACTAGCTACTTCACTGCCTCTCCCTCCCACGTGTCTTGGTTAATATATCCACGTCATCCTGGTGACACTGGATTTCCCCAAGAGCTGAACCCATTCCTACAATGGAAACCCCTCTCTATCCTGTGACGTATGCTCTGAGAGTCCATCACCACCACACTATGCATCTGTTTCAAAGCCTTCTTCTAAAACAAGACAGATGTTCCATCATGGCATTTCAAGAACCAGTAGTTTCTCTTCTGTTCATATGCAGAGAAAAACAATCCATCACAACTGTATGATTTTTCATAATGATCTAAGCATGCTCAAATGTGGTTATACTATTTACACTTGTATGTTAAACTATAGGGCATCCCAAAAGTCTCATTACATATTACAGGAAAGCATTCAAAATGAAGTACAATTATGTGTATGACACCAAATGTGTTAACACAAGTGCACTATGAGGGGCACATTTAGTGTTCTAGGTGACTGATAAGTTCTTGGCATAAGGTACAAATACTTGAAAAACACAGCTGACGTTAGATGTATTTGTAGATCAGGTTAATGTAAGATTAAACACCAGGTTTCAAGAAATTAACTGCAACCAATTATTTTTTTACAGGTTACTGAAGTGGTAAGGGGTGGCTAAAACTGAGAAAATGGATATAATTTCTCATCAAGCAGTCATTCGCTACCTCTGCATCAAGGGCTTATCATCGAAGGAGATCCATGAGGATATGGTGGAGAGTCTAGGGGAGAGTGCACCTTCTTACAGAATAGAGAAGAAATGAGCAGCTCAATTCAAACACGGAAGGGAGAGTCTGGAAGATGATCCCCATCCAGAAAGACCAAGAACAGTAACCACCGATGAAATCACCGGCAGAATCCATGACGTGATAATGGAGGATCGACAACTAACTGAGCAGCACATTGCTACTAAGTTGGATATCTCCCAGGAATGTGTTCATGCCATTATTCACAATGATCTTCAAATGACAAAGGTCTCTGCTCGATGGGTCCTGAAACTTCTTGGAGCTGATCACAAACAACAGCGTCTCAACATGTCAAGAGATAATCTTGGTCATTTTTCTGCAGATCTTGAAAAGTTTCTACAGCAATTTGTGATTATGTATGAGACTTGGGTTCATCATTTTCAACCAGAAACCAAAGAACAGTCAAAGCAGTGGAAACATCATGGATCCCCACCTCCAAAACAAGCGAGGATGGTTCTGTCTGCAGGCAAAGTGATGGCTTCCATCTTTTGGGATTCATAAGGCGTGCTATTGGTAGACTATCTTCAAAAGGGCAGAACGGTCACTGGGGCCTATTATGCTAATCTTGTGAAGCAACTGTGGGTCACAATGAAGGAAAAGTGTCGAGGGAAATTGACGAGAGGAGTCATCTTTCAGCAAGACAATGGTCCAGTTCACAAGTCGGCGATGGCAATGGCTGCCATTCATGAATACGGCTTCCATCTTCTTGAACATCCTCCTTATTCTCTAGATTTGGCCCCTTCAGACTATTACCTGTTTACCAAACTCAAAAAGGAGCTCAGTGGTCGAAAATCTGCTTCAGATGATGACGTCATTCATGCTGTATACCACTTTCTACTGGCACAGGATGCTGACTTTTCAAAGAAGGGATCGCTGGACTAAGTGCATAAACTTGCAAGGGGACTATGTTGAGAAATAACCCAAAAAAGTTGTCCACAAATTATCTGTTGTACCTTATGCCGAGAACTTATCAATCACCCCTCGTATATGTGTTTAGCAAGAAATGAGAATCATATAGAGAATGTTCTGTAACCAAGAAATAATTTTATTAAAAATGTTAAATTTCCATTTTTTTTTTTTTTTTGGTAGGGGGAATACCTTGTATATCCTGATGACTGCCATTTTGTATTTTTCAATATATTATTATTCTCATCAAGACTGTCCCATGCATGCTCTCAGACTAAGCATGGGTTCAAACTATTCTTTTTAACAAGCCAGGGGAGTCAACAAAACATTTTGATTCAGAAATACAAAGTACATCATACTTTCCAAGAATCTGTAAAATTTTCAATCATATTCATTTCTTTGTTTAGCACATCATGTATAAAATCATTTACCTGATCACAAGAATTCCTTGGCTTAGCTTCCTTGCTCTGTCTCTCAGAGGATGCTGGCCTACTCGTTTGTTCACGGAACCTTTTCTCGGATCCCAGTCCGGAGGATAATACTTGTTCACTGCCTTTCTCTCAGCCTTGAATATTTAGAAGCATTCATAACATAAGCATGGAAACAACAGTAGTCATAGAGCATAACAGGAAGCAAAGCCGGCCGACTGCGACAGTGTGACAGCACAGGCTATCAGGGTTGACAAACCAGAGCTGGTGAAGACTACGTCCTACCTCCTCCTTGTAACAGGCTTAGCCTGGCTGGTTCATTGTGACTATGAAGGCAGAATGTGTAGTGCTACTGCGTGTGTGATGTTTCCTCTTGTGTGGCTGTAACTAATGAGTGTGTCGTGGCAGAATATAACTGGTATCATTCACTCTCACAGAGTCCATGCACAACAGAAGAATAACAGACAAGATCAAACCCTGAGATGAGTGTCCGCAGTCAGAACCCAGGCAAACTCATCTACAGTGACAGTCGTCGCCATACGTGTAGCAAGAACAGACATAAGCCCTTGGCTAACAAATAACATAATGATTAATGCAGCACTGGATGATGGATGGTTGAAGGACGATTTGGTCGTACCATGAAATGATTCAAATTAATCAGCTTTACTCAGCAATTCACCCATAATACATCAAATACAATGCAGATCATGGGAATCTCTCCAAGAAAACATGATCTTCAACTTCAAGAACATGACAAACGTTCTATCTTCTGTTACAAACCGCAACCTTCCTGATCTCCATGACCCTTAACTCCCCTTCTTCTCCTCTTGTTCTGCTCTGGCCTCTACTCACACATAACCCAGGAGTATTTCAGCTTTCCTGTTCTCATGCGCTAATGGACTGTGCAGGAGTCCTGGCTCATGTGAGTTGCTTATTACAGCCAGATGTACAGAAATATATATGGGTGGGTATAGTAAGAACCCATGGGTAAGCAACCATCTCAAAACACTGTTACATGATTACCATGCTGGTCTGCTGAAACACTGGCTATTTTTGATCCACACCAGGTGTTGAGGCTAGCCACAGTAATGTGCCCCCACTTTGACAACGTGTTTCAATACTTCCATTATGCCAGTTGCTTAAGACACCCTTCTCATAGTTTCAGGGAGATGTAATAACAACAACATGATGTAACACAACATGTGCAATATTTACATCTGATCATGCTAACTGCAGCAATCCAAGAGTACAAACAAGGAGAATGAATGCAAAAATTATGATTCAAGAGAAACAGAATCAACATCAACAATTCTACAGGCAGAATAATGCCACTTCAGAAGCATTTATGACAGTTTGTGTGAAAAGTTAAAAGAACAACACTCTGAAAAAGCACGTCTCATCACAATGACTGCAAAAGGCAACTTGAGATCTGACACGGCAAGACAACAACTATCATTAGGTGCCTGAATGGTCAGTGCACCAGTCTCTTATGGAAAAGTTCATTGGTTTGAATCTGGCCACAGGTGCCCAACTGTAGAAAATGGTACCTGGCTTTTTCTGATAGCTGTGGTGCTGACCATGTCACTCTATGGTGTGCCAACAGGTCAAAGAAAATATGGACACATCCCCTAGGTATCTCCATGGCATAACAGGGTGACCTTTATCTTTTATCTTATTTATCTTATAAGGCTGGAATGTTGTCATATTTCTTTATTTAACTGGGTCTCTAGTGGGTTTGGGGGTGTGGGGAGAGTGGATAGAATGAGAGAGGAGAGTGAGAAAGAGAGAGAGGATAGTGAGAAAGAGAAAGAGGAGAGTGTGAAAGAGAGAAAGGATAGTGAGAAAGAGAGAGAGGAGAGTGAGAAAGAGAGAGGAGAGTGAGAAAGAGAGAGAGGAGAGTGAGAAAGAGAGAGAGAGAGGATAGTGAGAAAGAGAGAGAGGAGAGTGAGAAAGAGAGAGGACAGAAACAAGCACAAATTTGTGTTGATGTGTCATATGCTTCTCTCACATAGATTCTGTAAGACTTCCTTGTTTTCTTCATTTTTTTCTGTGTGAATGCAAACTTATCTCTCAATTTTTAAATTATTAAACAATGAGTCTTCACTTTTTGCAAAAAAATAAGGTAACTTTTATAAAACAAGCAGTTCAACAACTTCCATCAGATTTTCACTACAGATTATCCTGGCTACAAAATTAATAATCCACAAATATTACAAATAGTAAACTAGGATTAAAAGTTCAACATGGACTGAACCAAAATGTGAATAGCAGTAATGTACTGAGAGTAAACAACAAGTTAATAGAGGATGTCAAGGAGTTTGTATATCTTGGCAATATAATATTAGAAGATGGAGACAACACATATCCACAACAGGCTAACTAGACCTTTGCAATCCTGCAGAATATAAGAAAATCCAAAAACACTAAGCATGAAAATGAATATCAGGATATCAAAGAGTAATGTCCTAAGTGAATGCTGGAAAATCACCAAAACTATAGAAAACAAGCTGAATTCTTTCCAGACTAAATGTTTATGAAAGATTAGAAGAATATTTTGGCCAAACACTGTAAAGAAATAAACCCTGTTGGCAGAAATGCAAATGAAGTCGTCACAGCAAATTATTGAGGAAAGACGTCAGTGATTGTTGGGACATGTGCTTTGGATGACTGACAACTCACTGCTGAAAACAGCACCGAGATGGACACCACAGGGGAACAGGAGTAAGGTTGGACCAAAGAAGACATGGAGAAGAACAACAGAGAGTATGCTGAGCAACAGAGGTCTCACCTGGAAAGAGCAGAAAAAAAGTGAAGGACAGGCACTTAAAAAAAGAGGTATTTCTTTAGCACTCTTCTTTCATCTCATGTCAATTAGTACTTGCTCTTTTCCACAAGGATTATGTCACTTATTATTTGGATTTATATCTTTGGCGTCTGGGTAAAGCTGGGGCGACCATCCCCAACCCAGCGCGTCACAGGTGGCGGATGGTGAAAGTCCTCCAGATATGGAGGATCCCTGTGAATAAGGAGTTATCCAAATAAGCAGGCGCGGACCAACTGGCGGTAGACTCAGAGAGCGAGGTGGGGTAGTAGGTGGCTCTACTACTCCTATAAAGTGCCTCAGGTGCTCAGTGAAGGGAATACCAGGCGGGTCAGAGGCGCCTTAAAACCTCTTGCTCCCGCTGCCTTGCGGGTAGGACAGGGAGTCCAAAGGCTAGCGGAGAGTCCGTACACAAACCGACAGAAGGCCACGGGAAACCACTGTTGTAATTCCCAAGAATAATTATGCTTAAACAGAATAATCGATTCATCATGAACGACGTTAATGGATGTTCCTCTGGAACAGCCTCGTCCGGTAGGGCAGCTCACGAGCCACAGGTGAGGCCAGATCGTCATCAAGCTACTGGTGGCAAAACTAACAAGTTCAAAATAGCAACATGGAATGTTAGAACTTTATTCCAGGCTGGAAAATTAGAAAATGTAAAGATGGAAATGGAAAGGATGAAGATCAATATATTAGGAATGAGTGAAGTTAGATGGACAGGTGCAGGGAAGATAAACTCAGATAAATATACAATAATATATTCAGGAAGTGAGAAACATGAACGAGGAGTAGGAATTATATTTGATGAACAAACGGCAAGGACAATTGTAGGATATTTGAACATCTCGGACCAAGTCCTGCTAGCCCAACTGAAAGGACAACCAATAAACATAAATATTATACAAGTGTACGCTCCAACATCTGAAAGCTCTGAAGAAGATTTACAGCTATTTTACAATGACATAGAGACAGCACTAAAACACACAAAGTCACATGAAGTTACCATAGTCATGGGAGATTTTAATGCCAAAGTTGGTAAAGGAAGAACTTCAGACATCATTGGTGACTATGGACTGGGGGAGAGGAATGACAGAGGTTATAAATTAATTGAATGGGCAAGAATACACAGCATGGTTGTAGGAAACACCTGGTTTAAACAACATCCTCGAAGACTGGCAACGTGGTGCAGTCCAGACAAAAAGACTTTTAACCAGATAGACTATATATTAATCAACAAACGATTCCGCAATGCATTACTGACAACAAAAACCATGCCAGGAGCTGACTGCAATAGTGACCATGATCCACTCTGTGCAAAAGTTAGAATAAAACTAAAGAAAGCAGGCAGAAAAGTGAGAAACATCAAACTGAATACAGAACTTCTTAAAAATGACCAAGAACTGCGAGAACAATACAAAGTTATTATAACAAATAGATACAATGCAATAGCAAAGATAAATAGTATAGATGAACAATGGGAAATGTTAAGAGATTCTATCCACCAAACTGTTAAGGAGATAATACCACCAAAAAAAAGAAGCCCTTAAAAATAAATGGATGACAGACAACATCTTAGGACTGATGGACAAGAGGAGGAGGAGTAAAAATAACGAGAAAAAATATAACAAGATAAATAAAGAAATAAGACGCAAATGCAGAGAAGCAAAAGAAGTGTGGTTAAATGAGCAGTGCAGACAGATAGAGGACTCTCATATTAAAGACAGCAAAAACATGCACAAACGAATTAATGAAATCACAGGCAGGAAAACAAAATATACCACAGGATGCCTGAAATCGAAAGAAGGTAAAATGTTAATGGGAAAAGAAGACATTGTGGACAGAGTATATCGGTGAGCTGTAGGAGAAAAGACCAGAATTAACACCAGATACTGAAAACTGTGAGGGACCACCAATACTTGAAGATGAAATCATAGATGCCATCAAACACATGAAGAAAGGAAAAGCGACTGGGCCTGATAATATAACAATAGAAGAAATAGAGGCACTAGAGGAGACAGGAATAAAAATAATAACCAAGTTACTGAATGACATTTACAACAGTGGTTATATTCCCAGTGACCTGATTAAATCCACGTTTATAGCACTACCAAAGAAACCAGGTGCAAAGGAATGTGACGACCACCGGACTATCAGCCTCTCATGTCACATAACGAAGCTACTTCTGAGAATAATTATGAGAAGAACAAGGAAAAAGATAAAAATGGAAATAACAGATGAACAGTTTGGATTTGTTGAAGGAAAGGGAACACACAATGCCATTTATGCTTTATGAACACTAACAGAAAGAGCTTTAGAAGTACAGAAAGATCTCTACTTATGCTTCATTGATTACACCAAGGCATTTGACAAGGTGAAACATAATGAAATTATTAAAATGCTTGAAGACATCAATATAG
Source organism: Achatina immaculata (assembly GCA_009760885.1). NCBI lineage: Eukaryota > Metazoa > Mollusca > Gastropoda > Stylommatophora > Achatinidae > Lissachatina > Lissachatina immaculata. Next base: position 49,739,900 of record CM019720.1, on the reverse strand, counting down.
ACGGCAAAGACCTGAGGATTGTAAAACATCTATACTGGCAGCAAGAAGCAGCAGTTCGAGTTGAAAATAGAATTGGAAAACATCAACCTATAAAACAAGGGGTGCGACAAGGATGTGTACTATCCCCAGACCTTTTTTCTCTGTATAGCGAGAATACTCTAAGAACAATCATCACAGAACCAGGCATAAAAATTGGAGGATACAATATTAACAACCTTCGGTATGCTGACGACACAGTACTGATAGCTGAGAACCAACAAGACCTGCAAAATCTCTTGGATAAAGTTGCCAAAGAAAGTGAACAGAAAGGCCTTACTTTGAACATCAAAAAGACAGAGACTATGGTTATATCTAAGAAACAGAATCCACCAGCATGCAGTATTAAATTAAACGGAACTGTTCTAAAGCAGGTGCAGAAATTCAAATACCTTGGAGCAGTAATAACTTCAGATGGGAAATGCAGAACACAAATTAGGAACAGAATAGGCCAAGCAAAGACTGCATTTCAGAGAATGAGAAACATATTGACCAACACATCCTTATCAATGAATGTTAGAAAACGAGTACTAAAATGCTATATTGAACCTATCTTGTTATATGGAAGTGAATCATGGACAATAGGCAAGTCTGCACAAAAATCATTGGAAGCAGCAGAACTGTGGTTTATTAGAAGAATGTTGCGAATCCCCTAGACAGCAAAAATAACCAATGAAGAATGTAGGAGAAGAGCTGGAGAGACAAAAAACCTTGTCAAAAAGATAAGAGAGAGACAATGTACTTTCATAGGACATGCAATGAGAAGAGGGGGCATTGAAAATATTATAACAACAGGAAAAATAGAAGGAAGAAGATCAAGAGGAAGACCAAGAGAAATGATACTGGACAGTCTGACGGGATGGTGTGAGAGGAGATCACCAACTGAGCTGATGGCATGCATGAAGGATCGGATACTCTGGAAAAGCATAATAGCCAACGCCAGTCGGCACGGCACATGATGATGATGATGATCTTTGGCGTATTTATTTTTCTTCTGCGTTCATTATCTTCAGCGATCCAGACAATGCGATGGGTCGTCTCTATAAATTACATCGTCAGCAAGATGTCCTTTTGTGTATTCCTCAACTTTTCCATAGCTTACATTCTGTCATATGGTCAGACTTAAACTCCTTTGTTCCCGCAGAGTGTACAGATTTGCAAGAGATAAATTTGGCATTTACTGTGAGTTCTTTTTATTTGTTTTTTGTGTAAAACTTTTCCTGTCGTATCTACTCAAAGTGTACGCTCGTTCAGAACTGCATACAAGGTGGTGATTCAGTTTACCCAAAGAAGCAAAAATGACATAACATGATGACACCAACAATTATATCTAGCAGGAATAATTGAAGATGATGACCCGTCTGAGTAAACAAATATTTGTCTTAATGCTTACCATTGTCTTTTATTTACTTATCAAACGAACGAGAATCGTAAAATGTATTGATGTCGTTGCTAATTCCTAATGTTTACTTCTTAATTTCACAACTGTGAGATTTAGCAAGGGACATAACCAACATATACAGGTCTATATAATTTAAAAATGCGGATTTGTCTAAAATTTCGTTTGCCATCTAAGAAATATATATATATATATATATATATATATATATATATATAATATATATATATATATATATATATATATATACTAGCTGATTACCCGGCGTTGCTCGGGAATTTATTAATTATTAATACTGCGGAGTGGATTTTCTATCGCCATGTTTCTCCCACGGACAACCTTATGTTGCTTGCTTAAGGGTGGGTTCACCCAAGAAATTATTTATTCTTGCTCCTGGAGGTGAAACTAAAAATGTTGTATATAATCAAGTTTTTAGTTAAATTAATATTATAGTGAATTTGTAAAAGACTTTACTCTATAATGGGTAGACTGCCCCTGTGACCTGTTGATCGTGATCGAGAATGCAAGTCTCACTGGAAATTGCAATCTCTTAAAAAGAGAGATCCGTCGAAATGAGTGGTATCCGTGGGATAAAAACTGCTTCACCCTCTCCCTGTCCTGTTAAGATGGTCGCTTCAACTACATTGCCCAGCATCCTCTTTACATACAGCCTTGTGCCGTTGCAAAGTTTTGGCTGGTCGAGGTTCCGTAGTAAAATAACTGGAGATCCCACCCTAATTTTCACCCCCTCTCACCCCCATGCCTATAGGAGCTGAACTTGGACGTAAACGGCATCGGGAGTGTCACTATTCATTTCAACGACCCCGAAAACTATGGAATCAACACTAATATCGATCGTTTTCGATTACTTTTACATGTCACCCCCATCCACCCTTTCTCACCCCTCCTCTCCTCCCCTCCCCCCCCCCCCCAATGTCGATGGAGTCTGAACTTGGACGTAAACGGCATCGGGAGTGTCACTATTCATCTCAGTGACCCCGAAAACTATGGAATCAACCACTAATATCTGTCGTTTTCGATTACTTTTACATGTCACCGTAATCCCATCCCCTCTCAAATCCCCCCCCCCCCCAAGCCCGATGGGGGCTGACTAAGAGACTATCAAAATTATTTGGACTTGCCATCATCATCATCATCATCATCATCGCCGACTTTCACTCCCCCGAGAGCATAGGCCACGGATAAAGGCTCTCCAGTCATCCCTGTTCTTGGAATTATTTTCTGCTTCATTTCATGTCTTGTCATTCTTGTCTTTCATTCCCTTGTCTCTGAACACTGTCATAATTTCTCTTCCCCATGTTACTCTAGGTTTTCCTGGTTTGTTTTTTTTTTTGTCAATGCCTGTCTTGCTATGCTGGTGTAGGGTTTTCTCAGAGTTTGACCAATCCAGTATATACGAATATCCTTGTTTCTGTAACACTCCAGTTTTTTTTTAACAGGAAACAGGTCGTTGGCCTATCCCCCAACTTTCTTAGTTGCCTCTTAGGACATACGTGGAAGGTGGCAGTGGTCCTATTCTTTTCTCCCCAGACTTAGATCTGGGCCCTGGTATTGACACGGGACTTGCTATGGGAAACTACAAATTCTCCTCTTAGACCATCACCGCTCTATTTCATGATTATCTCCCTTAGACCAATCTTTTTTCCTTCTTGACTTTAGTGAATAATATCTTTTTTTCCCCCCCCCCCCCCCCCCCCCCCGGTTGTCTTACCCCCACAGTATTTTTTCCAGATTGTAAGTCATATGTGTACCAAGTTTGGTTGAAACTGCTCCAGGCGTTGCAGAGTTATGCTGGAACATACACACACACACAATATATATATCTCATATATATATATATATATCCTTTTCTTATCCCCAATCACATGAAGTGAGTAGTCTTCCCCCTCCATTAAAAAAAAAAAAATGTCGCACGTTCTTTACTACTGTTATGAAGCCAGTAGTCTGTGCTCTTACCTTCGGTTCAATGTCATGTAATGGTATTACGTTTTCTGTCTCGTTACATGTAAGTGCTATATTATCCATCCTTGTTTTTGGACAATCACTGCTCTATACGCCTTGTTTACCAGCTGGAAGATTCTGTTTACAATTATTAGGATCTGCAGCCATCTGATAGTACCCCGTCTAAGTAACCCATTCCCAGTACTCAAAATCTTCCTACACACCTCGTTTTGTGAAAATACTGAATGTGCATTTTGAACGTGTGTGGATAAAACAGAGATGTGGTCCCTGAAATGAATGTTGAGAATCCCATGGGGAGCCAAAATAACTAAAGAGCAGTGTTTGAGACAAGCTAATGGCAAAGATGATGCAATCATCATTCTTGGGGCATGTGATGAGAAAAGAGAAACTGAAACAGAAACACCAAAACAACTCTGCCAGATACCAACAAATTTGGGATATAGAAAAAGCTCCAGGGGAGTGGAAAACTGGCCTTATAGTAAAACTACCAAAGAAAGTTGACCTCAGAGATTGCGGGAACTGCAGAAGCATTATCCTCCCTCCTGCCACTCACTAGTAAAGTATTTTGCAGATAATCATCAACCACATATTTGTACTTAAATATTAGAGCAGGCAAATGAGTGGCATAGCACAACATATGCATTGTTTAAAGATTTTGAGAAAGCCTTTGACAGTGTAAATAGAGATGTACTGTGGAAAATCCTAAGATGGCATGGCATCCCCCATAAGATAGTTAATGTAATCAAAGCCCTATACGAGGGTTTTCAGTGCAAAGTGACCTGTGGAGAACATACCCCCACCAGCTTTAGGGTACAAACAGGAGTGAAGCAGTGATGTGTACTATCACCAACATTATTTATCTTGACAGTAGACTGGTTAATGAAGGAGGAAGCATCAGACAAACGCAGAGGATTACAATGGACCCTTGACACAGTGCTGGAGGACCTTGACTTTGCGCATGACAGTTGTCTACTATCAAGCAGCCACAAAGATATGCAAGATAAAATAAACAAAGATAAAATAAACAAGCTAACTCACAATGCAAACAACATAGGACTAAAGATTCATGTAAGAAAGACAAAGTTAATGAAGCAAAATGTGAACAACAAAAATGTACTCAGATTAGACAGCAAGTTAGTGGAGGAGATCAACAAATTTGTATATTTTGGCAGCAGAGTAGTAGAAAATGGAGACTGCACAGAGGACATCAACAGCAGACTTACTAGAGCAAACCAGGCTTTTGCAAGGCTACAGAATATATGGAAATCTAAAACTAAGCATGAATATGAAAATCAGGATATTTAAGAGTAATGTTCTAAGTGTACTGCTCTATGGAAATGAATGCTGGAAAATCACCAAAACCATAGAAAACAAGTTGAATTCTTTCCAGATTAAATGTTTATGAAGACTTTAAAAATATTTTGGCCAAACACCATAAGAAATATCTTGTTGGCAGAAATGCAGATGAAGCCACTGACAGCAATTATTGAGGAAAGACGCTGGCGATGGTTGGGACATGTGCTCCGAATGACTGACAACTCACTACCAAAAATAACACTAAGATGGACACCACAGGGGAACAGAAGTAAAGGTAGACCAAAAGAGACATGGAGAACAACAGAGAGGATGTTGAGCAATAGAGGGCTCACCTGGGCAAGAGTGGAAAAAAAAAGGCAAAGGACAGGCATTCGTGGAAAACTCTTGAGGAAGCCCCACGTGCCCTGGGCACCTAAGATTCAGAGAGAGAGAGAGAGCTATCATAATGGGATGGAATTCACTGTAATACCACTCTTGATAAAAGCATATATTATCTGGAACAGCTGTTCAATGGGGTTTCATCTTGCGACTTCAAAGCTTATGCTATTATGAAATGCAGCATAAACTGTACTAATTATTATTCAATTAAATGTTTTTTCCATCAGTGTTTTATTTCACATGAAAAATGTTGGACTGTAGGAAGTGAAATTCATATTTCTGTGATAGTGACAATGTTACCTATGTGCTGAAGTTATTAAAATAAGTTTATTTTTGTTGAATTTTAATATTTAAAGAATCTTTCTTTCACGCATGGTCATGTTACACTCTTGGTTTAAGGCAGCACAGTGGGAACCATTCATTTAGAACATCAGATAAAAGTAATCTTCATACTGTAGCAAGCATTGGAATTAAACCCAACTGATAACATGCTGCAACTTCACTTTCCTGTATGTGTCCACAGAATTTACAGCAATTGGCCAATATATTTTTATCTCATCTACAAGTTTACTATTTTTTTCGTTTCTCTGATCCAGCAGCCATTTGGCAGTTGTCTCTCATGGCGAGGTTGGGGGTTCGAATCTGGCCGGAGATACCCCAGCTGTAGAAATGAGTACCCGACTTCTGGAGCTGGGAAAGGAAAGGCGGCCAGGCACCCTCTAGGGTGCTGACAGGTCAAGGAAAATATGGGCACTAACACCATATGCCTATAAGGCATGACAGGATTACCCTTACCTTTATTTAGCTCAAGCAACGGCAAAGTATCTGCAGGTTTTATTTAATTGTACCGAGTTTGTATATAAATGTGTTCTTGACATCTGGGTGTTCAGCTAGGCATTCGAGGAGATGGTGTATGACCAATTTCTTAAGTACCACAATGTGGACACTTGGATGCTTCACCAGGTTTTATCCAGTGTTTTATGTACCTCGTTCTTAGCTAGATGATTTGTACTCATCTATTTAGTGTACTTATGTTGTTTCCTGTGTGTAATTTACATATAAAAACTGCATAAAATTACCCCTGAGCTAACTTTTCTAGACATCATGTCATGATAAAATAGTTGTTTTCAATACGGAATATCTTACCATCATCTGCCAGACTAATTTCTTCTTTCAGTTTACAACAAGACTGCTATGTGTGCCAAACATACCAGCTCTTGGAAACCATAATTGTAGAACTAGGTTTGCCTTTATAATCACTCAATCTGTTACTAGGAGGGTTTAAGTAAACAACCTTGCCATAAACATCAGATAGAATAAGTTACTTGCAGGCTGGATAATCCCACCATATGTATGTCACTGGGGATGAATTATTTCATTCAACTAATTTTCAATTACCAGGTCCATGCAACTGGTTGTGTTTTGTTCTTTCATCAGTTTGTGCAAAAGTTACTAAACTAGACCTACAAAATTTACATCATTCAGTACCATCACACTAGCATGCTGCTTTCATAGGCTCGCTCTCTCTTCTTCATTTGCTTCTACCACCAAGACCGCACTGTGATCCTGCTGAATTTACACCTGTGGTCCCCGAAAGGACCACACGAGATCCCCGAGAGGACCACAAGAGGTTTAGAGTATCGCAGGGCTTGAGCCTGTATTCTTGGTGGGTTTCAGAAGTGGGACTGCGGTGACACCGTGGTTTTCGTTGCACCAGTTTAGTCTAGAGTTGGACTTTCTCACCAGAAGACCTCGACGTGTTTTGGATATGAGTATATCCCCGCTGGGTGAGAGGTGGTAGCCCACCCAAGCCAGAGTTGAAATCTCACCGGAAAACTTCGACGTGTTGCATACCCATGTACCACCGCCAGGTGAGAGGTGGTTGCCCATCCAGTCCAGCATTGCACTTTCTCACCGGAAAAGCTCAGCGTGATTAGGTTATACATACATCCCTGCTGGGTGAGAGGTGGCTGCCTATCTAGACTGCCCTGGTCCAGTGTCTCACGCATTTTGTGGTCATGGTCGCTACCCTTCCTAGTTGTGACCAGGACAGTGCTTTTGTCCAGGAGGATGAATCCTCGCCACTAGTGACTTCCACCCCTGGGTTGAGCCAGTTTAGGCATATTATCCCAGTATGGGCGTGTTTGGGACGTGACCGACCTCTAGAGCAGAGGTACCACGACGTGCGTAGCCTTCAAGTTTCACCCCTGGTATGAGCCGGTTTAGGCATATTTCGCCAATATGGGTGTATATCGGGTGTGACCGACCTCTAGAGCAGAGGTGACGTGACATGCCTGGCCATCAAGTTTCAATAGGCTCTTTCAAATAGATGTCAAATCAACGAAACTAGACGTGCACACACACACACAAAAGTGAAATAATGACACCAACAAAAAGTCTGTACAAAACAGATTAGTTTTCATTTTAATGATCTTGGAACAATCTTCTACAAACACACCAAATTTTTAGAATATTTTCTGCTGTGCTAACAGCACTGGTGTAAGACATGATTACTGAAGACATTTTCATGACTGCTAAAATGTGAAGCATTAACTAAGCTCTGTCTCTATTGTTGCCCCACACGCCAGCCAATGTACAGCTCCTTGAATTTATCAAAGCCAGCCAGGACACCAGCACCAGCAACACCTCTCAGGATATTAGCTCCAGCTCCCTTCATCATGGACATGAAACCCTCGTTCTTTATGATCTGGACCGCACAATCAATGGATCCCTTGTACTTCACAGCCTGGCCAGATGTCATCATCATACGACGACGAATGGTGTCAATGGGGTATGACAGCAGACCAGATGAAACTGTGACAGTGTAGCCAAGAGCAAAAGACAGGAACATGCTAGCATCTTCTGCCAAGAGGATAGGCTTCAAGCTGTCATAAAGACCAAAATAGAAGCCTCTGTAGACAATGATACCCACACAGGATATGACAAAACCTCTGTACAAGCCTACAATGCCATCAGACTTCAGGGTCTTGGCATACACATCAATCAAACCATTGAACTGACGTTCACCGCCACCTTTACCAGCTGCCTTAGCATCATTGGCCAAACGGGTTCGGGCGTAGTCAAGTGAGTAGACGAAACACAGGGAAGCAGCGCCAGCAGCACCTCCTGAAAATATATTTTTTGTGAACTTCATGGCATAGGACTCATTAGGTGCTGACTTGAAAGCTGCTTTGATTGTGTCCTTGAAAGCAAAATTAAGAGCCTGAGTGGGGAAGTATCTCAGACAATTGGCCAGGTTACCTCTCCAGAATGGCAGGATACCCTCTGTTCTAAAGGTACGGACAGTGCAGTCTATCACACCCTTGTATGGTTCTGACAGTCGGCCTGCTTTGATCATTTCATCTTGGTTCTGAACAAGGAGCTTGATCCTCTCAATGGGAGCAGCTGCAGTTTTTGAGATGACGGCTGCAGCACCAGACAAGGCAAAGTTTTCTGCAAATCCTAACTTTGGTTTCCTCTGACCTGACATCTGAAACAGATGAAAACACATCCACATTAAAACAGATATCAGAAATCCCAGCATAATTTACTAGCAAACATTGGTAACTATTTCACATGACAGAATATCTTCTTCTTCGCAGTGACAGAATATAATTATAATCCAAGTTAGAAGCATAATTTAAAGCAATTCCTTACAATGTTACAACAAACAATTAGCCAAATGTTTTATGCTGTATTAAACTCAGTATGCATTTTAAAATGTCCTGACATTTGACAAATTCAGGAATTACTTTCACGTCAGATTCATTTCCTCTACCAAACTAATTTCACACAATAAGTTCCAAGTAAATGCCAACATATTTCACATCAAATCTTTTAATTAGCATTTTATAGTTTGCTAGAAATACAGGACAATCCACAACTGACAATCTATGAAACAGAAAATTATATTAAACACTATAGGAAATTAAAACTTTCACTAATCACAGGTGGCATAGTAAAGGCAGTCAAAGCTGAGGTTGAGACAAAATCCTATGTTTTTCTTTTAACTACAACATAAAATTACATTCACTGCCAACTCTATTCAGTAATGTTAACAGCCTTATTATGTAAGTCTGCCCTTCATCTGTGTGTACTGACCATGGTATGATTGCTAAATGACCTCTGTGTAAAGGTCAGCAAATATATAAGCAACCCATGACAATATAAGTGTGACGCTACTTGTCAATAACAAATTTAGGTTAATAAATATCAATATTCAAACTTAAAATTCTCTCTGCCCCCCTCCCCCTGAAACAAATTAAAGAACACTGAGAACAAAAACTAACAGAGCATACAAATGGAGAAAACATCTGTTATCTAAACATTACAGTGGTACAATAACTTCTGAAGGCATGACCTACACTAATCACAAATCATGATAAACGACATGTTCTGCAGTTTCGAAACTGCCTATCATGTAATATGGCGTACTATCAACACAAACTGAAAGGACATAAGGTCAACTATAAATGAGCAAAGTGGAAGAATGGTCGAAATCAACCGTTAACTTCTTATTTTCAGTGTGATGGATTCTCAGTTTAAAATCTTAGTTTTTTCCGAAGCTTAAAGGGGGGGAAAAAAACCCCTTGACGTTAAGATTTCATATAAGTGTAATATGAGACAAATGAAATTTTATAATATAGGTCTCTTTCACCACTACTGAACAAAAATAGTATTTCATAGATATTTCAATGAAATTAAATGACGTGTCCGAAATTAACTGCGCTGAATCTCGCCATGCGAGGTCCACCTTTCTCCGTTATAGTACGTATGTACCAACGAGCACTGCCAGTTATAAAAACCACGCTTATCGCCATTTTGTTTGCCGTGATCAATCTTTTGCCTCACAATAAATATGTTACTAACTACCACTGCGAGTGATTTTCTCATCTCGTGACATTACCAACATCGTCACACCTATAGGCAACTTTCTATACAGCATGGAGGCATTTTTAGCAATTTGACCGAAATGATCTTGACAACCTACGTCATTTCAAGAGCCCACGGAATTTAACAGACCTGCAACAAAATCAACTTGACAACGGGTAATTACGCTTAAAACACGCATGTAGCATAAGTAGATATCCACATTACAAATTTACCTTGTTTGTTTCCTAGAGTATCTTTGTCTACGAAGAAAAAAAATGTTGCCGACTTCAGAACCCGATGTGCGGACGTACACCACGTTTTAATGGTGGCTGGGAACGTAAAGGACGAGAACGAGGTTAACCACCTATAAAGCAGTGCCAACCCGGGCACGTGACTGTAAAAACCAAAGATGATTGGTCAAATGATGAAGGTTATCCGGGTGATTTGTCTCTTTTCCGGTGATCGCGAGAATACGAGCATGGGTGTAGAAAAATTGATATATTTTTGCTTTCTTTTAATTTCGCATAACTTTAACAAGATTTTATTAAGATTTTTTAAATGTAAATTTCTAGCATCTGTTCATGAAAAACTATTTTCATTAACATCACGTCCCCTGCCAACCGTGGAAAGTAGGTCAATAGGTTACGCCCCCTTTCATTCATTCAATGTGACTTTGCCGAACACGAATCCCTGTGATGATGCCATTGCTAGTACAGGGCTTCGCGCATCTACAAACGGAGATATATGTTTTCACATTCTGTAATTAAACCAAGATTCCAGAAAATAATTATGCAAGACAATAGGTGGTTTCTTTGGCAAAAGTGTTTTGCCACAGGGGTCTATGCCCTCTAGGAAATATCGTTACGGTGTTGACGATAACGGTCTCCTAAGCGAAACCACAGGAGAAAACCTGACATCTCTGTTAGTTCAATCCACTCCTGTTCTTCTGATGTACGATCTAGGGAAGGCCGGCTGTCTCCACCCAGCTGGAATTAACAACATATTTAGCTTCCTTTAAACTTCGTTAGACGTCCACCTATTTTCTGCTATTTATACTCTACTTTCTTGTCTTAGACCCGCGCATTTCGCTACATTTCTTCATTCATCAGTTTCACGTTATCTCCCACTTACTTTCTCCCACCAACCCCTCACTATCTTCTCTAGCGGCCTAGAGATATTTATTGCCTCCTGATCTCTTTCCTGCGCCCCCCCCCCCCCCAACAAAAAAAAATATATAAACCTTCCTTTAACCGCCACTAACATCCGATTGGTTCAGTTTGTTTTCCTTTGTGGTCTTCCAGCCTTGTCTTTAGGACGAATTATGTTGTACTGCGCACAAGGAGGGATGTCACAAAGCTAAGTTTTTCAGTTTCATATTTCTTCTTTTATGTTGTGTTTGTTTTGTATATAATCCTTGAAAAAGGCTCACGCCGAAATATTGGGTGTTGTATGTTTTTAATTATTTGTGTTTTTCCTCGTGTTTCTCAGTCCCTCTATCGCCTAACCACTCAGCTAACCAGGGAAAACGTTCCAAACAATATTGTGGAATTCTATCGGTTCTATCCCTTTAGGGATCAAGAAATAATTTGAAAGAGACATACCTGGTTAAATGACAGAAACATGGCCCTTATTTGTTTTGTGGTATATTTTGCTCGCTCGAATTCAATTATTTATTTTCTGATATTTTCCCACAAGAGCAATTTCCAACACCATATGAAGGCGTTTGCTATGGGGAATGCATTTTACGCATTCAGTGTACATTTAGCTGAAGGTAAAATATTGCTCCTTGACTACTTGTTCTTCATTAGTCTCCATGAATCTGCAAACTGATGTTCCTTGTGTTGAGGCACAGCATTGTGTCGGCTTGGTAGCAGGTCACGGCAGCTATTTTTTTCAGTCCCTGAATGCAGCTAAAAAGGCAGAGGGTGTGCAATACTTCTTTAACTTCACCACCATGGGAACTACGGCGACTCCTTCTCCGTTGGCTAGGCTAGGCTAGGCCTATTACTGGGGGGTACAAACTGAGAGGTGGGACAAGATCTTGATGACGCTAGCATGTCGGCTAGGTGTTGCTGATTGCCTGCTCCCTCGCAGTTCGACAGGATGCTGTGCCTCAATATCTTCATTGCATTGGATGCAAAATGAGCAGTTATACATCATTCCCCAAGTGTCTCTATGAGAACCATATTTGCATGTGTGTGTGTGTGTGCGTGCGTGAGAGAGAGAGAGAGAGAGAGAGAGATTTCAGTACAACCGGTACCTTTTCTCAGTTTGTCAGTAGTGACTGCGTATACTCTATCTTCTGATCTCTCTCTCTTTCTCTCTTTCCCTCTCTCTGAACCTTAAGTGCCCAGGGCACATGGGGCTTCCGCAAGGGTTTTCCACAAATGCCTGTCCTTTGCCTTTTTTTCTGCTCTTTCCCAGGTGAGCCCTCTATTGCTCAACATCCTCTCTGTTGTTCATCTCCATGTCTCTTTTGATCTACCCTTACTTCTGTTCCCCTGTGGTGTCCATCTTAGTGCTGTTTTTGGTAGTGAGTTGTCATTCATTCGGAGCACATGTCCCAGCCATCGCCAGCGTCTTTCCTCAATAATTGCTGTCAGTGGCTTCATCTGCATCTCTGCTAATAAGATGTTATTTCTTATGGTGTTTGGCCAAAATATTTTTCTCTAATTCTTCGTAAACATTTAGTCTGGAAAGAATTCAACTTGTTTTCTATGGTTTATCTTCTGATATATCTGAACAATTTTCTTCAATTTCTAATTCTATGGCCTTCGCCTTTCCTTTATGAACTAATCAGCGAAGTAGACAACATCTCGGTGCAAGGTCACAATCACGGGGACTTCGCCACAGACGGAGGTCAAAGTATGGGGAGATAAGCAAGTGATATTTAGGAATGAAAACGGCAAGAAAAAAAAACATGGTGGCAGCCGGCAACTCAGCAAACCTGGAATTCAGAATGACGGACTACTCGTGTTGAACAGACAAATATGAAATTAATTATGGTAGTCCATAATTTTAATCAGTTTTTTAAAATTTGCTCTTTTCTTCAGGTATTTGCAAAATGACTTTTTTCGGGGGGTGGGTGGGTGGGTGGTGGGTGGGTGGGTGGGTGGGGGGTGGGTGGTGTGTGTGTGGTGTGTGTGGTGTGTGGTGTGTGTGTGTGTGTTGTGTGTGTGTGGTGTGTGTGTGGTGTGTGTGTGTGGTGTGTGTGTGTGTGTGTGTGTGTGTGGTTGTGTGTGTGTGTGTGGTGTGTGTGGTGTGTGGTGTGTGTGTTGTGTGTGGTGTGTGTGTGTGTGTGTGTGTGTGTGTGTGTGTGTGTGTGTGTGTGTGTGTGTGTGTGTGTGTGTGTGTGTGTGTGTGTGTGTGTGTGTGTGTGTGTGTGTGTGTGTGTGTGTGTGTGTGTGTGTGGTTTTGTGGGATGAGGAATGGAATTAAACAGAAGTGATTCCAGTAACGGACAAGTTCACTTTATAACGACAATTATTTATAATCATGACTTCCGTCATTGTCCCATGTACGGCCATACGTCACGCTAAGGTTACTCTAGTACCATACAATCAATTAACATTATGAGTACCCTCAAGAGAGCATTAAAGCTAAATTGCGCAAACAGCAACTGTTAATGCTATAACAATCAGCGCAATCGCTCATGTGCAACAAACAACACTCCACAAGCGCCAAAATGAACACTTATGTGTGTGTGTATAATATATATATATATAAGGCAAACATTTGTACTGCATGCGACAGATTTGGAAATCTTGGCATATTAACAAGCCACGAGCTATGTACATAGACTGTATGCACAACAGAGTGGCCGTTACATGTTTAAATTTGTACCGAGATATTACAAACATGTGTGGGCGTGTCGCCGACAAAAATCCTTGCACTTCAAGATACATATGGTGACCAATGTTCACTTTGCTAGTGTGCGCTGGAAATTCCGGTGAAATAAAAAAGGTGTTTGGAGACCTCATAGCCCTGAAATTAACCTGATACCTCATAGCCCTGAAATTAACCTGATACTTCATACCCCTGAAATTAACCTGAGACCTCATACCCCTGAAATTAACCTGAGACCTCATACCCCTGAAATTAACCTGATACCTCATAGCCCTGAAATTAACATGAGACCTCATACCCCTGAAATTAACCAGAGACCTCATACCCCTGAAATTAACCTGGGACCTCATACTCCTGAAATTAACCTGAGACCTCATAAATTAACCTGAGACCTCATACCCCTGAAATTAACATGATACCTCATACCCCTGAAATTAACCTGAGACCTCATACCCCTGAAATTAACCCGATACCTCATAGCCCTGAAATTAACCTGATAACTCATAGCCCTGAAATTAATCTGATACCTCATAGCTCTGAAATTAACCTGAGACCTCATAGCCCTGAAATTAACCTGATACCTCATAGCCCTGAAATTAACCTGATACTTCATACCCCTGAAATTAACCTGAGACCTCATACCCCTGAAATTAACCTGAGACCTCATACCCCTGAAATTAACTTGATACCTCATAGCCCTGAAATTAACCTGATACCTCATAGCCCTGAAATTAACCTGATACCTCATACCCCTGAAATTAACCTCCAATTTTATCTTATATATCTTATATCTTATATCCTTCCCGTGCCGTTAAACGTCACATAGGGCTCGCAAAGTAGTTCGCCAGTTTTTCCTGTCTTCGGCGAGTCTTTCAACCTCATCAAAGGATTTTATGCCCGTTAACTTGGCCTCTCTTAATAATGTCCTCTTCAGAGTTTCACGCGGTCTGCCCCTTTTTCTTCGGCCTGTTGTGTTCCACTTGATAGCTTGTTTTGGGATTCTCTGATCAATTCTTCTCATCAAGTGACCAACATATGTCCATCTCCTTTTCCTCATCACCCATGAGACTGGTTGTTGTTCAGTCATCTGTCTTATCTTTGCATTGTTCTTGAATTCATTCCACTTGATGCCGAGTATTTTCCTTAGGCATTTGTTTTCAAAAGAGTCTAATTTCTTTTCTATTTCTTTAGTTGTTTTCCAGCTTTCACATGCATAAATGAGGGTGGATATTACATTTGAATTGAATAGTCTTAACTTGGTTTTTGTGCTTATAACTTTTGAATTCCATATGTTCTCAAGATTCTTGAAGATTGATGCTGCTTTTGCAATTCTGATCCAATTTTATACCTAGGCCAAAATCGACAGATAAATAAAGAATTAGAGAAGAAAGAGTGCTAAAGAAAGAAATAGTGTTTCTTTCACCACATAAATAGAACAAGTAAAATGAGAAGAGAGGGGGGAAGGGGGAAGTGAAATACACATGCCATGGCTGTTTTTTGTTGTGTGGTTGACGGAAATTTTCTTATCAAGGGAGTTGAACAGCTTTTACTGTAGAACACAGTGTCGCCTTAAAACTCAACCATAAACATAGACACAGTGTGTCTTCTAAAATTTATGAAGTGTTCGCCCTACGACAGAGGGTGTCATTCTGTGCTGCTGCAACTTCGCCTGGCGTGTTCTTGATAAACAGGCCACCTGTAGCAACGCGAGTTTTATGCCCTGCACCGTTTCCAGGCTTCTCTAACCAAGCGTGGCGCTGAGCTAAATGTTCAACTTAATTGCTTTCAGTCTGTGCTAGTATAAATGACAAAACTAGATGCATGTGTGTGATAGGAAAAAAATATAGATATACAATGCAGTAAATATGTAGTAGAAGATTCCCCGAAGTCTACTTTACAAAAATATAGGAAGGAAAAAATATAACAACTAGATAAACGTCATCAAGTGGAACGAATTCAAGAACAATGCAGAGATAAGACAGATGACTGAACAACAACCGGTCTCATGGGTGGTCAGGAAAAGGAGATGGACATATGTTGGTCACGTGATGAGAAGAAACTTAGAATCCCAAAAACAAGCTATCAAGTGGAACACAGCAGGCCAAAGAAAAAGGGGCAGACCGCGTGAAACTCTGAAAAGGACATTATTAAGAGAGGCCAAATTAATAGGCATAAAATCCCTTGATGAGGTTGAAAGACTCGCCGAAGGCAGGAAAAATTGGCGAACTAACTTGCGAGCCCTATGTGACGTTTAACGGCACGGGAAGGATATAAGGATATAAGATATAAGATAAGATAAACGGTTATTTCGGTCAGGTCAAAAAGCTTTCGCAACTAACATTAAAAAAAAGCAAAGCAACTACACTCTAAATGATTTCATTCTCAACTTAGAAAAGAACTAAGCCGTGTTCCCTAGTGCCCAAAATACAAGACGCGGACTGAATTTACAAGCTGTACATATATGATGGCGAAGTGGCTAGTGCACTGGTCTCTCATGGCGAAGGTTGGGAGTTAGAATCCGGCCGGAGGCGCCCCAGTCACCCAGCTGTAGAAATGGGTACCCGACTTCTTCTGGAGCTGGGGAAGGAAAGACGGCCAGGCGTGGCACTAACCATATCACCCTCTAGTGTGCTGACAGGTCGAGGAAAATATGGCCATTATCACCATATCCCTATGTGCCTCTAAGGCACCTTACATACATGATGAAAAATCTGGGACGGTAAATACGGCCAGGTAGTGATACTGATCATATCACACTTTCATGTGCCGATAATCTTAGAAATACAGGCCTAGCACCGTATCCTCAGTATACCTTAATGTCATGGAAACGGGAATTGTACCCCTTTTTTACGTTTACATATGTGATGCAAACTGAATCTGCAATCTGTATACCACAGTGGCTGAATTTAACCAGAACAGTGTTGTCAGTACTTAACCGAGTGGTGTGTGTTAGATAATGATCATGTGATGAATGTAACACTGTAAGAAGCACTGAAATGAACGTTAAAATTAGGAAGAAAACAACATTGTTCTGCTTACTGATATTATTTGTAATCAATCAATCAAGCCCCGTGCTACGTGGCGTAGGCGATCATCTCTCTCTCTCTATCCACAATTCCTTGTCTTCAGACTTGATTATGAGATCCGCCGGTGACTTTCTTCCTAGCCACACTGACAGCCCATCCAGCAACATCTCTCTCTCTCTCTCTCTCTCTCTCTCTCTCTCTCTCTCTGTGTGTGTGTGTGTGTCTTCCTCTGTCTCTTCTTCCCTCAATTTTTCCAGTTGCCACAATGTGTTCCAATTTTCATCTTCTCAAAAAATGTCCTACAAACCTCGCTTGTCTGCCTCTGATCTTTGCTGTAATTTGCTTTTTAACTCCAGCCTCTTCGTTGGTTTTCTTAGCTGTCCATGGTACCATCAACATCCTTCTTATGAACCACATTTCCATGGTCTCCATGGGTAAAAACGAAATGAATATCAAAACTTTTCTGCTCTATACGTTACTGCTTTGTTGAATTATTTTACAATTATACGGAAACAAAGATGTCTGTAGCAGTTATGGCGAAACGTGAAAGAAATCTGACCCATTTCCGTCTTCTCACTGACAGCCTGGCTAGCATGGTAAGACACGCCATGATACGTATTTCTAAGGTCCAGACGGGATCATTTAACCACTCTGTATAAGCCACTCCCCATCCAGTACGTTACACGTGGATCAACATTATCATGGCTTCTGTAGCAAAGAAAAACAATTACAAGCATATACATTTATACAGCTTGGCCTTGCATCTTGCACCTTTCTATCACGACAGAGCTCTCGTAGAGCCTGGCACGAATTAGGAATCGGTTCTTCGGTAAAGCAGTTACCCAATTCTTACAAATCTATACCAGATACAGAGTAGTACCTGCTTGAAACTGCTTTTGAAACCTAAACTAAACCAGTTCAAAATATGAGCAGAACTGTTTGCCGACATTCAGTAATGTAAATGGGCCGGTGTCTAATGGCGGGAAAGTTTGTTATGAATGTCGTGGTATCAGAATAATTGCAAGAGAATTGCCTGTGACTTGAACCACGGGTTCCGGTACGACGAGCAACTGTCTAACCACGAGAGAACAGAGCATTAATCATCTTAGCTGTCTCACCCCCACCCCCAAAAGTATATATATATATATTCATTTGCATGTCCCTTGCGGAACTTTGCCTCCCTAACAGCACTCCTGTAGGTCTCTCGGTTGTGAGCAAGATGGCCGGTTGCTGATGCATCCATTTGCAGATAATCAACGATGTCTTGCAGCCATCTTCGCCTTGGTCTTCCTCTCTTTCTTTTTTCTCATTATGTATCCTTCCAGGACAGACTTCTCTAGATTATCATGACGTTTAATGTGTACAAAATGTCTAAGTTTTCTCTCTTTAATCCTCTTTACTATCCAGCCCTGTTCAATATTAAGTTCTTGTAGTATGGATATATTTGTTCTTTTTTTCTGTGCATGATATTTGAAGAACTCTTCTGTAGCATTTACATTCAAAGGCACTTATGCGTTTCTCAGCTGTTTTGTTAAATTAAGTGTCCAGGCCTCACAGGTATATGTTGCGATGGGAAAAATGCATGACCTTAAAAATCTTATTTTTGTAGTTCTGTCTGTTCCTCTCCCCATATTCTTTAGTTGTTTTACTTTCTGAAGAGCCATAGATGTCCTTCTTTTAATTTCCCTCAATGTATCTCCATTATTAGTTAGTAGTGATTAAAGATAATTCAAAACTCTCCATTTCTTCCAAATTTTCCTCATTGATACATATTCCAGCTGCCTTGTTTGTTTTGTCAGTTGTCATCAATTTAGTTTTCTTCGCATTAAGATAGAGGTTTTGCTTTTCGCTGTTCTTACGGACTGACATAATTAGTTTTTCCATTCCTTTTTGTGTTAGTGGACAGTAAAATATATGTAAAAATAATATATACACACACACGAGGGGTGATTGGTAAGTTCTCGGCTTCTCGCATAAGGTAAAAATACCTGAAACACACATTTGATATCAGGTGTATTTGTAGATCAGGTTAATGTAAGATTAAACACCAAGTTTCAAGAAATTAACTGCAACCAATTTTTTTTTTACAGGCTACTTAAGTGGTAAGGGGTGGCTGAAATGAGAAAATTGACAAAATTTCTTATCGAGCAGTCATTCTCTACATCAAGGGATTATCATCGAAGGAGATCCACGAGGATATGGCAGAGACTCTAGGGGAGAGTGTCCCTTCTTACAGCACAGTGAAGAAATGGGCAGCTCAATTCAAACATGGAAGGGAGAGTCTAGAAGATGATCCTCGTCCAGAAAGACCAAAAACGAAACCACCATCGATGAAACCACCGGCAGAATCCATGACATGATAATGGAGGATCGACGATTAACTGAGCAGTACACTGCTACTGAGTTGGGCATCTCCCAGGAACATGTTCATGTCATTATTCACAATGATCTTCAAATAACAAAGGTCTCTGCTCGATG
Organism: Achatina immaculata; assembly: GCA_009760885.1. Classification (NCBI taxonomy): domain Eukaryota; kingdom Metazoa; phylum Mollusca; class Gastropoda; order Stylommatophora; family Achatinidae; genus Lissachatina; species Lissachatina immaculata. The sequence continues at coordinate 49,720,565 of CM019720.1, read as the reverse complement.
GGTCCCGAAACTTCTTGGAGCTGATCACAAACGACAACGTCTCAACATGTCAAGAGACAATCTTGGTTATTTTTTCTTCAGATCCTGAAAAATATATTCAGCAATTTGTGACTATAGATGAGACTTGGGTTCATCATTTACAACCAGAAACCAAAGAACAATCAAAGCAGTGGAAACATCATGGATCTCCACCTACAAAGAAAGCAAGGGTGGTTCTGTCTGCAGGCAAAGTGATGGCATCCATCTTTTGGGATTCAGAAGGTGTGCTATTGGTAGACTATCTTCAAAAGGGCAGAAAGGTCACCGGGGTCTATTACGCTAATCTTGTGAAGCAGCTGCGGGGCAAACTGAAGGAAAAGCGGTGAGAGAAACTGATGAAAGGAGTCATCTTTCATCAAGACAATGCTCCAGTTCACAAATCGGCGATGGCAATGGGTGCCATTCATGAATGCGGCTTCCATCTTCTTGAACATCCTCTTTATTCTCCAGATTTGGCCCCTTCAGACTATTACCTGTTTACTAAACTCAAAATGGAACTCAGTGGTCGAAAATCTGCTTCAGATGATGACGTCATTCATGCTGTATACCACTTTCTACTGGCACAAAATGCTGACTTTTACAAAGAATGGATCCATATGCTCCAGGATCGCTGGACTAAATGCATAAACTTGCAAGGGGACTATGTTGAAAAATAACCCAAAAAAGTTGTCCACAAATAATCTGTTGTATCTTATGCCGAGAACTTATCAATCACCCCTCGTGTGTGTGTATATATGTATATATAACCACATGTTTACATTATACTTAACTGACTTTCAATGCTGACGGATTCCTTTTCACAGAAAAAAAAACTTACATCGTACATGCTTCCTGTGCCGTTAGACGTCACACAGTGCTCGCAAGGTAGTTCGCCATGTTTTCATGTTTTCGGCCATCTTTTCAACCTCATCAAGGGATTTTAAGCCTACAAATTTTGCAATTCGAATTGCAAAAAGCAGCATTGACCTTCAAAAATCTTGAGAACATATGGCATTCAAAAGTTATAAGCACACAAACCAAGTTAAGATTATTCAATTCAAATATAATATCCACCCTTATTTATTCACATGAAAGCTGGAAAACATCTAAAGAAATAGAAAAAAAATTACACTCTTTCGAAAACAAATCCCTAAGGGACATACGTGGTATAAAGTGGAACGAATTCAAGAACAACACAGAGATAAGACAGATGAGTAAACAACAATCTGTCTCAAGGGTGATCAAAAAAAAGAAGATGGACATAAGTTGGTCATGATATGAGAAGAAACAATCAGAGGATCCTCAAACAAGCTACCAACAGGCCGAAGAAAAAGAGATCGATCACGTGAAACTCTTAAAGAGGACATTGTTAAGAGAGGCCTGTTCAGTGAACATGCTTTGATGAGATTGAAAAACTCGCCGAAGACAGGAAATCGTGACGAACTACCATGCGGTCCCTAATGTGACATTTAGCGGCACGGGAAGGATGTAAAAGAATTTTGCCTTTACATAACTCGAGGAATCGGTTCGTGTACTTTATTAAACGGATACTTCAAAGATTCGGTTCCTTAAAAAAAAACCCAAAGTAATGCTCAGCTCGAGTATCATCATCATTAGGTGCCGTGCCGACTGGCGTTGGCTTTTATGCTTCTCCAGAGTACACGATCCTTCATACAGGCCATCATCTCAGTTGGTAATCTCCTCTCACACCATCCCGTCAGACTGTCAGTATAATTTCTCTTGGTCTTATCTTGATCTTCTTCCTTCTATTTTTCCTGTTATAATATTTTCAATGCCCCCTCTTCTCATTGCATGTCCTATGAAAGTACAGTGTCTCTCTCTCTCTTATTTTTTTAACAAGATTTTTTTGTCTCTCCAGCTCTTTTCATACATTCTTCATTAGTTATTTTTGCCATCCAGGTGATTCGCAACATTCTTCTAATAAACCACATTTCTGCTACTTCCAATGATTTTTGTGCAGATCTGCCTATTGTCCATGATTCACTTCCACGCAACAAGATAGGTTCAATATAGAATTTTAGGACTTGTTTTCTAACATTCATTGATAAGGATGTGTTGGATAATATGTTTCTCATTCTTTGAAATGCAGTCTTTGCTTGGCCTATTCTATTCTGTTCTGCATTTCCCATCTGAAGTTATTACTGCTCCAAGGTGTTTGAATTTCTGGACCTGCTTTAGAATAGTTCAATTTAATTTTATACTGCATGTTGGTGGATTCTGTTTCTTCACTGGGTAAAGCTGGGGCGACCATCCCCAACCCAGCGCGTCACAGGTGGCGGATGGGGAAAGTCCTCCAGATATGGAGGATCCCTCGAATAAGGAGTTACCCAAATAAGCAGGCGCGGACCAACTGGCGGTAGACTCAGAGAGCGAGGTGGGATAGTAGGAGGCTCTGTTACACCTATAAAGTGCCTCAGGTGCTCAATGAAGGGAATTATAGGCGGGTAAGAGGCGCCTTAAAACCTCTCTCTCCCGCTGCCTTGCAGGTAGGACAGGGAGTCCAAAAGCCAGCGGAGAGTCCGTACACAAACCGACAAAGGTAACGGGAAACCACTGTTGTAGCTCCCAAGAACAATTATGCTTATTCAGAGTAATAGATTTGTCATGAACGACGTTAATGGATATTCCTCTGGAACAGCCTCGTCCGGTAGGGCAGCTCACGAGCCACAGGTGAGGCCAGATCGTCATCAAGCTACTGGTGACAAAACTAACAAATTAAAAATATCAACATGGAATGTTAGAGCTTTATTCCAGGCTGGAAAATTAGAAAATGTAAAGGATGAAGATCAACATATTAGGAATGAGTGAAGTTAGATGGACAGGTGCAGGGAAGATAAACTCTGATATACAATAATTTATTCAGGAAGTGAGAAACATGAACGAGGAGTAGGAATAATATTTGACGAACAAACAGCAAGGACAACTGTAGGATATCTGAACATCTCGGACCGAGTCCTGCTAGCCCAACTGAAAGGACGACCAATAAACATAAATATTATACAAGTGTACGCTCCAACATCTGAAAGTTCTGAAGATGTACAGCTGTTTTATAATGACATAGAGACAGCAATAAAACACACGAAGTCACATGAAGTTACTACAGTCACGGGAGATTTTAAGCCAAAGTTGGTAAAGGAAGAACTTCAGACATCGTTGGTGACTATGGAATGGGGGAGAGGAATGGCAGAGGTAGTAAATTAATTGAATGGGCAAGAATACATAGCATGGTTGTAGGAAACACCTGGTTTAAACAGCATCCCCGAAGACTGGCAACGTGGTGCAGCCCAAACAAAAAAGACTTTTAACCAGATAGAATCGAGTATACAGTAAAAAAAAATGTGAATTACGTCGTGCTGAATACGAAACAAAACTAGACTTTAATGATTAAATGCTGCCACTTTGTCAATCGGGGGTTCTTAATATTTTTGTGTCGTGCCGGACAGCGCTGGCGATCATGCTCCTCCATCTCGTGCGGTCCTTAGTGTTTCCGATTAATCCTGACGCTTTTCTTTCCCCACCCCACTGACTGCCCACTGAGACGTTCTTCTATTGGCCATCCTCTTTGGGGGGGGGGGGAAGAAAGGGTAGTGTTAAAAAAACATACAAAACGCGCTTTTAATACTGGAAACGTGTGTATGTGTGTGTGCAGAAACAGACCTGTGAACTTTATGTTAACTGCCAGTTGTACGAGCTCTTGTGGACTGGAAATCTGTTTTCTACCATTTACACCAGTTTGTCTTCTGTACTAGTGGGTTCAGGAGGAAAGGAATGTGCAACAATCTAGCATGCACTGTGCAAAAAGATATGGCATTCAGGTATTTGGCCAAAAGAACGGAAAAGAACTGTATTCATACCACTGCCAAAAAAGGGTAACCTGAAATTATGCACAAACTACAGAACTGTTGCCCTGATTAGTCATGCCAGTAAAATTCTGTTAAAAATCATAATGGGTAGACTTCGACAGAAAATAGAAGAAGAAGTCAATATGGTCCAAGCTGGTTTCAGGCAAGGAAGAGGATCAAGAGATCATATATTCAATATAAGATTAATAATAGAGAAATGCAGAGAGTTTAATGTGAATCTATATTTATCATTTATAGACTACTCAAAGGCATTTGATTGTGTACAACACCAGGAACTTTGGGAAATAATGGAAAAAATGGGATTTCCAACACATTTGACACAACTAACATCACTGCTGTATCTAGACCAACAAGCGGCAGTAAGAATAAATGGTGAAACAACAACTTGGTTTGACATAAAACAAGGGGTCCGTCAGGGGTGCATATTGTCACCCTACTTATTTAACTTGTATACTGAAAATATAATGAGGAATGTTAGAGAAGATGTAGACAAAGAATATTACGATGCCATAACAATTAGAGGTTATGAAATACCAGAGATTAGATATGCAGATGACACAGTGTTACTGTCTACAACACAAAAAGGAATGGAAAAACTAATTATGTCAGTCTGTAAGAACAGCAAAGAGCAGAACCTCTATCTTAATGCAAAGAAAACTAAATTGATGATAACTGACAAAACAAACAAGGTAGCTGAAATATATATCAATGAGGAAAAATTGGAAGAAGTGGAGAGTTTTTAACATCTTGGATCACCACTAACTAATAATGGAGATACAATGAGGGAAATTAAAAGGAGGACATCTATAGCTCTTCAGAATGTAAAACAAATAAAGAATCTGTGGAGAGGAGCAGACAGAACTACAAAAATAAGATTTTTAAGGGCATGCATCTTTCCCATCGCAACATATGCCTGTGAGACCTGGACACTTAACAAAACAGCTGAGAAACACATAAATGCCATTGGATGTAAGTGCTACAGAAGAGTTCTCCAAATATCGTGGACACAAAAAAGAACACATATATCTATACTACAAGAGCTTAATATTGAAGAAGGTTGGTTAGTAAAGAGGATTAAAAAGAGAAAACTTAAATATTTTGGACACATTAAACGTCATGATAATTTAGAGAAGATCGTATTGGAAGGATACATAATGGGAAAAAGAAAAAGAGGAAGACCAAAACGAAGATGGCCGCAAAGCATCGTTGACGATCTGCAAATGGATGCCGCAGCAGCAGGCCATCTTGCTCACAACCGAGAGGCCTACAGGAGTGCTATTAGAGAGGCAAAGTTCCGCAAGGGACATGTAAATGAATGATGATGGCTAGTGGGTTATGAGAGCATAGGAGGGCGTGTCTGCGCATGGGCGGAGAAAGAGTATTTATTTTACCTTTGAAAAAAATAAGATATATTCAGTGAGAGCTTGTTCTGTGCCGACAGGCGTAGGCGATCTTGCTTCTCTATTGTGAACATTCCCTGGTGCTTAAAAAGTTGTTCCGTCTTCTTTAGAAATCGGGGCAGTCCATCCCTTACAATAGCACACAAAAACTCACTCTCTTTTCACCCCGGAACTCCGAGCACAGTTCAACGTTAGCGAGTTACATGGATATCATCTTAATTAAGATCAACGTGTGTATGTACAGCAGGTTTGAAGTGTCTTGCATTGGCTTCTGTTTCCCCCAGCGACAGTGAGTGAAGTACCTATTTTCACTTAGGGTGTACAGATATTGGCTGGTTCAAAATATTTGTACATTAAAATAGCTGCATTCTTCATTTTCACATTCGGGTCCACTGCCATGTGAGATGACGGTGTGGTGCTGTCTGTAATATAGCTAACGATGATGTGAATGAAATGAGGTAAGCATGAGATGTGAAACATGGTAACCATAAGATATGAAACAAGATAAGCAAAAGACAGCATTAGATATGACATGAAGTGAATATGACTTATGAAACACGGTAAGCATGACATATGAAACAAGATAAGAATTAGATATGACAAGGTAAATATGAGATATGAAACAGATTAAGCATCAGATATTAAAACATGGTAAACACTAGATACAAAACAAGTTAAACATGATATACAAGAAACAGGAGATATGAAACAAGGCAAATATGAAAAAAATAAAAGCAACCCAACAATCGAAGAACAAACAAGAAAACAGCAAATGTTACAGCTGTGGAGTTTATTGATGTACATTTTTTTTTTTTCGTGACACATTTCAAAAGGGCTCTGACATTTTGTTTTTTTTTCGTAAAAGAAAGCTCCGATTTTTTTTCTGACTTAGCACATTTTAACAACAAATATTTACAGAACACAAAACATTCTTAAAACCATATGTATATTAATCATAAAAAATGATAACAATGACCAAACACAAAAACAAATCTGTTATTGTATATCCGAGTCAATGTCATGACAACTACCAGAAAAAAAAAAATGATCTGGGTAACAAAATGTTAAAAACTGAAACCCATACAAGCAGTAACTCATGTTAACAAGTCATTTAAAATACCAGTCCCCAAATCTAAACAAAAACATAAAAAAAAGACCTCTCTCAACAAGAATAAATTACTGATGAAAAATATAAAAGTGACTGACTGACAAATGAAGACATTCCCCCCCCCCCCCCCCTACATATGACGTGCAAAGTGCAATTTTTTTTTCTTCTTTTTTTTTTTTAAAATGAAAGTTTTCTTTAATGGAGATTCACAATGTATGATGAATGGATGATTTTGACAATGTTTTGTACACAAGGATTAAATCGAATATAATAATATGCAATATTTTCTGGAGCCTTTTTTTCGAATTAAAAAAAAAAAACACGTCACAGACTAACTAATCTTTAAAAAAAAAACAAAAACTCCACTGCATTCTTACATACTGGTATGCTTAAAAATACCAAATGTTACTTTAAAAAAAAATACACACATCCCAGTGCAGAAAATAAGAGGAAAAAATAAACTGAGCAGAGTATAACATTTAGTTACCTGTTATAAATAAAAATTGGGGTAATGTATTTGGGATGAAATCCGACAGAGTCACTACAGCAAATATATTTATAAAACATAAAAATATCCTGCCGACCAAACGCACAGCAAAAAAACTACAAAAAACATCAACGAAGAAAGCCTACAATTCCATCATCCCCACTTGAAAAAAAAATCTTCCTGTGGGGGGGTTGAGGAGGGAGGAGAAGCAAGTCCTGACAACACTAACAAAATAAAAAAAGATTTTTTCTGTTTTACAAATACAAATGATGAGAGGCAAGGAGAAAAAAAAAACAAACCAATTACCAGAAAAATGAGATGAGAAAAATATGCAAATAAAACAATTCAGTGATAGCTTGTACGCAAATTATCACCAACAATCACATCAATCCATATCAAAAGATCAATTTTTTTCCTGTTTAGACACTAGATATTAAAAAAAAAAAAAAAAGGTTAAGTGCTAGTGTTTTTTGGTGGGGGGAGGAGGGGTGGGGGGAAGAGTTTGGAACGGTCTTGGACATCAAAATCAAGAAGATATAACCAGTGAAGTTAACAGGATGAAAGAGAAGTGCACTTGCACTACACAGGACTCACGAATAAAGCCTTCAGGATGAGTAAAAATGAACACCGAGGTGGCATAACTGCGATGTTATCCCTCTCTTTATTTCAACACAGCAAGAAATCCACACTGCATTCGAGTGAATCAATGAAAGTAACGAGTAAAATGGTCCGCTGCCGTTTTCACCGAGTTTGAGAGCAGCGCAACACCTTGTTGAAATCCTCATCACGCTTAATGCTTAGAAACTAATGTACCGTGTCTTTCGTTTGCCTTGTGTGCTTGCAATATTCAAGTTGCTATGCCTTATTTGACATATATGAGCTGAACAAAAGAAGGTTTCCTCCTGGAGATCACAGAACTTTGCTGCATAAGCTAGATCTGACCTCAAGGAGAACAGCTGGGCCTCAGAGTGCAGTAGATGATTCCAACCTGACACATGACACACAGACAAAGCTAGATCCAGTTTATCTGATTAGCAAAGTCTGCTACAGTAGCCCTCGTGGAAAAAATCTCTCATGGGTGTCCTTACAAATGTCTTTGCATTTTAGTTCTGACCCTCTTCCCTCCAGAAATAAAGACGTATTTGATCAAATGAACAATTCTTGTACTCGGCCAATCTTAATCTTCTGCTACTGAATGTTGTCAATATAGATGGAAACTTGATATACTACAACTTCGAGCCAGTTATTTTGTCTTGCTACTGTGTGTTAACCATTTACCATTTTGTGAAGGCTGAAATCTTTTTCCCATACTGACTTTGACCTCGTGCCAAAAAGTTTTGGCGTAACATGACTGCCATTTCAGACTCTGAACAAAAAAAAAAAAAGACCCCCAAATTATTTCACTTAGACAAACTGTTCAATCATAAAATCTGTCACCACTGCATGTTAATAAATTGCTGAAGCAACCATGATCTGGGGAGAGAACCCTCTTGGATAAGCAAGATTTTTGATGAAGTTTCAATATCATTTACTTTTGTCTGTGGTCCTGTTAGGTACAGAAATGTGTCCAGGTCTCTAAGAAAAAAATTAGCCATACACGCTACTATTATACCACACTGCACTTAGCAACACACGTTAATATAATACACATACACAATACCTATTATGCCACGCTGCACTCAGTCACATATGTTACGAAGGTCATGCTGAAAGTCGTGAGCAAAAATTTTTAAAAATCAGAATTTATAGACAGAGAAAATATAAATGTATCACCTTAACGTGCATCCTTTGCACTTCATGCAGAAGTCACATGATGTCAACATTATGTGTCACATGACCACAAAGAGCATAAACAAAATGGCGGGTGATGAAGTTTTGTTTCATCAATGTGCTGTTATTGAGTTCCTCATTAAAAAGTAAATCCCAGCTGCTGAAATTCACCAAAGACTTCAACTTGCTTATGGAGATGTGTGTATGGGTGCTAGCAGTGGTAGGAGGTGGGTGAAACATTTAAAAGATGGAGGCACGAGCATCCAAGATATGCCTTGTAGTGGTCGCCCTCAAACTGCCTCCACAATGAGGACAGGGTTGACAACATCATTAAAGAAGACAGACGTGTCACAGTATCCGAAATCGCTGTAAATCTTGGAATAGGTCACTATGCAGTACAGGAAATTATTAAAACCCTAAGCTATAGAAAAGTTTGTGTCCGATGGATCCCACAAGAGAGAATGTCCAGAAAGTGTCTGTGCCGTCGGAATTCTACTGGGAGGGTATTTTCAAACTTGCAGAGCGATGGAAAAAATGTGTGCAGAGAAGTGGAGATTATGTTGAAAAGTGATGAAAAGGATGAAGAATGAGGTGATACATTTATATTTTCTCTATCTATAAATTCTGATTTTTAACAAAATTTTTGCTCACGACTTTCGGTATGACCCTAATACTTATAACACACATACACACTACCTATTATACCACACTGCACTTAGCCACATACATTATCATACCTCACTGAACTTAGCCATAGTCTATTATACCACATACACAATTATATCATACTGCACTCAGCCAAACTCATACACAAACTACTGCATCTGTTTTACCACCCTGCTGTCAGAAACTGCTCAATAAGAAAACACATAATCAACATAACAAGATCAGTCATGTTTCAACACAGAAATACATCAGAAAGATCTACTGAGTGCAAAGAAATAACTCTTTAAAATGATTTTTTAAAAAAATGTGCACTCATTAAAAAAACAAAAACAAAAACAAAACAGAAAACAAAACGCTCACATTATACTCTCAGTGCATTAAAGCATTTGCAAATCTTCAAGTGACAAGGCAAGATTTAAACAGCACAAACAAGTACTTCATAAATAAAATGGCAAGTGAATGTTAACATCCAAGTTATGAAAGACACCTGTTGGTGAATCTATGAGACTTCAGCCACTACAGATGTTACATAATTATTTAAATGGGGAAAAAAAAACCACCCTCCAAAAATTTCATCTATAATATAATGTAGTTATCAGTGTTGACAAATATTACTTTCTTTTGATTTTAATACACATGAATCTTCATTTCAGCTTAATGAAGATTTACATATCAACTAGCCATTAATATATGTATCAAAATGCAGCCTTTGTAACAAAAACTGATGGGACACAAAACAAAACAAAAAAACAAAAAATGTGAAAACTGTGGTGACAAATTTTATATATAATCACACTTTTAGGCAAAACTGTGAAAACAGAAAGCGACAGCTCCACTGAACTAAGTATACATCTATAAATAGTGCTTTTATAATGCATGTTTGAAAACCTCTGACAGGATCATAAAGCTTCTAACATAACATGACATAAAAGTTCAAGGGAACAAATTCTATTTTTAGAATCTGAACTTTACATGAACAGCTAAAACCAAAATATTTAGCTTAAAAAAAAAAAAAAAGGTTGCTTTAAAAAAAAAAAATACAATTCTGTGTTCTGAAACAATTTATTCTTGAGGAAAAAATGAGATCCGATCAACTGAAAGCAAGATTTGCCACATTCGCAGCCACAAATAAATTACTGATCCATAGCAATCGGGGGGAAAAAGGCAAAACAGCATTTTTAGATAATGTACAGAATATATCAAACAGCACAAAACTGCTTTTTGCTGCAATGAAAAATAAAAATAAAGAAAAGACAGAAAAGGAAATAAATAAAACATCGTTTACAAGCCTTTCACGAAACATTCCTTCATACGGACGCCTCCTCCCCTCCCAACACACACACTTTCGTCAAACACTAGAGAAAAGTTATATAGGCATTTATGCTCAAAATGGCCCAGGTCACATATTTCTTCCTAAATCTGGATTTTAAAAATGGGCATCAAGTATCTCTGAATGCTAAGAAATGTGATGAGATTTCACAAATCTCTCAATGCTAAGAAATGTAACGAGATTTCAGACAAGTCTCTGAATGCTAAGAAATGTAACGAGATTTTAGACAAATCTCTGAATGCTAAGAAATGTAACGAGATTTCAGACAAATCTCTGAATGCTAATAAATGTAACGAGATTTTAGACAAATCTCTGAATGCTAAGAAATTTAACAAGATTTCAGACAAATCTCTGAATGCTAATAAATGTAACGAGATTTTAGACAAATCTCTGAATGCTAAGAAATGTAATGAGATTTCAGACATGGTTTCATACATGTCACAGCTAAGTGCTTCCATTTAAAAAAAAAAACTCCATTAATTGTTATATATCATACACATTAATTCAGACTCTATCCTATCTTCTTGTCTCTTCACTCTGTAGAGTGTATGAAAAAGGCATACAATGAAATGTTACAAAATGTGTACTTGTTAATGAATAAAGCTGCTCCTAATCTTTGTTTTTTTTTTTTTTGTTCTCCCTCTTTTTAGTCCAATATTTTGACAGATTTCATGTTCTTTTCACCTGTACAGCCTCAATGAAGCGCGTTTCACTGCGTAAAACTGACAGATGGTTAGTAACATTTTGTAACTCCACAGTTCACAACAAAAATAAAAAAAGGAACAATTTCAGCTCTCTTTTACACATGCTGACATAGTCTTTCTGCAAGTTTTCTAAAATGCTACTGACTCTACAAAAGGAAAATTCACACATACATCACTTTTTTTTTTTTCACCGGCAGTCCAAATGTTAATATTTTGAACCAATCTTTATCAATTAATGTCTATTTGTTCATCTCAAGCCAATTACTTTCTCAAATGAAGTTCTGTGGGTAGAACCTGCATGTTTCCTTTACAATGCAGCGAGTTAATCGACTATATATACCTACCATTTCTTCTGTCACAACATATATCGAAAGCCATTATTTTTTTTTGTTGCTTTCGGTGTTAAACCAAACACAGCTAGCCTCTCACTAAACCCAGTTGCCGAAACGAATAATATCCCAAAGGGCAGATTCAAATGCAGGTACTCCTGAATGCCAGAGAATCTATCCCCGTTCATAAACAACTGTTTGTACTGTCTTCATAACCAGAATGATTTCTGAAGAAAAGTAAACACAAATCCTTACTCAAACACAAATCAAGCTAATCCTTACACACACACACACAAAACTGTTTAAAAAAAAAAAAGCAGCTTCATTGAAGAATACTGAACTCATGTACACAAACTAGTTACAGAAGATCATCATGCCACTAAGCAAGACATTTCACAAGGTATTTCTAAGAAAAAAAAAACAAACAAAAACAAAACAAAACATAACAAAAACAAAAAACTAAACATAGCGGGCATTCAGGATGCCTGCCCACACCATCCTCAAGGAACTGATTGGCTCTGCTTTTAAACCAAAGTTTCCAAAGTTCTCTCCCCCTCCCCCTTTTTTAAAAAAGTAAATACCTTGTTGCATTGATATGTCACATTTTAGGATAAAGATGAATAAGTTTGTTTTTTTTTTCATTAAAAGGAACCTCAATGAAACATATAATTGTAAAATGTATTTATAAAAATGGTGGTTTTAAAACTAAAATTTGTCACTTCCCTCCAAAATTCATGCCAAGTTTCTGTAGTTTTACAGACCTGAACAAAAACTCTACATTTCTTCTTTGCTCCACATCATGTACCAAGTTAACAGGAATTACAAATAAAAATTTGAAAAAGTTTTATATCACAAAAATATGTAAAAAAAACATACAACTAACGATGGATGCCAATCATTTTTGTATGAAGTGAAGCTCTTACTCTGGAAATGTTTCAGCTTAATGAACGTTTTATTCAGTTACACAATCAGTGAAATCTCTACATCAGCAAAACCTAGGAATCAACTTTTCACCCACATTAAGCATCAGAGAAAAAAAAATCATCAGGCAGGGTAGCTTCAAACCCAAGCCACATGTGATGCTTGAGAATATGGCATCATCAGAAAGTCCTCCTTGTGAATTAGTGTGTAAAAGATAATAGTGGTAAAAAGATGTGCAAAAGACTGATGCAATTTCTTGCATATGAAAAATTTTAACTATACCACTACAACCCAAGAAAACATTAAGTGCTACAGCGACTACATTTCAAACCAGCTACCTTCAAGCACACATAAAGCCATTAACACACAGCACTATATATACAGTACTACTTTAGTTCTGGAATAATCTTTTGTCTTGATCTGGACTCTAGTATGCATAGAAGTGTCAATTAAGCAACGGTGTCATTGAGAGGCTAACAACTCACAACAATGCTCAGTACAAGTTGCAGATAAGCAATAATTTAAGCCAACAGGTGAGGGAGCGGGGGAGAAGGCAGCGAGAGAGAGAGAGAGAGTGGCACTGAATATACACAAGTCTAACATTCTCTTAAGGGAAACTAACCTCGTAGTACATACTGCACCATCTTCTGATGGTGCAATAATTTATACTTTTCTCAACTGTATTAAAAAAAGAACAAATGAGCACAGCGTAACAGTAAAAACTAATACACAAGTACGAATTTCCACATCTTGATATCACCCTACTTCACAATTACAGTAGAGGGCGAGCCCATGCAAGTGATTCATAAGGATACAATTACATCTGTAACGATAGCAGTTTTCTTACTGACACCTTCATGGGCTAATCTAGGAAACCGGAAAGCCAAATGCAAAATATTTTGCGAAATCATAAAATGGAGACTAAAAAGGTGATAAATACAATTCACTAACTGTTGATCCTTACACATAAAATTTGTCACGAAGATTTATCAAATAAGAACTGGATAACTTATTTTCAAGAGTCAGATAAGGTGAGACTGGAATTAAAGTCTGGAACAATCTCACACTATTTTCACGATTGGGATAAAGTGTGGCCAATCTCCTACTATTTTCACAATTGGGATAAAGTGTGGAACAATCTCCCACTATTTTCACAATTGGGATAAAGTGTAGAACAATCTCCCATTATTTTCATGACTGGGATAAAACAAATAATAAAATCTCAGTCAGCTGTTATAAAACTAGTAGGAAAACAAAAACCTAACACTTAATTCTAGCTCTAGTTGTATAACTCATCACAAGCCTAAGTGCAGTTTGTCACAGACTTATGTCTTCATCATCATGATAAAATCTAGAAAATAAAACAGAAGTGCACACATAAATAAAAAAAAAAACCCTGAAAAGAATTAAGCAGTGAGTGTATTCTTCTAACCTACTGAGAGGGCTAAATTAGCGGGGCTTAAGATCCCTCGGCAAAGTTGAGAAAAAAAACTTGAAAACAGAAAGACAAGGCGATCTACGACGCAGGCCCTATGCGATATTTAACAGCACAGAAAGGATATAATAAAATATTTTTCTAAAAAAATCTCTGCTACAGTACTGGCAACACAGGTTAATTTAACTGACATGTATCGGATATCTCAGTCTGTGTTTACACTATATGATTTTACTCTCCACTCGAATTTCCTGGAGTTAATGTCCAAGTGTAGCTCTAGTTAAACGGAGCAAGCATGAAAATAATGTTTAACTGTGAAAAATTTAACCTAATTTTTAATGTGCTATCTGTTTTGTCATAATGTTTATTATTTTACTCTTTATATTTCAGAATTTTATTATGCATAAAAAAAAAAAAAAAACATATTTATCTGACCACTATGTTCTTCTGACAATTTCAAGTGTGAACTCCTACATATTTTTCTCTTTCAGTAATTTTTTTTTTCCCTCAAATTTTTCCCTTTAAGACAGCACAGAATTAATGATTCCACACAGCAGGAAAAATGACAAGAAATCTAAATACTGGCATGCATGAACTAGAACAATGAGAAAGACAATGAGAACTAGAACAATGAGAAAACTGGAAAAAGTGTGAATTAATGAAGAGCGAACATGATAAATGAGCCAACATGTTAATGAAGCAAAGGTCATTAATTATTGCTATAATGGCAATAAACATTAAAATAAATCTGAAAAAAAAGAAGAAATTCCACTCCATATATATCACTTCCATAAATAATTTACATGCTTTTGAATACTCAGAATGTGGTCAACTGAACCACAAACTAATTTAGGATGTGGTCAACTGAACCACGAACTAATTTAGGATGTGGTCAACTGAACCACAAACTAATTTAGGAAATGGTCAACTGAACCACAAACTAATTTAGGAAATGGTCAACTGAACCACAACTTAACACTTTGAACAAAAAGTTTTTGCAAAAAAAAAAAAATTGCTTCAGGTTGTAATGGAAGCCAGTTAAAACATTTTAAAATCTTGTAAAAATTCAGCATATGACTTTTGACCCCTGACCCAGGCTCACTTTCAGGCCATATAAACTAACACTGTAGATTTGTCTGCTGTTTCACATATAAAAAACATGTACAAATAACTTATCTCTTCAATCAAACAATCCTGATGGCACTTGACCAAGAAAAACCTTCAGTGGCCCAGGAAAAGAAAGCTTTGCTGTTTTGTACGTCTAACATATCGTTAAATAACAATAAGAACACACATATAATACGGGCATTTCATCTTTGCTCCAATGCGACTGACCAAAAAAAAAAAAACATGAAAAAAAAAATTTATGACTGATGAAAGAATGCAAAATTTATAGCCCTTCAAATCTGCAGTTGAAACATTTCCTAGATTTTGCTGGAGAAGTTAATTTCATCTGAATCACGTTAACACTTTTGTCTAATCTAGCTGAAACCACAGCACAACAATTTTACTTGCTTTAAACATGTCCAATACTGCTAACCCTAGGAGTGGGGTGGGGTGGGGGGGGGGAAGAGAAGGCCAGAGACAGATGTGTTGCATGAGGTCATTTGGACTGAAAACAAACAAAACAACAACAAAAAAAAAAAACAACCCAAAATGTGTATTATTCAGAAAATATAGCACAGACAAGGAGCAAACAAATGAACAAAACAGCACAGGTAGTGTTGCTTCATTCACGTTTTAAATGTTTTTTTGCCTGCTTTCTACATTGTTTATTGTTACGAAGCTTATCGAGTATGTTCTCCCCCACCCCCAATTATGCTTTCTTCGATTTGTTTCTGCTGATCAAATATGTTCTGCACATGTTCTTGCTTACTAAACATATTGTTACAGCATTTTCTTGTTCTTGCTTCTAACAACGGCTTATATTCTGCAAATGTTTTCTAGTGCTTATGATTTTATTATTTTATGCAGATATGCTTCTTCCTAACATATTTACAATCACAACATACACTTTGCAGACAAGGTGTGCTGACACTCATACATCCCTCACGTTAATCACTTAACTCAGGTAGATCCTCTTGTTTGTCACTTAACTCGGATATTATCCTCATGTCTGCCACCTAACTCAGATAAATCCTCATGTCTGCCGCCTAACTCGGACAAATCCTCATGTCTGTCGCCTAACTCAGACAAATCCTCATGTCTGTCGCCTAACTCAGACAAATCCTCATGTCTGTCGCCTAACTCAGATAAATCCTCATGTCTGACACCTAACTCAGATAAATCCTCATGTCTGTCATCATACTCTGATAAATCATCACATCTATCACTTAGAGATAAATCCTCATGTTGTCACCTAACACTGATAATCCTCATGTTTGTCACCTAACACGGATAACAACACGCATTGAAACTTATTTAAATTACACAGCCCTAATGCGTTAATACATTGCCATTATTGAAACTTATTTAAATTACACAGCCCTAACGCATTAATACATTGTCAATCATTTAGAAAACAACACTGCCAACTCTACAGAATAAGTGCTGTTGTTTGTGGTAACATATTTACATAACAAATGAACCAAATTCAGTATCTGTGGAAGTTGCAGCTATCAGTTTGTCCAAGTTGTGAGCAGATGAACGGCTGGGACCTAATATAATATATAGCGTGGAATGGGAGAAAAATCTAAAACAAAACAGGAATGAAAAAAAAAAGTTTAGAGTTCTTGCACTTTAAGAATTACAAATTGAACTAAAATATTTTTTAAAAAAAAAGAGACATTCCATGCTTTGATACAAGGCAAAAAAAAAAAAAAAATGGGGAAAAAGAAAAAAAAAACAAATGAGGCATCTGAAGCAAAGACTACTGACTTGGCAACAAAACAGAAAAACTTTCTGGGGTCAAATTACACGCAAACTTTTTGAAAAAAAAAAAAAATGGTTTCAAAATTCTGATAACACTCCACACTTTGGCCACGTTTCAGAAGGTTTGACTAAGGTAGTGCCCATTTTGATTACCTACAAAGACAGAATACCAAAAGATACATGCGAAAGTCCTTTTTACAAAAGCAAATTACACTTTTTCCTATTAAAAACAAGATTCTATGTATGAAACAATATTTCTTTACCAAAAAAAAAAAAAAAAGAGAAGAAGAAAATATAATCCTCTTAATCTATTTTAACAGCACGTGAAAATATAACAATCTTTGTTCATGCATTTATAAATATTTTTTAGGTACATTTCACCTCTGAACTGCCTGACCGAATTTGAAAAAAAAAAAAAAAAATCAAAATAGTAATTTTAATAAATGTTGTGAAAGCTGCTAAGAATGCATGAAGAATTCATGGGCCTCATCTTTTTCAAACTGTTTTGCCTCCTCCTGCATGGACTCCTTAATCTTTAGGATAGCTGCGGACTCGCTATGCTCCTGAAAATTTTAAACAGGGCGTCAACTAAACTCAGGCTATCTCAAGTTCTTCAAATAATTATAAAGTGCAGTAGATGATTTGTTTTGTAACACTATTGGTAAAGTCTATTTTAAAATGAGAGCAAAAAAAAAAAAAAAATGATGATGCATTTTGTGTGGATGTGAAAGTTTAAAAAAGCTTAGTATTTATAGAAAATAATGACATTCATGCATAGTTTGCCAAGCTCAGTTAAGGTTATTACTGAAAGTTGACTGAAGATTCAGTTTCACATGCTGCATGTAGATCAAGAGAGTAGTGCAGTAGGAGGCAGGTAAAGGGAGAGAATGACAGAAAATGTTTCACACCTACAACAAAGGGCGTTACTCTGTGCTGTGATATGCCTGGTAGGAAATGTAAGACTGAGTAAAAGGAAAATATTTATTAATATCAATGACAGAACTAAAAAGAAAAAAAAAACATACACTCAGTGGCCTGATTTTTCATTTACATTTTAAAATATAATAATAACATAAGTGCATTTATTATATACTATGAGAAGGAGGAATTTAAAATCTTATGATACAGGATTATAAATGCTGTTTTTTTTTTTTAAAAGGTACCTTTATGTCTTTTAGTGGTTAGTCATTTTTAAAAAAAAATTCTTTAAAGTCATCAAGATTGTTTGACCTCCGAGAAAGTATTTGAAACAAATAAGCACATAACACTATCACAATATCAGAATGAAACTACAACAAAGCAAAAGAGAAGCAGAAAAAAAATGTGTGCAAATCAAGAACTACATTAGGAATACGCTCCCTCAGATATTAAAGCATCAAAGCTGGGAGTAACTTCTGCTTGGAATGTATTTAGCTAACTGAAATGTATAACACTCACAAAGGAAAACAGCGAAGAAGGTAATCTATTTTATAGTTTAACACCAAAACTGTGGAGATCAACCTACATACATTCAAATAAGAACAGGAACAAACTGGTAGCTCAGCTAAGGCCTAAAAGTTCACAGTGAACACTGATTAGTTCAACGTAAAAGACAAAGTTTATTCAAACACACACACATACAAAAAAAAAAGAACTTTGCTGGTGCAGAATTCACCTACTGCATCATCTGAAATCTTATCTTTAAATAAACAGTCCAAACTGCTGAAAGCAATTTGACTCATCTCAGCAACCAATATGGGTTCTGGGACAAATGATGGGTTCTGGGGCAAAAGATTAACAACCAGGCAGCAGCAATGCACAGTACCTACAAAACATCTACCACTTCTTCATTAGTAGAATTCTGAAAAACAAATATTTAAGTAAATTATTTCTAAAACAAAGTTTCGTTCACAATTTAGTCTTTATCAGGTGTGATAAAGAAAAGTTAAGCCAAAATTTTAAATGTTCATGTTGCTGAAATTTCTCAGCATGTTTTCCCTTTAATATCTAAATAGCTGACAGGGTATGACAAGATGAGAAACTGGCTTCCCTTCAAAAGAATATCAGAAGGGCCTATATTCCCAATTCTTAATCATCTGGAAATAAAGATTAATCAGTCAATCATTTTCTGATCCCCAGTTTATGAGTTTTCACTTTTTTTTTTTTTTCTTAACAAGAAATTAAAGAAATGTGAAAAATTTTCAATGGGAACTTTGTGATCCCAACATGTCTGCTAAGTGGCAGAAGCAATGGGGGACAAAATAATTGTGCTTTCAGCATGCAAATCACAGAGGTCAGAGCAGTGAATAAATGTGCACACAATGAAACTGGAGGTTTAAAAAAAAAAAAAAAAAAAAAACATCATTTAAAAGAAGAAAAAGACAGAAAAAAAAATGACCAAATAAATTACGAGCATGCAGAGAAAAGAAACTGGTCTAGAAGCAAATGTTTCAATGCTATCTCAAAACACAGAAGAGTACACTTACACTGAAAACATAATGCGGAATAAATAAACTCGACAAAACACTAAAAACAAAACCAAACAGCTTTAGCATTCAATTTGTGAAGGGGAAAAAAAAAAAGGTTCAAACACAATTACATCCATGCCAAAGAAAAAAAAAAAACAGACAACACAAAAAGAAAAAAAAAATTGAAATTTGATAAGGACACCATGACATCCTGAAATCTTTAAAATGAAACGAAGCAACATAAATGACAAATATAAAGGTAAAACAAGGAAGCAATATATAATTATAGGAACAAGTCCATCTCAAAATTAGACAAAAAAAATGTAATGAAATGGCTAGTCTTGTTGGTACAGGGTGAATAATGAGGGACCGATACAAAGCAACAAAAGGGACTGAGGCTGTGAAGTATTGGACATGTCTTAAATATATGTATATATATTTTTTTCTCTCAATGTCTTAACCTCCATCTTATGTCATCCTGACAAATTAGTTTACTCTTTTCTTTTTTTTTTTTTTTCTTCAAAGTTTATGATACAGGCCTAAATATTTAATACTTCAGATTTTTGCTACAATTTTTCATGTCATCTTTTTAAGAAATATGTGAAAAACAAATCCATCAGAATACACAGAAAAAAAAAAAACACTCAGTATTCACAGTATAAATGGCTTTGCCTGACTGCATATACCAACAATATCCAATCAAATTCACATAAATCCTCACACAGACATACATACTGCAGATAACATAATAATTTATGGGGTTAATGAACAGAAATTCACACATCTCAGATGGATTACTTTTATACACTATGTACACTGATCCGAGATTATGCAAAGAAAAACAACTGAAGTGCAATTGAGCAAATCTGTTTGAGAGTTGTATTCATTCGCCTTTAGTGTTCATGCAATGATTATATCATGTTCTGCACTTTAATATACAGACTAAATGACTTTGTTTTCTGGGTAGCAGAGGCAACCGACCTCGATTCCTAAAGCTGGAGCATTTGAGCTACTTCACTTGATCATAAAAACTCTTGGAAACAGGGTTGTCCTCGTCACGAGTCTGGCCAATAAAGCAGAAACTGGTGCGCCCCCTCTGGATGAGCTTAATATGAAGCCCTGCAACGATGGAAGCTGGAGATCTCAAACGCGTGTTCTTGGTGGCTAGCTGTCACCGCAATCCACTACAACCGGTGGACGGGATAGTCACTAACTTCAGAACGAACATTCAGAATAACAGCAATGTGTTCCGCACAACTACAGAAATGTATTTTTTTGCTATTTTTACCTGGGGATATTTGTACGTATTAATCACTGATAAGATAAGATCAAATTTTACTGATATTTTGAACAATTCCACATTTTTTCTCCTCGTTTTAAGGCATCATGCTCTAATCCTTCCACAAACTTTTATTTTAAAATAAAATAAAATATGATGAACATATGCCACATACCCTTTAATTCATAGATACTACTAAAAATATAATAATATTCTTCCATCTCATTAAAATTCCATGACCAATGAACAATTTCAGGCTAATCTCTTGAAAGTTATGCAGTCAAACCTCCTCACACTTGGTTTACTTGTTAACAACTCAGAAATTATATTGGTGTCATTAACAACTGAAGCTATATCGATTTTACTAACAAGTAATGGGATATCCGTCAGACTGAACAGTGAAAATATAAATGTTATTTCAAACTACCGTAACAACAAATGTTGTCACTGTTAGCAGGTCACAACAAGGTCAACTATATTTGCACAAATACTCAGCCCTGCCATTTCATGCAATGATTATTACTTGCCATTAATCTTCACAATAAACATCCTAACATCTCCCTCTTTATGACTAGTACATTGTCTTTTTTTTTGGGGAGGGGGGAATAAGTTTTCTTTTTGAATAAATGTCTCCAGAACTGTTGAAACTGGGTGAATGTGTCAGCTGTGATGGCACAGAGCCTCACAGAAACAGTGAAATGCTAAACTTCAAGGATGTGGGTGGGTGTGAGCAGGCAAATGGATGGGAAATACAAGTCTCACATAAGAAGACCCAGACTCACACTGTCCTGATAGCCTCCTAGTCCGTATGGGCCCATATCCCCCCCGCCAACACCGCTGACGGGGGGCATGTCATCACGTGGAGTGCCACGGCCATTGGCTGGAGAATTCTTCATACCATCCATGTCACCTGCCAGATACAAACAAACAGAAAAAAAAAAAAACATAAAAATTTCTGTACTGAATTCAAATGGATAAAATGATTATCTCTCTTACTGCATACAGAGTTGTGAAAACAGACGGCTCAGACTACATCACTCCCTAGGCTGACAAGACAGCGATTCCAATTTAACAAAAGTCAGCGGATCTCCTGCCGTTTCAAAATCCAAGCCATGGGACCATCAAATGAGAACTGCTGGTCTAAGAAATGAAAAAGGCCAGGCTTTGGTTAAGAAGCAGCAAATGATCACAAATAAGAAGGTGAGGAGAGAAGAGAACAACATTAGGAAAAAAAAAAACCAATGAACTGCAGAGGGCAAACTACTGAAACAGCCCCATAATTCCCTAGATCAGCGGTTCCAAATGGTGGTTCTCTCTCCTGTCTGTCTGTGTGTCTCTGTATGTGTGTGCATGCACGCGCGTAAGAGAGATATCCATGACAAAAACTCAAAATCATTTTTTTGTTATTTTCACTGTGAAATGTTTAATAATGGATTTTTCAGCAAATCTTGTGTGGATGAAAGAACTTTGTTTTTTCATCGTTTTTTTAGTGTAGCTGACATTTGCTCATTAAAGGTTACTCACATGTTCTGAAAAAAAAAAATTATTTTGCATTTAAAGCACTTAGCTACCATACAGATAGGAAACTCTTCCAAAGTATTCGGGTCTGTGGCCTGGATTTTGAAATGGGCAGGGGGAGGTTGGTGTGTATGTTTTCACTGACTTTTCTTTATTGGGAGCCACTGTCCTCAATCATCATTTCTGCTTTTCCTTTTCTTTCCTCCCAAGTTGAACTTTTTGTCTTCTGTGTGACGCTGAATCTTAATAACACACAACAGCATGCAGAAGGTGAGCTAATAATAACATCTTACATCCTTCCTGTGCCGTTAAACATCACATAGGGCTCGCATAGTTCTTTGCCAAGTTTTCCTGTTCTCGGCAAGTCTTTCAGCTTCATCAAGGGATGTTATGCCCACTAACTGGCTTCTCTTAACAATGTCCTCTTTAGAGTTTCACGCAGTCTACCTCTTTTTCTTCAACCTGTTGTGTTCCACTTGATAGCTTGTTTTGGTATTCTCCGATTGTTTCTTCTCATCACGTGGCCTACATATGTTCAGTTTCTTTTTGTGATCACCCATGAGACAGGCTGTTGTTTGCTCATCTGTCTTATCTCTGCTTTGTTCTTGAATTTGTTCCACTTTATACCAAATATTTTCCTTAGGCATTTGCTTTCAAAAGAGTCTAATTTCTTTAGTTGATTTCCAGCTTCGCATGCATAAATGAAGTTGGATATCATTTGAATTGAATAATCTTAACTTGGTTTTTGCGCTTACAACTTTTGAATTCCATATGTTCTCAAGATTTTTGAAGGACAATGCTGTTTTTGCAATTTTAACTTCCTTCTCAGTGTCACCATCCTGGTCTATGTACCTGCCAAGGTATACAAATTGGTTTACTTCATCAATGACTGTTCCTTCTACATATATTTTTCCTTTGTGATTAATGAGATGTTTCATTATTTTTGTTTTGACTTTGTTAATTTCAAGAGACCTATTTTGCTAGCTAAGGAAGATGGAATCTGTTTTTCCTGCATTGTCACTGAAAAGAGTTATGTCATCTGCAAAATCAAAATCTTCTATTTGGGTCTCATGTACCCAATCAATGCTGGTTTTACCTGTACAGCATTTTTTCATTATAAGTCTTTGACAATTTCAAAAAGCAATAGAGATAATATACATCCTTGTTTCACGCCTGTTTCAATTTGAAACCATTCGCTCATTCCTTCTTCTGTCTTGACTGCACAAACGTATCCGTTGTAGAGATCTCTAATGATGTTGACAATTTTAGATGGTATTCCATATAGTCTTAAAATTCTCCACAATGAATCTCTGTGTATGTTATCAAATGCTTTTTTAAAGTCTATGAAGTTCAGTATTAATGGTTTCTGCTTTTCAATATACTCTTCAAGTATTTTTCTTAGAGTAAAGATCTGGTCGAGACAGCTTCTCCCTTTTCGAAATCCTGCCTGTTCTTCTCTCATTGCAGTATCCACTACATCCTTAACTCTATTCAGAATCACTTTACAAAACACCTTTGACACAACTGATAATAAGGTTACACCCCTCCAGTAATTGCAGTCACTGAGGTTGCCTTTTTTTTTGAGTATTTTAACAATGATTCCTTTTTCCATTTAGAAGGGACCTCTTCTTCTTTCCAAATTTTATTAAACATTCTTTGTAGTTGGCTCATGTTGTCACTGTTAATAGCTTTTAACTTTTCGACTGTTATTTCATCTTCATCTGCAGCTTTGTTGTTACAGTCACCCAGCTGTAGAAATGGGTACCTGACTTCTTCTCGAGTTGGGGAAGGAAAGGCGGCCAGGCGTGATACTGACCATATTGCCCTCTAGTGCGCCAACAGGTCAAGGAAAACATGGGCACTAACACCATATCCCTATGTGCCTCTAAGGTGACAGGATTACCTTTACCTTTTTATTAGATTCACTGATGTTTCAATTTCATTCAAGGTAACCTCATTCAAGCTGACATTTAGCTGTGGGACTGGTAAATCGGTTTCAAGATTTATTATTCATTTGGGTGTGGTCGATTAAGTATTTCTTGGAAGTGTTCAGGTCATCTTTGCTTTTGGTCTTTACTTGATGTTAACAGGTTGCCTATTTTGCTAAAGACTGGTCTTTCTCTGGAGGTAATAGCACCTGTTAGTTTCTTCTGTATGTTATACAGAGTTTTGCCATTTCCTGTTTTTGCTGCATTTTCAGCTTCTTTTGCCATACTGTCCATATATTCTCTTTTGTCTCTCTAGCTGAACTTTTTACTTTATTGTCTAGTTCTCTGTATGTTGCTTTTGCCAAAACTTTTCCATTCAACATGGCTAATTTGGCGCTCGTCTTTCATGTATGTATGTATTTCCATGTGTTATCTGATATCGTTGCTTTTCTACTTGTTGACTGCAGTCCAGCACTTGCTTTTGCTGCCGTGATTATGGCTGTGCAGTATGAATTTCATAATTCATCTAAATGTCTCGTCTACCTCTTCGAGTGCTGCGAATAATGACATACCTCACTTATATTCCATTGATTTACTTCTCATTTTAAAATCTCACTGCCATTCCATAAACACTAAATTAACTACCAAAAGCAAAACCACATGCCGGACAAACATGATCATACACATGGGTTTTGGTGTACATTACCAATACTGAAGCTCTGAACAAAATCAAAATATCATTTACCATTCATGACCTGGGGCATGTCACCTGGTCCCATAGGACCCATTGGGCCATCTGGCCCACCCATTGGGAACTGAAAGAAACAAAAATGTTCATGAATAATCAGGATGGTTCCTTAAAAAAATATATATTTTCAGTAACTACAGGCATTTGAGGAAGTTTATTTAAGTTACACTGACAATTAGGGAGGGCCAATCTTTTGTGGACACATGAGAGAGTGAAAGTCAACACTAATAATTAGGGAAGGCCAGTCTCTTGTGGACACATAAGAAAGTGGAAGTCAACACTGACAATTAGGGAGAGCCAGTCTTTTGTGGACACACAAGAAAGTGAAGTCAACACTGACAATTAGGGAGAGCCAGTCTCTTGTGGACACACAAGAAAGTGGAAGTCAACACTGACAATTAGGGAGAGCCAGTCTTTTGTGGACACACAAGAAAGTGGAAGTCAACACTGACAATTAGGGAGAGCCAGTCTTTTGTGGACACACAAGAAAGTGGAAGTCAACACTGACAATTAGGGAGAGCCAGTCTTTTGTGGACACACAAGAAAGTGGAAGTCAACACTGACAATTAGAGAGAGCCAGTCTCTTGTGGACACATAAGAAAGTGGAAGTTAAAACTGACAATTAGGGAGGGCCAGTTTCCTGTGGACACATAAGAAAGTGGAAGTTAAAACTGACAATTAGGGAGGGCCAGTCTCTTGTGGACACAAGAGGGAGGGCTGGGCTTTTGTATACTACAGGCCCCAGACAAAAACAAAAGCACCTCTGTATGCACTGTTCTGCTGAATGTGCAGAATTACACGCAACTTTTCTCACCTCCTTCAAAGCCAGAAAAGTTGTTAACACAAAACACAAGTGGCTGCACACAAAATGAGCATGCTCCAATACAGCTACAGATCAACTCTAGGAATGAAGATCATCACAGTTTCATGAAAGTCTCGTCTTCTATCTTCCTAGAACTGCTAGCTGTTGCTCTTCGCAAGAGATGATGTGAAGGTGTTGGAGCAAAGCTTCATGTCAGCTTGGGAGCAGGTTATGGCTGCCAGTGCAGCTAAAAAAAAAAAGGGTGCAGGATGTGCAACACTTCTTCAGCAGATTCCCTACCACCATGGGGACTATGGCAATCCCTGCCTTGTTAGCCAGGCTAGGCCTGTTACTGGAGGTATCAATGGAAGGGTGGAACTTGGTCTTGGCCAGTTATGGCTCGCCAGCCCTGATGCTAGTATGTCATCTATGGGCCACCGACTGCATAAACAGACAGTGTCTTCGCTCTCAGTGTCATGAATAAAAAAAAAAAAAAAAAAAGAAAGTCACAAATATCTTATCACCCAAATGATCACTGGTCTAACATTAACATACATCTTAAGTGTACTCACCCCTGGCATCCCCCCCATCCCTGGAGGCCCCTGTTTCAACATGTACAAAGGGTCACCTGTGCCCCCAGTATCTGCAAATAATGTTAACAATTTATCGTATGAGATTTTCAATCAGGAAGCAAACTAGCACACTCTCTTACCATAAAGCAGTTTCCTCCTGTCTACCTTCATTACAATGTGAATAGTGAGTAATACAGGACATCACTTTTAATAAAGTGCATGAAAATGCAATGAATAATGAGGATAATTATTAAGCTATTGTCTTTAACTGTAAAAATAGGATAGGAGAAAGCAAAACACATGATTTTACTTTCCCTTTCTTAATTTTTAAAAAAAAAATCCTCCCTTAAACAAATGTGCACACAAATTCACCCAAAGTTTATCTAATTAAAAAATCATTAGAATATGCTCGGAAAAGAAATTAAAATATAGATTTTATTCCTATTAACTTCATGGCTCTTCCAATTCAAAGAAAAGAACTAATTTTTCAAATTTCCCCATAATCTTGAGCTACTTCAAAACCCTTTCCCCAAGACCAACCATATCAGCTAGAACTTTTACTGTCCTCTCTTGGACATTATAAACAAAAAATGTCCTCATGAACAAGCTGAAAAAAAAAAAACAACCTGATTAAATAAGGGCTTAACTGCAAAAGAAAAAAAAAACAAAAAAACTTTTGAAGAAAAATTTGAAGAAGAAAAACTAATCACTTGAAAAAAGGAATTACTGTGGTTCACAAATTTGTGTATGGTTATACCAGTTGCTTTTGCTTTGTTCTTGTCCTAATTGGCCAACTAACAGATAAAAATTACATATAACAGAAGCAGAACTCCCTCCTCTTTCTAAAACAGTTACTGAGGAAAATCTTAGCTTTCAAACTGCTAAATCAATCTAGATCTAGCGCCCTCAGCTAACCAGGCCACATGTGTTCCTGGAAAGCACTTTAAAATCATCTTCCACTAAGCACTCATGGTCACATGACATCACCCAACACATTAATCGCTCTACACTGAATGCTCTTGCTAATTCCTGACCAATAATCATATTTAAACAAATATATATAGCTACCATGGATAACAGGGCTGTAAGAGGTTGGAGTTCGGCGCATCTCGCCTTGAGGACTAGGCATTATTGGGGTGCCAGGCGGCCCTCCAGAGTTTGGGGGTCCTGGGGGCACATAATCCTGGTTTAAAAAAAAAAAAAAAAAACATATATTATCTATATAAAGCTTAAAATAGATCATCAAGAAGCAGAAAACAGCTACAATCTTCACCTTTTTCCTCTTATTCTTCTCCTCCCATTCTCTGTTACTGGTGTGCTAGGTGCTGATTTCCGATTCTTCTCATGGCTTCATTTCCTACCTGGCTTGCAGATTTGCAATTATCTCTGCTCTTCTATTTGCCAAAAGATGGCTTATGGTTTGGACTGTAACTATCACTGCGCTCCAGACATGTCCACAGGTGCTTAGACCACCCCTCCCCCACTACACATAACCATCAGCATCCTGCAGCTGATACTGCCCACCGAATGTTGGCTGACAAGTCCTCTCATGTGTCCAGCATGCCACATGTTCCTGGCCACCCTAACCTGTACGCCCAGCCCTCTCAGTCTAAGCTGCAATGTGGATTTGCCGCTGTTGAGGTCCCAAACTATGCCAGCCCCGCTAAGCACATTACCAATATCGGCTCAATCCGATGACCGTCTATCTGCACTGATGGCAGAGCCAGCCAACCTATCAGCTCTTATTTCCCTGGACACCCATATATCCAGGGACATAAGATCAAGGTGACTGTGAATCGTTGATCTCTGCAATTACTCAAGTCACTGTCTACATACATAATCTGCCTTGACCTTCTGGATCATACTCATCGAATCATTTAGTATGCAGATATGGGCATAGTCTTGTGACTCCAAACAAACAAAAAAAAAAAAAAGGAAAGATGACCTGTCAGACTATTCATTACAACACCACTTCTTCTTAACTGCAATAAGGGTGACAAAATGTAAACATGTTATTCATGACTTGCATTTTGTTCTAACAAGTAAAGTTTTTGTTTCTGTGTTTCAATACTGAACTGAAATGTGAATGGAAAATTAGCAGGTAAAAGCTGTCACTTTTCTTCTAATAATAGTGAGGTACCCACTAAGTCTTGAAGCTTTTATTACATATGTAGACAGTGACAACATTTCTGCTACAGTGCCAGTCAGATGTTAAAGTTCTAGTTTTCATTACCACTGCAAACCACACAAGAGTCTTGGCCAAAATTGCAATAATTCATTTGAATCTTCTTCTATCACTCTGGAACTGCAGGTTGTTGTTCTCTGCAGCTGATGTGGCACAGCATCACGCCAGACTGGAAGCAGGTTACAGAGGTTAGTCCCCGAGTGGGGCTAACAAAGCAGAGATGTCCAGTGCTTCTCTAGCAGACTCTGCCACCATGGGGACTATGACAATCCCTGCCCCTGTTAGCCAGGCTAGACCCAGAACTGGGAGTACCAGCAGAACTGTGGGATGTGGTCATGGTTGGCTAGGCTTTACCAATCCTGACACAGCTTTATGTTGGTGATTGCCAAGTCGGACAGCGTCTCCCTCCTCCTCAATTCATTATTTCAGTATGTGGCTTGTGCATATACCACAAGACAAAAGAACTATTACAATTAAATAAAATGAAATAACTGGCAGCTCTTGCCAGATGAAGACTTTTAAAAACATGAAAGGGACTTACGGTATAATTTGCTGGTGAAGCACAATTCATCTGAAATTAAGAAAACAAAAACTGAAATCCTCAAAAACAGTATATATTGTATAAAAAAGTATATCCTGCTGTTTCTGTCCTCTTTTCCTCCTCACCTGCATCCCTTCTGTAAAATTAAATCATACTCATCTGCCTGATTCTGCTACACAAGTACCAATTTTACTGCTGCCATCACCACACTTATCATCCATAGCTAATAACCATCATCATTATTTAATCTCTATATATATATATGTATGTATATTCCAACACCACTCTGGAATGCCTGTAGCAATTTCAACCAAACTTGATATACATGACTTACAATCTGGAAATGTGTAATGTGGGGGTAAAACACCCCTATCTCCCCTAGGGTAAGGGTATGCAGAGGGTTATACTTTCCACTAAATTGAAGGAGAATAAAAGAATAGTCCAAGGAAGATAATCATGAAAAAGAACATTGCTGGTATTTCTAGCCTCCCATGGCAAGTCCAAACAATTTTGATGGTCTCTTTTTGTTTTAATTATATTTGTGAAAAAAATTTTTAACTCCCCCCCCCCCTTATGTTATATTAGCTTTTTATTGTATTCTATAGCAGATTTCATTGCTCAGTGACTGTGCTGTTTTCTTCATTTTTAAAAAATTAGCTTTTCAAATTAGGGAGAGAGAGAGAGAGAGGGAGAGAGTGCCGGGAGAGGGAGGGAGAGAGTGGAGAGAGGGGGAGGGGTAGAGAGAGGGAGGGAGAGAGATCTGAGATCACCATGTTTCTCCCACGGACAACCTTATGTTGCTTGGTCAAGGGTGGGTTTAACCAAGAAATTATTTATTCTTGCTTTTTGGAGGTTAAACTAAAAATGTTTATAATCAAGTTTTGAATTAAATTAATATTATATTGAATTTGTAAAAGACTTTATAATTTGTATACTATACTTATACTTTTAAATACTGGTAAATAAAATAACTTCGATATTACACTATAGATACAATTCATTCCTCTTCCTGTCTAATAGATGATTGGGATAAATAAATCACCAGGCAACACCAGGTAAGCAGCTAGTATGTCCAAAATTCTTTAGTTGTCTGGTTTGAATATTTTTCAATATCTTGTAACAGTTGCAAGTTATCAATAAAATATCCTCATTATTCCAGACTAAAACTGGAAATAATCTTTACATATCTTCAGTTCACTTACATTATAATTTGCTGGGGATGCACAGTTCATCTGGAACACAAAGGAAGAAACATTTTTTTTTTTTAAAAGTATCAATATTCTTTTCATCACACAAAGAAAAAAATCTGGCACAAATGTCAACGCTAAATTATCTCATGCTCAAGTTTTTCATAGCACAGTATAAATTATGATACACATTATCTGGTCTGGTACTTTATTCTGGGCAAGAATATATGTACCATGCCAAGATTATGAAAATGACAGCATTTTCCTGCTTCCATCTTGATTTAAAAAAAAAAAAAGCAAGCATATTCTACTGTATTACAGTGCCATGGTTAAGTTCTGAAAAAGAAAAACACAGGATCTGAAACTATCATTCAGCTAAATCTGCACCGGACAGTAGATGATAACATGTTTAATTCTTTCAGAGATGCCAAAGACAACCTGACAATTAAAACTGTAGAAGCAGAGATACTCGTTAAGTAGCATGCAACACAGCAGACAAATAAAAAAAAAAAAAGAGTGACCGCAGACCATGAGAAATGGAGAGAATTTGTTGCTGACCTGCTGCAAGACACAAGGCATACTGAGTGGCGATCACTTAGACACTTATCAAACACACAGACAGATAATTCCTTCAGTTTTAATTCTACAAAGCCTCCAGAAAGCATTTCTAACTATTCAGTCTCTAGAAAGCAGTTGTAAAATCTTAACTGTACCACAGAAGTTTGTGTTGTGAGTATTTCTATATTATTTTTTGCTGAATGTGACAGGCAAGTCTGGCAATATTCACTGATGACAACAAAAAAAAAATACGAAAATATATTTTACGAAAATAGAGATTCTTTGGTGCCCCAAACTTCCTAATTCAGCTTACTAATGCACACATTAACAAGACTCTAGATAAGTACTTAAAAAAAAAAAACCCCAAAAAAGTAGTAGTGAAAAATGAATCTCACAGATGTTGATGTTGGTGGCCATCTGCTCTGTGGTCCTGGTCCACCAGGCCTGAAACAAATTGTAATGCAACAATTTATTACAACTGCTCACCGAAAATGGAATAAATATTTTTTTTTTTTAAATGTAACTGGCAAAAATATAGCTAATGGCTAAAAGCAGAAATTGTGCCTAACAATGTATTCTTCATCACTGCCTTTTTTTTGTTTTGTTTCTTGAAGTATTATTTTCATAAACCCAGCTACAGTTCTGATACATAATGTGCCACCATATAGACTGTATATAGACTGTACTACATGGAGAATTCGCCATACTGGTGATTGTGAGGCTCCTAGCTGTAAACTTGCACATGTAGTGGACTTGAAAGGGCTTCTCTGGTAAGCTTCTCTAACACAGTTTCTTCGCTTGGTCCTGGATGTTCCTTCTGATGAGCTTGTGCAGACAGATTTTATCCTGGAATTTTGCATACCACATCTTGATACTGTTGAAAACAGGTGATGCCTTCTGAAATTCCACTTGAAATCATTGCTGCACAGTCACAATGGATGACGTTCTTGCATATTCCAAAACACAAAATGGCTGCTCACGTTTACTAACGCCATATTACTACTGCTGCCTCCTAGTGGCAAACCACAGAAGCACTGTGTGCTGGCTTTATTTAAAAAAAAAACTTGAAAGAGTTTCTCTCCTTTTTCGTGTAAGAATTATCATGATCCGGTTATGCAGTTTCTTTTTTGCGAAGTTCTGAAATGTTTCCGGACTTATAAAAAGTATTAAAACCTGAGAAATATGCCAGCAATGTTTCCGGATGGCTCCTTGTATTTATCAAAACAATATTTTCATCTTTTCTCCAATCTGTGGCTGATTATCCTGCATCTTTATCCAACAAACTCAGTCATCTATAGCAGCTCACAAAATCTACCACCAATGGCAGTGAGATCCAAATGAAAACAACAGAAATTCTAATCACCATGCAAGTTGACAGCACTGTTACTAATGATGTAACGAATGTCTTGCAGGTGTGTCAGCATGGTGCCAATGAGCTTTTACGATAGCATAGTAGCAGTGTAAAGATGGCTGTTTCTCTAGAGTGAGCGGGTGAGAGTGAGGTGAGTGTGTTCTCTTGCGTGCATATCTTCCAATCTGTTATATTGACCAAACCTCATCCTGTGTGATTACCACACCTCAGGACCACTCACTGAGGCAACAGACAAAAATACTTTCTGCTCAGAAGATGAGGTGCAAAAACTGGTACATTAGTAGCTGTAGACACAATCAAAAGATTTTGTTTTTAAACAGGAAACCATGCACTCTGTAAGCAGTGGAGAACTTGCACTGAATGTAATGGAGTCTATCCAGAAAAACAATGTAGCTATAAGATATTTTTGCGTCAATAAATTCTGGGGAAAAAAATAATGAAGGTTTTAATTTTGATCACCCTCGTATAATTCTTCTACATACATTTTTTGTATTATGTTTTAACAGGGTCCAGACTAATCATAGAACACTTCTGTGACACACAAATCATCCTTTAGTAGGACAGTGTGACTAGAGACCATCTTAGTCTACACTGTGAGATATAAGTTTCACAATGGAAATTTGAAAAGTCTTTCTAGAAACTCTGTTATCATGTCCCTCCTTTATGCAAACTATATATGTATATGAGGTACACACGTAAAATATACACATAATTTACATGGACAAAGGTGGCATCCCTCCTGGGACAGGCCCTGGTCCCATTCCTGTGTTTGGTGGCGGAGGACCCCGGTAGCTTTGTAAGGATTCATACATCTGTTAAATAAACAAAACACAAGCTATTTTACAGCATAGCCAAAGCTGTGATTTAAAGCCATTTTACAAAACACAAACTTGTGGTGTCTTTCATCAAGTGTTCTAACTAACTAATAAACAATCGGCAATGTTTTCAAAGATTACTGACATGGAAAGGCAAAGGCTTTCTCCTGACAACTGGTCAAATCAAACCACACATGTGTAAAAAAGAAACACAAAAGTATAAAGCAAAGAAATTAACTCTATGAAAATGCATTCAATATAAAAATTCTAATGAAAGTCTGTCATAATTAGTTTTTGATAAAGCGTTTTCTTTTACCATAATTACAAATGGCTAACTGGCCATGGAAATACTGCGGGGTCGTTCTGTAAAAAAGCTCTGCAGGCCAATGGATAATGATACTTGTTAAGAAAGTAATCAAACAAAGAAACTGTAAGGTGGAGCAACAAACATGGAAATGATATGAATGAATGCATCAACAAAAGAAGAGTTCTAAAATATAAATTCTTGAATCAGATGAACACGTATGGTTTAGAAACCTTTATTAAAAAAATGTTATTTCTGCATGATTTTACCAAAATGAGGTTTGTTTATTTACAAATACTGATAAAAACGGACATAAAAATCTGCATTATTCAGGACAACCTCGTACTTTCAATACAAAACTGCTCAATATGAGTTGTGTGTGAAACAAAATGATGTTATCAGCACTCCATTACACTCTAGTGCTTTAACTGCCACGCTTAATAATGTTCAGGTCTGATTATCAATACTCGCTATCATTACCATTCAAAGATTTTTCCCCCTTATATCTAAAACATTAACGATAATCTTGAATTCTGATAACACATCAGTTCAGCGATGATTGACCCAGTTTCAGCTTGTCAAGACTTCTAAGCTTCAACATTCATTGCTCCACTAAATGACCAGCCTCACACAATAAGGCAATACTACAATCACAACAACCATGTGTAAAACAGTCACAACTTACAGGATTCATTGGGCCTGGCATTCTACCACCCGGGTGATTCATTCTCTGCATGGCACTCATTCCTGGGTGGCCTATGGGAAGAAAAAAATAAACCTAAAATAATTCTTGATACGCAGATGAATGTAAAATACTTCAGCATAAACAACTATAGCGTGTACAACATGTGATAAAAATAAACAATATGGTTTAAGAATAATAGTAAAGCTAAAGGTAAAAAATCCAGTTTCCATACCATTAAGGCATATTGGGGAATACGGTGTTAGGCTTCATATTTTCCATGCCCTTCGGCACATGAAAGTGTGATGTGGCCAGTATCACGCCTGGCCGCTTCACCTTCTGGTACCCATTTTCTGAGGCTGGGTGTCCTCTTCTTCTTACACACAGTGGCAATGATGTGTGGTACCCTGATTTTTGGAATGTGGCTTTTGGCTTGGTACCTCCGACTTCAGCACCTTTCCTTGCTAGGACAGACTGTAGTCTTGCTCGGACTGCCATGAAGACAGTGGTGTAGGCTGGCCTGGCCAAAACTTTGTTTTCCAGCCTCTGGTGGCTGTACTTAAGCATCTTTTCCATGTCAGATCCAACATGCAATGCTGGCTGGCCAGACGGCTTTGAGACAGTTCCACAGAGACACTCTGACTTTGGGATGAGGAATCTGATGAGTGCCTCAATGATATCCATTCCCCACCACCCACAGTCTGTGGCTGTTTTGTTTTCATCATTCTGATAGCCATTGCTGTAAAGACCCACAAGCTTGTCACTTCCTGGATTCACACCAGATTTTCCTCACCATCCCTACAACCAAAGTTGTTCCCAGAACGAGGCTGGATGAACTCCAAGCCCATATTGCTCAGGACCCCCCCCCTTTTTTTTTGTTTGTTTGTTTGTTTTTTTTTGGTGGGTTCAGCTGGGGATTCGAACCTTTAACCACTCAGTTGCTAGGTGAGTGCTCTAACCACTATGCTTATCAGTCCCCTGTTGTAAGAATAATACTCTTTGTAAATACTAGTAAATCTTGAGAATGAAAGTGCAAAGTGTGTTAAACAATGAAAACAGGAATTTTACATGGTTCCCATAGAAGATAGAGATATCAACTAAATGATACAAGTAAATGTACTATTTTAGCTTTACAGATGAATAATGAGAGAAAAAAACCAAACAGAATTTTAAAAAAAAAGTCACTGATAAAGTGACTGTTATATGTAGCTGAAACATGAAGAACCAACTGGAGAAATGAAAAGAGACAGAGGATCTGAAGGAAGATGCCATAGAAAAATTCTAAGAATACATAGGGATGAACACATGGCAAACGAGAAAATAACCAAAAAAACGGCATTAAGAACATTATTAAAAAAAAACAAAGATGGAAATGGCTGGACCGCATACAAAGAATGGAAAAAAACAAGACACCCCTATGCTGCCATGACTTGGACATCTCAAGGAAGAAAAAAAAAAAGAAGAGGGGCAGGCCATTAGGAACACGGAGATGCACAATACAAGAAGAACTAAAGGAAATGAGAAAGACATGGTTTGAGGTATCCTGACTTGTTCGAGACAGCACTGGCTGGGGAACCTTTGTTGATGCCTTAAGCTCCATTGGGAGTATTAGGACTGATGATGATCATGATTAAGTGAAACTGAAATGGGGGGGGGGGGGGGTGAAACATGAAAATCATCAGAACCAGACAGATAAGTCTTATTTTATATGACAGATAAGTAAGTTATATCCACTGTTATATTACTGTTAGTTCAGGGTAAATGACCAGAAGGACTACAACAGTATACACATGTGGATACTAACAAACAAACAAAAAAAGATGTACAGGAGACAGCTTGTCAACAGGAAGAGATAAGGCATGCTAGAAATTTATGGCAACCATCCTCCACTGGACAGAAAACGGGAAGCACAGGATGATAATTCTTGATGTCTAATTTTAAATTTGACAAAAAACTAGCTTTGCCTGGTCAAAACAAATAATGGGACAAGAAATGTTAAAAAAAAAACTAATTTTACTTCCACTAACTCCGTGAGACTCCTTCCCACCTCAATAAAGTTCCAAATTGCTTCATATTCTTCATCCAATCAAAACCTAGTGTTCAGTGAGCTATAATAAAGCCCCAAGTTTATTCTACTCTCACAAGGTAAATGGTAAAGTCCCAGCTACCATGCCATAAAGGCATACTGAGGAGACAGTGTTAGGACCATATATCTAAGACCATCAGTGCGTGAAACTGTGACATGGTCAGTGTCACGCCTGGCCGCATTTACCTTCCCGGATTTCTCTGGTACCCATTTTCAGAGATTAAATGGACTCCAGGGCCTGTTTTAGTGTGGTGGTACCAGAAAAAAAATCTTGAATGCTGGGATCTGAACGTGGTAACACCAGATTAGTAGATCAAGCACCTATCCACTTAGCCAAACAGGCTGCTACTCTAAATGTCTTCTTAATCAAACACAAACATATGTAAGCTTTATCACAACCGATCATAGCCAGTTCTTAGAATAAATACAGCAACAAAGTCACAAACTATGTGTGTGACACATAATGTTATACACTGAGTACAGCTACTTTACTCTGCCCTTACCTACTAGCTAAAATACTGTTTATTACATGGGCTCTATATAAATCTCTAAGGGGAGCTACCTACTTCAAGTATCAAAACGTCAACTGCAATTACCACAATCTGTCTCCTCTCCCCTTCAAAGAAACTAGTTTAAAGATCCAAAGTATGTCTCATAAATTACAAGTTATCAAAATTATTATCTCCTCTTTTATTCCAGTGAAAAGGTTGAGATAAGAAAAGGATTTTTCTTAAGCTCCAACCCGGAACAGTATTTGAACGTATTCTGTTTCCTCTCCTCTCTTCTCCATTCAGTCAGTGAACATTTGGTATCATTCATTTTATTCACGTGTAAACTTAACTTGAAGTATCAGTTTAAAAATGTGTGTGTATTTATCAACTCGGGCCCTCCCACATTTCATTTCTATATTCACTGCACTTTGAGTGACTGAATTATACCGATGATCGCGCGTCGTGCTAAAATACCGGCGATACTCGGTCCGTGGTAATAGACACGCACGCCAGCAGACGGCGACGGCGGCGGCTCGGTAGCGGTAGTTTGAGTGTGGGGTTTTACGTGAATCCACTTTGTTTCACCAATCTACTCGACGGAGAGTTAGCGACGACAAAAATTGAGCTGGATATACACAAAGCGAAAGTTCAAATCGATATTAATTCTGAATTATTTTGTTCATTTAGGAACACGCGAGTTTCGCTTATGGGATATACTTCAGTGCGTGAGTTTTATTCTGCTTAGTACGTGCGATCTAACATGTTCGGCCAGTCTGCATTTATTCAAATGAATGATTCAAAGTTCTTCCTGCACTGGATTCAATACCCTAGCATTTCTACTGAAGCTTGTATGAAACGGGTGAGCTTTACATATTATTACTTAGCAACATTTACTGCCTGCATGTTACTGACGGAAAGTGTCAAATTCTAACGCGGAACATCTGCCACCGAGTTTGCGCGTTCAGTATGGGATAACATTATGTAATATATACTCGATGTAACAATGCCTTAATTAACTAGAAACAACACACACCATCTTAAGTACAATAACGAGTTGATAACATAAACCACGGTTTAACTATGTGACACGGGCCAAAAACAAAAATACAAAAACACAGTAATAAAGAAAAAAAAGGTTTGTAAAATGGGTTTACTTTGGTAGACGCGTATCACGAATATTTTTTTAAAACTGATATTGGTGGCCAACTTTGTGTACCATTTGTGGGTGTAGTTCTAGATTTCTCACTCAACACCTCGTAGAAAAAAAAATATGGGCGCGGCGGTTTAAGAAAATAATAAATGACAAGGCATTAGATATGCAGTTTACAGAATACATATAGAACTGGTACAGAGATGTGATAAGCCAGTGTTTCCCAACCTTTTTTGTATCATCATCCCTAACCAACCGTAAACGTCAACCAAGTTCTGAAAAAGTATAATATAAATGTAATTTTAAAAACACAATATACTCGTATAATCCAAATGTCACCACTCCCTCTCTCTCCACGTGGCGCATGTCCCATGTTGGAAAACACTACTGTAGTCTATATTAACGCAGTTTCAGCGTGTGGGTTTTGGAAGGGGCGGGAGAAAGAGGGAGAGTGCGAGAATAACTCTACATTTACACTGGCGAATGATAACTTCCACAAGAAAGAGGGAGAGAGCGAGAATGATAACTTCCACCAGAAAGAGGGAGAGTGCGAGAATAACTCTACATCTACACTGGCGAATGATAACTTCCACAAGAAAGAGGGAGAGAGCGAGAATGATAACTTCCACCAGAAAGAGGGAGAGTGCGAGAATAACTCTACATCTACACTGGCGAATGATAACTTCCACCAGAAAGAGGGAGAGAGCGAGAATCATAACTTCCACCAGAAAGACATGATTGTGACAAGCTTGCTGTAAGACAAAGCTGGAACGTATCGCACTCATTGGCTGATTCCTCTGGCGAGTCCCCCTCCCCTCTCCCCGCAAAGAAAACAGATAAAGCCTGCCATCTCAAGCCATCCATCCACCCAACCATCGGCCCCGGCTTGTGTCTATGAGTTAATGGAAAAACTTTGACTTCCTGGAGCATGTTTATACCCGGTTCTCTTTCGATTTTCTCTGCCCTGTTTCTTCATATGCATCTACACTACACATTATCATTTCAATAATGATTAATAACACAGTGGAGTGGTTAAGTTCTCCTTGTCTAGAAAGAGGCAGGCTGATCTACAGTTACTGTCCGCACCTGATGAGCTCTGGTACGCCAAGTCATCAAACATCTCTTTTTAAGTTCCTCTAGTCACTTTTAAGACACTCCCAAGATGATAACATATAGTTATCGCAGTTCTCTCTCTCTCTGTCTCTGTGTATACACATTTATATCGACTCACTGCTTGCGTCAGGACTGACGAATCATATCCAGGCCAAGACCCTATTCTATCTCTCAGTGTCTATAAACATGACAGAAATCTGGCCAAGTGAACAAGGATGGCAGAGGAAAAGACGAAACTGGTTCTTAAAAAATACGCGGAACCGAATTCGCATCCGCCGGGCGTTCGTGGCGCATAACGCCGGCACAACACAACCAATGTCCTTTTTTGAGTCCAACTCATTTTTTTTACCATATGCATCATCATCATCATCATTCGATGTTGGCGGCCATGCTTCTCCATCTATCTCGGTCCTTGATTTTTTTCTATCAGTTCAGCTGGTGACTTTTTAAAAAAATTGTGCCATCGCGTTAATTGTTCATGATTTTTTTTTCTCTCTTTCTTTGTCTTTCTCTGTCTCGCCTTCCATTTATCTTTTCTGCTCTTACGATGTTTTCAAGCGCTTCCTCTCTTGCTGTATGCCCAGTGAACGTTGACAAGCGTTTTCATGTGGGTTTACTTTGGCCCCTTTCTTACTTTTACATGCGCACGGGACTAGATTTAGTTTGCCTTACATAACTGCTTCGAAACTCCTTAATCAATGATATGACAAGCCGAGTTGTTTACTTCGAACCTCCTTAGTCAATGATATGACAAACTGATTTTTGTTTACATCGAGAACCTCTTTAATATATGATATGACAAACCGAGTTTTGTTTACTTCGAACCTCCTTAATCAATGATATGACAAACTGATTTTTGTTTACATCGAACCTTTTTAATATATGATATGACAAACCGAGTTTAGTTTACTTCAAACCTCCTTAATCAATGATATGACAAACTGATTTTTGTTTACATCGAACCTCTTTAATATATGATATGACAAACCGAGTTTTGTTTACTTCGAACCTCCTTAACCAAAGATATGACAAGCTGGCTTCTGTCAAGGCAACTCTGCCCAGATAGGAGGAGACGCTGTAAGAAATGACTTCCCAATACACTTCTTCAAGTTAACGGTTTTCTTCTATAAATAATAGCCGGGAGGGCGCGCGGGGGCGCTGGGGAGAAAGATAACACAAAATAACTTTAATTTGTTTCTCAATCTGACAGCTAATCTAAAGCCACAAGCTGCGACGCTGGCAAATGCTAAATAAACAATGAGGCGGTATTAGTTTCAGCCTTTTTGCCCGTGAGCTGACTGCTAGAACAGCAGCTGAATTTTTAGTACGAAATTGCATTATGGTGGTGGGGGGGGGGGGGGGGGGAAGGAGAGAGAACTGAAAATATTATTTTTCCATAAGCTACGCCATCGAGCGGCCGGTACGACTTACTGCTTGTAAGCGCTTTATTCTATCCGCCGAACGAAGCACAGTAATTGAGTAAACAGGTTTGGCTGCTATGTGGGGCCCCCTTTGAAAATCAAAAAATGGTAATGAAATCCCCTCATTCATTCTCTCCCCCCCCCCCCCGGCAAAATAAAAAAAACCCCTGGGTTATTTTCAAGAATAAATCGCTCATAAACTGATATTTACTCCAAAGCGTTATAAATTTATGATTTGTAAACGAGCCAGTAAAAACGTGCTGGTTTTATTTCTCTCCCATGCTTTATCAAAAGCTATTTCACGATTAAATTTCCCCCCTAGAAAAGCCGTATTCAAACTTTCAGTATACGCCAGGCCGCGGCAATTATTCCGTGAATGCTGAAAAAAAAGAAAGAAAGAGGGGCAGTTTAGATAATAAACCGCATGAACACTAAAAAGTGCATTTTTTGAACCCCATTTTTATTGGCTGGGTGAATGAGAAAATAACGCGGCAACATTATAACGTACGAGTGCCGTTACTGTTTTATTTTGTCACAGGACGTTACCGGGACATTTACATTACACGGCAAAAACTCATGTTTAGCAGCGGTACGAATGATATTAACGCCAATAATCGGATAGGTTTCTTATCACAGGGGAGGGAAACGGCTGGCAGAATGAGTGACAAGAGAGGATGAATGCCAAACCACGACTGTATCCCCTCTTTCACAACGCCGTAAAATACCAGTTTCTGCATGCACGGAGCATGATGGTTCTGCTCTGTACTGAGATATGACGTCTTCTTGCGTTTTTAAATTTCCCCATGACATATGGCCGAGTTCTGTGCTTTCAGCATGTACAGAATACTTTCGTGCTTATCAAATGAAGTGATGTACACAAAATGTTCTAGGACTGTCTGCTGTTCTTACCAACAAAATATACTTTTAAACCTTTCCTTACAGACAGAAGCAGGCATTTAAACTACTACTACTACTACTCACTGGTCTCTCATGGCGAAGGTCGGGGGTTCGAATCCGGCCGGAGGCACCCCAGTCACCCAGCTGTAGAAATTGGTACCTGACTTCTTCTGGAGTTGGGGAAGGAAAGGCAGCCAGGCGTGATACTGACCATATCACCCTCTAGTGTGCTGACAGGTCAAGGAAAATATGGGCACTAACACCATATCCCTATGTGCCTCTAAGGCATGACAGGATTACCTTTACCTTTTTTAAAATTTTTTACTACTACTACTACTACTACTACTACTGTGAATCTCATATTTTAAACGTGGTTAGTGTGACTTTTTTATGGGGGTGGGAAGAGAGAAAGAGAGGGGGGGGGGGTGTGGTGGCACAAACGTTCACGGGGGAAAAAAACCAGGGATAGGGGGTAGGAGTGGGGAGACTGTTCATGACAGGACGATTTTAAACGTACGCGTCAAAGACAACAAATCTTGTCTTCTCATTGACTTCCGCCATCACAGCTTCCACTAACCGGTTTCTACGTGCTTTCTTTATATTTTTTAAAATCCCTCCCCTCTCAAATTCCATTCAAAAGCATACAATAGCACTTAGAAAATAATTCACTTGTACAGGCTACTCGGTACGTGAGATAAGAACAACTTTCACTCATGGGAACAACTACAAATTCCTATTCTGGGCCACAAGTAATGGTGTGATTCTTCCTGTGCCGTTAAACATCACACAGGACCCACAAGGTAGTTTGCCGATTATTTCATGTCTTCGGGAGCCTTTCAGCCTCATCAAATGATTTTATGCCTATTAATTTGGCCTCTATGTCCTCTTTAGAGTTTCACGTGGTCTGCCTCTTTTACTTTGGCCTGTTGTGTTCCACTTGATAGCTTGTTTTGAGATTCTCTGACTGTTTCTTCTCATCATGTGATACAAACATATGACCATCTCCTTTTCCTGATCACCCATGAGACTGGTTGTTGTTCAATCATCTGTCTTATCTCTGCATTGTTCTTGAATTCGTTCCACTCGATGCCGAGTATTTTCCTGGGGCATTTGTTTTCACGGATGCATCAGCAGCAGGCCATCTTGCTCACAACCGAGAGGCTACAAGGGTGCTGTTGAGGAGGCAAAGTTCCGCAAGGAACATGCAAATGAATGAATGAATGAATCTGCTTTCAAAAGAGTCTAATTTCTTGTCTATTTCTTTAGTTGTTTTCCAGCTTTCGTATGCATAAATGAGGGTGGATATTACATTTGAATTGAATAGTCTTAACTTGGTTTTTGTGTTTATAACTTTCGGATGCCATATATATATCCTTCAGTTTGCGCGAGCCAATAGTTACAACATGCGATGCTTAGACTGGGACAACATGGGTTAACAGATGGACGCGTACAAGTTATATATAAGCTAAATACAGGCGGGGATAAGGGCAGCGCGCCAGAGGCGAGTAGGTATCACCTGAAAATAACTTCACTTTCTCATTCCAGTCCTTTGCTCCAGATTAACAATTACCCCATTATTCCTCCGTCAACTTCTTGGGTTTGGAGGGTGGGGGGGGGCAGAGGGAGAGAGAGAGAGAGAGAGAAAGAAAGAAAGAGAGAGAGAAAGAGAGAGGGAGAGAGAAAGAGAGGGAGAAAGAGGGAGAGAGAGAAAGAAAGAATGGCTTTCATATAAAAACTGTTGTAGTCGGGCACTTCAACTGGCATTCCTCGTAGGGTAATTATGTTGCTGGAAGTAGTGGTCAAACTGTGTGATAACCGGTTAAATAAAGTCTCAATGTATCTATCTCAGTACTGTTTTTCTCCCAGTACATCAAACACTATTTTTCTACTTTACCCCAATCCTGCTTTTATAGTAAACAGAAAAACTATGGAAATTAATCTAGGATAGGCAATCATTAATGATGAAAAAAAAAGTTATCTAGTAACAAAACAACGTTAAAGTTATCTAGCAACAAAGCAACGCTATAGCACACATGCTAGTAGCTTTCTGTCCTGCTCTGATGAACAGTTTAAGAAAAAGTACAAAGAGTCCAAGGCAAAATCCTAACAAAATCTACTAGTCATAAAGAATTCTTTCTACCAGAAACAGCGAGTGTTTGTTTGACTTAAAACTCATTTCAGGCTCCAATGTCATCATGTAAACATGTGCTACCTGCGGCCATCCACGCCCACTACCCGGCGAGTGGCTCGGAAGACGAAGGCTGGAGGAATAAACTTGAAAGGACATCACGTGGTGAGAGGGGGATGGTGACGGTGGCCGGTTTCTTACACAAATTATGGCAGTTCCAACGCCCCTACTAGATCTCATGGCCCCCTACTAGATTTCATGGCCCCCTACTAGATTTCATGGCGTATGGGGTCTCGCCCTTCTTTGTGATGTCTGGTAGAGTCGTCGGGGAGTTACCACGGGCCGCGTACTTCCTTCATAGCAAACCTCCAGGCAGGAAACACACTAAACAGAACGACGTCCAGCAATTCAATAAGCTTCATCTGTCAACTTCAAACCATCTTCTCTGGCTAAAAGAACCATTACCTGAATAAGTTGTTACCAACCTGTGGTCCGGGGCTGCATTATCGATTTGCCATCTACTGTAAAAACAAAAAAACAAAACAGAGCTTGGACACCACGATAGTACATATAAGATGGTGGCCCGTATCTTCTGTGTAACTGGGAAAGTGATCTTTGGTAGTTAAACAAGATGAGAACCACTGATCTAAACTCTAGCAGACACACATGAGAAGAAATAATAAGACCGAGAAGAAAAAACTGGTGAAAAAAAAAGTAGAAAACTAGATAAAGAGAAGTCATGGTTCACCCCTTGTTATACAAGAAACAGCGTAACAGAATATAAAAAACATTGTGCAATGATTGAATGATACACAATGCATTATTATTATTATTATTATACTGAATCCAGCATGAAATAGCATCTCCCACTTCCCTATCTGAACCCGAATCTCCTCCTGCCGTGATGGATCTTGAGATGTTTCTACAAGTGGGAAAAAAAAACAACAAAACGTCAAAACAAAACTTAGGGCGGGGAAATCAATGACAAGTTTCGCTTCAATATCGCCACAGAGTACAGCGTATCTCCATGTGTGCTGTGCTTTCAAGACGTGATGCCCGGAATCTTGGCACAGAAAAAAAGTTGCTCATATCTTAGTCCCATTATTCATCAACAACAAAAGCATGGTCTAATGTGCATTTACATTTTATAAAGCCTGCGAATCCTCTGTGGACATCTTAAATGCTTCAATAAAATACCATACCTTATAACCCTTTTCTGTTTGTTAATTCCCGGCTTTCAGATAAGTATCAGAGCCACAGAAAGGGGAGCTAACTGGAGCAAAGTGATCCCACAACGATTTATTAGCCACTTCAGAGAGGTTGAAATGACTGCAACATCTTGTATTGAAGTACACCATTACACACGCGTGACGCCAATATCTAAATTTACAGCTAAAAATAACCTTCAAACAACTCGAGGCTTCATACTGTACAGCAAGCCATTGCTATGTGATGCATTACAATCAGCCACATGAAATATTTGCAGTGCTAAACTTCAAACACGTTTATGTTGAATATTTCACGTGTCCCGTGTTGACCTAGGAGCCATCAAACGCTGCACACACCATAAGACGGGCAGGAGCTAAGATACAAGTACGGCGCTGGAACTGGAGTAGACATGTACAAAACAACAGTCACGATTCCATCTAGGAGAATAGTCCACACGCACTTACGGCGCTTCGTCGGGAAAGCATCTTGAGGTAGTAAACCACGGATAAGCACGATAAGTTATAGAATTACTAGGTTAAGATTCTCGGCCGATACTGCATGGACACATTTCTGG
The DNA here is from genome assembly GCA_009760885.1 of Achatina immaculata. Taxonomy (NCBI): domain Eukaryota; kingdom Metazoa; phylum Mollusca; class Gastropoda; order Stylommatophora; family Achatinidae; genus Lissachatina; species Lissachatina immaculata. The sequence continues at coordinate 49,675,635 of CM019720.1, read as the reverse complement.
CTGGGTTAAGAACTAGGACAGAGGTACAGAGGAAAATGTACAACTTTCTCCAACTATAAACAGGTCGCGGTATAATTTTTTTTAAAAAGGGGGTGGGGGTTAACGACTCTTGTAAATCTCCGATTAGGATTTTTTTTTTTTTACGTCGTGGCTTGACTGTTACTCGTCTTGCTGCCAGTCGCAGGTTCAATTCTCTCAATCCCTCTCTTATTGGATGTTCTTTCTCTCGTGTCTTGTGTTTTGTCTGAATTTCAAAGTCTTCCAACAAAACCGGTTTCTCTTTCTCTCTCTCTCACACACACACACTGACCACTCTCTTCTCACACTGTGACTATTCAAAAGACAATTATGAAGTGAGAGGGCGGGGGTATGAACAGCTCAAAGTAACAATGGATGTTCTGTTAATATCATTTTAAAACGTTTTAACTCTATTAAATCAGCCGGCCAGCAGAAATCAACACAAAAACACGTACACGCAATTTTCAACTGTTATTTAGGATCCGCTCCGCCTCTTTTGTTCTCCTCTCGAATGTATCACGTGATTCAGATTCTGGTTATGTTTGCACTCGAAACAAACAACAACAACAACAACAACAACAAAAAAACTCCCCGTAATTAAAAACAGCAATAATTCAGGTTTAATCAAATCTTAAGCACTTTGCCTGGGGCACAAAGAAAATGTCATTTAATACATAAGCCAAGTTAAGCCGTGCCGAGTATTACAAAAAACGGTTTTCGTTTTATCAGAGAGAGAGAGAGAGAGAGAGAGAAAGAGAGAATGTAATTACATATATTACGTTTTTTTAATACACTGTGCTCAGTCACCGTGGAAATATAATGCTCCCTGTAATGTAACATCATAGGTTTGCACTGAATGTAATGTAACTTCACAAATTAACAGACCAAAAAAATAAAAAACGGTCTGACAGAAGAGGAGCTGTGTGTGGGGGTTGGGGTGGTGATATATATATATATAAAATTGGCGAACTACTTTGCGAGCCCTATGTGACGTTTAACGGCACGGGAAGGATATAATATATATATATATATATATATATATATATATATATATATATATATATATATGCCTTTGAATGTAAATGCTACAGAAGAGTTCTCCAAATATCGTGGACACAAAAAAGAACAAATATATCTATACTACAAGAGCTTAATATTGAAGAAGGCTGGCTAGTAAAGAGGATTAAATATGAAAACTTAAATATTTTGGACACACTGAACATCATGATAATCTAGAGAAGACCGTCTTGGAAGGGTACATAATGGGAAAAAGAAAGAGAGGAAGACAAAGGTGAAGATGGCTGCAAGACATCGTTGATGATCTGCAAATGGATGCATCAGCCGCAGGCCATATTGCTCACAACCGAGAGGCCTACAGGAGTGCTGTTAGGGAGGCAAAGTTCCGCAAGGGACATGCAAATGAATGAATATATATATATATTCATTCATTCATTTATATACATATTCATTCATTTATACATACATAAAAGGTAAAATTCCCGTTTCCATGCCATTAAAGCATATTGGGGAATATGGTGTTAGGCCCGTTCCATGACAATCGGCACATGAAAGTGTGATGGTACCCATTTTCCGCGAACCATTCGGTTGCTAGACGAGTGCTCTAACCTCTACGACAGCCGGTACCCCAATATATATATATATATATATATATATATATATATATATGTGTGTGTGTGTGTGTGTGTGTGTAAAAATATATATAAAGAGAGGTGTACCGAGAGAGAGAGAGGGCGTTTGGAAGAGAGATAAAGCGAGAGACAGAGAGAGAGAGAGATTAGGACAGGTATGATATACTGCTCACAGTTATAAATTCAACATTCTGGGGCATTGTTACTTTAAACTTTCACGACTTATTAAGTCGTGCCTGTAAAAAATGGTGGGAATAGAGAGGAGAGAGGCACATAATAAATTATAACACAGGACTTTATCACTGGAATCCATCATTAAAATCATTAACTCTTTTACTTGCTCTACATATACCCCACAGTCATCATCCTATTTTTTTCCCCTCTTTCTATTTCAGTGGATTAATGCTGATAAAGTTTTGACAAGGTATGAGTTAAAATTACACGCAGGCTACAAGCCCTCGCATGGTAAGAACACATACTTGGTTTTCTGCCTCCTGAAAGCTGAAATCTTTAAGTGCAACTTGCGCCTGTATCATATCATTGGGGAAGGATGTGAATGACACAAGGCCTGAAACTTAGTACGCCCCCGGCCCCCTGTGTCACTACGTCACGACGGACAACAGACAACAACAACAAAAGTGCACAAGCTCCTCGTTGTTAGTCCGATACTGCTGCTTCTCCCCCACCTTATGAATGAGATATCTTCAACATCAATCTTCGTTATGTCCAGGGGCGCATACAAAAAAACTCGATCCAGACCAGGCTTTTTTTTATTGGCATTTCTCCCATCTGGTCTTTCCTACACTATGAGGTTCTGCAAAAAAGATGCAGTCTTCATGTCCCCCTTGGGCATATATGCCCATTTCTTTCTTCCACCCCCCTTCCTCTCTATGTTGGCTCCAAATCCACGATCTTTTCCAGTTTGTCTGATCTCTCTTCGTGCCAACCACGTGACAGACATCTTCGTTTGAAATCAGGGTTTATGTCATATGTACCGGCACGTTCTTGAACTCGCCTTATTTCTCCCATGTTTATGTTCCTTCTCAGTGCTGTACCTCTAGAGAATCTGAAAATATTTTGTACCCTTTTATTTTAACCAGTCGTCTTATATTTCTGCTTTATACAGAAGAACGGTTTTTAAGCAAACTTCAGCACCAGTTTAGCTAATTCCTTTCAGATAAACTCAAAGTGAGACTGAGGTGGAAGTAGGAGGCATAAACAGGGGGGGGGGGGGGAAGAATATTCTATTCCTTTATTGTCATTAAAAAAAAACCACTCTATTCCCCCCCCCCCCCAAACATTTGAGCTAGGTCACTTTCGTCACTGGTTAAACTGGCAAGATTCAACACAGTTCCACTATTTACCTCGTACATGTCTTCACGAGGTTGGGGGGGGGGGGGGGGGGGGAGAAAAGAAGAAAAAATCTATATATCCAATCCAACCATTGTGACAATGTAAGGTCCATCCATTCAAGTCCTTTGTGGTGGGTGATCGGCTAAACAATCACCGCCCAGTACGCCCTGTGGTGTCTTGCAGGGCAGCAACAAACCCTCTTCACCTCTTACGGTCTACGGCCAGCCTTTGTATCGTGCCCCAGCTGTGCTGCTCATTTCCGCCTCCACAGTTCTCCGCCAGGTGGCCTTGGACTGCCCCCTCTTCCCCCCCCCCTCGGGTGTCCGTCTCATGGCTGTTTTAGCGATGTTGCCGTGCCCTCTTTGGAGCACATGACCAATCCATTTCCAGCGTTTGCTGTTATGGCATGCTAGCAGATAGTTCTAGTTCACATTGTGGAAGTAGGTCTCTGTTATTTACTGTCTGTGGTCAGTAAGTATTTAAAATCTTTCTGAGGCAGTTTGTGCGGAATGAGGATAACTTGCCTATTTTCTGTTCATTGTTCTCCAGCATTCTGCTCCATAGAGGAGTATAGACAACACACAACTTCGGTATAGTTTTATTCTGGTTCTAGTACTGCACTGGGAGGACTTCCAGATGTGGAGAAATCTCTAAATCAGAAACGTGGAGTACAACAAAGAAAGATGAACAACAACTGCAGATCTCTGAGAACAAGATCCTAAGAAGAATATCAGATAACTGATACCAAGAGTGGAGAATAGAGAGCTAGAAAGAACACTGAACTGAAAAGTTTATTTAAATCTCAAAGAATTATAAATGTCTTGAAACTGAACAGACTACGCTGGCTGGGGCATGTAGAAAGGATAGAAGAGAACAGACAAACGAAAATGATGTACGCACAAAAGATGAGGGAAACAAGACCAAGACGTAAACCAAGACAGAGATGGAAAGACAACACAGAAGAGGATATAAAATAAATTGGTGTCACCAGCTGGAGAGAGAAGATTAGGAATAGAGGGGAATGGAGGTGAACTTTTATCTGCAGCAATGAGCCTTAATGGCTCAGAAAGCCGAAGAAGAAGCAGAAGAAAAAGTTCTCGTTTTATTTATTATATTCTTTATGTCTTTATTTGTTCCTAAGTCCAGCGTTAGTGCGCTGTCAAGGAATATGTTGTGTCTTAATGCAAGGTACGTATGTGAAATCTGACGCTGATGGCTTCATATTAGGGGGGAAAGTTCCACGAAACATACATTACAAGCAGAAATGACTCAAGTCTTTCTTTCATTCGATAATACAATTCTGTCTTCAGCAGCCACCATGGGGGGGGGGGGGGGGGGTCAAATGTGCGTTTCTGAGCACTTACTAAAGTCTCCTCCCTGTCAAAAAGGATAGGATGTGCAAAATTTTGGAGGGGATTCAACTGGGTTTCATTTTCCACAGCTGCCAAAATCTACAGAAAGTTGGGGAGTTTAAAATTCATATACAAAAATAATGACACTGTTCGTAATCTTACGTCAGGTTACTAGGGCAAGCGGCCAGCCACTGGTTATATTACATTAGAAACGACAAATGCGACGTTTCTTTGTACGTTTTTTTTTTTTGTGATACACTCTACCAGACAGCATGCGTGACGTGACTAAGTAATGTAATCTGTGTGAAATGAAGAGGAAAGTCTTTATATAAATGAATCTCCTGCTCTGTGCGAGGTATACATTCGCGCAAAACAATACTCCGGGCTAGAACAACGTTAAGAACACCCCGAGCTAGAACAACGTTAAGAATACCCTGGGCTAGAACAACGTTAAGAATACCACGGGCTAGAACAACGTTAAGAATACCCCGGGCTAGAACAACGTTAAGAATACCCTGAGCTAGAACAACGTTAAGAATACCGGGCTAGAACAACGTTAAGAATACCCTGAGCTAGAACAACGTTAAGAATACCCTGAGCTAGAACAACGTTAAGAATACCCTGAGCTAGAACAACGTTAAGAATACCCTGGGCTAGAACAACGTTAAGAATACCCTGGGCTAGAACAACGTTAAGAATACCCCCGAAGAACGAAACTTGAATCAACTGTGAAGTTTATTCTCGTCTCCCCCCACCCATCCCCCTCGATCTGCTTACAGGCCTAGCCCACCTTTCTTCATGCTCGAATCTCTGCCACTGATTTATCTTTCCAAATCCATAACAAGCAAATATATGTATGTGTGTATATATATGTATATATATATATGTATATATGTGTGTATATATATAGCGTTGGGTGTATGTTTGTTAACTATGTGTGCATATGCGCATCTAAAACACTTCAAAGTCAGTTTTCTATACGAAGCCGTCAGACATAAAATGTAATGTAAAAAAAAAGGAAACACAATATTGCGTGATTATTCAGTTGAAAACCTAGAGAGAGAGAGAGAGAGAGAGAGAGAGAGAGAGAGAGAGAGAGAGAGAGAGAGAGAGAGAGAGAGCACTGCACATTTGCAGTTTTATTTAAATGATTCATATCCACTCCACATTTTTAAAATGCGCACGTTTTTTAAGTGCTCTCAAAATATGCGCGGAATGATGCAGAGAACAGTTTAGCAATTACATTATTAAATGTGCTCAACAGTTACATAATTTGGTGTTTTTTAAGTCCAGGTAGGTAAGGGTAAGGGGGAAAAAGGTGGGGGGGGGGGAAATAGGGGTGGAGATGATGATGAAGAGGAGGAGACAGACAGAGAATTTTATTTTTCAAACTGAAGAAATGGAATAATGGGTCCGTCTGATATTTCTGCTCTTTATTTTCCAACTATCCCTCTCTCTATCCCATAACCCTCTCTCTCTCTCTCTCTCTCTCTCACACACACACACGCACACACCAGTTAGTACAAACATATTTACGCATATGAGAAACATAATTATAACTTGAAGGCAGCAAACCTGAAAAACGTAATATTTTGGCTGCAGGAAGTAGCTACACATATGTAACCAAGTCATTCTCTCGGGCTCACACATCAGTGAGTTTCTACCAATTACCATGCATTATATTAGAGAGAGAGAGAGAGAGAGTGAGGCGCTGGACCTAGCTCGGGTCTCTGTGGACCGAATTAAAAGCCGCCATATCGAATAACATGAAATATTAGCACTTTGTTAATTTGTCCGCGTAAAAAAAGGGAAACACAGGTGAACCAAAAAAGGAATTCTGTTACGAAGATTTGGTTTATAGTTTAAAAAAAAACAGCCGAGAGAAAGAGAATATAACCCAAGAGCTAGTCCGGCCCCGCGGTGAGGAGAGAGAACGAGTGTCAGGATTAAAAAGTGCACATCAACGTGTCAGCATGCCAGTATTAACAGGAAGGTAATGAATTATTGACGCCCGGAAAGCTGGCAAACTTCAGCCCTGGATATTATCAATGCACTGGGGAAATAGAGAGTTATGAAATAATATAAGGCAAACATAATCAAATTCTCTCCCGTCCCCGCTCGCCCTATCTCTACTGCCAATATAAGTTATACTCTCCCTGTGTGTGTGTATATATACAGACAGAAATGGAGGGCTGCGGAGTAGAAAAAAAATGAGATAATATTTATACATAACAACAACCAGAAACATTTCTTGACGACTTCCAAAGAAGCGACCAGTTATAATGCTCTCGTTCTCCACTGAAAACCGATCCCTTCTTAATAACCCACTCTAGACCGCTCTTTCAGTTATCGGAAAGCAAAGCCACAACAAACAAACAATAACAACAAAAAACACATTTAAAAAAGCCAGCCTTTAATTCAGAGAATAAATGAGCTCTCTTCCCCTATTTAATACTCCAACGACAAGTTAAAATGTAAAATGTTGGAACAGAATAAAAGCGAAACACGAAACGAACTATGAAATTTCCATCAAAATAGGACTCGACATTTGATACCGAAGGCTGCACGGGCTATTAAATTCGACTCTACTGCAAAAGTTTGCCAACATCAATAAAGATATTCTTCCTCCTTCCCACAAAATCTCACGTTTTATACAAGAATAACACGTGACAGGAGGCCATCTGGTGCTGGTCTTCTTGGCTAAACGTTATCGGCAGTGTGTGCATGTATTCTGAAACGGATTTTTTTAAAATTATAAATAAAAGGAAAAAAAAACCCCAAAATGTAACATAAATAACTTATTTTAAAATGTCTTAACATTTATTTCAAAAATCTTAATTTTCTTCTGTATAATGCACCAGCAAGCGGACCACACTATCATCTCCTGACAGCCGCCAGACACAAGAGTTTAAGCACGTGACCGCCAGGTTATCTACCATACATCCCCCCCCCCCCACTCCTCTGCCTCAAGAATATCTGTCTCTGAAAGCTCTGATCTACGAATACTATTTTAAAAACCATCACTATCTTGTCTCTGATAGCCCTTGTCTATGAATACTGTTTTAAAAACCATCACTATCTTGTCTCTGATAGCCCTTGTCTATGAATACTGTTTTAAAAACCATCACTATCTTGTTTCTGATAGCCCTGGTCTATGAATACTGTTTTAAAAACCATCACTATCTTGTCTCTGATAGCCCTGGTCTACGAATACTGTTTTAAAAACCATCACTATCTTGTCTCTGATAGGCCTTGTCTATGAATACTGTTTTAAAAACCATCACTATCTTGTTTCTGATAGCCCTGGTCTATGAATACTGTTTTAAAAACCATCACTATCTTGTTTCTGATAGCCCTGGTCTACGAATACTGTTTTAAAAATCACCTCTATCTTGTTTCTGATAGTCTTGGTCTACGAATACTGTTTTAAAAACCATCACTATCTTGTTTCTGATAGCCCTGGTCTACGAATACTGTTTTAAAAATCACCTCTATCTTGTTTCTGATAGTCTTGGTCTACGAATACTGTTTTAAAAACCATCACTATCTTGTTTCTGATAGCCCTGGTCTACGAATACTGTTTTAAAAACCATCACTATCTTGTCTCTGATAGCCCTGGTCTATGAATACTGTTTTAAAAACCATCACTATCTTGTCTCTGATAGCCCTGGTCTACGAATACTGTTTTAAAAACCATCACTATCTTGTCTCTGATAGCCCTGGTCTATGAATACTGTTTTAAAAACCACTGCTATCTTGTCTCTGATAGCCCTGGTCTATGAATACTGTTTTAAAAACCATCACTATCTTGTTTCTGATAGCCCTGGTCTACGAACACTGTTTTAAAAACCATCACTATCTTGTCTCTGATAGCCCTGGTCTACGAACACTGTTTTAAAACCCTAGGAACTACTCCTTATGCAAACCAACATGAGAGAAACAGCAGAAATATGGCCAAATTTACGTGTAGAAATTAACACTATATGGTGCATGAAGCTCTCTATGGCCCCGTAGTAAAATCTTGCAAAATGGCCCATGCTCCCTTTACAAGCCAAATGCTGTTGAACAGGAATAAATCTGCTGAATGAATGCACCTCCACTTGGGGGACCGACAAATTACTGTACATGATACCGCATTCAATGTCCGGTGTAAATGTTTAAAAGTGAGAGGTTCACCACGGAAGGTTGCCAACGCTTCAGCCTGGTCGGCCTCCTGGACTGGCTGGGAGCTACAGACGCAGATTATTACGCCTGATGTATGCGCAGCCATGCTCATAGCGGGAATGCTGGCCGGGAAGCAATCGGTGATTCAGTGTTTAGTCACCTGTTGTAGAAAATGTTACTTTAAAACTTGCTAATCTGTTATGCTAGCTATGTTCTCCGTGAGCCACAGTGTCAAAGATGATGGTATGCTGTTATACTTGTAAAAAATACGAGTTCTAATGTGTGCTCTAATCCACTTCCTTTCACTGTTAAAATAATCCTGGAGAAACGACAACTCTCTCAATATTGCCAGTGAATAACGCTCCGGAATGCCGTTTCCTACAAAGGGAGAGAAAGGGTGTATGTGAGTGAGTAAGAGATACGGTGAATGAAAGAAAGAAAGAGAAAAAAGAAAGAAAGAAAAACTGCATTCTCCTCAGGCTAAGTGTGAGAACACTGCTAGTATAGAAGTAACAAACTAACTGGCCTGCATGAATGCACGGAGCAGGCGTGAGCAAGCAATCAATAGTGTTAACTTTTCCAGCAAATTACGCGAAATTAACAAGAAACTAACTATAACTGGCTGCAGACAACAGCAATGTTTGCCGTGGACCAGATGTGACCATGGACCAAGGGTTACCCATATGTGGCAGAAAGGAACAGGAAAATGATTGGCTGCTTCTCTCTCTCTCTCTCTCTCTGTATGTTCGTGCACACAGACCTCAAAGCATTGGTTTGGGGGAGGGGAGGGGGAGAAGAGGAGAGAAACTCCATTATTTCCTCTGTGATGACACAGAGAAAGAATTATTGTACAAGCTGTAGGTAGCCAGTCGAGTCACAAATACATACGCATTATATCTTCAAAGTCTTACATGCGGTATATCAAAATACAAATGGCGAGGAAATGGAAAAAACAAACAAAAAAACAACCTGTAGTCAACTAGAATAAGAAAAAAAAAAGCTGTCGAGTTAAATAAATTGGGCGTTGGCAGAATGTCAGACGGGCGATGATGATCATCATCATCATCATCGCATTTCACTCCCCTGAGAGCACAGGCCACGGATAAAGGCTCTCCAGTCATCCCTGTTCTTGGAATTATTCTCCGCTTTCTTCCATGTGTATCGCCCGGTTCTTAATTCTTTGGAAATTACGATCACTCAAGCAATGCGTGGCACACTGAAATTAGTAAAGCTCGTATGTATCGGCAAACGTCTGACAAGCTGGACAATGGCGGATGACGTTTTTATAAAAGTGCGTAGAGTGCTTCGGTGTGTGTGTGTGTGTGTGCGGGGGTAAAACCTCAGTGCGGGACTGAAAATGGACCAGGCACAGAAAGGCAATTCCATCAGCCCAAATGAACTCCCTCGTACAATATGATCCGGCAATAATCTTCTGCCGCTTTTTTTTTTCTAAACTAGTACAAGCACACACGCACATCAACGGACTTTTTGCCCAACATGAAGCAACTCACTACACGCCGAAGAATGCCAAGAAAGCGCTACTTTTGCTCTTAGGTACACATTTTTCAAATAAGAAACATGCCTTTTGTGCAGTGAACACAGCGGTTAGTTTAGCTTTCGTGCAGTGAACACAGCGGTTAGTTTAGCTTTTGTGCAGTGAACACAGCGGTTAGTTTAGCTTTTGTGCAGTGAACACAGCGGTTAGTTTAGCTTTTGTGCAGTGAACACAGCGGTTAGTTTAGCTTTCGTGCAGTGAACACAGCGGTTAGTTTAGCTTTCGTGCAGTGAACACAGCGGTTAGTTTAGCTTTTGTGCAGTGAACACAGCGGTTAGTTTAGCTTTCGTGCAGTGAACACAGCGGTTAGTTTAGCTTTCGTGCAGTGAACACAGCGGTTAGTTTAGCTTTCGCGCAGTGAACACAGCGGTTAGTTTAGCTTTCGCGCAGTGAACACAGCGGTTAGTTTAGCTTTCGTGCAGTGAACACAGCGGTTAGTTTAGCTTTCGCGCAGTGAACACAGCGGTTAGTTTAGCTTTCGTGCAGTGAACACAGCGGTTAGTTTAGCTTTCGCGCAGTGAACACAGCGGTTAGTTTAGCTTTCGTGCAGTGAACACAGCGGTTAGTTTAGCTTTCGTGCAGTGAACACAGCGGTTAGTTTAGCTTTCGTGCAGTGAACACAGCGGTTTGTTTTCGAAAAAAAAAAGCGGTAGACATCGGTGACTTTAAAATACGCAGCTGGTATGTCACTGGCGCTGCTGTAGTATACAGTGTGTATATATATGCTGCGGTTTAATGTGTGTTGCATTTATTCTTCCTTTCAGAGAAAACAAAAGTAAATTATCAGACCACTGACAGATAGATAGATAAACGCGAGCTCTTGAAAATTAACCAATTGTGATCTCTTCTTCTTCTTCGTTCGCACTGTCTGTCTATATCTGCAGTCCTGTCTCTTGGACAAATTTTACTGTTTTTTTTTTGTGTAATTCATGTATGGAACCATAGAGCTTATCTTCTTTAGTGGTTTCACTGGGCCAGTAATTATTTCTCAGTGTCTCATAGTTGGTGCAGTTTTGGAGGATATGTTCCACAGTTTGGGGCACCTGGGCACATGTACATAGATTAGTAGCACCAACCTTAAACTTTGTATACATATGACTTCGGAGTCAATTGTGATAAATTTTAACAACCTTAACTACTAAACATGAATATGATATTTTAGTCCACTTATAAATAAACATGACTATCCGTGTTTTATTCAACATCCAACATCATTAGGGAGGAGGGGAAGATTTACCGATATAGTGAAATCCGAACCCAAGTCCCAGCCAAAAGGGGGAGACACCGACAAGGCCGCCAGGTCGACAACATCACACGCAGGAAGGAGGCTATTGTCCCGAGCTGTCAGTTTATGAGACAGAATAAGCCTGGAGACTAAAACTTCCACGAATACATTTTTAAAAAAAAAAGAAAGAAAGGTACACAGTATAAGCCAAATATGAAATGATCTTCCTATTTATTTATCTGTTTTTATGACCGCGCGAAGGCGACACATCTGATAATATCCCACGCATCAACAACGAACGGTGGGGCGATCCTCAACCTCACTGCAGGATTTAATTAAAAACATTTTCAATAGCCCACCAGGTAGTCTCTGCTGAGAATAATATATGTGATGTTTCAAAACACTGCTTGAGCAAGCATTACCTGAAGTACAAGTGTTGCCAACTAGTGGTATCGAAAGTACAAGTGTTGTCTACCAGTGGTACAGAAAGTACAAGTGTTGTCTACCAGTGGTACAGAAAGTACAAGTGTTGTCTACCAGTTGTATCGAAAGTACAAGTGTTGTCTACCAGTGGTACAGAAAGTACAAGTGTTGTCTACCAGTTGTATCGAAAGTACAAGTGTTGTCTACCAGTGGTACAGAAAGTACAAGTGTTGTCTACCAGTGGTATAGAAAGTATAAGTGTTTTCTACCAGTGGTACAGAAAGTACAAGTGTTGCCTGGTATATGTATACAAAAGACCAAAAATCACTCTTATAGGCAGTCGTTTTGTTAAGTTTGGTTGTATGTGAGGCCAGGGAATTAAATAAGATGGGCATTACAGTCTGCAAACACTGAAGGAATAATGAAGGTTTGAAAACAGCACTAGCGTACTGCAGTGGGAATGTAAACAGCACTAGCATACTGCAGTGGGAATGTAAACAGCACTAGCATACTGCAGTGGGAATGTAAACAGCACTAGCATACTGCAGTGTGAATGTAAACAGCACTAGCGTACTGCTGTGAGAATGTAAACAGCACTAGCGTACTGCAGTGGGAATGTAAACAGCACTAGCGTACTGCAGTGGGAATGTAAACAGCACTAGCGTACTGCAGTGGGAATGTAAACAGCACTAGCGTACTGCAGTGGGAATGTAAACAGCACTAGTGTACAACAGTGAAATATAAACAGCACAAGCGTACTGCAGTTAAATGTAACCGCCATTTGTGTACAACAGTGAGATGTAAACAGTACAGGCGTACAAAAGTGGTATGGACATCGCACAGGTGTACACCAGCAGAGCAGACACAGCAGAAATACACCGCAATGACATGCACAAAATGCAGGCGAAAAGAAGGAGGGATTGGGAGGGGGTGGTTGGAAACAATACAAATAAACCTCCAGAGAAGTGAACAGCGCCGAAGCTAGTACTTGTTAGCTTTTGCAAGTAATCTCTTTTGTCGGTGGGAAGGCTCGAATTTCAAGGCAGTGTTTTTCTGGTGTAAAGAAAACGAGTTCCTCCTACTGTCAGCTGCTCCATAAGCTGCGACGTAGAAAACCTGCACTGCTTTTTAGAAATTTGAGCTTTGCTGCTCTTCTCTACCACATGTACCCGGGGGGGGGGGGAACGGACTGGTGGGCTGTTGTGTCATGTGTGAAGGAATATCACCGATTACCATCAAAACATGGGACAGCGATGGGCTGTTTATATGTGTGCCAGAATACCATTAAAACCCGGGCAAATGGTAAGCTGCTGCGTCATGCCTATCTGATTTGGCCAAAATTAAAGACCTTCCTCCCCAGTCTACGACAAACAAACGTATCTGTGATCCCACCGATATATACTGTAAATAGCTTAGCGATTGTTGGGAGATTTTAGCTGTATAAGAAAATTCATCTTATACTAATCGACCTTCTGCTGAGCGCGTATATTATGAGAGGCTGTATACTGGAGACGCGACGCGCTCTCTTAACAACCCACCTCTACCACTAGCACGCGTTGTCAACATTTTTTTGGGGAAAAAAAGCATTCCAAAGCTGCCAAGATATTAGTATTGAATAAACCGCGCCGTCTCTTTATTACATTTGCTCAGCTTGATGTAAATGAACAATAATGCAGCTGTGTACTTGGGCTATCAATCAATTTCTCAGTGCTGTGTACCCCAGATAAACATACTTATCAAAGCGATTAATGCGCACCCCCTCCCCTCCCCCCAACAAGTGCCCGTGTCTCTTAATCTCTGAAAACCATTCTTCTAACAGAAAAGACACTATCTGTCAGCCTACAATGTAGGTCAGGATAGTTTACTTTCAATTTCCACAGTTCAGTTCTGGAACCTTGTGGGTGAACTTTTCCTGTCTACAGGTCTTCCGTCGCTTGCTTATTTCGCTGGATGTGAGGGCAGGAAGCGTATCTTTAACAGGTTTAAACATTCGGTGTGGTGTAGGCATTATTTCTACATGGATTACATGCTTCGCTCCAGCTACGATAGAGGTTATCGGCTGAGCTATGGGAGGATTACATTGTCACCCAAGGATCAACAGTAAACCATCTTTCGGTGAGTTTTTTTTCTTTTGCTCAAGGTGTCAGTTCCTCCAGTCTTTCCTTTTCTGTGTGTGTGTTTTTTTTTTTTAGAAATCTCAAGGGATCCAAAAGATGTATACACACTTCAACACAATAAAATAAAGCTATATTTATGGTGTAATACTAAATTTATACATACAGATGAATATAGGTCCCTTTAGATTTCAACAAATTACAACAGGTGCTCAAAATGGTTACCGAGAGCGTCCAAACACTTCTGAGCACGGCGAACTTACTTGCCTGAGCAAGGTTACCCAAAGTTTCTAATGGAAACTGAAGCGCATACCATTTCAATTTGCTGCTGAAGCGAAGGCAGGGTAGCTGGTCTTCTATAATAAACACCACCATTAAGGTTCTCCACAGGAAGAAGGCCAAGGATGTTAAATCTGGAGAATGGTGTGGGGGGGGGGGGGGGAACTCAAGTCTTCGTCCTATCCATTGTCCTGGCAAACTTTTATCGAGATATGATCTCACGTCTCGGTGGTAGTGTGGTGGTGCGCCGTCTTGTTGGAAGTGAAGTCCTTCATTCCCATAAGTGGCACGAAAGGAGAGTACAATGGACGTTCGGAGCAAGCGTAGGTAACAGTACTTTCATGGTCCAATCAGGTCTCTCGGTAACAATCCACACCAATCATTGAGGCCAAGTAAACTGACAGCCCTGTTTAGTTCATCGTTTGTTTTTTTTTTTTGGTTTACGTCATCTTTCTGAACAACACTGTACCAAACTTTTGCAACATTCAACACATTCAGCTTCTAAATAAGTCCATAGATTTCTTTTGTTCAAGTATGTACACAACTTTTTGGATACCTCTGTGTGTGCGTGTAATTATATATATATATATATATATATACGTAAATGAACAGTCTTTCATTTTACCGCTAACATGCTACAAACCGCGAAGATTTCATTTATTTCTCCCACATTCTGATTAAAGCTAACCAGCCCGAGCCCAGTGAAACATAACGGACAGGGCCCATGTGCGCGGATCAATCATTCATGCACCTATCAGCAAGGCCTGGTAACTCATGCATCAACCATCACTCACAAAACTGCAGGATAAACGGCGCCCTCCTTGTACACATAAACTCGGCTGTTGTTCCCCGGCGCCCTCCTTGTACACATAAACTCGGCTGTTGTTCCTCGGCGCCCTCCTTGTACACATAGACTCGGCTGTTGTTCCTCGGCGCCCTCCTTGTACACATAAACTCGGCTGTTATTCCTCGGCGCCCTCCTTGTACAGATAAACTCGACTGTTGTTCCTCGGCGCCCTCCTTGTACAGATAAACTCGGCTGTTGTTCCCCGGCGCCCTCCTTGTACAGATAAACTCGGCTGTTGTTCCCCGGCGCCCTCCTTGTATCATGTGATATTTGCTCCAAAAAGGCTTCCCTTGTTAGACCTCTTAAATCCAAAATGACTGTCCTCTCCATTTTCCTTGTGAATGAATTTACCTTCTCCGGCTCGGCAGTAATCCATGAAACCAATGCTCCTCCCAATATCTTTATCGGTACAGACAGATGAATGCTCTTGCAACTGTCCCGATTTGTTGAGTAGTCCTTCCACAGAGTTTGCACTAGAGTTCACTTCATCTTTCTCCGTACGTGATATGTGCCTACCGTGTCATCTTTGAAGAGCCTTCTATGTAAACGTTCCCAGCAATGTTAATATTGATGGAATCTGATGCACGCTCACGCATGCCACAGAAACCATAGGTCACTTGTTCTACAAGGCAAAACAGTAACAGAGCCATGACTCATCCGTGAAGCATTATTGAAGCGCTGTCTGCGTTTCAAAATGTTACTAGCATATTTTTTCCAGTTATCAGCTAAACATAGCAATTTATTTTGATCGTTTTTAAACAAACACGGCAATGCATTTTTTTACCACTGCCTTTATGTTATTACTTGGCAAAGACTACTGGTTTACTGTTCTGAACACTAAGCGTTGTTATCTGAAACTGTCAGCATGTTATACTCCTCGCTCCTCTCTTTCTTTTCCTTATGCGATCACTCGTCTCTTTCTCTTCCTTATGCGATCACTCGTCTCTTTCTTTTCCTTATGCGATCACTCGTCTCTTTCTTTTCCTTATGCGAAACTGAAACAATCCTACTCTTCACTCGCATCTGTCTTCTACTTTATCTGAAACTGTTGGAGTGCAACACTCTCTGCTGTCGCCGTCTTCTCATTATCTGAACCTACTAAAATGCTGCACTCTCCGCTCGTCTTTCTCTTCTCCCCCAACGAAGCGTGGCCGCGCTATTTTACCAATCTTGAACTGGATCATCAAATAAACCAGCGTTAAACGTAAAACTGACAACCTTAAGATACCATCTAAATTAGACCGCGCTTCATCTTTTACTCCATCCAGCAAATACTTTAAAACAGTTTCTTGTTCTAACTTAGAACTCATTGCTCTTAACTTCATCACGACTGGCACGTGTACGCGCCCTATGAAGGTTGAGCCGCACTTTTTTAAACCTTTTTTTTTTCCTGGAATACTCAGTTTCAATTTATTAGAATTTCATCAAAGTTTGCTTTTTAAAATTCAATATCTTCTTCTTCAAGCTGATATCTCATATTCACCCCAACCCCAGTTAAAAAAGTAACTGCTGGGTTAAAAGAACACCTGTGAACAGGCGTGTCTTGAAATAAATGGGAGATTTTTAAGGAAGATAGCAAGAAGGTAAAGACCAACGAGGAAATACAATACAAAGCTGGCATATAACTCAGAAGGCGGCCTGGCTGGCTGAATGGTTAGGCCCTCGGTTTACTCTCATCCGATTGTACCGGGTTCAGTCCCAGCAGTGGGATTTTTCTTCTTTTTTTTTTTTCCTGGTACACACCAAAACAGGCCTCGGGGTCGACCCAGGCTCCAAAAATGGATGGCAGAGAAACCTGGGAAGGTAAATGCGGCCAGGCGTGATATAGTGACCACATCAGACTTTCATGTGCCGAAGGTCGTAGAAATACGGGCCTAACACCGTATTCCCCAACATGCCTTAACGGCACGGAAACAGGAATTTTTCCTATGTAACTCTGAAGGATTCAGAAATCTAAAAGCGAATCTAAGACATGGCCGCATCATCAGCGCAACAAACTGGATCATATTGGCCAATCCCGTCAGCGCAAGAATTTTCTTTCCTATCATCACAACATAAACACGTCGACCAACTTAAGAAAACACATGTAAATACAGGGTTATACAGAGAATTTCTCCTCCTATTCCCCCCCCCCCAACTTCACAACTATCACACGTTTATCATATTCTCTTCCTGTTACTGCGCGGTAAGAGAAGGCATATATCTTTATTACACGCAGAAGTCACGGCCATGTTCATGCAAAATTCTCATCCTGTAACTGAATTTTTTTCAAATGAGATTCAACAAAGCTGCGAGACAACACAAGCTCTCTGCTTTGCAAACAATAAATTATGCGCCAAGACACCAGCGTAAATCCACTTCAACTGTCACGAGCCCGCCTGTTGCTAAGAAAGAAAGAGAGATGAACTAACTCAACAAACCGCACCAAGGACATGGCACTGTGAATGTTAGGCGCTATCAGTATCTGCCATAAAACGTGTCTCATTTCAGTAGTAGTAGTAGCAGCGACAGGGCATACTAAGAGCGCTCGCTTGTATCGGGTCCCCTCCCCTGCTCTTCCGCCCCAATACGCTGGGGGAAAGGCGGGATTATTGACCACTTTTGGCAGAACTTCAAGAAGAACGGGAGCAGCAAGTGGAGTATGAGAGCACGTGATTGAGAAAACCTCTAAATATGACGGCACTTAACGGCCGAGTAATATATTATGAAATTAGCCGAACCAGCACATGTCTTAGAGCACGACTGGCCTGGCTGGTTATCCGCATACATAAAAAACATGCATGCACACAAATAAACAAACGTAGCTACCTCATCCCACTAGTGTACGTCTTGTTTTCTTTACCTCGCTTGAAGACTTCTGACCACTGCCTACATGTTTTTTATTGTTGTTGTGGTTGAGCCTGTTTTGAGGCTTCATTCAGTTTTCAACGCATATTTCTACACAAGAGAGTGCCACTGCTCTGACTGCTTTCACCTCTCTTTCCTCTGCGTCTGTAGCATGCCTTTAAACAATTTTTAAAAAAATTTAACTGCAAGAAAAGTGGTTGGATAACCTTGTAGAGAGATCTCTCACTGTTCATGCCACGGCTAGGATTTACTACTTACTGCTGCAGCTCCAACAATTCTCGCCACGCCAGCTTCTGTCTACGAGTGTTTTAAATAAATCATTTGTATGCGCACGAACTTAAGAAACACTACACAAACATTTCATTGGATTGCGACCCTTGGCAACTGCCTGCAGTTTACTTAATGCATCAATTATTTAGAATAAAAGCACTACTGTCTCGGCATATAACAAATATATCGTGGAAAAAAACGCAGACGCGTGACGTAAAAAAAACCCCAATAATGATAAAGTGTGGGAGCAATTCTTTCATTTCCTGATTAATATGGGCATTCAGCGTAATCTTAATGGCTGATATGTACAAGATGTTCGACATAAGAACTTTGACTGTTGATTTTATTACACAGAAAAGGATCTTCACACATGAGAATACAACCTTTTTGTGAACACAACACAACAGTAGCATTTTTCATCCAACAATTGCTTACGAAAAGTGTGTAAACTTAACCCAAGCACTGACTCACGATATCCCCCCCCCCCTTTTAGTTACACCATTCAGCTGAGCAGTCTAAAATCAGTAGAGTCAAACAGAGCAAGACGGTGCCCTTTTTAAAAAAAATGAACTAATATCTTAAGGTGGCCAGACATCTTTGCCTGAACAGGAAGTTGCCCACGCCGAGGAATAGAGCTTCACAAAATGACGCTACTAAGCTCTTCAGTCAACAGGTGCGTTATCAGCGAAGCCTTGCCGGGAGTTGTGGTCAACTACTTGCCACAATCCAGAATTTTCTGGTTTTCCGCAAGATGGGGACGATTCTGCAACTGCTTGAATGCTACAACAAAGAGCCAAGACACGAGTTTCCGCACTCAAAAATGTAGCAGTTGCCTTCATCAGCTAAGAGCACACTCAGGAAGCTTCTGCTGAACGCGACAAACACGGAAGAGGAAACCAGATGATCTGGGCTACTTCTTAGTCACGTGGACACTCAGACCTGTCTTCAGCGCGGGAACAGTGAATACACCAGTGAACAGTGAATACACCAGTGACGTCATTAAGGCCCTAAACGAGGCGGCTTTGTACTGAATTCATTTTCTAGCTTGGCCACGCATTACGCCACAAGAGCAAACATTGTCAATGACACGACAGCCAAAAGTATCTTATGTCTCTGAGCCTGGCTACCTCATTCTCGCAATCTGAACCCCTCCAATGAACACGCTTGGAACATCGTTGACATAGAGAGAAATGGTGGGGGGGGAGGAAGGTGGCGGTTTTAAAAACGCTCTAGTCCCTCCTTATACTCTTGACACTTTAGATTAGCTCTCTGAGAATTCATTCTTTCTGAAATCTGAACTAAACCAATGACTTTTTAATATGGCTTTTATTACCAGCTTCAACTTTCTAACATTTTTTTTTTCTTTTCTCACACAAAACTACTCTGACCATCAAACTAATTCCAAATAAGCTTCTATCGAGTGTTTCCAAGCCGAGCCTGCACCCCTCGTCGTTCTCCCCCACCCCCACCCCCGGGTTATTGTTAAAGATAAAACTTATCACAGCTGAATATTCGTCCAGTTCGCTGTACCTGTTCCCGAGATTTTAACATCTCTATTCTTCCTTCTTCCTCTCTACTGTCACCTCAGAGTACTTTGGGACGAGCCTTTAGACATTCCACCTCTTTACACAATGCTATTTTTTAATAGAAAAAGAAAGCGGAATGTTTTGTAGAAACTGACGGAACATGGAGACTGTATTACAGGCATATAAGAAGCCATATTTGCCAGGAACAAACGTTACTCTTAAAGCATGTGCTTCCAGCGCAACTTTTAATCCTGCTTGCCTTTGACATGTATTCTTGATTATACATTCCAGAAACGTTTTCATTATGAACCCCTACTACACGTGGGATGATGAGAAACAAGAGAGGCAGAAATCTATTCACTTTTAACCCCTTCTACACGTGGGATGATAAGAAACAAGAGAGGCAGAAATCTATTCACTTTTAACTCCTTCTACACGTGGGATGATAAGAAACAAGAGAGGCAGAAATCTATTCACTTTAAAACCTTTCTACACATGGAATGATAAGAAACAAGAGAGGCAGAAATCTATTCACTTTAAAACCTTTCTACACGTGGGATGATAAGAAACAAGAGAGGCAGAAATCTATTCACTTTAAAACCTTTCTACACATGGAATGATAAGAAACAAGAGAGGCAGAAATCTATTCACTTTAAAACCTTTCTACACATGGAATGATAAGAAACAAGAGAGGCAGAAATCTATTCACTTTAAAACCTTTCTACACATGGAATGATAAGAAACAAGAGAGGCAGAAATCTATTCACTTTAAAACCTTTCTACGCGTGGAATGACAGGATTGAAGAATGAAGTGAGCAAGAGAACTGCGATCGAGTTTAACCATATTTTTTCCCCTTGTCTTTAAAAAAAAAAAAGAGAGGCTTTATAATTTACCCCCACCCCCTCCCCCCAGTGCGTTCACGAAGCCTATTTTATAAGCATTTTTAAGATAATAGATCAGAAAATTAGAATACTTGGACAGTGTTTCAAAGTTTTTCTGAGGTGTCGAAATGCTGGTTTAAAAAAACACAAAAAAAACCAAACTATTGATTAGAAAATTACTTTAAAAAACAGTTTATCTAGAAACCATCTGGTGAGCTCTGCAATCATGCAATACATAACACACTTTGAGGTCCCGTGCGCATGTAGCCTTTACTAACAAAACATGTCCTTACTGAAAATATGCGAGAAAAGATGAGGCGCCCAACTACGTGGAATTGTTTCTTGTTATCACATTTTCTACCAGGATATTAACCCCTTCAGCTAGTGGTTAGGATAAAAATCTCCGCATATAACATTACATATTTAAAAACAAATACTGACCCCATCAATACGCGCGGTTTCTTGTTTTTCCCCCCAAAGTAAAATGACATTCTCAGCATTTCCATCGAACACAAAAGCGGAAGAAGAAGAAGAAGAAGCGCACGAGCTTCACAAATGTCACTAAAGACAATTTTGTTCCTTTGGGCAAATTTCTTCCACGTGTCTGACCACGTCTTCAAAGATTATTTTGTTGGCGGTGTGTACCGCCCCGTCCATCAACATGCCGAGCAAAACAAAGCCGCGTTTATCGACCAGTAGTTCATCAGAAATTCTGGCGCGTCCTCCTACGTCACAGATCACCGCAATGTGATATGTAGATTATCTTAGACTGCCCACAGTTCTTCCACGGGTCACCACGGTCGCCATTTGCCTGTGTTCATATAAAAAAAAAGAAAAAAAAACAAGTCACATATACGCAATGGGGCACTGAAGATACCTTTATAATTGCCATCGGTCGCATGAAAGCACGAGTTTGTTTGTTTTTTTTTTTGCCAGAAATGAGAAAATTACCCGCCCCCTCCCCCTTCTGCTCCTCCAAATAATAAAATAAGTGTTTACTGAAATATTTCTGCTACGGTGACTGTTATATCTAATTGAATTCAACCAACAAGACAAAGCCAAGATAAACTGTTGTATTTAATGAATTCAGCCAACAAGACAAAGCCAAGATAAACTAAAATTTAATGAATCCAACCAACAAGACAAAGCCAAGATAAACTAACTCGCATGACTTCTGAAATAACAATTAGCTCCCTTGAGAACGCAATTTCTGTTCTGTACAATCCTTCACGACCATCATACCTGCCACTCGCTCATTTCATCACAAAATTCACAGAACTTAGAACCATCTGATCTATAAACTGGGAATACAGGTTGATCTCCTATTTTCCGTCAAAACAAATGACCCTATATCGCATTCAATTTGAAGAAAATTACGACAAACAATTTTACTAGATGGTATAATGTGAAGCGCGTTCTGCTGTGAGAATTCTATTGCCAAAAGTCAAGCCATTTATTATTTATACCGCGTGTGATGTTGGTAGTTGCAATAATCTGTGCTTTGTTTTTTTTTAAATTTATTTTTTATTTTGCGATACGTTATGTGTTTTTTTAAATACCTGGCACGGTCTATTTCATGTTATTACTACTGAGTGACCTCTTTTAATCCGGCATGACTCTGATGGGTCATTTAATCCGCGCTGAGTATGTGTTTGGAAAAAAAAAAACAAATCAAGAGTTCATTCCTTTAGTGAGTCAAAAGTGATGATTATTTCTGTAGTTTCAAACGTAAACCCGGAAAATTAAAAGAAAAAAAAGGAGGGGGTGAGAGAGAGAGAGAGAGGAGAAAGCAAAACAATTCATTCAACCTCAGCTGTCGAACCCCATCAAGCGCTTACAACAGATTAGAAAGATGGACATAAATGTACGAACAAATAACAGGATTGACTTTTCCTGGAAAGGGGCGCGTAATAAACGATCGATTTCACTTCACAACTGATACTAAGTGAAAATCCGGAGTTGTCGGCCGTGATAGTACTACATCTGGCCATATAATTGTTGCCAGTAGCGAGGTGAAACTACGGTCGACTTGTGTTCTTGTCGTTCTGGTAGATGTAATCACAACGTGTTATGTACAATATTCATTAATCATTTGAACCTTTTCGACCTTTGCTTGTGATGTTTAACGATGTGTACGGGCCCGGTGAGCAACGATACACAGCTTTTGCGCTAATAAATACACTCGGTGCTTTTCAAAATCTGAACGATGGATGTCACTTCCGCCCCCCCCCCCCAAAAAAAGGGGGAAAAAAACACAAGGAAAACCATCACGACACAAATGAGATGTTTCGGGAGAAAATACTAAAATGTGACAAGAAGAGACCAAATAAGAAACGACACCATTAGGGCAAAGCTTGGAGTAACACCAGCATTACACTATGTCAAATGATCTGGCCATGTTACAAGGTTACCACTAGGCAGTACAGCACAAAAAGCAGTCACACTAAAATTTTTTTTTTTTTTTTGGTGGATAACAGAGGAAGAGGCCGCCCATGCAACAAATTTTGACAGAAAGAAACTGGAAGGAAATTTTATTCTGTAAGTTTAAAATGAGAAGAAACAGTCAGAGAATCTCCCCCCCCCCCCCCCCCAAAAAAAAAAACAAAAAAACAAGCTATCAAGTGGAACACAGCAGGCCAAAGAAAAAGAGGCAGACCACGTGAAACTCTAAAGAGGAAACTGTTAAGAGAGGCCAAATTCATAGGCATAGAATCCCGTGATGAGGTTGAAAGGCTCGCCGAAGACAGGAAAAAGTGGCGAACTACCTTGCGAGCCCTATGTGACGTTTAACGGCACGGGAAGGATATAAGATATAAGACGTTTAAAATATAGATTGGATAAGAAACGTGCTACTTTCCATTTTATTTAGACTGCCTCGTATCACTTTGATGACTGATTCACATTAGGCGTGCGATCTACCAACACTGCCAGTGCTGCTTTTTGAGTGAAAGTTAAAAGTAATATGACACAGCACAGATTTCAACTTTCCAAGAATTCTCTGTGAGGGCGATGCATTGTTTACTGGGAGATATATATGGAACATGATCGTGTTGTGTGGAAGCGAGAGGGCGCGGGGGTTCTTGTACTCGGAATCTGTAATCGAGGTTTAATCTATCCCCCTAATCTTTCTTACTGCAGCTGTCTTGATCTTGTCACATTTAACGTTCTCAGAGGATTTCAAACGCTGCTCTTACGCCTGTTTTATCACACGGACTGACATTCACGTCACCCCTTCACCTGCAGACACACATCTATCTCCAGGCTGTGCGAGTTTGGACAGTTTGTGCCCGTATGTTCTCTTAATAATTTGGTAACTAGTGGACAGTCTTTCTCTCTCCCTATAAACATATCTTGCATTTAACTATTTGTAGTACGACTCTAACAAATCACTTATTCTACATTTCAGCTTCCCCACAATTCTAATCTGTTTTACTCACATTTTCTATGAGGTAATATATTTTCTGTTTAAATTTTCCTTTTTTCTACCCCATCGTGACAACAGGGAAAGTGGTAGGCATTACAATTGTTAAATTCCACGCCTCATTCTTCTCTGACCAAACAGCTTCAATTTTAAAATCCCTCGCCTTATTCTCCTCTGACCAAACAGCTCCAAGTTTAAAATCCCTCGTCCCATCCTCGCTCGATTGTTTCCATTCTCTAGCAGGAACGAACGAATCCTCTGAGACATACAATCCTCTGTTATTACCAAGAATTCGGTAGAACTGCTAACGGGTTCTTCAGTACAGTTTTCCGTGCTGTCCTCCCCCTCCCCCACCCCCTTACACACACACACACCTGTTACTCAGCGAACACGATACAGCTACGCAACTACTGTAACTAAGTGCCACCGCTATGCTGGTGGAGAGAACAGCCATAACAATGTATTACCAGCATAAATGATCTTTATACCAGCAACATTCACATTAGTAATTTATAAAGAGTATACTTCAAAAGCCAACAAGTACTCCCTGATACGCAGCAAAGAATGGTTGGTCACGCGATAGCAGCACATACACTGGAAAAAAAAGGCGCGAAAAAAAAGTACATCAGGTCAATCTATAGATGTACCGGACATTTTTATGATGTAATACCTTAGCAACAGAGAAGATACCAAATGATAACCCGTTATACGGAGATCTGTTGAAATGAAAGGTATGTAATTCTGATTAGGACTGATAAAAATATCAACCTGTGCTCCGAGGAGCCCCAGAAACCTGCTAAAAGTGGCACACGATGGACATCCCAAGGAAAATGAAAGAGCGGCCAATGAAAGCCTGCCCGAATGAGAACTGTAGAAGCAGGAGTGAGCAGCACGTATCACAGCTGGGGGGGGGGGGGGGGCACATTACAGAGGCTTGTAGCAGACCGTGAGAGGTGGAGAGAATTTGCAGCTGCCCAGGAAGACGCTACTGGGCAGTGATTGCTTAGCCGATCGTCGACCAAGAGCATGGAAGATGATTAAATCAGCTACAACAAAATGGTAACGAATGTGCGTCTTTTCCTAATAAAATCGTGCCTGCGGTAGACGCCGCATACAAAAGAAAATCGCTGATGTAAGGTGCTACAGTTTAATTCTAACACTAAAAGTATTTATACACTGGTTATGCTAAAACCGCCGTGACCCGAGACTTTCATCGCTACTAGTGTATTAACTCTTACACTCCTAGATTATTTTCATGTTGTGCCAGGACAAATTTTGATAAGAAATTTTGGTGGAAAGAAACTAGACAGAAGTTACTCTTCAATTAAAAAAAAACAAAACGACTAAGTTAGAAATTTGTTACTTTTCATTTTATTTAGACTTTGCGTTAATATAAATATGAGCATTCACGTGCATAGCTGTGCAATATCTACAAACCCTTCCAGTGCTGCTTTTGAAGCAAAAGAGTTAAACAGAAAATTTCAGCTTTGACATTATCTATCACAAATCTACTATCTATACATCATGATGACGCTCTCGGGCAGTGACTGAGGAAAAAGTAACACTATATATAACGTTTATATGGGTGTACTCCCAGCAACGCAACATAAGAAAATTATTATTTCTTTTCAGAATGGTTTGGTTGGGGGACGGGGTGGGGGCGTGGCACCAGGAAGGACGAACCAGAGCTGGCCAAAACCATAAACCACCTCTCCGCTGGTGCTCCCAGTAACTGGTTCAACCCGGCTCTGACTAATGACGCGGAGCTGGCTATATATTTTAGTCTCGTGATGCTGGTTTCAGTTTGTGTTTTCCTCTTTAAGTTAACCATTGTGGTCTCCATTTCCAACTCGATAAAGCGCTTGCGTTTCAACACCTTCACACAATCCTCTAACAGCACATTTCTCCCTTCTCACATACTAGTAAATAAAAGCATGAAAATAAGAAATGGGGCGCTGGATTCGTGTTTCCTCCTTCTCATACACCAGTAACTAAAGGGAAAGAAACGGGACATCAGCTTTATATCCCTTCCTTCTCACATACTAGTAACTATAGGGATGAAATGGGACACTCTTTCTCCTTTCTCAATGTCTAGTAACTGAACAAAGCTTCTTTCTGATGAGAAGCAGAGGGAAGTCGGGTATTACTTACATAAAAACTGTAAGTTAATGTGTGTCTCCGTAGCAAACTGTACTAGAATACTGAGTACAGCTAGTAAATAATGCTGGGAAAAAAGGCCATATTATCTCCCTTTTACTTCAGGATAAACTGAATGAAGCAAAACTGATCATCTAATTTTGTGTAAATCAAAACCTGAATGTATGTATCAAATGAAGCCACGAGTTCTCACTGTGACAAAAAAAAACCGGACCGTATCAACATGTAATCATCAGAGAAGCATGAGAGGGGACGTCTCCTTCTCCGATTCCTGCCACCAGTCTATTCATTTCAATACCACCCTTCTATTTTCCTAATGGATCCCCCCCCCCCCCCCGTCTCATCCCTCTACTACCATTACGTTCAATTCACTGACTCGTCTCCCCCCAACAGTTCCCCAGGTCGCGCTGACTGCAAACACCAGGACAGTAAACCTCACTTGGAAAATTGCTCTCTGTTGGTGTACAGACACCAAGCAACACCGACAAGCACTGGGCTCACGCACTCACTCACACACAAAACTTCTCCTCTTTAATTCACCAGAAAACTCGGCTACTCTGCTTTATTGTACTCGGACCCTTGCCGGCAAGGAGAAGACACAAAGCAAGAAAACGCTGCTTTAAAACCATAAACGCCAGCACGCCAGAATTATTGTTAGGTTGTTTGTGAAAACTTCTTCGCTGACTTGAAACTACAAACGCATCCTCCCCACCGTATCTTGTATTTCTTCAGCACTTTTCTGTGAACCGGATTTATCTGGCTACACCAATTTACCCAAAATCTACTCTTTATCTGTCAGCAGTCCAAAGATACATACAATTTAAAATGCACCTCGCTACACACAGTATTTTTTTTTACATCTCAAAATGAACAGAAACTGCTATCTGTATCTACGGGAGATGAGGATCTTTCTGTCCTGTATACAATGATTAGTGATAATCTTTTCTCATTTTCTTACTTCCGTAATGAATACTCCACTCTCATTGGATGGTTTCAACTTCCATGTTCTACACTCTCATTTTCCACTATTACTTCACTGCTTCACAATTTACAAGTATTTTACTTGTATTTGAAAAGACACCAAAAATAAGTTTCAAGGAAGGACAAGATAATGTATCTTACAAAAATTCTCAGAAACTGTTTACGTTGCAACAAAATGCAGGCAGCTTTTAACTTTTACCCTTGTGCTGAAGTAAGCATATTTATGGTTCTTATTTTTATCAGCTGTACTTTCTCACAACTAAATGTCAGGTACGAGTGTCAAAACTGCTTTTCCTCGTAAATATTGTGAATTTATCTTTCACTTTCTGCTCTTTTCATTTATATTTACACACTTCATCCAGCACGTTTTTTTTTTCTGTTCATTTATATATCTGGGCCTCAAAAAATAGCTTGAGGTGGAAAATGATACACTGGAGATCTGGCTGGCTAAGTAGCTAAAATGTGAAGTCTGATATACTGGAAATCTTTATGATTATGCGGTTAAAGTATGGAGACTGATATACCGTAGACCTGGCTGGCTAAGTGGCTAAAGTATGGATAATGACACACAGTAGATCTGGCTGGCTAAGTGGCTAAAGTACAGAGACTAATAATACACAGGAGATCTGGATGGATAGTCAATTTATATCCCTACAGGTATTTTCTTTCTGTGAGTTTGTAGTACTTAAGTGTTATCTTGAACAGGTGTCTTATCTAACCAAAACAACAGGTGTCTTATCTAACCACAATAACAGGTGTCTTATCATACCACAATAACAGGTGTCTTATCTAACCAAAACAACAGGTGTCTTATCATACCACAACAGCAGGTGTCTTATCATACCACAACAGGTGTCTTATCATACCACAACAACAGGTGTCTTATCATACCACAACAACAGGTGTCTTAT
This sequence comes from Achatina immaculata, assembly GCA_009760885.1. NCBI lineage: Eukaryota > Metazoa > Mollusca > Gastropoda > Stylommatophora > Achatinidae > Lissachatina > Lissachatina immaculata. The sequence goes on along the minus strand of CM019720.1, from coordinate 49,647,661 downwards.
CATACCACAACAACAGGTGTCTTATCATACCACAACAACAGGTGTCTTATCTAACCAAAACAACAGGTGTCTTATCATACCACAACAACAGGTGTCTTATCATACCACAACAACAGGTGTCTTATCATACCACAACAACAGGTTTCTTATCAAACCACAACAACAGGTGTCTTATCATACCACAACAACAGGTTTCTTATCAAACCACAACAGGTGTCTTATCATACCACAACAACAGGTGTCTTATCATACCACAATAACAGGTGTCTTACCCATTCACTACATCATACCAAAACAACAGGTGTCTTATCTATCCACTACATCATACCAAAACAACAGGTGTCTATCTACCTACCACCAAAACACACGACAGAGGAAACAAACAAAAAAAAATGTCACATAATGAAACTCAACCCATGTAATGACAACTACAACTAAATTCTGAATAGGAGAAGAGGAACAAGAATGTGTGTGCATACGCCTTGGGGAGAATTCTTTGAATAAATTGAGCAACATTTTCATAAGGTATCTCCTACTCCTTCAGTTCTCTTAAATACACTGTCCTTGAATCTTTCTCCAAAACCACATCTGTGTTGCCTTCAGTTTTTTTTTTTTTTCCCCATTTGCTTTATTAACTGTCAAAAGTTTTTCACAAGCACATAGAAATACCAACTCTTAACAGCACTGTAATACTCTCTGTTCTCACTATCTGGTCAGAAAAAGTATCCACCTCTTGTCATAAAAAGCTGATTTGTTGTTGTAAAAAAACTGTTCTTGCTGTTCTCAAGTAACTTCATTTACATGTGCCAGCACCTTCCTGTATGAAGAACATTCTACTTTGTATATTTACTCTTATTTGATATTATCACAGTTTCTGTCTTGTTACTGCGTAGCTCTGATCCGCTTCTGGAGCTCTCTTTGTTAACCTTGCTCACTAGTTTTCATAAGCAGTTTTCACTTTCTGCTATCAACACAGTATCACCCACATATCTTACACTGCTGATATCGTGGTCTTCTATTTTCATTCCCTCTAAATCTCTAGCGTAAGATAAATGTGATGATGGCTGCTCTTGTTCTTCCAGTGAATATGTTTGCAAATATCTGTGTCTTATCTTCCAGGTTGGCTGTCTCCACCTATCAGGTCTGAATTCTCATTTCAGCTTTCTCTGATTACCTCTTTCCTTTCACTGGCTATACTTGGTTTTATAGCCTTGTTCCTATCCACTTCTCGTGTCATTTTCCCACTTGCTCTTCTATATTTTCTCATCTGTTCTATGGGCCAGCAAGGCTTAATATCACTAGCTGCCAACTATTCTGACTGGATGTCTTAATCCAGCTGGTTCAAACTCTCAGTCCATACTAGGAGGATATCACAAAGACAAGTCCTTAATTGTTCATCTTTCTTTTTTTTGTTTTTATCCATTGTTCTGTTTTTGTATTTGATCTCTGAAAAAGGCTTTTGTCAAAATATTGGATTGTTTTATGTTTTTCATTTGTATGTGCTCATCTTACTTTTTGCCATTCTTGTTTCTTCCCACTTTCCTTACTCTATTTTTTTTTCATAAAAATGAACCACACACCTCCATCTACTTTCATTACTGGAACCAGCTTTACTGCGTTCATCATTTCTCTTATCTCTCAGCTTTCTCTGAACAACTATTCCTTTGTATCACATACTCTGCCTTATATCACTTTTCCTGCCCATTATCCACTTCTACAATGCTACCTGTCTGCTCAATGGCCTCACAAGGGTCAACATTACTTGCAAACCACCCCCCACTCTTTAGTCAATGTATTCCATGCCTAAGTACTTTTCTCACACTTCCTACTTCACTTTATAGTCCTCTCCATTGTCGGTGAATAAAGACCGTGTTCAATCTCCAGTCTGAGCGAACTTAAAAGTTTTGTTTTTGTGTGCATTTACTTGTTTGTTTCGTCTTCTTTGTTGTACTTGATAAAGGCACTTTGCCAAAATATTAGGTAGTTGCTATTTCTCATAAAAATTTCACTATTGATAATCATCCACCTTTTCTTCCTATTTCTATCTTTCTTTGTAAAACTGCCCTGTCTATCATCATTTCAAATGACATTTCCAAGCTAAATGGGAATAATTTAATATCTTAAATATATAACGTCATTTAAAAAAATATGGCTTTCCCCAAGACATATTCACTTTGCTAGAAATCCCCAGTCATTTTTTTTCATGATCCTGTAAATGAAAACAAAAAAAAAAAAAAAAGCTCCTCAAACTTTATTCACAATACTACAAACATGATTGGAATTTGATACAATTTTCCTCCAAATTTAAGCCTAATTAAAAGTTTATTTTATTAAAAGTTTATAAATACATGGGAACTAATTTATGTCCTCATATCTGTTTTTGTAAAATCATTTACAAAATCGAATTATAAATTTATCAACATTTAATATTATTACCATTTCATTTAATCTCATCAGAAATAATTACACCTGCGACAACATCTCTGCATTATTTACAGACATGAATAAATGGATTTAGTACCCTGCATCATTATATGAGCCTTTACTCATCACCGGAATTCATGCAAAAAATAAAAAATTTAACACGCAGATGCTATCTTGTATCCATACTATTACAAACTCATCTGATGTGCTTACATGCTGTATCTGCTTTACTGTGACATTTACTCTGCTGATGTACTATATCTACCCTCCTCACATTTACAAATCCCTGATAATTCCAGTGATTGCACCAGGATTTTAAAAAAATCAGTGCAATTATACCTGGTTTTAACTTTACATGAAGTATCTTTCAATAAACCGGTTTTCTCAATACAACATTCGATACTTTATAATTTTTTAAATGTAAAATTAAACTCACTTTACAAACATCAGGGGAAAAGTAAATGTTCATGTGATCTTTTTAAAAAAAAATCTTATTAGCTGTGAGATTTAATCCTTACAAAGTGCCCACACGCTGAACCAAAGTCAAAACTGGCCGAGTCTCCTCCACGCACACTGAGCAGCACCAACCAAATGACCTGCATATCCTCCAACTGATTTTGCTGGTTGCTTTTTACTAGGATTTTTTTTTTTTAATAACAAACTGGTTACAGTAACCGACGACCTCCAAAAGTTTTGGATTTTCTCATTCTTAATAGGTGATTTACCAGTAAATTTCAATTAATGTGATCACTGAATAATTCTCACCAAACTCAAAATATTATTTAATCTCGGTTGAGGTCGTGCATCGAGTGTCATCAGACGCAAGCAATATCTTATCCCAGTTTTTTACCCTCAGTTTTCATGGAGGAAAAGGCTAACAGGGCAGGGATTGCTATAGTCCCCATGGTGGTGGAGTCTGCTAACGAAGCACTGCACACCCCCCTGCTTTTTAGCTGTACTCAGGGACTGAAAAAAATAGCCGCCATAACCCACTCCCACACGATGCTGTGCCTCAACATCTCTACAGCATCAGCTGCAAAGAACACCAGCTCACAGTTACAGGGAGTTCGTACAAGTTCAGAGAGAGAAAAAAAAAAAAAAGAAAGGAAAATGCGACAGACTGAGAAATTTATTACATGTACTTATTTACAACATTCTGATGTTGATTACCTTTGAGAAGAACTTACCTGGTCGAGGCTCCATGCTGTTAGGCATTGGCATCTGTCCACCACCAGGTCCAGGTGGCTGTGGAAGTCAAGAAAAAAAAAGCACATATATTTTTGAATTAGTTCTCTCTCAGATCTTTCAACTATTCAGCCTTTTATTTTTTGTTGTTGCTTTAAACAAAATAAAAGAAACCAGAATCACACTTGAGTTAACTGATCTATCATGAGACTGAACTGAACAGGTCTGCATTTCATGCACAAGAAGCAGCACAGAGAAAAGCAGATGGGGAAAGGTAAAGGTAAAGCTGCCGTGCCTTATAAGAACATAGGGATACGGTGTAGTGCCCCACATTTTCCTTGACCTGTTAGCGCACTAGTGGGTGATATGGTCAGTATCACACCTGACCACCTTTCCTTCCCCCACTCCAGAAGAAGTCGGGTGCCCATTTCTACAGCTGGGTGACTGCGGTGCCTCTGGCTGGATTCAAACCCCTGACCTTCGCCATGAGAGACTAGTGAACTAACCACTTTGCCACTCAGACACCCAGGTGGGGAAAGGAGCAATCAAATTACTTTGGTTCTCTTCCAGTTCCTAAACTGGTATTTCTGGAGTGAATTTCAGTGATATTTCAATACCCACTGCAAGTTTACAACATGCAGCAGTTTTCACACAGTTCAACCCATTTTGTTAGCATTCCATCAGAAGGTCTAGAGCCTGTGTAGCAGACTTGATGGCATATTGTATATTGAAGTTTTTAAGAGTGTAACTGTCTGTTAACTGGATTCACTACATTTAGATTGTCAGTTTGCTATATAAACTGCCACACACACAAAAATGAGTAAATAATGTACTTCACAAGAGTGCTCCACCAGCTCTCTCCTATGTAGGCTGTGTGATATTTTCAGATTTTCATCTTTTTCATATGCATTAAAGCACCATACAACTCACCTAGTATCAAATGTTAAATTTTGCACCCCTTGTTAACAGCAATATTCTGTGCCATTGTTAACAACTATATTCAATGTACAAGAACTTGGATGGAACATAAAACATCCCATGAGTTTACATTCAGTATGTTTCTGGAATCCACTAGACCTTCCCTTCAATAATCCTCAAAAACTCAAGATGTTCACCAGCACTACACCATACTGTTATGCATAATCCAATTAGCACTGATCTTCAATGTTCAACTTCCACACCTAAAAAAACAAGCTGCTGAAAAAACTTGATAGTTTTAATAAATTTTAAATCAGATCACCATTTCATCCATTGCAATCTGAAAGATCTGTGCCCTTTCAGCTGACCTATATATGACAAGGTCACCATACTACTGGCTGATTATATTGGATTACATCATCCCAGCTTATCACTTACCAGCTGCAACAGCATCTAAAGGTCAGACCTCATTTCATGTGGCTATTTCAGCTTGTTAAGAGTGATGCCTAGAATCTGTGAATGCGTCCAGCCTAGGTGAATGGCACATCCCCAAAACTCTGATAAATAAAGTCAAGCTTATGACATTTTGGGGATGTGCCATTCTGAGCTGGTCAGTTATATTAAATTATACTCTGACTGAAACACTACCGCAGTAACCACTCCCTCCCCTTTCTCTTGCTAAGAGCTGACTTCAAGCAATGTCTGACTTGTCTGACCTCTAAGAATGGCCCTGAAAACACTAGATTTGTGTAGAGGGGTGCAAGAGGGCAATGAGACAGACCAAAACTAGGACACAAAGACAGCTTATTGAGGCAGCTACTCTGTATCATATGAAGAAGACATAGAAATCAAATTTTATGATGCACATGACCAAACAAAAACTTAACCATGGTACTGTGGCCAAATATGTCAGCGGCACTTTCCACAAACACCAAGCATCCACCTTGCTCCAAATTAATCGTCTAAGATGAAAATAGCCATTATGATTATACAGCTAATATACTACATACTTGTTATGCATACAATAAATATGACAAAATAGTGTTCAAACTATCATTTGACTGACTTTTCATCCCCCAAAAGTCTACTTATATATATATAAATATGTAATATAAAGATATTACAAAACATATATACCTGTAAAAAGATCATAAATTTAGACTTCTGGCTAGCAGAAAGGTTCTCGTATGCCAACAAAATAGAGCAATAACCGATATTTCGCCCAAGGGGTTGGAGAAGAGAATGTCCCGCATGCTGACGTATAGAAGCATGTGGTAGAGGAGTTTGAAGGGAGACAACCATTAAAAAGAGTCGCCACTTTTAAAATGATGCTCCTTGCAAACATGCCAAACTTAATACATCTCATACAATATTACCTACCCCTGTGCTAAAATCTACTTGATTGGGCATCCGTACAGGCATTCTTGGACCACCTGGATACCTGTGTGACATAAATGGCTGGAGAAGACAAGAAAACAACAACAAAAAATAAAAATAAATCAAATAGTAATATTTAAAACAATGGTGCACACATTTGTGGTGTGCAGCAAACATGTCTGTATGACTATGTGTATGTTTGTGGGATTTTAAAAACTTTTCTGACTTCTAAAAAATAAAAATAAAAAAAAAAAATAATGAACATCCAAAAATAAATTTCAACAAAACACTGACAACAGCTTTGTCAGATTCAGTGAGGTGTTATGATATTTAACAGAAAAAAGTTTAAATTTTACAATCAAACATTAATCAGTGTCATTTTTAGTGAAATATCAATTACCACATACAACTCATTTATATAAACTGTTGCCGAGTACAGGCATACTATCACACTATCAACAACACAGAAACGTCACCAATGTGCATTTATGTTTATGTAGAAAAGAACACTTTACAACACTAGATATTAGTGTCACTGAACTTTTTCCTTGACTACTTTTTAAGCACGGCCTATCTGACTAATACGACAGCGGTTAGCAAAGAAGGCAAACTTCAGTTATTGGTTAACATGGTTAAACATGAGTGTTTGAGAACTCTGTTAGACAGCACAATAAAGAATGTTAATGATTATGATGTAAGTGTTGCTGACGGCGAAAGCTGTTTACTCAAATCTGCCTGAGGCAGACTTGATACCCAGTTGTAGAAACAGACAAGTACCTTACATTTTTTTTTCTGTGGTTTGGAAAGTAAAAGTGGCCAGGCGTGATCCACATCATGCTCTGAGTTCCAACAGGTCAGGGAAAATATAGGTCTCAACATCTACAGCCTGCCAGAATTTCCTCTGCCTTACCTTTACTATCACATGGACTAACATTATTACACCTACTGGCGACGATATTCGACTGATTTGTATGGTTACCTCCCTTCGATAACACTGACGTGCTAATCAGCAACATCATTGAATTTAAAAAAAAAAACTTTTGTTTTACTCCACAGGTCCCAAAAGATTATACGTGGAGTTGAAAATATGTTGAAAATATCTCCCACATCACCTCACTGTCAGGTAAGTTATGTTTATTTTGTTTTAAAGCACCATATAAACAAGGAGTAATTTTCAGAATTTGAGGACAAAATATTTATATTCATCTGGGTTAAGAAAAAAAAGAGATAAAACCAAATTCATGCACAGATATATACATTATTAACACAAAAGGTATGAAAATGGAAAGAATGAAGTAAGGTACTAACAGCATAATAAATATAAGGTAGGCTAGAGAAACCCGATGATTCTTAGAATGAAACAATAGAAAATAATTCATATACTATATATTTTTTATAAATATTTTTACCGAGCTGTCTTCCACAGTTTCTCTCACAAACTATCCTAAAATAGTTCTTAAAGATTTATAGATTATTTCTTCTGGTATTGCTCAAAGTTTGACATTCACTCTTTCTTTGGATAACTGTGTTTATTGTTTTATTTTACTTGGCATCTAGTTTTATTTTATTTTATTTTGATAACAATGTTCTGCTCTTAAAATGGCCCAGTAGAAATCAACTTTCAGTGCTACAATAAAAAAATTACAGAGGTAGCAAACCTTCAACAGCGGCTGCTTTTTCTCTTATTATATCAGGAGCTGGTCCTTACTGTGGCAGAATATGCACTGGCAGTCCTAATACAAAGCCCCACACAGAAGGAAAGACTTATTCTTGGATGCACCCAAAACACATTCTGCAAGGCCATGAGGTATCTGCTAGACCTTTTCACCATGGGCAATGGAATAAAATTTGCCAGGGTACAATCCTAACTTAAAATAAGCACAGAATGGGCACGCTCACTCCATAGTGAACTGGCAAGACCAAAAAGGCACAAGAGAGGTACATTATGAATGGGCCATGTGGAAGATGTAATCTGTGAGATGTGTCCTTCCAAGAGAATAGATCCTGGACAGGCATGGGTACCTGCAACACCAAAACCTCAAAGCGTCTGTTCATATTAACTGAACATAAGATGTAAAAAACATTCCTGCTGCAGCAGATGCTGAGATTGAAGAGTAGATAGCAGAACAAAACGAAGTCAGCGGTACTTTTCTGCAAACAAGAAGCAGCCTCACACTGGAAACCACGGCTGTGATAAAAACTACACATGGACCAGCATATCTTACTCTGCGGAAGTGGACTGTTGATACACTGAATGCAATGATTACCAGAGGTAACTGGGGTGTGGTTTCCTAGAAGAATGTTAAAAATCTTATTTTTAACAAAACCCAATGGAAAAAGGGAGCTAATTATTCACTGGAACACAAATGAGCAGGGAAGTCATAAAAACAACATACCAACTGGAAAGATAAACTGAAAGTGAGGAGTAGAAATGTCAAAAGAAAAGACCATGAACTGTATAACATGATGACAAAAAAACCACCATCTGAGCTGATGGAAAACCTCGTTAGAAAACCATGAACAATGACACCTACCAGTCAAGCACCTAATGATAACAATGACAGAAAATAGTTGAATGTGGGTATATCCAAGAAGGTATACCACAAAACATTCATTATTAGTTTGTAACATTTACTTGCATTTTGTAAATAACATGTTGCTCAGGAATATGCTTGTCACATATATATGGGGGGGGGGGGGAGGAAAGAAGGGAGTTAAGATGATTTCACAGATAATAAAATGATATGACTTGAGTTATCAAATAAAGCATCAAATTTTAAAGTTTTTTTTCCCTCAAAATTCATTTTTAACAAAATGACATATACCTCATTTTCTTCTGACATTAATCGTCACTGACCCTTCAATGTGTTATTTCATTCTGAAAGTCATCAGGATTCCCTGACACATCTTGTTAAAAACAATACTTAAAACACAAATCTGCAAACTAAAAATAGAAGCCAATCATACAACAGATAATATTAGTAAGAATAATCAAAGACAGCACACTGCTTATTTTTGACCCTAGTTTACAACAAGCATAAGTGAAAATGAACTCAAAGAAAAGGGGGAAATATGTTAACAAATAAGGACAGCAAAATAAACAAAGGACTAAAAGCACACTAAAGTAGTCAAATGAACACAGCAGAAGCACAACTGCATAATGAGAAAAAGGACTTTTCCTGACATTTATACAACATTCAGAGTGACTATAAGCACCAGCAGGATTTGACCTCTTTGTCACATAGAGTCTGGACTCCTGCTTCACTCACCTGATTCTCACCCATCATGGGGTTGTGAGGTGGCGGGTGGGGGGATGGCTGGGAGGCGGGAGGCTGCAAACGACACACACATACACACTGAGGGTAGAGACAAACTAATCAACGGGCACCAGACAAATAATCAATCAATCAAGGTTTATGCTCTCATCATTAACCAGCACAAGGTAAATAAAAATATATATACATCACAGAGGTATAGACCAAAACATAATGAAACACAATGCAGCTAATGCAGATTGGAAAAGAAAACTCTCCAGGAACTACCAAACTACCATAATATCAAATTTTAAAAGTGACAAAACTACCATATCACAAAAGTGCCAAGGCAATAATTCGCCAATATCAAATGTCATAATTCTGCACTTGACTCATGCACTGTATTAAAATATTCAGTATTTATATACTTTAGCCTGACTGAAAGCAGTAACAACTTCCAACAAAGTTATATATAAACGTTTTTGGTTACACACCAAAATCTCGCTACTGATGCTAGGAAAACCCATACATTTTGTTCTTCACGAAGCAGTTATCCAAAACACGTCACAGCATGGCAGATAAACTTGCAATACACGATTCTCTTCAAATAATTTGGATTATTCCCCTTCGTGCTTGTCTCATTACCCGTATCTTAGGGAACAATTTTTTTTTATAAATAGGAAACTACGAGGTTTTGGTACGGTAAAGTAAGAGAACAAATATTGTAGGATTAAACCTCGAAAAAATCGTAGACAAAGCACTTTAGTGAGACGTAGAGAGACGTGGCTAGACGGCTGCTCGTCCTACCGGAGTCCGTGTTCGAATCCCAGGTAATTCTCTTGTGATTTTTCTTTCTCTCACGTCTCACTAAAGTGCTTTGTCTACGATTTTTTCGAGGTTTAATCCCACAATATTTGTTCTCTTACTTTACCCGTATCTTAGTTCGTGACGTTGGCATACAGACGGGCATCAATGTTCAAAAGAAAACATCAGCACTGTCCCTTTTCTGAGGTAACAGAAATAAATGTTGTGTCAGTCTGCCCCTCCACCGGCACGGCACGACCCGACCGGAAATATTCAACTGGTAAACACCACATGCACAACTGACTTTGGGTAAACACACTTGACTATGGACAGACAGCTGTGAACAGCACTTCTCCCTGACTGTCTAAACAGCTGTAAACACAAGTACATGACTTCATGATAAACAGCTGTAAACTAAAAACAGACTACCCCATACCCCTCCAAGCAAGTGTTGGCGATGCCAGTGTTCTGTTGTATGACTGGGATAACAATCTTAGTAGGCAACTAAGACATACATTTCTGTGTGTACAGCCAAACCTCAACATAGGCAACCCCCTACCCGGGCCTGTCATTTCTGTAATTATGTAATGTAAACTATATAATTTCACGAGTTTCAATCTGGCCCATCCTCTGCGCGACACTGGGGGGGGGGGGGGGGGTGCACTTTCTTCACATCACACAAAAGATTCAGCTTCCTGATGCTCAGCAACTTCCACAACATCTAGCATCTGCCTACTTCAAAACTGTCTACTAAGATGAAAAAGAATTTGCCCGGAGTCCCCCCCCCCCTAGTTATCCACCCACAGAAACGAGAATCTGACTCCTGGATCTTGGGCCTCTGACTACGCCACACTCTAGAGTCTACAGTGCTGATGTGCCAAGGAAAGCATGAGCTCTAAAATCTATGTTTCGTAGGTGTTTCATGGCACATGATGGCAAAATCTTCACTTTTCTTCAACTTTTTATCAATACATGCTCAAAATATTCAGGTGTCTCGTTTTGCTTAAAAGGCATCCACAGAAACTTTAAAATCTGAGTTGGGATGCTTGTGCCATGTTGATACTCAAGTTTTCCTCTCATGGCTTGGCGGCTGCTTGTCCTGCTGAAGTCCACAGAGTTATTGCCAGTCATTCTCTTAGTATTTTTCTATCTTACATCTTAAAAGCTTGTCAAATTTAAGTCTAATCCTACTATCCATTCTGTTTTCTCTCACCTGGCTGTATACAAGACTCACTACTGTTTCGCATTTTACTGTAAAACTGTACCTAATATTTTGCTTTAGCACTAATTTAAGTAGACTGCTCTAGCACTAAATTTGAGTAGAATGCTATATTGCTAACTTCGAGTAGAATGCTCTAGCGCTAACTTCTGGGTAAAATGCTCTAGCACTAATTATGAGTAGAATGCTCTAGCACTAACTTTGTGTAGAACACCCTAGCACTAACTTTAAATAGAATGCTCTAGCACTAAATTTGAGAAGAACATTCTAGCACTAAATCTGACAAGCATGCTCTACCACCAACTTTCGGTAAAACACTTCCGCATCAAATCTGAGTAGAATGACACTTGTTTCAAAGTATGTTTCATGACCACACTCATATTTAACTTTATGATACGCTCTGAAATTATAATTTTTCACATATCAAAATATATAAAAACCAAACAATGACCTACAACACTGCTGCCTCTTTCCAACAAGCAAGGAGCATATCACAACCAACAGCAATGTTCTTTTTATTGTGAAAGGAAACAAATATTTCACAAACACATCCAGAAAGAAAAAAAAAAATCAACTGTGCATTACAAAGTTACTGCAGAATTTTAAGTGTAAGTTATTTCATGGGACATAAATCTGTGCATACTAAAACTAAAAACAGATTTAAAAAAAATAACATTTAACATGTGTTAAATCCAAGCATTGTAAAAACAAATGTTACAAAGTGGAAACTAGTATGACACCATATCAGTCATAAATCTAAATTTTGAAAAAAAAAAGTATAAATAAATAAATAAACATTATCTCATTTATCCATAGATTTTAAAAACTTTTTATTCTCTTTATAAATTATTATGGCCACCAATAATCTACAAAGATTACAACCCTTACAGCTCTCTGAGTTAGCTAGGTTATGTCACATGCATATGATAATTTCTTCAATGTATTCGCTAACATCAATTACCAATGTCCAAACCACATGCTGGACCATGAACAGGCTACAACTATCTTGAGTACTAAATACAGTGGAAAGCCTTCATTTGAAAGTCTTATGATATTATAAAATACAATGGAAAGCCTTAAAATGAAAGTTTTACAATACTGAATACAGCGGAAAGCCTTCATTTGAAAGTGAATAAAGTGGAAAGCCTTCATCTGAAAGTGAATACAGTGGAAAGACTTTATCTGAAAGTGAATACAGTGGAAAGCCTTCATCTGAAAGTGAATACAGTGGAAAACCTTATCTGAAAGTGAATACAGTGGAAAGCCTTCATATGAAAATCCTGTGATATTGAATAAAGTGCCAAGCTTTCATCTAAGTCTTATGATCTATTTAAACACTTCTTGAAATTTTATTTGTAAATTTCTGGATAATCTAATATTGTTAACACTTATCATTCTGAAACTCATTTGTCACGGTGCAATCATGTTCTACTAATATTTCTGCATTTTCTTTTTCTGATGCTGAAAATGCTTTTGCTGATGACAACTATTCAACTTTTCCTCTGATGAAACCCTTATCTTAATATGGCAAGCACAGTTGAACTCTTTAATTTGTAAATATATATGCTGCTAAAAAAAAAAGAAACGCAACACTACTGTAGTTGTACTGGACACCAAATTTCAAGCTTCTATCAAAATTTTATTTTATGGAATTAACGTTTCAATCTTGGCATTAAGAAAGTTTAAGACTTTAACAATGAAATGATGTTCATTAAATTTAGTTTGGACTTTTCTTCTTTGCGACTGAGACCTCCATTTCAGTAAGGTGTATGACCTCCTCTGGCTTACATCAGAGAATGAGATTTCTTTGACATGGATCCGATTAGCCGTTGGATCTGTTGCTGCGAGATGGCTGCCCACTCTTCCCGCAGCGCAAGAAACAAATGCTGGACACTGATTGCCGCCACGTCTCGCTGGCGGACTTGTCTGTTGTGTTCATAAGTTCTACTGGGTTCATGTCTGATGACATGGATGGCCACGGAATGGTCAGGAAATCATTGTTGTCAGCGAGGAACTGGGTGGTGAGTTGTGCTACATGAGGTAAAGCGTTATCCTGCCGAAAAATCGACCCTGGTGCAACCAGAAAGACGTGAGGACAAAGAATTTCAACGTATCGTTGGACATTCAGGACTCTTTCAATTTGCACCAAGTTACTTCTTTCCATGAAGCTGATCGTCCCCCCATGTCAGTACACCTCCACCAGCATGTGGAGGAGCCTCATCCAAGCAGTTCTAGGTGTAGTGCTCGTGGACTCTGCGGTAAACTCTTCTCCATCCACTGTGTTGCTGAAGCAGAAAGAATGATTCATCACTAAACCAAACCCTTCTCCAATCATTTGCAACTGTCCACTGACAATGCTGGTTTGCCCACTGCAGTTGGTTCTGGTGATGCTGGTCCGTAAGAACAGGACCTCTGTAGAGTCTTCTAGCCCAAAGACCAGCATTGTGCAGCCGGTTCCTGACCATTTGATCTGAAATTCGATGAGCTGCTGTCATTGACCGGACTGTTAAGGACACAGACGAAAACTGATCCCTGAGGTGATGCAGCCGTATGAAGTGGTCTTTGGCAGGAGTTGTGACTATGGGTCTTCCACTGCGCGGCTGGTCTGCAACTGAGCCAGTTTCTTGAAATCATCTCCAAAAGCTACTAATGGTGCTTATAACCACATTAAATTGTCAGGCCACTACACTTTGTGACTGTCCAATCTGTAAACGTCCAATGATGATGAGTCGTTGTTCTGTAGTGAGATCTATATTTGCGCATTGAATTTTCAAATGAATTGATTTGGGGAGAATCAATCTTTTATAGGCATTCAATAACATGGTCAGTGAGTTTTGTGTTCAGTAAGTTTCACAGGATTCTTGTGAACCTGTCATGAGTTATTGTTAAAAATGCTGTTTTGACTAGTGTTGCTTTCTCTGTGCTCATGAATCATCTGCTGAGTGCTATTCAGGTCAGCATGTGAAGCTGATGTCCAAGTGAACATTTCAGGCCAATCTGATCAGCAAACTTCAGTTTAAATCGTATTTGTTGCATTTCTTTTTTTTCAACAGCATATAATGGAATGTTGTAAAACTTCATTATCTATTTCATAAATTATGAGGCACAATTTGTACTTTTAAAAATTTGTACGGATGTTTCTAAAACCACATATATTTATAACCAAAAGTTATTTTTCACATCAAAACTGTTCACATAACAATGAGCTCACATACTGTGTTAGACACAAACTAACTGTGAATGCCTGACAGAAAAGAAAACTTTAACAGACTAATGTAATGTTTAATCTTTTCAAAAGAGGGAAACAGCAATTTGTAACTCATCTTTCCAGAAATAATATGATTGAAAACTGCAGTGGGAGAAAAATTACAAGCAATCCTTTGAGGGATTGGATTTTTTTCTTCTTTTTTTGGTGCATTTATATGTGCAGACGAGCATACCCTGACCAAATTTACCGATTATCTCTCTTTTACTCACTTACAGGGAAAAAACTTGGGGGCATTGGACCAACATCTTGTGAAGGCATCTGACCCAATGGGCTTGGCGCTGCTGCATTCTGGGGAAGGGAAACAAATATACTCTTAGGCTCCTGCAATGGAACTGTAAAGTTTCTAAAATGGATGTCAGACATTAAAACAACAGTATGTTAGCTTAAAATCATGTGCTTATATGAGTTTTTTTTATAAGCTGTTTTAGTGTTTCTCTCAGCACAATCTCTGATTATTCTGATGAAGAGACTACACCCACTCTAAGTAATTTCTCTGTTCTCTTTCCTCTTGCGCTGACCCTCACTAACTTTTATTTTCTTGTGTGTTAGCCATTGATAGGAATCTAGTTCACAACAAACTGCTTTCTGTTACTGCTTATGTTGCTGCAAAGTGTCCCCTGGTAAATAAGGAAGTATAGTACACTCCAGCCTGCACAAGGGCATGAAGATCCACGTGTTCCTTGTGGACAGCAGTGGCTCCTATAAAGTCAACTTCTTATGTGTGCTCTACAAAGTCAGGGAATCCACCACTGCTGACTCTCAATCTGACGTTATGACTTCTTCTGCCGCCAAGAATTCATTTCACAATTCCAAGGTAATGATGGCCCAAAACAAAAGCTGCCAATGATTTTCATCACTCCGTCTTACCATTCTCACAGTTACATGTGACAATGCTTAATAATGTTCGTATATTCTCTCAGCAATGCTGTTATTATTATTTGTTAAATTCCATACATTTTTACAATTTTTTCTATAACACTTCTTGCCCTGGAACGCCATCTCACCAAGACAGAGAGAGAGAGAGAGACAGAGAGACAGAGAAAGGGAGGGAAAGAGCGAGAAAGGGGCGAGAGAAAGGATATAAATTACGTACGTCTAATTATAATTTCACCCAGTAATATAATGTCTAATGAATGATTTCAGCAATGAGATTTAGTGGTGTGCTGATTTAGAAGATATTACCAGTAAAAACTGAATTACTGATGTAATGTTTGTAATAAATATTTATAAATCAAACTGTTATATTTCAATTATCTAAATAAACTTTTTTAAAGAACCGGGCAAGCAAGCCTTTCTTTCTTCTGAAAGTGAAGGACATAAAATGCCCAACAATTCTTTCACAACACGTCTTCCCAAATTTAAAAAAAAAAAAAACTTGTTGCTGAGCCCTCTTCTCTATACATGTACTTTCGTTTCGCACGGAAACAAGACATACTTTTACAACTGCTCCCAAAACAGGCTGTTCTGCATCTACTACATCCTCCCTCTACAATCGAGACAGCGGCAAGTGTGTATCAAACTACACACTTCGCAGCCTTCCCTGACCCAGCCGACCCAGGACGAAACCACTCGCGTTAATTGCAGGGGTAGGCAGCTTAAGCGAGAGTAAAATGGTCAGAAATGCGCTTATCAGACAGTGGGGCTCTAACTTGGTAGGAAAACAACACAGGACGAACTCGCGAAACCTAAATGGCAGTTTAACAAATGAATGAAATACAACTGACACAGAATGTGACACAGACATGAAAAGTCGTACATGCAGATATTGCAAGACATCTCATACAAAAAAAAAAAAAACTGCGACAGCTGAGTTGTCCGGTCACAGGACTTGACATATACTAGGCTGGGCCAAAAGTAGTGTTATTTCACTCAAATATGCATCTGTTGTATGCTTTCATATTACATACTAGAACAGCATAGCAGTTACATATTACAAAGCGGGGCGGGGGGGGGGGCTGAAAAGAAGATAAGTGGTGTATCACAGAAACTCATTTTTTACTAAGTTTTATGGCATAAAACTACTGTGTTTAGTTTACCACAAAACTTAGAGGAGGTTCCTTCGTTGTCCTCTCTCCCTTTAAAAAAAAGTTGGTTTTTTTTCAACTTTGCAAAGTTATCTCCCTCTCTATATACTAAAACACGTGCACTAGCCATGATTTACTTAAAACAAGCTAGAAAAAAAACCCCACAATAAAGAGCACCTATGAGATGTTTATTCCCTCATGATCATGGTGTTTTCTCATCGACACCTGACAGTGAGAGCTGATACTCTGGACAGATTTAACAGTAAAACGGAAATGTAAAACATTACTTTCTCGGTAACTGACAGGCACTTGAATGTGTCACCGAGAGACCTGCGACGACAGAACACACCTATCTCAAACATGTGTTTGTTGTCTACGTGGTTCTCTCTCTCACTCCCCCCCCCCCCCCCTTTTGCGACTCTGTAGACTGCAGGTTATTTCGTGGCTACGAGAAACAGATGATTTTGGCATAGGACAATGGGAACATGACAGGGAGGGAAACGCGGATGTGTCTATCCTGTGAGTTTTCACGTAAGACGTCTGATATATTTGACTGCTACACTTTACAGATTTGTTGTTGTTTTTAATCAATACTCTACAGCAGTGCTTCTGAACATATACGTTGTGACCCTCTAACGAGCGTTACTTCTTTGTTCCCCACTTCAAGGGAACCTTCATGTTACCACAGAGATATATGAACTACATTTTGTTGCCTCTCTCCCAATACGAACTACATTACACTGCCCGTCTCTTTATATGAAATACATCTGACAGTGAAAACGTCTGATAACCAGTGACAAACTCTCTCCTTAACCCAGAAGTAAGCAACGTTAGCAAGCAAATATCTCGCTGTTATAATTACTTCTGAAGACGTCACCATTATGTGCCGGAACATCACTGAAGCTGACTACACCCAGCTCAGGCTTTCATCTTCTCTAGTGCACCGTTGATATTTCCATTTTTTCCTTCTCCTTCATATTGTTTTTTCAAATATCGATTTTGGTCTTTGATTTTACAGTCTGCTACTATTTCGTGAGATATATTCTCAGACAACTCTTACTTTACTGGGACGGCTGAGGAGCACAGCTCTTTCCCCAGCCTTCCATACAGTCTGCAGGCTTTGGGTCTGTATATGTTCCAATGATTTTACTTTTCATTCCCAGTTGTTTCGCAGTTTGTTTTCATTGTACACTACTGCCACCGTGGTTGTTATATTATTCTTATTTCAAAATGACTGATCACGGGAGACTTATCCTTATATCATTTTTATTGTATATAGGAATGAATATTTTTTTCCTTTGCTATTAGTACACAGGACCAGTACAGTTAAAACTGCAAGTTAAAGGTCTCCGTTTCCATGCCATAAGACATAATACGGTCACTGTGCTAGGCCCATATTTCCAAGACCTTCGGCACACATGAAAGTCTGATGTGGTCAGTATCACTGCCTGGCCGCATTTACCTTCCAACATTCCTCTGGTATTAATTTTTTTTAGGCTGGGTGGGCATTGGCGTTTTTTCTGGCGTGGTGATACCAACAAAAATCTTGAACCGGCACCAACAGACTAGTATATCGAGCGTCTAACCACTCAGCCAGCCAGGCCAACTGTAAGTTTAGAAAACATATCTCACGTAAGTTTTTTGTTTGTTTTGTTTTGTTTTTCTTTTCGTCTGTTCTTGTAAGTTTTGCCTTGTATTCTTGGTTTTCTCTGTATACTGTTGTCCTTCCATCTCTTTATATCTATTTTCGTCTGCCGCCTCTGTGTGTCTTAAGTTTTCCTTTCCTTTAGAAATTACCACCGTATCAATAAGCACGATCAGAGTGTGTACACACTGTGTATTCGAAAACATTCTTTTCCACCGTCTAACCTTTATACCCTTCCAAGAAAGTTATCCATGTCATTCATAACTGTCACACGCATTCTGCTCCACATTCCCGAAGATTTCAGTTCTTACAGCTGGCCATTAGCACGGACAAAATTTATGTAACCACGTCAACTATAACAGCAGGATGTATAGAACTTTCCAAATGTTACATTTTCCTTGGTGGGTTGGGGTAAAGGGTAAAGGTAATCCTCTCATGCCTTAGAGGTATATAGAGATATGGTGTTAGTGCCCATATTGGTGGGTTGGAAGGGGGGTAGATATATAACCTCCACCCCAAAAATAAATAAATAAATAAATGTTACAATTCTCTGCTCTATAAGCAGTAGTCCAAAAGTTATTTATTTACAATATTTTTGTCGTGGTGATGTAAAAACAACAAAAAGTTAGCTCGCGTGTGTACAGAGACGGGGCACTCCCCTTGTTGACTCTGGCTGTGACAAGCGCGTCATAGCACGCTAGTCTTACTCACAAATTTACATTCGCCTACTTATGCATGCTTTACGTTTTTAAAAGCAACGGTAATAAAAATGAAGGGGGGGATGAAACTATTTTCACGGAAAAAAGCATGCAGTGGTGTCAAGCGCACCAATCACGTTGTCATAACTGAAATGAAATGAAATTTGGCACGAAGTTTTGTCTGAGTGGTGTCCACTTCCCCGTGCTGCGCGAAGTTGATCGCATTATTCATAGGGAGAACAGCTCCAGTGAAATCACGTGCAGTGATCCATGATTGGTTTTGACCACGGATAAAATAAGGGTGGGTGTGTAACTCTGTTCTCAGAGATCTCTTCACGTAACCGTTGAAGAAAGAAGGAGTGAAATTTCAACATAAACATCTTTTTTCACCATGCAAAGACTGAACAAATATCAGCGAGAAATAGCTGTTGGGATGTTAATTGCTGAATCAACAGTAGCAGCAGTACTCAACATTTTAATGTTCACAGAAACTCAATATCACGCCTTCAAAGTCGTTTTAACCAAAATGGTTTCGTTGCTGACCGCCATAGAAGTGGTAGACCACGAGTTACCACCCTTGCAAAAAGACCGCTACATCCACCTCACGCACCTTCGTAACAGGTTTCTCCAGGCAACATGGACTGCCAACAACATTCCATGTTTAAGACGTGTGTCGGTAGGACAGTGAGGAACAGACTCAGAGAGGTAAATCTCTTACTTCATAGGCCTGCAGTTAGACCAGTACTGACAGTTCGCCACAGACTGTAACAGAATAACATTCTGTACATATTGTTTTGTGTGTAACGTTGTGGTTGTGGTCTGGTAGACCACAACTCATCACTGTATGCCAAGCACGGAGAAAATATCTCGTGTTTCGAGAGAATCCTGGTCACGGCACCACTAAAGCAGTTTTCCTCTCTCGGCACTGCTTGAAGCCGTAACACAGTACTACTAAAACAGAATTTCTTCTAAACAGAGAGCCATTCTTCCTATGATGTTTGGATTCATGTTAAGTGTTAACTGTGGTGTAGAGCTGTTGATTTACATGTAACTGGTCATGTCGTGTATTGATGAGTAGTGGAGTCAGTGTTACTTGGGTTGTCCTGTTACAGAGTGAATATCATTGTAACGTCTAGTGTGTCACTGGGCTTAATGCTCATTGTCTGAATGTAATAGTCACGGTACATAACAGTATATGTACAAACAAGTTTATTGCTCAGTAATATAAACAAGTCACATGACACAGACCACAACCACAGGGTTACACACAAAATAATCTGTACAGAATGTTATTCTGTTACAAGACAAACCCGCTTGACCTGGGCCAGGCACCATGTGGCATGGTCCTATCATCAATGGAGACGGATCCTATTCACTGATGAGTCCAGAATACGTCTACAAGGCCTTGACGGGCGTGCTTTAGTGTAAAGGCGAAGAGGAGAACTGCGTGCTAGAGGTGGATAGAAGGAGACGCGGCAGTGTAATGGTTTGGGGAGGAATTTCCTACGCTGGCCGAACAAACCTAGTCTTCCTCAACGGCAACCTTACAGTTTACGATATAGGGACGAAATCATTACACGCCAAGTAATGCCTTTTCTGGATGCTAATGGACAAGCCGTGATACTGCAGCAGGATAACGCTCGTCCATATGTAGTCAGGGACCACTTTCAACAGCATCAGATTGCTGTCTTGCCATGGCCATCAGTTTCACCGGACCTGTCACCTATCGAACACAGTTGGGATAAACTGGACCGCAAGTTGCGAAGACGACACAGTCGTCTTGGAGCCGCCAAGAATTAGCCCAAGCATTGCAAGAAGAATGGAATAACTTGCCTCGACAACTGATACAACGCGTCAGTGGTTCGATGAGAAGGCGGTGTCAAGCAGTAATAACTGCCCGAGGAGGACACACACGATATTGAAACCCTGATTTTCTTTTCTTGGGGTGGTGAGCCACATTAGGTGAGTTTTTTTGTTTTGTTTTTTTTTTCACTTTTTTGGTGACATGTGACTGACCTGAAAGTTATCATTTTATCTATTATTGGATAATCAAACATAATGTATGCCAAATTTTATTTCAGTCATCACCTGAGCACGTTCACTGTGCTTTTTAAAGCATTGCACACTTACTTTTTTCCGAGTATATTAATGACTAAATTTCATCATCCATCACGAAAACGGTATATACATTCTTATACCCACCAAGAAAAAAAAAGTAAAAAAAATGCTATACAAACAATATCTGGTGCTGGAAACCTGTTAGGCTTTTCTGAACACTGCTCACTACACATCAAGTTTACACGGGGGGGGGGGGGGGGGGGGGGGGAGAGAGAGAGAAGAAATAAAAAAATCTACAAACTACTAACCCCCTCCCCTTCCCCCCACGTGCTAGTGGAGCTGGTTGCTATAGGAAGACAAACTGATAAACCATCTTGGAACGGTATACAGTTAAGATATATACGCGCTAATGTCAACACTGAAGCGCGTACTCTATGTCCAATATGACAACATTCTAACCAACAAACCACTCTGCATTCCTCTTGGCCACACACACACACAAGGAGGTTATGATGCCCTTTTCTAAAAAAAAATTTTAAGGGATTAGAAACGGCGGGAGGGAGAGACAGAGAGAGTGTGTGTGTGCGTATGTATGTATGTGCATGCGTGGGAGAAGAGAGAGAGAGAGAGAGAGAGTGAGACCGCTACAGCACCTATAAACGGCACTAGAGAGAGAGAGAGAGAGAGTGAGACCGCTACAGCACCTATAAACGGCACTACAAGTTCCAGCGCGCTGAAAACAACGTAAAACGGAGTCATTCTAACCTCACAAACTCGGCACCACCTACAAATACGACACATCAACTTTAAAAAACACCTGCAAATATCCCCCTTGCGCACTTCTCGTCGAAAGAGGGGGGGGGGCATATATATGAAATCTTCACACGATAAACGGGAAGGAAGGAACGCCTAGTTCTTAGATTAGGGAGAACATCATGACGCAACCAGTTTGTGGTACGGCACGTTATTTTTTCTCTTCCAAGCTATGCTATCTACAGCACCTGTGGCACGTATACTGCCAAATGTTTACCTCGCGGTCTTGATAACTGTATATGTGCGCTGTATATTTTTCAAGAGGTGACCGTATCACACTAAATATATATATAGTGATTTAGTACAGTATATTATTGTTTTGTTTACAAGCAATAAAAACTAAGTGTCACGTTTGTCAAAGCGGTAAATAAGCTAAACACTGATATAAAGAACATTATGATGCAATTAACTTTCGTCACATGCTATTCTGTTGTGTCGGTTGGGTACGAGGAAGACGGTTGGCGTGTGTGAATGTGTATGCGCGCGCGCGTGTGTGTGGGACTCGGTTCCTTTGGGTCTGAACGTGTATGTCACCAGCAAGATGTCGCCACTAGGCCTGCTTTACTGCTCTCTTTGCGTCGGAGAAAGGGTTTATGTGTGTATGCGTGCATGGGAGAAAGTGGAGAGGGGGGGGGGGGAGAAGGAGGGAGACAGAGACAGAGAGAGGGAAGAGAAAGAGAGATTAGAACTTCGAGTCAGGGGTGCAGATCTTTTGGGGATCGATTACAGATTACCGGCCTGTCCTATCAACAGACGCTGTATGCTAAAGTAACGGTGCTGTAAAACTTAAATTAGTGTGAAAGCGTTTCTGCAAAGAAAATTTACACTGCCATTGTGTGAAGATACTGTGATCTGGAGAGACCGGCAAAGATTCAGGGGCGCTTAATTTGGTCAAACGTAACATTTTGTTACGGCGAGGGCAGCTTATATCAAAGCCAATATATAAGAGTACAAACAGACGATTGAGAAAAGAAGAAATCCCAGACAGACTCCCCCCCCCCCTTCTTTGAGGGGCGGAGCAGGGTGCAGAAGTTAAGACTTGGCTAATCTTGAAAAGTAAGACATCGTGCCCGGAACGTGTCTTTCACGAGCTAAAAGTTTCATATCTGTATGGCAAAAAAAGTTAGTTTTAATCAACAAAGGTCCCTTTCTTATGTCGGCTCCACCCTCTCAAAGTTCATTCAAGTGTGTGTGTGTGGGGGGGGGGGGGGGAATGGGGGTGTTCAGGTTATTATAGTATAATTTCTCTGTATAACATGCATAAATAATCTCTCGAAATGTATTTTCCAACAGAAAACAGGCATCCGGTGATTAACAAAAATTTCCAGAGTTTTGCACTGCTTGCCCAACTGACAGTTTGATTAATAAATATCTCAGGGTTGCGCTCCCCTTTACGAAAATCATTTTCGCTCAAAATAAGCCCGACCATCCTTTCTGAGCTCAAATATGGGACACTAAGTCAGGGGCTGGAGAGCTTTTTGTATGTGCGTATGTGTGTGTGGGGAGAGAGAGAAAGTTAGTTTATATTTTAACCCAAAACTCTATAATCAGTAGGACCAGATTTATAACTTTACTTACAGGGGACAATCAGGCGTGCTGAACAAAGTAATACACTTTCCGGAATAAGTCCTTAAAATAATGGACTGCTCCATGGATTACAGGACAGTTGGTCACTTTACTTACAAGAAAACATTTAACAAATTTACGTGCAAAAAAAAAGAAAGAAGATATTAAGCAGATTTAGCTCGGATTCATCACATTTAGCTCGGATTCATCACAGGCTGTCTCAAAAGAAAGCACCCGGAACTGACACAATCAAAACCGAAAGTGAGGCTGACGGATATGATTTCTTGCGTTCCTGGCTTGGATCGGTTAACTGACAGTATCACCTGGTACTGCCACCTGACAGTATCACCTGGTACTGCCACCTGACAGTATCACCTCGTACTGTCACAGCACATGACGTGTGTCATATTACAACAACAACAAAACTTGCGCTCTCCAAAGATTATACACTGCTGCGCATCTTTACACACGCTCTGGAAGCGCTCGTCCAAAGACTAATGGACCTAATGACCACTTTCGTTAAGTTATTCACCAACAGACACGATATTTGTTTGGGGGGGGGGGGGGGGGCGCCTATCGCAGAAGTCAACATGCGAACCCTGGCCCTTCATTTTCCACTGCTTCCCCCAGACCTCCCGTTCATACTTCTACAACATAAAGAGTGAAATGGATAAACAATAGCCCAAGTACTGTACCAGACTCCTTCTTGCCTTGTGCAACAGTGTAAAAAGCGCGCCGTGCGGTGCAAGCAGGCACAGGTAAGCAAATCTTACATGTTGCAACTTTTGGGTCTAGGCATCATTTACTTGTGGCGTGTATGTTCGCGTATGTACACATATAAACACATGCACCTGTATAAAGGAACTAGGACACTAAAAAAAAAGGTTTAAAAAAAAAAGGGAGAGTGGCGTTAGCTTGAAGTTAAAAACCAGAGCACGTTAAAAATTACGGTAAACCTACGCGCGCTAATGACTGGCTTTTGTGCTGTAACGGATATTCCAAATGGTCGCTGGAATAAAACGCTGCATGTACTGTGTTTGAAACGCCTTACAAAAACATAAGCAAGATTTTTACCACAAATGAAATGAGATAGCGAAATAAGATTTTTTTAAAAAGCTATCAGGAGTGAAGACGCCTGATAAGGTAATCAGCGACCCATAACTGATATGCCAGCGTCAGCGACCATAGCTGACCAAGACCCTACCCCACCTCTCCGTGGTACCCCCAGAAACAGGCCTAGCCTGGCTAGCGGGGTAGGGATCGCCATAGTCCCCATGGTGGCGGAGTCTGCTAAAGAAGCATTGCACATCCCCTGCTTTTTAGCTGTACTCCGGGGTTGAAAAAAGCAGCCGCCATAACCCGCTCCCACGCCGATACGATGCTGTGCCTCAACATCTCTACAGCATCGGCTGTAAGAACAACAGCTCGCAGTTGCAGGAAGTTCGTACAAATAAAAAGCTATCACAAAACTATACACAATAGTTCCCTGTTCACAAACATCCACAGAATATATTAAAAATGTGATAATACTGCTAACACAAACATGAACACGTAGCTACCAATGTATCATGACTTTAGTTACACTCACAACACACTTAATTAATTACTTACTGGTGCCATGCCGTTTACACTGTACCCTGAATTTACAAAACCCTGAAAGTAAGAAGAAAAAAAAACTATCAGCATGGATTTCGGTTCCGGAAAAAAATGTTTCTGAAAAAAAAGACTAATTAAGTACAAACAGCACAGTATCTATCAAATCAATGTTAAAAAAAAAAATCAGCAAATGTCCCTTTTCTGAGATAACAAAAATAAATGTTCTGTGTCAGTCTGCCCCTCCATCGGCACGACCCGACCGGAAGTATTCAACTGGTAAACACCACATGCACACCTGACTTTGGACTCTAGGTAAACAGCTACATATACCACAAGCACCTGACTATGGACAAACAGCTGTAAACACCCACGCCACAAATATTCGGCTCTGGGCAAACAGCTGTAAACAGCACTTGTACCTGACTGGCTAAACAGCTGTAAACACAAGTACATGACTTCATGATAAACAGCTGTAAACTAAAAAACAGACTACCCCCATACCCCTCCAGCAAGTGTTGGCGATGTATCAGACAGCAACCAGTGTGACTGGGATAACAATCATCGGGATCCACAAAGTTACGCAAGGCAACTAAGACATACATTTCTGTGTGTACACGGCCTCGTGACTTGCCAAACCTCAACACAGGCAAGCCCCTACCCGGGCCTGTCATTTCTGTAAGTATGTAAACTGTGTAATTTCACGAGTTTCAATCTGGCCCATCCTCTGCGCGACACATGGGGGGGGGGGGGGGCACTTTCTTCACATCGCACAGAAGATTCAGCTTCCTGATGCTCGGCAACTTCCACAACATCTAGCATCTGCCTACTTTAAAACTTTCTACTAAGATGAAAAAGAACTGTCCGTTACATCAGCAATCGGGTTCTTCTTCTTCTGCGTTCAAGTTCTTGGTCATCTAAATCGGAAGCCCCGAAAGTCCACAGTCCTTTCCAGGTCCTCCCGGCAGCCCCTTCTCCCTTAGGTCCGCGCCCTGTTGCCATATCTGGTTGAGTGGGTCTGTAAAAGTTTGGTGCTCTTGGAGAACATGTTATAGCAATCGGACATTCTCTCTAAAGAACGGGCCAGTTTCTCCAAACTGCGACCGTCCGACTTTGGACTGACAACAATATGGGTGGCCTCACGGATCAGCCTAAAAATGTACCTGGTCCATCTATAATTTTGACTTCTGCACTTTCTTAATATGGACCCTCTACTGATGTTACTGTTATCTAATTACTCCTCGGGACAGGTCAGCTATGAAATGGGGGGGGGGGGGGGGGGGAGAGAAGAGAGAAAGAGAGGAGGGGAAGCGTTGCTTATAACCAGATGTTGCAATTAGACAAGCCACGAAGTTGGCAACTTTTCTGCTCCTCCGTTTGTGGAAAAAAAAAGGTGGCAAGAATTCAAGCTTCTGAATGTAACCGCAATGCATCTCTATGGTAACAGATTTAAAAAATAAATAAATAAGGCTGGACGGGACTTTATTTTATTTGTCTAGTGTAGGAATGGTGCGTAGAGAGTTAAGTTAAAAGGGAAAAGTCGTCACGTTGAGCAGGCCAGTCCACTGTGGAGTACTGAGTAGGGGGGTGCCGGGTTCCATTGGGAGCGCGTTGATAAAAATCAATTCTTCGCCTTATTCCGAGAGCGTTACTGTAAGGACTCTACACATACGGGCTTTGTTATCGGGTTCATGCATGCTCTATGAGATACATGGAGGTTTTATTCCAACGCGAATCGAGGGGCGACGTCGAACATCTGTCTGTGTGTGTGTGTGGCGGAGGGCGGTCCACTGGCCACTTACAGACTAGCAGGGCAAACGAAAGCTAATGACTACTCCGCTGGCACGATAGTTTTCATTTCATGAATGTAACGTCGTGGATTGCTTTTATATATATATTTGTCTGAGTGGCGAAGTGGTTAGTGCACTGGTCTCTCATGGCGAAGGTTGGGGGTTCGAATCCAGCCGCAGGCACCCCAGTCACCCAGCTGTAGAAATGGGTACCTAGCTTCTTCTGGAGTTGGGGAAGGAAAGGCGGCCAGGCGTGATACTGACCTTATCACCCTCTAGTGTGCTGACAGGTCAAGGAAAATATGGGCACTAACACCATATCCCTATGTGCCTCTAGGCATGACAGGATATATATAATGTTTGAAACCGCTGATCCCTGCGCGTTGTACACAAACTTTTTTTTAACAGACAGCATATGGTTATGAGTAAAATATAAAATGTGACTTGGGTCACACTCAATGAAAAACAAAGAAAATAAATTACAAAGAAAGTGAAACTAAAGTAAGAAAAAAAAAGTCCTAAACATTTACCTAATACAGAGAAAGCAAACCTGAGAAAAATGAAAAGTGAAGCACCACATAAACCAAAATTACATCCCCCCCCCTCCCGATGGACAATGGTCGGCCTGTTTTTGGATGACAAAATTACGGGGCTCGATTCCTCGGAGAAGGTCCTTTTCAACAGCACAGCGCAGACTTTCCGTCAAGAAAAATAACTGTAGTAGTGTCCCTTACGCGCCTCGTGCGATTGCTCGTTATCGACAGCTCGTTCGAAAGTTTCTGTTCGTTCTTTGATATTTTTTCCCTAGTTTGTGAATGTGTCATCGAGAACCTATCTTCTCTTCCATACAAGCACATACACAAGTGACCATTATTCACACGCATGCGTTATACACTATTATGTCTGTGTGAGAATACTGCAATGTACGATAAAATGTTCTCTATTATGTCGAGTCAAAAGTTCGTCACATTTTTTGGGTGTTTTTTTTTCAGTGAATTTCACTGCTGTACAAAAACTTCTCGAACCGACCTCGTCGGTCAACCGGCTCAGCCACCTGTCCTACCTGGATCCACTGGGTACTGTTAGGGTAAAAGATAAAATTCCCGTTTCCATAATACTAAAGCATGTGATATGGTGTTTGACCCGTATTTCCAAGATCTTCGGCACATGAAAGTGTGATGCCTGGCCATAGTTATCTTCCCAGATTTCTCTGGTACCCATTTTTTTAGGCACTTTTCCCTGGGCCTTTTTGGTGTGTACCAGAATAAAAATCTCACTGGCGGGACTTGAACCCAGTACATCCGGACTTAACAGAGCGTCTTACCGCTCTGCTTAATCAGGCCGCCGCCTATGTTAGAAAACCGCAGGAAATTCCACTTTTTGTCTCCAGTGACGATACAGCGAAGAAACCTTTTGTCGTGCGAGTTTCCAACAGTTGGCGCTTGCTAGTGAGTGAGTTCTTGGGGTGCACGTCGAGGCTGCCTGCCGCTAAAGCACAGCTCGTGAAAATGCCTAATTATGGTGATTTAAGAGAAGGGCCCAGCTGACAAACGCCGAGTACTGGGATTGTTTTCAACAGCTTGGCGCTGGGCTTATCATCATTGGTGGCTGAGGTGCGTCCAGAACTGCGGAATCTCTTTAAATGTCTGTATCTCCAGACCTAAACCTCTGGAACGACTTCCCTGCAGCGCTGTCATCAGCTGTTCCTCCCCATTCCACACTGCAAATGTCACGGGCAGCTGCTGAGACATTCAGCCTTTTCTTCCAACAATGCCTCGGGAGAACGCTGGCTGCCTTATTTCCTTCTGATGATCACTTATCTCACGAAATATGTAAGCACGTGCTCAGCGTGTCAGGGACATCTTACACCACGGGAGCCTTGAATGAAATCAGGGTGCTGACAAACGTGACAATTTTTTTTTTCCTCGCCGTAATAAATGGGCGGTAAATGATCAGAATCATATATTGTCGCGCTTTGTATTCATTCGCCGACTTCTCTGCTGAAATGTCCTCTATTTTCTTCGCGGAAACACATTTTGCTTCTCAATCTCTTTACTTACCCTTGTAGTTTTTCATACACAATACAGAATGATGCCCTGACTACTCAATGTTGTCATTTAACAATTTACCTTTTTACAATTTGTTTATTTATTCGGGGAGTGGTCCCCAATAACCATTTACACCAGTATTTTTTTTTTTCCTCCACAAATAAGCAACGGTATGACAGTGCTCCACTGATGTTTGTTCTGAAAGGATCTTTTAGTTTTCCATTAACATTTCATCAGCAATAGTATATATGTGCATCACCAACAGTATATATGTGCATCAGCAACAGTATATATGTGCATCAGCAACAGTATATATGTGCAACAGTATATATGTGCATCATCAAATCGCGTTGTTGAATTCTCGTCTTACGCTGCTCAAGCACAGTGGTACACTTTTGGTGGACAGAAGGATTTGTAGATGTGCCATCAAGAACATCTGTCATGTGTGGTTTATTCACTTCCCAAAACTTTTCTAGTGGTATCTGCTCAAATTTCAAATGATGATTTTCTTGTGCAGATTTACTCATGTTAAATAAAAAAGTGAACATAATGAAGAAATGGTAGTGTCTTTGTAATGAATTCTTCTTCTTCAGCTTTCTGAGCCATTAAAGGCTTATTGTTGCAGATAAAATTCGCCTCCGTTCCTCTCTATTCCTATTCTTCTCTCTCCTGTTAGTGAAACCAATTTCTTTTATATCCTCTTCTATGCTGTCTTTCCATCTCTGTCTTGGTCTACCCCGTGGTCTTGTTTCCTTCATCTCCTGTGCATACATCATTTGCGTTTGTCTGTTCTCTTCCATTCTTTCTACATATCCCAGCCAGCGTAGTCTGTTCAGATCTGGCAGCTATCAAGTTAGATCACTTCAGCGAGTTCGATGTTGCAGAAGTTACACAAAGCTCAACATTTACAAATCTACAGACTGCTCAATGTCCTGTGTGGTTACGGAACACAAAGATCAAACGAAAAAAACCGAGTCATGTATGAGGTTTGTAAAGTGATCTGTTTCAGCTGTTGTCAAATTCAACTCTTCAAGTTTGAGAAAGGAAAAAAACAAAACAACCTGAGCACAAATACTTGAAGTAAAAATAATAAACAAATCTTGTACAACTGAGCTTCATAGATTAATGAGAAGACAGGATGAGTGAGTAATGTAAGGCACAGGACAGAGTGAGAGCTGTAAAAAGACACACACACACACAAAAACATTTACCCAAGAAGTGTCAGCAGTTTTCAAGTGAAATGTTCATTTTGGAGACAGTAATATATGAAAAGAAAAAAAAAAGACCGCTGATAATGCAAACTTTTCTGTTGTGAAGAGCTTTTAAAGCTTTAATTTTTGATCCACCTCTGTGACTCTCCTTCCCAGAAGTTCACCATTAGTACCTCCTTTTGAGGCTGTGGGTGTCATCTATTTTTGGTAACATTCCTTGCCAGTTTAAATCTGCTGCCAGCTACTGCCATGAAGGATGATATCTTAGCATATTATTTTCCCTTATGGTGGATATTCACTATTTTGTCAATGCACAAGTTGTTCAATTTTCTTTTCATTACATCATGACAAAGATCATTTCCATCTCTAGCGGTTACAGATAACATCATTTTGAAATTCTGAGAATTCTTGCATGTAGTCATCTATCCATCCATCACCACCTTCTTTACCACTATCTGGGGCATAGGCCATCAGCGAGGGTTCTCCATTTATTTCTTTCCTGGGCTATTTCTTCATAGGTCCTCGTGAAGAAGTTCTTTTCTCTCCCAGTAATAATTTTTTCCCCTCTTTTTGACGTTTTTGTAGCTAACATTTTTTTTTCCTGGATAAGGTTGCTGGCCTTATGCCAAACCCTCCTTAGTCACC
Source organism: Achatina immaculata (assembly GCA_009760885.1). Lineage (NCBI taxonomy): Eukaryota > Metazoa > Mollusca > Gastropoda > Stylommatophora > Achatinidae > Lissachatina > Lissachatina immaculata. The sequence goes on along the minus strand of CM019720.1, from coordinate 49,617,121 downwards.
TTTTACAATCATGCTTGGTAGGGCACAGTGGTCCAATTCTTCGCTTCCCAGGCATGTGCCCAGGTCCCAGGTGCACATGAGGGATTTCAAGCATACATGTACACTATTATAGTGAGCTGACCAGATACACTCTGCAAATATTTCCTAGTTCTTTCCTAGTTCAAATCTTCCTCATGACTTCTTCCCAATTCTCAATATCTTTACTGAAGTAAAGAACAAACAAGACAGTCAACTTCACTTGTCCGCCTTAACGGTCACCACTGCTACAGAATTTAACAAGGTAATTACATTTTGTACTTTGCCCTTTGACAATAAATTATTAAAGGCACGAACACACTGTACAATTTGGTAGTCAGTGAACCACAGCTGACATGCTAGCATCAGGGCTGGTGAACCACAGCTGACATGCTAGCATCAGGGATGGTGAACCACAGCTGACACGCTAGCGTCAGGGCTGGTAACCCACAACTGACATGCTAGTGTCAGGACTTGATGAACCACAGCTGACACGCTAGCGTCAGGGCTGGTAACCCACAACTGACATGCTAGCGTCAGGGCTGGTGAACCACAGCTGACATGCTAGCGTCATGGCTGGTAACCCACAACTGACATGCTAGTGTCAGGACTTGATGAACCACAGCTGACACGCTAGCATCAGGGCTGGTAACCCACAACTGACATGCTAGCGTCAGGGATGGTGAACCACAGCTGACACGCTAGCGTCAGGGCTGGTAACCCACAACTGACATGCTAGTGTCAGGACTTGATGAACCACAACTGACATGCTAGCGTCAGGGCTGGTGAACCACAGCTGACATGCTAGCGTCAGGGCTGGTAACCCACAACTGACATGCTAGCGTCAGGGCTGGTAACCCACAACTGACATGCTAGTGTCAGGGCTGGTGAACCACAACTGACATGCTAGTGTCAGGACTTGATGAACCACAGTTGACCAAGACTCTGTCTCACTTCTCTGCTAATATTTCCAGTAACACGCCTAGCCTGCCTAACGGGGTAAGGATTGCTATAATCCCCATGGTGGTGGAGTCTACTGAACAAGTATTGCACACCTCCCCCCCCCCCACTCTTTAGCTGCACTGAAAAAAATAGCTTCCACCTCCAAGCCTACATAATGCTGTGTCTCAACATCTTCACTGCATCACCTGCAAAGAACACCAGCTCATAGTTCCAGGTAGATTGAAGAAGAAGTTATTAAAGAAGGGATAAAAGGAAATGTTCATCAACAAACAAATTCATCACTTCACTGTCCTAGATCCTAGAAGGAAATAAAGAAAGACTGAATATAACAACAGAAGGAAGACCCAGTACCACATCATGTGTCTGAAACATACAACATTGTGCTGATGGGAGGTGTCTGAAACATACAACACTGTGCTGATGGGAGGTGTCTGAAACATACAACACTGTGCTGACGGGAGTTTCTAGCACAAACGTAAGACACACTGCAAAAAGATTTTCTGTCACTTGTAAGTAAAAACAACTGTAACACATCTTTCTTCATCAGTCTGTCACATCTATCAGGTAGTACCTCTAAAAGAATACACCTGTTTGAATATTTTTCTGTGGCAGTCCTATAGCTTCAGTCCGAAGTACAATCCCACAGCTTCAGTGCAAGGCACAATCCCATAGCTTCAGTCTGAGGTACAACCTCATAGCTTCAGTCTGAGGTACAACCTCATAGCTTCAGTCTGATGTACAATTGTTCTAGCCAGTTTTAGTGGCTTACATCTTCATGGGCTGGACATTCTTAAAGTATGGGATTGGATTCCATTTTCATAAGGATAATTATTTGTGAAGAATATCAGCTGGTACATGTCACTTAAAAGTCTCCTGAATTTTTAACCATAATGAATAAAAAGTTACTACCATGTGGGCCCCTATGTGACATTTAGCGGCACAGGAAGAATGTAAGAATATTTTTTTTAAATATACAATCTCTTAAAGATAATCCTGTTAAAAAGTGCCCAGAAGTTCTGTTTTGGGAGGTATAATGTTCTGATACTCCACAAGCAAAAGGTTTAGTTTACCATCCATGGTGGTCTTTGCATACGTTGGGTCTTTTCTATCATTCTCTCCATGAAGGTGTCACTATGGCTTCATTAAACGAGCAGTCAGTCTAAGCTGTAAGGCTTACACAAGTAATGAGTGTATGTCCACAGGAAGTGCAGCCACAACAATTTATTATCTATGTTTCATGCACTCGCAGCTGGCAATATCCACCTTCTCTGTCATATCACCTGGTGCGATGGTAATCTAGAGGAAAATAACCGCCGCCAAATCTCAGTCAGCATAACCTCATCAATCACAACTTTCTCTCGGGGGCTTCTTTCATGCCTCACTCCTTAATGTCTTCCCATAATGTGAAAATCATGTAACAGAAGATATACAGTATACTGATGAATGTAGAACTTGAGTAATAAACAATCAAGTATGGTGATGAATGTAGAATTTGAGTAATAAACAATACAGTATACTGATGAATGTAGAACTTGAGCAATAAACAATACAGTATACTGATGAATGTAGAACTTGAGCAATAAACAATACAGTATACTGATGAATGTAAAACTTGAGCAATAAACAATACAGTATACTGATGAATGTAGAACCTGAGCAATAAACAATACAGTATACTGATGAATGTAGAACCTGAGCAATAAACAATACAGTATACTGATGAATGTAGAACTTGAGTAATAAACAATACAGTATACTGATGAATGTAGAACCTGAGTAATAAACAATACAGTATACTGATGAATGTAGAACCTGAGTAATAAACAATACAGTATACTGATGAATGTAGAACCTGAGTAATAAACAATACAGTATATTGATGAATGTAGAACCTGAGTAATAAACAATACAGTATACTGATGAATGTAGAACCTGAGTAATAAACAATACAGTATACTGATGAATGTAGAACCTGAGTAATAAACAATACAGTATACTGATGAATGTAGAACCTGAGTAATAAACAATACAGTATACTGATGAATGTAGAACCTGAGTAATAAACAACCCCTGATATTTTCCCCCCATGAAATTCTTAATGCATGGGAACACAGAAACTGAAGAAAAGAAGGAAGCTCTTCCTGCCTCTTGTGGGAGCCAGACCGAGAGGGGTGGGGGTTTCTCTGGCAGATTTATAGAACATACACAAAATTTTTTGCTTTTTCTCTACCACACACATAGACTGGATATCTGCACTTATGTGGATACTGCAGAAAACTGACAATGGATAGACGCATTCTATTATATGCAAGTCTATCCAAGATATGGCTTGAACAGCAAAGCAAACGGAATCCTTCCTCAGTAAAAAGACTTCCTCGGCTACTGGAACTGCATATCTGCTAATAACAACAAACTTGGAAGATCTCTGTCAAACAACATGCCTCATCTCAGAACCCCACTCTAGGTTGAAACACTGAGAAGGCCCTCTAGGTCTGAAAAGTCAAAAACCATAAAAGACAAATGAAAATACAAAAAACTTGTAATCCTAGTATCAGCATGACCAACAGTCCCTGCATGCAGCAGTTAAGCCTCACAGTGTCAGCTGAACAAAACTAGACAGTTTCTCAGAAATGACTGGACCGAATCATAAATGAACAACCAGAATGAACATCAACAATCAGACAATCTGGTACAAACCTGAAACAAAACTCATGAACTTCAAGGACCAGGGATGATAATATGGTTGATGCCAGTAACTCTTTGTTTTCCAGCATTAAAGAAACTTAAAAACACATAGACTACTATAAAGTATTCAATAAAGTGAGACACACAGAAATTATAAGAATGCTGGAAGACATCAACATAGATGGAAAAAATCTGAAACTCATCAAAAACATATACTGGCAGCAATAAAGGATGAGAACTAAACAGGAGCATTCCAAGACATAAAACTGGGAGTGGGACAAGGGTACCATTTCCTGACCTCTTCTCTTTGTACTTCTTATCTTATCTTACACCTTATATCCTTCCCGTGCCGTTAAACGTCACATAGGGCTTGCAAAGTAGCTCACCAATTTTTCTCTTTGTACAGCGAAAACATAATGAGAAATATAGAGAGCTTGCCAGGAATATCAATTGGCGGGTACAACCTTAACAACTTAAAGATATGCAGACAACACAGTTCTGATTGCTAAAAGTGAAGAGGAGCTACAGGCTCTTCTGGACATCGTGGTTTGTGAAAGTAAAAGTAAAGGTCTCAACCTGAATAAAAAGAAGACTGAAGTGTTGGTCATCTCAAAGAAAAGAATACCATCGATGGCACAGATCTGAAACAAGTTGATAGACTCTAGTACTTAGGAACAATTATAACAGCTGATGAGAAATGTCACAATGAAATAAAAAGCAGACGTGCTCAGGCCAAGTCAGAATTCCAGAAAATGAGAAACATCTTGTGCAACAGATCTATATCAATGGAAACAAGATTCCGAGTACTTAAAAGTTACATTGAGCCAATTCTATTTTATGGATGTGAACCATAGTCCATGAATAACAGAGTACAGCGAGAAATGGAGGCCATGGAAATGTGGTTCATAAGAAGGATGTTGAAGGTACCATGGACAGCTAAGAAAACCAACGAAGAAGTCTTAAGAGAGGCTGGAGTTGAAAAGCAAATTACAGCAAAGATCAGAGGCAGACAAGCGAGATTTGTAGAACATTTCCTGAGAAGAGGAAAACTGGAACACATTGTGGCAATTGGAAAAACTGACGGAAGAAGTGACAGAGGAAGAAGTTACTGGATGGGCTTTCAGTGTGGCTAGGAAGAAAGTCACCGGCAGATCTCATAATCAAGTCTAAAGACAGGGAATTGTGGAGAGAAATGATCGCCTAAGCCACGTGGCATGGCACTTGATTGACTAAAAAACATATAGAAACGAAAATAAATATCAGAGACCAGGGGGTGAAGACGCTGTCCAGTCTGACAATCAGTGACACACAGCTGACATGCTAGCATCAGAGCTCGCAAACCATAGCTGACCAAAACCCCGACCCTTCTTCACTGGTGCCCCCAGTAACAGGCTAACGGGGCAGGAATTACCAGTCCCCATGGCAGAGCAATCTGCTAAAAACTATTGCACACACCCCCCGCCGCTTTTAAGCTGCACTCTGTCTTTTAAGCTGCACTCTGTCTTAACACATTCACAAGATCAGCCGCAAAGAACACCAGCTCGCAGTTCCAGTGAGATAGAAGACAAGACCGAAATAAGAAAAATACAGAAATTTGTCTCTTCTTGATTATCATAATTACACGTTATAATTCTGGAACAGGTAACACTGTCCAATCAAATATCTTCAACATGCAACACATTCACTTCTGGAACAAAAGAAACTGCTAAAATTTACAGCCTAAAATATCGTGCCCCTTTATAATTTTTTTTTCCCCACCGTTCCACCAGAAAGCCAAAATTGATGTGAATGCTATTTTTTTTTAAAAAGGGCACCCCAAGTCTAACAACACTTTCTTTTAGTTAAATAAATCTTATGTAAATAAAAAGACATTTCAAAATTCTGTAATTCAGATAAATTTGTCCATTTTTTTTAATCACTACCGTCTGTGAATTTGCACTACATCTTCCCTCAACCCTCGCACAGAAATGGTGCAAAGAGTTATGACTCTAAACTGAGCCACCAGTCCCAAACAATCATATTTTTTCCCCGGAACTGATGCTGATCAACAGAAAGGCTTGCTCCGCATACAGATCCCAATCTTACGTATTTCATGAATTTTATGTACCGACTCACACCATCCAGTGACAAAATTCCCTAAATCTTGGTCCACATCTATTTTTTTCTGACCACTGTTCTGGACAAGATCAGTCCGGTCTAGTCCGAAAACAGGAAAACTTGGCAAACAACTACGCAAGCCCTATGCGACATTTAACGGCATGGGAAGGATGTAACACCATTTTTGTTCTCTTTCTTAAGGTAAGGTAGCCAACCAAAGCACTGTTTTAGCCATGCCAACATGTTATCCTTTAATGTAACTTCTGACATATATTTATTTCAATTAAATTTTAACTTGCAGTACATCTCTGAACTGCGGTGACTGACGCAAGGCATAAAACAGAACATATTACTCCTCATTTTAGAAAATGACAATACACTTACTACTACCAGGCTCTTATTTTAGGCAGAAGAGCTAAGTATTTTTTTTTATTATTATAAAAATTGATCTGGTTTAAGCCAGTTCCGTGGGTACAAGGAAGCGGCTCATTTGTCCAGCCTAGTTTCTCAATAAGACTAATGAAGCTATGCTGCAGCAGTTGCTGAGAGACTCCTAGTAAAGGCTCCGCTGCTGCTGCTGGTACTGGGTTCCTTTGCAGAATCTGCCCTGAGCTAGGGCTTTACCTATGGCAAAGTAAAACAGAAATAGGAGACACAACAACAGATTGAGGTCAATTATTATTACCATTTAAAACCAAAGATGTGGAACCAGAGACGGTGAAGAAAAATAAAGAGTTGAGTCTCTGCGGCAATATGTAAAACTTATTTCTGCCACATGGCACGATTACTTCATTTAAACTCTGGAGGGCAACTTGACAATAACACCACTGAAGACAGATGCTTTAAGCAACACAAGTCATTTTATGATGTCGCAGATTATATGGACAATTGTATGGGAATGTCCACACCCTCCAGATGACCACCAACTACTTCGAAAGTGTACAACTCGATGTCTGAAACTCTGCAGCTGGTGACTACCACACTACGCAGGAATATCAAGCGCCTTCATGTCGGGCCTCTTTTTTTAACATTTCTAAGTGATTTTTTTTTTTTAGAGCTTAAACAATCCAAAAAGAACAAGAAAAAACTCCAGATTTTAACTGGCACATGCATTTATCCTGTGTTGTAACCATCTCCCATATCAGGACTGTATCTACAATTGATACGATTGTCTACAAATGAACCGTAGCCAGAGAAATGAAACCGAGACTTACATAATCGTGAAATGCTTTAGCTTCACTGCTATGATCACAGGTTTCTCTCCTTTCAGGAGCTGCACAATATAAATCCCAGAAAACACTGAAATGAGAAACCAGAAAACACTGAAATGAGAAACCAGAAAACACTGAAATGAGAAATAATGAAAGCAATTAGTTACATAACTAAGCGAAAGATGGCGCAGCAAATTATTTAACAGTGAATTCCTAGCTAATTTGTGCTTTAAGCGTGTTTCCCAACATGTATGTTGGGGGGGGGGGGGAGGAGATATACAAGATTTATATTATGCTTTTTCAGGATTTGGTTGACTATTATGCTGTGGTGGAGGGGGGAGAACAGCATCAAAATCTCTGAGGAGTTGAGATATGGCATAATCCAAACAAAAAAAAAAAAGGTTGGGAAACACTGTCCCAGACCAACAACCACAAGTTTCACTTTATTCCTTACATCTGGGATCTGAAATGGCTGGCTGGGAATGGCATTTTCCATGTTATTCCTTACATCTGGGACCTGAGATGGCTGGTAGGGAGTGGTATGCTCCACTTTATTCCTTACATCTGGGACCTGAGATGGCTGGCCGGGAGTGGCATGCTCCACTTTATTCCTTACATCTGGGACCTGAGATGGCTGGCAGGGAGTGGCATGCTCCACTTTATTCCTTACATCTGGGACCTGAGATGGCTGGTAGGGAGTGGCATGCTCCACTTTATTCCTTACATCTGGGACCTGAGATGGCTGGCCGGGAGTGGCATGCTCCACTTTATTCCTTACATCTGGGACCTGAGATGGCTGGTAGGGAGTGGTATGCTCCACTTTATTCCTTACATCTGGGACCTGAGATGGCTGGCCAGGAGTGGCATGCTCCACTTTATTCCTTACATCTGGGACCTGAGATGGCTGGCAGGGAGTGGCATGCTCCACTTTATTCCTTACATCTGGGACCTGAGATGGCTGGCAGGGAGTGGCATGCTCCACTTTATTCCTTACATCTAGGACCTAAGATGGCTGGCCGGGAATGTCATGCTCCCCAACTGTAGTGGATGTAAGGAAGTAATTTATTCACTTTTCTTACAGCTCACTCTTCACTTAATGCCCTTATTCCATGACCTGTACCACATCCTTCACAGACTGTCATAAGACTGTAGTTAAAGACTGTAGAAATCCCTCAACAATGTCTTCTCTATTTGCCGTTCTCTCTCCCCTCTTTTCTAACTCACAGTGTTCAATTCTATCTTACAGATTTTTTTTCCTTCTTCTGCTGTTTCCTCAATCCCCACAGGCTCTACATGAAAGATTTATAAACCCACTTTACTTATTAAGCTTAGCCCAATGTAGATTACATTCACTAATCTGATTTCATTGTTTGACAGATCCCTGTGTGTTAAAGATTTTTATTCTGGGATCTCTCCAAATACCCAGTTTTCATAAATTTTAGATCTCTCCAAATACCCAGTTTTCATAAATCTTAGATATTTATTAAGAAAAGCAACAAATTGATGAAACAGGGCCAAAGGATACACACTGAAGGAAGCAGAGACTGGAAAGCTTTAATCCGTGGCCTATGCTCCCATGAGTGAAAGGCAATGATAATGATGATGACACAGGATAATTATAAAGATGCTTTCTCTCTCTTTAAAAAATAAAAAAAATCTTCTGATGTGGACTATATAAACTATGTCTCTTAAGGATTAAATTGAGACATTCCACAAAAAAAGAAGATCTATCTCTATCCTATGTAACCTATACGATATAATCACATAGTAGTAATTAACCTTTCATTCACATAAGAATACTTACCACCACCACGAGTGAAGAAACCCTGGTGGTTCTCCTAATGTTATATTTTTCTCCCATCTGATCTGTAGACAAGAGTAAAGACAAAAAATTTACTGAAATCTGCTTTCAGAAAGACTTCGTTAGATAGTGTGGCTTAAATGGTATCTCTAGTAAGGCATTAAGGCATTTTCAAACTATTAACAATATTAAGAGACTACAGATATCTTAATTAAGAAACTTGTCAACTCTTCACTGACTGTCCATCTCAGCCTCAGCAATTCATTTACTGCCTATGTCAGCCTCAGCAATTTATTGTCTATCTCAGCCTCAGCAACAAGTTTATTGTCTATCTCAGCCTCAGCAACAAGTTTATTGTCTATTTCAGATTCAGCAATTTATTGTCTATCTCAGCCTCAGCAACAAGTTTATTATCTATCTCAGCCTCAGCAATTTATTGTCTATCTCAGCCTCAGCAACAAGTTTATTGTCTATCTCAGCCTCAGCAATTTATTGTCTATCTCAGCCTCAGCAACAAGTTTATTGTCTATCTCAGCCTCAGCAACAAGTTTATTGTCTATTTCAGATTCAGCAACATGTTTATTGTCTATCTCAGCCTCAGCAACAAGTTTATTGTCTATTTCAGATTCAGCAACATGTTTATTGTCTATTTCAGATTCAGCAACATGTTTATTGTCTATCTCAGCCTCAGCAACACACTGAGAAGAAGTCACCGATTCTTATGGTGAAAGCAAAAGACGAAAAAACAAAAACAGGGTTTAAATAATACGAGGGATGATTTATAAGTTCTCAGCACAATGTACAACTTTTTGGGGTTATTTCTCAACATAATCCCTTAGCAAGTTTATGCACTTAGTCCAGCAATCCTGGAGCATACGGATCCCTTCTTTGTAAAAGTCAGCATTTTGTGCCAGTAGAAAGTGGTCTATAGCATGAATGACGTCATCATCTGAAGCAAATATGTGACCACTGAGCTCCTTTTTTTTTTTAGTTTGGTAAACAGGTAATAGTCCAAAGGGGCCAAATCTGGGGAATAAGGAGGGTGTTCAAGAAGCTGGAAGTTGCATTTATGAATGGCAGCCACTGCCACCACCGACTTGTGAACTGGAGCATTGTCTTGCTGAAAGATGGCTCCTCTTGTCAATTTCCCACGACGCTTTCCTTCAATGTGACCCGCAGTTGCTTCACAAGATTAGCGTAATAGGCCCCAGTGACCATTCTGCCCTTCTGAAGATTTGTCATTTGAAGATCATTGTGAATAATGGCATGAACACGTTCCTGGGAGATGCTCAACTCAGTAGCAATGTACCACTCAGTTAGTCGTCGATCCTCCATTATCATGTCATGGATTCTGCTGGTGGTTACCGTTCTTGGTCTTCCTGGATGGGGATCATCTTCCAGACTCTCCCTTCCATGTTTGAAGTGAGCTGCCAATTTCTTCACTGTGCTGTAAGAAGGGGCACTCTCCCCTAGTCCCTGCTATATCCTCATTGATCTCCTTCATGATAAGCCCTCGATGCAGAGGTAGCGAATGACTGCTCAATGAGAAATCTTATCCATTTTCTCAATTTCTGCCACCCCTTACCACTTCAGTACCCTGTAAAAAAAATTGGTTACAGTTAATTTCTTAAAACTTGGTTTTTTAATCTTACATTAGCCTGATCTACAAATGCACCTAACATCAACTGTGCGTTTCAAGTACTTGTACCTTATGCCGAGAACTTATCAATCACCCCTCATACCAAATTCATTACAATAAATGAAACCACATGGACATTTGTGCTGATATTAATAAAAGTAAACTTACTTCTGATAAAAACGTCTGTGCTGATTTCTGTGCTCCAACATGAAGTAAATATTCATAGACATATAGAGCAAGTCTGAAAATATTAAAAGAGTATTAATGAAACAAAATACAGCAATTAGCAAGATAAAACTGACAGGCAAGGTAAAATGCACTGTTGACTGAAAATGATTTGGTTCCATCGTAAAATCAAAGAAAACAGTTTGGTTTCATATGCAAATCACAGAAGCTGATTTGGTTCCATGTATAATCCATATTAAAATCTTATATGCTTAATGTACAAACCACAGATGCTGAAAAAGAGCAGAAGCTGATGTTTTTGTTTCACGTACAAAAAGAAGCTGACCTGGTTTCATATACAGACAATGGTTTGGCACCATGTTCAAAATACAAAAGCTGATTTGGTTCCGTCTACATAATTGATTGGGTTCCATACGGAAACCACAGAAGCTGATTAGGTTCCATATACAAACCAAAATGTTCAAATGATTTCATGTACAAACAAAAAAGAAGCTGATAGGTTCTACGCATAAACAAAGCAAGAGCTGATATAGTTCCAGATATAAAATAAACAGAAGCTTGGATGACTTCATGTGCAGACTTAAAAAAGCTGATTTGGTTCCACATACAAACTAAACAGAAGGTGATTTGGTTCCACATACAAACTAAACAGAAGCTGATTTGGTTCCACATACAAACTAAAAAAAGAATTTGGTTTCATTCCATACATAAACTAAACAGAAACTCTGATGGTTCCATATACAAACTGAACAGAAACTCTGATGGTTCCATATACAAACTGGATAGAAACTTAGATGCTTCTATATACAAACTAAACAGAAACTTGGTTCCATATACAAACCAGACAAAAATGTGGTTCCAGATACAAACAAGACAGAAACTTGTATGGCTCCATACACAAACTAAACAGAAACTTTGATGGTTTCATATACAAACAAGACACAAACTTAAAAGGTTCTATATACAAACTAAACAGAAAGATGGTTCCACATATACAAACTAAACAGAAAGATGGTCCCATATATACAAACTAGACAGAACCTTGTACGATTCCATATACAAACTAAACTGAAACTTGGTCTCATAAACAAACCAGACAGAAACTTGTATGATTCCATATACAAACTAAATAGAAACTTGGATGGTTTCATATACAAACTAGACAAGTTTTCAGACACAAACTAAACGAGAACTTGGCCCCGCGTACAAACTAGACAGAAACTTGTATGATTCTATATGCAAACTTGACAAAACTGTATGGTTCAATATACAAACTAGACATAAACTTGTATGTTTTCACATACAAACTTAACGGGAACTTGGCCTCATATACAAACTACTATACTAAGGGATATCACTCTCAAAGTTTTAGTGAGCGGACCCGGTTCACTGACTTATTGGCAGCCATACTTGATCACGATCGATGCTTTTGCGGCCTGGCATCAAGCGAAATATGTATAATACGTACCGGTCCGACACGTATGTAAACTACACTTACATAAAATCAGCCGTTGTCAGAATTAGATGAATATTGTCTTATAATGTAAACAAAGGCAGGAATGAAATGTGTTGTGATGTGTATGTTTAATAACTGGAACAGCTATTATACTCTTCTGTTTGAATAGGGCATCCTCGTGTGCAGGTGGAATCGAGCAGTCAGTACAGAAAGGGTTGCAAAAACCGCACGAGCGTGAGGCGGAACTCGAATTAAAAAAATTAACGGTAGCTCGAAATACCAAGATAAACTATAGTTTACTCACTTTTCTCTTGCTTGAGCATCCGAGGGGACAGTAGATCCTTTCCCTTTGGCGTACATGCTGAGAGCTGAACTGTCACGCACCTGTCAAGCCATCAAGAACGACACTGACCCCGTTGTCTTGCCAACATCAACCAGACCTGTCAGTTGTTTCTCTCTGATTGGCGGACGAAAATAGCACCATTTGCGGTGCTGCAAGACCGACAAGGCTCTGACTCCGCACAGATCGGCGACAAAGACGCGTTGGCGACTTGCCAGTTATCTAGTTTGATCGGATTCAAGTAAAAATGTTTGGCTATCCGCTGATCGCCTTCTCACACCATGTGACCAGGACAGCGCCCGCACACTGCCCGCTCTCAGCATATCCATCATCATCATGTTACACATTACCACTACTTTATTTGTAGGGACATGATGTTAAATGCATGTACAGTCCAGCTGAAACGAATTGCGGAAGGCAGATTATAAAACACTTCAACGCCGTATATGAATTAAGGAAAACAACGTGAAGTGCTAACTCAAGATATGCAACTTCGACCAACTTCCTTGCAGCGTTGCTTGATTCCACCCAGCTCATACAGTGACTTTATTACACTACGTATATGCTATGGCGGTACTCTGTTCTAGGGGGGGAGGGAAGAACTATATAATGAATAACTAAAGAAAGTGAAATGTTAATTCGTTAGTTTCAGCCATAATGTAACCTCACTCTCGTCGTCCAAATATGTCGAGATTTTTTTTTTTTTAGAGAAAAAAGACATTTGCTGGGGGTGCAGATTTCAATAATACACTACACCACTGCTATGACCTATATTCCTCGAGATTTTGCTCAATAGTTTCTGAGGTGCTGCAAGACTGGTTGATGTTGGGCGAGTCTATTAGGGGAAAAATATTTTTTTTTCCTCTCTCTCCTCTTCTCATTTTTTCCCCCCAGTTTGGATTTCGGTCATTTTCCTCCCCTCAACTAAACACAACCTTTCGAAAAGAGAGAGAGAGAGAGAGATGGCGGAAAATGTATCATAACACAGTGTCACACAACAATTCCCTCCCCCCCCCCCGCCCGACTTCACTCGTAAAGGAAAAAAAAATGTTTTAAAAATATTTTTTAAATCGATATCCTCCGCGAACATATAGATCTATGTTGCCGTACAACAGACCTGTATGTTGGTGAACGTAATGTGTTTCCGTGGCGTGGAGAGCGTGTATTTTTATGGTGGTATTTTTAGACGTTGATTTGTATCCTGGTTGTTTTCTCTCTATCTCTCCCTCTCAGAGACCAGAGAGGTAGCAGCAACAACAACAACAACACAGCGGACGGCCCCAGTGCAGCCAGAACCGTCCGTCCCAGCTTAGTCACAGAGGATGTCGGCAGGTTCGATCTCATATGACGAGTTCAGAGGTCTTGTCGAAAACTTTGTCCATAGATCCAATAAAATCAATGACAAGTGGCGTATGGAACGTGGGACTGTAAGTCCTCCATAGTAGTTATTGTTCCATGTGTGGTATGCTGAAATATCACTAACAAAAAATCATGGACTTCGACACAGAAATAGACAGGACGTTAATGACGATGCGAAATATATACAGAACTCACAAGTCTGGCTGTTAGTATTATTTACTTAGTCATTATTTTCCAGTACACACACACACACACACGAAATGAAGAAAATATGGAAAAGTTTGTGGAAGCTGCAGTTCGATGGAATATTTATCAGTAGACTTTATACATGAGCATGTTGAAATAAAGATAAATAGTGTTTTACTCTTTTTAAAGGGCCCTAACTGATAACAGAAAGTGTAAATGTTTGAATACAGCAGAGATTATGAAAATCAGGAACAACAAGAAACGTAACTCTTATTATTGACTTTATTCTCTTCAGTTGAAATTACGGTCCTTGTCGTTAGGGAAGCTGGGGAAACCGTATGTTCATGTAATGCTCTGTAAGGTATAATTGTATGGAGCAGTGGTTCTCAGTTTACAAAATTCCGTGGACCCTCTGCTGTTTCAAAATCCAGGCCACGGACCTCCATACTTTGGAAAGATTTCTTATCTGTATGACAACTATTAAATGCAAAATAATTGTTTTTTCAGAAAATATCATACATCTTACAACCTTCCCGTGCCGTTAAACTTCACATAGGGCTTGCATAGTTCTTTGCCAAGTTTTCCTGTTCTCTGAGAGTTTTTCAACTTCATCAAGGGATGTTATGTCCACCAAACTGGTTTCTTTTAACAATGCCCTCTTTAGAGTTTCACGTGGTCGACCTCTTTTTCTTCGGCCTGTTGTGCTCCACTTGATAACTTGTTTTGGCAGTCTCTGATTGTTTCTTCTCATCACATGGCCTACATATGTCCATCTTCTTTTTCTGATCACCCATGAGACAGGTTGTTGTTTGTTCATCTGTCTTATCTCTGCATTGTTCTTGAATTCGTTCCACTTTATACCAAGTATTTTCCTTAGGCATTTGTTTTCAAAAGAGTCTAATTTCTTGTCTATTTCTTTAGTTGATTCCCTGCTTTTGCATGCATAAATGAGGGTGGATATCACATTTGAACTGAATAATCTTAACTTGGTTTTTGTGCTTACAACTTTTGAATTCCATATGTTCTCAAGATTCTTGAAGGTTGATGTTGCTTTTGCAATTCTAATTCTAACTTCCTTCCTAATGTCACCATCCTGGTCTATGTAGCTGCCAAGGTATGTAAATTGGTTTACTTCATCAACAAATGTTCCTTCTACATATATTTTTCCTTCTTGATTGATGAGAAATTTCATTATTTTTGTTAATTTCAAGACCTATTTTGCTAGCCAAGGAAGACAAGGAATCTGTTTTTTCCTGCATTGATTTCACATTGTCACTGATAAGAGTTATGTCATCTGCAAAATCAAGATCCTCTATTTGGGTCCCATGTAATCAGTCAATGCCAGTTTTACCTGTACAGCATCTTTTCATTATAAAGTCTATGGCAGTTCCAAAAATCAATGGAGATAATATACATCCTTGTTTCACGCCTGTTTCAATCTGAAACCATTCGCTCATTCCTTCTTCTGTCTTGACTGCACAAACATATCCATTGTAGAGATCTCTAATGATGTTGACAATTTTAGATGGTATACCATTTAGTCTTAAAATTCTCCACAATGAATCTATGTGTATGCTATCAAATGCTTTTTTAAAGTCTATGAAGTTCAGGATTAATAGTTTCTGTTTTTCAGTATGTTCTTCAAGTATTATTCTTAGAGTAAAGATCTGGTCGAGACAGCTTCTCCCTTTTCGAGATCCTGCCTGTTCTTCTCTCACTGCAGTATCCACTACATCCTTAATTCTATTCAGAATCTCTGTACAAAACACCTTTGACACAACAGATAGTAAGGTTGACACCCCTCCAGTTATTGCAGTCACTGAGGTTGCCTATTTTGGGTATTTTAACAATGATTCCCTTTTTCTATTTAGAAGGGACCTTTTCTTCTTTCTAAATTTTATTAAGCATTCTTTGTAGTTGGCTCATGTTGTCACTGTTAATAGCTTTTAACATTTCGACTTATTTCATCTTCACCTGCAGCTTTGTTGTTAGCCATTAGATTCACTGCTGTTTCAATTTCATTCAGTGTAACTTCATCTAAGTTGACATTTAGTTGTGGGACTGGTAAATTGGTTTCAAGATTTATTAATTCATTTGGGTGTGGTCGATTAAGTATTTCTTGGAAGTGTTTGGCCCATCTCTGCTTTTGGTCTTTACTTGATGTTAATAGGTTGCCTGTTTTGCTATAGACTGGTCTTTCTCAGGAGGTAATAGCACCTGTTAGCTTCTTTTGTATATAGAGTTTTGCTGTCTCCTGTTTTTGCTGCATTTTCTGCTTCTTTTGCCATATTGTCCATATATTATCTTTTGTCTCTTCTAGCTGAACTATATCATCATCATCAGGTGCCGTGCCGACTGGCGTTGGCTATTATGCTTCTCCAGAGTACCCGATCCTTCATGCAGGCCATCAGTTCAGTTGGTGATCTCCTCTCACACCATCCCGTCAGACTGCCCAGTATCATTTCTCTTGGTCTTCCTCTTGATCTTCTTCCTTCTATTTTTCCTGTTGTTATAATATTTTCAATGCCCCCTCTTCTCATCGCATGTCCTATGAAAGTACATTGTCTCTCTCTTATCTTTCTGACAAGGTTTTTTGTCTCTCCAGCTCTTCTCATACATTCTTCATTAGTTATTTTTGCTGTCCAGGGGATTCGCAACATTCTTCTAATAAACCACATTTCTGCTGCTTCCAATGATTTTTGTGCAGACTTGCCTATTGTCCATGATAATATGAACTATATATATAGAAAATATGGGTAGCCTTTAATGAGTAAACACTACATTACACTTTTAAAAAAAAACCACAGTACAGACTTGTTGAATTCTCAAAATGGCAATAATATAGTTAAAAAATAGACAGCAATTAACATTCCTGCTTATTCTGACAAATTAATAGAAAATTAAATGTGTGACAGCTAACCAACCTAAATATAGTGAGAGAAATCATGCCTTTTTTTTTTTGCCCTGTGGAGTCCACATTGGTTGGTTTTATTGTGAGTTTCCATAGCAAATTTGAAAACAAATGTTTAAGTATAATACTCAGCATAAAGTGGAATGAATTCAAGAACAACGCAGAGATAAGGCAGATGACTGAACAACAACCAGTCTCATGGGTGATCAGGAAAAGGAGATGGACATATGTCAGTCACATGATGAGAAGGAACAGAGAATCCCAAAACAAGCTATCAAGTAGAACACAACAGGCCAAAAAAAAAAGAGGTAGACCGCGTGGAACTCTGAAGAGGACGTTATTAAGAGAGGCCAGTTTAGTAGGCATAAAATCCCTTGGTGAGGTTGAAAAGTTCGCTGAAATCAGGAAAACTTGGCAAACTACCTTGTGAGCCCTAAGTGATGTTTAACAGTATGGGAAGGATATAAGATATAAGAAAGATAAGATAAAAAAGGGTCTACATCAAAGTTGTTTGTGGTAAGGGTTTGTCAGTCATTGTCATATTGTGGCCAATCCCTTGTCATCATCTTCTTTCATTCACTGTTGACAGTGGTGTCATGTCTCTCTTAACAAGAGGTCATTATTTATGGTATTTGACCAGAACACTGCTTTGATCTTATGTAGATACTTGGTTGTTAAAGTGTTAAGTTTGTGTCATTTTCAGAGATTCATTCCCGTATAGTAAGATGCTGAAAACATTGCTTTTGAATATTCTGTTTTGGTTTTCTGGCTTATCTTTTTTTGACTTCCAAATCTGGCTCAGTGCAGCCCAACCTGGTTGAGCATTTCTCATTCTTACTTCATCTTCTTTACTGCTGTCTCCACCTGCTGTTACCATACTACCAGGGTATGTGAATTCCTTGACTTCTTCAACTAGCAAATGGTTCACAGAGATTGGCCTAACAATTTCAGCATTTTGTTTCAACAGTTTGTTATTCTTTGTGGTCACTCCTAGTCCAGTGCTGCTTGCTTTTTTTTTTTTTTGAGTGGTTGTCTGACATTTCTGTTCTTGTTTTCAGAATGGTTTTGTGTACATGTGCAAAAGGGCACAGGTTGCTGCAGTTAACAGAGAGGAAAAGTTGACAGATGTCAGTGCAGAACAGCCCTCTAAACTGCCAGTACTTGCAACTTTACAGCAACATGATAGTGATAGGTCCAAGCTGGAAACTGGAGATTCTCTGTCTCTATCAGATATGGAAATAGAAGCAGAGGTTTAGACTTTATTTACAGTAAATTAATGTGACCAACTTATGTTAATCATTATAAAGTTATTGAAAATACAGATAGTCCCTTTTTTTCAACACTCCACTTTACAATTTTTTTTTGGACTGTTGGTCCATTGAAATAGTAGAACTATTTTATTGTTGGTAAATTTACAACTATTTTTTTACAGTATATG
The DNA here is from genome assembly GCA_009760885.1 of Achatina immaculata. Lineage (NCBI taxonomy): Eukaryota > Metazoa > Mollusca > Gastropoda > Stylommatophora > Achatinidae > Lissachatina > Lissachatina immaculata. The sequence goes on along the minus strand of CM019720.1, from coordinate 49,598,834 downwards.
GTGCATATTCAGTATCTCTCTCTCTCTCTCTCTCTCTCTCTCTCTCTCTCTCTCTCTCTCTCTCTCTCTCTCTCTCTCTCTCTCTCTCTCTCTCTCTCTCTCTCGCTCACTCTGAAAATTAAGTGCCCAAACACTTGTCCTTTGCCTTTTTTTTTTTCAGCTCTTGCCCAGGTGAGCCCTCTATTGCTCAGCATCCTTTCTGTTATTCTTCTCCATGTCTCTTTTGGTCTACCCTTACTTCTTTTCCCCTGTGGTGTCCATCTTAGTGCTATTTTTGGTAGTGAGTTGTCAGTTATTCGGAGCACATGTCCCAACCATCGCCAGCATCTTTCCTCAATAATTGCTGTCAGTGGCTTCATCTGCATTTCTGCCAACAAGATGTTATTTCTTATGGTGTTCGGCCAAAATATTTTTCTAATTCTTCGTAAACATTTAGTCCGGAAAGAATTCAACTTGTTTTCTATGGTTTTGGTGATTTTCCGGCATTCACTTCCACAGAGTAGTACACTTAGAACATTACTCTTAAATATCCTGATTTTTGTATTCATGCTTAGTTTTTAGATTTCCATTTAGTCTGCAGCATTGCAAAAGCCTGGTTTGCTCTAGTAAGTCTGCTGTTCATAACCTAAGTGCTGTCTCCATTTTCTACTACTCTACTGCCAAGATATACAAATTCGTTGATCTCCTCCACTAACTTGCTATTTACTCTGAGTACATTTCTGTTGTTCACATTTTGCTTCATTAACATTGTCTATCCTCCACTGATCCTTAATCCTATATTGCTAGCATTCTGAATTAGTTTGTTTATTTTATCTTGTATCTTTATGCCTGCTTCATAGTAGACAAATGTTGTTGGCAAAGTCAAGGTCCTCCAGCACTGCATCGAGAGTCCATTGTAATCCTCTGCATTTATCTGATGTTGCCTCCTTCATTAACCAGTCCAAGATAAATAATGTTGGTGATAGGACACATCCCTGCTTCAATCCTGTTTGTACCCTAAAGCTGTTAAAGGTGTGTTCTCCGAAGATTACTTTGCACTGAAAACACTTTATGGGGCTTTGATGACATTCAGTATCTTATGAGGGAGGCCAAGCCATTTTAGAATATTCCACAGTGCATCTCTGTTGGCACTGTCGAATTGTTTCTCATAATCTATAAACAGCGGACCTCAACACAGTACTGGAGGACCTTGACTTTGCTGACAACATTTGCCTGCTACATATGTTGTGCTATGCCATTCATTTGCCTACTCTAATATTTGTCCAAGTACAAATATATATTTAATATAAAGCTACTTATTTTAAAATTTGTATATGAATTATAAGGTCACTCTAGGTTTATTTTTATGTTTTAAAACATGCTTGTAAAGTATTGTGTGCTCTCCCCTATGAAATTTGCTTTACACTGATTTCACCCTCCGTTGCGGCCATCAGAATGGAACCCCATTGGAAAGTGAAGACTATCTGTGCATCACTTTCCCAAAGCCAATATTCTGTTTGTATTTTTATAATTCCATTTCTATGGCTTTAAGACAAATTGGGGATCTGGTGTTAGGCCCATATTTCCAAGACTTTCGGCAAATTGTATTATTTATAGGGTTACTTTATTTGTTCATTTTAATGTTTTACCCCTCTTACCCCTGAGGTAGTTTGTAGGTTCAGTCTCACCATTCTTTCCTAGCACCAAAAGTTCACACAGTTTTTTAATGAGACATATTCTCATTCACTGTTCAACACAAATGTCAAATCAGACCTGTTGTATGGATCAGAAATATAGACAGCATCAGCCAAAAGTACAGAGAGACTGCAGACTAAAAAAAAAAACATCCTCCTAAGGAAGATCTTTCAGATTAAATGACCTGATAACATCAGCAATGAAGAGCTGTGGCAGAAAATGTACCAACCCACAGTGAAAGAAATGATAATGAAAAGACACTGGAGATGGATAGGACATACACTTCGAAAGCCTATCACAAACATAGCCAGATGAGCTCTCATCTGGAATCCGTGGGGAGAGAGGAAGAAAAGAAGACTTGAAACGTATGACAAAGAAGTCTCAAAATAGAGATCAAGAAGATCAACTGCACCTGGAGACAGAAGAAACAGCCCAAGATAGAAATAGAGAGCCCTTGTTTATGGCCTATATCCCATTCATGCTATATAAAGTTTCATTAGAGGTAACAGTAACTAACTGCTCTTGTGTTTTTGTCACTGTCATTTTGTAAAATCTAGCAAATTCAGTTTTTTTGGCCATTCAATGGCCATAGTCCAACCTCCAGAGTATAATCCATAGACAAATACCTTCCAGTCAGTACCTTTTGCTTCAGTATTTTTTTTTAATGTTATGAAGAAATACTGACATTCTGTATGTTGATGTAACTAGAATATCTATGACCACTTCACCTTTCTAGAGATCTATACCTTACATGTGTTAAGATAGCTAAATTTAGTTTTGTGAACATTTAAATTTCTGTATACATTTTATTCTCAGTCCGGATCGAAACTCTGACATTCATGTATGTCTTTATCTTCATATATTCTGTGCTTCTCCACTTCCCCCTTTTTCTTAACTTAATAAAGTTTGTGGACATTGTAGATATTAATTTCATCATCTCATCGTTAGTTCTACATTTGGTGTGAGGCTTCACACAGTCTAAGTTTCCCTTGGGTTTTGTTTTCCCACATTTTGTAATCATTTGGGGAAATATTTTGAAAGCATTTTGACTGTTGTGTTAGGTCATTATTTTCTTTGGTTACACACTTTCATATAGAATGTTCATATTGTGTTTCACTGACATGGAAGTCTTTGTTCTCTACCTCTAGGTTGATGAGAGTTGTATGCCACCTGGCGAAACACTTCAGAAACACATACTGACTTATGAGTATCATGTAGTATACAGTGAGAGCTACGCTGTCCCTGTTCTGTACTTCAATGTTTGTAAACCTGGTGAGTATGATATGTGTGGACATAATAAATGATACAGTGTGTTTTGCTGTCCTGAATTTGCCACAGCTGTATTGCTTCTGTCAATCAAGTGCCGTGCCGTGTGACGTGGACAATCATTTCTCTCCACAATTCTCTGTCTTTAGACTTGATTATGAGATCTGCCGGTGACTTTCTTCCTAGCCACACTGACAGCTCATCCAGTAACTTCTCTCTTTCTCTTCCTCTGTGTCTTTTTCCCTTAATTTTTTTGGTTGCCACAGTGTGTTCCAATTTTCCTCTTCTCTGAAAATGTCCTATAAATCTCGTTTGTCTGCCTCTGATCTTTGCTGTAATTTGCCTATAGACAAAAGTGAAAATCTCTTGCTACCAGCAGCCCCATGAGCTTCGGGCACTCCAGCTTCTCTTAAGACTTCTTCTGTAGGAATAATTTAAGTTTTGACTGAAACTTAATCTCTTGTTTGCCTCTATCTTACCGCTGGCCAAGGAGGAGGCATGGAGATATGGTACTCAGGCTGAATGACACGGTGCCCAGCAATCCATGGTTGACTGGCTGCATCAGGGTTAATGATACCAAAGCTAACCAATACCATATTCTTCTCTTTCTCCCACTGGTGCCTCTAGAAACATGCCACAGATCACATGAAAATGCAGACTCGGCCCCAAAAATAAGCCACATCCAAGAACGGTGTATGGGTGTCTGAGTGGCGAAGTGGTTAGTGCACTGGTCTCTCATGGCGAAGGTCGGGGGTTCGACTCCGGGCGGTGGCACCCCAGTCACCCAGCTGTAGAAATGGGTACCCGACTTCTTCGGGAGTTGGGGAAGGAAAAGGAAGCCAGGCGTGATACTGACCATATCACCCTCTAGTGTGCTGACAGGTCAAGGAAAATATGGGCACTAACACCATATCCCTATGTGCCTCTAAGGCATGACAGGGTTACCTACCTACCAAGAACGGTGTGTTGGGCTGACATGCACAGATACCATAGTCAGGCTGTGTACTGTGATACAGCACAATCAACATCCTTTTGAGAGCAAACCGCTGGGTATATAAACAGCTTTATACAAGTATATGCTTTCCGAGCTATTAAGGCTCAGCTAAAGTTCACCTCCATTCTTTCTATTCCTAATCTTTTCTCTCCAGTTGGTAACACTAATTTCTTTTATATCCTCTTCTATGTTGTCTTTCCATCTCTGTCTTGGTCTACCCCTTGGTCTTGTTTCCCTCATCTCTTGTGCATACATCATTTTCATTTGTCTGTTCTCTTCCATTCTTTCTACATGCCCCAGGCAGCGTAGCCTGTTCAGTTTCAAGACATTTATAATTCGTTGGGATTCGTGTTCTTTCTAGCTGTCCATTCTCCACTGTTGGTATCCTTTATCAGTCCAGAAATTCTTCTCAGGATCTTATTCTCAAAGATCTGCAATTGTTGTTCATCTTTCTTTGTCATACTCCATGTTTCTGATCGATACATGACAGCTAGTCTTATTAAATTTTTGTAGATTGTTATTTTGGTGTTTTAGGACAGGATTTGAGATGGTGCAGGTGCCTTGTCGTGGCGTGACAGCTTGTCTACCCTGACCACCCTCAGAGCTATACCAGCGGGAGTTTTACTCCTGGCAGGTCCAACCAGGCTGGGAAGGTCTGCGCGGCTAGGGGTCCTCCAGGTTGGGGGTTGGAACATGGGGCCAATGACCCCATCTCCATAAAAATGATTAGTGTTATGAAACAGATAGAGAAGCCTCAAAATTGGACGGATAAAAATGGATTACGGCCTTGGAACGTCAAAAATATTATGAGATATATATATATATAAAAAGATTAAAAATAAATGAACTGCAGTCATTTGGTTTTCTCAAATATTTTGGAATTCATTATATTCAACTCCATTAATGCAGAAGGTATTACATCATTTTCCAATGAAACATGGTGGTTGTGTTATTTCTTCTTCTTTATATGCATGTAGCGGTAATGCGCGATATCCTGATTTTTATGATGCACCTTCTGGCTGGGTACCTCTGACTTCAGCAGCACCTTTCCTTGCTAGGACAGACTATGGCCTTGCTCATACTGCCATGAAGACAGTGATGTAGGCTTAGGCTGTTTGTTTTCCAGCCTCACGTGGCTGTACTTAAGCCTCTTCTCCACATCAGGCTCAACAGCTTTGAGACAGTTCCACAGAGACGGTCCAACTTTGGGATGGGGAATCTAACGAGTGCTTCAGTGATATCCATTCCCTGCCCACCTTTAGTTTGCTGGCTCTGTTTTATTTACCTCATTCTGGTAGCCATTGTTGTTGATACCAATAGTTTTGTCACGTCCTGGTTTAATTGGTTTCACATCAGATTTTCCTCATGCCTGCTGGTGATCTCCATGTCCTTATCCATCCACCATCCTGACATTATACTTCTGGGCTACAAAAGTAGGTCAGAGTTTTAAGCAATCAGATCTATGTTCCCTGTCTCACAAAGACTATGTTAAGATAAGTGTGTTCTTAACACAGTTGTTCCCAGGGGAGCTATGTTATTTGATTACAAAGAAATTTTCTTATGGTCTGAAGATGTTGCTTGGCAGGATTAAAGTTAATAGATTTTCTTCATTGGAAACTCTTTATATAGTGGTTCATGTGACTGGTTCAACAGGAGTGAAAAAAATGAAATATTTTGGTAACGCTCACAAAAAATGCCAAACAGGAAGTTTCTGAACCTTGTAACATCAATGAACCGATGTTTTTATGTTACAGTTTTTCCACTGGAAAGTTGTAATCAGCAGTGAAAAATATTACTGTTTCCTATCATCCGCCCTATCACACTTTCATTAACTCTAGTCCATCACATTAAGAATCGGCAATATAGCTGTATTATAATGTTTGTATAAATATTACTCATTAGCCAGTTTACCATCACATGTTATTTCTTTTTTATATCACACCTTTATTCTTTCCAAATTTGGTCTGTATTCCAGATGGCCACAAATGTTCACTAGATGAAGTCTGGAAAATGTGTCCCACAGCATATCAAAATTATCTGTCTGAAAACAAATGGACAACTCTTACACAGCAGGTTTGTGGTTTTCTTCATTTGTCAGTATTCAGCATATTAGAGTCATGGATGGACAAGAGGGATAAAAACTGAAAAGATATGGAGATAATGGAAAGTTTATGATTTGTGGTTTGGATCATCATCATTGTGCTCCAGACATGTCTATAGGTGCTCATATCCCCCTTCAACATTATTCATCGGCATCCTGTGGCTGATAGTGCCTGTTCAGTGTTGGTTGACAAGTCCTCTCACACACCCTGCATGCTTCTCGTTCCTTGCCATGCCAATTTGTACTCCCAGCTCACTCAGTCTAAGCAGCAGTGTGGATTCACTGCCCTGGAAGTCCTTCACTCTGCTTCTCTCTAAGTGCATTAACAGTATTAGTGCAATCCGGTGGCTGTCCATCTGCGATGATAGCAGAGTACAAACCTATGAGCTATTTCATTTCACTGGATGCCGTTACGCCCAGGGACATAGACGAAGACGACTCTTTGAATTGCTGAAGTGTCATACTTTACTCAAAGCAGAAGCTAATAATACACCAAGATGGCAGAATTAACATCACATGACGGTTCTTGTCCTGGATATATATTATTTTGACACTTTTTATATTTGAACATCAACGTGAACTTCTATTAACATTTCAGTGGTATGTAATGAGTCTAATTATTTTGTCCATGAATTAAAAATGTGGCAGAAAGCACAGTCATTTATGGCTGTTATAACTATATAACAATGAAAAGTATGTGGCAAGATGGACACAAGAAGCCAAAGCTGTGTTTACTAAGAGCTTACATGTTCCCAGTGACAACGTACAGATGCGAAACATGGACACTTAAACGATCATTAGAAAAGAGGATAACTGTGTATAGAATGAAATGTTCTAGAAGGGCACTGTCAAAATTAGAAGCTGAGATACTTCAGCCAAATCAAGAGACACAGTGGTTTGGAGAGGCTGATAGTAGAAGGCGTAGTGCCAGGCAAAAGAGAAAAAGAATGACCTTTCCACAGGCGGACTCTCAGGATGTCTGAATATGTCATTGTGAGATGCTGGTGAATTTGCACAAGATCAGGGTGGCAATGAGAGGGTCAGCATTCTGGAAAGGACATGTCAACGAGAGAAGAAGATGATAAATTCTGTGGAGAATGCCAGGACTCAAAGACTTAATGTGAGGAATACTTGCCTGATCATCCAGATACCGAGAACACATTATATACAAACTCAATACAATGAAAGAAGACCTATAGATACTTTGCCATCATTTTGAGTCAAAGAAATTAAATAACTTCTGGGAGGGAGTATTTTCTTCTACAATGATGCGGAGGTAATGTAATATTGCTAGGTATTACTTGCAACACGAAATGATTTCATTTCTTTTATACAAAGTGTGCTGTCACATAAATGGAGGCCATGGAAATGTGGTCCATATAAGAAGGATGTTGAATGTACCATGGAACGAAGAAGTCTTAAGAGAGGGTGAAGGTAAAAGGCAAATTACAGCAAAGATCAGATGCAGACAAGCGAGATTTGTAGGACATTATCTGAGAAGAGGAAAATTGGAACACATTGTGGCAACTGGAAAAACTGAGGGAAAAAGAGACAGAGGAAGACAGAGAGAGAAGTTACTGGATGGGCCGTCAGTGCGGCTAGGAAGAAAGTCACCAGCGGATCTGATAATCAAATCTAAAGACAGGGAATTGTGGAGAGAAAATGATCACCTACGCCATGAATCACGTCACTTGATTGATTGGCTGTCACATACTTTATTTTTCTTTTTGCACTCATTCGCTGTAGACTTAGATAAAAATCTGGCATCCATGAGACCAACCATTACATTTTTCTGTGAAGATTCACTGTGTGTGCAGTGCAGTCTGATATGTTTCACCCAACAGGCAGACATTTTCAATCATCACCAGTGTACTGGGTACCAAGCTGGGTAACCTGGTGGACACTGGTAATGGGTCATGAGCCTACATTTCAGGTTGAAGTCATTTCATCATCAACAAACCTACTCTTTCATCCAGTGACTGGACTGTGTATATTTGTACATCAGAGATATATGGTTGTGGGTTGTTTTGTTACACCTGACACTGGGGAGTTGGGGGGGGGGGAGAGGAATGTTGTGTGGCCGCCTCCCCCCTCCCCCCAGGTCATGACTCCCAGGTTTCTGTGAGTTGTTTTCTTCTTTTTTTGTTTTGTCCCATCCCGGAATTGAACCCACAGTGTTTCAAATGCTTGGAGTGCATCTTAACTATTATGTTACAGGGGACCAGTACAGGATGTGAAATTATTTAAGTTCTCAATACATATTTGTGTTTGATATTTTAGGAACAATTTTCTTTCATCCATCAAGTGTCTGTCATGTTGAAAGAGTATTGTTTTTCCCTTCGTGCTGCCTACTGTCTAAGGACTAAAACTGGTCACTTCCGGTTTGTGTCTCCACTGCCATGGGACCATATTTTTATGTTTTGTTTCTACAAAAACGGTGTAACTTTTTAATTGTACACGTTTTATTTCCGCATGTCCTTTGACCCCTTTCATCAGTGCGGTAGCGTGGTTAGTAACGAGCAATGTCAAGTGTGAAAATTGAAGTTTTTGATCGATAAATTTAAGTTTTTGGTGATGTATATAGGGATGTGGACATGCCCTGTGACCAGACCACTATTCTTGAATGTATCCCAAGTAGATCTAGACATATTAGATGACTGGAGAAGTAGTTCGAAGGTTATTTCAGACATTTTAGTGAAAATGGCACATATCATGAAAAGACGAGATTGACATGGTCGATCTAGACATCTCATATAGTGAGTATTGTACGTCTAGACCTAGCCGATGGTAAGTAGGACACAATTATTGTCTAAAAACATCACATTATTTCTTTTTCCTAAAAAAAAACTCTGCATTTATGAAAGCTTCATAGATTTACAGCTATTTTGACGCATAATACATTAACTTTTAACGTGTAAATACTGTATTTCATTCACTTTTACTAATATACCCCTAGACATATCAAGACCCATGCTTTTACTCCGACACCCAAATGTACGTCCAAGTTTCTTCCTGTGGCATGGAAAGAGTTAATATAGAAAGACCCTGTTTTATTTTTGTAAAAGTTGTTTCCAGTAATGCTTTTTTTTTTAAATATTAGGAGCATCCAATCTTAGGCCAACCCTACATGCAGCTTCATCCATGTCACACATCAGATCTCATGGCACAGGTTACAGCTGCCATGGATGCTGACAGAAGAAGAAAGTAAGTTAAAGACACTGCTGGTAATTTTGTATAAACTAGGAAAAAAGTAGGAACAGCTTTATTATTTAACGATTACACATTTGTGACATTTCGGTGCGAGCCTTTATCAAATAAAAACAAACAGGATGAAAGAATCAGAGAGAGGAGACAAAAGTACAGATTCACATTAATTTGATGTTAAAAAAACAATAAAAAGTGTAAAAATTAATAAAAAATTGCAAATGACTTATCTCAGCTTCTGGAACAGAACAGAACCAAAATCGCCTTTAAGTCGATATGAGCACAAACAGTATGCACCGGTTACGATGTACATAGAGTGTTCATTCTGAAAGGTGCAGAATTGTGCATGGTTGAGTGTATAAAATGTTAAGAGACAAGGATGCGCTCAGAAGGAGCAGAGAAATATTCTAAGAACAGGGATGACTGGAGAGAAACTATCCATGGCCGGTGCTCTTAAGAGAGTGAAAGGCAATGATGATGATGATGGTAGTGAATGGATAGGGATTTGTGATGTTTGATAGTAGATGATGGTAGGGAAGGGATGGCGATCTATTTAGGAGAAGGTGAAATGATTGATTATGGTTGTGGTAGAGGAATAGTAATGTGATGATGTGTGAGGGTACTAAACTATGTGCAACAAGTGAGAATGAGTAAGATTGTGGAAGATTATGTGTAGCTGAATAACGAGTTCAAACCATGTGGTTCCAGTGTCCCAAAGTCCTGAATGTGGCGGTTCTCAAGCGCTAAGCAGCTTGTGTCATCTGCGTGACATTGTTTGATGGCTGTTACCAGTTCTATGGTTGGGTCCATTGAAATGATTAGGGACTGGTTTCAAAGTATGCTGTGTGATATTGTACAGATGTTTCTGTATGCAGTCCCTAGTCTAAGGCCAGTTTCACCAATATAAGTTATCCTGTATCTTTTGCATACGATGACATATATACGATTACATCGAAACTGGTGCATATTGTTTGTGCTCCTATTGAAATAAAGGTGATTGTGGTTCTGTGCTGTTCCAGAAGATAAGTCATTTGCAATTATTCATTTTTTTATTGTTTTGTTAACATCAAATTAATGTGAATCTGTACTTTGTTTCCTCTCTCTGATTCTTCATCCTGTTTGTTTTTGTTTGATAAAGGCTCACATCGAAACATCACAGCTGTGTAATCATTAAATAATGAAGCTGTTCCTGCTTTTTTCCTAGTTTATACATTTTGGTATCACAGTTTTACTGCAGTGCTTTGTGTATAGTTGTATACCTATATACAAATTATTGCTGGTCATTTTGACCATTGTCTGTTAAATTAGTTAAGGGTCATCATCCTGAACTCCAGAATACGGGTGCTTTAATCTCTTCCTCATTATATCCTTTAGTGTACAGAGAATAATGACTTTGACTTTGCTTCTATGTTGATTTATAGTGCTTTTTGTATGCTTAATATAATGCTTGCTCTTTATTGTAAATATTTGATACAAATTGCTAGAAGAGTCTGTCATAATAGGTAGCTCTGTCATTCTCATGGTTTAACTGGGCTTCCTGTGGCAGAATAAACTTCCTGTTGTGTAGCACGGACTTCTTTCCTTCCTTTCAAAGATACAAGTTCTAGTTAGTACTTTCTGTTGATGATAAGGGGAGGCTGCCAAGATTTTTATCATTTTCAAAGCATACACAAGAAGATGGAATGACAGCTGTAACTGCAGATGTTTTGCCAAGCTTCTGGGTCATCACCATGACAACGACCCATCAGACGCTACCTAGCTTCCCATGCTGCTCTGACAGCCATTTTTTTTTTTGGAGCACTTCACGAAAGGGAAAAAAAAAATCACTTAAATTGTCTTCATACCACAAGTAAAAGTAGTTCCTGTCTTCTTTTGTGGCGCTGGGCTCAGGACATTTGCCTCCATGCAATAAAAGTAGAAGTCCGTAATATTAAAGCTGTCTTCCAACATAAAAGTTCTGTTGTATTACTAGGGTGAATCAGTGAAACTTGGAAAATGCAAATAAAATTTCCGAAAGAACAGATAGAAGTCCCTTAGTAGTACCGTCTTTTAGCAGCAAGGCCAGTGATGTCAGCAGGTGGATAGTGCCATTGGCACTAAGCAGCAAGCCAAGAATAGTGCATGTCAAGATGGCAACAAAGTTGCAGACATTACTTCAAGGAAGAAGTGCATTCTGTCATCTGATCATCTTCCAGGGATCTGCACTCTTCAGACACGCACCGTGAAAAATCTGCAGCATCTGGCAATGAGTGCACATGGAAGGGTCAGTTTTCAAGGCAGACATAACAAGCTTACATGATGCCAACCATCTTGAGCAAGGAAGGACGTGCACCAGTGGCCAAGAGGTCAGGGCAAAAGGTTGTTTCTTACTGGAATTCAGGCACTTGTTCTTAAGTGGCACAGATGTATTGCAAAACATGGGGACTATATTGGAACATTCTCTCTCTCTCTCTCTGAACCTTAAGTGCCCAGGGCACATGGGGCTTCCGCAAGGGTTTATATTGGACCATAAGTGTGTTATTTTTTCCTGCACTAAATAGAAGTTCTGTATAACTCACATTTTCTTATTATCATTTTACTCACATTTATATAACTTGCATTGATGTACAAACTGGCACAGGCATCCAGAAAGACCTAGGTGTCATAAAGAAAACTGTTGCCCATGTTTAACATTATTTATTTATCTGTAACTAGAAAATGGTTTTACATAAGCAGAACAGGGCATTAGCATTTACTAATTCTTATTCCAGAAACTACTTGGTGACTTGGCTTAGCACTGTAGGGCCGATGATAGGACTTCTTGTATCACCTGACTACATCACACGAACATGCCTGGGCACTTAGTTTGTAACAGTATAAGTTTTTGATGGAGGTGCCCAAGATTTAATGTTTACATTTTCTAAGTTGCTTTCCTGAGTGACTGGTTTTGGTCTGAGAAACAGACAGCATGTGATCTGGTGGGCTTAAGCATGTTATGTGGGGATGTATGTTAAGTTAGAGAGAACAAAATGGATGCTTGACTGGTGCGAAAGTGTTTGTTAGTCGCTGTATTGTGGAGTTTTTGGCTGTGCTAGGAACTTTGAGAATTGTCAACATGTTTTGTCCAAAGCTTTGTTCACCTGTTTGTCTGGAACAGAAGTTTTATATCAGCTTTATGGCTTGACTGTTTGATGGCTGAGCTGAAGACCTGTAATTCGACATATTGTTGAACATATTTATCATCCATCCAGTATCCATCATGATCCAATAAACTCAATACTGTCAGACTTGCTTGGTCATTACGGTGCAATGTCTTGACAAAGGAAAAGATCCTGGAAATTGTCTGAATAGTGAATATTAATTCAGTTGCCTACGCTGCACCAAGTTGGGTTATATGGATGGCACAGCAATAGCACAGTTACAGGTGATTCTCTCATCTTGCCAGCTTTTAAACAAATGCTAAAAATCATGAGATATCATTTGTCTTGTTAGCGCCAAGGCTGTGGAGCTGCCTTGCCAAACGTTTTATATTTTTATGATGTCAGATTCCATCCAAAAATGTTTTTTAGCCCTGAGTTATCTATTTTTCAACTGACTCTATAAACAGTACATTTGTAACTGACTTCAGCTCCACACAAAACAGCTTGTGACTCTAATGCAGTTCATACATTAAAAAATAAGTCTAAAATGCCATGATGCCGATTTAGATTTAAAAATGCGCCAAGAAGGGACCAAAACAAAATGTTAGTACATCACATACAACAAGAACAAAAATGAAAACTAACCAGGAACAACAAACAGAAGAAGGCAGTTGACTACACTGTTGATTGTTCATTTATGTAACATAACTGCATCATCTTCATGCAGGACACGGTGGTATTCATTTTAAACTCTCAATACTTATCACACAAGAACTGTTCGGCTTTGCAGTAGGAAGCCTGTATACTTTACAAGAACATAAAAAATGTGTGTTTATTTTGTTATGTTTTCATCTTTAATGAATGGTCTGTATAATTTATGTAAGAGAGAATTAGCTGGCAGTGCTGAGAGTAAGGCAGTGAAAGATGAAATACGAAGGGTAACTGATAAGTTCTTGGCATAATGTACAACAGATTATTTGTGGACAACTTTTTTGGGTTATTTCTCAACATAATCCCTTTGCACTTAGTCCAGCGATCCTGGAGCATACGAATCCTTTCTTTGTAAAAGTCAGCATATTGTGCCAGTAGAAAGTGGTCTACTCCATGAATGACGTCATCATCTGAAGCAAATTTGCAACCACTGAGCTCCTTTTTTTTTGTTTGGTAAACAAGCAATAGTCCGAAGAGGCCAAATCCGGGGAATAAGGAGGATGTTCAAGAAGCTGGAAGCCGTATTCATGAATGGCAGCCATTGCCACTGCTGACTTGTGAACTGGAGCATTGTCTTGATGAAAGAAATATCTCGTCAATTTCCTTCCAGTTTGACCCGCAGTTGCTTCACAAGATTAGTGTAATAGGCCCTGGTGACTGTTCTGCCATGTTGAAAATAGTCTTCCAATAGCACATCTTCTGAATCCCAAAAGATGGAAGCCATCACTTTGCCTGCAGACAGAACCAACCTTGATGTCTTTGGAGGTGGGGATCCATGTTTCCACTTCTTTAACTGTTTTTTTGGTTTCTGGTTGAAAATGATGAACCCAAGTCTCATCCATAGTCACAAATTGCTGAAGAAACTTTTCACAATGTGCAGAAAAATGGCCAAGATTGTCTCTTGACATGTTGAGACACTGTTATTTGTGATCAGGTCCAAGAAGCTTCAGGACCTATCAAGCAGACACCTTTGTCATTTGAAGATCATTGTGAATAATGACATGAACGCGTTCCTGGGAGATGCTCAACTCAGTAGCAATGTACTGCTCAGTTAGTCGTTGATCCTCCATTATCATGTCATGGATTATGCCGGTGGTTTCATCAGTGGTTACTGTTCTTGGTCTTCTTGGACGGGGATCATCTTCCACTCTCCCTTCCATGTTTGAATTGAGCTGCCCATTTCTTCACTGTGCTGTAAGAAGGGGCACTCTCCCCTAGAGTCTCTACCATATCCTCATGGATCTCCTTCAATGATAAGCCCTTGATGCAGAGGTAGCGAATGACTGCTCATTGAGAAATGTTATCCATTTTCTCAATTACTGCCATCCCTTACCACTTCAACAGCCTGTACAAAAAAAAAAATTGGTTGCAGTTAATTACTTGAAACTTGGTGTTTTACATTAACCTGATCTACAAATGCACCTAATATTAACTGTGCGTTTCAAGTATTTGTACCTTATGCTGAGAACTTATCAATCATCCCTTGTAATGGGAGATCTTCACTGGCAGAGAATTTTTAAAAAAAACAGACAAAAGAAGATATGACAAAGCCTAGTAAGGAAACAACACTTTGTGATAATTTTTTTTTTTATCTTTATAAACTGAATATTTTATTTTGATAAACACAACTAACTATATCAAAACATAAAAGAAAGGCAAAATCAAAAATTAATAATTCAATTTTTCAAAGTACAAAATGGGATTCCTTAAGTGTACTGACTTTAAACAGTCCGGTAACAGACACTAAATACTGAAGGAATGCAGTGTGACAATGAAATGACAAGATCTCATACAAAACATTGATCACAAGGAAGAGTTTTGGTGAAATGTGATTCTAGTCTTAATGAAAAAGTTCACTGTTAATTATACAAAATGAAAAAAAAAAAAAAAAGAATGTGATTAATTACAGAATATCAAATAAAGATCATGTATGATAGAAAATAACATATAAAATTTTAGTTACTCAACACTTTGTTCCTTTTAAAATAGTAAACAAATTTTTCATTTTAGGAAAAATTTTGATAAAATTCTTGGTTAACTAATGTCTGATGCATTTTATACTCCAAAAAAGTCTAAAGCCATGAGTTTTTTGGGGTTTTTTTTTTTTTTTGTGTAACTTCTTCCTGCATGTAGAGAAAACATCCTAGATTCAGCTATCACAATTCTAGAATCCATCAGCAATATTCTGCTCTTCTCTTTTTTACATCCATCAGAAATTTTTTGATTTTTGACACTCAGAATAATACCAGCAATGCAAAAACGCAAGCACAAATGGTTACATCATAAAATAACGATGCACACAAGGTTCTGCATGAAGTAAAACATCCAGAATGATATGTTTCTTGCACAAGCAAAAATTTCATCTATTATTTCTGTCTACATATCACTTGTCAGGCTTTTTCCTGAAACCTGAAAAACAGCACTAGCTCATGTTTTTATATCATTTCTGTCCTGCATTTTACATCAGTCTCCTTGGTCCATCTTCCTCTGTTGTTGAGTAAGTTTTCTTCCACTCATCACTCACACACAGGCACACACTGAAATAACATTTCTACCTTGGTGCTTTTACTCTCAACCTCCCTGAACGAAGAGCTACAAGACTTCTGATGCAAAATATAAAACTTAACATCTGAGACATTGTGCAGCCAAGAAACAATGGAGCAGGAACTTTTATTCACTGCCCAAATGGAAGTGTTTAAATACCTTCAAGAAGATAACAGGAACCTGATAACTAGTTACAAGCTAGAACCTTGCATAAACAAAACAGCTTTAAAGCATGCTCTGCGTAAGAACTAAGACATTAGCAAGACTAGTTCTTACCAACTCCAACTTCGTCCCTTTCGTGAAATCCAAATGGCCCAACTAATGAATTCATTCATTCATTCGCATGTCCCTTGAGGAACTTTGCCTCCCAAACAGCACTCCTGTAGGCCTCTCGGTTGTGAGCAAGATGGCCTGCCGCTGCTGCATCCATTTGCAGATCGTCAACGATGTCTTGCAGCCATCTTCATCTTGGTCTTCCTCTCTTTCTTCTTCCCATTATGTATCCCTCCAATATGGTCTTCTCTAAACCATCATGACGTTTAATGTGTCCAAAAAAATATCCAAGTTTTCTCCCCCCCCAATCCTGTTTACTAGCCAGCCTTCTTCAATATTAAGCTCTTAAAGTATAGATATATTTGTTCTCTTTTGTGTCCATGACATCTGGAGAACTCTTCTGTAGCATCCACACTCATAGGCATTTATGTGTCTCTCAGCTGTTTTGCCAAGTGTCCAGGTCTCACAGGCATATACTGCGATGGGAAAGATGCATGCCCTTAAAAATCCCATATCTGTGGTTCTGTCTGCTCCTCTCCACAAACTAGTGAAATATAATAAAAATTGCAATTAAATTTTCTGGAGTCCCACAAGGCACTTTTCCTTCATTAAATACCAAAAGCACACAAAGAGATCATGACACAGACAACACACACTTTGCTAGATCTACTGTGGGTGGGGGTGGAGGGGGGGTGGGGGACAATTTTCTTAAATTTGACTTTTTTTCCAAACAAAAACGAGCAACAGACAACCTCACACAGTATAACGAGAGTCATCTGCACAGGCTGAAGTTGAAAGTACTCCAATGTACAACGGCTGTTAGTCTCTCCAACAACCTTAATCCACAGTCTGATTTAACTTAATCAGATACAAATAATAGGGACACTGACAGCAGCCCTCGGCGTAGTTATTCAGGACCAGAGAAAAATTATGAGATATACCCCACAACCTGCAATAAATAAAAAAAAAAAGTTTGTTTTTTTTTTGATCATGCCTCAGACATAACAAACACAGAAGAAAGGGCAAGTGAATTTGTCCCAGATACTGTGAATACTGTACCCTTTCAGTAAAACTACTGTATTTACAAAATGTTAAAAAATGTTTACATTAGAACAGTTATTGGGAAATGAACAAAACAAAAGCGGTAAGCATTTTTTTCATGCAAATAAAATTTACTTGTGGAAAATGAAAAAGATCAACATTTACAGCAGTAGCTGATCTACGGGCTTCAACATACCGCAGGACATGAAACCAAATGATGGTACTCATTTATAGTGAAGTGGCCAGTCACTGATTTAAAGCAGTAAACATTTTTTTCATGCAAATAAAATTTACTTGTGGAAAATGAAAAAAGATCATCATATATACAGCAGTAGCTGATCTACAGTGTTGACTATGAAAACGACCACCATGTATTTCTTTCTTTTTTTTCACGCCACACAACGCTACCTTAAGTGTTCCTGAGAAGGAAAGAAAAAAAAGGCAATCAGGAAAATGATACCATTAATATGATTATTAAATATACTACCCGCCAATTTTTTTTTAGCCATAAGTCATCATACTACATTTAAAATGCATAAAACCACTGATTTCACATTTCTCATACACTTGCTGGCATGACACAATTCAGAAGTGGCTCATAAACAGTTGACTACCCTCAGTGTAAAAAGAAAATTCACACTTACCATCATGAAATTGCAGCCATCATTAGGACCATGCACAACCCCCCCCCCCCCCAGGGTGTCAATGCAGTGTCATTAAACTTGCCTAATGTGTGTGCCAAATTTCAAAGTCTTGTGATTGTTAATAATTAAGAAAAAGTTGATTTGCATGTGCTGCACACCACATTTAAAGTAAATATCACATTATTAGGAAAATGTCATTACATTAATTACTAACTTGATACACTTGGGGCTTGAAAATCGCTCACATATATAAACATTTCATGCTTTACAATAGTTCGATAAAGTGGTGCGTTGTTGATGGTGGCTGATATATAATTAAATCATTCATTCATTAGCATGTCCCATGCGGAACTTAGCCTCCCTAACAGCACTCCTGTTGGCCTCTCGGTTGTGAGCAAGATGGATTGCTGCTGATGCATCCATTTGCAGATCATCAACAATGTCTTGCAGCTTTCTTTGCCTTGGTCTTCCTCTTTCTTTTTCCCATTATGTACCCTTCCAAGACGGTCTTCTCTAGATTATCATGACGTTTAATGTGTCCAAAATAGCCTTCTTCAATATTAAGTTCTTTTTTTGTGTCCATATTTGAAGAACTCTTCTGTACCATATACATTCAAAGCCATTTATGTGTTTCTCAGTATTTGTTACGTGTCCAGGTCTCGCAGGCATATGTTGCGATGGGAAATATGCATGTCCTTAAAAGTCTTATTTTTGTAGTTCTGTCTGTTCCTCTCCACAGATTCTTTAGTTGTTTTACTTTCTGAAGAGCGACAGATGTCCTCCTTTTAATTTCCCTCATTGTATCTGCATTATTAGTTAGCAGTGATCCAAGATATTCAAAACTTTCCACTTCTTCCAATTTTTCTTCATTGATACATATTTCACCGGCCTTGTTTGTTTTGTCAGTTATCATCAATTTAGTTTTCTTCATATCAAAATAGAGGTTTTGCTCTTCGCTGTTCTTACAGACTGAAATAATTAGTTTTCCCATTCCTTTTTGTGTTGTGGACAGCAATACTGTGTCATCAGCATATCTAATCTCTGGTATTTCATAACCTCCAATTGTTATGGCATCGTAATATTCTTTGTCTACATCTTCTCTAACATTCCTCATTATATTTTCAGTATACAAGTTAAATAAGTAAAGCGACAATATGCACCCTTGACGGACAACTTGTTTTATGTCAAACCAAGTTGTTGTTTCACCATTTATTCTTACTGTTGCCTGTTGGTCTAGATACAGCAGTGATGTTAATTGTATCAAATGTGTTGGAAATCCCATTTTTTCCATTATTTCCCACAGTTTCTGGTGTTGTACACAATCAAATGCCCTTGAGTAGTCTATAAAAGATAAATATAGATTCACATTAAACTCTCTGCATTTCTCTATTATTAATCTTATATTGAATATATGATCTCTTGATCCTCTTCTTTGCCTGAAACCAGCCTGGACCATATTGACTTCTTCTATTTTCTTACAGTCTCCCCATTATGAATTTTAACAGAATTTTACTGGCATGACTAATCAGGGCAACGGTTCTGTGCTTTGTGCATAACTTCAGGCTACCCTTTTTTGGCAGTGGTATGAATATAGTTCTTTTCTATTCTTTTGGCCAAATACCTGAATGCCATATCTTTTTACATAATTAAATTTAATTAAATCATAAAGATGAAAAAGAGTGTCATATTTTTAAAAATTTATTTCAAATGTAAATTCCTTTATTTAGTAAATTCCTTCTTTTTTTTTTTAAATACTGAAAGCAACAGCCAGCAATCAGTGGCCATTTAACAACATATATAATTTTCCTCTCATACTGCAACATGAGAGAAGATCAAGTCTACATAACGTATCAAAAAAAAAAAAAAAAAGGATAAAGTCAGAATGACAAATTCTGTGCATGAGATCATTATCAGTGGATCCACAATTTCCGATCTGATATGGGTAGAAGATTTTTCTAGAAAACTGTTTTGTTGTGGCCTTTTTTTTTTTTAAGAAGAATTTATGTGATACGGTGAAAACAAATCTCTCTATCCACCCAGGGCAACTGTCTCTTCATTTGTTTTTACAGTCTCTACGTTTCTCCTCATATCAATTTTTTTTTTGTCAGTTTCTACAGCACAAACCAGAGTGTAGCGTATATGAATTTTACATTTCCTTATCTTCATTCTGTATTTGCTTATATGTAAAGAGTTTTCTCCCTCTGTAACAGTTTATGCTCTGAATGCTAAAATTCGAGACCCATAAAAGATTAGGATTTTTTAAGCTCTGTCTGAGATCTGAAATCTGGTACTAAGTCACCCAGTTGTAAAACAAAACATAACAATTCAACACAAAATATTTACTTCTGGCACAACATATGAAAGACAATATCTTACATAATGTCACAATGAAGAACGAAAGAAAAGAAAATATACAGTTACTGCACTGAAAAATTAAAAAAAAAAAAAGGATTTAAAATATTTTGTAAGAAGCACCATAGAAAAACATTATCCCCTACATACATTTACAACATGGCAGTTTAGTAACAATTAAATATATCACAAAATGAAATATTCAAACAATGCTACATCCTGAAAAATGGTAATTCAGAAACCACTGATTAGACAATACACATGAAGCTAGCATATGATTGTTTTTAAAAATGAGACTTGGATACAAGGAGCACTATTAAAATCTGACATCCTGTACAACTGGAACTGCTGGGGTTTTTTTTTCATTTACAGGAACTGTGTTTTTTTTAAAAAATGGATTAAAAATTACTGCAAAAGAAAACAACAACAACAACAAAACTGATGTTGTGACCTACAGACTCAGAATTTATAAAAAAATCTACCAGAAACAATCCTAAACAAAAATGTCAAACAGTGATGCAGTTTGTACTCAGGACCAAACTATCAAATACAAATGAAGTTTTGGTTCTGAGATCAATAATGAAAGTAAAAAAATATATGGTAATTCTCATGCTTATGACTTGTCAATGTACATGCCATATTTTACCACCTATGATTCATCTGCAAAAGTTTGTAAACCAGTACTGAATATTTCCAAACTATCCTGTATAAGTGGAAGTTATTTCTAAGATCTTGAAAAAAGAAAAGGCATGAGGGAAAACATATTTCTGCCCTATCATAAAGAAAACAGCACAGCATATTCATATACAAAATATAAATGATATGACTAGCCCTCATGCAAAACAATGTACCAGATGAAATCAATGACTGTCTAATAATTTTTCCCATTAGCCATAACTTTATGAATCTCACATCTATCCAGGGCAGGGACTTATGAATATGATTTTTAAATTTTTAAACTTTTTTCAAACTTGATAAAAAAAAATGATCAAATTAAAAGTGAAAAAAATGTGAATAGAGATTTATTATGGAAAAATGTCTATTAATACACCTTTACAATAAGACAATTGTAACACATGTCATTTTAAACCAATATCACATGCAAATCTAAGACAAATACTGTAGACTTATGCAATATTAAGTAATGGGAGACTACTGCATGTTTTAATTTCACTCATTAGCAGTTAGGACTGGAGGTTTTAAAATTTATTTGACTTTGGCACATCACTTTATTTTCATCCCAGCTAGTGTAATTTAGAACAATTATGTGGTCTCCTGCTTTAATTTTTTCTGCATTTATTGGCCATGTAGTCATACAAGGTAGGAACTGACCACACTGCTCGATCAATAAAGGAGCTGTCAAAGTATAAGTGCTTAATGTCTTGAGACTTAAGTGTGCTTTGTATGTATTTTTTATGTCTAAATGTCACACCTGTGTTAACCAATTCACAAACATCTTATGTATGTCAGATTCTGTTCTTTGCGTGAATTTACTACATCTATACCATTTAATGAGTTGTTAATAAAATATCTATCCCTGTAAGTTTTTCTTCATGCCATTCATTTTTTATGGCACAATCCCAATCAATGGCTTGTCAAGCTGCTGCACCTACCACCTCTATCATAAATTTTGACTGATAATCTTACCAGTGGCTCTACATCCTGAAATTCACTGTTGCACCACATACAAGTACATCACTGTCAGTACATCCTAGTGTAACCTAACTATAAACTGCAGCGCTTCCTCAGAGTTGCTTAAAGTGGACGGAGGTGTATTGTTTAGTTTTACAAAAAAAAGATAGAAACAGTGAGTAAAGTGGGCAGAAACAAGAATTGTAGAAAGCAAGATCAGCGCATACAAATGAACATACAACAATCATATATTTAAGCAAAAGCCATTTTCAAGGATGACATACAAAAATGACACAGCAGATAAAAACACGAAGAACAGATGAAAAACAGACTTTTTTTTTGTCTCTTCTAGTAAGAAAGACTAGTACAAAGTGCGTTTTGGTCTCTTCTAGTAAGAAAGACTAGTACAAAGTGTGTTTTGGTCTCCTCCTAGTAAATGCCCCTCTTTCTTACAAGGAGGAGACCAAAAAAAGCTAAGTCTGTATTTTTCATTTATTATATGTGTTTTTATCTGCGTGATGCCTCTGTATTTGATTCCTGAAAAGGCTATTGCCAAAATATTGAACTGTTATTCATTTGTATGTGCTCATCTTACTTTCTGCCTTTCTTGTTTCTTCCCACTTTCCTCACTCTGTTTTTTTTTTGTAAAACTGAACCATACACCTCTGTCTACTTTCATTACCAGAACCAGTTTTACTGCAGTAGTCATTTCTCTTATCCCTCAAATTTTACCCATCGTCTGACATATTACAAATTACTAGTTACTAAGTTAACAGTGCAAAAAAAAAAAAAAACCCCAATCAAAAAATCAGTCTAGCAGGTCATGAAAACTTCTGCAATATTTAACAATCTAGTAAAGCTGACTCTTGTCTTCATGCAAATGTAACATAATATTAATTAAAACAATAATGTTGGAATCTGGTAGATGTATTCAGTATTTTTTAAAACAGAATGGATTTCACATGGAAAGAACATGGATTTCACATGGAAAGAACATGGATTTCACGTGGAAAGAACATGGATTTCACGTGGAAAGAAAATGGATTTCACGTGGAAAGAACATGGATTTCACGTGGAAAGAACATGGATTTCACGTGGAAAGATCATAGATTTCACGTGGAAAGAACATGGATTTCACGTGGAAAGAAAATGGATTTCACATGGAAAGAACATGGATTTCACGTGGAAAGAACATGAAAACCTCTGTCGATTAAACAGATTTTGTGGAAGGAAGAGAATCCTGGACTTATTATCGGCTAAATAAACATCATCTGAACAGTGCTGACAATGTCATTCAGCTTTCTTCTACCAATCCCATCTTTTGACTGTTACTTTCATCTGCCCTCCCCCTTTAAGGGTGTTTTTATTCTTTCCATTTCTCCAGATATTCTGTGTAACACCAGGTGGTCAACATCTTCCACTTATATAAATACATGTTTCTAAAAAAGTTTTAAAATACAGTACAGAAATTCACAATTTTAAAATCAAGTTTACTTATAATGGCAACCATAACTTTGCCCACAAAAGAAGAAAAAAAAAATTAAAACCCAAAATAACCTTTAGACAGGGCTGCATACATAAAAAAGGAGAAAAATGCAAAATGAAAAATAGAATCGAGAAAGTATTCTGTGACCTCTATATCTGCATACTTCTTTACTGTGCACGCCATGTTGTAGACCAGTAGTGAATGCTTGAATTTCTAGGGCGAACCAGGGTGATCTATGCAGACACCGCCATGGACAAATCTCATTTGTCAGACAGAGGTAACACAAAAATCTGTTTACAGGCACACCAAACTGACACATATTTGCTCTCTCCTCCTGACATGGTCGATTCCCAAATCAGGAAGTATATCAAGACTCACTTTCTAGGTAAAGGGGTTTTTTTTCTTTCCAACTCTATTAAATTTAAAAAGTACTAAAAAAAAAAAAAAGCTGCATGAACTCACTTAAAATTCTACATAGAGCTTTGGGAGGAGAGGGATTTTTGGACATGTCCAAAAATCTCATATATAATCACATATATAATCATGCAAAAAAAAAACAAACCCAAAAAACTGGAAATAAATTTTCCAAAGAATTGAATACCCAGTTAAACATTGGCTTTGCAGGTTAATGGATTTCATTTTTGTTTATTTAACAACTTTACCCATTCACTTGTGTATATTCTAAAGCATAAATTACACAATAATATATTTTTAACAACCAGTAGTTTTAAAACATACATCACTACTTTGCTTGTTTCATATTATTTGCCTCCACAATTAATTGCATATTTCATATAGATGCGACGTGGAAAAAAAAACTTTCACCAGAAATTAAAAAAAAAAAAGGTAATGGTAAAAGGTCAAATTCCCATTTCCATATCAATAAGGAATAGTGGGGATACGGTGTTAGGCCCTCATTTCCAAGACCTTCAGCACATGGAAGTGTGATGTGGTCAGTATCACGCCTGGCTGCATTTACCTTTCCAGATTTCTCTGGTACCAATTTTTAGAGGCTGGGTCGATCCCGGGACCTTTTTGGTGCGTACCAGAAAAAAATCCCATTGCTGGGACTTCAACCCGGCATCACCGGACTAGTAAGCCAAATGCCTAACCACCTGGCTAATTAGGCCGCTCTACCCAATATAACGGTATCAAAAGCTTTACCCAATATCACTAAAACTAACAAGAATAATTCCACAACACCAAGATTTTCTAATATACATCAGAATGCACTTTATCACTTTTGAATGCAGTTTTAACATATGCAAGGTCATATTTTATGTTATACTTTGAAACATAATAAGTACACGGAAGTACATGGAAATACTGTTTTTCACTCCATTTTACAACTATACCCCCTAAACATATCAAGACCAGCGGTTTTTGTGTGGCACGGACGCAAACAAACAGCACAGACATGAACTGGCTGCATGTTAGACATCCTTAGATTTTTCTTACAAAAAAAAAAAAAAAAACTTACACACCCCACAATTGTTTTGAGTAGAATTTTTTTGGACTGGTAATCCTTGTTCTGATTTGAAATTCCTTAAACATTTTCACTAATTAAGTACAAATCAAACAAAATAATTTGCAGTTTACCAAAAGTTTCCACAAGAAACACTTGCAGATGGTAAAATATATATAAAACTGTATAATACTTAAACAATCAAAGTTCTCCAGCACCTTCTAAAAAAAGGATATGTTTAAAGCACAATATGCTATAAACAGTCTAGCTTTCTCACAACCACCTCTTAATCTTCAGATATCCTTTCATATGCAGTATCTAACAGTTCTATTTGTGTGTGTGTGTGTAGGGGGGCACAGCAAAGATGATGCCTGATTTGGGAGTCAGTAATCCATGTGTATATCATAAAGGCATATCAGGGTTGGAGAACCATAGTTGATCAAGACCCTGTCCTACCTCTCCATTGTTACCCCCGGTAACAGGTGCTAGCCTGGCAAATGTGGATGGGACTGCCATGGTCCCCAGAACGGTTGAGCCTGTTAATGATGCACTGCTACCTCTTGCTTTCTAGCTCCTCTCAGAGACTGAAAAAAAAAAAAAACGGCCCTCACACTCCGCCATGCCAACACAATGCTGTGCCCCAACATCTTCACCACACTGGCTGAACAGAACACAGGCTCACAGTTTTTTTTACAGAAGAAGAAGATAAGAATGAGCACAATCACCTGCAGTAAACCCAGAAATATTTAATGCAAAGGATAAAATAAATACATTTAAACACATTGGGGGGGGGGGGTAAATACTGACTGAAAACTAAATGCATTTGTCACGAAAATAAATTATGGGAATATTCGTAAATAAAGAAGCATATAACAGTCATTCACAATGACAAAATACAAAAGTAGGGTGGAATGAAAAATCTGCGCACAATTTTTGCAAAAAAAAAAAAAAAAATCATCACACAATTTTTTTTAATACAAATTGTTTACCAAGGGTTGTTCATAAGAAAACTCGTACAGCATGCAATGGAAAAAATAGGCACACAGAAGACAAAAAAAATATACATTCTATCTGAACCTGACAAATGATTCACATATTAAGAAACCAACAGGGAAAAAAAAAAAAAAAAACGAAAAAACCATTCATTCTTTCACATAGGTCTAACCCTACCAAACTCAGCCTCCAAGTTTGCTAACGTATTGGAATGTGACAACTTTGGAATTTAAGAACATAGAGAAAAAAGTAATGAAAAAATTTTCTTTTTTTCCCATGAATTAAAAAAAATTACAGTAAAGTATTGAGCAATGATTATAACGGTTGAAAACATGTGGAGTGAGCGCTAGATGTAGTGGGTACCTGAGTGCTGTAGTGCCCTTGTCACAAAGATTATTATATGAACCACAAGTAAATGATTAGGGACACCATCTTATAAATACTTGCATGCTCCAAATGATGACTTCTACCAGGCATGTTTAAACGGCTCACTGAGAAGGCATAAGATCAAACCTCACCACACCCAGCTTGAAATGGATATTTATGTGCAGAAATGGATATTTATGTGCAGAAATGGATATTTATGTGCAGAAATGGATATTTATGTGCAGAAATGACTTTTTTCTGAAAAGTAATCATATATGTTTGGTCAAGCTTAATGCTGTGTTCCAAACTGAGGAAGTGTTACGTACGTGAAGCCATTAAAATCTCCGTAACAGAAATCATCACTGAAAAGATAAGAAAAATTTAACAATAGACTGAACTATTACTACGTCTTCTTAACAATTCCTTCAAACAAATTACATCTTAATTCATCCCATGCCATAGTCGCTATAGTGATAACTTCCAGTTACTGAGTTGCATGCCACAGTCGTTATAGTGACAATTCATTTGTTTCAATAAAACAACCGGTGTAATATTTAGATTATACATATTTCATCCGCGTTTCTGGTGACACTTTTCAAAATGGTGAAAGAGTCCTTAGTTACGAGCGATGCCGAGCGAGAAAAAGGAAGAGAAACATTGAAAATTTTCAATTTTTGATGATGTAGATAAGAGTATGGACATGGCCTGTGATCACCCCACTGCTCTTGAATGTAGTAGATCTAGACATATTTAGGCGACTGAAGAGAAGTAGTTAGGAGGTTATTTCAGACATTAATGTAGCGAGAATGCAACATAGTATCACAATATGAAATCGACAAGTAGATCTAGACATCTCAGATGGTAAGTAGTGTAGATCTAGACCTAGCCGATGGTGAGCTGGGCACAATCATTGTCTTTTTTAAAAACATCACATTACTTCTTTTTTCCTAAAAAACTCTGCATTTATGAAATTTTCATACATTTAGTTATACTTTGAAACATAATAAGTACACAGAAGTACATGGAAATACTGTTTTTCACTCCATTTTACAACTATACCCCCTAAACATATCAAGACCAGCGGTTTTTGTGTGGCACGGACGGAAACATCTGCGTTTTTTTTCTGGGCACAGGAAGAGTTAATCCTTCCCGTGCCATTAAATGTCACATAGGGCTCAAGTAGTTGTTTGCCAAGTTTTCTTGTTTTCAGTGAGCTTTTCAACTTCATCAAGGGATGAATCTGGCTTCTCTTAACAATGTCCTCTTTAGATTTTCATACTGGTCGACCTCTTCTTCTTTGGCCTGTTATGCTCCACTTAATAGCTTGTTTTGGTATTCTATGATTGTTTCTTCTCATCACATGGCCTGCATATGTCCATCTTCTTTTTCTGATCACCCATGAGACAAGTTGTTGTTTGCTCATCTGTCTTATCTCTGTTTTGTTCTTGAATTCATTTCACTTTATACCAAGTATTTTCCTGAGGCATTTGTTTTCAAAAGAGTCTAATTTCTTTTCTATTTCTTTAGCTGATTTCCAGCTTCGCATGCATAAATGAGGGTGGATATCACATTTGAATTGAATAATCTTAAATTGGTTTTTGTGCTCAGAATTTGTAAATTCCATGTTCTCAAGATTTTTTAAGGAAAGTGCTGCTTTTGCAATTCTAATTCTAACTTTCTTCCTGGTGTCACCATCCTGGTCTATGTAGCTGCCAAGGTATGCAAATTTACTTCATCAACAGCTGTTCCTTCTACGTATATTTTTCCTTCTTGATTAATGAGAAATTTTATAATTTTTGTTTTGTCTTTGTTAATTTCAAGACCTATTTTGCTAGCCAATGAAGACATACACCATATATAATTTTTGAAAGAATCTATCCCACAAAAATGAGTCACTTTTGAGGCTGCCTCTCACTTGGGCACAATTCAATTCAAGTGCCATGCCACATGGCGTAGGCTATCATTTCTCTCCACAATTCCCTGTCTTTAGACTTGTTATGAGATCCGCCAGTGACTTTCTTCCTAGCCACACTGACAGCCCATCCAGTAACTTCTCTCTGTGTCTTCCTCTGTCTCTTCTTCCTTCAATTTTTCCAGTTGCTACAGTGTGTTCCAATTTTCCTCTTCTCAGGAAATGTCCTATAAAATTCACTTGTCTGTCTCTGATCTTTGCTATAATTTGCTTTTTAACTCCAGCCTCTCTTAAGACTTCTTCATTGGTTTTCTTGGCTGTCCATGGTACCTTCAACATCCTTCTTATAAACCACATATCCATGGCCTCCTTCTTCTTCTTCTTCTTCGTTCACTTCTACCACCAAGATCGCCATGTGATCCTACTGAATTTACTCCTGTGGTCCTTGATTGGTCCTGTGGACCCCGAGAGGACCACAAGAGATCCCTGAGAGGACCACATGAGGTTCAGAGTATCGCGGGGCTTGGGCCTGTATTCTCAGTGGATCACAGAAGCGGGATTGTGTGACACTGTGGTTTTCGCTGCACCAGTTTAATCTAGAGTTGGACTTTCTCACCTGAAAACCTCGATGTGTTTTGGATATCCGTATATCCCCACCGGGTGAGAGGTGGTTGCCCATCTAGTCCAGCATTGGACTTTCTCATCGGAAAACCTCAGCGTTATTAGGATACAGATATATCTCTGTCGGGTGAGAGGTGGTTGCCTATCTAGACTGCACTGGTCCAGTGTCTCCGACTTCAGCATTCTGTGGTTGTGGCCGCTGCCCTTCCTAGTTGTGACCAGGACAGAGCTTTTGTCCAGGAGGACGAATCCTCGCCACTCGTGGCCTCCATTTCTCACTGTACTCTCTTATTCACAGATCATGCTTCACACCCGTAAAACAAAATTGGCTCAATGTAACATTAAAGTACTCAGAATCGTGTTTCCATTGATACGGATCTGTTGCACAAGATGTGTCTCATTGTCTGGAATGCTGACTTGGCCTGAGCACGTCTGCTTTTTATTTCGTTGTCATTTCCCATCAGTTTTTATAATCGTTCCTAAGTACTTGAATCTATCAACTTGCTTCAGATCTGTGCCATTGACGGTAATGTTACATTTTGGTAGTATTATTTTCTTGGGCACACTGCCCCCCAAAAAAAAATTGTCTGCCAAATATGAATTTGTTAATGCCACATATTCCCACCTTCTTTACAGTTAACCTGGAGCCGGTTAGAAATGGATCATACCAGAAGTTGAATTAAAGTGGGAGTCATATCATATGCCTGTCGCAGCGCATTCACTAACTGCCATTAATTATTCGGTCAAGGCTGCTCTTACTGCAACTCATAACTGCTCAATGTAGTTATAATCAGGTGATACCAGCATATGTACAATATGTAATCCACTCTGCTGCTGTCTGAGGCAGGCAGATTTGGTCCTGGCATCATCTTGCCGGAGAAAAAATCTTGCAGCATCTTTTTTTTTTTTTTTTAGCTAACTGTGGCCAAAGGTATGACTGCTGTAGGTCATCAACAAATCACTGGACGATAGGAATACCATCAATGAACAGTAGAGGAGAGTGAAAGCTGTGGCTGACTGAATCCCGCAGAGTTCTTGATGTTTATATTAATCTCTCTAAAAACATCATCTGAAATCTTTTACACTGTCTCCTACACTGCACATTCTGCCATCAATACGGCTCATGAGAAGCTTGATTCCTCCCAGTGCCAAAAGGCCAAGAATCTTCTACCAGAAGCTCAGTCACTGCTTGTTTGTCTGTGTCAAGCAGAAAGGATCTAACCCTGTCTAGTTTTCAGCGCCGAAAACCACCATCCACCAATCTCCTCTCCACCATCTCAATGCCGATGATATCTCCGCAATTCCCAACAGAGTTTCTTTCTGATACAGCAACAGGAATGGAAACAAATGCATTCAGGATCATGATGGAGGTCCTGTCTAGACACTGTCACATACGAAGCACACAGTAAAGATCTAATCAATACTAGGTGTGAGCTCACGAAGATGCAAGAAATGACTAACAATGTAATGATGCACTATAATTCCGAGCCACCTACCTAACTGTGTCTCAACCTCTAAAAATACACCAACTGCCTGATTAACATTCTTTTATGTTCAAGATGATTTCTTTATTGAATGTATTTGAAAAAAAAAAAGGCCTACTATTTAGAAATCAGGAGTTGTGAAAATCATTATTTGCATATGATCATTAACTATATCTTTTCATGAGCTGTACTCAAGCAGGCACTTGCAAATTTGTGCTGCTCAGTATTTTTTTGCATGGACTATGAATCACAATCTGAACAACTATTGCTATCTAAATGATGCTGTACCAGTGAACATTTTCACTGTTTCAAATCAGTTCGTGTGTGTGTGCTTTGTTTTCTGCAAGGATATAAAACAGGAAACAAATATATTTTAAAAATAGCTTTTTAAACAAATATGCAACAAAGGCAGAATATTTTAACATCAAGAAATATACTAAAGCAGATTCAAATTATCTGTAGGGAAATTATTGCTGTACATGAAGAATATAAAATATCTGAAAACTGAGCAATGACCAACATTCAAGGAAAATCCATTTGAGATATGTGTGTGGGGGAGAAGAAAAAGAACATAAATCAAACTTTCTATCTATTTTTCAACTATTTAAAATGATATTCTTTAACTGTAGCCAAAAAAGATGTCTTCAGATTAAAACACTTTTCTTCCACAATGGGAGCAGATGTATACTCTGGTTACTTGGGCTACTGAACAATATCCATGGAAAGTACGCTCTTCACTTCCATGATGTGTTCCCTGTGTACAAGCTGTGTTATTACAGTGTCCAGTGCATGAGACGAGGTTCAGTGTGGTCTCTGTGATAATGGAACATACTGAGAAGCCTAGTATTGTAGATGAAACTATCTTCTCGTATATGTCCCGAGCAACAAGGAAAACCATGATACATTTGATCACCTGCATCCTTTTCTTCAGTGTTCTCAATATTAATTGTGTTTAGTACATGCGCATCATAACTGTAGAATGTCTGGAACAGGAAGAAAGTTGTGTGATAAAGGGCAGAATGTCAGACGGGCCTGCGTGCCCAATTCTCAACCCTTTGGAAATAAAGATCAATCAATCAATCCTTCCGGTTTAGCAACTGCAGTAGTCTGCGATTTGACAGTTTCATACTCTCACAAACGACACTTCAACTGTTATGAAATTCGGTGAGGTGCTGGATTTCTGTGATGCTGGTTTTAGGTGCTTGTGTCCTGTGGCGGCTCTTCGAAGTTTGACAGAGAGTGGTGTGAACAGGAACACACGAATGTGATAAATGAGCAAGAGCGTCGTCACTGCTTTCAAGACAGAGGTCGGTTCTGTGTTCCAAGCTACTGAGCTTTGTGCTATGGCACCACTGTGAGCTGTGAACCTTGCATAGATGCCAATGATGATTATTTGTTATGTCTACATGGCTAGTGGTGAACTATGATTGTCTTTATATGTTCTGGTTTGGCTTGGCACCTTGAGTTCATGCCTAGAGCAACGCTGACTAGTTTTGCATTTAGACTATCACAGTTCCAAAAATGGCACCTCCAGTAGGTGGCTCATCATTAAGAACTGATGTGAAGGACCACTGATGAACATTCTGTGCAATACTCACTGGCACAGGCAGTTGAGTGATTATGGGAGAATCTCGTTCGCAATGATACTAAGAACACAGTAACGAATTCATCCCTCATCACTATCATGTAAAAAAATATACTTTAAATATCCTACAAATTTTTTTAATGAAAATTCCTTAGAATTTGGCCTGTATGTTTTATTTATTACTCTTTGAAAATAAATTCTCTTCATTTTCTAAATAGGAGCAAAGCATTTAAAAAATGAAGAGGAACAAGATGTTGTCCCTTCTGCTCAACATTTCCTGAAATAAGCACAAAAAAACCCCCAAAAACTTAGAATTATTTGAACAAAATTAAGATGACCTTTCACTGGTTTCTTTCTCTCCTCTTCCCCCCCCCCCCCCCAATTTCAGAACAGGGAAAGTCAGCAGAATAATGCACAGCTGAAGATAATTACCATAGCATTTACATTTTATAATAAATCTGATTAGCCCATGTGATTTTCCATGCATTAGTCTCCAGTAAAGGTCTTTTTTTTTTTTTAAACACAAAGTTGGAAAAACTAATGTGTTTGATGCAAAAAAAAAAAAAAATCCAAAAACCTCAGTGTAGCAGAAGATTTTTAATTTGTGTGTGTGTGTGTGTGTAAGTTGTGATGAATAGCAGGAATATCTCAACAGATCATTTTATTTCCCTGATTGTAAATAACACAAAAAAAGATGTCAAAAAGATGTCAAGACCTCACACCACATAACTGTTTAAAAAACGGTGTGTAGAAGCTAGCTCAGATGATGAAAGATCTCCCACCCTCAGGCTAATGTATAAAAATGTAAACAAGCAACATCATGTAAAGCACATTATCATAATAGTGAGTGCAAGAACCTAAGAACTGACACTGCTTGTCGTAAGTGGTGATCCCATGAGTCTTTTATAGTGTATCCCAGGTAGAACCAATCATCTGTTGAGTGTGTTGTGTATATTTGTATTTCAACTCGAGGATGAAGTGGGAAAGTGGGCTGGTACATAATGTAGATGACCTGCTGGTCAGTACTCATCATATTCTCTGTCAAAAGCTTCCTCACTGCTCGCATGTAGTCTTCAGTGTACACAAACATGACGTCTGCTCGGCCCAGAAACATGGCCCCACCAACCCAAGACCTATCTTCTGTGATAATCTGATATGGTGTTAATGTTGGATCAAACCTGTGCTGCTCACTATAGGCAATCTTATTTTCATCAAAGTCACGGGGCACTCTGATGGGAAATATATGAGTTTCGTCAACCACTGCTCTATACAAGCCAATGTCCAGCCAGCTTATATACTTTGTATGAAACATTTCTTCTCTTATCACTTTGTTCACCAGCTCAAACTTGGCATGCATCACACACGAATAGTTTTCATTTATTGTATTAGGGTCAAGTGTTGGGTAGCCAGGCTGTAAAAAGATCTCTTTAATCTGAGGGGCCAGAGAAAAGGCCCACAGACTAGTCCTGTTTAGACACACAACTTTAGTGCGCTCTGGCTCAAAGTGAGCACGCAATTTCACAAAATAATCAAAAATCTCTTGAGAATCTGTGAAAACAACCAGCGGATTGTTGATTCTGCCAAAAACAGACATCCACTTCTTATACAGCTCCGGGGTATATCCACCCAGCCCAAACCTCTTTCCTTTGTTAAGGTTACCTAGATTGTAGTATGCTGTGACGATGGTCACCTCTGAAGACAGCTCTTGTGCCAGTGACATCATTCTGTCACGAATCTTCCTCAGACCAGGCTCAGAGGAGTACAGATGGTCAATTTTCTAAGGGATAAAAAACAGAACACAAATAATTATACAACAGCACAGGAAACACTGGCATTTCCAAGCACATTAGAACCTGAAACAAGAAAAACAAGGCTGCATACAAATGTACAATATAGGAAAATCTTGGATCAAAGGCACCTAAAATTACACACACAAAGAAAACAAATATGAAGTAAAATAACAGAACTATGCATTGCAGAAATGTTGTGCATCAAAAGAAGATATGGATGTATAGTGCACAGTGAAGTTTTATAGAAGAACCACAAAAACCTATCTGTAATTCTGAGACAGCGGTAAATAAAAAAAAAAAACAAGCTTGTCACTGAAATACTGGCTATTTCTGTTTCTCTCTTTTCTGCATTTTTCTATTATTCTTTTCCTTGACCCCTCCAACTTTTATAAAATAGCATTATGTACAATTACTGGTAAATTACTGATAAAAAAATGAGAAAAAGCAAAACTTTTAGATGTCATCGATAACTGTAACCAGTTTATATTATCAAAAACCTTACAAAAAGCAACCACTGAAATCGGCTGGAGATTAATCGGGCCAGCAGGATATCGATGCTCAATTTGTTTGGAGAAAAATCAGGTAGTTCTGACTCTGGTACTGCATATCAGCACTCTGTTAAATCTTGTATCAAATAAGGTAAGAAAAATTTCATGTCAACATTCCCATTTATGTTTATAAAGTGCGTTTAAATTTACATTAAAAAAAGCATAAGGTGTTGAATGTTATATTGAGAAAATTGGCATTTCTTCTAATGCTCTTGTCATTTTTGTTAGTGACCATGATTTATTTCTATACAGTAGTACCGATGTAGCATTTCAAGGCTCGATGTAGCATTTCATGACTCTTTTCCTAGTATCTACTAACACAGATGGACTACACAAAAAAATATATCATTTTCTTCTTCGTCTTCTTCGTACACATTGTCTGTTGTCTATATCTGCAGTCCTGTCTCTTGGATAAATTTCACTCTTTTTTGTAATTCATGTATGGAACCATAAAGCTTATCTTATTTAGTGGTTTCACTGGGCCAGTAATTATTTTTCAGTGCCTCGTAGTTGGTGCAGTTCTGGAGGATATGTTCCACAATTTGGGGCATTTGGGTACAAAGATTAGTAGTACCAACCTTTGTATACATATGACTTCAAAGTTGGCTGTGTCCTGTTTGGAGACGGAAAATGGTGACTTGTTCCTTTCTGTTTAGCATGTGGTAGTGTTTGTGGCTTCCTGTAAATTTTTATCATGCTTTTCTTCTGATTACAGGTGATTAGTATGTCTGGTTGCTCCATTTCAGTGCCCTCTTTTGCCAGACGGTCAGCTCTCTCATTGCCTGGTATCCCACATGGGGAGGGAATCCACTGCAAGGTGACTCCATGTTGTAAGCCAATTTTTGACAAGGCATCTTTAAGATCTGGTAGTTTGTTGCACTGAAGAGCTTCCAGTACTATCTTGCATCTGTGAGAATTACTATGGGGCATGTATCAATTCTGGAGTCTGATAGTTTTTCAGCTGCAGCAATAATTTCCCTAACTTCTGCATCATAGTTGTTGCAGTATTTTCCAGTGGGTATGGAAATCTTGTCAGTGGTGTTGTTTGGATATTCAATATGTGCTCCTGTCCCTCCATTCTTTATGGCATTGTGTGCAGATCCATCTGTATTCACACATATCCAGGTGTCACATGGATATTTGTCTTCTACCACTCTAAGTGTGACTGTTGATCTTACAAGACTACTTTGCATCTTACCACATTGCACACCTTTCACTTCAGTTTGAATAGTTATTTGTGTACAATCTGCTTCTTTCCAAGGTGTATGCTCTGGTACACATGATAATGGAGTGACTACAGTTGGAAGGTCTGGTATCAGCTTATGCATAAGCTTGGCCTGATGAATGAAGCTGCTTCTTTTACGCTGTCTTAGTACCAAGTTATTGAATCTCTTCCTCAGGGGATGGCTTACAGAGCTGAGGAATTTCTCTCCTAAGGTCATGACCTTTGTGTCTCTACGTTCTTTTAGCACTTGAACACCAACTATTTTCTGCATCTCTACTACTGCTGTGGACCTCATGGCACCTGTGATAATCCGTAGTTGACTGATTTTGTACTTTGTCTAGATTATGCAGCATAGTGTTTGATGCTGCGCACCAAGATGTTGAGCCATATGCTAAATGTGGTAGAATACATTGCTGATATACATTCTTGAGGATTCTTTCACTAGCTCCCCATGTGGTTCCACTCAATTTTCTTAATACGGCTAGTTTTCTTATGGCTTTTGCTTCTGCACTGACAAAGTGTTGCTTCCAGGTCAGTTTTGGGTCGAGTCACTCCTAAGTAAGTGGGTTGGTTGTCCATCCTGAAGGATATTTCATTTACAAAGATCTTATCTGCTTTCTGTTTAGATGAGAGAGTGAACAGAGTGGTACTTGATTTCTCTGTGTTGATACTTACACACCATTTGTTTGTCCATGATGTCAAGATGTCTGCTGCTCTTTGGAGTCTCTGTGTAGCAACTGTCACATATTCCTTTGTACACCACATGACCAGATCATCTGCATACAGTGGTGCTTTGATTCTATAGGGAAGTTCCTTGACCAGGTCATTAATGAATATCAGCAATAGTGTAGGTGAAAGGACTCCTCCTTGTGGTACACCATGTCGCAGCAGTACTTTCTGCCTTTTGTAACACAATAATTGGTGTATAAGTATACAACTATACACTAAGCACTGCAGTAAAGCTGTGATACCAGAATGTATAAAATTGGAAAAAAAGTAGGAGCAGCTTTATTACTTCACGATTACAAAGTTGTGACATTTCGGCATGAGCCTTAATCATACAAAAACATACAGGATGAAGAAATAGAGAGAGGAGATAAAGTATAGATTCACATGAATACTGTTTAAAAAAAAAAAAAAAATTTTTTTTAAAGGAGTACTTAGCTGTAAATTGCAAGGTGTGGGTTGCCCGGCGGTGTGTGTCAGGAATGGATCTGGTAGGACATGGAAATTGTTTAAATAGAGACCTGTGACATGTGGTCGGTGGGTTGTAACTGGGGGTGGTGGACAGGGGACCGGGGAGGGGAGAGAGAGTGACGCACTACTGGCCTAGCTAGGAGAAATTGAAACAGGTGATTGGGGAAGAGGGGTTGCAGAGAAAATAATGGGGTTGCAGAGTGATGCTGTGAGGAAGTTTGAAAAGTAAGAAGGGGTGGATTTAGTGGAGAGGTACTATAATGATTGAAGAAGATGATGTTACGTGTAACTAAACAGCGAGTTTAACCCATGTGGTTCCAGCGTCCCATAATTTTGAATGCAGCGGTTCTCAAGTGCCAGGCGGCTTGTGTCATCTGCGTGACATTGTTTAATGGCTGTTACCAGAAAATCAGATTTGCCTCTGTGGTTGGGGCCATTGAAATGATTTGGGACTGGTTTCGAAGCATGCTGGGCGATGTCGTACAGATGTTTTTGCATGCGGTCCCCTAATCTGAGGCCAGTCTCACCGATATATGTTATCCTGCATCTTTTGCAAACGATGACATATATCACACTTCGGGACTCGCATGTGAATCCCTCATGAAGAGTGAGGATAGTTTTGGGAAAGGTGATTGTTTTCGTTTCCCAAACTACAGGGCAGGTAACGCAGCGGGGGCGGTTACATTTTCTGGTGCCAACATATGTAAGGCTCTGGTTCAAGTGGCTGTGGACGAGGATGTCCTTAAGGTTTGGCTCACATTTGTATGCCAATAGGGGTGGATCAGAGAAAATGTCACGAGTGTCGGAGTCGAGTTGGATTATTGGCAGATGAAAATAAAGAATTTTCTTAACCATCTGACCGTGCGGGTGGAAAGGCAGTACTAATTTAACTCTGTCAGATGGAGTAACAGGCTTTTTCCTGAATACTTCTTTGCGGCTCACTAGTTGGATATGGTTGAAGGCTTTACGAAGGACCTTTTCTGGGTAGTGGCGATGACGGAAAAATTCTAATAACTTGTTGGACTGATCTATAAAGTCCAAATTATCCTGACATATGCGGCGAAGATGGAGGAGTTGAGAATATGGGATGGAGTTCTTACAGGCCTCAGGATGGGAAGAGGTGTAAAGCAAATAGGTGTGGCTATCGGTGGGCTTGTAACCGCCCCCGCTGCGTTACCTGCCCTGTAGTTTGGGAAACGAAAACAATCACCTTTCCCAAAACTATCCTCACTCTTCATGAGGGATTCACATGCGAGTCCCGAAGTGTGATATATGTCATCGTTTGCAAAAGATGCAGGATAACATATATCGGTGAGACTGGCCTCAGATTAGGGGACCGCATGCAAAAACATCTGTACGACATCGCCCAGCATGCTTCGAAACCAGTCCCAAATCATTTCAATGGCCCCAACCACAGAGGCAAATCTGATTTTCTGGTAACAGCCATTAAACAATGTCACGCAGATGACACAAGCCGCCTGGCACTTGAGAACCGCTGCATTCAAAATTATGGGACGCTGGAACCACATGGGTTAAACTCGCTGTTTAGTTACACGTAACATCATCTTCTTCAATCATTATAGTACCTCTCCACTAAATCCACCCCTTCTTACTTTTCAAACTTCCTCACAGCATCACTCTGCAACCCCACTATTTTCTCTGCAACCCCTCTTCCCCAGTCACCTGTTTCAATTTCTCCTAGCTAGGCCAGTAGTGCGTCACTCTCTCTCCCCTCCCCGGTCCCCTATCCTCCACCCCCAGTTACAACCCACCGACCACATGTCATAGGTCTCTATTTAAACAATTTCCACGTCCTACCAGATCCATTCCTGACACACACCGCCGGACAACCCACACCTTGCAATTTACAGCTAAGTACTCCTTTAAAAAAAAAATTTTTTTTTTTTTTAAACAGTATTCATGTGAATCTATACTTTATCTCCTCTCTCTATTTCTTCATCCTGTATGTTTTTGTATGATTAAGGCTCACGCCGAAACGTCACAACTTTGTAATCGTGAAGTAATAAAGCTGCTCCTACTTTTTTCCGATTTTATACTTTCTGGCTTTTGTGTCCATCCATTACTACTCCAGCTAATCTACTGTGTAAATAGGACTTTATCCAGTTGTATGGTCTTCCATTCACATTGCAGTTTCTTAGTTTCCACAGCAGGCCTTTTTTCCATACTTTATCAAAGGCTTTCTTCTGGTCTATCCACGCTGCTAATACAAGGTTTTTTCTTGGAATGTGTCCTCAATCTCTTGAGAGAGATTAGGTCACTTGATTTTTTGTACTGTAGTACTACTCAGAATCCTGACTGTTGTGGAACAAGAAGGTTTTCACTTTCTAGGTACCATTTTAGCCTCAGGTCAATGATGCGTTCCATCGTTTTGCATAGACAGCTAGTGAGACTGATTGGCCTGTAGCTGGAGGCTGTATCGCTGTTTTCCCTGACTTTAGCAGTGGTACCATGCTTGCTTCCTTCCAGATTTGAGGTAATTTACCTGTGCTCCAAAACACTGAAAATATCCAACAGCTTTCTCACTGCTACCATTCCCAGGTTCTTGATCACTTCATTGGACACTCCATCTGGTCCTGGTGATTTCCTTGGTTTCAGTTTACCGACTGCTAGGTCTAATTTGCTGCGTATGACTGGTGCATTCATGACCTTCATTTTTCTGCCTTGTTCCTCTTCTTTTTGTGGGTCAATGCACACTGTATGCTCTTTCTCTGGATGGATATCAATGTTGTAGTCTTGTGCAAACATGAGAGCAAAGTGATCTGTTACTTGCTTACCTGTAAGAGTTTTCCCACCCTCTGTAATCTTTGTACTTCTTCCAGCGCTCTCATCGTTTAACTGTTTGATTAGTTTCCAGTTTTCTTCCATCCTTTTCAAAGTTTAGAGACTCTGTTTTCTCTCTCCAACTTTCCCATCTGACTTGCAGCTTGGCTCTCTGAAATTTGGCCTTAGTGTGTTGGTAATTGTGGTATTCTTGGCATGATCTCTTTTCTGCTTGCTTTCGAGCTGTTTCCACATCACCAAGGAAGTTTCCTAGCTCACTAGACCAGGATGGTTTATAGTCCCTACGAGCTTATCTGGGAATGGTTTCACAGGCAGCCTGAAGGATACAACCATTGAATTCCTTCACTATGCTGTTAATATCCTTACCTTCTATGGACAGCTGTCCCACCAGGATACCTGTACGACATCTGTACATTGTCCAGTTTGCTTTTTTATAGTTCCATCTGGGGAGAGGGCTACTGGTGTTAAGGAGTTCACTTTCTATTGTCAGGAAGACTGGTCAATGGTCGCTACCTCCAAGTTTTTTTCCAACTTTGCGTGTAACGTTCCATTTCAGGTCTGGGGAGTGGAATGCCAGATCTGGTGTTGAGGTTGTATGCCAAGCCCTTGAGTAAAACGCTGTGGGATCCACTGGCTGGTTGATCAGGATAAGTCCATTATCATCCTACCAGCTCTCAACTTCCTCTCCTGTCTTGTCTATGTGGTCATAGCCCCAGCCCTGGTAATGACTGTTAAAATCTCCACAGACCATCAGTCTCTCTTTGTGTGGGATTGTTTCCAGAGCAAGTAGGCGGTCATTAGGATAGTAATAGTTAAGGAGGTGGAAGTCTGTATTACTAGCTTTAGATGGATCATCTGGCATTCAGCTCCTTCCATGTACACTCCCATCTGACATGCGCCGAAGTTATTCTTAACAAGTATGAGTACTCCTTTTCTTCTGGTAGCCTCTGATTTTAAAGGCTGCATCTTTGGTCCTGTCTGATGTATTTCATGCTGTCATAAAAACAGTGACTACAAGCACTACTTAGTTCAAATATAACTGACCTACATGCAGAGAAGAGAGAGACCAGAGAGGCTAAAATAGCAGGCATCAAATCCTTTGATGAGGCTGAGAAGCTTGCTGAGAATAGAGACTCAAAGTGGACACACCACGAGCTTATGTGGCATATGATGGTATGGAAATGATATAAGACATGCGGGGAAAAGTTGCTGTATTACTAAAGCAAACTGATATCAGTTATTTAAAATAGTATAAATGTGAAAACTTATATATGGCATTAGATAACATTTTATCATCTGCTGCTTTTTTTTTTTTTTTATTCACTTGCTGTGAACTCAGGGTAAGTCTCTTATTTAATGCCTTTATATGGTATCTTATTTTCCTTTCAGTCACAGACAGCTACATACCTCATCCTGTAGGCAGATATTTTGTATTTTTTGAAGGATGTTTCACCCCAGCATCAATGTGTCAGACACCGATTTTTTTTTTTACAGCTAAGCTGACTGTGTGCACTTACAGCAAATCATGAGTCACTGTCAACTATCTAATTTTGTTAAAATAAATGGCTCTCTGGAGTGCCCACAACAGTGAAAGAATTTGTCCTTCTGCCTCATCTTTGCCCAGTTCAGGCCAAAGTTCCTCATTTCTTGTCATCAGTTTTTTGCAGTTCTTCTCTATGAATAACATATTCTATTTGTGTACAGTGTTACTGATATTGATTCCGTTGTGCGGTTTCCCTGTAGCCACAAACTTAGGTCCTTTGCAGCTGTTCAAATGAATCAAAATACAGGAAAGTGGAATGCACTGACATGCTTGAATTCCCCCAGCGGGAGACAGCCATCAACACCATGTATTTTCTGTATGTCCGTCCCCCCCCCCCCCCACCAAACACCCACAGTTCATATATCAATATTTCTCTACAGCCTCATAAGATTTAAAACTTTCTCAGCAATACATCTGCCTTCCCAAAAAGTGATTACAAGGCTGCTGCACATAATATCTAAGAAAAGAAGCTAATATATCTCAAAATCAAAATGCCAAGAAACAAAGAACTCAAACCCACAATTAAAGTAATTAGAGGCAAAGACAAAGTGGTTTAGTCAGACTAAGTGAAAAAAGATCACAATAAAACTGCTACTGTTGTGAATGTGAACAAAAATGTATGGTGCACTCTTATTGTCTAACAATAAGACAAGAAAGACCCAGGGTCGGGTGGAGTTGGAGGACAAACAAAAAAAAAACAACAACAAAAATAAGCAGTATTTTGTTAAAAGTTTTCTCACAAATTTGTACAGATCTGCTAAAATATTGTTTGCTTTTCGTTTCCTGTAATTGTTTATTGTTCTCTTTTCTTCTTCTTCACCCGATTTTTCCTACCTCTTTGTGAAACCATTTACACACTCATTCACATATCAGAATATTGTGAGGGTAACCCCCCAATTAGCCATGGCATAGACACATTTGAGTTAGAAGAGGTTATTCAAGAAAAATTATTGAGGAAAGACGCTGGCGATGGTTGGGACATGTGCTCCGAATGACTGACAACTCACTACCAAAAATAGCACTAAGATGGACACCACAGGGGAACAGAAGTAAGGGTAGACCAAAAGAGACATGGAGAACAACAACAGAAAGGATGTTGAGCAATAGAGGGCTCACCTGGGCAAGAGCAGAAAAAAAGGCGAAGGACAGGCATTTGTGGAAAACCCTTGCGGAAGCCCCATGTGCCCTGGGCACTTAAGGTTCAGAGAGAGAGAGAGATTCAAGAAAAAAAAAAAAAAACAATATGATACAGCAAAACAGGTATGAAGACAGGCAAAAATATATCTGCCACAACACACTCTAGGCATTTCATTAAATATTACTGATACATCTATCCTTCTCTCTAACATTTCAAGTGTCACACATATACTGTTTTGCAAAAGAAAGTTAACACTTCTGAAAAGTGTATATTTTGAAAACTACTCACTCAATTTCAATGTAGTGAGTTTATGTTAATCCCTGAAAGTGGCAAAAGCATGAATAGTCCTTACTTCTCATTTGTCAGGAGGAGGAAAAAACAGCATTAAAATTAGCCCCTTATGCTTTTCATAAAATATCCTGGCAGTGGTGACAAACTGCAGACAAATGCAAGCATAACTACCAACTCCACTAGTTCACAAGTTGACAGCAGGAATAATGCTCAGAAAGTAACTTAAGACAGACAAATTCTATCTCTTTATAATACAAAAAAACAAAAATGAAAAGGTTTACAGTGACAGTATAACACAAGAGACCATGTTACATGATGGCTGGCTTATAACAGCTAAACAGCCATGTTAATAATTTTTTTTTTTTTAGAAAGTCTCTTGTGCATAAGTCAAGGAGGTGCACATTTAAAGAAATAATTCTGATGTTTTCGGGTTTGAAGAATAACTAAGAAGACGAGGGTCAGGCGAAATGGGAAAAAAAAAAACCCCAAGAAATAAAGTTACTCAGTTACTTTACTGTGAACTGAACACAGATCATTTGCATAGCTCACAAGTATTTGATCACCTCACCAAAAATTGTTCTTACTGCACAAATTTGGCACGACTGTGCAGGACATGATGATTAATTGGCCGTGGATAATCGCAGGTTATGATTCACATTGCATCATTACTGGGAGAAAATCATGGAAAATAAACTGATCCAATTTTGACTATTAAAGTTCCAAAGGCATGCTTCTGAAAATGGCATAAAGTCTCTCTCGGGTTTAAAAATCTAGTTTTGTGTAACTTTTGTGTGTAGATTAAGCCATCTGCTTTTATTTATACAGCAGACAAAGTTAGCTGATCTCGTACAGAAGCTGAAGCTTATTGAGAAGCTTCTTTTGGGGTTAATTCCCAAATGCTTAAAAAAAAACTTCATTCCCCATTATATATGCTTGAATTACAATATCTTTACCATGACATAAACTGCCACGAACTCTCGATTCTTTTCTCAACACTGGGATAGATATCAGGAATAAAAAACAATGAGTCCCTGTGGAAGTAACTGCAAATTCTTGGAAAATATACAAAGATGAGTACCTAGTCAAAACTGGAAAATAAAATGGCTTTGAGGTTTAGTGAGGAAACTTTACCTTCGCTGGTCTTGAATTCCACTTATTCTCTTCAAGCTGCAACTTTGCATCTTCATGACAGAAAATAACATGTAATTGTTATAAGAACCAGTGTATAACAGACTGACAAGTAAAATATATTTGAATTAGTAACAATGAACTATTGGTCAAGTTCAAACATTTAAACTGTAAAATAGTTTTAATTATATTTTTAATTTTTTATTTTTTTAAATAACAACATAATTTTTAATAACATACAAGGTCAGACAATTAAGTAATGAGACTAATTCCATTAAAAAATAAAATAAACAACAGTTGAAGATATAACCTGTATTTTATTCAAAGTAAGCCCCTTGTGCATTGATACAGCGAGTGGCACGATCTAATAAACATTGGAATGACCTCTGCTGTTCTGTTGGTATGGCCCTTAAACTCGATGTTATGTCCCTTTGGATGTCATCAACATCATCAAAGATGCGTCCTTTCAAAGGTAACTTTAATTTTGGGAACAGAAAATAATCGCAGGGAGACAAATCTGGGGAATAGGGTGGATGGTTGAGAACACACACTTGTTTTTGGGTCAAAAATTCCTGTACAACTACCACCCAGTGAGCCCATGCATTATCATGAAGAAGGAAAAAACTGCCAGTTGTTGAATACTCGGGTTGGACTCGGAGAATTCTTTTCAACAGGCACTCATAGATGGCATTTTTGTCTTGGCCATAATAAAATCAGTCTCCTTACTTAATTGTCAGACCTTGTATTATCGTCATCTTCTTCTGTCTCTTGAGCTGGAAATGTTTGTATTTCGTTCCCATGGCACCACCACTGATTGTGTGACTCTCTCAACACCACACCTATCACATCTTTCTCCTTGATGTCTGCTCCCTATACACCTCTATCCCCTATGAGGATGGACTCTTAGTACTCCACTATTTTCTCGACCCTCACATTCATCCCACCACTAACAATGACACCATAATTAGACTTACACAGCTAATACTAAACCTAAATTCTTTTGAATTCAACTGTGAATACTTTGAGCAAATTAGTGGTGTTGCCATGGGAAAGAAAATGGATCCCAGTTATGCATGTCTACTTATGGGTTTTCTGGGAGTTAAATTAAAGGAAACCTACACTGGCAGAATTCTATAAAAGGTACATCGATGATGGCACTGGAGTCACCAGTATGCCATAGTACTGAATTCACCATTCATTCATTCATTTGCATGTCCCTTGCGGAACCTTGCCTCCCAAACAGCACTCCTGTAGGCCTCTCGGTTGTGAGCAAGATGGCCTGCCGCTGCTGCATCCATTTGC
This sequence comes from Achatina immaculata, assembly GCA_009760885.1. Taxonomy (NCBI): domain Eukaryota; kingdom Metazoa; phylum Mollusca; class Gastropoda; order Stylommatophora; family Achatinidae; genus Lissachatina; species Lissachatina immaculata. The sequence continues at coordinate 49,554,403 of CM019720.1, read as the reverse complement.
AGATTGTCAACAATGTCTTGCAGCCATCTTCGTTTTGGTCTTCCTCTTTTTCTTTTTCCCATTATGTATCCTTCCAATACGGTCTTCTCTAAATTATCATGATGTTTAATGTGTCCAAAATATTTCAGTTTTCTCTCTTTAATCCTCTTTACTAGCCAGCCTTCTTCAATATTAAGTTCCTGTAGTATAGATATATTTGTTCTCTTTTGTGTCCACGATATTTGGAGAACTCTTCTGTAGCATTTACATTCAAAGGCATTTATGTGTTTCAAAGCTATTTTGTTAAGTGTCCAGGTCTCACAGGCATATGTTGCGATGGGAAAGATGCATGCCCTTAAAAATCTTATTTTTGTGGTTCTGTCTGCTCCTCTCCACAGATTCTTTATTTGTTTTACTTTCTGTTGAGCGATATATGTCCTCCTTTTAATTTCCCTCATTGTAACTCCATTATTAGTTAATAGTGATCCAAGATATTCAAAACTATCCACTTCTTCCAGTTTTTCTTCATTGATACATATTTCAGCTGCCTTGTTTGTTTTGTCAGTTGTCATCAATTTAGTTTTCTTTGCATTAAGATAGAGGTTCTGCTCTTCGCTGTTCTTACAGACTGAAATAATTAGTTTTTCCATTCCCTTTTGTGTTGTGGACAGTAATACTGTGTCATCAGCATATCTAATCTCTGGTATTTCAAAACCTCCAATGGTTATGGCATCGTAATATTCTTTGTCTACATCTTCTCTAACATTCCTCATTATTATTTCAGTATACAAGTTAAATAAGTAGAGTGACAACATGCACCCCTGACAGACCCCTTGTTTTATGTCAAACCAAGTTGTTGTTTCACCATTTATTCTTACTGCTGCTTATTGGTCTAGATACAGCAGTGATGTTAATTGTATCAAATGTGTTGGAAATCCCATTTTTTCCATTATTTCCCAAAGTTTCTGGTGTTGTACACAATCAAATGCCTTTGAATAGTCTATAAAGGATAAATATAGATTCACATTAAACTCTCTGCATTTCTCTATTATTAATCTTATATTGAATATATGATCTCTTGATCCTCTTCCTTGCCTGAAACCCACTTGGACCATACTGACTTCTTCTATTTTCTTTCGAAGTCTACCCATTATGATTTTTAACAGAATTTTACTGGTATGACTAATCAGGGCAACAGTTCTGTAGTTTGTGCATAATTTCAGGTTACCCTTTTTTGGCAGTGGTATGAATACAGTTATTTTCCATTCTTTTGGCCAAATACCTGAATGCCGTATCTTTTTACACAGTGCATGATAGATTGTTGCACACTCCTTTCCTCCTGCTTATTCAGCTGTTAACTCATCACATCCTGGTGATTTACCATTTTTCAGATTCTTTATTGCCCATAAAACTTCTTCTATTGTCGGTTTGGGTTCTTTCTCCTCCAATAATAATTCACACTGTTGAATTCACCAATTCACTTATTAATAACATAAAATTCACTTATGAAAGTTCTGACAAGTCTGTCAACTTTTTAGACATAAAATTTCTATTGGCACAAACAGGCTTGTTATATCTGTATTTTACAAGCCCACCGACAGCCACACATGTTTACTTTACACCTCCTCCCATCCTGAAGCCTGTAAGAACTCCATCCCATACTCCCAACTCCTCCATCTTTGCCGTATATGTCAGGATAATATGGACTTTATAGATCAGTCCAACAAGTTATTAGAATTTTTCCATCATCGCCACTACCCAGAAAATGTCCTTCGTGAAGCCTTCAATCATATTCAACTAGTGAGCCACAAAGAAGCATCCAGAAAAAAGCCTGTTACTCCATCTGACAGAGTTAAGTTAGTACTGCCTTTCCACCTGCATGGTCAGATGGTTAAGAAAATTCTTTATCGTCATCTGCCGCTAATCCAGCTTGAACCCGATACTCATGACAATTTCTCTGATCCACCCCTGTTGGCATACAAACGTGAGCCAAACTTTAAGGACATCCTTGTCCACAGTCACTTAAAGCGGAGCCTTACATATGTTGGTATCAGAAAATGTAACCATCCCCGCTGCGTTACCTGCCCTGTAGTCTGGGAAATGAAAATGATCACCTTTCCCAAAACTATCCTCACTCTTCATGAGGGATTCACATGTGAGTCCCGTAATGTGATATATGTCATCGTACGCAAAAGATGCAGGATAGTATATTGGTGAGACCGGCCTCAGATTATGGAACCGCATGCAGAAACATCTGTACAATATTGCCCAGCATGCTTCGAAACCAATCTCAAATCATTTCAATGGCCCCAACCACAGAGGCAAATCCGATTTTCTGGTAACAGCCATCAAACAATGTCACGCAGATGACATAAGCCGCCTAGCACTTGAGAACCGGTACATTCAGGATTATAGGATGCTGGAACCATGAGTTAAACTCGTTATTCAGCTACACCTAACATTCTCCTCTTCAACAGTTATAATCCCTCTCCAGTAAGTTCCACTCCCTTCTCACTTGTTACACATAGTTCAGAACCTCCTCACAGCATCACATTCCATGGTTTCCCCACCCACTACCCCCAGTTACAACCCATCGACCACACATCACAGGTCTCCATTTAAACAGTCTCTATGCTCTACCATGCTCATTTCTGACAAAAAGTATCGGACAAGCCACATCTTACAAGTTGCAGATAAGTGCTCTATTCATTGTTAATTTTTTTTTTTTAATATAGCATTCATGTGAATCCATATTTTATCTCAGATAAAAGGGATGACGACTGCAGTTAAAAACATACTGTTTCACCATCTCCATCTCCTCCAGACCGAGCCTGATACATGTGAACTTTTTGGGGAATCCCCATTGGTGGCCTACAGACGGGACAAGAACCTCATGGACCTTTTAGTTTGTAGTTGCCTTAAGACAGATGACACTTTTTATGGTACCAGACGTTGCGGATGCCGTAGATGCAACACTTGTCCGTTTGTTGCCAAGGCTAGCCAGATCTCCTTCCCTAAATCCACATTATCAGTTCAGGACGGTTTCACCTGCACTTCACGCAATGTTATTTAAGCTATTATGTGCAAACGTTGTGGTATGAAGTACACAGGGGAGATTGGTTTACGGTTAGAGATCTTCTTCTTCTCTTCTTCTCCGTTCGCATTGTCTGTCTATACCTGCAGTCCTGTCTCTTGGATAAATTTCACTGTTTTTTGTAATTCATGTATGGAACCGTAGAGCTTATCTTCTTTAGTGGTTTCACTGGGCCAGTAATTATTTCTCAGTGTTTCATAGTTGGTGCAGTTCTGGAGGATATGTTCTACAGTTTGGGGCACCTGGGCACATGTACATAATTAGTAGTACCAACCTTAAACTTTGTATACATATGACTTTGGAGTCGTGTGTGTCCTGTTCAGAGACGGAAGATGGTGACTTGTTCCTTTCTGTTTAGCATGTGATAGTCATCATGTGGTGGTGTTTGTGGCTTCCTGTAGGTTTTTATCATGCTTTTCTTCTGATTATAGGTGATTGGTATGTCTGGTTGCTCCATTTCAGTGCCCCCTTTGGCCAAACGGTCAGCTTTCTCATTGCCTGGTATCCCACAGTGGGAGGGAATCCATTGCAAAGTGACTCCATGTTGTAAGCCAATTTTTGACAAGGCATCCTTAAGGTCTGGTAGTTTGTTGCACTGAAGAGCTTCCAGTACTGATCTTGCATCTGTGAGAATTACTACAGGACATGTATCAATTCTGGAGTCTGATAGTTTTTCAACTGCAGCATTAATTGCCCTAACTTCTGCATCAAAGTTGTTGCAGTATTTTCCAGTGGGTATGGAAATCTTGTCAGAGGTGTTGTTTGGATATTCAATATGTGCTCCTGCCCCTCCATTCCTTATGGCATTGTGTGCAGATCCGTCTGTATACACACGTATCCAGGTGTCACAATAATATTTGTCATCTAGAACACTAAGTGTGGCTGTTGACCTTACAAGGCTGCTTTGCATCTCACCATTCTGCACACCTTTCACTTCAGTCTGAATAGTTATTTGTGTATAATTTGCTTCTTTCCATGGTGTATGCTCTGGTACAGATGATAATGGAGTGACTACAGTTGGAGGTTAGGAGATGTTTTCACCAGCATCTTAATGATATTTCTGAGAGGGCCTGGACACCTGTGGTTAAACATTTTTGCCTTAGCAACCACAGGGAAAACAGGACATTTCTGTTAGTGCGATCCGCTCTTGTTCTGCTGATGTACGATCTCAGAGGGTCCTAGAACAGCGCTTTATTTTCCAGACTGGCTGTCTCCACCCAGCTGGAATTAACAATGTCTTCAGCTTTCTGTAACTTATTTAGTTTTCCACTTCCCCTTTCTTTTTTTTTAACTCTACTTTCTTTCTCCTAGCTACCCCTCCCTACCGCCACCCTCTTTTCTTCTCTGGCAACATATTGGTGATTATAGGGTGTTGTCCTATTCACCAGTTTCACATTTTTTTCCCTGCAGGTGTTCATGTTCTTCGCTTCGCCTTTCCCCCTCCCCCCCAACCCGACACCTTCTCCTCTAGTGGCTATCATGTTTCTATTGCCCTTCCCCCCCCTCTTTCAACTACCTGTTTTCCTCCTCTCTTTCTCCGCCTCTTCTTTACGACTGGTTCTATTTATGTGGCCTGCATGGTCTCTATGCATCTTCTAGTGGACATGCATTTCTCTGTTTCCTACTTCTGGAGGAGGCCATATTAGGACAAGTTCTTCATTTAGTTATGACTTCCAAGATTCTGGTAGTACTCCACTTTGTCAGGTCTTATTAAAGAAGTTAAGCAATGTGGACTTTCCTACAGGGGCCAGATGAAGAATCATTTCATTTGATATTTTGTCTGGTCACGGTGCTTTTCTTAGCTGTAGATTACCCATAACACTCTAGAGTTCATGGATGGTAAAGTTTTCCTCAAAGAGTGAAATGTTTGCCGAGCTAGATTTCTCTTTACTTCTCAGAACATTTTCCAGTGCCTTGTAAAGTACTTTCCTGTTGGGGGATTTGTTGGTGGCAGCTAAGAATTTGTTAAAGGTACTGGCTTTGTCTGGCTCACTTGTGAGGACTAGACCAGATATTCCCATTGGCTTAGGGTTAGTTTGTTTTTTTCCTGATACGTTATCTAAGAGTTTCCAAACTATCTTTCCTTCAGTTCTGAGGTTGAGATGCTGCATGTGCTTAACCACTTCTCTTTCTTTGCTTTTTTAGTTTCAAGTCTTACCGTAGCTGTTAGTTTATTGTACTCTATTCTGTTTTCTGGAGTATGGTTTTTCTCTGTGTTCTTCCTGGCTGCTCTTCTTTTTTTTTTTTTTTAACAAAGTCTTAAAGAGATTTTGTCCAGAAGAGGCTACATTTCTTTCTGCATCTCTGGGGATTGTTTTGTGGGCTACTTTAAGTAAGGCTTGGATTATGTTGGTGTAGAGTGTGTCAATGTTTGAGTTGTCATTTATTTTTGATAGGCTTTCATCTGTTTTTGCTCTGAATTTTTTCAATCTGCTTTTCTATAATTCCAGCAAGGGGATTTTTGTGGCCTTTGGCTTCTTATGTAAGAGATTTGCAGCAGGATGGGGCAATGATCACTTCCTATGTCATCAAGCACTCTGAGAGTACAATTGTGGATATCTGCTGAGACAGTGGTGAGGTCAGGTCTATAGTATATCCAGTGGCTCTGTGGAGGAGTGCTGGTGGGGAGGATTCTTGCAATATTATCAAGTTGCTGATGCTGCATAGCTCTTCAATGTTGTTTCCCATAGGGTTTCGGTTTTTGTATCCTAGTGATGGTAGATGTGCATTAAATTCTCCTGCAATGAGTTTTCTGCATGTCTGTGTTGTATATGTTGATTTGGTTTTTAGAATTTGGGGGACAACAAACATTATACAGAGTGTACCGCAGTCCATCATGCCATACTGTTATCTCTTGGATATCATTCTCAATGCATTTTCTGTTTTTAACTTCTCCTTGCATGTCATTTCTCAAGAGTGTGGCAATACCCCTATATTTGCTACATTCACATTTGTACATGGTGTATCCAGGCACTGAGTGATCTTTTCCATATAGAAGGGTTTCTTGTATGATCACAACATGGATGTTTACTTTTTTCAACTGTCTGCTTAATTCTGAGGCCTTTGGCCTAAATCCAGAAATGCTGATTTTAACAAAGTTTACTGTGTTCTCAATAGCCGATTTTTCGCTCAGGGTAGCCGCGGGGGGGGGGGGGGGGGGGGGGGCATGACCACCTGGCACAAACCTTTTACAAAGCAACGTCCAGGCTTGTATGGTTTTCTTTTTGTTTCTGACATTTTCATATTGGGGTTTTTATCCTTAGTCTTTCTTTCATGCCCAGGAAGCATTTCCAGTGAGAAGATGAGATCAGGCCTCAAGTGCAACACCTGCTCGTCTGATAGCTTTGAGACAGTTTCACAGAGACACTTTGACTTTGGGATGAGGGATATGATGGGTGCTTCAGCAATGTCCAATCCCCACCACCTATAGTCTGCTGGCTGCTTTGTTTGCTCATTCTGATATCCACTGTTGTAAAGACCCACAGGTCTGTCAAGTTCTGGACTCATCAGTTTCCATCAGATTTTTCCTCATCCCTGCAAGTGATCTCTATGTCCCCATCCATCCACCATCCCAACCAGCCCAGCGTGGCCCCAGGCCAAGGTCACAGCTCCACCTATTGACAGGTGTGCAATGCCAAAGCCAGGAGGGCCTTCCATCCTAGGAAGGGTATTTTGTGCTTGTCATTTTTCCACAAGGCAGTGGGTTTTCTTAGCGTACAGAGCATTTTGTCTGAGTAATCTGACATTCCTATAATAGACAAGGGGGTATTAGAAGATTTCTTAGTTCTATGTTTCCTCTTTTTTTTTTTCACAGAAAGTTTAACAATAACAAATAGTGTTGATTGCTGCAGGATTCTGGGGCACAGGAGCAGGTGAGAGTTTTTTAAGCAATCAGATCTGCTGTTCCCTGTTTCACAAAGACCATGTTAAGATAAGTGTGTTCTTAGCACAGCTGCTCCCAAGGGATACACATACTCAATATTCCTTCATGGTGCAGAAGCCTGGACCTTGAATAAGTCAACAGAAAAGAAAACACAGGTCCTCAAAATGTGGATATACAGAAGAATGGGGTGTGTCAAAAGGACAGAGAAGACAACAAAGAAGTGCTAGAATAAGCTGGATTAGCGATGATGAAATTATCTCTAACAGCTCTGAAAGTAAGAAAATAAGTAGCACGTTTAATTTTTTCATAATCACAAAACATAACTATTCAGTTTTACACAGACTGTATGTAGATTTTTAACACTATAATCTAGACAACTTACAATATAAGCAATAAGAGTAATATGCAGCACCAATGAGGATCATCAATAATATAAGACGATTTATGGCCCTTTCTGAGTCCATTACACATACACAGCATCTGCTTAATGAAAGAAGAATATGCCTTTTATATATATACACATATATACACACATATATACATACATACACATATATATATACATACATATATCTCTCTCTGAACCTTAAGTGCCCAGGGCACATGGGGCTTCCGCAAGGGTTTTCGACACACACCTGTCCTTTGCCTTTTTTTTATGCTCTTGCCCAGGTGAGCCCTCTAATGCTCAACATCCTCTCTGTTGTTCTTCTCCATGTCTCCTTTGGTCTACCCTTACTTCTGTTCCCCTGTGGTGTCCATCTTAGTGTTATTTTTGGTAGTGAATTATCAGTCATTTGGAGCACATGTCCCAACCACTGCCAACGTTTTTTCTCAATAATTGCTGTCAGTGGCTTCATCTGCATTTCTGCCAACAAAATGTTATTTCTTATGGTGTTTGACCAAAATAAATGTCTAATTCTTCATATTCTTCATAAACATTTAGTCTGGAAAGAATTTAGCCTGTTTTCGATGGTTTTGGTAATTTTCCAGCATTCACTTCCATAGAGTAGTACATTTAGAACATTACTCTTAAATATCCTGATTTTCGTCTTCTTGCTTAGTTTTTTTTTTATTTCCATATAGTCTGTAGAATTGCAAAAGTCTGGTTTGCTCTAATAAGTCTGCTGTTGATATCCTAAGTGCTGTCTTCATTTTCTACTACTCTACTGCCAAGATATACAAATTCACTGACCTCCACCACTAACTTGCTACATTTCTGTTGTTCACGTTTTGCTTCATTAACTTTGTCTTTCCTACACTGATCTTTAATCCTATGTTGTTTGCATTCTAAGTCAGCTTATTTATTTTATTTTGCACATCTTTGTGGCTGCTTGATAACAGACAAATGTCATCCGCAAAGTCAAGGTCCTCCAGCACTGTGTCAAGGGTCCACTGTAATCCTCTGCGTTTGTCTGATGTTGCCTCCTTCATTAACCAGTCTACTGCCAAGATAAATAATGTTGGTGATAGTACACATCCCTGCTTCGCTCCTGTGTGTACCCTAAAGCTGCTGGAAGTATGTTCTCCACAGATCACTTTGCACTGAAAACCCTCGTATAGGGCTTTGAGGACATTCACTATCATATGGGGGAGGCCATGCCATCTCAGAATTTTCCACAGTGCATCTCTGTTGATTATATAAATGTTGGAGAGATGATTATTAAAAAAACAGAAACATACAAATATCTAAGCACAACCTTCAACAGAAGCAACACAGTAAGTGAGGAAATTAAAATCAGAGTACAGATAAGGAATAAAATATACTTTACCTTGCAACACCCATTAAAATCCAAAATCCTGTCCTAAAACACCAAAATAACAATCTACAAAACTATAATAAGACCAGCCATCATGTATGGATCATAAACTTGGAGTACAATAAAGAAAGATGAGCAACAATTGCAGATCTTTGAGAACAAGATCCTAAGAAGAAACTTTGGGCCAATAAAGGATACCAACAGTGAAGAATGCAGAGAGGTAGAAAGAACACTGAACAGAACAGCTTATTTAAATCCCAACGAATTATAAAGTTATGAAACTGAACAGACTACGCTGGATGGGGCATGTAGAAAGAATGGAAGAGAACAGACAAACGAAAATGATGTATGCACAAGAGATGAGGGAAACAAGATCAAGTGGTAGACCAAGACAGAGATGGAAAGACAACATAGAAGAGGATATAAAAGAAATTGGTGTCACCAACTGGAGAGAGATTAGGAATAGAGAGGAATGGAGGTGAACTTTATTTGCAGCAATGAGCCTTAATGGCTTGGAAAGCTAAAGAAGAAGAAGAGGAAGAAGAAGAGGAAGAAGAAGATCTCTGTTGACATTGTCAAAGACTTTCTCAAAATCTACAAACGGTGCATATGTTGTGCGAAGCCACTCATTTGCCTGCTCTAATATTTGTCTAAGTACAAATATGTGGCCTATGCATGATCTTCCTTTCCTAAATCATGTCTGCTCTCTCTGAAGTTTTCCCTCTAGTGCTACATTATATATATATATATATATATATATATATACACACACACACAAATACAGTCATAAAATACACAGGATGAAAGCTGCATGAAGCACCTGGAAATCTGAACTGTAGGATGTCTTGGGAGCAGTTTTAGTTGGAAGTTAATTTAATTTTTGGGTTTAATACACTGGCATTCATGTATAACATGCTCTGGTGAGAGCCTCACCATGCTGACTTATCATCTTCATTTTCAAACACCAGAACACAGGTGTTGTACTTGTCTGGTACTCATTCTCACATCAGGGTTAACGGGGAGTATGTGTGAGCCAGATTCATGAGCTTCAGTATTCAGTCCCTTCATCCTGATTTCCTGTTGGTTTATATACACAATTTGTGCCACGCTCAGTCTGTTTCTGTGTTCATCATTATCAGGTGCCTTGCTAGCAAGTGCTGATGATCATGCTTCTCCACAGATTTCTTCTTCTTCTTCTTAATTCGCTTCTACCACCAAGACCGCCCCGTGATCCTACTGAATTTACTCCTGTGGTCCTCAATAGGTCTCCCCGTCACGAGATCCAAGAGAGGATCACAAGAGGTTCAGAGTATCACAGGGCTAGAGCCTGTATTCTTGGTGGGTCTCAGAAGCGGGATTGCATGACACCGTGGTTTTTGTTGCACCAGTTTAATCTAGAGTTGGACTTTCTCACCGGAAAACCTCGACATGTTTTGGATGATTATATCCCCACTGGGTGAGAGGTGGTTGCCCATCTAGCCTAGAGTTAGACTTTCTCACTGGAAAACACCTTGACGTGTTTTGGGATACCTGTGTATCCCCATCGGGTGAGAGATGGTTGCTGAACCAGTCCAGCATTGGACTTTCTCACTGGAAAACCTCAGTGTGATTAGGATATATGCATACATCCCCGCCGGGTGAGAGGTGGTTGCCTATCTAGACTGCACTGGTCCAGTGTCTCCGACTTCAGCATTTTGTGGTCATGGCCACTACCCTTCCTAGTTGTGACCAGGGTGGAGCTTTTGTCCAGGAGAACAAATCCTCACCACTAGTGAGTTTCACCCCCGGGTTGAGCTGGTTTAGGTATATTATCCCAGTATGGGCGTGTTTAGGACATGACCGACCTCTAGAGCGGAGGTACCTTGACTTGAGGTGTCATCAAGTTTCACCCCTGGTTTAAGCCGGTTTAGGCATATTTCACCAGTATGGATGTAGAATGGATGTGGCCGGCCTCTAGAGCAGAGGTGCCATGGTATGAGTAGCACTCACCACGAGACTACTGGAATACCAATTAAGCTTCACTTTATCTTTTCCATCACCTTTTCACATCGGCGCCGCACGGCAACCCTGATTGCTTTTCCTCATTTTCTTCATTGGCCGGGAGGAGTTTCACTCCACGCACGACATCCGTGCCAGATTTCAATCCTTAATATTTTCCGCCCGTTCAAACGGTGATTTTTTAAAAAACTGTGTCATGTGTTAGACTACCCATGATTTTTTTTTTTATCTTGACCTCCTCTGCCTCTCTTCCCATTTACCTTTCCTGTTGTTATGATATTTTCAAGCCCTCCCCTTCTCATTTAATACCTAATAAATGATGATTTCATTCTCTTATTAATTTAAGTAAGTTCCTTCCTTCATTTCTCTTGTTAGACATTCATCTTAACCGTCCATGGAATTTTTAACACTCTCCTAAGGAATCATATCTCTTTTGCCTCTAGTGATCTTTGCATTGATCTGTCCATTGTTTTTGACTCACTGATGAGCTTAATGTGGCATTTCAGAATTCTTTCTCTGATGTTCTGTGGGACAGAGGTACATTACATAAGAGGTTTCTCATTTGTCTGAAAGCTGTCTTGGCTTGGCATAGTCTATTCTTGATTTTTGAGGTGCATTCTGTTAGTTTAAGTTAATCAAAAGCTTTTTGTATTTTTCAAATGCCTAGTCATTACTGGAAGCTCTTCAGTGCAACAAACTACCAGACCTTAAGGATGCCTTGTCAAAAATTGGCTTACAACATGGAGTCACTTTGCAATGGATTCCCTCCCACTGTGGGATACCAGGCAATGAGAAAGCTGACCGTTTGGCCAAAGAGGGCACTGAAATGGAGCAACCAGACATACCAATCACCTATAATCAGAAGAAAAGCATGATAAAAACCTACAGGATGCCACAAACACCACCACATGATGACTATCACATGCTAAACAGAAAGGAACAAGTCACCATCTTCCGTCTCTGAACAGGACACACACGACTCCAAAGTCATATGTATACAAAGTTTACGGTTGGTACTACTAATCTATGTACATGTGCCCAGGTGCCCCAAACTGTGGAACATATCCTCCAGAATTGCACCAACTATGAAACACTGAGAAATAATTACTGGCCCAGTGAAACCACTAAAGAAGATAAGCTCTACGGTTCCATACATGAATTACAAAAAACAGTGAAATTTATCCAAGAGACAGGACTGCAGGTATAGACAGACAATGCGAATAAAGAAGAAGAAGAAATGCCTAGTGCTTATAAAAAGTCAAAACGGCACCAGCAATGATGCAAATGTATGCACCAAACCCCAAAATAGAACAGTTACCTACAACCAGTTCAGCCAAAAGGAACAAATAAAGACCTTTAGACTCGGAACAGGCCATGACAGACTGAGACATTATATGTTTAACAGGATCAATATAAGGCACAACCGATGAATGCACATGTGGTACCAACAAAATGACTACCAGAATCTGTTACAGGACTGCCCTTCATTTGAAGAACCAAGACTGCACTTCTGGCCATCACCTGTACCAATCCATGACAAACTTTATGGTGATCTTAACAGCCTAAGACAAAAGGCAGCATTCTTCAAAGATATCCAAGCTGACATTTGAAAGTTTTCAATAAAGAAGAAGAAGAAGAAGAACATAGTTATTTTCACTGATTTCACTTCAATACTTTACCTTTTCAACGATATGCGAGGCGGCATTTCCGTTGTAATTCCATTCTGTTCCTCATCAGTTCTGTGAATCAAATTGACTATGAATAAAATTATACAACTCTGATATGGTACATGAACAAGAATATAAGAATACCACGGAGCAGGATAAATATTTTGAAGTCAACTATAATTTTTTTAAAATCTGATCGCTTGAATGGCATTAAGTTACAATGTTTTGTTGTATTTAAACTTCTCATCTTGTAAGAAACAACTCATTTCTCGTTGGTTATTAATCCTTTCACAAGAATTTATTCATTTCTCAGTAAAAGCATTCATTTTTAACATACAATAATGGTTATAAATTCTCACCATCATTTAATCAGCCAAGAATAATCAGTGACAGCATTAAGTGGCAATTATCGGTAAATTACCAATTAAAAACAAGAAAATCCAAAACTTTTGAAGGTCATGGGTTACGGTCATCTGTTTTTATTATCAAAAGCCTAGTCAAAAGCAATTGGCAAAATCAGCTGAAGAATAATCTGGCCAATAGACTGATGATTCTCAATTTGTTAGGAGAAGAATCAGTCAGTATTGACTCTGATTCATTATATGAGCATTATGTATGATTAAATCTCGCCGAAAATAAATTACAATAACTACATGAACATTTCATTTCTGCTGATGTCTGTAAACTATTTTGAATTCTAACTCAGTCAGTCATTTGCATGTCCCTTGTGGAACTTTGCCTCCCTAACAGCTCTCCTGCAGGCCTCTCGGTTGTAACCAAGATGCTCTGCTGCTGATGCATCCATTTGAAGATCATCAACAACGTCTTGCAGCCATCTTTGCCATGGTCTTCCTCTCTTTCTTTTTCCCTTTATGTACCCTTCCAAGACTCTCTCTGAACCTTAAGTGCCCAGAGCACATGGGGCTTCCGCAAGGGTTTTCCACAAATGCCTGTCCTTTGCCTTTTTTTTCTGCTCTTGCCCACATGAGCCCTCTATTGCTCAACATCCTTTCTGTTGTTCTTCTCCATGTCTCTTTTGATCTACCCTTACTTCTGTTCCCCTGTGGTGTCCATCATTTTTGGTAGTGAGTTGTCAGTCATTCGGAGCACATGTCCCAACCATCGCCAAAGTCTTTCTTCAATAATTGCTGTCAGTGGTTTCATCTGCATTTCTGCCAACAAGATGTTATTTCTTATGGTGTTTGGCTAAAATATTTTTCTAATTCTTTGTGAACATTTAGTCTGCGAAGAATTCAACTTGTTTTCTATGGTTTTGGTGATTTTCCAGCATTCACTTCCACAGAGTAGTACACTTAGAACATTACTCTTAAATATCCTGATTTTCATATTTATGCTTAGTTTTTTAGATTTCCATATAGTCTGCAGCACTGCAAAAGCCTGGTTTGGTCTATTATTAAGTCTGCTGTTGATGTCCTCTGTGCTGTCTCAATTTTCTACTACTCTACTGCCAAAGTATACAAATTCATTGACCTCCTCCACTAACTTGCTATCTACCCTGAGTACATTTCTGTTGTTCATGTTTTACTACATTAACTTTGTCTTTCCTACGTTGATCTTTAGTCCTATGTTGTTTGCATTGTGAGTTAGCTTGTTTATTTTATCTTGCATATCTTTGTGGCTGCTTGATAATAGACAAATGTCGTCCGCAAAGTCAAGGTCCTCCAGCACTGTGTCAGTGGTCCATTGTAATCCTCTGCGTTTGTCTGATGTTGCCTCCTTCATTAACCAGTCTACTGCCAAGATAAATAATGTTGGTGATAGTACACATCCCTGCTTCACTCCTGTTTGTAGATGTTCTTCCCAGATCACTTTGCACTGAAAACCCTCGTATAGGGCTTTGATTACATTCACTATCTTATGAGGGAGGCCATGCCATCTTAGGATTTTCCACAGTGCATCTCTGTTGACACTGTCAAAGGCTTTCTCAAAACTGATAAACAATGCATATGTTGTGCTATGCCACTCATTTGCCTGTTCTAATATTTGTCTAAGTACAAATATGTGGTCTATGCATGATCGTCCTTTCCTAAATCCTGCCTGCTCTTTCCGAATGTTTCCCTCAAGTGCTGGTACAATTCTGTTGATGAATATTCTGCAAAATACTTTACTGGTGAGTGGCAGTAGGGTAATGCCTCTCCAGTTCCCACAATCTCTGATGCCACCCTTCTTTAGTAGTTTTACTGTAAGACCAGTTTTCCACTCCTCTGGAGCTTTTTCTAGATCCCAAATTTGTTGTAGTATCTGGCAAAGTTGTTTTGGTGTTTCTGTTTCTTCTGCTTTCAACATCTCAGCAGTCACTTCATCTTCACCTGGTGCCCTGTCTAATTTTAGCTTATTTATCGCCTCCTTTATTTCACTTATTGTTATTGGTCATGTATTGATGTTTAGTTCTGTTTTTGCTTCAGGTATGTCTATTGTTTGTGCTGCTTGTGTTCTGTTTAGTAGGGTGTTAAAGTGTTCCCTCCATCTTTCAATTTTTTCTCTTTCTCCACTGACCAGTTGTTCCTTATATGTCCTTACTGCACTCTCACATCTTGTGCTGAAGTTACCTGTCATCTGCTTTGTGATTTTGTATATGGTTTTCGTGTCATTTACATATGCTGCTTTCTCTGCTGCTTCTGCTAAGTTATCATAGTACTGACGTTTATCTTGACGGCATGATTCCTTCACTTCTTTGTCTTTTTGTGCATAATTACTTAAAACTTGTTCTTCAAGCCTTTGTGATTTGGTGTTCAGTAATTTTTTCTTGATTTCTTTTCTCTGCTCTATCTTTTCCCATGTGTGCTTGCTTATCCATTCCTCTTTTCTCTGTTTCCGATATCCCAGCACCTCTTTTGCTGTTTCCTGTAGTGTTTTATTGAACTCTAGTATTGACATTTCTGCTTCGTCTTGTAGGACACTGAAGCGGTTCTTAAGTAATATTGAGGAATTCATTTCTTGTTTGCTGGTCTTTCAGTTTTCTTGTATCAAAACGTATCTTTCTGTGTTCTCCGATTTTGGCTTTCCTTAATTTTAGTTTTATTTTTACTACCAGAAGGTTGTGATCACTTCCTACATCTGCTCCTTTCCTTGCTCCCACATCTTGTAGTGACCGTTTCCACTTGTTGTTTATTTGTATGTGATCGATTTGGTTTTCTGTGGTTTTATCTGGGGACCTCGATTTGGTTTTCTGTGGTTTTATCTAGGGACCTCCAAGTCACTTTATGGATGTTTTTGTGTTGAAAAATTGCCCCTCCGATGGTCATCATGTTTTCTTCATAGAAACTGCAGTCTTTCTCCATTTTCATTTATTTCTCCAATTCCTTCTATCTTCATTTCCTTCATCTACTTTTGCACTGAAGTCGCCCAAGATGAGTAGCATATCATGCTTGGGTATTGTTTCTACTGTGGCTTGGAGGCTGTTGTAAAAATCTTCTTTTAATTCCTCTTCAGCTGCTTCTGTTGGTGCATAACAATCTATAATAGACAGCTTCGTGAATCTTGAGTTGAAGCGTGCATATAATAATCTCTCATTTATAGGGGTCCATTTCAGCAATCAACAGAATTGTACCAGCACTTGAGGGAAAAATTCGGAAAGAGCAGGCAGGATTTAGGAAAGGACGATCATGCATAGACCACATATTTGTACTTAGACAAATATTAGAACAGGCAAATGAGTGGCATAGCACAACATATGCATTGTTTATCGGTTTTGAGAAAGCCTTTGACAGTGTCAACAGAGATGCACTGTGGAAAATCCTAAGATGGCATGGCCTCCCCCATAAGATAATGAATGTAATCAAAGCCCTATACGAGGGTTTTCAGTGCAAAGTGATCTGGGGAGAACATCTACAAACAGGAGTGAAGCAGGGATGTGTACTATCACCAACATTATTTATCTTGGCAGTAGACTGGTTAATGAAGGAGGCAACATCAGACAAACGCAGAGGATTACAATGGACCCTGACACAGTGCTGGAGGACCTTGACTTTGCGGACGACATTTGTCTATTATCAAGCAGCCACAAAGATATGCAAGATAAAATAAACAAGCTAACTCAGAATGCAAACAACACAGGACTAAAGATCAACGTAGGAAAGACAAAGTTAATGAAGCAAAACGTGAACAACAGAAATGTACTCAGAGTAGATAGCAAGTTAGTGGAGGAGGTCAATGAATTTGTATACCCTGGCAGTAGAGTAGTAGAAAATTGAGACAGCACAGAGGACATCAACAGCAGACTTAATAATAGACCAAACCAGGCTTTTGCAGTGCTGCAGACTATATGGAAATCTAAAAAACTAAGCATAAATATGAAAATCAGGATATTTAAGAGTAATGTTCTAAGTGTACTACTCTATGGAAGTGAATGCTGGAAAATCACCAAAACCATAGAAAACAAGTTGAATTCTTTGCCGACTAAATGTTTACGAAGAATTAGAAAAATATTTTAGCCAAACACCATAAGAAATAACATCTTGTTGGCAGAAATGCAGATGAAGCCACTGACAGATAAAAGGGATGGCGACTGCAGTAAAACTGGTCTAAATAAAAAAGGCAGATAAGGTGTATGGTATTGTTTTACAAAGTGAGGGAGGGAGTGAGTAAGGTGAGGAAAAACGAATAGAAAGTATAAGAATGTATAAATGAAAAACATACAACATCCAATATTTCGGCGTGTGCCTTTTTCGAGGATTACATGCACACACGAGACAAAAATAAAAATAAAAAACGAAGAACTTATCTGAAAATGGCTTCCTCCAAAAGTAGAAAACAGAAATGTGTGTAGTAGAAGGAAAGACCACGCTGACCGCAACAATGGATACCAGATAGGGCCAATCGTAAAGAAGAGGTGGCGAGAGAGGAGGAAAACAAGTGGTAGAAAGGGGTGAAGGGGGGAAGGCAACAGAAACATGATAGACACCAGAGGAGGTGTCGGGGGGTGGGGGGGGGGGGACGCGGAGAGATAATGAATGAAGAACATAAATACCTGCAGGGAGAAAATGTGAAACTGGTGAATAGGACAAGATCCTACAGACACCAATATGTTGCCAGAGAAGAAAAGAGGGTGGTGATAGGGAGGGGTAGCATAGAGAAAGAGAGTTAAAAAAAAAAAAGGGGAAGTGGAAAACTAAATAAGTTACAGAAAGCTGAAGACATTGTTAATTCCAGCTGGGTGGAGACAGCCAGTCTGGAAAATAAGGCGCTGTTCTAGGACCCTCTGAGATCGTACATCAGCAGAACAAGAGCGGATCGCACTAACAGAAATGTCCTGTTTTCCCCTGTGGTTGCTAAGGCAATAATGTTTAGCCACAGGTGTCCAGGCCCTCTTAGAAATATCACTGAGATGCTGGCAAAATCGATCTCCTAAGCGTAAGCTAGTCTCCCCTATGTACTTCAAACCGCAACGTTTGCACATAATAGCATAAATTACATTGCGTGAAGTACACGTGAAACCCTCCTGAACTGATAGCGTGGACTTAGGGAAGGAGATCTGGCTAGCCCTGACAACAAATGGACAAGTGTTGTATCTACTGACAGTAATTACTGAGGAAAGACGATGGCGATGGTTGGGACATGTGCTCCGAATGACTGGCAACTCACTACCAAAAATAGCACTAAGATTTACACCACATGGGAACAGAAGTAAGGGTAGATCAAAAGAGACATGGAGAAGAACAACAGAAAGGATGCTGAGCAACAGAAGGCTCATGTGGGCAAGAGCAGAAAAAAGGCAAAGGACAGGCATTTGTGGAAAACCCTTGCGGAAGCCCCATGTGCCCTGGGCACTTAAGGTTCAGAGAGAGAGAGATTTCACCAATGCTCTTGATGCTTCTTTTGTTATAATCAATGCTACTCCTCCTTCATGACGATCTTCTTTACATGACCATATTACTGTATCTTCTGTGTGCTGTGTTGTTAATTTCCTTCTGCCTTGTCCTGTCCATCTTGCTTCTTGTATTCCTAGTATGTCTAGTTTGTATCTGTGCATTTCCTTGATGGTTTATGCTAGTTTTCCAGTCTGGTTAAGTGTTCTTACATTCCAGCTGCCTATTTGCATCTTGTATTTAGGTTACAGGAGGTCTGCAGTCGGACTAGGGACTTCTAGTGGCTGGCTTTCATCCATAACCTTCATGGGCTCAGTTTCCTGATTAGCATTTCTCCTTCCACCTGCATTTGTTTTTTCCCTTGCTTCTGTTCCTGTAGTAGTCTCATAATTTTTTTACCAGATAGGGTTGCTGGCCCTATGCCGAACCCTCCTTAGTCACCTTTTACGATCATGCGCGGTAGGTAGGGTACAGTGGTCCTATTCTTTGTAGATACCGGGTACCACACGGGGGCCTTCCAAGACTGTCTTCTCTAAATTCTCATGATGTTTAATGTCCAAAATATTTAAGTTTTCTCTGTTTAATCTTCTTTACTAGCCAACCTTCTTCAATATTAAGTTCTTGTAATATGAATATTCAATCATTTGCATGTCCCTTGTGAAACTTTGCCTCCCTAACAGCACTCCTGTAGGCCTCTCGGTTGTGAGCAAGATGGCCTGCTGCTGATGCATCCATTTGCAGATCAATAACGATGTCTAGTAGCTATCTTCGCCTTGGTATTCCTTTCTTTGTTTTCTTTTCATAAGTATGGATATATTTGTTCTTTTTTGTCTCCATATTTTAAGAACTCTTCTACAGTATTTACTTCAAAGACACAATTTTTTAAATGCAGTTAGAATTCAAAGGCACATTAATACCTCTGAATCCTAACTACATTTAAAAAAAAAAGGTACACGTGCCGAATGTATTTAGAAAAATACTTTATGCATGGCGAAAAGACAGGTAGAGTTTTACTGGTTTCAAAAACTCCCAGCATGATCACTTGATAATATCTACTGCACTGTTACCACTATTAACCTTGTCCAATAGTGTATTTATGCCACTTGTGGCCTTTATCAAAACTAATTGGTTTATAAGTATGTTACTAATATGATGTATAAATGTTAGTTACTACTGTCATTGTGACACAGAATTTTTTAATTGTTAATTTCATCATAGAAGCCAGTTTTCTCTCTCTCTCTCTCTATATATATATATATATATATATATATATATATATATATCTATCTATCTATCTATCTCTTTCTCTCTTTTTCCCTGTGCCCAAGACACACAGGGCTGCTTGAAGCAAAAGATTTCCACTTTTTTCAGCCAATTCATAGGTTAGGAGTTTTTGAAACCAGTACAACTGTACCTAAATTTTCACCATGCATGAAGTATTTTTTAAATACCAGTTTTGTCACAACATTCAACACGTGTACCTTTTTTTTTTTTAAGGCTTTTTTTAGGGATACCAAATTTTAAAGGAGATGCCAGACAACATGTATTGATATGGGTCAAATACTGTAGCTAACACCATCCAAACTACTAAACAATTAGCACATCCCAATGTTTACAATACATGCAACATCTAAACCTCTCTGGTTTCGCTTCACTGACTTCTTCCTCCCTATTCATACCTCCTCTTATCCTATGCATCAAACACTGGTCTAATTTAAACACAGCATCAGTCTAGATAGGCAACCACCTCTCACCCGGCGAGGATGTTTGCGTATCCTAATCATGCTGAGGTTTTCCAGTGAGAAAGTCCAACTCTGGACTGGATGGGCAACCACCTCTCACCCGGTGGTGATACACGGGTATCTCAAAACACATCGAGGTTTTCTGGTGAGAAGGTCCAACTCTGGCCTAGGTGGGCTATCGCCTCTCATCCAGCGGGGATGCACTGATATCCTAAACACGTCGAGGTCTTCCGGTGAGAAAGTCCAACTCTAGACTAAACTGGTGCAACGAAAACCAAGGTGTCACGCAATCCGCTTCAGAGACCCACCAAGAATACAGGCTAAAGCCCTGCGATACTCTGAACCCCTTGTGGTCCTCTCGTGGATCTCATGTGGTCCTTTCAGAGACCACATAGGAGACCATGGGACCTAACGAGGACCACAGGCGTAAATTCAGCAGGATCACAGTGCGGTTTTGGTGGTAGAAGCGACCGAAGAAGAAGAAGAAACACAGCGTAATGAATTTACAGGGATAACTTGGCATTCTCTTGATAAGCTCCAGCTAGTTTACTCCATCTGACTGAACTACTCGACTTGGTGCACCTCTTGGTCCTTTGGCAAATCTTGGTAATCTATACTAACACAAGGCGCCTCGGTGGTTTAGTGGTAAATGTACTCACCTACCGATCAGAATGTCCCTGGTTCTACTTCACACCCGGGCGGAATTTTTTCGGACCGACCGGCACCGAGGTCGACCCAGCCTAAAAAAAAAAAATGGGTATCTGGGATTTTGCTAGGAAAACAAAGACAGCGAGGCAAGATGCTGGCATCCCTACCTCAAATGCTGTAGCGAACTATGAATGTGAGGGCACCGATACTTCACACCCCTACGGCACGCAAATGCTATAGGACTAGATACTAACACATGTTCTTTGGCAAAATCATGGCAATCTGTACTAAAACATAAAAAACTATGGCTTTATGATAAAAGTTACTTATCTGGAACAATCGATTTTTAAAATCATTACGATGACTACAGTCTTTTTTGTGAATACCTGTATAAACTGCCACCGATCGTCTGCTTGGTGGAAAACCGGAAGTTAAGGTGGGCATAATTGAGACTGGATCACGAAGCACCCAAATGAGATTCTACTCAAAGCAAACACACACAAAAAAATTGGTGCCATGGCTTTTAGACGTGTCCCTGTGCTTATTTGGGGGCACCGATTCAGAAAACTGCATTGAATAAACCGCGCGAGCTCTAGTTCCTTATATATGGTTGAATTTATACAATTTTAGTCCGATCTTTTCTACCAAATTTTCTTTTCTGCAAAATTGGGATGTCATAGCAAGCTGTCTTATTTGAATGGAAATTTATGTATTTAATTTACCCACATGTTTGTGTATAATGACCTTTTATTTCATAACTATTCGTCTACTTCCTTTCATATAATGCACACTGGCATCAAAAATGTATAGCTCAAATGACAAAATCGCTTATGTGCAAAAAATTAAAATTTTGAATCGTGGTTTTCGCAGACTACATAAATTTGCATTTAAAGGTTTCTCAGCCTAATCTGTTTAAAACAGTAGCGCTGTATAACAGTTATGATCATATAGTGGGTATGTGTATATTCCCGCTTATATCATTTCATTTCTTGACAATCAAACACCGTAGAGGTTGTGGCTACTTCAAGACGGAGCTGCTACAATCATCCCGATGTATTTTGCTATATTTGTGGGGACTACAAGTGAATGACACAATGAAAGCAAGTAGGAAACCTATTTCTGAGTTTGTTAAAAAAAACAAAAACATGTGTAGCTTATTTTAGAATATGGCAAGCAAAGACTGCATTTCAGAGAATGAGAAACATATTATGCAACACATCTTTATCAATGAATGTTAGAAAACGAGCCCTAAAATGCTATATTGAACATATATTGTTATATGGAAGTGAATCATGTACAATAGGCAGTGCTGCACAAAAATCATTGGAAGCAGCAGAAATGTGGTTTATTATAAGAATGTTGCGAATCACCTGGACAGCAAAAATAACTAATGAAGAATGTATGAGAAGAGCTGGAGAGACAACAAAATCTTGTCCAAAAAATAAGAGAGAGACAATATACTTTCATAGGACATGCAATGAGAAGAGGGGGCATTGAAAATATTATAACGATAGGAAAAAGAGAGGGAAGACGATACAGAGGAAGACCGAGAGAAATGATATTGGACAGTCTAACGGGATGGTATGAGAGGAGATCACCAGCTGAGCTGATGGCCTGCATGAAGGATCGTGTACTCTGGAGAAGCATAATAGCCAACGCCAGTCGCCACGGCACCTGATGATGATGATGAGGTTATTTTGTTGGTCAAGCTTGGAGGTCAAGATAAGCCATAGGCTCCTTATATTGTATGAAAAACTTGTATGGAGCATTTGCGCCAGTAGACAAATGGAAAGAGAAGCTCCCTGAAATTTGGAGTACCAATGATGTGGAGGGAACCGAAAAACGTATTTTTGTATTGTTAATATCATAGGCATCAGTCGAAATAATTGTGACAAGTGGTTTTACTTTGATCTACCTTCAGCCGGGAGACATATTCCGCACTTGGAACTTATATCCGTTCCACATACTGCCACCACTACACACAAAGCTAGGTCTGATGAAACAATTTGTAAAGTCTTTGACTAAAGACGGTTCGTGCATTGAATACATAGTGCATAAGTTACGAGAGTGATTGATAAGTTCGCGGCCTAAGGTACAACAGATTATTTGTTGACAACTTTTTTGGGTTATTTCTCAACATAGTCTCATTGCAAGTTTATGCACTTAGTCCAGCGATCCTGGAGCATACGAATCCCTTCTTCGTAAAAGTCAGCATCTTGTGCCAGTAGAAAGTGGTCTGCACCAGGAATTACGTCATCATCTGAATCAAATTTTCTACCACTGAGCTCCTTTTTGAGAATGGTAAACAGGTAATAGTCCGAAGGGGCCAAATCTGGGGAAAAAAGAAGGATGTTCAAGAAGCTGGAAGCTGCATTGATGAATGCCAGCCACTGCCACCGCCGACTTGTGAACTGGAGCATTGTCTTGCTGAAAGATTACTCCTCTCGTCAATTTCCCTCGACGCTTTTCCTTCATTTTGACCCTCAGTTTCTTCGCAAGATTAGCGTAATAGGCCCCGGTGACCGTTCTGTCCTTTTGAAAATAGTCTACCAATAGCACACCTTCTGAATCCCAAAAGATGGATGCCATCACTTTGCCTGCAGACAGAACCACCTTGCTTTCTTTGGAGGCGGGGATCCATGATGTTTCCATTGCTTTGACTGTTCTTTGGTTTCTGGTTGAAAATGATGAACCCAAGCCTCATCCATAGTCACAAATTGCTGAAGAAACTTTTCAGGATCTGCTGAAAAATGGCCAAGACTGTCCCTTGACATGTTGAGACGTTGTCGTTTGTGATCAGCTCCAAGAACTTTCGGGGCCCATCGAGGAGAGACTTTTGTCATTTGAAGATCATTGTGAATAATGACATGAACACGTTCCTAGGAGATGCTCGACTCAGTGGCAATGTACCGCTCAGTTAGTCGTCGATCATCCATTATCATGTCATGGATTCTGCCGGTGGTTTCATCTACCGTTCTTGGACTTCTTGAACAGGGATCATCTTCCAGACTCTCCCTTCCATGTTTGAATTGAGCTCCCCATTTCTTCACTGTGCTGTAAGAAGGGACACTCTCCCCTAGAGTCTCTACAATATCATCATGGATCTCCTTCGATGATAATACCTTGATGCAGAGGTAGCGAATGACTGCTCGATGAGAAATTTTATTCATTTTCTCAATTTCTGCCACCCCTTACCACTTCAGTAGCCTGTGAAAAAAAATTGGTTGCAGTTAATTTCTTGAAACTTGGTGTTAACCCTGATCTATAAATGCACGTAATATCAACTGTGTGTTTCAAGTATTTGTAACTTAGGGCGCAAATTTATCAATCAACCCTCGTACCTGAACTTACCAGAATGAAAGCGAATAATGTGCGTGGTCTTCATTTGCTCTTGTTGTGAAAAGCTCTATTGGCAGAAGAAGACAAACACCTACACACAGTTAGTTGTAGAGGATATGCTCATTCATTTAAACAAGCTTGGGTGTAACATGAGTTTTAAAATCCATTATCTGCAGTCACTTCGATCGCTTTTCCAGAGAACCTTGGTGACTTAAGTGAAGAGCAATGTGAAAGATTTCACCAAGACATAAAAAGATTCGAAGCCAGATACCAAGGAAAATAGGATGCACACATGATGGCAGACTACTGTTGGAATCTTATGCGGATTGTCCTGGCATATCCCATTCTCGGAAGTCTTACAAAAGGAACTTCTTGTGTGTCGAACGAGTGGAAAGTTTGTATCATAAACTTATGCTTTGGGTATGAAATAGGTAATTTTCATGTAGTCCACTTTACAAAAAAATTTTTTTAATATGTTTCATTCATGTTTGAAAATACTAATTGAAACACTACATTAAAATATCCGAATTTGTTATGGGTGAGCAGAGTGAAGAGCAGTAAATGGCATATGTTCTGTATCTCAAAAACTAGAGCTGGTAGGGGAAACCTTGTGCCATTTTGGGAATCAGCAGGTCAAATATACCCAGAAACAGGTCTAACATTTGAGGCATCAAAATGTTTGTTGGCCAGTGAGAATATTCGTCACATATAAAGGTCTATTCACCACACGTACTCTCTGCTGGCGAGATTCTTCGGCTGCAGCGCGTGGGGTCAAATTCCTCCCGGCCAATGAAGAAAAATGCGGTTAGGGTTGCCGCGCGGCGCCGCTGTGGAAAAGGTGATGGAAAGGATTAAGTGAAGTTTAATCGGTATGGCCGGTAGACTCGCGGTGAGGGCTACTCATACCATGGCACCATGCTCTAGAGGCCGGCCACGTCCTATACATACTCATACTGGAGCAATATGCCTAAACCGGCTTAACCCAGAGGTGAAACTTGATGGCTATGCATATCACATTACATCCTCTCTAGACGCCGGTCACGTCCTATATACACTCATACTGGGATAATATGCCTAAACCGGCTTAACCCAGTGGTGAAACTCACTGGTGGCGATGATGCGTCCTCCTGGACAAAAGCTCCGTCCTGGTCACCACCAGGAAGGGTAGCAGCCACGACCACAAAATGCTGAAGTCGGAGACACTGGACCAGTGCAGTCTAGATAGGCAACCACCTCTCAACCGACGGTGATATATTCATATCTAAACCACGTCGAGGTTTTCCGGTGAGAAAGTCCCAACTCTATACTAAACTGGTGCAACGAAAACCACAGTGTCACGCAATGCCGCTTCTGTGACCCATCGAGAATATAGGCCCAGGCCCCACGATGCTCTGAGCCTCCATCCTAAATGAAACTATCGCGAGAACCACAGGAGTAAGTTCAGCAGGATCAGGGGGCGATCTTGGTGGTAGAAGCGAACGAAGAAGACCACCATATGTAGAAGATTATTCTTCACATATAAAGATTTATTCACCACAACCAGATGATTGAGCCACCGAGACTTGGCACATAATGTGTGACCTATATTGATCCTGGTTACGTCCCGCGGCCCCTCGACCCCGTATTTGCGCATGATACGTGACCTACTTTGAACCTGCGCATGTCTCGCGCTCCTTGACTCTACGCTAAGCATTGCGACTGCGCATGTCTTGTGACCCTCAACTCACATGGAACAGCATTGCGAATGATAATGTTTCTTGGGTCCTGTCACTCATACATTGTTATTTTTCTTAGTTATGTGATGGTTTTCAGTGATATGCCAGTCACCTCCCCCCCCCTCATCTATACACGCACTTCAGGCCTTCTCTGTCCCCAAACGCAGACGACATGCGCAGTTGTCCGAGTACCAGTAGCCACGCCACGGATATGAATAAGCTTCATACCGAAACGTCACAACCGTGTGCTTGCTCATAAATTAGGAAAAAAGTAGGAACAGCTTTACTCGTCAAGTAATAATACTGTTTCTACTCTTCCCCTAGTTTATACATTTTGGTGTCACAACTTTATTGCCAGTGGCTTCGTGTATAGTTACATGCTTATACAATAATTATTGTTAAGTAATAAAGCTGTTCCAACTTTTTTTCCTAGGTTATACATTTTTGCTTCAAAGTTAACACAGTTAAAAGGAGAAATGACTTCAGAATAAATACGGACTTTTCTCTGTGTTAAATAAGAAGGGTAACAGAGCAAATGAGGCAACGTCAGGATTTTACAAATCTTTCCTAAATGACAGAAGAGCTGAAAATTTTGATGGAGAGGAAAGAATGGGAAAAGGGGGAATGACAAGACCACAACAGGCCTGCATTATCTTATTCTTGTGGATGTGTTCTGGAGATCATTCGGGTTTTTTAAGGAAACATGTGTTCAATTTCATATGCTCAGCTTTTCAAAAAATAAACTGGGCTGTCTCCACGAATCTCACAATTCTTCATGTATGTCCCTAAGTTTTCCTTTCTCTCTTCACAGAGCAAGGTTTGTAATACAGGTATACCAAGAGTCAAACTGGCTATATCTCACTATTTCACTGTCATGGCACCTACACTTTAGCTTTCACCTTAATTAACATCATTACCATCTTACAAGTTAACCTGAAAGGAATCAAGATGTCAGCATGCAAGAAACTATAGGTGAAAACAGGTGTCATTTCTCAAATAAACATTCTCTGTTCTCTTATATCAATGTGAACATGTTCCAAAATACTGATATCAATGGAACCACAAAGATGTAGGTAGACAACAGCACTGTGTGTAATAAAATATATGATGCATACAAATGTGTATAGTATTTTACTTTTATTACATGTTAACATTCTCAGATGGCAAGAAACTGTTGCAAAAATGGTATGGACATACACAGCCTATATATCCATACGGCAGATCTAGTCCACAATATTCATACAGCAGATCTAATTCACAATATTCACACGGCAGATCTAATCCACAGTATACACACAACATAACCAATACAACATTTTTGTTTTGTTTAACAGGCGCATACATTACATTTTTTTTAAAAACTGTACATCATAAATTTACACACCATACACATTTTATAAAAAAATCAATGTGCTGTAAACACCCAGACGGCAGTGTGGGTTAGGTAAATTGGCCCTAGACACATTGTACATGATGAATTCTGTCACATTTTGATCTGCCAAGGGCAACATGGTAGATCTGTGTATTAACGGTGCCATTTATACCGCACTGTTTAAAAGAATGTTTTTCAAATTCTGATGACTTGCACTGAATTTGTGAGCTTTAGAAGCAGTTTTAGTGTGAGCTGGTAATGGTTATTAAATGCCACATGATCTATGCCTCAGGTCGTGTAAAGATATAAAGAAAGAAAAATGGCTCACACAGCAGCCACAAGCAAGATTACTACAAAATCTCATGAAATGATCTTCAGCCTCAGATCATGACATAGCAGGTTGAGATGCCAATTATAACAGAAACTGAAAATTTGCTCAAAAGACCTACATGTCCACAGCAAAGAACCACAGACAGCAGAACATATCCTCCAGATATGCCAGCTAAATAACCCATTCAGACAAAGGACCTGGCCAGATTAACCCCCTATATGACAAGCTCTACAGTGTTATGAACAAAAAAAAACAAACAAACTGTTGCATTTGTGAGAGAGGTTGGCACTGATGTCTGAGCAAATGACAATTAAAGAGAAGAAGAGAACATGCAAATACAAAATGCTTTATGCTTCAAGCAAGCCAATGAAGTACCAGATAAAGTCATAACTTCCTGTTTATGTCGAGACATGCACTGGATACAAAATATCCAACATTTGAAACTCTGATAACACAGACTTTTCAACACCTGCAACAGTTCCGTGATGGGTATCATGTAGCAAGGCTACTACAAGATGTTTATTTCCTATGAGAGTTACTGGGAAACTGATGTCATAATTCTCACTGAATATAAGGAAGTCTCCTTTGATGTTGTCTACATTTTACTTTTGAATGCAGTGAGAAATCTGATACTTTTTTATGGCTATGCTACTGCAGACTATTTTTATTACTTCCATGCTTAAGAATAAATGGGCAAAAGAACACCCTGGCTAACAGGGAAAAAACAAAATTCTTGGCACCAATCATAACAGACTGTGGTATCATCTTTTCAACAAGCTCCAGATCAGTCCGACTGATGTGTACACATGTGGCACTGGTAGGATGATGGGAGAAAATATTCTACAGAAGTGTCAAACATGTAAGGTGTAAAGAAAACAGATGTGGTCACTACCTATATCAGTTAAAAAGAAACTATGCGGGGATGTACACTAACTCCAACTGACCACTTGATTAGTTCAAAAGTATACAAGTCAGAGAATGACTGAAGACGAAGGCTATAAAGGTTAAAGAAAGGAACAACATATGGAACTGAAAAACAACTCAATTTTTCAGCGATAATGCCTTCGTCAAGGACAATACAACAGGTAAATGTAAAAAAAAAAAAAAAATCTGACAGAGATCCAGTTTACTTGGAAGAACATATTTGGAGGAACATCACTATGTGTGGCTGAGAGACTACAAAGAGAAAAAAAGAGGACAAAAAAAGCAGTTAAGTGCGGAAGGCTTTTTTTGGTGGGAAAGAAAGACGGTACTTGTATGAACCTTGCTAACAAATCAGAGAATACAACTGTTCAGGAAAAGATTATAAAACACACAAAGACTGAAGATATTAAACAAAAAAGTAAAAGAAAGCTAAAGCGAGAACTAAATTTGACCAGGTGCAGACAACTAGCCTGGTAAATAAGGTGCTCTGCAAATCTGCTTATCAGAGGAACAGAAGCAGTTTACCCTTCTGTTCCACTGATTACTGTGCACAGGCACTGGCTGAACACCGTGTAGGAGACTTTAAGCTATCAATGATAACAAGCAAAATTTTACTACAGGCAACTATAGCAGTAGGAAATTAATCAACTTAAATGTTCTGTCAAATATTTTTTAGATAAACATATTCTGGTATTCCAATATCATATCAGAATTTTTGTTCTGATTAAAAAAGAAAATGAGAACATTATTATTAGGGAATAATAATTTATTCAGGCTAACCATTTGTTCATTTTCTAACCTACTTCCATCATGAATTTCACATAATAAGCAGAATATCTCTCTTTCGTCCATGCCAATCAGGCATTAGTCATTACTGATTTTCAAAACCATCTATCCTTTGCTCTTCCTAATAAGGTGTATGTTGAACCATGCTCCATCCTATTCTTTTAGTCCATCAAGTATTTTGTTTCTTTGTCTTCCTCTGTCCCTTTTCCCCTTCAGTTTTCCCTTTGTCACTGGGTGTTCCAGTTTGCCTCTTCTCACATGTCTTACAAATCTGGACTGTCATGTTCTGAATTTTGTTGTTAACTTTTCTCTTCTGCCCAGCTTCACTTAGAACCTCTTCATTTGTTTTCTTGGCTGTCCATGGTATTCTCATCATTTTTCTTAAGAACCACAAACTCTGCTGCTTCCAGTAGATTTTGAGTGCTTTTGGTTACTGTCCATGCTTCGTGTCCATAACAATACGGGAAGAATATAGAGAAGGCAAAACAAAAAATGGTTAGTGAAATAACAAAAGAAATGAAAGATAAATTGGCCTTTATAGTATACTATTTTACAGTATACTATCTCTCATAAAAAACAGGAAAGTTATACTAAGTGAATGTTGATCATCAGTACTGTATGTCCATGAATTTCTCTAGCAAAAAGTTAGATGATTTCAGAATAATTCAGTCTTACATAACTAAATTTGTTCATTTTCTCTTTTGTTCATTCATTATGACACTCATAACACAACCGATCACTAATTTAAATTACTTGCTTCCATAAAAAGTAATATTAAAAAAAATAATCACAACTTTATTAGAATACTACTCAACTAAACATGATGTATAAAAAAGAATACACTCACATCATGATATTAACATATAAACATTTTGGACCCAACATAAATAGTAACATTAACAATATAGACATAAAAGAACCATATCACCATATTTAGACTATAAACTGGACACTTGCCACTAAATACTGGCATAGTCATTGTCATTGAATACAGTCCCATCACCTTCAACTATATCTGATCCTTATGTAAAATATTATAAATTATCATAATTTTTAATGTTTTCTTTGTTTTCTGCATTATATTCTTCAGCTTAAGTCAGATAATACTTTATATGAAACAACAAAAAAGCCATAAACACATGCAGACAACTACTTCATGACATGGAAGGAAATGACAGGTATTACTATGCATCAGGATTTAGGGGGAGGGGCAGGTATTACCATGGATCAGGATCTAGAGGAAAAGGGCAGGAATCACCAGGCATTAGGATCTAAGGGAAAGGACAGGTATTACCATGCACCAGGATCTACATGAAAGGACAGGTGTTACCATGCATAAGGATATAGGGGAAAGGGCAAATATTAACAATACCAAGGTTCAGGTGGAAAGGGCATGTAATTCCATGCATCAAGACTCAGGGGGGAAAGGGCAGGAATCACCACACACTAGGATCTAGTTGGAAAGGCTAGAAATCACCAGGAATCCTGGAATCTATAACAGCAAAGGTGTACATATTTTTAAGAAAATCCACACCACCAATGCCAAACATAGAGTTTACTAAATGAAAAATCAACACATGATAAGGTTCAAAAGCAAACTTCATAATAAGTCTTTAGTATGAAGGGACATTTTAAAAAAAATAATAGTGTGGTTTGCCATTACTATCAAATGTCATGCTGACACATCAGCATATCATGCCTCTTCAGTTTATGTGGTCAAACTGGTTACCTTTCTTTTTTCCCCATGCCCATCAGCCTATTTAGTTTTTTTTTCTTTGTCTCAGTCTTCTTCATTTTCATTATATTTTCTGGTGACTGTCCTGTTCTAGCTTCTGATTTCTCAAAATCTGGACTGTCTTTTTTTTTTCATTTGGTTTTAATTAATTTTTGATGTCATGTGAGAACTTCATTTGTTTGTTTTTTTTTTAGCCATCCTAACTATATATATATATATATATATATTGCATCTTTCTCCAAAACCACATCTGTGTTGCTTCTAATTTCTGTTTCACCTGTTTACTCTGATTCTCACAAATACATAACACAACTCCTTCAGATCATCCTGCCTCAGTTGCTTGACAAGATCATTGTACTTCTCATATTTGAATAAATGCTGCTCCTCTATTCTTGTTTCGTACGGAATTGTAAGCTTGATCATTATTAATTCCTGTTTTTCTATGTAGTACACTACAATGTGCAGTCACGTTCCTATGTTCTTGATGGCAGTCAGGTATTCTCTTCTTCCTGGTAGGTTCGCTATTACATCCCAGTCATTTCTACCATCTAGCAGTGATGGTAAGGGAATGTCCCTATTTCAATATTCAATGTCGTACAAGCGCCTATGAAGTATTTAGGTGGGACCTGAACTCTTTTCCTGTTATTTGCTTTATATGCTATATGCTGTTTGCTTTATATGCTAAATAATACTGTTTTCACAAAGCACCGTAATGCTGTTAAGTATATTCTCATATCTGTTAGCATCTTGTCCACATTAGTAAGAACTCTTTTTGTTTCTCATTCTTGACTTGATTTCAGCTGTGCATTTTACATGTTCTGTTTATCCTTGGTAACTGAATCTGTATACTTGTATCAGTTCCTTTCAGTTTGCAGTCACATGACACTTTAGTTATTTCTTTACTCTATACATGAGACGTTAGTTACTTCTTTACTCTATTTTTTTTTTGGTCACTATCAATTCTGCCTTATGGACAATTCTTTCTTGTTTCACTCATCAACAACTTTGTTTCTATTTTCTTTTTAAAAAACTATTTTTACTTTCTGGCGGCCTGGTTAACTGGGTGGTTAGGCACTCGGTTTAATAATCTGGTGGTACCAGGTTCAAGTCTGAGCAGTAGGGTTTTTTCCAGTACATATCAAAAAGCTCCCAAAGTCCACCCAGCCTCTAAAAATGGGTAACAGAGAAATCTGAGAAAGTAAATGCGGCCAGGCATGATACTGACCACATCACACTTTCATGTGCCGAAGATTGTGGAAATATGGGCCTAACACCATATCCCCAATATGCCTTATTGGCATGGAAACGGGAATTTTACAGGGGTCATACTGAAAGTCGTGAGCAAAAATTTGTTAAAAATCAGAATTTATAGATTGAGAAAATATAAATGTATCACCACTCAATCTGCATCCTTTGCATTTCATGTAGAGGTCACATGAAATCACCATCATGTGTTACATGACCAAGTGGAGCAGAAACAAAATGACGGGTACTTAAGTTTCATTTCATTAACACGCTGTTACCGAGTTCCTCGTTAAAGAGGAAATCCCCACTGCTGAAATTCACCAAATACTTCAACTTGTTTATGGAGATGTGTGTATAGGTGCTAGCAGTGTTAGGAGGTGGGTGAAACATTTCAAAAATGGAAACACCAGCATCCAAGATATGCCTAGCAGCAGTCGCCCTCGAACTGCCTCCACTGAACGCAACGTGGAAAAAGCTGACGACATCATTAAACAAGACAGACGCGTCACAGTATCTGAAATCGTTGTAAATCTTGGAACAGGACACAATGCTGCACAGGAAATGATTGAAACCCTAAGCTATAGAAATGTTTGTGCCCACTGGGTCCCACATTTGTTTGTTGACTGAAAATCATAAAGCTGTGAGAAAAACTGCTCGCTGGACAGCTGAGGAAATTCAGAAAATAGGTTGGGACATTCTTCCACACCCTGCCTACAGCTCAAATCTGGCACATTCCTGAGTGATTACCATCTTTTCGGTTTTGTGAAAGAACAGATGCGAGCCCATCACTATGACACAGGAGAGAACGCCCAGAAAGCAGTGCATCTGTGCCTTTGGTCAGCTGGAATGGAATTCTACCAGGAGGGTATTTTCAAACTTGCAGAGCAATGGGAAAAATGTGCATAGAGAAATGGAGATTATGTTGAAAAGTGAAGAAAAGGAAAGAGATTAAGATGATACATTTATATTTCTTGATTTATAAATTCTGATTAAAAAAAAATTTTTGTTCACGAGTTTCGGAATGACCCTTGTAACTTTTATTTTTATATTCACTATTATCTGAATATCTCAGATCAACATCTTGATATTATGACCTTTTACTTTTATATTCTATTCATTTCATACTTTTAACGTCTGTCACAAAACCTAGTTAGCTGAGTGGTTAGGCGCTCAGTTTACTAATCCAGTGGTACCGGGTTCAATCTCAGCATTTTTTTCTGGCACACACCAAAAAGGCCCCGGGGTTCATCCAGCCTCTAAAAATGGGTACCAGAGAAATCTGGGAAGGTAAAGTGGCCAGGCGTGATACTGACCACATCACACTTTAATGTGCCGAAGGTCATGGAAAATGTGGGGCCTAACACAGTATTCTCCAATATGCCTTAATGGCATGGAAACAGGAGTTTTACCTTTACAAGGTTTCTATTGCACAGTGAGAGGAGGTCAGGTGCCAGGATACAACTCGTGTTACACTCCCCTTTTTTATCTTTTATTTATTTATGTCAATTTTCATTCTTACTGGTTTAGTTAAGGTAGCCCTTTTATACTTTAGTGGAACTCAGGGGATATGGTGTTAGTGCCCATATTTTTCCTTGACCTGTCAGCACACTAGAGGATGATGTGATCAGCACCATGTCTGGCTGCCTTTTCTTCTGCAGCTCCATTTCTTACAGCCGAGTGATTGGGGGTGCTCTGGCCAGCAGACAATTCTGCTGACCTTCATCATGAAAGACTGGTGCACTAACCACTTTGCCACTCTGGTCTCTTCATCCCGCTCCCATGTGCTGCTCTTGGAAGCAGGCTGCTGCATTACAACTGCTTGACCAAAAAGGTTTAGACTGATGTAACAATCACTGTTATTGCCTAATCAACAGGACAGAGACTGATGTGTTTTAAATGCTGTATGAGTCAGCTTCTTGGCCTGGCTCTGTTGCTAGGAGCTATGTACAATCAGCACTGTACATTCCTGAGCTGCTAGGAACTATGTACAATCAGCACTGTACACTCCTGAGCTGCTAGGAACTATGTACAATCACCACTGTACAGTTCTAAGGTAGCACATCTTCATATTCTTCACAATCCCATTACTTGCCACAGGTAGCTCATAACCATATGGAGATTCAACAAAATCACATAACAGCTCAACATAATGAAACCATATTTCATAAAATCTGAGAAGAATATCAATATGGTGGACAAAAATCACTAAATGATTATTATTGCTAGGAATGCTTTCTATTCTGCTTTTCTACACACAATATCATTTGTATTTGTTTTGTAATGCTGAAAAACAGACTGAAATAATTTATATCTGGAGCTATAATTACAAAATCTCATCAACATAATCAAGTTTTCATTAATTCTGCAGACTGAAACAATCAGCAAAATTTTATTGTATCTCAAATCTGTGATGTATTCAAAAGACCAAAACAAAGATCTATATCTATATGCATTTCTTAAATGCAGAGTTTTTTTTAGGAAAAAAAGAATGTGATGTTTTTAGACACTGACTGTGTCCAACTTATCATCGGATGGGTCTAGATCCACACTATGTACCATCTGAGACGCGTAGAACCACCTGTCGATGCCATACTGCGATTTTGTGTTGCATTATTGCTAAAATGTCTGAAATAACCTTCGAACTTCTCCAGTCGTCTAATATGTCTAGATCTACCTGGGATACATTCAAGAACAGTGGTCTGGTCACAGGCCATGTCCATACCCCTATCTACATCACCAAAAATTGAAATTTCTCGATCAAAAACTTCACTTTTTGACAGTTGGCATCGGTCGTTACTAGGCACTCTTCCACCATGTTGGAAACGGTCACAGGGCATGTGCACTAAATGTTTACAATCTAAACGTTACACCGGTGTTTTAATGAAACAAACCAAATGTCAAATTTTTAACAACTGGCGCTATGCGAGAAACCGGAAGCGTCATAAGTCTGACGACTGGCATGGGAAGAGTTAAAGTGTATATTCACATGTTCTATGTTAGATCTGTTTTATACATGTTTTTGTTAAACACAGGCCTAAAATACCCTTATAAAATATGTAATGCAGCTTGGAAAGTATTCTTTACAAGAATGGTAGATGAAAAAATGGTGTGTTTGTGGTAACAGGTTGCAAAAGTGCATAGCGAACAAGATCTTCAGGAACCCAACCACCACACCGCCCCCCCCCCCCTTCATTTTACCCATTATGATCAATGCTTCAGTAACAGTAATGAACTTTACATGCCCCCCCCCCCCCATCAAAGAGAAGTGACTACATATACAAACACATGCTCACCTGCACTATATTAAGGTGGAAACTGATTAATCATATTCATTTCTTTACATAACGTCAGCATTTGCGAAATTCAAGCACTGTTCACCCTTACCACAACAGATGAGGTGTAAAAACAACCGGAAACAACAGCTGTCACAATCTGTTCCCACAGACACACGTATCTTCTCCAAAACCCAGTGTCATAGCAAATCTGTTACATATACCCTATTGGCCTTGTGTGACAGCTCAGATTAATGCTGTTCATTTAGTAGGCGGCTCTGCTCCTACAGCCACTCCATGTCCACTTCGTCCGCAGGTCATGTTGGTAACATCATACCACCTGTTTCCTTCTGGACAATAACACTCCACTGATGATAAAAAATCAATGCCGTCATAGCCACCTGTTGAAGAATTTCAAAAAAAAAAAAAAAAAAAAAGAGAGAATGAGATCTGCCTGGATCTAAGAAGGCTGAAGATTCATAAAAACAATGGCAAATAATAATAAACTTATGCAGTTTCAGTGATTGTGTTAACTAGCAATTACCAGTAAATTACTGATTAAAAAAAAAAAACAAAAAAACTGAAACTTTTGGTGGTTGTCGGTTACTGTAACTGGTTTATATTATCTAAAAATCTAGTAAAAAGCAACCACAAATTCAGTTAGAGGATAATGAGGCTATTGATTCATGATGCTCAATTTGTATGAAGGATAATCAGCCAGTTTTGGCTCTGATTCAGCCTGTGAGCATTTTGTAAAGATTAAAATCTTGCTGCAAATAAGACAGGAAAAACATTTCACCTGACCATTTACTTTCCGCTAATGTTTGTAAAGTGTGTTTAATTTTATATTAAAAAAAAAGTTAAAGAACCAAATGTTGTAATGAAAAAACTGGTATTTAGGAAAGTACTCCATGCAAGGCGAAAGACAGGCACGATTGTACAGTACCTGTTTAAAAAAAAATTCTAGTGCAATCATTGAGTTTCTAAGGTCACAGATGATCATGCTTCTCCACAGCTCTCAATTCTTAATGTTTTCCATGTTTTTTTTTTTCAACCAGCAACAAGAAAATTTCTTGAAATATCCTAACATAGAAAACACCACTGACCACAACTTTGCTGACACTAGCAATAATAAAATGGGTGAACAAGAGGCACACGTAATGGTTTGCTTTCATATAATATTAAATGCGAATGATAGAGAGGCCTTGCTTATTGATGAAAGCTACTAAGTGATGAAATGTCCACGCAGTGTAAAGTTTTTACAAAAACATCTCCCACAGGATTAATTTAATTTGACTGCATTGATACAGATAATTCTTTCAGCTATTAAATAAGGGTTCCACTATGGGAAAACAAATAGCATTATTCTCACAATAATATGGTGTATTTTACTCAGAATATCATTAACATGATGGGGCACTGATGTAGTACACATGCGTGTGGCACATTACTGACTGCTTTCATCAGGATTGGCAAACCACAATCACCCAAGCTGTTATTCCATCTCAGCGTGATACTCCCTGGATACAGATCCTAGTCAGGCTAAGTGAATGGAGACAGAATGGATCAACTCATCCCGTGCCATCGTTGCTATAGTGATAACTTCCGGTTACTGAGTTGCATGCCATAGTCGTTATAGTGACAATTCATTTGTTTCAATAACACAACCGGTGTAATATTTAGATTATACATATTTCGTCTGCGTTTCCGGTGACACTTTTCAAAATGGTGAAAGAGTCCTTAGTTACGAGCAATGCCGAGCGAGAAAAAGGAAGAGAAACATCGAAAATTTTTCCATTTTTGATGATGTAGATAGGGGTATGGACATGGCCTGTGACCATTCCACTGCTCTTGAATGTATCCCAAGTAGATCTAGACATATTTAGACAACTGGAGAAGTAGTTAGGAGGCTATTTCAGACATTTTCATTTAGCGAGAATGCAACACAGAATCACAATACGAGATCGACAAGTAGATCTAGAGACCTCAGATGGTATGTAGTGTAGATCTAGACCTAGCCGATGGTGAGCTGGGCACGGTCATTGTCTAAAAACATCACATTACTTCTTTTTTCCTAAAAAACTCTGCATTTATGAAATTTTCATACATTTAGTTATACTCTGAAACATAATAAGTGCACGGAAGTACACGGAAATACTGTTTTCCATTCCATTTTACAACTATACCCCCTAACATATCAAGACCCGCGGTTTTATTCCGGCACAAACTGAACGTCCGCGTTTCTTCTTGTGGGCACAGGAAGAGTTAAGAAAGTTATTAAAATATGCAGTGCTGAAGTAGGATGTATCAGGTGGAAATGTGCAGATATCACAGCTTAGCAGAACTATGTGATGCGATGCAACCAATACTACTGTGATGGTAAATGCAAAAAAAAGAAGATTCTTTGTCCTTTAACATATTTACATCATGATGATAGTCTCTAAAGCATAAAGCAGTGTTTCCCAAACTTTTTTTGGATCAAGCCCCACCTCAACACTTCAAAGATTTTGATGTGTGGTCCCCCCTCCCCCCCATAATAGTCAACAAAGCAAGGTCTGAAAAAGTATAATATAAATATACTCTAATTTCCCCCCAACATATTCAATCTGCTCTTCAGTGGGGCATACACTGCACATGGGAAACAGAAGTCTAAAACAAAGAATCATGAAATAAAAACAACATAATAACTGATTAAAGACGAGGGGAAACTGTCATTTTGTTATTATGAGTAAAAAAAAAAAAAATCTAACTTCAGTAAGCTTTTCTGGCATGTCATGACAACACTGAACTGGTGAACCTGATGACTGCTACAAGTAAACAATAGGTCACAGAATATACAGAGAGACAAAAATCTGAGCAACCCAGTAATTTACCCTCAGATGAAAGACAAAATATGAATGCATTTCAAATCAACTTGCCTAATGCAAACAGCTGATTGCTAATGACAGCTACACTCAGTGCACTCCTGGGACTGTTCATCTGTGCAACAAAATCCCACTGTTTCTTGTCTATGCTGTATCGTTCCACTGAGCACAACTGACAGCTGCTGTCATATCCTCCTATAGCATAGATATAGCTGTCCATTGAAATCACACCTGAACAATATAAGAAAAAAAAAACAATCAAGTATTTCAGTTGTGCCAAGCCAAAGCATAACTAAATTATATAGCTATATGACAGTAAAACTGAAGGTATCAACTTGTCTGAATAATGTGTCCTGACTTAGAGAATGGGAATTATGGCATTAGCAATATAAATAGTAAGTTTTCTGCTCTTCATCATCTCCTCATGGAGTATACAATATGTATACATGACAAACTTACTTCACTCAGATTTCTTCTATGAAAGCTAGTATATGTTTAGGGTCACTTATGTTACATGACTTATGTTTTGCTCACTAGATAAACTTGCTTTCTTCTTCTTCGTTTGCTTCTACCACCAAGACCATCCCGTGATCCTACTGAATTTATTCCTGTGGTCCATATGACCACAAGAGGTCCTGTGGTCCCTGAGAGGACCACAAGAGATCCCAGACAGGACCTCAAGAGATTCAGAGTATTGTGGGGCTTGGGCCTATATTCTCAGTGGGTCACAGAAGCAGGATTGCATGACACTGTGGTTTTCATTGCACCAGTTTAATCTAGAGTTGGACTTTCTCACTGGAAAACCTCGATATATTTTGGATATCAGAATATCCCCGGTGGGTAAGAGGTGGTTGCCCATCCAGTCCAGCGTTGGATTTTCTCACTGGAAAACCTCAGCGTGATTAGGATACGCATATAACCCCGTCGAGTGAGAGGTGGTTGCCCATCTAGACTGCACTGGTCCAGTGTCTCCGACTTCAGCATTTTGTGATCATTGTGATCAACCTCGCCACTAGTAAGTTTCACTCCTGGGTTAAGCCAGTTTAGGTGTATTATCCCAGTATGGGAGTATTTAGGATGTGGCCAACCTCTAGAGGTACTGTGACATGAGTAGTCATCAAGTTTCACCCCTGGATTAAGCCGGTATGGGTGTATATAGGACTTGCTTTATTGAAATTTGTCCTTTGACCTGGTGGCACAGCAGAAAGTGATGTGGTCAGCATCATATCTGGGCACCTCTGGGTACCCATTTTACAACTGGGAGATCGGAGTGACTCCAGCTGGCTTGAACAATCAACCTTCGCATGAGATATACGCAAACTTTGAGAAAATTATACATTTATTCTTTCTTTCTTTTATTTTGCCTTCTCTCTGTTGCTGTAACATTGTGTCATTGCTAACTTTATAACAGCCCATGTTATTCTAAAGTTCACTGACTTCTATTCCTGCAAGCTGTTACTCATATCTCTGTCCGCCATCATTTTTGCACCTCCTCACTGGCGGTCATCATATTTTCTTAAAAAAATAACAATACTTTATCAGCTGAAAAGTGAGCACACCACACTCTGCTTATGATCTTGACTTTTTTTTTCTGCACATGCCCATCACTTTAGCTGAGTAACATCAGTCTCTTATCCAAGACTTTAAGTTTTTTTTGGCTGTTGTCACAGATCTTCTAAGAGTCTGAGACCAGAGCATCACCACTAAAAAAATTACATCAACAGAATATAGCTGTATCATTCTCCATCACACTCACTCTATGAATACCTAAATGAAACTTTTAACAACATTATTTTGAATATTTAGCTCTCTATATAACAACAGCACTTGGTCTACTAATCCAGTGATACGGGTTCAGATCCCAGCAGTGGGAATTTTTTCTGGTACCAAAACGGCCTCATAGCAAGTTAGTGGAGGAGGTCAACGAATTTGTATACCTTGGCAGCAGAGTAGTAGAAAATGGAGACAGCACAGAGGACATCAACAGCAGACTTACTAGAGCAAACCAGGCTTTTGTAATGCTTTGCAGAATATATGGAAATAAAAAAAACTAAGCATAAATATGAAAATCAGGATATTTAAGAGTAATGTTCTAAGTGTACTACTCTATGGAAGTGAATGCTGGAAAATCACCAAAGCCATAGAAAACAAGTTGAATTCTTTCCAGACTAAA
The DNA here is from genome assembly GCA_009760885.1 of Achatina immaculata. Taxonomy (NCBI): domain Eukaryota; kingdom Metazoa; phylum Mollusca; class Gastropoda; order Stylommatophora; family Achatinidae; genus Lissachatina; species Lissachatina immaculata. The sequence goes on along the minus strand of CM019720.1, from coordinate 49,514,051 downwards.
TGTTTACGAAAAATTAGAAAAATATTTTGGCCAAACACCATAAGAAATAACATCTTATTGGCAGAAATGCAGATGAAGCCACTGACAACAATTATTGAGGAAAGACGCTGGCGATAGTTGGGACATGTGTTCTGAATGACTGATAACTCACTACCAAAAATAGCACTAAGATGGACACCACAGGGGAACAGAAGTAAGGGTAGACCAAAAGAGACATGGAGAAGAACAACAGAAAGGATGTTGAGCAATAGAGGGCTCACCTGGGCAAGAGCAGAAAAAAAGGCGAAGGACAGGCATTTGTGGAAAACCCTTGCAGAAGCCCCATGTGCCCTGGGCACTTAAGGTTCAGAGAGAGAGAGAGAGAGAGAGAAAACGGCCTCAGGGTCCACCCAGCCTCTAGAAAAAATGAGCACCAGAGAAATTTGGGAAGGTAAATGAAGTCAGGCATGATACTGACTACATCATCCTTTCATGCACTGATAGTCTTGGAAATACGGGCCTAACACCATGTCTCCAATATGGCACAATGGCATGAAAACAAGGATTTTTGCCTTTTTAAAAAAAATTTTTAAATAGAACCATTCTTTTTTCTCTGTGGCCAGATAAAAACAAAACATCACCAACCTTCTTCCTCTGTGGCCAGATAAAAACAAAATATGTGGAACAAATTTTTAAAAATACTGAAAAACACTTGCTTATACTATTGCTTTAAAAGCATGAGCCCACAAGTAGCTGGATTTGAAAAAAAAAAAAATTACAGACTTCTGAGGGTCCATAGACCAGATCCGAGCATTCTCCTTCGTTCATGGCCAGTGAGTATTGCACAATATAAACATATAAATGACATCACAGCTAAATAAAATTTATATGAAATATAAATGAAGACATCATAAAATATTACAGCAAAATGATATATCACATCTAGCACAATCAATCAACCATGAGTTTCACCAAATGTGGTAATATTCAGAATATGAAACATGAACAAATTCAGCAAAACAAAACAAAAAAAAAACAACAGAGAGAGAGAGAGAGAGCGGGTGAGGGGGGAGAAGAGAGAGAGGGAGAAGAGAGAGAGAGAAGACAGAGAGAGAGTGGGAGATACTTCACTTCTTTTGTTTTTCATGCTACTGTTAATTTTCATATAAATAATGTCCAGAACAGCCTTTCTCAATCTTACCCCTAGTGGACCCCCTAGAATATTTTTCCTCCCCGGAACCCCTGTGTTAGAACACTTACCACCACCACTCATTTTTTTTATTTCATCCCCCACACCACAAAATATACCAAAGGTTCAAAATCAGACTACCGCGTCACTGCATTCAGGACAGCCCCATATATGATCTGCAGCATGCCTCATCATTCATCCAAGAGTATGTTTGCTAATAGTTCCCATCAAGCATTGGTTATTTATGATGTGTTTTCTGCCACACAGTTTCCTGATTTCCTACCAATATCCATAATTTGTCATAGCTCCAACAAATCAATGCACAATTACATTGTTCTTCCATTCCTGCTCCTTATTTTTCCAGCAGCCTTTCCAATATGGCTTTAGCAATGTCACCCTTGTCCATTCTCACCCTGTTATTTTATTTTAGCCTGTCCAGCAAGTCTATCTGTCACTTCACTGCCATGTACTCTCACATGCTCTGGACAATAAAGCCACATTAGGATCCTCACAGTTGACTGGCTTAACAGATGAACCTATTCTTTTCGAAGCAATTTTTTCTCAATCTTACGGAGCATACTCTGTGAATCTGTCACAATGGCATGAAGTATATCATGGGCAACTAGTATCCTGTCGCCGCCAACACCGCCTAAATTTCCATTTGCATACTTGATGTGGTGACTTCAATGGCTTCAGAACCCTGTGCCACTACTCTTCCATTGCAGAAGACAACAAAACCCCAACCATTTCTGCTGTTTCAGGACGCTGAGCAATCTGTATACACTACGGTGTCCAGAAGAGCCACAGAGATGCTGGATGAGATCTTGAACCCAAAGTTCATCTGCCCCTTGTGGCCAGTCTCTACATCGCGGCCCTTCTGTACCCAAGGTTGGTCCTGTATCCATAACCAATCATTAACTTCAGGCACCTCATCTATTTCTGAAATACAGGTTCTGTCAGTATAACATTATTGTATCCTCAGCCTCAGCCATCCAGGATCCGCCTCGTTTGATGTGTCTGCTCTTTATCAACCCCAGCTCCTTATGGAGAGGATGGTCCTTATGCCAGCAACCCTGATGCATGTCTTTACCTGAACATACCGGTGTTTAGATCTCATACTCAGCATGTCAAGCAGAAAGTACATGGCCACTAGAGGAGTATCCCTGGTGCAATCCAAGACCACTCTCACTACTGCCTCATTCTGTACGCAGTCTAGTCTGTTCAGCTGTGCATTTGACAGCTGGAGTAGGCCTAGACCATACTCCAATGGTGACATCACCAGCGCCTGCATAAGCAAGAATAGAGGGCACTGTGGAAAGTTTGCTGCAGCCATTAACCTAACTGCTCTCAACACTTTCCTGACCTTTTGTATTACATCCACATGTTGTGCAAAGGACAAAGATCGATCAAATGTGATCCCTTGAAATGTGTTCTCTTAATATCTTGCCCCCGACACTTTACAATCAGAACTTCAGACCGTACAATTCTGTTATTTAATGAGCACCACAGGATGATAGGTTTTCAGCAATATACCAATTCTAATAAAGTTACTAGTGTAGGCAAGAAAAAAAAAGGTTTTTCCTTTCACTTTATCCAGTAGACTGCTGCCAATAAGTAGAAAAACACATGTAAGTTATACAAAATGTTCATCACATATGGCTTTCAGTATATGGGCTGTGCAAGTGTAGGCTTTTTTCTTTTGTTTCCTATCCCTGAGTATTTCAGTATGGTGCAAAGTTAGAAAATAACTGAGTAGTCTAGAGTCCGAGTTTCTCAAATGGGCATTAGTGGGGGGCCCCTAACGTATCCATGAGAAGTGCCTATCAGGGATTTTTCAATCACAATCTCTAGTGGAATCCCTGCAGATTTGGCGTGGAACACTGGATGAGAACCTGGTCTAGAGGATTATAACATTTCAGACATAACTTTATTAATGAGAGAGAACAAAATATGACAAGACCAACACAAATGCCACTTAAAAATAACATGTAACAAAACTATAAAATGGAGGAATTATATATACCTTGGTGGCTGGAGACCTCCAGACAATTTTAAACTGTATTAATATGACACACATACATATAAAAAAAATATTACAGAAGCACTATTAAAAAATCTGTTTCCCTGTGACCTGGTCATACTGAAGGCTGCCATAAGGAAAAGGGTCAATACCATCATTACTTTCTGTGTTTAAAGGCATTGAAAAATGGTGTCTCCTCAACAAATCTCACTCTTTGGTGTCTTCAATCATCTTGGGTAATGATTTTCTGACTGTTCTGGACCTTTGCATGATTGTTCACTGGAAATATGTGGCTTCCAGTCTCCTAATGTGCAACATTTTATTATAAAAGTGTGTGTGTGTGTGTGTTTATTCACATATGTTTTTCTGAAGACACTGGTGCATTCATGCAAATGATTTCTAAGAGTCTTGTTGGTCCTGACATTATGTTAAGATGCTAATAAACTGTCATTTATCAAAGTTATGGCTAGGCTATTTTGCCAGTACCTGCTCCACTTCTCATTGTGTTCATTGGCTTTATCTCAGTCCACTGGTCATGCTCTGGGTCATAGCACTCCACACTACACAATCTGTTCTGACCATCAAAACCACCAACGGCATATAGCAATCTGTTAAGTACAGCACAGCCAACTCCAATGCGCCTGGAAGACATGCTTGCTATTTCTGTCCAACAGTCATGCTCCGCATCGTACCTGCAAGCAAAATTGAAAGGACTGAGCTAAGAAAGCTGCATCTAAAGCAGGGCTTGAAAATGTTAACATTTGAAAAAAAAAAAAAAAAGGAGACTCTGCTGGCGAGATTCTTCATCTGCCATGCATGGAGTGGAGCTCCTCCCAGCCAGTGAAGAAAGTTGCCAACGGGGTTCCAGCGCGGCGCCACTGTGGAGAAGGTGAAAGAAAGGATTAAGTGAAGTAATCAGTAGTCTCGAGGTCAGGACTGCTCAAATCAGAGCACCTCTGCTCTGGAGGTCGGCCACGTCCTATGTGCACTCATGCCGGGTGAATTGCGTGAACCGGCTTAACCCAGGGTTAAGACACTGCTGGCGAGATTCTTCAGATGCCGGGCATAGAGTGAAACTCCTCCCGGTCAATGAAGAAAATGTGAAAAAAGCAATTAGAGTTGCCATGTGGCGCCGATGTGAAAAGGTGATGGAAATTATAAAGTGAAGCTTAATCGGTATGTCCAGTAGTATTGCGGTGAGAGCTACTCATACCACGGCATCTCTGTTATAGAGGCTGGCCATGTCCGATATACACCCATACTGGTGAAATATGCCTAAACCGGCTTAAACCAGAGGTGAAATCTGATGGCTACTCATGTTATGGTACCTCTGCTCTAGAGGTTGGTCACATTCTAAACACGCCCATACTGGGATAATACGCCTAAACTGGCTTAACCCATGGGTGAAACTTAATAGGGCGAGGATTCGTCCTCTTGGACAAAAGCTCCGTCCTGGTCACAACTAGGAAGGGTAGCGGCCACGATCACAAAATGCTGAAGTCGGAGACACTGGACCAGTGCAGTCTAGACAGTCAACCACCTCTCACCTGGCGGGGATACATGCGTATCCTAATCACACTGAGGTTTCTGGTGAGAATGTCCAACGCTGGACTGGATGGGCAACCACCTCTCACCTGCCGGGGACATACGGGTATCCCAAAACACATCAAGGTTTTTGGGTGAGAAAGTCCAACTTTAGCCTGGAGGGCCAACCACCTCTCACCCAGTGGGTATATACTGATATCCAAAACCCATCAAGGTTTCCAGTGAGAAAGTCCAACTCTAGATTAAACTGGTGCAAAGAAAACCACTGTGTGACACAATCCACTTCTGAGACCCACCGAGAAAACAGGCTCAAGCCCTGCGATACTCTGAACCTCTTGTGGTTCTCTCGGGGATCTCATGTGGTCCTTTCGGGGACCATGGGACCTATCGAGGACCACAGGAGTAAATTCAGTAGGATCATGGGGTGGTCTTGGTGGTAGAAGCGAACAAAGAAGAAGAAGAAGAAGAAAAGGAGAAAAACAAACAGAGGAAAAAAAAATAGATAAAAAGCTGCTGCAGTTAATTTTCTACCTTCATGTAAGCTCTTGGCAATAATGAAACTTTAAAAGACTCTACACTCAACATTCATTACTTGTTTTTTAATCACATACAGTGATCAATCTAGGATTTTTTGAAATTCAGTTCCATTTGTCTTTCGCTTTGCATGAAGTACTTTCTGAAATACAGGTTCTGTCAGTATAACATCTGGTACTTTATATTTTTTTCGAAGGCAGAATTAAACACAATCATCAGTGGAAAATAAATGTTAACGTGGAATTTTTTCTTATTTGCAGCAAGAATTTTAACTTTACAAAAATGCTCACATATTGAACCAGTCAAAACTGGCTGATTATTCTCCATGCAGATTCAGCATCAGCTCCTGATCTGACTATCCTCAAGCAATTTTGCTGGCTGCTTTCTACTAGGTTTTCAATAATATAAACTTGTTAAGGTAACCAATGACCTCCAAAAGTTTCAGTTTTTATCTTCTGTAAGCAGCAATTTACCAGTAACTGCTTGTTAATGTGATCATGGCATATACATAGACCAAAAAACTTTTAATAAAAAAAAAAATCTTGTACACTTATAGATCAACATCCAATCCATTCAAGTTTTTCTTTTATTTTTTCAACACTTGTACTTTTGTGATAGGACTGCCTCATGATGATAGTCTTTCTTTAATGTGATCTTCATATACTGTAACTTACTCCAGCATTACAAAATCTTTAGTCTCATATTTCACAACCAGGTTATCTAATAACTGTTTTCTCATGAAATTATTATTATGAAGGTCATACCAAAAGTCATGAGCAAATATTTTTTAAAAAATCAGAATTTATAGATAGAGAAAATATAAATGTATCACCTTCACTGCAACCTTTTCTTCACTTTTCAATATAATCTCTATTCTCTGCATACATTTTTCCCATCGCTCTGCAAGATTGAAAACACCCTTCTGGTAGAATTCCATTCCAGCTGACTGAAGGTACAGACACACTGCTTTTTGGACGTTCTCTCTTGTGTTGTAGTGATGGCCTTGCATTTGTTCAGTTGTCCGGATAGCAGAGTTTTCTCACAGTTTTGTGATCATCTTCAGTCAACAAACAAATGTGGGACCCAGCGGGCACAAACTTTTTTATAGCCCAGGGTTTCAATCAGTTCCTGTACTGTATTGTGTTCTATTCCAAGATTTACAGCGATTTCAGATACTGTGACACGTTTGCCTTGTTTAATGATGTTGTCAACCCTTTCCACGTTGTGTTCAGTGGAGACAATTCGAAGGTGACCACTGTGAGGCATATCTTGGATGCTCGTATTTCCACCTTTGAAGTGTTTAACCCACCTCCTAACACTGGTAGCACCCATACACACATCTCCATAAACAAGCTGAAGTCTTTGGTGAATTTCAGTAGCGGGGATTTCCTCTTTAACGAGGAACTCAAAACAGCAAGCTGACGAAACGAAATTCAGTGCCCGCCATTTTGTTTCTGCTCCCGTAGTCACGTGACACATGATGGTAACGTCATGTGACCTCTACATGAAGTGCAAAGGATGTAGTAAAGGTGATACATTTATATTTTCTCAATCTATAAATTCTGATTTTTAAAAAATTTTTGCTCACGACTTTAGGTATGACCCTCGTATGTGCCATGACAGAAAGTATTAGTGATCATGCTTCTCCATTCTGTGAGGTGTTTCAAATTAATTGAGATGCTTTCTTTTTCAGTGCCACTTGGTCAGTCCGCTGAGGCATGTCTCTCTTTGCCTTCCTCCATTCCCCCCCCCCTCCCAATTTTCCAGTCATTACTAAGCTCTTCAACTTGTCTTCTCATAAAATGTCCAAGAAATCTTGACTGTCTTTTTCGTATCATTTTAACTAGTTTTCATTCTGAAACTTCTTTGAGGACCATTTCATTTGTTTTTCTGTCTGTACAGAGTATCTGTTGCATCTTTCTCCAAAGGCACTTCTTTGTCATCTTTTTTGCTAGCTGTTCAAGTTTCACAACTACACAAGAATACTGCCTCTATATAGTTTTGAAATACTCTTTCCTTCATGTTTAAGGATATTCTTTTATTTATTAGTTCGTACCTCCTTCATGTCACAAAAAAACTTCTTTTGCCGCACCTATTTCTGATTTTATTTCAGTAGCTACTGTTGAATTTATTTACCTACATCAGTGCCTTTCTATTTTGCATGGATCTTGCATTTTGATACATTTAGTCTATGTGACACTGCTGTAGTTTCTGCTCTGCTGCCCTTTTGCTACCTTCCCACCCCCCACCTCCCAGCACTTTCATTTCTCTCTTTGACAGCCTAGTTCACTCACTCATTCATTCATTTGCATGTCCCTTGCGGGACTTTGCCTCTGTAGGCCTCTAGGTTGTGAGCAAGATGGCCTGCCGCTGAGGCATCCATTTGCAGATCATCAACGATGTCTTGCAGCTATCTTTGCCTTGGTTTTCCTCTCTTTCTTTTTCCCATTATGTACCCTTCCAAGACGGCCTTCTCTAGATTATCATGATATTTAATGCGTCCAAAATATTTAAGTTTTCTCTCTTTAATCCTCTTTACTAGCCAGCTTTCTTCAATATTAAGCTCCTGTAGTATAGATATATTTGTTCTCTTTCGTGTCCACGATATTTAGAGAACTCTTCTGTAGCATTTACATTCAAATGCATTTATGTGTTTCTCAGCTGTTTTGTTAAGTGTCCAGGTCTCACAAGCATATGTTACGATGGGAAAGATGCATGCTTTAAAAGGCTTATTTTTATGGTTATGTTTGTTCCTCTCCACAGATTCTTTAGTTGTTTTACTTTCTGAAGAGTGACAGATGTCCTCCTTTTAATTTCCCTCATTGTATCTTCATTATTAGTTAGTAGTGATCCAAGATTTTCAAAACTCTCCACTTCTTCCAAGTTTTTCCTCACTGATATATATTTCAGCTGCCTTGTTTGTTTTGTCAGTTGTCATCAATTTAGCTTTTTTCGCATTAAGATAGAGGTCTTGCTCTTCGCTGTTCTTAAGGACTGACATAATTAGTTTTCCCATTCCTTTTTTGTGTCGTGGACAGTAATACTGTGTCATCAGCATATCTAATCTCTGGTATTTCATAACATCCAATGGTTATGGCATCGTAATATTCTTTGTCTATATCTTCTCTAACATTCCTCATTATATTTTCAGTATACAAGTTAAATAAGTAAGGCAACAATATGCACCCTTGATGGACCCCTTGTTTTATGTCAAACCAAGTTGTTGTTTCACCATTTATTCTCACTGCTGCCTGTTGATCTAGATACAGCAGTGATGTTAATTGTATCATATGTGTTGGAAATCCCATTTATTTCATTATTTCCCCAAATTTCTGGTATTGTACACAATCAAATGCCTTTCAGCAGTCTATAAAGGATAAATATAGATTCACATTAAACTCTCTGCATTTCTCTATTATTAATCTTATATTGAATATATGATCTCTTGATCCTCTTCCTTGCCTGAAGCCAGCTTGGACCATATTGACTTCTTCTATTTTCTTACAAAGTCTACCCATTATGATTTTTAATAGAATTTTACTGCCGTGACTAATCAGGGCAACAGTTCTGTAGTTTGTGCATAATTTCAGGTTACCCTTTTTTGGCAGTGGTATGAATACAGTTCTTTTCCATTCTTTTGGCCAAATACCTGAATGCTATATTTTTTTTACATAGTGCATGATAGATTGTTGCACATTCCTTTCCTCCTGCTTTAATAAATTCAGCTGTTATCTCATCACATCCTTGTGATTTACCATTTTTCAGATTCTTTATTGGCCATAAAACTTCTATTGTTGGTTCAGGTTCTTTCTCCTCCAATAATAATTCACACTGTTGATTTCTGCTTTCACAGTTGGTTGTTTCATACATTCCTCTGCAATAGTCCTTCCATCTTTCTATAATTTTCTCTGTCCCTGTCAAGGTATTCCCCATCTTGTTACAAATTATATTTACCTTAGGTGTGACATTTCTCGTTAATGTCTTCATTTCTTTAAACATTTCACTATCTCTTCCACACTTCTGATGTCCTTCTATTCTTTCACAACAATCTTGTATGTATTGTTTTTGTCTTTTCTTATGTTTCTTCGTACTTCTTTTGTTAAAGATTTATATTCCTCTTTGTTGTTTGTCACTTTCCATTGTCTCTTCATTTCTCTACGTTGTTTTATCAGTTCTAGTGTGGCTGCTGTAATCCATCCATTCTTTTGTGTTTTCTTTACTGGAACCATGTCTTCAGCTGTTGTTATTAAGATATATCTGGCCTGCATAGCCAGTTCATCTGGTGACATCTCCTCCTGTACAGCCATCAGGATTTCAAAACGGTTCTTCACTTCTACACCATAATTTTCTGGTATTTTTGTAAGATCAAAGCGGAGTGGTCTTGATCCCGTAACTGTCTTTTTTATCTTTAACTTTATGTCTGCTATTAATAACTCATGGTCTGTGTCACAATCAGCACCTGGTAAAGTTTTTGCTGATGTTATAATTGACCTCCACCTTATTTGCACTAAAATGCAATCTATTTGATTCTTGGTTTTCCCATCAGGTGATGTCCATGTGTAAAGTCTTCTTGGATGTCGTTTAAAAAGTGTGTTAGCAATCATTAGCTCATTTTCCATGCAAAAAGCCATTAGACCGTCACCTGCCTCATTTCTATGTCCTATGCTAAATTTCCCTACAACATGTCCTTCATCTTCTGCTCTTTCTGTACCAATCTTTGCATTAAAATCCCCAATTATTAATACAATATCATTTTTCCATACCTGGTCTATCGTCATTTGCAATGTGTTATAGAAGTCTTCTACTTCCTCTTCTTCTGCTGCTGATATAGGTGCATATATCTGGATGATTGTTACATTTCTAGGAGTGCTCTTAAGTCTGATTGAGAGGATTCTATCACCTACTGGATTGTAGCCTAGTAATGCTTTTGACGTTGATCTGTTCAAGTAAAAAGCCACTCCATTCATTTCTCCTAATTCTCCACCAGAGTATATAAGGATATTATCATCCTCGCTCTGGTGTATATATATATATATATATATAAAAATTGCTGAACTACTCTGCGAGCCCTATGTGACGTTTAATGGCACGGGAAGGATATAAGATATATAAGATAAGATATATATATTCATTTTTAGTTTTCAGCTTTTCCATTTAGAATCATACAACATACTACATTAATACCAAAGCAGCAACTTGTCTACTGTAAGCCCAAAGTGGCTTACTATTGCTCTTACTTAACTGCCATACAATCTATAGGTAGTAACTGTAATGCTTTAACCAATTTTTTACCAGTGCTTTATACTATGCTTAAAGCCACCAGACTGTGCCATAACGTGTTTTAAATGTTTATACTGCGTGTCTCCACTGTTGTTGCTTTTTATGCTGAATTTTTTTTTACCTAAAAACCATGGTATTTTTTTTAACTAACATAAAATAAAAAATAGCCCATCAACTATAAATCAAACCTTTCTGCTGATGAATGATGAATAGTTCCATGAGACCCTCCTACTGCGTAGATCATGTTATCAATGACACCAACCCCGACTCGATTTCGAGGAACACTCATGGGATGCTTTGGAATCCACATATTCCTCATAGGATCATACATGTCCAAACTGTTGGAATCCATGTTACCATCAGGTGAATTGTTCCTGCCTCCAATAATATAAAAAGCTCCCCGAACAATACAGGCACCTAACCCACTTCTGGGTGTAGGCAAGTCAGGAAGTCTCAGCCACTGTTTGTTTTTAGGATTGTAACACTCAAAATTGCTTAATGACTGTCTCAGGTATCCACCAGCACAGAATATCACCAACGGAGAGCAAGGTCTTCTGGGTAAATCCGAACATTTCTGGTGAAGTTTCAATCCTTTAGTTTCTCTGATATAGTTTCGAAGCATTTGGGCATTTTTTTCAGTAAATGGCAGTTGTTCAGCTGATATTCCAAAAATTTTGGAGCAAGGAAATTTAGGCGTACTGAAGATAAAAGACCTTCAAGAATTTCCAGTCTTCTCTCTGAATCATGTTCCACCCAGCGAATTACAGCCTTGAACACTTCAGATTCACACTGGACATTCAGCTCATCCTGCTTGACAAGACTGATCATCTGACAGGGGCTGAGCACTAAAAACTCATCGCACTGTATTACTTCACAAAAATGCTTTCGGATGTACTTTCTAGCTTTGCTTTCCAGATCTGTGCACCCATGTTCACTGGCAAAATCTGCTATGCCTATACAGTTGCTAGGATCTAACTGGTGCTCTAAGAAAACTGTACATGCCTCCACAACATGATTCATTTGAAACATTGTGGCCGCAGGCAAGAGATAACACACATTGCTCTCTTTTATATTGACCTCTGCAGTGTACGCAAACTCTATCAGCTGTGCTAGCGTACAGGGTGAGATTCCATGCAGAGGGATCGTGGACATCTCCTCCTCCCTCATACCACTTGTAAACATGGCTCGAAAATATGGGCTAGATGCAGCCAGGACAATCTTGTGTGCCATTATCTTCTCCTCTCCAGCAATGAGAGTGACATCACAAAGCTTCTTTGAACGTCGCAGAATGCTCATCACTTCCAGCGATTCTTTTGGATGTTTCATGATAGTGAAGTGCATGCTGCCATCTGCTGGCTTCTCTGTTATTTGCGCGCGTGGACGATAGCAGGACGAATCTTTGGAAGACATTACAACATGTATTATAATAATGAACACGACCTTGAAAATAAAGCTGCAGGTCGACACATCTTCAAGAGATCACCCAGGGTCAGGAACTAGCTTCAGTGACTGGTGGGTCACAACTCAATGAAGAGGAAGTCATACCAGAAGATACACATGCTTTATGATGTTGTCTGGTCATTGCGAAAGTCTGAAAAAAAAAACACCCCACAGCAATTAAGCTCTGTGACAAAAAAAAAACAAACCGGTCTGCATACACTAATAACTAAAACAGTATGATCCTGACTTGCATTAAATTAAAAATTTTAAATAAAATGATACAAAAAAATTATAATCTTTATATGTTCTTTTTAAAATAATCTTTTCAATGGTGCTTGAAAGAAAGGAATCTTGACAAAGTTAGTGCACTGAACAAAAACATGAAAGACACTATCTGCAAGGAATAAAACACTAAAGCAAATTATTTACGTAAGAAAAAATGCATTTATAACCAAAACGTAAAGGTAATAATAAAACAACCTAGAAAACAGTTTTAACAATAGTTAGAAGAACTTTATGATTACAAAAGTACGTAGTGTTCCACATGTGACTAGTTTCTTTCCGCGCGGGCACGTTAAGATCTACATGAAGTGCATCAAACCAACAAGATGAAACAAGATGAGACAGTGGCCATGACAATGCGATTTAGATTTCTTTTTTTCTGCTGACAATAACGTTTCTTTGCGTACGTGGTTTAGGAAAACAAGGGGGCGTTCTGCTCCAGTATGGAGAATCTGAAAGAAAGCTACGGGGGACGGAATGGCTTGTGGATGGAGATGTTTGGACACTGCCAAATGTGAAATACCGACGTGAAGGCTACAAACCGAGAGTAATGCGAGGTAGCCGGTGTGCATGTTTGCTCTTCACAAGCAGTAGTACTCGAAGAAAATGTCACGTCTGCTTACTCATCACGGCCGGCCTGGGAAAGCAAGATGCATAAACAATACTCCGATATACTTGGAAACGTCTTTCTGCACCATTTGTTCCAGTTATTCATAATCCTTCATCTCCCCAGTTCACACCAACGCTGGCGTTTTCGCGAGATGGAAGCTGAAGCTTGTATGAGAGATGTAAAATCGATGTACTATTTCAACAGGTCGGAACCTCCCGCCGGCAATATCATGAAAATATCTCATGGATATATGAAATACAAAATCATAATCAGCTTACTAAATCTGTAAAGCTCGAATCAAACTCATCTCCACGGATAGCTGCTGCAATGGTCCTCTAACTTGTTATGTCATTTGTATTCACCGTGCACCCGGCTAAGCTAAATCCCCCCCCAGGCAATCAGCGCCAGAGCCAGCTGACCAAGACCCTGCCCCACCTCTCCGATGGTACCACCCAGTAACAGGTCTGGCCTGGTTAACGGGACAGTCCCCATGGTGGTGGAGTCTGTTAAAGAAGCACTAAACATCCTCTGCTTTTTAGCTGCACTCCGGGACTGAAAAAATAGTTGTCATAAGCCGTTTCGATGCCGATACGGTGCAGTACCGCAAAACCTTCGCAGCATCGGCTGCAAAAGGACACCAGCTCGCAGTTACAGGGAGATAGCACAATACAACAAAATGCGATCAAAAATATTTTAGCTGTCTAGTTCTAAAGATCTAACGTTTTGCATTATTTCATTTCTCAATTTTATTTAGTAATTCACTGTTCTCTTCTCTGTGCATGAAATTTCTCGTATATCAAGCGCCTAGATTTCCTTTTCCATTTTCTTATCTAATGCCCACGCTTCTACATAATGTAGTAGTGGAGCATATATACTATGGGGTGCTGAAAAGTTATTGGCCCAATCCATGTCACAAAACACGAGGGTAATTTTGTCACTGCAGCTGGAAAATGTTATTTTATAATGTAAAGTGCCAATCTGTATGATCATAGCACTGTTTTGTTTTACAATCAATCAATAACAGAACCGTGTCAACAAAAGGTGTGGAATTTTTCAAGTATGAAACTCCTGGCCGTAATGAGGTTCCTGTTCCCACAGAACATTTCAGAGGAAGTCCATGAGTGTAAGCTGCAAACATTGAGCGCCACACATTGTACTCAAGTGTGAAGTAGCTGTGTGTGCTAACTTTCAGCGTGGAGATTTCGAGATCGAAGATGCACCGAGATCTGGAAGGCCTTCAGCAGTGTCAATTTCAGAAAATGTTGATCATGTCCACTGCCTGATTTTCTGCAGATCACAAATGTTGGCCAAAACAACTGCGTACACACTAGAGACATCCAAGGAACGCATTTGGGTTTATATTTCTTGAGCATTTTTAGTACGCAGACACTGTAGCCAAATGGGGCCGAAATGTTTGAATACTAAAGAAAAAGAAAATCGTGAGGGCACCTCCACGTTGATTTTCCCGCATTTTGAGTGATTTTGTGATGAATACTTCCATAACTTGCAGTGAATACTTCTATAACTTGCCGTGAATGAGCTGAAATAATTTTAAAAAAAATAATGAGACAGACGGTGTGGAAAGGTGTTATCTTTCTACAGGACAATTCGCCTGCTCACAAGTCGCTGGATGTTTTGAAGAATTTTAAGCCTGAGTGCATAGATCACCTGCCCTACTTACCACCAGATCTTGCTCCATCTATTTCGTTTCCCGACCTTAACATATGTTTTAAATGGAGTACATTTTCCAATGATCCGGTAGTGATAGCAGCAACAGAGAAATGTATCTATGACCAGATTTTTTTTTTTTTTTGGCCGGGTTAAAGAAACTTGCGCAAACTGTGTTGAACTTCCTGGTGAATATGTAGAATAACGCAAGTTTCATGACTATGCCATTCCCTTCCTGGTCGGGCCCACAACTTCAACATCCCCTGTTAACGCCTATCTTCCGGGAATTAAAACTATTCTATAAATAGGAATTAAACTATTCTATTTAAATCACGCATGTCACGGATAAGCAGAGAAAAATGCGCTCGTTAAAAAAAAAGTCATTTAGTTTAATCATTATATGTAACTACTACCAAATAAACAGCATTTTATAGTAATGAGTTTTTAAAGTGCTTTTTCACCGTCTAAACAGCCCTTTACGTCAAACAGTTTTAACTGCCCCCCCCCCCCCTCCAAATCTAAACAGTTCTCTAGACCAATGAGTTTTACTGAACAAGAATCAGAAACTGCTCAGTGATAATATAAAGTAATGAAAAGCTGAGGAAGATGGGCAGATAAGGTAATTTATACCCTGGACGGGGAGAACACGATGAAGATTTCGGAAAAGTTACAGAACATACTAGATTGGGACCGAAGAAAAGCCACTGGACACTTCAGGGCACGCAACAACAGGACAGCAGTCCACAAGATTTCAAAGCAAAAAAAAAAAAAAAAGGCGAAGGGGAAACAGAAAGAGAATTACTGTATTTATTTAAGACATCAATCAGGATGGGGGAAACGACGGAGAGCAATGGAACTAGGAACAGAACTAATTTAAAGAACCAAATACTAAATGTGATAAGGTAAAGGGGAAGAGAGAGAGAGAGAGAGAGAGAGAGAGAGAGAGAGAGAGAGAGAGAGAGAGAGGGACATGGCAGCCTGGTTAGTTGAGTGGTTAGGAGCTCGGTTTCCTAATCCGGTTCTACCAGGTTCAAGTCCTAGTAATGATATTTTTTTTTTTCTGGTACACACCAAAAAAGGCCCCGGGGTTCACCCAGACTCTAAAAATGGGTACCTGAAAAATCTGGGAAGGTAAACGCGGTCAGGTATGATACTGACCACATTACACTTTCACGTGCACGTAAAAGGTAAAGCTCATCCTCTCATGCCTTAGAGCCACATAGGGATGTGGTGTTTGTACAAGCCTTATATAATGGCGTATTTTTCATTCCTTATTTACATAAGACAACGCTACAGAACGGCATAAATGACCAACGAACCCCCCCCCCCCCCCCCCCAATCCTCCTGAAGTTATTTGAATAAACACATTAACCTAGTTCCACCTAGTGAACTCTAATAAGGTTTCAAGTTTTCTTCGAAAAATTACCCTTGGTAATTCTTTCTTTTACACGACTCAAGCTAAGGACACATGACCACAATGTTATAACTGCATGCTGGGACTTTTAAGTGTGTGGGCGCGCGCGCGCACGCATACAACTGGCAGCCCCCCCCCCCCCACCTCCTTTTTTTTTGGTCGACCACAGAGTAAACATAATTGTGGTTCTTGTATAATCTGCGTATTACTGGTGCACTGGGGTCATGCCACTCCATTATAGTCTGTGCAAGTCAATTAGAATAAGACTGAAACACAATACCGCCTCTTAAATTGTAAATGCTTCATTATAGTACAAGAACATTCATCTTTTAGTACAGCATTTTATCTGCAAGGAAAAACAGCAATCAAGAACGATGACTTTTTTTTTTTTCAAACCGTTTCCTCGGGCCTGGTTAAAAACTTGCAATCAACGCGTCTCTCAAGTGTAACCTTTACAAACATCTCAGACATTTTACCTACGGCTATAAACAAGGAATCCAAAAGTGTCCCAAACACAGACCTATAAGTAAAGCTGGTCTCGTATAAGCAACTAACCCACTCCTCTATACAATAAAAAGCCCAACATTTTGAAGGGGGACGCCAGAGGTAACGAAGCTACTGGTTTGACACTGGGTTAACAAGGGAAGAGACCCGGGGGCATACGAAAAAAAGGGTACATCAAACTACCAGATATTCATAGGAACAATTTTTTTTTAATAAATAGGAAACTACGAGGCTTTGTCACGGTAAACTAAGAGAACACATTTTTCTAGGATTAGACCTGGAAAAAATCGTAGACAAAGCACTTTAGTGAGACGTGAGAGAAAGAAAAAAATCACAAGAGAATTACCTGGGATTCGAACCATGGACTCCGATAGGACGAGCAGCCGTCTAGCCACTAGAGTACAGCCTACTAACATTTGAGGCACCAAAATGTGTGTTGGCCAGTGCTGTCTATGCCAAGCAACAATTTTGTCATTTTGAAGTAATAACTGCCTTCATGATATTTTTTGTGTGCTGTGTACCGTGTCCTGCACCTGGTTTCTTTCAACGATCTTTGACATCTAATGTGTACTCCATTGGCGATTTGTTTGCACGATGCCTACTGCTGCTGTCTGTGTAGCCTATGAATATCTGGTAAAGTAAGAGAACACAATTTTGGGTATATCTGACCCGCTGATTCAAAAAAATGGCACAAGTTTTTTCCCCTGCTAGCTCTAGTTTTTTTTAGATATAGAACATATGCCATATACCACACTTCACTCTCCTTGCCCATAAGCAAATCAGGATATTTTAATGTGGTGTTTAAATTAATATCTTTTAAGCATGACGGAAAAATATAAAAAAATTAAAAGAAGTGTACAGTTGCTGGCGAGATTCTTCAGCTGCCGTGCGTGGGGTAAAACTCCTCCTGGCCAACGAAGAAAAATGCGATTAGGGTTGCCGCGCGGCGCCGCCGTAGAAAAGGTGAAGGAAAGGATTAAGTGAAGTAACCAGTAGTCTCGAGGTCAGGGATACTCAAATCACGGCACCTCTACTCTAGAGACCGGCCATGTCCTATATACACTCATACTGGGGCAGACTGCCTAAACCAGCTTAACCCAGGGGTTAAACTAAGACACTGCTGGCGAGATTCTTCAGCTGCCGCGCGTGGGGTGAAACTCCTCCCAGCCGATGAAGAAAATGCGAAAATACGATTAGGGTTGCCGTGCGGCGCCGCTGCGAAAAAGATGATGGAAAGGATAACGTGAAGTTTAATCGGTATGTCCAGTAGTCTCAAGGTGAGAGCTACTCATACCACGGCACCTCTGCTCTAGAGGCTGGACACATCCTATATACACCCATACTGGTGAAATATGCCTAAACCGGCTTAAACCAGGGGTGAAACTTGATGACTACTCATGTCACGGTACCTCTGCTCTAGAGGTTGGTCAGGTCCTAAATACGCCCATAATGGGATACTACGCCTAAACTGGCTTAACCCAGGGGTGAAAATTACTAGTGGCGAGGATTCGTCCTCCTGGATAAAAGCTCCGCCCTGGTCACAACTAGGAAGGGTAGTGGCCACGACCACAAAATGCTGAATTCGGAGACACTGGACCAGTGCAGTCTAGATGGGCAACCACCTCTCACCCGACAGTCCAACTCTAGATTAAACTGGTGCCACGAAAACCACAGTGTCACGCAATCCCACTTCTGTGACCCACCAAGAATACAGTCCCAAGCCCCCAGATACTCTGAACCTCTTGTGGTCGTCTCAGGGATCTCTTGCAGTCCTCTCGGGGACCACAAGACCTCTTGTAGTCCTATCAAGGAACCACAGGAGTAAATTTAGTAGGATCAAGGGGCGGTCTTGGTGGTAGAAGTATACGAAGAAGAAGAAGAAAAAGAAGTGTACTACCAAGAAAATCTACCTACATCGTACCAAAAGCACAAGTTTATGATACAAACTTTCCACTCGTTTGACACACAAGAAGCTCCTTTTGTAAGACTTCCAAGAATGATATCTGCCAGGACAATCTCGCATAAGATTCCAACAAAAGTCTGCCATCACGTGTGCATCCCATCTTCTTTGGTATCTGGCTTCCAATCTTCTTACGTCTTGGTAAAATCTTTCACCTTGCTCTTCGCTTAAGTCACCAAGGTTCTCTAGAAAGCGATCGGAGTGACTGCAGATAATGGATTTTAACACTCATGTTACAGCCAAGCCTGTTTAAATGAATGAGCATAATCTCTACAACTAACTGTGTGTAGTTGTTTGTCTTTTTCTGCCAAGTGAGCTTTTCACAACAAGAGCAAATGAAGACCACGCACATGATTCGATTTCATTCTGGTAAGTCCAGGTACGAGAGTAGAGTGATAAATTGGCGGCCTAAGTTACAAATACATGAAACACACAGTTGATATTACGTGCATTAGTATATCAGGTTAATGTAAGATTAAAACCAAGTTTCAAGAAATTAACTGCAGCCAATTTTTTTTTTTTTTTTACAGGCTACTGACGTGGTAAGGGGTGGCAGAAATTGAGAAAATGGATAAAATTTCTCATCGAGCAGTCATTCTCTGCATCAAGGGATTATCATCGAAGGAGATCCACGAGGATATGGCAGAGACTCTAGGGGAGAGTGTCCCTTCTTACAGCACAGTGAAGAAATGGGCAGCTCAATTCAAACATGGAAGGGAGAGTCTTGAAGATGATCCCCGTCCAAGAAGACCAAGAACGGTAACCACCAATGAAACCACCGGCAGAATCCATGACGTGATAATGAGGGATCGACAACTAACTGAACGGTACATTGCTACTGAGTTGGGCATCTCCCAGGAACGTGTTCATGTCATTATTCACAATGATCTTCAAATGACAAAAGTATCTGCTCGATGGGCCCCGAAAGTTCTTAGAGCTGATCACAAACGACAGCGTCTCAACATATCAAGAGACAATCTTGACCATTTTTCTGCAGATCCTGAAAAGTTTCTTCAGCAATTTGTGACTATGGATGAGGCTTGGGTTAATCATTTTCAACCAGAAACCAAAGAACAATCAAAGCAGTGGAAACATCATGGATCCCCATCTCCAAAGAAAGCAAGGGTGGTTCTGTCTGCAGGCAAAGTGATGGCATCCATCTTTTGGGATTCAGAAGGTGTGCTATTGGTAGACTATTTCAAAGGGCAGAACGATCACCGGGGCCTATTACGCTAATCTTGAGAAGAAACTGCGGGTCAAAATGAAGGAAAAGCGTTGAGGGAAACTGACGAGAGGAGTCATCTTTCATCAAGACAAAGCTCCAGTTCACAAGTCGGCGGTGGCAATGGCTGCCATTCATAAATGCGGCTTCTAGCTTCTTGAACATCCTCCTTATTCCCCAGATTTGGCCCCTTCGGACTATTACCTGTTTACCAAACTAAAAAATGGAGCTCAGTGGTCGAAAATTTGCTTCAGATGATGACGTCATTCATGGTGTAGACAACTTTCTACTGGCACAAAATGCTGAATTTTACAAAGAAGGGATTCGTATGTTCCAGAATCACTGGACTAAGTGCATAAACTTGCAAGGAGACTATGTTGAGAAATAACCCCAAAAAGTTGTCTACAAATAATCTGTTGTACCTTATGCACTATGTATTCAATGCACAAACCGTCTTTATTCAAAGACTTTACCAACTGTTTCATCAGACCTAGCTTTGTGTGTAGTGGTGGCAGTACGATTCTATCTCGTGGTACCAAAGGTTCACTGATTACATTTTGTCCTAAAACCACCATATATTCTCTCGAAGGCCAATACTTTCTTGTCCAGTGTTCATGTTTGGCTTTACTATCCCAAAGACATAAAAAGCAAGGATACTTTGTGTAGCCACTTTTGTTGACCATGAAGAAAATTAACCATCTTCAAGTCTACGAACATCACTGGGTAATTTATCTTTTCCAAGACTAAAGAGATGGCCTTGTGCTCTTCTTTCATCCTGGTGGAATGATTGATTGGGATAGAACCATATTTGTTGCCGTTATTTACAAGAACACATTTCAAACCACAGTTTGAACTGTCGATAAAAAGACACCGTTCACTTGGGTTATATTCTGAAAAAACATTTTTCTTCACAAGCTTTCCGATGTCATTGCAGAATACTAAGTTGTTGTCTTCGATAAAGAATGGCAGCAACTATTTTTCTCTCCTTCGATAAAATGTAATTTCATTCCAGGCTGAAGTACATTCTTTTCCTGTAGTCTGGACGCAAGTAATTCAGAAGACTCATTGGAAAGATTTAAGTCCTTGATCAGATTACTCAATTCATTCTGATCAAAACGATCGCTGTGTGAAGTTGTTTGGAATTCACTGTCATTGCCCCCACTTTCTTTATCTTGTGTGATATCAGACATGCAAGACTCATCCTCTGAGAGCTGTGGTAGTTCAAGGAAATGTGGAACAGGTCCTCTGGCTGAAGGTAGATCAAGGTAAGACCACTTGTCACGGTTATTTCGATTATGACATTAATAATACAAAACTAAAAGTCATCGAAGTAGTTTTTCGGTTCCATCCACATCATTGGTACTCCAAATTTCAGGCAGCTTTTCTTTCCATTTGTCCACTGGCGCAAGTTTTGCATATAATATGAGGAGCCCATGGCTTATCTTGATCTCCAGACTTGACCACCAAAATAACCTACATATGCTCTACACAGAAATAGGTTTCCTACTTGTTTTCAGTGCGTACTCCCCACAAATATAGCAAAACACTTCGGGATGATCCAAGCAGCTCCGTCTTCAAGTAGCCATAACCTCTACAGTGTTCGATTTGCAAAAATGAAATGATATAAGTGGGAATATACACACACCTCCAATAGGATCATAATTATTATACAGCGAAACTGTTTTAAACAGATCATGTTGAGGAACATTGGAAATATAAATTTATGTAGTCTATGAAAACCGTGATTTATCATCTTAATTTTGTGCACATAATTATGTAATAAAACAGAACAAAAGCGGTTCTGTCATTTGAGCTATACATTTTTATGCCAGTGTGCATTATTAGGCCATATGACGAGAAGAAACAATTAGAGAATACCAAAACAAACTATCAATTGGAGCACAACAGGCCGAAGAAAAAGGTCGAATGCGTGAAACTCTAAAGAGGACATTGTTAAGAGAAGCCAGTTTAGTGGGCATAAAATCCCTTGATGAGGCTGAAAGACTCGCCGAGAGCAGGAAAACTTGGCAAACAACTACGCGAGCCTTATGTGACGTTTAACGGCACGGGAAGGATGTAAGATGTCCATTATAGGAAAGGAAGAGACCAATAGCTGTGAACCAAAGGTCGTTGTGTGTGTGTGTGTGTGCTCGGACACACACACACACACATACGCGCGTGCGCGCGCGGGTAAATTAAATACATAGATTTCCCATTCATATAAGGCAGCTTGTTATGACATTTCAATTATACAGAAGAGATTTGTTAAAGAGCGGACTAAAATGTTATAAATTTAGCTATATCTAATTTCTACTAGAGCTGACGCGGTCTATCAAATGCAATTTTCTGATTCAGCGCCCCAAATAACCACGGGAACAGGCCTAAAAATCAAGGCACCACGGGAAAAAAAAATTGTTGGTTGGGCTGTGTAATGAACTGTCAGAAAACACTGAGTGGTTATATACAGGCAACTAATGTGTTTATCACGTGACGCCGCGACTGGCATAGGCGATCATGTTTCTCCAGTTTTAGCACTCACTGGTATAATCTTGCCTTTCTCTTCCGATTCCACTCTGCCATCTCTGTTTAACATGGTATTTCTAATCAGACCGGACCTGCCCCTCGTTTCCTCTAACACTATGTCATCTCTATTTAACACTTTTCTCTCAAACTCCAATCCTCTCATTTTCACTCTTGAGTTTTCTTGTACTTACCCATTTCTCAAACTTCTGTCTTTATATGATACGTCATATCTGCCTTGTTAGTCTTTTTCTTATCGTTTTAATCAGTTTTAGATGCTCTGGAACTTCTATGTCCCCGTCCCCCCCCCCCACCCTCACCTGCACAGAATTCTCTAATAACGCAAGGTACTGTACAAGTACATAAACAAATTTGTGTCCGGTCATGCAGACAGCGTAACCCCCCCCCCCCTTTACACACACACCTATTTTGTTTAATTCACTCGAACCCGTATTGCTATACAGATGCGTAGCATGGACAGTAACTAAGATCATTCAAAATCTACCGGAAGCAGCGGAAATGTGGTTCCTAAGAAGAATGATGAGAATACCACGGACAGCCAAGAAAACAAATGAAGAGGTTCTAAGTAAAAGAAAAGAAATGGCAAATTTCAGAACATGACAATCCAGATTCGTAGGACGTGTTCTGAGAAGAGTCAAACTGGAATACCTAGTGACAACGGGGGAAAAAAAAAAGAGGAAGACAAAGAAACAAGATACTGACGAACTAAAAGAGTGGCATGAAACACGGTCCAACACACATCGTATAGAAAGAGCAAAGATAGATGGCTAAGAAAAATCAACGATGACCAACGCCTGATTGGCATGGATCAGAGAGAGGTAATTCATTTTTTTTAAAATGCATGTTGATTGAAATCTGGTTTAATTTTAAAAAAAAGAAACAAACTCGGGAAAACCTCACAGACACAGAGCATATGGATATGAATCTTACGTGAGCTCTGTCTGTGGAGTCAAGAGTGTGCTTGCATACTTGCACGTACTTACCACTCTGGCACGTCTGCAGCATCGCCATGACTAGCTATATAAATCTGCAGTAAATTTCTCATTTCAGCCAACGTGTATGAAGGCCACTGACCTCTGTGAGACGAAGTGGTACTTGAGGCTCGGAAGCTTGGCACCACGTTCGCTTAGCAAACTTTCTGATTATGTTTTTGTAGGCCACGGGTTAAATCAACAGAGAATAATCAACCTTTGACTTCACAACGCCCCCCTCTACCACACCCAACAGATATATAATAACACCAACACACATCAACTGTAGGATAATAAAAAGCCATTACCAAGATATACAGGAAGCTGGGTATACCACCACATAATGATCACAATCAAGTGGTTAGAGAAAATAACAACTCATCGTCTGCTCAAACTGTCATGACCATAAGTACTGAAAAAGACACAAAGAGTTCGTGCCTGACTTTCTTACAAGGAGAAGGCCAAAAGGCTAAGTCTATATATTTTCCACACATTTTTCGTGCTTTTATCTGTTGTTTTTGTATGTGATCGCTGAAAAAGGCTTTTGCCGAAATATTGGATTGTTGTATGTCCTTCATTTATAAGTTCTCATCTTGCTTTCTGCCATTCTTGTTCTGCCCACTTTCCCTACTCTTTCTATCTTTCTGTAAAACTGTGCCATACATCCATCTATTTTCATTACTAGTACTAGTTTTACCGCAGTTATCATTTCTTTTATGTTACCATATGTATATGCTCTTTTTCGTTTTTAAACAGCTTTCGAACCGCCAAATATCTCTCACTCACTCACACACACACACGGAGCCGAACAGCTTCTCTTGTCTGGACTGAATGGACAAGATTTATGACCTATAAGGAGATGATAAAGAAATACGCGATAAAATACTGTTAGGGATTCATTTAGTCACCAAACAATATCAACTCTGGTAATTAAGCTGGAAATTCTTCGCATAAGCCGTGGTAAATGGGTGCAATAAATAGTGCCGTATACAGGTTACACAAATTCTTATCCATGTGAGGTAACGACGGTTAATTCCTTCGAACAACAGTTCTCAATTTCACTCCGTGTCAGGTACAAGGTTAGTGTTTAAAAAAACATTCACAATGACACACCTTTAACACATGTATGGCATGTACCAGGGTAAGTGCCTTTGAACAACAGTTCTCAATGTCATCCAATGCTAGGTACAAGGTCAGGGTTTAAAATAAGCAACACATTTCACACTGATACACTTTTCCCGATCTATGTTGTCCACTCCGTCCCGTCGATAATCACGTAGGCCATTATCCGGCCACAAATGTCTACCCGAATCCTACACATTGTCTTTCAATAGAATCAGCAGCCGCTAGCAGACACTGACTTTCGTTAGCTATCCTGAATGTTACATTTGCCCCCTCTTCTTCTGGCCTGGAAGAACTCGCTGTTGGATCACTCCTGTGGCAGGACTGCTTTCCGCGTGGAGCACTGTTCTATATGGAGATTCTTCCAAGATATTTCCCGTCTATTCAGAGATGTCACCACGTCATATATCCTTGGGCTTTTATAATTAATACCCCCCCCCCCCCGCATGGACTGAATTGAAACGTGCTGCTGAACTCATTTAACGATAGAACAGAATAGCTTACGAAGACGTCACAATGCACAATGTGCTGCACTTCATATGCATTCTGCATAAAAAAACAATGTCTTCACATATGTAATAAAAATATCCTGTCTTTTTTTTCAACTGAGCAATAAACATTTCTTACTTCTACAACACTGTCTTTTCCAGTGTGACATAAATGTTCCCTCTACAAACAGCCGTCCCAGGCGGAGACTGTGTCTGCCTCTTTTATTGTTCATTTACTTACTTTATGTTCTTCTTAAATGACAGACCATGTGTTTCATGAGGAACACATTTCAAAATGCTATAATTCTGATGCTAAGTGCAGCATATGTCTACACTGATCTGGCTACTTCCTAAAAAGATACCAAACTAAAGTCAGAGCAAACTAGAAAAGCCAACAGCAAAATGAAACAAATATAACATATATCATATATAACATTAACAATATACCAGGTATATTGTTATTTTTCTGTCTGGCCTATCAGTATATGAAAAAAATAGCCCTGCACTTTTCTGGTTAACCCTTTTTGTGAAGATTTAATTTTTTAAAATCAAGATTAGCACTTTGATACCATCTCTTTTCTCACTCCCACTCACTCACTCTCTCTCTCTCACTCACACACACAACACAAAACACCACATTAAGAAAAAAAAAACCACAAATGAGAAAGAATTTATAACCAGTGCTAGTCTTTGATAAGATCTAGGAGTGGGAAAAAAATCTTTAACTCAACACTTCTTATTTTCTCCTCCTCCTCATCATCATCATCATGTGCTGTGCTGGCTGGCATTGGCTATTATGCTTCTTCATAGTACAGATACTTCATGCAGGCCATCAGCTCAGTTGGTGATCTCCTCTCACACCATCCTGTCAGACTGTCCAGTATCATTTCTCTTGGCCTTCCTCTTGATTTTCTTCCCTCTATTTTTCCTGTTGTTATAATATTTTCAATGCCCCCTCTTCTCATTGCATGTCTTATGAAAGTAAATTGTCTCTCTCTTATTTTTTTGACAAGATTTTTAGTCTCTCTAGCTCTTCTTATACATTCTTCATTAGTATTTTTGCTGTCCAGTGGATTCGCAACATCCTTCTAATAAACCACGTTTCTGCTGCTTCCAATGATTTTTGTGCAGACCTGCCTATTGTCCATGATTCACTTCCATAAAACAAGATAAGTTCAATATAGCATTTTAGGGCTCGTTTTCTAACATTCATTGATAAGGATGTGTTGGATAATATGTTTCTCAATCTCTGAAATGCAGACTTTGCTTGGCCTATTCTGTTTCTATTTTCTCCTGCATTTTCAAAATAACTAGTAAATGTTCTATTCCCATATGACCACACCAGACATATAAACTAGATGAGAAAGCTGCATGAGTAACAACCTGCTTTCACATATTAAACCTGCACAATGGAGAGGTCTTGCTTTTTTTTTTTTAAAGTCCAATAGACTGAAGTGCAATGTAAAAATCAGAGGAATAAAACTAAAACAAGTGTACAAATTCAAGTACCTTGGTACAACTGTAACATCAGATGGTAGGTGTATCACAAAGGTCAAAAACAGAATATGCCAGGCAAAGGTAGCATTTCAGAAAATGAAATCTATTTATTCAGTCCATCTTTGTCAACAGATACTAGGAAAAGTCTTGAAATGCTACATCAAGCCAGTACTATTATATGGAAGCGAATCATGGTCACTAACAAAAACAACAAGAACATAAAGAGGCAATTGAAATGTGATTCCTACGAAGAATGTTAAGAATATCATGGACAGCCAAAATAACAAACGAAGAATGCCTAAGGAAAGCCAATGAGAAACAAACATTAATAAACACATCACGAGGGGAGACAATCAAGGTTTATTGGCCATAGAACGAGAAGGGGAGGGACTGAAAATATCATGACAACAGGAAAAAAATGGGAGGCAGGAAAGGAGAGAAAATCTTAGATGGCTTTACAAACTGGCATGGGAAAAGCACAAAAGAACTGACGGAAAACATGAAAGATCAGAAACTATGGAGAGACATAGTCGATGATGCTTCCAGGCTTGGCATATGATGATGTAACACAAGTCACTGATGAAAGCTACTGAATGATCGAAATGTTCATAAAAGGGAGGAAAAAAACCCAAAATTTTATGAAAACATAAAAAGGTATAAATGATTTTTGACTATTAAACAAAATGAGATCCATTGCAGGAAGCCAAACAGCTTTGTTCAAATAATAATATATTTCACTAAGAACATCACTAACATAGACATATATATTTTGAGATATGTTGGAGTTGGGGAAGGAAAGGTGGCTAGGCATGATGTTCAACACATCACCCTTGACAGGTCACGGAAAATATGTGCACTAACATCATATCCCTATTTGCCTCTAAGGCGTGACAAGGTTACCTTTAACTTTTGGTTTTTTTTTTGTAACTGGGAGTCAACGATTTCACGAAAACAGCCCTTGTAAACAAACAGTATGAAATGTGTCAAAGGCAAATCATACATTACCTAAATTACTGTACTGTTTGCTACTGAGGTGTCTGAGTGGCGAAGTGGTTAGTGCACTGGTCTCTCATGGCGAAGGTTTTGGGTTCAAATCCGGCCGGAGGCACCCCAGTCACCCAACTGTAGAAATGGGTACCTGACTTCTTCTGGAGTTGGGGAAGGAAAGGCAGTGTGCTGATAGGTCAAGGAAAATATGGACACTAACATCATATCCCTGTGTGCCTCTAAAGCATGACAGGATTATCCTTTTTTTTTTTTTTTGCTACTGAGGATAACAGATTTTGCTAAATGAAACCTAACACCTTATGTCATGAGCTGAGCTATTTTGCAGCTTTTTGTAACTAAGAACGTGGTGGTAGTGGAGCTGATGTCATATTAGATTTTTAATAGTATGAGAGACCATATCTGAATCTGGTTTCTGTGGTGCTTACGTCAGCCTCAAAATAGGCATCTTATACTTGTGCTAGGGATAACTACCAATCAAAGCTGTGCAGCTATGGTGGTCTACAAACCACATCAGGAAAATTCTTAAGAATATGAAAAATAATGAAGGCTGAAAGTTCTGAAGAACAATGCCTTTTTTTTTCTTTTTAAATCAAGGTGAATATAAGCATGCAGTATTAAATTAAACGGAACCATTCTAAAGCAGGTGCAGAAATTCAAATACCTTGGAGCAGTAATAACTTCAGATGGGAAATGCAGAACAGAAATTAGGAACAGAATAGGTCAAGCAAAGACTGCATTTCAGAGAATGAGAAACATATTAGCTAACACATCTTTATCAATGAATGTTAGAAAACGAGTCCTAAAATGCTATATTGAACCTATCTTGTTATATGGAAGTGAATCATGGACAATAGGCAAGTCTGCACAAAAATCATTGGAAGCAGCAGAAATGTGGTTTATTAGAAGAATGTTGCGAATCCCCTGGACAGCAAAAATAACTAATGAAGAATGTATGAGAAGAGCTGGAGAGACAAAAAACCTTGTCAGAAAGATAAGAGAGAGACAATGTACTTTCATAGGACATGCAATGAGAAGAGGGGGCATTGAAAATATTATAACAACAGGAAAAATAGAAGGAAGAAGATCAAGAGGAAGACCAAGAGAAATGATACTGGACAGTCTGATGGGATGGTGTGAGAGGAGATCACCAACTGAACTGATGACCTGCATGAAGGATCGGGTACTCTGGAGAAGCATAATAGCCAACGCCAGGCGGCACGGCACCTGATTATGATGATGAATATAAGATTTCCAGAAACAAACACGGACTTGGGTGTTATGTGCCACTGACTGCACAAAGGCCTTTGACAGAGATGAAGATACAATATAAATGCTTGAAAAGTTATATGTGGTGGGTAACAAAAAAAAAAAAGACTATATATACTTGAAGCAATGAACAGCAATAACAGTTTACAATAACACAGGCAAACATGAAGAGATATAATAAAGCAAGAGTGTGCCTTGTCGTCTGAGCTCCTCTGACTACACACACACACAAAGAAAAAACATCTTCAGAGGCATTACAAACTTGAAAGGCCTGAAAATGAGAGGTCACAATTTAAAAAAAAAACCCATAAAACTTTATGATGTCCCGATGACACAGTGCTTTGTGCAGAAAATGAAAGCAGCCATAGAAACAATAAAGAGGATTTAAGCTAACTTCACCAGTATAAAAGCATGAGGGAATCCTAGAATCATTTTGTGTCTCTGATCTGATATAGTACTAAAGACTATGTCAGTATTTGAATGTGACAGTATCAGAGCTGACATACCATAATTCACAAATCTCTTCAAATTAATTGTATCTTGGGGCATTCCTGTAGTGATTTAATTAGCAACAAGAAAGAAATGATAGTAATATTAAACTGAGTGGCAATTTCTCTCTCTGTTTGGTTCGTGCCAATCAGGCATTAGTCATTACTGATTTCCACAACTATTTATCCTTTGCTCTTTCTATGAGGTGTGTGTTGGACCTTGCTCCATGCCACCCTCTCCATTAAGTATCTTGTTTCTTTGTCTTCCTCTGTCCCTCCATTTTTCATGTTGTCACTAGGTGTTACAGTCTGCCTCTTCTCAAAACATCCTACAAATCTGGACTGTTGTGCTGCCATAATTTCATCTTTTTGCCCAGTTTCATTTAGAACCTCTTCATTTGTTTTCTTGGTTGTCCACGGAGTGACAGAACTAAAGTGTAATAACACTGCAAAGGAAGGGCACTGTCACAAGTATATAAAACCACTAACCTTAGACCAACAATAGCAGAATATAACAAATGCACAGCTGATAATCAAATAAGGCCAAAAAAAACCCAGTCTATTTTTACAATATGAACAAGACACTAGAATAAATAAAGGCCTTAATAAAGGCATACATTTTCACATTTACCCAGTTAATCTACGTTTGTGCAATAAACAAAACAGCAGAAATGTACACTGGAAGCCACACAATAACTCGCGACTCGATACAAAACTTACCTAATCGTTTTGCCCGAACGCATCCATTAAGAGCGTGGAGAAGCTAGCTAAACCCCCCTCCTGTTGTTTCACTCACATGCCTTAGGCCAAAAACAATCAATCCAGCAATCAATGACCTGTCTTGTTTAATAACATGTCGTTTGTATCCGGTAAAATGGCCCGGATCTGATCTCTATCCATTATAAAAATCAGCTTTCTGGTTCCAGCACGATGCTCTAATTTTGTCGATTTTATTTCCAGTAGAAACTAACTGAGTATAATCAGAAGCTGGCCGTCTCAAACACTAATTAGGTTTTCATGTGTTGCGACACTTGAGGGTGATTAGTTTCGGATTTTTAATACAACTCTACTAATAATTAACAAGCCAAAATTTAAAAACTCCCCAAAAACTCAATAATTTCTGTTTTATGATTATACATCTTTAAAAACAGACATAATATTTTCAGTTTTGAATTTTTAAACTCGATTATGATGAGTCATGTTGAAAAATGTTTATATCATCTCATCTACATCTGATAAATATAGGAGAAATGAATGACAGCCATCTAGAAATCAAATTGGCAAGTTCCAACGCGCAACCGGAAATGGCAGAATAGCGGTTGATTCGAAATTGAGATTATTGTTTTTGTTTGTAAGTTTTTTTCGATACAAGAAATATATCTACTCATTCATTTTATGTCTGTACAATATTTCATGTCAAATCTGTTTTAAAACTGTGTTTTTTAAAATACATAAGGTAGTCGGCCATTTGCATGTCCCTTGCGGAACTTTGACTCCCCAATAGCACTCCTGTAGGCCTCTCGGTTGTAAGAAAAATGCCCTGCTGCTGATGCATCCATTTGCAGATCATCAACGATGTCTTGCAGCCATCTTCGCCTTGGTCTTCCTCTCTTTCTTTTTCTCATTATGTATGCTTCCAAAAATTACATAATGAGAAAATTACGTTACATAATGAGGGAAATTAAAAGAAGAACATCTATCGCTCTTCAGAAAGTAAAACAACTAAAGAATCCGTGGAGAGGAACAGACAAAACCACAAAAATAAGATTTTTAAAGGCATGCATTTTTCTCATCGCAAGATATGCCTGTGCGACCTGGACACTTAACAAAACAGCTGAGAAACACATAAATGCCTTTGAATGTAAATGCTACAGAAGAGTTCTCCAAATATCATGGACACAAAAAAAAGAACAAATATATCCATACTATAAGAACTTAATATTGAACAAGGCTGGCTAGTAAAGAGGATTAAAGAGAGAACTTAAATATTTTGGACACATTAAACATCATGATAATCTAGAGAAGACCATCTTGGAAGGGTACATAATGAGAAAAAGAAAGTGAGTAAGACCAAAGCGAAGATGGCTGCAAGACATCGTTGATGATCTGCAAATGGATGCATCAGCAGCAGGCCATCTTGCTCACAACTGAAAGGCCTGCAGGAGTGCTGTTATGGAGTCAAAGTTCTGCAAGGGACATGTAAATGAGTGAACTGATAAGAGTTATGTCAAATGCAAAATCAAGATCTTCTAGTTGGGTCCCATGTACCCAGTCATACCTGTGTTACCTATGCACCATTTTTCCATTATGAAGTCTATTGCAATTCCAAAAACTAAAGGAAACAGTATACATCCTTGTTTCACGCCTGTTTCAATCTGGGACCATTCGCTCATCCCTTCTTCTGTTTTGACTGCATAAACTTATCCATTGTAGAAGTACTTAATTATGTTGACAATTTTAGATGGTATTCCATATAGACTTAAAATTCTCCACAATGAATTTCTGTGTATGCCATCAAATGCTTTTTTAAAGTCTGTGAAGTTTAGTATTAATGGTTTCTGCTTTTCAATATGTTCTTCAAGTATTATTCTTAAAGATTGAGACAGCTTCTCCCTTTTCAAAATCCTGCTTGTTCTTCTCTCATTGTGATATCCACTATATCTTTAAGTCTATTCAAAATGACCTTGCAAAATACTTTTGACACCGATAGTGAGGTTACTCTTCACCAGTTGTTACAGTCGCTAAGGTTTCCTTTTTTTGGTATTTTAACAATGATTCTTTTTTTTTTCTTTCCAAATCTTATTAAACATTCTTTGTAGTTGTCTCATGTTGTCACTTAATAGGTTTTAACATTTCAGGTGTTATTTCATCTTCACCCTCAGCTTTGTTGTTAGCCATTAAATTCACTGCTGGTTCGATTTCATGCAATGTAACTTCATCTAAGTTGACATTGAGTTGTGGGGTTGGTAAGTTGGTTCCAAGGTTTATCAATTCTTTTGGGTGTGGTCGATTAAGTATTTCTTGGAAGTGTTCAGCCCATCTTTGCTTTTGGTCTTTACTTGATGTTAATAAGGTTCCAGTTTGCTAAGAATTTGTCTTTCTTTAGATGTAATAGTACCTGTTAGCCTCTTTTGTATGTTATATAAAGTTTTGCTGTCTCCTGTTTTTGCTGGTTTCTCTGCCTCTTTTGCATATTGTCTATGTATTCTTTTTTATCCCTTCTAACCGAACTTTTTACGTTATTGTGTTTTATATGCCTGTGTAAAAATAGTAAACTCTCAGAGGAAAGTAAAATTGTTTAATATTTTTATATTTTATCAGTCACTGTACTTCCTGTTGCTTCTACTATCGAAGTGTTTAGCACTTATTGTTTGCCTGATGTGCTTAAATCAAGGTTACAAGTGGGATAATTTTATTGTCATTAACATATCTTGAGCATTCAGTAATATAATATTTTAATTTTCATTCATTCATTCCATTTTTTTAAAAATGAAGCACATTATATTTACTTTCTGTTTCAGATGTTCATGTCATGCTATCAGTTTTGATGATTTAATATTTATGATATGGAAAGTCCATTTTTTGGCAGTGAATTTGGTAAGATTTTCATGTTCTTTGCTGCTGTCATGATAATGCAGGTACAGTTTTTGTAATTTATTTTTTTTCTTTAAACACTTTCCTGTCCTTTGTCAAAGATTTATTAGACAAGCATCCAACAGTGAGCGCAAATTTTATTACCAATTAAATATGAAAGACATAATTTATTTACATAAACTTGACATATTCAAGAATAATTCACTTCATAAATTGAACTTTGATGCCAGAAAGTGGGAGACTTTACAACCAATTAAAATAAATAATAGGCAAGTAAACCTATTAATACATATAAGCTAAAATTATTCAGGAGAGGAAAGGGTTAATAAGAAAATGTACTGTCTTTTAATTAGTTAAATGTTGAGCATTACTATGATAGAATGTGTATGTACAGAACCACACTAGGAAAACTGAGAGAAATAATACCAGAGATGAAAATGGTGGGAACCTGTTAGACACCTTGGAGTTTAGTCATTTATGGTGATATAATCAACTGTGTGTGTCTGCAGCAAAGAGCAACAGACATTACATCACATCCTTCAGAGTTGCCAGCTACACAACCCAGTCAGACAAAGGATCTGGTCAGACCCCAGTCCCTTGCAGGAGAAGCTCGACACTGTTGCTGAAAACCTGAAATGAGCTGCCATGAGAGAGAGAGAGAGATTGGTGAATGATGAAGAAGATATAAGCAACTAGTGAAATAGCCATTCTGTTAGACTCCATATATTTGGAGCCTGGTCAATCATGATATAAACAGCTGGTGACATGGTTATTCTTCATTTCTTTGTAGCCTGGTCAGTCATGATATAAACAACTGGTGACATGGTCATTCTTCATTTCTTTGTAGCCTGGTCAATCATGATATAAACAACTGGTGACATGGTCATTCTTCATTTCTTTGTAGCCTGGTCAATCATGATATAAACAACTGATGACATGGTCATTCTTCATTTCTTTGTAGCCTGGTCAACCATGATATAAACAACTGATGACATGGTCATTCTTCATTTCTTTGTAGCCTGGTCAACCATGATATAAACAGCTGGTGACATGGTCATTCTTCATTTCTTTGTAACCTGGTCAGCCATGATATAAACAACTGGTGATATGGTCATTCTTCTCTTTGGAGCCTGGTCAATCATGATATAAACAATAAACAACTGGGGACATAGTCACATTCTGTTAGACTCCACATCCATGATGATATAAACAAACAGTGACAGTCATAAACATTCTCCAGCACCACACACCCCCAACTACCACCATAAGTGTAGGCAAAACTAGATAAAATTCTATTTTGAATGATAAAATTATCTTGAGATTGAAGTTGAATATTAAGTAGTATATTAAGATAGAGATTGACTTTAAAGGGTTCAGTGATATTTGGTATATATAAAACATTACTTGAAAGAGTCATACACTATCCATATGAAGTAGTTTATTGCTCTGTTTATGAATTTATTTTGAATTGATTTACTTGTCAACAGAAGATGCTTGGAGAGGTTGGGAGGCAAAACAGAACAACAAAGGAGTTATTTATTATGTGAAGTAAGTATGAGCAGAAGTGATGCTCATTTGCCACATTAATTATCCAAAATATGTTCAGTTCAAGTGCCGTGCCACGTAGTGTAGGCGATCATTTCTCTCCACAGTTTCTTGTCTTTAGACTTGATTATGATATCCACCAATGACTTTCTTCCTAGCCACACTGACAGCCCATCCAGTAACTTCTCTCTCTCTCTCTTCCTCTGTCTCTTATTCCCTTAGTTTTTTCGATTGCCACAGTGTTGTTCCAATTTTCCTCTTCTCAGGAAATATCCTATAAATCTCGCTTGTCTGCCTCTGATCTTTGCTATAATTTGCTTTTTAACTCCAGCCTCTCTTAAGACTTCTTCATTGATTTTCTTGGCTGTCCATGGTATCTTCAACATCCTTCTTATAAACCACATCTCCATGACCTCCATTTCTCACTGTACTCTCTTATTCATAGACCATGCTTCATACCCATAAAACAAAATTGCCTCAATGTAACATTTAAGTACTCGGAATCTTGTTTCCATTGATATGAATTTGTTGCACAAGATGTGTCTCATTGTCTGGAATGCTGACTTCGTCTGCTTTTTATTTCGTTGTGACATTTCCCATTAGTTATTATAATCGTTCCTAAGTACTTGAATCTATCAACTTGTTTCAGATTTGTGCCATTGATGGTAATACTACATTTTGATGGTATTATTTTCTTTGAGAATACCATCACTTCAGTCTTCTTTTTGCTCAGCTGAGACCTTTATTTTTACTTTCACGAACCACGATGTCCAGAAGAGCCTGTAGCTCTGCTTCACATTTAGCAATCAGGACTGTGTCATCTGCTTATCTTAAGTTGTTAAGGTTGTACCCAGCAACTGATATTCCTGGCATATTCTCTATATTTCTCATTATGTTTTCGCTGTACAAGGAGAAGAGGTCAGGAGATAAAACACATCCTTGTCTCATTCCCAATTTTATGTCTTGGAATGCTCCTATTTGGTTCTCAACCCTCATTGCCGCTGATTGCTGCCAATATATGTTTTTAATAAGTTTCAGATCTTTCCCTTCTGTTAGAAGCCTGGAATCAGCAGTGTTTTGCCAGCAAAAAAAAAAAGAATAGTTCTATCAGTTAATGCAGTCCCAAACTTATGAGGCCAATAGTAAATTTACTGCTGTATGTCATGTCTGAGAATTATATGTTGATTCCTCACCATTGTTCTTCACTGACCCATTGCTTTTTTTCTCCATGCAAATAAAAAATTGCATGACTCATCTTGCTTTATGAAGATGTATAAAATGCTGTGTGTCTGAGAAGGGTAGTAATGATAGAATATAACATAATCATTGGCTTTAGATACAGTACTTGACTGTTTTAATATGTTGTATTTTGAAATTTGCCAGAAAAAGCTATTGATTGATTATTTTCATTTCTTCGTTTTGATCCTGAAAGTTCTTTTTTTTTTTTTTAAAGTAGTCCTCAGCACATTATTTCAGTTGTAGAAATCCAGACTTTTAACAGCCATTTTAAAGGTCTACCACAGTTGCAAATATCTTAGATACTTTGTAAATGTCATATTTTAAATTTGTTCTGCAAATTTTCATTGGATTATGTTCTAGAATTAGTTAATTAATAGCATGTTTCCATCTCTTGTAATTTTAATTCTCTTAATCTTAATAATTTCATTGATTCAGTGTGTCAGAGACTTCTTTTCATGTTATGTGTTTTTTTTGTGTTTTTTTTTTTTAAATAACTAAGTTATTTTCTTGCAGACTAAGATCTTCATAATACTTATAATACATTTTAAAAAATTATGTCTTGATTAAACACCGCGGATTGTGTGGTCTTTTGATATTCTCATTATGTTAAAAAATAACTCTTGATGTCTTGAATTTTTGTAGATAGTTTGCTTGTATCAATACGCACATTGTGTTTGTTTTAAATCATATTTGAAAATTTAAAAAAAATTTGTAGTAATTTTTATTCAATTCATTTTCTTAGTGCAGTTTCCAGAGAATTTACATGTATTTCTTCTTTGATTTATGTGCTGGTTGTAAATTTCTTCACTTTTTTTTTCATTATTAATCAGTGAAACAAAACAGATTACCAGCTGGAATCATCCATACTTCAGTAAAGTGACAGAGGATTTGAGTAAGTAGAGTCAGTCAGGTTTTCTATATATTTTATTATTTATGTAGTTATGACTAAGCTGTTGATTTAATTTTTGTTACATCTACTTTGTTTATGTAGAGTGGTCATCATTATTATCCTAACTGTTCAGTTTTCTGGAAGTTGATTGGTAAATTGTTACTCATGTGTGATCAGAAAAAAGGAGATTGACATATATCGGTCACGTGATGAGAAGAAACAGATAATCCCAAAACAAGCTGTCAAGTGGAACACAACAGGCTGAAGAAAAAGAGGTCGACTACGTGAAACTCTAAAGAGGACATTGTTAAGAGAGGCCAAATTAGTAGGCACAAAATCCCTTGATGAAGTTGAAAAGCTCACTGAAAACAGGAAAACTACCATGCGAGCCCTATGTGACATTTAACAGCATGGGAAGGGTGTAATATAAGATGACTTTCTTGAAATGAAACATCTTTCCTCCATTTTAACTCCTTACCTATTAGGGCCCTGGAAGGTTCTAGCTTTCTTTGACTGAATGACATTCTTACTATTGTAAGCAATGACAGAATATTAAAACAGTGTATGTGTCCTTGGTTTCAAGGTTCTGGAAGTGGGAGCAAGGACTACAGGTATGGTCCAGTTGTTGAGGCTAGAAAATTAGGGCTAGCTAAAGCACCTCTTTCTGATGCTGTTTGTAACAGATTGATGATTTCTTTTCAGTCTGATAAATGGTGTAGGATTGATGTGGTTCCTCCAAGGTGGTGGAGTTTGTTTAGAAGTCTGTTCTTTGATTCATCTTTGTTTAGAAGTCTACTCTTTGTTTTATCTCCAGGCCTTCTAGCAAGCCATAGTAATGTCCCATCTGCTACTTCTCCAGACCTTCCAGCAAGTTATAGCAATCTGCTTCCTGTACACATCATCATCACAGCATCAGTTACAGAAAATACAAATTTGCTCTTCTAGGAAGATTAGCAGAAAAAGTAGGGAAATGTGAAGTTACTCAAATAAAATAAAATAAAATTAGATTTAACATGAGGGCAGGATGCTAAGAAGTTTGCTTGGAGCTGCCAAGAGTAGTATCATTGGAGTATTGAAACAAAGACACATTATGCGAAGCTGTAAAAGCTCTCTCTTAATTAGTAGCTTTGATCCCCTGGGAACAACGGTGTTAAGAACACACTTATCTTAACACAGTCTTTATGAGACAGGGAACAAATCTGTTTGCTTAAGAACTCTGACCTACTTCTGTAGCCCAGAAACCTGTAGCAGTCAACACTAATTGTAATTGATATTTTTGTAAAATGTGATGTCATGTTGGTGGATGCATGGAGACATGGAGATTGCTGGCAGGGATGAGGAAAATCTAGTGTGAAAGCAGGATGTAACAAGCCTATGGGTCTTTACAACAATGGCTATCAAAATGATGTAAACAAAACAGAACCAACAGACTATAGGTGGCAGGGAATGGATATCACTGAGGCACTCATCAGATTCCTCATCCCAAAGTCGGAGTGTCTCTGTGGAACTGTCTCAAAGCCGTCATTGCATGCTGGATCTGACGTGAAGAAGGGGCTTAAGTGCAGCCACCAGAGGCTGGAAAACAAAGTTTTGGCCAGGCCAGCCTACACCTCTGTTTTCATGGCAGTCCGAACAAGACCACATTCTGCCCAAGCAAGGAAAGGTGCTGAAGTTGGAGGTACCCAGCCAAGAGGTGCTTCACAAAAATCGAGGTACCGTGCATCATTGCCAGTGTGCATATGCAGAAGAAGAAGAAGAAGTAGCTTTGATGTATAGAGCTTGAGACAGTTTTTTTATTTCATATATTTTCAGATATCAGGCATGGAGAAATAAAGTATGCTGCTTATCGCACAGCCCTCAAGCTTAGGGAACTGCAGTCTAAGATTGGTTGTATGTTCTATGAAAAGTTATTTGTTTTTCAAAGTTTGATTAAATTTATAGTTCATAAATTATAGGATGGTATTCATTTTTGGGAAATAATGGAAAAAATGAGATTTCCAACACATTTAATACAATTAACACCACTGCTGTATCTAGACCAACAGGCAGCAGTAAGAATAAATGGTGAAACAACAACTTGGTTTGACATAAAACAAGGGGTCTGTCAGGGGTGTATATCGTCACCTTACTTATTTAACTTGTATACTGAAAATATAATGAGGAATGTTAGAGAAGATGTAGACAAAGAATATTACGATACCATAACAATTGGAGGTTATGAAATACCAGAGATTAGATATGCTGATGACACAATTACTGTCCACAACACAAAAAGGAGTGGAAAAACTAATTATGTCAGTCCTTAAGAACAGCGAAGAGCAAGACATTGTTGATGATCTGCAAATGGATGCCGCAGCAGCAGGCCATCTTGCTCACAACCAAGAGGCCTACAGGAGTGCTGTTAGGGAGGCAAAGTTCCGCAAGGGACATGCAAATGAATGAAGTCATGAGCAATGGTTATCAGGCAACATTCCTTGTATTATCTCATCCATGATATATGAAAGTCCAAATAGGGGATTGAGCCTGGTTGAGGAATGTCTTAGGTTAACTCAGAGAACATTAAAAAAAAAATTATAGGCCTAAGACTACTGACTAATGTGGTGCTCTAATACATAAGTACCA
The DNA here is from genome assembly GCA_009760885.1 of Achatina immaculata. NCBI lineage: Eukaryota > Metazoa > Mollusca > Gastropoda > Stylommatophora > Achatinidae > Lissachatina > Lissachatina immaculata. Next base: position 49,475,134 of record CM019720.1, on the reverse strand, counting down.
CTAAATCAGATTAGTTATCATATGATTAGTTTTTCATTTGCTGAAGAAGTATTAAAGTTAAATTAAATATGAATTTAAATATAAATATAAATATGAAAACTGGCAAATGTAACATAAAACAAATATGACATTTCATGATTTTGTGATGCAGATAAAACATACATTTTATAAATGAACTGTTTTGTTCTTAAAAATAAGCATTGCATCAGTCACTAAATATTTTTTAATGCTTTTTAGAGAATTTGAATTGTCAGAAATTTTATTAATGTTAGTGCAGATTTTATTGTTTTCGTTTGAATGATCTTTGTTTTAAATCATGTCTGAAAATTATGAAAAAATTTTTTATTCCATTCATTTTCTTAAATACATGGGTTGTTTCAAAATCACCTCTGATTGGCTGGTTTAAAAAAAAAAGTTAAAAATAGAGAAAAAATTTATTATACACAAAATTACATACATAACTGCATTACTTTTCCATATAGTCTCCACTCATATTAGGCACTTGTTGTACCATTGCACCAGTTTTTGCCATCTCTTATCAAAGAATGCAGCCAGTTAGAGGTTGATTTTAGAATTGCCCACATGTTATAATTTTCTACCACTTTTGGTTATTTTCTTTATTCCTTCAAAAACATATCAGTGAACTGGATCCAGTTGGCTGCAGTCAAACAGGTCTTTGCCAGTTGTCATAGTGAGGATGTCAACGGCCAGTTGTGCTACAGTGAAGCTCTTGCTTTGATTGAAGAAGTCTTGCATGTTTCTGATAGACAATGGCAGCATGAAGGCCATGTATCAGTAGCAGCAGATCTCATTCTCAACCTCATGATGAATCTTTATGATGTGTATGTGCTATATCTAATTGCTTTTTTTAAAGCAGTCAGACATGCAGTTAATATTTATGAATGTGGTGAACATTAGTAAGAAAAAGACAGTCAAAATGTCTTGGACTTGTCATGAAAAGAAAACTTAGTAATGGCAAGAAATTTCAAGGGAAAAAGGATTGACCAAATGGCATGAAAAGAAAAATGCATCTGAATTGATTAGAAATGCCAGTGACTGCACAAGATGGAGATGCATGATCATCAGTGCTATCTGACATGACATATAACAGTAATAATCACATTAGTACATATTTAGCTAAAGGAAAAGAAACATTCCCCCTATAACCATTTGACAGATGGGTAAGTTAAGACATTGTAGAGTTTTTCTGCTGTTTGTACTGTAAGCAAGTTCAGTGCTAAGATGGCTTGCATTGTCTGCAAACCAGCAAACTCATTTCTTTGAGAGTGATTTTGCTTACCTAGTTTTAGTACTGAATTCATCACAAGCAGGAAAGGGTTAAAAATTTGTTTATGTTAACTATCTGCGGTGTAGGTGTGAGAGTTCTGGTCAAGATGGCAGGTGCATAATGACGGGTAAACTATCTGCTAATGTTTTGTCAAGATAGCAGATGTTTTCAGCATAGATTTGACACATTTTGTGGCTTAATGTGTCCATTTACATGGGTATGTAGCACTGTTTGCTGCGATCTGCTCTGAAGATGACATTAGTAGCGGGAACTGTTGTGTTTTTCTGTGTTGTCGACCTTGTGGCCACGATGTTTTGATACAAAGTTCACATGAGACTTCAGCTGGCATGACGGAGCATGTGCTGCATGGCCGACACTGATTCCAACAACGAAAAGAATGACCAGTAAACATAAACTGACATAATCCAAAATGAGGCCATGAGATCAGTTCTGGGGTGCATCAGGGATACTCTGATCATAGCTTTGTGCTACTTGCTGGATATCAGAAAATACCAAAACAAGCTATCAAGTGGAGCACAACAGGCCGAAGAAAAGAAACCGACCACGTGAAACTATAAAGAGGACATTGTTAAGAGAGGCCAAATTAGTAGGCATAAAATCCCTTGATGAGGATGAAGAGCTTGCTGAAAACAGGAAAACTTGGCCAACTGCTGTGTGAGCCCTATGTGACATTTAGCGGCACGGGAAGGATGTAAATTGGAAGGTTCAGAGTGTGAAAAATGAACACATTTTTGGAAACATTTTATTCAAATCAGTTATCATGATTTTTTTACCCTCAGTGTTTTATCAGAGTAAGTATCATCATCATCATTGTCTTTCACTCCCTTGGAAGCATCTCTCTCTCTCTGAACCTTAAGTGCCCAGGGCACATGGGGCTTCCGCAAGGGTTTTCCACAAATGCCTGTCTTTCGCCTTTTTTTCTGCTCTTGCCCAGGTGAGCCCTCTATTGCTCAACATCCTTTCTGTTGTTCTTCTCCATGTCTCTTTTGGTCTACCCTTACTTCTGCTCCCCTGTGGTGTCCATCTTGGAAGCATAGGCTACAAATAAAGACTCCCTATTTGTCCTTGTTTTTGGCTTTGTTCTCTGTTTCCTTCCATGTGTTTTCTTTGTGTCTGAACACTGCCACAATTTCCTTTCTTCAAGTAGTTCTTGGTTTTCCTCGATATTTATTTCCCTTAGGATTCCATGTCAGTGCCTGTCTTGTTATCAGAGAAAATATAGGCCTTCTTTTATTTTGCATTTGAATGCTGCTTTTCCAGGTGTGTTTTAGAAATTATTTGCATCTCTACAGACTGCTGATTGTTATATTTTTGCTAAACATTCATTTTTTTCTGAATTTGAAATGTTAATGAGACATGTAAGAAGTAACACATTCCATACAAGCTTGATGATTTGTTGCAGATTTTTATCTCAGTATCAGATTTTTTTCCCCTAAACATTAGATAAAACAAAAATCTAGACTTTAGTTATTTTTTGTGCTTGAAATCATAAAATTTTAATTTATGCAGTTACATAATTTATATGGAATTGCTGCACATGTTGTATATATATACTGCTGAAAGGCAGTCCAGTGACAAATTATCTTCAGCACTGAGGAAGCCATAACAGTTGGAGGTTATGAAATACCAGAGATTAGATATGCTGATGACACAGTATTGCTGTCCACAACACAAGAAGGAATGGAAAAACTAATTATGTCAGTCCGCAAGAACAGCGAAGAGCAGAACCTCTATCTTAATGCAAAGAAAACTAAAGTGCTGTCTACTGACAAAACAAACAAGGCAACTGAAATATGTATCAATGAGGAAAAACTGGAAGAAGTGGAGAGTTTTGAATATCTTGGATCACTACTAACTAATAATGGAGATACAATGAGGGAAATTAAAAGGAGGACATCTATTGCTCTTCAGAAAGTAAAACAAATAAAGCATCTGTGGAGAGGAGCAGACAGAACCACAAAAATAAGATTTTTAAGGGCATGCATCTTTCCTATCGCAACATATGCCTGTGAGACCTGGACACTTAACAAAACAGCTGAGAAGCACATAAATGCCTTTGAATGTAAATGCTATAGAAGAGTTCTCCAAATATCGTGGACACAAAAAAGAACAAATATATCTATACTACAAGATCTTAATATTGAAGAAGGCTGGCTAGTAAAGAGGATTAAAGAGAGAAAACTTAAATATTTTGGCCACATTAAACGTCATGATAATTTAGAGAAGACCGTATTGGAAGGATACATAATGGGAAAAAGAAAAAGAGGAAGACCGAAACGAAGATGGCTGCAAGACATCGTTGATGATCTGGAAATGGATGCAGCAGCAGCAGGCCATCTTGCTCACAACCGAGAGGCCTACAGGAGTGCTGTTTGGGAGGCAAAGTTCCGCAAGGGACATGCAAAGGAATGAATGAATGAATGAACTGAGGAAGCTGAGTCTGTAGTTGATAAGTAATTGTAAGAAATTTATGGTGAAAAAAAAAAAAAAAGGATTTTCAAGAACGTTTTAGTTATTAAATGCCCTATTTATATAAAGCGATAGCATAGATTCTGTAAAGGGAGTATTCCCATGGAAGATTACCACTCTGTCTCCCTCAGTCTCTCCTTGTCTCTTTATCTCTCTCGCCCACTCTTCAGTTACCTGTCTCAGGAGCCAACTGATTTCCAGAGACTTATGCCTAAGATATTGTTTTACTACAGTAGACATTTTTGGGATTGGCGGGGAGGAGTGGTTGAATGAAGAGAGAAAGTTTTAATTTAAAAAGTTCAAACAGAAAAATTTGAGAAACGGTGCTTTAAAGTACATTTGCTTTTTTAATTTCATTCTTAACCAATGTTTACTTACATGCAATTCCAAGCAAATTGAGGTTGGAATGACATTTGATGACCTACCATTAAAAAAAAAAAAAAGGTTGTGAAAACAGCTCAGTCCAAACACTGCCAACCTTTGTGTTTCAGTGAAATTCACAAATAGTATCCCAGATGCTAGATTAGTTGTATGCTCTGAGAATTCTCAAAATTGAATACCACATTTATTGTTTTATAATACACTTTTAGTCACATGTGGTAGAAATGTCCTTTGTTATTGAAGTGTGGAAAGAAGAATCCGTTGTAATTTCTCTTCCAGTTCACATATGTTGTAAAAGAGGGAGAGTCATTTGGAGATTGTGCGGCAGCGACAGTTGACAGTTGCTTTAGGATGGTTAGTAATGGATGGTTTGTGTTGTGTGGTAGACGTTTATATAATTTAAAACTGGAGGCTCTGTTTATTTTAATTATAATGTTAGACTAGCATCGCTCAGTATTGCTTCACTTTTTTTTTTCTTTTCATTTTTTTTTTTTTTAAAATCTGCCTAAAATATCAGTCAGCTTTGGTTTTAGTAAGAAATTTTGCCAAGTTTTGTATCTAACTACATAAAATTCAAAGTTTGTTTGTTTGTTGCTTTTCCATCTCATTTTTACTGTGTCTTTTGATAACCATTTGTGTAGCTGTCAGCACCATCTTGTGCCACCTCCTCAGAGAAAGCTGGCTGAAATGAATATACACCGACCAAGCTAAATCTCATCTATATCCTGAATTTGCCCACCCATCAACATCATAATCCTGTAGCTTCTTTTCTGTTAACATCTGTCTCATATATAGTGTTTATTGTGTATTATGCCCTTTGATGTGGTAAAAGTATTTTAACTGTCTTGTTCTTGTATTTTTCATTATTGCATTTCAGTTTTAGTTGATTTAATGTCTCTTTGTTTTCTTTTTCTGTCCTTGGGTGCTAATGTTGCAGCATTCCTGCTTATTAACATTTCTTTTTTGTTATTTGGAAATCTGAAACATCACCTCAGATATGGGAATGGCAGCGGATGTCTAATTGTTATCTAAAAATTTATTTTCGTGATTCCATAGCAGAGAACGCACCTTTCTTCAGAGCTTACAGTGTTGGATCATAGATCATTATTATGAGAGTATTCCATGTGACCATTCCTGATTTGACACTAACCGTTTGTAGAATTATATGTTATGTATTATAATTAAATACTTGTATGTTCTGCTTGCCTCAGGCAGGTGGTTCAAATAATGGAAAAGTCAGTTACGAAGGCTTCTATTCATGGCTGATGTTGGAACCTCAAACGTTTGTTTGGCTGCCAACTTTTCATCGTATTCTAGCCACCGAAACAGGTATAGATGTTAGTTCTGTTACAGCTGTACATGTGTATACACATATATTCAAACCATCCCCAGAATTGATTTGGCAGTGATATAATGAGCTTAGTCTAAATTTGCAAGCATTCATTTTTAATGATAGTACAACTTATCTGTTACAAATACTTAAAATTTACTTGTTTATCCACAGCAAAGAGTGAAAAATGTACAGTAATGCACTGATAAAATATGCAGTGTATTTTGCTAGTAATACAAATTACTGAAATAGAAATATACTAATGGCCATAATAGTGTCAATCTGATTTTTATTTTTAATTACTGGCTTTGAAATGGTGGTATTGCACGAGATTAAAAAAAAAAAAAGACAGAAACTCAGTTCGAACTGAATCTTGAATCTAAGAAGTGGCATCATTGCAACTGGGGCACACGACCATACATGTTCCGATCTTTGCTTCAGTAACTGCTGAAGAATATTGAACACTAATTGTGCCAGTCAACTATTGGTTCTGGCAATCTTGAATTCTACCAACCAGCCTTCTGGCTGTCCTCCTCACCCCTCTATCCCTCATCCTCTGTAAGTATATATTATTAGCAGAGTGTCATCATATAGGAGGCCCTTGCATTCTGTGCCACCAGTCTACCTCATCTATATACAATGAAGTCCCATCCACTCTTTTTGCCTCACAACGCTGAGCCATCCATAAAGATGACTGGGTCATATGGTTGAATGTGAGCATGAATTAGCTAAGAGCTTGAATTTATATATTTGAAAACATGAAAGATTCTTAAAATGAAATTTTCTAATTTATGTGATAGTGACTGAATGATTATTATTTATTTGTATTTTTTTTCCTCAGTGCAACATAGTGTATGCTGCAAAGTTTGTGATACAGCGCCAGTCACAGGTCTGAGGTAGGCAACTATACTGATTTAAGATGTGTTCTTTTATGTTAAAGTGGGAGTGAAGGCGCCTGCAGTGTAGAAATGATGCAGTGATTAAAGGCCAGTCAACCAGCCATACATGGCTGAGAACTGTAACCTAAAAACAAAATATAAGGAACATTTTTTATTTGTTGGTTAGAATGATTGAGTCTTCTACATTTTCTTAATTGAACAGTTTGAAAATGTCAAAAAATGAGCTTATGATAACCATTCCTCCTTCTAAGAAACATATAATGATAATTTATGTAATCTAACAATTTCTGAGCAGCAAGTGAATAACCTAAAATATGAGTAACCTAAAAAAGTTGGGTTTTTTTCTGAAGGATATGAAAAATTTATGAGCTACACCAAAAAAATATGTCAACAGTTGCTCACATGCTCAGTTTAGAGAAAATGTTGATGATTGACTAAATATAACAGACTAGACCTTGAAGACCATCAATACCAGATACTGAAAATTGGCTTCATAGACCTGAAAAGTGCCTGTGGCAAAGAGCAAGACACCACATCGTGTCCTCCAAGGCTGCCATCTACACAACTCACTCAGAGGGCCCGTCCAGACCCCACCCCCTACAGTAGAAGCTCTACAGGAATGCTGAAAACCAGTGATGATTGGCCACATTTGTTGACCTGATGTCTAAGCAAACAATGAAGAAGAAAGCCTAGTTCAGAAATTTCATTGAATTCTTGTGTAATGCATGGCACCTTCTTAGATTAATAAAAATAAAGAAGTGCAATAGCTATTCTCATGGCATAAGAGAAGGCAGTAAGACCTAGCAATTTCTAATACATCTTGAATTAAGTCAGATCTGTAGAATCTGATTTGTTCATTCTCAACTCACCAAACATATTGGGTCTTAGATACAGATGCCTGCAGTGCCTGAAGTATAATCTTTGTCAAGGATGTTTTCTACATGGTCACACATCACTGTCACATAAGCTGAGGCATGCTGTCATAGAATACTGCTTACCTGTAAGTAACAGTTTTTTGATGATTGACAATCATTTTTTTTTGGTTTTATTTTTGTATATAGACTTAACAGAGGTGTAAGTGAGTTTGAGAGCCTCAAATATTTTTTTTATTTCAAGTTATCCATGCAGGCTTTTCATATTCTTATTTGATTTGTGACATATTCTTCTGTTGCTCTCTTTGTGAATGTTCTGTATATATAAGGGTTGCTCTGAAAGTAATGCCTCTTAATTTTTGTTTTCCAGAAATGTCATAAGCCAAAGCTGTTGACATGTAAGTTGAGTTTCAACTGTTGAGCATCTGTTGCACAAATTTGGTTGGCATGTGTGAGGCAGCAAGAGAGAAACAGGCTGCCAGAATGACCTGTGGTGTGGATGTTCGTATGAAGCTGAGGTTTGTGATCAAATTCCTCCATACTAGAAAAAATGGTACCCATTGACATTCATCAATGCTTGCTGAATGTCTACAGAGACCAGTCAATGTTAGCATGATGAGGTGGTTGGTGGCACATTTTAGTGATGGCGACAGCAATGTGAAAGTCAAGTCACGTTCTGGACTGCTGTCACACCATCCAGCGAAGGGCGTCTTGATCAGCTCATCTGTGCATGTCGTCGGATTATGACCAGGGAACTGCGTCATATCTTGATATCGGCTTCAGTGATTTAGAAATGATGATAGTAAAGTTGAAATATCACAAAGTGTGCACCGAGACAAAGACAGCTTTTCTTTTGCTACATGATAACGTCAGGCAACACATCAGTTTGAAGACTGGTGAGCACATTGCCAGGCTTGGCTGGACTGTGCTATCACTCCCACCATATAGTCTGAATTTGGCACCTTCTGACTTCCATTTGTGTGGGCCCAGGAAAGACAGACCTCATGAGAAACATCTTAACAACGATGCCATCAAAGCAGCTGTGAAACAATGGGTCACTTCTGTTGGTGCAGATTCTTACAAGCACAGCATACAGGCTCTTGTTCAGCACGGGCAAAAATGCATAACTGGTGGTGGCTATGTGGAAAAATACCATTTTTCTAGCTGAGACATTGCTTTATCTAGTGGTGTTATTATGCTCTTTGTATCTGTTGCAGTTTCCATATAAAAAATTAGAAGGCATTACTTTTAGAGCGACCCTCATACATCAAATAATGTGAAGTTTATAGCATAAAAGAGTTACGTAGCTGAGGATTATTGTTTTTCATGCAAAGACTTTTCTTGAAATATGTTATTGTCAATTATCTACATTCTTACATTGAAGGGAGCCATGCTAATGTAGTGGATTGGACCAGGTGACCCAGTATCACAAATACAAATAACATATCCAATCTGTAATGACCTGTTTCACCAACAGACCTCAGTCAAAGATGATACAAAAGCTTTGGTGAAAATAATGAAGAACAAGATAAGCAAGAGACACAGAGGACAGCAAGCAAAGCCCGTATACCTTCCAGTGGATGCTTCAGCAGAACACAGTGCTTTACAAGACTGGTAAAAGGTTTACACTGATAGTTATATGTGAAACATCTACTGAGTATGCCATTTTGAACCTGGAAAATTTAAGCTACATAGAAATGGAGGTTATTTACAAGTTAGAATAGTTTTTTGTTTTTTTTTGTGATTTGAATTGTGTTCTGTATTGGGTTTCTAATTCATTTACCAAGACTTGCTTATTTTCACCCAGACAAAGAAACAGAAATGCAAAATTAAGAATGAGTAGGAAATGGCACTTAAGAAAATTTAATGTAAAGGCTAAACTTTATACAGCGTGTAATGTGTGTCTAAATGTATTATAAATATTGAATCTGTTAGAAACCAAAGTGAGGTATTCTTGACTCCCAGTAAACAATCAGAATGGTAATCTAAAGGTAAAAGTGATATGATGGGAAACAAACTTTACATTTAGGAACAAAAAAACTTTACTTTTAAGTATCTGTTTGCGCATTTGTAGACATGCACATCATATTGTGCTAGGTATCGGAATGCTACACATAATCGCACATGGCAACAAAATGATTTTCAGACAAGTCAGTGCACAAAGAAGATGGGTTAGAAAACACCCTCAGAGGATTTGAAGGCAAAAATTTAGGAAGAAGACCTAGAACGGTCATGCATGATAAAATTAAGGATATTGAAATAAAAAATGAATGAGAATTTAAATTAAAAAAGAAGATTTATTTATTTAAGAATAAACAGGATTTAAAAAAAAAAAGATGTATCCATAGAGAGAATTATAATTTATAATAAATTGAAGAATAGACTGGAAAAAAAAAGAGAGATACACTTTTAGATCATAGAAAGTGGTGGATCAGTTGTATGTTGCACATGAAACATCTAAAGCAGACACAGGATGGGGTAAAAAAAATTTACACTCCATGGGGTAAAGAAGATACAGCAGACATTAAAGTGGATAAAGTTTCAAGAATTATTCTAGAATGACAATATGTGGCTGTTACTTCTCATACATCCTTTATGTGTTAAGAAGCGCTGGTGTTTAAATGAATTATTGTCCATCATTTAATTCTGCAGGCAATCGGGAAACATTCAGTCTAACTCCAGCGACTCAACAGATTCAGGTCTTGCAGCTGGTTCTGAATGCGACAACGCAGCTAACAATGGGCAAGATGGCCAACTTGGAACTGCAGGGCAAGAATTTAAGAAGCAGAATAGATCTATTGACATACTTGGCGAGCCTTGCAGCGCCAGCAGTCCTTTGATTGCTACTTTGCAGGTAATTTTTCAGATAACTTGTAAATCATGAGTTATTAGAAGGTGATATAATTCAACTAACGTTGTATTCGGAGCTAAAGGCAAGCAGAATAAGAAGAGTGATTATATTCCTAGAATATGTCAAGACAAGACAAGCTAGAAGACCAGATGCTGGCTGGAAAACTTAAGGAAATAAAAAGAATCTAAGGAAATGTGCTGATCAAAAGAAGGGCAGTAGATGTGATTAGAAGTACCAACTGCTTCATATGGGGGGCAGGCAGGGGGAGAAGCATCACCAAAGTCTAGTGACATGACAAGTAATAAATAAATATCCAAAGGATGTCTTTGCTAATATTTATATCTCATTGGTAGGGCTGATAATTTAGCTGTTGCCACTAGTACTTGAGCATTTGGGTGCCAGTTAAAATTTGTTTATTGCACTGTTTGAAGGCTGTATTTCTGTTGTGTGAGGTATGGAAAATACAAATGTTCATTTGTATGTTTGTTGGTATGTGTTTGTGTGATACCATTGCTTCTTAGTTTTGATCTGAGGTTCTATTCTAGAAATTCATCAGACAATATTTGTTACAGTGCTTGTCACAAATCTCAGCAATCTAAGTTTTGCACATTGTACCGTTTCAGAGTTGATTAATTCATTCAACAATTTGACATTGGCTTGTCCCTTATATGAGAAAAGGCAGGGCATATGAAAGCTGCTGCTTATAAGTTACATCAGTCTTTGTTATTTGTACCTATTTCTTCATAATCACTGCAAGCATGAATTTTAATGGATGGATAATTGAATTTAACTATATTCACATTAGTGAATTCACATTAATCAGACTAAATATCTTTGTTTGTTAGAATAACATGGCAACAAGTAAGTGAGCATATCCAAGAATTTTTGTGTCACAAGAAGAAAGAGCATTTGCTGCATACCTGCCAGTATGGGACCTTAGTGCATGTCATTCAGTGCATTTAGGTGAAATGCCATATACAGGGTGTTCCATAAGTAACTGTGCATTAACCCAGTATCGATTCCGTTATCATAGTGGTATCTTATGACGTGATATCTAGCCATATCTACCTGCCGTGGCTGGAGTCAATGATTAAGCGTGCTGATTTTAAAAAAAGCTAATCAGATGTGGCTATATACCACAGTCATTAAGATATCACTACGATACCGGAATCAGTACTGGGTTAGTGCGCAGTTATTTTCCTAACGCACTATATAATACATGTAAGGAGGCAAAGACAGTTTAATATGGCAGTTGGTAACCCATAACTGACATCAGGGTTAGCAAACCACAGCTGACCAAGAAACTATCCCACCTCTCTCTTGATACACCCAGAAACAGACCTAGTCTTGATAACAAGGCAGGGATTGCTGTAGTCCCCATGGTGGCGGAGTCTGCTAAAGAAATGTTGCACACCCCAGTTTTTAGCCCCAGAAAAAGTAGATGCCATGACCCACTCCCAGGCTGACATCTTCACCGCATCGACTGCAAAGAACATTTCCAGGGAAGTTGAAGAAAGAAGATATATAATGCATGTGAATCTAGAGATGTCTTTTGAAATAAAAATGAGATGTTGTACGTAAATATGTATATAGATTGTTTTGTCATCAGAACTTTGTGCGGTTGTCTGTGAGAGATGAAGAGAATCTGCAGAAGAACTTGTTGCTGAAAATAGAACAGTTACAGAGAGAGAACAGGTATGATTTTGTTTGTTGCTCAGCTGTGGTTGTAGAATAAAGTGTCTGCACACACTGATCGTGTCACGGTACACTCAGAAAGTTTTTCACTGGTATTTTTTTGTAAGGTTTATTCAGAATCAGAGGTATGATTATAAAAACAGAACTTACTATATGAAATATGGAACGTTTGTAAATATTCATATGTGGCAGTCTTTTCACTTCATCTTAAAAACTTGTGAGAAAATTAACATTTTTGTAAATTATAATTTTTTTTTTTTGCATGAATATAAAGAGGTTGTGTTCACTGGCATTGTACTCAGCATATTTCTCTCTCATCTCTTTTATGTTCAGGATACTCCAGAAAAGATTGCACAGTACTCATATGTATTTTGGTACTGAGCTTGCAGATAAAACAAGTGATGCAGAAGAATTTGTTGCTGGAGCATCCTCAGATCAATGGAATGATGAGCCACAAAGGGTACACATTCTAATAAAGGATCTCTTTTGTGTGTGTCTCTCTCCAAAAACTATATTGTGTATTTCCATTTAAACTGTAACAACAGCAATGCCCCCTAAATTTCTCATCAACAGAATCACTTTTGCTCCATTCGTATTAGGATAAAATTAGTGTTGTCCTGTAGGCGTAGTGTGATGTTTCCAAATATTTGACTTTGCAGAGTACAGTTTCTATGAGCAAACATTAATGGCTGTTTTCTAATTTATAGCAACAAGCTTTAACAAGTCTTTCTTGTTTTTATAAAGTATATTCTGACAGAAAAAAAAAAGCCTGACAGGAAATTCTCTAGTACTTGTATATTTGAATCTGGAATATGATTGACTACATCATCATTTATATATGAGAAATTTACCATTTACTGTTTTACTTGATGAATGTGATAAGTAATTACATTGATATGTCTTTTTTCTGAATTCTCACATCTTCAGGAAATATCAACAAACACTCCAATAAGTCCAATAATGACTGAGGCTGCCACAGTGTGTGCTGATGCATCTCTGTCTGAGAATCGGCAAAGTGAGGCTAGAGACGGTTCTGCAAGTAGCAATGAACGACGACCCAGTGTGCTTGATATCATTGGGGTCTTTAGCCCAGTAGGATCTGCCCAACTTTGTACACCACCTCAGTTTTCCCTCTTTGGAAATATTGAGAATGTGAAGGAGCTGCAGGACTGCAGTAGACAGATTGATCTTTCAGAGTCATTTGGACTTTGTGATCAGTCTGGTGATGTAGGTGTTTCTTGCAGCAGAATGAAAGATGATTCATTCAAGAGAAAAATGAAAATAAATTTGATGACTCTGGCATGACAGATTCTGCATTGTCTGTTGGGTTAGCTTACAGGTCTAGTGATATGTCTGTGAATTTTCAAGGCGCGTATAAAGATTCAGTAGTACAGGATTCTGGTCTGTTAAAGAATAGGAATTCATTGACTGAGAATGAACAACTAGGCAAACCTAGTGCTGATTTGAGACCAGCAAATGAATCAGAAGAGTGTTTATCCATTCCAGGTAAAACAAGAGCAATTTCTCTGTTACATTCATGGAAACCATTCAAGAGGAGCAGCCAAAAATCTCTTCCTTGTCTCATATTCAGTTCAAACTCCACAAGCAACAAGTTGGGTACCATTAATAGCTCAGATGAGAATGTGAGCAGTGATCAGCAGAACAAAAGTGTTCAAAACTATTCTGAAGCAAGTGAAGATCACAGTAGCATAGAACTAAGTGAAATCTTCCAGCACAGTCAGACGCTACATTCCAGAGGTCCTAGTCTCTCACCTGTACTAATCCACACAGCCACAAGGAGGAAGGTGATGGAGCCAGTGCACATGTCTACTCCAGTTGCTGAATGTAGGTCACATTTTATCACACCTCATCTGTCTGTCACGGAGCATGCAAAGACCAGGCATTCATCAAAAGTTTCACATCTTAGTCCAGATAAAGAAAACTGTATGCCTGCTTTGAACAAAAACCTTTCACGATCTGGTTATAGTGCTGACTTAACACCTTTGTCCACCACCCCTTGGTACAGGAAGAGAATTCTAATGTCCTTGAACTCTGTGTTGTCTGACCACAGTAAAAGTTATACTGAAAATGCAGGAGACATAAGAGATCTGTCAGCCTTGTTTAGAAAAGCAGAACTCATTGGCAACAAGATCAGTGAAGGTACCTCAAAGACCATGATGACATTAGAAAGAAATGAGCTAGAGAAGCTAATGACAGACCTTCAAGAGGAGTGCAGATCTGGTGATGCATTATATTCTGGTGAGTCAACATTGTGACTATCTTGATTCTTGATTGAAGCCAGAAAATAGGTTTAAGTGTTATTGAGTTATATTCATTTGTGAGGAAAGATGGAGTTACTGTTTATAAGTGACTGTTCTAGTATAGTTCTATCATTGTTCAGTATTAACTGTGATTTTATGTCCATCCATAAATTGTTGATGAGTTGGTGCAGTCTGCTGTCATGTAGCAAGGGAGAAAGGACTATTTAAATGTTTATGGAAATATTCTTTAAGGGGGGGGGGGGAAGAAGAATTCCAACGACGGTTGGAACAGGATCATCCAGGCTTAACTCTGCAAGTTTTCCAGCTTGCCTGATCAGTACTAGAGTGTAGTTAGCCAATAGTTTTCCAGAATTGAACATTAACTCTTTCCGTGCTGGAGGAAAAACACGGACATGTCATGGCGTGCGGGAGTAAAAATGCGGGTCTTGACTGTAAGGGGGTCTAGTTGTAAAATGTAATGGAAAACAGTATTTCCATGTACTTCCGTATACGTAATATGTGTCAAAGTATAGCTAATGAATGAAAATTTCATGAATGCAGAGTTTTTTAGGAAAAAAGAAGTAATGTGATGTTTTTAGACACTGATTGTGGCCAGCTCACCATCGACGAGGTCTAGATCTGCACTATTTACCATCTGAGATGTGTAGATCTACTTGCTGATCTCGTATTGTAATTCTGTGTTGCATTCTCGCTGAATGAATGTCTGAACTAACCTCCTAACTACTTCTCCAGTTGTCTAAATACGTCTAGATCTACTTAGAAAACATTTAAGAGCAGCGGGGTGGCCATAGGCTATGTCCATACCCCTATCTACATCGTCAAAAATTGAAAAATTTCCATGCTTCGCTCGGCATCGCTCGTAACTAGGCACGCATTCTCCATTTTGAAAGTGTCACCGGAATCGCGGACGAAATATGTACAATCTAAATGTTACACCACTTGTTTTAATGAAACAATGTCGAATTTTCGACCAACGCACGCTTGGAACCACCGGAAATGTCGAAAATTCGACCATACATACGGAAAGAAAGGATGTTGAGCAATAGAGGGCTTACCTGGGCAAGAGCAGAAAAGAAGGCGAAGGACAGGCATTTGTGGAAAACCCTTGCGGAAGCCCCATGTGCCCTGGGCACTTAAGGTTCAGAGAGAGAGATATGGAAAGAGTTAATATCAAGCATGGGAGGGGGGAAAAAAGCGCAAACTTAAAGAAATGAGACTTTAGAACTAGTAAGTCACTGGTTTTAATGGGTTTTTCACATTTTCGGATGTCATCCAAAAGTTTTATTATTTTTAAACCATATTCATCAGTGTTCTAATACCTGTGCAACATTTAGTTCCGTTCTGTTGCATTCCCCTCTGTTCATGTTTCATGGCATCTCATTCATATGTAGACATATTGTAGCACCAACTAATGTTATCTCTTTCTTCTTCTTCTTCTTTTTTTCTCTCAAGTATTGTCAATTTTCCAGTTAGACCTGCTGAATCACATGCCATTTCATCAGTACTTATTGAGCATCCACTTTTTACTTGGCATCACTCTCTGGGTTCTAAACCCAACTTCATTTGTATATTTTCAGATATATATTTGAACTCAACATTTAGACACTAGAAAACATCTCAGCTAATGTTTTTTTTTAATTTAATGATCAGGGTGCATGAAGATTTTATTTTATTCTGCAGTGGAGCATGACTTGGCAAGAACGGACAATGAGAGAATATTAGAAGCAGCACAGAATATAGGATGTGCCATGGCCACTCTTGTTCAAGCCACTGCTCTGCATCCTGAAGTTCAGTGATTTGTCACATGATCTGGATAGACTATCAACATTACAATCAGAAACTACCAAGATCTGTGCAGTTTTGACTTGCAGGACTTTGCAGTATTACAAATTTGAAGAGATTAGTGAAGGTTGCAAGATTGTTCGACTTTCCACTTCATTCTTTAAACATACCAACAGTCATTCAGTTAGTCATTTGCATGTCCCTTGTGGAACTTTGCCTCCCTAACAGCTCTCCTGTAAGGCTCTTGGTTGTAAGCAAGATGGCCTGCTACTGATGCATCCATTCTCAGATCATCAACGATGTCTTGCAGCCATCTTCGCCTTCGTCGTCCTCTCTTTTTTTCCGCATTATGTACCCTTCCCTGTCTTCTCTAAATTCTCATGACATTTAATATGTCCAAAATATTTAAGTTTTCTCTGTTAATCATCCTTACTAGCCAACCTTCTTCAGTATTAAGTTCTTGTAGTATGGATATATTTGTTATGTCCATGATATTTGAAGGACTCTTCTGTAGCATTTTCATTCAGAGGCATTTATGTGTGTTCCCAGCTGTCCAGGTCTCATGTTGCAATGGGAAAGATGCATTTTTTAGTTCTCTCTGTTCCTCTCTACAGCTTCTTTAGTTGTTTTACTTACTGCTGCCTGTTGGCCTAGATACAGCAGTGATATTGTGTCACATGTGTTGGAAATCCCATTATTTCCCAGTTTATGGTGTTGTACACAATCAAATGCATTTGAATAGTCTATAAAAGACAAATATAGATTCACATAAAATTCTCTGCATTTCTCTATTATTAATACATACCGACAACAGAAAAAATTGACGGTGCACTATTGTCTCATTATGATGGGATTAGATTTTTTTTTTTGTTGAAGCCAGTCAGAAGAACACACTAATAATGCAAGACAGATTTTGACAACATTTTTGTTGTCTCTCTCACACACACACACACACACACAAACAAACACCCCCCCCAAAAAAAAAAAAATCCTACAAAAGATAAGATAATCATCTTCAGTGCTAGTAGTATATTTAGACAGAGCATATCTGTCACATCTTTCAAGTATAATTCAATTAGCATTAATAAATTTATAGTAAATATTTTTAAAAGCAAAATCAGCATGAATGACAGGAATTATAATCAGTGTTAGGCTACAGTCCTCTAACACATGCATATGGAAATGGGTTTTTTTTTTTTTTTTCTAAAGAGGGAAATCTTGGTAGTTTTTGTGTTCAAACTGTCCCCATGCATTTAATGGCACTACTCATGAATGAGATTCACCCAGCATATGTGTTCTGTTACCTATGGATTTAGATATCAATCTCTGTGAATAAACTTTTTTATATTTTGTCATGGTCAGAATATCCTCACCCAAGTTGAGATACTAAGAGCTGCATGTAGCCAGCCATCTCTCACTTCCCTGGTTATCACCATGGCTGTTTTGTTGCTTACAGTTTGTGATAAACCTGTATAATTGATACAAGGGCAGTAGTAGTACATTTGGTATAGTACTCCTACCACATCTGATGCTGGGAGATTCTGGCAAAGCCAGTGTCGAAATAAGCTTTTAACATAACCTTCATTATATTGATGTTGTCCATCAGCTAAAATTTGATGTTATGAGACTAAGAGCTCAGCTCATGATGATGGAGATTATTGAATATATGTGACTGATTGCAAACAGTTATTCTTTTCTTAATTTCATATAAAGCTTGTGATAGATAAGCTTGATATCCTCACACATTTATCTTTACCTTGCTTTCTTCATTATGTCAGATTTTGACAAAAATTCTGTAGCTGTACCTTTGACCTCTCTCCTTTCATGACGTTACATTGAAGCATTTCAAGAGAAACAATATTGGTCGATAGATTTAGCAGTCAGCAACACAAGCCAACATGCTGATTTTAGGGTTAGCAAACCAAAGCTGACCAAGATCCTATCTCACCTCACCACTGGTACCTCCAGTAACAGGCCTAACCTGACTAACAGGGCGGGGATCTCCTTAGTCCCTATGGTGCAGAGTCTGCTAAAGGAGTATTGCACACTCCTCCTTTTTAGCTGTAATCGGGGTCTGAAAAAAATAGCTGCCATGACCTGCTCCCAAGCAGACATGTTGTGCCACATCTCCTCCACAGCACTGGCTACGAAGAACACCAGATTGGATACTTGAACTAGAAGATAGATGTGGACTTGCTGTTTTCTGTATTTTATATTGGTTGTTTTTTTATCGTCAAAATCACTTTGAGAACATGATTCGTGGAGGAAGCTTGCAAAAACCATCTTTCAGTTGTGCAGTTTCTTGTAAGTATCAAGTGGGCATTTTGAGATGACTTGAAATTTGATGCCTAATAAAATTTTCTTTCAACATGGAAAGGGCAGATTATATGTTCTTGTCTTCTTCTTCTTCGTTCACTTCTACCACCAAAACCGCACTGTGGTCCTCGTTATATGTTCTTGTAAAAGACACTCTAGATTGGCCAGCCAGTTCATGTAGACTATTTCATGGTTTTCAAGTCATATTTATGAATGCCCCCTATATGCCACAATGGCATGTATGAGGCACTGTATTTTCTTTGAACTGATTGTGAGTGTACAGGTTATATTTTCCTTGTCTGAGTGAAGTACTCAGTAGGTTGGGTTCTTGCCCTCCTGTAATGAAGCTTGCTTCATTTCATATGAAGCGGTCAATAAGAGGAGCTCTTGCCAGTAAATGAGTGCTTGGAGTTCAGATGCCAGAAACTGCATATTCCAATAGCGGAAATTTCTGCTACTTAGCTGTTACACACACAGAGCAATGAAATTGCATAAATCTTTGTATTTGACAGATATACCACATTTTCAGAATTATATTTATTCATTGTAATTTTTGGAGGATTTGCTGTCTCCACGCTCCTTTATTTTCAGTACCACACTAATTCTGGCAGTATGCACTCTGTAGCTTTTTTTTTTTTTTTAAGAACATTTTTCACATATTGTTTCTTAAATATCAACCCTGTACTACATTCTGCTGATTTTGTTATTTTAAATTAAAATCTGTTATGTTTTCAATATAATTAGCTTTGCATTGGTCAGACAAAACAGTTTTCTAAAGACTGCATATAAATGTTGCTGACAGTTAAAAAAAAAAAAGGTATTTTGTTTCATGAATTCAGTCTGTTCAGCTCATTTTAAAGTAATTCATGAATCTAGCTCTGTTTATAACTTTGCACTTTCTTCTTCATCTTATCCACAGCCAACAGTTCTGAAGTTTGAGTCACTTAAAGTTTTTTTTTTTTTTGGTCATGAAAAAGTCTCCATGTGTTGTCAAGATAGTCATGTGACAAAATAAACAGGACTGACAATAGTTATTTGACAGTGTACACAACTGACATCTGACAAAACAAACAGAACTGACAAGATAAAATACTAAAATAAACAAGATGTGAACTGTAGATAAGTTTTGTTGTTATAGAATGGAGAAAAAAAAAACTTTAGTAAAATACATGCACACTGAATGTAGAAGGTAAAACTTTCATAAACAGTCATATCTGATCATGAGACACTGGTTGTGATTCAAGATAAGGCACACCTGCTGGTTATTGGAGCTAGTTATCATTCTGTGGGGATTTGAAATTGTTTACATACATTAAAAACTATGGCCAAGATGAACCTATTTTAACTCACCAATGGCTTCAGATCCATGTGTGAGTTTTGTTTTTCTCACAACTGTTTTCAACATTTTTTTTTTCAAGATTATCATTGTTAGGAAGTTTGTTTTTTTTTAACAGTTCCAATATTATTGTTCACAACCATTAAAATACATTAACACTTTACCAAAAAAATGGCCCTATTGTCATTTATGAAAGTTGTGATCTGTTAATAGTTTTGAAAATTTCTGTAATTTCTAAACAAGAGAAAAACTGTATGAAAAAAAAAGTCAATCTAGAAAATAGCACTGTGCATGCAAATTATAAGCAAAATATTTGACAGTGTGTCAAAATGTCAGTCATATTTTTGCTCTGCATTCAGTTAAAAAAAAAAAAAAGGCTATGAATACTGCATTTAACTGAGTGTGGTGGTACTGGGGGAAGAGAGACCTCCCAGGTACCCATCACAAAAATGTCTGCAAACATAACAGTGATACACATACTATGTCTTATTGGAAAAAGGGAGTTTCATCTGAATTACAAATCTTTATGCACATGCTTGTAAAGCAACATGTGAACTGCGAGTACATACAGAACATGCATACAAGATACTGTGACATTATGTGAATTTGTAGTATAACTGTGCCTATGAGACAACAATTATAATATGCACATATAAATTGACAGAAATAAATTCCATTATATATACGTAAATATTTATATCACATTTACTATTTGCTGGAATTACACATTCTAAAAAAAAAAAAAAAGAACTGTACATAATGCCAAATTGGCCACATCTGACTTGTACCTGACAATGTTAGTACCATATTTACAAGCTCAAACAGTGGGACTTTGGAGGGAGGGGGGGACCTGGTGATAATATTTTGCAGAGTTCTAGCAAACAGGAAATACGCTGGCATCAAAAGTCATATTCCCCTGCAGAAGAATACTGCTTGTAAGAATACTGGGCTTCAAGATGGTATCTAAGGAAATGCACATGTGACACTTTTCTGACTAGATAATTCATTCTTTCTTACAAGAACCATGCAACAATGCTGAAATACTGCAACTACACATACATCCATACCCATTATTATACTACACTGATTAAATATGTTTACACAACAGTAACGTATGTGTTCCTCTGTACAGAAACTCTCAAGGTAAAAAAAAAAAAAAGGCATTATCAAAGGTTTTCAGGGCAAAGAGAAAAATACTGGGAACAGCGTATGAAGACTTAATAGGCAACAAAAAAGTCCAAAATTCTACATTAACAAACAGAAACCTTGAGATCAAACAGGTGAGTTTGGTCATATACTCCTCATGAAACACTGAGGAAGACAAGCATATGTAGGAGCACTAGGACAGTTCAAAGGAAACTGAAGTACATGAATGACAATGCAGAAATACATTGCCTGGGAGCATACATTGTTAAATAATTTTTTTGGCAGTCATTTTTGCACTCAGAGAACTAATCTTTTTTTTTTACATAATAAAACTAATTTGTAAAGAAAAATATGAAATAGCTCATGTGAACAATGAGGATACAACATTTTATAATGGCAAAATGCTGAATACCCAAGTATATTTATACATTTTGATACCAGTCTGTGAGGCAGCTAAAATGTATACATCAGACTACAATTATATGTCATGCAAATCAGAGTGGATATACTCGTATAATCAATAAAAATCAAAGAGGACAGTATCATTCACCAACTCTAATAAATAAAAACTGTTCAAGGAAAATATAAAAATAATAATACTGCATGAAGTAAAAAAAAAATTTCACCATTTCATCAGACTGTTTCTAGTAACTTGCCACTCTTTGTCTAAGAATAGTTTTGAAGTGGGCAAATATGACCTTTTGTGGGTTTTGCGCAACATCATCTTGCTGGACAATTCCTCTAATGACGGACTCTACCAATGTTGGATTTGCATAATTAGCCACCATAAAAGGCAAGTATTATTTGTGTTGCAAGGCTCAGTTCCCTTGTGCTTGCATTTCTAAGTACATAATCACACAATGTATGATCTCTGACAAGTACATACCCAAAGATACAATTAGGTTAAGGTAAACTGCAACGAGAGATAGTATACACCAAATGGAGAAAAAAAAATCTTCTAGGCTGTTGGATATAAAAATAGGATTTAGAGAAAAAAAAAACACTGGATGCATGAATTCAACAAGTGAGCACCAGTGACTGACGTTCTTAACTTAAACTATTTCAACATTTCTGTTAATTTATATATCTGATATTGACAATGGATGAATTTGACCAATGAATGATTCACCACTGCAACTCAAGCTGAAGTAGTGAAAAAAAAAAAAAATTTTGTTTCCCTGATCTTTATACGTTTTTTTCTAACAAAGATCACATAGTTTTTAGGGGCTAAAACTTATAGATCAGTTTAAGAAAGAACAATCTGATGCCCATGTTCTAGAAGATATTACAGCATGGTCTGAAGTCAAAACTCCTTGGTACTGTGGTAACAGAATAACAATTCTGAAATGGTTAACTTTCTCTTACATTAAAAGCTGAGGATTTTCTCAGCTTTCATTCAACTTAAACTTAATATTAAGAAAAGGTTCTGCATGAAAATGGAAGCTCTAAAATAACAAAAACTTAAATCCTCAAGTGTTATATTTTTAACAGCCCACAGTAGACATAATTAAACAAATTTTTATGTCATTTCACACATAAGATTATAAATATCAAAGCTAGAGTCATGTTGTTACTTTAATTATTACTAACATCTTTCAACAAAATAATTCATTTCATCATGAAAAACAGACCATAATACACTTACATTTATACAAAGGGGGTTAATTTTTAAACAGAAAAATGACAAGTCACATTTAGTATTGTAAATAAAATTATACAAATGTATTATTATCTTTATCTTTTAGCTGCTGTTATAATCCAGTTTTATTAAGAAAAATGCATTTTTGTCTATATGTAATGTATGCACAAGAGATGAGGGAAACAAGACCAAGGGGTAGACCAAGACAGACGGAAAGACAACATAGAAGAGGATATAAAAAAAAACTGGTGTCACCAACTGGAGAGAGAAGATTAGGAACAGAGAGGAATGGAAGTGAACTATCTGCAGCAATGAGCCTTGATGGCTCGGAAAGCTGAAGATGTGCATGTCTTTTAAGAGTAGAAATGATTAAACTTTTCTACAGGGAAGACATGAAAAGCAATGAAATCCACCAGAAACCATGCACAGTCCTAAAAAGTTTGCTTATAAACAGTGAAGCCAGGCAACCTGGTTTTGATTTCTGTAGCAGTCAGACCATGGATCGCAAAAAAAAACTCCAGGGGTTCACCCACCCTCAAGAAAAAAATAGGCACCAGGGTTAATGCTCTGGGAAGGAAGAGGAATGACGCTGCTAGCTACGGAGTTTGTGCTGACGGCAACACTAGTTTGGCAGTTTCTAGTCAAACTGCTGACTAGGCCAGCAGAGCACTTATAGCCTGGCCGTACGCAGTGATGCCGATTCACAACTCATACCTTCACCTCGGTTATTGCTGAAATGCAATCAAGTTAGATACACAAAACATGGAGAATGAATCAAATAATTTAAGATTATTAAGTAACATGCTGCTGAAAAGTTCACATGGATGTTCATAATAATTATGCAGAGTGAATCAGCATCGTATGTTGATAATCATCTGGGCTATTTGAGACTAAAAAAAAAATCTTGCCTCATCACTGAGACAAAAAAACGTAGTACTTCTTAAACACTGGAATACTTTCAGAATTTTGTTGAAATGTACTCTGCGGAGGGATGAACAGTTTAAAAAAAAAAAGAAGGGAAGAAACACCATCACATCACTGTTCCCTGTCCGAGTGACAAATAATAATCATACAGGGTGTGCACAAATTATTGGTCGATTTTGTAAGACCATATATTCACCAACACTGAACGGAAATGTATGATATCACCGCTATTTAAAAGAGGAATTATTTGCAATTTCATACTGACCTTATATACATTCAATGTGCACCCCGCATGAGGCATGGCAGATGTTCCTGCAGTGCTCCCATTCTTGCCAAACCCCCTCAACCATGTCCTGTGTGACATTCTTGATGGCAGTGTTGATGCGCCTTCACAATTCCAGCAGTGTCTTTGGAAGAGTAGGGACATAAATGATGTCCCTGATGAAACCCCACAGGAAGAAATCACACATGCTATCAGGTCTGATGACCAGGGTGGCCACATGTAGAAGATGTCCAAGGCCACATCACGACCAATCCATCAACCTAACAGGTGTCCATTTAGGTACTCCCTGACTTGCAAATGCCAATGTGGTGGGGCCCTATCCTGTTACTAAATAAACTCCTGTTTCTTCTCATCCATGAGCTGTGGCATGAATCAGTTCTCCAGAATGTCCAGATACAACTGTTCCTATTACACTGTCCTCTATGAAGAAGACTGGGCTAAACATGTGTCTTCTGGAGATGCCACAAACATGTTCACTCTGGGACCACTATCATGTTCCATCTCAATCCCAGCATGGGAATTCAGGGATCCCCATATCTGGATACAGCACCTGCTGATCTTTCTGGATTAATGAAAATCAGTTCATCCCTAAAAAAAACTCTCATCCACCATTGAGAGTGTCATGGAATCCCGGCTGGACATCTACCATGCCACATATGGAAAGCACAAAGAATACATGTAAGGTTAGTGTATAGTGGTAATTCGGTGTTGGTGAAAATATGGTCTTACTAAATCGACCAATAATTTGTGCTCAACTTGTATAATACTTGACGTCCCTCATCTACATGTAAAAATGGTGTGCCACTGTGAAATAGTTCTATTAAAACATATTAATGGACACATTACAAGCAAGACATAGAATTTTGAAGTGATATCTAAACTTCTACTGCTTTGACCCCTTTTTTTTTTTTTTAAATTTTGTAACTTATGTGATTCTTTAGAAATAAACTTTATTATACCCTTAGCAGTGTAATTATGAAGAGATTCAGCATTAACTTATATGAAACAAATTCCTCACAAAGATCATCCAGACACTATACTCCATAAAAATGTAATATTGAAAGAAAATACACAACTGCAATTTCTGACTGATTCACAGCCTCAAGATACAAATACAAGGCTTGGCAACTATTAGAATTGTTTTTGCATAACTTGTTAGCTAGGACACAACCAGCAACATATGTTCACAAAACTGCCATATAAACATAACCAGTCACCTGCACAAATGGCTCAGCAGAATTACAAAAAACTGTACAAAAAACAGCAACACAAGTATCTAGTTTACCACATTTTCACTGCATTATCTTATGAACTTGTGGAGAGAAAAATCATTCTCTTTTCTTGCAAGTAATAAGATGTATGTGCTGAGATATTTCATATAAAGAAAAGAATGTACCTTCACAAAAATTGCAGGGTGCATGAGTATGATGTAAAATATACATGTTACAGTATATTCCTTGCAACAAAGACACCGAAAAATCTTTACATGAAAAAAAAAAAACTTCAGATCTAGTAAATGACTAACCCATAGTATCCTTGGGTACAGAATAAAATAAATGTAAACAAATAATGTTAGAGTATATTTCATGAGTGACATTTATTTTTTAAAAAATAATAATTGTTTTTAAAAAATGAGAGTCATGCGGGGATTTAAAATTGAGATATTGAGAGTTTTCACAAGAAAAAAAAAAGATTGAGTAAGTAATCATCATTCACTTCATATGGTTAACAAGTTATTTTAATGAATGATAAAAAATGATGATATATTGAATAGATTACTGTCACAATTTACACTATGCTATTATTTTTTTGTTGCTTTTCAAGATGTTTATCTTGATTGAATACAGACTTTCTTCTTCTAAGGAGCTGTCAGCAGGGATACTTAATGTGGCAGAACTCACAGAAAAGGTTTGTGCTGAAGGGAAGTGTAATACAAGATCTATTTGGCACAAAATTATTGGTAATTTCATTCACGAAGATTTGTTAAAAAGTATCACAGACAGAGCAGCATGATAATGTATGTAAACCAATGACTGCACTGTTTTCACACACACTGTCAGAAAAGAAATAAAAAATTTGTAAAACATATTACACAATCCCAGAAAATTTGGAAATGACAAAAGAACAATCAACCTAATGCAATTTTTTTTAACCAAATGAAAATATATCTTTCTATTCATTAGTGCTAAGATACCTCAAGACTTTAACCCCAGAGTACTGGAAAGTAAATTCATTAATAAATAAAAGGAAAAAATGACCTGTAATCAACATACTTCTCTCTTACATCCAACTAGGTAACTCAATGACCAGCGATATATGATGAAAAGTTTATAACAGTGCCTAACCTGCCTGAATATTATTTTCCTTTTCATAGACTTTAAGGAGTAAAAAATCTGTTATCCTCCAGTAAAATTTAGGGAAACAATATTCCTGAAAGTTGTAGAATGACAAAATTTAGAGCATGGCCAAGGTTCATTTCACTCCACTCAGCACGCACACATGCAGGCATACGTGTAGGGAGGGGGGAAGGAGATACAATCTGGTACTCCTTCCTTCAGTTATAGAACATTTTGAAAAATTAACATGTGTCATGTAAAGCTGTCCTTAATTTGAGAATTAAATAAAAGCAAACCCAAAGAATTAAGATGGAGCACAGGAAACATAAGAACAATCACACTCTAAATTAACCTGAAATATGAGACATTCACTTATACATATCTCTGTGTGTGCATGTGTGTGTATATATATATATATTTAAAAAGCTCAATTTAAATTTTAACCAAAAATTTTAATCAGTAAGATAGGTTTATAGCTTTACTTACAAATGTGCAATCAGGTCTACTTACTTCACTACGGAGTGAAACTTCTTCAAAATAGCAACATTTTCACCAAGACAATTACAAAATTCTGAGTAATTGTGAACATGCTGCTTATCAAAGCTGAGAATAGGGGAACAGTGTTTTAAGATAGGCACATTTAGGCATCCTGAACAAAGTAACAGTATTCATGGGACAAATCCATGTCTGCCCTATATAATATGGGGCAGGTGGTCACTTTATCTAAAGTTAGCCAATATAATTGCGCGAACAATAATAGGGAAGCAGAAACAAAAGTTTTTCTGCATCTCATCATCTTGTCACCTCCTCAGGGAAGGCTGGCCTTAATGGATCTCTAACTTTATCTGTCCCCCCTGCTTTTCATGGAGCACTTGGCCATGCTGAATTCTATCCATCTCTTGACATTATCCATTCAACTACATCACTGTCATTCTCTTGCTTTTTTTTTCCCCTTTCAACTTTTCACTGTTGTATGACTTTCATTGCTGTTTTATGCCTCTTGATTTGACCAAAATATTTTAATCAACTTAATTTTTATGTTTTTCATTATTTCTATTTTTAACAGCTTATTAAGATTTAAAAAAAAAAGACATACAGCATTTGTTATCGACACATAAACGGAGTACTTCTCTTACAAAAAAAAAAAAAAATCCCATTTAAATTATTCACATTTTCTGTGCAAATCATTTTACATTAAAATGGTTAATAAATTTGAAAAGCAATACATATACAAATAAAAAAAAAAGAATAATATCTTTATTCCATTTTTCTGGATTTCTTTCTTATTTACACTGTCACAAAAGGTTCATTATTATCTCTGAGCACACAAAGCGCTAAAACTTTGTTAGCAAAAAGTATAACAATTTGGTCAAGCTATAGATTGTCTCAGGTAAAGATTTTAACACGCTTCTGCTTGATTATAAATACCACAATAAGGGCAATGACTTAGGCAAAGATTGCTGGTTCATGTCTTAAACAGTGAAATTACAATAAACTGATATAGCCCTGTTTTTGGATCGGTCATATCACAGACTTGTTATAATAACATTTAATGCTGTTGTCAGTAATCAATGTAATGCTTAGAACACTACGTGATAAAGAATTTTGATGGCTATTTGTTTAATAGTTCTAATATTCTTCACAGTAAGAGCTTTAAATTATAAAAATCAGCATATTTTGTGAGATAGAAAGAAAAAAAAGGAATTTTGGGATAGCATTAGATTCTCAAGTACAGGATGGGCGCAAAATGAAAATGTCCCCCATCTTCTACTGCAAATGAACACAAACATTACCCTCTTATGTTAGTTGGATGTCTCATCAAAATGCAGAGAGTGCCAAGTTCTAATTTCACCAAAACTACATGAGTATTTCATCTTTGAACATTCTATGAGTATTATGAAAATAAGAAATCCTGACAATGTTTAAAACGTGATTTTCTGTGAAGGACATTTTAACTGAAAATAATTTATTAGTTTAAAAGTTTTAAAAAATTGGAGTAATTTCTACAAATCTTTATATTTTACACAGGTAATCCATGAAATACTGTGCCAAATCATCTGGCAGGTTCAAGTTTGGTGAAGATTTGATCAAGTGCTCATCAAACTAACATACAGCTTCCTCTGCATATAAGTGTGGTTAGAGAAAGACTTGCTTTATACAAATCTTGGTGTCCTATCGTGTGAAAGTTTACCAGATGCTGATGTTGGTGTTGATGCAGGGGATGATGAAGCAGATGAGACAGCTACTGAAGATGGCAACTGTGATGGTCTTGGAGCTGCCAATTTTGGTGTGGACAGTCCCTGCTGACCAGCAGACTTGGGAATTACACCAGCTGACTTTTCTAGCTGACATCTTTCATGGATCTTCCGAGGGCTTCCACTTGGATTTGCTGATGTAAGAGATTTTCGCTGGCTAGATTTACTGACTCGACTGAACTGTGATGAGCCAGCTTCACCTGAGATGTGCCTATGTTGAGAAGATGATGCCTGTGATGAAGGTGATGAGGGCTTTTCTGTACTGCTCCAATCAGATCTGAGTGATGGCTCAGGAACTGTTGAGCTCTCTTCTGAGAACTTTGCTCCTCCAGATGGTGAAGGCATATCTTCTCCTTTTCCACTGCTTTTTCTTGAGATAGGTGAGGATGATTTTGAAGAAACTGATGTATCCTCTGGATTTTTGCTGTTGTTTGCTGGTATTTTTGAACATACTTTCAGGCTTTGGTCTGTGGTGGAAGATGCAGGTGTCTGTTTTATAGCTCCAGTAGAGGAAGTTGGTTTACTACTAGCAGAGCGAGTCTGTAAACTAGATCTAGCGAATGCAACAGATGATGAGGATGACATGGTCCTTGCTGCAGACGCTGTTGTTGTAACTTTGCTTATTGTGGGAACTGCTACTTTTGTGACTGGTGCAGAGGATAGGACCTGCTTTTTGGTCAAAGAAGCTGCAGGAACATTATGAGGTCTTGTCTTTCCTGCAGTGGTTCTACCTGATGTTCCATCCCCACTAGGTGGCACTAATCTGTGCTTTGTACTGACCTGGGTTCCAGCCCTGGAGGAATCAATTTTTCCAATCCAAGCTCCAGAATGCCCAGGGCTGCGTGGAAATGCTGACTCCTGACTAGCTAGTGAACTGGTAGTTTGGCTTGTTGTTGACATGTCACTTCTACAAGCATCAGAGTCCGTTTCATCAGGGCTTGGTGTAGACTCTCCTTTCCATTTTTCTTTGGCAGCTAAATCAGCCTCACCTCCTACCTCATCACTCAGGCTACTTGGTCTGCTTGACAAGGCACAGCCTCCACTGACAACATTTTCAAAAATTTCTGATGACCTTTTCTCCTCCTTAGTTAAAGTCAGCTCCCTCCCCTGAACTGTGGTTGTTACCGGAAGACCTGCTCCGATCTTAGTATCTGATTTAATAGCTTTCACCAATTTCCTCTGCTCCTGTCGAAATCTGTCAGCACGACTGTCCAGTTTCTCTCCTGCATACTTGGCATCTGCACTACGCTGTGCACCTGGACTGGTAGGAATCTTGCTTGGCATCTCTCTTCGCTTGATAGTGGGACTGGCAGGTATGGTCATTGATGGTGTCATTCCATCATCCTGTCCACTTCCATCAGGGGTTGATTGTGGCTTGCTCACAGTGGGAATGGGGATTTCCTCAAGAATGGAAGATCTTGATGATGGTGCTTCAGACATACAAGGACTGGACCTTGCTGGTTCTTCTACAGCCTCTGGGGCAATAACGATGACTTGTTTCTTCCTGCCTTCAACTGCAGTCTCTAGAACATCAGGAGCTGACGATATCTTGGTCATTGTAGTATCTTTAATGCTAGATGCCACAGTCAGCCTTTGTCCCTTTTGATCTGCCTGTTTCTGTGATGCCACTGCTGCTGATGTTTCTGCTTGTGCTGAGGTAGAAATCTCTCTGGGAAGAAAATCACTTTTGGGCTCATCAACACTTGGTCCTTCGGTCAGAAACTTGATGTTCTGCAACTGCTGAGAGTGAAGCTTCTTCTTGCTTAGCTCTTCTTGACCAATCCTTTGATTTTTTGACTGACAACTATCGTCGCTTATTCTAGCTCCAGCCCATGTGGAGGATTCCTGCACAGTCACAGGTGACTGTGAAGTAGATGAAGTCCGATCTGTGCCTGCTGAGTCAGATACACCAGATGTCTGACTGATTACAGATGATGACATCTCAGAGGATGTAAAACCTGCTGATGACATTATAAGAGCTGCTGCCATACCAGACATAGAAGCAGACAGTGCAGCGGCCATATCTGAACCCGAGCCCACCCCGGGCACAGAAGGTGATGGCGACATCTGGGGTCTGGGGGACAAGGACACAAGAGGGGAGGATGCTGATTTCGTCACAGCAGATTTTGAAATGGATGAATTCGTGTGTTCTACAGAAGGGGCTGAGTAGATGGTGCTGAGAGGGCTTGTCCCAGCTCTGACACTTTGGGCAGTCTCTGGACCCGGTCCAGGCGCTGAAAAGGAGACAGAAAAAAAAAAACATAAAGTGACTCAGATATCCAATAAAAGACTTTAAAATGTATCCCAAGTGCAGTACGCATCTTTTGAGACAGCAGTCATGATGATGATGAGCACAATTAGTCAAGCAGTACAACTTGGAAAAACTGGATGTGAGAATCCTAAATCTAAGCAGAAAAAAAAAAAAAACATCTTTATGAATTTAAACATAAATCACGCACACTGATGCAGAATAAATATGTTTTCACCATTACCACTGAACAAAGGGGAAAAAAATAGAATTAACAAGCACAGATCACCCAATAACTAATAATTAAACTTGTGAAGCAAATACTTTAAATCACTCACCAGAAATTTTGATATAATTTCAGTTAAGTAAATTATGAATGTTAGTAAGGTGTTTATCATAAAGCAGGAATCTGACATTATATTCTCTGATTACTGAAATCATTGTCTTTTTTTTTTCTTTATCAAAATATCTAATTGTCATATATATCTTGTTTAAAAAAAAAAGATAAATGTAAACACTGCATTTTTTATCTTGTCACAATAGTAAAACTTTATCCTACTTCTGTTTACACTGTTATTTTAAGCAGCTTTACAAAAATGATTACAGCAGTATTTCTGAGTTTCCAACCAAAGACGTATCATCCATGTCAATGCTCACATGCCCCTCTTTAAATAGCCAAATAGTGACCCAAAAGCAAAGCATTCTCTCGTAGTCAAACATAAAATACGCTCTAGCATCTCATATAAAGCCAGGATGTTGAGAAAGAATTCGTGCTCTTGATATCACAATGATATCCTGATTATGAAGACAACTAATTTATGAAAAAAAAAGAAAAACCAAACTAATCCTGATTCTTCTTTTACGATCAGGACACTGCTGATTGTGAGCATGCCTGTACTGCCTCGGTCTGTCACACACCCCTGATTGCACATATGAAACAGGACCCAGACTTCACAGCACATCCTGCAGCTCTACCCCCTTTACCAAAAAGCTCACACTCAGCTATGCCAACAGGGTGCTACACTGGAAGACAAACTTTGGGGTGAAAAGTATAACCTCCACAAGGCTGCACAATTTATATGGACAATAAATATAGATGTCCAAGACCAGAACCATGGCACGCAGAAGAAGATTATCTCTGCACGGCCTGTAAAGTTAACTTGCCTTACAACCACAAACAACAAAAAACAACTAGCAATAATGTTTTCTAGCGATAAAGTTTTTTTTCGCTCAAGCCTATGCTCCTGCTTAATTTAGGGTTACATAAACATGTTTCTCTGCTGTTCTGTACTTGGCCAGTGTGCACAAGAAATAATAAAGATATCTTTAAAAAGAAAACAAGTTCTGACAAACAAAAAAAACAAGGAACAAAAAGAAAACAAAGATCAAAGTTCTAAGCGTTAAATAATACAAAGAGGATCTGTAAATTTCTTGGTAGGAAGAAATGGTGAGAATAGGGATGTCTCAGATAACCACAAAGGATCTGACATCTATAAATTCTAGTACAATTTTAAAAAATACATATTAAAAAAAATAGCATTAGATCTAAAAGCAGATGTATGTGGCCTACAAGAGCAGATAATTGAAGTGTTTTAAAAAAAATTGATGATATCTTTACGTACTTTTCTTTGGGTAATTTTCCTATATAACACTGCAAAATGGCATGCTGGTTTAAAACTACCTGTGTATGAACAAGATGACAAAAGGGGAGCAAACCACTTTTCTAAACTGAGGCAAACAAAATTTCATATATGATAGCAAATGACCAGTTCTAGCTGCAGAACATATATAATTTGATACTTATTACATTTACAATGCAACTTATTTTGCAGGTATCTGTATTTTATATATCCCATAAGCACTGTTATAAATTCATGATGACCAAGCCAATATACAAAACAGAAACAATGTTCAAGGCAAGACAATGGATGATGACTTCTTGTACAATCTCAATGGGCAGCGAGGGTGGTTCGTGTTTCCTTCAAGGTGTGCCATACAAAATTGTCCAGCTGTCAGAGCAACAAGACATGAAATGCAGGCAAGGACATGATAGGACTAGGTTGTATGTAAGAAGGAATATCGAATTCACCGAACAAACAGCAAGGAACCTTATTAAGATACAGATGTGAACTTTCTAGCAGAATCTTCAGTTTCGTGAAGTGATTATTACAAACCAACAACTCACAGATCTCCAAGAGTCATGATCCTGAGGGGCCTACAGAAGTGTAAAGTGCCAAAACATTTGCATGTTTTAGTTACTGTATATATCAAATACACAAATACTCTCAAAGTATTACACATCTTTATAAAAAAACAGGAGGTTCTTCACACCACTAATCAAAATTTTCCAAGTGTGGAGGTCAACAAAGTTACTCATTTTCTTGACGAAATAGTGGATAAGAGCATTTACTCCCAATAATGTGCAAAAAATGTCAGTGCGACGAAACAGTGAAATCACACCAAACAGTGACAACAATGCCTAGAGAATGTCACTTCACTAACATGCAAAGAGTCACCTGCAACAATACTGTGAAAGATATACAGCGGACAGCATCCGACTCCCTCTCATCATGCTAATCTCATAATGTTCCTTCACGCATAAACACCACCCTACACTCTGTTCTGGTGCCACTCATCTACCTTATTTCTCTTCACAGCTCAGAAGTCATCAAACTGTCTACTCATCTACAGTTCTGGCATATTCTTGCACATATGGATACACACAGCGTGTGTTCTACAGACAGACTTTATGTTACAGAGACTCTCCACTGACACTGCCGTAAGCATGCACATCATTATCAGCTGATGTAGAAGTATATTTTTTGACAAATTCTTTCACTCAACCTCAGACACACTTTCCTCTATTTCTCTAAAGAGATTCAAACCCGCCAGTATTCCCATAGAATTTCTCTTCATATTCCATACTCATCTTCTCAAAACACAATAAACTTTGGCACCCTCTGATGCTTCAGTGGAAACCTGAATCAACTTTCAAGACATCAAAATAAGCTGGATGCCTACAAGTGTTTAGGGAACATCATAAGCCAAACACAACAAAACCTACAATGCTTCCTACAAGGAAAAGTCCAACAGCAAGATATAATATTCAAAATGCTTTTAAAAACTGGACAGACAGGCAAATGAAGAGCAAGGAAGATTACATATCCAACACAAACCTAAAAGGAATTGTACAGGAAAAAAAAAAAATCCCAAATTGAAAAGACTGCCAATAAAATTAGGAATGCTACACATTATGTGTAAAATTGTAAGAACAACTATTCACTGTTCTCCACATGCCCAGGATGAACATCAATTTCCTGGCACCTTCAGTTCTTGACCGTGCCAGATTAATGAAATCACATAAGTCACAAATGCAGTAACTTAAAAAAAAATTGCACCCGCATAAGCTGAGCATACATAAGCACCAGTTCTGGAGCCAAATGCTCCATTAAATGCAACGCAAATAATAAAAAAGGGTGCATTTTTGTCAAAGCTAATCCCACAGCAAGCAGCCATCACGTGACAGCCCATTACAAACACGTTATACTTTCATCTGCACTGAAAGCAGTGCCAGACCATTATTTTCCAGAAAACTAAAGCTTAACCTGTGTTAGTAAGTTTCATCTGAAAGCAAGGAGCATGAATTATGTTTATGCTATACATGTTACACCCACACTCTAACACCAAGCACTAGCAAATTCTTCATCATGCATGCATTAAAACATTCAACATACCAAGGGCAAAATTAGATTTAACAATTTCATCCGGGCCTCAAAATGGCAGATGGGCATTTCTCAGTGCTGAAATACAATACCCATTAAGTGTTTTATCCATAACGAATACATGCAATCTTTAATAATGATAACACCTATAAGCATACAGGTCAGGTATCCATTTCTGAAAAAAATATGCGTGCAAATGTAATGGGTTTGTTCCATCAAATTACGCATACTTTTTTAAAACCTGTACTATAAGCAATGGAAAAAAAAACCAACAAAAAAACCAGATTCAATCTTCATATGCTATCATACTATATGCTCATCAGTTTTTTTTTTTTAAACAAGATTGTTCAGCAAAGGTTAAAGACATCTATGTATAATTTTTCAATCCAATCATTCCAATTACTTTAAGAACATATATTTATTTTTAAAAAATGAATAGTAAAACATCACAAAACCTCCCTAGCTTTATTTCTCTTTAAACTTATCCAGATAATCCAAAATGCAAAATGTGCTTCGAATATTCATTCATTCATTTGCATGTCCCTTGCAGAACTTTGCATCCCTAACAGCACTCCTGTAGGCCTCTCGGTTGTGAGCAAGATGGCCTGCTGCTGATGCATCCATTTGCAGATCATCAACAATGTCTTGCAGCCATCTTCGCCTTGGTCTTCCTCTCTTTTTTTTCCCATTATGTACCCTTCCAAGACGGTCTTCTCTAGATTATCATGACATTTAATGTGTCCAAAATATTTAAGTTTTCTTTGTTTAATCCTCTTTACTAGCCAGCCTTCTTCAATATTAAGTTCTTGTAGTATGGATACATTTGTTCTTTTTTGTGTCCATGATATCTGAAGAACTCTTCTGTAGCATTTACATTCATAGGCATTTATGTGTTTCTCAGCTGTTTTGTTAAGTGACCAGGTCTCACAAGCATATATTGCGATGGGAAAGATGCATTCCATTAAAAATCTTATTTTTGTAGTTCTGTCTGTTCCTCTCCACAGATTCTTTAGTTGTTTTACTTTCTGAAGAGCGACAGATGTCCTCCTTCAAATATATGATGAATATTAATAAGTCATACATCAACTGTCACAATTTTTTTTTTTAAGAAACAGATATAGGAAAATAAGTGAAGATTAAGAGAGACTGGGTCACTATTGATTTAGCTAATTCTACACTTACACAACCTATTTGCTCAATGTAAACTAGAAGATATGCATGCTACAACAGCAAAAGACACTGGAAATGGATTGGTCATGTGCTCTGAAAAGACCCCAGCAACATCACTAAAACAGCCATGCAAGGGGAAAAAAAAAGAAAGAGAGGCCAACCAAATGCTGCCTGGTGGACAACTGCAGAAGCGGAAATGAGTAGCATGCAGCACAGCTGGGGCACAATACAAAGGCTGGCTGCAGACCATGAGAGGTGGAGAGAATTTGTTGTTGCCCTGCAAGATGCCATAGGGCATATTGGATGGTGACTGCTTAGTTTATCACTGACCAAGGACATGGACGGATGGATGGATTGATGGATGAATGGATGGATGGACACTCACACACTATTATAGGACAATTAGGCTTTGCAACTTTAAGACTGAAAAAGATACCTTTACTATTATGTTAATAATCTGTAATAAGTTAAGATAATTATTACAAATGTCCAAATATTAGACAGAGAACTTTCATTTTACAGATAAGTTTGCTGATACCTAACCTCAAGCTAAGGAAAGCTTCCCCACTACATTTCATCACAGCTTGATGCAGCTTATTTCTCTTCAACTAATGATGACCAGAGCTAGTTATTAGACCAATTTTTACTTGAAATAATGCTACCTTTAACACACTGACATTTATGTGTAAAGTGCACTGTGGTGTGCACTGCCTTGAAGAAAGGTATTACAATTATCAAAAGCAAAGGCACTTGGTAGTCAAGAGTTCAGGCAAGGATGGTACAAGTTTTGTAACCAGGAGCTCTAGGAAAAAAAAAAAAAAATCCCAGATATTATAAAGGCCCCCAGCTAGCACTGAGCTCCTCATAAACATCTTGGATTTCTTAAACTTTTTAAAAGAACTCTCTCATTCTCCAAATCTGTACTATGAATGTCTTACTTTTCAAAATTCATCATCATCTTGTGCCCTCTCCCTATGGAAGGTTGACTGCAATGGTTCTTGTTCTGTCCCTCATTTTCAGTGCACACGGCCAAGCTCAGTCCAGTCCCGTTGTTAAATGCCCATCGATCTACATTGTTGTTGATCTCTTGCTCTTTTTTCTTCTACTTTTCCCTCTAGTATGATTTTTATTAATATGTTATGTCTTTTAGTTTTTTAAATCTCTTTAGAAAAAAAAAGGTCTGTTTCTCATGATCTTCATTTTGTATGCTTATGACTGTGTTTCATGGATCATATTTTCTAGTTCATTTTGCTGACAAGAAAAGATCAATGGTCAATTCTATTTTTTTTTTTCAGTTAAAAAAAAAATATATGTGATACTAAAATTGTAAAAACAAGCTTCTGACATACAGAAGAGTCCAGAACAAACTTCTATTATCCCAACAATTTACTGCTCACACTTTAATGTACTAGCAATTTTGGCACCAACATTCTCTCTGTAAGATAATTTGGTAGCAAGGATCTTTGCCTTACAATATATTAAAAACCAGTAACTGAAAACCTCAGCCAGGTCGTTTTAAGAAAAAAGTCAAATTCACCAAACAAGGGAAACTACCTTTAATGCAATTTGCACTGAGCACCAAATTAAGCGGATCTGAATGAGGATTTGACCTGTCAGGTAAGAGAATATCTCCTGAGTCATCATCCTCATCATCATCACCACATGACTCCTCCAAATTTATGCCTGTTAAAAGCAAGGACTATCAACATAATGGAAAAGCAAGAAACAATAAGCTGGAAACCTACCTATAACATACGATGAGAGATTCCCAAAAAAAAAAAAAACACTGATGGGTCACTTTCCCATCTTGTAAATGCTAAGTTATTTTATATAATTTTAAAGTGAAATTTGACACTTTTGTGTAAAAAATGAATGTAAATGACTATAAAAACTCTACAGCAGTGGTCTATGAAGGGCAGTGAAGTCTAATAAAAGTAGAATACGAGGAATATGCTAAGAGTTTTTATTTAATATCAAGTGGTAGAGGATTAAAACATAGCATCAGCCAAAAGTACCAAGAGACTGCAGATCTTTGTCAACACCTAAGGAAGATCTTTCAGGTTAGATGGCCAGATACCATCAGTAACGAAGAGCTATGGCAGAAAATGAAACAAACCACAGTGAAAGAAATGATAAGGAAAAGATGTTGGAGACGGATAGGACATATGCTTTGAAAGCCTGCCACAAACACAACCAGACAAGCTCTCATCTGGAATCCCCAGGTAGAGAGGAAACAAGGAGACAAGGAAGAAATATCTGGCAAATGAGTCCTGAAGCAGAGTTAAAAAAGACTAACTACACCTGCCTATAGAAGGATAGATGAAACAGTCCAGGGTAAAAATGAGAGTCCTAGTTTATGCTTATGCCACAGATAGGGGGTAGAAGATGAGGAAGAGAAGGTTGGGGACTGGAGATGGGATGGTGGTGTGAGGAAATAATCACTGGATGCAGGGTTCCACAACCTGAAAATGGTTGAGAACCACTGCTCTACAGCATCACATTTCAGCCATGTGCCCAAGCTTTCTCAGGCAAACAGCTCATTTAAACAACAAATTTTATTATTAATATTTTTGCTGCTACATTCACCTTCCATGCTAAGTAAGACCCACTGCAATGCATGGTTCTGCCCCCAGTGCAAATTCTTTTTTAAGTTATCTGATTATTTTTCCCCATTCTGTCACATATTGCTGTTTATCTTCTTGGTGACTAAAATTTATTTTGTGAATCATTTTTATATAACACTAAAAAATTTTTTTTTCAATAATGTTTTTTGCAAAATGAAATGTTCCAAACTATGACATAATACACTATGTGACATCACAGTCTTTAGATAAATATCTTGTTTCCTGTCGTCTTTTATTTTTTGCACATACAAAACACTTTCTCTGAGGGTCTTTCTCCTTCTACACTGACAATTCTTTTCATGGAAAATGTTTCTGTAAAGTCAACCGCCACAGACATCAGTGCCCTTATCTGAGAAATGCAACATTCTCAAACGTAATAAAAAGATGTCCTGGGACATAATTCCGCTAAACAAAGATTATCGAAGCAAAGAAATTTTCAGCATGTGTTCATTTATTTTCACTTTTTTCATTACTGCGATTCAGTCAATTTTTGTGGCTGGATATAAATGCTGTGATTATCTTGTTTGCTATCAGAACTACATATTTCATCTTCACTATTGCTCTTTGTAAGAAATTCTAAGAGTTTCTATATAAATTCAATTTCTAGCCATGGTATAAGAAATACTTCATACTATACTAAATGCAACACGACCATGAAATACCAGTGTAGTGCAGAATATAAGATGAACATTGGAAACCATGTACTGTAGTGACAACCCCTCTCGTTTCATGAGGCAAAAATAACACTGGTATGAACTTGCTGGCCGGTCTTGCTTGTTGAAACTAGGCTGCATATAACTAAAAATAGCTACTATGGTTTCCCTATTGTTGAATGACAACAGTAGTTTATAGCAGTGACTAGTAGAACACAGAACATGTCAGCACCATAGGTGTGGAAATCTTGGAACATGTAAAGATGTCATTGGCAGCAATACCCCAGAACATCTAATAAATAGCAGTGAAAGGGTTAATTATGTACAGGAAAAGAAAATCATTTAGGTTTGTTACCAGGTCTCAAACATTTTTCACTGCAACCAGAACACAAGGAAGATGGAACTATAGTAAAGAAATGAAAAGAAAAAAAATGAGTTATATCATGCTGCAATCCAGCATCACTTATGTAAAATGAGCATAAATGGGTTAACAAACAGAAAACATCTAACAGATTTACAAACTGAAACCACTTTATGGGACAGCTTCATGATCGGCGAGATACTGTACAAACTAAATTACTCTAAATGAAACAGTAACCATAAATGTTAACTCTTTAAATGTGACCTCATCATGAAGCAAAGGCATGGTCAAACACAGGTCAGCCATGCAGTATCTGCTATTCAAATGTAGCTACTTCTTTTACTTAGATGCTGGAACAATATCAGTGAAAACTGTAATTATAATTCAATTAAATAATTTGCATATACTGAACAATATACGCAGTATTTTAAAACAATTCATAATCAGATCTGAAATGGAGCAACAATTTAGATGGCCAAGATGAAGGAACTTTATATAATATACAGCATATTTATGTTTTCAGGACTGCGTGCAGAAAATATAAACTCTACAATTTTAAACTGTATGAATGCTAGCCAAATCATAGCATGCAGGAATGAAGTGACAAGATGCAGTCAAATCCGGTTTTGTATATGAATGCAGTAATTACCGTTGCTGACTAGAGACAGAGATTCGTTTCTCTCCTGACTTGCGGTGCCAGGAAGAACAAACTCACTGGGTGATGGCTGCGAAGAAGTCAATAATCATGTAAAAAAAAAAAACAACAACAACAACAACAAAACATGAAGCAAATGAACATAATCTGAACATATCATGGGGTTATGTAATAAACTTCCATGTTTGATATCTCCTCCCCTGCAAACCCCCCCCCCCCCACACACACACAAATCAATGGTTACCTGGACAAATGTGAATGTTCATATCATGTGGGGTCAGACAATCAATTTTCACAGCAGAGGTGACAACTAAACAGTGCACACATACACACACACAGACAGAAAAAGATACACGGCAAAACTATTCTAGATGAAAGCAACCATGTCTTGTCATATGGGGGAAAAACAAGACAAATATGAACCAACATCATAAATGGCATTAGGATAGTATCATCATTTCTGTCATTAAAACATCTACCTAACATTTATGTCACAGCAAATCACTATGTCAAAAACATTTATGTATAAAAGAGCAAATAAGAAAAAAAACAAAAAAACTCAGGTAAGGCAATTTCTTGGACAGGAAAAAGAAGGTATTCCTCTCACATCAGTGATGGTATCTATTAAAGCAAATAATAATTCTGAATACAGGATATTTAAGCTTCACAAACAACCTTTTTTTTTGTTTCTCTTTATCCCTCTTTATGTGCATGCATGCATGTGTGTTAGTGTGTGTCCCCCCCCCCCCCCCCCCATAACTACAACTTTTTTTTCTTCAACTATCAAGAGCCTGAATCTGTAGACCTAATTGAAATGCACTATATTATGATTATCATCCTATATATGTATACAATGCCCATAGCTGGCCTGTCCATCATGGGATCATAGTTAATACTTATAATCTTTAGCTTTTTTTTTTCCTCCCTAACATATTCAAAAGTATGTAAACTTTGTTTTCAGGAAAAGTGGTCACTGGTTCTAAAATTAACATCTTCAGGATGGAAGATTAGTGCTTGTTTAGTTCACTTATGGTCTCATACTTTAAGAATTTCACAATACCAAAAGTAGTCTCAGACACTCAAAAAAATTTTTTCTCTCTACTAGAAGCCATCTACAAAAAGCAAAAACCTAAAGGTTGGATTAAATTCTGTATTCAGTTATGTAACTCCTCTGATAAAGAGATGGGAAAGAAAAGAAAAAATGTAAAAATATTCATAAATAAAAACTGGGTTTGTCAATGCAAAAGTTTTAGTCATGAAAGACATGGATCAACATGCATATTTTTTGTGGCGGCCTGATTTCAGGATCAAATGATGGAACACATCTGACGCTTGCGGACAACAACAACAAAAAAAAAAAAAAAATAAAGTATCACAAATGTTTTACTTCCATTGTTATGGGATGTGGTAAAAGGGCAAATGACACAATTCTTATTTTACTCAGAATGACAAAAATCACAACGTTGGCTTCTTTTTAACAAATAAATATTTTAATATGTAAATTTATATTCCAGTTGATGGAATAAAAGAACCTTTAAAAAAAAAAGTAGCACTAACTAACAAAATGAAACAAATCAGTTGACATATACAAACTAATAAAGTAATAGCACAGATTAAAAAACACAATAAATATAATTAACAACCATAAATATAATTAACAACCATAAAATGAAAACATAATTTTTTTTTAAAGCATTAATGACAAAAGCACATGATTTAAAGTAGCAGCATAGACAAAAGCAGCAAAAAAAAAAAAGCAAAAACATGACAATCATTAACTATACTTTTGTAAAGATTTACTTTCATTTTAAAATGGATCCTTGTTTTCGTAATTACTGCTATCTGTTCCACTCTAACCCACAACTGTTTAAAGCTTCAAAGACAGTGGAATCCAAGTGAATCCACAAAGTGTAGTGACTTATCGAACTAAATACAGCAATTGGATCCCTACCTGAGCTGAGACAGCACTTGGTGTACTAGAAGGAGATTCAAACACTGGGAAAGATGTATCATCAGATTCTGTGCTGGCTTGTGAAATTCTGAAGTTTTATTTTAATTTTTTTTTTTAAAAATTAGCAAAATATTACAATTCACTGAAACACAACACAAAAAAAAAAAAAATGAAAAAAGGAGTGAAGGAAAACAAAATAACTGTTAATGTTTGACCTATCATTTACAAATGTTAGATAATTTATTTCTTGTCAGTAAGTCTGCTTTCTAAAATGACTGCTGAAGTAATGTTGCCCGCTATCTCCTAA
The DNA here is from genome assembly GCA_009760885.1 of Achatina immaculata. Classification (NCBI taxonomy): domain Eukaryota; kingdom Metazoa; phylum Mollusca; class Gastropoda; order Stylommatophora; family Achatinidae; genus Lissachatina; species Lissachatina immaculata. The sequence goes on along the minus strand of CM019720.1, from coordinate 49,433,338 downwards.
TGTTCAACAGCACTTCTGGCTTTGGTGTTTCCTTCCGTAAGCTTTACTTATGTGACTGATTAAGTTTACTCATGTGACTGATGTAAGTTTACTCATGTGACTGATGTAAGTTTACTCATGTGACTGATGTAAGTCAAGCTTTCAGAATAGATCAAATAATGAAGAAAGAATATTAACTCTTCACTGTATTCTACCAATCCCAAATGCTACAATTCTGCACTGTCCCCTTTTTTTGAGAGAGAAACAAAACACGCCTTGTTCAAAGTAACTTATCTAAGCAGAAGTTCAGTATGTATCTGAGTAAAAAGTAATGTTATGTCCCTGCCAACTGTAACACAAATGATGTGATACGTGTAATGTAAAATACTTTAACCAGCATATTTTTTTTTCATGTTACTGGCTAAATCCGTTGCGGTTATTTATTTAATCAACAAAAGAGAAAGTATCTGAAAAGGGTCTGAAAATGAAGTTGAGTTTAACAAGTTGACAAAAATGAACTTTTTTCCCCCCAGCAAGGAGTTGTAGCTGAATGCTTTTTTTTTTTTTCTGTCAACATAATGGGATTCCAGTCAAGCCAATGTTTTATGTTTTAAAAGTACTTTTCCTGAATTTTTTGCAACTTAATCTGGTAAATTTTTTTTAGTTACACTTGATATTTAAAAAGGACTGTCCATCTCATATATTTCATAGATGACAAATTGTAGCTTTACAACATTTGGAGCATCCAAAGATCATAGCTATGTTTTGTGTACTCAGTTCTAGGTATATTTCAACAAAAACAGCTACAATTATTGAGGACTTAGCATTGTATGCCAGTGTGTTTCTCAACCAGGGGCCACAGGTGAAAAAACCTGTACCAGGAGACCACAGAACTCGTCAAGGGGACCACAGAAAATCAAAGTGTATTTCATTATAAACACTATTTTGCTGATATCAGAGAATGCACCTGTTACTCTCCCATGTCTGTATCCAAGACAATGAACCTTGCACTGCTGCCAGACTACTCCTTGACATCAATTTTTCTACCCCCCATGTGTTTGCTGGACCTTTCATCCTAGTCAACATCCTTTTTCCTCTTTGTGTTTTAGCAGTGTTCTGATTTTTGTGGACACTATTTCAATTCTGCTTCCAATGTTTCATCACAAGTATCTTGAATTATTTAGGTTAGCTTATCTGTGGTGTACAGACTGATCTGTAAAGTCCTGTGCAAAGGATCTCGTTGGCATCATTATTACCACTAAAACATTTGTAAGTTGAACCATGTGTATACAGTGACTGACATCAACGTGGTTAAGAAAAATAAAGTATATGACTGCCAAGAAGCCAGTCGATATCAAATATAATCTTCTATTTTTGTGTTACTACAGGTGTCTAACTCCTATAGTTTCTTACAAGAGCAGAGAATCTTAGTGTTTTCAAATATAGTTTTAGTATCCAAAAGTTTACATTAAACATTATTTTATATTAGCTAAAATATCATTATATAAAAATAGTAGGCACCAAGGGTTTGCGGTCTGTATGCAAAATGTTCAGCTCATGTGCATAAAAATTATGTAAACATTGTCTGCAAATGTGTGTAGTAACAACGCACGCACACAAGGTCTGTACACTTAATAACAGGATAGACCTGCTGTAACTTTCAGTAGTGGAAGTTCATCTGGCCATTTATTTTAATTACCCTCTATTCTCTGTGTACCCACTTGCCTCATCACGATTCTGCTACAGTACTACTGAAACTACGCAATAAAAGACCAGTTGAAACATCTGATCTGAAAGTCATATCTCAACAAAAAAGAAACAGTAAAGGAAAAACATGTACCATCATTGCAGTTTTCTTGATTGCAATTATAGTGTGGAGTAACATCTGGAGGTTGGAAAATAAAAGTAGCAGTTTCATTTTTTTTTTTTATCTGCGCGGCTCCAAAAATTTTGTGCGCTGCATGATTTTTTTCTGTCACGACCGCACGGCTTAGAGGGAACAGTGGTAGGCATTGCTATTTTGTTTTCTTTATTATCAGATCAACCATGGGTTGCTTGGCAAAGAAGAAATATTGATAGTACAGTTTATCATGTAAAGAGTTTATTATGGCATTTCTTGGAAAACTGAAATTTTTTACAAACAATATCGGACATTTGTGAATTTGGCCAGTTTTCTTACTTGGTGACAATAAGTTTTGAATTAAATAGATGATGACGTACTCCTGTATGTGGACCATCTGAAACAGCTACATTATGATACGGAAGTTCATTTCAATGATCTACTGAATATGGATGCTCTGGCATGGATCCACTCTTGGTGGATGTTGCTGATGTGACATTGCAAGAACCACTCACTGAACAGATACAGAAGCCTAAGCAAGTCTTAAATGAGAAAAAGCATTATTTATGGGCAAAAAACGCTGCAGTTTCCAGAGCTTTGTTTATCATGGCATTTCATCTACCATATTTAGCAGAATTAGTTTCTGTTGCACACAAGTCTGGACATGGTGAACAGAAGTGACCTTCACTTATCACTTTACCTCACTGGAAACTGACCAAAACAAAACAAACAAACAAAACTTGCACCACTCCACTCTGTAATAAACTGCCTCCTCCTTCTTTATCCCCATCTGGGCCATAGGCCACACAGAGGAGCACATTACACTAACAGTAAAATTGTGTATGTAATTGTATGCTGTAAACTGCATTACTAAATGCAATATAAACATGCAGCTGTTTACAGGACACATGTACTGTAAGTGGCTATTTTTTTCACTAGTAACGGAACCTGGTGGATGGAGGGAACAAAAAAAGATCAGAAGTGGGCTGTGGTTGAAAAAAAAGGGGTTGAGAAACACTACTGTATGTCATATTATAAACACATAAGAAAAATCGGGGCTGAAAGAATGCTTACTTGGGTTTCTGAACTGTAGTAAAATGGTCAGACTTGAAACCTTGGCCTGAAAATACCATAAAACATGCATTAAATCATTTTTTAAAAGATATAACATTTTTCGATGGATTGTCAGAAAGTATGCTCACTGTTATAAAACAGAACATCTATTACGTTATTTTAAATCTTGCAAAAGAAGAAAGTTTCAGAAACTAATGCTGATATATGTTTCTACTTCTTATTCTATTCATAGTCTGATAACACAAATCTTAGCTATTGTTTTCTGAAATACTTACTGATATCACTATCACCATCAATCCATGTCATGCCTTGGACCATAACAGGTGTAGAAGCAAAGGTCTCATTACAGTTCAGTTTTTGACATCTTTTTTTAAACTTACATTGACAATCAGCATGTAAGATTCGCCTCCATATGTCATTAGGTTTCCCCATGCCGTCTTCTTCCATATGGGACCTAGTCCACTTCTATGTCTCACTTTTGTGTTAACTGACGTTTTGTTCTTTCATTGCTCATTTACAGATGTCCTCACAGATAAGAACTAATCCTCTAATTATCAATAAATGACACAAAACAAAAAAGACACATGCGTTTACTAATCACAACTCTGCCACCACGGTCTTCCTAGACAGATTCTTGTCCTGACATGATCTCATTTATTTTAGGCCCTAGCACTGGACAATGGTCAGTTATGTCATCTGGAGTTCGAGTCAAGCAGTGATCCCTCTTTCAACTCTTACCCTCAATCAATGCTGCTTTTGTCCTCTCTTCTCCTCAGGCTAATTATTACAGCAGCATTATCAGTATGGCTTTTCCTCTCATCCAGAATTATAAAAACCTACCTCAGTGTGGTAACCTTCCTGCTCTGTCCACTTACATCTGCTGACTCACTGGTAACTTATAATGTTTATTTCTCACATTGTTCTTCTTGTCTTCATAGTTCTTACTTTGAGGTGTTTCAGAAATGTTTTTATATATCCAGAGAGAAGGATCTCTCATAGTTTTTCTCAACATTCATGATTTTCAACAGTGAATTTCTTCAGATCTTCCACACTTTCGGGTTTATTTCAGTCAGTTTCAGTAAATTTCCCTTGTAAGGTCATACATCTTGATATCATGAAAAAGTTCTGGTTGACCTAATAAAATTTTAGCAGAAACCATTGTCTTTCCTCCTACCCCAAAGGATCCAAATCTTTGACATCACTCTAACAATTCTGATATTAGCACCTTAATTATTGCATAAAAAGAAATACTTCTTTAAAATTATTGTGTGAACTTTCAAAAGCACATCTATCTGCTGCTAATATTTCTATGGATGAGTGTTTTCATTTTTGTTTTAGTTTCTAATATGAGGGAATGGTTTGTTTTGGGATCTAACTCATGTGATAACTATGGAGTAACTTCTTTTCAGTTCCTTTCTAGCAAAATTTCTCTTCAAAATTTTTCTGGCAGAGCAATGGAAATTTATGACTGAAAGTTAGGAAAATCTTGCAAGTGATTTGGGAACTTGGCAGAGAGTAAACTATGGAAAACTGTCTCACTGTTATTAAAAAGTTTATGCTGAGATTAGGTTACTCTTCATGCCACTCATAAATATTGGAAGGTATTATGTTATGCTTTGTACCACCCATAAATGTTGGAAGGTATTATTTCCAATGTCCTCCATTAGTTGCATTCTCTCTAACTATAATATCTTTTAACTAATCACATTTTACCATCTTACCCTGATGTCTCTAAGGTAACTCTAAACATCTCTCTCGCTCTCTCTCTGAACCTTAAGTGCCCAGGGCACATGGGGCTTCTGCAAGGGTTTTCCACAAATGCCTGTCCTCTAAACATGGCATACTTTTATTCTCAAAAGAAAACTGTGTATGATTACCTGGCAACAACACACCACTAAGGGCCAGATTGAGTTGTTCTACCGGAGTCTGTGTGGGTGCTATTTGAAAATCTTCACTTGGGCCAAAAATTACCTGCCACAATAGATTAATATTCAAGTTAAGAAACACAAATAGTGAACAGTGTTAAATGTTGTGCATCCTGGAGCTTATATTCATATCTGTAAATCACTGGGGTATTTAATTTACTATCATAAAACTTTATCTCTCTCTCTCTTTTTTTTTTTTTTAAATTTCCCTCCTTGCCTTGTGAATGCCAAATTGGCATTGGGTGTACTCATTTCTCAATAAGGTGCAGCCATGACAAGAAGAAGTAGAATATATAAAAATAAATTTTAATTAATTTTTTTTTCTTAGAATACCAACAGAAACAGCTTTTCAACACAAAAATTTCAAATTGTTCATCCAAATAAACACATGAAACATTGTCCTTTCTGTATAATAATAGCAAATTACATTTGGGATAAAAAAACAACAACAAAAAAACAGAAAAAAAAACCAAATGACACTTACATGAGCATTGGTAATGAGCAACTCAACTGCACGAGTCTGATGGGGTGTGTCCACTAGGGAAGCCAGCGATGCTGATCCTTCTCTAAAAACCAGTTTCAAAATTAATTTAACAAATAATGACATTATGTTAGTTTCTGTGGTGCTGAAACTTCAGCGCAGCTCCGAGAACATCGCTTACCACAACAAATAAAGAACAAAAAAGTGAAGAACAAAAACACGGAGCTTTAAGCTTAAAGTTTGGAGCACACAATTTTTAAACATGATTTGATAATGAATATGTAGCTTGACAGAAGAAAATAAGTATAAATCTTGATCTGAACAGACTGTGAACGCTTTTCTTTTTCTCTCTCTCTCACAAGGTCCCTGCTGATAGGCATGGGATGTCATGTCCTTCCACAACCCTCAATCCCTTGTGCATCTCGAAAGGCTTGTCACTGAGCATTTCCCACATCAGGATGCCACACTATCAAACATTTTCTTCTCTCTGTCTTTTAAGCATAAATTACACTGGTTTCAACTGACCCTAGATCTCTATATAATGGTCATCTGCTAAATGTGCTTTCAATGATCTAGTCAAGGTCTGTCTACAAATATTAACAATATCATACACTGAATTATGTGAAACCCTAGACAAAGTACACAGTAACTGCATTAAACAATGAACATATAACAGCATCTATACGGTAAAATTTCAAATGATTTTTAAAAAATAAATCATGTATTTTATAATAAATATTTGGCATCTCTTAACACATACTATCATAGTCAAATATAGACATACTGGATGGATAGTTGTGACACATATAACCACTGTCACATATTAACATCCTGGCTAACTGTGACACTTACTATCACTGTCACATATTAACATTCTGGTTAACTGTGAAACATGCTATCACTATCACATGCTGACATCCTGGCTAACTACTCCTTTTGACTGGAAATCTACATATAACAGTTATACTCCATGAAATTCACTCTGCTTGTGGGGTGTGTTATCTAATGAACTGTTTCCTGACCCAAGAGTGAGTGATCAGAATTACTAGCCACCAAATTACTTGTGTGTGTGTGTGTATGTGTATCCTACTGCACCATTTAAAAAAATAACCTAATTACATCTATGTATTCACATCTCATGTACATTTCAGTGAACAAGTTACCAAAATCCTAAGTCCATATAAATAGATATTTTGCCACTGAAGACGCACTGACTGAAGGTGTGTCCTTTGCAATTAAAACCTGTGTTAAATTTCACTAGATATACCTGTAATGCAACATTTGGAACAACACATATATATATATGCATAAATCCGTGAACTTAAGTAATGCTGAAAGCAATATTTTTTCTACATATTTTACATATTCAGTTTCCTCGGTCGAGGGAATAGATGTAAGAAGGCCTGACATTGTGGCGTGGAAAGAGCTCAGCAAGAGTTATTCAGAAATGTCAGGGACCGAAATTTGTGCAGGAGTACAACCATCCATGTTGCCCAGGATGGGATGTGATGATAATGATTACATATTCTACTCCGTCAGTCATTTGCATGTCCCTTGGGAACTTTGCCTCCCTAACAGCTCTCATGCAGGCTTCTCGGTTGTAAGCAAGATGCCCTGCTGCTGATGCATCCATCTGCAGATTATCAACGATGTCTTGCAGCCATCTTCGCCTTGGTCTTCCTTTTTCCCATTACAGACCCTTCCAAGACAGTCTTCTCGTTTCTCTAAATTATCATGACGTTTAATGTATCCAAAATATTTAAGTTTTCTTTGTTTAATCCTCTTTACTAGCCAGCCTTCTTCAATATTAAGTTCTTGTAGTATGGACATATTTGTTCTTTTCTGTGTCCATGATATTTGAAGAACTCTTCTGCAGCATTTACATTCAAAGGCATTTATGTGTTTCTCAGCTGTTTTGTTAAGTGTCCAGGTCTCACAGGCATATGTTGCGATGGGTAAGATGCATGATCTTAAAAATCTTTTTTTTTTTTTTTGTAGTTCTGTCTGTTCCTCTCCACAGCTTCTTTAGTTGTTTAACATATTCTATTAGCTCTGGAATAATCACAATTAATACATAAACACATAAATAATTTGAAGCACTCCTAAATTCAAACATTCTCCTACAATCAATCAAAGCAGTTTAAACAACTTACAGTGGTCGAAGCAAGGTGGGCCCAAAGACAATACCCAGGTTACTGGCACTCATCTGGTTTGTTTCGGAATGAGAAGCAACCCTGGACAAGAATATATTGCAGGAGGTAACACTATAGCACTCCGCAGAACTTAAAAATATCTCAGATATGTACAACACATACACACATCACAGCCAGATTAATGATGCTATAAGAATTTAAGAAAAGAAAAAAGGAACAAAAACACCAAAAAAAACCCAAAACCTTCTACTCATTTTTATTTTCATCTTAATTTCAATTCTTGAAATTAAATCCTCTATGCTTTATCTATAATCATATCTGCAAACATATTGCTGTTTAATAAACATAAACAATAGCTTGGCCAAATATTAATACAGAAAAAATATGAGCAAATATTATGATGGAAAAAAAATGAATTACATTTTTTAAAGAATTTTATTTAAATTTTAAATGTTCATTTTTTAAAATTCATATAATTATCTTTGGAAAAAAAGCTGCATCTTATGTGTAAAAAAAAAAATGTGGTTGAACTAGTACTCGATGACCATCAGTCAGAACTCACCTGTTAAGGTGGTGCATGAGTACAGCACAAGTGCAAAGATTAGAGGATCTTGATGACCATCGCATAGAACTCACCTGTTAGATGGTGCATGAGTACAGCACAAGTGCAAAGATTAGAGGATCTTGATGACCATCACATAGAACTCACCTGTTAAGATGGTGCATGAGTACAGCACAAGTGCAAAGATTAGAGGATCTTGATGACCATCGCATAGAACTCACCTGTTAAGATGGTGCATGAGTACAGCACAAGTGCAAAGATTAGAGGATCTTGATGACCATCACATAGAACTCACCTGTTAAGATGGTGCATGAGTACAGCACAAGTGCAAAGATTAGAGGATCTTGATGACCATCACATTCTTCTTCTTCTTCTTCGTTCACATTGTCTGTCTATATCTGCAGTCCTGTCTCTTGGATAAATTTCACTGTTTTTTGTAACTCATGTATGGAACCGTAGAGCTTATCTTCTTTAGTGGTTTCACTGGGCCAGTAATTATTTCTCAGTGTCTCGTAGTTGATGCAGTTCTGGAGGATATGTTCCACAGTTTGGGGCACCTGGGCACATGTACATAGATTAGTAGTACCAACCTTAAACTTTGTATACATATGACTTCGGAGTCGGCTGTGTCCTGTTCGGAGACAGAAGATGGTGACTTGTTCCTTTCTGTTTAGCATGTGATAGTCATCATGTGGTGGTGTTTGTGGCTTCCTGTAGGTTTTTATCATGCTTTTCTTCTGATTATAGGTGACTGGTATGTCTGGTTGCTCCATTTCAATGCCCTCTTTAGCCAGATGGTCAGCTTTCTCATTGCCTGGTATCCCACAGTGGGAGGGAATCCATTGCAAAGTGACTCCATGTTGTAAGCCAGTTTTTGATAAGGCATCCTTAAGGTCTGGTAGTTTGTTGCTCTGAAGAGCTTCCAGTACTGATCTTGCATCTGTGAGAATTACTACAGGACATGTATCAATTCTGGAGTCTGATAGTTTTTCAACTGCAGCAATAATTGCCCTAACTTCTGCATCAAAGTTGTTGCAGTATTTACCAGTGGGTATGGAAATCTTGTCAATGGTGTTGTTTGGATATTCAATATATGCTCCTGTCCCTCCATTCTTTATGGCATTATATGCAGATCCATCTGTATACACACGTATCCAGGTGTCACATGGATATTTGTCATCTAGAACACTAAGTGTAGCTGTTGATCTTACAAGATTGCTCTGCATCTCACCATTCTGCACACCTTTCACTTCAGTCTGAATAGTTATTTGTGTATAATCTGCTTCTTTCCACAGTGTATGCTCTGGTACAGATGATAATGGAGCGACTACAGTTGGAAGGTCAGGTATCAGCTTACGCATACGCTTGGCCTGATGAATGAAGCTGCTTCTTTTAAGCCGTCCTAATGCCAAGTTATTGAATCTCTCCTTCAGGGGATGGCTTACAGAGCTAAGGAATTTTTCTCCCATGGTCATGACCTTTGCATCTCTACGTTCCTTTAGTGCTTGAACACCAACTATTTTCTGCATTTCTACTATTGGTGTGGACCTCATGGCACCTGTGATAATCCGTAGTGACTGATTTTGAACCTTGTCTAGATTATGCAGCGTAGTGTTTGATGCTGTGCACCAAGATGTTGAGCCATATTCTAAATGGTAGAATACTTTGCTGATATACATTCTTGAGGATTCTTTCACTAGCTCCCCATGTGGTTCCACTCAATTTTCTTAATATGGCTAGTTTTCTTCTGGCTTTTGCTTCTGCACTGTTGATGTGTTGCTTCCACGTCAGTTTTGAGTCAAGAGTCACTCCTAAGTAAGTGGGTTGGCTGTCCATCCTTAAGGGTATTTCATTTACAAAGATCTTACCTGCTTTCTGTTTAGATGAGAGGGTGAACAGAGTGGTACTTGATTTCTCTGTGTTGATACTTACACACCATTTGTTTGTCCATGATGTCAAGATGTCTGCTGCTCTTTGGAGTCTCTGTGTAGCAACTGTCGCATATTCATCTGTACACCACATGACCAGATTATCTGCATACAGTGCCGCTTTGATTCTATAGGGAAGTTCCTTGACCAGGTCATTAATGAATAGACCATCACATAAAATTCACCTGTTAAGATGATGCATGAGTACAGCACAAGTGCAAAGATTAGAGGATCTTGATGACCATCACATAAAACTCACCTGTTAAGATGGTGCATGAGTACAGCACAAGTGCAAAGATTTGAGGATGGCAGCCTGGAAACAAGCCTCTTCAAATGCTCCAACAAATGGTCACCAAACAAATGCCCTGACATGTTCTCCTGTAAGAAGGAACAGATTACGTACCCTGATATTCAAAATGGCTGAGTGTTGTGAACTAGACACACACACACAAAAAAAAAAGACCATAAAAGAACAATTACAAGCTGTATGTCATAGCAGATCTGAAGTACTCTCATATTAATGTTGAAAGCAGATAGAGATGTATGGTTCAGTTTTACAAAGAGAGTGAGGAAAGTGAGTAGATGACTGTCTGGTCGTATTTTGTGTCTGTCTTTCATACCAGTTGGAGACCAAAAACCGAAGTCTGTATTTTTTCATCCATTTTTCCATGTTATTTTCTGATGTCTTATCTGCTTTCATTACTAGAACCATTTTATTTTACCAGTCATCATTTCTCTTATCTCTCGCATTAATATCAGTAAAGTGATAGATACTGACCATATCACACTTTCATGTGCCAATGGTCATGGAAATATGGGCTTAACACCACATCCTCAATATGCCTTAAATAGCATGGAAACGGGAATTTTACCTTTTACCTTTATGGTGATAGAGTACAGGCCGTATGGACAGCCTAAAAAATACAAAGCACTTTAGATGTTAAGAGAACAATAAGAGAACAGTCATGATTCAAACTATGGACTTCAGTATGACGGTTAATCATTATTTTATTTTCACATCTAAAGTGCTTTGCATTTTTTAAGACCCTAGCTGTGCTCTATCACTTTACCGCATGCAAGCCTCATCGTTTCCCACTTGCAAAATGATATCAAAATGACTAAAAGGAAGACCAAACATTTGCAAATATTCCATTATGTGATTCTCATATGTGCAACTAACAATTTGTTATTCTGAACCACACGATACTTCACAATGAATGTTCTGTCTAATAAAAATGATATAATCATGTCCGACTTCTGCTCAAGAGCTTTCTTCATAACAATCAAACACAAGTTTAGATAATCACTAAACACAATGAACTTGAAATTCATCTTCTATGTTGTGTGATCCTTTGTAGAATAAAAACAAAAAAGTTAAGATTTTTTAAGACCCACAGCTGCTGCAATTTGTTACAGTGAAAATAAATAGATCCACAGCAATTTACAGACAGAGCTGAATAAGGCCATCAAGGATCATTAAGGTGTAAATCAAAGAGAGAAGACAGAAATGATCTGTCATACCAGGACAATATAAACATGGAAGACAAAACTGAGCTTTGTATCAATGATGATGAGTAAGAATTGCAGGATTTAATATTTCCATACTGCTAATTTATCGACACTCTATGGATATTTTAACTTAAAGCAATTTTAATTGACTTACTTTAGCAGCGTGAATGAAATCTGAGTACAATCTAAATGTAAGCAAGGGCTCTGGTAGCTGAAAAAAATAAAATTAAAAATAAAATAAAAATACCAAACTAAAGATGAACATGAGAAATAAAGATCAAGCTATGTGATATTTTTATTCTGCCAAATGGTCAAAGTTAAAATTCATTTGTAGCTTAAACTTCTTTCACAAATTCAACAAAACTCAAATAACACAACCAGCTTTCAAGTGTTTACTCAATGGCACCTCCAGCGAAAAAAAAAAGGAAAATAAAAAAAATAAAATAAATCCATGTTATTTTGGGAATAAAAACAAATGTTTAAGGAAAATACTTTGTATACAATGGAATGACTTCAAGACTAAAGCAGAAATAAGAGAAATGGCTATGCAGCAAAGTCTCAGCAGTGATCAAGAAAAGAAGATGGACATATGTGGGCCACATGACGAGAAGAAACAATCAGAGAATCACAAAGCAAGACATTAAGTGGGAAAAATCTGGAGAAAGGAAAAGATGCTGACCTCGAGAGACCCTAAAGAGAACACTGACCACAAAGAGGATAAAACTGTAGGCATCAAATCCCTTGACGAGGTTGAAAAAAGCTTGCTAAGAACAGAGACTCATGGTAAAACACACTGCAAGCCCTGTGTGACATATGATGGCACAGGAAGGATGTAAGATGTTGGGACTGCATTTTCTGGTCATAAAGAAATGGTGTATGACATTCCAAAATGCTTCGAGCCTAGACTCAGCTTTTAAACATTTCAGATATCTTTTCCTATCTTTCAAAATGATGAATAAAACCTGCACAAAGTGCATCTTGTAACAAGAATACAATATATTCTGATTAAGTACTAAAAAAAAAAAAGAAACAAATTTTCACTTTTAGTAACAAGACAGACGCCTCACAACAAGTCACCATAGTAAACATACCACAGTTTTCATCATAATCTCAACCAGTGTAGTAATTCTTCATTTACTAACCTGTCTTAAGTACAGTTTCAGCACATTAGAGATAATATTTGGATGAACATCATCCAAATCAACTGCCTCTGGATCTATATCAAACCTCTGACACAAATGCTCTACCTTGCTTTTCACTCCTGATACTCGATAGATACCCTAGGAAATTTGAAAAAAAAAAACAAACTCTACAATATGTAGCACTCTCATCTGAAAATCTGTGTCACTGGTACATAAGACGCTGCTTCTTGCTGATAGCAACCATCAAATCCAGTCACCCTACATCAGTGGTTCCCAACATAGGATTCATATAACCCTGGGAGTACGTGGCAGGAAGTTTAGGGGTTTGTGAGAAAAAGTTGGTTAATGGCAGAAAACAGATAAATAACAGGACAGTAACAAAAGATTCTATTAACATGAAGGGTAAAATTTATGGAAACAGGCTGTCAAGGGGTACACAAGCAGAAAGTTGGGAACCACTGCTCTATATGGTGACAAACTTATTGAAAAAAGTCTACACATGCAAAATTGGCTGGAAAAAAAAAAGAAACTTTTTACAATCTATAATGGTTTTAACCTCCAGCTTTCAAAGCTCAGTCTATAATAAAATCTTCAGCAAAACAAACAGCAGTTTGTAAACAAGTTTATAAACTATATAAGCTGTTTATAAACTAGTCTCCTTGTAAATGTAGACATTTCATGTTTTTTTCTTCCCACATGTTACATGGGCTCAATTAAGCTGAACATCATGATATGAAAATGTGTATTCTCTTAAAAATGAAGTGGCTGGAGCAAAGTTGTTTGTACTAAAGTGACAGCTGCCGTCTCCACAGCTGGCAAAGACCCTGTTACACTTCTCTGCTGGTTTACCCAGTAACAGGCTCTGCTTGGTCAAATGGGCAAGGATCACAAAGGAACTTCAAATATGGTGAGTCTGCAAAGAAGCATTGCATCTTTTTATTTGCTTTATCAGTTTCATCCAGGTCTGCAGGCTAGAAGCCATAACCAATTCTCTCTTTGATGCTTCAATGCTCACTATATAAGCCGCAAAAACAATTCTATCTGCAGTTCAAGAGAGATAAAACAACTGAAATTGTAATTTCTTTGCAAGTATATTACATTTTTTTTTTTACCTTGATCATGACACCTCTTTTATCAATTTCACCAAGGCACTTGGTCACTATAGGAGGTACTTTTGTCTGGAAGATATCAACTTGTTCTTGGAAGTCTACACCAAAAGTAGTATTTCGCCGGCCTCGATGCAGCTAAGAAGGCAAAGTTAGGTCAAGTTTTAAATAAAAATCCATTTTCAAAAATCAACATGTAACATTTGGAAGAACTGATATACCATTCATAAAAGCACCACTTTTTGTAGTCAGATAATTTTTTTTGTAAAAAGTCAATGTAATCTGTGAAAGTATATATGATTCATTTTTTCTTCTTCTTTCAGCTTTCTGAGCCATTGCGACTCACTGCTGCAGACATGTCTCCGTTCCTGTCTGTTCTTAGTCTTCTCTTGCCAACTGTCCACTTCGAGGGCTCATAGGTCTTCTTCCAGGTTGTCATGTCACCGTTATCTCAGTCTGCTTCTTGGTCTGTCTCCGATTATCACTTCTGTATAAGCTTTTTTGTCTGTCTATTCTCGTCCATCCTCTTCAAGTGTCCAAGTCATCTCAATTTGTTGTTTTTGATAATGGTAGTTTAAGTTTAGATTGGTACAGCATGTGTATTTCTTTGTCATTTCTAATTTTTCATTCTTGTCATATAGGATCTCTAACTGGTCCAAAAAATTCTTTTCAAGATTCTGTTTTCAAAGATCTGCAGCTGTGCCTCATCTTGTTTTGTAGCGCTTCATGTTTCCAATTCATACAAGACAACTGGTCTAATCTGTATTTTGTATGTATATTTTTGTTATTGATGTTGTGAGACAGGATTTTTGACTGAAACAAATGTCTAAGGGCAAAATAAGTGTTATTCTCTGCGTGTATCCTAGCTCTAACTTCATCTCTTACAATGTTGTAGCTACTGAATAATGCCCCCAGATATTTTACATGAATAAGGTTAGATATTAAAATGATAGCTGAGCCGCACATACTGATTTAAGTTATGAAAACATAAACAGCTACAGTCATGATTATGCTGCAGCGTCAACTCCTCCAGAATAAAGCGTCCTCAAACTAGCATCTATGAAACACATTTTGCAAAAGGCCTAAAGAATATGAATCGAAACATCTCAGCCATTAAACAAAAAAAAACAAAAAAAATTTGTTACCAGCAACAATCCCGGCAAGTCTAAATTGTCATTTCCTGCAACTGTTACAGTTCTTTTCATGATCTGTATCCGCTTTTCTTGGCCTGAAAAATAACAATGCACATCAGTACTTGCTTCTACACCTTACTGTAAACATTATCTCGCCCTCAGTGAAATCTCTAAATACATGCCGAGGGTCATTTTAGGAATCAGCATACAATTTCTGATGCTTACCTAACATATGCGAACACATTATTTGTTACCAAATATACTGACATTTACAGGAAAGATTTTACTCCACATTTATTTCACATTATACATATATATATATTCTACTCTTATCTTGCCTTGCCTTAACGCTGTCACTATCACATGACTTGGGCTGAACAAATAAAATGTTTTCAATTACTCCATAGATGCTGTCAAATTAACACTAATGTTAGTGTTTTTAGCATGACTCGTATAACAAACAATATTTTCTTAGTGTTGTGATAAATTTCATTCCAAAATTCATGTACAAAGATCAGATGAACTGCTGTTGGTCTGAATAAATATCAGATCATATACTCCAATCATTATATCATCTACTATGTAGTCAACCAATCCATTATGAATATCTAGGCATTACACTCCAGTGGTTTCGTTTATGACTGCGTTATTTATTTTCCTAATGCATGTCAACACAATCTTGTATTCATCTATATATAATAATGCAATCTGACTTCTTAAATCCTCAATACATGCTTGCTCCAACAATCTCTCTGTCTGCTGCAGCAGATCAGTTGAATACCACTGTTTCAAAACTTGCGAAACCTGGCCAGGTTCTTTGTTCAAATGCTCAAGATCTCTGTAATCATGCAGAACTCAACAGGAAGTTTACAGAAGACTGCAAAAAAAAGGCATACCAATGAAGACCCGGTAATTTTAGAATAAATTAATTACCTTAATTTGACACATTAAACGTCGTGATAATCTAGAGAAGACCGTCTTGGAAGGGTACATAATGGGAAAAAAGAAAGAGAGGAAGACCAAGGCGAAGATGGCTGCAAGACATCGTTGAGGATCTGCAAATGGCAGGCCATCTTGATCACAACTGAGAGGCCCACAGGAATGCTGTTAGGGAGGCAAAGTTTTGCAAGGGACATGCAAATGATTGAATGAATGAATGAATTTGGCAGGGTCTATTTTTCTATATTTTTTGAAGGTATCAATACATCTTTCCCTCTTGTTTTACTTCAAGACACTGGACATCATGAGAAATTTTTCTGTCCTAAACAGTTAGAACATATGCCAACATAGTCATCTATAACCATATATTTTGATGTTAAAAAGAGGAGAAAAGAAGAGAGGCCGCCCATACAAGAGCCGGAGGGAGAAAATTATAGAGACCTTAAAAATCCAATTATATGAAGCAAATTGCCCAGTCCTATCAAGACGTCTAATTTGTTCCCTCAACACTGAAAGGTATATGAGAAAGGAGGTAAGACGAGACGAGAAGAGATTCTACTCAGTATTTATTTTATAACGTTATTTCCTTCTCTTGCCTTGACATTATCACTTTCACGTAACTTGAGCTGAAACATATAACAATCCGAGGTTAATTCAATGGACCGGGATGAACAGTTCTACTGCCAATGTTCCTGTACGATTCTACGTGATTTAACTACATCTTTCTATTTCATATACGCTCATATTTACCATTACGAGCAGCAGCAGCTGCAAGCATCTCTTCCTCGGTCACATCATCTAAAGACTGGCTAGAAGCTAAATGGCGGCGTATGCCTCTGTGAGGACTTCCACTTGGAGAAGACTCGTGAGATTTTGAGCTACATGAAGCACTGTCAGTATCTGAAGTGCCTGCTCCCTGCGTCTGTTGGCCCCAAGCCTTCACTGGAATACGATACTTGTCTGCAAAACAAGTGAATGATCACTTTCTAACCAAAAATCATTTTTTCATCAGAATTTTACTCTTCAAGAAGATTGGGAATTTAAAAACAGAAAGAAAAAAAAAGAATTTAAGATTTATTTTAATTAATTTTTTTTTTTTCTGTAAATAAAATCAATGACATTAAAAATAAGAAAATGCAGCAGGGAATTTCTTTTAAACTGTAAAATGAACAGAAAAAAAAAAAAAAACCACCTTTCTAAATTTCTCATGCATCAAATGAAATTAAACCAAAATCACAACACTTTAACCTGCATAATGACCCATTACTGAATTGTTCTGGAATCATTATCAGTTTCACAAATTCTTGCAAGTCATTTACAAAGGAAATGCTATTCATGACTGGTCACTCTTTTCATAGCCTTCCAAAGCCAACATTTTGTATTATAATACACACAAACAACAGTGCATTTAACCTGATCTAACATTTCCTGTCTTCTTTCAAAAGATCATTTTTTTAGTTTTTGAACAAAAAAAAAAAATTTTTTGTGTGGCCTCTGCCATGGATATCATTACTGAGTGTGTATCAAAGCTCACCTCTTCTGGGTGAAGTGACAGGTGACCCCTCTGGAGAATGTAGGTTGTCTGACACAGAACCATTAGAATGAAAACTTTCCTTGCGTGTGTCAACAGAAGAGGCTCTGAAAAAAAAAATATCCATATATTTATACATTTTAGCCAGATCTTATTGAATGATTTATATTTCTGATTTTGAAAAATGCACACTCAAGCTGAAGTTTTGAAATTTTAAATAAAACCCTCCACCACACACAAAAAAAAGCCCCCGGGTCCACCCAGCCTCTAAATTAGAAATGAGTACCAGAGAAATCTGGGAAGGTAAATATGGCCAGGTATGATGCTGACCATATCATACTTTATGTGTTAATGGTCTTAGAAATACAGGCCTAATGCTCTACTCCCACTGTGCCTTAATGGCAATGGAAATGGGAATTTTACCTTTTTTTTTTTCAAACCTTTCACCATACTGCTCCTTGTATTGTGAGTGGGCATAAGGCTAAGAACCTTATCCTGGGACCTATCTAGAGGTGACTCTAGATGGGGAAAAAAGAACTTGTTATGGAAATTTACAAAGAAACCAACCGAGCATCATGGATGCGAACTTCATAGCTCAAAGAATTCATTTGTTGGCCTTAAACATGTGACAAAGATTGGATTCTGGAATGTAAGAATGAGGGCAGCACCAACAAAAACTACTCAGGTGATCAGAGAAATGGAGAGATGCCACCAAGACATACTGGGCATCAGTGAAATGCGATGGTCAGAAGCAGGTAAAAGATCGGGAGAAAACGGTAAGTTAATAATACATTCAGGCAGAGACGACAGGAAACATCAAGAGGGGGTAAGTATAATTATGTCAAATGCAGCAGCAAAGAACCTTGTAGAATGGGAACCAGTGAACAGTCGTATAATACGAGCACGATACAACCTAAGACACGGAAGAATGACAATAATACAGTGTTATGCACCCACGAACGATGCAGATGATGAGGTGAAAGACGAATTCTATCACCAATTACAACAAATCATTAACAAAGTCCTTAAACATGACATCCTAATTGCTATGGGGGACTTCAACGCTAAGGTAGGGAAAGACAACACCAATATCAAAAATGTAATGGGGAAAGAAGGAACTGACACAGTAAATCAGAACAGAGAAAGATTAATTGAAATATGTCTAACAGAGGGCATGGTCATTGGAGGCACAATATTTCCACACAAAGAGATACATAAATCAACATGGATATCTCCAGATGTTAGAACTAGAAACCAGATAGATCATTTTTGTATTAGAAAGCACTACAGAACATCTCTGATAGATTTAAGGGCATATAGGGGTGCAGATGTCAACAGTGACCACAATCTGTGTATAGGGAAAATAAAACTAAAAAAGAAAAGCCAACACAAGATATCAATACACAGAAAGATAAACAGCCACAGCCTACAAGAAGAGAATACTAACAGTAATTTCAATCAGGAACTTGCCAATCATTCCACAACACTCAGTGAAGTAGAGGAGATAGGTTTAGATAAATTATGGAATTCTTACAGTACAGTCATAATCACAGCAACAAAAGCAAGCGCTGGACTGAAAAAAACCAAATAGAAAAGCATGGATATCAGAAAACACATGGAAGTACATACATGAAAGACGAGCAGCCAAATTAGACATGTTGAATGTAAAAACAGATCTTGGAAAAGATCTGGCAAAAGCAACATACAAAGAAATAGACAAGAAAGTAAAAAGTTCAGTTAGAGGAGATAAAAGAGAATACATAGACAATATGGCGAAAGAGGCAGAGAAAACAGCAAAAACAGGAGACAGCAAAACTTTATATAACATACAAAAGAGGCTGACAGGTACTATTATATCTAAAGAAAGACCAATCCTTAGCAAAACTGGAACTCTATTAAAATCAAGTAAAGACCAAAAGCAAAGATGGGCTGAACACTTCCAAGAAATACTAATCGACCACACCCAAAAGAACTGATAAACCTTGAAACTGACTTACCAACCCCACAACTAAATGTCAACCTAGATGAAGTTACACTGCATGAAATTGAAGCAGCAGTGAATTTAATGGCTAATGACAAAGCTGCAAGTGAAGATGAAATAACACCCAAAATATTAAAATCTATCAATAGTGACAACATGAGACAACTACAGAGAATGTTTAACAAGATTTGGAAAAAAGAAAAGGTCCCTTCTAAACGGAAAAAAGGAATCACTGTTAAAATACAAAACAAAAAAAAAAAAAAAGACAGCCTTAGTGACTTAACAACTGGAGAGGAGTAATCTTAGTATCAGTTGTGTCAAAAGTATTTTGCAAAGTCATTTTGAATAGACTTAAAGATATAGTGGATACCATAATAAAAGAAGAACAAGCAGGATTTCGAAAAGGGAGAAGCTGTCTCGACCAGATCTTTACTCTCAGAATAATACTTGAAGAACATATAGAAAAGCAGAAACCATTAATACTGAACTTCATAGACTTTAAAAAGACATTTGATAGCATACACAGAGATTCATTGTGGAGAATTTTAAGTCTATATAGAATATCATCTAAAATTGTCAACATCATTAAGGACTTATACAATGGATATGTTTGTACAATCAAAACGTAGAAGGGATGAGCGAATGGTTCCAGACTGAAACAGGCATGAAACAAGGATGTATACTATCTCCTTTGCTTTTTGGAATTGCAATAGACTTCATAATGAAAAAATGCTGCACAGGTAACACAGGTATTGATTGGGTACATGGGACCCATCTAGAAGATCTTGATTTTGCTGACGACATAACTCTTATCAATAACAATGTGAATTCCATGCAAGAAAAAACAGATATCCTGTCTTCACTGGCTTGCAAAATAGGACTTGAAATTAACAAAGACAAAACAAAAATAATGAAAATTCTCATTAATCAAAATGAAAAAATACACGTAGAAGAGACAGATATTGAAGAAGTCAATTTGCATACCTTGGCAGCTACATAGACCAGGATGATGACACCAGAAAGGAAGTTAGAATTAGAATTGCAAAAGCAGCACTGATCTTCAAGAATCTTGAGAACAAATGGCATTCAAAAGTTATAAGCACAAAAACCAAGTTAAGACTATTCAATTCAAATGTAATATCCACCCTCATTTATGCATGCAAAAGCTGGAAAACAAATAAAAAAACAGATAATAAATTAAACTCTTTTGAAAACAAATGCCTAAGGAAAATACTTGGCATCAAATGGAACGAATTCAAGAACAATGCAGAGATAAGACAGATGGACTGAACAACAACCAGTCTCATGGGTGATAAGGAAAAGGAGGTGGACATATGCTAGTCACATGATGAGAAGAAATGATCAGAGAATCCCAAAACAAGCTATCAAGTGGAACACAACAGGCTGAAGAAAAAGAGGTTGCCCACATGAAACTCTAAAGAAGACACTGTTAAGACAGGCCAAATTAACAGGCATAAAATCCCTTGATGAGGTTGAAAAGCTCGCTGAAAACAGGAAAAATAGGTGAACTATCTTGCGAGCCCTATGTGACGTTTAACGGCACTGGAAGGATTTAAAGATATAAGATATTGGTTCACTTAACTGCATGAGTATTCTTTGGGAAAAATAAAAAAGAATCCATCAACTGGCTTTACTAGAAAACCACTTAATTTTATTTACAGAAAAAATATAACACACAAAATTATGGTGCTATAATGTTAAGGTAATTCTCCATCTGTAATTTTCTTGAAAATATGAAACTCAGATCTCAAGGGTCAAGTGAAAACACTCTCCAACACAAAATACTACAATTAGATTTCGTTTTAGTTTCAGTACTCTCTCTCTCCAAACATGATGCTCATAATGCTTTTTCTTTTTTTTTTTTTTTTGTTTGAAGCACAATGATCATTTTTCTTTAAAAAAATACTTTTCCAAAAGTAAAATAATTTAAAGATTACAAAGCACAGCTAGTATATAAACTGAAACACACTTAAATGTATTTTAAACAAAAATTGCTCATGCAAAGTGATGGCTAATTGATATAATATTCACATAAACTAAACATGGTAAATATATCACTCCAATACTGTTACCACCACTCACTTCTGTCCCTGTACATAAGGCTCAAAGATAAAAACTTCTGGATGGCAATATCTATTTGTACTTGGCAGTCTATGCACATATTCAGCATATTGGCTCCCTGGCTGGTATTTCCTGCTGCTCTCACTCAAAGTTTGGTACTGCAGTGGTAGTGGAGACATTACGGTATTGTACAGCTTAAAGTACTCCACGCTGATCTGCAAAAGTTATATATATCACAGTTTGTAAATTTCATCAAGCATGGCAGGAAACAGATGATGAATGCATTTGGTTGGTTGGTTGGTTGACAATATCCTTGTAGAGCAAAAAAAAAGAGTTTTTTTACTAGTGACAACCTCGGGAAGATTATGAAATGCTGACATAATGCTGGGCAAGGAGTAAGCTGTGGTGGAGTTCTTGAATTCTCATAGCAAACCTCACGTACCACCACTCCTAAAAGACCTCGGGGTCAACCCAGCCTCTAAAATATGAGTACCAGAGAAATCTGGTAAGGTATATGCAGCCAGGCATGATACTCAACACACTGAAATATGGGCCTAACACCATATCCCCCAGTATGTCTTAATGGCACTGAAACAGGGATTTTACTTTTTACACAGCAAACCCAAGAAACAAAGTCTGTCTGCAAGCTCCACTACCATGAAGAAAATGTTGTTTCCCTAACCTGCTGGGAAGAATGAAGTAACAAAACAGTCTCTCTCCATGAAAACCACAAGAAAGTAAGAAAAAAACAAGGCCGGTGTTGGTTTCTGCTTTCCCCTATAGCACATCTGTCTTTATTCCCTGGCCTAAGAATACAAATATTCCTGGGTAAGACAAGACATTACAGAATAAATCTGTTTACTGTCCAAGCTTGAAGACTCAGCCTGGATAAAAGACACAAGAAAATTTTGAAAAAAATTGAAAATAGGAAAATATTTACTTACATCTCTTAGAACCTTATCACAGAGCTGTATCTGCTCCCTGACCCTTGCCAACAGTTCGCTCTTAAATAGGGGAGGAAAAAAAATTTACTATAGTCTACAACAGTCTAAACAAGTAAAATAAAAACTTTCACACTCTGAATAAAATCACAGACATAAAACAAGAATATGCAACAGGGGATTAGTACTCTAAAATTTCCTCCATTTCAAATTTCAGCATATCCAGATTACAAATTCAAAGCATATTACACTACTTTAACACTTTCCGTGAATTTGGTCATTATAGTGACACTTCCGGTATCCCGAAGCTACCGTATGGTCATTATAGTGACAACTGTTTGTTTCAATAAAAACAACCGGTGTAACATTTAGATTGTACATATTTCGAACGTGATTCCGGTGACACTTTTCAAAATGGCGAAAGAGTGCCTAGTTATGAGCGATGCCGAGCGAGAAAAAGGAAGAGAAGCATGGAAATTTTTCAATTTTTGACGATGTAGATAGGGGTATGGACATAGCCTATGGCCACCCCGCTGCTCTTAAATGTTTTCTAAGTAAATCTAGACATATTTAGACAACTGGAGAAGTAGTTAGGAGTAGTTAGGAGGTTAGTTCAGACATTCATTCAGCAAGAATGCAACACAGAATTACAATACGAGATCGACAAGTAGATCTACACATCTCAGATGGTAAATAGTGCAGATCTAGACCTCGCCGATGGTGAGCTGGCCACAATCAGTGTCTAAAAACATCACATTAATTCTTTTTTCCTAAAAAACTCTGCATTTATGAAATTTTCACTCATTTAGCTATACTTTGAAACATATTAAGTATACGGAAGTACATGGAAATACTGTTTTCCATTCCATTTTACAACTAGACCCCCTTACAGACCAAGACCCGCGTTTTTACTCCCGCACTCCAGAACACGTCCGGAAGTGTCACTATAATGACCAAACGCACGGAAAGTGTTAAGAACCATATCAAAATAACAATTTTAGTCCACTTCTTTTCTTATGTTATATTAAGAAGTAAGTTTCTAGTGCACTGGTGCTGGTGGGAGGAGCTGGAGAAGACTGTGGACTTCAGCCTGGCAACCAGGCTTCTCATTTAGCATGACCAAGAACTTGAACACCAAAGAAGAAGAATCTGGTGCAGAAAAAAGCATTAAGGCCTATTTCATTTAAAATATTCTGAGCTGTTTTTCTTTTTTAAATACAATTACACAGATTCTTAGGTGTTAAGTACAAGAGAAATAAAAAGCATGAAACCGATCACTCTTTCCAGTAAAAAAATGTCTTTTTTTAAAAATTACGCATAATTAAGAACATACTTACTTTGACCTTAAACAACTCCTGCTGCCTAAAATTAGCTTCTGCAACACATGCCTTGTATGTAGTCTCTGCCTCAGCAGCCTGTTCAGTACATACAAATAATAGTCAGAAAATGACTATTATGTTTAATATGATGTTTACTACCTGTCACAGCCATATAGAGAACATCCACACCCAAATACCACTGAAGCATGCTACTCTTCATCAAGATGTGACCAAGTGATTTTTAAAAAACAGAAAGAGAATCGGTTACTCCTAACTAATACTACTGTCCACTCTTATGTGTTGTTCATGGCCAGGAATTAAGGAAATGTATCCCTCAAGAACATCACCAGCATCAAAGACTTGACACTTCCTAGAGAAAAACTGTAGACACAGACTGATAGCTTTTGTAAGAGACGAGATGTCATGTTTTGAGACCAATGATGAGTAAACACAAAGACAATTTATCACATATTACTTTTTTTTTATCAAAATGTAGTAAATGGTGAAAGAACACTTTTGCCTGCCTCATAGAGCTAAAACATAGATGTGATAATCAGAGAAAGCTAGGCTAAGCTTCCTTTTTTCCCAGAATTTTTTTGTCTGTTTTCCTCCTGCTCTAGTCTCTGCCGACTGTTTCCTACATATGGCTGCTTCTCTTAACTCTTCATATTTCATCTTCCTTCAAACTCTTTTTTCCAATTTGTTCTTGTAGCTGAGATTTATCAGCATTTTGGGCTTCCTCAAATGATATACTGGTGTCTGTCTGTGGTTAGATTACCTCCTCCTTTCATTAGGGTGTCTACTATTTCATTTCCGGGTATACCAAATCGATGGGATCCACTGCATTACTACCACTAAAGAAACGATGTCTACTACCAACCAAACAGAGAAGAACAAATCATCATTTAAGGGTACAAAATGAGCACAACAAGCTAACATACCAATTGTACAACAAATTCAAGATAGGATCATCTGATGAATGTGCACATGGCACCAATAAGATGACAGCAGACCACATACTGCCAGAGTTCCCAATGTATGAACAACAGAGAAGGTAAATATGGCCAACTACTACAAAAGTTTAAAACAAACTTTATGTGTATGTCCATGCTCACCAGATGACCACCAACTACTTCAAAAGTATACATGCTGACATTTGAAAATGTTCAAAGATCTTCCAACTATGACCACAGTCTGGTTTCCTCAGAGAGCAGATTACAACTAAGTTTCTTTGCACGTACTTATCTGTTTGTCTTTTCTGTTGTCTTTTATAAAGGCATTTTTGCTGAAACATTGGGCTGTCGTTGCTTCTCATAACCATTTGAGTGTTATTCATATTTCTAATTTTTCTTCCTTCCTGCCTCTCTCAACCTGTTTTCATAAACTTGCACAATATTCTTCCATCTAACTTCAATCGACTTGTATAGTTTTACAGCAGTCACTGTCACAATTATACTGGGTTAAGCTTCATAAACATGGAAAGAAGCAGAGAATAATTCAAAGAACAGGGATGACCGGAGAACCTTTATCCGTGACCTATGCTCTCAATGGAATGAAAGGCGATGATGATGATGAAGCTTCATGCAATGTGGATGTAAACTACCAATTCAATGGCCAAAAAAAGTACAAATAGCTGCGAATGCAGAATAAGCATAAACATACATATTAAACATGTATAAATCTGTCAAACAACAAAATCACTAAAGAAAGGAGCATTTGAAAACAAACAAAAAAAGATCTGCACAAACCATTATCCAAAATATTTCCTATCCTTAGAGTAGCAGCTGAGGTGGTCTAAACAACTTAATGAAGTGGTCAGTTTGATTTTTAGTGGTATTATCTGGGCTTTTCCAGAAAAACAAACAGAAAACTGAATACAGAAAATCAAACGTGGAAGTTCAGAAAGAAGCACAAGAAACAAGGAAAATTATAAAGAAGATCAGAAAATGACAATCCAAATTTGTGGGGCATGTTCGGAGGAGATGCGGGCTAGAGCACATAATGGCAGCATGGAAGAGTGAAGGTAGAAGAGAAAGAGGTAGACAGAGAGAAAAGATGTCTGATGATTTGGCATCCTGGCATGGGAAAATGCTCAATGACAAGACTGTTCAGATGAACATGGAATTGAGGTTATGGGAGAACATGATATCCTACACCATATATATATATATATATATATATATATATATGTGCAGGAAACTCTCTACCGTAGAGAGCGGAACAACAACACAACTCCTTCAGATCATCAGAGGAAGTACCCTCCCCCCAGACAAGTGTTTCGGCCCTTTAAACTCCTGACACTCTAATATATATATATATATATATCCTAGGGTAGGAGCCTGTCCCGCTATTAGGTGCATCCACTGGGTGGCAGATGGTGGAACAAACTCTACCTACAGAGGTTAGCTACAAATATATAGAATAAGCAGTTGTGGACCAAAACAAGTGATGACCTTCGAGGGTGAGGTGAGTTAGTTGTGTGGGGCAGCTAACTCTATAAAATGTCTCAGGAACTCAATGACAGGGTCATCTGTGAATAATGGGTGCATTAACCCTTTCCTCCCGCTGTCCTGAGGGAAAAGGTTATTGAACCAAGGGCCATCAGAGCAAACTGTACACAACCCAGCAGCAAGGAATGGGACACTACTGCTGTACTTCCCTTGTAAAATCATGTTAATACACTATCCCAAAAAAGTGAATGATGCGAAGGGAGGGTTCAGTCAACCAGCCTCATCTAGTAGGGAAAGTCACGCGGGCACAGGTGATACCTCATCATCAGACTACTGTGAGCAGAACAAAACACAAAATCAAATTAGGAACGTGGAATGTAAGAACACTTATGCAGAAGGGAAAACTGGAAAAATCAAGAGAGAAATGGAACGTATGGAAGTCAGTCTGCTAGGATTAGGTGAAGTCCGGTGAGCTGGAGCAACCCAGTCAGAAAAACAAAAAATCTTATACTCAGGAGGAAGGACGCATGAAAGAGGAGTCGGTATAATCCTGGAGGAAGGATTCATGAAAGAATAGTGGGTATAATCCTGGAGGAAATACTCATGAAAGAGGAGTGGGTATAATACTGGATGATGTCAAAAGAGGAGTGGGTTAATCCTGGATGTTGTCAAAAGAGGAGTGGATATAATCCTAGATGTTGTCAAAAAAGGAGTGGGTATAATCCTGGATTCGAAAGAGGAGTGGATATAATCCTAGATGTTGTCAAAAGAGGAGTGGGTATAATCCTGGATTCTGTCAAAAGCAAAGCCCTGAAGGGATACTGGGCAATACTGGATCAGATTTTGATGATCAACTTGCGAGGAAATCCAGCAGACATAAACTTCACCCAAGTCTATGCTTTAGCGTCGCCAAGTACAGAGCAGGACATCGAAGCATTTTACAGTGACCTAGATAAAGCAGCCAAAGAGTGCAAAAATCATGAATGTACAATAACAATGAGAGACTTTAACTCATTTGATACCGCGCCGCCCTTTAAGGTAGTTGCTGTTCTCATATTTTGTCCCAGGCCACCCTATAAGTCTTCTGATTTTTTTTCGTTGAAAACTCGATGCAACTTTTCATTTAGCCAACCAGAACTCTTCTGCTCCAAAGTTAAGCTATTTTAGCATCCGGTCAGGCCGGAGATGAAAGGAAATCAAGAAGTGGATCGATTTGAGTGTACATTTTTCAAGTTTTTTCGAGGTTGGTTGGTAGAATGGTCATACTGATCGACTAGACCTAGCTTACTAAATGTGTTTTTCACATCTGTAGACCTGTTAGATTTATTGGATATCAAAAGCATCCGCAATTATCGATATTTATGTACCAGTATACACATTCTGCATTGGATTCTGGCACATTTCAGGTATGTAAAACTTTGATTTTAGTGCTCAGCCCTAAAAAAATATTTTTAGCGCCAAAAAGTCGTTCGATCTTTTCAGAACAGTTGTTTTTTTTCTATTCTTTGTTTTTTTTAAACGATAAATAACTTCATTTATGGAATCTTCTTTCATTTCCACTTATTTTAATATGAGATACACACGTGTTGATGAAGGAGTTTGTTTGTTACAATGAATTTTATAAAGGGACTCCCTTATATGAAAACACCCGCTCGGCCATGTAACATCATCATCGGTACCAACGTAACGGCCGTGTTTTTTTATGTGGTATCGAAAGAGTTAATGCAAAAGTTGGCTGACTGAAAGACAACGATGTGTGAAATAGAGGATATGGCCTCAGAAAAAGAAATAAAAGACCTGATAACCTGATAGAATGGGTAGGGATCTAAGACATGATAGTTGGCAACACCTGGTTCAAATAACACCCAAGGCGTCTGTGGACCTGGAAAACCCCAGATAATACCACTTAAAATCAAACTGACCACATACTAATAAATAAAAGATTTAGAAATGGTCTTTTGTCAGTGAAGACTAGGCCAGGGACAGACTGTGACAGTAACCATGTCCCAGTAATAGGAAAAATGGGAAAATTGAAGATCAAGAAAGTGAAAGGCAATATAAAACTGAACTTAGCATTACTGAAAACAGGTAGCAGTCTGAGAGAAACATACAACATTACTGTAAAAAAAAAACAAAACAAAACAGATGCATTGCAATAGCAAAAACTGATGACACTGACAAGCAGTGGGGAAATGTTAAGAGACTATTTAACAAACATCAAAAGAGGTTATACCTGAGTTAGACCAGCCAAAAAGAAATGGATGATAGGCAAAATTCCAAACTTAATGGATCAGCGGAGACTACACAAGAATGACGATCAGCAATTATACAAGCAATACAGTGGAATAGAACAAACAAAAATATGAAGAATTAAACCAAGACATAACGAATAGATGCAACAAAGCAAAAGAAGAGTGGCTAAATGCAAAATGCAAAGAAATAGAACATCACCAAAAAGGAAGCACAAGAGAAATGTACAAAAACATAGATGAATTAACAGGCATCACAAAACTGGATGTCTTAAATCAAAGGATGGAGAAATTATAATGAGAAAAAAAAGAAATAATAGATAGATGGAACAAATACATCAAAGACCTATGCAGTGATGAAAGAACTTATTAAAACCCTGAAATAATAGTAAGAGATCTCCTATAATAGCAGCAAAAGTCATGGAAATCATCAACCAAATGAAGAAAATAAAGCACTAGGTCCAGACAATAGAAGAGTAAGAAGCACTTGAGGAATATGAAATAGAAATAATAACTAAACTTTTGAAAGACATCCACAATACTGAATCAAAGAAGAGTGAGAAGCACTTGAGGAATATGGAATAGAAATAATAACTAAACTTTTGAATGACATCCACAATACTGGATATATACCAAATGATCTAATGAAATCAATATTTATTGCTATACCAAAGAAACCAGGTGCAATAGAATGTGAAGATAATAGAAAGATCAGCCTCATGAGTCAGTCACCAAAATTCTGCTATGCATAATCATGGAATGAGTACAAGCGAAAATAAAACCAGAGATTGCAGAAGAACAATGTGGATTTGTCAAAGGGAAGGGTACAAGTAATGCCATATATATGTTAAGAATGCTCACAGAAAGAGTCATAGAAGTTAAAGCAGATCTATATTTGTGTTTTATAGATTATTGCAAGCCTTTGACAAAGTAAGGCACAACCTAGTAATGGAAATGTTAGAAAAATTAAACATAGATGGAAAGGACCTGAAAATTATTAAAAAGATCTTTGATAGCAATCAGCAGCAATAAAGTCAAACATATGGCACATAATACAAGAAATTAAAATTGGAGTGCACCTAGGATGTGTGTTATCACCTGATTTAAGCTCCCTATTCAGTGAGAATATCATGTGTCATATGGATGAACTGCCTGGAATATCAGTGAGTGGATACAACTTGAACAATCTAAGATATGCAGATGATACAGTATTAATAGCAAAGAATGGAAAGAATTACAAGAACTGCAGAACATAGTAGTAAAAGAAAGTGAAAACAGCAGTTTTACTTTGAAAAAGGAAGAAAACAGAAGTTATGGTCATCTCAAAGAAAAAAGTGATTCCTGAATGTAAAATAATAGTAAATGGCACAATACTGAAACAGGTGGACAAGTTTAGATACTTGGAGACACAACTGACCTCAGATGGAAGATGTCTAGCCGAGATAAAAATAAAAGCAGAATAATTCAAGCCAAAATGATGCTTCAGAAAATCAGCATTTTGTGTAATAAATCATCATAACTGGGAGAGAGGAAAAGAGTACTCCAGTGCTACATTGAGCCAATTTTATTTTATGGATGCGAGGCATGGTCAGTCACTAATGAAGTATAACGCCAACTAGAAGCCACTGAAATGTGGTTCCTTAGAAGGATGCTTAGAATACTATGGACAGCAAAGAAATCAAATGAGGAGGTTCTGAGAGGCTGGTGAAACGAGACAAATAACAACAAAAGTCAGAAAAAGACAATCCAGATTCTTAGGACATGTTCTACAGCGAGGCAAGCTAGAATACACTGTGACAACAGGAAAGAAAGAAGGTGAAAGAGACCAAGGTAGACAGAGAGAGAAAATGCTGGATGGATTAACTAGATGGTACAGACAAAGAATGCCAGCACAGCTTATAATCAGCAATCAGAGCAGGGAATTGTGGAAAAGCATGATAGCCAATGCCAGTTAGCAGGGCAACAGATTATATATATATATATATAGAGAGAGAGAGTATGGAAATACATCACATACAAAACAGACAAAATATTTCTGACCAAGGAGAACCACAAGATGAACAATACAGCATAAAATACAAGGAAATAAGTGATAAAGAGGAAAAAAAAAAACAAACCAAATGAAGACAAAATAACTAATTTATCCAAATGCTTTCTCTCTCTCTCTAATCAAATCTGATGATAATATATAAATGTTAACAAAATAAATATAAAACTCCATCAACCACTTATTAAGTCTAAAGAGATCCACTAACTTAAACTGAATTACTTTATGCATGGCTTCCTCCTCCGCTTTTCTCCTTTTCTCTTGCTTCTCTCCATCTGTCTTTAGTGCCAGCTCATGAGCTCTTTCATGATCCTGCTGCCTGTTCATGTACAGTGTGTGTGCTTTGCGAAGATTAGTCACTAAGTCAGCCTTGAGTAACAAAGATGCATTTTCAAACTTCACACCATAGATAACACAACAAAATTTTGCATTTCATTTTGTCTTCATAAACAGTGACAAACTGAATGGACTGGTTTGATAAATTTATACATCTATGGAGCAACATCAGTATAGTTGCTGGTTTAAGAAATCAATACATGAATGATTTACTTGCTAGACATTGTTCAGAAAACTTGAGCATATTGAAAGATGAAAAAGCGGAGAAATGACTATTCTAACGCATTTTTAGAAATGTTTAGAACAAATGAAATGAATGATATTACTATACAGGACGAAACCTATGATGAATCTATCACTCCATTCCGAGGTGAATGTGATGAACTTTGAAATTATCCAATTAATATTAATAACATAAATCAATAAATCAATAATGGGGGGACTGATCAGTACACAAAATAAGGATGGCAGAGTATACATCATCTTTATGCTACCATCAGCACTCTCTTTTCTACTTTCATTCCATCCATCTCAAATGTCAAGGTAAGACTCGATAACCTTAAGATCTATAGACAATACTAGGTGAAGGGCTGGAAAACTGAAATAAACTGGGATCATTAGCCAAGTAACCTTAAGATCTACAGACAATACTGGGTGAAGGGCTGGAAAATTGAAATAAACTGGGATCATTAGCCAGGTAACCTTAAGATTTATAGACAATACTGGGTGAAAATTGCACTAAAGGTTAGATCTGGTCATACTGAAATATCTCAAGAAGATAGCGAAAGACTGACAAAAATGGAAATCTCTTGCTACCAGCAACCCCGTGATTCTTGGGTACTGAAGGTATGAGAAACAGATACAGACGTATCTGCTCATGCTAGAACATTTCCTCAACATTTGTAAGTATTAAACTTTTATTTAATACTTTATAATCAGTAGCTTTGTAATGTCAAATTTCTACACGGAACAGATTTGGACAGATTCTTCCACTATTATCACTGAGAGCTAAATCTTCACTCCTCATGTGACATGTCATTTCCATAACACTGTAGCTATCACTGCCTCCCTGAATGCAATGTGGTCTTGCATAAGCTGACCAGCATTTCACAATGACATATTCAGACTTTCCATAACGTCCAGAGTCCACCCGCAGCAAGGCTGACCCTTTTCTCTTCTGCTGAGCACTATGCCTTCTACTATCGGCCTCTCCAAACTACTGTGTCTCTTGATGTGGCCAAAGTACCTAGACTTTCTAATTCTGATGGTGTTTACAAGCCAGTTTTCTGTGACACCTAATCCATCAATATCTAGATGTAAAAAGCCACCCCTTAACAAAAAAATCATCTATAACCACGCTGCTCTGATAGGAACTAAATCTAAAGCACTGACATAAAATCTACCTAAAAAAAAAGACCGCACTTTAAGATGAACCAAATAAAGACTGTACTTTAGGGTGAACCAAATAAAGACTGTACTTTAAGATGAACCAAATAAAGACTGTACTTTAAGATGAACCAAATAAAGACTGCACTTTAAGATGAACCAAAAAGACTGCACTTTAAGATGAGCCAAATAAAGATTGTACTTTAAGATGAACCAAATAAACTACTTTTTAAAAATCCCACAATATAATAATAACAAAAATATGGAATGAAAAAGGACCTTATATAAAAATTAGAAAATATTACCCCTCAGCCAATCTGAATATTTTGCAGTATCCTAGATTCAGAATTAAAATTTTGCTCACAATAATTACAGTCATTATGAGGCGTACAGAAGTCTAAACAGTAGCACTATTTCATCTACGCCACTTCAGGATTTCTCAATGTGAAACAAGGGACCACTGCTCTAATATATTTAAATATGAATTCAAGATATATTTTTGAATACAATAACAAAAATGCATATTCTTCCCCACACAAACAGAACAATGAGCTTCACATCAACACAGTTCCTGTTGAACATATCAAATTCACTAAGACGTATATAATTCATGTCACCAATAAATATGTTAAAGGATGGCTAGATTTCAAAAAGAAATAGGTGGCAGTAAAATCTTTATTTGGTAATACGGTGAAAATACCATACCATTCTCTTACACTCTCGGTGCCAAGTTTCTTTAACCAATTTATACATCTTGTCATGTTCTGCTCGTCGAACTGTCAAAGGCTGCGAAAGAAAGAAACTACACTACTGCATGACTTGCGATAAAGTACATCTGTCATTATCAGAAAGTAATAATAATAGCCTATGAACCATTAAGATCCAACATTACATTGCACTGACCACAGAAACAAGACTTTGACAGTCATGGTCACTTGAATATATTCTAAAGCCATATGTCTTTAAAGCACTTATGACAAGTAAGTTATTACACATATTGTGTCTTATATCAAAATGTCCACAAGAAAAATAAGTATATATCACTATGAGCATAATGGCCATTCAGGAAAAATTAGAATACATTACCAAACATATTAGGTGCTTTAACTCTGTGGACTTTTCATGAAAACATTCCACTGTTATTTCAATCAATTCACCAGGCAATACTTTCAGTTTCAACTGATTAAACCTTTTGTTTCAACTTATTATCTCTTAGTTTATGCACTGTACAGGGTGAGCATAAAGTGGATCCCTGATTTCAAACATTTATTTCACAAAAACTACTTTAGGTACAGCCATGTGGTTTTTTTTTTTTTCTTTCATATTTTACCTCAACAAAAAGTTTTGTTTTTTACTTTATTCATGCACTTCAACATGTGCCTAAAGAACATCTAAGCAATACTTCATTTCCTGTTCTCTAACATCTCTTAAGTCACCACTGCTAAAGTATCTTTTATCCTTGACTAAAAAAGTTTCGATATCAGGAACTGGTGATCAAGTCTTCAGCATCTCCCCCTCCCCCACTTAAGAAAAAAAAAAAAAAAAGGTCAAGATGTGCAAAGTCTGGTGAACATGGCAATGGACCATTCCTTTCAATCCATCAGTTTGGAAAGCTTCCATTCAAGAACTGATGAACAACCAAGTCCCAGTATCTTCTTCTTAGCTTTCCGAGCCATTGAGGCTCATTGCTGCAGATAAAGTTCACCCCCATTCCTCTCTATTCCTAATCTTCTCTCTCCAGCTGGTGACACCAACTTCTTTTACATTCTCTTCTATGTTGTCTTTCCATCTCTGTCTTGGTCTACCCCTTGGTCTTGTTTCCCTCATCTCTTGTGCATACATCATTTTTGTTTGTCTGTTCTCTTCCGTTCTTTCTACATGCTCCAGCCAGCATAGTCTGTTCAGTTTCAAGACATTTATAATTCATTGGGATTTAACTAAGCTGTTCAGTTCAGTGTTCTTTCCAGCTCTCCATTCTCCACTGTTGGTATCCTTTATTGGCCCAAAGATTCCTCTTAGGATCTTGTTCTCAAAGATCTGCAATTATTTTTCATCTTTCTTTGTCGTACTTCATTTTTCTGATCCATACATGATGGTTGGTCTTATTATAGTTTTGTAGATTGTTATTTTGGTGTTTTGGGACAGGATTTTGGATTTTAACAGATGTTGCAAGGCAAAGTATATATTATTCCCAATCTGTATTCTATTGTAATTTCCTCGCTTACTGTGTTGGTTCTGCTGAAGGTTGTGCCTAAATATTTTTATGTTTCTGCTTTCCTAATAATCATCTCTCCAACATTTATATAATCTGGATCATTCTGCCTCTGGTCTCTTGATATCTTGATATACTCTGTCTTATTTTGGTTAATGGTCAAGCCCACTTTTAGTGCCACATCTCTCAGGTGTATGCAGGTATTGATGACTTCTTGCAGTTTCCCCCACCAGGTCGATGTCATCAGCATATCCTAGTATTTTAGCTTGTTCTTCCGTACTGGTTTCTTCTTTCGCTTTTCTGATTACCTTTTCTAATACTAGTTTGAATAGTAATGGAGATAATGTATCATCTTGTTTTAAACCAGTTCTTATAGAGAAGGGTTCTGACGTTCCTCTTTTATATATTACTATATTTTGCAAAGAAAACAAAATTGATGACAACTGACAAAACAAACAAGGCAGCTGAAATATGTATCAATGAGGAAAAACTGGAAGAAGTGGAGAGTTTTGAATATCTTGGATCACTAACTAATAATGGAGATGCAATGAGGGAAATTAAAAGGAGGACATCTATCGCTCTTCAGAAAGTAAAACAAATAGAGAATCTGTGGAGAGGAGCAGACAGAACCACAAAAATAAGATTTTTAAGGGCATGCATCTTTCCCATCACAACATATGCCTGTGAGACCTGGACACTTAACAGCTGAGAAACACATAAATGCCTTTGAATGTAAATGCTACAGAAGAGTTCTCCAAATATCGTGGACACAAAAAAGAACACATATATCTATACTACATGAGCTTGATACTGAAGAAGGCTGGCTAGTAAAGAGGATTAAAGAGAGAAAACTTAAATATTTTGGACACATTAAATGTCATGATAATTTAAAGAAGACCCATATTGGAAGGATACATAATGGGAAAAAGAAAGAGAGGAAGACCAAAACGAAGATGGCTGCAAGACATTGCTGACAATCTGCAAATGGATGCAGCAGCGGCAGGCCATCTTGCTCACAACCGAGAGGCCTACAAGAGTGCTGTTTGAGAGGCAAAATTCTGCAAGGGACATGCAAATGAATGAATGAATGAATATTTTGTGTATCCTCCATACACATTCTGGTCAGACTGATTAATTTATTAGGCATCTCAAATTCTCTCATAATTTTCCATAAGCTGCTCCTATCTATTCTGTCATAGGCTTTTTTGAAGTCAATGAAGATTTTATGTACTTCTTTTCCATATTCCCAGAACTTTTCTGCTCTTTAGATAAAATATCTGGTCTATAGTTGATTTATTCTTCCTAAAACCTGCTTGATAGTCTCCCAGTATGTTCTCAATGAATGGTTTTACAGCGAGAACATACTGGGAGACTAGTCCCAGCATGGATAAAGTCCTAGTACGGATAGTTTTGTTGGAAAACTAGCATGGCCGAAATGTCTAACTGAGGTGTGACATGTCACAATGTTCATGTTTCTATTTAACACACTTGTTAAGTCATGATTTTCCTAATCAGGGAAGGCCTTTATGATCATCCTACA
The DNA here is from genome assembly GCA_009760885.1 of Achatina immaculata. NCBI lineage: Eukaryota > Metazoa > Mollusca > Gastropoda > Stylommatophora > Achatinidae > Lissachatina > Lissachatina immaculata. Next base: position 49,397,493 of record CM019720.1, on the reverse strand, counting down.
CACTTCATCGTATTATCTTATACATTTTGTAAAACTGCATATTTTACAGTTCAAATGAAACATTAACACCCTGGTACAATGAACTATGTTTATGGACACAAGCAAAAGAAATACACATAATACAGAAAATAAAAACCCACATTAATATACTGTGTAAAGAAAATTCACTAACCTCTACAAATTTGTGCGAGTGCAATACTGCTTGGGTTGCCTGAAGATTGCTAGCAAATTCAACATCCTGTGAATAATCAACTTTTTAATGCATACAATGTACAAGTAATACTTCTGCATGGTTCATAAACTTCCATTTTTAACTGTGATAGAAATGATAAATATTACTCTCTTATTTTATGTAATGTACATGTCTAAAGGTGCATAAGCTTCACTTCTAAACTTATTACTACATAAATTTCACACTATTGTGGTTTGCTATTCATGACCACCAAATAATAGGCCTAAGATAATGTCCCTGTAACCTGATTTTGGGGACATCACCTGATGGTAGCTTACAAATTTACATCACTTATGCCCATTATGAGGCATACTGATAGCCATAGTGACACTACGAGATTGTGTGTCCATTTTATTGTAAGTTTTCATACCCCCTTTCCCTGAGATATTTAATATTCTGTTGAAGGTCTTTGATATCATAATACTGGCATAGAAAAGAAGCTTTATGTTTTTTTTCCCTGTTGTATTGCAGTTTTAGACTTTCTAGACTGTCACCAAGCTGATGTGGGTATATTTGCCCAAGACATGCAGGAGTGAGAGGCAATGTGGCAGCCAATCATGCTTCTCTTTTCATATTGCAGCAGGTATTATTCCTGTGGACAGGATGGATATACTGAAGTCGGTGACTGAGGAACTGGGACAGGAAGAGGAAAGTACATGTGTTGATAATATATATCTACACAGGATTAAGGACAGAGGTATATGAGAAAGGCGGAAGAATGAGCCGGGTGGCTGTCTGGTAGAATATGAGGTTGCCAGTACCAACAGCTGAGTGGCACAATTAACGTTCATACTCTTTGGTGGTTCCTGAAACAGAGAACGGAGCATGCATGGGTGTGCCCCAAGTGTGATCATCCTAATTCCTAGATTCAAGATTTAGGCTCGGAGTCACCTTCATCTATGTCCCTGAGCACCCAGGGAAATGACAGAGCTAATAAGCTGGTGGGCTCTGCCATCATTGCAGATGGACAACCACTGGATCGAGCTGATATCAATGCATTTAGAGAGAAGGCAGAGTGGAGGACTTCAAAGGCAGCAAATCCACATCGCTGCTTAGACTGAAACAGCTGGGAATACAGACTGGCATGGTCAGGAATGAGAGGCATGCTGGACATCTGAAAGGACTTGTCAACCAATGCAGGACAGGCACTATCAGCCGCAGGACACTGATGGATATGTTGAGGGGGGGATCTGAGCACCTATGGACATGTCTGGAGTGCAATGATAAAGATCCAGACCATAAACCATAAGATTTAGAGTCTAAAGAAGACTTAAAAATCTCTTACGTTTTCTTTTTTTTTTTAAATAGGTTTCAGTACTATGGAGAACATGATGATACTTAACTCCCTTATTAATATATAAATTATAAGAAAGCTCATCTTAACACAAATCACCACAGATTAGTCACTGATTAAGGGTAACCAACAAACATTCTGAAGATGTACTCACTTGAGTTAAGGCAGTGCAGTAGATTGACTGCAGTGGCAGGAATGCCTGAGAACATAAGCATTTTGAAGCATTAAAAATTCCCTCAAAATGAAATTATAAACAAGCAGTTCATGTGCTTTCATGGGATATGAAATATATATATATATATCCCATGAAAACATGAGCTTGTTGTATATGTGTATATATATATATATATATACATATATATACACGCATAAGATCAATGGGAATAAAGACTGTATAGAATGGTTATTAGATTCAATGAAGCAGCTGGCCAAAATCTTATCTCACCCCCTCAACTGTTGCTCCAAGTAAGTGGATCACCCTGACTAACAGGATAGGACTCAATGTGATCCCCATGATGGCAGAATCAACTAAAAAGTCACTTTTTTTTTTTTTAGCCCACTCTAGGCCTTCAAGAAATTTACCATAACCAACACTCACAACCTGACATGATGATTATGTTACAATGTACTCACTAGTAGGTTGCTTAAAAAAAACATGCAGTTCACAGCTCCAGAGAGATTTTTAAAAAAAGGATCAATTATTTCTTTCTTAAATTCTCTAGTGATAATATTCTATGTTTGTATATCTGTAGTAAAGATTTAGTACACAAATATGAAACTGGATTAAGAGCTGAATGAATCATTTGCTGCAGTGACACAGTGTATAAACAGAAAAAAAGTTCTAAGTTCAATTTTATACAGGATTTTTTTTATTCTCTTGGTTTTTACTTTTTCTTTCAAATTTCATTCTGTATTCAGTTTTATATTTAACAATTTAAACTTGAAAAGCAGGGAAAATTAACAGATCAGTCTTAATGAAAAATGTTATGATGAATGAAATTTTTACAATCCAATAAAGTTTGCATGGTATTAAGTATTTTCATCTTCAATTATTTTTGACAGAAAGCACCTATCATCTCATATGTTTAAAAAAAATCTTGGCATTATGAAAATGAACATTTCTGTCTATCAACATTTTTTTTTTAAATGTGTAAACCGAAGCTTATGAATACGAGTCTAAAAAAAAGGTGCTGAACATAATCGTAACAACTGGAACACAAAATTCAATGCTGGATAATGACAACTGTAATAACTACAAAACACCACTACTTATGATAAAAAATACTCCCTGTTAGAAAAATGTGAAGTTGACAAGAAAAAATGTATGAAATAGTCTGAAAGGGCATCACAAATTAATAATAACTATAACATATGCTAAAGAATAAAGAAACAGATATGAACATATCTAAAAGTGAACAAAGCGGACATCACCACATCTTAAAAAAAAAAGACATAATCATTATGAATATCTAAATACGAAAGAAAATGACACCATTAGCAATGTGTAAAACTGAAAAAAAGAAAAAAAAAGACAGACATTACAGTGCAGTCAACAATCTTTCTGTATATAAACTGGCTTGTGGGGAGGGTGTGTGTTGGTGGTAGTGGGTAGGGTGAGGAGTGTGCCATGGTTGTGTGTGTTTGAAAGCGTAACAAGAGCTGGTAAACACAAGGAAAATCAACACAGAAATAGGGACACTATCAATAAGTGTGAGCATTATAACATTTGGGAATCCATGAAAAATGCCAGAGAATTTTTTTTTCAAAAATTACAACATATATTTATGATTTAAAAAATTATATTAAAAGCCACAACCTCATTTTACTTTACCAATTACAGTCACAATTAACAAGTTCTAGTTTCCACAGATGTCTGAATGAAAAAAAACCTCACAACTTACCACATTTCAGTCAATATCCTAAAAGTCCATGACAGCATTAAAAAAAATAAAAATCAATCCAACGTTACAACACTGGGGAAAATATTTGTAACAGAGCAACTCTTCTTGTGTTGGATCAAGCACATTTTCTCTGCACAAAGATCTGACTTACAGGAATAGTGCCCCTTTATTTTTGCATTGCAAGGAATCATTGTTAAAATACCAAAAAAGGCAACCTTAGTGACTGCAATAACTGGATATCAGTTGTGTCAAAAGTATTTTGCAAAGTCATTCTGAATAGAATTAAAGATATAGTGGTTGCTGCAATGAAAGAAGAACAAACAGGATTTTGAAAAGGGAGAAACTGTCTCGATGAGATCTTTACTCGAAGAATAATACTTGAAGACCATATTGAAAAGCAAAAACCATTAATCCTGAACTTCATAAACTTTAAAAAGCCATTTGGTAGCATTCACAGAGATTCACTGTGGAGAATTTTAAGATTATATGGAATACCATCTAAAACTGTCATTCAGTATCTCTACAACAGATATGTTTGTGCAGTCAACAGAGAAGAAGGAACGAGCAAATGGTCCAGAATGAAACAGGCATGAAACAAAGATGTATATACTATCCCCCTGATTTTTTGAATTGCCATAGACTTTATAGTGAAAAAATGTTGCACAGATAAAATGGGCACTGATTGGGTACATGGGACCAAACTAGAAGATCTTGATTTTACAGATAAACTCTTATCAGTGACAATGTGAATTCAATGCAAGAAAAAATGGATACCCTGTATTCACTGGCTAGCAAAATACGAGTTGACATTACCAAGGACAAAACAAAAATAATGAAACTTCCCCATTAATCAAGAACGAAAAATATATGTAGAAAGAACACTGTTGAAGAATTACACCAGTTTTCATACCTCAGCAGCTACACAGCCCAGGAGGTGACACCAGAAAGGAAGTTAGAATTACAAAAGCAGCATTGACCTTCAAGAATCTTGAGAACATATGGCACTCTAAAGTTGTAAGCACAGAAACCAAGCTAAGATTATTCAATTAAAATGTAATATCCACCCTCATTTATACGTGTAAAAGCTGGAAAACAACTAAAGAAATAAACAACAAATTAGACTCTTTTGAAAACAAATGCCTAAGGAAAATACTTGGTATAAAGTGGAACTAATTCAAGAACAAAGCAGAGATAAGGCAGATGAGTGAACAACAATCTGTCTCATGAGTGATCAGAAAAAGGAGATGGACATATATCGGTCATATGATGAGAAGAAACAGAGAATCCCAAAACAAGCTATCAAGTGGAACACAACAGGCCAAAGAAAAAGAGGTTGACCATGTGAAATTCTAAAGGACACTGTTAAGATAGGCCAAATTTTAGGCATAAAATCCCTTGATGAATTTGAAAAACTTACCAACAACAGGAAAACGTGGCAAACTACCATGCGAGCCCTATGTGACATTTAATGGCATGGGAAGGATGTAAGATGTAGGAAGATTTTTGCAGCCAGAACGTCTTTCATGTAAAGTTCTGATCACTACCATACAGTAAGTAAAAGAACAGTAGATTGGTATAATGGTGATTCCTATTTTATTCTTAGATTTAGGTCAAGATAAAATATGAAACAATTCTGCCATTAGTAGTCATCCATGTTGCCAATGCCTTTTCAATCTCACAAAAGTCAATTCTGGGCACATTTTATCATTTTTTCTATTCATTAATTTTTTTTAATCTTTTGTTGATCATGAAAACGTGAACTGACAAAAATAGAAAAATTGTTGTGAAAATTTCTATTTTACACTTTCATGTTGTCAGAAGTTACAAGGGAAATCCTGATAGCTACAATGATCACTCAATGATCTGCCACTCCAAAGCTTCAGCAACTTCTTAAAATTTTTGCATGACCTCTAAGAAGATGCTAATGGCTGATTCCACAAATTTCATCAATGATAAAAAAAAAAACAGAAACATAATGGTTGAATTTATTATTCACTATTACATAAGGGTTAATGTGTTCATCAAAGACACATTCATTCACTCATTTGCATGTCCCTTGCAGAACATTACCTCCCAAACAGCACTCTTGTAGGCCTCTCGGTTGTAAGCAAGATGGCCTGCTGCTGATGCATCCATTTGCAGATCATCAACTATGTCTTGCAGCCATCTTTGCCTTAGTATTCCTCTCTTTCTTTTTCCCATTATGTACCCTTCCAAGACGGTTTTCTCTAGATTATCATGACATTTAATGTGTCCAAAATACTGAAGTTTTCTCTGTTTAATCCTCTTTACTAGCCAGCCTTCTTCAATATTAAGTTCTTGTAGTATGGATATATTTGTTCTTTTTTGCTTCCATATTTGAAGAACTCTTCTGTAGCATTTACATTCAAAGGCATTTATGTGTTTCTCAGCTGTTTTGTTAAGTGTCCAGGTCTCAGAGGCATATGTTGCGATGGGAAAGATAAATCTTTAAAATATAATAAGCAACTTATTAAGATAAACCTTAAAAATCTTATTTTTAAAATTAAGCTTATATTAAAGAACAAATGATATTTTTTACTAATCAAAGACACAATGAGTAAAAAAGTATCATTTGTTCTTTAATATAAGGTTAATTTTAATTTAATTTAATTTTTTTTTTTTCACTGAATTGACATTATTATTGATTTTATTTATAATACACGTAGAAATGAGTAATACTAGGTTATAATTTTATATTCTGCTTCCTCACTTTAAAGATAGACCAAAGCTAAATTTTGATGGCCTGAGATCAAATGGTTTAAAAAAAAAGAGGAGGATCAACTCTGTGGTGAAAAAAAAAATTTTATCTTGGGTGTATATAACCAATCTTTCTTACTGCCTCAGCCACCTCAGTCTGTTGCTTTTCATAATGGCTGTTATAAGCAGAGAGTTAAACAATGTGTAGATTTCTTTGTTATTTATTTGTTACATCTTATTCATTCTTAACTCTTCCCGTGCCCAGAAAAAAATGCAGACGCTCCCATCCGTGCCGCACAAAACTATGGGTCTTGATATGTTAGAGAGTATAGTTGTAAAATGGAATGGAAAACAGTATTTCCATATACTTCTGTGTACTTATTATGTTTCAAAGTGTAACTAAATGTATGAAAATTTCATAAATGCAGAGTTTTTTAGGAAAAAAGAAGTAATGTGATGTTTTTACACACTGATTGTGCCCAGCTCACCATCGGCTAGGTCTAGTTATGCACTACTTACCATCTGAGATGTATAGATCTACTTGTCAATCTCGTATTGTGATTCTATGTTGCACTCTCGCTAAATTAATGTCTGAAATAACCTCCTAACTACTTCTCCAGTCGTCTAGTATGTCTACTTGGGATACATTCAAGAGCAGTGGGGTCCATACCCCTATCTACATCATCAAAAACTGAACATTTTTGATGTTTCTCTTCCTTTTTCTCGCTCGGCAGCGCTCGTATCTAAAGACTTTCACCATTTTGAAAAGTGTCACCGGAAATGCGGACGAAATATGTATAATCTAAATATTACACCGGTTGTTTTATTGAAACAAATGAATTGTCACTATAACGACTATGGCACACAACTCAGTAACTAGAAGTTATCACTATAGTGATGATGGCACAGGATGAGTTAAAGGGAATGGAGGATGACAGACAAAGACAGCCTTTACAAAATTGATGAAAGGGGATAAACCAAGAGGTAGACCTAGACAACAATGGCAAGACAAGCTAGAAGAATGGACAAGAAAAGATCAAGAACAGACAGGAATGGAGGCGTGTTTTGTCACACCAATGAGGCTCAGTGGCTCGGATAAACTGCTGGATTCCGCAGCTAATCAAAGAAGATATGTAACTAATAAAAACTGGTATGCAACAAAACTACTTTCTTTTCACAGGATGAAATAATTTAGTGCATCAATTCATGTTGAGAGACATCATGAATTTATAATGACCATGATACCTCTGGAATTTTTCTGTTTCATCAATTCCACATCATGCTTAAGGAAGACACACAAATAAATAAACTCACCTCTTTTTTCAAACTGTTTTGGACAGCATTTGCTAGTCTTGATAAATTTTTTGCATAGTCCATTTCTATTGAAAAAAAAAACCAACAAAACAATAAGTAAATTTCTGCTGAAAATTAAATGTAAGGTAAAACATAAAATCTCCTTTCCTTGCCGTTTAGTTATATTGGGGATTTGGTGTTAGACCTGTATTTCCAAGACCATCAGCACATGAATGTGTGATGTGGTCAGTATCACGCCTGGCTGCATTTACCTTCCCAGATTTTTAGAGGCTGGATGGACCCTGGGTCTTTTTTAATTAAAATTAAATATACAAGAAGAAATTCCTTGTTTCTCCATTACTTTAAGCATCTGTGTTGATATGTTTTATCCAAGTTGATGATCACAGCTACTTTATGCCCCATCTCACTCTTCAGAAGCACTTCTAGAAAACACTCTGTCACAGTAACCTGGCAAGCAAAATAGGAATCAACATGATCTGCACTATGACAAAGCCTTATGAGGAATCTGGTAATCAATCCAGCTAGGAAGGCACCGATTCATCTTTGTATGTAAAAATCAAGAAAAGTCTGGCAATTTGCTATCACCATAAATAACAGCACCATTAAAATTTGACAAAAGCTTAAAGCATTCAGTTATAAAGTATTCAAAATAAGGAAAATTTCAACCAATCTAGACCTCAGCTAACTCTCTAGTGAACTTGTATCAACAGATTAAACACAAAGCATATAAATATGAAGAGGAGAAAGACAATAACAATGTGTGAACAATTACAATGATATGTGCAGACAGAGCCTAGATGTAAAATGTCCTACTGAACAGATTTTTTAAAAAATCATTCCAGGCATTAAAAAGTCTTGCACACTGGAAAAATAGTCAGATCTTGCTTGGAAACAATTGCACCCAAACTACAGAAACCAAACTCAAAGAATCTACTTCTTACCCAGCTGGCTCTTCCGCTCTATATAAGTAATAATATCAGCAATATATCTGGACCAAACTTTGGCTCTCTGCAAGGCAAGGCTCAACCCTTTATCCAGATTTACTAAGATGCCATCTATTTCTTCAGGTGACATTTGGACTGGAGAAATTTCAAACAAAAAAGAACATGTATATGAAATTTTAATAACATAAGTGAGTTTTCAATTTAAAAAAAATTATCATAGATCAAGTTCAACAGAAGCCAATAAGTCATAGCACTATAAGAAAACACTAATATGAGGGTCAAACCAAAAGTTGTGAGCAAATTTTTTTTAAAATCAGAATTTATAGATCAAGAAAATATAAATGTATCACCTTACTCTGCACCTTTTGTACTTCATGTAGAGATCATGTGACCACATGGAGCAGAAACAAAAGGTGGGTGCTGAAGTTTCATTTTGTCAACGTGCTGTTATTGAGTTCCTCGTTAAAGAGGAAATCCCCGCTGATGAAATTCACCAAAGACTTCAACTTGCTTATGAAGATGTGTGTATAGGTGCTAGCAGTGTTAGGAGGTGGGTGAAACATTTCAAGGATAGAAACACGAGCATCCAAGAAATGCCTCACAGCAGTCACCCTTGAACTGCCTCCACTGAATGCAATGTGGAAAGGATCAACAATATCATTAAACAAGACAGACGTGTCACAGTATCTGAAATCGCTGTAAATCTTGGAATAGGATGCAATGTAGTACAGGAAATGATTGAAACCCTAAGCTATAGAAAAGTTTGTGCCCACTGGGTCCCATGTTTGTTGATTGAAGATCACAAAGCTTTGAGAAAAACCATCACTCAACTGAGAAAATTCAGAAAATAGGTTGGGAAATTCTTCCACACCCTGCCTATAGCCCCAAACAGGCACCCAGTGACTACCATCTTTTCGGTTTTGTGAAAGAACAAATGTGAGGACATCACTATGACACAGGAGAGAACGTCCTGAAAGCAGTGCGTCTGTGCCTTCGGACAGCTGAAATGGAATTCTACCAGAAGGGTATTTTCAAACTTGCAGAGCAATGGGAAAAATGTGTGCAGGGAAATGGAGATTACGTTGAAAAGTGAAGAAAAGAATGCAGGTTATGGTGATACATTTATATTTTCTCTACCTATAAATTCTGACTAAAAAAAAATTTTTGCTCACGACTTTCGGTATGACCCTCGTACAATCTGCACCCTTTGTTTGTATAAACAGTATACAGATGAATGAAGACTTCACGTCTTTATTTAAACATTCGCAATGCTCCATTATGTGCACTCTTGGACGCAGTTTCTTGCAAGTCACAGCTAAGTGTTTCCCTTTTTTTCAACTATTTTTATTTAAATGTATTTTCTCCATTCTTATCTGCTGTATATCATTGATCTTAATTTATATTTTATCTTCTTTTCCTATTTCTTTGTCCTGTATGTTTTTGTATGATTAAGATGTAAACCAAAGTGTTACAACTGTGTCCTCAATATTAACTAATAAAGCTATTCCTACTTTTCTTTTAGTTTTAACATTTCGTTATCACAGCTTTACTGCAGTGGCTTTGTGTGTATGTATATATTTAGTCTTATACCAAAAAACTGTTTGTATGCTCAAAAACTACCACTGAATATACATTTCCTGGGGCAAAAGGAAGGCAGTCTAGAGTGACCTGTCTTCCTACTGGGAAAGCTTTGGATTCTGGATCTGCTTCTGCACCCTCCTGTAGAAAAAGCTGTCTGAAACACTAGTGCATTTAAAGATGGAGAATATCTTCCTGCAGAGAAAGGCATACCAGGCTGAACTGCATGCAAGGCTGTTTGTGAACGAAAGTAAAACTGGATATCACACAAAATTATGTCCCACAAATAAAGGGCTTTGCTCAAGTCAAGAAAGGGTAGAAGAAAAATTTATAAGTCATTCTAGGGTGATCATATTCATTCATTATGTGCTATGCTGAACAGCACTACAATCATGCTTCTCCACCTCGTATGATCCTCTGCTTCTAATCAATTCTAATTCTTTTCCATGCCACTTGACCAGTGTGTTGAGATAGGTTTCTCTTGGCATTCCTCTCATTCTATAATGTATAAACTAGAAAAAAAAGTAGGAACAGCTTTATTACTTAATGACTACAAAGTTGTGACATTTAAGCGTGAGGCTTAATCATACAAACACACACAGGACGAAGAATTAGAGGAGAGAGGAGATAAAGTATAAATTCACATGAATCATATGTTAAAACAATAAATAAATAAAATGAATAGAGAACTTAGCTATAAAATGAATATGTAGCTTTTCCAAGGTTCGTTCAAAATGTGCTACATTCAAAATATATTTCGTTCAGAAATGTATAGAAATGCGCATGATGGAGTGTAGAGAATGTTTAAATAGAGACTTGTGAAGATGTGTAATATGCGGATCGTAACTGAGGGTGGTGGGTGGGGAAACTGTTCAGGGGAGAGAGAGTGATGAGGGGATAGAGAGTGATGAGGGGAGAGAGAGTGATACAATGGTAACCTAGCCAGAAGAAGGTGAAATAAATGATTATGGCAGGGGTAGAGGGGTTGTAATGTGATGATGTGAGGAGGTTCTGGACTATGTGTAACAAGTGAGAAGAGAATGGAGCTTAGTGGAAAGGGATTATGATTGTGGAGGAGGAGAATGTTATGTGTAGCTGAATAACGAGTTCAAACTGTGTGGTTCCAGCATCCTATATTCCTGAATGTAGTGGTTCTCAAGTGCTAGGTGGCTTGTGTCATCTGCGTGACACTGTTTGATTGATGGCTCTTACCAGAAAATCAGATTTGCCTCTGTGGTTGGGACCACTAAAATGATTCAGAACCGGTTTCGAAGCATGCTGGGTGATATCGTGGAGATGTTTCTGCATGCGGTCCCCTAGTCTGAGGCCAGTTTCACCAATATAAGTTACCCTGCATCTTTTACATATGATGACATACATTACATTACGGGACTCGCATGTCAATTCCTCATGAAGAGTGGGGATAGTTTTAGGAAAGGTGATTGTTTTCATTTCCAAGACTACAGGGCAGGTAACACAGCGAGGGCAGTTACATTTTCTGGTGCCAACATATGCAAGGTTCCACTTCCAGTGGGTGTCCTTAAATGTTCCTTGAATTTTACATGACCATGTTTCTGTAACTTCTGTCTTCTCATAATGTGTCCAAGAAATTTTAACTGCCTTTTTTCCTCATAATTAGTTTTCATTGTTCAGAAACTTCTTTGAGGACTTCATGTTGATCATGTTACAACTAAACTCTGTATGTAATTTTCAGCTAAAACTTCAGTCTGTAAAAAAAAACAAAATAGTTTTGCTAATTCCTTTACTTTGAAACAATGAATTATTGTCTCTTTCCAGAGAGAAAATCCCAGGCAATAGAAAAGTTTTTTGAAAGTTTCAGGATTCAGTTCTGACTCCTAAAAGACCCACAGGCTATAGCTTAAACAACCATGTTATGAGCACCTGCAGCAAAGAGAAAGAGAGGCTGACAAAGAACAACCTCAAGAAGCAAGATGGACAGCAGACAGCACATCTGGGACACCCTACAAAGGCTGACTGCAGTTTGTAAGAACCACAGAGATTTCACAGCTGTAAAGTAAGATATCAATGGACAAAATGATCAATTATTACATTGCTTACAAGTACATGGATGAACAGATGGTGGTTTAAACATGTGCAATAAAATCTGACCCAATTAAAAGCAGAACAGTTTTGTGAGTAACTTTTGAATGCTGTGATTTGCCATTTAAAATACTGCTCATTAATTTCAACCAAGATTGCTGAATCACCTACCTGCTTCACCTTCCTCGTGGTTCTCTGCAGTTTCTTCTAATGCTATGTTATTCATGGACTGAAAAATTAAAATACTTGAGTGAAAACAGTCACTGAAACTGATAGCATCCTGAAAATTCTCAGAAACATTTTTTAAGTTACACGAAAGGAAAATACAGTACAAGTTAAAAAAAAAAAACCAGTAAAAATCTCTATTCACATTTAATATATACAACTGCTATATAAACTGAAACTTCTTAAAACCATTGAGTTTTTGTCTGCATTTTAATATATGATAAATGGTTTAAACAAAAAGAAAAAATATAAAAGCTGAATCTTGCTTATCCAAGTAAACAATGGTATGGGGAATACTGTAGTAATCAGACAGGAAATTCAAACTGAACAGTTATCTTACCTTGGTTTTAAGATCCATGACTAACTGTGGGCCCATGTCCCCCATCAGATACTCTGATACACTGAAACAAGACAGGGGTTACACTTTTCTCTTGCTTTATAAGCATTATACTGATATACGTCCTTCATTTTTCATACAGCAAATACTTTCTCTTCTCGCTGACTTGAGAGGACGGGGCATTGAAATATTGTAACAACAGGAAAAATAGTGGGAAGAAGAGCCAGGGGAAAGCTGGATAGTTTGATGAGATGGTGTGAAATGAAATCACCAACTGAAAATGATGGCCTGCATGAAGGATTGGGTACTACTGACAAACATAACAGTCAATACCAGTCAGCACAGCATCTGATGATGATAATGATAATAAATATATATTATATTCTAGTTCCAAGAATGTACTTCTACTCCTCACGGCCAATGAAGAAAATGCGAAAAAGAAATTAGGGTTGCCGTGCAGCACCGATGTGAAAAGGTGATGGAAAGGATAAAATGAAGTTTAATCTGTATGTCCAGTAGTCTCATACCATGGTACCTCTGCTCTAGAGGCCGGCAACGTCCGATATACACCCATACTGGAGAAATATGCCTAAACCGGCTTAAACCAGGGATGAAACTTGATGGCTACTCATGTTACGGTACCTCCGCTCTAGAGGTCGGTCACGTCTTAAACATGCCATACTGGGATAATATGCCTAAACCGGATCAACCCAGGGGTGAAACTTACTAGTGGCGAGGATTCGTCCTCCTGAACAAAAACTCCATCCTGGTCTCAACTAGGAAGGGGAGCGGCCAGAACCACAAAATGCTGAAGTCGGAGACACTGGACCAGTGCAGTCTAGATAGGCAACCACCTCTAACCCGGTGGGGATACACAAGTATCCCAAAACATGTCAAGGTTTTCAGTGAGAAAGTCTAACTCTAGATTAAACTGATGCAACGAAAACCACGGTGTCACGCATTCCCGCTTCTGAGACCACCAAGAATACAGGCTCAAGTCCTGCAATACTCTGAACCTCTTGTGGTCCTCTCGTGGACTTGTGTGGTCCTTTTGGGGACCACAGGGGAAACCACGGGACCTATTGAGGACCACAGGAGTAAATTCAGTAGGATCACGGGGCGGTCTTGGTGGTAGAAGCGAACGAAGAAGATGAAGGCACTAAAGAGAAAACAGAAAAAAGGTACTCTTAAAAATATACACTGTAAAAGGGGCCACAATACAAAAACTGATCCAGAACTCTGCAATGTAGCCTGAGTGTTGCCCTATAGAAAGCCCACTTTGTCCATTTGATCAAGATCAAAAAAGATAAATGAATATATGAATGATGATGATGATATAAATAAAACATGAAGGTTTTTACCTGCTACTGAAAGCCAAAGCAAGCTGGTTGATGGCATCACAAAAATCTCTTTCATTTGCAGATGTCATTTCCTCCTCATAATCGTGATCTGAGAAATGAGAAACTACAATAACTCACAGGAAATTATTACAACCAAAAGTAAAATACAGAAATAAAATGTCTGTATCATCCATGAACTTGACTTTTCCAGTCCCTGGGTTTACATGTTTTCACTCTTTTTCCCTTGTTCCTGGTGGTGGAATGAATTGGTCTTTTTTTTTTTTCAGTTGGTCTATATCTCTGTACAATATGTTAGTGATAGAGAACTTTGGTGGTAGCAGATTTTTCTTTCAATGCACCACGGTCCAGCAGATGGTGTTTGTTTCTCACTCTTGTCTGTCATGCATGCAGCATGGTATGCAGTCACTCTGTATGTTTACTGAGGGTGATGTGTCCTGTGTACAAGACTGTCCATGGCTGCTGATGTCTTTGGGATAAGATTTTGAGAAGTGCATGTGCAGAGATTTTAAACATTAAATGGCAGGACAAGATCAGGAACAAGGAGGTCTGGGAAAAGGACAGGACAAGTACCTATGAACCTGCAAATCATATCAAGGAAGTGGAGGTGGATTGTCTTGCATAGCAAGACAGGTACTGACATGGAATCCTCAAGGAAATAGAAAACAAGGAAGACCTAGACTTAACTTGGAAAAGAGAAGTTATGACAGTGCTCAGAAACAAGGTATACATATGGAAGGAAGCAGAAAATAATTCCAAGAACAAGGATGACTGGACAGCCTTTATCTGTGGCCTATGCTCTCAAGGGAGTGAAAGATGATGATGACGATGACGATGATGATATGCAGAAATCTCCTAGCTGAGTTCCTGACTCAGCAGTCTATCGAGTTGTGTATTTGATGTAATTGCGTAATTAATGAGAGGAACTATTAATTTTTCTAAAGGTATTATTCACCTGTGCCAAACAAAAGCACTAATAAATCAAAACAGACATCTACTCAAGAGAATGATGCATTAACAGTCTCATCACCTTTGATCATAGTTATGAGGTTCTTTGCTGCTGTGAAGATTTCTGGTGACTGCAGGTCTGTGTAATGCTGCATGACTGGGTTCAAAATTGACAAGACTTCCCCTAGCCCTTCATGTATCACCACACGAGCATCCTCTTCTGGATCTGTTTGTTGGAATGGAAACCAATTGCAAGCTTTTGTAACAATCTCACTGTTAATACTGATTACAGACAGTGGCAAAAAAGTAATGTACTACATTTAATTAAACTATACAGTTAAATGTATGCAACAGAGGTGTATGGTCCCATTTTACAAAAAGAGTGTGGAAAGCGAGCAGAAACTAAGAATAGCAAAAAGTACGATGAGCACATACAAATGAACAATATACAACAATACTTCATCAAAATCCGTTTGTGCCCGTGTTTCTTACAAGAAGGATACCAAACAAACAAAAAAAAGTTAAGTGTTTACATTTTTCACGTTGTTTATGTATGTGATCCTTGAATAAAGGCTTCTGCTGAAATATTGTGTTGTTATATGTTCTGCATTTATATGTGATTATTTTAATTTGTCATTCTTGTATCGGCCCACTTTCCTAACTCTTTCTATCTTTTTTGGAAAACTGAACCACACACCTTTGTTTACTTCATTACTAGCACTAGTTTTACTGCAGTCATCATTTCTTTTATCTCTCAGTTAAAAAATATGATAAGGCCTTTGTATAAATAAATGTGATGGCTAACTTCCACAAAATCCTATCAGACCTATAATATGTAACTCTGAAAGAGATTCTATCCACCAAACTGTTAAGGAGATAATACCACCAAAAAAAGAAGCCCCTAAAAATAAATAGATGACAGATGACATTTTAGGACTGATGGACAAGAGGAGAGGGAAGAGAAATACAGCAGGATAAATAAAGAAATAAGACACAAATGCAGAGAAGCAAAGGAAGTGTGGTTAAATGAACAGTGCAGACAAATAGAGGACTCTCATAATAAAGACACGAAAAACATGCACAAATGAATTAGTGAACTCACAGGCAGGAAAACATAATATACCACAGAATGCCTGAAATCAAAAGAAGGTAAAATGTTAATGGGAAAAGTAGACATTGTGGACAGGTGGACAGAGTACATCGGTGAGCTATATGGAGGAGAAAGACCAGAATTAACACCAGATACTGAAAACTGTGATGGACTACCAATATTTGAAGATGAAATCATAGATGCTATCAAACACATGAAGAAAGGAAAAGCGACTGGGCCTGATAATATAACAACAGAAGAAATAGAGGTGCTATAAATGATAGGAATAAAAATAATAACCAAGTTACTGAATGACATTTACAACAGTGGTTATATGCCCAGTGACTTGCTTAAATCCACGTTTATAGCACTACCAAAGAAACCAGAATGTATAAACTAGGAAAAATGTCGAAACAGCTTTATTACTTAATGACTACAAAGTTGTGACGCTTCGGCATGAGCCTTAATCATACAAAAACATACAGGACGAAGAAACAGAGAGAAGAGATAAAGTATAGATTCACGTGAATACTATTTTTTTTTTTAAAAATTAAATAGAGTACTTAGCTGTAAATTGTAAGGTGTGGCTTGCCCGGCAGTGTGTGTCGGGAATGAATTTAGCACAGCGTGGAGACTGTTTAAATGGAGACCTGTGATATGTGGTTGACCACATATCACAGGTCTCCATTATAACTTCAGTAATAACTTCAGATGGGAAATGCAGAACAGAAATTAGGAAAAGAATAGGCCAAGCAACGAATGCATTTCAGAGAATCAGAAACATATTATCCAACATATCCTTATCAATGAATGTTAGAAAACGAGTCCTAAAATGCTATATTGAACCTATCTTGTTACATGGAAGTGAATCATGGACAATAGGCAGGTCTGCACAAAAGTCACTGGAAGCAGCAGAAATGTGGTTTATAAGAAGAATGTTGTGAATCCCATGGACAGCAAAAATAACTAATGAAAAATGTATGAGAAGAGCTGGAGAGACAAAAAATCTTGTCAAAAAAATAAGAGAGACAATGTACTTTCATAGGACATGCAATGAGAAGAGGGAGCACTGAAAATATTATAACAGGAAAAATAGAAGGAAGAAGATCAAGAGGAAGACAAAGAGAAATGATACTGGACAGTCTGATGGGAAAGTGTGAGAGGAGAACACCAATTGAGCTGATGGCCTGCATGAAGGATCATGTACTATAGAGAAGCATAACAGCCAACGCCAGGCGGCACGGCACCTGATGATGATGATGATGATGAAATAGAACAAAAATTCCTAGGCTAATGTCTTATCTGGAGATGCAATGAAGGAAATTAAAAGGAGGACATCTATCACTCTGCAGAAAGTAAAACAACTAAAGAATCTGTGGAGAGGAACAGACAGGACTACAAAAATAAGATTTTTAAGGGCATGCATCTTTCCCATTGCAACATATGCCTGTGAGACCTGGACACTTAAAACAGCTGAGAAACGCATAAATGTCTTTGAATGTAAATGCTACAGAAGAGTTCTTCAAATATCATGGACACAAAAAAGAACAAATATATCTATACTACAAGAACTTAATATTGAAGAAGGCTGGCTAGTAAAGATTATTAAAAAGAGAAAAATTAAATATTTTGGACACTTTAAACGTCATGATAATCTAGAGAAGACCGTCTTGGAAGGGTACATAATGGGAAAAAGAAAAAGAGGAAGACCAAGGCAAAGATGGCTGCAAGACATCGTTGATGATCTGCAAATGGATGCATCAGCAGCAGGCCATCTGGCTCACAACCGAGAAGCCTACAGGAGTGCTGTTTGGGAGGCAAAGTTCTGCAAGGGACATGCAAATGAATGAATGAATGTCTCAGTGGAAACTCCAAGGAGTCTATCCTGCTTGCAGACATGTCCATTGGATGGTGGAATGGTCTTGAGCTATCAAAAATGGATGCAAATATGCACACAAAAAAAAACAGCAGATTGTCAAGATAAGATGGCTAGGATGCTCTGAATAAGTGGTAGGTGGAAAGCTAAAATGAAAGAGAAAAATTTTGCAGCTCATCAACAATAAAAATAAATCTATAATAATCAAGAAAAGACAACTGGAAAAGTTAATGAGGAAAAGAAAAGCATCTACAACAATAAACTTGAAAGTTTCACAAAATGTAACATGAAGAACACCATTTAGAACTTTCACTCAAATCCCATGAAAAAAAAGAAGCACCAACCTATGCCTTCAGTAAACAGAAGCTTTAGCCTAGCCAAAGAATCTGAGAACTTCTTTACATCATTGGTGAGGGCTATAATCTCATGATCCATAATGTCACGGCTTGATGGATCACTAGTGGCTATTGTTCCAAGTGAGCTGCTCTTTTTTGGTGAATGAATAGACATTCTATCTGCAATCTGCTTTCGGGCTGACAAAGGCGGGCTGTTATCAGGTGTTAAACTACCAGGGAACACAGGTCGGTAGGATAAGTCTCTCTGAAATTAAAACGAAACTAAACTGATCATTAGGAAGTAATCTTCTAAACTGACAGTTTAGTAACACAGATACATCAGATTGCATCTTATATGTTTTGTTAACAATATAAACATAAGAAGTATGCAACTCTGACCTTTCCGTTCTTGGGTTTACACATTTGTGCTCTTACTTCCCCTTGTGCCATGTATTTTTTTTTTCAGTTGTTTTGTATATCTGTCCAGTCTTGTTTGTGATGGAAACATTTGGTGGTAGTAGATATTTCTAGAGATCTTCCAATGCAAAATGGCCCAGCACTGCACAGCTGTGTCTTCTCATTTGTTCAATGCTTGTGGCATTGTGTGTAGTATGCAGTCAGTGTATGTGCTTGTTCGAGAGTGGGGTAGTTCCTTGCAGTCTGAAGACTGTTCACTGGTCTCTGTGGCTTAAGCTTATGGTGTCTCTAGCAGTAGGAAGCAGCATGAATATACAGCACTACCCTATACAGCTGGCCTAAATGTTCAACTGTGGGTGTGGACTGGACAGGAGGGAGGGTGGTACTTCTCTGATGATCTGATGAGTTCTGCTGCTGTTTCATTCACTACAAGTTCTTGTCCACAACACATATCATGATGGTATTTATATGAGCCTGCAATAAGCTGTGAATCATGCAGTCTTAACTCTGTCAGTGATGTTCAAGACAATCATTATATAACAACTGAAATGTATATTCTGTGATTCATTTTCTTAGTTAGTTTACTCCCATGATTTGGAATATTTCTTCGACTAAATAAGATCACACTGACACACACACACACACACGCAAAGAAAACATTTTTGCATGCAGGAGTTTCTAATGAGTGCAGTTCACCAAAACTTATTTCATTTAAGACTGAAGTAATGATACAGTGCATTCAGAAAATAAATGTGTACTTACCCAGTATCGATTCTGGCATCATAGTGATATCTTAATGACTGTGGCAGGTAGATGTAGCTAGATACCGCAGACATTAAGACATCACTACGATACCGTAATCGATAATGGATTAGTGCACAGTTACTAATGAAATACCCTGTACTTTAAGAATAAAAACAAAATTTTTTTTAACAGGGAATCAAACAACCTTACTGATATGTCATAAGTGCATAACACAACCTGTGCATGAAATTGGTTCTAATTTCCTGGTGCATGATAAATCTGTGCTTGAAAAAGGGTTAATTAAGCCAAACCCAGCTCATGCCCTTACCTAACTGTGCATGTGATTTATTTTACATATATTGGACTAGTTATGACAACCAACAATTACCTCCCTCCCAAAATAAAAAAAATAAAAAAATCTAGTCAAAGAATTTGAGTTGGAGGCTACAACGTGAATAAGATACAGTACTAACAGTCAAAAATGAAAAGAGTCTACAGAAATTATTAGATACAGTAATGATAGCAAGTGAGAAGAAAGGACTTGCCCTAAACAGCAAAATACAGAAACAATGGTCATATCATGAAAGAAAAAAACCTATCTAAATTAATGTTAAGATACAAGGAACAATCTTAAGACAAGTGCATAAATTTAAATATCTGGGCACTTTAATAACATCAGAGTGGAAATGCACCTCTGAGAACAAGAACAGCATATGCCAAGCCAAAACAGCTTTCCAACAAATGAGAAACATCTTATGCAGTGCATCTCTATCAATGAACATCAAAAAGAGAGTTCAAAAATGCTACACTGAGTCTATCCTACTCTATGGAAGTGAGTCATGGAAAATCACCAAATCGATGGAAAGATCACTAGAGGCAACAGAGATGCAGTTCATTAGAAGAATGTTAACAACACCATGGACATTTAAGATGACAGATGTCTAACAAAACCAAACGTACATAGGAACCTAATTAAACCCATAAGAAAATGACAGGCATCACTCTTTGAATATATAATTCAAAGAGGAGGGCTTGAAAACATTTTAACAACAGGAAAAATAAATAGGGAAGAGAGGCAGGGGAAGACCACGAAAAACACAAAAAAAATCGTCAAATGAGGTGATGGAAAATAACAAATGAGACCCCGGGGAGAAGCATGACTGCTGAAACCTACCAGCACTACACCTGATGATGATAAACCAGTCAAACTTGATATGAACTCACCCAGGTGCAAACAAAGTACCATTTATGCTTCACATGAGCAACATACAACTTAAAAAAAAAAAAAAGTTTCTCACCTTGGTATTATAGGTACGAAAAAGGCTAACTGAATGCTGCAAATGAATTGGTTTGAGGGTGCAGTAGTCTGTATATTTCCAACAGTTAAACTGCATCAGATACGCTGATGACACAGTATTACTGTCCACAACACAAAAAGGAATGGAAAAACTAATTATGTCAGCCTGTAAGAACAGCGAAGAGCACAAAAACCTCTATCTTAATGCAAAGAAAGCTAAATTGATGACAACTGACAAAACAAACAAGGCAGCTGAAATATGTATCAATGAGGAAAAATTGGAAGAAATGGAGAGTTTTGAATATCTTGGATCACCACTAACTAATAATGGAGATACAATGAGGGAAATTAAACGGAGGACATCTATCGCTCTTCAGAAAGTAAAACAACTAAAGAATCTGTGGAGAGCAACAAACAGAACCACAAAAATAAGATTTTTAAGGGTATGCATCTTTCCCATCACAACATATGCCTGTGTGACATGGACACTTAACAAAACAGCTGAGAAACACATAAATGGCTTTGAATGTATTTGGTACAGAAGAATTCTTCAAATATCATGGACAAAAAAAAGAACAAATATATCCATACTACAAGAACTTAATACTGAAGAAGGCTGGCTAGTAAAAAGGATTAAAGAGACGCTGTTCCACTGGATAAATAATGTGGTGGCCATGGCAACAAACCATTTATTTATTTATTTATTTATATTTCGTGAAGGGCAGAGGACTGCAAATCATTTGGGTCATGGTGGACAAATAAGAAGTAAAACAGATACATCTAAAAACTCCACAGCACCCCATTTCATCTATTCTTCCATCTTTATTTCAAAATCCCACCCCTGACACACATAGCATGCATCTTTCCCATCGCAACATATGCCTGTGAGACCTGGACACTTAACAAAACAGCTGAGAAACACATAAATGCCTTTGAATGTAAATGTTACAGAAAAGTTCTCCAAATATCGTGGATACAAAAAAGAACAAAAATATCTATACTACAAGAGCTTAATATTGAAGAAAGCTGGCTAGTAAAGAGGATTAAAGAGAGAAAACTTAAATATTCTGGACACATTAAACGTCACGATAATTTAGAGAAGACCGTCTTGGAAGGGTACATAATGGGAAAAAGAAAGAGAGGAAGACCAAAACGAAGATGGCTGCAAGACATCGTTGATGATCTGCAAATGGATGCAGCTGCAGCAGGCCATCTTGCTCACAACCGAGAGGCCTACAGAAGTGCTGTTTGGGAGGCAAAGTTCTGCAAGGGACATGCAAATGAATGAATGAATGATACACATAGATTTCTACAAATATTCAAATATAAAATTCTAAACTTCATTTTAATTGAATCCTATATTTTGGTGGACCTATCTGATATGATGACCTGGTGGTACCAGGGTCAAGTCCCAGCAGTGGGGATTGTTTTTCTTTCCGCTATCACACCAAAAGAGGCTCCAGTGTTCACCCAGCCTATTAAAATGGGCACCAGAGAAATCTGGAAAAGTAATGCAGACAGGCATGATACTGTCTATGCCACACTTTCATGTGCTGATGGTCTTGGAAATACTGTATCCCCAAAATGTCTTAATAGCAAGGAAACAGGGATTTTATCTTTTTACCTTTAAATCTGATATTTTTATCATTCACACTGAAAAAAATGGTATACCCTTACAACTTTACTTTCTAAATTAACATCTTTACATTAAGTAATAAGAGATTGTATTTGTACTTCTTGTACTTGTAAGAACTCCCTGTAACTGCAAGCTGTTGTTCTTTGCAGCCAATGCTGTAGAGATGTTGAGCCATAGCATCATATCAGCATGGGAGCGGGTTATGGCAGCTACTTTTTCAGCCCCAGAGTACAGCTACAAAAGCAGGGGGTGTGCAGTGCTTCTTTAGCAGACTCCACCACCATGGGGACTATGGCGATCCCTGCCCCGTTACCTGTTTCTGAGAGTACCACGGAGAGGTGGGACAGGGTCTTGGTCAAGTATGGGTCGCTAACCCTGAATCTGGCATATCCTAAGACTACCTCTTCAGGTGTCTTCAACCCCAGTAATAAGAGATAATAATTATATTAGATTTACGTGTGCTAAATAAGGCTCAAAGCGCAACTGCTTGAATGCTGAGGATGTATCCAAGTTTTGCTAATTTTAAACTAACATTCACAATAAAACTTGAAAACTACTGATCTTCTCATCAAGGCCATATAAAATCATCACATCATGACAACACAAATATCTCTCTCTCTCTCTCACCCAGAAGAAAACATGCTTTTCCATCTAGTAATAAAAATGACAGTGTGTATAATACGTTCAACAAATAATACAAAACGTGTAAGGAAAAAAAAACAGTTGACAGTATATGAATGAGAAAACACAAATTACCCATGAGAATATGGGCACTGGAATACAGGAGCATAGTTATTAGGCCCGCTAAACTTCTACTTTGTAGAGTATTTAACCATGGACAAGTTGGCTTCGATATGTAGTAAAAGATTAAACATTTTAAAGGCACTAAGACTTGTAATGAGCTGTGTGGGTTCTAAAGACAACAGAACCTTATTATAAGTGCTGTATTATAAAACGACTGATTTGTCGCATTAAGGTAAACGCCCTCACCTCCACAAATCAACTGCACAGTTCCAAAATAAAGCTGTTACTAAATAATGTGCGCCATATTACCTGCAATGTCACAGCATGCAAAAGTGATGTAAGGTGCAGGCCTCATAATCTATTGCATGCAGAATTTACGTTGTGATAGTAGTGCTCCTCGTCCAAAGCGAATGGAAACTGACAAAAGTCGATTTCAAACTTTTTCTTAATAGACTTTCCAATGTTTTTTGCGATTTGTCGCCCTTTGGACGACATACTGACTGACTGCATTGGCACTTTATCTCTGCTGCATACTAAACATTAAGGCAACGCAAAATTGTATAATATGGTTATCAATGAATGTATTCTGCCGCCGGTAGTTTGACTCTGTTCCGCCGCTCAGTTATTCCATTGATGAGAACATTTACTTCCGCCATCATTGTCCATTTTGTTAACTATATGCCAGATATTGCTTACAGAATGAGGGCAAAACTTAAATTTGCATTTGCCCTTTTGTTCATTTCTCTTGGTCGAAGTGCTAGAAGTTGGTCAAGTTTACGTTTCAATTAAAAAAACCAACACCAATGAAATAATCACACGTTTCTTATTTTTGAGGGGAATGTATTATAATAATTTGTAAAATATGTAAACGATATTTCTGCTTCAGACTGATTCCATAACTGTATATCTGCCCACAAATTACTTGAAATGTAAAAATAGATTCTCATTTCGTGTAATATATTCATTAGCGCATCCCTTTCTGACACGCTAACGAATCTGTGGATGAAAAAAAAAACAAATATATCCATACTACAAGAACATAATATTAAAGAAGGCTGGCTAGGAAAGAGGATTAAAGAGAGAAAACTTAAATATTTTGACACATTAAACGGCATGATAATATAGAGAAAACCGTCTTGGAAGGGTGCATAATGGGAAAAAGAAAGAGAGGAAGACCAAGGCGAAGATGGCTGCAAGACATCGTTGATGATCCGCACATGGATGCATCAGCAGCAGGCCATCTTGCTCACAGATGAGAGGCCTACAGGAGTGCTGTTAGGGAGGCAAAGTTCCACAAGGAACATGCAAATGAATGAATGAATGTCCCTTTCGGAGCTTTGCCTTCCTAACGCTCTCTTGAAGGTCTCTCGGTTGTGAGCAAGATGTCTTGCTGTTGATGGATCCATTCGCAAATCATCAACATTGTTGTGTTGCCATCTTCTCCTTGGTCTTCCTCTCTTTCTTTGTCCCATCATGTGCCCTTCCAAAACTGTCTTCTCCAAACTCTCATGATGTTTAGTATGTCCGAAATATTTTTTTTCTGTTTAATCTTCTTTGGTAATCAGCCTTCTTCAACATTAGATTCTTGTTGTATGTATACAGTGTATATAAATATATATTTATTCATACATTCAGCTTTCCGAGCCATTGCTGCAGACAAGACTTGTCTTCATTCCTCTCAGTTCTTAGTCCTCTCCTAAGTTGTCACGCCACCCTTGTCTGCTTGTTGACTTGTCTTCATTCCTCTCAGTTCTTAGTCCTCTCCTAAGTTGTCACGCCACCCTTGTCTGCTTGTTCTCGCCCATCCTCTTCAAGTGTCTGAACCATCTCAGTCTGTTGTTTTACATAATCTTCTTTTTCTTCAGCTTTCCGAGCCATTGGCTCATTTCTGCAGATAACGTTCGCCTCCATTCTTCTTTATTCTTAATCTTCTCTCTCTAGTTGATGACACCAATTTCTTTTATATCCTCTTCTATGTTATCTTTCCATCTGTCTTGGTCTACCCCCCTCCCCCCGGGTCATGTTTCCTCGTCTCTTGTGCATACATCATTTTCGTTTGTCTGTTCTTTTTCATTCTTTCTACATGCCCCAGCCAGCGTAGTCTGTTCAATTTCAAGACATTTATAACTCGTTGGGATTTAAATAAGCTGTTCAGTTCAGTGTTCTTTCTAGCTCTCCATTCTCCGCTGTTGATGCATCCATTCGCAAATCATTAACAATGTTGTGTTGCTATCTTCTCCTTGGTCTTCCTCTTTCTTTTTCCCATCATGTGCCCTTCTAAAACTGTCTTCTCCAAAGATTCTTCTTAGGATCTTGTTCTCAAAAATCTGCAATTGTTGTTTATCTTTCTTTGTCGTATTCCATCTTCCTGTTTTTCATAACAGCGGTCTTCAAACAAATAATTCAACCTGGCATTTTGGGTTGAGGACGAAGAAGTAAAAAAAAAAAAAGGTGGGGGGGGGGGGGGAATAGATCACGTGGTACAGTGACGTCACATCGTGCTGGGAATCGCAACTTTTGGAGAAGGTAACGAGCAGACGAATACAAGTACTGTACATGCAAATGTAACTTAAACAAAGAAGAGTTTCAGTACGTAGGATTTATGAAAAAACAAGAAAACGATGGACAACACAGAGAGCCAGGATAACTCAAGAAAAAGTAAGTGAAGCCCAGTAGAAATACAACGTTTTGTTAAGCCGATCGAAGTTAGTTTAATATATCAATCACACAGGGTATTTTTCAAGATTGCTTTTATTTTTACACTAACTGTATTTGTTTTCCATGTTGCTCTTTGCAAAAGTTTGCAGAGCATCTTTCTCATAACCGAGAGGCCTACATGAGAGCTGTTAGGGAGGCAAAGTTCCGCAAGGAACATGCAAATGACTGACAGATGTTTGAGTTTTTTTTTTTTTTTTTTGTGTTTCCAGAAGGTGGTTTGCCATTGCTTTCCTTCCGAGCAGTGACTGTATTAGTCAGTAATCATAGCCATTGTCTCTACATTGAGATCATCTGCCTACCATCATAGAATGGTAACCATAACCAATATTAACTGTCGGCTGCTCTCCCATCCCATCCACCACCTTTATAGAAGGGTACATAATGGGAAAAAGAAAATGAGGAAGACCATGGCGAAGATGGCTGCAAGACATCGTTGATGATCTGCAAATGGATGCATCAGCAGCAGGACATCTTGCTTTCAACTGAGAGGATTACAGGAGAGCTGTTAGGGAACCAAAGTTATGCAAGGGATATGCAAATGACTGACTATATCTGTTTTGTTACAAATGGACCTGAATTAATAACACATCTGTTTTATACAGACTTCTTAAGTGCTGATAATTACTCAGTCATTTGCATGTCCCTTGCAGAACTAACAGCTCTCCTGTAGGCTTCTCAGCTGTAGTTACTGTAAATTCAAATAATTCCTCAAAGATACAGTGTGATTTTCCTTTACTTAAGCTCACAATTGAACCAGGTATAAAAGTATTAGGATACAATATTAACAACCTTCGGTATGCTGATGACGCAGTACTGATAGCTGAGAACCAACAAGATTTGCAAAATCTCTTGGATAAAGTCACCAATGAAAGTGAACAGAAAGGCCTTACTTTGAACATCAAAAAGACAGAGACCATGATCTAAGAAACAGAATCTACCAAAATGCAGTATAAAATGAAATGGAGCTATTCTAAAGCAAGTGCAGAAATTCAAATACCTTGGAACAGTAATAACTTCAGAATAGGCCAAGCAGAGACTGCATTTCAGAGAATGAGAAACATTTTGCAACACATCCTTATCAATGAATGTTAGAAAATGAATCCTAAAATGCTATATTGAACCTATCTTGTTATATGGAAGTGAATCATGGACAATAGGCAGGTCTGCACAAAAATCATTGGAAGCAGCAGAAATAACTAATGGAGAATATTTGAGAAGAGCTGGAGATAGAAAAAAATCTTGTCAAAAAAATAAGAGAGAGACAATGTACTTTCATAGGACATGCATTGAGAAGAGGGAGCATTGAAAATATTATAACAACAGGAAAAATAGAGGGAAGAAGATCCAGGAGAAGACCAAGAGAAATGATACTGGACAGTCTAACGAGAAGGTGTGAGAGGAGATCACCACCTGAGCTAATGGTCTGCATGAAGGATCGTGTACTCTGGAGAAGCATAATAGCCAACGCCAGTCAGCACAGCACCTGATGATGATAATGATGATGATGATGATGATTTGAAGTAATATCTTTTACAAATTCATTCATATATACCAGTGAGTTAACAGCATAAATGACAAGAGACAATGGACAGAGTATCAACTGACACGACATAGTGAATTTTTTACATTTTTACTATAAAAATTTGTTCTTTCATTGTGAATTTTATATGCATTTTATTATTTTTGTAATTAACTCGTTTAACACCACAGGTGTCATATCTTTATCATGCTTTTTCACAGTTCTTTATTCCAGATGTTAATTATGAGATGGACAGGTGTTCTTTATCCATGCTGCATTCATATATCGCTTGTAGCTAAATATGCTGATTATCTGCAGAATGTAACAACAAAAACAACAAAAATCAGTGTTTAATGACTCTCCAAAACACTGAAATTTAAAATGAAACTATGAAAAACCATGGAGTCAGATAAAAATGACTTGTTCTATGAGGGGCCAAAGGCAGTGTCTGATTTTGCAAACAGCGACCCAAAGCAGACATACAAGCATTGGGGTTGGTGAACCAAAGCTGACTAAGATCCTACCCCACCTCTCCATTGATACCCCCCCCCCCAGTAACAGGCTAATGGGACAGAGATTACCATAGTCCCAGTGGTGGTGGGAGTCTGCTAAAGAGGTATTGCACTCAGGGACTGAAAAAATAGCCACAGTAACTGGCTCCCAGTTTGACATGATGTTGTTATGCCTCACTTCTTTCACTGCATGGGCTGCAAAGAGCGCCATACTGGCAGTTCTAGGGAGATTTAGAGGACTGAAAAATAAAACAAGAACCCTAAAATATCTGATCAAAAGTTTGTTGTTTTTTTTTCATTTTTTTTTTTTTTTTACATTTTAAATCACAGGTGTTATGAAAAAGGCCAGAACATTTGATTTCATGGCTATGTTTCAAGAAGCAAGAAAATCTGCTATTGAGAGAACTAGTGGAGACCTTGCAACTTACACTTCTGGTGAGTTTTGTACATTGATATTTCTGAGTGTGAAGGTTCGGACTGGACCATTGCATTGGGAGTTAAATTTTGCAAAATTTTCTAGATGAGAGATACTCATTTGACTGGATACTCATTTGACTGGAGAGAAAGTTTTCTCTAATAAACTGATCTGATATTTTTTTTTGTTTTTTATATATATATATATATATATCAGTGTTTCCCAGAGTGGGTGATAACACCCCCTTTGGGTGTTGGAAAGGACCTGGGGCAAGAAAAAAGAATCAGTGGGGGGGGGGGGCGCATTGAGGGAAAACAAAGCAGCAGATGGGAGCAGTAATACCTTCCTCATTAGAACTTTTCAACCTGACATTGAGAAACTTGTGTCCCCTACATGAAATTCATCTGTCATATATTAAAAGTTGAGAAAATATTGCAGTAGGTGAGTTTTAAATGTACCCATTCATATTGTTAAATAAATTTGTTTGCTAGCTGAAGATTTAGATGCGTAATGCTTATCATAGTTTAATAGGTCATTGTTTGAGTAGTACAAGGGGGCATTGAGGATGTGGCCAGGGAGAAAAAGAGTGGCCGCCCAACCAAGCCTGGAAAACACTGATTTTATTTATGTATGTGTGTGTGTCTGTTGTGTATGTGTTTGCTGTGTGTGTTGTGTGTGTATATGATATATGAAAAAAAAGGCAACTACCACAGTTAGGTACTTAAAATTTGCTTATTATCTTTCTTCATCTCAAGCTTTTTATTTAGCTACATTCTTCTTGTCCACAAGCACATTATCACATCATATGTCTGAACAGTGATTTAGTTTTTTTTGTAAAGACATCAAGTGATGACAACTGACAAAACAATCAAGGCAACTGAAATATGTATCAATGGGGAAAAACTGGAAGAAGTGGAGAGTTTTGAATATCTTGGATCATTACTAACTAATAATGGAGATACAATGAGGGAAATTAAAAGGAGGACATCTATTGCTCTTCAGAAAGTAAAACAAATAAAGAATCTGTGGAGAGGAGCAGACAGAACCACAAAAATAAGATTTTTAAGGACATGCATCTTTCCTATCGCAACCTATGCCTGTGAGACCTGGACACTTAACAAAACAGCTGAGAAGCACATAAATGCCTTTGAATGTAAATGCTATAGAAGAGTTCTCCAAATATCGTGGACACAAAAAAGAACAAATATATCTATACTACAAGAGCTTAATATTG
Organism: Achatina immaculata; assembly: GCA_009760885.1. Lineage (NCBI taxonomy): Eukaryota > Metazoa > Mollusca > Gastropoda > Stylommatophora > Achatinidae > Lissachatina > Lissachatina immaculata. Next base: position 49,368,046 of record CM019720.1, on the reverse strand, counting down.
AAGAAGGCTGGCTAGTAAAGAGGATTAAAGAGAGAAAACTTAAATATTTTGGCCACATTAAACGTCATGATAATTTAGAGAAGACCGTATTGGAAGGATACATAATGGGAAAAAGAAAAAGAGGAAGACCGAAACGAAGATGGCTGCAAGACATCGTTGATGATCTGGAAATGGATGCAGCAGCAGCAGGCCATCTTGCTCACAACCGAGAGGCCTACAGGAGTGCTGTTTGGGAGGCAAAGTTCCGCAAGGGACATGCAAAGGAATGAATGAATCTGTCTTACATCCTTCCCATGCCGTTAAACATCACATAAGGGTCGTATGGTAGTTCTCTAAGTTTTCCTGTTTTCTGCAAGCTTTTCAATTTCATCAAGGGATTTTATGCCTACTAATTTGGCCTCTCTTAACAAAGTCCTCTTTCATGTGGTCTGCCTCTTTTTCTTCAGCCTGTTGTGTTCCACTTGACAGCTTGTTTTGGGATTCTCTGGCTGTTTCTTCTCATCACGTGACCAGCATATGTCCTTCACCTTTTTTTCTGATCACCATCACTTTGTCATGTCTGCAGTGGAGCTGTACAAGAAGATACACTGTTTACAGGAATGACTGAAGCAACAGAGAATATGTAAGCATAGTGGTAAGATATAACTTTCTGCTTTTATTCTTAGGTTTAGAAACCCTTCCTGATATGGATGAATCAGAAGTAACAGAAAGTGAAAGCAAACCAGGGAACTCAGTCCAGGCACAAAACATTTCTGACGTGGGGTCTTCATCTTCAGAGTCAGAAAGAGGTGGTCAGTTTTCTAGAAAATACTTGCATAAACAAAGAAATGAACCTAAAGAGACAGAAAATAGTGATGAAGATATTGGTCCAACATTGCCCACAAATTTTAAGCCATTCATCACAGCAAATGACAATAATGGAAACGCACATTCCACACAACAGCTACAGTCCTGTATCGTTGCTGCCGGTAATGAGAGTAACAGTGAAGAAGAACCAGATGTTGGCCCAGCACCGCCTCCTGGTTTTAAGCTGGCACCACTGAGTGCACAAAACAATACCAGAGACAGTGAAAAATTCCAAGAAAATGTTGCAGCAATGAGAACTGGGCCTGGCAGAACAAGTGATGATGAAGATGATGATGATGCATCCACAGAAGATGATGTAAGTAATGAGATACAATCATTTATCTGTGACTTTTAGATGAGTGGAAGGCAGATCTAGGAGCATGTCGAGAAATAAAGTGAGTGAAAATAAACGTGTTAAAAACTAGAGAACTGGGAAGATTTGGAAATACATTGTTCACAATAATTGAGTTACAAGTAACGGGAAACTTCAAGAGCTTGCAGTACAGATTAGGATGCCTTAGCATACAGATTCATCTTATACAGTATGTTTGTGTTTTTTGTTTTATTAGAGCTTTTTTTTTTTTTAAATATAATTTCAAATCGTATTAGTGGGTTTTATATATTTGTCTGATATTTTTATTTTATTGTACAGAATCCATTGAACAAGATTCCAACAAGCCATGAAATTGTTCTGGACCATGGACACAAAACTGTGAGTTGTTAGTGAAATTTATCATGTTGGCATTGCTGTTCCATTCGGTGTGAATAAACAGTAAACACAGGAAATGCATTGTTTTTTTACATTTAGTCAGTATATCTCCTCATTATTCATACTAGGTTTTCCCTTCAGTTAACTAACATGTATAAAATTATCCCAGGGTACATTTTATGCTGTTTTTTTCATCTTGTTTCACAAGCTACAGCACCCAAGCACATATACCATACAATAATATCAAAGATGATATCTAAGCAAATCCATATCATATACTGATAGACAGTATGGTTATAAACAGAACAGAAATATACAAATATATGTTCATATTTAAGAGCTCCCAGTATGGCAGAAGATGAAATCAGTGCGGGAATACAAATGTGAAGCAAAATATACTTTGCCCTGCAACAAGTATTAATACCAAATATACTGTCCCAGAACACCGTGTAAAAAGTGTGTAAAGTTTGGTCAAGACCGGCTGTGTAGGTGAATCTGAAATCTGGAGTCAAGAAAACAAAGTAATAACAGCACAGGTATATTTGGGCCAGTAAAGGATATCGCCAGTGGAGAATTTTAAAATTTAAAAAACAAAAAATAACAATGATTTGTTTTGTTTTGCTGAAATTACCACAGATCACAAATACAAAAGTTAATAGATTACATTTATTGGGGTATAAAGAAAGAATTTAATAGTACAGAAAGCAAGAGCTTTTTACATTTGAGAGATGGCAGTTTAAGGCAGTGGATTATAGCAATTCATACTATAAGAAAACCAATGAAAGTTACCGCTAATCATGGGGAACTCACCGAGGTCAAGAGTGAAGAAAAGAAAAAAAAGGAGGATGGATGTAGTAAACAAGGAGAGAGGAAGAGAGAAATTAGGTGGACAGTGAACATAGACATGCTAGATGATTTGGATGATTGGTACAGATTCAAAAGGAGAATCAGATATTTTGGGTAAAGAGAGACAGCAAAGAAGTTATTGGGGGAAACTTACAACTGGTTAATCTGTGAAATCACTGTGATGCAAGTTCTTTATCATGAAGTGCATTTTACAGACTTATCTGAGCCACTAACTTGGTAACAGCTGATATTCCAGTTGATGAGTAAGTTGAATGTGTTTATTCTGTACTCCTCTGAAGATTCTAAACAGCAGCCACTGGCAGATATATGAACTGGACAGTTAATGAATGAACATTTATTCTTATGTAGACACAGAAACATCATGAACTGTAACTCTTCTATGTCTCCTGTATATAAGTTTATTAAAGGTGTGGAAAATGGTGGTTATCACATTTTGCAACTGAAGAGCCTGTTTGAGACTATAACTAACCAACTGATAGATCCTGGGTGGGAGATGGTGGTTGCCCATGCTCTAATACATAATGATTGCTGCATAAATCTATCCTGTAGCAGAGACACAGCCGAGAGGCAGATCAAGACAGAGATGGAGGGGGCAACATAGAAGATGACCTGCTGGAGCTAAGAATCACTAACTAGCAGCAATTGAGGGTCAAAAGTGAACCATAATGGATCAGAAAACTAAAGTAGTAGAAGAAGAGCTGAAGATACAGCAACAGTACCAAAAAAAAAAAAAAAAGAATTTCGCGTAATGCAAGTAAATAGCCATATAAATCTGCAGCATTGGCATTTTTAAAGCCAAAACACACATGATGTAAGTGACAATAGAATAAAACACTTTTTATTTCTTTGCTTTTCATATGTTTATATGACTGTTTATGTACTTGATTTTCACTTATATTCCTGTCCAAATATACACTTTTCAAAAGCAAAGAACATTTATTATAAGCATATTTCTCCAATTAAGGTTTCTGCCTTGGCCTTAGATCCATCTGGTGCCAGACTTGTCACAGGGAGCTATGATTTTGATGTAAAACTGTGGGACTTTGCTGGAATGGATCCATCCTTAAAATCTTTTAGATCCCTCAGGCCTTGTGAATGGTCAGTTATTTTTAATTTGAAAGTTTTTTTTTAAAAAAAGGACTATTTCTGGAAGTTTAAAAAAAACACTTATATTTGTGTTTATTCATTTACACAGAATTTTCCAGTAGAATAAGATATAAAGATCTGATACAAATTCATAAAAACAGACAAGGTAAAGATATGAAAATGACAGAAAACATGTATTGGCATAAAAAAAGCAGAGTAAATAATTGGCGTAGGTGAATATCAAGAGACAGAGCAGGGAGAAACACAGAAGTGTAACCCACATGACCTCTTCTTTGAGGCATCATGAACAACATGAGTTGTATTAGAAATAAGTGTGAACGGTAAATCCCAATATCTATCCGAAATATGCAAATGACAGTTTTGATAGAAGAAAGTCTAAGCAGTTTACAAAACAGAACAAAGAAAAATAAAGCTAAACAGTAACATAATGAAATAATGATGTCAACAACAGTAAAAGTTCAAGCTCTAGACAACACTAAAGTCATTTCACAAGTATATCATTCCAGTTATCTAAGAACAAAATAACAGTAGATGAAAAAAATGGCAATCAAAATTAACCCCAAAAAGGAAAACCTTTTGTGGAAAATTTAAGCAAATAAGAGGGGAAGAAAACTGGTACAATATATCCAAAATATAGCCAGCATCTAAACAATTATTCTTCCCCCAGAACCTAGAATTGTCTTGTACAAAAAAAAACCTTGCATACTCTGCCACTCACCACTGGAATACTCTTCCATCCCACATAAAAGTTATAGGCTATACTCTTTTTAACTTCAGAGTTTTTCAGTACTTAGTTGACTTTGATTATATTTCTCCTTTGAAAACTACATTCACCATAGTTTTACTTTCTTAGCAATCAATATAAACTTATAGAATAACTGAAAAAAATTCTTGTATGTGATTTGTTTATCAGTTTGGTTGTAGTTAATATGTGAGATTGTGAAATAACTTCATCATTTATTTTATTTTTGCATTATTATTGAGTGTGTGGATAAGAAGTTGTACACAGTCATTTTCAATTCATATTTAGTATTGGTTTTATATATTTGTAAAGCTAGTGATGTTGAATGACTGAATTTGAGTGAAAGTGTGAGATGAGGGGCAGAATGTTAGCCCAATTCTTCGCACTTTGAAAATAAAGTTTTTTTTTTGGTGTTTTTTGTTTATTCATTTTGCCTGTGAGACTTTTAAAAAAAAAGTAACAGAAATATGTGGTTTTTAAAGAGAGATGTGATATTCTCATCATCATCAGCCCTCTGTACTCCCAATGGAGCTTAAGGCACCAGCAAAAGTTCTCCAGCCAATCCTGTCTTGAGCAAGTCAGGATACCTCAAACCATGTCTTTCCTGCTTCCTTCTTGTATTGTGTGCCTTCATGTCCTCAATAGCTTATCCCTATTTCTTTTCCATTGAGATGTCCATACAATATAGGGGTATTTTGTTTTTTTCCATTCGTAACATGGGCGTGATGTTGCCCTTTTTTAAAAAAAAAAGCGAATGAAGTAATTTTCAGGCAGGTTGCTGAGTCTCAAAAACTAAATAAAGCTACAAGGAAAAGGCAGTTAACCCTTTTTGAACATGTCATAAGAAGACATAATTTGGAGAACCTGATAGTCTCTGGGAAAACTCTGAGAAAAAAAAAAAGAGAGACCAAGAGAATATCTAATTATATCAAGTGGCACAAGAAAAGAAAGGCAGGTCTGATTATAAAAAACCAAGAACCACACAAAAAAAAGGAAAGCGTAATCAACTTATCAGCACAGCACACAGTGGCTGAATGATTTAACTTACTTGATGCTTGACTGTTTCTGTTTTTTTCAGTCATCAGATCAAAGGACTGGAGTACAGCATCACTGGTGATACTCTGTTGGTAATAGCAGGCAATGCTCAAGCCAAGATTTTAGACAGAGATGGTTTTGAGGTCATGGAGTGTGTCAAGGGAGACCAGTACTTGGTTGATCAAGCAAGCACCAAGGTGCGTGTAGCCCTCTCCTTTCATCATCCAGAGCACATAATTTCAGTGTTTCTGGTGGTGTAAGAAGGAAAGAACTTGCTGTGTGATAAAAAATATTTTTCGATCTTGCCTTTAAATGTCATAGTGAGTGTCTTTGTGTTGTTTCATTTTAATTTTGTTCTATTAATTTTTTAAAATTTGTAATATTCATTTTGTGGACTGAAAATAAAGAAACTAACATGAATACTAACATGAATGGATCACTACTAACTAATAATGGAGATACAATGAGGGAAATTAAAAGGAGGACATCTATCGCTCTTCAGAAAGTAAAACAAATAAAGAATCTGTGGAGAGGAGCAGACAGAACCACAAAAATAAGATTTTTAAGGGCATGCATCTTTCCCATCGCAACATATGCCTGTGAAACCTGGACACTTAACAAAACAGCTGAGAAACACATAAATGCCTTTGAATGTAAATGCTACAGAAGAGTTCTCCAAATATCGTGGACACAAAAAGAACAAATATATCTATACTACAAGAGCTTAATATTGAAGAAGGCTGGCTAGTGAAGAGGATTAAAGAGAGAAAACTTAAATATTTTGGACACATTAAACGTCATGATAATTTAGAGAAGACCGTATTGGAAGGATACATAATGGGAAAAAGAAAAAGAGGAAGACGAAGATGGCTGCAAGACATCGTTGACGATCTGGAAATGGATGCAACAGCAGCAGGCCATCTTGCTCACAACCGAGAGGCCTACAGGAGTGCTGTTTGGGAGGCAAAGTTCCGCAAGGGACATGCAAATGAATGAATGAACATGAATACAAAGACAAAAAAGGAAAAAAAGAAAATCTAACATGTTAGGCAGTCTCAGAGTAATAAATAATATATATTTCTCAGTACACAAGATTCTTCTGTTTCATTTTGAATCATTATCCTGTCACCACCCCCCCCCCTTTTTTTTTTTTGGTACCAGGAGAAAGTTTGTGTGGTTCATTTATTGGTTGTTCATTACCTTTGCTGTTCTCTTTATATCTTTTATTTAACTTGTATCTATTTCTTCTTTTCTTTTTGAAAATGAGGGGGAAAAAAAACTGACATTCATTTGACTTTTTATACAATTTTATGAGGGTCATACCGAAAGTCATGAACAAAAATTTTTTAAAAATCAGAATTTATAGATTGAGAAAATATAAATGTACCACCCCTTAATCTGCATCCTGTGCACTTCATGTAAAGGTCACATGACATCATCATCATCATGAGTCACATGACCATATGGAGCATAAACAAAATGGTGGGTGCTGAAGTTTCATTTCGTCAAAGTGCTGTTATTGAATTCCTCGTTAAAGAGGAAATCCCCACTGCTGAAATTCACCAAAGACTCCAGCTTGCTTATGGAGATGTGTGTATGGGTGCTAGCAGCGCTAGGAGGGGGTTGAAACATTTCAAAGATGGAAACACGAGCATCCAAGATAAGCCTCGCAGCGGTAGCCCTCTAACTGCCTCCACAAAACGCAACGTGGAAAGGGTTGATGACATCATTAAAGAAGACAGACGTGTCACAGTAGCTCAAATCGCTGTAAATCTTGGAATAGGACACAATGCAGTACAGGAATGATTGAAACCCTAGGCTATAGAAAAGTTTGTGCCTGCTGAGTCCCACAGGAGAGAACGTCCAAAAAGTAGTGCATCTGTGCCATCAGTCATCTGGAATGGAATTCTACCAGAAGGATATTTTCAAACTTGCAGAGCGATGGAAAAAAATATGTGCAGAGAAATGGAGTTTTTGTTGAAAAGTGAAGAAAAGGATGCAGATTAAGGTGATACATTTTATATTTTCTCTATCTGTAAATTCTGATTTTAAAAAAAAATTTGCTCACGACTTTCGGTATGACCCTTGTATTTCAATATTGTTGCTGTTTTGTTCATATTCATTCTCTCTCTCTCTCTCTCAAGATCGCTGCCAACAGGCATAGGATATCATGTCCTTCTATAGCCCTCAACCCTTTGTGCATCTCAACGAGCTTATAACTGAGCATTTCCAGTGCCAGGATGCCAAACCACCAAACATCCTTTCTCTCTGCCTCTTCTACCTTCGATCTTCCCTGTTGCCATTAGGTGCTCTAGCCTGCCCCTCCTCCAGACATGACCCACAAATTTGGACTGTCATTTTCTGATTTTCATTATACATCATTTCCTCAAGCAAATGTAGCAATTTTGTTGTTTCATCTTTGTAGGGACACACAGCAGCTCTAAATAGTGGCTGCTGGAATCCAAAACTGAGAGAAGAATTTCTTACATGTGCAAATGACAGGTAAGATTAATTTTATTACCCATGCAAATGATCTATAAATTCATTTCTCTTTACTGTTATTGGAAAACTGGTCAGTTTCCTTCAACCATTTTAGAAAAATCATTGCTTGTAAAATTGACATTTTGATTAATTATATATGAAAAAGTTATCTCTCTCTCTCTGAACCTTAAGTGCCCAGGGCACATGGGGCTTCCGCAAGGGTTTTCCACAAATGCCTGTCTTTCGCCTTTTTTTCTGCTCTTGCCCAGGTGAGCCCTCTATTGCTCAACATCCTTTCTGTTGTTCTTCTCCATGTCTCTTTTGGTCTACCCTTACTTCTGCTCCCCTGTGGTGTCCATCTTAGTGCTATTTTTGGTAGTGAGTTGTCAGTCATTCAGAGCACATGTCCCAACCATCGCCAGCGTCTTTCCTCAATAATTGTTGTCAGTGGTTTCATCTGCATTTCTGCCAATAAGATGTTATTTCTTATGGTGTTTGGCCAAAATATTTTTTTAATTCTACGTAAACATTTAGTCTGGAAAGAATTCAACTTGTTTTCTATGGTTTTGGTGATTTTCCAGCATTCACTTCCATAGAGTAGTACACTTAGAACATTACTCTTAAATATCCTGATTTTCATATTTATGCTTAGTTTATTTGATTTCCATATATTCTGTAGCATTGCAAAAGCCTGGTTTGCTCTAGTAAGTCTGCTGTTGATGTCCTCTGTGCTGTCTCCATTTTCTACTACTCTGCTGCCAAGGTATACAAATTCGTTGACCTCCTCCACTAACTTGTTATCTACTCTGAGTACATTTCTGTTGTTCACATTTTGCTTCATTAACTTTGTCTTTCCTACGTTGATCTTTAGTCCTATGTTGTTTGCATTCTGGGTTAACTTGTTTATTTTATCTTGCATATCTTTGTGACTGCTTGATAATAGACAAATGTCGTCCGCAAAGTCAAGGTCCTCCAGCACTGTGTCAAGGGTCCATTGTAATCCTCTGCGTTTGTCTGATGTTGCCTCCTTCATTAACCAGTCTACTGCCAAGATAAATAATGTTGGTGATAGTACACATCCCTGTTTCACTCCTGTTTGTACCCTAAAGCTGCTGGAGGTATGTTCTCCACAGATAACTTTGCACTGAAAACCCTCGTATAGGGCTTTGATTACATTAACTATTTTATGGGGGAGGCCATGCCATCTTAGGATTTTCCACAGTGCATCTCTGTTGACACTGTCAAAGGCTTTCTCAAAATCTATGAATAATGCATATGTTGTGCTATGCCACTCATTTGCCTGTTCTAATATTTGTCTAAGTACAAATATATGGTCTATGCATGATCTTCCTTTCCTAAATCCTGCCTGCTCTTTCCGAAGTTTTTCCTCAAGTGTTGGTACAATTCTGTTGATGATTATTCTGCAAAATACTTTACTAGTGAGTGGCAGTAGGGTAATGCCTCTCCAGTTCCCGCAATCTCTGAGGTCACCCTTCTTTGGTAGTTTTACTATAAGACCAGTTTTCCACTCCTCTGGGGCTTTTTCTAAATCCCAAATTTGTTGTAATATCCGGCAAAGTTGTTTTGGTGTTTCTGTTTCTTCTGCTTTCAACATCTCAGCAGTCACTTCATCTTTACCTGGTGCCCTGTCTGATTTTAGCATCTTTATCGCCTCTTTTACTTCATTTATTGTTATTGGTCCTGTATTGATGTTTAGTTCCGCTTTTGCTTCAGGTATATCTATTGTTTGTGCTGCTTGTGTTCTGTTTAGTAGGGTGTTAAAGTGTTCCCTCCATCTTTCAATTTTTTCTCTTTCTCCACTGACCAGTTGTCCATTTTGTGTTCTTACTGCACTTTCACATCTTGTATTGAAGTTACCTGTCATCTGCTTTGTGATTTTATATATGGTTTTCATCATTTGTATATGCTGCTTTCTCTGCTGTTTCTGCTAAGTTGTCATAATATTGACGTTTATCTTGACGGCATGATTCCTTCACTTCTTTGTCTTTTTGTGCATAATTACTTAAAACTCGTTCTTTAAGCCGTTGTGATTTGGTGTTCAGTAATTTTTTCTTGATTTCTTTTCTTTGCTCTATCTTTTCCCATGTGGTCTCACTTATCCATTCCTCTTTTCTCCTTTTCCGATATCCCAGCACCTCTTTTGCTGTTTCCTGTAGTGTTTATTGAACTCTAATATGGACATTTCTGCTTCGTCTTGTAGGACACTGAAGCGGTTCTTAAGTATTATTGAGAATTCATTTCTTGTTTGCTGGTCTATCAGTTTTCTTGTATCAAAATGTATCTTTCTGTGTTCTCCGATTCTGGCTTTCCTTAATTTTAGTTTTATTTTTGCTACCAGAAGGTTGTGATCACTTCCTATATCTGCTCCTTTCCTTGCTCGCACATCTTGTAGTGACCGTTTCCACTTGTTGTTTATTAGTATGTGATCGATTTGGTTTTCTGTGGTTTTATCTGGTGACCTCCAAGTCACCTTATGGATGTTTTTGTGTTGGAAAATTGTCCCTCCGATGGTCATCATGTTTTCTTCACAGAAACTGCACAGTCTTTCTCCATTTTCATTTATTTCTCCTATTCCTTCTCTTCCCATGATTCTTCTTCTATCTTCATTTCCTTCACCTACTTTTGCATTGAAGTCGCCCAAGATGAGTAGCATATCATGCTTGGGTATTGTTTCTACTGTGGCTTGGAGGCTGTTGTAAAAATCTTCTTTTAATTCCTCTTCAGCTGCTTCTGTTGGTGCATAACAAACTATAATAGACAGCTTCGTGAATCTTGAGTTGAACCGTGCATATAATAATCTCTCATTTATTGGGGTCCATTTCAGCAATGCTCTTGATGCTTCTTTTGTTATAATCAATGCTACTCCTCCTTCATGAAGATCTTCTTTACCTGACCATATTATTGTATCTTCTGTGTGCTGTGTTGTTAATTTCCTTCTGCCTTGTCCTGTCCATCTTGCTTCTTGTATTCCTAGTATGTCTAGTTTGTATCTGTGCATTTCCTTGATGGTTTGTGCTAGTTTTCCAGTCTGGTTTAGTGTTCTTACATTCCAGCTGCCTATTTGCATCTTTTGTTTAGGTTCCAGGAGGTCTGCAGTCGGGCTGGGGACTTCCAGTGGCTGGCTTTCATCCACAACCTTCATGGGCTCAGTTTCCTGATACGCATTTCTCCTTCCACCTGCATTTGCTTTTTCCCTTGCTTCTGTTTCTGTAGCAGTCTGATAGTTTTTTACCAGATAGGGTTGCTGGCCCTATGCTGAACCCTCCTTAGTCGCCTTTTACGATCATGCATGGTAGGGTACAGTGGTCCTATTCTTTGCAGATCCCGGGTACCACACGGGGGGGAAAAAGTTATGGCTACCATTAAGTGCATTTATATATGGAGCATGGAGTGTACAAATAACTTTTTTGGAAACCGCACAAAAACATGTTGGCTTAGGAAGAACATTAATGGAGGGTATAATTTCTGGAAAATGAATAAAAAGGGAGGCAATAGGCTCAGAATATATCTTAAAATGACCCTCACTAAGCAGATTTTTTTTAAGATTGACTTTCAAAACAGCAAAGACAGACATGAGTAAATGAATGTAAAACTATTTTTCCTTTTTTTTTTTTTTTAAAAATATTTCTTTAGCTGAGCTTAGACAACAAACGCCTGATCAACTGTGCTGTTAAGAAGCTGTTATTTTGATTTATGTGCTTCTTTCCATGATGATGATAATGCAGATGATAAATCAGTTTTCATTATCTTCTTTAGGTAAGGAGTGTTGAATTCTTATGACCACAGTAATAATTTAAGTGATTGTTTATTGTTTCTGTTTCACACTGATATATATGGCTTTTTTTTGTGTGTGTGTAAAACTTCACAGCACTGTTCGAATGTGGGATATTAACAAACAACAGAAACATAAAAACATCATCAAGACCAAATCAACAGGTGGACGCAAGACTGTAGCCACAGCATGTACTTACAGTAACGATGGACGATATGTAGTGGCAGGGTGCAATGATGGATCAATACAATTGTGGGATCACAACAAGCATTCATTTGTAAGTCTTGCTTCCTTATACTTAAATATAATATTCTGTATATAGTAATCTGGTATTTTATTTAAGATCATAAAAAGTAGAAGACAAAAAATAATAGAGACCTATTTGTCCAGCGAGAGCTAGAAGATATGCATGTCATAATAGCAACAAAGAAAAATGCTGGAAATGGATTGGTCATGTGTTCTGAAGAGACCCCAGCGGCATAACTAAAACAGCCATGAGATGGACACCCAAAGGAAAAAAAGAGGGGCTGACCAAAGGCTACCTGGTGCAGAAGTGTAGAAGCAGAAATAAGCAGCATGCAGCACAACACATAGGCTGGCTGCAGGGTATGAGAGGTTGAGAGAATTTGTTGCTGCCCTGTGAGACATGACAGGGCATACTGGTTGGTAATTGCTTTGCCAGTTGCTGACCAAGGGATGGATGGATAGAACTGGAACATGCTATGAATGTTTTTATTATTTAGGTGTGTGGTACAGTTTCATTTGTCTGAACTACTTGAACTTTTTAACTTGATATCTGAGGCTAGTTATAATGTCCTTATAACCTTCATTCATGATATATCTGACAGGTGAATGTAGCCATGCATAATAAAAATGCACACATGAATGGATCAGATATCACTTGTCTAAGGTTTTCCTACGATGGTCAGATACTAGCATCCAGAGGCGGTAAGGATATCAGATATGAACTGTAGTAGTGGTTTTAATGTTTTAATTGACCGTTAGGAACATCAAGACCAAAAAGTAAGCGAGAGAAACAAATAACCTGTGTGTTGTTCTTCAGAGATACTTTAATATTTTCTGATTTTTATCTTCATCTGTCTTCTTATGCTCAGCATAATTTTCCTGTAAAGTTACAAGACTTTCATTCAGTTTGGTTATAGGCATATTAACATCTTCATCATAACTGTAAAATATTGTAATAGTTGTGGACTTAAGTACAGGACATATGAAGAAAACTGTACATAGGAAATTCATTTTAATTGCTTTAAAATTTGAGTGAAAGATTTGTCGCTGAAAATTTAACTTGTTAACATATAATCTCATATATGTCAAGTGCTAAATAACATACTAAATTTTGGAGTACTTATCCACAGAAATCCATACTCCCTTGAAAAGAATATAACTAACAGATTACTGAAAATCCTTGCTTAGAGAGCTTTCTTTAGAAACTTCTGCAACAGCGAATCATAAACAAGTATATGTTGTACTGTTTTTCATGCATGATAGCTGCTGCCACAGATACCATCTTTACTAAGCTATTGATTAGCCCTATTGAATATGGCAACACATTCATTTGCATGTCTCTTGCAGAACTTTTGCCTCCATAACAGCATTCCTGTAGACCTCTCGGTTGTGAGCAAGATAGCCTGCTGCTGATGCATCCATTTGCAGATCATCAATGATGTCTTGCAGCCATCTTCACCTTGGTCTTCCACTCTATCTTTTTCCCATTATGTACCCATCCAAGACGGTCTTCTCTAGATTGACATTTAACTCTTTCCTTGCCAGGCGTCAATTTTTTTACGCTTCCGGTATACCCGTTGCTTACCAACGATCAAAAAATTGATCATGGTTTGTTTCAATAAAAGAACCGGTGTAACATTTAGATTGTACATATTTCGTTCACGTTTCCGGTGACACTTTTCAAAATAGTGAAAGAGTCCTTAGATACGAGCGATGCCGAGCGAGAAAAAGGAAGAGAAACATGGAAAATGTTCAATTTTTGATGATGTATATAGAGGTATGGACATGGCCCGTGACCATCCCACTGCTCTTGAGTGTATCCAAAGTAGATCTAGACATATTTAGACGACTGGAGAAGTAGTTAGGAGGTTATTTCAGACATTAATTTAGCGAGAATGCAACATAGAATCAGAATATGAGATAGACAAGTAGATCTAGACATCTCAGATGGTAAGTAGTGCAGATCTAGACCTAGCCGATGGTGAGCTGGGCACAGTCATTGTCTAAAAACATCACATTACTTCTTTTTTCCTAAAAAACTCTGCATTTATGAAATTTTCATACATTTATTTATACTTTGAAACATAATAAGTACACAGAAGTATATGTAAATACTGTTTTCCATTCTATTTTACAACTAGACCCCCTAACATATCAGGACCCCACACTTTTACTCTAGTAAGCAACTGAATGTCCACTTTTCTTCCTGTGGCATGGAAAGAGTTAATGTGTCCAAAATATTTAAGTTTTCTCTCTTTAATCCTCTTTACCAGCCAGCCTTCTTCAATATTAAGTTCTTGTAGTATGGATATATTTGTTCTTTTTTGTGTCCATTATTATTATTTTTATTAAATATGAATAATGTTTTTGTTTTCTTTCAGGTGATGATACACTGAAACTTTGGGACATCAGAAAATTTCAACAACCTGTGAGAACTGCTGGAAACTTGACCAATTTATTCCCGATGTGTGTAAATCCATACATTAATTCATTCATTCATTTGCATGTCCTTTGCGGAACTTTGCCTCCCAAACAGCACTCCTGTAGGCCTCTTGGTCGTGAGCAAGATGGCCTGCTGCTGCGTCCATTTGCAGATCATCAACGATTTCTTGCAGCCATCTTCGTTTTGGTCTTCCTCTCTTTCTTTTTCCCATTATGTATCCTTCCAATATGGTCTTCTCTAAATTATCATGATGTTTAATGTGTCCAAAATATTTAAGTTTTCTCTCTTTAATCCTCTTTACTAGCCAGCCTTCTTCAATATTAAGCTAATCCATACATAAGTAGTAATATATATATTTTTTTTTTTTAATATAAGACTTCGAAAGAAAATAGAAGAAGTCAATATGGTCCAAGCTGGTTTCAGGCAAAGAAGAGGATCAAGAGATCATATATTCAGTCTAAGATTAATAATAGAGAAATGCAGAGAGTTTAAAGTGAATCTATATTTATCCTTTATAGACTACTCAAAGGCATTTGATTGTGTACAACACCAGAAACTTTGGGAAATAATGGAAAAAATGGGATTTCCAACACGTTTGATACAGTTAACATCACTGCTGTATCTAGACCAACAAGCAGCAGTAAGAATAAATGGTGAAACAACAACTTGGTTTGACATAAAACAAGGGGTCCGTCGGGGGTGCATATTGTCACCTTACGTATTTAACTTGTATACTGAAAATATAATGAGGAATGTTAGAGAAGATGTAGGCAAAGAATATTACAATGCCATAACAATTGGAGGTTATGAAATACCAGAGATTAGATATGTTGATGACACAGTATTGCTGTCCACAACACAAAAAGGAATGGAAAAACTAATTATGTAAGTCCGTAAGAACAGCGAAGAGCAGAACCTCTGTCTTAATTTGAAGAAAACTAAATTGATAACAACTGACAAAACAAACAAAAAAGCTGAAGTATATATCAGTGAGGAAAAACTGGAAGAAGTGGAGAGTTTTGAATATCTTGGATCACTACTAACTAATAATAGAGATACAATGAGGGAAATTAAAAGGACATCTATCACTCTTCAGAAAGTAAAACAAATAAAAAATCTGTGGAGAGGAGCAGACAGAACCACAAAAATAAGATTTTTAAGGGCATGCATCTTTCCCATCGCAACATATGCCTGTGAAACCTGGACACTTAACAAAACAGCTGAGAAACATATAAATGCTTTTGAATGTAAATGCTACAGAAGAGTTCTCCAAGTATCATGGACACAGAAAAGAACAAATATATCTATACTACAAGAGCTTAATATAGAAGAAAGCTGGCTAGTAAAGAGGATTAAAGAGAGAAAACTTAAATATTTTGGACACGTTAAACGTCATGATAATTTAGAGAAGACCGTATTGGAAGAATACATAATGGGAAAAAGAAAGAGAGGAGGACCAAAACGAAGATGGCTGCAAGACATTGTTGACGATCTGCAAATGGATGCAGCAGCAGCAGGCCATCTTGCTCACAACTGAGAGCCCTTCAGGAGTGCTGTTAGGGAGGCAAAGTTCCACAAGGGACATGCAAATGAATGAATGAATATAAGCTGGATGGGATATATAAAATGTCATGAAATTTAACTAACTACCATGAGCTGTTTAACAGTGATATAATTTTCTTTGTATAAAATGGATAGGATATATAAAATGTCATGAAATTGAACTCTTAAACTACTATAAACTGTTTAAGAAGTGTTGTTTAAACCATTTTTTTAAAATAACTACTGTCGTATAATTATTTCCATAATCGGAAGTTCATAATTTTAAACAATAAATTCTAAAAATAGGCACACATCATTTCCAGCTAAACTGTAGTTGAGATTTTTTTATTACAATAAATGTTTGAAGGTCATGGATATTGTTTAGTAGGTTAAGAGTTGACTCATCATCATCACCTCCCATCAGTTGTTGTGCCAGTAGGTATTGTTGGTCATGTTTCTTCACAGATCTTGGTCCTTGATATTTTCCATCAGCTCAGTTGCTGACTTTTTATTGTGCCATTGCATTAGACTGTCCATGATTTTTTTTCTCTTGGTCTTCTACTGCCTCCCTTCCCATTTATCTTTCCTGTTGTTTTGCCTGTGAGACCTGGATACTTAACAAAACAGCTGAGAAACACATAAATGCCTTTGAATGTAAATGCAACAGAATTCTTCAAATATCTTGGACACAAAAAAGAACAAATATATCCATACTACAACAACTTAATATTGAAGAAGGTTGACTAGTAAAGAGGATTAAATAGAGAAAACTTAAATATTTTGGACACATTAAACGTCATGGTAATCTAGAGAAGACCGTCTTGGAAGGGTACAAAATGGGAAAAAGAAAAAGAGGAAGACCAAGGCGAAGATGGTTGCAAGACATCATTGATGATCTGCAAATGGATGCATCAGCAGCAGGTCATCTTGCTCACAACAGAGGCCCACAGGAGTGCTGTTAGGGAGGCAGACTTCCGCAAGGGACATGCAAATGATTGATTGAATGTTGTTTTGATGTTTTCAAGCCTTTACTCCTCATTACATGTTCAATGAATGATGAATGTCATTTTCTTATGGATTTAATTAGGTTCCTTTCTACATTTGCTTTTGTTAAACATTCCTTGTTTTGTCATATTAGCTGTCTGTGGTACTCTTTAATTAATATTCTTCAAAAAGGAAACCACATCTCTGTTGCCTCTAGTGATCTTTGCATTGATATGTTCATTGTCCATGACACAGTTCCATAGAGTAAATAGGCTCAGTGTAGCAAGAGTCGGCTGAGGTTGTGTATAAGAATGGCTGAATATATTTTTACCACTTTACTAGGTTTATCTTGAACTGTGACCATAGATAGTATAGATCAGTTATAGAGTTTAGAAAAAATATATGGAAGTCTGAATGTTACAGGGTTGTTTCATATTTATTACTAGATAAAAGTTTGTTACTGTCTTTGTTTTTTAAACCATTAATCTTATACTTTCAAAACTAATGGTGAAAAGTGATTTTGAAATTACTGTATTATGCTATTATGGTATCTTATTATATTATGTTCAAAGAATCAATATATCCTGCAAGCCAGAACTTAAAGCTGATTAGAGAGCCCAGTTTTGAGGCTGGTTGTTATTTTTTCCAATAAGAGCAGTTTTATATTCTTTAAATGTTCTTCCTGTGTTTCTTGTCATTTCTCATAATTAACTCTTTGTCTCCTGGGGGTGTTTCCCTCAAAAGACCAAGGGGGGTAAATTTCACAATGTGAAAAGGGATGGTTGTCACATTTAAAAGAATAACAAAGGCATAATCTGATCTGTAGTATGAAGTATTATACCTTATTTTGAAGAAGAAAAAATGTATTTTGTTTTTCTAATAACATTTTTAACATTTTGTTAGTATACAACCAAAAAAAGAGCTAAGAACTGAGAAGAAAGAATGGAAAATGAAGGAATAAAATAAATTTTTTTTCACTTACCCATCAAGTTAATCCACTGTAGTCGATTATATAATTCCATAATGAATAAAAATGTACACAAACACCTATTCTACACACATCCTCCAAAATTTACATGAAAATATACACTAATTATGCATTTACAGCAAACTAAAAACACCAAGTGGGTGGGTAATATTTACATGAAAACAAGTGTGCGGTCGTTGACTAATATTTACCAGAAAACAGGCCATTGTGTTTTGGTTTTTGTTTTTTTTTTAATTTGAAGCATTCTACAACATTTAATTTTTTAAATTACACAATCTCCAGCATTACTTATTGTGATATTACAGCTAGTACTAGCAAAAAGCTGAGAAGTAGTATCACCAGCTACCCTTCTAACACATTTTGCTGCTGGACAAAAAAAAAACACTAAAGATTTTTTGTTGCGCCACGTGTTTCCGAAAATTCACTATTTCTACTACTGCAGTCTCTACACCACAGTCTAGACATTTTAAAATTAAATTCTGAGCTTGTAATGCAGAAATATGCTGCTCTGGACGAAAGAAACTAGCACCGGAAGCCATATTTGTTGATAAACAAAAGCCTAGCGACGATAAACTTTGAAAAACTTGCGTAAAATGTAACACAGAATCGCTCTACAGAATCGATCTGTTTCTCAAACCACGTGCAAATGAAGGCCGGAAGGAAGTCAACTGCTGGTTTTAAGATACTTTGATTATTTTCAAAATTAAAGAGCTAAAAACCATCATCGCACTGCGCGTCTATAAATCTATAGTAACAGGGATACAGCCACGCAGGACGCGTGCCAAAATAGACAAAGAGTTAAGAATGAGCTGTTGAAGTCACTTCTGAAAATTTTCTTATTTTTCATATTTTGATGTGTGACAAATATTTCTGTAACATTCCAGGACAGACTGTGTTTTCAGTCCAGATGACAGACTACTGGTGACTGGCCTGTCCCTGCACAAAAATGAAACTGGAGGAAAAATTGTTTTCTTCGACAGAGAATCGCTGCAGATTGTCAAAGAGATGCACATATCTGATTCTGTAAAGGAGTTTGATTTTGTGATGTTGTAACACTGGTATTAGTACAGGGTGGTACATAAAAAAAGCTGCTAGCCTCTCTTCTCCTGACTGTACTAGACAAAAGTCACCTGCTTCGAGGCAGCAGCTTTTTTTTTTGTGCGCCACCCTGTATTTACTATGTACGAGGGTCATACTGAAAGTTGTGAGCAAAAATTTTTTTAAATCAGAATTTATATAGATAGAGAAAACATAAATGTATCATCTTAATCTGCATCCCTTTGTCCTTATTTCAACGTAATCTCTATTTCCCTGCACACATTTTTCCCATTGCTCTGCAAGTTTGAAAACACCCTCCTGGTAGAATTCCGTTCCAGCTGACCGAAGGCACAGACGCACTGCTTTCTGGATGTTCTCTCCTGTGTCATAGTTATGGTCTCACATTTGTTCTTTCACAAAACCGAAAAGATGGTAATTACTGGGTGCCAGGTCGGGGCTATAGATAGGGTGTGGAAAAATTTCCCAACCTATTTTACGAATTTCCTCAGCTGTCCAGCGAGCAGAGTTTTTCTCACAGCTTTGTGATCTTCAGTCAACAAACGTGGGACCCAGCGGGCACAAACTTTTCTATAGCCTAGGGTTTCAGTCATTTCCTGTACTGTATTGTGTCTTATTCCAAGATTTACAGCGATTTCAGATACTGTGACATGTCTGTCTTGTTTAATGATATCATCAACCCTTTCCACGTTGCGTTCATTGGAGGCAGTTAGAGGGCAACCGCTACGAGGCATATCTTTGGATGCTCGTGTTTTCATCTTTGAAATGTTTCACCCACCTCCTAACACTACAAGCACCCATACACACATCTCCATAAGCACGTTGAAGTCTTTGGTGAATTTCAGCAGTGGGGATTTCCTCTTAAAGAGGAACTCAATAACAGCATGTTGACGAAACGAAACTTCAGCACCTGCCTTTCGTTTCGGCTCCGCGTGGTCACTTGACACATGATGGTGACGTCATGCGACCTCTACATGAAGTGCACAGGATGCAGATTAAGGGGTGGTACATTTATATTTTCTCAGTCTATGAATTCTGATTTTTAAATAATTTTTGCTCATGACTTTTGGCATGACCCTCGTATCATAACATTAGTTTACTGTGAAAGTTTTCAAAATGTTCCAAACATGAGATAATGAAAGTCACATCAAGACATTCAGGGAATATTTTAGTTACCATTAAATTGTCATGTTTTAAGCTGTTGGTGAAGAAAATGTCTTTTCACAGATTTTGATCTTTGCTACCAGATTTGTTATTGTTATCTCCAGTTATTATGTTTTTTTTTTCAACTTTTTTTTTTCAGTTTAACTTTTTAATTTCATCTCATTTATTTATGTGCTCAGAATTAGTTTTAGTAGAAATCTCTGTGGCCCTTAGGTGCATATCATTCCAGCAATGTTATTCTATCCTTCATTCTCTTCAGTACCTTTAGTAGTCCAGCTTATCTGCAATGTAAACAATTCAAAATTGCAGAGCACAGTTCGTTTTCTCTGGCATCCAAAGTTGAATCAGATGGTTGTTGGTTGTGGGGATGGCCACGCCAAGCTTTATTATGACCCAAACAAGAGCCATAGGTAAGTCCTTAGTGTTGGAGATTAATCAAGAGTGGATTCACAAGTTATTCACCAATTGAGTTTGTGAATCTTGGCCGCTAGTCTTCATTATAGATGAGTTCCAGTCATTGATGTATTTCATTTAAGAAGACAGTTTTGAAGCTGCAGATGCCAGCTGTTGGTTTTTTTTTTCCCAGGCATCATCTTACTGAGCAGTCCCTCCTGTGGCTGACTTTATCAATGTTGGATTTGTATAACTGGGCACAGTAATAGCAAGCAAGATTTGTGCTTTTCAAGTTTATTGTCCAGCATTTATTAGTGGTGAATTTTTTTAAGAGTGTTTGGTGAAACTTTACCAAAGGTGGGTTTATGGTTCTGATGGTTATCGGAGAAAGAAATGACCGGGTGGACATGAAGATGTGCTTTTCAGACAAGATTACAAAGTGCAGGAAAGACAACATGAGAAATACCTAGACAGACACTAGACCTGGTTTATATCTCTGCCATATGTCTGTCTGGACATGACAGGGACTAATAGTGATGCCTTAATAAGGCAACGAAGATCAGGGTTGCCTTTCGCAAGTCAGGCAAGAGAGCTGAACCAGAGTCGGTCATTGGTAGATTGTAAGACCATAATGATCATGAATTGAAGATGATTTCATTAATTGATCCATGTTGCACATAGGTGTTCATAATCTAGGCGTTGTCATGCTTGAATTCATTTCCATCTGCCAGCCACAAGTGGCTCAGACTTAATCAGATTCAAGTTTACCGACCAGAGAGGAAATATGTTCATAATGTAAATGTATTCTAGACATATTCATGAGCTATGAGAAGCCATGTTGAGTCCAGACAAAGTGATCTTGTGTAAATATAAGTCATTTATGGCTCATTTCTTAAAACATCAATGTAAGATAGTTGGTGGGCAAGTCGGTGAACATTCGACCAGATCTCTGTCGAACAAAAATTGTCAGAGAACACATGCCTGAGACGAAGAGCATTACAGTGATTACTTTGATTCTATTTTAATTTGGCATCTTTTTCCAGAGGTGCTATGCTGTGTGTTGTGAAAAAGGAGAGGAAAGTCAAGCAAGCAGAAATTATGGCAGCTCAGAATATCATTACCCGTAAGTTTCCCATGCCATTATTTATTGCTGCAGTATCTGGCTGTAGTTTTATGTGTTCAGGATTAGTGAGGTCTCTGTGTAGTGTCATAGACCTGTGTGGAAGACCAGCTCTGAGCATAAGAAAGAAATCTCTATAAATGTATTAAAGTGAAAAAAAAAAAAAAGGTTTAAAATTTACCCTTAACGTGCAGCAGCAGCGCTAAAAGAAGGTGAAAGTCTCGTGACAGAAAATCTATAACTTTGAATAAACATTGGCACCACAAGCAAGCACAGTATGGGGTACAATAGTGTAGGCATACTCTGTTGTTACGTAATCATCAACTGGTGGACACAGTACCAGTCCAACTTCACCTGGTAATAAGAGGATGTGCGACACAATCCCACAAAATTAAGATACTGTTATACTGAAGAAAATGGTTTAAAATAAAATTTTTTAAAATTTGAAAAACACAGTCTCAAAATTTAGAGAAAGTTGCAAAACCTTGACAAAAAAAGGGGCTCCCACAATAATGGGCTGTAACTGCATGGCTGCTGTGACAAAAAAAGGGTTGACAATCTGAGGTTGATGTATGATCAAACTATCACCTTAGGCAGCTTCTGACCAACAGAATAGTAGATAAGTATGCTTTTTACCAAAAATTCTCACAGAATGGTAAGGAATACAAGATCACACCTGCCAAAGTTGTCTCGCATGCACATTGATCAATGAGACCAAAGGACAGTGCCACATCCACTCAGTAGATAAGAAAGCATGTGTGGTGGCTGCCAGATGACTGAATAGTTTTGATTACAATAGAAAATGGCTGACCATTCCACCTATGGTCCCACGGAGTGACAACCTGTGCTTGTGGTGAAATAAGTTTGTTCTCATCAGAGTTTTTAATTTTCTTCATCTGTGTCTTTAAGAAATGTTTATTACCTTTCTTCAGACATAACAATATGTATTTTGGTAACATATTTTTTTTTCCTACATTAGGTAGTTTATGTACTAGAAATAATGAATTAAGATGCATATACTCCTCAGTTCAGATTCATATATCCATACTTCATCAGTAACAGCACTGGGATTTTTTAAAACTTGTTCAGTTGTACTGTCTTTCACTTTACATTAAGTACTTTCCAAAATACCAGTACTTTATCCTTTTTTTTAAATATAAAATTAAACACACTTCTAAGTAAACATCAGCGGAAAGTAGATGTAAGTAAGCAGAGAGTAGAATTTTTTTTTCGTATCTCATTTGTGCGAGATTTAATCTTTACAAATTAACTAACATGCTGAACCAAAGTCTGGCTGATTCTCTTCCATGTAGATTGAGCATCATCAGCCTACTGGCATGATTATCCTCCAGCTATTTCACTGGCTGCATTTTACTAGGCTTTTGGTAAAATAAACCAATTGATGTATATGACAGCCTCATAAAGTTTCAGTGTTTCTCTTTCTTAATTGGTAATTTACTGGTAATTTTTGCTGGCTAACTTGATCATTGCTTCATGTACTTTTTCCAGTATTACAGAAAAAAAAAGTTGTAAATTATTATGTGTATTTCATTTACATGTTAAGGAAATATTTTCACACTTTTACAGCATATGCTCTTCCCATGTTCCGGCAAGGCAGACCAACAAGTACCAGGAAACAAGAAGAGAAAGTGAGAAAAGACCCTGTTAAAAGTCACCGTCCAGATTTACCTGTATCTGGCCCAGGTGCGTAGTGCAGATATTTATTATTTGCAGTGTACCTTTTTTATGTCTGGATAAGCAGGGGGTGAAATTGAGGTTGTTTTCTCACAACAGATTTTGTAAATGTGACATTCTGTAGTAGTGTGAAATGTAGTAGGAGGTGAGGTTGTTTTCAACATTCTTCACTTTATATGCTCGCCATTGTAGATTCTAGCTGCTATATTAGTTTTCATGATATTCTTTCAATCTCTGTCATGATTCAGAACTTGGATTACATACTCACAGAAGGTTTAGTTTAAAAAGAAAACAGGTGTCAAATAGCAAAAACAAAAAAACCACTGGAAATGGTTTGGTCACGTGCTCTGAAGAGAACACAGCAACATTGCTGAAACAGCCATGCAATGGAGAGCCAAGGGAAAGAGGAGGAGCTGACTAAAGGCTATCTGGCAGAGAACTGTTGAAGCAGAAATGAGTAGAATGCAACACAGCAGGAACACAATACAAAGGCTGGCTGCAGACCATGAGAGATGGAGAGAATTTGTTGCTGCCCATACTGGGCAGTGATTGCTTAGCTAATCACCAAGGACATGAATGTATGGACAGACAGATGGATGAATGGATAAAAACTTGTCTTTACATTGGCTCTTTTATGTCATTTAAGAATACTTTCATTCTTTCCTTTACATATTATTTTACTTCCTTGACTATGTTATGCCTCTAACAGTGTTATTTCCCATGCCCTACTATGTTATGCCTCTAACAGTGTTATTTCCCATGCCCTACTATGTTATGCCTCTAACAGTGTTATTTCCCATGCCCTACTATGTTATGCCTCTAACAGTGTTATTTCCCATGCCCTACTATGTTATGCCTCTAACAGTGTTATTTCCCATGCTCTACTATGTTATGCCTCTAACAGTGTTATTTCCCATGCCCTACTATGTTATGCCTCTAACAGTGTTATTTCCCATGCCATACTATGTTATGCCTCTAACAGTGTTATTTCCCATGCCATACTATGTTATGCCTCTAACAGTGTTATTTCCCATGCCCTACTATGTTATGCCTCTAACAGTGTTATTTCCCATGCCCTACTATGTTATGCCTCTAACAGTGTTATTTCCCATGCCATGCTATGTTATGCCTCTAACAGTGTTATTTCCCATGCCATACTAACAAAAATCCATTCTTATAAATCTGTGTAAAATGCATTTCAATAGCAATAGTTGATGATGGTGATGATTCTCCCTTCTTTGTCAGTTATGTCACATACTTCTCTTTTCATATCTGCAGACTTGCTTTGCCAAATGTATAGACATAGTCATTGTACAGATACTATATTTAAAGATATAAAAAATTGTGGACTTGGTCTTGGTAACCCTAGACTCAGGCAAAATTAGTATTTTTTTCTATTAAGCTGCAGATATATTGCGATCATTGACCTCTTTTTTAAACTTTTTTTTTTTGGGAACAGTTATAAAAGAGTGAAAATTATTTAAAAAAAGGAAACTTAGGCAAAACAACTATTTTAGTATATGACCATTTTTCTTTCTTTTTTTAATTTAATATGCTATTGTATGTACAATACACAACTTCACTGGCTAGCCAAATAGGACTTGAAATTAACAAGGAAAAAATAATGAAACTTTCCATTAATCAAGAAGGAAACATAGATAGAAGGAACAGCTGTTGAAGAAGTAAACCAGTCTGCTTACCTCAGCAGCTACATAGACCAGGATGGTGACACCAGAAAGGATGTTAGAATTGCAAAAGCAACATTGACCTTCAAGAATCTTGAGAACATATGGCACTCAAAAGTTATAAGCACAAAAATCAAGTTAAGATTATTCAATTCAAATGTGATATACACCCTCATTTATACAGGGTCTGGCATAAAGCATGGCTGGATTTTAAAAATGGAAAATAAATAACTGCTATACATGTTTTTTGGTTAAAAAAAACAATAGTGAAATGAAACTCAGAAAAGTGGGTATTTTTATTATTACTGACAATCATATTTAGGTTTTGAAAATTATGCCGGTTAGATGACGCCATTACATTTGATACATTCAGCCAGGCATCTGGAAAATTTCTGCATAATACCATTTAACATGTTCAAAGGGATATTTTGAATGCAGTGTCAGATTCGATCTTTTAGGTCTGCAATTGACTGTGGCTAGCATACACCACGTTCTTGAGATACTCCCGCAAAAAGAAGTCTGCGGCCAATAAATCCGCTGACCTTGCCGGCCAATGAATATCCCCAAATCTGGAAATAAGACGATTGGGAAATGCTTGTTGCAGCATGGCCATGGACTGACAGGCTGTGCTTGCAGTTGCTTCATCTTGTTGAAAGCATATTAGTCTTTTATTTCTATTGGCCAAATCTAGAATGAAGTATTCAGTTAGCATCTGCACATAAAGATCACTATTAACAGTAAGAGGTTGCCAGGTGCCAAAGCGTTCCTAACAGCTGATCACCGAAGGCTACTCAGCAATGCGCTGCGGACTCCTTGAATTCGTTCAGGTGTCTGTTGAGTTCTTGGACGACCAGTAGACTTGTTATTAAGGCATTTAATGGCTTCCTTAAATTTTTTTACCCACCTCAAAATTACTTTATCCTCCGATTGGGAACATTATCATAGGGATGCAACTCAAGATGGCAGCAAAAATTTTGTTGTATAGTAATAGATGATTCTCCACTTTTAATATAAGTTTCAATGGTGAATGCACGATGTTGTGTTTGCCAAGAAGCCATTGTTAAAAATGACCGTTTGTCCGCTTCATCTCTGACATCATGTTTTATTTCACACGTATTCAGTTTCTGCGCACTACATCAGTTAAATCTAGCTATGCTTTATGCCGGACCCTGTACATGCAAAAGCTAAAAAACTAAAGAAATAGACAATTTTTTTGCTTTTGAAAACAAATGCTTTATACTTAGTATAAAGTGGAACGAATTCAAGAACAACGCAGAGATAAGGCAGATGATCGAACAACAGCCTGTCTCATGGGTGATCAAAAAAGGAGATGGGCATATGTTGGTCATATGATGAGAAGAAACAGTCCGAGAATCCAAAAACAAGCTATCATGTGGAACACAACAGGCCGAAGAAAAAGAAGTCGACCATATTGAACCCTAAAGAGGACATTTAGTAGGAAAAAAAATTCCTTTATGAGGTTGAAAAGCTTGCCAATAACAAGAAAGCTTGGCAAACTGTCATGCGAGCCCTATGCAGCATTTAATGGCATTGGAAGGATGTAAGATGTATGTGCAAAGAAACATGATTATATTCAATTGGATGTGAGAAAACTCTTGGCCTAGATCAGAGACAACAGACTTGGTTCAAGATGCTGTAGAGCATAAAATAGAGAAATAACTTAGTTCACATCCATGTGCTAGGTGATCCCTGAAGATACATGAAAAGTCCAGATGTTTTCATGTTTCTGTATATAATGAACAGATTTTTTTGTTCTCCCTTAGGTACTGGAGGTCGTGTTGGAGCAAAAGGGGCTACATTGTCACAGTACGTTGCTCAGCAGATTGTGGCAAGGAAGCCAGACCCATATGAGAAAGATCCTAGAGGGGCCATTCTACGACATGCTAAAGAAGCAGCTGAGAACCCATATTGGGTAGACCCAGCTTATAAAAAGTAATTATTTTTGACATAGTATATTTTTCAAGACATGATGAAGCTTCGTTTTAATATGATACTCATTTCTGTATGCTGAGAAAGAATCATAAATTTATAGAGAAATTGAATTTATGGTTTAAAGAACAAGCTTATAATCTCTAAGATCTATTTCTAAATTAAGGCAAAACTATTATTGTGTATTATATTAAAGGGAATTATCTTGACAACACAAAACAGTCATTTGGTCTTCGTTAGGTTGTAGTTTTCTGGCAAGTAAATTCAATCCGCTGGATTTTGTCTCTTATGAGCCAAACTCAACTTTTTTAAAAATGTATATCTGCAGAACTCAGCCAACCCCAGTGTTCAGAAACCCTGATGAAGATGATGATGAGAAGAAAGATGACGATGATGAAGGACCTTTGTGGAAGAAGAAAAAAGTGGGATGAATGTTTCCACAACAGTCAGATGTGTTATACAGTTAGTTATCTTAAAAATAATAATTAAACTACTACAGTTTGTAATGATGTTATGAAGCCGTATTGACTGACTGATAAATCACATAGACACCTCAGCTGACTTGGGATTAAAGAGAATGGCTGTTGTTAGATGTGAAACAGCTTCTGTTCCAAGTGCACTGACTAAAACTGTTCACTTTTGTAAGCTGCATGCAGTGTGCCTTAATTTCATGATGTGTTAACCAGCTGATTCATCAGAACTGCTGAATGGACTTGAATGAAAAGGCAGGCAGAAATGTATGCTTTTGACCTGTATTTATATAAAATCTCAGTCACAGAACCTTAACTGGTGCATGTGAATATACCCCTCCAATCATGAAGCAGATCCTCGTCCACTGGGCTAAACCAGTGATCACATTAGGATCTTTTGAAACTGATACAGTTTGTACCTATCTTTCACCATGCATGAAGAACTTTTGAAATACTGGTTTTCTCAATACAGCATTCAGTACTTTATGCTTTCTTTTTACACACTTCACAAACATCAGCGGGGGTTAAATGTTCATGTGAAGTTTTCTTATCATCTTATTTGTGGTGAGATTTAATCTTGACAAAATGCTCACTTGCAGAGACAAAGTCAAAACTGGCTGATTCTCCTCCATGCAAATTTGGACCTGCCAATCCAATAATCCTCCAACCAGTTCCACTAAATGCTTTTTACCATTTTTTTTTAAAATAATATAAACCAGTTATATAAGGTCCAACACTTAAATAATGAGACTAATTACATAAAAAATAAAATAAACAACAGTTGAAGATATAACCTGTATTTTATTCAAAGTAAGCCCCTTGTGCATTGATACAGTGAATGACCTCAGCAGTTCTTCTGTTAGTGTGGCCCTAAACTCAATGTTACGGCCCTTTGGATGTCATCAGTATTGTCAAAGAAGCGTCCTTTCAATGGTGACTTTAATTTTGGGAATAGAAAATAATTGCAAGGAGACAGATCTCAGGAACAGGGTGGATGGCTGAGAACACACACTTATTTTTGGGCCAAAAATTCCTGTACAACTACCACCCGGTGAGTTGGTGCATTATTATGAAGAAGGAAAAAAACTGCCAGGTGTTGAATACTCGGATCAGACTTGGAGAATCCTTTTCAATATGCGTTTAAAAATAATTTTAAAAAACTTTGGCAGTGACAGTCTGTCCCTCTGGAATAAATTCCTCATGAATAACTTCTTTGCTGTTGTAGAAGCACACCAACATTGTCTTCACTTTCGACTTTTGAAGATGAAATTTTTTGCCTTTTGGCGATGATAATGACTTCCACTGAGCACTTTGGCGTTTAGCTGTGGAATCATAGCAGAAAATCCATGTTTCATCCTCTGCAACAATCAGATTTAAGAAATGTTTATTTCTGCGACACGTTTTGATGATATCTTTTGCATACTCAAAATGCTGATGTTTTGGGTCATCAGACAACGCATATGGTACAAACTGGCAAGCAACTTTTTTCTTGCCCAAATCTTCCACTAAAATTTTACGAATAGTCTCTCTGTTAACACCTAATTCATCTGCCATCATCCTCACAGTCAAACAACAATCTTCTTGTATCGGTTCTCTGACTTTTGCAATGAGTTCTTCATTACAAACAGAAAATGGGCACCCATGTCTAGCTACATTTGTAATCGTTTCCACACCACTTTTAAATCATTAATACCACCTGAATATCTGTGCATGAGATAAACAATTATCCCCATAAACTTGTCGCATTAATTCAACTGTCTCAATGGCACTTTTTCCAAGTTTTAGGCAAAATTTAATGTTAGCTTTTTGCTCCATGCTGATTATGTAACAATGCACCTCTAACTAGGTCAACAAAATGGCGGCTTGTTTGTCATGTGTTTATCACCGGTGATGAAAAGTTGCCAGATCATAGATGAAGGTTGGCTCTTTGGATTCCATGCTTTGCTTCATAGATGGCATTTCTGTCTTGGCCATAATAAAATCAGTTTCATTACTTAATTGTTGGACCTTGTAGTAACCAGTGACCTCCATATATTCCAGGCTCTCTTTTTTAATTGGTAATGTACCAGTAATTGCCAGTTAACACATTCACTGGCCTGAACAGTCCAAACTGATGAGAAGTGTCAGCTCTCAGTCAGTCAGTCAGTCATTTGCATGTCCCTTGTGGAACTTTGCCTCCCTAACAGCTCTCCTAAAAACACAATGTGTCAGCTCTAAATGGGAAAAATGCAGCAGGTCACAACTCTGTAGTGTTAGTGTTTCCTGCTAGCTAAACAGAGATTGTAGAGTTTGGCTTAAAGAGTTAATGTTCATGTAAAGGCCAATTTTATATGGGAAATACATTTGAGAAGATAGCAAGTTAACACACTTAAAACAAATTATTACACCTCACAAATCTTGAGAAATGTAAGTCAGTTTTAGCGACAGAGTTTCAGAACTGTAATAAACATGTTTATTGCGTGGTTTAAGTGGATAATTTTTTTCTGAAACCCACATCAGTACAGTTTTATGACTCGTGTGCATATATCTCATTCACATACAAGACATCACACAAGATTTCTAACGGTTTTTGTTTTTTTTTAAACTTGTAAAGATTTACTAAAACATCCATATGAAAGATTGTGATCACATCTCTGGACATTCTTGATCAGCTGTGTCTTGTAAACTCAATAAAAATGTGTATATGTGCTTAGAAGAATACCACTGTGATTATCTAACTGCTGTGTGCATGTGACAGGAGGTGTCAGATTTTTTTTTTTTAATAGCTGTATCTGAATGCTTTCTGGGAAAAAAAAAAAGAAATTTTATTCAACTTTTACACATGCTTATAACTACCAACTACAACAGATTGAGATGGCTCAGACACTTGAAGAAGATGGACAAGAATAGACAGACAAATATGGCTTATACAGAAGTGATGAACAGAGGCAGACCAAGACAACGGTGACATGACAACCTGGAAAAAAAGAACTACAAGCCCTTGTAGTAGACAATTCGTAGGAGAAGACAAAGAACAGAGAGAAATGGAGACAGTCTTGTCAGCATTAATGAGGCACAATGGCTCATTGAATGAATGAATGAATTTGCTCTTTACTACAACATTTAAAAATGTATCATTTCTTCTGAAAGTTTCTCAGTAATTAACTAATACCAAAGTTATCTTATGCTAAGTGATGTGTAATTACAGTGAAACTGTCCTAATTTCTAATCTGCAAAACAAGGGAAGCATATGGTTATACAAAGCTGGGATAGAACATCATCCTTTGTGTCATGCAGTTTTTATTTCTTAAGAAAAGGATATTTATTCCTCATATTAAAAAAACCCTATGCTGTCTCCATTTTCTGTCGTAGAGTAGTAGAAAATGGAGACAGCACAGGCATCTTCCAAATTTTTTTTAAAATGATGAGCGTCTGTTTAGAACTGTAGGCATATGTCTCTGGTGCATTCTGAACTCATGAACAAAATCAAATTCTCACCTTAACGGCTGCTGATCAAAGGTTACATTTCATCAACCAGCAGCAAAAAGACATTTGCAAACTTTTACTGGTGTGGCCATACAAGACTCAATCAGGTAAAACCCTTCAGCTTAAGTTTAAAAGATTGTGATAAAAATTATATACAACATGATTTACAACTTCCTCCTATACAGATGACTGCACTGTCATTAGGAAACCACTAAAATGATCACATGTTTCTGAGCATGGCCTACCAAAATATGGCAAAATCACTGCTTCTGAATGTGGTCTACTAAGACAAGGCAAAATCATTGTGTTTATGAGCACAGTCTATCAAAACAAGGCAAAACTATCTTAAAACATTCATTAATATAAGTACACAGGTTCCTGTGGCCACGGCAAATGATCCCCTGGTGAAAGAGAAAGAAAAAAGTCACCAAAAAATGACATAAAGTTAATACTGAAGACAAAAAAAAATGACATAAAGTTGATACTGAAGACAAAAAAAAAATTCTGTGGCATTAGGGCTTTCTGTAACATGAACTGGTAAACAGTTATATAGAAAAAAAAAACTAATCATGAGAAAAGTTCACTTAGCTTCATATTCTTGAAACAAGAAACTATTCAGTAATAAGAATTAGATGCATATCTTGCAACAGTTTAGTACATCAGCATCATCATCTTGTGCTGTCTTCGCAGGGAAGTTTGGCTGCACTGGTCCTGCAACTTATTCTGACCCTTGTTTTCACAGTGCACCTGGCCAAGCTGAATCCAGGCTCATTATAATGTCCTCTCATCTGTATTAAAACTCTCACCCTCTTGCTTTTTTTTTTTTTTCCCTCATCATTATCATCAGGAAAAAAAAACCCACCTAAACTTACCCACTTTCACTACATCATATCTACTTCATATATCATTAGAATTTTTACTGGACATAGGACTGCATTCAAAATCAGCTTAATCATTGTGTTACTTTCAGCTTCATCTGTGATTATTAATTGATGACATGTAGAAGAATAAGCAGCACAGCCATTGTAAATGATGAAAACTTAAACTGCATCATGTCTTTTACTAACAATATAAATTCAATAACTTGGCATTAAGCTGGCTTAAAGAAGCAGCTTCATTCACCAGGCCAAGCGTATGCGTAAGCTGATACCTGACCTTCCAACTGTAGTCGCTCCATTATCATCTGTACCAGAGCATACACCATGGAAAGAAGCAGATTATACACAAATAACTATTCAGACTGAAGTGAAAGGTGTGCAGAATGGTGAGATGCAAAGCAGCCTTGTAAGATCAACAGCTACACTTAGAGTGCTAGATGACAAATATCCATGTGACACCTGGATACGTGTGTATACAGAGATCTGCACACAATGTCATAAAGAATGGAGAGGCAGGAGCATATACTGAATATCCAAACAACACCACTGACAAGATTTCCATACCCACTGGTAAATACTACAACAACTTTGATGCAGAAGTTGGGGCAATTATTGCTGCAGTTGAAAAACTATCAGACTCCAGAATTGATACATGTCCTGTAGTAATTCTCACAGATGCAAGATCAGTACTGGAAGCTCTTCAGTGCAACAAACTACCAGACCTTAAGGATGCCTTGTCAAAAATTGGCTTACAACATGGAGTCACTTTGCAATGGATTCCCTCCCACTGTGGGATACCAGGCAATGAGAAAGCTGGCCAAAGAGGGCACTGAAATGGAGCAACCAGACATACCAATCACCTATAATCAGAAGAAAAGCATGATAAAAACCTACAGGAAGCCACAAACACCATCACATGATGACTATCACATGCTAAACAGAAAGGACAAGTCACCATTTTCCGTCTCCGAACAGGACACAGCCGACTCCGAAGTCATATGTATACAAAGTTTAAGGTTGGTACTACTAATCTATGCCCAGGTGCCCCAAATTGTGGAACATATCCTCCAGAACTGCACCAACTATGAAACACTGAGAAATAATTACTGGCCCAGTGAAACCACTAAAGAAGATAAGCTCTACAGTTCCATACATGAATTACAAAAAACCGTGAAATTTATCCAAGAGACAGGACTGCAGGTATAGACAGACAATGTGAACGAAGAAGAAGACTAACAATATATGGCTGGCCACGTGACTAGGTAAAAATAATCCATAAGAAGCACATTAGCTGTATTTAAGTGGTGAAAAAAAAAAAGACCATTTCAGGCACTTCTGTTACTACAGTACAAATTCAGCAACTTGGACTTGCATTCCAAGTACATAAACATGTACTGTAGTTCAAGAATTAACAAAACCTCACCACCAAAAAAAAAAAACTAGGAACTCCATTTGATCTATCTGTGATGTATTCTATCTTCTTCCTCGCGCTACCTGCAACTACAAGTTGGTGTTCTTTCCAGCTGATGCGATGAAGATGCTGAGCTACAGCAGCATGTTGCCTTAGGAGTGGGTCATGACAGTCTTTTTTTATTCAGTCTCTGAGTGCAATACTTCTTTAGCAGACTCTACCACCATGAGGACTATGACAATCCTTGCCCCACTGGCCAGGCTAAGCATGTTACTGGGATACCAACAGAGAGATAAGACAGAATCTTGTTCAACTATGGTTCATCAATACTGATGCTAGCATGTCAACTATAGGTCTCTGACTGCCATATGGATAGTGTATTCTATAAGTATGCTGCCATAAATTAGATCTACAAGGTCCAGACAACACATTGCATAACATGAATTTAAATCGCTCATGAACATATATATATTTAGACTGATTAAATTTCCTTTTATATAATAAGTTCTCACAATCCTCTTCTTCTCATTCAAATATTCAGTGATTTTTCACCTAAATGGGAATCTTCTAAAAGTAACAAAAGAGCATTAAAAAAACAGAACTGGCAGTTGTTTAATAATATAAACACGTGTGAGTTAAGAATAACTGAAACAGTGCTCACATTAAAATGCTTTGACCCACAATGGAATGTTCCCAGAATCTATACTTGGTCACTCGAATCACATCATGGTCCTTGAATGCATGGATAATGTCTCGGGCACTGAAAAAATATGATTCTCATCATATGCCAGCTAGCAACATCTCTGTT
Source organism: Achatina immaculata (assembly GCA_009760885.1). Classification (NCBI taxonomy): domain Eukaryota; kingdom Metazoa; phylum Mollusca; class Gastropoda; order Stylommatophora; family Achatinidae; genus Lissachatina; species Lissachatina immaculata. The sequence continues at coordinate 49,334,168 of CM019720.1, read as the reverse complement.
TGGATGCATCAGATATTTTTAAATCTAATTCTTATGACTGTAATTTTTTCATGAGAGTGTACACAAGTAAAACCTACTTTATTCTAAATAATGAGTGCACAAGTGTAATTTGCACGTGTGTATGTGAGAGAGGACAGAATCATGATTATTGGGAGATTTTGCATGTGATCTTGACATGCTCACAAATTGAACAAAATTCTTTAAAAAAATCAAAGAACTGAGTGAAATTTTCAAATGAACTGTTGACAGGCAGTTAATCGCATGAGGCAGCAAAGAGATACTACTATAATTTTTTTTTTTTTGGTGGTGATGGATATTCTGTGGTACACTGTTAACAATGACTCCCTCTGAAAAATTGGGCCCCATAGTTTTGGTCATCCATGGACAGGCTAACTGGATAAAAAAGGCTTAACGTGGATTTACCCTGTACTTTACTTTTCATTCTTCACTGATTGGTTTGTTTTCTGCATTAGGCAAGTAAAATCTTTAGAACTTCTTTCTGTACTTTAGTTTTGTTTTATGTGTAAGTTTTTTTTTCCCATTGTTGTTCACTGAACAGCCCATGGTCCAAACTGCTACTTGTATTTTACCCATAAACCTCCATCATCTGTAAAATGTTCATGTACCACAAGCCTATGAGTATAATCAAGGTGTTCATGGTTTGCAAAAACTGTATCCCATCCAAATTTTGTGATTAAAAATGATTCATAAACAAAAGCTATGCATTTACACACACAATGTGAGTGTGCTTTTTTATACAACATAATATATCAGGGCATTAAAAAAAACACACACAAAAACCACACTTACGTGATAAAGTTGGCAGTTGCAACCAGTGCCTGCTTTGAATTTATCATCTGTACATCAACATTACCATACAGGGCAAACCAGAGAGCAAGCTGAAGACATAACCATTGTACATAAAGATGTTTAAAACTTAAAGAAAATAATTTTCTCAATCTTATAATCATTTCTGATGATGCCTTGGGGTGAAGACGTCAGTCCAGTGAGGCAAATCAGTGACCCATAGCTGATATGCTAGCGTCAGGGTTAGCGAACCATAGCTGACCAAGACCCTGTCCCACCTCTCCGTGGTACCCCCAGTAGCAGGCTTAGTCTGGCTAACGGGGCAGAGATTGCCATAATCCCATAGTGATGGAGCCTACTAAAGAAGCATTGCACACACCCTGCTTTTTAGCTGTACTCCGGGACTGAAAAGATAGTCGCCATAACCCCGCTCCCACACTGATACAATGCTGTGCCCCAACATCTTCACAGCATCGACTGCAAAGAACACCAGCTCGCAGTTACAGGGAGATAGAAGACAAGATGATGATGCCTCTACTGATTTATCTAAGCTTTTTTTTTCAATACAGATAAAAGATTTTTTTTAAGAAGTAAACTACAAACTTGATTTGTATCCTATTTCTAATAGTGAACTCCCAACTAAGGTAATTCACGAGTTTTTTTGGTTTTTTTTTCATTATGTACTCTCATATAATCTCATGGAAGACCAAGGCAAAGTTGGCTGCAAGACATTGTTGATGATCTGCAAATGGATGCATCAGCAGCAGGCCATCTTGCTCACAACCGAGAGACTTACAGGAGTGCTGTTAAGAAGACAAAGTTCCGCAGGGGACATGCAGATGAATGAATGTAATCTCATCACTTTCTTCTCATTTTCAGGCTTCCCTATCCTGGTACAAGTTTCTCTCTCTCATAGGACTGGTGAAGGACTCGTAGCTTCTATGTTTTTTCCTCATGCAGCAAGTATTTTGGAGAACATGTTTTATCTGCCTGTTTTATTTTCCCTGCAAGAGCACATACCCAAATGTCCAATTTTTCAAAAGGTGAACAGACAGCATTTGAATCTACTACTACTTGTTACAACAGACTGGGGTACCACCTTTCGACAGGCTCAAGATTGACCTAACTGACATGTACACGTGTAGTACAGGTAGGGCAACAGGTGAACATATTCTACAAGAGTCCCCAGCATATGAGGTGCAGAGAAAACATATGTGGCCAAGGCCTACATCAGCTCAAGAGAAGCTTCATGGTGATGTACACCAACTCCGGCTGAACACAGACTACTTCAAAAGTATACAAGTCAACATCTGAGAATGGTCAAAGAAGAACATGCTGTTGACAAGTTAGATCATTTCACATTTTTATTTTTATGGACTGGTATGCCTCTGTAGTTGTTATAAAGCAATGCCATGGTAACATACTAAATTTTCTCAGCTCGTCATGAATACTGATTATAGATAAACCCAAGTCTTTACCTTGGATTGTCAGATAAGATTTATAAGGTTTGCCATCATACTTACTCTTCTTCCACTTGCAGTCTACTAAATTCTAATATACACTGGTAATTTTATTTCATATATTTTCTCATGTAATGTTCACTTGTGAGCAGTTATGTTCCAGATTATTTGTTATCTTTTGTGAATAATGACTTCTTTGAGAATTATTTCAATGCTTTGCTTTTTTTAAGGCTCTGTGTGTGTGCGTGTGTGTGCACACACCAGAATCAAGCCCCAGCAGCGGGGATTTTTTCTCGTACCACCAAAAATGCCACCACAGGGTCCACCCAGCCTCTAAAAAATGGGTACCATAGAAATCTGACAAGGCAACTGCGACCAGACATGATGCTGACCACATCACACTTTCATGTGCCAAAGGTCTTGCAAATATGGGCCTAATCCTCAATTATGCAATTATGCCTTAATAGCATGGAAACAGGGATTTTACCTTACCTTTAACTACATTTCACATATTATTATATTTTCACATTATAGATATATTTATTTTTTCTCTCTGTTCCACATTTATTTTAATAATTTATTTGTCATTTCTTATAAAGCCCATTTCTGACTTTTATGGTAACACTGTCAAGGTTGTATGTAACTTACATGTCATATGTGGGACCCAATCAACTCAGTCTGTAAAAATAGATACACAAGACACTAAGTGTGAAAAATATTCTCCTGTATGACAAGCCACACCAGAATGCATTGAATCACTGACAGCTCAATGCATTCTGGTGTGGCTTGTCATACAGGAGAATATTTTTCACACTTGGAGGTTAGTGTCTTGTGTATCCATTTTTATAGACTGAGTTGATTGGGTCCCACATATGACATGTAAGTTAAATACAACCTTGACAGTAAACAGGATTATCATGCAAAGCTTGTTTCCATGGATAAAGGACTTGACTTCATTCATGTCCACATTAGGGGAACGCCCATTTTAGGGGAACACACACAAAAGAAATAGGAGTATAAATGAATGATAGTACTCTTAAACTACCATCAGCCTTTAAACAATTTTTTAAAATTTTTCTTAAATAATTCCAGTCATAGAATTTTGCTCCAAAGTTGGGAGTTCACTATTTTAAACAGCTGTAAATACTAAAAACAAGCATTTCCCAGATAAACAATGACCTTGATGAATGATAAGAAAAAAAACATGTCTGTGTTGTGGGCATAGTTTGGCAGGGTAAGAGTTAAAGCAGTTTAGTTTACCTGTTGTGCAATTAGCTTTGCCCCAGCCTTAACAGCTTGCACATGAATCAAGGGAGGTCTCTGAACTGGTGGTTCACTGCCATCCAGGTTCTAGGAAATATATGCACATTAAAGTGTTTTAAAACTGTTATGCCACACAAGCAATGTGAAGGTGCACTAACAACCCTTATTCCTTCCAGTACTTGTTTTTCTGAATGACCATGTACTCTCCCACCATCTCACTTTCCTCTTATTCTCTAGCACTATTCACCAACTCATCTATAATACTCTACATGAAATTCTTCTTTGAGAAGAACAAGTCATGATCCTCAGACACAGGCCACAGCAGACTGATTCACCACATGTTCAACAGGCTCAAAACAGGCACAAGCAATGAATGCACCTGTGGTGCCGACAAAATGACTGCCCAGCACCTGTTACAGGACTGTCCTTCATCTGAAGAACCAAGATGGCACTTCTGGCCATCACCTGTATCAATCCATGACAAGCTGTATGGTGATCTTAACAACCTAAGATTCTTCAGAGATATTTTAGTTTTTATGTTTGAATGAAGAAGAAGATCTTCTTTGAAACATATCTGACAAAAATTATGAGGGCACATTTATACTTGAAATCAACCAAATGTGGACCACAGTTGTTTGTAACAAAAGTAATTATTAGCAACTTTTGTAAAAGAAACTAAATAATGACCCAAATTACTCATTTATGTATGAAAAAAAAAAACATCAGTAAGCAAAGAACGTGTGGAGAAAAAAAATAGTGAGAGGATATAATTTAACTTTTTTAAAAAAATTAATCTCTTATTATACCCACTGTCCACATACGCAGCCTTTTAAGAACTTTTAAAATAAAATAATTGCAGTAAAATGGTTTTGTACTGTAGCCATGAGTTCATAATTTTAAAGCCATCTAAATACTAAAAATAGGCAATAAATCAGTTTCTGGTAAAACATGATGGCAATACTGTTTGATTTAAAAAATGTTTCTGTGGTCTTAAGTGTCTGATAGTGTTAGAGTTGAGTGCAATTAAAATTTACTCTACTATTCTGGGGCACATTAAAACTTACTATATAATTAACCATTGCTCTGATAACATTGATACAGTTGCAGTAATCTTTCATGGAGGGCAGATACATTTTGAATGAGCATGGGGCAACATCCATTGAACTACACAGAATGAAACAAAGCGGCTGTTATGTTAAAACCAAAAAAAATACAGTGACATTAATGACATGTAAATTCTAAATCATTTTACACTCAAAAGTAGCAGTTAAAATTTACAGTACTGCATTTCTTATTTTAAAAATGTAATTCATGATTCATTTATTATGTACCAAAGCATATTGTCACCTTACTTATTTAACTTGTATACTGAAAATATAATGAGGAATGTTAGAGAAGATGTAGACAAAGAATATCATGATGCCATAACAATTGGAGATTATGAAATACCAGAGATTAAATATGCTGATGACACAGTATTACTGTCCACAACACAAAAAGGAATGGAAAAACTAATTATGTCAGTCCGTAAGAATAGTGAAGAGCAGAACCTCTATCTTAATGAAAAGAAAACTAAATTGATGACACTTGACAAAACAAACAAAGCAGCTGAAATATGTATCAATGAGGAAAAATTGGAAGAAGTGGAGTTTTGAATATCTTGGATCACTACTAACTAATAATGGAGATACAATGAGGGAAATTAAAAGGAGGACATCTATCGCTCTTCAGAAAGTAAAACAAATAAAGAATCTGTGGAGAGGAGCAGACAGAACCACAAAAATAAGATTTTTAAGGGCATGCATCTTTCCCATCACAACATATGCCTATGAGACCTGGACACTTAACAAAACAGCTGAGAAACACATAAGTGCCTTTGAATGTAAATGCTACAGAAGAGTTCTCCAAATATCGTGGACACAAAAAAGAACAAATATATCTATACTACAAGAGCTTGATATTGAAGAAGGCTGGCTAGTAAAGAGGATTAAAGAGAGAAAACTTAAATATTTTGGACACATTAAACGTCATGATAATTTTGAGAAGACCATATTGGAAGGGTACATAATGGGAAAAAGAAAGAGAGGAAGACCAAGGTGAAGATGGCTGCAAGACATTGTTGACGATCTGCAAATGGATGCAGCAGTGGCAAGCCATCTTGCTCACAACTGAGAGGCCTACAGGAGTGCTGTTTGGGAGGCAAAGTTCCGCAAGGGACATGCAAATGAATGAATGAATGAACCAAAGTGATGGATATTGGCAATACTCTTCTCCATTTTATATAGTCTTTCTGGTTCTTTTGTTAGTTATCTTTTCTTTTTTTTTTCATGCCCAGCTGATCAGTCCACTGAGATAAAAATATCCATCTTTTCCTTCTGTTCAGTTCTCTAAAGTCTTTTCTCATGACATGCCCAAATAATTTCATACTTTTCTTATAGTTTTTATAATTAAAAAAAAGAAGCCACATTATGCCAAAGGTAACAGGAGGATATAATGTTAACATCCATGACAGTTATTTCCCTAACTCCAGTAACAGTCGGGTACCCATGTCTACAGCTAGGTGACCAGCATACCTCTGACTGGATTTGAAACACCAGCTTCACCCTTAGAGATGAGCACACAAACCACTATGCCAATGAGGTGTCCGGTTCTTATGATAACTTTGATTCCTTTACGTCTCTTCCTCAATGGCCATATTTTAAAATGTTATATTAAACCAAAATGTCTGCACTTTATCTTTCAAATAAAAGGAACCAAAATATTGACGTTTAAACTTCCATTTTCTAGTGCTGAATAATAGATATGGTTTGATCCTATAGAGGTCTTTAATTGTTTTAGACAACATCTATAATAAGTCTCCATGTTTAAAGATTTTCTAGGACATTAGTTGCAATATATGTTATACTGTACCCCCCAATGATCATTCTTACCAGGTACTGTTCTTACTTCAAGTGAGTAAAGAACTTTATATTCCATAAATAATTTACTCACATCTTACATCCTTCCCATGCCGCTAAACATCACATAGGGCTCGCATGGCAGCTTGCCAAGATTTCCTGTTTTTGGCAAGCTTTTCAACCTCATCAGGGGATGTTACTCCCACTAAGCTGGCCTCTCCTAACAATGTCCTCTTTAGAGTTTCACGTGGTCGACCTCTTTTTCTTCGGCCTTTTGTGTTCCACTTGATAGTTTGTTTTGGGATTCTCTGGTTGTTTCTTCTCAGCACATGACCGACATATGTCTATCTTCTTTTTCTGATCACCCATGAGACAGGTTGTTGTTTGCTCATCTGTCTTATCTCTGCATTGTTCTTGAATTTGTTCCACTTTATACCGAGTATTTTCCTGAGGCATATGTTTTCAAAAGGGTAATTTTTGTCCATTTCTTTAGTTGTTTTCCAGCTTTCACATGCATAAATGAGGGTGGATATTACACTTGAATTGAATAATCTTAACTTGGTTTTTGTGCTTATAACTTTTGAATGCCATATATTCTCAAGATTCTTGAAAGTCAATGCTGCTTTTGCAATTCTAATTCTAACTTCCTTTTGGTATCACCATCATGGTCTATGTAGCTGCTGAAATATGTAAATTAGTTTACTTCTTCAACAGCTGTTCCTTCTATGTATATTTTTCCATCATGGTTAATGAGAAGTTTCATTATTTTTGTTTTTTTCCTTGTTAATTTCAAGTCCTATTTTACTAGCCATTGAAGGCAGGTATCCGTTTTTTTCTTGCACCGATTTCACATTGTCACTAATAAGAGTTATGTCACCTGGAAAATCAAGATCTTCCCGTTGAATTTACTCACATGGAATGACTTAAAATCTGATGTGAAGCAGATTACAGTAAAACTCAGTATTTCTAAACTTACTCGACATTTCGGAAGTGCAGCAGATGGCTAAGTCGCAGAAAAACTGTAATGTGAACATGCATAATAAAATGTTACTATCGTACGATATCAATCAAAAATAAAATGTCACACTATAAATACAATAAATTCCATGAAAGTAATCTTATAGTTCAGTTAATACCAAAAGTTCTTGCATCATTCCTTCACCCTCCCCCCTCCAAGATATCCTTCCTCCGAATGTATGAAAACTGAAGTATATACATAACACAAGATACAACAATTCTTTTTTTTGTTTGTTGTTAATGTCCATGCAAGGAAGTATAACAAAACATGAGTGTCAGCATCAATAAAGCTCTTCAGCAGTGAACAACAAATTCAAACAAGAAATATATCTTCAACAAAAAAAAATGACACTTCACAGCTGCCTGCTGAAAAATTGACAAATCCCAAGTTTTTCTGCCTTCTGAGATGTCTAGCATCTATTTTTTTTTTCTTAAAGATATCCATTCTATACTGTTTTTACAAATTTTTTACACATGTAAATGGTCAATTATTGTAATCACATTTTTGCTAAAGTTTTTGAAAAGGGAGGAGAAGAATTATGGCAAAGACATCACCTCTTTTCACAGCCACAGCAAATTACAACTATGTCACACCATATACCTACCACAGCCGCATATATAGGAGTCATAACCTGCATGATGCGGACTATGATTTTCTGAAATATTATAAAAAAAACAGATGATTCAAGAATTAGCACTAGAATGCCAAGTTTTATTATCCTTGAGTAAAAAAAAAGAAAAGAAAAAGAATGAAATAAAAACTATAGTTATCATCCAATGTGGTTTGGGTGATGATGTTTTCTACAGAGAGTCTGTTGCTGAGTTTTCCTATGCCATATTCTCACAAGAAGAAGATCAAGAGGAAGACCAAGAGAAATGATACTGGACAGTCTGACGGGGTGGTGTGAGAGGAGATCACCAACTGAGCTGATGGCCTGCATGAAGGATCGGATACTCTGGAGAAGCATAATAGCCAACGACAGTTGGCACAGCACATGATGATGATGATATTCTCACAAGGTCCTGTATACTTTATCTCTAAATTTTTCTCATTAGTTTTGACTTGTCTCTTCCTAAATCAAAATCTTAGGCTCCAAGCATTTTGAAGCAAGCTAGTGTCTTATTTGCAATGACGCTTAAGGTATTCTGTGGGTGTACTTCTCATTAAAAAAAAATTTTCTCACAACATTATTATCCTAGCAATCATTATATGGATGGACACCACAGGGGAGCAGAAGTAAGGGTAGACCAAAAGAGACATGGAGAAGAACAACAGAGAGGATGCTGAGCAACAGAGGGCTCACCCGGGCAAGAGCAGAAAAAAAAAGGCAAAGGACAGGCATTTGTGGAAAACCCTTGCGGAAGCCCCATGTGCCCTGGGCACTTAAGGTTCAGAGAGAGAGAGAATCATTATATGCTATCAGATTAGCTGAAATAATGCTGTTACATGGATCAATATGTTTATCAATTTTACTGTAATTAATGTACAATAGCACTACTAGCACTTGTAGACTATGATACTTATATATTATTTTGCTCAATGTGTGGATGAGAAGTTCTACATATTAGTTCTTCATCTCATATTTATTATCATTCTTCTTAACTCTTTTATTTTTATAAAACTTATACTAAAGTGACTTTGAATGAATGCACTAGAACTGAGTGATACAGGGAAGAATATTTGATATGCCTCAGTTTTCAGTTCTTCATCTTTTGAGAATAAAATTTGTTTGTTCTCTGCTTGGCACATGCTGCTCTTGGTTGTTTTGTGCTTTATTGCCTTTTAAGATTTCTTATGTTTCTGAATTAATGAATTAAAGTTTCAGCAATATTTGTTATGTTATAATTAAGAGTAATCATTTTCTTGGGACCTACTGTTTCCAAATTCAATTTTTTCTCTCCCCTTCCTTTGAAATGTAGCTGATGCAACATGCTCATTCAGCCATTCTGTGCCATGTCAATAAGCTTTGGTGACAATTCTTCTTCATTTCACGCAGTTTTTTTAATTTCTAATCAAGACTGCCAATCTTCCTCGTATGTGCCACTTGGCCAGATCACGCAGATAATTTTCTCTTAGCCTCTCATCCTCTCTTTATTTTATTCAAGTTTTCCACTGAATGTCAAATTCTATAATTTCAGTCTCCTCATGACAGGTCAAAGAAATACGAGGTGTGTTAAAAAAAAAAAAAGTAAACTTTTTAACTAGCATGCCAACTGGCACAGAAGGCGCAATGTGGCTACTAAGTACACCCAGCGGCAGGTCTTGACAACAAACTGCCATTTGCCCCATTCCACTATGAGTATTAGTCATTGAGCTACATCAGCTGAAGTAAGCATGTGCACAAGTTGTTTGTCAGATTAGTAACAAAGTGACAATAAAGAAGCTTCAGGAACATGTGTGTGAAATTTTGTTGCAACTCAGTAAAAATTTTACAGACATGGCAACTGCTTAACCAAGTATTTGAGGAGGACTGCATGAGCCAAACACACTGCTATAAGTGGTTCAAGCATTTTAAAGAGGTCAGAGCATTGGTAGGTGAAGATATCAGCTCTGTACCACATTCCACATCAAGAAACAATGATCATGTTGTGAGAAAGCTCATGCTGCGACTCATGGAAATCATCATTTAACTGTTTGAGAAGTTGCTGATGAAGTGGACATCAGCACACAATTTTGCCACCAAAACTCAAATTTGTGCCACATTTTCTGACTGAAGATCAGAAAGAGAACCGTATTGAAATCAGTCAGGAACTGCTTGCCAATGCAAATGGTCATGGAAACTTTCTTAACTCTTCCTGTGCCGCAGGAAGAAAATGTGGACGTTCAAGTGGGTGCCAGAGTAAAAGCGCAGGTCTTGATATGAATAGGGGTATATTAGTAAACGTGAATGAAACATGTATTTCTATGCTAGAAGTGTATTTATTATGTTTCAAAATAACTAAAAATGTATGAAGATTTCATAAATGCAGAATGTTTTAGGAAAAAAAGAAGTAATGTGATATTTTTAGACAATAATTGTGTCCTACTTACCATTGGATAGGCATTGACTGACACTAGTTATCATCTGAGATGTCTAGATCGACTTGCCGATGTGCATTGTGATTATATGTGCCAAAAATCGCTAAAATAATGTCTGAAATAATCTTCTAACTACTCCTCCAGTCATCTAATATGTCTAAATCTACTTAGGATACATTCAAGAACAGTGCTCTAGTCGTAGGGGGACATGTTTGCCTCCGAAGTCACATAAAAAAGCTGAAAACTTGGATCGAAAACATTGAATCTGACTGCCTTTTGACCCTGTTGTCAATAACGCTTTGTGAAAAGAATGCTGGGTAAATGTAACGTGTACACATAACATGCAATCTAATTCAACCGATTTTACACTGAAACAAACCAGATGCCTAAATAAAAGCTCCTGGCAAAAGCACAAAAACCAGATGCAGCCTACTAGTAGGATGGTGGCATGGGAAGAGTTAAGAACATCATAACAGGAGATGAGACATGTTTTTTATGGCTATGATGTTGAAACCAAGATGCAGTCTTCACAGTGGGTAGAGAAAAAGTCTTCTCATCCAAAAAAAGCATGGATTAAAAAGATTAAGAAAAAGAAAAATTAAGGTGATGTTGGTTGTGTTTTTTTATTGCAAAGGCATTTCCACTATGAATTTGTACCACATGGTGACATGGTAAACAAACAGTTGTACCAGGAAGTTTTAGTTCGCTTGAGGGATGTTGTGCACAGCAAGATGCTTGAACTGTGGGAAAACCAGACTTGGATGTTGCACCACAGCAATGCTCCAGCTCACACATCACTCCTCATCCACAGTTATCTGGCACAACATCAGACATCCGTTGTGGCTCATCCACCCTATTCTCCAGACTCAGCCTTTTTTCCTGTTTCCCAAACTTAAAACCACTTTGAAAGGACCATAATGGAGATTCAGGAAAATGTGATAAGAGAACTGCACACCATCACAGAAAGTTTTCCCTTTTTCACCGACATCTGTGTGTGCAATGCATTCTTGTGTGCCTCACCATACAGGAAATAATTCTCCATCTTTGAAAGTTAGAGTGTTTGGTTTTTATAGCTGGGTTGACTGGAGGATACAGATATCATGCCATATATCAACAACCTTCTGGGCGAAAAGAAACCATTTCATTATCAACTGGTCAGCTCATGCTGCAGCATCTAGAAATGAAATGGCGGCTAACTGGTAACTTTAAATGGTAATTTAAAAAAAAAAAAAAAAGGTATCAACTGACATAATTTTAAAAAACAGCACCAATGATAATAAATGAAAAACAAAGACAAACTTGACTTCATGACAAATCAGAACTAATAAATAACTATATTTTAATTTAGAATTTGTGATTTATAATTTGAAACAAAGCATAGAAGCAACAGTTGAAAACACTGTTAAAAAGAAATGTCAAAGAACGTACCAAGCTCTGTGTTGGCTAAAACTATACTTGGTTGTTGCAAAGTCAAGTGCATGATGCGTTCACTGAAATCAGAATACAAATTTCCATTTAAAAATTTTTTAAAGAAAAGCACAACAAAATAGAGCTGGCTATATTTTTAGATTAACATTCCAAATATATTCATTTGTTGACAAACATGACATTTTATACAGCCTAAGCTAAACCACTTGAAGTATTTTTTTAAAATACAATCATTTAGTTTTTACTAAACTCATTCATTTTGCTCAACAACAGTCATTTGCATGTCCCTTGTGGAACTTTGCCTCCCTAACAGCATTCCTGTAGGCTTCTCAGTTGTAACTAAGATGCCCTGCTGCTGATGCATCTATTTGCAGAATATCAACAATGTCTTGCAGCCATCTTCGCCTTGGTTTTCCTCTCTTTCTTTTTTTTCTATTATGTACCCTTCCAAGACTGTCTTCTCTAAATTATCATGACGTTTAAAATATTTTAAAATATTTAAGTTTTCTCTGTTTAATCCTCTTAACTAGCCAAACTTCTTCAATATTAAGTTCTTGTACTATGGTTATATTTGTTCTTTTTTGTGTCCATGATGTTTGAAAGATTCTTCTGTAGCATTTACATTCAAAGCATTTATGTGTTTCTCATCTGTTCTGTTAAGTGTCCAGATCTCACAGGCATATGTTGCGATGGGAAAGATGCATGCCCTTAAAAATCTTATTTTTGTAGTTCTGTCTGTTCCTCTCCACAGATTCTTTAGTTGTTTTACTTTCTGAAAAGCACTTCTTTCAATTTTTCCTCACTGATATGTATATTTCAGCTGCCTTGTTTGTTTTGTCAGTTTTCATCAATTTAGTTTTCTTTGCATTAAAATAGAGGTGTTTGCTCTTCACTATTCTTATGGACTGAAATAATTAGTTTTTCAATTCCTTCTTGTGCTGTGGGCAGTCATGCTGTGTCATCAGCATATCTAATCTCTGGTATTTCGTAACCTCCAATTTTTATGGCATTGTAATATTCTTTGCCTACATCTACTCTAACATTCCTCATTATATTTTCAATATACAAGTTAAATAAGTAAGGTGATAGTATGCAACCCTGATGGACCCCTTGTTTTATGTCAAACCAAGTTGTTTCACCATTTATTCTCACTGCTGTCTGTTGGTCTAGATACAACAGTGACATTAATTGTATCACATGTGTTGAAAATACCTTTTTTTTCCATTATTTCCCAAAGTTTCTGGTGTTGTACACAATCAAATGCCTTTGAATATTCTATAAAGGATAAATATAGATTCACATTAAACTCTCTGCATTTCTCTATTATTAATATTATATTGAATATACGATCTCTTGTTCCTCTTCCTTGTCTAAAACTCGCTTGGGCCATATTGAGTTCTTCTATTTTCATACAAAGTATACTCCTTATGATTTTTAATATAATTTTACTGGCATGACTAATCAGGGCAACGGTTCTGTAGTTTGTGCATAATTTCATGTTACCCTCTTTTGGCAGTGGTATGAATATAGTTCTTTTCCATTCTTTTGGCCAAATACCTGAATGCCATATCTTTTTTATGATGCATGATAGATTGTTGCACACTCCTTTCCTCCCGTTCAGCTGTTAACTCATCACATCCTAGTGATTTACCATTTTTCAGATTCTTTACTGTCCACTAGCTGACTACCTGGCATTGCTCAGCAATTTATTAATTATTAATGCCGTGGACAGGATTTGAGATTGCCATGCTTCTCCTATGGACAACCTTATGTTGCTTGCTTAAGGGTGGGTTCACTCAAGAAATTATTTATTCTTATTCTGGAGGTGAAACTAAAAATTTTGTATATTATCAAGTTTTGAGTTAAATTAATATTATAGTGAATTTGTAAAAGACTTTACTTTATAACATGTAGACTGAGCCTGTGACTCGTTAATCGTGATCAAGAACGCATGTCTCACTGGAAATTTCAATCTCTTAAAGTTAAAAGGGAGATCTGTCGGAATGAGCGGTATCTGTTGGATAAAAAACTGCTTCACCCTCTCCCTGTCCTGTTAAAATAGTAGCTTCAACTACATTGCCCAGCATCCTCTTTACATGCAGCCTTGTGCCGTTGCAACGTTTTGGCGGGTCGAGGTTCTGTAGTAAAATAATTGGAGATCCCATCCTAATTTTCACCCCCTCTCACCCCCCCCCCCCCATAGCGATGGGGGCTGAACTTGGACGAAATGGCATCAGGAGTGTCACTATTCATCTTAGCGACCCCGAAAACTATGGAATCGATACTAATATCGGTCGTTTACAATTACTTTTGAATGTCACCCCCATCCTACCCCCACCCCTCTATCATACACATCCCTCCCCCCATGCTGACGGAGGCCGAACTTGGACATAAACGGCATCGAGAGTGTCACTATTCATCTCAGTGACCCAGAAAACTATGGACTTTACATTAATATCGGTCATTTTCAATTACTTTTACATGTCACCCCCATCCCACCCCTCTCTCACCCTCATGCCAATGGGGGGCTGACTAAGAGACCATCAAAATTACTTGGACTTGCCATCATCATCATCGCCTTTCACTCCCCCGAGAGCATAGGCCATGGATAAAGGCTCTCCAGTCATCCCTGTTCTTGGCTGAATGGCTAGATTCTTTGCCTGCCGCATGTGGGGTGAAACTTCTCCCAGCCAATAGAGAAAGATGTGATTAGGGTTGCCATGCAGCGCCCTCGTGGAAAATGCGATGGAAAGTTTATTCAGTATGGCCAGTAGTCTCGCGGTGAGGGTTACCCATATCATGGCACATCTGCTCTAGAGGCCAGCCACATCCCATGTATACCCGAACTGGGGTAATATGCCTAAACCGGTTTAACCCAGGGGTGAGACCTATGTGTGGCGATGATTCATCCTCATCAATAAAAGCTACATTCTGGCCACCACCAGGAAGGGTAGCGGCCACGACCAACCAAATGCTGAAGTCAGAAACACTGGACAAGGGAGCCTAGATTAGGCAATCTTCTCTCGCCCAGTGGATTTGATATCAAAACTACGTGGAGGTTCCATTGAGAAAAGTCTGACTCAAAGCTCTCTGGTGCAACAAAAACCACAGTGTCATGCAATTCCACTTCAGGGACCCACCGGGAATATAGGCCCCAGCCTCATGATGTACTGAGCCTCCATCATAAATGAGATCTATCTCGAGGATCACAGGAGTAAATTCAGTAGTATTGCGGGGCGATCTTGGTAGTAGAAGCATATGATGAAGAAGAAGATGAAGATCCCTGTTCTTGGAATTATTCTCTGCTGCCTTCCATGTGCATCCCTTGTCTCTGAGCACTGTCATAATGTCTCTTCTCCATGTAAGTCTAGATCTTCCTCATTTTCGATTTCCTTGAGGACACCATGTCAGTGCCTGTCTTGCTATGCTGGTGTTAAGTTTCCTCAGAGTGTGACCAATCCATTGGTTTTCCTCTCTGTGTTTCTATAACACTCCAGTTTTTTTTTACACGGAACAAGTCATTGGCCTATCCTCCAAATTCCTTACAACATATGTGGAAAGTGGAAGTGGTCCTATTCTTTTCTCCCCGGACTTAGATCTGGCTCCGATAACCACATGGGACTGCCATGGGAAGCTGTAAATGCTGCTCTTAGACCAACATCGCTTTATTTCATGATTATCTCCCTTAGACCAATCTTTTTCCTTCTTAAATTTAGTGGATAGTATGTTACCCCCTTCCCACCCTATCCATAGGGGTTCTAGGAATGTCATACTCCTCCCCCACCCCAGTACTATTCTCCAGACTGTAAGTCATGTGTGTACCAAGTTTGGTTGAAATTGCTCCAGACGTTCCAGAATTATGCAGGAACATACACACACACATACATCCATTTTTACATATTTTATATTATTGTCCATAAAACTTCAATTATTGGTTTGGGTTCTTTCTCCTCCAATAATAATTCACATGTTGATTTCTGCTTTCACAGTCAGTTGTAACATACATTCCTCTGCAATATTCTTTCCATCTTTCCAGAATTTCCTGTCTCTGTCAAGATCTTTCCCCATCTCGCCAGAAATTACATTTAGCTTAGGTTTGACATTTCTCATTAATGTCTTCATTTCTTTAAACATTTCACTATCTCTTCCATACTTCTGATGTCCTTCTATTCTTTCACAACAATCCTGTATGTATTGTTTTGTGTCTTTTCTTATGTTTCTTCGTACTTCTTTTGTTAAAGATGTGTATTCCTTTTTGTTGTTGTTTGTCACTTTCCGCTTTGTCTTCATTTGTCTACATTGTTTTATTAGTTAAAGTGTGCTTATCTGTGGATGCTGTATTTTATTAATTTAACTATTTGTCAATCTAAATACAGTTTATATTTACACACAGTATCTGTTCTCTCTTTTTCTGTGTTTGTTGTTTAACTGGTTCTCCGTCTGTTTTGTGTTTTCTTTACTGGAACCATGTTATTAAGATATCTCTGGCCTGCGTAGTCAATTCATCTGGTGTTGTCTCCTCCTATACAGCCATCAGGATTTCGAAAAGGTTCTTCACTTCTATACCGTATTGTTCTGGTATTTTTGTAAGATCAAAGCGGAGTGGTCTTGATCTTGTAACTGTCTTTTTTATCTTTATCTTCATGTCTGCTATTAATAACTCATGGTCTGTGTCACAATCAGCATCTGGTAGAGTTTTTGGTGATGTTATACTTAATCTCCACCTTCTCTACACTATATTTTGCTCTATAACCTTAACAGTGAGAACTTCATAGCAGTAGTCTTGTTTGTCATGTGACCATGACTTATAAGTGCATGTGGGATACTGTAAAATTTCCATTTTCTTGTCCTGTGAAATCACAACACATCTTACCTGTGTAGTACATCATATAGTTCATGCAAATTTCCAGTCTTGAAAATCTCCAATGACTTTAAAGGCTGAAAAAAGTTGTAGAGAAATGAACTGGAATCAAACAATACTAAGCAACAATGAAATGAACACTAACGTCCTAACAGTAGATCTGTCAGCTATAAGTAACTACTCTAGATTAAACAGATGATTCTTCTGGTTAACTGCTCACAATTAAATTTAACGTCATAAAAAAATTAAGCCATTAAAAATAATCCTCATAAAAATAATGTTAATGAATTAGAAGACAGCAAAAGGCTTACAGGAAAGTGAACTTTCTCCACAATAAAAATTAATATTCAGAGTTTCAAGCCCTATGTGTAGAAAACAAAACATTTCCTAACAATAAAAATATAATTTATTATAGTAAACATAAATAATTCTAGTATCCTAATATGAACTATAAGAAATTGGTGCACATATAAAATATGAGAATGATTTTTTTTAAATAAGCATATTTCTGTGAAATGACAGATGCAGAAATAAATGAACAAAAAAAAAAACCAAAAATCTTGACTAACATCATCAAGTAGTTATTGTCCTTAAAACCATTCTGGAACAGCTATACTGGCAGATGTACTATTTGCCCTCTCATTTGTGTATTTATTAACATTCAACCGAAGGAGCAAACAGTTGAACTCCTTTGTGAGATGTGCCATGTTTCACCCAAACATCAATATGTTTTTTTGGTTATGCTGGATGCCATTAAGAGAAGGAGGAGAGGCACAAGTTAAAACAAATATTACATTACATTACATCCTTTCCATGCTGCTAATGTCACAGGGCTTGCATTCAGTTCAGCACATTTTTCTGTTTTCAGCGAGTTTTTCAACCTTGTCAAGGGATCTTATGTTCAATAATTTAGCCTCTCTCAGCAATGTTCTCTTTAGAGTTTCATGAAATTAACCTTTTTTTTTCTTTGTCCTGTTGTGTTCATTTTATAGCTTGTTTTTGTATTATCTAACTGTTTCTTCTCATCATGTGGTCGACATATGTCCATCTTCTTTTTCTGATCACTGATGAAGCAGGTTGTTGTGTGTTCATTTTCCTTTTCTTTGTGCTGGTCTTGAAATTGTTCCATTATATATAGAAATAAATTTGACATTAGTTTTCTTGTCCTTAAAAAAAAAAAAAGTTCCAAAACTGAAGATGAATCAAAAACAGTAAAATGGGTAAATGAAATTTTAAGAGTTAGTGCAAAAGAACAGGCCTAGTGAATTACAAGAGACAGAGATGGTCCAATTACAAGTAAATAAAGATTTGTACTCTGAATAAAGGTAAATGTGAGTGCTGGGAAACATTACTACTGGTCTAATGCACTCTTACAACACTCACCTTTCTGAGACAGTGATTAATGTGCTTTGTATCAAATATTGTAGGGAATATTGAATGAATCTCCTCCTTGAAGAGTTTGTAATTATCTGAAGAGTAAAAATTTTGCAAAGGCACCAGTTATTTATATAATCAGAGTAACTGTGAGTCTTCCTAGCATCATATTTCTGCATTTTTAAAAATGTTATACTGAAACATCATTTTCTTTGATGGTACCAGAATGTTCTTCATTACAAGTCTATCAATACAATGAGAACAAGCTTCTCAATTTTTCAGTGATTTATACTGTTTATTTCAGTGTTTCTTCACTGCTATCTCTCTTGGACAATTCTCTAATTTTCATCATTTCTTTAAGAGTTTCATTTTATAATTCTATCCATTCTTATCATCCTAATCAACTGGTTCTCCATTTTGTGTTTTTATCTGCCTCCTTCTTAACTTTCACAACACATCTCAACATCATGAATAAATCATTTGAGTAACAAAGATTTTAGTTAATCACGATGACAACAAAAAATTTATGATACATGAATATATGAATTCTGTAAAGAAACACGCACAAATTTATTTCAGATAAGTATGATTTAGATAAGTATGATTTAGATAAGACCGAAACGAAGATGGCTGCAAGACATCGTTGATGATCTGGAAATGGATGCAGCAGCAGCAGGCCATCTTGCTCACAACCGAGAGGCCTACAGGAGTGCTGTTTGGGAGGCAAAGTTCCGCAAGGGACATGCAAAGGAATGAATGAATGAATGAATGATTTAGATGGATTAATACAATCCATACTTGGAGGTATGGGAAGCATGCATCCTATTCAATTATAATTTGTATGTACACGTTCCTATCTTACATATTAAATTCTTCATGTGCCATTAAACATCACATGGGGCTTGCATTGTAGCTGCCACATTTTTTTTTTTTTTTTTGCTAGTTGTTGCAGCTTTGTCAAGAGATCTTATGCCTACTACTTTAGTCTCTCTCAACAGTGTTATCTTTAGAATTTCACGTGGTCAATCTTTTTTTTTCTATGTCCTGTGATGTCCCATTTGATAGCTTGTTTTTCAAAATCAGTCACTACGGATTATCACAGGTGCCATGAGGTCCACACCAATAG
Source organism: Achatina immaculata (assembly GCA_009760885.1). NCBI lineage: Eukaryota > Metazoa > Mollusca > Gastropoda > Stylommatophora > Achatinidae > Lissachatina > Lissachatina immaculata. Next base: position 49,314,916 of record CM019720.1, on the reverse strand, counting down.
TAGAAATGCAGAAAATAGTTGGTGTTCAACCGCTAAAGGAACGTAGAGACACAAAGGTCATGACCATGGGAGAAAAATTCCTTAGCTCTGTAAGCCATCCCCTGAAGGAGAGATTCAATAACTTAGCATTAGGACGGCTTAAAAGAAGCAGCTTCATTCATCAGGCCAAGTGTATGCGTAAGCTGATACCTGACCTTCCAACTGTAGTCACTCCATTATCATCTGTACCAGAGCATACACCATGGAAAGAAGCAGATTATACACAAATAACTATTCAGACTGTAGTGAAAGGTGTGCAGAATGGTGAGATGCAGAGCAGTCTTGTAAGATCAACAGCCACACTTAGTGTTCTAGATGACAAATATCCATGTGACACCTGGATACGTGTGTATACAGATGGATCTGCACATAATGCCATAAAGAATGGTGGGGCAGGAGCATATATTGAATATCCAAACAACACCATTGACAAGATTTCCATACCCACTGGTAAATACTGCAACAACTTTGATGCAGAAGTTAGGGCAATTATTGCTGCAGTTGAAAAACTATCAGACTCCAGAATTGATACATGTCCTGTAGTAATTCTCACAGATGCAAGATCAGTACTGGAGGTTCTTCAGTGCAACAAACTACCAGACCTTAAGGATGCCTTGTCAAAAATTGGCTTACAACATGGAGTCACTTTGCAATGGATTCCCTCCCACTGTGGGATACCAGGCAATGAGAAAGCTGACCATCTGGCCAAAGAGGGCACTGAAATGGAGCAACCAGACATACCAGTCACCTATAATCAGAAGAAAAGCATGATAAAAACCTACAGGAAGCCACAAACACCACCACATGATGACTATCACATGCTAAACAGAAAGGAACAAGTCACCATCTTCCGTCTCCGAACAGGACACAGCCGACTCCGAAGTCATATGTATACAAAGTGTAAGGTTGGTACTACTAATCTATGTACATGTGCCCAGGTGCCCCAAACCGTGGAACATATCCTCCAGAACTGCATCAACTACGAGACACTGAGAAATAATTACTGGCCCAGTGAAACCACTAAAGAAGATAAGCTCTACGGTTCCATACATGAGTTACAAAAAACAGTGAAATTTATCCAAGAGACAGGACTGCAGATATAGACAGACAGTGCGAACGAATAAGAAGAAGAAAGCTTGTTTTAGGATTCTCTTGTTTCTTCTCATCACCTGACCAAAATATATCCATCTCCTATATTTGTATATTTTTATTTGTATAAAGATAAATCTCAGATAGTTAATTACATCGGTTTCTATAGTTCCTGTTGATCAGTCAAATTAATATATTAATCACAGTTATGAAATATATGCTTCATTTATATTTCATGTATATTTCAAATACTGGATTTCGTGGATAAAATAAACTGAGGAAAGAAAAAAAAATTATGCTAAGGATTTCTGAAAATGTTTTGTTATGAAATAATTAACCTGGAAGTGGCTGGTAAAATTTTTCATACATAAACATCAAGTCCATCAGCAAGTTATGTCCAACAATGGGCTGAAAATAAAACATGAAAAATGTTACAAAGAATTCCTTATGATAAATATCACACATATAACAAAATATACAAACAATATATATATATATATATATATATATATATATATATATATAATGGTTCACAATCAGGTTTTCATATTTTCATACAGGCAAAAGTAATATGAAATAAATACAGTTCCAACAAATTCCATATCATTACTAATGAAAATATAACATTTTGGACATCATGCTCAACTTCAACTCAAAGAATAAATCTAAGACTCTTGATGATCAACTCACTTTTCTGGAACGTTGGAGAAGACGAAAAACTCGAGTGAAGCCAAGCAGTTCTGTCAGATGTCTGGATAAAAATATGATATAAATAGTAATTCAGCAAAAGATAAATCATTGTACTTTATCTCCAAACACAAAAAATCTACATGCTGGATAAATAAGTGTGAAAAGTTAACTAAACACAAATAATGAATTTTCATTTATTAAAAGAAAAAAAAAAATTTAACTCTTTCCGTGCTTCGGGGTACTGAGGTAGCCCTTCTATTCTGTGTCTAGAGTGTCATCGAGTACTATGGTAGCCCATGTTTATTTCTTTAAAAAACAATTAACTTTTTAATTGTGCATGTTTTATTTGCGCATGTCCTGTGGTCTCTAATAGTTCCGTCTGAAGCGTGCATAACAACAAAGTGAAAATGGGTGTTTTTATAAAGAAATTTCAATATTGTGTGTGATTTCTGAAGCATACAGACATACCCCACAACCAGACCACTGTTCTTGAATGTGCCCCAAGTAGATTTTGATCTATAAAACGGACTGAAGAAGTAGTTATAAGGTTATTTCAGACATTATTGTACTGAGTATGCCACATACTATGACATGATGAGATCAGATGAAGCTACAGGTAGGTCTAGACATCGCCGATGGTAAATATTGCACCGCAAGATCTACCTGATGGTAAGTAGGACACAATTATCAGCTAAAATCATCACACTAGTTCTTTTTTTTTTTCCTAAAACACTCTTCATTCTTACTTTTACTGCTATTTTAATGCATAATACGTATACTTGTAACGTGGAAATACATGGAAATACTTTATTACATTCAATTTTACAACTGTATCCACTATACAGATCAAGACCCATCCTTTTAATTTGGCACAAACGGAACGTCAGCGTTTTTTTTCTGCGGCACGGAAAGAGTTTTAAATAGTCTATTTTACTGAATCAACCACTAACTGTTCCTAAAAATGTCAATGTAAGTGAAAAAAAAATCCGCTAGGAAAGGATTTGAAACAAATCCAAATAAATTCTGGATAAATATTTCATAACAACTTTCTAATACATATATATATATATATATCTATACCTTTCTTTCTCTATCAATCACCTTCTCTCCTTTATATTGCAACTCAAGTTTCATAAATTTTTAATATATTTATTGAATTTGCTGCAACTGTTCAAAAAAGAATGAAAGATAAAGAAATGAAAACATGAATTTTTTATTTAAATATATGCAAGCTTAACCTAAATAGAAACTGCAGTTTGAAAAAAATTGGAGGAAAGTTATAAACTGATTGCCAGACAATGTGACCAAGGAAATTATACTGACAGATTTTAAATCTGACATCTTTAACTTAACAGCTTTCACTTCTTCTTCTTCTTCTTCGTTCGCATTGTCTGTCTATATCTGCAGTCCTGTCTCTTGGATAAATTTCACTGTTTTTTGTAACTCATGTATGGAACCGTAGAGCTTATCTTCTTTAGTGGTTTCACTGGGCCAGTAATTATTTCTCAGTGTCTCGTAGTTGATGCAGTTCTGGAGGATATGTTCCACAGTCTGGGGCACCTGGGCACATGTATATAGATTAGTAGTACCAACCTTAAACTTTGTATACATATGACTTCGGAGTCGGCTGTGTCCTGTTCGGAGATAGAAAATGGTGACTTGTTCCTTTCTGTTTAGCATGTGATAGTCATCATGTGGTGGTGTTTGTGGCTTCCTGTAGGTTTTTATCATGCTTTTCTTCTGATTATAGGTGATTGGTATGTCTGGTTGCTCCAATTCAGTGCCCTCTTTGGCCAGATGGTCAGCTTTCTCATTGCCTGGTATCCCACAGTGGGAGGGAATCCATTGCAAAGTGACTCCATGTTGTAAGCCAATTTTTGACAAGGCATCCTTAAGGTCTGGTAGTTTGTTGCACTGAAGAGCTTCCAGTACTGATCTTGCATCTGTGAGAATTACTACAGGACATGTATCAATTCTGGAGTCTGATAGTTTTTCAACTGCAGCAATAATTGCCCTAACTTCTACATCAAAGTTGTAGCAGTATTTACCAGTGGGTATGGAAATCTTGTCAATGGTGTTGTTTGGATATTCAATATATGCTCCTGCCCCTCCATTCTTTATGGTGTTGTGTGCAGATCCATCTGTATACACACGTATCCAGGTGTCACATGGATATTTGTCATCTAGCACACTAAGTGTGGCTGTTGATCTTACAAGACTGCTCTGCATCTCACCATTCTGCACACCTTTCACTTCAGTCTGAATAGTTATTTGTGTATAATCTGCTTCTTTCCATGGTGTATGCTCTGGTACAGATGATAATGGAGCGACTACAGTTGGAAGGTCAGGTATCTGCTTACGCATACGCTTGGCCTGATGAATGAAGCTGCTTCTTTTAAGCCGTCCTAATGCCAAGTTATTGAATCTCTCCTTCAGGGGATGGCTTATAGAGCTAAGGAATTTTTCTCCCATGGTCATGACCTTTGTGTCTCTACGTTCCTTTAGCAGTTGAACACCAACTATTTTCTGCATTTCTACTATTGGTGTGGACCTCATGGCACATGTGATAATCCGTAGTGACTGATTTTGAACCTTGTCTAGATTATGCAGCGTAGTGTTTGATGCTGTGCGCCAAGATGTTGAGCCATATTCTAAATGTGGTAGAATACTTTGCTGATATACATTCTTGAGGATTCTTTCACTAGCTCCCCATGTGGTTCCACTCAATTTTCTTAATATGGCTAGTTTTCTTCTGGCTTTTGCTTCTGCACTGTTGATGTGTTGCTTCCAAGTCAGTTTTGAGTCAAGAGTCACTCCTAAGTAAGTGGGTTGGTTGTCCATCCTTAAGGGTATTTCATTTACAAAGATCTTACCTGCTTTCTGTTTAGATGAGAAGGTGAACAGAGTGGTACTTGATTTCTCTGTGTTGATACCTACACACCATTTGTTTGTCCATGATGTCAAGATGTCTGCTGCTCTTTGGAGTCTCTGTGTAGCAACTGTTGCATATTCATCTGTACACCACATGACCAGATCATCTGCATACAGTGCCACTTTGATTCCATAGGGAAGTTTCTTGACCAGGTCATTAATGAATACAAGGAATAGTGTAGGCGAAAGGACTCCTCCTTGTGGTACACCGTGTCGCAGAAGTACTTTCTGGCTTTTGTGTCCATCCATTACTACTCCAGCTCTTCTACTGTGTAAATAGGACTTTATCCAGTTGTACAGTCTTCCATTCACATTGCAGTTTCTTAGCTTCCACAGCAGACCTTTTTTCCATACTTTATCAAAGGCTTTCTTCAGGTACTGCTAGTACAAGGACAGCTTTCACTGAATACCATCATTGGATCGAGCTGATATTATCAATGGGCTTAGAGAGATAGGCAGACTGGAGGACTCTGAGGGCAGCAAATCCACATCGTTGCTTAGACTGAAAGAGCTGGGAAAACAGATTGGCACTGCCAAGAATCTTCTTCTTCTTCATCGTTCGCTTCTACCACCAAGACCGCCCTGTGATCCTACTGAATTTACTCCTGTGGTCCTCGTTAAGTCCCGTGGTCCCCCGTGTGGTCCCCGAAAGGACCACACGAGATCCCCGAGAGGACCACAAGAGGTTCAGAGTATCTCAGGGCTTGAGCCTGTATTCTTGGTGGGTCTCAGAAGCGAGATTGCGTGACTGCCAGGAATGAAAGGCATGCTGGACATATGAGAGGACTTGTCAACCAACACAGAACAGGCCCTATTAGTCGCAGGACGCTGATGGATATGTTGGGGGAGGGGGAATCTGAGCACCTATGGACATGTCCAGAGTGCAATGATGATGACCCAGACCATTGACCATCACTAACTTCATTCTGATCTATTAATCAAATCATTCAGGTTATAATGTTTAAAGCAGAATTTCTGGCAATGTAAATAACAAAAGCTGTACATAAAAAAAAAAGAAACAAAAGTAAATCCATTTACTTACAATTTTTCTTGCACTGCCTCACACTCTTTACTCTGCTTTTCAAGTAAAAGTCTTCTTACACGATCCACTTTCTCCACCACCAGCTCCAAATGACAATACACAATGTTCAGAAAAAACATCAAAACCTTACCCAACAAACATGCATGCACACTGATACATAAACACAATTATATGTGATGAATCAAAGGTATTTTTGTTTAATCAATAAAAAAAAAAACATCACAAACATTAACTTTTCTTGTTTTCTTTTTTAAATGTATCTCCTTTATTAATGTTAAATAGTTCTCTTTCGCAAATATACAAAAAAGTGGTCCTGAATTAATATATGTTGTTTTTACTACAGGTGCCATAGTACACCTGCCTATTAATAATAAGCTCCCTGGTTTGATTTCAAAGACAAAATATTTTGAACCAACAAGCACCCAGCCTTCAAAAAATGTACACTTGTGGTTTCCCTAGGAAAACAAAGGCAAGGACAGATGCTGGTATCCCTACCTCAAATGCTGTAGTGGCTTAGAAATATGAAGGAACCAACACTTTACGCACCTACAGCACACAAATGCTATGGGATATACATATTATTTTGCTCTTTCACTCTATTTCCTATGGGAAAACTGTTGTTAACAACATTTTATGAATGTATTCACTCTTTACCTGTGGGTCATATCTGAAAATAAATTTTAAAAAGAAATTGCTACAAACAAGGGTCACGGCAGTCAACTTTTGCTACCGGTAAAGAGACCCTGCCACATTTTAATGTAAAAATTTCATGTGAATAATTTACCACAGTGAGAAGATAAACAATCTGATATCTGAGCTTTTGTTATTGTCAGTAACAAAGAGAAGGGAAGCGACAGATGCTATGATTAAGGCAAGACAAAAATGACCTGGAATTACAAATAACATAACAATTTGCTTATCTGCGGATGCTGTATTTTATTAATTTAACTATTTGTCAATCTAAATACAGTTTATATTTACACAGTATCTGTTCTCTCTTTCTTTTTTCTGTGTTTGCTGTTTAACAAATGCATAGTCCGAAAAACCACACTGTATTTTACTTGCCCCTATCAATTCTTGACAGCTGAGTGGTTAGGCAATTGGTCTACTCATCCGGTGGTACCAGATCCCAGCAGTGGGGATTTTTTTGCCACCACACCTAACAGACCCCAAGGTCCACCCAGCCTCTCTGCCAGATAAACCTGGGAAGGTAGATGCAGCCAGACATTACACTGACCACATCACACTTTCATGTGCCGACGGTCTTGGAATTACTGGCCAAACACTGTATCCCCAATAAGCCTTAATGGGGATTTTACATGTTTCTTTTACCTATCAGTTTTTACATTTTAGATGCTTTCCAAACCTCTACAGCAGTTGTGTATATCTATATGCACACTAGTGCACATACATACACTATATTACAGAAGCATTTAACTTGGTGACTACAGGTAAAGAATGATACAGATTGGAACAACAGAAACATAAAAACAATGTACCAAATAAAGACACAAATATGAGTATTAACCCAAATATTTCACATATAAATAAAAACAAAGAAAAAGAGACAGTAAATTAGACTATCACTATGAAAGGGCAGCACACTGCAATAAATAACTTTTATTACACATAAAAAAAAGGTGTTAAGTTTTGAAGCAAAAAATCTTAAAATCTGCTAGCTAAACAAAACATTCATCATGTAATTCAGGATAATACTTCTGTCTAACTTTGAAGAAAAAAATTACACATACTTGACCAAAAGCATTTGTGGAAGTCCATATCTGTGAAAACCGTGTTCTCAAGTCTTTGTGGTACATATACAAGGTTGAAAATGAGCCTGGCAGAAATAATTAATAAAAAAACTTTTTTTTAAATAAAGGTTATACAAATACTCAAGAATTTACTGTACTTGAATTTACTGTACTACTCAAAAACTAAAATATATATAAAAACAAGAAACCACTACGGTGAGAAGATGAGCTAATGATCTATATGATATACGGGGTTATTTATAAGTCCGTGAAACATTTCAAAACTTTGCAACACAGAAACTACGTAATGGATCATGATTATTCTTATGCCAAGAGAGAGAGAGAGAAACTCTTCAAGTTTTTTTTCCTCAAGGAAGCCTGCACACTTAGCTCCTGTGGTTTGAAGTTAGGAGGCAGCAGTAGCAAATATGGCATTCAGTAAATGTGAGCAGTATTTTGTGTTTTGGAATATGCAAAGAAACTCATCCATTGTGACTGTGCAGCAATGATTTCAAGTGGAATTCCAGAAGGCAGCACCTGTTATCAACAGTGTCAAGATGTGGTTTGCGAAAATTTTGGGATGAAGGCTGTCTGTACACAGCTCCTCGGCAGGGATGTAAAGAACGAAGCAAAGAAACTGTGAATTGTGTTAGAGAAGCTTACCAGCAAAACCCCCGCAAGTCCACTACATGTGCAAGTTTAAAGCTAGGAGTCTCGTAATCAACAGTATGGTGAATTCTCCATAAGAGATTAAAGTGTATGCTTTAAAGTTTCAGTTGCATCAGTATCTCAGCAAAAATGACAAAGATGTGCATCTGAATTTTTGCACTGGAATGCAAGAGAGTTTTGAAACTGACAGCTTTGCAGACTCGCTCATCTTTAGCGATGAAGCTACTTTCCATCTGTTTGGAAAGGTTAATTGGCACAACGTGCACATCTGGGGAATCAAAAATCCTTTCATAGTCACAGAACATGTGCGAGACTCACCTAAGGTGAATGTCTTCTGCCCTATTTCAAAAGAGAAGGTGCATGGACTATTTTTCTTTGAACAGCCCACCATCACTGGGATGATTTACTTGGACATGCTGGAAAACTGGCTGATGCCCCAGATGAATGAAAACAGTAATGGCTACATCTTTCAACAAGACGGCTGTCCGGCACACCACCACAGAGACGTGCAAGGGTACCTCAATCAAAATTTGCCACAAAGATGGATAGGGATCAGAGAATGACAATGCATTAATGGGCTGGCCACCCTGGTCCCGATTTAACCTCTTGCGATTTTTTTCTTGTGGGGGTTTGTGAAGGACACCGTCTTTGTGCCACCGCTCCCCACTGATCTCAAGGATTTTCGCAACCATATCACCAGTGCTATGGCTCTGGTTGACCATGATATGCTGATGTGTGTGTGGGATGAAATGGATTATCGTATAGGTGTCTGTCACATAACCAAAGGTGGACATATTAAGCAGATGTGAAATATGTAAAAAAAAAAAACTTCGTGAGATTATCTGTAATTCAGTCTAAAAATATTTGGTATCTGTTATGTTGTTTATTTGTTGTGAATTTTTTTAATGTTTCATGCATGTATTAATAACCCTGTATTACAAACACACACTAGAATAATCCTAACTAACTAGGGCTAGTTTTGGGGTTTTTTTCTACATTTGTGCACTAAAAATTCAAAGATGTGTGTGTGCACGTGCGTGCATGCGTGTGTGTATGTGTATATATAATATATATATATACAAAGTCAAATTTCACAGAAAAATGCCATCAAAATTAATTTTTACAAGTCAGAGAAAAGCTTTGTATATTGAATAGGAACTCCAACACAATAAAAGCTGTCAGCTATAAAGTTAACATTTTCAGAGCTTATAAAAAAAAGTGAGGACTTAGATGGTCATTGAAGATTAGGCAATCATCAGAGACAACAAACAAATACCTACCATACTCTTACCTAACTGCAGTGACATGCTCCCAGTAAAAGACTGCCACGATATTACATCTGGGCAACAGGGGCTGAGATGATGTGTGCCTTATCAGAAATCACTACAGTACATCTGATAGGACCTCATCTAACAATTCTTCCTTTACATCATCAGCTTCAGAAAACTTCTAATTTAAAACTACATATTTTCCATCTAAAAAAAAAAAAAAAGAAGATCTGTTTCTAAATCCTCTTCAGCATTCAGTTTCATATGCTCAGCTTTCTAGACGGGGAGCTGGGTTGCCTCAATAAATCCTGTTGTCAGCAGAAGGTCTTCATAGGAACTCCTGAGTTTCTCCTTCATCCTTCTCTACCAGGGCCATACCTGGGCTCTAATGTCTCTATACACGCAAGTTTGTTTTTCTAAATCAACAATAATATTTTTTTTTAAAAACTGCATTACTTTCTGGTATTTGTAGTGACAAGCATTCTCCAACAGAACTTGTGGACAACCAGCCTGCTACTCCAGAGCACAGACACTGCAACTCCTTCTCATCTAGATCTCTGGGAAAATGAACAGATTTGAATACTTTCCATAAATTGTTCATAAATAAATTAATATCAGCAACAAGGTTTGGTGCTTTTTTTTTTCAGCATTAGCACCCTAATCTCAGCCCACAATAAAATATACATCATTTAATCAGTTTTTTTTAAATTCTCAGAAATTAAGATAACAGCCTCTGGCAAAATAACTGAACAATCCACGCATAATTAGTGTGGCTAACACTGCTAAGTCAGAACTGGCTGTAGGACACAATAAAATAAAATTTTAAAACTCAAATGAGAAGTTCACCATTAACAGGTCTAAGCGTCTGCCTTACTATCTGGTAAATCTGGTGAAAGACATCTACTGAAGAATAACTGACAGAACATCATAAACAGCACCATAAACAATACTGGTTAGCTGAGTAGTTAGGCGCTTGGTTTACTAATTCAGTGGTACCATGTTAAAGTCCCAGCCGTGGGGATTTTTTCTGGTACGCAACAAAAAGGTCCAGGGGTCTACCCAGCCTCTAAAAATGGATACCAGAGAGAAGGTAACTGTGGCCATGCTGATGGTCTTGTAAATATGGGCCTAACACCATAACCCCAATATGCCTTAATGGCATAGAAACGGGAATTTGACCTTTAACTTTACCATAAAAAAATATGAAGGCATGCAGATAACTGAATGCTGACCATTAAATGTATAAGAACTCATAAAAAATAAATAAGATGAAGAAATCTGACATAAATATTAATATCTCTTCCCATGCCAGGGGGACAAAACCCGGAGGTTCAGTTGAGTGCCAGATTAAAAGCGTGAGTCTTTATATGTATAGGGGTATATTAGTAAAAGTGAATGAAACACAGTATTTCCTTGTACTTCCGTGTACTTATTAAGTTTCAAAATATAACTAAATGTATGAAGATTTCATAAATGCAGAGTTTTTTTTAGGAAAAAAGAAGTAATGTCATGTTTTTAGACAATAATTGTGTCCTACATACCATTGGGTAGGTCTAGATCTAGAGTACTTACCATCTGAGATGCCTAGAACTACCTGTCAAAGTTGTCTTGTTTTGATATGTTGCATTCTCGGTAAAATAATGTCTGAAATAACCTTCTAACTACTTCTCCAGTCATCTAATATGTCTAGATTTACTTGGTATACATTCAAGAACAGTGGTCTGGTCACAGGCCATGTCCATATTCCTATCTTATCTTATATCCTTCCCGTGCCGTTAAACGTCATTTTCCTGTCCTCGGTGAGTCTTTCAACCTCATCAAGGGATTTTATGCCTGTTAATTTGGCCTCTCTTAACAATGTCCTCTTCAGAGTTTCACACGGTCAGCCTCTTTTTCTTTGGCCTGTTGTGTTCCACTTGACAGCTTGTTTTGGGATTCTCTGATCATTTCTTCTCATCAAGCGACCAACATGTGTCCATCTCCTTTTCCTGATCACCCATGAGACTGGTTGTTGTTCAGTCATCTGTCTTATCCCTGCATTGTTCTTGAATTCATTCCACTTGATGCCAAGTATTTTATACTCCTATCTACATTATCAAAAATTGAAATTTCTTGATGTTTCTCTTCATTTTTCTCGCTCGAATCGGTCGTAAGTAAGCACTCTTCCAGCATTTTGTAAAGGGACATAAGCAGCTAACGTGCGAACCAAAATGAGAATTACAGTTATACAAAACAAAACATGTGGGAATATAGGAACCAACGGCGTGGAAGTCAAAATCGACTTTGGGTTTTACATGACCCAAAGGCACGGAAAGAGATATTCATACATACTGTCACAGTAGTAGTTTTTTTTCTTTTCCCTGTTTCTTTTTTTCTTTAACAGCAACCAGAATGATATTCACTAATATAGGCTTTTGTGAAATGACAGTAAAATAGTTTTAAGGACATGAGCATAAACACCAGGAGTTTAAAAAAAAAGGGTAGCATTAATGCTCATATAATTATATAAAGAAGTCACTGCTCTCTGTCTACATACCCATCATCTTCACTAAATTGACCACCAAAATACCTCCTACAGTCATACATTTTTTTCACTCAGTTGTAAATCTGTTAAAAACAGGCTTCATGAATTTCTCCCTAAACACATTTATTTTCCAAGTTTATCATAAACATATGTAAACATATAACCAAACCTCTCAATACCACCAAAAAGTAGACCATTTTCCAGTTCCTTCTCCATCTCCCTCTCCTGAACTTTATTGAGGTAAGGAAGCCCTTGGTAGAACCACTAGAAAAAAGAAAATATGGACAGTTGTCAATAAACAAAAGTCAGTCATATTAGGCGTTCAGATAGCACTGAATCTTCTGCAAATGTATCCTGCTAAATGGCATAAGAAATCATGTAACCCTTCAGTTTCCTCTCTTAAAACTATCTATTTCCATTTAAACAGGAAATTTTCACATTAAAAAATGGTGTTTTTCCAGTCTCCAACTGCTTTCTCACTTAGCCTGTTGCCAGTGCTGTTAACGAATGAATAAACAAACTTTATTTTCAAAGATAACAGTGAAAAAGAGGGTGAGAATAAGATTAATATAAACATCTTACATCCTTCCCATGCCGTTAAACGTCACATAGGGCTCACATAGTTGTTTGCCAAGTCTTTCAACTTCATCAAGGGATGTTATGCCCACTAAACTGGCTTCTTTTAACAATGTTCTCTTTAGAGTTTCACTTGGTCGACCTCTTTTTCTTCGGACTGTTGTGCTCCACTTGATAGCTTGTTCTGGTATTCTCTGATTGTTTCTTCTCATCACATGGCCTACATATGTCCATCTTCTTTTTCTGATCAAGCATGAGACACGTTGTTGTTTGCTCATCTGTCTTATCTCTGTGTTGTTCTTAAATTCATTCCACTTTATACCAAGTATTATCCTTAGGCATTTGTTTTCAAAAGAGTCTAATTTCTTGTCTATTTCTTTTGCTGATTTCCAGCTTTCGCATGCATAAATGAGGGTGGATATCACATTTGAATTGAATAATCTTAACTTGGTTTTTGTGCTTATAACTTTTGAAAATATATAAACATACCTGGTTAAAATCAAACTTGTATTTGCACAAGAACTGAACTGATGAGGCCTGCAAAGAAAGATTTTTGAGGTTTTTTTTGACATGTGCACACTAAAAATGAAAGACTTCTTCTGTACATAATTAGAACATTTCACACAGATATCTTATAAACTTCATGTACAATGTAAATTGGTGCCATTTGTCTTGAAAACAGATATTTACACTTTCAGAGATATGAGCATATCTACTGTCTTGGGAGCAGTGTAAAAGGTCAAGTAAAATCCCTGTTTCCATGCCATTAAGGCACGCTGAGAGTACAGTGTTAGGCTCATGTTACCATGACCTTCAGCACATAAAGACTCTGATGTGGTCAGTATCATGCCTGGTCACATTTACCTTCCCAGATTTATCTGGTACCCATTTTTAGAGGCTGAGTGGACCCCGGGGACCTTTCTGTTGTGGTGGTACCAGAAAAAATCCCAATGGGATTTGAATCTAGAACCACGTGATTAACAGACCAAGGACCTAAACCACTCAGCTAACCAGGCCAGCTTAGTGCAGTGTCCAACAGATAAATTCCAAATAAATAAATAACGCCTATGTTACAAATTCTACATACCTGCATATAAAATCTTTGGTCAATCGATCCAAATGACATGGGGCACAGATGGAAACTGAAGACTTCAGCTACATATCTGTAAATAAAGTTTTTTTGTGTGCTTTAAACAGATGCTATAAAATTGTGGTGGTATTTGCTTATTTTGAACCTGCAACATGTATTAATCAATGTTCCCTCTAAAGGTTTGCAGTCTGTGTGCAAAATGTTCTGCATGTGCAAAAAAATACTGTGAATGTGCAAATGTACATAGTAAAAACATATGTATATATATATATTGTAATGAAAAAATGCTGCACAGGTAACACAGGTATTGACTGGGTACATGGGACCCAACTAGAAGATCTTGATTTTGCTGATGACATAACTCTTATCAGTAATAATGTGAATTCCATGCAAGAAAAAACAGATAGCCTGTCTTCAATGGCTAGCAAAATATGACTTGAAATTAACAAGGACAAAACAAAAATAATGAAAATTCCCATCAATCAAAATGGAAAAATACACATAGAAGGAACAGATATTGAAGAAGTCAATCAATTTGCATACCTTGGCAGCTACATAGACCAGGATGGTGACACTAGAAAGGAAGTTAGGATCAGAATTGCAAAAGCAGCATCAATCTTCAAGAATCTTGAGAACATATGGAATTCAAAAGTTATAAGCACAAAAACCAAGTTAAGACTATTCAATTCAAATGTAATATCCACCCTCATTTATGCATGTGAAAGCTGGAAAACAACTAAAGAAATAGAAAATAAATTAGACTCTTTTGAAAACAAATGCCTAAGGAAAATACTCGGCATCAAGCGGAATGAATTCAAGAACAATGCAGAGATAAGACAGATGACTGAACAACAATCAGTCTCATGGGTGATCAGGAAAAGGAGATGGACATATGTTGGTCACTTGATGAGAAGAAATGATTAGAGAATCCCAAAACAAGCTATCAAGTGGAACACAACAGGCTGAAGAAAAAGAGGCAGACCGCGTGAAACTCTGAAGAGGACATTATTAAGAGAGGCCAAATTTACAGGCATAAAATCCTTTGATGAGGTTGAAAGACTCGCCGAAGACAGGAAAAACTGGAGAACTACTTTGCGAGCCCTATGTGACGTTTAACGGCACAGGAAGGATATAAGATATATAAGATATATACACACACACACACATACACACTGTAAGGGTCTGTACATTTAATAACAGGATAGACCTGCTGTACTTTTCAGCAGTGGAAATTCATCTGCCTGTTTATTTTAATTACTCTCTATTCTCTATGTGCCCATTTGCCTCATCACAATTCTGCCACAGTATTACTGAAACTACGCGATAAAAGACCAGTTGAAACATCCGATCTGAAAGTCAAATCTCAACACTAGAGGAAAAAACATGTACCATCACTGTATTTTTCTTGATCGCAATTACAGCATGAAGTAACATCTGGAAACTGGAAAATAAAAGTAGCAGTTTCATTTTTTTTTTTTTTTGCGTAGCTCCAAAAATTTTGTGTGCGGTATGATTTTTTGTTTTCCACACAGGCACGCAGCTGGGAGGGAACAGTGGTATTAATATTTTGTATAAAATGTATAACTCAGCTATTTCTTACAGCATGAAAGTTCATGCTACACAGATATATCTACATAAACAAAAAAATGTATGCCTTTTTTATAAGCAATATGTGAGGTCAAAGATGCTGTCAAACTCAGAAGTCTGTAACCTGTAGCTGGCATGCTAGAATCAGGGTTGGCAAATCATAGTTGACCAAGGCCATGTCCCACTTCTCCACTGGTACCAAAAGTAACAAGTCTAGCCTGACTAACAGGGCAGGGACTGCCACAGTCCCCATGGTGGTGGAGTCTGCTAAAAAAAAATATTGCACAACCCCTTATTAACTGCACTCCGGACTGAAAAAACATCTGCCGTGACCTACTCCCAAGTCAAAACAATGTTGTGCCTCAACATCTTCACCAAAATGGTGGCAAAGAACACCAGCACACAGGTCCATGGAGACTGATGAAGGAGACAAATAAACAATATGTGAAACAACATCAATCAATCAAGTGCAGTGCCGTGTTGTGTAGGCGATCATTTCTCTCCACAATTCCCTGTTTTTAGACTTGATTATGAGATCCGCCAGTGACTTTCTTCCTAGCCACACTGACAGCCCATCCAGTAACTTCTCTCTCTCTGTCTTCCTCTGTTTCTTCTTCCTTCAATTTTTCCAGTTTCCATAATGTGTTCCAATTTTCCTCTTCTCAAAAAATGTCCTACAAATCTCATTTGTCTGTTTCTGATCTTTGAAACTCCAGCCTCTCTTAAGACTTCTTCATTGGTTTTCTTAGCTATCTATGATACCTTCAACATCCTTCTTATGAACCATATTTCCATGGCCTCCATTTCTCACTTTACTCTTTTATTCATGGACCATGCTTCACATCCATAAAACAAAATTGGCTCGATGTAACATTTAAGTACTTGGAATCTTGTTTCCACTGATATGGATCTGCTGCACAAGATGTTTCTCATTTGCTGGAATGCTGACTTGGCCTGATCATGTCTGCTTTTTATTTCGTTGTGACATTTCCCATCCTTGTCTCACTCCCAATTTTATGTCTTAGAATGCTCCTATTTGGTTCTCAATCTTCACTGCTGCTGATTGTTGCCAGTATATGTTTTTGATGAATTTCAGACTTTCCCATCTATGTTGATGTCTTTCAACACTCTTATAATTTCTGTGTCTCACTTTATCAAATGCTTTACAGTAGTCTATGAAGCATAAGTATAGGTCTGTCTTTACTTCTATTGATCTTTCCATCAATGTTCTCAATATATATGGCATTACTTGTGCCTTTTCCTTCGATGAAGCCACACTGTTCTTCAGCGATTTCTGGTTTTATTTTGCCCCTGACTCTTCTCATGACAATATGAAGCAGGATTTTGCTAACATGGTTCATAAGACTAATGGTTTGGTGGTCTTCACATTCAACTGCACCTTGTTTCTTTGGTAGGGCAAATGAAAACTGATTGCAAAAGGTCTGATGAGACATAGTTACTGTTATTGATGTCATTCAGCAATCTGGTAATTATTTCTATGCCAAGCTCTCCTAATGCTTCCAATTCTTCCTTGGTGATTTTATCTGGTCCTGGTGCTTTGTTGTTCTTCATGTGTTTGATGGCTTCTTCCACTTCTGCTTTTAATATGGGAGGCCATTCATTATTATTTCATATATCTATTTCACCTCTATTGTCCTCATAGAGTTCTCTGATGTATTCGCACTATCGTGCCATTATTTCATCTCTGTCCTTTGACTTCAGGCAGCCAGTCTTGTGGCATGCCCTTTTGTTTGTTACCTCCTTTATTTGTTTGTACATATCTCTTGTGTTTCCATGATGGTGTATCTCTATTTCACTACATTTCTTTTTTAGCCACTCCTCCTTAGCTTTTTTGCATTTGTGTCTTACTTCTTTATTTATTTTGTCATATTCATCTTTATCTTCCTTAAGACTTCTTCTCTGATCAATAGTTGCAAAATTTGTTCTGTCATACACTCCTGTTTAGCGTATCATTTATTTGAAGGTAGGATTTTGATAGATGTTTGCTGAATGGAGTCTTTGAGCATATTCCATATTCATCAATCATTTCAGTCTTCTCTGTAGCATTATATCTATTATGTACTATGGTCCTATATTGTTCTTGTATTGCTTTATCTTTCCGTAACAGTTCTCTATCTAGTTCTTTGTTTTTAGCTGCTACTTTTAACCTCTTTAGCCTGATTCTCACTTTTCCTACGACTGGGATGTGGTCACTGTTGCAATCAGCGCTTGGTCTTGTTTTCACAGATAGTTGTGAGTTCGTGAAGTTTCTGTTGATCATAATCTAATTTATCTGGTTATGTATGTTATTATTTGGGCTTTTCCATGTCCATAGTTGCCTTGGGTGTTGTTTAAACCAAGTATTTCCTATTATCATTTTATTCTTTTCTGCCCACTCAATCAACATCTCTCCTCTTTTGTTTTTGATTCCTAGTCTATACTTGCCAGTAGCTTCATTGTCTTGTTCAGTCCCTACTTTTGCATTTAAATCCCCTGGCACAAAGTTTACTTCCCATGGTTTGCACTGTTTCATTGCCATGTCTAGATTGTTGTAAAATTCTTTTATCTCATCATCAGAGCTTTCTGAAGTTGGTGCGTATACTTGGATGAGATTTGTATCTATTGGGTGGCCCTGTAATTTAATCATTAACACTCTGTCCGATATGCACCAAAAACCTTTCATGGTTCTTGCTGTCTTCTTATCCAATATTATGCCAACTCCATTTCTACACTGGTTTCCCCCGGAATATATGATTTTGAAGTCTTTATGTTCTCTGCTTCCTGCTCCAGTCCATCTCATTTCACATAAAGCAAGGATGTTAATTTCCATTCTTTTCATTTCTTGTTTGATGTTTTCCAGTTTTCTAAGCTCTGTTAGTGTTCTAATGTTCCATGTTGCAATTACTGTGGTGTTACTTGTGTTTTCTTTGCGTACACTAGTTGGATGATGATCTGGTATCACCTGTCGCATGTGACAGTCCCTACCGGACGAAGTGGTTCCACTGGAACCCCCATTATGGTCGTTATGATTCGAAGAACTGTGGGTTGTCATGACTGTTCTTGGGAATGTACAGTGTTGGTTTCGCCTTGCCTTCCACCAGTTTGTTTATGGTTTACTCCACCAGCCTTTGACTCTGGCCATAGCCTACCCTACAAGGCAGCAGGGGGTTTGAAATCAGAGTTTTCCTTCTCCTAAATGAGCTACCAACCAAGACTAACAAGTCTCATCTACCCGAAGCGTCTGGTTTTCAGGCGCCAGATACTCGCCTTTGACCCCTTCTCCTGTCAGTTTAAACAGTTCCGCCAAGAGAAGGCCAGGAGCTGGACTTGAACTGCCAGAGGTTATTTGAGACGCATGCCTTGGAGACATTTAACTGGAGTGGAGAGCTTATCCTCCACCCCACCTCCGGCTATTACAGTCCTTAGAACCGACATACAGAAACAACATATATAATCTTAAATCTGCTTTCTCCCTTTCTAATTCTCCCACACAAATACATGAATTATTTATAATAATACAGATCTTTGTGGGATTTTGATATGGTTTAAATATCCAGCTTTTCCACTATCAAGTGATATAGACTTATGGGTATTTTATCCTTAATGCATTTAACTGTGCTCGAGTATTACTAACTATTTATTTGATTAATATGTATTAAGCTGAAAGAGATCAGGTGGTACATGAACTGGAATGTGCAGTTTTACAAAATAATAAAAATATTAGGAGATTCCTTCAGAAAACTGCCTGAATTCAATTATTTTCACAACTATGATAGTTTTTCTCAGATCCATTATGATTTAGAACCTTTATATGCTCTAACTCAGTCTCAAGCAATGTGTACGCTGCAACTGGTCTTAATTATGATAACAAGCTTCTACACGGTACACTCTCACACAACCAAACTTCTTACACAATGACTCCACAACTTACCCCTGAATTCTTTTGGGTTCAGTTTCTCATAAAAAGAAATTATGTACACTGATGTTTCTTTTGCATTTGTATGTTTGTTATAACGGTTTCAGCAGTTGTTTTCAGTGTACTACCTTAACAGCAAACTAGAATAGCAACAACATTCCAAAGTGAGAACCTATTACTTGTCAGACTATTATCCCTATACTCCCATCTCTCTCTAAACCTCACCTGTTCTCTTTGGCATTTCTGGTAAATGTTGTCAAACCTGAAAAATAACAGCAACGGCAATAAAAGTATAAAGATGGTGAAGAGTAACTGTTTTAAAAATATGTGAAAGGTATTTCATTCTCAATTATGTGTCTGTGTAAATGACAGTTTTGCTATATTTGTGTAAAAAACATAAGGAATGAAAAGGATCAAACATGGCTCAGTGGTCACTAGGAATTAGACAAGCCAAATAACAAGCAGACATCTGGAACACTATAAACAGTTTTAGGAGTACCATATGCAACAGTCTCAGTTTTTGCAATACAAAAGAAAAAAATTTTTAAGTTCTCTAATAAACACAGTCTTAGACATAAATAACATGTGAAAATAATTATAACAATAATTTCTGAGTTATTACATCCTGAAGTACCAATATTCTTGTCTATATATTTTACAAGTACAGAATTGAACTGGAATTCCAAAATTTCTTCATGATCTGAACATTTAATTATTTTGCTTCTTCATGAAATAAAAAAGGCCCCAGAGTCCACTCAATTTTTAAAAAATGGATACCAGAGTAATCTGGAAATGTAAATGCAGCAGGGCATGATACTGACCACATTACACTTTTATGTGCCGAAGGTCTTGGAAATATGTGCCTAACACCATATCCACAGTATGCCTTACTGGCATGGAAACAGAGATCTTACCTACCTACTTTACCTTCATGAAATAATTTATAAATACTCACCAAACTGTGCCAAAGCATAGTTCTGCACACTTTTTCTCAGTTTGAAGTACCTCTCACCACTGTTATCAAACAAACTGAAAGGACAATACAGTGATCTAAGAACTTAAATCTGGAAGCCCCAAGGATATCCCTAACAACATAACTTAAACTGTTCAATACAAATGTTAAATTAGTCCTGTTGTATGGATCAGAAACATGGAACAGCATCAGCCAAAAGTAGCAAGAGACTGAAGAACTTTGTTAACACCTGCCTAAGGAAGATCCTTCAGATTAGATGGCCAGATAACATCAGTAATGAAGAGCTATGGCAGAAAATGAAAACCCCACAGTGAAAGAAATAATAACAATGAAAAGATGTTGTAGATGGACAGGACACACTCTTCAAAAGTCTACAACAAACATAATCAGACAAGGTCTCACCTGGAATCCCCAGAGAAAGAGGAAACAAACACCTGGTGAAGGAGTCTTTAAGCAGAGATAAAAAAGACTGATGCCTGGAGATGGAAAGAAGAAACAGCCCAGGATAGAAATAAATAGAGATCCCTTGTTAATGTCATATACCCCTGATAGAATCTTTTTTAAATTTATTTAAATGTTGTTTGCACATTTTTCAACAGATATAATTTAATAAAAATTCATTATATTCATAATATGTGGGTAAAATAAGAAAAACATGCCATGTCTATAGACTACCACAGATGTAGCACAACATCACATACTCATAATTTAGATATACACAATAATTAGTGTATAAGTATACACCTATACACTATTTATACACTGTTTATATTTGTAACAGAAAGGATGTTGAGCAACAGAGGGCTCACCTGGGCAAGAGCAGAAAAAAAAGGCAAAGGACAGGCATTTGTGGAAAACCCTTGCGGAAGCCCCATGTGCCCTGGGCACTTAAGGTTCAGAGAGAGAGAGAGAGAGATATTTGTAACAGTGAGACACATCTTGTGCAACAGATCCGTATCAATGGAGTACTTAAATGTTACATCGAGTCAATTTTGTTTCATGGGTGTGAAGCATAGTCTATGAATAAGAGAGTACAGCAAGAAATGGAGGCCATGGAAATGTGGTTTATAAGAAGGATGCTGAAGGTACCATGGACAGGTCAGAAAACCAGTGAAGAAGTCTTAAGAGAGGCTGGAGTTAAAAAGCAAATTATAGCAAAGATCAAAGGCAGACAAGCGAGATTTATAGGACATTTCCTGAGAAAAGGAAAGCTGGAACATACCGTGGCAACTGGAAAAATTGAAGGAAGAAGAGACAGAGGAAGACAGAGAGAGAAGTTACTGGATGGGCTGTCAGTGTGGCTAGGAAGAAAGTCACCAGCAGATCTCATAATCAAGACAGGTAATTGTGGAGAGAAATGATCACCTACACCCCGCGTCACAGCACTGAATTATGTTTGTATGATTAAGGCTAACGCTGAAACGTCACAGATTTGTGGTCGTTAAGTAATAAAGCTGTTCCTACTTTTTTTTCATAGTTTGTAATTGAGATATAGTATGGCATCATTTACTCATAATTTAGAATTTATCCTAAGCAAATAATATCACATGATTTATTATTTTCATTGTTACAAGATTTGACTGCTGTTGCTGCAGAAGTTTTATGGCAAATATAAACATTAGATTATCTCCTTGCTGCAGCTGTTTTATGACAAATACAAACATTAGATGATCTCCTTTATGGCTACCATATCTATCAGACATTTCTTTTTTCACAGAAACTACCATTCTAATTATTACTGCATAATTTTAAAAACTTGGATTAGAAACTATCTGTGAATTTTTAAAACCAGTTATGTTTTTTCTTCAGTGAAATAGACACATTTTCAGTTAAATATACTCTCTGAAATATTTTACAGGCAAATAAAATGAATGGTCTTAATGAAAGCAAAATATACCTTACCTCGGTTTACAGTTCTCATCATAGTAAAGCCCTGTGAATTCTGTATCAATTGCTGCAGAAGACAAGAAAGACACTGAGTAATGTAGCTGAAGCAATCAACCTATATATAAAATAATGTAATACTTACATACAAGAAATTTCCAGAACTACCTCCAAGCTAAACTTTGCAGCATCCATTTCAAGCCATAAGCTATTTACAGATGGTCTCTGACTTTAGAAATGAATATACTCGACAACCATTTTAAGTAAGTCAGTTTTTATGCAAGTTGAATATACCCCACCCCTTATTCCCCTCCTCCTGTCCCATTAACAAACCATATATCACACAATGCATAAGACAAAAATACACCAGGAAACACAAAGTGGTATTACAGAACAGTATGAATAGGTTTTCCATCTTACTTATAACACTTCAATATTTCTTTGCTATTACTATTGATGTCATCTCTGATACTCTTTTCACTGCCTTTTTTATGCAAGCAGTATCATCTGCAGAAGAGTGCACAGTTGACTATCCACTTTCATACTTCTGCATCATTCATAGTTTTACCTCCAAGTCCTTGAGCTGGCTATTTTTTCCTTCATCCTCAAACCCACAATTAACATTTAGTTACCTTTAGCGCAGCGCCCATTTCCCATGTTCGATCTTAAACAAGTGAAAAGTGAAACTATTCTTGTCAGACCTAATTGATTAGTTCAAACTTTATGAATATTTCTCCTAGTCTAAAGTTTCAGTTTTTGGACCATCCTACAGTTCATGCAGGATATTCCTTTTATATACGCTGAACAAAGTCTCGTAAAAATTACTTCCAAGCTGTAACCAAATTTCTAACTTGATCATCATCTCATCTTTCCAAACTGCAGTCACTTGCAACTGCTTTTGACATTTGTGCATAATTCTAATGTTTTGTGTTGATGCTTTCTGCAAACTTTATGCCTGTCAGAATTTTCTTATGTAAGTAAAAAATGTATGTATGTTAGTTTTACATATATGTTGAAAGCCATGTATATTTTATCATAAGTACACCCCAATTAGATGACATCAGATGAATTGGCTACGCAGGCCAAAGATATCTTAGTAACAACAGCTAAAGACATGGTTCCAGTAAAGAAAACACAAAAGAATAGATGGATCACAGCAGGTACACTAGAACTGATAAAACAATGTAGAGAAATGAAGACGCAATGGAGAGTGACAAACAACAACAAAGATAAATATAAAACTTTAACAAAAGAAGTACGAAGAAACATAAGAAAAGACAAAAAACAATACATACAAGATTGTTGTGAAAGAATAGAAGAACATCAGAGGTGTGGAAGAGATAGTGAAATGCTTAAAGAAATGAAGACATTGACGAGAAATGTCACACCTAAGCTAAATGTAATTTGTGATGAGATGGGGAATACCCTGACAGAGACAGAGGAAATTCTGGAAAGATGGAAGGAATATTGCAAAAGAATGTATGAAACAACCGACTGTGGAAGCAGAAATCAACAGTGTGAATTATTATTGGAGGAGAAAGAACCCGAGCCGACAATGGAAGAAGTTTTATGGGCAATAAAGAGTCTGAAAAATGGTAAATCACCAGGATGTGATGAGATAACCGCTGAATTTATTAAAGCAGGAGGAAAGGAGTGTGCAACAATCTATCATGCACTATGTAAAAAGATATGGCATTCAGGTATTTGGCCAAAAGAATGGAAAAGAACTGTATTCATACCACTGCCAAAAAAGGGTAACCTGAAATTATGCACCAACTACAGAACTGTTGCCCTGATTAGTCATGCCAGTAAAATTCTGTTAAAAATCATAATGGGTAGACTTCGAAAGAAAATAGAAGAAGAAGTCAATATGGTCCAAGCTGGCTTCAGGCAAGGAAGAGGATCAAGAGATCATATATTCAATCTAAGATTAATAATAGAGAAATGCAGGGAGTTTAATGTGAATCTATATTTATCCTTTATAGACTACTCAAAGGCATTTGATTGTGTACAACACCAGAAACTTTGGGAAATAATGGAAAAAATGGGATTTCCAACACATTTGATACAATTAACATCACTGCTGTATTTAGACCAACAAGCAGCAGTCAGAATAAATGGTGAAACAACAAGTTGGTTTGACATAAAACAAGGGGTCCGTCAGGGGTGCATATTGTCACCCTACTTATTTAACTTGTATACTGAAAATATAATGAGGAATGTTAGAGAAGATGTAGACAAAGAATATTACGATGCCATAACAGTTGGAGGTTATGAAATACCAGAGATTAGATATGCTGATGACACAGTATTGCTGTCCACAACACAAGAAGGAATGGAAAAACTAATTATGTCAGTCCGCAAGAACAGCGAAGAGCAGAACCTCTATCTTAATGCAAAGAAAACTAAAGTGATGACAACTGACAAAACAAACAAGGCAACTGAAATATGTATCAATGAGGAAAAACTGGAAGAAGTGGAGAGTTTTGAATATCTTGGATCACTACTAACTAATAATGGAGATACAATGAGGGAAATTAAAAGGAGGACATCTATTGCTCTTCAGAAAGTAAAACAAATAAAGAATCTGTGGAGAGGAGCAGACAGAACCACAAAAATAAGATTTTTAAGGGCATGCATCTTTCCCATCGCAACATATGCCTGTGAGACCTGGACACTTAACAAAACAGCTGAGAAGCACATAAATGCCTTTGAATGTAAATGCTATAGAAGAGTTCTCCAAATATCGTGGACACAAAAAAGAACAAATATATCTATACTACAAGAGCTTAATATTGAAGAAGGCTGGCTAGTAAAGAGGATTAAAGAGAGAAAACTTAAATATTTTGGCCACATTAAACGTCATGATAATTTAGAGAAGACCGTATTGGAAGGATACATAATGGGAAAAAGAAAAAGAGGAAGACCGAAACGAAGATGGCTGCAAGACATCGTTGATGATCTGGAAATGGATGCAGCAGCAGCAGGCCATCTTGCTCACAACCGAGAGGCCTACAGGAGTGCTGTTTGGGAGGCAAAGTTCCGCAAGGGACATGCAAAGGAATGAATGAACACCCCAATTAGTATTTTTTTGTTTGTTTCAGCTGCTTGTGTTTGCTCACTGTGAACATTAGGACTATCTTATATATAAGGGAGTAGGACTGACCAAATTGTTAGGGGTATGGCCTTTCTATGTGGGACTGCTTACACCTTCATGTAATGATATAAGAGCATGTATGGACTTGTCTGATGTGCACTGTGATGAAAACCCTTTACTATTTCTAGTCTCATGTACAAATATGGATCTGACTTTTACTTATATATTCGTTTCTCTTGACCTGAAGACACAAATCTTGATTTTCAGAGGCTTTTGTGCATTTTAATATCAAGTAATGATACACAAAAAATAAAACAACTAAAGATGCTGTAGAGAGGCATAGACAGAACTACAAAAATAAGATTTTTAAGGGGATGCATCTTTCCCATTGCAACATGTGCCTGTGAGACCTGGACACTTAGGGGAACAGCTGAGAAACACATAAATGCCTTTGAATGTAAATGCTACAGGAATCCTTCAAATATCATGGACACAAAAAAGAACAAATATATCCATACTACAAGAACTTAATACTGAAGAAAGTTGGCTAGTAAGGAAGATTAAACAGAGAAAACTTAAATATTTTGGACATATTAAACATCATGAGAATTTAAAGAAGATGTTCTTGGAAGGGTATATAATGGGAAAAAGAGAGAAAGACAAAGATGAAGATGGCTGCAAGACATCGTTGATGATCTGCGAATGAATGCATCAGCAGCAGGGCATCTTCCTTACAACCGAGAGGCCTACAGGAGAGCTGTTAGAAAGGCAAAGTTCCGCAAGGGACATGCAGATGACTAACCGAAAGATACACAGTAAGTAGATTCTGAATGGAGTTTACTATGGCATTTTTTTCATTCCCCTCTTGTTTTCCACCTTTAACTGAGAAATGAAGACATCTCTTAATATTTACGACACAGAAGAGAGTAAAACATCACAAGATTATCCCATTTGGTGTGTCACAAAACACTTCTTCTTATATCTTATATCCTTCCCGTGCCGTTAAACATCACACAGGGCTCGCAAAGTAGTTTGCCAATTTTTCCTGTCTTCGGCGAGTCTTTCAACCTCATCAAGGGATTTTATGTCTGTAAATTTGGCCTCTCTTAACAATGTCCTCTTCAGAGTTTCACGCGGTCTGCCTCTTTTTCTTTGTCCTGTTGTGTTCCACTTGATAGCTTGTTTTGGGATTCTCTAATCATTTCTTCTCATCAAGTGACCAACATATGTCCATCTCCTTTTCCTGATCACCCATGAGACTGGTTGTTATTCAGTCATCTGTCTTATCTCTGCATTGTTCTTGAATTCGTTCCACTTGATGCCGAGTATTTTCCTTATGCAGTTGTTTTCAAAAGAGTCTAATTTATTTTCTATTTCTTTAGTTGTTTTCCAGCTATCACATGCATAAATGAGGGTGGATATTACATTTGAATTGAATAGTCTTAACTTGGTTTTTGTGCTCTTAACTTTTGAATTCCATATGCTCTCAAGATTCTTGAAGACTGATGCTGCCTTTGCAATTCTGATCCTAACTTCTTTTCTAGTGTCACCATCCTGGTCTAACTGCTCAACAGTTAAATACTTTACTACTGAATTACCCATAATTTCACTGCCTATTTATATGGTTTTATGCAAACTTTCAATACATGCTTACCAATAAAATCTGCTGAATTTATAGAATATTCAATTTTTGAATACAGCGACATAAAGTTCTGTCTCGTTACTTCGACCATGGTGTCGTGAATAAGATAATTCAGAATAACTATTATTTGAATTTTTTTTTTTCTTTCGTAAAAACGCTCGATCAGTTATTTTAGTTTAACGGAGAATGGGATGATTTATTTATTTATTTGAGAAAATGTTAAAACTCCGACAATTAGTAGTATTGAATATCATATGTGAAAAGAAACAATATATCCCAGCTATAAACTATATAGTATATAGTGGGAATATGTTGTTTCATTTATACCAAAAATGTTGCTAGAAATGGATACAATAATTTAGAACATATAGAAAAATAAATAAATAAATGTATTTCATTTGTTCTATACGATCACCTTTCCCAACACTATCCTCACTTTCCATGACTGATTCACATCCGAGTCCCGCAATGTGATATAAGTCATTGTATGCAAAAGATGCAGGGTAGCTTATATTGGTGAAACTGGCCTCAGATTAGGGGACCGCGTGGAGAAACATCTGTATGACATCACCTAGCATGCTTCGAAACTAGTCCCGAATCATTTCATTGGCCCCAGCCAATCTGACTTTCTGGTAACAGCCATCAAACAGTGTCATGCAGATGACAGAACCCGCCTAGCGTTTGAGAACGGCTACATTCAGAAACATGGGACAAATTCTTTATACATGGTTTGAATTCGTTATTCAGCTACGTCTAACAGTCTCCTCTTCCACAATCCCTCCTCACTAAGTTCTACTCCCTTCTCATTTGTTACACATAGTTCAGAACCTCCTCACAGCATCACATTACAATACTTCTACTCTAATTATAATCATATATTTCACCTTCCCCCGGCTAGATTACCATTGTATCAGTCTCTCTCTCTCCTCCACGGTTTCACCACCTACTACCCTCAGCTGCGACCCACCTATCACTCATCCCATGTCTCCGTTTAAGTACTCTCTACACTCCACCATGAGCATTTCTGACACACAGCGGTGGACAAGCCGCATCTACTTACAAGTTACAGCTAGTATTCTATTCATTTTATTTGGGTTTTTTACACAGCATTCATGTGAATTTATACTTTATCTCCTCTCTCTATTTATTTGTCCTGTGTGTTTTTGTGCGCCGAAACGTCACAACTCTGTACTCGTAATAAAGCTGTTCCTACTTTTTCCCCTGTAATTTGCGTTTAATTGAAAGAAATGTTTAAAAGTTGCATTCGATGAGATTTAACTAAATTATCCTTTGCAATTTAACATTTTTACTCCTGATCGATAAATTCTCTCTCTCTCTCTCTCTCTCTCTCTCTCTCTCTCTCTCTCTCTCTCTCTCTTCCAATTAAATTTAACGGCGAAAATGTTAGGCCAAGATGGACAAAACTATTATTTGTGCGACAAGCTGTTTTTCGAGATTGGTATACTGATTTGATCTACAATCTCTAATGGCGATCTGGCAGATTCCTCGACATATGGAGAGAAGCAATTAGTATTTCCATCCGGAAAAAAAACAAAGTTGTCAAGCTACAGACCAGACGGCCTTCTGAGTTGCTTAGGTAAAGTCATATAAAGGATGGTAAATACCAGATTGATCAAACTTCTAGAGATGAACCACCGGCTAGAGAACGTACAATTACCATATAGGAAACAAAAATAGCACCGAAGACCAGCTGGTGTACATTTCACATGAGATAGAAAATGCCTTCCAGGAGAAGAAAAAAGTACTGGCCACCTTCATAGGTTTAACCAAGGCTTTCGAGAGTTTGGAAAGAAGGGTTCTACTTTAAGCCCCTGGAAAACAAAGCTAATGGGAGGATGTATTATCGGATAAGGGATTTTCTACGCTTTCGCACAGCAAGAGTAAAACTGAAAGGGAAACTGAGCCACAAGATCCAACAAGGTGTGCCACAAGGAAAGGTCATTTCACCAGTCCTGTTTTTTTATCTGTATAAACGACATCACATCGAATCTCAAAAATACCGTTTCAAGAGCTCTCCACGCTGATGACTTCGCCATCTGAATAGCCGCAAAGCAGCTGACGATAGTAAAGCACTGGCTGCAAGAAGCACTCAAAACTGTCGGAAAATGGGCCGGCGACTGGGGAGTACAAGTTAACATTCCAAAAACAGCGGCTACATGCTTGTCCATATAAAATCAGCTGAAAACGTCAAACTCCATTTACGGCGAGGTAACACACGGAGAACATCCAGTATACCATGGGGTAAAGCTAGATAAAAGACTCACATGGAAGTCCCACATCTTAGACACAGAAGAAAGCAAACATGAAGTTATCATTAATGAAAAAGCTGGCAGGTACGGACTGGGGAGCTAGCAGTGACATCTTAAAGAAAGTTTACATAGGGAACATAAGACTTACAATAGAATATGGCATGACAGCCTGAGCTGCAGCATCAAAGACAAACACCGAACACCTATCCAACGTTCCATAACACTGGAATAAGGCTAATCACGGGAGGGATGAAAACCATATCGATCCACACTCCCTCGAATAGAGACGAGATAAAATAGTACATGTTTACAACGAGAAACTTCTTCGCCTAGGGAGCCATCCTATGTACAAAAAGCTTCAACAACCACTAAAACATCGTCTAAAAAGAGGTACACTCAATCATATCTCGAAAAACCTACATCAAGACCACAAGGAGCACCTACCCAGCTGCCAAGAGGAAATAGAACCACTGATAGCCTACGAAGAGAACACCTACTGGGAGAGAAGTCTCTCAATAAGAACTCAGGTCCCAGGAATAAGAAAATATGAGGGGTCAGTGTCCAACACAATCGAAAGTTCTCTCACAAGAGGTGATAGACAAGTACAATCCACGTGAAATGAACGCCTGTGTGTAACCGACGGATCTTCCGAAGATGATGTTTAAAAAAAGGAGGAGGTGAGTTTTTAATAGCGATAGGAAAGAAATCCTTCCCAACTGGCAAAACATCCTCTAACTACAGGGCTGAATCAACAGCACTCCCTGAAAGCCCCTTGGAGAGAAGAACGAAAAAAGGCCACCAAAGATAGCTTTCTTCAGCGACTGCAGTTCTCTCCTGCAAGCATTACAAAACAGTAAAAAAAAAAAAAATTAGCAGATCATGAGTGAAATGTTTGAAAAAGTAACTAATTTTCAAAACACATAGAAATAGCCATGCGGTGGCTACCCTTCCACTGGGGCATGGCTGGAAACGAAAAAGCTGACGCCCTAGCCAAAACAGGGCATCAGAATGGAACAAAGCAGCCATAAAATCAGTTACAGGTAGGCCAAGACCATCATGCGAAGCCGCTTCGACCAATCGTCGGCAAAGAGGCTGGGCACAGGCAGTGAACCTAATACAGTCCACCAGTTATAAAGGAAGCAAGAAACGGCCCTGTTCCGATTACGAATTGGTCACTGCACGCTACGGAGTCATTTCTACCGACTCAACAGACGAATGGTCACTGCAGGAGCGGAGTACAGACTCCAGAACATGTTCTCCAAGAGTGCCCAACTTTTACAGATCTACGCAACCAGACATGGCCACAGGGCTCAGAGCTAAGACGGAAACTGTTGGGGTTGACGAGGGGACATGGAGAAGACTGTCGACTTCATTCTGGCGACCGGGCTTGCATGACCAAGAGTTTGAAAGCCAACGAAGAAGAAAAAAAGGAGGAGGAGGCTAACTGATTGGTCAGTGCATTCTTCTGAAAGACATGCCACTGCGTCATTAAAAGTTCGAGGTTGCCCACTGCTACAATTCAAAATTTACCACATACCTAAATGGACAGCTCCCATACCCTTCTCATTAATCACAAAATATGTAGGTTATTTCTTAAATAATTAAACATTTTTCAATATATTTTGAAATACTCAGCATATCAAGAAAAACTGTTAAAAAAAAAATTCAATAAGCAGTAGAGAGTGTGGTTGTTTTTAATGCACCATTTAAATTTGAAAGCATAAAAAGTAGGATTTCCTTAAAATCCAAGTTTTTTTATCTGTTTTTTTTTTTCTTCTCTTTCATTCCTAATATTATCCTTTGGCGACTCTACTTCAGACTCTGATTGGAGTCATGGCCTAAGTTTAGCGAGGGTTGTATAAATGAATGAAGGAGAATGTCTGTTATAGGAATGATACCGCGGAAATGTTATAACAAGTTCTCATGTCTATCTTGTTTCAAACAATTAAAGTGGAATCAAAAGTGTGAAAACTAATTTTGAATGGACATTTTATCTTTAAAAAGTGATATTAAAGTGTTCAATAAAGAGTGCAATAAAGAGAATATGATTATAGCAGTTAATTACTGAATAGTTACTTGCAGACAAAGCATCCGTTTATTGTTTATTGTTTACTATGAGCCTCCCTAACAGCACTCCTGTAGGCCTCTCGGTTGTGAGCAAGATGGCCTGCTGCTGATTAATCCATTTGCAGATCATCAACGATGTCTTGCAGCCATCTTCGCTTTGGTCTTCCTCTCTTTCTTTTTTCCATAATGTACCCTTCCAAGACGGTTTTCTCTAGATTATCACGACGTTTAATGTGTCCAAAATATTTAAGTTTTCTCTCGTTAATACTCTTTACTAGCCAGCCTTCTTCAATATTAAGTTCTTGTAGTATGGATATATTTGTTCTTTTTTGTGTCCATGATATTTGAAGAACTCTTCTATAGCACTTACATTCAAAGGCATTTATGTGTTTATCAGCTGTTTTGTTAAGTGTCCAGGTCTCACAGGCATATGTTGCGATGGGAAAAATGCAAGCCCTTAAAAATCTTATTTTTGTAGTTCTGTCTGCTCCTCTTTAGCTGTTGTACTTTCTGAAGAGCGATAGATGTTCTCCTTTTAATTTCCCTCATTGTATCTTCATTATTAGTTAGCAGTGATCCAGTATATTCAAAACTCTCCACTTCTTCCAGTTTTTCCTCATTTCCTCACCTGCTTTGTTTGTTTTGTCAGTTGTCATCAATTTAGTATTCTTCGCGTTAAGATAGAGGTTTTGCTCTTGACTATTCTTACGGACTGGCATAATTAGTTTTTCCATTCCTTTTTGTGTTGTGGACAGTAATACTGTGTCATCAGCATATCAAATCTCTGGTATTTCATAACCTCCAATTATTATGGCATCGTAATATTCTTTGTCTACATCTTCTCTAACATTCCTCATTATATTTGATCATGGGGAGTTTACGAAAAATCAGTGACCTCTCGTAAAGACAAAGCACGTATTGTGACAATTGCTTTAGGAGTGGTGCAATTTCAGGACGTGCCTGGGGCAGCACACAACTTTCATCTGTCAATAAAGAGAGCAGTTGCAGAGTCTGGAATTGAAGGCCCCCTTGCCAAATGCAGCAGCTGTGGAACATTTGAAACATAGCCCTGCAACTACGAGGGTCATACCGAATGTCGTGAGTAAAAATTTTTTAAACATCAGAATTTATAGATAGAGAAAATATAAATGTATCATCTTAACTGCATCCTTTTCTTTACTTTTCAACATAATCTCCATTTTTATGCACACATTTTCCCATCGCTCTGCAAGTGTGAAAATACCCTCCCGGTAGAATTTCTTTCCGGATGACCGATGGCACCGACGCACTGCTTTCTGGACGATCTCTCCTATGGGACCTACGGGCACAAACTTTTCTATGGCCTAGGGTTTCAATCATTTCCTGTACTGCATTGTGTCCTATTCCAAGATTTACAGCGATTTCAGAAACTGTGACACGTCTGTCTTGTTTAATGATGTCGTCAACCCTTTCCACGTTGCGTTCATTGGAGGCAGTTCGAGGGCGACCGCTGCGAGGCATATCTTGGATGTTCGTGTTTCCACCTTCGAAGTGTTTCACCCACCTCCTAACACTGCTAGCATCTATACACACATCTCCATAAGCAAGCTGAAGTCTTTGGTGAATTTCAGCAGCGGGGATTTCCTCTGTAACGAGGAACTCAATAACAGCAAGTTAACGAAACGAAACTTCAGCACCCGCCGTTTTGTTTCTGCTCCGCGTGGTCACATGACACATGATGTGACGTCATGTGACCTCTGCATAAAGTGCAAAGGATGCAGATTAAGTTGATTCATTTATATTTTCTTAATCTATAAATTCTGATTTTTAAAACATTTTTGCTCACGACTTTCGGTATGACCCTCGTAGCGTTGAGTTGAAACCCATCTGTTGCAAATGTATCAGTGACATGAGATGTTAATTAAAGAACATTCCAGCACACTATAAATTCATCCCTGCAGATGGTCGAACAATTGCGTAACAAAGAAGCTGTGCCGACAACTCTAGCGCAGTCAGGCCACAAACAGGACCTCACACTACACACAAAGGGAGAGAAAATGCGCCTGGTAAGAAAGGTTCTAGATCTTTGCTGCTATGCTACAGAATTACTAGAGGGAGAGTAATATGTTTTGATTCTTCCAACACTCTGTTGACTAGTAGTTGGAATGGCAGCATGTTGTTGGAGTGTTACAAACTTTAGAAAGAAATTGGCGATGGAATCTTACATCCTTCCCGTGCCGCTAAACGCCACATAGGGTCCGCCGGTAGTTAGTCATCAAGGGATGTTATGCCCACTGAGCTGGCCTCTTTTAGAGTTTCACGTGGTCGACCTCTTTTTCATCGGCCTATTGTGTTCTGCTTGATAGCTTGCCTGGGGATTCTCTGATTGTTTCTTCTCATCACATGACCGACATATGTCCATCTTCTTTTTTTCTGATCACCCATGAGACAGATTGCTCATTCATCTGTCTAATCTCTGCATTGTTATTGAATTCATTCCACTTTATACCGAGTATTTTCCTTAGGTATTTGTTTTCGAAAGAGTCTAATTTCTTGTCTATTTCTTTAGTTGTTTTCCAGCTTTCACATGCATAAATAAGGGTGGATATTACATTTGAAATGAATAATCTTAACTTGGCTTTTGTGGTTATAACTTTTGAACGCCATATGTTCTCGGGATTCTTGAAGGTCAATGCTGCTTTTGCAATTCGAATTCTAACGTCCTTTTTTGTGTAACCATCCTGGTCTAGGTAGCTGCCGAGATATGGAAATGTGGAAGCTACATGGGTACAAATAGTCAGTTCTGGCAAAGTTAGCATTCCCACTCATTACTCTCACTTGTGAACATTTGTTTTCTGTGTCTGGATATGTTGTTAATAATATTTTTCATCTTCATATCATTATTGTATTGTGATGTTGTTTTTTAAAAAGTTACTGTTAGCTGATGAGTTGAGTGTTTCACTGTTTGTTCAATTATGTTGCACAAAACTGTTATTAAACTAACTAGAATAATTTAATCTGTACTAGCAAGTGATTATTAGAGCTGTTTTACATTAAAAAGTACCACAGAGGTATTTTTGCATTTCTCCATTTTTATTACCTTTCTTGAGCTTGTGAACATTTTTTAAAAAGAATATGCAATAAAATTCTTGAAAGATGTTCTGCTTCCATTGTGTTTTTTTAAAAATATTTGATTACATAATTACATTTAAGTGGGACATTATGTATGTGTATGTGTGTGTGCATGTGTGAAGTATTTATGTATGTACATATGTATGTATGTACATATTTATGTAAGTACATATGTATAAAGTTAAGTATTTATGTATGTACGTATGTATGCATGTATGTACGTATACAGGGTGTGGCTATAGAATGATGAGACTGATAATTTTAATGAAGAAAACATATGCTGAAAATATGCACAGCAGTTTACCATTTCTAAATATTTCATTTTATTTTTCAATAAATTTTTAAAATTCACTAAGACAGCATGCCAACCAATTTAATTATTTTTTCTTTGAGATCAGGCATAAGCTTACATATACATACATTAATATATTTTGAATATAGTTAGAAAAAAGTCATATTTGTAAAAAAAAATCTGGAAGTTTCCAGGCCAAATAATCTACTGAAGTTGCATGTTCTGATTGGTTTCAAATGCATGTAACCATTATATATAACTGGTTTTACTTCACTTTTTGTGCAAAACTGTGCCTTCAGTTCTATACCAGAAGCTAAAAATTGGCCTATGTGCCTGCAGCACATCACATCACATTACATCACATCCTCTGGAGTTGTGAGCTACACATCTCACTTAGACCAGATCCCTGCTTTTATAGGAGCTCTATGGTGATACTGACAACCTGAGATGAACTGCCACATTTGTGAGAGAGATTGGTGTTGATGTCTAAGCAAGCAGCACAGAAGAAGAAGAAGCAATTCCTAAAAAAACTAGAGTTAAAAATTTGTTTGTGTGAACTTGAAAATTCAGCAA
This sequence comes from Achatina immaculata, assembly GCA_009760885.1. Classification (NCBI taxonomy): domain Eukaryota; kingdom Metazoa; phylum Mollusca; class Gastropoda; order Stylommatophora; family Achatinidae; genus Lissachatina; species Lissachatina immaculata. Next base: position 49,279,835 of record CM019720.1, on the reverse strand, counting down.
GTTAAATTTATGACAAAATGCATTATGAAACCAACAAAATGGACACTGCAGTCTTTTTTTTATTTGTGAAATCCAAAATAATGCTCTTCATAAATCCATTTTTAAATGATTAAAACAAGATGAACTCTTGCTCACAAATTTGAAAAATCTTATCTGAAAAAATGATTTTTTGCATACATAGCATGTAACATATGAAAAAAAAAGAAAAATGCAAACAGCACACGCACACATGTACGCGCACACACACACATTCTTCTATGAATTGCAATTAATCAGCAGTCTTCTGTAAAAATGAGTACAAATACATATACATCAGCAGAGTAGATGAAGTAATCATTTCAATATATATATAAGATTAGAAAGAAAACTTGGTGATAAACATAGCAAAAATATCATGCATTATGTTGTCCAATATATTCATAGCTTGCAAGCCTTTCACATTCTACATATTTAGACACCACCAAAGTGAAGTGTATTATTTCGATTTATATACGTAATTAACTTTTATGCTCTGAATAACCACTGTCAAAACATCTTCGTTTTCCAGTCCTACCTTTTTTTCCTGTCTTCTTTCTCTCTGCTTGGACCACTTTTTGTACCTCTATCATTACTCCCTCTCTCTTCATTTCCATCATCTTTTTTCTGATTTTCCTCAGCACTGCTTCCAAAGAGCACGGCACAGACGTGTAATTCTAATGGTAGCAGAGGATCTTTGATTCCTGCCAAAATATTTATCAACCTGAAGATGACAAATACTGCAATAATTCCAAAATACAGCACTTCTATAGGTATACTCAACACCTCTAGGTGATGCAGAAGGAATAAAATGCTTGCATATAGGCTTGACTTGGCTGCACTGTGGACACAAGAGAAGAGAGCTGCCAAGTTTCTACTCTTGCAATGTTATAGTCCAATGTTATACTTTTTCTTCACATTTTCTCTTGATTTTGAATCCTTTAGACTAGTAAGTCTGAACCTTTTTTTTTTTTTAGCATGACCCTAAAACTGCAATTATATGTGACCAGCAACCCATGAAAAAGAAGTATAAAATGTTAAACTCAGAGCAAATTAACTGACACATTTCCGTGCCTGTAATATGACATTTCTCTGTCTATGGCTCTGGAACTGTGAGCTTGATGTTCTTTGCAGCTGATGCAGTGAAGGTATTGGAGAACCAGCACTGTGTAGGACTGGGAGAAGGTCACAGTGGCTACTTGTCAGTTCCTGGTTGACCTATACACCAGTGGGTGTGCAATACTCCTCCAGCAATCCTTGCCCCATTAGCCAGGCTAGGCTTGTTACCTACATCAACCTTGAAGCTGGCTTGCCAGCTATCAGTGTCTGACTGCCAAATCTGACAGCGTCTTTCACATACTGAATATCTGAACAACACCACTGACAAGATTTGCATACCTACTGGAAAATACTGCAACAACTATGATGCAGAAGTTAGGACAATTATTTCTAAGACTGAAAAACTATAAGACTCCAGAATTTATTTATGCCCCATAGTCACAGATGCAAGATCAGTACTGGAAGCTCTTCAGTGCAACAAACTACTTAAGGATGCCTTGTCAAAAATTGGCTTACAACACAGAGTCACCTTGCAGTGGATTCCCTCCCACTGTGGGATACCAGGCAATGAGAAAGCTGACCGTCTGGCCAAAGAGGACACTACAATGGAGCAACCAGACATACTGATCACCTTTAATCAGAGAAAACCATGATAAAAACCTACAAGAAGCCACAAACACCACCACATGATGACTATCACATGCTAAACAGGAACAAGTCACCATTTTCTATCTCCGAACAGGACACAGCTGACTCCGAAGTCATATGTATACAAAGTTTAAGGTTGGTACTACTACTCTTTGTACATGTGCCCAGGTGCCCCAGATTGTGAAACATATCCCCCAGAACTGCACCAACTACGAGACACTGAGAAGTAATTACTGACTCAATGAAACCACTAAAGAAAATAAGCTCTATGGTTCCATACATGAATTATAAAAAATAGTGAAATTTGTCCGTCCAAGAGACAGGACTGCAGATATAGACAGACAATGCGTATGAAGAAGACAGCGTCTTTGCCCTCTTTAACATAACTGCCACTAATCACAAAGAAATTTTGTGTAATGTTGCTTACTAAACAATCAAACATTTTCCAGGTTATTATTATGAAATACTAAGAAAAACTCATTAAAAAAACATTTCACTGGACAGTAGTGAGTGACTTAGTGATTTACTTAACTTGTATCTTGAGATTTGTCTTTATTTTTTATAACTTTATTTTAAATTTCTCTACAACAGTTCAGAGAGATTATTTCTATTCCTAGCAAATACGAATTCTTATATCTACTTATTCTTCTTCTGTTTCACATACTCAGACTTATAGACACAGAGACAGATCACCACCATGAATCTCATCAGCAGAAGTTCATTTGTACTCCATAGTTTACCATCCATGGCTCTTGTTAAGTCTCCCTAGTGAGTGCAGGTTTGCAATCTGCATGTTCAATGCAAGTAATTATGGAAAATGAGGCCCAATCTCTATTCAAAAGCTAAAAGCAAAAAAATAGCACACAAATTACACTTACTAAGTGACATTGAGTATTTCATTGGTTGTTGGTGTCCATTTTCCTCTTATTAGTCGTTCAACAACTTTTATGTATCCATAACCATTACCTGCAAGAGGCAGAAAATAATATGTGGTTACTAGTGCTAAAATTGTCAACATCATTAGAGATCTCTACAATGGATATGTTTGTGCAGTCAAGACAGAAGAAGGAATGAGCGAATAGTTTCAGATTGAAACAGGCGTGAAACAAGGATGTATATTATCTCCATTGCTTTTTGGAATTGCAGTAAACTTCATAATGAAAAAATGCTGTACAGGTAAAACCGGCATTGATTGGGTACATGGAACCCAAATAGAAGATCTTGATTTTGCAGATGACATAACTCTTATCAGTGACAATGTGAAATCAATGCAGGAAAAAACAGATTCCTCATCTTCCTTGGCTAGCAAAATAAGTCTTGAAAAAGACAAAACAAAAATAATCTTCCTCTTCTTCTGCGTTCGAGGTTGTTGGTCACATCAGATCTTGATCCCTGTCAAAATGGCAAAGCCCGCAGTCCTCTCCAGATCCTGATAGGAGTCCCAAAGCTTTTGCCCCAAGCTTGTGTCCTCCGGCCATGTCTCACACCTCAGGTCTGCATGGTTTGGACACTCTTGTAGGATATGTTCTGGAGTCTGGACTCCACTGCCACATGGACACTCGTCTGTGTGAGACATTTAGAGTCGATGCAGGTGGCTCAGTAGTCTGCAGTGGCCTGTCCTTAGGCGAAAGAGGATGGTTTGCTGATGTCTTTGTAGTTGGTGTATTAGATCTGGTTCATTGTTGCATTTCAGTTCTTTTTCCATTCAGATCTGCACTGGTTACGGATTATAGTTTTTGTCTCTTGGTAGTTTACTGGATGATTGGTTTGATCTTGATTGCTGTCAACTTTGGATAGGCTGTCAGCTACTTCACTGCCAGCTATTCCACAGTGGGATGGTACCCAATGTAGGGCCAAGGTTGTTGACAGTGTAAGGTGCTTCAGTTCTGTTGTGATTTCCTGTATATTTGCCTATGGGATCTTTGTTGTTTTTAGAGATTCCAGTAGTGCCCTGCAATCTGTGAAGAAGGCTATTTTGTGTGGTGGGTGCTGGTTTTCTGTTTTAAGTGTTTTGAGGGCTTCAAGGAGGGCTGTCGTTTCTGCCCTGTAGTTGGAGGAAATCTTTCCCATCGCGAAGGCCTTTTTGGTTTGTCTCCCATCTGTGTATCTTATATAAACGCCCCCACCTCCATTTTTTACTGTTTTTCTACAGACCCATCTGTGTACACATGTGTCCATTCAGCTGGGTTGTAATTGCTGTCAGTCAGCTCCTGGGTCAGTGTCTTCATCTGAATTAAAAATAATGAAACTTCTCATTAATCAAGAAAGAAAAATAAATGTAGAAGGAACAGTTGTTGATGAAGTAAACCAATTTGCATACCTTGGCAGCTACATAGACCATGATTGTGACACGAGGAAGGAAGTTAGAATTAGAATTGTAAAAGCAGCATTGTCCTTCAAAAATCTTGAGGACATATGGAATTCAAAGTCATAACCACAAAAACCAAGATAAGATTATTCAATTCAAATGTGATATCCACCCTCATTTATGCATGCGAAAGCTGGAAATCAACTAAAGAAATAGGCAAGAAATTAGACTCTTTTAAAAACAAATGCCTAAGGAAAATACTTGGTATAAAGTGGAATGAATTCAAGAACAATGCAGAGATAAGACAGATGAGCAAACAACATGTAGGTCATGTGATGAGAAGAAACAATCGAAGAATACCAAAACAAGCTATCAAGTGGCGCACAACAGGCTGAAGAAAAAGAGGTTGACCACATGAAACTCTAAGAGGACATTGTTAAGAGAAGCCAGTTTAGTGGGCATAACATCCCTTGATGAAGTAGAACAACTCGCAGAGAACAGGAAAACTTGGCAAACAACTCTGCGAGCCCTATGTGATGTTTAACGGCATGGGAAGGATGTAAGATGTAAGTGCCCTAATACCAATAACTGCTTATGAGGTCTTAAAGTATGATTAAAATCACACAAACATATAGAACTATGAGAATGGCAATAAAGGCTGCACTTGCTTTTTATTTTTATTTTTTTTTGTATCATAAAGTGTTTTTTTCCTGTTTTAATTTCTAAAATACAAATGAATGTTATTTATTACTTTAGACTTTACAATATTAAATGTTACCTTGTCCAACTACTTGCTAGAAAACTTGCCCATTAGTTTTTATGTTACACTAAAAGCCTGATAGCCTTTGCTTACCATTGACAATTCCACAAATGAGCATAATGAAGTATGCTTCTGGATATACCGTAGCAGCCTGTTGAAGTCCAAGGTAAATATACATGACTCTAAGACACTCCTGTAAAATGGCTGCAGACAGGAAGATAGGCTGATATCTGACCACTTTGTAAGCTACATCAAATGGGGAGTAGTTTATTAGGTACCTTTATTGAGTTTGAAAACAGAAAAAAAAAATATTGGGAGATGTGCACTTTCAGTTTATCTTAGTTTAATTCACAAAAACATTTACAGCATTTCCTACTTCAGAAGCTTCAACTTTTCATACAGAAAAGATCCTAGACCTAAACTTTTCTTATGGGCTTCCCTGTAGCTGCATACTAGCTCTAGGAAGGGATGCTACTTTGAAAAACTTTGAACAAAGGTTTCCCGGGGGTGAAGGTAAGAAGCTGGCGCAGTCATTGCCAGAAACAACCTCGGCTTCCCTTGTCAGACTGTTGTAAAATAACAACCTGTTTTTACAAGCACCACAGTGGTAGTGTTGTACAAGCACCAAGCAGTGGCATCTTAACACACAGACCCACCGTCCAGAGGCCCCAAGTACATGGGGTCCCAACCAGCGCATGGAAATGTATGTATATGAATATATATAGCAGGTGTGCTGTGCGTGATAAAGGGCCCTCAATGCTCTAGAGATGGTCCGGGCACCACACACTGGTAATGTTTTACAAGCACCATGCAGTCAAAATGTTTACAAGCACCATGCAGTGGTAATGTTTTTTAAGCACTATGTGGTGGTAATGTTTTATAAGCACCATGTGGTGGTAATTTTTTATAAGCACCATGTGGTGGTAATTTTTTACAAGCACCATGCAGTGGTAATGTCATGTGATTTTGCTAAGCCTCATTTCATCATGTCAGGTTCCTGCTACATGGATCAGTTTAATTTCTAATCCCTAATCAAATGGAAGTTGTGAATTAAAAATGTTAAAAAAGCATTGCAAAAAGATATTATTTCTGATTCTGAAATAACCATTAAAAGTTAATACAATACAAAGCAGTAAATACAATAAAAGTCAATACAATACAAAACAGTAAATATAATAACATTTTCCACTGATGTAGAATTATTTTACTGTTCCAAAATTTTTTTTTCAATAACTAATTAATATAATTTCTGAAAGAGTGAACAGTACAGCAGTATAATTCACCATTACAGTCATTACGGAGCATAATGCTGTTTCACACTAAATTCTGTACATTTTTACTTTTGCAAAAATTAAGTTGTGAGAAAGGAAAGGTTATTGTAGTTTTTCAAAATTTCCTGCAGTGCCAGAACTATAGTATAAATTTCTCTCGAAGTAAAACTTTTTTTTTTTTAACCTGCAGCACCAGAGCTGTGACACTAACTCCTCTCCAAATATAATGTTTCTTTCCTGCAGCACCAGAGCTGTGACACTAACTCCTCTCCAAATATAATGTTTCTTTCCTGCAGCACCAGAGCTGTGACACTAACTCCTCTCCAAATATAATGTTTCTTTCCTGCAGCACCAGAGCTGTGACACTAACTCCTCTCCAAATATAATGTTTCTTTCCTGCAGTACCAGAGCTGTGACACTAACTCCTCTCCAAATATAATGTTTCTTTCCTGCAGTACCAGAGCTGTGACACTAACTCCTCTCCAAATATAATGTTTCTTTCCTGCAGTACCAGAGCTGTGACACTAACTCCTCTCCAAATATAATGTTCTTTCCTGCAGTACCAGAGCTGTGACACTAACTCCTCTCCAAATATAATGTTTCTTTCCTGCAGTACCAGAGCTGTGACACTAACTCCTCTCCAAATATAATGTTTCTTTCCTGCAGTACCAGAGCTGTGACACTAACTCCTCTCCAAATATAATGTTTCTTTCCTGCAGTACCAGAACTGTGACACTAACTCCTCTCCAAATATAATGTTTCTTTCCTGCAGTACCAGAGCTGTGACACTAACTCCTCTCCAAATATAATGTTTCTTTCCTGCAGTACCAAAACTGTGACACTACCACCTCCCCAAGCATACCTGGCTTTTTTTAACCTGCAGTACCAAAACTGCAACATGAACTCCTCTCCAAGTACACTAGTTTTTTTAACTTGCAGTGCCAGAACTGCGACACTAACTAGAAAATTGGAGAAGGCTGATACGTGTGCATGCAGATGTAGACTTTTTTGCTGCTGAGTCTGAAGCTTACAGAGATTTGTTATTTGTGGGGAGCAGAAATAAATAAAATGTGCCAATGAGTTTTCAGCATTAATATCATTTTATTATTTTCAACTATTATTTTCATCATACTGTTTCCAAAGAAACATTTGGGTGTCATGTTTTATGGCCAGGAGAAAATTTCTGAGATTTTTGATATTGTTCTCAAATTCATTCAGAACTTTGTGGAAAAGATCGAGCTGTGTTCAGTCAATGTACCACTGCACTATCACCCAACACACACTACAAACAACACTGAGGTTAAAGGCTGAGCACAAATGGAAGTGGCCTAGTTAGCTGAGTGGTCAGGCACTTGATTTATTAATCTGGTAGTACCGGGTTCAGCCCCAACAGTGGGATTTTTTCTGGTATACACCAAAATGGCTCCAGGGTTTACCCAGCCTCTAGAAATGGGTACCAGAAAAATCTGGGAAGGTAAATTCAGCCAGGCGTGATACTGTCCACATCACATTTTCGTGTGCCGAAGGTCATGAAAAATATGAGCCTAACACCATATCCCCAATATGCCTTAATGGCATGGAAACGGGAATTCTATCTTACCTATCCACTGCATATGGGAATGACCTGAGTGCAAGGAGATCTATCTTTTGGGCAGCAGCAGAGCATGGCCATTCTTCAAGTTCAAGTTCTCAATAGATAATAACATTTAGCTGGGAAAAGTGAAGCATTTTGACAAAAATATTTCCATTTCTTCTCTCATCATTTTTGGTATGTTACAGCTGGTAAACAGGTAAATCAAATGAAGGGACTGTATGGAATAAAGGAAAAAAAAAACATCTGCAGACTGAGTGCTGGTGATTGCACGTTTATTTAATGTCTGCTTTAGCTTCCACTGGATCATGCACTTTAAATTTGGTGAATTAAAACACTTTATACTATATTTTCAGATTTAATAGCCCAACATTTTGATATGCCAAACACATTATCCCTGTCCTAATGATAATCAAATCTTCAAAGTGATCTTGGTGGTACATTTCTCTGTTGCTGCTAGCTAGAAGCTTTTGGCATCTGACGCCATAGTAAAGAACTTGTCTATCCTTTGTAGCTGTTCAGCCATGAAATATAGAGTTTTGATTAAAGGGTGTCTTGAAAGCAGTTTAGTTCATCTAGTCTGGGGAATTTAAGTTGGAAATGTTCAGCTGTTTCCTCCTCATTATAACAGTATCTGAAATTTGGACTGCGGTTTTTCTTGACTTTACTTAGGTGTTTGTTTAGGGCAATATGATTTGTTCATAATCTGAGAAATATGTTCTGGTTTTGTCGGTTTAGTCTGTGTGATTCATCATATGGGTCAGGTTTGTTCATGTGTTTGTACAAGGCTCAACCAATATTCCCTCCAGGCCACTTGTTCAGCCATTCTTATTTGGCAATGCCTCAAGAGATTTACTAGATTGTGTGGTAGGATATTTCTTTGTTTGATGGTTTCCCAGATGTTGGTGGCTGTTAGGGCTGATTAGGAATCTGAGAAAATTACAGTATCCTGTGGCTCAGCCATTCTACTCTTAAAGATCATTCCAGATTTTTTTTTTCAGGGACTTCTCATTGTCGATGATCTCTGCAATGTAATTATGAGCAAGATTATCCACATGCATTGTGGGATATTCTGTTACTGCACCATAACCAACATTAACTGTGCTTCTGAAACCTGAACCATCTACTTCTTTGCATAGGTCCCTGGCATTATTACTTTCTGATATTTATTACTTTTGGTCTTTCAAGATTCTGATGTAGGGCAATGTTAGATGCATGACTGAGGTATCTTAAATTTTTAGGTGGATGTAACTGACTGGCTAGTTTAGTGGCTATTATCATATAGTTATTTTTCATTGATCTACTGGATGGTTTCCATTTGCCAAGCATTTGTCTGTTTTCATTCTGGTAATTTTCTCTGTGTTATCATTAATAAGTTTCTATGACTGATCTTGATTTTCATATATTTAGCGTTTCTATGTTAGCGTCTACTTCACGGGCACTGTTAGGAGTTGATCTCATTCTTCCACGGACAAGGCACAGGGCTTGGTTCTGAACCATGTCTATTCTTTCAGCTGTTGAGTAGCTAGCAAAGATTTGGAATGGCATGGAGCAGTCTATTGAGAATCTCACATGGCCAATGTATAGTTGTCTCATGGTTCTTTTATCTGCTCCCAATCTGGTGCTGGCAATCCTCTTGAGGATGTTTAATTTCTGAGTTGTTTTGATATTGTGTTATTGTTTCATTGTCAGGCTCTGATCAAGTGTTACACCTATACACTTTGGATGCTCATCTGATTTAAACCCTTTTTCACCAATTTGCAGCTGCAGCCATTTCTTACTTACAGAAGGAGAATATGTACTGATGAAGAACAGAGTATGGAATGTCTTCTGAATGTTGATGTGGATTTTCCATTTCTCACAATAGGCTTGTAGCTTTTGCAAGTCTTTGTTCATATCTCTCTCCAGCTACTTTATATATTTATTTCTTGTCAACATTAGAAGGTTATCAGCAAATGGTGCATACTTGCTGGTCAATTTTGAAGGTAGATGAGGAAGAGTATACAACTAAGTGCTAATTAAGAGAGTCATTCTTCTAAGATTCTTTGTTTGGAGTTGTGGCTATTATATCTTGTGTAAATGGTTCTGTTTGCTAAAAACTTCTTTAGTCATTTGTACATATCTCCATGGATTTCCAGTGTTTGCATTTTGCACAGAAGTCCACTTTCTTCATTCCTTGTCTTCTTTCTCTCTTCTACCACTTCTTGCAGAGTCTGGCTCCAACTGACTTTATACTTTTTACTGTAGCCAGTAGTGACAGATCTTTCTGCCACATTTTGCAGCGTCTCAATGATATGCATGTAGACTGTACTGACATCATTAGCCAAGTAGATCACTGATAGTTTTTCAGATGTTAATAATGTTAAAGATAGCCCAGCCTGCCTTTTATAGTTCCATGAAGTCCTTTCTACATTTGTATGGGGGGATATCAGCTGAAACAAGTGTCAAAGGTCTACTGAGTGTGCCCTGGAATCTATGTAGTAATGTTGGTTGTGTTTTGCTGCTCTGTAAGATAATGAGGTTTCAAGGGTGTGTTTCAAGAGTGTGTTTCATGAGTGTGTTTCAAGAGTGTGTTTCATGAGTGTGTTTCAAGAGTGTATTTCACAAGTGTATTTCAAGAGTGTGTTTCACAAGTGTATTTCAAGAGAGTGTTTCAAGAGTGTGTTTCACGAGTGTATTTCAAGAGTGTTTCAAGAGTGTGTTTCAAGAGTGTGTTTCATGAGTGTGTTTCAAGAGCGTGTGGAACACATTCCAGTTTGTTCTCCTGCAGGGATTTGATTTTTATAGCTCCATGGGGATGAGTGAGCATACATGTCTCCTACTATAATTGTTCATGGTAGCTTTGATTTGGTTCAAATGTCATGTTTGTTCTAGGTGGGCTAAACACATTAAAAATTGTGTATTTTTCCATTCAGTCCATAGTGTTATGGAATCATGTACATCTGTTTTATCACTGGCAGCTGTGTTAATTATCTCAGTGTTTATGTCATTTTAAATAAGCATTGCAAACACTCTGATTGAGAAGGAAGCACATCTGTACATGGTAAAGCCTGAGATGAAGAAGTTTGTTGTTTGATGAGAGTTTCTTGTAAGCAAAGCTACATGAACATTTTATTTGTTCATAATCTTATATCCTTCCCGTGCAGTTAAACGTCACATAGAGCTCGCAAAGTAGTTCGCCAATTTTTCCTGTCTTCAGCGAGTCTTTCAACCTCATCAAGGGATTTTATGCCTGTTAATTTGGCCTCTCTTAACAATGTCCTCTTCAGAGTTTCATGTGGTCTGCCTCTTTTTCTTTGGCCTGTTGTGTTCCACTTGATAGCTTGTTTTGGGATTCTCTGATCATTTCTTCTCATCAAGTGACCAACATATGTTCCACTTGATAGCTTGTTTTGGGATTCTCTGATCATTTCTTCTCATCAAGTGACCAACATATGTCCATCTCCTTTTCCTGATCACCCATAAGACTGGTTGTTGTTCAGTCATCTGTCTTATCTCTGCATTGTTCTTGAATTCGTTCCACTTGATGCCGAGTATTTTCCTTAGGCATTTGTTTGTTTTCAAAAGAGTTTAATTTCTTTTCTATTTCTTTAGTTGTTTTCCAGCTTTCACATGCATAAATGAGGTGGATATTACATTTGAACTGAATAGTCTTAACTTAGTTTTTGTGCTTATAACTTTTGAATGCCTTATGTTCTCAAGATTCTTGAAGATTGATGCTGGTTTTGCGATTCTAACTTCCTTTCTGGTGTCACCATCGTGGTCTATGTAGCTGCCAAGGTATGCAGATTGATTGACTTCTTCAATATCTGTCCCTTCTACATCTATTTTTCCAATTTAATTAATGAGAAGTTTCATTATTTTTGTTTTGTCCTTGTTAATTTCAAGCCCTATTCATAAGCTAAAAATGAAATGAAAAAAAAAAAACAGCAAAAGAAAATAATGAAAACAAAATAAAAAGTTAAATGCCACAGATATCATCATCATCATCATGTGCCGTGCCAACTGGCGTTGGCTATTATGCTTCTCCAGAGTATCCGATCCTTCATGCAGGCCATCAGCTCAGTTGGTGATCTCCTCTCACACCATCCCATCAGACTGTCCAGTATCATTTCTCTTGGTCTTTCTCTTGATCTTCTTCCTTCTATTTTTCCTGTTATAATATTTTCAATGCCCCCTCTTCTCATTGCATGTCCTATGAAAGTACATTATCTCTCTCTTATCTTTTTGACAAGGTTTTTTTGTCTCTCCAGCTCTTCTCCTACATTCTTCATTAGTTATTTTTGCTGTCCAGGGGATTCGTAACATTCTTCTAATAAACCACATTTCTGCTGCTTCTAATGATTTTTGTGCACACTTGCCTATTGTCCATGATTCACTTCCATATAACAAGATAGGTTCAATATAGCATACTCGTTTTCTAACATTCATTGATAAAGATGTGTTGGTTAATATGTTTCTCATTCTCTGAAATGCAGTCTTTGCTTGGCCTATTCTGTTCCTAATTTCTGTTCTGCATTTCCCATCTGAAGTTATTACTGCTCCAAGGTATTTGAATTTCTGCACCTGCTTTAGAATAGTTCCGTAAATGCCACAGACACATGGCCATAAATGTGTCAAACTAATTGTGGCAGAACTGAATTTTCTGATCCCCTGGTTTACAATTTTTCACTCTTTTTTTTCCCTTCATGCTAGATAGTAAGAATGTACAAGTATTTGTGAACAGTAAAGCTTACCATAAAACTGTAATAACAATTATTAGCATGCTCTCTTTCATAATATCAATCAGAGGCTCCCCAAGGAGGAATTGTGTCACAAACACACCTGCCCATGTAGCAAGAACTGTACAAACCCATAAGGCAAGTGGATGATTCTGTCGAAATTTTGGACCTAATGGAAAATCCCATCGTATGTTACTTTAGCAATGTAAGTAAATTATCACAGAAATATGTTTTGATAAATCTCTATGATAGAGTGTGAGAAAATATGAAAAAAATGTATTCAATCTACTATGAAGAAAAAAAAAGTACTCAATCTACCTTCAGAGTGCTTTTACTTTCTGCCATCAGCACAGCGTCATCCACTTGTTTCATGTTATACTAACTGAGGCTTACTTTAAGTCTGTTCAGCTTTTTTGTTTTTTTTTAAATACCTCTCATGATGTTTTTCACTGCTTGGTACAAAAAAGGTTGTGAATTGGACATAGCTTCATCTTACTCCCAGATATTTTGTTAGTGTCAAATTAGTAAAATGATGCAAAAATAAAACACTTCCTATTTGTTTCTCTGAGAAAATTCAGTAGTATTTCTGAATGCAAAAGGAATACTGATCTCACACAGTATGTAATGAAATTTACCCAAGGAATCACTGAAGATGATGCTACTCCATCTCATTATGAATGAGAAAGTTAATACTTTGCAGCCTGTGCCATGATGAAGATCATCATGGAGTGTGTGTGTAGTAGCTTCTCTTGAATACTCTATGCAGACTCAAGAAGCAAGCTTCTTGTAACATTTCAATGCAAGTACAGGTGGACTCTCCACAGAAGGCGTGTAGTACATGAGAAGTTATCCCAAATGGCATGCAAATCTTGACTCTACAATCTAAGGAGGCCTTAATGTTATTAACACTTTAATCATCAATGCATACCCTCAAGATGGAACATCTGTAACAGAATATCATTCTGTACATAGTGTGTGTAACCCTGTGGTTGTGGTCTGGTAGACCACAACTCATCACTGTGTGCCAAGCACGTGGTTCGAGAAAATTCTAAGTCACGTGGTTTAGTTTAGCGGGAGGTGTGCATGGGCTGAGAAAGTTAGTCTTTGGTCAGAATGTGTTAGAGAAAGGTTGTGTGATTGACTCTAGTATGTGGTAGAGAGAGCCTTACTTGTTTGTTGTAGTAGGAGCTTATTTGGTTTGTGATGTAGGAAGAATTTTAGTAGTTTTATTGCAGATTGGAATCTCGTTTAGGAAGAGTTTCTACCATTCGCAATTTGTTGGTAGTGAGATGGAAGAATTAGTTTTTCCCTGTGTTGGTTGAGGTTTTGTTGATAATGTTGTAAGTATTGATTTTTGTGTATAGTACATTGTAAGGTTTTCACCCATATGGCGTAGAGTTCACTCACGCTGGGCACTGTTAATGTAATTCTTGTTCAGCCTGATGGCTATGTTTCCATCATTCATGATTTCACCCTCATTTTGTCCATTAATAAATGTGCGTGGTCTGATGAAATACTACATCAATTGGCTTTGTTGGAATTCTCATTGTTGACCAGTTGTTTTGGTTGGAAGACTGCCAAGTTATGTTAAGCTGTTGTATTTTTGTATTATTTTGTGGAGTTGGAAGCCTGGGTGTCTTGTTGTATTTTCTCAGTGTATAATATAGAAAATTAGGTGATTGTTAGAACACCAACAACAAGAAGAAAATTATTAGTTCGACTGTACTCCACAAGTAGACAATGATCAAACCAGTAGAAAACCATTTTAGTTGGCGCCAATGCTAATTCAGGGCTGCCGAATCTATTACACATCTTTGAAAATAAAGGACATTAAAAAAAATGTCAGACCACTTCAAAACTGACCTAGATCTTTTGAGTCCTCTCGGATAACGATGCACGCTATGCTGACATGAGCAGTAAAGGCGACCGGAAACATATTCACCTCCGTGAGATAGTGAGCAGCTATTAAAAAGTATTCCACTATTATGTTTGCCATTGTGGCTGTAGGTGTCCTTTATTTCTGCATCAAAAGTAAATGTAATGCTAGTTCACTTGTAAAGATCCTAGAATGAATCATACAAATTTGAGTGAGTAAAAACATCTGACACAGGTTGCTAATGATCACAAAAGTATTATTCTGAAATATCAGCCTGGTAGATTATATCTGAATATGTGAGGACTGAAGATTATAATAATGGCAGTTTTGTATTAGAAAACAATTTTAAAGCAGCCAGATGTCAGCTAGTGTGGAAATTGCTGAATATTATACTGTCAAAGAGCTTCTCTCATGACAATGAAACTGTGTAATTGGCCACAGTAACAGAAATAATGTTTGTTTTGCAAAATTCGGTCTTCTTCTGTTTACAATTTTTTGTCTTCAGTTTTGGATTTTGTTTTCTTTTCAGATGACACAGCATCCTTTTTCACAGAGTTGCTCTCCATATGGCTCAGTCTTTTGCCAGTTTTTCCCAGCCTTTGTGGTAGATGGAAAAAAATCTCTCATAGATTACTATTAAATATGTTTGTATGCTGGTCTTGATCTACCTTGTTCCTTCCTTTCCTCCACAGTTTGGCTACACACTATTTGCTGGGGATACTTCTGTTTGGAATTATTGCTACACATTCTAAACATCTTAATCTTCTGCTGCAGAGTGTTTTCATGGATGGAAGCTTAGCTTGCACAGTACCTTGGCATTGGTAACTTTGTCCTGCCATGTGATATTTATTATTTTACCAGATGCAAAAATTGGAAAATCACCAAAACCATAGAAAACAAGTTGAATTCTTTCCAGACTAAATGTTTACGAAGAATTAGACAAATATTTTGGCCAAACACCATAAGAAATAACATCTTATTGGCAGAAATGCAGATGAAGCCACTGACAACAGTTATTGAGGAAAGACGCTGGCGATGGTTGGGACATGTGCTCCGAATGACTGACAACTCACTATCAAAAATAGCACTAAGATGGACACCACAGGGGAAAAGAAGTAAGGGTAGACCAAAAGAGACATGGAGAAGAACAACAGAAAGGATGTTGAGCAATAGAGGGCTCATCTGGGCAAGAGCAGAAAAAAGGCGAAGGACAGGCATTTGTGGAAAACCCTTGCAGAAGCCCCATGTGCCCTGGGCACTTAAGGTTCAGAGAGAGAGAGAGATGCAAAAATGGAAAACATTTTTCTCATGCCCTACATATGTTGACTACATTCAGATCCACATAAAAGAGTTACTAAGCAATCAGGATAGAGGATACCTATAACAGAGTTGACTACACAACACGCGTGTCCCTTATGACAGAATTGGGCATTGATGCCTGGATCATGTGGTGAGTAGCCTCAGTGCTTCCATGGAAAACTGTAGCACTGCGACATGAATCATGGACCTCATAGCCTAGGATCATTGTGCCAGGGCTACCTCAAGGCTCTCCATTGTCACCAGTGCTTTTTAACATATACGCTGCCAGGACTGCACAGCTACACCAGGCTGTCCCTGGTCAAATACTCACATATGCAGACGACATCCTGACATATGTAGATGGAAATTCCAGACGCAGGATATCTACTCACATTCAGGAAAATATTGACCATATCATGGGTTGGTGTGAGGACTATGCAGTGATAAACTTCACCAAGGCCAAACTTATTTGTTGCTCATTTGACAGCAGATCTGTGAAGACCATCCTTCTGGCAGTGCAATGCAATTGTGAACCCATCACGAGGGAACAATGTCTTACCTTGGAATCACATTTGATAGGATGCTATCTTTCAACCACTATGTGGACATGGTCATTCAGAAGAGAAAGAAAGGGCTCAGTGCAGTGAAGACCATTGTAGGTGCTGGTCTGTCACAATGGACACTGTTCCTGCTGGTGCAGGCATTGGTGATGCCAGTGACTGAGTATGGCCTTGACCTTCTGACTTTGTCTACAACTCTGATAACCAGGCTTAAAAGGATCCAAAATGAGCCCATGAGAGCAGTTCTGGGGTGCACCAGAGATACTCCAGTCATAACTGGATATGACCTGCATGAAAGTAAGGCGTAAGTATGCACAGGTGAAGTCATATCTCAGGACTGCCGGCACAGCAAACCACCCCTTTTCTACCACAGCTGAACTTAGCAAAGGGTAAGTGCATCAAGCAAGTGAGATTATGGATGGCAGAGGCAGAAGAGAGTGGTCTGCAACCCAAAGCAGATCTCTCTAGAACCGGATTGGATAAAGTGTCAAATATGCAGAATCTAATGAAGGTCGTGATAAAGCTTGGCCTCGACTAGGCCCAGGGTGGAAGAGAAGTTCAAGTGCAGGAACAGATTCAGCAACACTCCAAGCCACATGACCTTGTGATCTTCACAGATAGGTCCATGATACGAGGCTTTAAAAAGTAGATGGGGCTATGTCATCTACCCCAACAGTAAACTTACATCTTACATCCTTCCCGTGTCATTAAACATCACATAGGGCTCGCACAGTTGTTTGCCAAGTTTTCCTGTTCTCTGCAAGTCTTTCAACTTCATCAAAGGATGATATTCCCACTAAACTGGCTTCTCTTAACAATGTCCTCTTTAGAGTTTCACATGGTCCACCTCTTTTTCTTCGGCCTGTTGTGCTCCACTGAATAGCTTGTTCTGGTATTCAACAGTAAACTGGTTGCAAGTAAATCAGGAGCCCACACAACCACCACTTCAAGCATGAGAATGGAGGTCCAGGCAGCATCAGAAACAATTTCTTGGTTAGTGTAGCAGGATGACTTGCATGAGGCCATTGTGACTGATTCCCAAAGCATGTTATGGTGAGATGAAAAATGGTTTTCCCAGGGTGTCGGTTGTGCTTCTGGATGGCTCTCATTTATCCAGTCTGATGTGGATCTACTGCCTAGGTCATGCAAGAGGCAATGAGAAAGCAGACAAGCTGACAGGCATGGCAGTGATTCAGGGTACCCTCAGAATGGACAAGGAGAAGATTGCAAGAGCCAGTTAGGACAGACTGCATATGAAGGATGACATCTGGCTGAATGATAACAATCACATCAGGAGGATGATCAAAATGTATAAACTAGGAAAAAGTAGGAACAGTTTTATTAATTAACAAACACACAGTCATGACATTTTGGTTAGCACCTTAATCATACAAAAAAACACACAGGATGAAGAGAGAGAAGATAAAAATATAAATTCATTTGAATGCTATGTACAAAAATTAGGAATGGAAAAATAGAAACAAATTAAAATACCTGTGATTTGTAAGAAATTGTGACTTGTAAGAGGCTGTGTCCAGAAATGCACATGGTGGAGTGTTGAGAATGTTTAAATGGAAACTTGTGATGTGTGATAGGTGGGTTGTAAGAGGGAGAGAGACCTGTGGAAAGCAGAGAAAGTGTTACATTGGTAATCTAGCCAGAAGAAGGTGGAACAGGTGATTGTAATTGGGGTAGAAGGGTTGTAATCTGATGCTGTGAGGAGGTTCTGAACTATGAGTTGCAAGTGAGAAAGGAGTGGACTTTGATGCAGAGGGTGTATGATTGTGGAAGAAGGGAATGTTAGGTGTAGCCGAATTGTGAGTTCAAACCATGTGATTCCAGCATCCAGAAGGATGATCAAGTTGCGAAAGGAGAGGGGAAGTGGACATTTTTCCAAACAGAATGTTTAGCACACATTATCTACAACTAGTGTGTGACTGGTTCCATCAGCGAGCACACACTTCAGTGGATGCTGGAATGGAAGGCAGAGTGCATATGGGAATGCTCAGAGTGCAAGGATGCCAGTCTCTGATTACAGATAAGCAATCAGGTCTGATAAATCACAACCTTTGGCTTCAAAGAGGTTAACTCCCTTTCTTATTAATGTACTGGTTTATTCATCTCAAGAGAAAGTGGCAGAACTTTTGATCCAAGGTGCTTGATCCTATCCCATGAGTCAAGTGGGTTTACATTCAGTGTTGACCTCGTTGGCGTGGTTTGATGCTAGTTGATAAATTTGTAAAATATTTGGTCCTGCAACCATATATCAGGAGATGACAAGCTGTATTTCTGGCAACCCAAGTATGAAGAACACTTATGAAGAAGAACAAAATGCAAAGATGGTAGCAGACAAATGAAAGAACACATGAAAGGCTGTTAGTAAACAACAAGAGGTACACAGCAAAAGATGTTTGTACATAACTGAAGCATCACAAGAAAAACTATTAAACAACACACAGAAGGACTCAGTAAGAGATGGCTTTGTTTTGCTGCAAGAACAAGTTAACATATTCTGAACGCGACAATTTTAGGATATGTGACCAAACAAAAGATAACCACAGAAAAATGAATCTGTTAGAAGCATGGAGATTTGAGCAGAAGCAACCAAAGATTAAGTAAGAAATGTTGGCATGCGAAATTCTCTTCTGTATGATAATCACCTGTTTCAGATAATTTATTAATGTAGTTATCTCCACTTTATACATTACAAAAATCAATGCCTGATGAAAGCTGTTCTGTGTAATCAAGTGATGTTTACACTAAATTGAAGAGTGAGATTTCTAATCTATAAAATCAGTCTAATTAATTAAGTGCTCTACTCCTTATTTATTTATTGTTCAATTTGCACCTCTAAAGTTCTGTATGTTATTTCCTACTCCAGATTTGCTAAATGTTGTATGAGCACATGCTCAAACTTTTTTCAGCAGTTCCATATACAGTATACAAACATAATTACAACCAGTTGAAATCTAAACCAAACAAAGCACATTCACTTGTTGGTGCTGCATGTCATGGGCTGCCAACTGTCAGATTTTTTAAATGTTTGACCATGTTATTTGTTTAGTATCAGCAGTTTGAGATAACTCTTTCTTAATTTATCTGTAGTTCATTGTAATGATAATTTTAATTGGTTCTTCATAAGTGTTCTTCATATTTGGGTTGTCAGAAACACAGCTTGTCATCTCCTGATATATGGCCGCCAACACATCATTATACTAACATGCTAAACAGACCACGTACCTTGCTGTTTATTTCTTACGAAAGATTATAATCGTCATCATCACACACTGGACAAGTCCATAGATGATCCAGTCTCCCCTTCAATATATCCTTCTGAGGACAACGACTGACCATTTGGAACAGTAGTAGTAGTAGTAGTAGTATAGTAATAGTAGTAGTAGTAGTAGTAGTAGTAGTAGTAGTAGTAGTAGTTCAATTAATCTTGGGGGTTTAGAATTCAACTCTGTCATATTGCGTAGATGTGTTACAGGGCAACAAAAACTGTTATGCTCTGTGTATTTTTTAACTTCGTGATTTCAACGCCTTTTTTTGGGGTTCCTACAATCCTGCGTTTAAAATGAGCCGAATTGACGGTGTTTATCACAAAACAATAAAAGAAAAGAAGGTAAGATGTGACGCAACATGTTGTAAGTGCTAGGCGGTAGACAGGCGCTGACGTTGCTTTCTTAAATAAACGAACGAGGACCTTCAAAATTTACCTAGGATGTTGATGTTCTACACATCGTGCCACTTTTACGATAGATTAAGTTGTAATACAGCAGGTCATGAATGGTAGCTTCTAACATTCACTATCGACGTGCTGAATGTACGTGGTTCACTTCACAGCAATTTGTTGTCTACTTTGTCGTTGATGGAACTGAATATAGAGATCGCCAGACAACCATGATAGAGGTAAGTTTCTGTGACACAGTCGAGGCTAATGTGGTACTAGGAGTAGTGATCCACATCATCTTGTGCCATCTTTGAGGGGAAGGTTGGCCCTTGCTATCACGTGCACACGGCCATGTGGATTTTCTGTCATTCTTCTGAATTTGTTAGCCCACCTGACATTGTCGTCACATTGTTCTTTTCCCTTCAACTTTTAAGTATTATTCTAATTATAGTACTGCGTTTCATCTTCACAATTTGTCGGTCTCTCTTTCTGTTTCCTACCGTTCATACTAAGAATAGTATGAAACAGACAGAGAGGTTGCCATAGAAGAAAGTGGGTTGAGAAAATAAATGACCTTTTGTATGAAGCAAACAACCGAGCCTAATCAAGAAATTTGTTTGCTTCCTCGGCAATGAAAGGTAACATGATGAAGTGGGCAAGATGAGATTGTCAACATGTTTTAGTTGTCTTGTTCTGGCATTTTTCTTTGTTTCTCTTTCTTTTTCTTTTCAAAAGTGACAACATGAAGCCACAGGATTTCACTGTTTACGCGTATAACATACACGATAATATAACCTGGGCAACTTTTCTAAGTTCAGGTACGAGACACTCTAGCAAAATTTCCCTTCTGGCTAACTGTACAAACGCTGGAATTCCAGATTACATTTACTTATACACAGTATGATCCGGAGGGTCGAGGCAGGTTCTGTATGCAGGCAGTGGCTTGAGTCATTGCAGAAATCAACGATTCGCAGTCACCTTCATCTGTGTCCCTGAGCACGTGGGCATCTGGGAAAATGAGAGAGCTAATAGGCTGGCCATCATAGCAGATGGACAGTCATTGGATCGAGCTGATATTGTTAACGCGCTTCGAGAGCAATGAATCCACATCGCTGCTTAGACTGAAACGGCTAAGAGTACAGACTGGCACGGCCAGGAACGAGAGGCTTACTGGACAGGCGAGACAACTTGTCAACCAACACAGGTCAGACATTATCACCCGCAGGACTGGTGGATATGTTGAAAGGGCAGTGGGATCTGAGCACTTATGGGCATGTTTGGAGTGCAATGATGATGATCCAGATCATAAACCATTTCTTTTATTTCCAAACATGTGGCGATCAAAGATGATAATACGAAACAATATGGGGCATGGGTTTTTAAATGTGGAACATTAGGTTTCCCGATCTAAATAATACAATTTCCGGGGCAGGACGGACAGTCACTTTAGTTAACTATCAGTTTACTACCTAGAATCTTGCTTACAGCCGAGAGGTATACAGGAGAGCTGTTAGGGAAGCAAAGTTTCGCAAAGTGACATGCAAGTGACTGACCTTGCTAGATGTATTACAGTGCTGTGGCATATTTGTTAGTAAAATGCTAAAACGGCAATGGACAGTACCAGCGCTAGATGATGCAAAACCTGCAGCTGCGCGAAGCGGAAAGTTTTGGGGGGGTGCAAAACGGGAAAAAAAATCGGAATAAATTATGAAAATAAATTATTCTAAAAAGCACACATTTTCACGCTTACCGTGGATCGGCCCAACATTATCTCTAAATAATTTGATTTTGCTCTTCTCTTTGATCATAAAAAAGGGCAAAAAAGATATAGTTTCTATGGTACAGAAAGTTAGTCTATGGATCATCCCCAATTAGTCCATAGGTGCTCCTATCCCATCTTCAGTGTTTCCACCAGTGTTTGGCAGGTGATGATACCAGTTCTGTGTTGATTAACCAGTCTTCTTCGCTTCCCACTGTAGCGCTTTTGTCTCCATGTTTGATGTTATGTTCCAGCAATGTGTTCATGGTTGCAAACTGTTGCTTGAATCGGTGATTCGGCTAACTTCTCTAAGTGCATTCTGGATATCAGCCCGATCCATAGCCTGTTCGCCTTTCACTGTAGCCATGTCAGCAAGTTTGTCTGCTCATTCATTATCTCCCACCCCCGCATGACCTGGCATAAAAATGAAACAGATTTTTGTCAACCGTGATCTTCTTACTGGCTCCACCAGTGCTTTCGCATCCAACCCGACTCAGTCTTCCTGACCATATTTACTGAGTCGCTGAGAATACATGCCTGGGTGAAGGTCCGTATCTCCAGCCACGCCACTGTCTTGGTTTCTGCCATGACCCCCATTAGTCAGACTATATGTGGCAAAGCAAAAGCTTGTTTTCCATCCACCGTTCTCCCTCCGACCTCTGCTGTAAAAGCCCAAGCGCTTTGCTTGTGTCTGACAATGGACCAATCCATGTAGATGACCACATCACACTCAAAAGAGTTCTCGGCAATCAAGTCCTAAACCTCTGCCTCCACAGTCAACGGATTTTGCTTATGGTACAGAAAGCGAAATACTACAGCACATTTAGACTGTCAACTTCAGATGTAAGGCATACTGAACAATTAGCCCTATCAGCAACATGTGTTAATAGATATCAATATTCGTGATTTTTTTCTTGGTTTCATTCCTGTAGAAATTGCTACAAGCTCAGTGTTAAGTGACTGCGTTCTTAGAAAATCGTCAGACATGAATATGCGTGGCTGTAATACGACAATAGATCAAATATAAAAGGAAAACATCATACTTTTAGGGATCATTTCTAAAGGTTTGTCATCGCTTCTCGGCCTTTTGGCTAAGATCAACGTGTAGTTCTACTTACCTAGCACGGAAGGCACCATGAAATAAATTTTTAAAAAGGTGGTCTTTCTATCCAGGCTAAGTAGATTTTAATCTACAAACCCTCACCACACACGTGGTAAAGTTATCTAGCGAGCCCATGCGGGCATTAAAAAAAAGTGAGAATAAGGCTAAGGAGGTTAAAAGTAGCAGCTAAAAACAAAGAACTAGATAGAGAGCTGTTACTGAAAGATAAAACAATACAAGAACAATATAGGACCATAGTACATAATAGATATAATGCTATAGAGAAGAGTGAAACAACTGATGAACAATGGAATATGCTCAAAGACTCCATTCAGCAAACATCTATCGAAATCCTACCTCCAAATAAAAGACACACTAAACAGGGGTAGATGACAGAACAAATTTTGCAACTAATGATCGGAGAAGAAGTCTTAAGAAAGATAAAGATGAATATGACAAAATAAATAAAGAAATAAGACACAAATGCAATAAAGCTAAAGAAGAGTGGCTAAATAAGAAATGTAATGAAATAGAGGCACACCATCATGGAAACACAAGAGATATGTACAAACAAATAAAGGAGTTAGCAAACAAAAGGGTATGCCACAAGACTGGTTGCCTGAAGTCAAAGGAGGGGCATACAATAATGGACAGAGATGAAATAATGGCACGATGGTGTGAATACATTAGAGAACTCTATGAGGACAATAGAAGCGAAACAGATATACGAAATAATAATGAAGGGCTGATATATTAAAAGCAGAAGTGGAAGAAGCCATCAAACACATGAAAAACAACAAAGCACAACGACCAGAGGCTGGAGTTAAAAAGCAAATTATAGCAAAGATCAGAGGCAGACAAGCGAGATTTACAGGACATTTCCTGAGAAGAGGAAAATTGGAACACACTGTGGCAACTGGAAAAATTGAAGGAAGAAGAGACAGAGGAAGACAGAGATAAGTTACTGTATGGGCTGTCAATGTGGCTAGGAAGAAAGTCACCCCCGGATCTCATAATCAAGTTTAAAGACAGGGAATTGTGAAGTGAAATGATCGCCTACGCCATGGCACTTGAATTGTTCTCAGTCTCTCGTCTTAGTTCTTGGTGATGCAGCTATTTAGAGCAGAAATTTTATTTATTTGTATTTTTAACACTTCAGAAATTCCATGTGGTTTATTTCAGCGTCAACACTGCGTTGCGGAACCTTTGTAAAAACATAATACAACTCTAACTCTCAAGCCACTAAGTATCACCCGCTAGGAATCTATAATTGAAGCCACTCGTCCTGTAAGATATTCTTTTAACGAATATTATGATGCTTTGATAGAAATTGCTGATGAAGAGTGAGTGGACAAGGTGACAAGACATGAAACACTTGCTCTCAAAGATAGAGATTTAAAATTGTTATGGCGTTTTGTTATATGGAACTGTTTTAAATTAAATTAATGCTGCAAGTGAAGTAATATTACGCTCATCAGTGGCCGAAACTCGATTGGAAGAACTTGCCATGATTTCACCTGAGTATAAAATCAATAATAATAATTAAAAGAATTTTTTTTAAAAATTAGACTATACTGATCTCTTTCTGATTTTGTGAAAATGAAAGCAATGAAATATTCTTATTAAACGCTAAATATCTACCTGAAACAAAAGAAGTGCAAATAACGTGAAGACGCGTGCTAAAAACTTAACCATGTACAAACCATTGTTTGTGATTTTATTCATCGTTGTGCATGTGATGATGATGTGAAATATCTGCATTCATTTATCTCTCTCTCTCTCTCTCTCTCTGAACCTTAAGTGTCCAGGGCACATGGGGCTTCCGCAAGGGTTTTTCACAAATGCCTGTCCTTCGCTTTTTTTTCTGCTCTTGCCCAAGTGAACCCTTTATTGCTCAACATCCTTTCTGTTGTTCTTCTCCATGTCTCTTTTGGTCTACCCTTACTTCTGTTCCCCTGTGGTGTCCATCTTAGTGCTATTTTTGGTAGTGAGTTGTCAGTCATTCGGAGCACATGTCCCAACCATCGCCAGCGTCTTTCCTCAATAATTGTTGTCAGTGGCTTCATCTGCATTTCTGCCAATAAGATGTTATTTCTTATGGTGTTTGGCCAAAATATTTTCCTAATTCTTCGTAAACATTTAGTCTGGAAAGAATTCAACTTGTTTTCTATGGTTTTGGTGATTTTCCAGCATTCACTTCCATAGAGTAGTACACTTAGAACATTACTCTTAAATATCCTGATTTTCATATTTATGCTTAGTTTTTTTGGATTTCCATAAAGTCTGCAGCATTGTAAAAGCGTGGTTTGCTCTAGTAAGTCTGCTGTTGATGTCCTCTGTGCTGTCTCCATTTTCTACTACTCTGCTGCCAAGGTATACAAATTCATTGACCTCCTCCACTAACTTGTTATCTACTCTGAGTACATTTCTGTTGTTCACATTTTGCTTCATTAACTTTGTCTTTCCTACGTTGATCTTTAGCCCTATGTTGTTTGCATTCTGAGTTAGCTTGTTTATTTTATCTTGCATATCTTTGTGACTGCTTGATAATAGACAAATGTCGTCTGAAAAGTCAAGGTCCTCCAGCACTGTGTCAAGGGTCCATTGTAATCCTCTGCGTTTGTCTGATGTTGCCTTCTTCATTAACCAGTCTACTGCCAAGATAAATAATGTTGGTGATAGTACACATCCCTGTTTCACTCCTGTTTGTACCCTAAAGCTGCTGGAGGTATGTTCTCCACAGATAACTTTGCAGCATTCATTTATGTTGAATGTTTATCATTTTGTAATAAATTTATAGTTTATACTGTGATTTTTCATTAATTTATAAATGTTTATTAATGCTATTTTAAAGCACACATTTTCACTCTTTCCCAAGTCATATTGATAACTTGCAAGCGGAACCAAACCTAGAAATTTTGACACCTGGTGCAGTTATATACCTTTGCTTCCCCAGCCAATTCTCATATTTAAACAATACTTCAAAACCGATGTTAGAGTTTCATCATGTCCGACCACGAATTTAAAAATGCACACAACATTACAGCTGTCTGATTGAACAGGCAAGTAAAATAGATTAGAAATATCTGAAAGTTTTCTGTAACTCAGTTCAGAAAAATTATCTTTTTCGTGAGTTAATAATTTACTCTGCAGATTCCGACTTTTAAAAAAAATGTGTAAAAATAATTAATGTTATTCACTGTAGCGTAGTTTTATAATCTGGTGAAAAGAAGTGATAAAAGTGATAGCTGTGTGAAAGTTGTTTCCGACTAGATCCAAATAAATTAGCATCTGCAAAATCTTGCTAAGTACATGCCTAATATATGGGGACACATGTTCATATTATAGCTTCAACGCGAAGATAATTCACATTCTTGGGGCTTGAATATCCAGAGTGACATACAAAATTCACAAAGATGTAGTCATGATGATGATCTATAGCATTTCTTAATTGTCGCAAAACATTGGCGAGAAATGAAGCTTTCCAGTGTCACCGTGGGCTTGATTATTGCTGAGAACGGAGGAAGAACGTTCTCTTACCATTCATTCATTTGCATGTCCCTTGCGGAACTTTGCCTCCCAAACAGCACTCCTGTAGGCCTCTCGCTGATGCACCCATTCGCAGAACATCAACGATGTCTTGCACCCATCTTCGCCTTGGTCTTCCTCTCTTTCTTTTTCCCATTATGTACTCTTCCAAGACGGTCTTCTCTAGATTATCATGACGTTTAACGTGTCCAAAATATTGAAGTTTTCTCTCTTTAATCCTCTTTACTAGCCAGCCTTCTTCAATATTAAGCTCTTGTAGTATAGATATATTTGTTCTTTTTTGTGTCCACGATATTTGAAGAACTCTTCTGTAGCATTTACATTCAAATTACATTCTCTAACCATGAATCCAATTAATATTGACAAAGCTATCTCTTTGAAAGCTTCGTTTTTTTTTAAGTAGGCACGCAAGGTAATGCTTTATACCGCTTTTTACAATAATATGTCGCAAATGTTAGCTAACGCACTAATATCAGCACTTTCGAGATGAAAACATGTTATCACTAATTGCAGATTTCACAAATGAATATTTCTAAATTATGTTGCAAGATTCTTTAAACAAAAAGTGCTAGTGCTTCCAATTATGATACCTCTCCCGCCAACAGTGAATGCGGTCACGAGTACCAGGAATAGTGAAGCTATAGAAGGACGAAAGTGAACTAATACCTAGACACTAGAGCAACCCGAGTCATATGGTGAATGATCCGCCATCATCTATCTTACCATCCCATCATCATAACCATAGAACTAGCTGTGTGTTATGGGAGGAACCTTGCGCGATCCAATGCTTTCCAAGTCAGCCAGACTCTAGCTGACTCTTTGAGGATCTTGACTCATCTTGAGTCTAAACACAACTAGGGGTTATGAGTCAGTAGTCGACCGGGTTTCTCCGATAAGAATGGACACATAATCTGCACACCGACTTGCTTGTGTATAGTGTATTCTGCTTGTGTTTTGTGCTGGTGGTGAAATTACATTGAATAAATTCACATATTTCAATTGCTACAATATATTCAGAATCAGAAAATTGATTTCAAATTTAATGGCCTACAGTTCTTATATATATATATATATATATATATATATATATATATATATATATATAAAGTGCCCTGGGCACTTAAGGTTCATATATATAACAAGAATTTAATATTGAAGAAGGCTGGCTAGTAAAGAGGATTAACAGAGAAAACTAAATATTTTAGACACACTAAACGTCATGATATCTAGAGAAGACCGTTTTGGAAGGGTACATAATCTGCAAATGAAAGAAAGAGGGGAAGAACAAGCCGAAAATGGTAGCAAGACATCGTTGATAATCTGCAAATGGATGCATCAGCAGCAAGGGATCTTTCTTACAACCGAGAGGACTACAGGAGAGTTGTTAGGGAGGCAAAGTTCCGCAAGGGAATTGCAAATGACTGACTGACTGATAGTTCGTATACAAATAAATTAGCACTAATCATAAAGATATGTATATTATTATGCAAAGTTTTATGCAGTATTTATCACTGCTTCTTCAACTAGAAGAAAATAAGGAACGATTACTCTTGTAATTTTATAAACTGTCCAGTTTTGTGTTCATGTGAATATGCAAAATTTCTTTGCCGTTTACATCTGCGTCTTTCCTGCTTTAGGTTGGTTTATTAGTCTTCTTTTTAAACACTCTCACATTTCTGTCCAGTATCTATCTATCTGTCTGTGTCTGTCTATCTATTGCCCTGCCTAGTGGCAATAGCTAATATGCTTTTCCACAATTCCTTATGCCAAGAGCTGAAGCTGTGCTGGCGTTCTTTGTCCATGTCATCCTGTTAGTACGTTCAGCATTTTCTCTGCCTGTCTACTTCATTCTCTTTTGCCGTCAATTTTTCTTGTTGTTACAGTGTATTCTAGCTTGCTTAGATATAGAACGTGTCCTTTGATTTTAATTGCCTTTCTCTAACTTTTGTTATTGCTTGCCTCGTCTCTCCAGCCTCTTCATTCGATTTCTTTGCTGTCCATGGTATTCTTAATATTACCATACTTCAGTGACTTCCAGATGCCGTTATACTTCATTAGTGACTGACCATGCCTTGCATCCGTAAAATAAAATTGGCTCTCTGGAGTTCTCTTTTCCTCACTCCCAGTGACAGTGATTTATTATTCAGAATGCCTTTCATGTTATGAAACATTGTTTTGGCTTGCGTTATTCTGATCTTTATCTCAGACATCTTCCAAAATCAGTAGTGTCCCCAGAAATCTGTTTCAGCATTTTTTCCGTTTACTGTTATTTACTTTCAAGAATTAGCTTTTATGAGATGACTATAACTTCCGGGTTTTGCTATTTTTTTTTGTTGTTGTTGTAATTCACGGTAATGCCCCCTGTTTTCACTTTCTTTTACTACTATATCCAACATTTCTTGCAGTTCTTTTTCACTCTTTGCTATTTACTGTATTACCTGTATATCTCAAGCTGTCCTACTGGTATTCCAGGTAGTTCATCTACATGACGCATGATATACTCGCTGTATAAGGAAAATAAATCAGATGATAACAAATATCTTTGGTGCACTCAAAAGTTTTTCTTCCCCTGATATTTGCCAATTTCTTGCTCCACTACTGCTGCCGATAGTTGTTTTTAATAATTATCGGGGTTCTAGTATGTTCCACTAGTCTAGGTCTGCGTTGCTATGTTACACCAAAACATTTTTTTCTTCATAAAATCATTTCATGGAAAAATTTCAAGTGTATTTTTTATTTTGTCCAACTGATAACTCCCTAATTGGAACAACTCTCAGTGGTATTTTAGTGAAAAAGCCTGGACTTGCTTGACAAGACAGGAGTGCTCAAACTGTAGAAGAAATCTGGACAACACTTGTAACTGTAAGCACTGGATTTATATTGTCATGAATAGAGAATTTCTGTGTCACTCTTTGGGCGCTCAAGTGGTGAATGTGCTCATCTCTTCATGTCAAGGTTAATGATGCATGTACAGCTAGAGATGCCCCAACCATGCAGCTGTAGAAATGGGTAGCTGGATCCTTTGGGAGCTGGCAAAGTGAAGTTGGCCAGGAGTGATGCCTTATAATGTGCCAACAGGATAAGGGCACAAAAAGCATATCCTCAGGTGCTTCTGTGGTATGTCGAGCTAAATTTATGTCTTATTAACAAAAGATTACTATTTTTAAAAACTTTTATCTTCTTTATTTAGCTTAGAGCATCAACTTGGCTACAGGAATATGAACATTACTATTTTTAAAAACTTTTATCTTCTTTAAATTGAGCTTAGAGCATCAACTTGGCTACAGGAATATGAAGATTACTATTTTTAAAAACTTTTATCTTCTTTAAATTTAGCTTAGAGCATCAACTTGGCTACAGGAATATGAAGATTACTATTTTAAAAAACTTTTATCTTCTTTATATTTAGCTTAGAGCATCAACTTGGCTACAGGAATATGAACATTACTATTTTTAAAAACTTTTATCTTCTTTAAATTGAGCTTAGAGCATCAACTTGGCTACAGGAATATGAAGATTACTATTTTTAAAAACTTTTATCTTCTTTAAATTTAGCTTAGAGCATCAACTTGGCTACAGGAATATGAAGATTACTATTTTAAAAAACTTTTATCTTCTTTATATTTAGCTTAGAGCATCAACTTGGCTACAGGAATATGAACATTACTATTTTTAAAAACTTTTATCTTCTTTATATTTAGCTTAGAGCATCAACTTGGCTACAGGAATACCCAAAGCATCCTGTTTATTGCATTTCCATGACAGAATATAAACAAAATAAGGGAGTCTGAGAGAGAAGATAATGAACAATCTGACATGATGTCATGATACGAATTCACCAGATGAGCTAATGAAAAGTATCAAAGATGAAGATTTATGGAGATATATGATTATCCATACATCTCAACTCAGAATTTAATTACAGTGATGATATTTCATACACCACCTGTTTTTCCATGATGGCCATTTAAGTACAATCTTTGCGGAGATGTATGACATAATCTAGTGTTGCCAGTTACATGGTTTTCTCGTGGTTGCGGGAAATCTTTAGCAGTTGCAGGTTGTGGGTTTCTGAGCTGGTTCTGCCTTTGCTACCTTAATTTGGGCAGCAGATAATGGTACAACAGTACTGCCATTAAACATTATTTGCATTCAACTGCAAATCATCATAGCTGGCATGTAACATGTGGTCATAGAGATACAAGATATGATTATCTATTTTAACTTCTGAAAGAACCACATCAGAGATTGATGGCAAATGAGCAGAAACTAGATTCTGGCTCATCTCTCACCAGCTGTTGTCTTTGGAGCTCCGAAACCTCACCTGTTGAAAAAAACCTTTCTCTCAGATGAACCTGATTAAAATTAAACTCGGAAACAGAGTGCGTAGTGCATGCTTAGAAGCCTCTTACACATTCACAGCTAAATGAGGCTAATAAGGATACGTTGCGATGAGTTCACTCCAGCAGTGGCAGTCATGAACGAGATCACTTTGAAGATTTATTTGATCGATGAGGATGATACTTTTCCAGACCACTTTACAGTTGCAAAAGATGATTAAGTTCCTTTTGTGTTGTTATTTGATGTTCAGTAATCAAGCAATTTTGTTTAACTTAACACGGTCTATAAATGACTTTAAAATTGATAATTTATGACATTTTGCTTATATTTACTATCCCAGATAAAAGTATATAAATTGAGCTTTTTTTGAACTGGTTGTGCCAGCCAAATGGACAGGATTTTCACAAAGTAGCTGGCCACACTGGACATATTTTTATCTTTTTAACTCATTTCATACCTCTGACCATAAAAGCAGCTTTTAAAAAAATCATATGGTTTTGCTTTGCAGTTGAGTTTGTAACTGTAAAGCATCATATAAGCTAAAAATAGGCATTGCATCATTTCTGTGTGATTTATTGATTGAATTTTTTTTTTGCAAAGAGTGATGATGGCTTGTCTGACATTCTGCCCTTCACTATAAAACTTTCTTTCTATTCCAGACACTCTACATCAGATAGTATAAAAATGCTACGCATATAACAAATGTGATCAAGACTGAAATAACAAAACTGAAATACCAAAGATGAAATGATAAATCTGTTGCATTTCAATCTTACTAACATGCTCAATACAGGAAGTAACTAAAACATACAACAAAGTTACACTCACAGTCATGCACACAGACAAATGCTGAGGATGTGCTGTTTGATTACAGGAATGATCAAGTGGCCTTATTCAGTAGGGCTGAAGTTAGTAAATGATACAAAAACATTTTAATGTATAATATTAGCATTTTATTTAAATGTTATAATGAACTGTGTTCTTGAAAATTATTCTGTTTATCGTAAAGGAATCTCCCACCACATAAATAGACTGATTAAAGAATAGATGTTGCATGAGTGTAGTCTTTGTATAATTTTCCTATAATTAGTGCCACAAAAATGATTTGGATTCAGTTCTGAATGGATAAAAATGTGAAAATAATGCAAAACTTGGAGCAGTAGCAATGCAAAACTTGGAGCAGTAGCAATGCAAAACTTGGAGCAGCAGCAATGCAAAACTTGGAGCAGTAGCAATGCAAAACTTGGACCAGTAGCATCTAACAGTAAAGGTTTGTTCTGATATGGACCCTAGCTGCAGTCATTTATAGTTGAAAATGGCTACCTAACTCATGTGTTGAGGTACAAGGGTACAGAAGGTGGAGGTGGAAGCTGCAGGTGCAGAATCAAAGCAGTTAAAAGTGAAGACTGTACAGTTCACTCCCATGTGGGCCTCAATAATACTGTGACATATTTATTTTTTTATTATTAAACCATCTACTAGGAGCCAAAAGAAACTCGTGATTTGGCTTTGCGTCTTCTTGTGCAACATTTGCACAAGCAGTGGAATCAAGCAAGAGTAGATGCTCTCTGTTCTGTGCTTGATGGTCTAGTGGAAAATTCTCAAGTTGAAGCCAAGTAAGTGATTTTACAATGTTATATCTAAAAATCCTATTATATGCATATTGTAGAATCGAAATGTCTATGCCCAAATGCTGATAATGTAACAGATTTAATCCTTTGATCCCAAATGATCACATAAATGGAATGAATAAAATTACCTGACAACTGTTGCCATGCGATTTTAATTCATTTAGATAGGCAGCAAAAAGTCCCTAGATAACATAGCTGCACCACAATAATAATTGGCAAACTTACATTCTTGGTTTTTTTTTTTTTTAAATTGTTCCGTTTGAATTGGGTCACAGAGGTAATGATCTCATATTGCTTTCAAGTCCTCCTTTTTTCCATCTCTTTTAGAATGCCTGGGATTTAGGTTTAGCAGGAATATTATTATTCTGTGTCAGGCTGGGTAGCACTGATGATCATGCTTCTCCATGTTCCTTGATGTTTCCAAATAATTCAGATGCTTTTCTTTTTCCATGCCACTTGGTCAGTCCACTTAGATATTTCTCTCTTGGCCTTCTTCTCTTCCTTTCCCCCCCCCCCCAAATTTTCCATTCATTATTAGGCTCTCTAGCTTGTCTTCTCATGTCCAAAAAATTTTGACAGTCTTTTCCTTACCATTTTTAACTAATTTTCGTTGTTCTGAAACTTCTCTGAGGGATTCTTTGTTTTACTATCCATCCAGGTTATTTGCTGCATCTCTGCTGCTTCCAATTTCTATGTCATCTTTTTGTTGGCTGTCCAAGTTTCATAACCATATTGCAGAATTGGCTCTATATAGCACTGTAATGCTTTTTTTTTTCCTAGGGACATCTTATTTCTTAGTATATTCTTTATGTCATAAAAAGCTGCCTTTGTGTTACTTTTTGTGAGTTGATTTCATTTGTGTGCTTTCCATCAGTATTTCTCTCTCTCTCACACACACACACTCTCTCTCATGAATGGTAATTAACTAGCAAACCTCTGTAAAAAGAGATCTGTAAAAAGAGATATATACATCAGCAGAACAGATGAATTCATTTCAAAGAAAAGAATGAAAACAAGGTGATAAACATAAAATATATTCTCCCTCATATCCTGCAAGTCTTTTATACTGTACATTTTTTTATACCACTAAAGAGAACTGTTTTACTTTGATTTATATAATTAACTCTACACTATGAATAACCGCTGTCAAGACATCTTCATTTTCCAGTCCTACTTTGTTTTCCTGTCTTGTTTTTCTTTACTTGGACTACTTTTTATGGCTTTATCATTCTTTTCTCTCTCTACATTTTGGCCATCTATTTTCTGTTTATCCTCAGAACTGCTTCCAAATAGCAAGGTACAGATGGGTAATTCTAATGGTAACAGAGGATCTGTGACTCCTCCCAAAATGGTTACCAGCCTGAAGATGACAAATGCTGCAATAATTCCAAAATACAGCACTTCTATAGGTATACTCAACACTTCCAGGTGATGCAGAAGGAATAAAATGCTTGCATATATGCTTGACTTGGCTGCACTGTGACACAAGAGAAGAGAGCTGCTAAGTTTCTACTCTTGCAATGTTATAAACCTAATGCAATGTTATATTTTTTTCTTCACATTCTCTAGCTTCTGTATCCTCTAGACCAGTAGTTCTCAACCTTTTCTGAGCATGACCTTAAACCAGCAACTGTATATGACCCATAACTAATGAAAAAGACAATTAAAAATTTTAACTCAAAGCAAATTAATTGACACATTTCAATGCCTTTAACATGTCATTTCTACTTCTATCTTCCTGGAACTGTGAGCTTATGTTCTTTCCATGAAACCTGATGCAGCAGTGAAGGTGTTGGAGATATAGCATTGTGTAGGATTACGAGCAGGTTACAGCGGCTATTTTTCAGTCCCTGAATGGAGCTAAAAAGCAGAAGATATGCAGTACTTCTCTTGTAGATTCCACCACCATAGTGGCTAGGGCAGTCCTTGACCCCATAGACAGGTTAGGTTTGGCATTTGAGATGACCAATGGAGAAGTGGGATAGTGTCTTGGTTGGCTATGGTTCACCAACCCTAAAGCTATGTCCATGTCAGCTATGGGTAACTGATTGCTAGACTGGACAGTGTCTTTGATCTCTTTAACTTTGCCACTAATCACAAAGAAATATGTGTAATGTCACTTCCTAAACAACTGAACAATTTTCAGGTAATTATGAAATAATCTGGCATAAAGAAAAACCTACTCAGAAAAAAGCATTTCAGCAGACAATAGTGAGTGATTTAATGATCTATTTAACTTGAATTTTGCTGTTCATCTTTATTTTTTATAACTTTATTTGAAATTTCTCTACAACAGTTCAGAGGGATTATTTCTATTCCTGTCAAATATGAATTCTTGTATCTACTTATACTTCTTCTGTTTCATATGCTCAGACTTTCAGACAAGGAGACAGAACATCTCAGTTCTTCTGCGTTCAAGGTTGTTGGTCACATCAGATCCTGATCCCTGTCGACATGGCAAAGCCCTGCAGTCTTCTCCAGATCCTGATAAGAGCCCCAAAGCTTTTGCCCCAAGCTTGTGTCCTCTGGACATGTCTCATGCCTCAGGTCCACATGGTTTGAGTACTTTTGTAGGATGTGTTCTAGAGTCTGGACTCCACTGCCACATGGACACTCGTCTATGTGAGACATTATGAGTCGATGTATGTGGCTCAGTAGTCTGCAGTGGCCTGTCCATAGGTGAAAGAGGATGATTTGCTATGTCTTTGTAGTTGGTGTATTGCATCTGGTTCATTGTTGCATT
This sequence comes from Achatina immaculata, assembly GCA_009760885.1. NCBI lineage: Eukaryota > Metazoa > Mollusca > Gastropoda > Stylommatophora > Achatinidae > Lissachatina > Lissachatina immaculata. The sequence goes on along the minus strand of CM019720.1, from coordinate 49,244,929 downwards.
TCAGTTGTTTCTTCCATTCAGATCTGCACTGGTTATAGATTATAGTTGGTAGTTTACTGAATGATTGGTTTGATCTTGACTGCTGCCAGCTTTGGATAGGATATCAGCTATTTCTTTGTCATCTATTCCACGGTGGAATGGTACCCACTGTAGGGCCACAGTTGTTGGCAGTTCTGTTGTGATTTCCTGTATGTTTGCTGTGGGTTGTTCGTTGTTTTTAGTGATTCTAGCTAAAAAGGCTATTTTGGGTGGTTGCTGCTGGTTTTCTGTTTTAAGCAGTTTGAGGGCTTTGAGGAGGGCTGTTGTTTCTGCCCTGTAGTTCTAGGAAATCTTTCTCATCACAGATGCCTTTTTTGGTTTGTCTCCCATCTGTGTATCTTATGTAAACACCCCCACCTCCATTTTTTCCTGCTTTTTCTGCAGACCCATCTGTGTACATTATGTTAAAAAAATTCAAAAAGTTCAGCTGGGTTGTATTTGCTGTCAGTTCCTGGGTCAGTGTCTTCATCTGAAGTGTTGTTAGGTAGTCCTTTTTATGCATGCTTGGTACATCTGTGAGGACTGTTATCTTTTCACAGTGACTGTGCTCCTCCACAATTTGAAGTGGTTCAGTCTCTTCATGAGAGGTGGGAAGGAGGTCTTTATAATGTTTTGCAGTTGCGTTGTCAGATGGCTGAAGCTGGTTCTTTTCAGTCTTTTTCTGGACTCCTGATTCTTTTGTTCACAGGGTAACAACTCAATGAATCTCATCAGCAGTTGTTCTTTTGTACCCATAGTTTTCCATCCGTGGCTCCAGTTAAGTTTCTCTAGGGAGTGCAGTTTTGTAATCTGCATGTTCTATGCAGATATTTACGAAAAATGAGGCCCAGTCCTCTTGTTCAGTGCAAAGAATTATAGGAAATGAGGTCCAGTCCTCTTGTTCAGTGCAAAGAATTATAGGAAATGAGGCCCAGTCCTCTTGTTCAGTGCAAAGAATTATAGGAAATGAGGCCCAGCCTCCATCTAAAAAATAAAAACAAGAAAACACCACACAAACTACACTTACTAAGTGACATTGAGTATTTCATTGGTTGATGGCATCCATTTTCCTCTTATTAGCCGTTCAACAACTTTTAGGTATCCATAACCATTACCTGAAAGAAGCAGAAATAAAATGTGGTAACTAGTGCCCTAAAACCAATAACTGCTTATGAGGTCTTGAGGTGTGATAAAAAAGTCACATAAACATACAAAACTAAGAGAATGGCGATAAAGATTGCATTTGGTTTTTATGAAGGGGTCCCAAAAGTAACCGGAATTTATTAAAAAAGAAAGTAGTAGTAAAGATAACAAGTTCAACTTTTAGTTTCCTTCAACATACTCTCCACCTAGTTCAACACACCAATCAAAACATTTCTGCGACTTTTCAAGGGGAATAACATTTATGACCTCCAGTGATTTTTCTTTCACTTCATCTGCATCATGAATCGCTTCCTTTTCATATTTTACTCCATCCATGGGAATAAAAACAAGTCACATGGAGCAAGATCTTGGAAGTATGGAAGATGAGGGATAAGCATTATGTTGTTTTTAGCCAAGAAATATTGGACAGATAAGGTCATGTGGGCAGGAGTGTTATCGTGGTGCAGTAACCAATCTTCAAAAATTCGGCTGAGTTTTCATCATGCATTTTTAGCCAGTCATTTAAAAACTGAGTTAATGTTGGTTTCTGTCTCTCCCAGTGAACAAATTTCTTATGAACAATGTCAAAAAATAAACAAAAAAAAAACCCCCAGCGCTATCTTAAAACTAGATCAAACTGACATGCCTTCTTGGGTTTCAGTGAATTTGAATGAAATGGGAAAATGAGTGGTACACCTGTGTTTTACTTAAAGTGCACTCCTTGAAGGTTTGCTGAAGCAAATCAATAGTTTCAACTGCTTTTTTCCCTCCCTCCCTCCCTCGCTCGCTCACTCAGTTCCTTCTTGTCGGCCATCACAAAAATCGCCGAATGTCACCTGTAGAGGCATACAAAAAAGCTGCCACACAAACAAACTACTTCACACAGAATTACACCACTGATGCAAGAGACTGAATTCTAACACCTAGCAGCTTGATCCTTAAATACAAAGCACTTACGTGCAACATTCGATTTCTGGTTATTTTTTGGATCCCCCTCCAAATATTTGGGGTTTTTTTTTTCATATCACAAAGTGTTTTTTTTTATTTCTAAAATACAAATAAATGTCATTTGTTATTTTAGAATTTACAATGTTAAATTTTACCTTGTCCAACTACTTGCTAGAAAACTTGCCCATTAGTTTTTATGTAACACTAAAAGTCTGATATCCTTACCTTTGACACATCCACCAATAAGCATAATGATATATGCTCCTGGATATACCTTAGCAGCCTGTTGAAGTCCAAGGTAAATATACCTGACTCTAAGACACTCCTGTAAAATGGCTGCAGACAGGAAGATAGGCTGATACCTGACCACTTTGTAAGCTACATCAAATGGGGAGTAGTTTATTAGGTACCTTTATTGAGTTTGAAAACAGAAAAAAAAAATATTGGGAGATGTGCACTTTCAGTTTATCTTAGTTTAATTCACAAAAACATTTTCAGCATTTCTTACTTCAGAAGCTTCAACTTTTCATACAGAAAAGATCTTTGACTACACTTTTCTTATGGGTTTCCCTGTAGCTGCATAATAGCTCTAGAAAGGGATGCCACTTTGAAAAACTTTGAACAATGGTTTCCTGGAGGTGAAGATAAGAAGCTGGCACAGTCATTGTCAGAAACAACCTCGGCTTCCCTTGTCAGACTGTTGTAAAATAACAACCTGTTTTTACAAGCACCACACAGTAGTAACATTTTACAAGCATCACATAGTGGTAATGTTTTACAAGCACCATGCAGTGATAATGTCGCTTGACTTTGCTAAGCCCTATTTCATCATGTCAGCTACGGGTCAGTTTAATTTCTAATTCTAAAGCTAGAAACATCTCAAACAAGTTCTGAGCCTTAAGCTAGAAACATCTCAAAGAGAATTTGTAAACTAAAAATGTTAAAAAACATCACAAAAAAAAAAAAAAAAGCTTTCTGGTACTGAAATAACCATTAAATTCAATATAAAATAAAACATTAAATATACTTAAAGCCAAAAATAATGCACGTCAGACAGACTGCATGTAGGATGGGTTTAAAGTGCAAAAACATAATTTTAAAAAAAAGCAATTTAACAAAAATGGTTGTATACATTTCAAAACATCCAATGCATTCAAGACCATGAGACAATTAACTCATCAATTATAACTAACTCTAAGGTCACATTTTCATGGTTGCATTACATAAAAACTCTCTCTCTCTTTTTGAACCTTAAGTGCCCAAGGCACATGGGGCTTCCACAAGGGTTTTCCACAAACACTTGTCCTTTGCCTTTTTTCCGGCTCTTGGCAAGGTGAGCCCTCTACTGCTCAACATCCTCTCTGTTGTTGTTCTCCATATCTCCTTTGATCTACCTTTATGTCTGTTCCCCACACAAAAAAGCTGATCTGACCTATATCTGAACGCATTAGTAGTGTGTGCGTCTTCCTCTTTCTCTAATGCATTCCTGGAGTCGTTTGGGCACTGACCTCACCAGACGTTGAATAGCATCCATTGCAATTGCATCCCATGCAAGCTACAATGCATCCATCAAATGTCATTGATTTCGGGGTGCTGATTGCTGCTGAGACATGTGGTGTCACATCATGTCCCACAAATGTTCAACACAGTTCATGTCTGGTGAAACTGCTGGCCAATGCATGACTTTTATTCCATTATGCTGAAGAAAGTGCTGTGTGAGACAAATGGAATGTGGCCTAGTGTTATCTTACTGGAAAATGAACCTCCACATCCTGCTAACAGTGGTAGTAGTTGTGGCTGCAGTATTTCATAAACATATCACTGGGTAGTAAGGGTACCATTAAGAAACATTAACTGAGAGCGAAAACCCTAGTTTATTGCACCACAGACCATTCCATACCGATCCCTCTCAAGAATGCAGTCACCACAAAATCTTTCACCTTGTATTCTGTAAATATGCATTCTGCCATCTACATGGGCAATACAGAATTGGGATTCTTCAAATAAGATGACATCATACCAAGGTCGACAGCCTAAAAATCCACAACTGGCAATCCAGTTCTGACAAGCTTGTCTGTGCTGATTAGTATGAACTTGGCCTCTATATGGTCTTCAGTATCTCAAATTGTCTTCTGTGAGCTTCTCCAGTTTGACTACACATGAGCTCGCCGTATGGCCCTTATCTTGCCCATGTGTGGTCAGTTGTGGAGTACCTGGTTGGGGTTGGTCAGCAACATTATCTGTGGTCTGGTAACAATGTTCCATTCAATAGATAGTGGCATGATGAACACCCTAGACACCACCCTGCCTGCAGCTCCACCTCTAATCATGCTGATTGCCTGATGTCACTCATCATTACTGAGTCATGGCATCTTTTTCCAGTATAAGTTTACAATAGGTTTTACATGCATTTGATAGGGCTTTATGTGGACTACAGACAACAGTTCATAAATTCTGAAAAACATGTAAAGTATGTGCTCCAGTGAATTCATGATTTCCTACAATACACTCCATGGATTTGTTACAAACCCAAACAACTCAATTTTTGCAAGTGGCATTATTTAAAATGTTGTGCTCACAGCTGTACTTGTTTTTTTGTGTGCAATATATCTTACATCCTTCCTGTGCCATTAAATGTTACACAGGGCTTGCTTGGTAATTCGCCAAGTTTTCCTGTTTTGGGCGACCTTTTTCAACCCCATCACGGGATTTTATGCCTACTAATTTGGCCCTCTTTTACGTGCAACATAATAGTGTGTGTTAATGTTGGCTTTCAATATACAATAATATTTTCCACTGATGTAGAACTATTTTACTGTTTAAAATTTTTTTCACGATAACTAATCAGTATTATTTCTGAGAGAGTGGACAGTACAGCAGTATAATTCACCATTGCTGTCCTCACCCATCATATACCACATAAATGAAAACGAAGCATAATGCCATTTCAGAATAAATTCTATAAATTTTTTACTGTCGCAAAAATTAGAATGAGAGTAAAGAAAGATTACTATAGCTTTCCAGAATCTCCCGCACTATCAGAACTGTGGCACTAGCTCCTCTCCAAGAATACTGGTTTTTTTAAAACCTGCAGTGCCAGAACTGCACCACTAACTCCTGGCCATTTGTCTTTTGTCAGTCCTTGTCTGTATTTGTGAACAATAAAGCTTACCATAAAATTGTAATAAAAATTATCAGCGTGTGCTCTTTCATAATGCCAACAAAAGGCTCCCCAAAGAGGAAGTTTGCCACAAACACACCTGCCACACTAGCAAGAACTGAGCAAAGCCATATAGCAAATGGATGGTTCTGTCGAAATTTTGGACCTGATGGAAAATGTAATCTTAAGTTACAATAACAATATAAGTAAATTATCACAGAAATATTTATTTGATAAATTTCTATTATACACTATGAGAAAATATTTTTTTAAAAATGTATTCAATCTACTATGAAAAAAATGTATTCAATCTACCTTCAGAGTCCTTTTACTTTCTGCTATCAGCATAGTGTCATCCACTTGCCTCATGTTATACAGTTCAGTTTTTTTTTTTTTTTGGTTTTTTTTTTTAGTGCCTCTCATAATATTTTTCACTGCTTGGTACAAATAGGTTGTGTGACAGGACATAACCTTGTTTCACTCTTTTGATATCTTACAGATATTTTGCTAGTGTCAAAATATCTATCAGCAAGAAATGAAATGAAGCACAAAAAAAAAAAAACTTCCCATGGAACATGGATATTTTTTTTTTCTAAGAAAATTCAGTAGTATAGGAATTTACCCAAGGAATCACTGAAGATGATGCTACTCCTTCTCATTATGAATGAGAAAGTTAATACTTTGCAGCCTGTGCCATGATGAAGATCATCATGGAGTGTGAGTGTAGTAGCTTCTCTTGAATACTCTATGCAGACTCAAGAGGCAAGCTTTTTGTAACATTTCAGTGCAAGTACAGGTGGACTCTCCACAAAAGACATGTAGTACATGAGAAGTTATCCCAAATAGCTTGCAATCTTGGGTCTACTATCTAAGGAGACCCTGATGTTATTAACACTTTAATCTTTGGGGAAAGGACATGAAAAATAAAATGTTAAGACCACTTTGCAACTAACCTAGATCTTTTGAGTCCTCTCGGACAATGATACATGCTATGCTGAAGTGAGCTGCAAAGAAGACTGGAAACATATCCACCTCCTTGAGATAGTGAGCAAATATGAAAAGTTGTTCCTCTATTGTTCTGTTGTTTGTCATTGTGGCTGTATGTGTCCTTTATTTCTATATTAAGAATAAACGTAATGCTAGTCCACTTGTAAAGATCCTAGAATGAAACATAAAAATTTCAATGAGTAAAAATTCTGATACAGGTTGCTAATGAGCACAAAAGTACTTTTCTGAAATATCAGTCTGGTAGATTATATATGAATATATGAGGACTGAAGATTTTATTAATGGCAGTTTTATATTATCAAGCAATTTTAAAGCAGGTAGATGTCAGCTACTATGGAAATTGCTGAACAGATTCTCTCATGACAGAGGCTACCAACATTGAAACTGTGTAAATAGCCACAGTAACAGAAAAAAATATACCAAGGTGGCGGTATTCTTTCTGCCAGCTCAGCTGGAAAGTGTATTTTCCATGTTGTGTGCATTCTAAGGGAGAAATTCCTAGCTGAGTTACCAAGCTCAAGGTGCATCCACGTGCTGATGAGCTGGATAATTGCGGTTTAGCCAGTCGTTAACATGGAATTTGGTCCTGCAGCCACATATCAGGAGATAACAACCTGTATTTCTGGCACCCCAAGTATGAAGAACATTTGAACCAATTAAAATTACTGTTACAATGAACTACAGACAAATTAAGAGAGAATTATCCCAAAGTACTGGTAATAACATGGTCAAACATTTTAAAATCTTACATGAAAAAGTGTTAACAAATAGCCTGAGGGACAAAACACAAAGATGGTAGCAGAAAGAACACATGGAAGGCTGTTAGTAAACAGGAGGTACACAATAAAAGATGTCTGTAAATAACTGAAGCAGCACAAGAAAAACTATTAAACAGCAGAACTCAGTAAGAGATGGCTTTGTTTTGCTGTAAGAACAAATTAATATATTCTGCACAAGACAATTTTAGGATATGTGACCACACAAAAGATAACCACAGAAAAATGGATCTGACAGAGTCATGAAGACCTGAGTTGAAGCAAGCAAAGATTAAGTAGAAAATGCATTAACATGAATAAATCCAATATTTTATATTTTTTTTAAAAAAAAATTAAGGCCTCATGGCACGTGAAATCTCTTCTACGTAATAATCACATCTTTCAGATAATTTATTATTGTAGCTACAGTTTACAGGTGACAAAAATCAATGCCTGGTGAAAGCTACTCAGTGTAATCAAGTAACTAAATTGAAGAGCAAGATTTCTAATCTATAAAATCAATGTAATTAACTTGGTCCTCCACACTTTATTTTTTTTTTTGTGTCTAAATTACTTAGAAAGTAAGTAATATGCCTACAATTTTTTTCCTTTCTTTTATGTCATTTCCTAAGTGTCATATGAGCAGGTGCTTAAACTATGAAACATTGTTAAATGTGTAAGTTGGATTTCAACATGTCCTTTTTTCTCAGCTCCTAAAGCATTTCATACCCGTGCATAAGTCAACTACTGGATCACTTCCTGTGTATTATTCACCCGCTGAACCATTTCATACTAGTGTGTCATTGTATCTAATGCTGCAGAAGACTGTACCACGATGTCCTAACCTGTATCATATCCTTCCCTCAAACTTTTGTTTTCAGCACAGTCCCATTTAACAATACAAACATAATTACAACTATTTGAAATCTAAAGCAACCAAGGCACATTCTCTTGTCAGTGTTGCCTGCTAACTGTGTCAGACACATCATTATAATAACATGCTAAACAGATCGTGTACCGCGTTGTTTATTTGTTACCGAAGATCGTCATCACCATCACACACTAGACAAGTCCATTAGTCCTTCGGTGGACATCGACTGCCCCTTTAGAACACCACTGCAAGTATCAATAACAATAATAGTTCAATTACTCTAGTAGGGGATTTAGAATATAAGACTCATTCTGTGTAGACGTGTCGCAGGCAGTGCATACATGTGCACACACACACACACAACTCTGTTATGCTCGTGTATTATTTTTTTTTTACTTTGAGATTTCAAAGCTTTTCGTTCAGGTTCCTACATTCCTGCGTTTAAGATAAGTGTCTGTCGTCAAACAATACAAGAAAAGAAAATGTGATGTAACATTTTGTAAGTGCTAGGCGGTAAACAGGCGCTGGCGAGCACTTTCAAAACCTACTTACGACGTCGATGCTCTAGCTATCGTGCCACTTTCACGATAGATTTAGGTTGTAATACAGCAGATCATGAATGGTAGTTTCTAATATTCACGATCGACGTGCTGAATACACGTGGTTCACAGCACAGTAGTTTGTCTACTTTGTCGTTGCTGGAAATGAATACTGCTCGCCGGACAACCCTGACAGCGTAAGTTTGTGCGACACCGTCGAAGCTAGGATTCCAGCGGCGTAGTTCAAGGGAGGTAACAGACAGCTGCAGTACTGGGAGTAGGGATCTGCATCATTTTGTGCGATCTCCGCAGGGAAAGTTGGCAGTAACGGATCTCAAGCTTGGCCCTTGCTATCATAGTGCATACGGTCATGTGGATTTTCTGTCATTCTTTTGAATTTGTCAACCCACCTATAACATTGTCGTCACATTGTTCTTTTCCCATTAACTTTGCCTTCAATTATTGTTTTAATTACAGTATTATACTGTTCAAAAACAGAAACACAACAAATACAATGCTGCGATTTAAACTGAAGTTTGCTGATCAGACAAGGGCAAATTGCCTGAAATTGCCAAATTCACGTGCTGACCTGAATTGTACTCATCAGATGATTCATGAGCACAGAAAAGCAAAACTAGTCAAAACAGCATTTTTTACAATAACTCATGACAGGTTCACGAGAATCCCATGAAACTTACTGAACACAAAACTCACTGGCAATTATTGAATGCCTATAAAAGATTGACGCTCCTCCTCGGGTCAGTTCATTTGAAAATTGAGTGCGCAAGTATGGCTCGTCTCATAGACGTTTACAGACTGGATAGTCACAAAGTGTAGTGGCCAGACAATTTAATGTGATTAGAAGCACCATTAGTCGTCTTTGGAGACGATTTAAAGAAACTGGCTCAACTGCAGACCGTCCGTGCGGTGGAAGACCTCCTGCCGTAGACCTTCATACGGCTGCGTCAACCTCAGGAATCAATGTGCATCTCTGTCCTCAACAATCCAGTCAACGACAGCAGTTCGTCGAATTTCAGATCAAAGGGTCAGGAACCAGCTACACGACGCTGGTCTTTGGGCTAGAAGACCATACAGGGGTCCTGTTCTTACGGACCTGTATTGCCATAACCGACTGCAGTGGACGAACCAGCATCGTCAGTGGACCGTTGCGAATGACTGGAGAAGGGTTTTGGTTAGTGATGAATCATTCTTTCTGCTCCAGCGACACGATAGACGGAGAAGATTTTACCACAGAGTCCATGAGCGCTACGCCCAAAACTGCGTGGATGAGGCTCCTCCACATGGTGGTGGAGGTGTACTGGTGTGGGGACGATCAACTTCATGGGAAGAAGTGACCTGGTGCGAATTTAAGGACATTTGAATCCCCAACGATACGTTGCTAAAATTCTTTGTCCTTACGTCCTTTCACTTCTGGCTGCACCAGGGTCCTTTTTTCAGCAGGATAACCCTCGATCTCAAGTGGCACAATTCATCACCGAGTTCCTCGCTGACAACAACGTCCAGACCATTTCATGGGTATCCATGTCATCAGACAAGAACACTTATAGGATGAACTTAGCAAACAAGTCCGCCTGCGAGATATGGCGCCAACCACTCTCCGACACTTGTCTCTTGCATTGCGGGAAGAGTCGGCAGCCATCCCACAACAACAGATCCAACTGGTAATCGGATCCATGTCAAGGAGATGTCGTTCTCTGATACAGGCCAGAGGAGGCCATGCACCTTGCTGAAACGGAGGCCTCATTCACAAAGAATAAAAATCCAAACCAAATTTAGTGAAATCATTTCGTTGTCAAAGTCTTAAAGTTTCTTCATGCCAAGATTGAAATTTGGTATCCATTACGACATATGTTTCACTGTCACAATTTGGCGGCCTCTCTGTCTGTTTCCTACCGCTCATGTTAAGAATGAGAATGTTGAGAAGCGAATAGTCTTTTTCACAGATTCACAGTCCGTAATGCAAGCACTGAAACAGTGGATAACCTGGCAGAAGCTATATCACTAGCAAGCGTAACATTCAACAAAGCAGCCATACAGTGGATACTCGCCCACAGTAACGTCCAAGGAAATGAAGAAGCAGACAGAGTAACAAAAGAGGGAGGAAGAATGCAACAAATTGATAGAAACACAACATAAGAACCAAAAAAAAGCCATATATAAAGACAAATGGACAAAAGAACACCCCACAGCAAAAACGGATGATGAATACTACAAACTCTCAAGAAATGGATAAGTAATAATCTTCCGACTGAGAACAGGACACTGTAGACTGAGACATCATCTTTACCAGATGCTGAAACCTGGCCTAACAGACATATGTGCCTGCGGCAAAGAACAACAGAGACCACATCACATCTTCCAGAGTTGCCATCTACACAACTCACTCAGGCAAAGGACCTGGCCAGACCCCAGAACCCTATAAGAGAAGATATATATATATATATGAATGTGTGTATATGTGTGTATGTATGTATGTGTGTATGTATGTATTTATGTATGTATGTATGTATGTATATATGTATATGTATGTATGTATGTATGTATGTATGTATGTATGTATGTATGTACATCACTCTGGAACGCCTGGACCAATTTCAGCCAAACTTGGTACACATATGACTTACAACCTGGAAATGTATAATTTGGGGGTAAGACTTCCCTATCTCCCACAGGAGTCGGGTACAAAGGGAGTGACACACTTTCTATTTAATTGAAGGAGGAACAAAAGTATCGTCTGAGATAATCATGAAACAGAGCGGTGCTGGGCTAAGAGCAGCATGTGTAGCCTCCCATGGCAAGTCCAAATAGTTTTGATGGTCTAAATAATTTTGATGGTATCTTTTTGTTTTAATTATATTTGTAAAAATAAATTTTAACTTTGTTTTTTTTTCCTTATATTTATATTAGCTTTTTATTGTATTCTACAATAGACTTCATTGCTCAGTGACAGTGTGCCATTTTCTTATTTTTTTTTTCAAATTATCAGGGAGAGAGGGGGGAGAGAGAGAGGTAGGAAGAGAGATAGAGATGGGGAGAGAAAGAGATAGAGAGAGAGAGAGAGAGGGAGATAGATAGGGACAGAGAGGGAGAGAGAGATTTGATATCACTATGTTTCTCCCATGGACAACTTTATGTTGCTTGCTCAAGGGTGGGTTCACATAAGAATTTATTTATTCTTGCTCCTGGAGGTGAAACTAAGTTGTGTATAATCAAGTTTTGAGTTAAATTAATATTATATTGAGTTTGTAAAATAAATTACTCTATAATCTGTATACTATACTTATATATTTGAATACTTGTAAACAAAATTACTTCGATATTACACTATAGATAGAATTCATTTCTTTTCCTGTCTAATACTATACTGGGATAAATAAATCACCGGGCAACGCCGGGTAATCAGCTGATATTTTTTTTTATAAATATGAAACAATGAGGCTTTCGTACGGTAAAGTAAGAAAACATAGTTTTGTAGGATTAGACCTTGAAAAAATCGTAGACAAAGCACTTTAGTGAGACGTGAGAGAAAGAAAAATCACAAGAGAATTAATTTGGGTTCAAACCACGGACTCCGGTAGGATGAGCAGCCGTCTAGCCACGAGAGAACAGCGTACTAACGAACTGCGCTAACTCGCACCTCCAAAAAAAAGGTGCTTGTAAGTGTAGTCATTAGTAACTGTTCGGAAGACACGAATGATCGGGACACCAGGAAAGAAACGAGGTCATGACACATAAATTCCGTAGCTTATATTCAGTCTCTCTAGCAGGTACCAACTTTAGACAAACATACGCACGGTCTCCTGCCATGTCTGGTGCAAACTTGGACAACAACAACAACAAACAAACGAATACTTATTAAATAAGTTATAAATTACTTATTACTGTAGTACTGAATTACTTGGCTGCTCGTCCTACCGGAGTCCATGGTTCGAATCCTATGTAATTTTCTTGTGATTTTTCTTTCTCTCACGTCTCACTAAAGTGCTTTGTCTACGATTTTTTCGAGGTCTAATCCTACGAAACTGTGCTCTCTTACAAGAGGAATGTGGAGAGGGCTGGCTTTATTGTTTAAACTCGGCTGGCTTGAAGGGTCAAGTTTTCAGTCACTTTCGCATTTCTCGATGAGGGGGAGCGCCACCTGATCACCCGATATGTATGTCAGGTAATGGGTGTAATGTATTGGTTTCTTCAGTGCTTGAGAGGCATACGGCCGGGCAGCACGTATCTACTGGGAGAGCTATTGTTGTTTGTTATATTCGGATTGTTTGTTCAGTTTATCATACTTGAAGTGATGTGTATATTTGGCGTTGTGGCAAGGATCTTAGTTTGCTGCTTGCACCGCCTCTTGTGTTAGTGAAGTCTCAGAAACGTAAGTTTTCTTTCAGTCAGAAGTTAAATGTTGCAAGCGTGTACCGTGACTAGTACTAAGTGTTTATGTGTAAGAAATGGTAGTAAGTAAATGATTAAGATGTATACATTTCATCAATCGACAATATTTCATTATTATGCCTGCATATTTTTTTCGTATATATCATTTTTCTGTGAGTGACACTGAAGTGTATGTTCCAAGCGTAATGTGCGCACTTTTGTCTCAGTGTGTTAGTCAGTGTCAGATTACTTTTCCTCATAGTGGTTTATGTTTTACTGCATTTTTTCCCTTGTTGGTATCATATTGAGGTCCCATTGTATAGTTAATGCTATTATTAAATCATGTCATGATGCCTTAATATCAATTTCATGCGCAGGACAAGTTTTGCGGATTTTTTTTTTGGGGGGGGGGTTACGTAAGTGGGGTGGGTATGTTGGGTCTAAAGGGCGAAGGGAGTGCTGCCAGCTGTTAATGTCGGGGACGCTCGCTAGTGAGCGGTGGAGGAAGATTGAGAAATATGCATGGTAACAGCTGTGTAAAGGAGAACGTAATGTTGGAAGGACTAAATATAGTACTAAGTAAAAGCATCAAGTGGATGATTAGTGGCTGCATGGGTTAGATTTTTGAGCAAGTAAGTACATGTAACGTATGTTGGTCGTATTGGTTGGCAGCTATATGTTGTGAGTGTTAGCTGCCAGCTGTTGTGGTCTCGAGTGGCGTCAAGTTTTGTCAATAATTTTTACTACATCGCTTTGCCTTGATAAAGTATACTTTATGTGTATTATCTTGTTTTGTTGGTGATTATAAAGGTGAATGGGAGGAACTGATAACTCCAGAGGAATTTAAGAGGGTAGCAGACATAACATCAACTATGAGGGTAAAGAATTTGGGTTGGAGATTTGCCGGGAACGAGCTGTAATGAAGGATGTGGCAGACACTGTTGTATTCTCGGGCACTCCTCCTCCTTACTGCAGGGCAGCAATTTGGCCAAACTCCCAACTCAAAAGATGGGGGGGGGGGGGGTGTGGGTAAAATATGAGGGGTTTAGGTGATAGACGTCATCGCCTCTTATAAAAGCACAGTTTTGCTAATATACAATCCCATAATAAGCCAATGACTTAGTAGTAAGAATACTAGTTTAAATATTTATTTATTTTTTTGTTTACAGAAGCTCTACGGTGACGCTGAAAACCAGAGAGGGGCAGCTGCATTTCTGAGAGAGATTGGTGTCGATGTCTGAGCGAACGACAAAGAAGATAATACGACTGGTATGAAATAGGAGAGGTCGCCCTGACAGAATGTTGTTGGATTAAATAACTGAAACTGAAGAATCCTATATACGAAGCAAACAACCGAGCTTAATCAAGATATTTGCTTCCTCAGCAATGGAAGGAACAGCTGCATGGTTTCACTGTTTAGGTGTATAATATAGGTTGTTATAGACTTGTGTCATGTGTTAGGCTGTTACCTAACACGAAAATATAATCTGGCCAAATTTCAATCACGTGATTGAAAAAAAAAGGGGGGGGGGGGGTCTTTAATAAAATAAAATTCTTCTTGACTATCCACACAAAAGCTGAAATGACAAATTTCTGAACATGTGGCAATCAAAGATGAGAATATAGGACAATATGGTACACGTGTTCTAAAATAGGAGACATTTAGGCGGCCTGACTGAAATAACACAATTCCCGAGATAAATTCTTAAAATACGGGACAGATGGTCCCTTTAGGTAATACCAGTTTACTGCCTAACTGAGTGTATACCATGCTGTGGCATCTTCACTATTGGAATGTTAGAACAGCAATAGACCGACAGTGCGAGAAGTAACTAGAAAAAAAAAGTAAAATAATATGAAAAAAAATTGTTTAAAGTACGTTTTCATGTCTCATTGCTCTTACTAATGGATCGACCAAACATTATCTCATGAAAAGGATTCAAAATGAATTGATTTCACTTTACTCTGGGATCTTAAAAAAAGCTCATATGGTAAAGAAAGCTCAATATTACAGTGTGGTTACAGACTGTACTTTAGATACATGTCACACTGAACAATTGACACTATTTTGCAAGATGTGTTAATATAGATCCAAAAGATATCAATATTCATGAGCATTTTCTTGGTTTCATTCCAAAGAATGAAAAAAAAATGGTAGCAGAAGCCACCACAGGCTCAATGTTAAGTGAATGTATTATTTGAAAACTGTCAGACATGAATATTCCAGTCGTAAGCATACATGGCCGTGATTCGACAAAAGGTCAGATATGAAATTAAAACGTTCAGTAGTTTAACAACACAACATAGGACTAAAGATCAACGTAGGAAAGACAAAGTTAATGAAGCAAAATGTGAACAACAGATATGTACTCAGAGTAGATAACAAGTTAGTGGAGGAGGTCAACGAATTTGTATACCTTGGCAGCAGAGTAGTAGAAAATGGAGACAGCACAGAGGACATCAACAGCAGACTTACTAGAGCAAACCAGGCTTTTGCAATGCTACAGAATATATGGAAATCAAATAAACTAAGCATAAATATGAAAATTAGGATATTTAAGAGTAATGTTCTAAGTGTACTACTCTATGGAAGTGAATGCTGGAAAATCACCAAAACCATAGAAAACAAGTTGAATTCTTTCCAGATGAAATTCTTTCCAGATGAATTCTTTCCTAAATGTTTACGTAGAATTAAAAAAATATTTTGGCCAAACACCATAAGAAATAACATCTTATTGGCAGAAATGCAGATGAAACCACTGACAACAATTATTGAGGAAAGACGCTGGCGATGGTTGGGACATGTGCTCCGAATGACTGACAACTCACTACCAAAAATAGCACTAAGATGGACACCACAGGGGAGCAGAAGTAAGGGTAGACCAAAAGAGACATGGAGAAGAACAACAGAAAGGATGTTGAGCAATAGAGGGCTCACCTGGGCAAGAGCAGAAAAAAAGGCGAAAGACAGGCATTTGTGGAAAACCCTTGAGGAAGCCCCATGTACCCTGGGCACTTAAGGTTCAGAGAGAGAGAGAGTTTAACAACGTAAACCTTTGTAAAAACATTTTACGACTCTAACGCTCAACCACTATGTACATTTCGATGGGAATCGAAGCCATTCGTCGTATGAGATGTTCTGATGAGGAATTTTATAATGTGATAGAAATTTCTGATGACGAGTCAGTTGACAAATGACAGAGACACTAAACACTTGGTCTTAAAGACAGAGATTTAAAGTTTTTATGGTGTGTTGTTACGTGGGACTGTTTTATGTGAAATAAATGTTGCTACTGACACTTATTTACGTGCGATGACAGAAATTCGATTGAAAGGACTTGCCATGATTTCATCTGAGCGTAAAATCAATTTAAAAATCAATAAATAAATAAATAATAGACTATACTGACCTCTTTCTGATTTTGCGAATATGAAACCAAGAAAACAATGTTTTAAACTTTAGATATCTACCTGAAAAAAAAAACAGAAGTGCAAATAATGTGAAAATGTGTGCTAAAAACTAAAACATATTCATTCATTTGCATGTCCCTTGCGGAACTTTGCCTCCCTAACAGCACTCCTACTAAAACATATACAAACCATTATTTGTGATTTTAAAAGCTCTTAGGTTTACATGTGATGAACAGTATGATGAAGAAAGTAGTATATTTTCATTAATTTCTTAAAAATTTTTCTTATTTTGTAATAAATGTATAGTTTATCTATCGCATCAATTTTTCATTAACTTATACATGTTTACTAATGCTGTGTAAAATTAAGAGGTCGGACATAGTGAAGCTTACTTAATACAATCAACTTTAAAGTATCCCCAGTGTTAATGTGAGAACTGGGTTGGGTGGCAAGCTATACTACCGCACGGGGTGGCAAAATTCCTAGGGCCAGCCCCGTTTGTAACGATCATAATGACTGGAGAAATAATGAAAATATAAGATAAAAGGTAAAGATAGTCCCATAGCAAATGCCGTAGGGGATGAACCTCAATATGCTGGGCCATCATTTTACGAGGCTGGGTCGACCTCAGGGCCATATTGGTCGGATGGCGCAGCTGGAGATTCGAACCCTCGAACATTCGGTTGCTAGAAAATGTATGCTTTTAAAAAGCTTAATTATGCACAAAACATTAGCACTGTGACTGAACACATAAATAAGAGGTGAGAAATGTCTGATAATTCTCTATAACTCAGTTCAGAAAAAAAATATCTTCCGTGATTTAATACTTTACTCTGCATATTCAGACGTTAAAAAGGTGTACAACTAATTAATGTCCTTTGCTCTAGCGTAGCCATACAATTTGGCGGTAAAGAAGTTATAAAGGTGACAGATTTTACAAGTAACTGCTACAAATGTGTGAATGTTGTTTCCGAATAGATCCAAATAAATTTACTGATGCAAAATCTTGCTCATTACGTGCCTAATATGTAAGAGCATGATTTCACATGATAGCTTCAACGTGGAGATATTTAACATTTTTGGGCTTGGAAAAGTCAGAGCGAATTACAACATTTTCATGCACGTGATGATGATGATGATAATGTCTACAAATTTCTAACTGTCGGAAAACATTGCCGAGAAATGAAGATTTCTAGTGTCACCCGGGGTTGGTTCACGCTATCAGAGAACCGGGGAAAATTGTTTATTCCCAAACTGTCGTTCCAAAGTTAATATGGTTGAGGTCACCGTTCCTAAAGCGTGCTTTTTAAAGTAAGCTACAATGAACATTGTTTTTTTAAACACAAGGTAACGTTTTGTATAGCCTTTTTGCAGTAATAGTTCGCAGATCTTAGCTAACGCACGAGTATTAGCACTTGCACGCCCGAATATTATCAGTAGTTGCAAGTTTCACAAATGAGTATCTCCAAATTATGTTACGATATTTTTTTTTTTCAAAGGTAAAGTGCACCCAAATATGATACCCATCCAGTCCAACGCTGAATGCGGTCACGAGTGTCAAGAACCGTGAAACTACAGAAGGACAGACTATGAGCTAGTGCCTAGACACTAGAAGTCATCCCAGTCACATGATGTTTTTGTTGTGCGTATGTTGATTCGCCATCATCTACCTTAACCACCCCAACATTACAACCCTCGAACCAGGCATTGCGTGATGGGAGAAAATTCGCGCGACTCAAAGCTTTCCAAGTCAACTGAATTCTTAAGTTAACTTTGTGAGTACTTTGACACATTGTGCGTCTTAACACGACTATCGGCCACAAACCAGTAGCCAAGCAGGTTTCTCTGAGATGGGTATACACACACTCTGTATACTGAATTGCTAAAAGGTCTTCAGAATCGCTCGGAAAAATTATTTCGAAGTTGGTGACCTATAACGATAGTTCTTATACAAATGAATTAGCAATAATCTCTCTCTCTCTCTCTCTCTCTCTCTCTCTCTCTCTCTGAGTATATTTACACACAGTATATCGGCATTCTTCAGCGAGCTTAATAACCAGAGCAAAAGAAGAAACGATTACTCTTGTAATTTTGCGAATTGTTCATTTTTTTTTATTTCATCAGAATATATAAAATATCGTTGCTGTTGACATTTGCGTCTTTATTACTTTACGTTGGTGTATTAGCCTAATTTTTTAACGCTCGCATATTTATGTCCAGTAAATATATGACAGGAAAAAATACGAGTCATTTAACAAATAGAAATGATAAAATTCAGGCTGACATGACGCACATATTTTTTCAGTACTTTTACGTTTTCAATACGAACAGCAAAACTAATCACACTTTATCCGCCCTAACCTCTATTCTCAATCATTCACGTAAAAAAATTTTGTCATTAGTCATTTCCAACAAATATGAACTAAGTGGAAACTTTACGAAACACGAAAAACTAAATTACGAAATTTTTCTTTGAACCAAAAGCTGATTTTAGTATATACAACAATCTAATATTTCGGAAAATTTTAATTGTTTATTTATTTTCTTTTAATTTCTGTATTGAATTGTTGTATGTTCTTCATTTTAAACGTGCTCATTTTCTGCTACTTTCGTTCCTACCCACAGTTCTCATTCTCTCTCTCTATTTTTATTTATATAAAAAAAATCACATAATGGTTCCACTCTGGTTTCGGTACATAGAACTATCCAATATTTCGGCATTTTTTTTCAGTCATCTGTTTTTAGTAATTTTATCTGTTGTGTTGTGTTAGTACACAATCCTTGAAGAAGACATTTGCCGAAATATTGGATTATTGTATACTTGTCACTTATATTTCCTCATCTTACTTTCTGCCACTAGCGTTCCTGTCCACATTTTTCATTCGTTCTTTTTGTGAAAACGGAACCATAGACCGCTATTTACTTGCACAGTGGCTATTTGCCAGTTGCTAATACTGTTAAACCAGCACAGCCTATAATCAGCATTCAGAGCAGGGGATTGTGGGAAAGCATGATAGCCAACGCCAGTCGGCAGGACAACAGATAGATAAATAGAATACTGTTAAAAGTTAGGATAAAGTATCCAGTATTAACGGAAAAAATATCATTCATTCATTTGCATGTCCCTTGCGAAACTTTGCCTCCCTAACAGCACTCCTGTAGGCCTCTCGGTTGTAAGGAAGATGCCCTGCTGCTGATGCACCCATCTGCAGATCATGAACGATGTCATGCATCCATCTTCGCTTTGGTCATTCTCTCTCTTTCTCTCTCCCCCCCCCCCCCCGTTATGTACCCTTCCAAGACGGGCTTCTCTAGATTATCATGACGTTTAATGTGTCCAAAATATATAAGTTTTCTTTGTTTAATCCTCTTTACTAGCCAGCTTTGTTCAATATTAAGTTATTGTAATATGGATATGTTAGTTCTTTTTTTTTTGTGTCCGTGATATTTGAAGAACTCTTCTGTAGCATTTATATTCATATGCATGTATGCGTTTCCCAGCTGTTTTATTAAGTGTCCTTGTCACACAGGCATATGTTGAGATGGGAAAGATGCATGCCCTTAAAAATCTTATTTTTGTAGTTCTGTCTGTTCCTCTCCACAGATTCTTTAGTTATTTTACTTTCTGAATAGCGATAGATGTCCTCCTTTTAATTTCCCTCATTGTGTCTCCATTATTAGTAGTATTCCAAGATATTCAAAACTCTCCACTTTTTCTAGTTTTCCTTCATTGATACATATATCAACTGCCTTGTTTGTTTTGTCCGCTGTCATCAGTTTAGTTTTCTTTGCATTAAGATAGAGGTTTTGCTCTTCGCTGTTCTTACGGACTGACATAACTAGTGTATTGATTATTGCGCATGACAATTAATGATTAAAAAGTAAAAAGTTGAAAAAAAACCGGATAGAAAACATCGTAAGGGAATTTCAAGTACCAACTAGGCCCAGAGACATTGTGGCGGTGCAAAAACTGGCAACAAATTGTTCAAAATGGCTGACAGTGGTTTGTTTTATTATGTACACAACTTATAATAAGACAGTTTGCAGTATGCTGTAGGAAAGGGAGAAGGATGCCCTATTACCAGGCACATGTTTCAAATTTGAAATTCACTAAATAGTTATTTATTCAAGCTAGAATAATTTGAGAAATCATAACAGGTTTGAGTGGGGCCATAATTGTGAATTCGAACCATCGCTGGTCGCATTATGTGAAGTTATATGTAAAATTTAGACAAACAAAAAACAAACAAAACAGTATATTGAATACAGAATTTAAAAAAAATTCTTGCTTTCATATATGTTCCAAGTCTCTTTTTAGAGTTTACACTCATTGAGGATTGCTATGTCAGATTAGTGATTTTTTTTTTTTAAGAGATCAAACATACGCTACATTCAAGGTGTTGGAAGGATTTGATATCTTTGGTAATAAATGCGTAAAATCAAGAAACATTTAATGTCTCGTTTCACTTTAGAAGACAGGTACATGTTGATTGTTTTGTGGAAATTGCTAAGCATCTTCTGGCGGAGCAGCTTTTCTCATGACTGACTATTCTTGTATGTTTTTAACATAAATGGCCACAATAACAATAAATCATGTTGGTGTTAAAATGTTAAAACTGTTTAAGGAAAAAAAAAGTAGAAACAGCTCTTTTAATTAATGAGCACACAGTTGTGAAGTTTAGGTTTGCACCTTAATCATACAAAGACATACTGGATAAAGAAATAGAAAAAGAGGATAAAATATAAATTCACATGAATGCTATACAATTAAAAAAAAATAGAATAAATGGAGCACTCAGCTGTGACTTATAAGAAGCTCCAACCAGGAGTGCATGTGGCAGAGTATAGAGAATGTTTAAATGGAAAACTTGTGATGTGTGATAGGTAGGAAGTAAAGAGTGGGTGGGGACCGTGGAAAGAAAAGAGTAATAGAGTGTTAATCTAGTTGAGTGAAGGGTGGGTAGAATAGGTGAATGTGGTTGGGGTTAGAGGGTTTGTAATCTGATGCATAAAGAAGTTTCTGAAATATGTGTCACA
This sequence comes from Achatina immaculata, assembly GCA_009760885.1. Taxonomy (NCBI): domain Eukaryota; kingdom Metazoa; phylum Mollusca; class Gastropoda; order Stylommatophora; family Achatinidae; genus Lissachatina; species Lissachatina immaculata. The sequence goes on along the minus strand of CM019720.1, from coordinate 49,223,650 downwards.
GGTGAAGAAGGAGTAAAACTTAATACGGAGGAAATATGATCGTGAGAAAAAGAATGTCAAGTGTAGCTGAATTTTGAGTTCAAACCATGGGATTCCAGCATCCTGTATACCTGAATGTAGTGGTTCTCCAGCACCAGGCAGCTTCTGTCATCAGAGTGACATTGTTTAATGGCTGTTACTAAAAAAAATCAGATTTGTCTCTGTGGTTGGGGCCATTAAAATGATTATGAGCATGCTGGGAGATACTGTACAGATGTTTCTGCATGGGGTTTTCTAATCTGGGACCAGTTTCACTAATATAAATTATCCTACACCTTTTGCTCACAATGGCACATATTAGCATTGTGGGACTCGCATGTGAATCCCTCATGGAGAGTGAGGATAGCTTTGGGAACGATAATCATTTTTGTTTCCCAGACTACAGGGCAGATGACGCAGCAAGGGTAGTTGCATTTTATGGTACCAACAAATGTAGGATTTCCACTTAGGTGGTTATGGTCAATTTTATGGTACCAACAAATGTAGGATTCCACTTAGGTGGTTATGGTCAATCTTCAGATTTGGTTCCTGTTTGTAGGCTAATAGGGATAGATCTGAGAAGATGCCGCAGGTGTCAGGGTTAAGCATTCACTCTCTTTTCACTTGCATCTTCTGTCTTCAGTATTAGCTCTTATTTCCTCTTTGGATTTTACTGAGTTATTCTCTGTGTGGCATGGTCCATGTCATGAGCATTTATGAGCACTTTCTGGTCCAGATGGTGGATGATGACTCCCTGTTTCCCATCACAGGTTCCCATCTAGATTTTGCTTGGAGATACAATTGACATATTGCTACATACCCTGGTTATCTTACTCTTCAGATGCTGAATGTTGTCATCATAGGCAGCTGCTTAGCTCACTGAAGTCTCAGATTTGGTTACTTTGTCATGCCTGTTGATCTTCATTATTTTGCAAAGGCAAATAAGGTGGTTGCAAAGGCAAAGAAGGTGGTTGCAAAGGCAAATAAAGTGGTTGCAAAGGCAAAGAAGGTGGTTACAAAGGCAAAGAAGGTGGTTGCGAAGGCAAAGAAGGTGGTTGCAAAGGCAAAGAAGGTGGAAACTGTTTAGACTTGTCAATCGAAAGCCATAGAAGTTTCAAATTTTAGTAAAAAAATTCAGCAAAGCACTTAGTAGTAAAAATTAGTGACTTATTTCTTTTTTTTTTTTTTTCTTTTTAGTTAAAAAGGTAGTTTTCTGATTTTTTTGGTTTGTTTTTGTTTTGTTTTATTTTGGATTTTGGAAAACTGTATATTTATCTTGATGGGTTTCTGACCATATATACACAAACACAGGAAAACTAAAGATGAGGAAGGACTTCTGAGTTAATCAGAATAAAATCAGATCAGGTGGATGTTGGGACTGGCTTTTGTTCCCCCAGCTTTGAAATATGGCAGCAGTCTCAGAACCGTCAGCAGTTCAGTCTATAGAGCAGCGCATTGAAGGCCTTATTGATTCTATATTTGTAAGCGATTTCATTTAATATCTTTTTTGCCTACTTAATTAAAATGCTATTTTTTTTTTTTTATTTCATGTTTGATTACTAGAGATTAAGAGACAGTAGAATGAAACAGTTCTGCTGCATGTTTTTTGTTTCAGATGTCATTTCTCTTTGCTGACTTTTCTTTTTCTTTGTATACATCTCCATCATTGCAGAAATTGGCAAGTAATACACACAGTTATAGAATACATCGTTGCAGAGTAGTCTTCATTATCTATCACATTGTCTGATTTGACAGTCAATGACTCATAGCTGATATGCTAGTGTTAGACTGATCTCTGGCTGACCAAGACCCTGTCCCACCTCTCTGGGTACTGCCAGCAACAGTTTTAGCCTGGCTAATGGGGCAGGGATTGCCATGGTCCCCATGGTGGTGGAGTCTGCCAAAGATGCAGTGTACACCAATGCTTTTTTAGCTCCACTTGAAGACTGAAAAAATGTCTGCTGTAACCCGCTCCCAAGCCAGCATGATGCGAGAGAACCACAGGAGTAGGATCACGGGGCGATCTTGGTGGTAGAAGCAAACGAAGAAGAAGAAGATATGTATGTCTTTCAAAGGAAAATGTTAAATGTGTTTTTGAATAGTGAAAACTAGACAAGACACAGATTTAATATACGAGGGGTGATTGATAAGTTCTCGGCATAAGGTACAAATACAGTTGATATTAGGTGCATTTGTAGATCAGGTTAATGTAAGATTAAACACCAAGTTTCAATAAATTAATTTCTCATCGAGCAGTCATTCGCTACCTCTGCATCAAGGGCTTATCATCGAAGGAGATCCATAAGGATATGGTGGAGACTCTAGGGGAGAGTGCCCCTTCTTATGGCACAGTGAAGAAATGGGCAGCTCAATTCAAACATGGAAGGGAGAGTCTGGAAGATGATCCCTGTCCAGAAAGACCAAGAACAGTAACCACCTATGAAACCACCAGCAGAATCCATGACATGACAATGGAGGATCGACGACTGAGCGGTACATTGCTACTGAGTTGGGCATCTCCCAGGAATGTGTTCATGTCATTATTCACAATGATCTTCAAATGACAAAGGTCTCTGCTCAGTGAGTCCCGAAACTTCTTGGAGCTGATCACAAACAACAGCATTTCAACATGTCAAGAGACAATCTTGGCCATTTTTCTGCAGATCCTGAAAAGTTTCTTCAGCAATTTGTGACTGTGGATAGACTTGGGTTCATCATTTTCAACCAGAAACCAGTCAAAGCAATGGAAACATCATGGATCCCCACCTCCAAAGAAAGCAAGGGTGGTTCTGTCTGCAGGAAAAGTGATGGCTTCCATCTTTTGGGATTCAGAAGGTGTGCTATTGGTAGACTATCTTCAAAAGGGCATAACGGTCACCAGGGTCTATTTGGCTAATCTTGTGAAGCAACTGCAGGTCAGACTGAAGGAAAAGCGTGGAAGGAAATTGACAAGAGGAGTCATCTTTCAGCAAGACAATGCTCCGGTTCACAAGTTGGAGGTGGCAATGGCTGCCATTCATGAATGCGGCTTTCAGCTTCTTGAACATCCTCCTTTTTCCCCAGATTTGGCCCCTTCGGACTATTACCTATTTACCAAACTCAAAAAGGTGCTCAGTGGTCGCAAATTTGCTTCAGATGATGACATCATTCATGCTGTAGACCACTTTCTACTGGCACAAGATGCTGACTTTTACAAAGAAGGGATCTGTATGCTCCAGGATCGCTGGACTAAGTGCATAAACTTGCAAGGGGACTCTGTGTTGAGAAATAACCCAAAAAAGCTGTCCACAAATAATCCGTTGTACCTTATGCCAAGAACTTATCAATCACCCCTTGTATGTAGAGGCCAAAACAAGGAGGATTAAAAGACTATCTGAAAAGCTAGCATCTGAAAAACAACAGATGCAGATATGGGGGGAAAAAAAAGGAAGTAGACTACAACAAAAGTATTGACCCCCACCAGTAAGGACAGAAGTGGTAATTGAAAAGTGTGGAAGGACAGCATATATTTTTTTTGGATAAATGATGGAAACACATAATGGCTCATTTCACCTTAGAGGGTGGGTCTGAAGCGATTAGATGGTGATTGTTTAATGGAAAGCATATGGCTGCCACAGGAGTATACTAAAGCCATATTGGAAAGCCATGGGAAAATGAAGAGCAGGAATGGAGGAACAGTGTAGTTTCAAAGAGATTGCTAGATCTAGGACAAATTAAAAATGCTGGATGGAAATCCAAACTGTGTGGCAGAAAATGCATTGTAAACAACCAGCATTTGACAGGAACTGATTTTGATGGATGTTACAGTATGTGATGGAACATATATGGGGGTGTCCTGAATGGAATGATGCTGGGAGTCTGACTTTTGAACCTGTGTACCTATATTTTGTTGAGCAGCTGCTCTCACAGGTCTTGTATTGAAAGTAATGAACACTGTATGTCACACTGATGCCAGGTAACATAAACATTGACAGTGTAGGCCATTAAGTTGCACTGCATAGTTATTTTGATGTTAAACTGCATATTTGTTTTTATGTTAAACCGTCTTGTTATTTAATATTGAACTTCAGAGTAATTTCAGTGCTCAGTTTTCTAGCCATTTTACTTCTGTGCTTTATTTTAGGATTGACCTTCGAATTTAAAATGAGTCTGACATATTTGTTGGTATGCATGGTTTTTTATAAGGTACAAGCAAAAATAAAATCCTCTAGTGTGCTCTCCTAGTCTGGGTTTGTTTGTATTGCTGTGTCAATTTTTGTGAGGTTTTTGTTTTTCATCATAAATTCATTTCATGGTAACATTTCAAATGTATTTTTATCCAAAGGAGAACTCACTAATTGGAACAGCTTTCAGCGGCATATTAGTGAAAAAACCAGGGCTTACATTACAAGACAGGAGTGTTGAAGCAGTGAAAGAATTCTGGACAACACTTGTAACTGTAAGCACTTGATTTAAATTTTCATGAATAGAGAATTTCTGTATCACTCACTTCAAGATTTATGAAGAGATGTGATTTTCCACATATCTCAACTCAGAATTTAGAGTGATATGTCATATACCACCAGTTTTTCCATGATGGCCATTTCAGTATAATCTTTTGCTGCCACTTGTGGTTGTCGGGCCACTTTTTAAAGTTGGTTGTGGGAAATTTTTAGTAGTTGCAGGTTGTGGGATTTTGAGCTGGCTCTGAGTTTGGTAGCTGTAATTTGGGCTGCAGTTAGTGGTACATGGAAACTGTCATTAAATATCATTTGCATTCATTTGCAAATCATCACAGCTGGTATGTAACATGTGGGCATAGATACAAGATATGGTCCACTTGCATAGCAATTTTCAGTTCCATAAGCCAGTCTTCATTCTGGGACACAGGTTTAACCATTTGCCTGTTAGTTGGCACTGAATTCCATATGTTGATTCACAAGTCTAAAATTGAGTGCACATTGGTAGAACAAATATTAGAGTACCTGTCCTGATTATCTTTTTGAACTTCTGAAAGAACCACATTTTACTGGCAAATGAGCAGATGAATATTGAGGATGTGTTGTTTGATTACAAGAATGAACATGTGGCCTTCTTTGGTAAGGTTGAAGTTAGTAAAGAATTAAGAGCATTTTAATGTATAACATTAGCAGTTTTATCTAAATGTTATAGTGAGCTGTGTTCCTGAAAAATTATTCTGTTTATTGTAAAGGAATACCTGGTGCATAGGTAGACTGATTAAAGAACAGATGTTGCATGAGTGTAGTTTTTGTTTAATTTTCCTATGAATGGTGCCACAAAAATGATTTGGATTCAGTTCTGAATGCATCAAAATGTGAAAATAATGCAAAACTTGGAGCAGTAGCATCTAACGGTAAAGTTTGTTCTGATATAGACCCTAGCTGCAGACATTTATAGTTGAAAATGGCTACCTAACTCATGTGTTGAGGTACAAGGGTACCGAAGGCAGAGGTGGAAGCTGAAATTGTAGAATCAAGGCAGTTAAAAGTGAAGACTGTAACAGTTCACTCCCATGTGGGCCTCAGTAATACTGTGACATATTTATTTTTTTATTATTAAACCATCTACTAGGAGCCAAAAGAAACTCGAGATTTGGCTTTGCGTCTTCTTGTGCAACATTTGCACAAACAGTGGAATCAAGCAAGAGTAGATGCTCTCTGTTCTGCGCTTGATGGTCTAGTGGAAAATTCTCAAGTTGAAGCCAAGTAAGTGATTTTACAATGTTATATCTAAAAATCCTATTATTTGAATATTATAGAATTGAAATGTCTATGGCCAAATGCTGAGAATGTAACCCAGCATTTGAGAGGAGTATGACCATATTAGTTTCATTTTTCCTGATGTGTATGAATTTTCATTGAAGATTATCGTGATCATCTAAGTGATATACCTTGACCTTTTGTATATGGGCTCATAGATTTAATCTTTTGATCCCAAATGATCACATAAGTGGAACGAATAAATTTACTCTGTCCCCCGACAGCTGCTGTTGTGTGATTTTAACTTATTTAGATCAGCAGTGAGAAGTATTTGGATAACACATCTACATCAGCTGGCAGACTTACATTCTTGGTTTTTGCAAAAGTGTGATGCTTGATTTGGGTCACAACCTTTATCCATCTCTTTTAGAATGCCTGGGATTTAGATCTTCCTCATGTCATAAAAAGCTGCCTTTTCCTTACCTATTGTAATTTTACTTCATTTGTGCACACTTGTCATCAGCTGTTATTGTTGTTCCAAGGTAATTGATTCTATTTACTTGTGTCAGCGTCTTCTCATTTGAAAGGGTGTTGCATTTTGGGATGTTTATTCTTGTCAGTATTACAGTTGTTTCTGTCTTGTTGCTGTTTAACTTTAGGCCTCTTTTATTTCTCTCTTCAGTAATCTTGTTCACAAATTTCTGCAAATTTTCACTTCTGTCGTTAGAACAGTGTTATCTACATATCTCAGTTTATTGATATTATATGGTCTCCTATTTTGATTCCTTTCACATTTTTAATGAGTCTCATGATATTTTGCTCTGTATAATGAGAATAGATCAAGTGACAATACGCATCCTTGTCTTACACCTCATTTTATACCCTGATCCTTAACTTGGAATATGACCTTCACATCCATATGATTAAAAGGAAAACATAGAGAAAGCTGCTTAAGACTGTTTCAGATAGATAATTTTTTTTTTAATGTGCTTTATACACCATTTTATATGATGAGACCTGATGATGAAGCACATGGCATTGTTGATTCTAATAGTTACAGTGACCATGAACATATCCTGCAACTGTGAAGCATTACCATTTCAACTGTGAAGCATTACCATTTTAACTGTGAAGCATTACCATTTCAACTGTGAAGCGTTACCATTTTAACTGTGAAGCATTACCATTTCAGCTGTGAAGCATTACCATTTCAGCTGGGAAGCATTACCATTTTAACTGAGAAGCATTACCATTTTAACTGAGAAGCATTACCATTTCAGCTGTGAAGCGTTACCATTTTAACTGAGAAGCATTACCATTTTAACTGAGAAGCATTACCATTTCAACTGTGAAGCATTACCATTTTAACTGTGAAGCGTTACCATTTTAACTGTGAAGCGTTACCATTTTAACTGAGAAGCATTACCATTTTAACTGAGAAGCATTACCATTTTAACTGAGAAGCATTACCATTTTAACTGAGAAGCATTACCATTTCAACTGTGAAGCATTACCATTTGATTAATTTACTTGCATTCCTTTTGTAATTACTTGCTTTTAAAATCAGGGCAGTTTGCGATGCACTGCTATCCTGTGATAAGTTGTCAGATGATGAAGAACTACACTGGGTTTCCTCCTTCAAGCTTGTACATAAGATTATAGGAGGTGTGGATTACAAGGTAAGCAATTTTACCTGTGTTTTCACAGTGTCTTTTTTTTTTTTCCCTCAGAGAAATAGTGCCTTATCCGAAGAAATGAGGATACTATGAGTTTTCTGAAAAGCTAACACTTCTGTTAAAAGAAGAGAAAGTGAAGAAGGCACTATTTCTCTTCTATTGATTCAGGATACCGAGAGGCCTAACAAGAGTGCTGTTAGGAGGCAAAGTTCCGCAAGGGACATGCAAATGAATGAATGAGTGAATGAATGATTCAGGATGTTGGGTCTCAGTAAGTAACATAAGATCTCAAGCCCAAGAATAAGCTATGCTGTTTAATCTCCTTGTTGCTGAGAAATCTGAATTAGAGAGTTCTGTTATGGGTGGAAAAACTTCTGCATGTTTGATAAGGATTAGAAATTTTCTGATCAAAGCCTCTAAATGGGTTGCAGTTTTTTTTAAGTGCAGCGGCAGAAAGTTTGCATTTATCAGCTTATTTTAAATATTACTTTATCTCATAATGTTATTAAATGATATTACATCATCTTTGGTGACCACATGCAATTTCTTAGTTAGACAACTTATTAAGAAATAAGTATTTGATGCTTTATTTCTGTTAATTTGTGTGTATGTTGATTGATGTTTCAAAAAAGTACCTGAACAGTACTGGGTAATTTGAAGTAATTCTTTCTTTTATGAATTGAAAGTAAATGTTTTTCATGACCTTAACATAATTAGATGATAAAGAGTATTTCTGCTTGATAATGTGTGTGTGTGTGTGTTTTCTATTTGCAGGGTGTTCGAGATCTTCTTAAGATTGTTTTAGAGAAATGCCAGCTTCTTCACAGCACCAACAATGTGGCTGCACTTCCTCTCATAAAAGTTGTTGTTTCTGTAAGTTCAGCTTCTGTCATATTATGCCTTATTCTGTCTTAGGTACTCATTGTGACTTGCTTTGCCTAATGAATTTATTCTGTTCAGATTGTAGACTGGTTCTGTCACATAAGTCAGTTAAACTGAAAAAAGAATTAGTACTTGGCACTTGTGTTAGGGAAATTGCCTTTGAAAATAGAAAATGTACCTACAAGGTACACTGCAGTTGTCAGTGTTTTAAAAGAAAAAAAAAACCCAAGATATTCACATTAACAGTCTAACCCATGTATATGGAATAATATTCATGTTAACAGTCTAACCCATGCATATGGAATAATATTCACATTAACAGTCTAACCCATGTATATGGAATAATATTCACATTAACAGTCTAACCCATGTATATGGAATAATGCCTATGTTTAAAGCAAATATGAGGAAAAGAACAAAAACTTGTGCTAGTTTGTGTGGGAGTAAACCTTCCAAGAAAAGATACAGGTGTAACATTTGATTAGACAACGCAAACTACAAATGAATGAATGAGAGAAAGAGTTTATGTGACTTAACCCATTTCAGTGTATATATTTAGCGCAATTTCCTATAATTGTTGTGAGTTTTATAGACTGATTTCTTATCCTTTAGCACTTTCATTATCCCTTATTTTTTTTCTCCTCAGAGTTTAATCCAGTCAATATTTCTGTTCTCTTTCAGCTTTTGAAGTATATCATAAACAGAAACTCCTGCCTCATGCCAGCTTATCTTGCCATCTATGAAATCTCCAAGTTTGAGTCTGACAAGAACCAGTTGTGGCCTCACTGGGTAAATAGTCAAGTCAGTGAACTGGACACTATATGGCATTGATATTTTATAGTCGTTAATACATTTTTTAGGATGATGATGCTAGAGAAGATGGTACAGTGAGTTAGGCCTGGCCAAGACCATGTTCCCACCTCTTCACGCTGCTCCTGAAAACAGCCTGTTGTGTTCTTTTAGCCTAGCTAGACATGTTCCCCCATGGTGATAGACTCTACAAAGAAGCCTTCTAAGAACTATTCCAAGGAATTTTAGCAAGACATTGTGAAGTAGACCTCCTCTGCTTTCCTCATAGCTCATGAAGATCTTCTAGAGGTTAGCTAGGAAGAACTCAAATTCACAGTTACAAGATGATCATACATCAGAACCAAATATGAGATGGTTTTTGTGGGATCAGCATGTTGAGTGTTAAAGTGAATTAACTCTTTCCGTGCCACAGGAAGAAAAGCGGACGTTCAGTTGCTTACCAGAGTAAAAGCGCGAGTCTTGATATGTTGGGGGTATAGTTATAAAATGGAATGGAAAGCAGTATTTCCATGTACTTCCGTATAATTATTATGTTTCAAAGTATAACTAAATGAATGAAAATTTCATAAATGCAGAGTTTTTTAGGAAAAAAGAAGTAATGTGATGTTTTTAGACACTGATTGTGCCCAGCTCACCATCAGCTAGGTCTAGATATGCACCACTTACCATCTGAGATGTGTAGATCTACTTGTTGATCTCATATTCTGATTCTGTGTTGTATTCTCGCTAAATTAATGTCTGAAATAACTCCTAACTACTTCTCCAGTCGTCTAAATATGTCTAGATCTACTTGGGATACATTCAAGAGCAGTGGGGTGGTCACAGGCCATGTCCATACCCCTTACATCATCAAAAATTGAAAAATTTCGGTCTTTCTCTTCCTTTTTCTCAGTCGGAATCGCTCATAACTAGGCACTCTTTCAGCATTTTGAAAAGTGTCACCGGAATCGCTGACGAAATATGTACAATCTAAATGTTACACCAGTTGTTTTATTGAAACAAACCAATGATCATTATAATGACCATTGGTAAGCAACAGGAAACCGTAAGCGTCATTATAATGACCAAAGGCACAGAAGGTGTTAATTTATTTTTCCTCTTTGTGTTATTGGCCACATTGAGAGCGAAGAAGCTGTCTGATTTGGCAGTCAGCGGCCCATTCCTGATATGCTGGTGTCAGGGTTGATGAACCACAGCTGGCCAAGACCCTGTCCCATCTAGGTGTTGGTACTCCCAAGTAACAGGCCTAGCCTTACTAATGGAGCAGGGATCACCATAGTTCCCATGGTGGTGGAGTCTGCTAACAAAGCATTGCACATTTCCTGCTTTTTTAGCTTCACACAGGGACTGAAAAAAATAGCTGCCATAACCCACTCCCAAGTTGACATGATGCTGTTCCTCAACACCTTCACCACATCAGTTGCAACAAAAACTAGCTCACAGCTCCAGGGAGATTGAAGAAAAGAAGATTTGCCACATTCAGGAATAATTTAACAACCTCTCTATAAACTTGATTAGATCATCAGTAATGTGATGAAAGAAGAAAGAAATTAAAAATTGAATTTAACACAATTTTTAGTGGGGTTTTTTTTCCATAATTTTAGCACTACTGGATTAAAAAATAATACTCTCAGGATTTTCTGGGGTTTTTTTTTTCTCTTATTTTTCTAGCCTCTAGGAAAAGTGCTGTGTGATTTTGTGGACAGCTTCAGACACTGTGCACAGATGGTCTCTATAGCAGGTGAGGGTTAGAAGTGCTTGTTATAGTATAATGACTGGATCAGAGAATGTGGTTAGAACTTGTGCTGTAGAGCATTTTGCATGGAAATATCCTGTTTTTTGTTAAATTATAACTTTGATATAGGGGGGATGCAAGACTCGAGCTGAATGATTGGCAGCCTGTAGCTGATCGCTTGCATTAGGAGTTGGCAAAATCGTAGCTAACCAAAACCCTATTCTGTCTATCAGGGTTGCCTCAGGAAACAAGTCAGTAGTCTGACCAAGTGAATAGGGATTACAGTGGGAAGATGAACCCTGTCCTAAAAATGTGTCAGTCCAGGGTTGAATGTATCGGGCTGCAGGGTGAATAAAACTGGCAAAATACAACTGAAGCTCTTTTGAGGGTGAATGCTGAAGATGAATAACTTTGATATTAATGCAGATGGTGAGTTATGTGAAATGTGTTATTGTTATGCCACTTATATATAACTTTTTTTCTTCATTCACTTGCTGGCAAAAAAAAGGCCCTCTGACAGGAATATTTTTAGATCATGAAGTATTTAGTTTAACATGCTGTACAAATGAAACAATCTTTCACATAAACCAGGTCGGCACCAGCTGCTCCCAATCGTAGGTCATTCCATGTCCACAAGCAATGTCTGGAGACTAAACAGAACCACTCTTAGATTTGCACTGAATGGACACCTGCCTTATAATAGGGTATGCAGATGTTTGTAAAGTAATTTTTCCTGTATGCATTTAATGGGCCCTTTGCTAAGTTTTAATATGAAATCATTTATGTAAGGTTATAAAAGATATGTTGCTACCCACAGAGGGATAGAAGGCATTATTTTGAAGGATGCAATATGGGTGGTAGTAGTTACAAAGTTGACTATAAATGAATGTTTATTCTTTACTTGAGAAATCAGCCATGGTAGAAAGAACATAGCTCCTGAGTTTGCTGTGCCACAGTCAGTTCTTGAATGTGGAAATGAGAAAGTTGTTTGTTTATTCCTGTAGAGTAAGCTGTTTTTTGTTTTTATTACTGCTTGAAATTGTAACATATCAAATTTGTTTATACACATTTCTTGATGAAAATTTGCAAAATAGTTTCAGAGATCACAGAATAAGTTGCTTTTATTTCATAATAAGCACTAACACATTAATTACACAGTTGTCAGTATTTGAATCACCTTTCAGCAAGATTTAGAATGATGGAAATATCTTTTTAATATAATTTTTGGGAAGAAGAAGTTAAAGAAAGATTAAATCATTTTTTTTACCGTAGACAGTGAGGGTATAAATCTTACTGAGCCGTATGTATGTAAAACAAATCATCATCATGTGCCGTGCCGACTGGCGTTGGCTATTATGCTTCTCCAGAGTACGATCCTTCATGCAGGCCATCAGCTCAGTTGGTGATCTCCTCTCACACCATCCCGTCACACTGTCCAGTATCATTTCTCTTGGTCTTCCTCTTGATCTTCTTCCTTCTATTTTTCCTGTTGTTATAATATTTTCAATGCCCCCTCTTCTCATTGCATGTCCTATGAAAGTACATTGTCTTTCTCTTATCTTTTTGACAAGGTTTTTTGTCTCTCCAGCTCTTCTCATACATTCTTCATTAGTTATTTTTGCTGTCCAGGGGATTCGCAACATTCTTCTAATAAACCACATTTCTGCTGCTTCCAATGATTTTTGTGCAGACTTGCTTATTGTCCATGATTCACTTCCATATAACAAGATAGGTTCAATATAGCATTTTAGGACTCGTTTTCTAACATTCATTGATAAGGATGTGTTGGTTAATATGTTTCTCATTCTCTGAAATGCAGTCTTTGCTTGGCTTGTTCTGTTCCTAATTTCTGTTCTGCATTTCCCATCTGAAGTTATTACTGCTCCAAGGTATTTGAATTTCTGCACCTGCTTTAGAATAGTTCCATTTAATTTTATACTGCATGCTGGTGGATTCTGTTTCTTAGATATAACCATAGTCTCTGTCTTTTTGATGTTCAAAGTAAAGCCTTTCTGTTCACTTTCTTTGGCGACTTTATCCAAGAGATTTTGCAGGTCTTGTTGGTTCTCAGCTATCAGTACTGTGTCGTCAGCATACCGAAGGTTGTTAATATTGTATCCTCCAATTTTTATGCCTGGTTCTGTGATGATTGTTCTTAGAATATTCTTCAGTGAAGTAGTCATCCTCTAGTACACTGTGCAATGCTTTGAAGAACAGTAACAAATTCTCTTCACTTCTCATGGTCAGTTTTAGTATAGGGCTCTAGTTGTGTTGCTTACTGTCCATATTGACATCAGCATTTGTTCACTAGGTTGTATTTAGCATCTTTCCCTCTAGCAACCATCACATTACTGCCTTTTTGGTGCAGATTTTTCATGTGAGAGACAATGAAGCTTTCACACATTAGATTTAGCATAATGTTGTATCCCTCTGGTCCATGCCAATCAGGCGTTGGTCGTCACTGATATCATTGATTTCCACAACCATCTGTTCTTTGCTCTTTCTATAACTGTGCTCCATGCCACTTTTTTAGTCCGTCGAACATCTTGTTTCTTTGTTTTCATCTGTCCCTTTAGCTGTCCAGTTTTCCCATTGCCACTAGGTGTTCCAGTTTGCCCCTTCTCAAAACACGGCCTACAAATCTGGATTGTCGAGCATCACTTTGCTATAATTATGTACATGTTTTCTTGTTTGATTTGAGCAAATAAACATCTGTGGTATGTGGCCAGATGACTCTCAATTTTTCTAAGGCAGATTATGCAGAATGGGGGCAGTTTATTTTTATATTTTGTTTAGAAATTGTGTGATGACTTGTAAAAATAAGAGGAAACCTAACCAGTCTGGTAGTGTAATAACGTGATGACTTAGAAGTGGGGTAGTCTTATATATGACGTATAGTTGTATTTACGGAGTATAAGAGACGAGATGTCCAAACAGTGAGGTTCATCAGCATCTAATAATTCATCTTCATTTGCATGGGTGTGTTTTTGTTTGTTTATTTGTTTACAGGAACTGCAGGAACCTCAGACTGCTCTTCTGCATTATGTTTTAGAACAGCCTTACTCTAGAGAATTGGTCTGCAACATGCTAGAACTTAACATCCAGGTATTTATATACAGGGATATCCATGATAGTTCTTCCGAAATGTAGTTGGAATATCATTGATTTTGATATCTGATAATAAGATAAATGTAATAAATGGTTGCAGTGTGTTTCTCTCTCATTGTTTACTTGAAATGGAGCTTAGAGAAACATCTGTTAAGACTTGCCCTTGGTCAGAGATGTGTACCAGAAGTAGCCTGCACACAGATGTTTTTGGTATGCAAAAGTCTAACAAAAAATACCACGCTTCAAAATAGATTGTAAAATTCTGAGTGGCACCTGAAGGAGTTTTCTATGAAAAATTTATTTAACTTTAGCACACATTCTCTATAGGGGTTCGCTGCCTCTGTTCTAGACTACAAAATAAGTTTCTTAACTTTCATACTTTCTTTTCAGAAGTTTTCTAATGTACATAACAGCATCTATTATTTATCTATTGGTTTGTCATCAAGTAAATTACTTGTATAAAACACAACACCAGGTGATTCAAATTCTTATTTTAAGATCTCCACATTATTTTCTAAAGGCAAAACAATTGTGTGAAGTACTGGAACAACAATTGGTTGACCTTCTGGTGCTGGCACTGGAGAGGTTCGAGAATGATACAACGGGACACTTTGACTCACAGCTTCAGTGGCAACACCTGTCTTCACAGCTCATCTACTTTGTACTCTTTCAGTTTGCTAGCTTCTCTCATATAGTGCTGTCCCTTTATGAAAAGGTAGTGTTTTTTTTTTTTAAAATTTTTGTTTTCTCTCTGTTATTACAATTTGTCATTCACATGAAAGTAAAGCGATTATTTGTACTTGATTCACTTAAAAATGATATATAGTTTGAAGCACAAAGATGGCAGTGCTAGGAAATATAACTTTAACAGCATCTCATAGATAAGAAGAAAAGGTGTTTTGAACAAAAAAAAACATTTCTGGAGCTCAAAGCATGTCAATAAAAATGCACAAAGTGTGATGTGAATATAGTGGATGGAGAAGAGTAAATTACATCCTTTGTCATAAGTAATGAACTAAAAACCATCTTCTAAAATAAAAAGTACCATTATCATGTGAAATGGGGTAAGTTTCAACATGAGGAAAGCATACAAGATCAGGCTGTGCTTAATCTGGTTCTTGTATATAAAGAAAGTTTGAACTCTGCTGAGGAACCTTAAAAATTAAACAGTCTGCTAAATGTAATGGACACCTGTCTGTACCAGTGGTTGTCAACCTTTTTTTTTTTTTTTGGCCGTGGACCTCATTTCCAACCAGAGTACAGTTGTGGATCCCTCATTAAAAATAAAGCAATTAATTAGAACTCATTGTATGCTAAGATTTTTTTCATTCAAGCCAATCCATTTACTGGTATGTGGAGCCCCCCAAAAATCCTTCCACGGACCACCAGTTAAGAACTTTTGATCTATACATTTAGAATTAAAAAAAGGTGTCCACTTATGCTGAATAACCAAATGAAGTAGCTTTGCTGGCTATAGTTCACAGTCCTAACATTGGAGTGGACACCTCAATTTGTGTGTTGCATTGTCTCTGCTTGCATGATCAAACACAAACCCTTAGAAAGTCCACCAGTATTGTCTCTGAACGTTGACAGAAAAGATGTTTACACTGGTAACTGCTGACCCATGTTGACTGTCACAAGAAGTACACATTTTGACGTTATGTATCCATATGGCATATGTTGATTTGTAAAACTTTAGTTTCACCAGAGTCTGAACACATGAAAATATTGTGGGACTATTTCTTGTTATATATCCATGTGGCATATGCTGATTTGTCATGTATGGATAAGAAATGTGGAGTACCACAAAGAAAAATGAACAGCAGTTGCAGATCTTTGAGAACAAGATCCTAAGAAGAATCTTAGGGCCCATAAAGGATACCAACAGTGGAGAATGGACAGCTAGAAAGAGTAGCTTATTTAAATCCCGATGAATTATAAATGTCTTGAAACTGAACAGACTACACTGGCTGGGCCATGTAGAAAGAATGGAAGAGAACAGACAAACGAAAATGATGTATGCACAAGAGATGAGAGAAACAAGACCAAGACAGAGATGGAAAGACAACATAGAAGAGGATATAAAAGAAATTGGTGCCACCAACTGGAGAGAGAAGATTAGGAATGCCTTAATAGCTTAGAAAGCTGAAGAAGAGGAAGAATATGCAGATTTGTAAAACTTTAGTTTCACCAGTTTTTGAAAGTATTAAAATATTGTGTGGTTATTTCTCATTTGCAGTTGAAGGGCAAAAATTTGAAGAAGGGGCGACATCATCTCATGTGGGTGTTGCTGCAGTTCATCTCAGGAAGTATTCAGAAGAACCCTGTAAGTTTGGCCAGTTTTTAATTACATTTTTTAGCGTGAAATTTACATCATGTTCCATTAGACGGTAATAGAAATGAAGGATTGTGTATTCTCATTGACTGTCTTGTTTAATATGGAACTGGTTGATGTTCATCAAGTATTTAAAGATTTTTCTGTACATTCATTTGTTGGGGCATATATCATTCGCTGGATATATATCTCAGAAGGACAGAGTGAGATATGGTTCAGTGTGTACAGTGTTGCTGCTGTTGTGAGACTGAACACTTGATGGGGTCTAGGGATGTTTGCGATGGTGTAATATCACTAAACCCAAAGAATTGTGTCAGTAATTGACCTAGGTATGTTGGTGATGGTGATCACTAAACCTATAGAACTGTGTCAGTAATTGTTCACAGTATTTCATGACTGGGTCTTTAAGGGTTAAATTCTCAGTTCAGAAACTTATGTTGTTGGTAGTATCATTGTTGTTGGAAGTATCACCATTCTAGGCCACGTAGAGCTTGTTATTAATAGTCTTCAAATTTCATATCTTAAAGGGTTAGCCCGTAACCTTGCATGTGCCATTTTAATGGCTTTTTGATTGTAGATCTTTAATGTTGTTTGATAGATTAAAAGAGTTCATCTTTATCTTCTCAGATTGATGACTTCCTTCCAGTGATGAAGCTGTATGACTTGCTGTATGATGATAAAGAAGCTATCCCTGTTCCTGACATCAACTCTCCACAGTCCACTCATGTCATGGCAGCGACCTGTATTTGGATTCATCTCAATAAAAAGGCGGGCCTAATCAAACTTCGGCCAATACCAGTGTCACTCAGGGACCATTTAGAGTATGTGGTGATAAGTCTTCAGTTTTGTTGAACAGGTCACCAGTAACAAATGTAGTGTTTTTTTTTTTTGTGCATATGTGGAATATCTGACCTTGCTGCACATGTCTGTTTGTAACACTTAACATTGCATACAAGGTGAACTTCTCAGTTTCTTGTTTTTACATGCAGCTTTCATATCAGAACACTTTAACCCTAAATTTATTAGTATGTCTTAGATGACAGTAAGGAATTTAGCTATGGCTTGTAGCATACATGTGTACATCCATTTATTTTCCATTTTTGTAGAATGATGTGGGTTATCAGATAATTATCAGATAAGTACTATATTCCTGTTGTCATGAAGTGTCTATTTATTCTCAGAGTGTACGGTAAAGGTAAAATTCCTACTTCCATGTCATTAAGGAATATTGGGAATACAGTGTTAGGCACGTATTTTCTATGACCTCCGGCACATGAAAGTATGATGTGGTCAGTATCATGCCTGGCCGCATTTACCTTCCCAGATATCTCTGGTACCAATTTTTAGAGGCTGGCTGGACCCCGGGGCCTTTTTGGTGCGTAACAGAAAAAATCTCACTGCTGGGACTTGAACCCAGTACCACTGGATTAGTAAACTGAGTGCCTAAATGTCAGAGTGTGTGTGGGAATGTTATTTTTGTTTTTCTTTTCTCTTTCACACATTCTGGAAAGGAGTGAAGTCCCTTATATGTGGGTCTGATCTTTACATGATATTCTATGCTCCCATCACTCACTGACGTCTGTGTGTGCAGTGAACTCAGTGTGCCTTACCCAGGAAGCAGATATTCTCTGTTTTCAGCTGGTCCTTTCCCCACCAGTAGTGTGCCAGGTACTCATTTCTGCTGCTGGATTGACTTGAGGGAATCAGTACTTGCATCATTAATGGTTTTGTCCTTCTGGATTGTTACAGTGTGAGATATAGGATCATAATAAGCGCCAATGTTTTCTCAAGAATAAGACAAAGACTTAATATTTTTAAAGGGTTAAAAACTAGATATATTTTAAAGGGTTAAAAAACTAGGTATATTTTAAAAGGTTAAAAACTAGGTATATTTTTAAATGGTTAAAAATAGATGTCTAACTGTTTCAAATGTGAGAGAAATCAGTGGAAATATTTATTCTTGAAATCTTTCTTTTCCCAGATTTTTGAAGCAGAACTTGAAGTCCCTCACATTACATGGTTTCAGAATAGCCCTTATGTGCAATGCTTGTAAGTAGTGCCATCATATGAATGTTTATATTGTGACCAGCTGTAACCTGTTTAAACATGGAAGACAAAATGAAAATGTGATCCTTCTGTATAGGACCTCAAAGTTTTCCATGTGTACAGACACTTTGAAACAAAATTACTGATTTTTACTGAAAGGAGAAATCCTTACTGCCACCAAAAATCAAGAGGTCATTTTGTTCTGTTAAGTGTTGGCCTCTTGGTGAGTGACAATTTACCTAATCAGAATCTCCAAGTACATTCTTAATCGCTACTCCATTTTGTGAATGCTTGTAACAACATCCAAATGTTGGATCTGGCTTCATCAAAACTGTCTGACTCTTGTATAAAATTGATAGCCAGGCCAACCAGAGAAAAGCATGTGTGTCATGTTGATTTTCCTATCGCAGGTAATCGCAAATCATGAATTATTTCACTAATTGCAGACAGCACAGACACAGAAAACTTCAGTCGTCCCATGGGTTACTTGGTAGAGACCATTTGTGGGAACAACAAGAATACCACACTCTTACCTGGCAATGTAGTAGCCTCAGCACCAACGACACCGTTGCAGATGAGCTTCCTTGACTCGCTTACTGTGCATGCTAAAATGAGGTAGGAATTTTGTATCTGAGATTTGAAAAAAAATATATATATTAATAGTTGAACTTGACTTTTATTCTTTATGATTCCCGTATTTATGAATTTTAGTCTTTCTCCCTTCAGTGCTGTAAAGAAATATGCCAGTTTTTCATTTATTTTGTAATATCACAGCAGCGTGAAGGGAAGAGTTATTAAAAGAGGTATGTAAAAAAAAAAACATGATGAACTGGAGAGAATAGTAATAAAAGGGATGGTTCCTGGGAAGTGAGGAAAAGGACAAGAAGATGATGTATCAAAGATATCACTAATACTCTAAACACCACACTCAGTTAAGCAAGATACCTGGACAGACAAAGTGACTTTCAGACTGGCTATCAGTAGAGCACCAGTAAAAGACAGGCGAAGTATTAGTATATGTTAGTGATGGAAAGGATTGATGGTGACATATTTCAGATAAGTACAAAGATGGTGATAAAACCCAAACTAAGTAGTACTTTAAAAGGTGTTTGAATTAAACACATGAATTATTTTTCAGTATGTTATATACTAATAATAAGAAATTTAAAGTTAAATGTTCTTTTCAGCCTTATCCATAGCATTGTAACCAGAGTAATCAAACTTGCCAAGAGCAAAGCTGCTGCAGCCCTAGCTCCATCACTAGTTGAGACATACAGCCGCCTTCTGGTCTACATGGAGATTGAGAGTCTTGGCATTAAAGGCTTTATCAGTATGTGGTCTTGTTCACACAGCTTTCTTTTTTGTTTTAGCAATTATGGAATTATGATAGTGGTCATGTATGCACATAGTGTGTCAGCAGGGTCTTTGTTGACATCAGTCTTTGGAGTTGTTTGATCAGATTTAGCAGTTGTTCCATAATTTGGATGATAGCAAAAAAACCAAGACTAAAAACGGGTAAGAATATATGAGTTAAGAAATAATTTATGCTGCCACAGTTTTTTTATTATATCTAGCTGCACATGTTAGAGAGTCTTAATAAGAGTCTTGCTTACATCTTACATCCTTCCCGTGCTGTTAAACATCACATAGGTAGTTCACCAAGATTTCCTGTCTTCAGCAAGTTTTTCAATCTCATCAAGGGATGTTATGCCTACTGAACTGGCCTCTCTTAATAATGTCCTCTTTAGAGTTTCATGTGGTTGACCTCTTTTTCTTCAGCCTATTATGTTCCACTTGACAGTTTGTTTACAAGCTTAAAATGAGAGTGGCACGTTAAAAATGATACAATTTCAGTTTTAGCAGTAAATCCTGAATCGTTATTCAGAAGTTGTTTGCTGCCATACAAAATGATGCATTCATTTATTAACTTGTTTAGTTTAACTTTATGCTTTACTTAGATGGAGCATCTAATGTTTCTCCTTTTTTTTCCTTTGTTTTTGTTGTCTCATGTAGGGTTCTTGCTGAAATACTACACTGTAACCTGTTTCTTCCAGTGTTTCTTTCCATAGTTTTACATCATTGATTATATGTGTTTGCACACTTGTGGACCACAAAACACTGGTTATGTCAGTGTTGCATCAATCCCTATTTTTTGTTTCAGATCAGTTGCTGCCAACTGTGGTGGAAAATCAGGCTATTGGCATCCTGCACACTCTGTTAGAGATGTTCTCGTACAGGCTTCATCATACACAGATCAACTACCGCATCCAGCTGTTAGCACATCTTCATCAAATGTCCAGCAACCAGCCAATCAACCAGACTCAGCTTTACATGTGGTTAGTAGCTGCTTCTTCTAGTTTTATTTCACTTCTTTTTTTTTTTGCCATTCAGGTATTAGGTTATTCTAATGGTATGGCCTAATAACTCGGCTGTGAATTTGAAAGCCAGATTTCTCCAGGTTTTTGCAGCAGTTTCAATGACTGCAGATTTGGATCTAGATAACTGTGGCCAGATCTGGCTGCATAGACCTGGCAGGCAGCAGCAGACTTGTGAACTCTGTTGTGCTTCTTCTGTCAGGTTAAAACAGACACAAGTAGCTTGGTTTGACCCTTTTTAGGCAGATGGCTTGACACTCCTGTTCTGTGATAGTGATTGATGAGTGTGATTGTTAACCCTTAGGCTGCTATGAATGTGTTTTGATATTCTGCTGCATCACTGCCGTGAATGTGTTTTGATATTCTGCTGCATCACTGCTATAGATGTGTTTTGATGTTCTGCTGTATCATTGCTGTGAGTTCAGTTTGATGTTCTGCTGTATCACTGCCAATGATGTCTTAATATGTTTCAAGATTTCTGAGCTTCTGTTGCTGAGAATGTGTTAATACATTCTGCATTTTACTGCCGTTAACTGACGTAGTTGTTCATCAAAAGAAGAATCACATTGACCATTTGACACCGGTGTTATTTTTGCTTCATGAAACAGGATGTGTTAGCAGTCCTGCACATGTGCTCATTGCATTCCAATGTTCATCTCTCATTGTGCACTGCGCTAGTACTTTGTGGTCATGTTGCATTTAATGTATTATAATGTATTTCTTATACCATGGCTAGAAAAGGGATTTATATAGAAACTCTTAGAATTTCTTACAGAGGACAGCAGTGAAGGTGAAATAAGTAGTTCTGGCAGTGGAGGAGATAATCAATTTGCTTATGCCCAGCCATGATCATGGATGGGACAGCAAGAATGAAAAAGTTTAAAATAAATGAATATTTGTCAGAAGATTCTTTGCTGCAGTCATCTGTCTTGATATCCTGGGATATCTTTTAATTACTTTTAGATATTGTTGAATTTGTCATACACTGGTACTGATGCCTGTGGTGATTGATGACTTTACTGATATGGTTTCCCATCAACAGAATCATCAACATTGAAGGAAAAGAGCCCATTAAGAGAGTGTTTTGTGTGTGCAAAAAAAAAAAAAAGAAGGGAAACAAGATATATATCCAAAGATTGTGATGGTGCACTGTATATTATGTGGTATTTTTAAACATTATTGAGAAATTGGATTTTAAAAAAATTTATGTAAAAATCATTCATTTAATCTCTCTTAGTAATATGTGACTATGTGACATTCATCATCATCATCATGTGCCATTCTGACTGCATTGTCCAGAGTACCCAATCCTTCATGCAGGCCATTAGCTCATTTGGTGATCTCCTCTCACACCATCTCGTCAGACTGTCCAGTATCATTTCTCTTGGTCTTCCCTGGCTCTTCTTCCCTCAATTTTTCCTGTTGTTACAATATTTTCAGTGCCCCCTCTTCCCATTGCATGTACTATGAAAGTAAATTGTCTCTCTCATTTTTGTCACAAGATATTTTTGTCTCTCCAGCTCTTCTCATACATCCTTCATTAGTTATTTTTACTGTCCAGAGGATTCACAACATTCTTCTAATAAACCACATTTCTGCTGCTTCCAATTATTTTTGTGCAGACTTGCCTATTGTCCATGATTCACTTTAATGTAATAAGATAGGTTCTGTATAGCATTTTAGGACTCGCTTTCTAACATTCATTGATAAGGATGTGTAACATAATATGTTTCTCATTCTCTGAAATGCAGTCTTTGCTTGGCCTATTCTGTTCCTAATTTCTGTTCTGCATTTCCCATCTGAAGTTATTTCTGCTCCAGGGTATTTGAATTTCTGCACCTGCTTTAGAATAGTTCCATTTAATTTTATACTGCAGTTTAGTGGTTTCTGTTTTTGTCTTTTTTATGTTCAAAGTAATGCCTTTCTGTTCACTTTCTTTGGCGATTTTATCCAAGAGATTTTGCAGGTCTAGTTGGTTCTCAGCTATCAGTACTGTATCGTCAGCATACTGAAGGTTATTAATATTGTATCCTTTTATACCTAATTCTGTAATGATTGTTCTCAGAATATTCTTGCTGTACAGAGAAGAAAGGTCTGGAGATAGTACATATCCCTGTCGCACTCCTTGTTTTATTGGTTGATATTTTCCAGTTTTATTTTCAACTCGAATCACTGCTTCCTGCTACCTGTATAAATGTTTTACAATCTTCAGGTCTTTGGCATCTATGTTTATGTCTTTAAGTATTTTAATAATCTCATAGTGTTACATTTTGCCGAATGCCTTGGTGTAATCAGTGTAGCATAGGTAGAGCTCTTTTTTGTATTTCTAAAACTCTTTCTGTTTGCATTTGCAAATTTGCAAAGCATAATTGGCATTGTGTGTTCCCTTTCCTTCAACAAATCCGAACTGTTCATCTGCTATTTCCACTTTTATCTTTTTTTTTTTTTTTCTTCTCATAATAATTCTCAGAAGTAGCTTTGTTATGTGACATGAGAGGCTGATAGTCCTTTGGTCATCACATTCCTTTGCACCTAGTTTCTTTGGTAGTGTTATATATGTGGATTTAAGCAGGTCACAGGGCATGTAACTACTGTTGAAATGTCATTCAGTAACTTGGTTATTCCTGTCTCCTCTAGCACCTCTATTTCTTCCATTTTTATATTATCAGGTAGCACAGCAAGATGTTTAAAGACTCTCTTCCTTTTTTTTTTTTTTCATGCAGCCAGTCTCTGTATGTTATTTATGCTGATTTCTTATTCTCATTGATAAGAATTTTTGCAGTTTGACATTGAATTTTGAGTGAGTAAGGCAACACTATCAGAAATTACAAATATATGGCATGTGAAATTTATGAAAAAGATTCAGTCATGTCGGATAGCACTACTTAGGCATGTAAAAGTTTTAATTGTAGTACCACCTGCATTTTAGTAGACGGTGAAAAATTAAGTTCAGTGTTTGAACTAGCTTTGTACATTCTTAGCTTTTGAGATTCTACACATTGTTAAACAGAGTTTAGCTTTCGAGTTATCTTTGTACATTCTTACACATCAGCCCTTTTTGTACATTCTTAAAGACAGTTTAGCTTTTGAGCCAACTTAAGGTTTAATACACCTTAAACAGACTGATAGTTCTTTACATGGTAGGCTTTTAAAAGATTCATAGCCTGTAATTTTATATGTTGTTTAAATTCTTGGTAGTGTTGAGAGCACAATCCTCAAATTGATCATTGGGCTAGGCAGTTCAGAAGTCCAACCTCAGTTGTCCAGGATATCAAGTGAGGCCAAGGGAGGAGCATCGTTTCTTGTCAGCGACTCTGAGGAACTCAATAGAGCTTTGGTGCTGACGATAGCCAGGGCAATGCATGTTACAGGCAGGTGTTCATTTTGACAGTAGAAAGTTAAATAAAAGGAGATAAGAAAAAAAAAACAACCAAGATTTTCAAGCCGATTTGTGGACATTTTTATTTGCTCGTGTTAATTTTGCTGCGGTATTATTGCTGCATGTTCTTTGGGTGCTTTGCAGGGGTCAGTTTTTCAAGTCCAGTCAAACATTTCCCCAGTCACTCAGATGTAGAAATAGGTACCTGACTCCAGTGGGGCTTGGGGGAGTAAAGGCAACCAGGCATGATGCTAATCACTTCACCCTTTAGTGTGTCATCAGGTCCAGGAATATACAGATAATACACTAACTTCATATCCCTAGGTAATTCTGTGGTAAGATATGGAATTTTTTTTTTTTTTTTGTGAAACTTCATGTAAAACATGCTGCAGCAGTAAATGTTATTGTTCCTGAGGCTTGATATTATGGACATATTTTTGAAGATGGTTTCATTCTAAATCAGATTGTTTAATATTAGATATTTTTGTTCTGTCTTTTGTTCTCTTTCTTCCTTTCTTTTCTTCTTTCTTCTTTCTTTTCCATGTTTTATTGCTTATTTCTCTTCATCCATATTTTCTTTTTCACTTCTTTCTTTCATACACCACACTTTCATTTACTGAAGGTCTTGGAAATAGGACTTGACACCATATTCACCCAGTATGCTTAAAGGAATCTTCTTCTTCGTTCACTTCTACCACCAAGATCGCCCCGTGATCCTACTGAATTTACTCCTGTGGTTCTCGTGATAGTCTCATTTAGAATGGAGGCTCAAACCATCATGGGGCTTTGGCCTATATTCTTGGTGGGTCACAGAAATGGCATTGTGTGACACTGTGGTTTTCATTGCACCACTTTAGTCTAGAGTTGGACTTTCTGACCGGAAAACCTCGACGTGGTTTGGATATGAGTATATCCCCGCTGGGTGAGAAGTGGTTGCTCATCTAGCCTAGAGTTGGACTTTCTTACCGGAAAACCTTGACGTGTTTTGGATATCAGTATATACTTGCTGGGGAGAGGTGGTTGTCCATCCAGTCCAGCGTTGGACTTTCTCACCGGAAAACCTCAATGTGATTTGGATATAATATATCCCCATCGAGTGAGAGGTGGTTGCCTATCTAGACTGCACAGGTCCAGTGTCTCCGACTTCAGCATTTTGTGGTCATGGCCGCTACCCTTCCTGGTGGTGACCGAGATGGAGCTTTTGTCCATGAGGCCGAATCCTTGCCACTAGTGAGTTTCACCCCTGGGTTAAGCCAGTGTAGGCGTATTATCCAGGTATGGGTGTATATAGGACATGACCAGCCTCTAGAGCAGAGGCACCATGATATGCATAGCCATCGAGTTTCACCCCTGGGTTAAGCCGGTTCAGGCATATTTCACCAGTATGGGTGTATATAGGACGTGGCTGGCCTCTAGAGCAGAGGTGCCATGGTATGAGTAGCTCTCGCCGTACTGGACGTACCGATTAAACTTCACTTTATCCTTTCCATCACCTTTTTCACAGTGGCGCTGCACAGCAACTCTAATCGCATTTTCACATTTTCTTCATTGGGCAGGAGTAGTTTCACCCCATGCGTGGCAGCTGAAGAATCTCACCAGCAGTGTCTTTGTTTAACCCCTTGGTTAAGCTGGTTTAGGCAGTCTGCCCCAGTATGGATGTATATAGGATGTAGCCGGCCTCTAGAGCAGAGGTGCTGTGTTTTGAGTAGCCCTGACCTCAAGACTACTGGTTACTTCACTTATCCTTTCCTTCACCTTTTCCACGCGACACTGCGCTGCTACCTTAAACGCATTTTTCTTCATTGGCCAGGAGGAGTTTCACCCCAAGGACGGCAGCTGAAGAGTCTCGCCAGCACTAGGTTTTAAATCAGTTTTCCTTCTCCTAGATGAGCTACCAACCAAGACTGTCATCTATCCGAATAATCTGGTTTCAGGTGCCAGATATTCGCCTTTCACCTCTTCTCCTGTCAGTTTAAACAGTTCCGCCATGAGAAGGCCAGGAGCTGGACTTGGACTGTCAGAGGCTATTTGAGATGCACACCTTGAAGATATTTAATTGGAGTGGAGAGCGTATCCCCCACCTCACCTCCGGCTATAACATTCCTTAGAACCTTAAAAGAATGGAAGCAGAGATTTTTTTTGTCTTTTTTTTTCTTTCTTTTATACTCTCTTCCATCCTTTCCTTTCCACCCTTCTCTCTCAACCCATTTCTTCCTCATGACTAACTTTATTTTTCTTCTGTCCTTCCTCCTTACCTCCAGTTGAAGTCTGTATAGGATTAATTTCTATTGATAAATGCTGAAATATTTGCATTATATTTTAGTTTGAAAAGTAAATATCTTTTCCTGTTTTCTAGCTGTGGACAACATGTCCAGTGTTTGGTGTGAGGACATCCTTAATGTCATAATGCAGAAGACCCCAATCAGCTGGTCCACAAATACACTGCAGTGTTTCCCACAGGTATATCATCTGCGCTTATTTTTTAACATTTTTAGGACCTTTTCTGGCTTGTAATTTTTATCTTAATGGTAGAAAGATATTAAAAAAACAACTTTATTTAGTATTGGAGTGAAGTAGTGTTTAGTGTTCCCTCTAAGGCTTTGCAGTTCATGCATGATGTACAGCTGTAGTCTCAAAAGTATTCTTTGTCCAAATATGTGCCATATGTCAAATTGCAGAAGGTAATTTAAAGTTCATATATGAAAAAAAAAATATCAAAATTAAAAAAAATTGTTAAAACAAACTCATGTAGTGCCATCATACTTTTCTTTAGCTGTACCATATGACAGAGAGAAATAAGGAAATTGAACATGAAAGGAACAATTTTATTTTTATTTTTATTTTTTTACTTTTTATTTTATTTTGTTGCTTTTTTTGCATGCACTACATGGTGTTTATTTGTGTGCGCAGCCACAGTGCCGTACAGCTTAGAGGAAACTGGTAATATTGTAGTTTATACCAAAAGAAATAGTAAAAATTGCTGGTAATATTGTAGTTTATAACAAAAAAATAGTAAAAATCGTAACTGCCAAAAAATATAAGAAAACCAAACCTTGGATTACCAGTACCGTAAATTTATTTCATTCTCTTCTGTACAATTGTTTTACTCAGATTTGCTCTGGTTGTTGATATTTCCCTTTTCAACCCCCAGAACCTGAATATTACATCAGTATTTTATAAACTTCTTTACACTGGATTTTTTTGTTTCTTAACTTAAATAACATCCATGATACACAAACATTTCTTGTAATTAAAAAAAGTTGTTCTTGTGATGTTTTACCAAGAAATAATGTAGTGCCTATTTTTAGCTTGTGGCAGTTTAAAATTATGGTCTCCCAGCAGCGGAACAAGACTATATAACTGTTATTATTTTATTTTTAAATTTGTCAAAAGCCATTTACAAGGCTTGTGCTAGACAAAGAGTTTATCATGCTGCTGGACACTTTGGCTGTTATTAATATTATTATGTTCCTGGTGCCAGTTTTATCTTCTTTATGGAAATAGTTAAATACACATATTTTCAGTGCTTATCCAACTCTCATGCATGGAATTTTTGTTTTGTATATTCAGAGTGAAAATGTAGACAGCCTGTGATATTATTTTGTTTTTCTGATTCACTGATTTTGGAACTGGAAATTTTTAGAAAAGTTTTTTAGATGATAATTAATAATTATTGATCAACATCTAAAGCAAAGCTATAACAGAAAACGAACCAACCCACAGTGAAAGAAATGATAATGAAAAGATGTTGGAGATGGATAGGACATAACATCTTGAAAGCCTACCACTAACATAACCAGACAGATTCTCACCTGGAAACCCCAGGGTAAGGGGGGGGAAAAAAAGGAAGACCTAGAAACATCTGGCAAAGGAGTCTTGAAGCAGAGATCAAAAAGATGGACTACACCTGGAGACAGATAGCAGAATCAGCCCAGGACAAAAATAAATGGAGAGCCCTTGTAGATGGCCTATGCCTCAGATAGGGGTAAAGAAGGTGTGGGTGGGACGGATGGAGCTCAGACAAGTTTTATACGTTTTTTTATTATAAAGAACAAGAGATAAGTCTGTTCTTTTCACATTTTTGTTAGTATTAGTTTTTTTTTTCCTTTATATTTTGGACAGAGTTTAGCTGATTACTTCCAGAAGTACAATGTAAGCAATAAGGACAACAAGGTGCAGCTGAAGAACTCGGTGGAGAATGAGTACAAGAAATGGAGAGGTGAGCATGGTCTTCCATTACTTTGTCCTGTTAAATAAAACCATATGTCTGAATACTTTCTTGCGGTTTTTTTTTTTTCTTCTTTTTTTTTTTTAATATGGGAAATTAATGTCTCTAAATGATGCCAGATATAAATGAACTTTATATGAAGAAATAAATGATTTTGAGCCTGATAAAGGTTAAAGAAACATGTTTACACTGAAGAAACCTGAGAGAAACAATAATTGTAAAAAAGGATACACAGTATTCTAATGGCACAATGAGTGGGCTGAATTACATTTTGAAAATTGGAAAGTATTTTAGAGGGAACTTTAGCACAGAAAGACTATAATGGCAGTATTCTGAGTGCTTGAGATCAGGCTGTTGTCATATTTGTTTAAAGGGAAGAACTCTTCCAGCATTCTGAAAGACTGTCCAAGACATTTCAGTCATGAAAGATCTTGTTGTATGAAGAAGTATGAGGTACAGTTGTGAGTACAGAAATACATTTCTTCGGCAGAGGCAAGCAAAGTAGGAAGTGGCTGGAGTTTAATGGTTTTTTTTTTCCCCCTGGAGAATGGCTTGGGGGGGCGGGGGCGGCGCTGGAGGTGTCCTGGGCCTGCTGTGTTGCTGTTTAAGTGGGGTTTGGAATAAGGAAATTGAGATTTTCATAAACTGGAGAACTGTTACATTTACATGCATGGCATATTATGTTCGTGATTAGGTTATATTAAAAAATAGTAACATTTATTAATATAAAACTGGATTGTGTACTTCATGAGTAAAATAAGGGGTGGTCAGCCAACAAAAAAATAGGGTAGTCAGTTGTTGGATAAAAGTGGAATGTATTCTTCATAAGTAAAATAAAGAGTGGTCAGCCAACAAAGAATGGGTGTAATCATTTATTGTATGCTGAAGGAGATACTGAAGAGATCAGAGCACATGTGGATGTGTCTGGAGTGCATGAACGATGGTCTGTCTTAGCTAGCTAACTAATAAGGGATAACGATAATGGAGACTGTATTGTTTATTTTGTTATTTTTTTTTATTTCCTTCATTTGTCAGCCATGATCAATGGAAATGAGAGCAGTACTATTGCTCATTTCTCAGTGCAGACCAACCCTCCACTTTTTCTCTGGTAAGTATGCTGTGATTTGCCAGATTATCTTTGCTGTTACTTGGCTGCCCAGCCCTTCTTCATGCCAGAACCACTGTCATCATAGGATAAACTGCCTGACAGATATAACATATTTTACAGAGCAAAAAAACATATTTGGAAAAGTAGTGTAAATCACAACATGTGTCTTATTTTGGCTAATTGAAGAGCAGTGGAAACCAAATAAACACACCTATGTCCCAGTGTTTTGTGTGGAAAATGAGCTGATGACTGCTAAAACACTTTTTAAACAACATCCAAGAAGACTTTACACATGGACATCACCTGATGGGAAAACCAAGAATCAAATAGATTACATTTTAGTGCAAAGAAGGTGGAGATCAAGTATAACATCAGCAAAAAACTTTACCAGGTGCTGATTGTGACACGGACCATGAGTTATTAATAGCAGACATGCTGATAAAAATTAAAAAAAGACAGTTACAGGATCAAGACCACTCTGCTTTGATCTTACAAAAATACCAGAACAATACAGTATAGAAGTGAAGAACCGTTTTGAAATCCTGATGGCTGTACAGGAGGAGATGACACCAGATGAATTGGCTGTGCAGGCCAGAGATATCTTAATAACAACAGCTAAAGACATGGTTCCAGTAAAGAAAACACAAAAGAGTGGATGGATTACACCAGGCACACTAGAACTGATAAAACAACGTAGAGAAATGAAATGAAGACGCAATGGAAAGTGACAAACAACAACAAAGAGGAATATAAATCGTTAACAAAAGAAGTATGAAGAAACATAAGAAAATACAAAAAACAATACATACAAGATTGTTGTGAAAGAATAGAAAAACATCAGAAGTGTAGAAGAGATAGTGAAATGCTTAAAGAAATGAAGACATTGACAAGAAATGTCACACCTAAGCTAAATGTAATGTGTGACGAGATGGGGAATACCTTGACAGAGACAGAGGAAATTCTAGAAAGATGGAAGGAATATTGCAGAGGAATGTATGAAACAATTGACTGTGAAAGCAGAAATCAACATGTGAATTATTATTGGAAGAGAAAGAACCCGAACCGACAAGTTTTATGGGCAATAAAGAATCTGAAAAATGGTAAATCACCAGGATGTGATGAGATAACAGCTAAATTTATTAAAGCAGGAGGAAAGGAATGTACAACAATCTATCATGCACTGTGTAAAAAGATATGGCATTCAGTTATTTGGCCAAAAGAATGGAAAAGAACTGTATTCATACCACTGCCAAAAAAAGGGTAACCTGAAATTATGCACAAACTACAGAACTGTTGCCCTGATTAGTCATGCGAGTAAAATTCTGTTAAAAATCATAATGGGTAGACTTTGTAAGAAAATAGAAGACAATATGGTCCAAGCTGGTTTCAGGCAAGGAAGAGGATCAAGAGATCATATATTAAATATAAGATTAATAATAGGGAAATGCAGAGAGTTTAATGTGAATCTATATTTATCCTTAATAGATTACTCAAATGCATTTGATTATGTACAACACCAGAAACTTTGAGAAATAATAGAAAAAAATGGGATTTCCAACACATTTGATACAATTAACATCACTGCTGTATCTAGACCAACAAGCAGCAGTAAGAATAAATGGTGAAACAACAACTTGGTTTGACATAAAACAAGGGGTCCGTCAGGGGTGCATATTGTCACCTTACTTATTTAACTTGTATACTGAAAATATAATGAGGAATGTCAAAGATGTAGACAAAGATTATTACAATGCCATAACAATTGGAGGTTATAAAATACCAGAGATTAGATATGTTGATGACACAGTATTACTGTCCACAACACAAAAAAGAATGGAAAAACTAATTATGTCAGTCCGTAAGAATAGCTAAGAGCAAAACCTCTATCTTAATGCAAAGAAAACTAAATTGATGACGACAGACAAAACAAACAAGGCAGCTGAAATAGGTATCAGTGAGGAAAACTTGGAAGAAGTGGAGAGTTTTGAATATCTTGGATCACTACTAACTAATAATGGAGATACAATGAGGGAAATTAAAAGGAGGACATCTATCGCTCTTCAGAAAGTAAAACAAATAAAGAATCTGTGGAGAGGAACAGACAGAACTACAAAAATAAGATTTTTAAGGGCATGCATCTTTCCCATGGCAACATATGCCCGTGAGACCTGGACACTTAATAAAACATCTGAGAAGCAGATAAATGCCTTTGAATGTAAATGCTACAGAAGAGTTCTTCAAATATCATGGACACAAAAAAGAACAAAAATATCCATACTACAAGAACTTAATATTGAAGAAGGCTGGCTAGTAAAGAGGATTAAACAAAAAAAAACTTAAATATTTTGGACACATTAAACATCATGATAATCTAGAGAAGACCATATTGGAACAGTACATAATGGGAGGAAGAAAGAGAGGAAGACCAAGGCAAAGATGATCTGCAGATGGATGCATCAGCAGCAGGCCATCTTGCTAACAACCGAGAGGCCCACAGATGAGCTGTTAGGGAGGCAAAGTTCTGCAAGGGACATTCAAATGAATGAATACTCTGGCTAACACATGGAATATGTTCATTAAAAGTGATTCATCACAGAATAGGTTCATTGTAACATTTGTTTATAAAACATAGGTTAAAATTTAAAGAATAGTATATAGATTAAAAATTTAAAGAAAATTGAAATTTCTTCTAAATGTTTACTTTCCAGAGCAGGGGCCACTTTAAACAGAGTATAAGTGTAGTTAACAGTCTTCTTTCCTTATTAACAAATACTGACAGGAAAAAAATTGTGGCCATAAAAATAGTCAAATAATGATGATTTAATTACTGTGCATTTAATGACAAGATATTTTATGAAAGCATTTTTAAAATAGCTTGTTTACATTGTTAGTAGTAAAACTCTGTTGATGTTTTAATCCTGATGTAAGTTTCTACATCTTATTCCTAAGTATTATATGGAAGAATATTCAGGATGAGAACAGAGTTCCACCTACAGCATTCAAGTAAGTTTTTTTTTGTTTTTTTTTTGTGTTATTTTAAACATGATAATTTTTTATTGAGAATTTTGTTTTACACGTTGCCACTCAGTCCAGTGCCATTTAATGATATCTTTTAATTCTGGTTGATCTGATATATCCCATTATATGAAACAAGTTGCCAAGCCTTGTCGAGATGTCTGTTCGTCCCCTCAACACTGAAAGGTGTTTGAGGAAGGAGACAACACAGGGTTTCATTGGTGTTGACTGCCATGTACATTGTGCCTAGAAATCACAGAAAACTTTTAATTGATCATCGTTGTCTATTTTCTGCTAAAATTTCAACATCTCATCCCCCCAAAAAATGCTCCCATCACCACCCTTTCCCCCCCACACACACACACACACATACATGCACACAAAAGAACCACCATAAAAATTGTAGTCATTCAAGTAACACAGTAGCTGGAATTTGAATACCCTTGACATAAGTCACATGTTTGTCAAGAATTTGAATACCCTTGACATAAGTCACATGTTTGTCAAGAATTTGAATACCTATGACATAAATCACATGGTGTGCTAAGAATTTGAATACCCTTGACATAAGTCACATGATTGTCAAGAATTTGAACACCCTTGACATACTTGTAAGTCACATGTTTGTCAAGAATTTGAATACCCATGACATAAGTCACATGATTGTCAAGAATTTGAATACCCATGAGTCACATAACTGTAAAAAATTTGAATAGCCATGACATAAGTCACATGACTGTAAAAAATTTGAATACCCATGAGTCACATGACTGTTAAGAGGGACTCAAATGTGTATTGAAATAATTTTAGTGACTGTTTCATAGAGAAAAAAAATTCTGTATTCAAAGGTTTTTAATTTAATTGAAAAAAAAAACTACACTAAACCAAATCATCATCAGGTGCCGTGCCGACTGGCGTTGGCTATTATGCTTCTCCAGAGTACACGATCCTTCATGCAGGCCATCAGCTCATTTGGTGATCTCCTCTCACACCATCCCGTCACACTGTCCAGTATCATTTCTCTTGGTCTTCCTCTTGATCTTCTTCCTTCTATTTTTCCTATTGTTATAATATTTTCAATGCCCCCTCTTCTCAGTGCATGTCCTGTGAAAGTACATTGTCTCTCTCTTATCTTTTTGACAAGGTTTTTTTGTCTCTCTAGCTCTTCTCATACATTCTTCATTAGTTATTTTTGCTGTCCAGGGGATTCGCAACATTCTTCTAATAAACCACATTTCTGCTGCTTCCAATGATTTTTGTCCATGATTCACTTCCATATAACAAGATAGGTTCAAAATAGCATTTTAGGACTCGTTTTCTAACATTCATTGATAAAGATGTGTTGGTTAATATGTTTCTCATTCTCTGAAATGCATTCTTTGCTTGGCCTATTCTTTTCCTATTTTCTGTTGTGCATTTCCCATCTGAAGTTATTACTGCTTCAAGTTATTTGAATTTCTGCACCTGCTTTAGAATAGTTCCATTTAATTTTATACTGCATGCTGGTGGATTCTGTTTCTTAGATATAACCATAGTCTCTGTCTTTTTGATGTTCAAAGTAAGGCCTTTCTGTTCACTTTCTTTGGCGACTTTATCCAAGAGATTTTGCAGGTCTTGTTGGTTCTCACCCATCAGTACTGTGTCGTCAGCATACTGAAGGTTGTTAATATTGTATCCTCCAATTTTTATGGCTGGTTCTGTGATGATTGTTCTTAGAATATTCTCACTGTACAGAGAAAAAAGGTCTGGAGATAGTACACATCCTTGTCGCACCCCTTGTTTTATAGGTTGATATTTTCAAGTTCTATTTTCAACTCGAACTGCTGCTTCTTGCTGCCAGTATAGATGTTTTACAATCCTCAGGTCTTTGCCGTCTGTATTGATGTCTTAAAGCATTTTAATAATTTCATTATGTTTCACCTTGTCAAATGCCTTGGTGTAATCAATGAAGCATAAGTAGAGATCTTTCTGTGCTTCTAAAGCTCTTTCTCTTAAAGTTCGTAAAGCATAAATGGCATTGTGTGTTCCCTTTCCTTCAACAAATCCAAACTTTTCATCTGCTATTTCCATTTTTATCTTTTTCCTTGTTCCTGTCATAATGATTCTCAGAAGTAGCTTCATTATGTGACATGAGAGGCTGATATTCTGGTGGTCATCACATTCCTTTGCACCTGGTTTCTTTGGTAGTGCTATAAACATGAATTTAATCAGGTCATTGGGAATATAACCACTGTTGTAAATGTCGTTCAGTAATTTTGTTATTATTTTTATTCCTGTCTCCTCTAGTGCCTCCATTTCTTCTATTGTTATATTATCAGGCCTAGTAGCTTTTCCTTTCCTCATGTGTTTGATGGCATCTATGATTTCATCTTCAAGTATTGGTGGTCCATCACAGTTTTCAGTATCTGGTATTAATTCTGGTCTTTCTCCTCCATATAGCTCACCGATATACTCTGTCCACCTGTCCACAATGAGTTCTTTTCCCATTAACATTTTACCTTCTTTCGATTTCAGGCATCCTGTGGTATATTTTGTTTTCCTGCCTGTGAGTTCACTAATTCGTTTGTGCATGTTTTTGCTGTCTTTATTATGAGAGTCCTCTATCTGTCTGCATTGTTCATTTAACCACACTTCTTTTGCTTCTCTGCATTTGCGTCTTATTTCTTTATTTATCTTGCTATATTTTTTCTCATTATTTTTACTCCTCCTCCTCTTGTCCATCAGTCCTAAGATGTCGTCTGTCATCCATTCATTTTTAGAGGCTTCTTTTTTTGGTGGTATTATCTCCATAACAGTTTGGTGGATAGAATCTCTTAACACTGCCCATTGTTCATCTATACTATTTATCTTTGTTATTGCATTGTATCTATTTGTTATAATAACTTTGTATTGTTCTCACAGTTCTTGGTCATTTTTAAAGAGTTCTGTATTCAGTTTGATGTTTCTCACTTTTCTGCATGTTTTCTTTAGCTTTATTCTTATTTTTCTACAGAGTGGGTCATGGTCACTATTGCAGTCGGCTCCTGGCATGGTTTTTGTTGTCAGTAATGCATTGCGGAATTGTTTGTTGATTAATATGTAGTCTATCTGGTTAAAAGTCTTTTTGTCTGGGCTGCACCACGTTGTCAGTCTTCGAGGATGTTGTTTAAACCAGGTGTTTCCTACAACCATGCTGTGTATTCTTGCCCATTCAATTAATTTACAACCTCTGTCATTCCTCTCCCCCAGTCCATAGTCAGCAATGATGTCTGAAGTTCTTCCTTTACCAACTTTGGCATTAAAATCTCCCATGACTATGGTAACTTCATGTGACTGTGTGTTTTAGTGCTGTTTCTATGTCATTATAAAATATCTGTACATCTTCTTCAGAACTTTCAGATGTTGGAGCGTACACTTGTATAATATTTATGTTCATTGGTCGTCCTTTCAGTTGGGTTAGCAAGACTCGGTCTGAGATGTTCAAATATCCTACAGTTGTCCTTGCTGTGTGTTCGTCAAATATTATTCCTACTCCTCGTTCATGTTTCTCACGTCCTGAATATATTATTGTATATTTATCAGAGTTTATCTTCCCTGTACCTGTCCATCTAACTTCACTCATCCCTAATATGTTGATCTTCATCCTTTCCATTTCCATCTTTATATTTTCTAATTTTCCAGCCTGAAATAAAGTTCTAACATTCCATGTTGCTATTTTGAACTTGTTAGTTTTGCCACCAGTGGCTTGATGACGATCTGACCTCACCTGTGGCTCGTGAGCTGCCCTACCGAACCAGGCTGTTCCAAAGGAACATCCATTAACGTCGTTCATGACAAATCTATTATTCTGAATACGCATAATTGTTCTTGGGAGCTACAACAGTGGTTTCCCATTGCCTTCTGTCGGTTTGTGTACAGACTCTCCACTAGCCTTTGGACTCCCTGTCCTACCTGCAAGGCAGCAGGAGCGAAAGGTTTTAAGTCGCCTCTTAACTGCCTGGTATTCCCTTCACTGAGCACTTGAGGCACTTTGTAGGAGTAGTTGAGCCACCTACTACCCCACCTCGCTCTCCGAGTCTACAGCCAGTTGGTCCGCGCCTGCTTATTTGGATAACTCCTTATTCACAGGGATCCTCCATATCTGGAGGACTTTCAACTAAACCAAAACCAATTTTAAAAAATTAGTCAAAATAGTTAATTGAGTGAATGTAATAAAGTTTTAGAAACATAGGTGGAGTATATCCATTTTTGTATATATCTTATGTTTTCTTGTTGTTAGGCAATTTGTAAAGGTTATTTTAGAGATGTAAAGTATCAAAAAATGCAGCAAACACTTGTCATCCAGGGTTCTAGACCGACTGGGTCCTCGTGCTTTGACATCCCACTTGAGAACTTTTGCAGATTATCTAGTGTATGAGATTGCTTCTAGTCCTGTCATGCAGAATTCTTCAAAGGTAAATAATATCCATTGAGATACACATATAGAGAATTTTGGATGAGATAAAGAATGATTCTTTTCATTTGTATTAAAACTGTGACTTTTCTAGGATAAAGAATATGATGTGTAATATAAATGCTGTGACTGCATAATGCATGCGACATGCTTAGTTGTGTCTGTGATATCAGGATATGCACAGAATAACCAAAGCAGTACTGAGCTTGTTTTATTGGCTAATAGATTTTTATTTCAAATGCTTTTTTCTCAGCTTTGAAAGAAACGCAACGAAAGATTCAGAAATTAAAACTTTAGTGTAACTCCAAGAAATAAACATTTTATAGAAGTTCCCGTGGAGCTGCGAGTTGCCATTCTTTACAGCTGGTGCCATGTCGATGATTAAAGGCATTGCTGAGAGCACAACAGAAAGGTGGTAAAAGATGTTGGTTAGGTCTGGTTTGCCAAATATAATAACTGAACCACCATTCTAGCACTGTCATCATTGTTCCTATGCAGTGTTTTTAAACAATCCTTGTCATAACAATGAGTTCTTTGAGATTTTTTTTTTTTAACAGTAGTTTTTAAACAAACCACTTTTGTTTTATATTACAGTTGCTTGCATATTTAAGTGAAGAATATCTAGTGCTTGCAGTCTGCAGAGGAGCAGTAAAAATACACACGCATGCATATGCACACACACACACACACACACAGAGAGAGAGAGAGAGAGAGAGACAGACAGACAGAGAGAGAGACAGACAGAGAGAGATATATATATTTTTTAAGATATCATTTATTTGTTATTTATTTCCAGTGCATTGATGCTTTAACAGACATGATGTGGAAGTACAACATAATTACCATAGATAGGCTTGTACTGTGTTTAGTAAGTATTTCTTAGCATTTCAGTCCCCTTTTTTTTTCAGTCACTGCCACTGCCAACAAGCTGAGCCTCAGTTCAAACATATTTACTATTTTGAGAGGATAAGCTTTGAATCTCATTACTTATGAACCAGGGAAGGTATGAAACTGCCAATGAAACTTTTTGGATCGGGTTTCATTCCTGGGACAACCTAGAACTCTTAGGCGGGTAGACAGCAGCAATATAATTGAGCAACAGGGACACCATCAGTGTTAATAAAAATTTTCTGCCAAGTTGCCATTTTCTGACTGAAACCCCTATATGTCTGTGTTCAGCTTTTTGTCAAAAGACAAATGATTACTAGGCATGGGTGCCTCTGCATGATCTGAACAAACTAAGTTAAAACGTTATTTATTTTCTTTTTGACTGCATTTTTATGTGAAAACTGGCTGTTGACATACAAGGTTACAGTAAAAGAACAAGTGTTGAGAAAAGTGGCAAGAAAGTTCCATGATTTCTGTTTATAAACTAGATTGAAATATGTGCATAAGAAAATTCAGATCAGAGATTGTAATATGTGCTTAAATAATTCAGATCAGAGATTGTAATATGTGCGTAAATAATTCTTCTTTGTTCACTTCTACCACCAAGACCGCCCCGTGATCCTACTGTGGTCCTCAATAGGTCCCGTGGTCCCCAAGAGGACCACATGAGATCCCCAAGAGGACCACAAGAGGTTCAGTGTATCGAAGGGCTTGAGCCTGTATTCTTGGTGGGTCTCAGTAAGCGGGATTGCATGACAGTTTTCGTTGCACCAGTTTAATCTAGAGTTGGACTTTCTCACTGGAAAACCTCGACGTGTTTTGGATATCAGTATATCCCTGCTAGGTGAGAGGTGGTTGCCCATCCAGGCTATAGTTGGACTTTCTTACCGGAAAAACTCGACGTGTTTTGGGATACTCGTATATCTCCACTGGGTGAGAAGTGGTTGCCCATCCAGTCCAGCATTGGAAAACCTCAGTGTGATTAGGATGCACATACATCCCCACTGGGTGGGAAGTGGTTGCCTGTCTAGACTGCACTGGTCCAGTGTCTCCAACTTCAGCATTTTGTGGTTGTGGCCGCTACCCTTCCTAGTTGTGACCAGGATGGAGCTTTTGTCCAGGAGGATGAATCCTCGCCACTAGTAAGCTTCACCTCTGGGTTGAGCCAGTTTAGGCATATCCCAGTATGGGCGTGTTTAGGATGTGACTGACCTCTAGAGTGGAAGTACTATGACATGAGTAGCCATCAAGTTTCACCCCTGGTTTAAGCCGGTTTAGGCATATTTCACCAGTATGGGTGTAGAACAGACATGGCCAGCCTCTAGAGCAGAGGTGCCGTGGTATGAGTAGCTCTCACCACGAGACTACTGGACATACCGATTAAGCTTCACTTTATCCTTTCCATCACCTTTTCACATTGGCACTGCATGGCAACCCTAATTTCTTTTTCGCGTTTTCTTCATTGGCTGGGAGGAGTTTCACTCCATGCGTGGCATCCGAAGAATCTTGCCTGTTGTGTCTTAACCTATGGGTTAATGAATGCCTGATATGAATGCACATAGGACGTGGCCTACCACCAGAGCAGAGGTGCCATGATTTGAGCAGTCCTGACCTCGAGACTACTGATTACTTCACTTTATCCTTTTTTTCACCTTTTCCACAGTGGTGCCGTGCGGCAACCCCATTCGCACCTTTCTTCACTGGCCGGGAGGAGCCTCACTCCATGCACGGCAGCTGAAGAATCTCGCCAGCAGCAGTAGATGAGCTACCAAACATGACTCTCATCTACCTGAAGTGTCTGGTTTTCAAGTGCCAGATATTCACCTTTGCCCCTTCTCCTGTCAGTTTGAACAGTTCTGCCACGAGAAGGAGCTGGACTTGACTCTCAGAGGCTATTTGAGACGCATGCCTTGGAAACATTTCATTGGAGTGGAGAGCGTATCCCCCACCCCACCTCCAGCTATAACAGTCCTTAGAACCTGTAAATAATTCAAATTAGAGATTGAAATATGTGGGTAAATAATTCAGATCAGCACCATATTGGTTGATATAATTTTTTTAACAACAAATTCCCAACATTCTGTATAGGTGTAGAAAACATGAAAAGAAATGATTAATCAGGAGAATAGATTGCCCAAAAAGAAAAATGCATATATTACACCAGTATTTGGACATGGTGGGACAAGCTGACCTCCAGTCACTTCAGAAGCATACAAGTCAATGTGTGAGAATGGTCAAAGAAGAAGAAGAATCATCTGATCTTAAATAAATATTTGCTTTATCTTACAGATGTTTTATTATTGAGAAGATCTCCATAAGCACTTGTTAACATCACACCCTTCTATCACCAGCATATTCTCAGAGATATGGAACCGCTGAAAAAAAACGACTTAATGCGTTCCACTTCATGGCACACAAAGAAAACAGTGAAAACTCGTAAACCAGAGAAATGGAAAAAAGTGTAGCAAAAGTCATGAACAGTTTATAGTACTTAGTTAAGATTTTGTTTCCTTGTGTTTTACCACTTACAGGCCTTGAGATGTTTGGAGGGCAAAGAAGCTCAGGTTCAGTTTGTGGTCATTCAGTTTTTGCTGACAGCAAAGGCAGATTTTAAAACTCGTATTCATGACTTTGTGAGAGAGGTTCGTATTGGTGTTTTGTTTGTGCCTGCAAAATTTTGTATGTGTAAATGCTTACAGTCCAGCCAAGACAAGATCTCAGAATTAAATCTTGTCACACCACTGGCTGTACAACAGTTCTTTAATAAATTAAACATAACTTCAGTCTTATGATTTTGTTGCCTAGTTGAGAGTTCATAATTTTAAATTGCTGTAAACTGTGTATCATGACATTTCATTGTAAAATATAGGGACTATCCTGAGTGATTCCAGAAATGCTTTTATGGTCTTGGCTATTGTTTGGGAGGGTTAGAATTTGAAAAAAAACTAACAAACAAACAAAAAAAACACAATTTTTTTTTTGTCTTGTTGGATTTTATTTCAGAAATATATCCCTTGTTTGCTTATTTATATGTGCAGTTTTTTTTTTAGAATTTACATTGAAGTAGAAAGATAGGATAAAGTATACCGATTAGAGCCAAGATGGAATGTTTAAATCGCGATCATTTGAAACTGGTCATGTGTCTCATAGACAGGTAATTTAACAGTGGTACAAAAAGATGCGTTGCAGTATCTCAGGATATCCATGGAGATAAGGGACAGTTTTAGCAAAAGCTTTATTGTAGAACAGATTGTGTATATTTTTGAGATAACTTTTTTTTTTTTTTGGTGGTTTTTTTTTTCTAAACCATTTATTAATTAAATTTAGCATTTATTTTTGTACCAATTGTTGCAGAACACCTCTGAGCATTGGGCACAGTCTAATTGGCATGACATTCATGTAGCTTTTCACAAGGTAATTTATTATATTGTTGTCAAGATAGTAAGCGTGCAGAAAGTTTATGATGAAATTTTTTTTCTTCCAGACTTAGACTAAGAACATTGAGGCAGAATATGAAGATCTCTCTCAGTAGACTGATGTCAGATGGTGTGGTCTTGAACAGTTAAAATGAAATACTTATCATTACAAACTGGTCGTTCTTTTTTTTTTCTTTTTTTTTTTCCATTGATATTTATTACTTGAAACTCAATGATTTGCAATCTCTATTCTTTAAACTAAAATGTATGTCTGACAGAAATATCCTGAGAAGTTCTATTATGAAGGCACCCAGGACTTAAATAACCCAATTCAGCATCAGTACTTGCCTATCTATTTTGGGAATGTGTGCCTGAGATTCATCCCAGTGAGTACATTGCTTCAGTTTTCATTAATGTTGGTTTCAAATATATTTGGTAATTGAAGAAGTGAGAGCATAGGAAATAATGTGTGTGATGTTTATTGAGTGCGAGGGTCAGATACATCATAAGCTTAGTTTCAGTATATTTTGTTAAATATCTAAATCTTATGTCCTGTAGAATTTGCATGCTGTAGGGTGTGATGTGTTAGTTCCTTCACATTTTTAGACCACTACAGCATTTGAGGTAGGTATGCCAGCACCTGTCTTCACTACCTTTTTTTTTTTTTTTAACTAGGGAAGATACAGATATCCATTTTTTTTTAGGCTAGGTGAACCCTGGTGCCAGTCACTTAAAAAAAAATTCTGCCCGTATGTGAAATTGAACAGGGGACCTTCTGATTGGCAAGAGCACACACTAACCACTACAACACCAGTGTTAAATATTGGATTAAAAGAAATGTTTTTGTGTTAATTTCCAGCGCGCAATTGCACTGAATAAAGCTGTTCCTACCTTATTTAAAAGTCTGATTATTTACTGTCATAGCTTGTACTTACATACTTGTACCTAAGCGTTATGTGTTACAAGAAACTTAACTTTCTATCAGACACAACCACCACCATAGAGACCACAGTACGCCTTTCTCCATTTGCCAGGCTGAATAATCAAACCAGCATTTTTATAAGGATCTCTATGAGGAGGTTGGACAGGAACTTGGCAAATTCCAGTTCCTATCCCAGATAACCATGCCATCACACTAACATAGTTATTTTTGGACCTTTAGTACAGCGTCAAATTTCGTGACTTTTATGTACCTAGCCTGAGTGCAACTATGACCTTTTTATGAATACAGAAGATGATAATTTCCCAATTATAATAAATTTATTGGGTTAATAATATATTTGAAAAAAAGTCTGTTTAATTTCACAAAGGTTCTTGATCTAACAATACATCGGTTCTTGGAAGTTGCTCAAATGCAGAAATCATTGGAAATTATCTTGGATCAAATTGGAGGGCTGTACAAGTTTCATGGTGAGACATCCTCTTTTCTTTCATTCACTCTTTCCTCTTTTTTTCTTGAATTTAAAGTTTTTCCTCTCATTCTTTCTTATATTGAAATATTTGTCATAAATTTGACATTATTTTTACTTGTTCTTTTGTTTCTTTAAAATAAAAAGATAAACAATTTTTTTTTTAACCAGCTGTGGTTAAACATACTCCTTGCTTCATGTTTTGTCCTTTAAAATGGAAATTACATGTGTTATTTTTATAAATGATCTGTATGGAACTTATTTCCATCAGATCATCCAGTCACGTACCTGTACAATACACTGTTCTACTATGAGAAGCGCTTAACAGACAAGCCCAACGTCAAACGTAAACTGGTCAGTGCTATTATTGGTGAGTAATAGAAATTTCATTTTGAATGACTGCAGAGCATTAGGGACAGAAATCAACCATGTTAAGATTTGTAGAGCCAGAAAAAGTTGCCAAGATGAGCAGCCTGTTTTGTGTACCTGCAGTTCATTGATGGCATAAATCAGCCTTGTTAAGACCTTCAGAATGAGAGAAAAGTTGAAATTTTTTTTTGAAAAAAGGGTCTATTTGCGTCATAATAAACACCCCACCATGATAAGTGATAAACATCCCATTGTGCTTGGCAATGAGCTCTCATATTTCTCCAAGTGATATATACATGAGGGTCATACTGAAAGTTGTGAGCAAAAATTTTTTTAAAATCAGAATTTATAGATTGAGAAAATATAAATGTATCACCTTAAACTGCATCCTTCGCACTTCATGTAGAGTTCACAAGATGTCACTGTCATGTGTCACGTGACCATGCGAAGCAGAAACAAAATGGCGGGTGCTGAAGTTTCGTTTCGTCAATGTGCTATTATTGAGTTCCTCATTAAAAAAGAAACACCTGCTGCTGAAATTCACCAAAGACTTATGCTTATAGAGATGTGTGTACGTGAGATAGCAGTGTTATGAGGTGGGTGAAACATTTAAAAGATGGAAACACAAGGATCTAAGATATGCATCAAACTGCCTCCACTGAACGCAACGTGGAAATCGCTGTAAATCTTGAAATAGGACACAATACAGTACAGGAAATGATTGAAACCCTAGGCTATATAAAAGTTTGTGCCACTGGGTCCCACGTTTGTTGACTGAAGATCACAAAGCTGTGAGAAAAACCATCACCCAACTGAGGAAGTTCATAAAATAGGTTGGAAAATTCTTCCACACCCTACCTATAGCCTCAACCTGGCACCCAGTGATTACCATCTTTTTGGTTTTGTGAAAGAACAAATGTGAGGCCATCGCTACAACACAGGAGAGAATGTCCAGAAGCAGTGTGTCAGTGCCGTTTGTCAGCTGGAACGAATTCTACCGAGAGGATATTATCAAAGTTGCAGAGCAATGGGAAAAATTTGTGCAGAGAAATGGAGATTATGTTGAAAAGTGAAGAAAAGGATGCTGATTAAGGTGATGCATTTATATTTTCTCTGTCTATAAATTCTGATTTTTAAAAAATTTTTGCTCATGACTTTTGGTATGACCCTCATGCATGCATGCATACGTGCGCGCGCACCATTGTACCTAATGAGTGATATGTGATTTTCTTTCTCATTTCTGATATTGCTGTTTCACAGTTTATTGCAAGAATTAATCTTATGAAACATGGGGCTTGTCACAAATCAT
Source organism: Achatina immaculata (assembly GCA_009760885.1). Taxonomy (NCBI): domain Eukaryota; kingdom Metazoa; phylum Mollusca; class Gastropoda; order Stylommatophora; family Achatinidae; genus Lissachatina; species Lissachatina immaculata. The sequence goes on along the minus strand of CM019720.1, from coordinate 49,179,413 downwards.
TTCTGAAATAAATTCAGTTTAGGTTTTAAGGGTTTTTTCCCTCCTTTCTTTTTAAAAAGGGGAAGATAGGCAAGATGAAAATATCTGAATTCTGTATGTATTTACTCAGTTATCAGTTAAAATTAAATTTAAAGTTTTTTTTTTTAAAAAATTTTGGTGAAATTGTCAGTTTTAAATATGATAGGCTTTGTAGTTTTCTATGTTGTCTGCATCATGAGATACAGTTGAAATGTTTGCCCTGGCAGGTGCATTCAATGATATTCGACCAGAGAACTGGTGTCTCTCTGATGACTACCTGCAGTACCTGAGACGATCTCAAGAGGAGGCAGCCTGGATACCAGAACCTGAATACTACATTAAACTCATCAGTAGGCTCCGTAGCAGTATCCTTTTTTTTGCCTGTGACAATGAGCAGGTTTTGATTGAAATAAATGGATGTGGTGTCATCCACCTGTTCCTTCCTTGGCATTCATTAATAATCACCTTCACATCTACCCACATTGTTTTATCTTGTAACAGTTTTTCTACTAAGTCATCCAGTCTGTGCAGGCACAAGATCATGTGATTTCATCTTTTTTTTTTTATTTTTTATTTTCTTCAACTATTTTAGCCCTCCCACTCTCTTATTCTTTTCTGCTGCAATAACAGATTTTTTTATACTAATTGCAGTTTTTCTTTACAGATTGCTCTGGTATTGATCATTACAAACCCGAGTATAGGTCTCATATGTGTGTTTATGTCCATGCATGTACATGACAGAAGTCTGATAATTGCCGAAAATCTCAAAGGGGGAAAAAGAAGGGAAGTCAGTAGAAAAATAATTTTAACTCTTCCCATGCCGTAGGAAGAAACACGGAGTTCAGTTGGATGCCGGAATAAAACTGCAGGTCTTGATACATATAGGTGGTATAGTTGTAAAATGGAATGGAAAACAGTATTTCCATGAACTTCGTGTACTTATTATGTTTCAAAATATAACTAAATGTATGAAAATTTCATAAATGCAGAGTTTTTTAGGAAAAAAAGAAGTAATGTGATGTTTTTAGACAATGATTGTGCCCAACACACCACTGGCTAGGTCTAGATCTACACTACTTACCATCTGAGATGTTTACTTCTTCTTCTTCTTCGTTCGTATTGTCTGTCTATATCTGCAGTCCTGTCTCTTGGATAAATTTCACTGTTTTTGTAACTCATGTATGGAACCCTGTAGAACTTATCTTCTTTAGTGGTTTCACTGGGCCAGTAATTATTTCTCAGTGTCTCGTAGTTGATGCAGTTCTGGAGGATATGTTCCACATTTTGGGGCACCTGAGCACATGTACATAGATTAGTAGTACCAACCTTAAACTTTGTATACATATGACTTCGGACTCGGCTGTGTCCTGTTCGGAGACGGAAGATGGTGACTTGTTCCTTTCTGTTTAGCATGTGATAGTCATCATGTGGTGGTGTTTGTGGCTTCCTGTAGGTTTTTATCATGCTTTTCTTCTGATTATAGGTGATTGGTATGTCTGGTTGCTCCATTTCAGTGCCCTCTTTGGCCAGATGGTCAGCTTTCTCATTGCCTAGTATCCCACAGTGGGAGGTAATCCATTGCAAAGTGACTCCATGTTGTAAGCCAATTTTTGACAAGGCATCTTTAAGGTCTGGTAGTCTGTTGCACTGAAGAGCTTCCAGTACTGATCTTGCATCTGTGAGAATTACTACAGGACATGTATCAATTCTGGAGTCTGATAGTTTTTCAATTGCAGCAATAATTGCCCTAACTTCTGCATCATAGTTGTTGTATCAATTCTGGAGTCTGATAGTTTTTCAATTGCAGCAATAATTGCCCTAACTTCTGCATCATAGTTGTTGCAGTATTTTCCAGTGGGTATGGAAATCTTGTCAGAGGTGTTGTTTGGATATTCAGTATGTGCTCCTCCCCTCCATTCTTATGGCATTGTGTGCAGATCCGTCTGTATACACACGTATCCAGGTGTCACATGGATATTTGTCATCTAGAACACTAAGTGTGGCTGTTGATCTTACAAGACTGTTCTGCATCTCGCCATTCTGCACACCTTTCACTTCAGTCTGAATAGTTATATGTGTATAATCTGCTTCTTTCCACGGTGTATGCTCTGGTACAGATGATAATGGAGTGACTATAGTTGGAATGTCAGGTATCAGTTTACGCATACGCTTGACCTGATGAATGAAACTGCTTCTTTTAAGCCGTCCTAATGCCAAGTTATTGAATCTCTCCTTCAGGGGATGGCTTACAGAGCTAAGGAATTTTTCTCCGATGGTCATGACCTTTGTGTCTCTACGTTCCTTTAGTGGTTCTCTGAACCTTAAGTGCCCAGGGCACATGGGGCTTCCGCAAGGGTTTTCCACAAATGCCTGTCCTTCGACTTTTTTTCTGCTCTTGCCCAGGTGAGCCCTCTATTGCTCAACATCCTTTCTGTTGTTCTTCTCCATGTCTCTTTTGGTCTACCCTTACTTCTGCTCCCCTGTGGTGTCCATCTTAGTGCTATTTTTGGTAGTGAGTTGTCAGTCATTCGGAGCACATGTCCCAACCATTGCCAGCATCTTTCCTCAATAATTGTTGTCAGTGGTTTCATCTGCATTTCTGCTAATAAGATGTTATTTCTTATAGTGTTTGGCCAAAATATTTTTCTAATTCTTCGTAAACATTTAGTCTGGAAAGAATTCAACTTGTTTTCTATGGTTTTGGTGATTTTCCAGCATTCATTTCCATAGAGTAGTACACTTAGAACATTACTCTTAAATATCCTGATTTTCATATTTATGCTTAGTTTTTTTGATTTCCATATAGTCTGCAGCATTGCAAAAGCCTGGTTTGCTCTAGTAAGTCTGCTGTTGATGTCCTCTGTGCTGTCTCCATTTTCTACTACTCTGCTGCCAAGATATACAAATTCGTTGACCTCCTCCACTAACTTGTTATCTACTCTGAGTACATTTCTGTTGTTCACATTTTGCTTCATTAATTTTGTCTTTCCTACATTGATCTTTAGTCCTATGTTGTTTGCATTCTGAGTTAGCTTGTTTATTTTATCTTGCATATCTTTGTGATGGGGCCGGCTAGCGTAGTGGTTAGAGCACTCGTCTAGCAACCAAATGGTCGAGGGTTCGAATCCCCAGCTGAGCGGGATTTTTTTTCCGACCAATACGGCCCCGAGGTCGACCCAGCCTCGTAAAATGGGTACCAGAGAAAATCTGGGAAGTAAATGCAGCGAGGAAAGGAACTGGTCACCCTACCTCATACGCTGATGACCCAGCATAATGAGGTCTCTAATGCTTCACCCCCTACGGCATTTGAAATGCTATGGGACTATCTTTACTTTTTATATCTTTGTGACTGCTTGATAATAGACAAATGTCGTCTGAAAAGTCAAGGTCCTCCAGCACTGTGTCAAGGGTCCATTGTAATCCTCTGCGTTTGTCTGATGTTGCCTCCTTCATTAACCAGTCTACTGCCAAGATAAATAATGTTGGTGATAGTACACATCCCTGTTTCACTCCTGTTTGTACCCTAAAGCTGCTGGAGGTATGTTCTCCACAGATCACTTTGCACTGAAAACCCTCGTATAGGGCTTTGATTACATTAACTATTTTATGGGGGAGGCCATGCCATCTTAGGATTTTCCACAGTGCATCTCTGTTGACACTGTCAAAGGCTTTCTCAAAATCTATGAATAATGCATATGTTGTGCTATGCCACTCATTTGCCTGTTCTAATATTTGTCTAAGTACAAATATGTGGTCTATGCATGATCTTCCTTTCCTAAATCCTGCCTGCTCTTTCCGAAGTTTTTCCTCAAGTGTTGGTATAATTCTGTTGATGATTATTCTGCAAAATACTTTACTGGTGAGTGGCAGTAGGGTAATGCCTCTCCAGTTCCCGCAATCTCTGAGGTCACCCTTCTTTGGTAGTTTTACTATAAGCCCAGTTTTCCACTCCTCTGGGGCTTTTTCTAGATCCCAAATTTGTTGTAATATCCGGCAAAGTTGTTTTGGTGTTTCTGTTTCTTCTGCTTTCAACATCTCAGCAGTCACTTCATCTTCACCTGGTGCCCTGTCTGATTTTAGCTTCTTTATCGCCTCCTTTACTTCATTTATTGTTATTGGTCCTGTATTGATGTTTAGTTCCGTTTTTGCTTCAGGTATGTCTATTATTTGTGCTGCTTGTGTTCTGTTTAGTAGGGTGCTAAAGTGTTCCCTCCATCTTTCAATTTTTTTCTCTTTCTCCACTGACCAGTTGTCCATTTTGTGTTCTTACTGCACTTTCACATCTTATGTTGAAGTTACCTGTCATCTGCTTTGTGATTTTATATATGGTTTTCATGTCATTTGTATATGCTGCTTTCTCTGCTGTTTCTGCTAAGTTGTCATAATACTGACGTTTATCTTGACGGCATGATTCCTTCACTTCTTTGTCTTTTTGTACATAATTACTTAAAACTCGTTCTTTAAGTTGTTGTGATTTGGTGTTCAGTAATTTTTTCTTGATTTCTTTTCTTTGCTCTATCTTTTCCCATGTGGTCTCGCTTATCCATTCCTCTTTTCTCCTTTTCCGATATCCCAACTCCTCTTTTGCTGTTTCCTGTAATGTTTTATTGAACTCTAATATGGACATTTCTGCTTCGTCTTGTAGGACACTGAAGCGGTTCTTAAGTACTATTGAGAATTCATTTCTTGTTTGCTGGTCTATCAGTTTTCTTGTATCAAAATGTATCTTTCTGTGTTCTCCGATTTTGGCTTTCCTTAATTTTAGTTTTATTTTAGCTACCAGAAGGTTGTGATCACTTCCTACATCTGCTCCTTTCCTTGCTCGCACATCTTGTAGTGACCGTTTCCACTTGTTGTTTATTAGTATGTGATCGATTTGGTTTTCTGTGATTTTATCTGGTGACCTCCAAGTCACCTTATGGATGTTTTTGTGTTGGAAAATTGTCCCTCCTATGGTCATCATGTTTTCTTCACAGAAACTGCACAGTCTTTCTCCATTTTCATTTATTTCTCCGATTCCTTCTCTTCCCATGATTCTTCTTCTATCTTCATTTCCTTCACCTACTTTTGCATTGAAGTCGCCCAAGATGAGTAGCATATCATGCTTGGGTATTGTTTCTACTGTTGCTTGGAGGCTGTTGTAAAAATTTTCTTTTAATTCCTCTTCAGCTGCTTCTGTTGGTGCATAACAAACTATAATAGACTTTAGCGGTTGAACACCAACTATTTTCTGCATTTCTACTATTGGTGTGGACCTCATGGCACCTGTGATACTCCGTAGTGACTGATTTTGAACCTTGTCTAGATTATGCAGCGTAGTGTTTGATGCTGTGCAACAAGATGTTGAGCCATATTCTAAATGTGGTAGACTACTTTGCTGATATACATTCTTGAGGATTCTTTCACTAGCTCCCCATGTGGTTCCACTCAATTTTCTTAATATGGCTAGTTTTATTCTGGCTTTTGCTTCTGCACTGTTGATGTGTTGCTTCCACGTCAGTTTTGAGTCAAGAGTCACTCCTAAGTAAGTGGGTTGGTTGTCCATCCTTAAGGGTATTTCATTTACAAAGATCTTACCTGCTTTCTGTTTAGTGAGATGTCTAGATCTACTTGTTGATCTCGTATTGTGATTCTGTGTTACATTCTCACTAAATTAATGTCTGAAATAACCTCCTAACTACTTCTCCAGTCATCTAGTATGTCTAGATCTACTTGGGATACATTCAAGAGCAGTGGGGTGGTCACAGGCCATGTCCATACCCCTGTCTACATCATCAAAAATTGAAAATTTTCCATGTTTCTCTTCCTTTTTCTCACTCAGCATCACTCGTAACTAAGCACTCTTTCACTATTTTAAAAAGTGTCACCGGAAACGCGGACGAAATATGTATAATCTAAATGTTACACCGGTTGTTTTATTGAAAGAAACCAAGAGTCGCTATATCAACCATAGGCACAAATCAGAAAACCGGAAGCGTCGCTACAGTGACCAAAGGCACGAGAAGAGTTAATAGGTTTATCAAGTGGCACAGGAAAAGAAAGGCAAAGGGACTGATTGAAAATGTCAAGGGCTGTAACACTGTCTGCCTTTCAGCACCAGATGTAATGAAAGAATGTAAAGTCTGTGTACCTGGATAAATTATTTCCTTAATTTCAAAGCAATTCTTGGAGAGCTTGATCCACCATACCCATCAGCGGACTGGAGGTTTAACGAGTTCCCAAATGCGGCTGCTCATGCCCTGCATTCAATCTGTGTGGAGCTGATGGCCTTGCCAGTTCCTGCACAAACTGTGGGTGAAGCGCTGATAGATGTGTCACTCAAGCCGTGAGTGCCACTGTTGTGACATCATAACGTGTTTTTTGTTATGTAATTTTCTTAAATTGATTGCTGGCCAAAGTTAATATTGACAGGCTCGGATGTTGTTGGGTTTTTTTTTCTGGCTTTTGTAAAAAGTTTATATCCTGAATTTAAGTGAATTATGGGAGATAATAAAAATGAAGTTGGAGTTCTTTTTGAATGAAATAAAATGCTCAGTAAATAATATGTACCTTACATTAACTCAGTTCTTCATAAGCAGCATTCACAACTTCATGATTTTTTTTTCTTTCATGATCAGACCACCATGTTTTATTGAGAAATGATGCAGTGCCATTTTTTAGCATTTGTTATTGGGCAATTTAAAATTACAAACTCTCAGTAAAAGAACAAAGCTTTATGATTACATTTATTTTGTAACTTTTTAAAAACTCATGGCTAGGTTAAAAAATAAAATCGTCCTCATAAGTTTACAAAGTTTTTATTTTAAATGTGCCAGTTTTTCCATACAGAATTCTGAAGCAGAAGTTTTTATGTTTTCCCTTTTGTGTTAATCGTAAAGTAATTAGTCTGATTTTAGATTAAATATATATTTATATAGAATTATTAGAAGGATGTCTTTACAGAGAAAATGTTCTTGGTGTAATGAAGCTTAAAACAAATCATCTGACCAGAAATTATGATCATTACATAGATAGTTTAGACAGGCATAATTAATGATCAAATTGGAGGAGGGGGGGGGGGGGTGAAACCTAACATAACCAAACATGCTCGCACCTGGAATCCCCAGGGTAAGAGGAAGCAAGGAAGACCTAGAAACACTGGCAAGGAGTCTTGAAGCAGAGATAAAAAAGATGGACTACACGTGGAGATAGATAGAAGAAATAGCCGAGGACAGAAATAAATAGAGGGTCCTTGTTCATGGCCTATGCCTCAAATAAGGGTAAAGAAGGCAGGGGTGGATAGAGGGAGAGTGAAGATAAAGTCCTCTTGTTCAGAGGATTTTTATTAATAGAAGAGGTTAACAGCTTGGTTCAGAAATTTGCTTAAACATTATTTTCTTATCCAAGGTCATCTTTACTGCCACCACAGAAGGATATGATGTCATGGTACAGTGCTGTGGGTCTGATACTGACAGCTCTGCCAGTAAGTTATGTCATTTATTAAATTTCTTGTTCCTTTCAGAATTGTCCACTCTGTCATACTTGCCACTATCAGGCTGGTAATGTATTTTTGCTAGTACATTATTAGTCATTTAAGCTGCACAGATAAGAGACATGAATAGCATACAAGATGCAGTGGGCTGTGCAAAGTACATTATGTGAGATGCTTTTCTTACATTTGGGCTAATTTCATTTTCCATTTCTTTACATGTCTTCTTCTTCCTCAGCTTTCTGAGTCCATTAAGGTTCATTCCTGCAGATAAAGTTCACCTCCATTCCTCCCTGTTCCTAATCTTCTCTCTCCCGTTGATGACACCATATGCTCTTCTGTATTGTCTCACTGTGTTGTCTTGATATGCCTCTTGGTCTTGTTTCCTTCATCTCTTGTATGTATATCATTTTCATTTGTCTGCTCTATGCCATTCTTTCTACATGACCCAGCTGACATAATCTGCTCTCTTCCATTTCTTTACAGCAAAGTCAGACTGTTTTGGGTCATGGAATATCTGACATTGGGTTTCCATAAATTTTGAAGTTGTAAAGTTTCTAAACAGTATCTCCGTGTATAAGTAGTGCTGGGGTATTTTGGGCCATAAGCAAGATTAACTAATCAGCATTAAAAATGTATTTGTCAAAGGTCAATACTTTGCCCAACTGAGGTCTGCAACCCTAGGCTGCTGTCTATCTGTGTAATGGTAGCTTCGCCCTTAAATGTGCTGTTAACTTTCAGATCAGAGCATAACAATCATGCTTTTTGCTTTTTATACATAAAGTGTTGAAATTTGACTTATGCATTTCACAGTGTGTTAGTCTCTCTCTCTTTCTCTCTCACTCACGCATGCACACTTTCCCCCGCCTCCCTCCCCCCCCACACACACACAAACACACAAACAAACAATTTGACAGAACAAAGAAGAATTCATTTCATTCATAAATAATGTTAAAAAGAACTTATTATTTAAACATACATGCCTTATCTGTATTTTCATGTATTGTTTCTCACAGATGCCAGATTGGCATTTGTTTTTAAAAAAAATCTTAGATTTATGACACTAAGGTAAAAAATCATACACTTCTCAAACAGAGAATGTGACAGGTGAGTTGCTGGATTATGATTAACACATATTATCAGAACAAAGATAAATGTCTTAAAACATGAAGTTGTTTCTTGCATTAAAAGTGTTTTAGGACAAAAGAGTCAGAGAGAGAGAGACTGAAATCACTTCAGATTTCTTGGTTCGTGGGTGCATGTCTCAATGTCTTATGAGGTTAGAGATAATCCCTGCTTTTCAGTGTCCAAACTTATGACAGTTTGTTTTTCCAACCATCAGTACATTGAAAAAGTAGGACTTCTTATTGTAAATTTAGAAGTATTTTTTAGACTAGGCATACTTATTTAATGTACATCTACTTATTTTAAAGTTTGTCTACAAATTGTAAGGTCAGTGTAGTTTTATTTTTATGTTTTAAAACAATCTTGTCTGCTGACAGTAAAGTACTGTATCCTCACCCCAGTGTTTAAATTTGTTATGTCCATTTTGCTTTCCAATTCAGCCATCAGAACTGAACCCATTGAAAAGTTGAGGAATATATGTATAGACACCATTTGATAATGTTCTATCTATTCAGTCTGCTGAGAGTATTTTTTAAATGATTACTGCAGAAGGTCTTGCTGTTTCCTTCATTGAAATGTTCATTCATGTCACAATATATTCCTTAGGAATCCTATTGGATTGTGCTTAATGACTGCATTCTGAAGGCCATATCATCACCAGTGTTGGAAACTCCATCCTCACATCACAATCCTTTCAAAATACTGAATGTCAGTCTTTCGCACCAGCAGAATGCAGAGCACCAGTGCTCCACAGTGCTGGAATTGTGCCATGGCGTGTGGCATCATGCTGGCATAGGGCAGCTGTCACATTTGCCACAGTGAGTTATAGCTATACAAGTCTCTGTGGCATCATGCTGGTAGATACTTGTGACAAGGGGTAGTCTTTCCCTAACTACATAACTCCTGTCAGACCACTAAACTTAAAAGTGGCTTTTAAAAATAGTTTAAAGTATTTGGTTCACATGGTTTTGTTTCATAACTGAAAGTTGGTAATTTTGATCTGCCTTAAATGCTTAAATTAGACATCACATCATTTCTTAGTAAAATATGGAAGCTATGTTGTTTGATTTAAAATGTATGTATAGTCACAGGTGTTGTTTGGTAGAGTTAACTTTTTCAAACTTATCAGTGCAGGCTTATACCACCACTCATTGATGATTTTACTTCACCTATTGTTTACCTGTGTTTTATACTTCAGTGCTTGTCATGGATTGTTCACTTTTTGTTTCCATGTACCTTTTTGTTTCAGCATATTTTGTCTTTATCATTAGATAAAGCTGTCTAGTGTTGTACAATGCCAGATATTGTAGAACAGTGTAGTCTTCTTCTTTGTTCACATTGTCTGTCTGTATCTGCAGTCCTATCTCTTGGACAAATTTCACTGTTTTTTGTATGGAACCATAGAGCTTATCTTCTTTAGTGGTGTCACTGGGCCAGTAATTATTTCTCAGTGTCTCATAGTTGGTGCAGTTTTGGAGGATATGTTCCACATTTTGGGGCACCTGTACATAGATTAGTAGTACCAACCTTAAACTTTGTATACATATAACTTCAGAGTCGGCTGTGTCCTGTTCAGAGACAGAAAATGGTGACTTGTTCCTGTCTGTTTAGCATGTGATAGTCATCATGTGGTGGTGTTTGTGGCTTCCTGTAGGTTTTTATCATGCTTTTCTTCTGATTATAGGTGATTGGTATGTCTGGTTGCTCCATTTCAGTGCCCTCTTTGGCCAGATGGTCAGCTTTCTCATTGCCTGGTATCCCACAGTGGGAGGGAATCCATTGCAAAGTGACTCTATGTTGTAAGCCAGTTTTTGATAAGGCATCCTTAAGATCTGGTATTTTGTTGCACTGAAGAGCTTCCAGTACTGATCTTGCATCTGTGAGAATTACTACGGAGCGTGTATCAATTCTGGAGTCTGATAGTTTTTCAATTGCAGCAATAATTGCCCTAACTTCTGCATCATAGTTGTTGCAGTATTTTCCAGTGGGTATGGAAATCTTGTCAGTGGTGTTGTTTGGATATTCAGTATATGCTCCTGCCCCTCCATTCTTTATGGCATTGTGTGCCAGGTGTCACATGGATATTTGTCATCTAGAACACTAAGTGTGGCTGTTGATCTTACAAAACTGTTCTGCATCTCACCATTCTGTACACCTTTCACTTCAGTCTGAATAGTTATTTGTGTATAATCTGCTTCTTTCCTTGGTGTATGCTCTGGTACAGATGATAATGGAGCGACTACAGTTGGAATGTCAGGTATCAGCTTACGCATACGCTTGACCTGATGAATGAAACTGCTTCTTTTAAGCTGTCTTAGTGCCAAGTTATTGAATCTCTCCTTCAGAGGATGGCTTACAGAGCTGAGGAATTTCTCTCCCAAGGTCATGACCTTTGTGTCTCTATGTTCCTTTAGCGCTTGAGCACCAACTATTTTCTGCATTTCTACTACTGGTGTGGACCTCATGGCACCTGTGATAATCTGTAGTGACTGATTTTGTAGAACAGTGTAGTAAATAATTACAGCACAACAGAATTGGTAGGACTTGTGGAACTTCAACAGCTTGGACATACTCAAAGTCTTCCAGGTGTCATGACCCAGGGAGTCCACTCTCTTTGCCCATCAGAAGTTTTAAAAGGGGGGGTAGACTGCTTCATAGTTACTTTGCTGTCAAAAAGTTTCCTGTCTGAACATGTGACCTTGTTTGATAATCTCTTTGCTTTTTCACTCATTAAGTTACTGGGTGCTATGACCAGCTTTCTTGCATAAGCAATGCACTCTCATCTTTTTAATTCACAGTATTCTTTTCTCTTCCCTATTTTGATTGCTATGTTTCAGTCTTACTTGTTTTTTTTTTTTAAATCACACGGTTTTCACAGCTTTCTAATTATACAAGGCACATGTTTTCTGTTCAGCTTTTTTTATGTAATTAATGTAATTTCTCATTCTTTGTAAGTATTGGAGTTTTCCATTTCATATAAATAATGTAATTTCTCCAGGTTTGTAAAAGAAAAGTTGAAACCAAAGATTAAGCATGAAAACCAGTTCATCTTCCTGTGCCACCTTGTGGGTCCATTCTTGCAGCGCTTCCACATGGAGAGGACCAGATGCCTTCTTGAGGTGGTGATTTTATAGTTCGCACTGAAGATAACTGTTGTGGGACTAGAAAATGAGAGTAAAATATCACGCACTGATATTGGGACAGAAAAATAAAAGAGTTAGTACATGAAACTTTATCAGGAGATGAAATTTGTGGGGGTGGCCAAAAGAGAGTCCACATCAAGATGTAAAATGAATAGGAAATGAATCCCCATTGGGTTTGTGCCAAAAGTTTTACTGTTCTTGGTGTGTTAAGGATTTATTGTGAGTTAGCACAAAGCTATTTAGGCTCTTTGATTATAAAGCTTATTGAGTTAGCTACAGACTATTTAGGCTCTTTGATTATAAAGCTTATTGAGTTAACAACAAACTATATAGATTCTTTGATTAAAAAGCTTTGATATTATCTTATTGAGTTAACAAACAAAAAAAAAAACAAACTATTTCACTTTTTTTTTTTCACAGCTGACTGTGGAGCTGTATGAGATTCTGCTCAATGTGGACAAGGCTAGTGAGCATCTGTATCATATGGATGCCATTTGTGACTATTTGTATCCTTTTTTTTTCTCCCTCAAAATACTGAGTGAAAGGATATCTTGTATTAATGTACACTATTATATAGAGAATGAAACACTAATGGTAGTGGAGAGGGCTTACAAATCTAAACACAAAGGTATATACTTTATATAGAACTGAAATAGCCTTATGTCTGTGGTAGATTAGAAATGCAAGGCCATGAGAATCCAGAACTTTATAATTATTTCTTTTTTTTTTTTCTTACTTGTATATTTTCAGTTTATAAGCAGTGATTCTCTTAAAGTCTGCCATTCCCTCATGCATCTTACCATAGAATTGCTCTTGCAAGAACCTTATGAGTTCAGGGCAGACCTTTACTGGTAACAGTTCTTCCGCTTCTGTATTCAGTTTCATATACTCAGCTGTTAGACGAGGAAAAGGTTCCCCCCCCTCCCCATTAGCAGTTCTCCATATGTGCCCCCTTAGTTTTTCATCCACATTCTTTTCCTGGAGCCAGGTTTGGGTTCGTAGATTACTGTAGAGAGTGCAGGTTTGCAGGATATGTTCTAAAGTCTAGAGACTGTTTTGGCTGCTTTCAGTTTTTGTGTGTACATGGGCTTGTTTTCTGCAGTGTCCTTTTCAACGCCTGAAAATTGTGGTTTGATGCATTCTGTTTAGTGTTAGAATGGGATCTTTGGGCTTAAAAGTCAAACCATGATCTGTTACATTCAGGCATCAACCTGACATCTAATGAGCGTGTCAGCCAAGCTGGTACAGAATTACCTCATTCCATTTTAATGAATTTTCAAAATTCTTGGGGGGGGTCTCGTTTCCTCAGCGAAAAATGAAATTGTGCTCGTCTGTTTTTTTTGTTTTTTTTTGTAAAGTTTTATTGTTGCCATCATTCTTATGTTTTATGTATGTTCTCATACTAGCTTTAGTGTGATTACTTTTTAATGTCGCTTTACACACACAGCTTTGTCACAGTGCTCAACTATACAATTTAATTGTTAGTAATGGAACCTAGTAAACTTTATAAAGCAAACAATGTTTTATTTTGAAACAAGAAAATGAAAATTCACCTCTTCTTGAGAAAAAGATTGTATTTTATTTTTGTATAAAAGTTTTATGTATCGGCCTTGACCACAGCACTTTCAGATACCACATTAAGTACATGTTTGTTGGAGATGGCGTGAAGAGTGATGCTGAGAAGATCATCTGTAAGCTTCGTCCAGCCCTGAAACTTAGGCTTCGCTTCATGTCCCATCTCAACATTGAGGAGACATCAGCCGTTGCTTCCACTCCCAGCACGCCATCATCAAAAACATTTTAGAGCACAGCAGCTTGGTGCACACAAGATTTGTTTTGTGGTGGTAGCGATGGATGTCACTGTGGCCACAAGCTAGAAATTCTTGGCAGCTGTTTCCATGGTGAAGAACTTGACTGCCCTCTGTAGCTGTTCTGCCTTGAAATAAAGGCAATTTTGGATTGTAGGATAATCTTGGAAGCAGTTTTATTCATAGTTAATCTAGTTTGGCTTATGAAACAAAAGCTTAAGTGCTTTGATAGGATATTTTATATATATATTTGCCTCTCCAGAATCCACTTTTTGAGAGAAATGTTTTGTGGATGGTAATTAATATTTGTATTGTAATTTATCAAGCTATTGTAAGATATAGAGCTTTTTGGTGGAGGAGAGAAAGAGGTGTTGGTTGAATATGATGAAGAAGTAGGAGAGAAGGAGATGTTGGTTGAATATGATGAAGAAGTAGGAGAGAAGGAGATGTTGGTTGAATATGATGAAGAAGTAGGAGAGAAGGAGATGTTGGTTGAATATGATGAGGAAGTAGGAGAGAAAGAGATGTTGGTTGAATATGATGAAGAAGTAGGAGAGAAAGAGATGTTGGTTGAATATGATGAGGAAGTAGGAGAGAAAGAGATGTTGGTTGAATATGATGAAGAAGTAGGAGAGAAAGAGATGTTGGTTGAATATGATGAAGAAGTAGGAGAGAAAGAGATGTTGGTTGAATATGATGAGGAAGTAGGAGAGAAAGAGATGTTGGTTGAATATGATGAAGAAGTAGGAGAGAAAGAGATGTTGGTTGAATATGATGAGGAAGTAGGAGAGAAAGAGATGTGACAAATTAGGGTATGGCATGTAGGGAAGAAAGAGAATAAGAGTGAAAAGGTGAGGAAAGAAAGATATGACTTAGAGAATAGGGAAATAAGGAAACTTTTTTAAAAAAGCAGAGGTGGGAGGGATGAGAAAGGAAAGAGAAAGGGAGGGGAGAAAATAGAAAGGAAGAACTAAGTTTTTAAAATTTGAAAAAAAAAAAAAAAATGCATCTTTATATATGAATGTAAAATGTATGATTTTGACAGTGAAATAATTGCCACCTACAGATATTTTTAATATCATCCAATTTTTTTTCTTTTTGCTTTATAGCCAAATCTTCAGTATCTGGAGGGGGGGGGGGTCTTGGAGCAGGCAAATTGTTGTGTCTTCCATTCCATTGTAGCAAGTGCTTGGTCTTGCATTTGTGTCCCTTTGTCCCATGTGGATCTGTTAGCAGTTCCCCCCTCCCCTACATTTTTGTATGTTGTAGTTTTATGCTTGTGTGATGTATTTTTGAGCAAAACAGAACAAGAAAATATTACACCCTTATATGTAGATCTGGATAACATTGTTAAGAATCTCACTTAAATAAAAATAAGCAGTGAAAACAACAACCATGAAAGATCACTAGACAAATTATAATTACTAAGATACAAACAAACAGTCTACTCAAGCAAGCTCGACTGAATGTGTATGTATCAAGTGAAGTGGCACTTGGGAAAAGTTCCTCATCAGGAAAAGAAAATTAATGGGAGAAGACAGGACGGAAGAAAGTGGGCGGGCTATAGATTTGGCATATGGAGGTTCACATCAGATTTGATGGAAAAGTGTTGCAAGATGCTCTTGTTAACGTCATTGGAAAGCAGACTGATTCTCATGGGAGGAGCCACAGTGGGGATAATGTTGATCTTGAGAAGCTGTTGAGTTTTGATGTAATTTCCATCAGTTCTTTGGGGGCCTAAGGAAGAAACACTTGGTCCTCAGCATATTACGCCGGGACCGTAAGAGCATTTTTGTCGGTCTTCTCCTTCAAGACAAGAAGAAAATAGCTACCAGGATCAGCACAAGCAAATTATGAGTTTAGAACTATAGAGAATACAGCAATGATGTCAGACAGTTTTTAATCAAACTAAGGAACATGTATCATCATGAAAGCAAGTCTTAAATGGTGTTAAGTTACAAACTGAAGGCAAAAAAAAAAGTATAGAAACAGAGACTGGAAAAATAGAAAAATAAATAGGATAATTAATAATGAAAGTCTCTCTGTCATACACACACACACAAACAAAAAAGCAGATTAAATATAAACATACATTAATGAGATTCCAGACAGCCTAGTCATATTTTAAGCAAGCTGGTTAGTTGTCTTCATTTAACAGTAGAGTGCAACTTTATGTCAATTGTTTATGGTGCATAATAACATCACTGTGTTTTAACACTTAACTCCAGCATTTATTACCCGAGCTCTTCTAAAACATAAGTGTTTTTCAGCTGTTTTCAGGTTTATTTGTGTTGTCATCTTGTTAGAATTACACATTTTTTTTCTTAATGAAACTAAATAGAAAAGAACACACAAAGCCCCTGCAATAAAGCAGAGTGAATTGATAGGATGAGTTCTTTTATCCAGTGTTTGAGCACAAAATCATAAGTGCTGATGTTCAGTTGTTCATGTGGGCCCCTCCCCCTACACACACAGCCATGAAGTGCTCCTAGTTACACTTGATTAAACTCCAGCTAAATCATACCTCCCGTCTATCCACTTAAGCGTAGGGTTTATTAATCAGTGTTCCATGAAAGTTCTTAATCTAAAAGATCTGTTAATAAACATGTTTTTTTTTTAAAACAAATCCACAAAAAAAAAATATCAGACTTTTACTCAGAAGAGCATGGACAATTGTTGGATTATGATATTCATAACTTACTGACTGCAGTAACGTAAAATGGATATTGTAATTTTTATGTGTGGTTCCCCTTAAACATGAACATTTTTTAAAATAGATCTGCCCTAAAGAAAAGATTAAGAAAGCTTGCATGAATGAAATGTTCTTTGTTTTATTATAAGCCAAGAACTTATTTGATGTTTTTCATAAAGATTTTGTGCTTGAGCTGTGTGTTAAGCACACTGGCTTCTCGTTGCTAAAAGGCTGAGTTCTTGTATGTCACTTGAATATTCACTAGTCATGTGAGTTGTATGTTACAGTTTGTATGTTTCAGACTTGTGAAGGGAGGGGAAGGGAAAGAAAGAGTGAGGAAAGGGATGAAAGGAAGGGAAAGAGTGAGGGAGGGGGTAAAGGGAAAGAAAGAGTGAGGAAAGGAAAGGGAAAGAAAAAGTGATGACAGTGGGGGAAAGAAAGAGTGAGGAAGGGAGGAGGAGAGTGAAATTGGAATAAGGTTTTGTTTTTTTATATTTTTCTTGAGAAAGGATGTGTTCACATAAGACATACTTCAAAGACCATGCCACATATTTCATTATTGTTGTTTTATCACCATTCTAAAAAATTGCTTTTTAACTATGTCAACATTAGCTTATATTAATTTCCAAATCGTATCATTTTAATGTTACTTAAAATATGCCATGACCTACTATTTACTGTTAATAATTTTTTTTGTTGTAGTGCTGTTCGCATTGTTACTGTGTCATTTGATCATCCTCTAGTTCATCTTGTTAATGATAATGAATTAAACATGTACAGTGGTAAACCAAAAACCTGAGAGTGTGGTGGTTTTTTGACTGATTTTAAGTGCAATTTATTTGTCTGTGGTATTGTTTATGTACATAAATGCTGCATTGAATTCAGTGAGTGGATTATTTCCCTTGCTAGGACCTTTTAAAACAGAAGTAGGAGCATCTTTATCAGTTTAAAAGCCCACAGTTGTAACATTTCAGTTTACACCTTAATCACCCAAAAAACCTACAGGACAAAGAATTAGAGAGAGAAGAGAAAATATAAATTCATATGAATATATATATATATATATAAAACAAATAAAAATGGAAAAAAGGGAGTACTTTGCTGTGACTTGCAAGAAGCTTCGTTTGAGATTGCACATGGTGAAGTTTTGTGAATGTTTAAATGAGGTCTTCTGAGGTGTGATAGGTTGGTAGTAAAAAGGAGGTGGGGAAAGTGGAAAGGAGGGATACAATGGTTGTCAGGCCAAGAAAAGGGTAGGTAGAATAGATGGATGTGGTTTGGGTAGAGGGTTTGTAATGTAGTGAGGGGAAGATTCTGGAATAAGAGTTGCAGGTGAGGAAGGAATAGATGAAAATTTTGTAGGGAGGAAGTATGATTGTTGTGAAAAGGGTTAGATAGTTCCATAGCAAATGCCATAAGGGATGAAGTGTTGGAGACCTTATTATGCTGAACTGTCATCGTATGAGGTAGGGTGGCCAGTTCCTTTCCTCTCTGCCTTTCCTTCCTAGATTTTCTCTGGTACCCTTGGGGCCGTATTGGTCGGGGAAAAAAATACCGCTCAGCTGGAGATTCAAACCCATTCGGTTACTAGATGAGTGCTCTAACCACTACGCTAGCCGGTCCGGGGAGAAAAGGAAGGCTAAGTATAGCTGAATTCTGAGTTCAAACCATGTGGTTCCAGCATTCCATACTCCATACTTCCATACAAGCACCAGTCGGTTGGTTCATCGGCTCTTAATACACATAGAGATTTTAATTAAGAAGTATCACAGTAGTGTGTTCTCTGAACATATTGTTTAGTGCTTGAGACCACCAGGTTCTGTTTGTCAAGTTTACCATCTCAGTTTTCTTGTGCCCAATGGTTGTTGCCAGTTTTATTCTGACAGTTTGTGTGGCTATTTGAAAACTGTTTTCAGGGAAGGCACCTGTCTTTGGTTACATCTTACGGCAGGATGAGAAGGAAGGAGTGGCCAACCAAACATAGATCTGACGTCATCAGTTCCTGTGCACTTAGGATATCTTCTTGCATCCTTCCCATGCCGTTAAATGTCACTTGCGTGGTAGTTTGCCATGTTTGGGATATAGAAAGGGGGGGGGGGGGAATTGAATACACACAGGCATGTACAACGATGATGATCCTGAAGAAACACAATATAAACATTTGATAACACTGTCAAAAGGTGCACGAGCAAACCATTGCTTTCAGTTCTCATGAACTGTTATGATTTTAATTATCTTCTTCACTGATTATCCCAGTTAGAAAGTACCATTTTTAACCTTTCAAAGTAAGGCAGGTATTATTAAGACAAATAAAACTGGTCTGTGACAAAAGTCAATGAGATTTTTATCAGTTTATAATGGGATATGACAGATGGTAATTCAACACATGACAACATTATAATATTGGTCACATCAGAAAATTTTGTTAGTTATTATGAAACTTTGCTGCCTAGATTTGTTTTTTATTGTCATTATGATTCTGTTAGAAGGGGTTTGACCTTCTGCCATGAGTGATAAGCGAGTGGTGCAGTTGCCTCTAGACAGAGGTTAGCTGTGACTACTGGAAAATGAAGCCGAGACAAAAAAAAAACAGTTACTTCTGCCTTGTGGGTTAAGACCCTTTACAGTGACTGGCTGTGAAAACAGTACATAGTCGATCAGAAAGAACATGATATACAGAACTAGAGATTTTCATTCAGTGTGACATTGTATTGTGTTCTTTAAATATAAGGTCCAGTGCACGTGATCATTAGGTACTTTTTGTCAAGAATGCTGAGCGTTAACACTTTCACTCCTAAATTATTTTCCATGCTCTACCAGAATATATGAATCTGTGGAGAGGAGCAGACAGAACTACAGAAATAAGATTTTTAAGGGCATGCATCTTTCCCATCGCAACATATGCCTGTGAGACCTGGACACTTAACAAAACAGCTGAGAAACACATAAATGCCTTTGAATGTAAATGCTACAGAAGAGTTCTTCAAATATCAAGGACACAAAAAAGAACACATATATCCATACTACAAGAACTTAATATTGAAGAAGGCTGGCTAGTAAAGAGGATTAAAGAGAGAAAACTTAAATATTTTGGACACATTAAACATCATGATAATCTAGAGGAGACCATCTTGGAAGGGTACATAATGGGAAAAAAAAAGAGAGGAAGACCAAGGTGAAGATGGCTGCAAGACATTGGCGAGGATCTGCAAATGGATGCATCAGCAACAGGCCATCTTGCTCACAACCGAGAGGCCTACAGGAGTGCTGTTAGGGAGGCAAAGTTCCACAAAGGACATGCAAATGAACGAATGAACTGAGATCTTTCGTGCATGCGCTTAAAAATGTAGCCAAAGTTCCATTTTCATGACATTCCCCTTAGAGGAGCAAACTATTTGACATGCTTAAAGAATTTTTTTAAAAATTCATGTCATGTCTGGTTACAGCAGGAAAACTACAGGAAAAAAGGGGGAATTTATGGATGGTTCAGATGAGGGAGGCAGAGAGAGAGAAGGGAATGAATAGTATCTAAAAGTTTTGAAACTGATATTTTACAATTATCTGCAACATGGAGTGACTGATTTTAAAGTGCGAAGTTTCGGCACTTGAGTTTACCGAGCACGTGAGAAAGTTAAGCATCATGGGGAGAGTCTTGAGAATGTGTTAGTGTTTTCTTTCTTTCTTATATGATTTGATTAAAATGAAGCCTGGGAGTGTAAAGTTTTCTCCTCTGTAAGAACACATCTATTACCAGTTTTACACCTCCTGACATGCTGGAATCAAGAAACTTTTACAGTACTTCACTTTGTCTCCTTATTTTGTCTTTGAAATTTCTCAAGAAAAAAAGTTACAGACTTGTTTGAACAAACGCGCTCTAATTCTAGAAATTGAATTTCTTCTTCTAGATGAAGAGACGCCTAGCTAAAATGGACGTCGTGTTAGAAAAACAACATTATATCCTTGATGAGAATCAAATGTGATCTTGTTCATTTTATGGAAAGTTAAGGATGGTTGGAAGGAAACGGGCGGGGGGTGAATAACATCTTTTTGTTTTTAAAAACTGATATTGTACAATTATCTGCGGCATGGATTGATGAACTGCGAAGTTTCGGCACTTGGGTTTACTGACCATGTGAGATGATTTAGACACGGGAACTATAGCAGTAAAAATTATGTTTCACTAGGAAACTCTCGGTGACAGAAAAAAGAGAAGCGATGCCTAGATTAAGGGATATAAAAACGTGCTGATCAAGCGACAAAGTGAAAAGAAAGGCAAACTGAAAGAGCCTTAACTTTGATGATCGAGAATAGATGAATGAAGACACAGTGGTGTCCCTTAGCGTGTATATTTCCGGTTTTTTCTTTTTTGCTACTTCGCCACCAAAGAGGTTTTTTTTTTTTCAATTTCAAGGGATAACGCGGTTTGCACAGGCCGATGGAAAAAAAATGTGCAAATGATTCAAAAGCTGAGGAACATTTTGTATGCAAAATGATTAACAACTTCCAATGTTAAGGTGAGACCTCCACGTTTTTGTCTTACATGCAATGAGATAATGTAGTCTAAAGTTGGTTATCACTGAGCATTTGGACATTGGGATTTCCATGTTGTGAAGTTTACAAAGAAGCCTTCTCTTTCTTCGTAAGAAAATATAGTCTCCTTCTTCTTCGTTCGCTTCTACCACCAAGACCGCCCCGTGATCCTACTGAATTTACACCTGTGGTCTTCAATAGGTCCCGTGGTCTCCTGTGTGGTCCCCGAAAGGACCACACGAGAGGACCACAAGAGGTTCAGAGTATCACAGGGCTTGAGCCTGTATTCTTGGTGGATCTCAGAAGCGGGATTGCGTGACACTGTGGTTTTCGTTGCACTAGTTTAATCTAGAGTTGGACTTTCTCACCAGAAAATCTCGACGTGTTTTGGAATACATGTATATCCCCGCTAGGCGAGAGTTGGTTGCTCATCCAGTCCAGCGTTGGACTTTCTCACTGGAAAACCTCAGCGTGATTAGGATACGCATACATCCTCGCCGGGTGAGAGGTGGTTGCCTATCTAGACTGCACTGGTCCAGTGTCTCCGACTTCAGCATTTTGTGGTCGTGGCCACTCTCCTTCCTAGTTGTGACCAGGACGGAGCTTTTGTCCAGGAGGAAAAATCTTCGCCACTAGTAAGTTTCCCCCCTGGTTTGAGCCGGTTTAGGCATATTATCCCAGTATGGGCGTGTTTAGGACATGGCCGACCGCTAGAGCGGAGTTACCATGACATGAGTAGCCATCAAGTTTCAGCCCTGGTTTAAGCTGGTTTAGGCATATTACACCAGTATGGGTGTATATCGGATGTGGCCGGCCTCTAGAGCAAAGGTGCCGTGGTATGAGTAGCTCTCTCCGTGAGACTACTGGACATGCTGATTAAGCTTCACTTTATCCTTTCCATCACCTTTTCACATTAGCGCCGCACAGCAACCCTAATTGCTTTTTTGCATTTTCTTCATTGTCTGGGAGGAGTTTCAGCTCCACATGCGGCATCTGAAGAATCTCGCCAGCAGTGTCTTAACCCCTGGGTTAAGCCAGTTCAGGCAATTCGCCCGATATGAGTGCACATAGGACGTGGCCAACCTCCAGGCCAGAGGTGCAATGATTTGAGCAGTCGTGACCTCAAGACTACTGATTACTTAAACTAATCCTTTCTTTCACCTTTTCCACAGTGGCGCTGCGCGGCAACCCCATTCGCTCCTTTCTTCACTGGCTGGGAGGAGCCCCACTCTGTGCGCGGCAGCTGAAGAATCTCACCAGCAGCAGAAAATAGTCTAAATCTGCAGTACTGTTTTCTGGATAAATTGGGCTGGGTTTTTAAGTTCAGTGTAGAGTCATAGAGCTTATCTTCTTGGATTGATTCATTATAATAGTAGGTACGTCTCAGTGTTTTGTAGTTGATTCAATTTTAGGGGACATGTTGCACAATCTGAGGTTCTTGAACACATGGAGCCTAAGCAGTGATTGCGCTGTGACTTTTTTAAAACGGATACTTCTTCGTTGTCGTTCACTCAGACATTGACATCAATCTCTCACAAATGCGACAGTTCATCTCAAGTTTTCAGCAGTATGTATAAGGGGACTGGTGTCTGGCCAGGTCATTTGCCTGAGGTAAACAGAGAGAAAACCTGAAACTTTTGGAGATCATCCATTACTGCAACCATATTGCAACTAATGTAGCTGGTAGTTCTGGAGGATGTAATGTGGTGTCTGTTGCTCTGTGCCTCAGGCACATAGGCCTGTTGTACCAATTTTCAGCTTCTGGTGAAACAGGCATGTGTAATATAAGTCTTTCACCTTGCATGAAGTACTTTCCAAAATACCACTTTTCTCAATACAACATTCAGTTACTTGTGTTATTGTTTTAATGTAAAAGTAAATGCACTTTTCAAGTGTCAGTGGGAATTAAATATTCATTTGATTTTTTTATTTTTAAAATTTATTTGCAATGAGATTTAATTTTTAGAAAATTCTCACACACTGAACCCAAGTCAAAACTAGTTGATTCTGCTTCATGCAAATTGAGCACGTCAGTCTACTGGCCCAGTTATCATCCAGCCAATTTCACTGCTTGCTTTTTTTAGGTACCATCAGTCTACTGGCCCAGTTATCATCCAGCCAATTTCACTGCTTGCTTTTTTTAGGTACCATCAGTCTACTGCCCCAGTTATCATACAGCCAATTTCATTGCTTGCTTTTTTAGGCACTGTCAGCCTACTGCCCTAGTTATCATCCAGCCAATTTCACTGCTTGCTTTTTTTTAGGCACTGTCAGCCTACTGCCCCAGTTATCATCCAGCCAATTTCACTACTTGCTTTTTTTAGGCACCATCAGCCTACTGCCCCAGTTATCATCCAGTCGATTTCACTGCTTGCTTTTTTTAGGCACCATCAGTCTACTGGCCCAGTTATCATCCAGCCGATTTCTCGCTCTCTCTCTGAACCTTAAGTGCCCAGGGCACATAGGGCTTCCGCAAGGGTTTTCCACAAATGCCTGTCCTTCGCCTTTTTTTCTGCTCTTGCACCACTTGCTTTTTACTATTTTTTTTTTTTTTAATAATATAAACTGGTTGCAATAATGAATGACCTTCAAAAGTTTCAGTTTTTCTCTCTGTTCCTCATTAATTGCTTATTAACAGACGGAATCACTAACCTAGAGTTTCCAGCCTTTAACTTTGTATACATATGATTTTGGAGTAAAGGAAAGTTGTCAGAGTCTATCCAGATAAGATCATACATGGTAATCTTGTGATTTTATCCTGTTTGGTGATGCCATTTGTGTACAAGCCTTTTCTTTTCCACCATATATATGCTGTGATAATGAGACCTGCTGTTTATTCGTGGCAACATTTCGGCATCATATCAAGAGCTGCGTGCACATATATAAGAGCTGCATGTACATTTATATAAGAACTGCGTGCACATATATAAGAGCTGCATGTACATTTATATAAGAACTGCGTGCACATATATAAGAGCTGCATGCATGTATATAAGAGCTGCATGCACATATATAAGAGCTGCGTGCACATATATAAGAGCTGCATGCGCATATTTAAGAGCTGCATACGCATATGTAAGAGCCGCATGCACATATTTAAGAGCAGTGAGAAAATTTATAATTAAAAACAATCACCAGAAACTGGTAGCAAGAAAGGTGCAGTTTTGAAAAAGGACACAAGATGACAAGATGCTGCAGGTTAGAAAAACAAATGAAATTCTCAAATAAGCTGCATCTTGTGCTTTTTTTTCCCCATGGAAGGTTGGCTGCAGTGCTCCTCCAACATATTCTGTCCTTCATTTTCATGGTGTGTCCAGCCAAGATCAGTCCAGTTGATTTTATCTTAACATTGTCCACAAGTCTGATTCATTGTCCAATTGCTTGCTTTTCTCTCTAGTTTTCCTTATTTATGCTTTGTGTCCATTGCTTTCTTTAGGTAGTTTATGGTAAAAATTCTTTAGGTAGTTCCCATCTCTTCCATAATGGCCAGCCATGTCTTTCTATGCCTGTCCGATATGCCTCATGTGTGCCACACGCATTGCTGTTTTGCATCGTGAGCCATTGATCAGTGTAATTCTTCAATCTCGCTCATCATCTTAGACTTTGTTTAGAGCAACAAAAACCACAAGAAGAAGATTATCAGACTCATAGGACATGACAGAGAATGTAGAAAAATCACTGGAAAATTCAAGAGGAAAAGAAACAGGATGTCTTCACAGGCTGGCCAGTTGGCATGAGAAAGAGTCAGTCAAAATAATATAATGGTAAAATTTGCATTAACATCTTTCACATTTTATATATAGTAGCTTAGGATGGATCATCTGTATTCTTGCTGTAAGATTCTTTGTGCTCTTGCACATTATAACTAGAGGTTTGAAGTTCTTGTTCTTGGTTACTTATGCTGTGGTGGTGACAGGCTTCATATTGGGAGGAGGCAGAGCCATGTGGTGTTTTTTGATAGCTGAAAAGCACACTCTCTTTCTCAACACACACACACACACACACACTCCACTACCTGGTAATGTAAACATTGTCATTTCTCACATTCCTTTTCTATGTATGACATGGTAGCTCATGGACGTACTTAACTAGCAGATAGCCAGGAGCAACATTGATTAAATTAATGATCTGTCAGATGTGACTTTGGAGGAAAAAAAATGTATCACTTGTGAGGGAGTGAGTAATTAAATTATGGAGCACTTTGGAACTAAGTGATGCAGTAAGTCAAACCCAGGAGTTTAAAGCTGTTTATTGTGACTATTTGTGATGTGTTCCTAAAGAGAGTTTAATCAAAGATTTCTGAGGTGTTTATTGTACACATTTGTAATGTTTTTCTGGAGTAAGTTGAATCAAGTTCTCAGCTGTTTATTCTGTATGTTTACAATGTTCAGTATGGTCATGATATTGGTGCTGAAAACAGTGGTAACACATGTAACCTGCATTAGTCACAGGAATTTATTATTTTTTTAAATTATAGGAACTGAGGTACACAAATAGTTTTGGGGTATAATATATATATATATATATATATATAATATTTTGGCCAAACACCATAAGAAATAACGTCTTGTCAGCAGAAATGCAGATGAAGCTACTGACAGCAATTATTGAGGAAAGACGCTGGTGATGGTTGGGACATGTGCTCCAAATGACTGACAACTCACTACCAAAAATAGCACTAAGATGGACACCACAGGGGAACAGGAGTAAGGGTAGACCAAAAGAGACATGGAGAAGAACAACAGAAAAGATGTTGAGCAATAGAGAGCTCACCTTGGCAAGACCAGAAAAAAAAAGCAAAGGACAGGCATTTGTGGAAAACCCTTGCGGAAGCCCTATGTGCCTTGGGCACTTAAGGTTCAGAAATATATATATATATAAGCCTTGACAGTAAAGCTATAATAACCTGTAAATAACAAAGTGTAAAACTGTTTAAAACAGAAGTAGAAACAGCTTTATTAATTAACAAGCATGCACTTGTAATGTTTCAATTTACACTTATACTAAAACTTAAGTGAAGAAGAGAAAATGTAAACTCACATCAGTGATATACAACATGTAAGAATGGAAATAATAATGGGGGGAAAAAGGGAGCATTTAGCTGTGACTTATAAGGAGCTGCATCTGGGAATGTGTGTGGTGGTGTGTATTGTGAATGTTTAGAGACTGGGGATGTGATGCCAGTCTGACTACTGGTAGTCAGAGAGAGGGTGGGGAAAAGGGGAAGAAGAGAAGGATACAGTGGTTGTCAAGTCAAGAAAAGAGTGGATGGAATAGATGAATGTGACTGGGGTAGAAAGTTTGTAACATAGTGTATTGAAGGTCTTGAAATGTCAGTTGCAGGTGAGGAAATAGTAACTGAGAACTTAGTAGGGAGAGAATATGATTATGGAAAAAGGAAAGGTGACATTTAGCTGAATTTCCAAGTTCAGACTGTGCAGTTGCAGCATCCCATATTTCTGTATGTAGCGGTTGTCAAGCACTAGGTGGCTTCTGTCATCAGAATGACATTGTTTAATGTCTTTTACTAGAAAATCAGATTTGCCTCTGTGGTTGGGGCTGTTGAAATGATTAGAGACTGGCTTAGAAGCATGCTGGGAGACGTCATAAAGATGTTTCTGCTTGTGGTCACCTAATCTAAGACAGTCCTCTCCAGTTAAGTTATCCTATACTTTTTGCACACAGTGGCATATTTGCAGGACTTGCATGTGAATATCTCATGGAGTGTGAGGGCAGTTTTGGGAAAAAAAGTAATTATTTTGTTTACCGGACTGCAGGGCAAGAGAAACAGCATTAATCTAGTTCTAGTTAATCTCCCTTTTTTCCTACTATTTTTTCCATTATTTTCTGTATATCATTGATGTGAATTTGTATTTTCTTCTCTTTTCCTATCTCTTTCTCAGTTATGTTTTTGTATGATTAAGGTGTAAACCAGAATGTTACAACCGTGTGCTCACTTAGTTACCTTGAGGTAGAGTCTTGGTTGACTATGGTCTTCCAGGGCTGATACCAGTACATACACTTGTTCTGTCCATTTCACCTAACGAATTAGAGGAATTAAGCCACATTTCACGGCTATAGATCCATGCTTCAGAAAAATAAGAATAAAAGCCTTCCTTTTTTTTTTTTTTTTCAGTAGGTCAAAACAAGAAACCAGTGCAGAATGTTTGAGAAGTTCTCCAGTCAGGCCAGGCCCTTTCATCATAGAAGTGGCAACAAGTGTCGGACTTGTGTTGTATTTGCTGTTGTTACTTTTGGGATCATCATAGTGGGCCTGAACATCTACCAGCTTCAGTGCATCAAATCTGAAGACGGGTGAGTGAAGATAAGTTTCTTTAAATAAAATGTTGAGTGAGTGAAGATAAGTTTCTTTAAATAAAATGTCGTTGCAGGTTTGATCTGAGAAGTTGGAGATTTCTCATGAAAGAACATTTTTTAAAACTTTCATTGTTTTGTTTCATTACAATCTTTTCTCTTGTGTTATAGTGTTTATTAAACAGGGCTATGCTTAGCACTGTCCATAGATTTCATCTATCTGTTATGTCAGAATTAAACTGACTAAAGTTTGTCTTTACAGCATTTGAAATAATCCACAGCAAGAACTTCTATGGTATGCTTTGGAGACACTGTGGGTTCATTTGCAGACTATGGTTTTCCAGTGAGAAAGTCCAACTCTAGATTAAACTGGTGCAACGAAACCACGGTGTCACGCAGTCCCGCTTCTGAGACCCACCAAGAATACAGGCTCAAGCCCTGCGATACTCTGAACCTCCTGTGGTCCTCTCAGGGATCTCATGTGGTCCATTCGGGGACCACGGGACCTATCGACCACAGGCGTAAATTCAGTAGGATCACAGGGCAGTCTTGGTGGTAGAAGCAAACGAAGAAGAAAAAGAAGATTTTGCAGACCACCAAATAAAGCAAGTCACACACCATTTATTTCTCAGTACATATAACAGCATAAAATCAATTTTACCTAATAGAGTCTGTAAAATGTGCAATAGGCTAGATCTAAAAAAAAATGATAGTGGTAAAATTAAAAATACCTTTTTTTTTTAAGCAAAAGGAAAAAAAATGTTAATCTTTATCATCTGAGCCTTTATTGAATTGTAATTTTTTTTTGGTGGTGGTAAGTGATGATGACTGTTGTCTGACTGAGTGACAACGTGCATTGTCAGTGATCAGTCTAGAACCTAACTCAGCGTTTGACTTGCCTCCCTCGCTGAGGTTAATCATGTCTAACTTTTGTTTTGAAGTGAGAGATTTAAAACTCTCACTATCATGCTTAGGGTCCAGTGTGCAGTTATTAATTATGTCAGATTTCAGTATAATAATAATGAAAAAGTTTGAAATTTTGTGAGAGTTGCCAGAATGTGACATGGAGACACAGAGTATGCAAACACCACGGTAAGCAAAATGACATCAAGTGACTCACTTGATGAAATTTAGCCGTCAAAAACCATTGGAAGAAGACATTCTGAAAATAATGAATAATTTTTTAGAAAAAAAAAAATCTCAGTACCTGTGAAATACAATAAAGTGAGGTATGACTGTATCTATATTTGTAAGTAACTATACTACAGATGTTAAGCTTTATGCTGTAAATGGATACTCATTCAGTTGAATGTGAGTTTTTCAAAAGTCACTGTCAGAAGAATATAAATGATTCATGAAGGTCTTGTTTTCATTCATCAGATCACACAGAAGATATCTCATCAAGCTTCCAGTGGAGGAGACTAAAAGAAGTGGACAAATTAATTCCATCACATTATCTCCCACTGTCTGGATTCAAGGCAGTACAAAATCAAGTAATAATGGTCCAAGTGGCTATCTCAAGCATATCTATCAGGTTTTTAAGAAAATGGGCTTTGTTGTAGGGGGAGAGCACTCTGATTGGGTTGTTGCATGGATTCATGATTATCCTTTTGTAACTTTCTCAGAACTCATGAAGAATCTTAAGCCATATCAAAAAGTTAACCATTTTCCAGGTTCTGGTTACCTCACCAACAAAGTCAGTCTGGTACAGACCAATCTGGATTTTATACCTAAAGCCTTTGTTTTACCAGCAAAGAAGGAGCAGTTTTTGGAGTATGCGAAGAAGCACAGGAACTCCAGCTGGGTGCAGAAAAGCAACCAGCACAGAGGTATACAAGTGAAGAGCATTGAAAATGTGGATATGTCAAAAGAAGGGACCTTTGTGCAGGAATTCATATCTAAACCTTTCCTCATAGATGGAAGAAAATTTGACATTGGTGTATATACCATTATTACATCCATTGATCCATTGCGAGTATATTTCATTGATGGAGATGTACTTTTTCGATTTTGTCCTGATGTATATTATCCCTTTTTAAGTTCCAATCTTAATAAATATGTGGTAGGAGATGATTATTTGCCCATGTGGCAGGTACCATCCCTTGGAGATCTGTATGAGGAAAAGGGATTTTCGTTTAAAAACACTTTCAATGAGTACCTTAGCTCTATAGGAAAAGATCATAAAGCTGTGTGGGAGAAACTGAAATCAGCAATTAGTAGTACTATCTTAAAGAAAGAGCCAGATTTGATCGTGTCTGTGCAGAAATTTCTGTCAAAAAGGAACTTTTTTGAGTTGGTGCGTTTTGATTTTGTGCTAGATGAGAATTTGAACGTATTTTTAATGGAATGCAACATGTCTCCAAATCTCTCCTCAGACCACTTCCCTAAAAATGCTCGTCTGTACGAACATGTCCTCTTTAATCTGCTAGGTCTTGTAGGTGTGAGGCATTTTGCATCCACATCAAACAAGAAAGCAATTGCTTATGAAGACATCATGTTAGTTTCATCTCAAGACATTCAGGTTTTCCCAGATTACTGCAAAGGAAATTTCTGCTCAGGCAGCTGCCACACATTTGTATGTCAGTTGTGCAAGCAGTGCATCCACAAAGAGCTGCAGACTGATTTGAAGATAGCTTACTTAGAACACGCACACAGAGGTTCAGCACGTCGCATCTATCCACCTTCTATCTCTCATGTAGATGCCCTTGCATGGAGTCCAGGAACAGCTTTGCCAATATCCGGATATTTAAATTTGAAGAACAAGCTGATGTATTTGTGGTTTATTGGCAAATGCCGTCTAGATCCTGGCTGGTGTCACTGATAGTGGTATAAATGTTTACCTTTTTTTTTTTACTTTGTCATTCTTAGTTCTGGATTTTATTTTTACTATTAAATGCCATAATCCATTCTGCAATATTTATTCTAGTGTACTTTTGTAAAAATTGTTTACAGTTCCTTTTGAACTTTTTTGATATTAAAAAAAAAAAATCAGAGAAAAGAGAAAACACATCTTTAGTATGAAATGACTTGACTCACTCAATCATGGAAGTCCCTTTTTTGTTTGGCTTGTTTGAGTAGCAGTTTAAAGTTGTATATTAACCAGATGTCAGAGCTCAGTTGGCACATAATGTCTTGTGGTCCTGATATGTCAGTGGCTACTGATTTTGGTAAAATTTGTAAATGTGACAGTCCATTTCACATGTTTCAGACTTCTTAACATAAAGTAATAGTGAAGCATATTGAGAATAGGTCAGCAGTCCACCTCACAGCATACAGTTCAAAAGAATTGCTCTGGCATATAAAAGAGCCCAGTTATTTTGCACTGCCATTCAAAACTTCAGACTGTCACAGTTAAATAAAGGCCAGTATTTAAAAACAAGAGTGAGAGAACATTTTGTATTCATGTAATGAAGTCAAAAGATTATCCAACTTTAACGAACATTACTGATAAAATCCAATAATTAAATTTAAATGCATATATTGTCTTGTCTCCTACCTCGTGTAGCATAATAGGGCTTCCTTTACTGCTTGTTACATTTTGGTGTTGAGGGGACAAATTGATGTCTTAATAGGGCTTGACGATTTTAAATGCATATATTTAAAATCTTTATTTACACATACTTGCTGTGGCCTAAATCATGGTCCTGTATATACGAGATTGACTATTCCAAAAATGTGTCTTCCCATAATGCTTTGCTAGCATTATGTACAGTTACTCCAATGCAAATGTACCATTTATTTTTCTTTTGTAACAGGTATTTCTGTGTTCAAGATACTCAGATATGACTTTTATATGCTGTTGTATCCTAGGAAGACTCTTAGTTAATTTTGTAAATGGTTATTTTCATTGCTGTTTCTAAAACCGCAGTGCAATACATGGGTGCCTCGGTGGTGAAGTGGTTAATGCACTGGTCTCCCATGGTGAAGGTCAGTGGTTCAGATCCAGCTGGAGGTACCCCAGTGAGCCAGCAGTAGAGATAGGTACCTAGCTTTTTCTGGGATTGGGGAAGGAAAGGCGGCCAGTTCTGATGCTGACCAAATAACCCTTAGAGGTGCCAAGTGAAAGATAATATGGACACTACATTCTATGTTCTAGAAGCATATTGAGACTACATTCTATAGGTACTTTCGTGGCATAATAGGGCTTCCTTTACTGCTTGTTACATTTTATGTGATATGAGGCTTCATGTTATTTTCCTTTTTTCTTTTCCTCTGTAAATGAGGTTTGGCATTCAGTCTCACTATTACAGCATTTCGGGTAGAAGCATGACACCATCCAGATGAAAAGCATTGAACCCATCTGTTGGTACTTGAAACAGCAGCTCTGTGCCCTCTATGTGGACACCTTAACATTTGGTCACTCAGATCTTTGAAGCCATTTGACATTTAAAAAATGATTGAAAGTATTTATTAACAGATGGATGTTGTAGTTAGCAACTGGCATGTAGCACATGGTCTAGCACAGCGGTTCCATAGTTGGGAGAACAGTACCTAAATAGTTTGAGGAACACTGGTATACCACAATCCTCTGTGCTGAACAGTTAATTTTTATTTTTGACCATTCTCAGGTAGTAGTCCCATGTCTAGTGAATAAGTCATTCTTTCTCTTCCATTAATGATCTGTCCTAAAAAAAATGTTTTTTTTCCCTTTTTCGATGTGTCTTTATCAGAGATAGTTCTGTACCTATCAGCTGTTTGGAGAATTGCTCAAATAACCATTGGAGGAGATTGTGCTAGATTTTCAGATGCAACTGAAAGAGCATAATAAAAAAAAAATTTGGCATTATTGTTAAGAAGCACAAATTTATTGTGCATGATTGAGCTCTTAATCTTGTTTGAGTTAGTAATTACCAACTGTGAGATTGATTTATTGAGTTTTTTAAAAAAAACAAACTTCCGTCCATTTTCAGTCTTCTGTTGATTTACATAATTTACACGTGACATGTGAGGAGGTGACCTGTAACCCTGAAATACTTATTAATTGTTATGTGATATATAAATCTTTTTTAGCTATAAAGAGGTAATTACAAGATGAGTGAAAACTGTAATGTTATCCTTTGAAAAAAAATTTTTTAATGTATTTTCAGTTGTTTTTTTGTAATTTTATTAATTGTTTTTTATCACCCTTGAACAAATATGCTCATTTTTTGGGCACATTACGAGTACTGGTAACCTTTACTCCCCTTGACAGATGGTGAATTCATTAGTATTCACAACAGTGAATGCTTTTATCTGAAATCCATCTCACGCGTCTTTGTCTTTTGTTATATTTACAATTTAATATGAAATGTGTTCTGATGTTAATGATGCTAGTCAATCATGCATTATTATATTATATTATATTATATTATTTAAAATATATCTTTAAATTGCAGTTGAATCTCATATTGTCTCCATAGCAACAGTCAGAGCTTTGGTTTAATTTAGACATGAGCTTGCGCAAGTGACTAGATAGCAATTTTCATTTTTAAAAAGTTATTATGTTTTATTTCAATATGTAAACGGACAGATCAAAGAGTCGTGCTTTGAATAGTGTCAGAAAGCCTTTTCCAATTGACAGTGGTGACAGAAACCATACAAGAACCTGTAAAACATTGTTTTGGCCCAGCAGTTAATGCAGACCCTAATAACGCAACTATGAAACTCAACAAATCACTAGAAAAGAGAATAACTGCATTTGAAGTGAAATGTTATAGAAGGGCACTTAGAATAATCATGGATAGAAGGAAAATCACATAAAGAGATATTGATGGGAGTAGATGTCACAGAAAACTGCTTGTAAACCCTTTAGAGTTAGAAAGATAGATACTTCAGCCACATCAAGAGACGTGATGGTTTATTGCAGAAGGCATAGTGTCTGGCAAAAGAGAAAAAAAGGAGTAACCTTACTGCAAGGTGGTCTCAGGACATCATGGAAAGTCTGAATATGTCACTGCAAGAGGTTTATCAGTTTGCTTAAGACTGCATTGCATTCAGGGAGGCAGTGAGAGAGACAACGTTCTGGAAAGGTCACGTCTCGTGAAGAAGAAGATGCAGAATGACCTATAAGGGGAAACTTAGCAGGGGCATTATAAGCAAAAAACCTTGGTAAAACAATATGTTGTAAATGATTGTTTTTTTAATACAACCAACTGGAGAAACAATCTGGCAATGCAGAAATGGAATAAGCTGATCATACTGAAGATTGACAGAAGGACTTGATGACATCAGTCTTTTGGGTGAAAGATAAAAATATAATGTATAATACTTTGGCACGCAGTGAAGAAGGTGGCACAGAACAGAGAACTGCTGTTGAATTTTTGCAGGGACACAGGTTATTTAAAAAACATATACAGCTGAACATTTTTTTTTTTTTTTGCAGACTGTTTAAAATCAGATTTTTTAAAAAAAATTGTAAAACTTGAAGTGTAAGTAATTAAATTTTTAGTTTTAATCCTTTTGTAAAATAAAATGCAGACTCTCTGAGCTTTTTATAGCTTTTGCCTTGCAAATGAAATCCTGTGTTCATCTAGTGATAGTTTTGAGATTGTTACAAATTACTGTAGTAAACTGCTGTCCACTTTATATATTGATATAAAATTTTTACATGGGTTTGGACATTTCATTTTCATGTACTGAAAAGATTTTCAGAAATTTCAGTCTTCATCATAAGTGTGATGTGTTGTTTGCATTTGTCACGATTATTAACATAAAATATTTTTATGTCAGCTCAGAGTGTAGCCATTGTGTTATTGGTGTGTTTTATGCTTATATTCATTTATGTCATTTCAGAAATCATAATTTGTTGTTTTTTTTTAATGTAGTTCAGTATACACTTGATGTTTGTTTTTTGTTTTTTTTTACACTAAAGAAAAGAGGATATTCAGAACAAATTAAAAATTTAAGAAATGATACAATAGCCTATTTGTGATTATATGCTCATTATATTATATGCTTGATATTGGTTGTGCAGTTTTCGTAGTTCTTCATGTTGCCAAATTTGACACCAACCACTGCCACCCCTCCCCACACACACATCCTGATTAAGTTTCACATATGGTCTTTGTTACTTTAAGTCAGTGTATTGGTCTCATTTGTTAAACACTCGCATATTTCTGTCCAATATAGTATATGAAAATGCTTCAATAGTAAAAAAAAAAAAGAGGGGGGGGGGAGCTTATTGAAAAAGATAAAATTCAGGCTGACATTATGATACTAGATGTTTCAATATTTATACACTTTCAATACCAAAAGCAAAACCGAACACACTTTATCAGGCCTAACCTCTGTTCTCAGTCCTTTGCATCAAAATACTGCCATTATCAACAAATACGTACAAAGTAGAAAGCTTTCAAAATACAAAAAAGTAAATTGCATAATGGTTCTTTTAATTTAAAAAAAAAAAAGAAAACTAAACTAAAAACCTCTGGTTTCTATACTTTATGTCAGAATTGTGCCAATAGTAACAATTTGTCCACACAATCTTTATGAAAAGAAAATCATTCATTCATGTGACATACTCTTCATTTGTTTCACAATTTCTGTGATACAACTGCTAGTCTTTTGATTTCCACTGTGCAGTCATCATTGGTGGTGATGATATTCAAATTTATTTATGTTTTCAAGCTCTTGAATGTCAAATGTAATTTTGGGCTTGCATCTGATTTTGTCAACTATCATTACTTTGGTTTTGTGTCTAAAAAAATAGGTTCTGAGCTTCGCTGTGTCTTTTGGTTGATAGAATCAACTGTTGCAGTCCTTCTGAGCTGTTTGATAGAAGGACAGTATCATTAGAGTATCTCTTTATTTGATTTTCATTCTATCAGTTATATTCTAAGTGCCTTTCTGTAACATTTCATTTCAAATACTGTTATTCTCTTTTCTAGTGATTTGAAAAGAAAATCAGCAATATTAAAATATAGCATCTTAAGCCATACCCACTTGAATTTCTACCTTAATAGAAAAAAGACATTTATACGATAAAAAAAGGTAAGTTCTCAGTTTTTAAAAAAAAATAATCCCATGAGGTTTATTCCCTATAGCACTTGTGTTAACATCAAAGGTATGCTCCTTGGAATATCAAGAAAAGAAATTATCCAAACTGCAAATGAGTCACAGTAATCTTTCAGATATTTTTTTTTACCAGTGTTTTGCAACAAATAGCAATTTTACACATCATCTGTATTATTATAATGATGATGATAAATGTATAGATTATCTTATGATTTTTTCATTAATTTATAAACTGTCATTAATGCTACTTAAAATTAATGGTCAAATATACTGAAGTATACTTGATATAATTATGTTTTAAAATATAAAATGTTAATCTAAGAATTATAATGTGTTTTAAAATATAAAAAAATGTTAATCTGAGAATTATAATGTGTTTTAAAATATAAAAAAAAATGTTAATCTGAGAATTGAGTGGGGTAGTAAGGTATGCCACTGCATGGTGAGACAAAATTCCTTGGGCCAGCCCTGCCCTTCAGTACACCCAGACTAGTCTTCTTCGATTATTTTCAGATGACTACGTGGTCAGCTGGAGTTTGTTCATATCTTCTGTTAGCTTTCCTTTGACTGATATAGGCACTGGCTAAGCTTTCCTTTGACTGATATGTATAGACATTGGCCACATCTGTTTTCTTTGTTCCTCATATGTTCATCAATCTTGTGTTATAAAACATGATATGTATGTGCCTGAGACACTAATGCAAATACTTTGATATAAGGCATTCTTTGAAAACTTAAAAGAATATTTATCTAAAGGCTGAGCCACACCACATTACAGTTAGCACACAGTCATCAGTGAATGGAAACTATGATATCAAGTTATGGTTACACTTCTTCAAAGTCTGAGTAGGGCGTATAAAAATAAATTACAGTCTAACATTTGGCTTATGAATGCAAGAAGAGCATAAATCTAAAACTAATGTTCGGGTTTATATTTTAGTGACATTATACTCAGTTTCATGGCTTTATTTTGAAAGCAGAAAAAAAAATCCTGTATTCAGTGCCTTTTTTTTAAAAGCATTCAATTAACAACGATTTAAGCCTAAATTATCTCACCACTCTGTAACTAGTTCCGTGACGAAAAAAAAAGTTTCATTTGTGAACTGATTGTGACCCTAAGCAAGAAACGCTGTTTTAAGGATTCGTGATCTATTGTAGTGGACGCCGCATCGTCAGCGAGTCTGGAGCCTTCGCCCCAACCACATCCAGCATAAGGATGGAGATCGAAGTAACCTCTCGAACAGCCACCCTATGGCACTGCCCTGAGTGCAAGGAGGCCCAACTCTAGACCAGCAGCAGAGCATGGCCGTTCTTCAAGTTAAGTTCAAGCGGTTTTAGGGAACAAAGCACAAACAACGCATCACATAAGTTCAACCATTTTCAGGCAAGAGCTTCGGTCCTTTAGGATTCTAATGAAGTTGACATGCGATATTTGATTCGTAAACCAATTTGTGGTCCTAGTTTCTTACTACATGCGGTCAAAGTAGAACTGGGCACTTTTTCATTCCTTTGCATGTCCCTTGCGGAACTTTGCCTCCCAAACAACACTCCTGTAGGCCTCTCGGTTGTGAGCAAGATGGCCTGCTGCTGCTGCATCCATTTCCAGATCATCAATGATGTCTTGCAGCCATCTTCGTTTCGGTCTTCCTCTTTTTCTTTTTCCCATTATGTATCCTTCCAATACGGTCTTCTCCAAATTATCATGACGTTTAATGTGTCCAAAATATTTAAGTTTTCTCTCTTTAATCCTCTTTACTAGCCAGCCTTCTTCAATATTAAGCTCTTGTAGTACAGGTATATTTGTTCTTTTTTGTGTCCACGATATTTGGAGAACTCTTCTATAGCATTTACATTCAAAGGCATTTATGTGTTTCTCAGCTGTTTTGTTAAGTGTCCAGGTCTCACAGGCATATGTTGCGATGGGAAAGAACTGGGCACTACTCCTTTTTTTTTTCTTTTTTTAGGAACCGAATCTTTCGGGTACCCGTTTAGTAAGTACTCGTGGAACCGATTCTTAGAGTTGTTGGCCTTCTTATATCCTTGCCGTGCCGTTAAACGTCACATAGGGCTCGCAAGGTAGTTCGCCAATTTTTCCTGTCTTCGGCGAGCTTTTCAACCTCATCAAGGGATTTTATGCCTATTAATTTGGCCTCTCTTAACAATGTTATCTTTAGAGTTTCCCGTGATCTGCCTCTTTTTCTTCGGCCTGTTGTGTTCCACTTGATAGCTTGTTTTGGGATTCTCTGATCGTTTCTTCTCATCACGTGACCAACATGCTCATCTTCTTTTCCTGATCACCCATGAGACTGGTTGTTGTTTGGTCATCTGTCTTATCTCTGCATTGTTCTTGAATTCGTTCCACTTGATGCTGAGTATTTTCCTTAAGTATCTGTTTTCAAAAGAGTCTATTGTGTATTTCTTTAGTTGTTTTCCAGCTTTGGCATGCATAATTCTTCTTCTTCTTCTTCTTCTTCTTCGTTCACTTCTACCACCAAAAACCGCACTGTGAACCTACTGAATTCACGCATGTGGTCCTCGTTAGGTCCCGTGGTCCCCTGTGTGGTCCAAAATAGACCACACGAGTTCCACGAAAGGACCACAAGGGGTTCAGAGTATCACAGTGCTTTAGCCTGTATTCTTGGTGGGTCTCAGAAGCGGGATTGCGTGACACCGTGGTTTTCATTGCACCAGTTTGGTCTAGGGTTGGACTTTCTCACCGGAAGACCTCGACGTGTTTGGAATATCAGTGCATCCCCGCTGGGTGAGGGATGAATCCTCGCCACTAGTGACTTCTACCCCTGGGTTGAGCCGGTTTAGGCATTATCCCAGTATGGGCGTGTTTGGAACGGGACGGACCTCTAGGGCAGAGGTACTGTGACATTCATAGCCTTCAAGATTCACCCCTGGTATGAGCCGGTTTAGGCAAAATTCACCAGTATGGGTGGTTATCAGGCGTTACCGACCTCTAGAGCGGAGGTGGCATGACATGTCTAGCCATCGAGTTCGACCCCTGGTGTGTGCCGGTTTAGGCATATTTCACCAGTGTAGGTGTATTTCGGACGTAGGCGGCCTCTAGAGCAGAGGTGCCGTGGTATAGTTCTCGTAGCGATACTACTGGACATACCAGCTTAAACTTCACTTTCCACCACCTTTTCCCATCGGCGCCGCACAGCAACCTTTATTTCCGCATTTACTTCCTTAACCGGGAGGAGCTTCACTCCACGCGCGGCATTTGAAAAGTTAAGCCAGCAGTGATTTAACCTCTGGGACAAGCTGGTTCATGCATTTCACCCGATATGACTGCACTCAGGACGTGGCTGACCTCCAGACCAGAGGTGCCGTGATTTGACTGTTTGCTTCGCTTTATTCTTTCAACCACCTTTTCCGCAGTGATGCTGCGCGGCAACCTCATCTGCAAATTTCTTCATTGGCCGGGAAGAGCACCGCTCCACGCACGGCAGCTGAAGATCTCGCCAACAGCGGCAGATGAGCTACCAAACGTGACACTCATCTACCCTAAGTAACTGGTTTTCAGGCGCCAGATATTCGCCCTCGCCCCTTCTCCTGTCAGTTTAAAACAGTTCTGCCACGGGAAGGCCAGGAGCTGGACTTGACTGCCAGAGGCTGTTTGTGGCGCGTTTGCAGTCCTTAGAACCGCATGCATAAATGAGGGTGGATATTACATCTGAATTGAATAGTCTTATCTTGGTTTTTGTGCTTATAACTTTTGAATGTCATATGTTCTCAAGATTCTTGAAGATCGATGCTGCTTTTGCAATTCTAATTCTAACCTCCTCTCTGGTGTCACCATCCTGGTCTAGGTAGCTGCCAAGAGATGCAAATTGATTGACTTCTTCAACATCTGTCTCTTTACGTGTGTTTTTCCATTTTGATTAATGTGAATTTTCATTATTTTTGTTTTGTCCTTGTTAATTTCAAGTCCTATTTTGCTAGCCAGTGAAGACTGTTTTTTTCTTGCATGGAATTCACATTGTTACTGATTAGAGTTATGTCATCAGCAAAATCAAGATTTTCTAGTTGGGTCCCATGTACCCAATCAATACCTGTGTTACCTGTGCAGCATTTTTTCATTATGAAGTCTATTGCAATTCCAAAAAGCAAAGGAGATAATATACAAAGGTGATAATAAACAATAGTTATTCCCCTTGGTAAATGTTAAAACTAAAACAAAAGTAGGAACAGCTTGTAAAAAATGTTAACGTGCACACAGTTGTAACGCTTCGGTTTACACTCTAATCATATAAAACATCCAGGACAAAGAAACAGAGAAATAAGATAAAATATAAATTTCCAACGATGACGCATAACAAGTAAGAGTGGGAAAAAAAGAGCACACAGCTGTGACTTGAGGGGGGGGGGGGGAGTTGAATCGAAAAGCACTTGCAGTGAAATGGTGCGAGTGTTTAAATGAAGATCTGGGGTGTATTGGTAGGGAAATTAAACGGAGGACATCTATCGCTCTTCAGAAAGTAAAACAACTAAAGAATCTGTGGAGAGGAACAGAGAGAACCACAAAAATAAGATTTTTAAGGGCATACATCTTTCCCATCGCAACATATGCCTGTGAGACCTGGACACTTAACAAAATAGCTGAGAAACGCATAAATGCCTTTAAATGCTACAGAAGAGTTCTTAAAATATCATGTACACAAAAAAGAACAAATATATCCATACTTATCTTATATCCTTCCCGTGCCGTTAAACGTCACACAGGGCTCGCAAAGTAGTTCGCCAATTTTTCCTGTCTTCGGCGAGTCTTTCAACCTCATCAAAGGATTTTATGCCTGTTAATTTCGCCTCTCTTAATAATGTCCTCTTCAAAGTTTCACGCGGTCTGCCATACTACAAAAACTTAATATTGAACAATGCTGGCTAGTAAATAGGATTAAAGAGAGAAAACTTAAATATTTTGGACACATTAAACGTCATGATAATCTAGAGAAAACCGTCTTGGAAGGGTACATAATGGGAAAAAGAAAGAGGAAGACCAACGCGAAAATGGCTGCAAGACACGTTGAGGGTCTGCAAATGGATGCATCAGCAGCAGCAGGCCATCTTGCTCACAACCGAGAGGCCTACAGGAGTACTGT
This sequence comes from Achatina immaculata, assembly GCA_009760885.1. Classification (NCBI taxonomy): domain Eukaryota; kingdom Metazoa; phylum Mollusca; class Gastropoda; order Stylommatophora; family Achatinidae; genus Lissachatina; species Lissachatina immaculata. The sequence continues at coordinate 49,139,211 of CM019720.1, read as the reverse complement.
CAGGGAGGCAAGGTTCCGCAAGGGACATGCAAATGAATGGTAGTAAATTAGGGGTGGAGGAAGCGGAAATGGAAGAAATGGATATAACGGTAATCAAGGCGAGAAAAAGATTGGTGGAATAGATGAATGTGGGTGGGTAGAGTGTTTCGTGAAGGTTCTGGGATGAAGAAAGAGTAGATCTTAGTAGAGATGGAATATCACCGTGCATGAAGGGAATGTTAATAAAGCTGGATTTTGAACTAGCTTGTTGACTAATAAATCTGTTTCTTCTTTTGTTTTAAATAGTTTTAACATTTTGTTATCACGGCTTTGAGCCCAGTTTAGTAGGCATAAAATCCCTTGATGAGGTTGAAAAGCTCGCCGAAAACAGGAAAACTTGGCGAACTACCTTGCGAGCTGTATGTGACGTTTAACGGCATGGGAAGCATATAAGATAAGAATACCACGGCTTTACTGCAGTTACTGTGTATTTATATTTACTGTTATATATTTTATACCCAAAAACTATTCGTGTGTTGGTAAATGTGAGTGACGATTTGCAAATAGGACAAATGAAAATGTTCATTATGCTTTTCAGGAACTCATATTAGACCTTTGAGCCAGTATTTACACGTAACATTCAGTACCTCAATTAATGAAGTAATTATAGATACAATGATTCAAGAAAAAAAATTGCATGCTTTGTAACAAGAACAATTTTATGAGGGGATACTAATGTTCCCTCTAAGAGTATGCAATCTGTGTACAAAATGTTCAGCTCATGTACAAAACAAAACTGTATGTGCAAATGTGCGTAGTACACACGCACACACACACACACAAAGTAAAGGCCTGCACATTTAATAACAGGATAAATCTACTGTACTTTTCACTTAATGGTATTTTTAAAAAAAAACAGGACGGCTCTAATGTTGGTGGTCACGACGTCTGGTGTTAGTTATCAAGATCAATTTGCATACCTGAATAGCCCAATGGACATTCTCCTTTTCCACGACGTAGTGGAAATTCATCTGCCCGTTTATTTTAATTACCCTCTATTCTCTGTGTGGCCACTTGCCTCGTCACGATTCTGCTACAGCATTACCGAAACTACGCGGTAAAAGACCAGTTGAAACATCCGATCGAAAAGTAATTTCTCAACAAGAAAGAATCAGTAACGGAAAAACATGTACCATCATTGTATTTTTCTTGATCACAATTTTAGCCCGGGGTAACATCTGGAAATTAATTTTTCTTTTTGCGTGGCTCCAAAAATTTTGTGTGCGGTTTGATTTTTTTTTTTTTTTCTGTGCGTGGCCGCGTAGCTTAGAGGGAACAGTTAGGGATACCAGTGTGTTCAAGGATAACAGACAAAACCAGCACATTTAATAAATGCATAGTACAGAAATATATGGCTACATTCTATTGTATCTCATCCTGCAGGCGTTAAATGGTCCATCACCCAATGAATGGATAAAGGTTCCAATGTTTAGTATACAAAGAGGCAGAGCTTGAGGGAGAAGCGGCTGTAGAATGACACGACGCGAATACGGTTTGTTTGGTGCAAGAACTTTCAAACCAACTCACTCCATTCCACGCAAGCCAGCCTACATTGTTAACGTCAGCAAGCGGTTGTATTTGGTTTCTCGTTTCTAAATCGGTTCCAAATGGACGCTACTCGGTATCGGGAATCGGTTTGTAAGAACTGAATACCCGCTTTTACCGGAAGAGCCGAAAGAACCGGTTCCTGACTGTCAAAGTCTAGCAATAAACATGGAGTCGGAGTGGGAGGTTTGTAAATTTCTTGTTCATCTAAAAAAAAATTTTTTTTTCATTGATATGTAGTTTCAAATATTAGATATTCTTAACTGCAGGGTAATTTATTTTAGAAACGTAGTAGTGTCAATATGCTTCTCCCTTTTCTTGTATTCATTCATTCATTAATTCCTTTGCATGTCCCTTGCGGAACTTTGCCTCCCAAACAGCACTCCTGTAGGCCTCTCGGTTGTGAGTAAGATGGCCTGCTGCTGCTGCATCCATCTTTTCTTGTAAGAGGCTTCATTTAACTATAGTTTTCCTTTGTCCTATGGCAGTCCATTAGTTGGGGGAACGTGTGAGGCAAAAACAATAAGTCACAGAAAAAAATTTCTGCCGTTGTTGTACGGTAGCTGAAACTCCTGAAACATTTTAGCATGTTATTATTTAAAATATTGTTCAGTGTTTCTGACCAGTCACAATAGCACCGGTGGGGGGGGGGGGGTAGACAGGTTCAGAATTTGAAAGGAAATGAAAGTACGAGTATGGTACCTCTTCTTCTTCGTACGCATAAGCCACCTCATCTTCTCTCACTCCCCTCCCTCCCCCCTTCCTCTCCTCCTGGTTTTCTCTCTCATTCTCCTTCTCCCTCCTCTCTCTTCCTCTCTCTCTCTCTCTGAAAAAGCATTTCCATTCATCTCTGTTTTGGCTGTCTCAACTGTTGAGTCCAAGTTCTCTCAGGTTGTCTTCCATTTTGTCTCCCCATCTTTTCCTTGTTCAGTCAGTTTGTTTTTTCCCTTCGAGCTTTTGTGCACATGCCAGTTTCATCTAATGACTCTTCCATTCTTTGTTCATGGCACAATGATCATAGTAATCATAATCTGCTAGCATACATGGGTGGAAGTGACTAGTGGTTCCTTGTACGAGTAATGAATTTCTCTCTTGGTTCTGAATTTCATTACCATATTCTCTGATAGGATAAAAAAAAATCTTCATAAGATTATGTCCTCAAAACATTGTAGTTGCATTTAATCTCATTTTGTTGTACTCCATGTTTCTGAAGCAGTCCATGATCTCCATTCACCTGTAAGTGATTTTATATGTGGTGGACATAACCTCCTAGCCAACTTGGGTTACTGAAGTTTAAAAGTGTGTTAAAAAAATTATTTTAGAAGTGCTTTCAGTACATAATCTGTGAGCAAAATGAGAAAAATGATTTGGGTAGAGACACTGGGGAAAAAAAAAGATAAAATATATCATAAACCTTTTATCAGTCAAATTTCATTCTTTTCTGTAATATTGTTTTTTGTGGTGAAAAATATAATGTTTTACTTTTGAACAGGAAGTCACCATGATGATGGAGTTGCCTAGCAGTGGTCACGCAGGCGGTAGAAAGCAGGGAGATTCATACTTACAGATATTGGTACAGTAAAAGTTTTCTATCTTTCTGTAAATCAAGTAGTCAGATGCATGAACACTCATGTCTGTAAAGAGAGTGTGAATGGCCAGATTGATACCTATTTGGCTTTGGGTTCTAATCTTGATGCAACTGCTCTTCAGGCAGTCCTTCTGTAAGAATTGGTACTTGGCATATTGTGTTGAGAAAAATTGCCCATGAAAATTGAGAAAATCTACCTGCATGATGAAATTCACATGATTATACCATACTTGCCTGTCTGTGAATGAAAAGGAAAAATAGAATATCACATGCAGCTTATTTCCATGAATATGGGAGTTAGCCAGAATACAGTGTAGAAGAGTGTTTTTTTTTTAAAAATGTCATACCAGCATGAAGAACTCTGGTGACAGCATGCATGGAGAAGACAGAAATCAAAAGAATGAGAGAGGCTAAATTAGTGGGTGTAAGATCCTTTGATGAGGTTGAAAAATTCGGTGAAAACAGAAAAACATGGCGAACTACAATACGGAGCCCTATGTTATGTATAATGGCATGGGAAGTATGTAATATGTTTAGTCGAGTCCACCCTCACATTTCTTAAATATTGATGTTTTAGTCGGTTGGTTAAAGTATTGTTTTTTATCTAGCATAGTAGCTTCTGGCTTTATTTGTTAATATATTTAATCTGCTACCTTTGAAAGAAGAAAATCTGGTGATGGTGCTTGACCAGTCAGTTAATTAACTTGTTCAGGACATAATACATGCCAGAAGAAATAGTTTTCATCTGATTTAAAATCTCTCTCTGAACCTTAAGTGCCCAGGGCACATGGGGCTTCCGCAAGGGTTCCCCACAAATGCCTGTCCTTCGCCCTTTTTTCTGCTCTTGCCCAGGTGAGCCCTCTATTGCTCAACATCCTTTCTGTTGTTCTTCTCCATGTCTCTTTTGGTCTACCCTTACTTCTGCTCCCCTGTGGTGTCCATCTTAGTGCTATTTTTGGTAGTGAGTTGTCAGTCATTCGGAGCACATGTCCCAACCATCGCCAGCGTCTTTCCTCAATAATTGTTGTCAGTGGTTTCATCTGCATTTCTGCCAATAAGATGTTATTTCCTATGGTGTTTGGCCAAAATATTTTTTTAATTCTACGTAAACATTTAGTCTGGAAAGAATTCAACTTGTTTTCTATGGTTTTGGTGATTTTCCAGCATTCACTTCCATAGAGTAGTACACTTAGAACATTACTCTTAAATATCCTGATTTTCATATTTATGCTTAGTTTATTTGATTTCCATATATTCTGTAGCATTGCAAAAGCCTGGTTTGCTCTAGTAAGTCTGCTGTTGATGTCCTCTGTGCTGTCTCCATTTTCTACTACTCTGCTGCCAAGGTATACAAATTCGTTGACCTCCTCCACTAACTTGTTATCTACTCTGAGTACATTTCTGTTGTTCACATTTTGCTTCATTAACTTTGTCTTTCCTACGTTGATCTTTAGTCCTATGTTGTTTGCATTCTGTGTTAACTTGTTTATTTTATCTTGCATATCTTTGTGACTGCTTGATAATAGACAAATGTCGTCCGCAAAGTCAAGGTCCTCCAGCACTGTGTTAAGGGTCCATTGTAATCCTCTGCGTTTGTCTGATGTTGCCTCCTTCATTAACCAGTCTACTGCCAAGATAAATAATGTTGGTGATAGTACACATCCCTGTTTCACTCCTGTTTGTACCCTAAAGCTGCTGGAGGTATGTTCTCCACAGATAACTTTGCACTGAAAACCCTCGTATAGGGCTTTGATTACATTAACTATTTTATGGGGGAGGCCATGCCATCTTAGGATTTTCCACAGTGCATCTCTGTTGACACTGTCAAAGGCTTTCTCAAAATCTATGAATAATGCATATGTTGTGCTATGCCATTCATTTGCCTGTTCTAATATTTGTCTAAGTACAAATATATGGTCTATGCATGATCTTCCTTTCCTAAATCCTGCCTGCTCTTTCCGAAGTTTTTCCTCAAGTGTTGGTACAATTCTGTTGATGATTATTCTGCAAAATACTTTACTAGTGAGTGGCAGTAGGGTAATGCCTCTCCAGTTCCCGCAATCTCTGAGGTCACCCTTCTTTGGTAGTTTTACTATAAGACCAGTTTTCCACTCCTCTGGGGCTTTTTCTAAATCCCAAATTTGTTGTAATATCCGGCAAAGTTGTTTTGGTGTTTCTGTTTCTTCTGCTTTCAACATCTCAGCAGTCACTTCATCTTCACCTGGTGCCCTGTCTGATTTTAGCATCTTTATCGCCTCTTTTACTTCATTTATTGTTATTGGTCCTGTATTGATGTTTAGTTCCGCTTTTGCTTCAGGTATATCTATTGCTTGTGCTGCTTGTGTTCTGTTTAGTAGGGTGTTAAAGTGTTCCCTCCATCTTTCAATTTTTTCTCTTTCTCCACTGACCAGTTGTCCATTTTGTGTTCTTACTGCACTTTCACATCTTGTATTGAAGTTACCTGTCATCTGCTTTGTGATTTTATATATGGTTTTCATGTCATTTGTATATGCTGCTTTCTCTGCTGTCTCTGCTAAGTTGTCATAATACTGACGTTTATCTTGACGGCATGATTCCTTCACTTCTTTGTCTTTTTGTGCATAATTACTTAAAACTCGTTCTTTAAGCCGTTGTGATTTGGTGTTCAGTAATTTTTTCTTGATTTCTTTTCTTTGCTCTATCTTTTCCCATGTGGTCTCACTTATCCATTCCTCTTTTCTCCTTTTCCGATATCCCAGCACCTCTTTTGCTGTTTCCTGTAGTGTTTTATTGAACTCTAATATGGACATTTCTGCTTCGTCTTGTAGGACACTGAAGCGGTTCTTAAGTATTATTGAGAATTCATTTCTTGTTTGCTGGTCTATCAGTTTTCTTGTATCAAAATGTATCTTCTGTGTTCTCCGATTCTGGCTTTCCTTAATTTTAGTTTTATTTTTGCTACCAGAAGGTTGTGATCACTTCCTATATCTGCTCCTTTCCTTGCTCGCACATCTTGTAGTGACCGTTTCCACTTGTTGTTTATTAGTATGTGGTCGATTTGGTTTTCTGTGGTTTTATCTGGTGACCTCCAAGTCACCTTATGGATGTTTTTGTGTTGGAAAATTGTCCCTCCAATGGTCATCATGTTTTCTTCACAGAAACTGCACAGTCTTTCTCCATTTTCATTTATTTCTCCGATTCCTTCTCTTCCCATGATTCTTCTTCTATCTTCATTTCCTTCACCTACTTTTGCATTGAAGTCGCCCAAGATGAGTAGCATATCATGCTTGGGTATTGTTTCTACTGTGGCTTGGAGGCTGTTGTAAAAATCTTCTTTTAATTCCTCTTCAGCTGCTTCTGTTGGTGCATAACAAACTATAATAGACAGCTTCGTGAATCTTGAGTTGAACCGTGCATATAATAATCTCTCATTTATTGGGGTCCATTTCAGCAATGCTCTTGATGCTTCTTTTGTTATAATCAATGCTACTCCTCCTTCATGAAGATCTTCTTTACCTGACCATATTATTGTATCTTCTGTGTGCTGTGTTGTTAATTTCCTTCTGCCTTGTCCTGTCCATCTTGCTTCTTGTATTCCTAGTATGTCTAGTTTGTATCTGTGCATTTCCTTGATGGTTTGTGCTAGTTTTCCAGTCTGGTTTAGTGTTCTTACATTCCAGCTGCCTATTTGCATCTTTTGTTTAGGTTCCAGGAGGTCTGCAGTCGGGCTGGGGACTTCCAGTGGCTGGCTTTCATCCACAACCTTCATGGGCTCAGTTTCCTGATACGCATTTCTCCTTCCACCTGCATTTGCTTTTTCCCTTGCTTCTGTTTCTGTAGCAGTCTGATAGTTTTTTACCAGATAGGGTTGCTGGCCCTATGCTGAACCCTCCTTAGTCGCCTTTTACGATCATGCATGGTAGGGTACAGTGGTCCTATTCTTTGCAGATCCCGGGTACCACACGGGGGGATTTAAAATAAACATACCTAAAATATTTGTGGGGGGGGGGGAATGGCAGAGTAAATATTTGAAGTTCTAAATATGCTTATAACATTAACCCAGCACAAAAATTCTGGTACTGTTATGAAGGGCTAAAGGTTACAGGTGAAGAAAGAGTAGAACAACGTTACGGGGTGTTTGTGCACAACTTACATAATCAGTTAGATTTATATAAGGGTGATGGGTGTGCTACTTATATAACAGGTTAGATTTATGTAAGAGTGATGCATGTATAAAAAAAAAAGATAAAGGTAATCCTGTCATAGGTATATGGTGTTAGTGCCCATATTTTCCTTGACCTGTCAGTATCATGCCTGGCCGCCTTTCCTTCCCCAACTCCACAAGAAGTCAGGTACCCATTTCTACAGCTGGGTGGTGATGTGTGCTACTTAAGAACAGGTTAGATTTATTTAAGTGTGATGTGTGCGCTACTTTTATACTGTTCAAAAAAAGAAACGCAACAAATACAATGTTGCGATTTAAACTGAAGTTTGCTGATCAGACAAGGGCAAATTGCCTGAAACATTCACTTGGACATCAGATTCATGTGCTGACCTGAATTGTACGCAGCAGATGATTCATGAGCACAGAAAAGTAACACTAGTCAAAACAGCATTTTTGACAATAACTCATGACAGGTTCATGAGAATCCTATGAAACTTACTGAACACAAAATTCACTGGCCATGTTATTAAATGCCTATAAAAGATTGACGCTCCTAGAATCAATTCATTTGAAAATTCAGTGCGTAAGTATAGCTGATCTCACTACAGTACAATGACTTATCATCATTGGATGTTTACAGACAAGATAGTCAAAAAGTGTAGTGGCAAGTCAATTTAATGTGGTTATAAACACCATTAGTTGCAGACCAGCTGCAGTGGAAGACCCATAGTCACAACTCCTGCCGAAGACCGCTTTATACGACTATGTCACTTCAGGAATCGATTTGCTTCTGCATCCTCAACAGTGCAGTCAATGACAGCAGCTCATTGAATTTCAGATCAAACGGTCAGGAACCAGCTGCACGATGCTGGTCTTTGGGCTAAAAGACCCTACAGAAGTCCTGTTCTTACGGACCAGCATCGCCAGAACCGACTGCAGTGGGCGAACCAGCATTGTCAGTGGACCGTTGTGAATGATTGGAGAAGAGTTTGGTTTAGTGATGAATCATTCTTTCTGCTCTGAGACACGATAGACAGAGAAGATTTACCGCAGAGTCCATTAGCTCTATGCCCAGAACTGAGTGGATGAGGTGTCTCCACATGGTGGTGGAGGTGTAGTGGTGTGGGGGAACGATCAACATCATGGGAAGAAATGACCTGGTGCAAACTGAAGGATGCCTGAATGCCCAACGATACGTTGCTGAAAGTCTTTGTCCTCATGTCCTTCCACTTCTGGCCGCACCAGGGTCGATTTTTCGGCAGGATAACACTCGACCTCATGTGGCACAACTCACCACCCAGTTCCTCGCTGACAACAACATCTAGACCATTCTGTGCCATCCATGTCATCAGACATGAACCCAATAAAACACTTATGGGATGAACTCAACAGACAAGTCCGCCAGTGAGACGTAGCACCAACCAATCTCTGACAGTTGTCTCTTGCACTGCGGGAAGAGTGGGCAGCTATCTCACAACAGATCCAACGGCTAATTGGATCGATGTCAAGGAGATGTTCTCTGATACAGGCCAGAGGAGGCCATTCACCTTACTGAAACGGAGGCCTCAGTCACAAAGAATAAAAGTCCAAACCAAATTTAATGAACATCATTTCATTGTTAACGTCTTAAAGTTTCTTCATGCCAAGATTGAAACATTAATTCCGTAAAATAAAATTTTGATACAAGTTTGAAATTTGGTGTCCATTACGATTACAGTAGTGTTGAGTTACTTTTTTTGAACAGTATATAACAGGTTAGATTTATATAAGGATGATGTGTGTGCTATTTATATAACAGGTTAGATTTTATATAAGGTTGATGGTGATGGGTGCACTTATATAACATTTATATTACAGGTTACATTTATATAAGGGTGATGTGTGCGCTACTTATATTACAGGTTACATTTATATAAGGGTGATGTATGCGCTACTTATATAATAGGTTACATTTATATAAGGGTGATGCACTGACATAAACATAAAACCAGTAAGATAATAATAGATGATGATCAAACAATGTCTAGAGAGTAATTATTAGAAAAAATTAAATTAAGAAAAATCTTTAAAGAGCAATATGTGAGTTAGGTTGATCCCAGTACTTGTGATAATATTCTGCCCAAAAATATCTTTCCATTTTATTTTAGACTTCTTCAAAATTTATTGTAGAGAGATTATATTGGGCATATATTTGTTTTTCTTTCCTTCTTTTGATTAAATTTTGGTTTCATCTTGATTTCATAGCTTTGATACTAGGAATGTTTTTCTAGATGTTTATTTGTTTTCATTTGTTAATGACATAGGATTCCTGACTGTTGATATGATTTTATTCTTTGTTCTTAGATTTATAACTAAATCATGTACCAGACAAGATAATTTCTACTTTTCACTTCAGGAAAAAAAAAAAAAACTATCTTGGTTTATTTTGCAGGGTCTGTCAACAGGGAAACCTTTGATCAAGATAAATAGTCAGCTGTATACTGGACATATCACAGATACTCTGGGTTCTCATTTGTTCTTGGAGGTAGAAGACAAGTCAGGTAAAAGTTGGTTAAAAATGACGTTGCTAGTCATAAATATGTGACACTGGTTAGAGAGATTGGGATTAGCAGTCGTGGAAGCTTTTTTTCTTCCACCACTCATTTGTCACTGTTTGTTCTGGTGGGGAGATACAGGCAAATGTGGTAACCAAGCTAGCTAGGTTAGGTGTATTTTCATGGCAGATCTCAGCTTTCATTGAGAGAATGTCACAATGATAATGAAGGTATATCAGAGAGTGCCATCTGTCGTTCTTTACAGGGAGGTAATATTATGTATGTTTCAGGTGTGTATATGGGTAATTTGTATGGTGAAAGATTTATGAATCTTGCTATTTCTTTTCTGCATCAGGGTTTTTTTTTTTAAAATAACTTATGAAGTCCGATGAAAAAAATACTCAAACTGCATGAGTAACTCAGTATCTGTTTCAAGAGAAACTAGCAACATAATGTATGCAGGAAATTCTCTGCTGTAGATAGTGGAGCAACAACCCCCCCACCCACCCACCCCCAGACAAGTGCTTTGGCCCTATTAAACTCCTGACATTCTAAGAGGGGTGGGCCTCTCTGGGTCATGACTCCTAGAGGTCTTGTGAGTTGTTTTATTTTTTTCCATCCCGAAACTGAATCCGCGATCTTCCAATTGGCACTGCACTTTGAAGTGCGTCCTAGCGATTTAACTAAGGAGGACCAGTATTGGTTGTGACAAACAAAATTATATAAGTTCTCAGTGCTTGTTTCGCATGCTCCACAGTCAGCATAAGGCATTTTCTGTTTTTTTCTGAAAGGCTTTTCAGTGCCCTTGCTCTTGCATGTCCCTTTATGCCCAGTTGCTTACATAGGTCGTATGCTGATGTTGCTATGAATCCTCTCACTCCCATGTCTACAGCTATAACTTTTGCCCACTGCCTTAGTTGCTTGACCAGATCATTGTACTTCTCACATTTAAATAAATGCTGCTCCTCTATTCTTGTTCTATATGAAAAAATCATATAAAGCATTACCACAATTTTCTCATTATCATGGGCACCTGAGTAGTACAGTGATTAGTGAACTCATCTCTAGTGATCCAGTTCAAAGGTTGTAGTAATGGGTACTTGTCTCCTTTCAAGGCTTTGGAAGAAAAAGTGACCAGGTCTGAAATTACCAGAGGTCTTGAGAGGTCAGTAAAAATATGGTCACCAACACCATACCCTCTTCATGTCTGACTGGCATGACATTGGGCTGCCTCTGTTTATCTTATGATCATCTTTGATTTTATAAATCAGTTTAATCATTTCAGACTGAAAAATATGGCTGGTGTATGTTGCCAAACCTTATTTGAGTGTGTTCTCTTCTGTTGCTTACAAAGGTGTGGGTAGAGATGCTTCACAGAATAAGAGCAAGCAGATCAAGTCTGTGACAGTCACAGACAAATACATGAAGCTGGAACCTGTGTACTTGAACCCCAAGAAGGGTAAGTTGTTTGATGTCTGTGTGGAGTTTCTCTATAGGTTCCATCACACAAGGGCATACTGGTTTTTTTTTTTGGGGGGGGGGGTGTTTTAAGGTTGCTTTTCCTGTGGTCAGAGCTTGTACCAATCCTTCCTTTCACCGTGCTCCTGTGTTTGGATTTAAATATATTTTTTTGTTATGGTTGTAATATGTATTCCTGCTTATCTGTGGTCACTTCAAGTTCTGTCACTGTTGGACACATCTGATTAGAGTTATCTGTCCCATTGCAGCACGTCTCAGCTTATCCTGCCGCTATTTTTCCTCTTTCCCTTGCTGGTCTTGATTACGTTGTGCAACGTCTTTGCTTCAGACCTTTGTGTGTTACCATCTAAAGTGGTGGTCTCCTTCCTCAGATGACAACCCAAATTTGGGTTGCTGGGGTATGAAGTAGGATTATGGGAAAAATTATGGGAAAATATTATGAAAAGTGTTTTTTTTTTTTTAAAAAAAGGAAAGGGGAAAAAAAGAAATAAACAGAAATCTGGAGGATTTTAGGTTTTCAAGCCTAAATATTAAAATAACAACAGTCACACTATTCATTGAAAAGTTTTTAAAGTGATTCATTTTTTTTTTTTCAGTATTTTGAGTATTTTTATCATATCTTAAAGAATGTTGGATTATTTAAAAATTGATATTATACATATTTTCTTTATGATTAGTGGCACAAGTTATGTCATGTTAAAGGAATCGATTACACAATTTTTTCATAGGTCTCAGATCACATGCCATGGGTGGTTTAAGGTCATGCTCAAAAGACAGGGAGCCACTGACTGAGGACCTGTACTTGCTCTAAAAGCATCTAATTGAATTTGGTGTGCCCCAGAACATTTATTAATTTCATGAACTTTTCCTTTCTAGACAGGAAGATGCGTGTGTTGCAGGGATAGAGATATTGTTATTAGGGCCATTGATGGAGAGTTGTGATTCTCCTGAAACAGCTAGTTAAACTTCTTCAGCTTGGCTAACTGTGTCGGGACCTGAGCTTTTCTGCTTATTGTATCCATGATGATACTTCTATTTATTTCCTTCCCTGGGCCATTTGATATGAGTCAGTACTTCAAGATCAAGATAGTATCTGTTACAGTGAACATAAGTTAGCAGTTCCAGATGGTCAGAAAGCACCCAGCTCAACCACTGAGTATCATGTGATTTTTTAATATTTTGTTTCTTTTTTTTTTTTGGGGGGGGGCGAAGACACAAATTAGGCAGCCAGTGACCCATAGCTGATGTGCTAGCGTCAGGGTTAGCAAACCATGCCTGACTAAGACCCTGTCCCACCTCTCTGTTGGTACCCCCAGTAACAGACCTATCCTGGCTAATGGGGCAGAAATCACTGTTGTCCTCATGGTAGTGGAGTTTGGTAAAGAAGTATTGCACATCACCTGCTTTTTAGCTGCACTCCAGGACTGAAAAAACAGCTGCTATAACCTGATCTCATGCATATATAGTGTTGTGCCTCAACACCTTCACAGCATCGACTGCAAAGTACACCATCTCGCAGTTACGGGGTGACAGAAGATAAGTGTATCTTTGTTTCTTTTTAAAAATTTTGCTGCATCTGAACTGTAATGAGATAAATCTTATATTGCAGATATATTATGTATATATTTTTCATTGCTTTTATCCTCAGATGCCAAAACCCATTCAAATTAACTGTGGATGCAGAACACCAGTTTTCATTTGTGAACCATAAGACCCATCTGGAAAGTGGACTTTGTTTCATCAGAATAAAGATAGATTGTTCTACAGTAATGCTGCATGCCAAGCCATTTTTCCCAGAGTGGGAATCAGCTGAAGTGGTGCAGTGTCACATTACAACATTCATGTGTGCACTTTACAGGATGATGCAGGGTCAGTGGACATAGCAGTTACTGGTAACAGCAAGCTAAATCTGGCTACCGCCAGTTCCTCTGGAAACAGGTTATCACATGAGATGTTACCTGACTCGCCCAAAGTGATGTAGTTTGGACCTGTTCCAGAAATTAAAGATATTTTCTGCTTGATGTTGAGTTTGAGTTTTCAAGTCTTTATGATCAGCTTGGAAGAGTTGCAGTTCACATTTACAAGAAGATCATCAGTCAGTGAACCAAGTTTAAACCACTTGCAGTTTTCAGTATTAGTTTGTACGAATATAAAAAGAAACTGTACATAAATTTGAGAGATATATTTTATGTATGCCTCAAGACTGTTTTAAATGAGGAAGACCTAGACTTACTTGGAGAAGAGAAATTATGAGTGCTCAGAGAATAATTTCAAGAACAGGGATGACTGGAAAGCCTATAACTGTGGCCTATGCTCTCAAGGGAGTGAAAGGCAATGATGATGATTATGAAAGACTGTTTTCTTGTTTTGTCTCCTTTCTCATATACCTTTCAATGTCAAGAGAACTAGTAGGCTTTTTGATGGGGCTTGGCAGTTTGCTAAATATGAAGGCATATTTAAGGTTTCTGTTACCCAAAGGCTGTGAAGCAACTAAGTGGCAGCGCATTTTGTAGAGGGCTGTATAGTTTGTGCAACATAACTGCTGCTTCTAAAAGCAGTGAACAAGTCTACCATATACACATAATAAAATATGCTTAAGACAGAGGTGTTTCATGTGCTTTTATAAAAAAAGATTTCATTAGAATGGAAGAAAAAGAAGAGACATGGTAGTGAGAAAATGAGAATGCACAGCAATAAATGACGACTAGAACATCTAATATTTTGGCAGACCAGCTTTATTGAGGACAAAAGATAAAAAAAAAGACAGTTAATGTCTAAAGAAGCACTTATCTCTCAAAGCTCTGCCTTGAATGAAGATTGGGGAATGACAGATTTCTTCTGAACTTTCTTTGAAACATATAAAATGCACTTGAGCCTATGTCTACTACACTAAAACTAGTATTACATTACCACATTCACCATCCCATTTATCTCTCAAATATATGCCTTCAGAATTGTAAAATTCACATATGATTATGATGACAATGCGTTTCATCTGTCTTCTATTTTTTTTTAAATAAACCAGACTTAATATACAGAAGTAAATTTCACAGCAGCTTCCAGAAGATTGCAAGAGTTGAGCATAAGAGCAAGATTGTGTCAAATTTCACACTGCTGGCGAGACTCTTCAAATGCCATGTGTGGAGCGAAGCTCCTCCCGGTCAAGGAAGAAAATGCGGAAAAGAAATAAAGGTTGCTGTGCGGCACCGACGTGAAAAGGTGGTGGAAAGGATAATGTGAAATTTAATCGGTATGTCCAGTAGTATCGCTGCGAGAGCTACACATACCATGGCGCCTCTGCTCTAGAGGCCAGCCACGTCCGAAATACACCTACACTGGTGAAATATGCCTAAACCGGCACACACCAGGGGTGGAACTTGATGGCTAAACATGTCATGCCACCTCCGCTCTAGAGGTCGGTCATGCCTGATATACACCCATACTGGTGAATTATGCCTAAACCGGCTCACACCAGGGGTGAATCTTGAAGGCTACGCATGTCACAGTACCTCTGCTCTAGAGGTCGGCCATGTCCCAAACATGCCCATACTGGGATAATATGCCTAAACCGGCTCAATCCAGGGATGGAAGTCACTAGTGGTGAGGATTTGTCCTCCTGGACAAAAGCTCCATCCTGGTCACAACTAGGAAAGGTAGCGGCCACGACCACAAAATGCTGAAGTCGGAGACACTGGACCAGGGCAGTCTAGATAGGCAACCACCTCTCACCCGGCGGGGATGTTTGCGTATCCTAATCACGCTGAGGTTTTCCAGTGAGAAAGTCCAACTCTGGACTGGATGGGTAACCACCTCTCACCCGGCGGTGATCCACGGGTATCTGAAAACACGTAGAAGTTTTCCGGTGAGTAGGTCCAACTCTGGCTTGGGTGGGCTACCACCTCTCGCCCAGCGGGGATGCACTGATATCCTAAACATGTCGAGGTCTTCCAGTGAGAAAGTCCAACTCTAGACTAAACTGGTGCAACGAAAACCACGGTGTCACGCAGTCCGCTTCAGAGACCCACCAAGAATACAGGCTCAAGCCCTGCGATACTCTGAACCTCTTGTGGTCCTCTCGGGGATCTCGTGTGGTCCTTTCGGGGAGCACACAGGAGACCATGGGACCTAACGAGGACCACAAGTGTAAATTCAGTAGGATCACAGTGCGGTCTTGGTGGTAGAAGCGAATGAAGAAGAAGAAGTGTCAAATTTCATAAAGTGTCATCTCTAAATTACTTAAACTTAGGTATGCTTTTTTTTTTTAATTGCAAATGAAATTAAAGGTATTAATAACATATAATTCCTTTTTCTCATATTTATATACATTTTTTAAAATATCAAATATACAACTGCTGAATTTCTCCTTTGCCCACTTTGAGCTTTAGTGCAGTGGAACTGACTTGTCTGTGAATATACTTGTAGTGATTTTTTTGTGCCATGTCAGATACCTGTTTTATTTATTAGTTGACTGTCCCATGAACATTTTTGTCCACAAAGCGCTTCCTTCACCTTTAGAAACCTGCTGTCTGTCGGCTTTACCGCCTTTCTGCATGCAGTAAGAACTGTAAAGCAACATGGAACCTGTAGTGGCTGAAAGCATGAGGGCATGTCAAAAGTTAAACTTAACTTTGCTCTAAAAAAATCTAAATTGAGTAATAAACAGTTGTAGTACAGATACATCATGCCATTCCTATCTAGGTGAAGGTGTATGAAAGCACATTGACCAGTTTGAAAATATGTCGGCAGACCAGATAAGAAAAATTACCACTCCGTTCAAAGTATGCATGAGAGGAAAGTAGTGCACAGCTATTTGTTTCTTGAGTGTCTGACATTTTGAATCTGAAGGAGATGGTTTTTCTGTGATGTGTAGTCACTGGATGAATGTTGGGAACGTTACTTCCAGCCAGAGCCAGAGCAAGCCGGCAAAGGATAGCAACAATCTTCCTCACTGAAACCAAAGATTTTCTGTACAACTCCATTGCCTGGAAAATTGATGCTTGCATTCCTCTGTGAATGTAAAGGCCCAGTCCTGAAACATTAATGCCCAGTATGAACCACTCTCAACAGTGAAATATACTGTGATCTGCTTGCGAACCACATGAAAGCTGCAGCCAGGTCAAAACTTGGTTTTGCTCAGTTCTGGTGTGCATGGTAATGCACAGCTTCACACAGCACATGCTGTTGCTTAACAAATTATGAATCTGTATGTGTTGAAGAAGTAAACCAATTTGCACATCTCAGCAGCTACATAGACCAGGATGGTGACACCAGAAGGGAAGTTGGAATTCGAATTGCAAAAGCAGCATTGACTTTCGAGAATCTGTAGAACATGAGGCATTCAAAAGTTATAAGCACAAAAACCAAGTTAAAATTATTAAATTCAAGTGCAATATCCACCCTCATTTATGCATGTGAAAGCTGGAAAACAACTAAAGAAATAGACAAGAAATTAGACTCTTTTGAAAACAAATGCCTCAGGAAAATACTAAGTATAAACTGGAACGAATTTAAGAACAACGCAGAGATAAGATAGATGAGCAAACAACAACTTGTCTCATGGGTGATCAGAAAAAGAAGATGAACATATCAGAGAATCCCCAAACAAGCTATAAAGTGGAACACAAAAGGCTGAAGAAAAAGAGGTCGACCACATGAAACTCAAGAGAGCCCGGTTTAATGGAAGTAACATACCTTGATGAGGCTGAAAAGCTCACTGAAAACAGGAAATCTTGGCAAACTACCATGGGAGCTCTATGTGACGTTTAACGGCACGGGAAGGATGTAAGATGTGGAGTACTCTCCACATCCTGCATATTCAATGCAGGATAATTCGATGGGATAATCATACGCATTGTGATTATCATAAGTGTGGACAAGACGGGGATAGGTAGGAAGAAGTTCAAGATGGATGATGAGATTAGAGGCTGTGTGTTTCTTGAGGAATCCAGACTTTAGTGAATGTGTGGCTGACCTGCACTGAACATGATGGGGACTATGTTTAATAAGGAGCTTTCATGAATATTTGTGCATTTTATTCAAATAAAAGTAAAGTAAGGTTACTCTTTGACCCCCCCCCTCCCCAACCTTTGTATTTTATTCATCCACCATCTCACAAGTACATCCTTTCATTGAACATAGTTAAACGAGCACCTAAAGTACTGGTCAAACTAATTTTTAACAGATCACACAAAGTCTTAATAAAAAGAATACACCAGGTAGCTGAGACATGACCTTCCTAGAAATGTTCAAACCTGTCTGAAGAGATCAACAGACCACAGTAGAAAACCTGAATAAAAAAACCATGCTTTTAAATTGTTTCAGTCATTAATTAAAATCACTCATAAGGAAAGGAAAGCAATCAAATAAAAATAACAAGTATAACTGGAGGAGAATCGGAGGAAAGCAGGATCAGAAAAGAACACGGTCTTCTTGTTACTGCAGCTGAGCTTATGTCTCACATTTTTGTTCTCATATTACGACGGTGGCCAGTAGCATTTACGTACACACTAATGGACATACAAGCACCATATTTCACAAGACAAAAGATAATGCAGAGTTGGTACAATAGAAAAGCAACAGTAGAACTAGGGGGCGTGATGAAGTATTGAGATGTTTAGAAAAGCAACATAATACTGAGTAATAGTGATAACAGACACGTCATAAGGTAAAAGGACCATCATCTCTGCTCTCTGAGGGTATCAATAAGTGCTCCTGTCTTCTCTTCATCATAAAATGACAGATATGGAGTGACAATCCATCTAGTGCAGAGGTTCTTAAAAAAGAGCGGTAGCGGCCCCTCCCAATGTAGTGTCAAGGGGGAGGAACGAGCGCTGAAGGTATCAGAACCAATTCGGGTGTGTGTTTGGATGTATGCATCCGTTGAGGCGTCTGGGATAAAGACTTGATGATAGAAGAGACAAGAGTTCAAGGCCTTGAAGATAAAGGAGTGACAACCAGAAAAAGTTTGGGAACCATTGCCCTGGTTCTTCTAATAAGCCGCTCTTGCCGTGGACCCCCTCTCCTGTCTAGGAATAGATGTGGACCTCTCATTAAAAATGAAACAATTTAGTAGAACCAACGGTTCTAAGGACTGTTATTGCCGGAGGTGGGGTGGAGAATTCGCTCCAACTGCGTGCGTCTCAAATAGCCTCTGGCAGTCAAGCCCAGCTCCTGGCCTTCTCGTGGCAGAACTGTTTAAACAGAAAACCAGACACTTAAGGTAGATGAGAGGCACGTTTGGTAGCTCATCTACCGCTGCTGGCGAGATTCTTCAGCTGCCGTGTGTGGAGCGGTGCTTCTCCCGGCCAGTGAAGAAAAGTGCAAATGGGGTTGCCGCGTGGCACCACTGCGGAAAAGGGAAAAGATAAAGCGAAGCAAACAGTCAAATCACGGCACCTCTGGTCTGGAGGTCGGCCACGTCCTAAGTGCACTCATATCGGGTGAAATGCCTGATCTGGCTTAACCCAGAGGTTAAGACACTGTTGGCGAGACTCTTCGAATGCCGTGAAGCTCCTCCCGGTCAAGGAAGAAACTACGGAAAAGAAATAAAGGTTGCTGTGCGGCGCCGATGTTAAAGGGTGAAGGAAAAGATAAAGTGAAGTTTAATCGGTATGTCCAGTAGTATCGCTGCGAGAGCTACACATACCACGGCACCTCTACTCTAGAGGCCGGTCACGCCAGATATACACCCATACTGGTGAAATATGCCTAAACCGCCATACACCAGGGGTGAAACTTGATGGCTAGACATGTCATGCTGCCTCCGCTTTAGAGGTCGGTCACGCCTGATATACGCCCATACTGGTGAATTATGCCTAAACCGGCTCACACCAGGGGTGAAACTTGAAGGCTACACATGTCACGGTACTTCTGCTCTAGAGGTCGGTCTCATCCCAAACACGCCCATACTGAGATAATATGCCTAAACCGGCTCAGCCCAGGGGTGAAAATCACTTGTGGCGAGGATTCGTCCTCCTGGACAAAAGCTCCATCCTGGTCACAACTAGGAAAGGTAGCGGCCACGACCACAAAATGCTGAAGTCGGAGACACTGGACCAGGGCAGTCTAGATAGGCAATCACTTCTCACCCGGCGGGGATGTATGCGTATCCTAATCACGCTGAGGTTTTCCAATGAGAAACTCCAACACTGGACTGGATGGACAACCACCTCTCACCCGGCGGTGATACACGGGTATCTCAAAACACATCCAGGTTTTCCGATGTGAAAGTCCAACTCTGGCCTGGGTGGGCCACCACCTCTCACCCAGCGGGGATACACGTCGAGGTTTTCCGGTGAGAAAGTCCAACTCTAGACTAAACTGGTGTCACGCAATCCCGCTTCTGAGACCCACCAAGAATACAGGTTCAAGCCCTGCGATACTCTGAACCTCTTGTGGTCCTCTCAGGGAATCGTGTGGTCCTTTCGGGACTTAACGAGGACCACAGGTGTAAATTCAGTAGGATCACCGGGCGTGGTAGAAGCGAACGAAGAAGAAGAAGAGTAGAACCAACGTGAAACTAAGATTTGTAAAAAAAAAAAAATCGATTAAATCCATTTTTTTGTCATATGGGTCCTTAAAAACCCTTTCATGAGACTCCTCTGGGTGTGCTTGGACCCCAGATTAATAATCACTACCTTAGCTCTTTAATTCTTGATATGTAGGCCACAGACGATAGGGAAAATCAAACTGCTGAAAGAATGAGAACTACTACTACTACTACTACTACTACTACTGCTGCTGCTGCTGCTGCTGCTGCTGCTACAATATAACAAAAGGCGTAAGGATGATTGTTTGATATTTTTGTTGAACTGTGCGAAAAGAAGAGCCAAAATGGTTTCCATTCACAAATCCCAACAAAACTAATGAAAACTCTTCATTTTACAAGTCATCATCGTTTTAGGCTGTAAACATTTGTGTTTACAAATCTTGTTATCCGTGTGTAGCTGTCAGTGTTTGTGTGTATGTACAGGAGGTAATGGTAAAACCCCGCTTCAATGCCATGCATACTGGGGATATAGTGTTAAGCCCCTGGTTCTATGACCTTCGCACATGAAAGTGTGATATGCCCAGTATCACGTCTAGCCGCATTTACCCTCCCAGATCTCTCTGGTACCCTTTTTTTTAAGGCTGGGTGTAAAAAAAAAAACCCGATGCTGAGATTTGAACCAAGTACCACCGGATTAGTAAACCGAGCTAAGTGCTCTATTTATTTTATTTTATTCTATTTGTTCCATTCCTACATTTTACATACCATTCATGTGAATTTATATTTTACCCCCCCCCCCCTCTCTCTCTCTCTTCGTCCTATGTTTTTGTATAGTTAATTTTTTTTTGTTACTCCACATTGTGCTGCTAGATAATTTTACCACCTCGCGGTGGTGAGGGTGTTTTTTTTTTTTTGAGACAACGAAAACAACAGGCCGTGACCCGGTGGTACTGCAGACCGGGCCCACCCGTAACGAGATGCGGACCTTGCCCCCGGCAATCAATGTGCAGGGCGGCCTCAAACACCTCGTTGGTTCTTGGTTTAAACTTAGCCAAAAAGGCCGTATAGTTAAGGTGCAAATCGAATCATCGTAACTTGTGTGCTCGTTAATTAGAGCCGTTCCTATTTTTGACCTAGTTTATACATTTTGTTATCACAGCTTTACTGCAGTGGCTTTGTGTATAGTTATATACTTACGAGTTATATACATTTACACACTAATTATTTGCGTGTTACTAAATAATGATGTGAAATGAAATGCGAAATAATTTTGTTTCTGATTATTTTGACATTCATTTGTTATGTGCTAGAAGATACTGACGAATACGCTGATCCAGTTTGTGTGGCCCTTGGTGCTTCAATTAGCTCAGTTGTCTTTCGTGTCTCAGGCCGCTTTCCTTTTGTTTTCAATGATTGTAATTTTGTTCCCGACGTCTGTTTTCCAATGCAATATCCAAATAATTATAATTTTATTTTCCCTGTGGCAGTAGCGAGTTTTCAATATTCTGTAGGCGGAGGGCTTCACTATTTGATAATTAACGATAAATTATTTGTTGCACCTTTATCCAAAACCATATTTCTGTTGCTTCATTTCTGTTCCAGCTGTTTGTTGTTAAAATCTCACGAGAATCTATTTGTCTGTTTAAGTCTTACAAGGATCTGTTCATTGTTCAACACACAATAATTAATGTATGAGTGTATAACTGTGCACGGAGCCACTGCAGTAAAGTTGTGATACCAAAATGTGTAAATTAGGAGAAAAAAGAAAAAGTAGGAACTGCTTTATTACACAGTTGTGACGTTTCAGAGTGAGCCTTAATCATACAAAAACATACAGGGCGAAGAAACAGACAGGGGAGATATAATATAAATTCACATGAATGCCATGTTTTAAAAAAAATCAAATAAAATGAATAGAGCACTTAGCTGTAACTTTAGCTGTGGCTTGTCCGACGATGTGTGTTAGAAATGCGCATGGTGGAGTATAGAGAGTATTTAAATGGAGATTTGGGATGTGTGATATGTGGGTCGTAACTGGGGGGTGATGGGTGGGGAAACCGTGGAGGAGAGAGAGAGTGATACACTGGTAATCTAGCCGGGAGAAGGTGAAAAATGTTATTGTAGTTGGGGTAGAGGGGTTGTAATGTGTTGCCGTGAAAAGGTTATGAGCTATGTGTAACAAGTGAGAATGGAGTGGAACTCAGTGGAGAGGGATTATGACTGTGGAAGAGGAGAATGTTAGGTGTAGCTGAATAACGAGTTCAAACCCTGTGGTTCCAGAGTCCCATATTCCTGAATGTAGTGGTTCTTTAAGTGCTAGGCGGTTTGTGTCATCCGTGTAACACTGTTTGATGGCTGTTACCAGAAAGTCAGATTTACCTCTGTGGTTGGGGGCAATTAAAATGGTTCGAGACTGGTTTCGAAGCATGCTGGGTGATATCGTACAGATGTTTTTGCATGTGGTCCCCTAATCAGAGGCCAGTTTCACCAGTGTAAGTTATTCGGTATATTTTGCATACAATGCCATATATCACACTGTGAGACTCGCATGTGAATCCCTCACGGAGAGTGCGGATAGTTTTGGGAAAGGTGATCGTTTTCGTTTCCCAGACTACAGGGTAGGTAACACAGTAAGGGCAGTTACGTTTTTTAGTGCCAACATATGCAAGGTTCCTTTTCAAGTTTTGTATGATTAAGGCTCATGCCGAAACATCACAACTGTGTACTCGTTAAGTAATAAAGCTGTTCCTACTTTTTTTCCCTACTTTACACATTTTATTCATTGTTCAAGTACAGTATTACAAGCATGTTTGTTTACTGGTCAAGTTTCACAAGCATCTATTTGTTTGTTTTGTTAGTCTTGCAAGCATCTTGTTTTATGTCAAGGGACAAGAAGCATATAATTAATATTGATTTTAATGTATCTCTACCCTTCCCCCCACCCCGCTCAGATTTTTGAGAATCAGGAAGACAATCTTCACAGTTTGAAGACCACTGATCACTGGTAAGTGACGTAACGTACAGGAAGCTAGCCAGATGTAGAAGTCTAGACGGAACGTCCTGCAGCAGAAATCTCATAATCTGTCCCCCCGTAAATCTGTTCATGTGGCCGCTCCAACGTTATAATTGCAGCATCATGAAACAGAATGTGCAAATACCTGGATATGATCCCAAATCATTCAGGTGCTGTTTCTGCTGCCATGTCAAAACGGGAAGCTTGTTGTATGGTTTATTCATGGCGGTGAGTTGGTTTGTGATGGTAATGTTTTCAGTTTCGCTTGATGCTCACCACACACGCACCCTTTCCGTAAACAGCTTTTGTGTCAGCTTTGTATTTACTGCTATTGTTTGAAGCATTATGACACAAGAAACCGTAGAAATACCTGCGATATATACGCGGCCTGCAGATTATCCAGTTATTCTGAAATGACGTATCGCTGTCGTTTTTGTTTTGCGTATTCAAGCGTGAGTACGAGCCGTTGTATGCGTATTCAAGCGTATATACGTTTCTTTTCCCACTTTCAGTCGAATTTTAAAGACAAGATGAAAATGATATTCGGTTGTTTAAAGAATACCAGACAAATGTCAGTGAAAGCAATAAGACTATGTAGAATAGTTATTGGTACCAGTTCATTTCTATTAATAACAGCAACATCCATTGTTTTTGATTGTTGAGTATATAGGTTAGATCAGTAAGTTTAGTCTTATTTGTTTTGTTACTGGCTGTGTAAAGGAAGTAGCGGTGATCTGTAGAAAAACGAACGAACATACTTTATTTTCAAAGGGTTAAGAATTGGGCACGCAGAAACTGTTTTAGAGTAGAAATTGAGTTTCAGTTGGTAAATCTTGCTTCAAGGTATCCTTTGTGGGTAATCTATGTGGATACAAAATGCTTACCCCGTTTGTCCATAGAATGCAGTATACTTTCTCCTTCGCTACAGAACACAGTACATTTTCCCTTTTATTGCAAAGCATGATACACTTTCTCCTATGCTGTAGCAGCTATTGTGTTTCATAAGGCATCAACTGGGACAAAATGGATACTCGGATAAACAATTATCAACTGAAACTTTCATAACTTTGTTCCATTTTATCAACAGACTACCACTGTTTTCTTCGCACAGTAACTTAGAATCATGTATAGATGACTGTTGGCATAAGATCTGACAGACATACAGTTTGCAGAAAGCGCTATGCAAAATATTAGAAATACATGTGAAAGTCAAGTCAGCACAAGTGAGCACACTTCAGAAGGTGATATAATGACCAAGTTAGTGATTCAACTAGGAGATAAATTTCACAAAATATAAAATATGTAAGGTATAATCTGGGAGATAAATCTTCTGAGAGTTTGGTTAGTACAATAGAAGGGGACGTATTGTAGGTGGGGAGGAGTATCTATAAAGGATGTAACAAGAAAAGTTTTCCAGCTCAAGATTGAAAAAGGTTTTTAAGATAATGTGGGATATGTGCTGACCACTAGAGGAAACTTAAATGTTAATGCTGGATTTAATGATGAAAGGAAAAAAAAAAAGGGCCTGTTTGAAGACTTGTTTCAGTCAGCTCGGAGGTGGACTTGATATGAAGTATGAGGGTGAACAGTCATGTGAACTATGTTTCGTGATATCGGTTGTGAACAGTGTTGTGAAGGATGTTGCTCACAAGAGGTTGTGAAGGGAACAGTAGCCATGAGGTCAGTGTTATTAGAAAGGGACATGAAGGTGCAGTAAATTGAGGTGCAAGAACTATTAGCCCTGTTCTTTAGCATAGCATTGTACACCTGGTGTATGTTTGACCTACATATTTGCCATATAAAGGTATATTGAATAGTTGGAAAAAAGATGGTGGAGGAACAAGGAAGTGGTAAATCAGATATTTTTAAAAATTAAACTGATGTAAAGGGTTATGGAACATATTAATTATATCAGTTAGGTCTTTCTGACTCAACCTGTATACTGATTTATTAGATCTGAATCTCACAGATAATTTGGTTAGTTGCTTATATCCTTGTCCATAACATGCTGAGCATAAACCATTCTTGTGAAAAGACAGCAAAGTATGAGAGTAAAAGAGGTAGATTTAGCCTAAAAAAAAATTGTATGTAGGCAAAGAGCACCCGGGATGTGAGAGAAAGAAAAATGTTAAGGGAATAATTGAGCTGGTGTCTGGTAGGATGAGCAACCACTCTAGCCATGAGAAGACAGAGCACAACCACTCAGTCAACAAGCATCGTTATGAAAAAGATGAAATATTTTAAAATACATTAATCTTCAAATCTTGGCAACATATTATTTTGGCAGTTCATTGTGTGTCATAGACTCAGGTCATCAGAGAAGTACCCACCATAGATGTGTGTCTACCTTTTCAGCTTTTAACATTTGAAGATGGGTTGAATCCCACTAGGACATGACTAATACACAATAATTAGTGTATAGGTATACAGCTATACACAAAGCAATGCACTAAAGCTGTGATAACAAAATGTATAAACTAAGAAAAAAGTAGGAACAGCTTCATTATTTAACGATTACAGAGTTGTGACGTTTCGGTGTGAGCCTTAATCATGCAAAACTTGAAGTGGAACCTTGCGTATGTTGGCACTAGAAGTGTGATAGGTGGATAACTGAGGGTGGTGAGTGGGGAAACCGTGAGAATGCACATGTTGCCACTTAAACCAGTACACCTCTCTCTTGAACAAGGCAAGGTTGGACCCGTGACTACATTTTTAAGTTACATTAAAGGACCAAAATAATTAAGGATATTCAACATGTTGTATTTTAATTTTTTTTAAAAAAATGTCCTTTCAGCTTGGTCACATTGTGCTCCTGGGCCTGCTTATCTTTGCTGCAGTTCATCCTGATGTCCTGACTCCGCAGGCTCAGCAGCAGTACAACGGAATCGTGCTTGTACAGACTGATAATGAAAGCTTTTTCCAGACTTTTGGCTATGAATCTGCCAAGCAACAGATCAGTAAAGGTATTTCATGTCTTGTCTAAATGTTTCCAGCAGCAAATTAACCACGGCATTTGATGCTGTACTTTGGTATTTTTAGCAACATATTAATAAAGGGGGTATTTTTTTTTCTAGTTCCACCACACCAGAAAGACCCTGGGGTCCACCCAGCCTCTTAAAAACAAGTACCAGAGAAATCTAGGATGGTAAATGTGGCCAGACATGACACTGACTATGTCACAGTTTCATGTGCTGAAGGTCTTAGAAACACAGGCCTAACAACGTATCCCCAAACACTGCATCCCCAGTATGCCTTTGCATGGAGACGGAGATTTTACCGTTACCTTTTATAAATAGAAGTATTTGGTGCTTCAGCATTGTTTTGTACTTGAAAGAATTCTGCTGCAGTTTAAGTTAGAGGGCAGAAGCAGAGTGATAGAAATATTCTTTATGTAGAAAACTTGTGTTTCAGCAGATGTGAAAGATATAATTATTCTTGAGAATGAAGTGTGGTAACATCCTCATATAACGGACAAAAGAGCAGGCTGAAAGTCTAGAGTCCTTTCATGAGAATTCAGAAGAAATTCAGATTCTTGATCAAAACTAATATAAAATGACTGCTGACCTTCAAAACAAGACCCAGAATATTTAGAATGTTAAAAAAAAAAACCAAAAAAACAGACCAGTTCTGGAATTGAGATCTTTAGAATATTTTGTGCAGAATTAAAATGACAAGAAAAGAGATATGGCAATTTATTTCTTGAATTATCAGGTTTGATAGGAAAAAGGACAGGAAGATGAAGTCCATAGTTTGATAACAGAGGATGAAAGATAGGGTTGAGCTTTTTAATTATTACCATGAAAAAGTTAGGCTGGAAGAGATCTAGTTTTCAATAATGAGGGAACCATGAGAATGCTATTAACATATCTGAAGAATCTCGGTGCTGAAAAGAGTACTTCAGAACTCACTAGATGAAAGCAGAAACAGAATAGAGAGCATTGTTCACTGACTGTTTTAAATCAGTCCAGTTCACTAAGTGTGATGTTGCAGTATTAAGAAATAATTCAAAATTGACAAAGATCAGGGATAATTGCTGTTAATGTATTACATGTAGGGACCAGTGATAATGTTGCAGTTAATATATTTCATTTCACTCTTATATGTTAACACATGTTGTCAGCACCATTGTTGTTTTATGATTTTCTCATAAAATTGTGGTTGATTTATCAGAACGTAACCTCATTGTAATGATTTTCTCTTACTTGTGGTTGGTTTATCAAAATGTAATCTCATTGTAAGTGGAGTCTCTCTGCATGTGTGTATATGTGTGTCTGGGTATATATATATATATATATATATATATATATATATTAATATGTTGTACTGTCTGGAACTGTGAACTGGTGTTCTTTCGCAGCTGATGCTGTTAAGATACTGAGGCACAATACTGTGTCAGCTTGGGAGAAGGTTATTGCAGCTATTTTTGTTTTTCATTTCTTGAGTGAACCTAAAAAAGCAGGAGATGTACAGTGCTTCTTTAGCAGACTCCACCACCATGGGGGGGGGTGGGGGCGCCCCTATGGCAGTCCCTTTTTGTTAGCCAGGCTAGCTCTGTTACTGGGAGTACCAGCGTAGAAAATGGGACATGGTCTTAGTCAGCTAAGGTCTGCCAACCATGATGCTAGCATGTCGGCTGTGGATCAGTGATTGCCAAATTGGACAGTGTCTTCAGTAACTTTTGGTGATCTGTAGCAGGTAAGCACTACTGAACAGGTGATGCTGCAGGGAGATATGAGGGGAAAAAAGAAAGTAAAAGTACCAAAGTTCTACCAAAGAACTTCTTCACTTTCCTGTGCAAAAGTAAGAAAAAAAAACCCTGCAGTTTAAAAAAAAAAAAAAAAAAAGCAAAGACAAGAAGTAAAATACTTGTTAGAATATGCTGTGTTTTAAGTACATTCAATATTATGTATATTTTTAGAGAGATGAATATATTTTCTGTCTGCTCATGATATGTTTTGTTATTTGCAATAGTGTCTGTGCCTGCAGATTGTCTTTGATAGAACTATTAGATTGGCCTGTTCTTTATAGTATTTAGGGTTCATCACTATTAAAATACACCCAAGTTTTTCTCTCATGGCTGCATGGTACCCTTCAGTAATCTGTTTTATGTGACCTTTTCACCTTAGTTGATAAAGGAATGGAGTGTAGTAATTTTCTGATTCTATTTATCATTTGTATAATTTATATAATATATTGATATTATTTATATTTATGTAATATATATATATATATATATTATTCATTTATAATTTTCTTTGGTGGGCCAGGATTTTTCTACATTTCACAACATAACTCATAAAATTTTAAACACAACAAATGTTATTTGTGGCTGTTTTTTCAAAGTTAGTAAATTTCATGATATTTTAATAACCAAATTCACATTAAATGGAATAAAATAAGGCAGTTTTATGACTTTTTTTTTTTTTTCAACCAGACAACCTCTGCTTGATGTTTGGTGTCACTTTGGTGTGTTTAATTTCAACCCTGGCTCTCATTTATGGAGTTGCAAGGGTAAGCTGTTTTATAATCATCATCATCATCAGGTGCCGTGCCGATTGGCGTTGGCTATTATGCTTCTCCAGAGTACCCGATCCTTCATGCAGGCCATCAGTTCAGTTGGTGATCTCCTCTCACAACATCCCGTCAGACTGTCCAATATCATTTCTCTTGGTCTTCCTCTTGATCTTCTTCCTTCTATTTATCCTGTTGTTATAATATTTTCTATGCCCCCTCTTCTCATTGAAAGTACATTGTCTCTCTCTTATCTTTTTGACAAGGTTTTTTGTCTCTCCAGCTCTTCTCATACATTCTTCATTAGTTATTTTTTCTGTCCAGGGGATTCGCAACATTCTAATAAACCACATTTCTGCTGCTTCCAATGATTTTTGTCCAGACTTGCCTATTGTCCATGATTCACTTCCATATAACAAGATAGGTTCAGTATAGCATTTTAGGACTCGTTCTCTAACATTCATTGATAAAGATGTGTTAGCTAATATGTTTCTCATTCTCTGAAATGCAGACTTTGCTTGGCCTATTTATAATCCTCAGCAGTCAACTAATTTCCTGAATAATGTAATATACATGCATTATCAGAGATGAAAGAAATGTGAGTTAGAAAAAAAAAAGAAAGAGAAAGAAGGAAACGATGTCTCAGTATGATATTATCAGTTAGATTCTAAATAATTTGAAGCAGTTGCAATGCAGATGAAAGAAAAACATTGAAGAAGAAAACATTGTTGAAAAGACTAACATGACATTAACAGTTTGCATTTAATTTTTTTTTTTCAGAATGTGGCCAGTTACCTGATGCCATTCTTCTGTTTGCAAGTTTTTGATTTCTGTCTGAGTTGCCTGTTAGTAGTGGGCTGTTTCACATATGTCCCAAATATCAAGCTCTGGCTTCGAGATCAGGGATTGGTAAGGAAGATGATAGTGTGCATATTCTGAAGTTCAAATGTTGAAGAGTTGAGCTGTCTTAAATGATACGGGGTGGTATTAATATATTTTAAACAGTTTGTATTAATGCATATTGAATAACTGCAAAATTCTAAAGTGATTTCTATCATGTTTGTTTCTTTTTGATTCAAGTGAGCAGTTTTAGCAAATCCAGTTACTACATTTAACATTAGAAATCCAGTATTCAGCTTCTGAAATCAGATAAGCAACATGTGTAATCAGACATTTAACTTTTGATATCCGTCTATTGAAATAAGACATTCAATTCCTGGGAATCTAGGAAAAATACATTTAACTACTGGAATGAGATAGTTAACTGTTGTTTTGTTAACTGTGTTGTTCCACATTGTGTTTTTTTTTATTTGTTAATTACAGACAGTTAATTCACTCATACAGGTTTTCTTCATGCTGTATCTTTCAAAGCAGGTCATGTAATACTTCTTTACATATGTAAGCAAATTACAGACAACTTACTTCACTCCTTTAGAACTTAATGACATACAGAATTGTCATTGAGTTTTTCTTTTCAGAGCATTAGAATGTGTGTAGTAATTTTACCCAGATTAAAAGTATTGCTGGACCTGTCCATTAATAGCAGATCTGATCAGCCTTGTATATTGTTTTAAGTGAAATCTAGTCTGACATAAAGATTTTGTCTGAAAGTTTTATCTACTGGTTGTCCTGCCTGTACATGCATGCAAGCACCCACACATGCACACATTTAATTATCTTAACACAGTTATACCACGTATAATCATAAAATGTAACAAAATTGTTTATATGAGGATAATCTAAATGAAAACCTTATGTTTTTTTTCACCCCATGATTTATTTATGCAAAAAATGTCATATAACTACATCATTTTTGTACATGGTTTTCATCTTCCAGCACTTACAAAATGCATGGATTCTAGTATTTAAAAAAATCTTTTGAAAGTGCGCAGGCGTTCATGCAGCACCATTTGCACCTCTTCTTGTAACCTGAAAGTCTTTCCACCCAGCACCTCTAAGTGCTCTGAAGATGTGATAATCACTTTCGGACGAGGTCTGGCAGATACGGCTGTTTCATTTATCATCATTCAGCAGTTTTCCATCATAATTCATCCAACTTCTGCAGTTGACCCGTTATGGCTGACCTGGATCAGAGGAGAGCTGGGCACCGAACTTGGGCTGTCTTGAAACTTCCTACTCCACTCACAAACTTGTTGCATTGACAGACGTACATCACTGTACTGAACCTTCATTCGATAGATTTCACATCTTCACTGCTCAAGAAACGAATGGCAGATCGCTGTACCACTTTTCTCTAAAAGAGTAGCCATCTTTACACTGCTGCTGTGATATTGTTTAGCTTGTTGGCACTGTGCTACCGCCTGCAAGATGTTTTCTTACGTCATTAGTAATGGGCCCGTCGGCTTACACGACGGGACAGTGCTTACAATTTCTTGTGCAGTTTTAAAGTTCTTATTACCAGCACCCTCATATATAATATATACATTATATATATATATGCGTATATAGTTTTGTTACATTATTTATATATATATATGCATATATAGTTTTGTTACATTATATATATATATATATATATATATATATATATATATATATATATATATATATAATATATATATATTATATATATATATGCATATATAGTTTTGTTACATTATATATATATATATATATATATATATATATATATATATATATATATATATATATATAAACAGTTCTTTGTGTTATTTTCAGGATAGCTACCCAGGAATGGATTATGTACTGTCTGTTGACTCAGACTACCTGATGTTTGCTGTTATAGCCATTCTGATCCTTGTCCTGTCAGTCAAGGTATGTATCTTGGGGAGAAGTTCAGATTTATCTTAGACTTTTTTTTTTTGTAATGTATCAGTGGTCATTTGTCTCTTTTTTTTTTTTTTGTTTGTCGTTTTAATATACTTAGGCCCTGATCTTGTTCTGCCAGGGTGTTCTTTGCAGCCAGTGTGGGAAGGATATTGAAGCATAGCATCATGTCAAATTGGGAGTGGGTTGTAACAGCTGTTTTTGTCAGAGGCTGACTGTAGCCGAAAAGCAGAAAAAAAAAAGTGAAGTGCTTCTTTGGCAGACTCCTCCACTGTGGGTAGTATAGTGATCCTGTCCTATTAGCCAAACTGACATATGGGAATCACCAGCAGAGAAGTGGGAGAGCATCTTGGTTGCTGTGGTTCACAACTCTGCTAGCAGTCAACTATGGGTCATTGACTACAACGTTGGACTTTATGCCCATACTTAGGGCTATAATATGCATTTATAGCAGAAGTATCTACATATATAAACAGTGGGAAGATTGTATTAAAATTTTTTTAAGTCACTTAATACAAAATGCTAGGTTTTATGTGTCAGGGAATGGGATTTTTTTGTGAAACATACTCTTATTTATAAGTGCTACTCTTATTTATGAGTGCATTGAAGAACAGGCTGATTATTTTACTGTGAATAGACATGGGAATTTGCTTCACAACTGACAGTGAACATTTGTTAAGGAGAGAGTACCTCAGTATGTAAGTGAGTGACTGAGTGGATAGGCAGACAGCCAGATAGACATGTCTGCATTCATCATCATCATCATCATCATCATCATGTGCCATGCCCGGAGGTATTAATGACCATGCCTCTCCACAGTTTCCAGTCTTTCATGCTGCTCATCAGTTTTGTTGTTATTTTGTCAAGCTATCTAAGATTTTCTCTCTTGGTCTATCTCTCCCTTTCCTGCCTCCAATTTTCCCTGTTGTCACAATATTTTCTATCCCTACTCTTCTCATTATATGGCCAGTAAACCTTGACTATCTTCCCTATAGTGTGTTTATTAAGGTTCATTTCTCATTGGCTTTCCTTATGAGTCTGCATTACCTACTTTATTTTAAAACTAATACTCCACAACAAGTATTAGCTTGAGGCTATTGTAAAAACTGTATTCCATCCACTTTACACTGGGCATACTTGGTGCACCATTGATGAAATGTGTGTGTGCACCAGATTCATCCAAAATAGTATTCCATGACTATGTCTTTCAGCAGGCAAAATTGAATGATACAGGTAACTTCTGAAGTATTTTATTTTAGGATCATCAGCCTTGTAAATCCAGATAAGACTATAGATGCTCTGATCTTCTCTGTAACATATTCCATAGTGTATGGTGACTGAAGACAGTAAGTAGTAATGGATTTTCCTACTTGTCTTTGGGCTTCCCTGCAAGTTTTCGTCATTTAGATTAATATGGACAAGATGCTTTCTCTCTATCATTTGCCCATGTGAAGCAAAACAAAGAAGTATGAAGCCACACCTGCTACAAATTCATTAGCAAGAGTGAAAAAAAAAAGCAGTTTCATTACTATATACATTTTTATGTACATTTTCATTGTACATGAAAACGTATTTGACATATTGTATAACTGTCTTTCTTCAGGCTTATCTAATTTGCATGATATGGTCTTGCTACAAGTATATCCAGATGCTTGTGTCTACTTATGGTGTGGGCAGAGATCATGCTGTTGATCCAGATGCAGAGGTAAGTTTTGCTGTTATCTGTCTCATTTTTGTTGTTGTTGTCATGTCGTTATTTGTTTTATCAAGGAGTATAGAGGCTTAAGGGCAAAACCAAGGAGAGTCAAGTACTTAGTGGAACCTTATCTTTGAATTTCATGGCTACGGTTTGATTTCACAGCCTGTAGTATGTAACATCATCAGTAACCGACCGTCCCGAGATGTATTTGTCCAGAATAGGTAAATTTGTCCAGTTTGCTATAACTATGACCCTGTTTGGTGATCAGTTGATGTTTACTTCATTCCAAGATGGCTAGTAGGTTGTCCTGGCATGACCAAGTAGTTAATGCATTGTCCTCTTATGATCATGTGTTTATTGCAGTTTTCTGTCATGACCAAGTAGTTAATGCATTGTCCTCTTATGATCATGTGTTTAGTGCAGTTTTCTGTCATGACCAAGTAGTTAATGCATTGTCCTCTTATGATCATGTGTTTAGTGCAGTGTTCTGTCATGACCAAGTAGTTAATGCATTGTCCTCTTATGATCATGTGTTTAGTGCAGTGTTCTGTCATGAGCAGGCAGTCAGAGTGTTGTCCTGTCAAAAGATCAGGGTTAGTATGTTGTTGTGTCATGAATGCACAGTCAGTATGCTTTCCTGTTAAAGGTGGTTAGTGTGCTGTGTCATGATTAGGCAATCAGTATGTTGTCCTGTTAAAGGTGGTTAGTGTGTTGTGTCATGATTAGGCAATCAGTATGTTGTCCTGTTAAAGGTGGTTAGTGTGTTGTGTCATGATTAGGCAATCAGTATGTTGTCCTGTTAAAAGTGGTTAGTGTGTTGTGTCATGAGTAGGCAATCAGTATGTTGTCCTGTTAAAGGTGGTTAGTGTGTTGTGTCATGAGTAGGCAGTCAGTATGTTGTCCTGTTAAAGGTGGTTAGTGTGTTGTCATGTCTGGGTGGTTAATGAATTGTCTTGCCATAACCACATGGTTAGTGTAGTGTCCAGTCATGGCAGGGTGGTTAATGTGGTGTTTCTTATAAATAGTCTTGCCTGTACTACTAGGGTGCACAGTTCAATTCTCAGGAAAATACATAAAATAAACATTCTTAATTGCAACCTAAATCCATGCCATCCATGGTATGTGAAGTCTCACAGCATCACTCTCTGTCACACTCATTCTTGTTCTGGGAAAGACTGATTGATCTTTATTTCCAAAGGGTTAAGAATTGGACACGCAGGCCTGTCTGACATTCTGCCCTTTATCATACAACTTTCACTCTGTTCCAGACATTCTACAGATATGCTGCTCATATAACAAACATAATTAGCAATAACATAACTACATGCACAAAAAAATGACTAACTGCATACACATATAAATGGCTCACTACATACACATATGAATGACTAACTACATACACATATAAATGACTAACTACATACACATATAAATGACTAACCACATACACATATAAATGACTATCTACCAAACAAAAATTTCAGTACTATTCAGAATAAATAATTAACTGAATTCAATGTCTGTCAGAGCAGTCTAAAATAACTTTTTAAAAAGTTTTATGATTCATGGAGGCATGTAGTTAACATCAGATAGATACTAGAAAAGTTTGTAGTTGTAGGAAGGCGTATAGTTTATATTTTTTTATACAGGATGGGAGAGTATTCCAAAGATGAGCAGCAAAATAAATAAAGCTTTTCTTGTAAAGGTCAAGTCTAGGTTTTGAAAGACATGTTGTTCAAGCATTTGCTGCACTTTGGGCTAAATTTAAACAGGTTCCATAGATAAGGCGGAGCAGCATGTTGTGAAAGAATTTGATGTACTAACTTGACTTTGTTGAAGAGGAGGAACCTGTTCTTAAGAGGCAGTGTTTTGATACGTTTGTGCTGGTTAGTTGTTTGTGCTTGATCTTTGTCAGTAATAAGCTTTACTGCTCGCTTTTGAAGTGAGTAAAGCCCCTTTGTATTTGACACTGAGCAGCCATCCCAGATTATTGAGCAATAGTCTAAATGTGTTTGTATAAGTGATACGTAGTATGTCTTCCTTGAGTCTTGATTGATGAAGTGCTTAATTTTGGCTAACTGGTATACTTTTTGCATGATAGTTTTGTTAGACCTTGCACATGAGAGTTCCAAGTCAGAGTTATTGTGACTTATCCACAACTTTCACATCCTCCACTTCTTACGTCCAGCCATTACCAATGCCTTCCACATTAGATGACCCCCATCCAACATCCTTCATTCCTGACATCATGCCATTGCTCTCATCTCCTGAGAAACCATTATCTTCAAGATGGCTGACTGATCAGCCTTTGTTATCTTATCACTAATGTAGCACACTGCTTATTAACTTACAATCATCCAGTCATATGTTCATTTCAGCAATGTGCTGGCATGTTCATTCATTATTATCATCATTCAAGTTGTCTGAAGAAGAGGGAGGATAAGTGTAATACGTAAATGGAAAGGGAGAGAGATACACAGAGAGAGAGAGAATATTAAACTTTTAAATGTTGTTTTTATGATTTACAGTATCATGCTATTTATTGTTAATATAGTGTTGTGCTTTGTTCTTAAAACTGCATTCTGAGATAATGCCCTTTGCTGTGTTCCATCAGATGCTTCTGCCACCTTGCTATGAGGATGCTGTAAAGATCTCCAACAACTACGCTTCCCCACCACCATACAGCAGGGAGTAAAGCCAATTCAGTTGTGACCCGAGGTCCACATTTATCCATTGATTTTTGTATGTCCAGATTCTATTTCTTTTGTGGTTGCTCATTTGAGCCAACAATTTCGCTAAACGCTGAAAAAAATTCATTGATTTTTCAGAAGAAAAATGAAATAAATAAGTGAGTGCGATCTTCTGTATGGAGGAGGATATGATGCACATGTTTAACTTAAGAAAAACATTTTTGTTGTTTAACTGTTATTTAGCTGAAAGCTGCTAGCAAAATTTCTGTCATCTGAGACAGTTGAAGTAAATACTTCAGCAGTATTCTAAAACATTTCACAGTTCTTTTTTTTAATATGAAGGATGGCACTGTTGGATGATATGATCTGAATGAAGCAGGATTTCTTATGAGTTTAATTCTTCCCATGCTGCAGAAAAAAAATGCGGATGTTCCCGTCTGTGCCACACAAAAAGTGTGGGTCTTGATATGTTTAGGGGGTATAGTTGTAAAAGTGAATGTACAAAGTATTTCCACTTTAAAAGTATACATATTATGCATGAAAACAGTTGTAAATGTAAGAAGATTTCATAAATGAAGAGTTTTTTAGGAAAAAAGAAGTAGTGTGATGATTTTAGCTGATAATTGTGTAGTGCTTACCATCGGCAATGCCTAGATGTACATTTACCATCGGTGATTTCCAGATCTGCTTACATTTTTGTCCGATCTCATTGTGTGGTGGCATTCTCACTAAAATAATGTCTGAAATAACCTTCTGACTACTTCTTCAGTCCATTTAATAGGTCTAGATGTACTTGGGGTACATTCAGGAACATGCCTCCGAAATCACAATAAATATTGAAATTTCTCAGTTAAAAACATCGATTTCACTCAGTTGTTAGCCACGCTTTGGATTGAACTATGAAAGGTCACCAGATATGCACAGATAAATCGTGTACAATAAAAAGTTACAATGGTTTTATGCTGCAACGAAACAAACCTCACTATAATGTGGATGGCAGGCACTAGACTAACAGGAAGACTTCACTATAGCATGGATGGCAAGGAAAGAGTTAATGAGGTTCTTTGTTACTTACTATGGGTTTTTTTTTTATGTTTAGCCCAGATTATTTTTAGTTCTTGCTTTCATCATCACTAAATAACTCCTTTCAGGTTTTCTTCTCCATTTCAAACTACACAGCTGAAAATTCATGTGCTACAAATGATAATTTCATGCATGAAACTCCATTGGCAAAGTAACTACTAGAACAGGGTTTCTTAATCTTTTGTTTAGCAATTACAGACACCCCCCCCCCCAAGTGGATTGCCCAGCATACTCAATAATCTCTTCACCAAACTATCAAAATATCATTATAAATCTTCTTATCAGTAGTGATCATGTTAACCGGCAATTACCGGTAAATTACTGATAAGAAACAAGAGAAACCAAAACGTAAAAGTATATTGAATCCTATATTGACAAAACTGGCATTTTGGAAAGTATTTCATGCAAAGCAAAAAACAGATGCTGTCGCACCAGTTTAGAAAAATCCTATCGCCATCATTGCTTTTAGGCATCAATATGACTTCAAAAGATGGCAGTAACATAACAGCTAAAAGAAGAAAATTCTGATATGTCCTCAACTTTTCACAGATAGAAATTGTTCAGAGACCAGAACCCATACCCTCTTCATTTGGGTTCCCTTGACTCCAAGAAGTATGGGATGCACCTGGTTGAGAAACCCTGTATTAGAGTTGTAATAAGTATTTGTTATCTGTTGTGGATGACTCTAAATGAAGCTCTGAGTATTTTATGTTGTTTAAAGTTCTTAGGGCCTTACTTACGAGTTTATGATGAGTAAGTGCTACATATTCTCTTTATAGTTAGAAACATAGTCTTTCTGAAGGTTTTTGATGATTCTTAGTAAAGCAAAGTATAGACATGTAGCCTTCGTGAGGGTTTTTGATGATTCTTAGTAAAGCAATGTATAGACATATAATATCCTTTGTGAGGGTTTTTGATGATTCTAAGTAAAGCAGAGTATAAATTTGTAGCTTTTGTGAGGGTTTTTGATGATTATAGAAAGGTATCTTTCAGCACTTGTCCCAGTTCTTGGTA
This sequence comes from Achatina immaculata, assembly GCA_009760885.1. Classification (NCBI taxonomy): domain Eukaryota; kingdom Metazoa; phylum Mollusca; class Gastropoda; order Stylommatophora; family Achatinidae; genus Lissachatina; species Lissachatina immaculata. The sequence goes on along the minus strand of CM019720.1, from coordinate 49,101,576 downwards.
ACGTTTGTACTTTCTCCTTGTTAGCATCTAATCTTTTAATTTGTTCCAAACATTTTGCAACATGCAAATAATTAGTGTATAAGTACACACAACTAAGTATATATAGTATAACTAAGTATATACACAAAGCCACTGCAGTAAAGCTGTGAACTTTTGTGGTCCATTTTTGCTTTGTTGTCTTCTTTGTGGTGTTACTTAGTGCAGTACATAGTTATGTTGTACTGGTGTAATATCCTTTCATATGCATACCTTTTTTTTTTAAAATGTTGTGTCCTTACATGTTATCTTTCACATGTGGGTGTGGTATTTCACACATGGACATGGTGTTTCACTTAAGCTTAAGAGAATTCTTGTTTTAAATACATTTCTCCAGTGTTTTTTTTAAAGCTTATTATGCTGTTTTATAAAGCACTTTGTATTATCTTTTCTATAGTGTTACTCAACACTCTTGTGTTTCACACAGCACTCCCTGATATGTTTTCTTTCACTAATTGTTCCTAGCTAGATGTATCGTCTTTCCTTGAGTGCACCTGGATGTGTTGTGTTTATGATACTTTTGTCCAGCACTTTTTAATGATGTGCCCTCTTTTTTTTTTTTTTTTGTTGCTCCTGTACTTCATACTAAAAAATATCAGTTTTTCATGCAGAAAGGAATAAATTATCCTGTGGAATATATTAGAAAAATAAAAACATAATCCCTGTATATTGTGTGTTGGTGTGTTTCAAAGAAGAGTACTCAACAAATAACACACAACTTCAGTGTGTTTATAAATTTCATGATATTGAACATCCAGTGACTTTGTCAGTGTTATCCTTGTCACTGTGTATAAAAATCAGCCATTAAGTGCTGAATATTATCACTATAGGATGTATTTTGACTGTTGACTTGTGTGTATTTAGAATTATATTTGAGGCTAGTGGCTGAACACGTGTATTGTGGACATAAAAAAAAAAACAATGGAAGTGCTGTATATACTTATGGATGCATTAGCAGCAGGCCATCTTGCTCACAACCGAGAGGCCTACAGGAGTGCTGTTAGGCAGGCAAAGTTCCGCAAGAGACGTGCAAATGAATGAATGAGTGAATGTACATACTTAAAGTAGGTGTGAAGTTTTTTTATTCTTGTCAACAAAAATTGTTTTTGAGAGGTGGGTTTCTTGTCTGTGATGCTGTAGAGTTTTTTTTTTGTTTTTTTTAAAATAATTTTTGAAACACTTTGTGAGATTTCCATCTTACTTTTAACACTTTTGTCTTAGTTTTTGAGGTGTTTAGTGAGGCATTAAACAAATATCAAAGAGTGTTCTGGCCAAATACCATAAGTAATAACATCTTGTTAAGTGAAGCAGACATGACACATTGTCAGTAGTAATTGAAAAAGAGAGTGGCAATAGGTCAGCCAAATTTTGAGAATGACGGATAAAACATAAACCATGAGCATGATTTGAAGTGGACTCTACAGGGTAAAAGACAGCCCAGACACTGAGAGAAAATGGTATAAACAAAGGGCTGATGTGGCAGACGGCCAAGAAGATAACAAATAACTGACAACAGTGGAAATCTCTTGCTACCAACAGTCCTGTGTGCCTTGGACATTGAAGGGACTAAGAGAGAGAGATAGTGAAGCATCACCTTTCTGTGAACTAATCTCAAAGCATTAAAATATCTGTGGTTTTTATTGTGTCTAACTAGTTAGAAATGAACTGGTTAGCGTGGTCTTTTCAGATTAAACATTATATAGTAAACGTATTTCATATTATTTCAGTAATTTAACAGACACTTTGTGACCATTGGCTAGTGACATTTTGAATAAACAGGTCCAGATTGAAGACAAAATTGAATATGTGTTCACTATTTCAGTGGTATGTTTATTTAAGAGATTGAATGTCATCACCAACTATGATCTGAATTTTCTTAGGTTCTGATGTAGCTCACCTTTTAGTGTATCTAAACCACTTAATTCTGCAGCATGCATTAGCATATTTCTACCTGTAGCAGGGACATTAATGCAAGAGTGACTTCCCATGATCACAAGAGCTGTTGTTTCCTATAATAAAAAGTAATAGTTCTCTTCTTTTAATAAAACCCTTGCGGAAGCCCCATATGCCTTGAGCACTTGAGGTTCAGAGAGAGAGAATTCTCTTCTTTTAATAAAACCCTTATGGAAGCCCCATATGCCTTGGGCACTTAAGGTTCAGAGAGAGAGAGAGTTCTCTTCTTTTAATGCTTTTCCGGATCATGCTAGTATCTTTCAATTTTTTTTTTAAAATGATCATGCTAGTTGTTAAGACAGTAGACTGTTTAATTTCTATATTTTCTTGTGTGAAAAAGTAACTGCATTATTTTGTATGTCAGCAGGAACTGAACAGGACAAAAACTGATAAGCTGAGCTTTGGCATGCTGTGATAATTCTGAAGGCTTGATGCATTAGAAGATTCAGTTTAACTATTGGCTGTTAGTATAGTTCATGTTTACAAATGTCTGGAATTGAACCCTTTCCATATGGACTGGTTAATGCAGAAATTGTGAGCATGCATTTTTCTCTAAACTTACAACTTCATGTTGCATGTTTCCAGATTATGTTATTTATGAGAAATTGTTTTATTATTCTTTCCGATAAGCAAAATATGATGCCCATTATCTGACTGTAAATGAAACATTGGGCTAGTGTTGTAGTATGATGTGATGTTTATCTAACCCAGTGGACATTCATTTGGTGTGGGAAAGATTTTTGCTAATTTTTTTGTTTGTTTGTTTTTAAACTGAGACAGCATTTGATGATGAAAAAAATATAATGATTGTTCATATTTGTAATCTGGGGAATTCACATTATCAACATTTTGTTTCCTCTCTTTTTTTTTTCTCTTTTCATCTTTGTGGGCTTGGTATGTTTAAGGGAACACATATTTAAATAAATCAAGTACAGTAATCATCCTGTGCCATCTCCCCTCAAAAGATTGCTTGCAATAGCACTTCAGCTTGCTCTATCAATTTGTTTTAACAGTGCACCCAGATAAGCTGAATCGAGTCTCATCTCTTTCCACAGCTGGTTTTCTGTGTAGGGAAGTTGAAGATATAAATTTTGATAATGGTCGAAATGTATAAAAGAGTGAATGCTTTTAACTCACTTTGCAGTGAACTCTAGAACTGTTCATTTAAAATCTCAACTAAAATGTTATAGCTAAAGTAATGTGCTTTTGTTCTTCATATATATATATCATATCTTTATTTTCTTTGTGAGTATTTTTATAATTATTATCAAATGAATAGCACACAGTGTAGCTGGGACACCATATAAAGACTGTCTGCAGACTGTGAGGAAGGGAGAGAATTTATTTCTGTCCTGCTGGATGCCACAGGATGTACTGGCTGGTGATTGCTTATCCAGTCACTGACCAAGGAGGATAACTCCTGTCATAAACTGCAGACCCATAGAAACTGGTAGTAGTAACAAACAAATGAGCTTTTTTTTTTTTTTTTAAATTTACAGAAACAAACAAAAAAAAAACGAGAAAGTCATCTGTGAAAATATATTCTCACAAGATCTGTTTCCTCTCATTAATGAAATTTGTCACAGTAGATATTAACTGTTGAATCGAGTCTGCAGTATGAGCAACTTAACATTTGATAATAGTACATATAAAACAAACATAAGAAGTCATGTTTGTTTATTTACACATTTTATCCTTGCAGTGAATGAGTGATAAACTAGCCCATTTTTGTGTGTAAGGCAAAATAGCAGATATTATATGTTTCCCGTACTGCAGGTGAGCCCATTGATCATTTGCTGCAGTATCCTAAATTTTTACACATGATGTATAAAAATGAGGCCATCAAACTAGCAGAAGTCAATCTTGTCATTATATATATATATCCTGTTAATGCTCTGTATTGTCACCATTTGCAGTAATGGGTGTATATAATGCAGAAAAGGACATGCACTACAGTTCAAACATCTAGACTCTGAGCTGGAGCATTTGTGAAACTTTTAATTTTTTTTTTTCATTACTGTTCTGTTATTTATTCTTGTAGGCCTGTAGTGGTACATGGTAATAAAAGAAATACATTTCTGTTCGGTTTTCTTGTTGTGATTAGTTGTCACCAAATTCCTGTGAATCACTGTTCACAGCTGTGAAGTGGTCAACCAGTTGATGAGACTTTATTGGTCTTTGTTGTGTGTGTGATTTATGGGGAGGGGGAGGTGGTTGATTGCTGTATATGCATCACCCCTTTTGAAATAAAGATCAATCAATCACTGGATAAAAAATAGATCCTTATGGTGCTGATGGATTTCTTCTGTCTTGTCCATGCCATACATGTCTTTGTCTCACATGAGATCTGGACCCATATAGAATTCAAGAAGTTGATGACAAGGGGTTTAGATATGCAGAGAATGCAAAAAGAAAAATTAACAACATGGGTTTTTTTATATGCACAAAATACCAAGAAGGAAAAAATGAACATGGGTTTTTTTTATATGCACAAAATGAAATTTAAAAAAAAATTAACATAGGTTTTTTTGATATGCACAAAATACCAAAATTAAAAAAAAAGTTAACATGAGTTTTTTCTGATATGCACAGAATAAAATTTTTAAAAAAAACAGTTTTTTATATGCACAAAATTCCCCCCCCCCCCCCCCCAAAAAAAAAAAAAATTAACACGTGGTTTGGATATTCTCAAAATATAAAAAGAAAGGTTAGGATATGCACAGGATGCAAAATAAAATTAACAGCATGGTTTTTTTTTTGATATGCACAAAATACCCCCCACCCCCCAAAAAAAAAACAAGATATGTATTGGATAAGCACAAAATACCAATTAACAACGTAGAGAGTGGAAATGCACAGGGAAAAAAAGGAGATAGATATGCACGGAGTACCAAAAAAAATGTACAAGTTACATCACTGTTATCATCATTAAAGTTTATTCAACTGAAACATCATGGCAACAGCCATACAAAGATGACCATGTCATGGTTCTGACACAGTTGTACAATACGGATATAAAGTGCATTATTTTATATATAAAGTGAACAAATGGTACTAGAAGTGATAGAAAGATGGGCAATCAATAAGGCTGAGAAAAAAATGCTAACGGTGTATACAGTTCTAGCGATAATCTGAATTTCAGCACACATTTAATTAATACATGTAATCAAGCAGTATACGTTCAAATAGGAAAAGTCTGTGTGTAGATTACAGCAGCACAACGGAACAACTACTTTACGAAGGCAGTTAATATTCGTGCGTACATTTGTATTTCCACGCTGGACACGTAGCACACGACTTCTTCTCTTTAGGAAAAAAAAAATCAGTTGCAGCTTTCTAAAGCAATCAACAGGAAACAGAAAACAAAACTTGCATAGAGTTTTCAGTGTAGGCAGAATGTCGAGAAGGCTTCTCAAAACTGTGCCGTACGGCTACGCAGTTTTGGTGATAATCATACGTCGCAGTAACGTCATTTTCATTTATTTGGATGCTTTTGCTTTCGAAAATATGATCGTTACAGTACTGTTGTGTTCGTCAGCGCCGCAATAAGAAATGACGCATCGTCGACGCAGTTGCCGTCTGGCACGACTGGAGTGAAATAAGATAAGTCGCTCTCACTAGAGAACTCCACGGCCGATGCTGTGAGGTCAATGCTCGACCCTCGTCCGCTGCTGTCTCGCGAGAGACGCCCATCTTCTGACGTTGAGTCGGATTCGTACAAGGGGGTGCCCAGCCGATAGTCTGTCGATGGTCTCCTAGCGAGTGAAGCATGCGCTGACCAGGTTGACCCTGTGGTCGATTCCACCCCTTGATGTGCGTTAAATCTTTTGCTGAATGAATTATCAAGCTGCTCGGGGCTGGCATAAGACGTAAACTTAGTTAAACATGTCTGAGGCACAAATTTATGTGTTTCTATAAACCCTGGGGTCACTATCTTTCCTGTGGTCATTTGAGGAAAGATATTTTTCTCGCCTTCAAAAGTCCCATCAAAATCTAAGGTCAGATTCTGGAAAGATGGGGGCCTATTTATGAAAGTTGGAGTATTGAACTGCTTCAACTCTGGGGTTATAAGACTTTGGCACGAGTGTGCATTCAAACATTTGGACGATTGAAGTGATTTAACAGATTCATTTACTGTTTCTGGAATGACTGGTGTAAAAAGAGCACACTCACCAGAGCTCATGTATGTTTCTTCTTCTTCTTCTTTTTCTTCTTCCTCCACACTAGTCACTGGTGTTTGTCTTAAAAATTGTGGACGTCTCCGTGGGATTTCAGAATCAGAAAAGTCACTGATGTTCGATAATTCAGAAGCATTGCTGCATGTAGATACTTGCCTGCTCTGAGAATCCAGAAAGTAGCTAGTGCTCCTCTCTGATTTTAATGGACAGTTGCTGGAAGGCATGAAATTGCTCGGCTTGGGGATATGTTTCTCTACAATCTTAGTTTCGCACGATGTATGCTGATAGTATTCTTCGTAACTGTGAGCTAAAGACGACTTATTGTTGCTTATATATTTTGCCTCCAGAGCTAAGCTGTATTCTAGAACTTTAGCTGTGTCTGGTGTCTCTGCCGCTTGCATGGCTTCTGGGGGCAGAATGAAAGGTTGCTGACTGGATATGTCACAGAGTTCTTGGAGGATTTCACAGTCACTGAGGACATGACTCGACCGACATTCTGACACGGGGAAACTTGTAAACTGATTAAGGTCCTGAGTGCTTCCCTTAGTCGTTTTAGTAAAATTACCCTTCACCGTTTCTTCTAGATATCTATCCAGTTCAGATATCTCTGTGTCTGGGAAATGATCACTGTCTGTGCATGAGCTATTGAAAAGACGATCCGGAGCTGAGGCTATAGTCATTGTGACACCATAGGACACAGGGTGTCCGCTGGGTTTAAAGTCATGGTCCTTCATGTTTATAGCTTGAGAATTGCTGTTGTTGTGTAAGTTTGTAGTAAATATATCATCCGTTAGAATATTTAAGTTCTCCGTTTGTATTGGCGAAGTCAGCGAGCTACATTTATTTTGTTCTTGAAACCTACAATCTGATTTTCCTTGGTCTCTTATCGAAGCTACATAATATTCATTGGCTCCCAGCACGGTCATGCGGACACCACAAGAAGACGCAGGAAGGTTTGCACAGTCCTTGACCTCTGCAGATATTCTTTTCAATAGGTTAGAACAACATGTCTTCGCGCCAAGCATTTCTTCGCTCAGGTGCGTTGGTTTTGCAAATGTTGCTGAAGATGTATCATATTCAGTGCCAGTATTGCTGCACTGCCCCACTTTGTGCTGTGGAGCTAAGCTTCTGCAGCTGTTTACAGGCTCGTAGTCGATGCTGAGAGAACTTTGGCGAATATTTACATAAGGTGTAGAATTCATTGATCGCGCTGATGACGACGAAGACGCTTCGTGGGTTGATTCTTCATTATGATCTCGAAGTTCTGTTAGATCTAGACCTTTAGCCGCAGCCTTCTTGGCATGTTTGCGACGTCGGGGCCGGTACTTGTAATCCGGGTAGTCTTGTGTGTGCTGAACACGGATCCTTTCCGCTTCGTCCACAAACGGCTGTTTCTGATCTGGCCTCAGACTTCGCCATTTTTTCCCTGCAGATGATATCAAATTATTTGTCAACACGGATGTTCAGAAGTATGGAAATAAATCATGTGATGAGGTGGAGTGATAAAATAAACACCGATGACATTTTATCAAGAAAACTGTGAGCAAACTGAAAAAGAGAAGGTTTACAATGGGCATTTTATTCACGTTATTTACGTTTCTGCAAAAGGCTGATAAAAGCGATGTTAGCGAAAAAAAGAGTTATTTATTTGCTTCTACTGCTACGCCTCTGGCATTCTGTTTGGTATTATTTATTTACTTATTCATTTATTGTGATCTAGAACCTGCACAGACACATTTACCAAAGTGCGATTACTTGAAGTAGAAAATTTTGCCACTTTGCTTTTCTATTTCTTTTCTCTGCCGGACAATAAAAGTAGCCTTAGTTGTTCCTTCTTCTCAGTGTAACACACACTACAGACTTGCTTTAGTTTTTTTTTCTTTCTTTTCAATGTAAAACGCACTACAGACTTGCTTTAGCTTTTTTTCTTTCTTTTCAACGTAAAACGCACTGCAGACTTGCTTTAGCTTTTTTCTTTCTTTTCAACGTAAAACGCACTATAGACTTGCTTTAGTTTTTCTTTCTTTTCAATGTAAAATGTACTACAGGCTTGGTTTAGTGTTTTCTTTCTTTTCTTTTCAATGTAAAACGCGCTATAGACTTGCTTTAGTTTTTCTTTCTTTTCACTGTAAAATGCATTACAGACTTGCTTTAGTTTTTCTTTCTTTTCAATGTAAAACACACCACAAACTTGCTCTAGTTTTTCTTTCTTCTCAACGTAAAACACGCCACAAAACTTGCTCTAGTTTTACTTTCTTCTCAATGTAGAACACACCACAAACTTGCTCTAGTTTTTCTTTCTTCTCAATGTAAAACACGCCACAAACTTGCTCTAGTTTTTCTTTCTTCTCAACGTAGCACACACTACATATTTGCTCTAGTTTTTCTTTCTTCTTAATGTAGCACACACCACAAACTTGCTCTAGTTTTTCTTTCTTCTTAATGTAAAACACACCACAAACTTGCTCTAGTTTTTCTTTCTTCTCAACGTAGCATACACTACATATTTGCTCTAGTTTTTCTTTCTTCTTAATGTAGCACACACCACAAACTTGCTCTAGTTTTTCTTTCTTAACGTACTACATATTTGCTCTAGTTTTTCTTTCTTCTTAATGTAAAACACACCACAAACTTGCTCTAGTTTTTCTTTCTTCTCAACGTAGCACACACTACATATTTGCTCTAGTTTTTCTTTCTTCTTAATGTAGCACACACCACAAACTTGCTCTAGTTTTTCTTTCTTAACGTACTACATATTTGCTCTAGTTTTTCTTTCTTAACGTACTACATATTTTTGCTCTAGTTTTTCTTTCTTCTCCTAAACGACGCACTACAGACTATCTGCAGTTTTTATTTCTTCTTCATAATACTGCCCTACAGGGGCGAAGACGCTGTCCATTGTGGCAGTAAGCGACCCATAGCTGGCATGCTAAGCCCAGGGCTGTAGAACCATAGATAATCAAGACCCAGACCCACCTCTACGTTGGTATCCCCTATAACAGGCCTAGCCTAGCTAACGGGGGCAGGGATCGCCAGTGTCCCCACGGTGGTGGAATCTGCTAAAGAAGCATTTCACATCCGTATGCTTCTGAGCTCTAGAGACTGAAAAAAACACCCTCTGTAATCTGCTTCCACGCTAACACGATGCTGTGCCTCATCACCTCATATCGATTCGGCTGCAAAAGAACACCATTTCGCAGTTACTTTTTTTAAAAACCTGTAGTTATAAATTTGTATTCACATACATTAATTCTTGATGGATCGCGGAACTCTTGTTCAGACCGAGTTCAAAGCGAGGTTTGGTCTCAACAAACTACAGGAGAAAACGAAATCAAGGTTCACTGCGTACCACTCAGGCCGTAAATCTGACGGTGCCGCAGCCAAGTCTATTAACCTTTGTGATTGCTCTCCGCTAGAAAGGGTAATTGTGACATCACTAACTAAAGTAGGGGCCGTATATGTCTGTGTGTGCGCATGTTGGGTATACTTGTAGAAGCCTTGACGCTCATCCTTATCAAAGCCACTATACAAACATGTGTGCCGGAGAATGGGCGATGGGAATATTCCTTGCAGAAGAACAATGGAAATGGTAGACGTTTATGGCTCTAAAGCACTGATAAGTGTTGGTTTGGTGTCTGGTGACGCTGGCTTACGTAAATGGAGCAACAATGTTGGGTCTGACTCCACCCTGTACTGTGTTAGTGATACTTTGTGGCTGTAAAGTCCTGCTCGCTCTATGATTAATATATCGAAAATGTGTACATGCATTACAATGAGGAGGACAGCTTTCTAGCGAAAAGACAGTTCGCAGTGTCACACACAGCCTATATTACCTCACGCTTGTACGACATGCACAATGAGTAAACAGATAAACAAAATAATTAGAGCTCAGCGAGATGCGAGATTCAGGGGAAAGACACGTTGCACAGGTCTGAAAACAAGACAGGGTTTCGGGCTATTATTTTGAGTGCTAGGAAAGGCTGGCTATGAGGCTAAGTACTAATCAGAATAAAGCCCCCCCCCCCCCCCCATGTGGTTGCCTGAGTTGGTAACACTGGCTCTATTTGAAACCCTGGAGATGATATCATCATCCTGAGCCGCCCTTCCTTCCTCGACTCCAGAAGTAGCCAGGTACTCATTTCAATATTTGGGTGACTGGTGCCCCTTGGTCGGATTCCAACCACCGCCAACGCAGTGAGATATGAGTGCACTAACCACTTAGCTACTCGGACCCACTAGGAAAAATGTAGAAAAGTTGGAACACATGGAAGCTAAGTCAATCACTTATAAAACAGAAGCAAGCGATGAAGAAATATTACATCTCAAAGTAAAGTATTATGCTCTAAAGAAGGTCACTCAACAATAGATAAATAATAAATAAAACCAAACATTCAGTATTCAGAAATCTTCGGATTTTGACATTTCGGATTAAGAGCTATGATCCCGTAGATTAGAAAAAAAAACTCCTTCTAAGAAAAGTAGTAGAACAAAGTACGTAAATAATAATACAATTTTTAAAAAATGAAACAAAAAAAAAAACAAACTGAATGTGTCATGAAAATAAAGTAGGCAGAGAACTTGAGTACCGTATAATAAGTCAATGACAAAAGAGGGGGGGAGGAGAGGAGGAATATCATGAAGACAAGAAAAAAGGAAATACCATATCCTCACGATTAAAGATATATATATATATATATATATATATATATATATATATATATATATATATATATATATATAATCTTTATGTTCGCCCGGGTTTTCATTCGCTGTCTTTACTTTCACATAGAAATCCCCCCTCCCCCTACTTCTTGAGGCTGTGCTCACCCTAATACCGGTCGGCCAGAGAAAAGTTTCTCCCAGCTTAGTGAACTGAACTCTGCCGGGTCCATGGCTTGCACGCACTGACCACTCCACTATTGTGACAGCGAAGACAGATGCTGCTGGCCTCTCTGCTTCAGACGGCTGTAGCTTAGAAAATGAAGGCACCAACATTTCACGCCTCTACAACATTCAGGTACTAAGAGACATAACATCTATTTCTGTGTCCTATAGAACACTATCTTGTTTGCTTCTCAGTTATGACCTTGTTGCTGGTCTCTTTCGTTCCCTTCGCTGCTCAAGAAAAGCTTGTGATCTGATTTTCTTCCCTTGTGATTGTGAGACGCCACGAGTACTCTCTGCTCCGTTTATTTCTGTACTTCAGTCTGACCTTCTAAGATGGCGATAACAGTTCTCCGAAACTGGACACCGCTACATTACACATACACACATATACACTCACATACACGATAGTGTTGAACACAGTATCTGGATAATTGCCGACATAAAAAAGACGGTTACTTAGCAATCGCTAACCTTGCAACTTGAGCTTGGTTTGGAGTACAAAGAAATGATGCCTTCGTGCATATACTTAATACACTAGCAGCCGTGTGAACTCGTGTGTGCCGCGCCTTGCAGGTGAATATTTTTTTCATTTTCAGAGGTGAAAAGGTAAAGGTAAAATTCCCTTTTCCATGCCATTAAGGCATACTGAGGATAAGGGTTAGGCTCGCATTTCCACGATCTTCAGAACATGAAAGTGTGATATCGTCAATATCATGCTACCTTCCTAGATTTCTCTGGTACCCATTTTTAGAGGCTGTATCGATTCCCGGGCCTTTTTGGTTGGTGTGTAGCAGAAAAGGTCCCATTGCTTGGACTGAACCCGGTACCGCCGGATTAGTAAACCGCCTAACTACTCAGCTAAACAGGCCGACATTTTCAGAGGTAGGGTTCTTAATAACTCTCATATCATAGATGGGTGACGGTATGATCGAGAGTACTAGAACTGGATTTGTCTACTGCGGGTTGGAAACCCACTAGAAGTGGCAGGGATTTCCTGGCGAATCGTTCTGTAGCAAATTCCCTAGTCTCTATGTAATGGGAACGAACTTCCGTGTGCATTGTCGCGCACGTTAAAAATCTCTTGCCAGTTGGGAATCGCAAAAAGAGTAGGCCAGACGACCGCTGCGTGGGTAAAATTCTAGGAAATCCACATGGGAAATTGGCTAAACAGATATGGCAATGTCCTGACTGCGATGAACCGTTTTCCGATTACCTAAAGAACAAAGCGCGCGCGCACCCACACACATATTATATTACATGAGCATTCGGTGATCTTTACTGCGGTTTCCGTGCCACCGTCATTTTCATTATTTTTCTTCAACCATGTTTTCTTTTTCTTCATGTCATACACGCCAAAGTGTGTTTTAATATTAGACGTCCGCTTGCAATCAGAGTTGTAAACATCTGCCTGTTTTATGTCTGACAGCTATTGTTTTTGCAAAGATGTAATAGTTTCTGGAAAAAATAATTTTGTTGTTAATACAACGTATGTGCTGCATGTGTAAAGTATATTTTAAGCGTGTGACTAAAAATGCGTACCTGTGCGTATGTGTGTGACGTTTAAAGAGTACAAGCATTTACAGAATGTTTGAAAACTTAAAACAGAGCCTTCAGGATATAGAAGCTAGAAAGGAGGGCTAAATCTAACACATTGTGGCTCCCAGTACATTTTCTTCATGGCTTAATATATCATTAAACTGAAATAGTATACCCCACAAAAATACTGGTCAGCCACACCACATAACGTCAAGAGATCGTGTCTGACATGTGTGTCAAACGTGCATGCTGTGTGCTTTCAATGCTGTGGCTATATGTGTAAATGGGAATTTATTTTTGTCTGCAAAAGAGCGAAGTATACGTTTGTAACGATTATCATGCATGCGTTTTGTATCAGTTAAAGTTTGTCTTGCTGTTTTCATGTCATGCATGAAGGGTGTTATTTTTCTCCAGATTATTTCAAACGTTTAGTCTTTCAAATAAGATGGCAGCAAGACATTGTCGATGATCTGCGAATGGGTAAATCAGCAGTAGGGCATCTTGCCTACGGCCGAGAAGCCTTCAAGAGTGCTGATAGGGAGGTAAAGTTCTGCAAAGGGGCATGCTAATGAATGAATGAAGTCTTCCAAAAGGGTCATGTCGCCTTTCATCAATGTCTGTCATAAATGTCTTTTGCGTTTAAATATCATTACATGTTTTTTGTCGTGAGCACACTTAAATCAGTAAGTCCGTTATGTAAACCTGCCTCTCATCCTGTTTGTCCTCTGAGCTGTGTCCTACACATCGTATATGTGTCGTTTGTTTCCATTATTGTCCGTAAAATGTGTTATTTATCTGCCGGATGTATTTCATAAATCTGTTTATCATGTCTGGCAAGACTGTGTCGCATCTGTCAACTGTGTGTGTTGTTTCACTGCAATCTAAAAACTCACTTTAAAAAAGTTTATTGCTAATGAACAATGGACCTGAAACATGACGTTTATAGCATTTTGTGAACTAATTTTTCTGTCTCCGATAAAGACAAAGTTATTTAAAGGTAACACACCGGAAGATAAATGAAAAACAAAACAAAACACGAGGTTACCTTTGTCTCTTCACGAACTCGTAACTTAAAAAAAGCAACCCAGGTTCGATAATAAAAGTTCAGTAAAACCAGCTGATTATGATTAATGATTTCAGTATTAACTCTTTTGCTACAAAACACTAGTTTTGTCAGAGTGATATGTAGATAGGCCTAAATAAAATTAAAACAACATATTTGTAACATAACTCATATTTTAAAATTATATAGAGTAAATTCCTTCTAGTTTATTTCCATCAACATTTATCATTAAAATCTATTCTGGCACAGCATGGAATATAATTCTATGGTGAAAGAGTTAATGAGAAACGGATTATCTGAGCTTTGAACTCGGATATATCTATGTTCTATAAATGAAATACTGACAATAAAAGATGATCATAAGAGATGATGACAACTGACTAAGCAACTTACCAAGAATCTTGCTGAGTTCGGCGTTGTGTATGTCCGGATTTTCAACTGCAAGTCTTTTTCTCTCATCTTTTGCCCACACCATGAAAGCATTCATCGGTCGCCGTATTCGAAGACGCGCACTTTCTCTGCGACCGTATCCACGTGCACTTTCTCTGCGACCGTATCCGTGAAGATGGAACACTGGTCCTTGGAGCTCATTTGGCGAGTAAGAATATCGATCCCATTCCGGCCTGATCTGTGGGAAAACGCTGCTGTCCGGTGCAGGGCGGTTGTACGTCTGATGGAGAGTGGGGAACGTAAAGTCAACGTCCCGTCTATCAGGGACCTGCTGCATTGTTAGTGTGTTCTTATATCATCTAGTTTTTAATCCAAGTGTAAAAACTGTGCCACTTTATCGACAAATCGCTTTTTTGTGATTTCTCTTCTTTTTTTTTCCTACTCAAACTAATTGCTCTTAAACTTTTCTTTAGCTGTGTAACGAACACTTGAAGATATTTAAATTCGCACGAAACGATGACTTAATATCTTGTAATGAGGAAGGTTATTATAAGAAGTCCCTTATAAAAGGGGGAAATCCAAAGAAATCCCACTTACAGTTTTGGTTCTCGAAGCCAGTAATCCGAAAGAGAGCTGAATGAAGAACTGAACCAGTCACTAAGTTTAATTTTGGTGCTGGGGAATTTGATCTTACGTTCACACAACTTGGATCATGAATTGCTAAAAAAAAAAAAAAATGTTGACTGCTGCCCATTTAAGCGTCTGTCTGGTTTGAGAAAAAAAAAGTTCCCTGCTCCTAAACTCAGCAGGGCTAAATAAGGCATGCAGGGAAGAAACAAAACCCTGCAGGGCCCCAGGATTGTCTTCGCTGGCAAGCCAATCCGTAAGGGGAAATAACTAGGAATGAAACTTAGTGACCGTAGACGGCTCTGCTTCTATAGAAAAGAAAAAAAAACTACAAAAGATGGCCTATGAGAAAACAGATGAAACAATTTTTTCTCCCTCGTTTTTCCTTGTCAGTTCTTAGTTTCTATAGGCGAACATCTGAAATTCTTCTTTTCCATTTTGTATGTTACGTGCTTTCTTGATTCAAATAAATAATCACTATTTTTAAAAAAATAGGCTTTCTAAGTCACTATCTGGGTAATTTCTGAGAATATTTAGCTTTCACTTTCTTCGCGAAGTGTCGACTTTTGATTGTGTTCATCGAGTCTCGACTGTCAGTTATTGCCGATTCCGCTCATCAGTGTAAGAAGCCGTTGTTCTGTAGTGGCAGTTCGCAGTGTAACGCGCTGTACTTTCTATAGAGACAGTTCATAGTGTACCACGCTTCACTTAATTAACGTCTTTCTATAGTTACAGTTCATGATGTACCACGCTTGACGCCTTTCTATAGTGACAGTTCACGATGTACCACGCTTGATGTCTCTCTATAGTGACAGTTCACGATGTACCACCCTTGAAGTCTTTCTATAGTGACAGTTCACAATGTGCCACTCTTGATGTCTCTCTATAGTGACAGTTCACGATGTACCACGATTGAAGTCTTTCTATAGTGACAGTTCACAATGTGCCACGCTTGATGTCTCTCTATAGTGACAGTTCACGGTGTACCACGCTTGCATATCTTTCAATAATGATAGTTCACTGTGTGCCACACTGTACTTGCCTGGTCTGCAGCTATTCTCGTTAGTATACAGTGATGTTTTCGTCAAAGATATCACAAGGACATTGAGCTTTTAAATGTAATATACACTAAGGATTATTCCTGCTCCTTCGCCGTTACACACAGAATCCTTTTTTTTTACATACAGCAATTTTAACTGAAAAAAAAAATTTAATACTGAAGTTAATACGATTAGACAGTGTCAAACTGTCACGAGTTGCCTGTCGAGAAGATTACGGCAGTAAGCAGCTTGCACTAGCATGCCTGTGTTGTTACTGATTTGCTGTTCTTCCGATTTAATCCAACGGTGGGTCTCCCGACAGCTCGCGAACACTGATGGCGTGTTGAAGCTCGTCTTATACCCAGTCCGGATCTAATTTTAGAACACGCATCCAATCTCCAGCCAATGAAATGAGTGGAAAAATACATGTTCCTTTTTTTTCCTTTCTCTATGCTTAGGTTATTATTTGTACTAATTTCTAAATATATAAATAACTGATAGCAGATATCAGGGGCTATTCCTGTCACGAATGAGATAGTTTATATGTAGTTACGCGTATCAGGTTAACACGGCCAGCTACTATCTTGAAAACAGTTAATATTTCCGTTCAATTATGCTTCGAGCTATCTGTCTTTTCATTCAACCATTCGTACACACCCACCTGTTCATTCACACAACCATCCATATGCCGATACAAGTTTATGGATGTAATTATCCCTGTCTTATATTTCGTCTTCATACACGCTGATGTGTGCGCTCACATATTAGTGAAATACTTATCTGTGGCCTGTGTATGTGTGTTAGTGTACGTGTGCACGATTTCTCTGTGTTGGCTGCTGATAACTCATACTTTCTTCTTGATCACATAGAAGGAAGTCAACATTTTTCGGTGGAAGTATCAAAATAACATACAAATAAACTTCTATAATGTTACTTTTTCTATTTGCAACAAAATTCATAGCCGGAGTCATTACAAACATTGTAGTGGTCTTGGGGAAATGTTGGCTATTGCAATGTTACTTTAGTCACGTGGACCAAATTAAGATATTACATTGTCACCCTAGTCACATGAATCAAATTATGATTTTAGCTTCACATTTGTTGGCGTGGACCACATGAAGATACCACTTGTTTAATCTTCAAACATCACCAAACAAATGCATGTTACAGAATATCGTAGCGAAATCTATACCTCCATTCTCTGCAGACACTAAGTAAGCATATTTGTACTAGCGCCTGAAAGCAAATACTCGATATGCTCACAGAAAGAAAGGTAGTTTTACGATCTCGTATGATCCGGAGCTCTGTTCCTTCCACTGAGCCTGCATAGTGCATGATATAATGTCAGAAATATGCTTACTTTTATGCACACTTATTTTAGCCACTCCTCCTTAGCTTTATTGCATTTGTGTCTGTGGCTACATAAGAAATGTAGTGAAATAGAGACACACTATCATGAAAACGCAAGAGATATGTACAAACAAATAAAGGAGTTAACAAACAAAAGGACATACCACAAGACTGGTTGCCTGAAGTCAAAGGAGGGGCATACAATAATGGACAGAGATGAAATAATTGCAAGATGGAGCGAATACATTAGAGAACTCTATGAGGACAATAGAAGCGGAACAGATATACGAAATAATAATGAAGGACCTCCCATATTAGAAGCAGAAGTGGAAGAAGCCATCAAACACATGAAAAACAACAAAGCACCAGGACCAGATAAAATCACCAAGGAAGAATTGGAAGTATTAGGAGAGCTTGGCATAGAAATAATTACCAGATTGTTGAATGACATCTGTAACAGTAACTATGTCCCATCAGACCTTTTGCGATCAATTTTCATTGCCCTACAAAGAAACAAGATGTAGTTGAATGTGTATGAGCCATGTTACCAAAATCCTACTTCGCATTGTTACGAGAAGAGTCAGGAGCAAAATAAAACCAGAAATCGCTGAAGAACAGTGGAAAAGCTACAAGTAACGCCATATACATTGATGGAGATATCAACAGAAGTAAAGATGGACCTGTACTTCTGCTTCATAAACTACTGTAAAGCATTTGATAAAGTGAGACACACAGAAGTTATAAGAATGCTGGAAGACATCAACATAGATGGGAAAGATCTGAAACTTATCAATAACATATACTGGCAGCAATCAGCAGCAGTGAGCGTTCAGAACAAAATGGGAGCATTCCAAGACATACAATTGGGAGTGAGACAAGGATGTGTTTTATCTCCTGACCTATTCTCTTTTTACAGCGAAAACATAATGAGAAATATAGAGAACACGCCAGGAATATCAACTGGCGGGTACAACCTTAACAACTTAAGATATGCAGACGACACAGTCCTGATTGCTAAAAGTGAAGGGGAGCTACATGCTCTTCCGGACGTTGTGGTTTGTGAAATTAAAAGTAAAGGTCTCAGCCTGAATAAAAGAAGACCGAAGTGATGGCCATCTCAAAGAAAAGAATACCACCAAAATGTAGCATTACCATCAATGGCACAAATCTGAAACAAGTTGATAGATTCAAGTACTTAGGAACGATTATAAGAACTGATGGGAAATATCACAACGAAATAAAAAGCAGACGTGCTCAGGCCAAGTCAGCATTCCGGACAATGAGACACATCTTGTACAACAGATCCATATCAATGGAAACAAGATCTCGAGTAATTAAATGTTACGTCGAGCCAATTTTGTTTTATGGGTATGAAGCATGGTCTATAAATAAGAGAGTGCAGCGAGAAATGGAGGCCATGGAGATGTGGTTTATAAGAAGGATGTTGAAAATACCATGGACAGCCAAGAAAACCAATGAAGAAGTCTTAAGAGAGGCTGGAGTTAAAAAGCAAATTATAGCAAAGATCAGAAGCAGACAAGCGAGATTTATAGGACATTTCCTGAGAAGACGAAAATTGGAACACACTGTGGCAACTGGAAAAACTGAAGGAAGAAGAGACAGAGGAAGACAGAGAGAGAAGTTACTGGATGGGCTGTCAGTGTGGCTAGGAAGAAAGTCGCCGCCGGATCTCATAATCAAGTCTAAAGACAGGGAATTGTGAAGAGAAATGATCGCCTATTTCGTGCGGCATGGCACTTGAATTATGCACAGTACTGGAAGGGCAGATAGATACACATACATGCTCAATACCACATACCTTCATCGGTGTAAACAGGCATTATGCATTTATAGTTAGTGTCCACGCAGGCCCAAAGAGAGGGAATACAGCCGATGCATCGCGCCGGAGACCCGGAGAGCCAGATAGTTAGAGGGTATGAGGGATCCTCAGTGCTAGATAGTTAGAGGGTAAGGGGACCCTCAGTGCCAGATAGTTAGAAGATAAGGGGGATCCTCAGTGCCAGATAGTTAGAAGATAAGGGGGATCCTCAGTGCCAGATAGTTAGAGGATAAGGGGGCCCGGAGGATCAACTAAAATGGGACTCGAAGACTCCAGAAACAAAAGTGAAAAAAAAATCTCAGGTTTTTTTTTTTTCAAATAGTCTTACACCATGTTGCAAAATTTCTCTGAGAGGCCTCGTGTCCACGTACGAATCATTTTCAGTTCACTAACACAAGTCAAATCTGGCAAAACAATACGAGTCTAATCTAACCAAATCTCTCTGCGAACCTGTTTGTGGCACATCCACTAGAATCTAACCAAAACCAGCCTGACTCTAAACACGTCTAACAGAATATAACCAAGCCTGATCTGGCTCTATGAGTGAATGAGTAGTATCCCTCGTGGCGACGGGCCATAGTTCGAATCGGGCCGCAAAAGCCCCAGTTACCTAGCTGTAGAAACTGGAATCTGGCTCCTTCTGAAGAAGGTGATAGAAAAGGGTCAGGCATGATGCTGATCACACCACTCTCTAGTGTACCAGCAGTCCAAGGAAAATATGACACTAACACTATATCCCCTAGATGCATCTATGGCATTGCATGCCTATTTTTACTTCAGCCTTAGCCCACTTGTGGAATAACTTTAGTAACTTTCAGTCTACAGACATCCCACTCTTTGAAAAAAAAAAAGATTATTTTCAGCTGCAGTATTACAGAGCAAAGTATCTTATTTTAAGAATATCTGAAAGAAGGTTAAGGGTAAGGTTCAATCATAACATAACAAGTTCAATCATAACAAATGCATCAGGAAAATACTCAGTATAAAGTGGAACGAACTCAAGGACAACGCAGAGATAAGACAGATGAGCAAACAACAGCCTGTCTCATGGGTGATCGGAAAAAGAAGATGGACATATGTCGGTCATGTACTGAGAAGAAACAACCAGAGAATCCCAACACAAGCTATCAAGTGGAACACAATAGGCCAAAGAAAAAGAGGTCGACCACTTGAAATTCTAAAGAGGACATTGTTAAGAGGGGCCGGTTTAGTGGGAATAACATCTTTGTTGAGGTTGAAAAGCTCGCCGAAAACAGGAAATCTTGGCAATCTACCATGCGAGCCCTATGTGACGTTTAACGGTATGGGAAGGATGTAAGATGTATGAGAAGAAAGGTATCAAACTACCTTAATTCTTGTCTTGCAGTTCCCGAGGAAAGAAAAATCCCTTCCGTTTCCATGTTTTTTTTAACTCAGGCTGTATTTAGCAACCATACTAGCACAAAGTACTTCTTAATTTATACACTGACGGCTAACCATCGCGCATGACATGAAGCTAAACTTAGTAAGGGGCTTAACCATCTCCGACCTTTTTTGCTGTGCATCATCTGATACATAACCTGATCCCCGTCTAGTTATGAGCTCTACTGTATGACTTTGTATTACGCAGATCAAACACAGTTGAAACGTAGCTGCCTTTTAAACAACTTAAAAGTGCCAGTGCATCACTAATAGCTATAAACGATTGTCACGTGAAACAATAACCTGTATTTTGCAGGGGTCCCCCCCCCCTCTTTTTTCATTCTGGGCTCTCCTGATCTTCCGGTTCCTTGGGGTTAAGCCAGTTTAGCTTAACGGGTAGTTCTCCACAGAGCTTATGGCAGCAGCTCCACAGCTTCCTTTCTCAAGTTTATGCCCTCTAGCAACGTCAGGGTCACGAAGGTCTTTTGTGTGAATGTGTATGAGTGTGTGTGTGTGTTAAAAAAGGTGAGGGAGGGGAGGCGGACACTCGTGAAGTACATGTTATGTAATGGATTCATCTCTAGTTTGCTAGAAAGTACATCTTACTGGTCTCGTTCTCTGGAACTGATAAACAATATCGATTCTGTAATACGGTCATAATTTAATTATTGTTACTAACATTATGGTAATGATACATTATATCTGAGCTCAACCTCTTTGGCTCAGCTAAAAATAAAACATAACTGATGGTTTATGATAAAAGCATGGTTTATGTCGTCCGCAAAGTCAAGGTCCTCCAGCACTGTGTCAAGGGTCCATTGTAATCCTCTGCGTTTGTCTGATGCTGCCTCCTTCATTAACCAGTCTACTGTCAAGATAAATAATGTTGGTGATAGTACACATCCCTGCTTCACTCCTGTTTGTACCCTAAAGCTGTTGGAGGTATGTTCTCCACAGATCATTTTGCACTGAAAACCATCGAATAGGGCTTTGATGAGATTCACTATCTTGAGGGGGAGGCCATGCCATCTTAGAATTTCCCACAGTGCATCTCTATTGACACTTCAAAGGCTTTCTCAAAATCTATAAACAATGCATATGTTGTGCTATGCCACTCATTTGCCTGCTCTAATATTTCTCTAAGTACAAATATGTAGTCTATGCATGATCTTCCTTTCCTAAATCCTGCCAGCTCTTTCGGAAGAAAAGAAACCTCCCTCGTGGGCAGAAGAAAAAGACGTAAAAGTAATGACGGATAAGTCATCTGTCTGCTGGAAGGGAAAAACAAAATTGTCTACAGTGTTACAAAGCGTCGATTCTGAAGTAAGCCAGAAGTTATTTTCACTGACACAACAAAAATTTCATACACAATGATTGTGCATACTGACTGGTTATCGTATCGTTTTCAAGTGTGCCCTACATTGCAAGAGTCCAACCCAGGATCAAGTGTGAAAAACAGATCGTAGTGTAATCAACAGTCGGCCTGGTGCATCGTGATTTTTAACAGACAGTTTGCTTCTGTTATCTGTGCGACTTAATAGCTGTGAACATCTTTCTAACCAATCCAGGAATAGCGTATCGTTTAGGCCAGTGGTTTCCAACTTGCATTGTCGGCAAATCTGGGGCTGCGTTTTCAGTTTGGTTTGAAATGCCATGTAGTGAATAAAACTGTCGTCGGCAAATTATATGCAATTAGAAAAATGGTTCTTGGATTAAACTGGCTGTGAACCATTGTTCTGGCATTCAGTATCTGTCTATGAAAGGAAAATTAACGATACAACACATCGTTGGTGAATATAGGAGGCTGTGGCATTATTGCCCATATTTTCATTGGCTAATCAGCATAGTAAGGGTAATGTGGTCAGTGGTCAGGATAGTAGGGGTAACGTGGCCTATAATTAACATAGTAAGGGTAATGTGGCCTGCAGTCAGCATAATAGGGGTAATGTGGCCTATAATTAACAAAGTAAGGGCATTTTGGTCTGTAATCAGCATAATAAGAATAATATGGCATGCAGTCAGCATAATAGGGGTAACGGTGGCCAGCAGTCAGTATACTAAGAGTAATGTGGCCATTAGTCAGTATAATACACTTGTAAGAGTAATGTGGCCAGTAGTCAGTATAATACACTTGTAAGAGTAATGTGGCCAGTGGTCAGTATAATACACTTGTAAGAGTAATGTGGCCAGTAGTCAGTATAATACAATTTTTTAAAGACGACAAAAACAACAGGCCGTGACCCGGTGGTACTGTAAATCGGGTCCACCCGTAGCGAGATATGGACCTTATCCCCGGCATTCAATGTGCAGGGCGGGCTTCAAGCGTCTCCTGTGTTCCAAAATAAACGATCAAAGTGTAGCCACTACAGAGCGCAGAACTACACTTTGATCTTAGCCAAAAGACCGGTCAGAGTAATGTGGCCAGTAGTCAGTATAATACACTTGTAAAAGTAATGTGGTCAGTAGTCAGCATAATACATTTGTAAGAGTAATGTGGCTAGTAGTCAGTATAATACATTTGTAAGAGTAATGTGGCTAGTAGTCAGTATAATACATTTGTAAGAGTAATGTGGCTAGTAGTCAGTATAATACTTTTTTTTAAGACGACGAAAACAACAGGCCGTGACCCGGTGGTACTGCAAACCGGGTCCACCCGTAATGAGACGTGGATCCTGCCCCCGGCATTCAATCTGCAGGTCAGGCCTCGAACATCTCACTTTGTAAGAGTAATGTAGCCATTAGTCAGTATAATACACGTGTAAAGGTAATGTGGTCAGTAGTCAGTATAATACACTTTTAAGAGTAATGTGGCCAGTAAAAACCATAGTAAGGGTTACTTGGCCGGTATCAGGCTCAACTGATATCTTTCCCCAACTTCAAGTGGAGTTATTTACCTTTGTTTTACAGTTTAATTAACTGAATATGTACGAAATGAGTGAGCACCTAATTACGTACACATACAAATTACGCTAAACATGGCAAGAGTGAAAAGCAACACTTGGGCTATTTCATAAACGTGCGTGAAGATAAAGACTCTAGCCGAGCTATTTCACAAAATCGCACGAAGATAAAGACGCTAGCTATACTTATATATATATATATATATATTTTTTTTTTTTTTAATGCGGGATTTCATTTTCCTGCTCAGATATGGCTTGGACGTGAGTTCTCGTCTGCCATGTAAGAGCACCCATTTTGAAACTGGCTTACTTGGCATAATTTGAAGTTTTAAAAGGTTTAAATATATTGTGTACATAGATGTAACTCGTTAAAAATGTTTTTTTAATGTCACATTTTCCCGTTATTCCTCGTCCCTTTTCAATTAGCACGTATATTACTCACCCTCCGGGAAAAAACACAGTATTACACAATACCCTCCCCTTCTCTCTCTCTCTCTCTCCCCCCCCCCCCCCCTAAAAAAATCCCCACCTCGCTCTAAAATAGTTGCTCTCTCTTCGTGTCATCAGATTTACTTATGGGTATTTTAGTTCTTGTTATTGGTAGACCAAAGGAGACATGGAGAAGAACAACAGAGAGGATGTTGAGCAATAAAGGGCTGACTTGGGCAGGAGCGGTAAAAACAGAAGGGAAAGGACAGGCGTTTGTGGAAAACCCTTGCGGAAGCCCCATGTGCCTTGAGTAAGTAAAGTTCAGAGATTTCTTGTTATTATTTTTTTCGCAGTTTCAACACTGTACAACTGTAAACTTTGCTTATTAGATAAGAAAAAATGGTGACGCAAACGAAATTGTATGGCTGTCCGATCATTGTTGGAGCATGGGCTTTTCATACAGTGGAAGGCTGCATTTCTCGCCAGTGTTTACGACAATTAGTAATTTTAGCTATCATTATCATCATCATGTTCACGACTATGTGAATTTTGTAATTTACTCTGGAAATTTGAACCCACAGCACATTTTTACTTCGAATATAACATGTGAAATTGTGTCCTCAGACAACAGGCATGTAATTAGCAAGATTTTGCAAAGACTTATTTATTTTTAGTCGAAAACAACATTCACACACAATTTGTAGCAGTTGCTTGCAAAAGTTTATCCCTTTTATAGTTTCTTTAGGCCAAATTGCAGAACTACGCTAGAGCGAAGAAAATTAATTATTTTTACAACTTTCTGAAGTCGGAATCAGTCAGTCATTCAATCATTTGCCTTGCGGAACATTGCCTCACTAACAGCTCTCCTGTAGGCCTCTCGGTTGTAAGCAAGGTGCCCTGCTGCTGATGCATTCATCTGCAGATTGTCAACGATGCCTTGCAGCCATCTTCGCCTTGGCCTTCCTCTCTTTCTTTTTTCCCATTATTTACCCTTCCAAGAGGAAAGTGGAAATATGCAGCAGAAATGATTAAATCACGAAGGAC
Source organism: Achatina immaculata (assembly GCA_009760885.1). Taxonomy (NCBI): domain Eukaryota; kingdom Metazoa; phylum Mollusca; class Gastropoda; order Stylommatophora; family Achatinidae; genus Lissachatina; species Lissachatina immaculata. Next base: position 49,076,902 of record CM019720.1, on the reverse strand, counting down.
TCTCTGTCTTGAGTTATGGAGACCTTTCAGACATTTCTCGTTTATTTTGTTTACGTGATCAGTCACAAACAGTCGTAATATTTTGTGTATTTCTTAAGTAAAGTTCGAAAAAAAACACATTTTCATTCTCTCTCCAGCCATTTTGACGGTTTACAAGCGGGACCGGCCCTAGCAATAGCATATCTTACAGCCTCTCCCAATTCTCATAATAACACTTAACATTTTTAAGCCAATCATATGAATTAAGCTTCATAATGTTCGACCAGTAATTTTAAACAGCATTAACAATAATTTCTAATTTAATGAAAAAAAAATCGTAAGATAAACTACAAAATGAAGTTTAAAAAAATGTAAAATCCCCATTTTCATGCATATTAGGAACAACATCATTGACAACTAAGTTGAGAGAATTAGAAAAAGGAATAAAAAAGAAAGCTGGTGGGTTTTACGTCTCAACTGCAATGTTGAACTCCTGAATGTTTTCCTTTCATAATTGATCTACTGTTGTACCATAGTCACGCACTCTTACTGCTGGAATGTTCATGTCTGACAATCTTCTAAGAATTTATTCAGTCAACAGTGAGTCCGCAGTGGCTTCTACAAGAATGAAACCAAGAAAATGCTCATGAATACTGATATCACTTGGATCTGTAGTAACAAATCTCGCAACCAGTGTTGATTGTTCAATGTGACTTGAATCTGGAGTACAGCCTGTAAATATGCTATAATATTTAGCTTCCTGCACCATAGAGACTACTTCCATTTCTAATGACCCAGACAAAACATAAATCAATTTATTTTCAATCTTTTTTCCACTAAAATAATGTTGAGAGTAGGCTTGGTCAACAATAAATAAAAACGTGTTTTTAAAAATAATGTATTTTTATATTTTAATTTTTTTTCCCAATTTTCCTCTTTTCCCACTTTGCCTCCTCCACCCCTCTCAGTTAAAATGCGCGTGCTGTACTATGGGCAGAGTCGGTCCTGTAAATTAATCAAAGAATGAATCACATCACACTAGTTCATTAAATATTCCCAATTTTTCTTGTGGAACCTGGGCACCAAGTACAAGCTTCCATTAACTCGGTCGGCCGTAAGTCGCTGCATTTACGATACTCTATTCTTCCGAACCTTTCTCTATCCACCCCTCTCCATTATGTCCTCTCAATCTTTTAGCATCTGCGCCATCTGGGCGGCTTTGTTTGGGCCATGGGTATCCGATGGCGACAAGCTATGGCTATTTGTGGCATAACGATATGTTGTTTACCACATGGTTCCCTTTGTGATAAACCCTTTACAACATTTCTCAGCCAATCGTTGGCTTTCGCTTTGTGCTCTACTTCGTCCATCTGGGCGCATTTCATGCCGGACTTTCTTGCAAGGAGGAGGCCAAAAGGCGAAGTCTACATATTTTTCATACATTTTTCGTGTTTTTATCTGTTGTATTGTTTTTGTATGTGATCCTTGAAAAAGGGTTTTGCCGAAATAATGGATTGTTGTATGCTATTCATTTATTTATATGTACTCATCTTGCTTTCTGCCATTCTTGTTTCTGCCCACTTTCCTCTCTTTTTGTAAAATTGTAACATACACCCACCTATTTTCATTACTAGAACCAGTTTCATAACAGTTGTCATTTCTTTTGTCTCACGTTTACGATATAGAATGGCCTTAGACAGAAGACTTCTACAAAACTCATACCAACTTGCGACCGTCCATTATAGAGCGACATAGCACAAATTAAACATTTTAACTGTGCATGATTATTTTCTTCCAGTCATTTTCATTTTTTAAACGAAGACTATCACATACTGTGTGAGTATAAACGTGACTTAAAAAGAAACAAATTTTAGGATACCCTAATTAAAAAAACAAAGGCCGCGGCCGTATGAATAGTCACTCATAAGGTCAGATAGGGTCACGATCAAGAAAACAAAACTTCCGGGCAATGGTGAGAGTTTGTTGCCGTAGTTCCAGGAAATTTATTCCTATACACGCTCAAGGTTAACTATTAGGATATGACTATGCTGTAAGACAAGACAAATTATTTTATTATTGGAGGAAAACATGTTGGCCTTGAAAAGGAAGAAATTGATGGTCGGGGTGGACACAGAAGTGTAGTCCTATCTCATGGTATATAATGTTATCATATATATTTTTTTTCCATTCCCGAGAGCCAAGACGCTGTCCAGTTTGGCAATCGGCGACGCATAGCTGACATGGTGGCATCAGGGTTGGCGAGCCATAGCTGATCAGTACCCTGTCCCACCTCTGTATAATACCTTCAGTAACAGGCTTAGCCTGACCAAGGGGCAGAGATCGCCGTAGTGCCTTTGGTGATGGATTCTGCTAAAGAAGTATTGCACACCTATTTTTTAGCTGCACCCAGGGTTTGAAAAAAAATAGCTGCCAGGACCCTCATGCAAGCTGACATGATGCTGTGCCATAACATCTTCATCGCATCAGCTACAAAGAAACCCAGCTTGTAGTTCCTGGGAGATCTTTCCTCTTCACATATTATACAATACTGCACCTTATCTTATTATTCCACCACCTGGTATATGATTTATCTTATACCTTATCTCACTTTATGTAGCATTATTTTATCTTATATTGTCTCATGTTGTGTAGTCTACCTTGACTTAACATTATTTCATGTTGACTAGTATTGCCTTATCTTGTTTCACGTTATATAGCATCCTGTATCTTATATAGTACTGCATAATCTTACCTGACCTTAACTCATGTTATTAGTTATAACCTATTCTTACTTTATCATATCTCATGTTAACAATTATAACCAAATCTTACTTTACCATACCTCATGTTAACATTTATTACCTATCTTACTTTAGCCATATCTTATATTCTCCCCGCCCCTCCCCCCGTATTAAAGCTCTTTGAACATAATGTTTATAAGGAGATTTTTTAAATGAAAATATTGAACATATTTTACAAAATATTGCAGAAAACGTGTGAAGCAAATTATCTAAGAAAGAAAGACTGCAAACTTTTGCAACATAGACAGAGAAGATTTCCTTACTGGGTTTATCTGCAACATAGACAGAGAAGATTTCCTTACTGATGGGTTTATGTGCAACATAGACAGAAGATTTCCTTACTGAAGGGTTTATCTGCAACATAGACAGAGAAAATAATGATAAATACAGTTGTTAAAAAAAATGCTCATGGACATTTACTAAATTTATTGCTCCCTAAAGTCTTTCTGAATTATATTCCTTCTTTGAAGACATGATATACGGGACTGTGCATGCAGCAGGCACCTGAGTAGTACACAAGTGCACTTGGTGGGATTAGTAGTTCAAGTCCAGCGAGAGGTGTCCCAGTTACCCAGCTGTAGAAATGGCTGGCTCCTCTTGGAACTGGGAAAGTAAAGATGGCCAGGCAATTTACTGATCATATCCACATCTAGTGGTCAGAGGAAAAATATGGGTGCTAAGAAACGGTCAGTGTTACAGACTTTGACTGAACATATCCCACACAAATGAGTGGCTATGCAAGAGTGGAGTTAGCACTCATGAAGACATACCATAAGAATATCCAGAATATGGCCTGGATAGTCATGTGATCTCACAAATGCTTGAAAATGGGACAGTGAATTTGCGGTTGATGTTTTGGGATGTCTTAGATCTTGGTGCAAGCTTGAAGCTTCATCCTAACAACCGGGGTTATAGATTTAGAGGTGGTTTAATTGAAGCTGGAGCCAGTAAAAATTTACTGTTTTGGAAGAAGTTGGAATTTGACAGTAGAGGGAAAAAAAAATGACATCCCATTATTTAATACAGGATTGCGTTATGAGGGAGGAGCAAAGATGGCACACATGACTATCACATGACTATCCAGACCAAGCTGAAAAGCAATGTTTGATAACATAAGGCAGTCTACTGCATTCTTTAAGGATATCCAAGCTGACATCTTAGAATGTTCAAATTCTAAGAAGAAGAAGAAAGAGGAGAAGAAGAAGAAGAGGGAAAAAATAGAGGAGAGAAATTTGAGTCAGAGTTACAGACTTTCCAGATCATAAAAGTGGCAATAGGATTTCTAATTTAACATGACCTACAATTTGAATGTTGAAGAAAATGAGGGCATGAGGATAGTAAACTTTCAGCCTGTGCAGCAGTGGTTTCCAACCTCTTTTTTTTTTTTTTAAGCACAATCCTCTGCAACCCTATTTAAGTCATGACCTGAGGTTGTGAATCTTGCTGAACAGTGTAATTTGTTACTTTCAGACATAATAATGCTTATATTTACAAGATACTTATATCGGTTATGTGATGAGAAGAAATAGTCAGAGAATCCCAAAACAAGCTGTCAAGTGGAACAACACGCAAAGAAAAAGAGGCTGACCATGTGAAACTCTGAAGAGGACATTGTTAAGTGAGGCCAAATTGGAAGGCATAAAATCCCTTGATGAGGTTGAAAAGCTCTCTGAAAACAGGAAAACTTGGCGAACTACTATGTGAGCCCTATGTGATGTTTAATGGCACGGGAAGGATGTAAGATGTATGATGTACATGATTATGTATATTACTTCCATGTCTTTCCCCAGCAGTTAACACCTGATGAAACACTGCCTTTAACTGGATAAACATTTCACCATGGGCAGTACTGGAAACTGGCAAAAGTGCTTTCTCTCTCTGTTCTTATTGATGTCCCTGGGTTTCCCATCATGCAACACCAACAAGATGGATCCTCATGTTTTCCCCAAAATGGGTCCATTTTTTGAAGGATGGTTAGTTATAAGACAGCATTTTATTAGTTTATAAAATATTGTGTTTTGTAGCCACTTGGTGTTGTAAAATACTGTCTTGTGATCTTTGGTCTTGTGATTCTTTGTATTCTTATCAGATCATTTGTTTTTCCTCATTTTCTAAATGCATGGAAAGATTTTAAAGGGGAGAGCAGATGATAGTGTTCTTTTTGAAAACGGATATCAGCATTGAGTGAAGGGACATCTGTACTGAATGAAAACAAAATATTGATGTAGAATCAGGCTGCATACAGTCTCCTCAGCCTTCTGCCAGAAAGCAAAGATCCTCTTAACTTGAAGATATGTCACAACTCACAGGTGATATGAAGAAACTGGGGATTCAGTTTACTGGTGTAAACAGTGGAAATTTAACATACAGCAAGTATGTGCTGCAGCGTGCTGTGAATTTATAATCTCAAGTTGTTAAAGTCACTGGAAGAAAACAGTTTGCAACAGTCAGAAATAGATCAAACAGTGATGGGGTGGGGGGGGGGGGGAAATTATATAACAAATGAGCAGAAAGAAGCCATCACCAACAAGATGGATGTGAAACCCAGATGAAGTGAATTCTTTCATATTTAAGAGCTATTCTTTTTTAAAGAGGCTAATTTGGATTTTAAATCTTATGAAATTTTGCTGATTTTCTTCAGATGCTAAATTAGCCTTAAAATTCTTTCGTCTTCCTCAGGTATTTACGTATCATAGACCCTCATCAGAATGTTTCTGTCGGCTTTTTGTTTGGCCATGTCCTACCTAGTTCAGTCCATGCAAGAAACCCATGCTTAGTTCCTAGCTCGCAGTCTGTGCCTACATCCTGCAGGAAGGGGATTCTGGATCTACCAGGTCCAGCCCCATTAGATGAGTCCAGATCTGGAAATTTTTCTTGCTCATCAACTGACATTCTCCTGGGCCTGTTGTTGAGCTTTGAAAAATACACAAAGCTGGACTCTCCAGTTGGTTACTTCAAGCCATGCCAGTATAACATCACAAAAAATGGCAAACCTGTTGTTGAAGATCCTGATGATAAAACGCCACCACATTTTGAGGCCAGAATTGCAAGTAACTTATCATTCCTCGTTAACCCAAATGGCACCACATTCTCTGTCATGGTGGATCATCATGTGCTGCGTGGAGAGACATCACAACCAGTTCCTTGGGCTCCCAGAGGCAAAGGTCCTGAAAGTTGGTTGGAATATCTGCCTTTACCATTTCATTGGTTTGTGTACAGCTTGAGATCAACTGTTCAATTCTATGAATACATTAACATGAACACTGGCCAAGTGATTTCTGGGAAGTCAAGCAAAGAAAGCCCAATTGTTGCTCATATGGAAAAAAACTGGGGGAAGAGTTTCCCAAAAGCCTGGGTTTGGTCTCAAGGGGTGAATCCTGAAAGTGGAGTAGCATTTGTCTTCTCTGCTGGCCTTGTCACAGAACTGAACATCGATGTCAGAGCTCAGCTTTCTGGGTACAGAAATCCAGTCAAGCGGATTGAGTGCAACTTCAGTCCATCCAACAGCTTTCATTCATTACACTCCGCTGGATGTGCTGGAACAGTCACTCTTAAAGTTAGTGGAGCTGTTTGTTCTGTGATATTTCAAGTTGTTGCTCCAGTAAAGTCTTTCAGTTTCTGCTTACCGGCCCCCATGGCTGATGGCTTTAGGAAAGGATGCATTGAGAGTTATGTAGCTGTAGCTAATATAACTGTTTTTCAGCGTCATGGTTTACACATGGTTGTAACTGATACCCAGACTGTCCATTTTTCAGCTTTGGAATTTGGAGGAGCTTATATGTGTGATGGTCAGTGTCCTGTTGAATAGCAGAATTTAGGTTTTTTTTTAAACGTTTGAACCTTAAAATACTGTTATGTTGTCAGATTATTTAGTGCCTTTTTGCTTATTTGCAGCTCATAGTGAGAGATTTGGAAATGTGATTTTATGTGTCTTTCAGTGTATGCAAACAATATATCTAATATGTAAATAAATACACCTTTCACGTATTCAGGTGATTGATATATATGTATATATATATGTGTGTGTATGTATATATGTATATATACACATGTGTATGTATATATATACATATATGTGATTTAATCTATGCAAATGATATACCTGATATATGAATTTATGTACTTTTGATATATTCAAATGATATATCTGATATGTGAATTTATGTACTTTTCATATATTCAAATGTATATCATTTGAATATATGAAAAGTATATCTTTTGTGATATGTAAATTTATGTACTTTTCATGTCTTCATATGATCAATCTGAAGAAAATATGCCATGGTTTTCATATGTTCACAACCAACATTGGTAGTAAAATGCTTGAGATCTGATTTGTATAAAAATAATAAGGAGTAATCCATTTACAACAAACCCCAGTACAATAATGTTCCATTATTCTTGCATGTATTTATACACAGAAATTGATGCATTTTTTTTCTCACTTTTATCGAAGATAGAGAGTCAGGGCCAAGGAATCATGGTAATTGACCAGGACTCTGTAGTACCTCTTTGTTGGTACTCTAATGGCTCAGGTTGGTCAGAGTGCAGGGATCATTATGGTCCACATGGTGGTGAAATTTGCTAAAGAAATATTGCACATTTTCCTGCTTTTTTTTTTCCTCTTTTTTTTTTTTTTAAAGCTTCATTCTAGATCTGCAGAAAAAGTCACTGTACCCATTCCCCATTCAACACTTGTGCTTCAATAATAAAGGTAGATAGAGTTGTATGGTGTATATTTACAAAGTGGCAGAGGGAGTGAGTAAAGTGAGAAAAAAACGAATAGAAGTATGAGAATGTATAAATGAAAAACATTCAACATACGATATTTCAGTGTGAGCCTTTTTTGAGGATTACATGCACAAACGAGACAAAAGCAAATACAAATAACTAAACGAAGAACTTATCTTAATATGGACTCCTCCAGAAGTAGGAAATGCGTGTCCACTAGAAGATGCATTGAGGCCATGCGGGCCACACAAAGGATAAGCCGTTAGAGCCAGTCATAAAGAAGAGGTGAGAGAAAGGAGGAAAACAAGTGGTAGAGAAGGGGGAGAGAGGCAATAGAAACATGATAGCTGCTAGAGTTTCGACACTTTCCCTGCATCTGGTGCAAAGAACATCCTGTTGGAAGTTCTAGCGAGATAGAAAAGAACAAAGTCTTACTTATGTGAGTAAGTTTTCATGTGAAATTGATAATGCTTCGTTTTTTGTTAGCTCATCATTACCATAATGACAGTAGATGTTGGTAGTCATTTTTTTCCACAGATCTCTGTCATTGATATCTTTTACCTGCTAATTGGAGACTTTCTGTCATGCCATCGTATTAGATTGTTTATGAACTACACAATGGCCTTCCTTTATGAACTAAACAATGGCCTTCCTTTCTCTCTCTCTTTCTTTCTCTCTCTCTTCATATTTATCCTTGTGTTATGAAGATTTCAGATTTTCCACCTTCTCATTATGTAACAAGTGAATGTTGGTTGTCATTTTCTTGTGAATTTAATTAGACTGCTTTTTCTTTCATTGACTTTTGTTGACGTTCATCATTTGTCATCTTAGCCGTCCATGGAACTTTTTCATCTCTGAAGCTATATAGAAATTTATCCAAATGAATCCAGCAAAGAACTTACTTTTGAGCAAAGATAATTACAAGCAAAGCACAGTTCATTGCCCTGAAAACTGAAATGGCAGAATTCCTTGCAGATCTTGCCTGAGGGAAGAGGAGATGTTGACACAGGAATATGCAAACTTTTGTTCTCACCAGGCACAGCTCTTCTTGTAAGAACATAGGAAATTCTTTCCTCATGAGAAGTTTATTGTAAGAATGAATACATGGTCACTGGGTGTGTTTCTTGCATTGTCTGAGCTGGAAGAAGGAAGCCAACACAGCTAAAGCTATATCATGCTAAGTGTGAAGTGGTGGTCAGCAAACCAATGTCTGGCTGCAGGCATCGGGTCTGGCAAGCCATAACTGGCCAGGCTCCATTCCCTGCTAACAAGGCAGGGATGGCTGTAGTCTCCAAGGCAGAGTCTGCTAAAAAAAATATTGCACCCATACCTACTTTTTTTAGCTTCACCCCACGTCTGACATGTCAGAAATGACCACCGCAGAATGCCTGTGCCTCAACCACTTTCACATCAGCTGCAGAGAGCATCATGCCAGCAGTTTCAGGGAGAAAGAACAAGAACCAGGTGACTGATGAATGATGTCTAAATAAACAATGAAATATACAAGGACAGATGTTAAGAAAAGGACAAGGAAGATTACTGGATATATAATTGAAAGGAGAGGTCTTGAGGAAAAAAAAAATGTGACGACAGTTAAGAGATGATAGCTTAATAGATCTTATGACAGCAAGTCACTGGCTGACCTTACGGAAGTCAGTGAAAGATTGCCAAACCAGCCAACATGATACATGATGATGATGATAAGAAGAAGAAGACTGACTCGTATCACATGCAAGATTTGATCCCAACGTAAAAAATGGAAATTACCTGCCTCTAAGCAATGGTTTGTGTGCAGTCCACTACACACAACTGTCAGTATATTAAGTAAAAAGCAGAATATTTAAGTAAATTTTAGTCCCGGGTGTAGAGAAGCTTGATGTGAATTTTTTTTAAATATCACGACGAACAGCTTTAAAAAAAAAAAAAAGAATTCATTTGCAACAACTTGTTTAGGAAGAGTTCCAAAAAGTGAGACGCAGTCATTTGAGTGCGGGCTAAAATCAGTAGAAGGTCAACCATCGTTAATTAGGACCTGGAGAATATTCTCATGGATGACACTTCCATGCTGGTAGACACATTTTGTAATTCCCAAACTAAAGTATTTGAACATCTACAGTGTGTCACCTGGTGTTAAGATGATTCGTTCCAGGCAAGGTGTTGCCATTTGTTATATAGAACAAGTTATGATCTTCTGTGTTGATACTCAAATAATCACTGGTTCTAAGTACATTGTGGTTAGTTCTGATAATGGCCTCACAGTACCCTATAATGTGTTCAAATTTTTAAAAAATATTTTCACCAGATTAAGAGTGTACTTGTGGCAGACATTGCTTTCTTTGCGTTGTCAAGTTTTTTTAATTTGTTAAAAAAAAAAACCAAAAAAACTGCTTTTAGTGGTAATTATTCTCGCTTTTGTCCTGCATTCTTCATTTGCTGATCTTTGGAACTTGAAACTTCTTCTTCTTCTCTCTCTCTCTCTCTCGTCCTCACTGCTATTTGGGAAAGTTCCATATTTTATGGGAAATTTTTTTGCATCGACATCCTGTTTTATCGTTCCACCTTGTCCTTTGAGCACGATATGTGTTGTGAGATAGAGTGCTCCATCATGCACACGTAGTGTCGAGAAACAATCATGGCAATGGCTGCAAAGAACAACAGAACTGCAGACTATTGTTCCATAATAGTATTGAAACGAAACACATATTTCTGAGGGGGGTGGAATAGGGAGTACATCACATTGCCTTTATCGAAGACCCAGGTGCAGCTAGAAGACACATGGAGACCCCACAGCCAGAAGACATATTTGAGACCCCACAACCAGAAGACACATCATGGAGACCCCACAGCCAGAAGACATATTTGAGACCCCACAACCAGAAGACACATCATGGAGACCCCACATCCAGAAGACATATTTGAGACCCCACAACCAGAAGACACATCATGGAGACCCCACATCCAGAAGACATATTTGAGACCCCACAACCAGAAGACACATCATGGAGACCCCACATCCAGAAGACATATTTGAGACCCCACAACCAGAAGACACATCATGGAGACCCCACATCCAGAAGACATATTTGAGACCCCACAACCAGAAGACACATCATGGAGACCCCACATCCAGAAGACATATTTGAGACCCCACAACCAGAAGACACATCATGGAGACCCCACATCCAGAAGACATATTTGAGACCCCACAACCAGAAGACACATCATGGAGACCCCACATCCAGAAGACATATTTGAGACCCCACATCCAGAAGACATATTTGAGACCCCACAACCAGAAGACACATCATGGAGACCCCACACAGCCAGAAGATACATCGTGGATACCCCACAGTCAGAAAACACATCATGGATACCCCACAACTAGAAGACACATCATGGAGACCCCACAGCCAGAAGATACATCGTGGATATCCCACAGTCAGAAAACACATCATGGATACCCCACAACTAGAAGACACATCATGGAGACCCCACAGCCAGAAGACACATTTGAGATCCCACAACCAGAAGACACATCATGGAGACCCCACAGCCAGAAGACACATCATGGAGACCCTGGGGTTAGGAGACACCATCATAGAAACCTGATGCAGCCTCACCACCGGCTAACCAGGCTGAGGCTTTCAACCTATTACAGGCAGCTGTACAGAATACGACAGTGTCATGGGCAACTTACCCTCCACATGCCCCATTTCATATCACTCTAGCAGCCATCTTCGTAATGTTTTGTTAAAAAGAGTGCTTTTTTTCATATTGGAATATAGGATCTTATCATTGAAGTAAAAAAGCAGAATTACACAAGCCAAGACCTCCTTTCAAAATCCTGAAATATATACTTTGCAGTGTCACTATGTGAGTCAGGAAGAGTGTTACAGTGAACCAATCCTGTTCCGTGGATGCGATGCCTGATCGATCAGTGATGAGATACAGAGAAGGCTGGAATGTGGTTCTTAAGAAGAATGTTGAAGGTGTTATGAACAACGAGGAAATCGAATGAGGAACAGGCAAAATAAACGAGGAAAATTACAAAGAAGATCAGAAAAGGACAGTCTAACTTTTTTTGGGGGGGGAGGGGGAGGCGTGTCTGGAGGATAGGTAGGTTAGAGCACCTAATGGCAACAGGGAAGATTGAAAGTAGAAGAGACGGAGGTAGACAGAGAGAGAAGATGTTTGATGGTTTGGCATCCTGGCACGGGGAATGCTCAGTGACAAGCCTGTTGGGATACACAAGGGATCGAGGGTTATGGAATGACATAACATTCTACCCCTATCAACGGGACTTAGAGAGAGCTACTGGCTTACTATTCACGTCAGGCGCTGGCCAGATCCATTGTCGCGCATAAACGGGAGGCATTCCTGTACGTACCAACCAAGAAATCTTCAACTAATTGAGGCAGCGCGGCAAATCTGCGTTCAGTATTCGAGGTCTCGCCCTAGGGGCGATAATTTTACAGGTTTTCTGGTCGTGGCCATTACGCGTGTACACCTGGAATATTTCTGGCGACGTCGCAGACCAGGGACGACAGCTGCGGATGCTGAGACTAATGCGACCCCCTACTTTTTGGGCGTTTCCTAGAAGTTGTTTGTGAGACGGTCATAAAATTCCGATTAGAAAAGCTACAACAGCGCGGTGCACGTAAAGTCATAACTTATATATGCAGCCGCGTATTTCTGTTTTGTGTAGCTGATATCCTTACATGAGCATCAAGCAGGTAGTTCCTCTGACACGCGGAATAACATAGAACGTGCCCTGTCGTGACCATTATCGTATTTCACGGTGGGGGAACAACGACTGTCGTTCCTGATTTATGGGGGGGGGGGGAACGTAAGTGTGTGGATTTTAAAAAAAAGTGTTCTGGGAATAATTTTGCCCCTTCCCTCCTGCCTGTTTTGATTTCAGACTGAAGTGAAGTTATCTAACAGTTGTGGCAAAATATTGGGCGCAGTGTTTCTGTTAATCTCTAGCTGGGGAGCTTTGGGAATCATTTACACATGTACATTATAGGCGCCTAAGTAGCAAGATTATTAGGAAGATCGGTGGTTTGATTCCTAGCGGAGGCTCACCAGTTGCCTGGCTATAGAAACATTGATTCCTAGCGGAGGCTCACCAGTTGCCTGGCTATAGAAACATTGATTCCTAGCGGAGGCTTACCAGTTGCCTGACTATAGAAACATTGATTCCTAGCGGAGGCTCACCAGTTGCCTGGCTATAGAAACATTGATTCCTAGCGGAGGCTCACCAGTTGCCTGGCTATAGAAACATTGATTCCTAGCGGAGGCTCACCAGTTGCCTGGCTATAGAAACAGACACCTAATTGCCTAAGTGGAGCTGGGGAAGGAAAAGCGGTGAAGCGTGACGCCGACCACATCACACTCCGATGATTTTATATATCTTAATATATAAAAGTTACTCCAGATGTTTGATCGGACTACACAGCTGTACTCCTATTACTTGATTAAACTTTATGAAAATTGGCCTGGTTTAATCTTTTTTTGGCCGAAGGGAGACTCGAGTTATACTTTGAAATGCCTTTTTGTAGCGCTTTCTTTGCTCATATCACATAATTTATTATGTGATTTTTTTTTTATTTGGCTACATAGAGCCAGTTCTGATTTATGGATATGAAGCCTGGACAGTTACCAGAAAGATACATCAAAGTGTGGAAGCCACGGAAATGTGGTTTCTTAGAAGAATGTTAAGAACCACATGGACGGCAAGAAAATCAAGTGAAGAAAGTTTTATTGAGAGAGACCTATTCAAGAAGACAACAGTCAAGAAAAGACAGTCTAAATTTATAGAACACGTCATGAGAAAAGGCAAACTAGGGGAAAAGATTGATTCATTGATTGATCTTTATTTCAAAAGGGTTAAGAATTGGGCACGCAGGCCCGTCTTAACCCTTTTGAAATAAAGATCAATCGATCTTTCCCCCTCAAACTTTCCTGTTGTCACGATGGTTCCTAGTTTGCCTTTTCTCATGACGTGTTCTATAAATTTAGACTGTCTTTTCTTGGCTGTTGTCTTTTTTTTTAACAAAGAGGCAGAGGTAGACCAAGAGAGAAAATTCTGAATAGATTGGCAAGATGGTATGGAAAGAGGACACCAGAACAATTTAAAGAGGCAATACAAAACAGAGAGTTGTGGAGAGTTAGGACTGCCAACGCCAGTAGGTACAGTACTGGATGGATGGATGGATGGGGGGAGGTGGATGGGGTCACAATAGAGAACGTCACAACAAACTACATTTGCCTTTAACAAATAATATCACCACTTCTTTCTCGGTCTGGATGGCCGAAGAGTTTGGTACGCGTCACACAAGACAGCAACATGAGGGCCACCCCCTGTTTGGTGTGTGATGGGGTTTTTAAAAAAAAATCTAATTCTAATTTTGTTTTCACCTTTCCATTTTGTGTCTTTAATGAAACCCGAAGAAACATTTGTTTTAAGTATTAAAGATTATTTAAGGAAAAATAACCACGGAAATAGAATGTCCCATGCTTTCAGGCAGATAAAAAGTTAAGTGATTCACATGAGTTTTTCTGACTCAGTTTGCTTCACTCAGATGTGTGCTTTTTGTAAGTTGTTGTGAATCACATTTACTGCTTGAAATTTCATGTCACCGGAGAAATGAAGTGCTTTAAAATATCTAAGATTTCTACGTTTCATTTTTGTTTTCTCTGGCAGTACTGTGAATCGGATGTCCTTTTAACAAGAAAGCGCTAAAACTATAACTGACTGAAAATATCCAGACAAAGATAGAATTACTTGGCAGCACGTTATAAAATAAATGTAAATTCGTTGCATTTGGTAAAGACTCGAAGGAGTGCACATGAACATTCAAAATATAGTTCTTTTTGCACTTAATTCCTCTAACAAATCAGATGCAGAAAATGGTTTACTGATTTTCAAGCTTGGATGTTTTCATACACAAAAAAAAGTCTGTCTAACGTTGTAATGTTTATGCTTTTCATTTGTTCTTTATTATTGTTTATAGGATAGTGGTTTCTTTGAGTTTGATGTGTTCACTTAGCACTGTCAGTTGGACATACGTTTACTCAGTTAAAAGAGACTCTTTGTAACACCAGTGTGAAGGGTCTGTGTGTGTTTTCAGCTAGTAATATTTCTTACATAGTGATATCTGTTTCCTTGCATTCCTTTTCTCCCGGTGCCCCTGCTGGTATGCATGTAATGCACGGCAATAACACATCAGCATCCAACAACGACATTAAGAGGCCCCCCACCCCCGAAAAAGTACACACGTACGCACAAAAGAGCGCCTTTCGAATGCAAAACGTGTGAAGAGACATACGATATTGTGCGATACCAGATTATATTTTGGTGTATGTTATCTGCAGCACACAAAGGTTTCCAGAACTTTTTTATGTTGTTGTTTTCCAGACTGTGGCATACTGGGTAGCACACATTTCTGTCGCGGAACACTTGGTTAACACTTGGTTAACACTTAGTTAACACTTGTGACTGGCCAGAGCTCGTAATGCTGGATTGTCGTGTTGTTAACCATATATATAATTCATTCATTCATTTGCATGTCCCTTGCGGAACTTTGCCTCCCTAACAGCACTCATGTAGGCCTCTCGGTTATGAGCAACCCAGTGCAGACTGAAGAAGCAGGTTGCTCCGCGTGCTCCACCACCTGGTGGTTCAAGCTCAGTTATTTCAGCAGCCTCACTGCGGGGTGGATCGTGCCTTAGAGTACATTAGTGTACTGGGTTTCATGATAACAATTATGTCAGCGTTTTGTTTCAGCCTCCCGATGTCTGCCCTGCCATCAGTTTCTTCATTTAAAAAACCGCGCTGTTCGTAGTCTGACAGTATTTCATCTGTAACTCAACAACGCAGATTCACGCCTCCCCCCTCCCCAAAGCAGAAAAATCTGGGATTTCACAGATTTGTCTATGACAGTGGTTCCCAAAGTGAAGGCTACAACCCTGCTTTCCTCTCCCCCCCCCCCCCCCAAACCAATGGGAAAATCTGGAGGTGGGGGAGGGGGAGTGAGGTGTCAGAGCCAGTTAAACGAAAAGGAAAAAAAAACGTTTTTAATGGGAGCGCTAGGAACGTGACCTGGAAGGCAAGAGGGCAGCAGCCCGCGAAAGGCTGGAACCGCTGGCCTGTGTGTTACTATCAGGTGACACAGACAGAAAAACCACCCTGACACAGCACTTTTGCCTGCTTATAGCGCAGTAATTAATTTACTGAACAAGCAACGAAGCAGACACTGGTTTTCTTATCTTGCTATCGCAAACTTTCCTGAGTTCTGCACGCAGAGAGGGGAGACAAAAGTATGATTTAGGAGAAAGACAGGAGAGGTGGGGATGGGGGGTCTGGAGGTTGAAGAACGAAAGAGAAAATTAGGTAGCTTACACGAAACAGCAGAAGGTTCTCGCCTTCACAAGTTGCCCACTACACCACCTGCGATTGTCGTGGTTGTCAGAAATGCCTACTTAGGAAAGATGCAGTTTTTAGGGGAGACTACTCCAGAAATTCCTTAGAAATCGGTCATGCTAAAGAGGTTTTACTGTTGAAGTGTTCATTCAGAATTTAAATTTCCGTTGAAATATACCGTCATCAGGTGCCTTTCAGTTCCCCACTGGAGAAAACGCTATGTGTGCCGCCCAGATCTAAGCTGTCAGTCACGATTCGTTCAAAGTTTTTCTAGAAGCATCTTGTCCTCTCCTCCTAGTACACTACTTTCATGACTACGTTATAACGACAGTGTTAGAGTCACGGTGCTCTTTAACTAACAGCGGAGTGGGCAGAGCAGAGCTGGGCAAGACCCATCTCAAAGTTATTCGTTGTGTTCCTAGCTTAGTTTTCAGTCTAGACAGATGAGATATGACTTTCAGCCTAGGGAAATTCTAGTCAAACTCTGACTCATAATCTAGGCAAATGAAGCTGGGCTCGCAACTTAGGCAAATAGAGCTGGACTCACGATCAAGATAAATGGATCTGGACTCACAACGTAGGAAAATGGAGCTGGTTTCGCAAACCAGACGCATGGAGGGAGGCATGTAACCTAGGCCAGGGTTAACTGTGTGATTGTCAGTTCCACGGCTTGTACTGATTTTTCCTGTTCAGAAGATTTGGGCACAGAATAACTGTCCAGTCGTTTACAAATGATTGCAGAATACATGTTTGAATTATGCTTTTCGCTTGCTACATGGCCTCTTATATTTGCTTTTCCATCATACGCAATGATAATGCAGCACTTACACATTTTACATTCTCTTCAATGTCATTTCTCCCTCGTTTTATGAAAGACCACGTAATTTGAAAGCACTGCATACAATCATTAAATATTTATAAAGAACATGGGTTTCTCTCAACACCGACAATAGTGAAAAAAGTATTTATTTTTCTTTCCTTCACTAGACATAAATCTCAAAGAGACGACACATCGATCTTCGGGGTCACGATGCGGATAATGGTAAAATAGATATTTTTCTTACCAAAGCATGTAAAACTTGCAACCACTGCAGTCTACAATAACAAGTAAAGTATAAGACAGTGAACACGAAGGATATTGCACCTTAATTGCTTTTTCATACAGATGCTCACCTTCTTTTGGCGCGGAACTTCGGAGGAGAAAAGACGTCGCCAGTAGAAACGTCTCTCTCGCCAAGACAAAATAATGAAAAAACGAAGTGACATAAAACTCAAGAATTCCACCAATTCAAACTCTGGGACAGGAATAAAAAATTAAGTTTCCGCTGTTTTGTTGTTTTAAAGTATGTATGGCAGTTCTGTCAACCTGAAATCATAGGGAGAGAGAAGAGCTTGAATGCAAAATTCTTTTATTTGAAAGGAAAAACAAAAAAACCAGGACAAATGCTTTCGGGACAGTGAATTTTTTTCTTTAAAAACCTGAAAACTGGGACGTCTGGCACCTTAACCTAGGTAAGTGGGATTGGGCTTATATCTTAGGCAAGATTAACCAGACAGTCAATGTTCAGTGACAGTTTAATGTGTCTACAAATGTTTAGTGACAGGTTAATGTGTCCACAAACGTTTAGTGACAGCATATCATACCTATAAAACTTTAGTGACAACTTAATGTAAATACAAAACTTCAGAGACAGATTTATTTATCTATTCGTACAAAACTTTAACGGCAGCTTAATCTATCTACAAAAGTTTAGTGATAGGTTAATGTACCTACAAAAACTTAGTGTTTGGAATTTGGTAATATACTAGATTATAGAAGATTATAGATGATTATAGAAGGTCTGATTAACACACAGTAATTCCGATTATGATTTATGGTTTTGGTCATCATCATTGCACTTCGGCGGACATGTCCAAAGGTGCTCAGATACCCCCGCGAACATATCAATCAGTGGCCCCTATCTGATAGTCCCTGTCCTGTGTTGACTGACCGGTTGTCTCGCATGTCAAGCATGCATCTCGTTTCTGGCCATGCCGATCTGTATTCCCAGCCCTCTTAGTATAAGCAGCGGTGTGGATTCACTTCCCTCGAAGTCCTCCACTCTGCTTATTTCTTTGAGCGCGTAATTCTGATTAGCAATTATATGTAGCTTGGACATATGTCCTTCTGAAAAAAAAGGACGATCTCATTAACACACTAATCCTGTCTTCCAACATTTTTCTTCGTTTCTTTTATTTATTTACTAGCTGATTACCCGGCGTTGCTCGGGAATTTATTAATTATTAATACTGCGGAGTGGATTTGAGATCGCCACGTTTCTTCCACGGACAACCTTATGTTGCTTGCTCACGGGTGGGTTCACCCAAGATATTAATTATTCTTGCTCCTGGAGGTGAAACTACAAATGTAGTGTGTACTCAAGTTTTGAGTTAAATTAATATTATAATGAATTTGTAAAATACTTTACTCTATAATATGTAGACTGCTCCTATTACTTATTGATTGTGATCGAGGACGCAAGTCTCACTGCAAATTGCAATCTCTTAACGTTAAAAGGGAGATTCGTCGAAATTAGTGGTATCCGTGGGATTAAAAACTGCTTCACCCCTCTCTGTCCTGTTAAGATAGTCGCTTCAACTACATTGCTCAGCATACTCTTTACACACAACCTTGTGCCGTTGCAACGTTTTGGCGGGTCGAGGTTCCGTATTAAAATAATTGGAGATCCTACTATAATTTTCACCCCCTCTCACCCCCCCCCCCACTCCATGTTATGGTGGCTGAACTTGGACGTAAACGGCATGGGGATAGTCTCTACTCATCTCAGTGACCCAGAAAACTCTGGAATCGACACTAATATCGGTCGTTTTCGATTACATTTACATTTAATCCCATCCAACTCCACCCCTTTCTCACCCCCATGCCGATGCGGGCTGAACATGGACGTAAACGGCATCGAGAGTGTCACTATTCATCTCAGCGACCCCGAAAGCTATAGGAGTCTACACTAATATCGGTCGTTGTCGATTATTTTTACATGTCATCCCCTTTCCACCCCCATCTAGAGGGTTGCTAGGGGTGTCGAACCCCCACAGTAGCTTTTTTTCCAGATTGTAAGTCATGTGTGTACCAAGTTTGGTTGAAATTGCTCCAGGCGTTCCAGAGTTATGATGGAACACATATACATACACACATACATCCACACATATATGTACATATGTATATATATATAATATATATATATATATATATATATATATATATATATGCCAAATTCTCTCTCTCTGAACCTTAAGTGCCCAGGGCACATGGGGCTTCCGCAAGGGTTTTCCACAAATGCCTGTCCTTCGCCTTTTTTTCTGCTCTTGCCCAGGTGAGCCCTCTATTGCTCAACATCCTTTCTGTTATTCTTCTCCATGTCTCTTTTGGTCTACCCTTACTTCTGTTCCCCTGTGGTGTCCATCTTAGTGCTATTTTTGGTAGTGAGTTGTCAGTCATTCGGAGCACATGTCCCAACCATCGCCAGCGTCTTTCCTCAATAATTGTTGTCAGTGGTTTCATCTGCATTTCTGCTAATAAGATGTTATTTCTTATGGTGTTTGGTCAAAATATTTTTCTAATTCTTCGTAAACATTTAGTCTGGAAAGAATTCAACTTGTTTTCTATGGTTTTGGTGAGGTTCCAGCATTCACTTCCATAGAGTAGTACACTTAGAACATTACTCTTAAATATCCTGATTTTCATATTTATGCTTAGTTTTTTTTATTTCCATATAGTCTGCAGCATTGCAAAAGCCTGGTTTGCTCTAGTAAGTCTGCTGTTGATGTCCTCTGTGCTGTCTCCATTTTCTATTACTCTGCTGCCAAGGTATACAAATTCGTTGACCTCCTCCACTAACTTGTTATCTACTCTGAGTACATTTCTGTTGTTCACATTTTGCTTCATTAACTTTGTCTTTCCTACGTTGATCTTTAGTCCTATGTTGTTTGCATTCTGAGTTAGCTTGTTTATTTTATCTTGTATATCTTTGTGACTGCTTGATAACAGACAGATGTCGTCCGCAAAGTCAAGGTCTTCCAGCACTGTGTCAAGGGTCCATTGTAATCCTCTGCGTTTGTCTGATGTTGCCTCCTTCATTAACCAGTCTACTGCCAAGATAAATAATGTTGGTGATAGTACACATCCCTGTTTCACTCCTGTTTGTACCCTAAAGCTGCTGGAGGTATGTTCTCCACAGATAACTTTGCACTGAAAACCCTCGTATAGGGCTTTGATTACATTAACTATTTTATGGGGGAGGCCATGCCATCTTAGGATTTTCCACAGTGCATCTCTGTTGACACTGTCAAAGGCCTTCTCAAAATCTATGAATAATGCATATGTTGTGCTATGCCACTCATTTGCCTGTTCTAATATTTGTCTAAGTACAAATATGTAGTCTATGCATGATCTTCCTTTCCTAAATCATGCCTGCTCTTTCCGAAGTTTTTCCTCAAGTGTTGGTACAATTCTGTTGATGATTATTCTGCAAAATACTTTACTGGTGAGTGGCAGTAGGGTAATGCCTCTCCAGTTCCCGCAATCTCTGAGGTCACCCTTCTTTGGTAGTTTTACTATAAGCCCAGTTTTCCACTCCTCTGGGGCTTTTTCTAGATACCAAATTTGTTGTAATATCCGGCAAAGTTGTTTTGGTGTTTCTGTTTCGTCTGCTTTCAACATCTCAGCAGTCACTTCATCTTCACCTGGTGCCCTGTCTGATTTTAGCTTCTTTATCGCCTCCTTTACTTCATTTATTGTTATTGGTCCTGTATTGATGTTTAGTTCCGTTTTTGCTTCAGGTATATCTATTGTATGTGCTGCTTGTGTTCTGTTTAGTAGGGTGTTAAAGTGTTCCCTCCATCTTTCAATTTTTCTCTTTCTCCACTGACCAGTTGTCCATTTTGTGTTCTTACTGCACTTTCACATCTTGTGTTGAAGTTACCTGTCATCTGCTTTGTGATTTTATATATGGTTTTCATGTCATTTGTATATGCTGCTTTCTCTGCTGTTTCTGCTAAGTTGTCATAATATTGACGTTTATCTTGACGGCATGATTCCTTCACTTCTTTGTCTTTTTGTGCATAATTACTTAAAACTCGTTCTTTAAGCCGTTGTGATTTGGTGTTCAGTCATTTTTTCTTGATTTCTTTTCTTTGCTCTATCTTTTCCCATGTGGTCTTGCTTATCCATTCCTCTTTTCTCCTTTTCCGATATCCCAGCACCTCTTTTGCTGTTTCCTGTAGTGTTTTATTGAACTCTAATATGGACATTTCTGCTTTGTCTTGTAGGACACTGAAGCGGTTCTTAAGTACTATTGAGAATTCATTTCTTGTTTGCTGGTCTATCAGTTTTCTTGTATCAAAATGTATCTTTCTGCGTTCTCCGATTTTGGCTTTCCTTAATTTTAGTTTTATTTTTGCTACCAGAAGATTATGATCACTTCCTACATCTGCTCCTTTCCTTGCTCGCACATCTTGTAGTGACCGTTTCCACTTGTTGTTTATTAGTATGTGATCGATTTGGTTTTCTGTGGTTTTATCTGGTGACCTCCAAGTCACCTTATGGATGTTTTTGTGTTGGAAAATTGTCCCTCCGAACGTCATCGTGTTTTCTTCACAGAAACTGCACAGTCTTTCTCTATTTTCATTTATTTCTCCGATTCCTTCTCTTCCCATGATTCTTCTTCTATCTTCATTTCCTTCACCTACTTTTGCATTGAAGTCGCCCAAGATGAGTAGCATATCATGCTTGGGTATTGTTTCTGCTGTTGCTTGGAGGCTGTTGTAAAAATCTTCTTTTAATTCCTCTTCAGCTGCTTCTGTTGGTGCATAACAAACTATAATAGACAGCTTCGTGAATCTTGAGTTGAACCGTGCATATAATAATCTCTCGTTTATTGGGGTCCATTTCAGCAATGCTCTTGATGCTTCTTTTGTTATAATCAATGCTACTCCTCCTTCATGAAGATCTTCTTTACCTGACCATATTATTGTATGTTCTGTGTGCTGTGTTGTTAATTTCCTTCTGCCTTGTCCTGTCCATCTTGCTTCTTGTATTCCTAGTATGTCTAGTTTATATCTGTGCATTTCCTTGATGGTTTGTGCTAGTTTTCCAGTCTGGTTTAGTGTTCTTACATTCCAGCTGCCTATTTGCATCTTGTGTTTAGGTTCCAGGAGGTCTGCAGTCGGGCTGGGGACTTCCAGTGGCTGGCTTTCATCCACAACCTTCATGGGCTCAGTTTCCTGATAAGCATTTCTCCTTCCACCTGCATTTGCTTTTTCCCTTGCTTCCATTTCTGTAGCAGTCTGATAGTTTTTTTTTACCAGATAGGGTTGCTGGCCCTATACTGAACCCTCCTTAGTCGCCTTTTACGATCATGCGTGGTAGGGTACAGTGGTCCTATTCTTTGTAGATCCCGGGTACCACACGGGGAATAGGCCAAATTAACAGGCATAAAATCCTTTGATGAGGTTGAAAGACTCGCTGAAGACAGGAAAAATTGGCGAACTACTTTGCGAGCCCTATGTGACGTTTAACGGCACGGGAAGGATATAAGAAATAAGATAAGATATATATATATATATTCCAGCAAATCTTTAATAAAGTGGATCAACATACTGGACAATTTGTGGATGTTTGGGGGGA
This sequence comes from Achatina immaculata, assembly GCA_009760885.1. Classification (NCBI taxonomy): domain Eukaryota; kingdom Metazoa; phylum Mollusca; class Gastropoda; order Stylommatophora; family Achatinidae; genus Lissachatina; species Lissachatina immaculata. The sequence goes on along the minus strand of CM019720.1, from coordinate 49,054,281 downwards.
AAAAAGAAACCCACATAAACAAACGAAAAAAAAAATGATCTAAATCGATCTTATTGTCTCTTCTTTCAAGACCAAGCAAAATTTTAAAAATTCGGACGCTTGTCCTCTTATTTCTGTCAGTTAAAGTTATATATAGACCAGGAAGTAGTAAACTATTTGTCAGAGCTGCGGTACCATGTAATAATTTGCCGTGGACCATAAATGGTTGAGAAATATGCAGAGAGAGGATTTGAGAGGAGAGGACACGTGTACTAAAGTGACGGCACATTTGTCAGGTCATGCTAACTATAGACGGCCAAGATCCTGACCCACGTCTCCGTCGGTGCTGTCAGTCGGGGCCTCGAAGAGAAATTTTGTAAGCCTGTACCAAACCTTACCCCCCTTCCCCCTCCCATCTTCCTCACCTAACCCATTATCTTTCTTTTTTTTTTTCATCCGCTCCTCTGGGAGCCCCACTCTTAACACAGGCGAAATTCTCCTGGCCCCAGAGCATTGCACTGATTGGGTTCCACTTTCACAGAGCCTGCTCCCAGTAATGGGTCCAGTCTAACCAATTTGGGGGGGGGGGGGGCAGGGATTGCTATGGTATCCATAACCGTGGAATCTGCCAAGAAAATGTAGATAGAGGTATATGGTTCAGTTTTACAAAAAGATAGAAAGAAATGAGGAAAGTGGGCAGAAATAAGAATTGCAGAAAGGGAGGTGAGCACATATAAATGAAGAACTTGCAACAGTCCAATATTTCGACAGAAAGTCTTTATCAAGGGTCACATACAAGAACGAAACAACATATAAAAACACGAAAAATAGAAGAAAACTTTTAACGCTTTTGCTTTTTGATCGCCCCCTTGCATGAAAGACGGACACAAAATGCACCCAGATACGTGGAGGTAAGCAGAAGTGGAAGTGGAAGCAGGCGGTTGGCTGAGAAATGAGGTAAAGGGAGGATGACAAAGTGTGGCATGTGGTAAATACTCATGGCGCTTTGTCCCTGCTGGCCCCAGCTTTATCCCATCAGATACTCGAGGTCTAAAATTCGATCTTCTCTTTTTCAATCTCTCACATTCTCTCAGTCTCTCATAGTCTCTTACAATCTCCCACAATCTCTCACAATATGCCAAGAACTATTGCCCCTTTTCCGTTCCTCTAGCTTGACTTCGGGTCCCCAAGTTAGTCGCCCTAACTCACTCCTCTCTACAACTCATCAGGATGCTAGTGTTTCAGCTACTTGACCGCACTGACTGCAAAAGAGCATCCTGTTCACAAGTTCCAAGAAGATAGAACAAAAAACGTTCAAAATGTACAGTGTTTCGCTTTCTTTTGTTAGAGTTAGCATCCTGGAGTTAAGTTATGGTGATATATTTGGCCTGTACCGCGGCGGTCGCTATTTACATATCTGTTTTACTTTTATATTTTCACACTTTTTTTTCTTATGAGTTTTTTTAAATAGAAAATTTATGTCCAATTTTTGGAACTTAAACTTTGCACTTTGATATACAGGAAAGTATACTATCACGAAGTGTAACGGATATTTGTATAAGTCTAAAGACTGGATGTGAATAGTTTCATGTACAGGATGTCCTGTGATCTTTCGGCCTGATATATATATATATATATATATATATATCACCCTCACTACACAAGAAACGAATAATTGCACGATATTTCTCATGCTTGCAAAGGAGGTGCTATCTAGGAACTGATTTGCTGACGCCATATTGGCAAAATGGCACATGCACTTAAATATATATATATATATATATATATATATATATATATATAATGTCTACTGCCTGTGAGACCTGGACACTTAACAAAACAGCTGAGAAACACATAAATGCCTTTGAATATAAATGCTACAGAAGAGTTCTCCAAATATCGTGGACACAAAAAAGAACAAATATATCTATACTACAAGAGCTTAATATTGAAGAAGGCTGGCTAGTGAAGAGGATTAAAGAGAGAAAACTGAAATATTTTGGACACATTAAACGTCATGATAATTTAGAGAAGACCGTATTGGACGGATATATAATGGGAAAAAGAAAAAGAGGAAGACCAAGACGAAGATGGCTGCAAGACATCGTTGACGATCTGGAAATGGATGCAACAGCAGCAGGCCATCTTGCTCACAACCGAGAGGCCTACAGGAGTGCTGTTTGGGAGGCAAAGTTCCGCAAGGGACATGCAAATGAATGAATGAAACTGCTCGATTTCGAATTTTTCAAGCAAAAGTGCCGGTAATTTTTGACTTACTCTCCCACTGCGCCAAATCTTCTAAATGTCCAGTGTGTGTGTGTCATTTGTTGACTCGTAGCTTCCACTACTTTAAAGAGTGCGATTTTGGGGGTGTGGAGGAAAGAGGGGGAGAACGGGGATGTTGGCTTTAGGATACGTGTAGGTGTTGTATTACCATACTCTGTCTTAAGCTTACAAGGAGGTCTAAGCTTACAAGGAGGTCTAAGCTTACAAGGAGGTCTAAGCTTACAAGGAGGTGTAGCAAGCAGAGCTCAGCTGCGCATCTCCAAGTTTTAGATAGTAATAATCTCTCTCTCTCTCTCTCTCTCTCTCTATCTCTCTCTCTCTCTCTCTCACACACACACACATACCAGCATCAAATATAGGAACTTTAAAAACTTCAACTTGGAATTATTTTTAACTGATCTAAAAGCTTCCTCTCTTACAATCCAGATGAGGCTATCGAATACTGGATCGAGATATTTGGAAAAATTTTTGACAAACATGTACCTATCAAAGAAATGAGAGTAAAACACGTAACAAAATCCCCGTGGATAACTCCTGATATCTTGCAATTCATGAGGAAACGGGATGAAGCTCACAAAAGCAGAGATTTCAGTGGCTATCGTTCACTTAGGAATAAGGTGCAGTATTTAATTAGGCAGGAAAAGAACAAAATTACTTCAGAAATTTAGTGAAAGACAAAACTGATAGTAAATCAATCTGGAAAGCGATTAATACTCTTGTAAATAAAAGGAAGCATTCTGACCCACAAATACTTAATGGTGAACATACTTGCACTAACTTCAGTAAGCATTTTAAGGAAGAAATTCATATTCTAAAACCTTCATTACCGACCCCTAATTGCGACCTGAGTGTGTTGAAAACTTGCAGCGACAGTAAATGTGTAAAGCTAAAACAACTAATTATTTTATTACTTCTTCTCTTTTACTTTGAATGTAATTGTTTAATCTTACACTCTTTTTATATGTTTTTTTCTTAATGTAATCTGTATACTTCTATTAAATCGAGCATGTGGGAAGAATGAAAGACGGAGTGATGAATTGCCGAATGTAATTCAGGCATGCATGCCCAATTCTTTACCCTTTAAAAATAAAGATTATTCATTTATTCACTCAGTCATTCATTCTCTCTCTCTCTCTCTCTCTCTCTCTCTGTGCGTGCGTGTGTGTGTACGCGTAGTTGTTTGTTTGCTTGATTGTTTTTGGTCAGAATACCCCCATAATTGTTGATGTTGTTCTCCGAGTGACTGAAAAAACTCACTTGGGAAATGTAACAAATAATTTCGGGAAAGTTGGGGGGGGGGGGAGCATCTATTAATGTACTTACATTTCATTTCTTCTCCCATTAATTTTTATGGGTAAGAACCCCTTTCTAATATATATGTATGTATCTATGAACTAATAGTGCCTTCCTTTTTTTTCGTCTTTAAAAATACAACCCATTTGTTTTTACCAAATGTATGAGTGTTATTAAAATTAGGATTGTCTACCAAGAGTTATCTGAGCTTGTTTATAATGCCGCCTCTCCATTACAAGGATTTGTGCAATATTCCTCTGATTTTAAATGGTGGCACTCCAAAGCATAAATAACATTGCAGGATGAACAGGTGAAGCTATCATCGATGGGCACTGGAGTTTTAGCACACGTTTCTCGAAAGGCTGATGTACGGAGAAAGAGAGAAAGAGAGAGAGAAGAAGAAGAAGAAGATAAATAAAGGAGAATAAGTCTGTCAATATTTGTTTAAAATGTCCAGAGATGGATTTCTATACCCCCATCATTTAGTTTACATATCTCCCATCATTTAGTTTCTATATCCCCCACCATTTAGTTTCTATATCCCCCCACTATTTAGTTTCTATATCCCCCACCATTTAGTTTCTATATCCCCCCACTATTTAGTTTCTATATCCCCCACCATTTAGTTTCTATATCCCCCCACTATTTAGTTTCTATATCCCCCACCATTTAGTTTCTATATCCCCCACCATTTAGTTTTTATATCCCCCATCATTTAGTTTCTATATCCCCCCACCATTTAGTTTCTATATCCCCCGTCATTTAGTTCTGTATCCCCCCCCCCCCCCCCCACTGAAATCATTTAGTTCTTATACCACCATTATTTGGATTCCATACCCCTAAAAGATCTGGATATCCCTGGTTTACTAAGAGCCACTGATGTAAAAGATACATCTCAGGACACTGAAGACAGAATCTACACTGGCCTATCTCCATTGGCGGAAGACGTTATGCATTTTATAACTCTTCACCCCTTGGAAATGAAAAGTGTGTCCGACGGCGGAAGCGAAACAGTTTTAGAGGAAGGACTGTTGTGAGACTGAACATACTGCTTGTACTGCACACGGAGTGTTTTTTAATTTTACACCTTTAAGGTCATGCCAGAGACAGGATGTCACGTGGGTCTTATGGAATCTAGAAAACAGTTCGTGCTAGGTCTGATCTTTTTTGAAATCCGAAACTGAACGACCCCGAAGAAAAGCGACCATTTTGGATCTGGTACATACAAATGTCGTCTTCTTTTCCCTGCTACAACGTAATAACAGCAGCGGCGATGAGAAGTGTGGATCTTCGGAGAATGACATATGTTGTCCCGTGAGGCGAAGTGTTGATCTTCAGTTAATGACATATGTTGTCCCGTGAGGCGAAGTGTTGATCTTCAGTTAATGACATATGTTGTCCCGTGAGGCGAAGTGTTGATCTTCAGTTAATGACATATGTTGTCCCGTGAGGCGAAGTGTTGATCTTCAGTTAATGACATATGTTGTCCCGTGAGGCGAAGTGTTGATCTTCAGTTAATGACATATGTTGTCCAGTGAGGCGAAGTGTTGATCTTCAGTTAATGACATATGTTGTCCCGTGAGGCGAAGTGTTGATCTTCAGTTAATGACATATGTTGTCCCGTGAGGCGAAGTGTTGATCTTCAGTTAATGACATATGTTGTCCCGTGAGGCGAAGTGTTGATCTTCAGTTAATGACATATGTTGTCCCGTGAGGCGAAGTGTTGATCTTCAGTTAATGACATATGTTGTCCCGTGAGGCGAAGTGTTGATCTTCAGTTAATGACATATGTTGTCCCGTGAGGCGAAGTGTTGATCTTCAGTTAATGACATATGTTGTCCCGTGAGGAGAAGTGTTGATCTTCAGATAATGATATATTTGTCCCGTGAGGCGAAGTGTTGATCTTCAGTTAATGACATATGCTGTCTCGTGAGGAGAAGTGTTGATCTTCAGTTAATGACATATGCTTTCTCGTGAGGAGAAGTGTTGATCTTCAGATAATGACATATGCTGTCTCGTGAGGAGAAATGTTGATCTTCAGTTAATGACATATGCTTTCTCGTGAGGAGAAGTGTTGATCTTCAGTTAATGACATATGTTGTCCCGTGAGGCGAAGTGTTGATCTTCAGTTAATGACATATGTTGTCCCGTGAGGCGAAGTGTTGATCTTCAGTTAATGACATATGTTGTCCCGTGAGGAGAAGTGTTGATCTTCAGTTAATGACATATGTTGTCCCGTGAGGCGAAGTGTTGATCTTCAGTTAATGACATATGCTGTCTCGTGAGGAGAAGTGTTGATCTTCAGTTAATGACATATGCTTTCTCGTGAGGAGAAGTGTTGATCTTCAGATAATGACATATGCTGTCTCGTGAGGAGAAATGTTGATCTTCAGTTAATGACATATGCTTTCTCGTGAGGAGAAGTGTTGATCTTCAGATAATGACATATGCTGTCTCGTGAGGAGAAGTGTTGATCTTCAGTTAGTGACATATGCTGTCTCATGAGGAGAAGTGTTGATCTTCAGTTAATGACATATGCTGTCTCGTGAGGAGAAGTGTTGATCTTCAGATAATGACATATGTTGTCCCACGAGGAGAAATGTTGATCTTCAGATAATGACATATGCTGTCTCGTGAGGAGAAGTGTTGATCTTCAGATAATGACATATGTTGTCCCACGAGGAGAAATGTTGATCTTCAGATAATGACATATGTTGTCCCGTGAGGAGAAGTGTTGATCTTCAGATAATGACATATGTTGTCCCACGAGGAGAAGTGTTGATCTTCAGATAATGACATATGTTGTCCCACGAGGAGAAGTGTTGATCTTCAGATAATGACATATGTTGTCCCACGAGGAGAAGCTTGGATGTTCAGATAATGACATATGTTGTCCCGTGAGGAGAAATGTTCATGTTCAAGTAATGATATATGTTGTCCCATGAGAAGAAGTGTTGATATTCATATAATAACATATGTTGTCCTGTGAGAAGAAGTGTTGATCTTCAGATAATGATATATTTGTCCCGTGAGAAGAAGTATTGATCTTCAGATAGTGATATATGTTGTCCCATGAGGAGAAGTGTTGATCTTCAGATAATGACATATGTTGTCCCATGAGGAGAAGTGTTGATCTTCAGTTAATGACTTCTTCCGTGAGAAGAAGTGTGGATCTTCAAATAATGACAAATGTTGAACAACGTGGTCGTTGTGGTGGATAAATGTCAAGTAAGACGAAAAGTGGATTATGGTGACATCAAGATAACTGAAAGCTGAGCTTTCCGCCTACTCTCCTACTTTACTTTTTTTTCCCGGCAAGTAAAAGGAAACAACAAAACAAAAACCCATATGACGTTCAATCTTCAGGCTTACAAAACAGTGAAGCTGCAGCCATAACTGGCGGAGGATGCATGCATTTAACGACGAATGTACCGACAAGTAGTGCCAGACTTGACTTGTATGGCTGGGCATGAACGTTCACAGAATATATCCAGGTTGATGGCTTGTTGACATGTATCATCAACGTGGACGGTGACGAGAAATGGCGGATATCATTTCTAGCCACCCTTGAGGAAATTTCTCCGTGATTAGAGTGATAGCAACAAGCAGCAGCAGACAGTAACAATATCGATAGAATTCTCCTGTTCCTAAGTTGTAACAGTCTTACTCCAAGTAAGCACTCTGCGAGATTTTCGCGCCTTCTGCTCATTAAACAGTTCCTCTTGTAAAAATTTTTTTAAAAAAACTACACCCCGTAAATAAAATTAAAAATTTCCGGACAAAAACTTGTACATAATATCTAAATATTTTCAGAAAGTTCAGGATTTTTGTGTTAAGTTTTCTCCTTAAAATAAAATAAAATGCATAATAACTAACGTCAAATTGCAGAATAATGTAATTAATACTGAAGTTCTGCAGCGAACTTGACCTTCCATTACTGATGGCAATATTAAGAAGAAGACTTGAGATGACTGTGACATGTAACAAGAGTGGATGGCAGCCATTTTCCCCGAGCAGGTTTTGTTTGACGAGCTTATGGCGGAAAGGAGACCACGTGGTAGACCTACGTTGAAATGTGGCTGAGTCTATCCACACTCCAGAGTGTGACCTAAAATGTAGGTCAGGGTGCGGATAGACACAGCGGAAACATAAAGTCGTCAGTGCCAACATTTTTCTGTCAGCCATGAGATCTGGGAAGAGCTCCCGAAAGACCAAATCAAGTGGAGAGCAACTCTGAGAAAAGGGCGCGGCATCATTTGAAGAATGAACATAGAAGTTGCAAGAGCAAGGAAACTGGATCTTCCAACATAAACATTGCTTTTTTTTCTGTGGCCAGTTTTGTAAATCTAACATCTATGGAGTCAGTTTTGAAAAAAAAAAATGCCGATTAGCAGAAGAAACCCCACAACCATCTCTTTAGTCGCTCTGGTATAAACGACATGTAGTGTTTACAGCACTAAGATGGACACCACAGGGTAACAGAAGTAAGGGTAGACCAAAAGAGACATGGAGAAGAACAACAGAAAGGATGTTAAGCAATAGAGGGCTCACCTGGGCAAGAGCAGAAAAAAAGGCGAAGGACAGGCATTTGTGGAAAACCCTTGCCGAAGCCCCATGTGCCCTGGGCACTTAAGGTTCAGAGAGAGAGAGAGAGAGAGAGAGAGGGAGGGAGTGTGTTTACAGCGGGAGTCAGTGCAGGACAGTTTTAAAACATTTTACAGTGTAGAAAACTAAAGCTTGTAACAGATCACATTACACAACTTCATCTTTAAGAAGTAAAACACAATAGCCATTTTTATCGCAAACATTTGCTCTTGTCGGCGGGGATAGGACCAAGATTGGAGGATTAATTGTGATGTTATTTTCTTATCACAAGACTTTCCTGTTTTCTTGTTCAACCACGACAGGCTAGCTAGCCCTACTTGTATTGCTCATGGAGTGATCACAGAGGAAAGTCGCTGCTTTATCTTTAATTATCAGTTTTTGTTTTGTTTTGTTTTGTTTTGTTCACCTGATTTATGCACACAGGTGCCGGCACAGCACAGCGGTCCTCAAACTTTACTTCCACACATTATTAATCTGAAATCTTGCCAGTACTAGTAATTAATCTATTGTACAAAAACACACAAACAAACAAACAAACAAACAAACAACAAACCTGTTGGACTACAAATCGAAAAAAAAAGTGTAATCATATCATGCTAGACAAGCACTTGGGGATATGGTGTTCATGTCCATGAATTCCATGATCTTCCAGCGCAAACACTGGATGGCGTGTGAGCAGCACGACCAGGCACCTCTCCTTCCCTTGCCATAGAGGCAACCAGGAGAAGGTTATACTTCTTTACAACTGAGTGACTGGGGCACATCCGACAGGACTTGAACTCCACACGTAAGCTGTATCACCCAGGGGCTTCATAATTTCCAACTTTGTCGTTGAAATGTTTGCGAAAGTGCTTTCTGCCTTAACTCTTTCACTTCTAAATTATTTTCCATGCTCTGGCAGAACATATTTTGATGAGAAATTTCGCTAGGAAGACACTGGAAAGAGGGTGCTTTATCATTCAAAATCTATGGCTTGTGTTAGAAGTGAGCTGCTTTTAATTTTGTTTCAACTTTGCTTAAATATCGCCCTGAGCGTCAATTCGCATAGGTGTGCAAGATCTCCCAGCACTGTTAATGTTTGGGAGTGACGAGGTTAATATTGGATCTTTGGTGTACTACAACGTTCAAATAAAAGTAGTTCTACGTCAGTTCTACATTCATGAAATACAGAACTGACTGAAGCCTTATATTACATCGATTATAAAGCACCATTTGATCATTTCTAGATAAATGACAGTGAGTTTATAGCGTGTAAAGATAAAAAAGAGTAAATGTAGCCCTTTTATAGCACGGGGAAGCCCAGAGAATACATTGTTTGTGCCCACGTTTTTCCTCGACCTGTCGGTACACTAGAGAGTCACGTGGTCAGCATCACGTCTGGCCGTCTTCTCTTCCTCAACAGTACTCATTTCTACATCTGATCTTCGGCCGGATTCGAACCCCCATGAGAGGTTATTGTATTAACCACGCTACGACTTAAACGGCCTGGCCATATAGAGTGTTTGACGAGGAATTTAGTGTCCTTTCAAATTTAAAAAAAAATTCTGCATAAATGAGCAGTAAAAAAAAAAGAAAAGATAGCTCAGACTGAAGGTCAGCTGCCCTTTGTATTTGTTTTAGTTTATCACGTCCTCTGTGTATTTGTTTTAGTTTATCACGTCCTCTGTGTATTTGTTCTAGTTTATCACGTCCTCTGTGTATTTGTTTTAGTTTATCACGTCCTCTGTGTATTTGTTCTAGTTTATCACGTCCTCTGTGTATTTGTTTTAGTTTATCACGTCCTCTGTGTATTTGTTCTAGTTTATCACGCCTCTAAACAGCTCTTCTTTCTATCTGCTTATTTTGTAAAAATCTATTAATTTTTTTCTCTTCTTTCTTTTATCGAACGCCAGTTTTCTTCCAAACATTTGGAAAGACGTGTTTTAAACTGCCTCGCCAGTTTTCTTCCAAACATTTGGAAAGTCTGCCTAGCCAGTTTTCTTCCAAACATTTGGAAAGACGTGTTTTAAACTGCCTCGCCAGTTTTCTTCCAAACATTTGGAAAGTTTGCCTCGCCAGTTTTCTTCCAAACATTTGGAAAGACGTGTTTTAAACTGCCTCGCCAGTTTTCTTCCAAACATTTGGAAAGTCTGACTTGCCAGTTTTCTTCCAAACATTTGGAAAGACGTGTTTTAAACTGCCTCGCCAGTTTTCTTCCAAACATTTGGAAAGACGTGTTTTAAACTGCCTCGCCAGTTTGTGAGATGAGATATCGTTTTTAATTGTAAATATATCCACACTGAACTGATCTCAGGCTCTGCATGCTACGCGGAAGTCTCCTGCTCTCTCTCTCTCTCTCTCTCTCTCTCTCTCTCTCTCCCTCCACACACACACTGATCTGTGCTTATCTCTCCGTCTGACAAACTCTATAGCACCGCCTCAAGAGTCTCACTGAGCACCAGACTCAGTGATCTTCAGGCTGCCAAGGCTGGGCAGAAGAGTTCATCGCTCACGACCTTGATATCAAACTTCGACCTCAGCCTTATCTGTCAGTCTGTCTGATTTCCTTTGTGCTATCTATCTATCTATCTATCTATCTATCTATCTATCTATCTATCTATCTATCTATCTATCTATCTATCTATCTATCTATCTATCTATCTATCTATCTATCTATCTATCTATCTATCTATCTATCTATCTATCTATCTATCTATCTATCTATCTATCTATCTATCTATCTATCCATCCATCCATCCATCCATCCATCCATCCATCCATCTATCTATCTATCTATCTATCTATTTATCTATCTATCTATCTATCTATCTATCTATCTATCTATCTATCTGCCCGTCCGTCCATCCTATGTCCGTCTGTTTGTCTGCCTGTCTTCCAGTTCGTTTGTCACTATATCTTTGTATTTCTTGGAACAGTAAACATGTACCAGTACTAAAATAATAGATTCACGAAGGTCACGGTAACCAATGCACATCCGTTAGTGGTTCTCAGTATGGAGGTAGATGACACTAATGACATTTGGGAAGGAATTTCAAATGTAAATGGGAGACTTTTTTTCCACGGAAGGAACTGGGAAATACCCCCCCCCCCCCCCAACACAAAAGAATGCGTATTTGTGAAAATCCTGTATTGGTGATGATTTAGTATAAAGGAGATTACTCGGGGGCAACTTGCTTCGAAAATGGGGGACTGGCACCCGTAATGTTGAGAACCACTGTACTATTAAGAAAAATAATAACAATAGAGTCTGGTCCAGCATGTTCAATGTTTCATAGATAGCAAGATAAAATCTTCACAGTAAACACAGATAGCAAGATAAAATCTTTACAATAAGCAATGGTTATTTATAACTCATTATGAATCTCCACAGATAATTTGGTCGACTCTGCTATCATTGAGGAAGGGCAAGCAATGGGTCGAACATACATCTCAATGCTATAAGAGAAGTTGGCCAATCGGTAGAGACTTCAATCACACGCCGTGATTAGGCATCGTTGAGAAGAATGAAGGACCTTGGGTTTTTATGTGAATACTCGGGAAAACAATCAACAAATCACGAGTTTCAGACGGATGGCCAAGCAATAAAGAACGGGTATAATCATTTATTATATACTGAAAGAGATAAGAGAAGATGATATTGGAGCACCTATTATTGTGTCCAACCAACCACCCAAACAACCAACCAACCAACCAACCAGCTAGCAAGTTAACTAACTAACTAATTAACTAATTAAAATAACCAATTAGATTAACAAATTTAGCTGCATAAAATAACTAACCTAACAAACTAAAATAACCTAACTAAACTGACCAAAACTAACGTAATTAACCAAACTAACAAGACTAAACTATTCTATCAGAGTTAACTAAACTAATTTAATTAAATTAGTTAACCAGACTAACCTACCTAACCAAAATAGCAAAACTAAACCAACTGCCAAAACTAAACTAACCGGACCTAATTAAACTAACAAACAAAATTAACTAACATAACTAGTCATAATAACCAAACGAACAAAACTGAACAAATTGTTCAATCTAACTAAACTAAACTACCTAATCGAACTAACGGAACCAAACTAACTAACCTAACTAAGCTAAAGTAGTCTAATTTACTTAACTAGCTGAACTAACTTTACTAACTAAACTAACCAAACTAACAAAACTAGAGTAATTACCTAAATAAACAAACTCATCTAAACTGACCTAACTAACTAAACTAACCTAATTAAACTAAGTAACCTACCTACCATTAAAGAGAGACACATGTGTTTAGACATATTAAACGTCGTAATAATCTAGAGAAAACCGTCTTGGAGGGGTGCATGATGGGAAAAAGAAAGAGAGGAAGACCAAGGCGAAGATGGCTGCAAGACATAGTTGATGATCTGCAAATGGATGCATCAGCAGCAGGCCATCTTGCTCACAACCGAGAGGCCTACAGGAGAGCTGTTAAGGAGGCAAAGTTCCGCAAGGAACATGCAAATGAATGAATGAACCTACCTACCTAGTTACCTTTTCTCCGCCTCTCACCCAGTAGATAAAGGAAGCTAATTTACCTAGCTACCACAGAATTGTGAGCCTGCCTGTATGTGTATATTGTTGTCTACACTGTATATCAGTCATTAAATACAAGTTCTCATAGGAGAGACCGAGTCTACAATATATATCAGGTTACTATATACCAGTTCTTATAGGAGAGACCGAGTCTACACTGTGTATCAGGTTACTAAATACCAGTTCTCATAGGATAGACCTAGTCTACATTGTATATCAGGTTACTAAATAAAAGTTCTCATAGGAGAGACCGAGTCTACACTGTATATCAGGCTACTAAATACATGTTCTCATAGGAGAGACCGAGTCTACACTGTATATCAGGCTACTAAATACAGGTTCTCGTAGGATAGACCTAGTCTACATTGTATATCAGGTTACTAAATAAAAGTTCTCATAGGAGAGACCGAGTCTACACTGTATATCAGGCTACTAAATACATGTTCTCATAGTAAGACCGAGTCTATAATGTATATCAGGTAACTAAATAGAAGTTCTAGTAGGAGAAACCGAGTCTACATTGTATATCAGATTACTAAATACAAGTTCTGGTAGGAGAGACCGAGTCTACATTGTATATCAGGTTACAAAATACAAGTTCTCATAGGAGAGACCGAGTCTAAATTGTATATCAAGTAAGTAAATACAAGTTCTCATAGGAGAGAGCCATAATCCCAGAAGTACATATTTTGACACTGGAGCGACACTTTAGTTTCTAATCTCTTTGTCTGACTAGTCTTTCTTGATTGTAAGGCTCAACATCCTTGTCCTTATCGTCACCAGCAACCTCGCCATCATTAATAAAATTGTTATCATTGTCTCATTATTCCCTCCCCCTCTCCCCCCCCCCCCCCAACTTCGTCTTGTCTACCTCCTTTGATATAAATAATGCAGTTTCTCATGTGTCTTCTGCCCGGCTCCGGTCACAAAACAATTATCAGGCTATTTCTACGAGTTCGCTCTCCGGTTCCTGGCGATTAGACACGGCTGTTGTATGTCACCAGGAGAGATAGTGACACGGACAACGTCAGATTTATGACTCAGAAAGCTGACCTTTTGGATTTACCGGCTTTTCTCTATTTGTAATTGAACCAAATGTCCTGGTTTATATACACTTCGGACACTTGCTGAACGACTAGCAGTCAGCGTCTTTCTTTCTTTCTTTCTTTCTTTCTTTCTTTCTTTGAGCAGCTGAATTCAGCAGCTGTCCGAGCCACTGAGGATCATTGCTGCAGACATGACATGTCTCCATTTCTCTCTGTCCTTTTTTTTTTTTTAACCAGATGTCGATTCCAAGAACACGTTTATCTTCGTCTAGGTTGTCTAGCCATCGTTGTCTAAGTCTACTTCATAGTCTGCCTTTCATCACTTCAGAATAGGCCATCTTAGTTTGTATGTCCTCCTCCATTCAGTTCATCATCATCAGGTGCCGTGCCGACTAGCGTTGGCTATTATGCTTCTCCAGAGTACCCGATCCTTCATGCAGGCCATCAGTTCAGTTGGTGATCTCCTCTCACACCATCCCGTCAGACTGTCCAGTATCATTTCTCTTGGTCTTCCTCTTGATCTTCTTCCTTCTATTTTTCCTGTTGTTATAATATTTTCAATGCCCCCTCTTCTCATCGCATGTCCTATGAAAGTACATTGTCTCTCTCTTATCTTTCTGACAAGGTTTTTTGTCTCTCCAACTCTTCTCATACATTCTTCATTAGTTATTTTTGCTGTCCAGGGGATTCGCAACATTCTTCTAATAAACCACATTTCTGCTCCATTCAGTTAGCCCAGAGAAAAAATAATTGTAACTTTAAAAGGAAGGAGAGGAACAATTTTAAATGTACTCGTTGAAGTGCTGAAACAAAGTATACATGATTAGCCCTGCAAAGAGTATGGACAAAGCAATTTTGACGTGAGAGGGTGAAGTACTCTGTCCACTGTTTTGTAAGAAGCTGGGCACATCGCTTTGTTCTAACACTTCCCTGCAACCTTCGTTGTTTTCGTATTGTTTGAAAGATTGTATCTGAATGTGACTTGTGACGTATTTCTTTGGTGTGTGGCAACATAGGCATCTTTAGTTGAAATATTGTTTGAAAGATTGTATCTCAATGTGATTTGTGGTGCATTTGTGTGTGTGTGGCAACATAGGCATCTTTAGTTGAAATATTATTTGAAAGATTGTATTTGAATGTGATTTGGGGTGCATTTTTAGTGTGTGGCAACATAGAGGCATCTTTAGTTGAAATATTATTTGCCATAGAAAATTTCACACTAGGAGAAAGTACAGTAGTTTCTTTCTCTCTCTCTCTTTCCCCCCCCCCCCCCCCCCCCGTATCTGCATTCATTTGGTTCCAAGCCCTAAAGCGAATGCTTCATAAATTGGATAATACCGAACCCTATATAATATGTCTTCTAACATACGTACAAACAAATGCTTCCATATAATATAAGTCTTTTAACATACGTACAAACAAATGCTTCCATATAAGTCTTTTAACATACGTACAAACAAATGCTTCCATATAAGTCTTTTAACATACGTACAAACAAATGCTTCCATATAAGTCTCTTAACATACGTACAAACAAATGCTTCCATATAAGTCTCTTAACATACGTACAAACATATGTTACCAGTTTCATTTTAAAATTATACACGTTATGGCAGATCAAGGCTCCTCCTTGGCCAGGCAGAACAGCCAGCATCACCGCTTATGCGCTGTGGGAGGGGGAGACGGAGCATGTTCAGTCAGATAAGTTGTTCAGAAAACAAGCTAAGTCCATCCCTGAATATTCCACGTCTCTGGACATGGCTCACATTCGTTGAGCAAAGCGGTTCCTCGTGGCGATAAAACTGTCCCCCTCTGGAAGATAACATAAGCGCTAAAGCAACATAATTAATGTAAAATATGTCCTCTAAAATATCCAAGTCAGTGGTTCTTAACCTGGGCTCCTATGGATTTCCTGGGGGCCCATGTAATGATTTTTGAGGTTCTAAGGATTGGCAAATTAATTGGTTCGATTAAAATAAAATCTTAGTATCATGTGGGTTCAGTTTAGTGCTCTAATGAGGGGGTCCATAGCTGTTCTCAGGCCGAAAAGGGGGCGGGGGTGGGTGTCCATAGCTATTCTCACAAAAGAAAAAATACTCTTTACAGAGCAGGTAAGTATATGTTGCATATAGGAGACACGCCTAACCAAAGATGCCTCATTTAAAATCAGAGGCTAGCAGTGTTTTAGATCAGACAGAAGAAAAGGAGGCGCACTCACACTTGTTAAGAATAACATCAGCGCATGTCAGGTAGGAGTGTACATGGAATGAGCCGAATACCAGATGATCCATCTAAAAACCAGTAATACAGACTTCCACCTCCTTAACTATTACTGTCCTAATGACCGCCTACTTGCTCTAGAAACAATCCCACACAAAGATAGAGTGATGGTCTGTGGCGATTTTAACAGCCATTCCCAGAGCTGGGGCTATGAACATATAGACATGAGAGGTGAGGAAATTGAGAGCTGGCAAGATGATAATGAACTTCTCCTGATCAACCAACTAATGGATCCCCAACATTTTACTCAAGGACTTGGCATACAACTTCAACACCAGATCTGGCATTCCAGACCTGAAGTGGAACATTACACGCAAAGTTGGTAAACAACTTGGAGGTAGCGACCATCGATCAGTCATCCTGACAATAGAAAATGAATTCATTAATACCAGTAGCCTTCTCCCCAGATAGAACTATAAAAAAGCAAACTGGAGAATGTACAGACATCGTACAGGTATCCTGGTGGGACAGCTGCCCATAGAAGGTAAGGATATTAACAGCATAGTGAAGAAATTCAATGCTTGTGTGCTTCAGGCCGCCCGTGAAACCATTCCCAGAGGAGCTCGTAGGGACTATAAACCATACTGGTCTACTGAGCTGGGAAAATTCCATAATGACGTGGAAACAGCTCAAAAGCAAGCAGAAAATAGACCATACCAAGAACATCACAACAATTACCAACATGCTAAGGCCAAATTTCAGAGAGCCAAGCTGCAAGCCAGACGGGAAAATTGGCGCGAGAAAACAGTCCCTAAACTTTGAAAAGGATGGAAGGAAACTGTGGAAACTAATCAAACAGTTAAACGATGAGAGTACTGGAAGAAGTGCAAAGATTACACTAATAGAGGATGGGAAAACTCTTACAGGTAAGCAGGTAGCAGATCACTTTGCTCGCATGTTTGGACAAGACTGCAACATTGATATCCATCCAGAGAAAGAGCGTACAGTGCGCATTGATCCACAGAAAGAAGAGGAACAAGGTGGAAAAGTGGAGGTCATGAATGCACCAATCACACGCAACGAGTTAGACCTAGCAGATAGTAAACTGAAACCAAGGAAATCATCAGGACCAGATGAAGTGTCCAATGAAACGATCAAGAACCTGGGAATGGCAGCCGTGGGAAAGCTGTTGGATATTTTCAATATGTGCTGGAGCACAGGTAAGTTACCTCGAATCTAGAAGGAAGCAAGCATGGTACCACTGCTAAAGCCAGGGAAAAACAGCGATACAACCTCCAGCTACAGGCCAATCAGTCTCACTAGCTGCCTCTGCAAAACGAGGGAATGTATCATTGACCTGAGGCTAAAATGGTACCTAGAAAGTGAAAACCTTCTCGTTCCACAACAAGCAGGATTTAGGCAGTACTACAGTACAGAAGATCAAGTGACCTATCTCTCTCAAGAGACTGAGGACGCATTCCAAAGCAAAAACTTTATACTAGCGGCATGGATAAACCTGAGGAAAGCCTTTGATAAAGTATGGAAAAAAGGTCTGCCGTGGAAACTTAAGAAACTGCAATGAGAATGGAAGACTATACAACTGAATAAAGTCCTATCTACACAATAGAAGAGCAAGAGTATTAGTGAATGGTCACAAAAGCCAGAAAGTACTGCTGCGACATGGTGTACCACAAGGAGGAGTCCTTTCATCTTGACATCATGGACAAACAAATGGTGTGTAAGTGTCAACACAGAGAAATCCAGAATCACTCTATCCACTCTCTCATCTAAACAGAAAGCAGGTACGATCTTTGAAAATGAAATATCCTTAAGGATGGACAACCAACCCACTTACTTAAGAGTGACTCTTGACTCAAAACTGACCTGGAAACAACACATCAGCAATGCAGAAGCAAAAGCCAGAAGAAAACTAGCCATATTAAGAAAATTGAGTGGAACCACATGGGGAGCTAGTGAAAGAATCCTCAAGAATGTATATCAGTAAAATATTCTACCGCATTTAGAATGTGGCTCAACCTCTTGGTGCACAGCATCAATCACTACGCTGCATAATCTAGACAAGGTACAAAATCAGTCACTACAGATTATCACAGGTGCCATGAGGTCCACACCAATAGTAGAAATGCAGAAAATAGTTGATGTTCTCGTGCTAAAAGAACGTAGAGACACAAAGGTCATGATCATGGGAGAGAAATTACTCAGCTCTGTAAGTCAATAATTGGTGTATAAGTATACAACTATACACTAAACACTGCAGTAAAGCTGTGATACTAGAATGTATAAAATTGGAAAAAAGTAGGAGCAGCTTTATTACTTAACGATTACAAAGTTGTGACGTTTCGGCCAATAGGGGTGCTTCAGAGAAAATGTTACGAGTGTACACATACAAACGTGAGCCAAACCTTAAGGACATCCTCGTCAACAGCCACTTGAAGCAGAGCCTTACGTATGTTGGCACCAGAAAATGTAACCGCCCCCGCTGCGTTACCTGCCCTGTAGTTTGGGAAACGAAAACAATCACCTTTCCCAAAACTATCCTCACTCTTCATGAGGGATTCACATGCGAGTCCCGCAATGTGATATATGTCATCGTGTGCAAAAGATGCAGGATAACATATATCGGTGAGACTGGCCTCAGATTAGGGGACCGCATACAAAAACATCTGTACGACATCACCCAGCATGCTTCGAAACCAGTCCAAAATCATTTCAATGGCCCCAACCACAGAGGCAAATCTGATTTTCTGGTGACAGCCATTAAACAATGTCACGCAGATGACACAAGCCGCCTGGCACTTGAGAACCGCTGCATTCAAAATTATGGGACGCTGGAACCACATGGGTTAAACTCGCTGTTTAGTTACACGTAACATCATCTTCTTCAATCATTATAGTACCTCTCCACTAAATCCACCCCTTTTTACTTTTCAAACTTCCTCACAGCATCACTCTGCAACCCCGCTATTTTCTCTGCAACCCCTCTTCTCTGCAACACCTCTTCCCCAATCACCTGTTTCAAATTCTCCCAACTAGGCCAGTAGTGCGTCACTCTCTCTCCCCTCCCCGGTTCCCCATCCACCACCCCCAGTTACAACCCACCAACCACATGTCACAGGTCTCTATTTAAACAATTTCCACGTCCTACCAGATCCATTCCTGACACACACCGCCAGACAAGCCACACCTTCCTTGCAATTTACAGCTAAGTACCTTTTTTTTTTACAGTATTCATGTAAATCTATACTTTATCTCCTCTCTCTATTTCTTCGTCCTGTATGTTTTTGTATGATTAAGGCTCACGCCGAAACGTCACAACTTTGTAATCGTTAAGTAATAAAGCTGCTCCTACTTTTTTCCAATTTTATACATTCTAGCTCTGTAAGTCATCCCCTGAAGGAGAGATTCAATAACTTGGCACTAAGACGGCTTAAAAGAAACAGCTTCATTCATCAGGCCAAGCGCATGCTTAAGCTGATACTAACCTTCCGACTGCAGTTGCTCCATTATCATCTGTACCAGAGCATACACCATGGAAAGAACCAGAGTGTACACAAATAGCAATTCAAACTGAAGTGAAAAGTGTGCAGAGTGGTGAGATGCAAAGCAGTCTTGTAAGATTAATGGCTATACTGTATATCAGTCACTAAATACAAGTGGCTATAATTAGTTTGCTAGATGACAAATATCCATGTGACACCTGGATACTTGTGTATACAGATGGATTTGCACAAGTGCCATAAAGAATTGAGGAGCAGAAGCACATACTGAATATCTGAACAACACCACTGACAAGATTTCCATACCTACTGGAAAATACTGCAACAACTATGATGCAGAAGTTAGGGCAATTATTGCTGCAGCTGAAAAACTATCAGACTCCAGAACTGATACATGCCCCGTAGTAATTCTCATAGATGCAAGATCAATACTGGAAGCTCTTCAATGCAACAAGCTACTAGACTTTAAGGATGCCTTGTCAAAAACTGGCTCACAACACAGAGTCACTTTGCAGTGGATTCCCTCCTACTGTGGGATACCAGGCAATGAGAAAGCTGACCATCTGGCCAAAGAAATGGAGCAACCATACATACCGATCACCTATAATCAAAAGAAAAACATGATAAAAACCTACAGGAAGCCACAAACACCACCACATGATGACTATAACATGCTAAACAGAAAGGAACAAGTCACCATTTTCTGTCTCCGAACAGGACACAGCCATAAAGCGAAGCAAACAGTCAAATCATGGCACCTCTGGTCTGGAGGTCGGCCACGTCCTGAGTGCAGTCATGTCGGGTGAAATGCATGAACCGGCTTGTCTCACTGCTGGCGAGACTCTTCATATGCCGTGCGTGGAGTGAAGCTCCTCCCGGTTAAGGAAGCAAATGCGGAAAAGAAATAAAGGTTGCTGTGCGGAGCCGATGGGAAAAGGTGGTGGAAAGTGAAGTTTAACCGGTATGTCCAGTAGTATCGCTACGAGAGCTATACCACGGCACCTCTGCTCTAGAGGCCGCCCACGTCCGAAATACACCTACACTGGTGAAATATGCCTAAACCGGCACACACCAGGGGTGAAACTTGATGGCTAGACATGTCATGCCACCTCCGCTCTAGAGGTCGGTAACGCCTGATAAACACCCATACTGGTGAATTTTGCCTAAACTGGCTCATACCAGGGGTGAATCTTGAAGGCTATGCATGTCACAGTACCTCTGCTCTAGAGGTCGGTCCCGTCCCAAACATGCCCATACTGGGATAATGCCTAAACCGGCTCAACCCAGGGGTAGAATCACTAGTGGCGAGGATTCGTCCTCCTGGACAAAAGCTCCATCCTGGTCACAACTAGGAAGGGTAGCGGCCACGACCGCAAAATGCTGAAGTCGGAGACACTGGACCAGGGAAGTCTAGATAGGCAACCACCTCTCACCCGGCGGGGATGTTTGCGTATCCTAATCACGCTGAGGTTTTCCGGTGAGAAAGTCCAACCCTGGACTGGATGGGCAACCACCTCTCACCCGGCGGTGATACACGGGTATCTCAAAACACGTCGAGGTTTTCCGGTGAGAAAGTCCAACTCTGGCCTGGGTGGGCTACCGCCTCTCACCCAGCGGGGATGACTGATATCCTAAACACGTCGAGGTCTTCCGGTGAGAAAGTCCAACCCTAGACTAAACTGGTGCAATGAAAACCACGGTGTCACGCAATCCCACTTCCGAGACCCACCAAGAATACAGGCTAAAGCACTGTGACACTTTGAATCTCTTGTGGTCCTTTCGTGGATCTCGTGTGGTCTATTTTGGACCACACGGGACCACGGGACCTAACGAGGACCACAGGCATGAATTCAGTAGGTTCACAGTGCGGTTTTTGGTGGTAGAAGTGAACGAAGAAGAAGAAGAAGAGAAGGACACAGCCGACTCCGAGGTCATATGTATACAAAGTTTAAGTTTGGTACTACTACTCTTTGTACATATGCCCAAGTGCCCCAAACTGTGGAACATATCCACCAGAACTGCACCAACTACTAAACACTGAGAAGTAATTACTGGCCCAGTGAAACCACTACAGAATATAAGCTCTACGGTTCCATACATGAATTACAACAACAACAACAACAACAAAACACACACAAAACACAGTGAAACGTGTAGCATGGCCTTGTAAGTAATGATTATAGTTAGTATTATTAATGAATGTGATTATGAAAATATACTGTAAACAAAATAGTAACATCGAATAGCGGCAGAGAAAAGTAGTTAGGAAAGGAAGAGAAAGGTATAAAACTTCATTGGCACTAGAACAAGACGTGGGGAAATGTAAACAGTGGAAACAGTGAATAGAAAAAGACGAGACTCAGATACAGGTGTAAACAAAATAGAAAAGGCAGACACAAAGCGAGGACACAATAAAACCTCCGACATGAAAGATAAAGATAATGGCTTAGTAAATAACAATTGTATAGACGAAATTGACGCAGACTGACACGCATGACACCTGTTAGGTGACACGCGTTAACACGCTATTGCACACGGTTTTTAAATAAAGGAGTGGCCACCTCGGCCAGCTGACCAATTAAATATTTAGAGGGGGGGGGCTATTGGACAATTGAATTACGACATTTAAGTCACGGGACTGTTTGAATGACGGACAATCAGAACGCTCATGGGAACCAGTGGACATCTGAAGAGTGGAGCCAAAATACTTATTAGTTAATCCATCAAGCTGGACTTGAAGATGAAAAGGCGAACAGAGGGACAGGAGAGGACGAAGAAGTACGAAGTACAGGAGAGAGGAAACAGAGGAGAAAGATCGTCAGAACACCGTCGGCCCGGTAAGTAGCGACTGACCAGGACTGCAAGAAAGATGAGAGATAAGAACAGGAGTCCAGAAGTCCAGAGAAGAGGCAAGTAGACTTTGCTCGTTGGTACACTGTGATTGAGAGACGGCCGAGGAAGACCGTCAGAAGAAATCAGAGGACAGACAAGAGAAGAAAGAGGACGAGACGATATAGGATCAGAAGTAGTGTTAGACGAAAGATGTGTTTGAAGTGATTCAAGTGATTAAGAAGATTTGTTACTTTGAAACTTCGAGTAAAGTGATTTTAGACGAAGAACTAGTTGACCACGTGTTGCAGATCTGAAATATTACTAAGTTAGGAAATGTTCTCGTATCAAGTGTAGAATATCGTGAAGTTCAGAACATTGAGAAATACTGTATGTAGAATATGATAGTTTGATATTGTGAACAAATTATTATGTGCTTCAACGACGAAACTAACGAAGATTATGTCATATTACATATTAATACAAGTGATGTTACCAACTGTTGAATCTGATATCTTAATTGTCAGGATTAAATAATGCATTGAACATTTCATCGGACTTGCTCTGGTCTAGCGAATATGGTAAAGTTGTGTGAAATCTGTGATGTGTTAATCAAAGATCATCTGTAAGATTCAATTCTATAGAACTATTCTATAATATGGAACTATTCAGAAATATATGATACACAATCGAATATATTATACTGGTGCCGTCAGTAATATGAAAGTGCACACAATGCTCAATATTATAAATGTATCCAAGAGACAGGACTGCAGATATAGACAGACAATGCGGAAGAAGAAGGAGAAAAAGTAGAAGAAGAAGCCCTTCTCAGGCCGAAAAAAGGGGTCCATAGTTATTCTTAGGCCGAAAAAGGGAGCCTACAGCTGTTCTCAGGCCGAAAAAGGGGGTCCATAGTTATTCTTAGGCCGAAAAAGGGGGCCTACAGCTGTTCTCAGGCCGAAAAAGGGGGTCCATAGTTATTCTTAGACCGAAAAGGGGGGGGGGGGCCTATAGCTGTTCTCAGGAGAGATTCAATAACTTGGCGCTAAGACGGCTTAAAAGAAGCAGCTTCATTCATCAGGCCAAGCGTATGCGTAAGCTGATACCTGACCTTCCAACTGTAGTCGCTCCATTATCATCTGTACCAGAGCATACACCATGGAAAGAAGCATATTATACACAAATAAGTATTCAGACTGAAGTGAAAGGTGTGCAGAATGGTGAGATGCAGAGCAGTCTTGTAAGATCAACAGCCACACTTAGTTTGCTAGATGACAAATATCCATGTGACACCTGGATACGTGTGTATACAGACGGATCTGCACACAATGCCATAAAGAATGGAGGGGCAGAAGCACATATTGAATATCCAAACAACACCACTGACAAGATTTCCATACCCACTGGAAAATACTGCAACAACTATGATGCAGAAGTTAGGGCAATTATTGCTGCAGTTGAAAAACTATCAGACTCCAGAATTGATACATGTCCCGTAGTAATTCTCATAGATGCAAGATCGATACTGGAAGCTCTTCAATGCAACAAACTACCAGACCTTAAGGATGGCTTGTCAAAAATTGGCTTACAACATGGAGTCACTTTGCAATGGATTCCTTCCCACTGTGGGATACCAGGCAATGAGAAAGCTGACCATCTGGCCAAAGAGGGCACTGAAATGGAGCAACCAGACATACCAGTCACCTATAATCAGAAGAAAAGCATGACAAAAACCTACAGGAAGCCACAAACACCACCACATGATGACTATCACATGCTAAACAGAAAGGAACATGTCACCATCTTCCGTCTCCGAACAGGACACAGCCGACTCCGAGGTCATATGTATACAAAGTTTAAGGTTGGTACTACTAATCTATGCCCAGGTGCCCCAAACTGTGGAACATATCCTCCAGAACTGCACCAACTATGAAACACTGAGAAATAATTACTGGCCCAGTAAAACCACTAAAGAAGATAAGCTCTACGGTTCCATACATGAATTACAAAAAACAGTGAAATTTGTCCAGGAGACGGGACTGCAGATATAGACAGACAATGCGAACGAAGAAGAAGAAGAAGAAGCTGTTCTCAGGCCGAAAAAGGGGGTCCATAGTTATTCTTAGGCCGAAAAAGGGGGCCTACAGCTGTTCTCAGGCCGGAAAAGGGGTCCGTAGTTATTCTTAGGCCGAAAAAGATAGGCCCACAGCTTTCTCAGCCCGAAAAAAAGGAGGTCCACAATTGTTCTCAGGCCGAAAAAAGGGAGGTCCACAGCAATGTTCCCTCTAAAAAGTTGCGGTCTGTGTGCAAACTGTTCAGCTCATGTGCAAAAAAAAATGTTGTGGGTGCAGATATGCGTAATAACAACGTACATCTATATATATATATATATATATATATATACACACACACACA
This sequence comes from Achatina immaculata, assembly GCA_009760885.1. NCBI lineage: Eukaryota > Metazoa > Mollusca > Gastropoda > Stylommatophora > Achatinidae > Lissachatina > Lissachatina immaculata. The sequence continues at coordinate 49,029,531 of CM019720.1, read as the reverse complement.
CACACTGTAAAGGCCTCTAGATGTAACAACAGAATAGACCTGCTGTACTTTTCAGCAGTGGAAATTCACCCGCCCGTTTATTTTACAACTACCTTCTATCTCTTGTTGCCCACTTGCCTCGTCATGATTCTGCTACAGCGCTACCGAACCTATGCGATCCAATCCGAAAGTCCTATCTCAACAAGAAAGAGACAGTAAAGGAAAAAAACATATACTTTCATTGTATTTTTCTTGATCGCAATTATAGCACGGAGTAACATCTGGAAACTGGAAAATAAAAGCAGCAGTTTCATTTTTCTTTTTGAGGTGCTCCCAAAAATTTTGGGGTGGGGGGGGCTGTATAATTTTTTTCTGTGTGCGGTCGTGCAGTCGCGCAGCTTAGAGGGAACACTGGTCCACAGCTGTTCTCAGGCCGGAAAGTGGAAGTGAGGTCAAGAAAGTGTTAAAAAGCACTTATATAGTTTTGCTCTTAAGTTTCTATGATCGCAGTTTTTGTGAACATTTTTTTAAAGAAGAGAGGTAAACCATTAAATATAACTCACTTACAGCGGAATACTTTTCTTCCTTAATGAAAATTTATGCTTTGATCACAGTCACTACAAAATTTATGTTTCATGTGCCAAGTTCTCCGTGTTTAGTTTATGGTCATCATCATTGCACTTCGGTGGACATGTCCATAGATGTTCAGATCCCTTCTTCCCCCCCCCCCCCCCCCATCTCTTTTCGCGCCTCAACATATCCATCCGCGTCTGCGGCCGTCAGTGCCTGTCCTGTGTTGGTTGACAGGTTGTCTCGCGTGTCAAGTCTGCCTCTCTTTCCTGGCCGTGCCGATCTGTATTCCCAGCTCTCTCGGTCTGAGCAGCGATGCAGATTCACTAGCTTCCAAGTGCTCCACTCTGCCTGTCTCTCTGATCGCGTAACAATATCAGCTAGATCCAGTGATTGTCCATCTGCAGTGATGATAGAGCCAGCCAGTCCATCAGCTCTTTCATTTCCCTGGATGCCCGCATGCCCAGGGACGTAGATGAAGGTGACTCTGCGAATCGTTGATTTTTTGGTTTTTGGAGTGACTCAAGCCACTGCCTTTCTACAGAACCTGCCTCGATCTTCCGGATCATACTCATTGAATTACTTAGTACACAGACACGGGTGTAGTCTTGTGACTCCAGCCACACGAATGCTTTCGTTACTGCCATCACCTCCGTCGTCATACTGCTTGTGGTCATAGCGAGGGCACTGCCAGCTTCCTGGATTGTTCTGCCCGCTGAAAGTGCTATGAATGCCCATGCACTCCTTTGATGTCGTACAATGAACCTGTCTGTGTAAATCACAGCATCTGAGTCATTGAAGTTTTCACTGATGAGGGAATTGCCCTCAGCATTCACAGCAAGTGGATTCTGCTCCTTGCTTCTCATGCCAAGCGTGACCATGCAAGAGAAAGTGCCCCTGAACACCGGTGACACAGGTACCCAGTCCTCGCCAGGACTGTGTTGTTGGGTTCACAGACATGCTTGATGACATCTTCTGCACGATCCATCCATGTTTAGTTACTGTTTATTAACTATTATTTATTACTAGTTACTGTTTATAAGTTACCATTTAATCAACTTGCTGAGTGCCCGTGTTCTCACACGAGGACATAACTTTTTTGGGGTTGGAGTCAAGGGAGGTAAACAATTAAACGTAATTCATTGTTATAAAAGTGTTTTCCTCCCTTTATGAAAATTCTAGCTTTGGTTGAGATAAACAGAATTCGGGTTGGTCGGGTTCACATTTAGACCAAGGGGCAGAACAAATCAGTACGCCTTCCCTGTAGATAGCAGCATAATATTATGATGATGATGAATCGGCAGGCCCATACAAAACTGGTAACTGGCCTAGGCTAGATGGGGAATTTAGGCCCAATTTCAAACTGTTCAGTGAGTATTTTTTGTAATCGTTGCTAAACACACATGATTTATGTTTGAATATGCACATGCACATGCACGTGTAGTGTATACACTGTGTACTTACAAGTAACAACAGAAAAGGATAAAACATCTAAAACAATTTATAATAAGAAAAGGTAATCGTGACAGTACATTCATGTTTAATGTCTTTGCTTCTTCTGGAGGGGGTGGGGGTGACGTGGAATGATTAGGCCCTCTCAGAATCACAGACTCTTGCCAGCTAGCCCGCCTGATTCCCTTTCTTGTGTTGCCCGTGAGCCGGAATCACGTACCTGGTATTAGCAATTTTGGTATAAGGGGAAATAACAAATAAAATTCAATTAACTACTCATCGAGCAAATGTTACACTTGGTCTTCAAGCATATTTTGTAGTGTAGCAGTCAACCAGGCAGCTTGCCACCTGTATAAACTAGGGAAAAAAAGTAGTAACAGCTTCATTACTTAACAAGCTCGCAGTTATGACGTTTCGGCGTGAATCTTAATAATACACACAAAGGATGAAGAAATAGGGAGAGAGAAGGTAAAATATAAATTCACATCAATGCTATGTGAAAAAAAAATAGGAATGAAAAAGAGTAGAATAAAATGAAATGAATCGAGCACTTACCTGTGACTTGTAAGAAACTGTGGCTTGTAAGAGGCTGTATTCAGAATGCGCATGGTGGAGTGTAGAGAATGTTTAAATGGAGACTTGTGATGTGTGATAGGTGGGTCGTAAATAAGGAAAAGGGAGGAGGGGGTTTCTGGAAAGGGGAGAGAGTACTACAATGGTAATGTAGTCAGGAGAAGGTGGAACAGGTGATTATAGTCGGGGTAGAGGAGTTGTAATCTGATGATGTGAGGAGGTTCTGAACTATGTGTTCAATCAATTAAGTGCCGTGCCGCGTGGCGTAGGCGATCATTTCTCTCCACAATTCCCTGTCTTCAGACTTGATTATGAGATCTGCTGGTGACTTTCTTCCTAGCCACACTGACAGCCCATCCAGCAACTTCTCTCTGTTTTTCTCTGTCTATTCTTCCCTCAATTTTTCCAGTTGCCACAATGTGTTCCAATTTTCCTCTTCTCAGAAAATGTCCTACACATCTCGCGTGTCTGCCTCTGATCTTTGCTATAATTTGCCTTTTAACTCCAGCCTCTCTTAAGACTTCTTCATTGGTTTTCTTGGCTGTCCATGGTACCTTCAACATCCTACTTATTAACCTGCAACCAGCAGCAATGAAGGTTGAGAACCAAATAGGAGCATTCCAAGACATAAAATTTGAGAGTGAGACAAGGATGTATTCTATCTCCTGACCTCTTCTTCTTGTACAGCGACTTACAAAAAGGTAAAGGTAAAGGTAACCCTGTCATGCCTTAGAGGCACATAGGGATGTAGTGTTAGTGCCCATATTTTCCTTGACCTGTCAGCACACTAGAGGGTGATATGGTCAGTATCACGCCTGGCTGCCTTTCCTTCCAAAACTCCAGAAGAAGTCGGGTACCCATTTCTACAGCTGGATGACTGGTATGGCTCCGGCCTGATTCGAACCCCCCACCTTTGCCATGAGAGACCAGTGCACTAACCACTTCGCCACTCAGACACCAGTACAGCGAACTATGTGTTACAAATGAGAAAGGAGTGGATAGCTTGGTATATGATGATGATGTGTGTGTGTGTGTGTATATATATATATATATGTATATATATATATATATATATATATATATATATATACACTTTAAAACATTTGAAACTTTTCACTAGAAGAACAAAGTGCAGCAGCAGAATATTTTGTACTTGAATTATTTATTCAAGAAAAAAAGCACCCGTTAGGCCAAGAGAAGAAAAAAACAAAACAAAACAAAATTCATCATCACCATTCTTGCTCCGTCTGTTCTTTGATCCATGCATCCATCAAATCGAAATATACGAGGAATAGTCCAAAACTAAAGGAATTATGCTCTAACAATTCTAAACCGCGTGGCTTATATTACACAGATATGTTATGCAATCTGTATGTTTGAGCACGTGGGCACGTCGGCCATTTTGGAAATATGACATCACCAGACCAGATCAAAGTTGGTCTCTATCTCTTCGTAGGATGCGCAAGAGGAGAAAAGCGTTCATTTATCTTCAGTAGCGACGATGAGACACCTGCAGATTCATCGCAGAATGTCTACAACAAGACTGAAATCGTTTCCGTGATTACTAACTACAATTTCTATAGAAACTTCACTCATTCATCCATTCATTCTTTTGCATGTCCCTTGCGAAACTTTGCCTCCCAAACAGCACTCATGTAGGCCTCTCGGTTAGAAACTTAGAAGAGATTTATGTGCAACATTTTCTCTGATTTCTCAAAGTTCAAGGCAACATGATGCTGAAAAGAATCATATGCCAGTGATGGAGCAGGTACCTGTTCTCAGAGAGAGAGAGAGAGAGAGAGAGAGAGAGAGAGAGAGAGAGAGAGAGAGAGAGAGAGAGAGAGAGAGAGAGAGAGTGTGTGTGTGTGTGTGTGTGTGTGTGTGTGTGTGTGTGTGTGTGTGTGTGTGTGTGTGTGTGTGTGTGTGTGTGTGTGTGGTGTGTGTGTGTGTGTGTGTGTGGGTGTTGTGTGGTGTGTGTGTGGTGTGTGTGTGTGTGTGTGTGTGTGTGGTGTGTGTGTGTGTGTGTGTGTGTGGTTGTGTGTGTGTGTGTGTGTGTGTGTGTGTGTGTGTGTTGTGTGTGTGTGTGTTGTGTGTGTGTGGTGTGTGTGTGTGTGTGTGTGTGTGTGTGTGTGTGTGTGTGTGGAGAGAGAGCTTATGCTACAGATTGATTGATTTCAAAAGGGTTAAGAACTGGGCACGCAGGCCCGTCTGACATTCTACAGAGAGAGAGAGAGAGAGAGAGAGAGAGGAAAGAGAGAGAAGAGAGGCAAAACAAACGATTTTTAATTTTCGAAGAGTTAAAACACGTTTGATCTAGTACAAGTATACAAATTATTGCATTAAAAACTTATCATGGGATTGTAAAGGAAGAGTATTATGTTCAAGAACATTCATTCATTTATTTGCATGTCCCTTGCGGAACTTTGCCTCTCTAACGCACTCCTGTTGGCCTCTCGGTTGTGAGCAAGATAGCCTGCTGCTGCTGCATCCATTTGCAGATAATCAACGATGTCTTGCAGCCATCTTCGCTTTGGTCTTCCTCTCTTTCTTTTTTCCATTGTGTACCCTTCCAAGACTGTCTTCTCTAGATTATTATGACGTTTAGTGTGTCAAAAATATTTAAATTTTCTCTCTTTAATCCTCTTTACTAGCCAACCTTCTTCAATATTAATTTCTTGTAGTATGAATATATTTATTCTTTTTTCTGTCCATGATATTTGAAGAACTCTTCTGTACCATTTACATTCAAAGACATTTATGTGTTTCTCAGCTGTTTTGTTAAGTGTCCAGGTCTCACAGGCATATGGTGCGATGTGAAAGATGTATGCCCTTAAAAATCTTATTTTTGTAGTTCTGTCTGTTCCTCTCCACAAATTCTTTAGTTGTTTTACTTTCTGAAGAGCGATTGATGCCCTCCTTTTAATTTCCCTCATTGTATCTCCATTATTAGTTAGTAGAGTTCCAAGATATTCAAAACTCTCCACTTCTTCCAATTTTTCCTCATTGATACATATTTCAGCTGCTTTGTTTGTTTTGTCAGTTGTCATCAGTTTAGTTTTCTTCGCATTAAGATAGAGGTTTTGCTCTTTGTTATTCTTACGGACTGACATAATTAGTTTTTCCATTCCTTTTTGTGTTGTGGATAGTAATACTGTGTCATCAGCTTATCTAATCCCTGGTATTTCATAACCTCCAATTTTTATGGCATTGTAATATTATTTGTCTACATTTTCTCTAACATTCCTCATTATATTTTCAGTATTCAAGTCAAATAAGTAAGGCGACAATATGCACCCCTGACGGACCCCTTGTTTTATGTCAGACCAAGTTGTTGTTTCACCATTTATTCTGTTGGTCTAGATACAGCAGTGATATTAATTTTATCACATGTGTTGGAAATCCCATTTTTTTCATTATTTCCCACAGTTTCTGATGTTATACACAATCAAATGCCTTTTGAGTAGTCTATAAAGGATAAATGTAGATTCACATTAAACTCTCAGCATTTCTCTATTATTAATCTTATATTGAATATATAATCTCTTGATCATCTTCCTTGCCTGAAACCAGCTTGGATCATATTTACTTCTTCTTCTGTTGTCTTACGAAGTCTACCCATTCCGATTTTTAACAAAATTTTACTGGCATGACTAATCAGAGCAACAGTTCTGTAGTTTGTGCGTAATTTCAGGTTACCCTTTTTTTTGGCAGTGGTATGAATACAGTTTTTTTCTATTCTTTTGGCCAAATACCTGAATTCCATATCTTTTTACACATTGCATGATAGATTGCTTCACATTCCTTTCCTCCTGCTTTAATAAGTTCAGCTGTTATCTCATCACATCCTGGTGATTTATCATTTTCAGATTCTTTATTGCCCATAAAACTTCTTCTATTGTCGGTTCAGGTTCTTTCTCCTCCAAGAATAATTCACACTGTTGATTTCTGTTTCCACATTCGGTTGTTTCATACATTCCTTTGCAATATTCCTTCCTTCTTTCTAGAATTTCCTCTGTCTCTGTCAAGGTATTCTCCATCTCGTCACAAATTACATTTAGCTTTGTTGTGACATTTCTCGTCAATGTCTTCATTTCTTTAAACATTTCACTATCTCTTCCACACTTCTGATGTCCTTCTATTCTTTCACAACAATATTGTATGTACTGCTTTTTTTTGGTGTCTTTTCTTATGTTTCTTCATACTTCTTTTGTTAAAGATTTATATTCCTCTTTGTTGTTGTTTGTCACTTTTCATTGCGTCGTCTTTTCTCTACTTTGTTTTATCAGTTCTAGTGTACCTGCTGTAATCCATCCATTCCTTTGTGTTTTCTTTACTGGAACCATGTCTTTAGCTGTTGTTATTAAGATATCTCTGGCCTGCGCAGCCAGTTCATCAGGTGTCATCTCCTCCTGCACAGTTCAAGAACATAGAATAATTAAATACATGGGAGGTGACTAAAAGAGAGAAACAAAAAAGAGACAAAGAAAGAAAGACAGAGAGAGAGAAAGAAAAAATAGACAGATAAAGAAAGAGAAAGTAGAGAGACAATAGCAGAGACAATGAAAAAGAGACAGAGAAGAAAAGAGAAAGACAGAGAAAGAGAGAAGGAGAAAGAAAGAGAGAAAAGAAAAACAGACAAGAGAAGGAAAGGGAAAGCAAGGGAACGAGAGAAAGAGAGAAAAGAAAAAGAGACAGATAAGGAAAGAGAAAGTAGAACGAGAGAAAGAGAGAGAGAAAAGAAAAAGAGACAGAGAGGGAAAGAGAAGGCAAGAGAACGAGAGAAAGAGAAAGAGAAAGAGAGAGAGATAAAGAGAGAGAGAGAGAGAAAAGAAAAAAAGACAGAAAAGGAAAGAGAAGGCAAGAGAAAGAGAGAGAGAGAGAGAGAGAGAGAGAGAAAGAGAGGGCGAAAAAGAAAAAAAGACATATAAGAAAATAGAAAGCTAGAGAAATAGAGAAAGAGAGAGAGAGAGAGGAAAAAAGAGACAGAAAAAAGAGAAGAGACAGAGTGAGAAAGAGACAAAGAAATAAAGAGGAAAAAAACAAAGAAATAAAGAGGAAAAAAACAAAGTAAGAAAGAGAAAGAGCGAGGAAGAGAGAAAGACAGCAACATGAAGAAAGAAATGAGAGAGAAAGAGAAAATGCGAGAGAGAAAGAATGAGAGAGAAAGACAGCAACAGAGAGAAAGACCGGGGGGGGGGGGGGGAGAGAACAACAGAGAGAAATAAAAATGAGACAGAAAAAGTGAGGGAGAAGAGACATAGAGATATGGAAATAGAAAGACAAAGAGAAAGAAAGAGAGCGGTAGATGGAGAAAGAAAACAGACAGAAAAATAGAGATATGTGCAGAAATAAAAAAGACAGAAAAATAGAGATATGTGGAGAAAGAAAAAAGAGAGAAAAACAGAGACATGTGGAGAAAGAAAGACAGAAAATAGAGATATGTGGGGATAGAACAAAGACAGAAAAATAGAGATAGGTGGAGAAAGAACTTGTTCGAACTCTCTGTAACTACAAGTTGTTGTTTCACCATTTATTCTGTTGGTCTAGATACAGCAGTGATATTAATTTTATCACATGTGTTGGAAATCCCATTTTTTTCATTATTTCCCACAGTTTCTGATGTTATACACAATCAAATGCCTTTTGAGTAGTCATAAAGGATAAATGTAGATTCACATTAAACTCTCAGCATTTCTCTATTATTAATCTTATATTGAATATATAATCTCTTGATCATCTTCCTTGCCTGAAACCAGTTGGATCATATTACTTCTTCTTCTGTTGTCTTACGAAGTTACCCATTCCGATTTTTAACAAAATTTTACTGGCATGACTAATCAGAGCAACAGTTCTGTAGTTTGTGCGTAATTTCAGGTTCCCTTTTTTTTGGCAGTGGTATGAATACAGTTTTTTTCTATTCTTTTGGCCAAATACCTGATTCCATATCTTTTTACACATTGCATGATAGATTGCTTCACATTCTTTCCTCCTGCTTTATAAGTTCAGCTGTTATTCATCACATCTGGTGATTTATCATTTTCAGATTCTTTATTGCCCATAAAACTTCTTCTATTGTCGGTTCAGGTTCTTTCTCCTCCAAGAATAATTCACACTGTTGATTTCTGTTTCCACATTCGGTTGTTTCATACATTCCTTTGCAATATTCCTTCCTTCTTTCTAGAATTTCCTCTGTCTCTGTCAAGGTATTCCCCATCTCGTCACAAATTACATTTAGCTTTGTTGTGACATTTTTTCGTCAATGTCTTCATTTCTTTAAACATTTCACTATCTCTTCCACACTTCTGATGTCCTTCTATTCTTTCACAACAATATTGTATGTACTGCTTTTTTTTGGTGTCTTTTCTTATGTTTCTTCATACTTCTTTTGTTAAAGATTTATATTCCTCTTTGTTGTTGTTTGTCACTTTTCATTGCGTCGTCTTTTCTCTACTTTGTTTTATCAGTTCTAGTGTACCTGCTGTAATCCATCCATTCCTTTGTGTTTTCTTTACTGGAACCATGTCTTTAGCTGTTGTTATTAAGATATCTCTGGCCTGCGCAGCCAGTTCATCAGGTGTCATCTCCTCCTGCACAGTTCAAGAACATAGAATAATTAAATACATGGGAGGTGACTAAAAGAGAGAAACAAAAAAGAGACAAAGAAAGAAAGACAGAGAGAGAGAAAGAAAAAATAGACAGATAAAGAAAGAGAAAGTAGAGAGACAATAGCAGAGACAATGAAAAAGAGACAGAGAAGAAAAGAGAAAGACAGAGAAAGAGAGAAGGAGAAAGAAAGAGAGAAAAGAAAACAGACAAGAGAAGGAAAGGGAAAGCAAGGGAACGAGAGAAAGAGAGAAAAGAAAAGAGACAGATAAGGAAAGAGAAAGTAGAACGAGAGAAAGAGAGAGAGAAAAGAAAAAGAGACAGAGAGGGAAAGAGAAGGCAAGAGAACGAGAGAAAGAGAAAGAGAGAGAGAGAGATAAAGAGAGAGAGAGAGAGAGAAAAGAAAAAGACAGAAAAGGAAAGAGAAGGCAAGGAGAAAGAGAGAGAGAGAGAGAGAGAGAGGAGAAAGAGAGGGCGAAAAAGAAAAAAAAAAAAGACATATAAGAAAATAGAAAGCTAGAGAAATAGAGAAAGAGAGAGAGAGAGGAAAAAGAGACAGAAAAAAGAGAAGAGACAGAGTGAGGAGAAAAGAAATAAAGCGGAAAAAAAAAAAAACAAGAATAAAGAGGAAAAAAACAAAGTAAGAAAGAGAAAGAGCGAGGAAGAGGAAAGAACAGCAACATGAAGAAAGAATGAGAGAGAAAGAGAAAATGCGAGAGAGAAAGAATGAGAGAGAAAGACAGCAACAGAGAGAAAGACCGGGGGGGGGGGGGGACAGAGAACAACAGAGAGAAATAAAAATGAGACAGAAAAAGTGAGGGAGAAGAGACATAGAGATGGAAATAGAAAGACAAAGAGAAAGAAAGAGAGCGGTAGATGGAGAAAGAAAACAGACAGAAAAATAGAGAATGTGCAGAAATAAAAAGACAGAAAAATAGAGATATGTGGAGAAAGAAAAAAGAGAGAAAATCAGAGATAGGTGGAGAAAGAAAAAACACAGAGAAAATCAGAGATAGGTGGAGAAAGAAAAAAAGTCAGAGGAATATAGAGATAGGCGAGAAAGAAAAAAAAAGACAGAGAAAATTAGAGATCTTATCTTCTATCTTATATCCTTCCCGTGCCGTTAAACGTCACATAGGGCTCGCAAAGTAGTTCGCCAATTTTTCCTGTCTTCGGCGAGTCTTTCAACCTCATCAAAGTATTTTATGCCTGTTAATTTTGCCTCTCTTAACAATGTCCTCTTCCGAGTTTCACGCGGTCTGCCTCTTTTTCTTTGGCCTGTTGTGTTCCACTTGATAGCTTGATTAATTAAAAATTTGAAAATTTTGAAAATCTTGAAAATTAGAGATAGGCGGAGAGGAAAAAAAACAGCAGAGAAAAATAGAGATAGGCATAGAAAGAAAAAAAAAAAAGACATATAAGAAAATAGAAAGCTAGAGAAATAGAGAAAGAGAGAGAGAGAGAGGAAAAAAGAGACAGAAAAAAGAGAAGAGACAGAGTGAGAAAGAGACAAAGAAATAAAGAGGAAAAAAACAAAGAAATAAAGAGGAAAAAAACAAAGTAAGAAAGAGAAAGAGCGAGGAAGAGAGAAAGACGCAACATGAAGAAAGAATGAGAGAGAAAGAGAAAATGCGAGAGAGAAAGAATGAGAGAGAAAGACAGCAACAGAGAGAAAGACCGGGGGGGGGGGGGGAGAGAACAACAGAGAGAAAAAAAATGAGACAGAAAAAGTGAGGGAGAAGAGACATAGAGATATGGAAATAGAAAGACAAAGAGAAAGAAAGAGAGCGGTAGATGGAGAAAGAAAACAGACAGAAAAATAGAGATATGTGCAGAATTAAAAAAGACAGAAAAATAGAGATATGTGGAGAAAGAAAAAAGAGAGAAAAACAGAGACATGTGGAGAAAGAAAGACAGAAAATAGAGATATGTGGGGATAGAACAAAGACAGAAAAATAGAGATAGGTGGAGAAAGAACTTGTTCGAACTCTCTGTAACTACAAACTGTTCTTCTTTGCAGCTGATGCTGTAGAGATGTTGATGCACAGCATCGTACCGGCGTGGGAGCGGGTTATGGCAGCTATTTTTTTCAGTCCCGGAGTACAGCTAAAAAAAAAGCAGGGGGTGTGCAATGCGGACTCCACCACCATGGGGACTATGGCGTTCCCTACCCCATTAGCTAGGCTAGGCCTGTTACTTGGGGTACCACGTAAAGGTGGGAGAGGGTCTTGGTCAGCAATGGTTCGCTAACCCTGATTCTGGCATATCAGCTATGTGTCGCTGACAGCGTCTTCACCTCCGTGGAGAAAGTAAAAACACAGAGAAAATCAGAGATAGGTGGAGAAAGTAAAAACACAGAGAAAATCAGAGATAGGTGGAGAAAGTAAAAACACAGAGAAAATCAGAGATAGGTGGAGAAAGTAAAAACACAGAGAAAATCAGAGATAGGTGGAGAAAGAAAAAACACAGAGAAAATCAGAGATAGGTGGAGAAAGTAAAAACACAGAGAAAATCAGAGATAGGTGGAGAAAGTAAAAACACAGAGAAAATCAGAGATAGGTGGAGAAAGTAAAAACACAGAGAAAATCAGAGATAGGTGGAGAAAGAAAAAACACAGAGAAAATCAGAGATAGGTGGAGAAAGAAAAAACACAGAGAAAATCAGAGATAGGTGGAGAAAGAAAAAACACAGAGAAAATCAGAGATAGGTGGAGAAAGAAAAAAACACAGAGAAAATCAGAGATAGGTGGAGAAAGAAAAAACACAGAGAAAATCAGAGATAGGTGGAGAAAGAAAAAAAGTCAGAGGAATATAGAGATAGGCGAGAAAGAAAAAAAAAGACAGAGAAAATTAGAGATCTTATCTTCTATCTTATATCCTTCCCGTGCCGTTAAACGTGACATAGGGCTCGCAAAGTAGTTCGCCAATTTTTCCTGTCTTCGGTGAGTCTTTCAACCTCATCGGAGCATTTTATGCCTGTTAATTTTGCCTCTCTTAACAATGTCCTCTTCCGAGTTTCACGCGGTCTGCCTCTTTTTCTTTGGCCTGTTGTGTTCCACTTGATAGCTTGATTAATTGAAAATTTGAAAATTTTGAAAATCTTGAAAATTAAAGATAGGCGGAGAGGAAAAAAAACAGCAGAGAAAAATAGAGATAGGCATAGAAAGAAAAAAAAAGACAGAGAAAATTAGAGATAGGCGAGAAAGAAAAAAGACAGAGAAAAATGAATGTATAAACTAGGAAAAATGTAGGAACAGCTACTTAACGTCTACAAAGTTCTGACGTTTCGGCGTGAGCCTTAATCATACAAAAACATACAGGACGAAGAAACAGAGAGCGGAGATAAAGAATAGATTCACATGAATACTATTTAAAAAGTGTTTTTTAATGAAATACTTAGCTGTAAATTGTAAGACCTGGCTTGTCCGTTCTATACAAATCTGAATAACTACGAAGTCTTTGAACCTGTTTGTAGTAAGTTAAAGCATTCTTCCTTAACTTCTGTTTTTTGTTTCTCTCCCTTTTCAAAAGTCACATCTTACTGACTACATAAGGGTGATGTTTTGCTGTGTATCTCTCTCTTTCTCTCTCTTTCTCCTCTCTCTCTATTTCTCTCTCTCTTTCTCTCTATTTCTCTCTTTCTCTCTCTATCTCTCTCTTTCTCTCTCTATCTCTCTCTCTTTCTCTCTCTTTTTCTCTCTCTCTTTCTCTCTCTTTCTTTCTCTCTCTTTCTCTCTCTTTCTTTCTCTTTCTCTCTCTTTCTCTCTCTCTTTCTCTTTCTCTCTCTTTCTCTTTCTCTCTCTTTCTCTCTCTCTCTTTCTCTCCTTTCCTCTCTCTCTTTTCTTTCTTTCTTCTTTTCTCTTTTTTCTCTCTCTCTTTTCTTCTCTCTCTTTCTCTCTCTCTATCTCTCTCTTTCTTTCTCTCTATCTCTCTTTCTCTCTCTCTTTTTCTCTCTCTCTCTTTCTCTCTATCTCTTCTCTCTCTATCTCTCTTTCTCTCTCTCTTTTTCTTTCTCTCTCTCTCTATCTCTCTTTCTCTTTCTCTCTCTCTCTTTCTCTCTCTCTATCTCTCTCTTTCTCTCTCTCTCTCTTTTCTCTCTATCTCTCTCTTTCTCTCTCTCTTTCTCTCTCTCTCTTTCTCTCTCTCTATCTCTCTCTTTTTCTCTCTCTCTATCTCTCTTTCTCTTTCTCTCTCTTTCTCTCTCTCTTTCTCTCTCTCTCTTTCTCTCTCTCTCTCTCTGAACCTTAAGTGCCCAAGGCACATGGGGCTTTCCGCAAGGATGTTTTTGACTACTGTCAACCCCTCGTTTCAAGCCAACCCCTCGTTTCAAGCCAACCCCTCGTGCCTTATCTGTCATTTCCACATTTACTGAGTAATTCTCGTGATCTGTAATTCTCTTCACTGGGTTGCCTTTCCGTTTTCTGTAAGTTTGTCACTGTTAGACTGTAACAATTTTATCAACATCATCATCAACATCATCATCATCATCATCATCATGGCCTTGTAAGCAATGATTGTTGTTGTTATTATTATTATATTAATGAATATGATTATGAAAATATACGGTAAAGAAAATACTAACATCGAATAGCGACAGAGAAAAGTAGATAGGAAAGGAAGAGGAAGGTATAAAACTCCCATGACACTAGAACAAGACGCGGACAAAAGTAAACAGTGGAAATAGTGAATAGAAAAAAGACGAGACTCAGTGTCGCTGAGATACAGGTAATACAAAGGGAGGAAGCCAGAAAGTAAGACGGTCCAGTGATAACAAGTGGTGACTGGTCGTTGATACATGTGAACAAAATAGAACAGACTAATAGAAAAGACAGACACAATGAAAATCGAGGACACAATAAAACCTCCGACATGAAAGGGCAAGATTTACTTAGGTCATTGACAATTGTATAGACAGAGTTGACACTTTGACACCTATGAGCGTTAGTACGCTATTGCACACGGTTTTTAATAAAGGAGTGACCACCTCGGCCAGCTGACCAATTAAATATTTAGAGGGGTGGCCTATTGGACAATTGAATTACGGCATATAAGTCACGGGACAGTTTGAATGACGAACAATCAGAATGCTCATGGGAACCAGTGGACATCTGAAGGGTGGAGCCAAAATACTTACTGGTTAATCCATCAAGCTGGACTTGAAGATAAAAAAAGGCGACAGGAGAGACAGGAGAGGAATGAAGAAGAAGTGCGGAAGCCCTAGAGAGGAGAGGAGACAGAGGAGGGAGCCCGAAGACGGAAGAACATACAATCTAGAACGAAGAAGTACGGGAATACAGGAGAGAACCAATAAGTACGGAAGTAGAGGAGAGAGGAGACAGAGGACGGAACCCGAAGACGGAAGAACAGACAATCAGAGAACCAAGAAGTATGGAAGTAGAAGAGAGAGGAGACAGAGGATGGAGGACGAAGACAGAAGAACAGACAATCAGAGAACCAAGAAGTATGGAAGTAGAGGAGAGACGAGACAGAGGATAGAGGACGAAGTACGGAAGTACAGGAGGACGAAGAAGTACGGAAGTAGAGGAGACAGGAGACAGAGGATGGAGCCCGAAGACGGAAGAACAGACAATCAGAGGACGAAGAAGTATGGAAGTAGAGGAGAGAGGAGACAGAGGATGGAGGACGAAGACAGAAGAACAGACAATCAGAGAACCAAGAAGTATGGAAGTAGAGGAGAGACGAGACAGAGGATGGAGGACGAAGTACGGAAGTACAGGAGGACGAAGAAGTACGGAAGTAGAGGAGAGAGGAGACCGAGGATGGAGCCCGAAGACGGAAGAACAGACAATCAGAGGACGAAAAAGTACGGAGGTACAGGAGAGAAGAGACGGAGGACGGAGCCTCGAGGACGGAGGAACAAGGACGGTCAGTGAACCGAGTCCGGTCTAGACAAGAGAAGAAGAGAAGAACAGCAGAAGGAGAACACACTCCAGAGAAGACACAAGAGAGAAATAAGACGTATGTAACAACAGATGGACACTTAGAGCAATAGATACTCAGGAAAAGCAGTCTTGCAGAAGTAGTTCTAGGACAGATTGAATCTGTGTTTCAAGTGATTCAAGTGATTATGAATATTTGATGGGTGTCTGAGTGGTGAAGTGGTTAGTGCACTGGTCTCTCATGGCGAAGGTCGGGGGTTCGAATCCGGCCGACGGCACCCCCAGTCACCCAGCTGTAGAAATGGGTACCCGACTTCTTCTGGAGTTGGGGAAGGAAAGGCAGCCAGGCGTGATACTGACCATATCACCCTCTAGTGTGCTGACAGGTCAAGGAAAATATGGGCACTAACACCATATCCCTATGTGCCTCTAAGGCATGACAGGATTACCTTTACTTTTTACTTCTGAATATTTGATACTTTCGAAACCTCAAGTACAATGATTTAATCGTGTAACTGATTGACCACGTGTTGCAGATCTAATACAATACTGAGTTAGGGTTGTCCTACTATCAAGTGTAGAATATTGTGAAGTTGAGAACATTGCTGAAGTGCTGTATGTAGAATATGACAGAATTTGATATTGTGGACAAATCATTAAGTGATTGAATGCAGTTGATGTTGTCGACAATACATCTTGAACTTATTTGTTAAAATAAATGAATTCAAGGGACATCTCATCGGACTTGATTTAGTGAAATAGTAAAGTTTTGTGACACCTGTGATGTGTTAATCAAAGAGCACCTATAAGATTCAGTACTATAGAACTATTCTATAATATGGAACTATTCAACAATAATATGATAATTCACAGCTTCATTATTATACATCATCATCATCATCGTCATCATCATCATCTACTCACGGACATTAGTGTGGATAAAGCAAAGGATAGTTAATATTCCTTCTTCTTCTTCTTCTGCGTCCCCTGGTTGTAGCCTAAAACATCTATATTTTATTGTCCAGATAAATTGTGCACTCTTTTTCAGGTCATGCTTCGTACCCCAAAGTTTGCCTTCCATTGTGTAGCTCCACGTGGCCAGATCTAGGTTCAGGCCTTTTTCTGATTGGGGCGGGGGGGGGGGGGTGGGGGTGGAAGAAGAGCTGCAGGGTGTGCCTTGTGGTTTGGGTGCCTGTCTCGCATGTGCAGTCAGGGGCGTGTGACTTGTGAAGGCGATGCAGGTGTGCTCGCAAGTCAGCAGAGACCCTGATTGTGGTTTGTTCTTCACGTGAGAACGTTGATTTGCCAATAGCGATAATGCAGATCATTCCCAAGGGAAAGACAAGGAGAGGGAAGACAAGAGACTGACCAACCGACATAGAACAAAAAAAATAAAACAGCGTTTAAACTGATAGCAAACCAAGGAGCACATGCGAGCGGGGAGCATGATAGTTAAGTGTATCAGGCACGGCAGTTACTGACTGAATGCTGTGCGGATAACGACAGTACACCTCTGCTAGAACTGTCTGTAAGACATGTTTAATAAACAACACAGCAGACCTCAGATACAGCTGTGTTTCCTTCTGCCAGTTACAAAATTTAAAAACAAAAACAAAAAACACAAACTTTGTCTGTTGCTCTCGTTCAGAGATATTTCTCAATCCAAAGAATTCCAAAAATTCCTTTAAATAAAAGAGAAATGGCGACTGCGGTAAAACTGGTTCTAGTAATAAAGGTAGACAGAGATGTTTTGGTTCCGTTTTACAAGAAAATGTAGAAAGAGTAAGGAAAATGGGTGAAACGAGAGCGGCAGAAAAGTAAGATGAGTACGTATAAGTGAAGAGCATTGAACAGAGCAATATTTCTCAAAATGCCTTATCAAGGATGACATACGCAAGCAACACACCAGATAAACACACAGAAAATAATAACATTCTAGATAATAGATAAAATAAGAGTCTAGATAATAGATAAAATGACAGTCTAGATTTAAAAAAAAACAAGACATTGATTTTCCAACAATCCTAATATACTGCGTTTTCAGATAAAAATCATCTATATTGCCAACCCTGCTCTCTCTCTCTCTCTTTCTCTCTCACTATCTCTCTCTCTCCATCTCTCTCTCTCTTGATCTCTTTCTCTCTCACTATCTATCTCTGTCTCTCTATCTCCCCCCCCCCCTCTCTCTCTCTTTCTCGTCAGAGTGACAATTGAGAGATAAAGGGTTGAATGTCAGGCGGGTCAGTGTGTCCAGTTCTTCACTCCTTTTAAAATAAAGTCCTCTCTCTCTCTCTCTTCTTTCCAAGAACAAAACTGCCCACCTTTCTTTCACCACTCCATTAGATCAACACCCTATGGACAAAACAGTTTCCTATTTGTGTTGGCACTCTTCACCCCCTCTCCCCCTCCCACACACATACACACATTTTAAATACTGGGTTGCCCGCGGGATTACTCGAATCTTTGAGTGGTCCTTAACTACAGCTGAACTTCTCGACTGTTGTAAGCTGATCGTAAAAGCAGTAAGTTGTTGACTAGCAGAAGACACTGGCGCCATATTTTGTTTGTAGAACCTACTTGCGCAGACAGTTATAGAGCGGTGAGTCTTATAAGCCACTGACTTCTTGTTTTCCCGTTTCTTCTGGTGGTTTGAATGCAGACACAACAAGAGCCGAACCGATCTTAAATTTATACCCCGGGGATTGGGGGGGAGGGGGACGAGAAGGAATACGTTTGATATCCAAGAGGTCTCAAGATAATGTGAACTGAGTAGATGGTTCACGGTGTCAGGAAGTCGCCTTCTGAAGTGTGTGTGTGGTGTGTGGGTAGGAAGTAGGTCTTGGCATAATGCGGGGTCATTCTCGAGAGGTCTCGTCGACAGCGTCGGAGCAGAAGGTTGAAGTCAAGGTGGGGAAAGGTGCGCCGAGTTTACGCCTTTGCTGGTGAAAACCTGCTTAGTCATGCAGTCGCAGGTGATTATGTTGTCTAATAATCTGAAAACTTCCAGACTAAAGATTAAACTTTCCGGCTAGAGACTATCTGTAAATTTCCCGGCTAAAAAACTATCTGTAAAATTCTCGGCTAGAGACTATCTGTAAACTTCCCGGCTAGATAAGACAGGCGAGAATGAGACTATCTGTAAACTTCCCGGCTAGGGACTATCTGTAAAAATCTCGGCTAGAGACTACCTGTAAACTTCCCGGCTAGATAAAACAGGCAAGAATGAGACTATCTGTAAACTTCCCGGCTAGATCAGACAGGCAAGAATGAGACTATCCGTAAACTTCCCGGCTAGATCAGACAGGCAAGAATGAGACTATCTGTAAACTTCCCGGCTAGATAAGACAGGCAAGAATGAGGCTAAACCACCGTAGAGAACTTTCACTTGCAAGAACGAGGACACGCTGTATATTTCCGGCGTTACGGAATTCCACCATTGACTAAGAGTCAAATGATCCTTCGGTAGGATGAATGCTCTGTTTAATATAATAAATCTCTGTAACTAGCAGACCTATTTTAAAAAATCAAGCTAGGAGGTAATAGATTATCTTTCTTGTCAACAAATCATAATTCCCACTACCCAATCTAGTGTTCAGAACTTTAATTCTGTAAGCGGAGCCGTACTTATCTAATCTTACACCGAACGGCGAAATGCCCTCATTCATACAACTATTTCAATCCGGACCGTAGTTGCGTTTTCCCTTGACTTTTAGATAGCAAAATTATCTGAGACCAAGCACTGGTAGAGAGAATTTTTCAGAATAACTTCCCCTGGGAATCTTGGGGTTGATTTTGTGAATTATGTGGGGAAGTTCTTTTAAATCAGGCCTAGCCTAATGGTGTGTGAGTATGAGAGAGAGAGAGACAGAGACAGAGACAGACAGACAGACAGACAGACAGACCGAGAGATAAGGACAAAGAGAAATAGAGACAATGAGAGACGGAGAGTAAGACAGAGAGACAGAGAAATAGACAGAGAGAGAGAAAGAGAGAGAGAGTGAAAGATAAAGACAGACCGAGAGATAAGGACAAAGAGAGACAGAGAAATAGAGACAATGAGAGACGGAGAGTAAAACAGAGAGACAGAGAAATAGAGAGAGACAGAGAGAGAAAGACACAGAGAGAGAAAGAGAGAGAGAGAGGCAGAGAAAGCAGAGACAGAGAGGAGATGTGTGTTCAACGGGTGTATCGTTTCAGGGCGCGGAGAGCTTTTCTTGTTTTAAAAGAGGCTCTGGTGAGCTTCAAGGGGAGCTCTTAATGGATGGAAAGAGAAAGGTTAATCAACAGATAAGTGAGTGGGGGAGGGGGGAGATAGTTTTGCCCTGCCTTACAAGATTTTCTCACAGTGGCCCTGGGAACAGGACATTCAGCATTCTTAAAAGTGTAGCTTTGTTTTGTTTTGCCTAAGAGCACTGTACAACACAGTTTTCCTCCCAACTCTATGCTATCAATGTCAAGCGTGGACACTAACAGCCAAAAAAACAAGAATGTACAACACAGTTTTCCTCCCAACTCTATGCTATCAATGTCAAGCGTGGACACTAACAGCCAAAAAAACAAGACTGTACAACACAGTTTTCCTCCCAACTCTATGCTATCAATGTTAAGCGTGGACACTAACAGCCAAAAAAACAAGAATGTACAACACAGTTTTCCTCCCAACTCTATGCTATCAATGTCAAACATGGACACTAACAGCCAAAAAAACAAGACTGTACAACACAATCTTCCTCCCAACTCTATGCTATCAGTGTCAAACATGGACACTAACAGCCAAAAAAACAAGACTGTACAACACAATCTTCCTCCCAACTCTATGCTATCAGTGTCAAACATGGACACTAACAGCCAAAAAAAAAAATCATCGAGACAGAAATGAGATGTTTAAGGAAAACACTAAATGTGACAAGAAGAGACCAAATAAGAAACGACACCACCAGGGCAAAGGTTGGAGTAACACAACTATTACATTATATCCAGAAACAGCAAGTCAGACGGTTTGGCCATGTTGCACAGTTACCACCAGACAGTATATCACAGAAAACATCCACACTAAGATTTGTAGGTAACAGAGGAAGAGGCCGCCCACGCGGGAGATGGAGAGAGGAAGTTACGGAAGTATTAAACATCCCATTATACGAAGCAAATGGTCGAGCCCTATCAAGACCTCTATTTGTCCTCTCAACACCGAGAAGGGAGACCGGACAAGTTTTGTTTTGTTTTTAAAGTGTACGTTTCATTGTTAGTCAACATTACTCATTATTCAACAGATGTAAAGATAGTGCTTATGTCACAATTAAATTCAACATTTTAAAACATTTAACAGAAATGTTAGCCTGTTGCTTCTTATACAATGCCCCCCCTCTCCACCCACAGAGGGGGCCCTTCTTCCCGTCCATGTTATGAAAATATCAGATACAGTGTTTATTATCTGTCACAGTTCTGCATCTGTTTGCAGGTGTTCAGTGTAATGAAAGACACTGTGTTAAGTGTTCCGCGTTGCGTTATTGCACAAGGGGATGTTAATATGACCTCATTTGTCCTTTGAGTTGTGGAACTTCAAATAATGCAGCCACACGCTGTCTGCAGCCGTCTGTTTCACAGTTATGTTTATGTTGCGTTGGGTGTAGTGTTATGTTCTCATCTTAATTTGTTTATAAAATATTTTTTTGGCCTTAATTTTCACATTCTCTTCCATCTGCATAAGCAGACGGGTTGCCTATGTGAATTCCATCGTCAACAGCGTGTTCTTTGTCAATCTTCGTGCTGGCCTCTACCGTTTTACACCCGTGATCTTTGCCTGGGGGCCAGGTTTAGGTCATTAAGTTTCCATAAACATTACTTTAAATGAAAAGAGGGCAATTGCTGATGATAACGGTGATTACTTGTTTTAAAATATGATAGCTAGTTTACTGAGATTCAGTCTAAGAATATGAATGTATATTCTTTTTTAAACAATGTATTTTTTTTAAATATCGGAAACAAGGATCGTTAATGTAGTTTTTTTTTTCACGTTATATATCGACTTTAGAGGGATTCTATTATTTTTAGGAAAATATACTTAAATTATTTTTTAAAATATATCAGGAAAAGTAATAATTTTTACGCAGCCACATGTGCTTTAGTATCACTTTCCTGGAGTATATGTTCACACAGTGATATTTACTGAAGCCAACATACATTTTTTTTTTGTGTCAAGACCACAGGCATGAAGCCACCCTTAACTGCTAGTTACCCCTAACTGCTAGTTACTCCCCAACTGCTAGTTACCCCTAACTGCTAGTTACCCCTAACTGCTAGTTACCCCTAACTGCTAGTTACCCCCAACTGCTAGTTACCCCTAACTGCTAGTTACCCCTAACTGCTATATTTAATCGCCCCTTTCTTGTCTTGTCCCCGCTTCAGGGATGTGGGTGGGGGTGGTGGTAGTGGAAAAAGGGGGGGGGGTGAGGGAGGGAGGGACAAATAGATTTCTTGATCAGGCTCGCCTATTCGTTTATTCTTATCCTCTTCTGTTCCATCCTCCTATCTCTTGGGTGGTCGGTCTCCTCTTCTGGTTCCAGTACTTCTCAGTGCAAGCACTTCTTTTGATATATGACCAGCAGCAAAAATACTGGACTTGCTATTTGTGTGTGGGTGTCTGAGTGGTGAAGTGGTTAGTGCACTGGTCTCTCATGGCGAAGGTCGGGGGTTCGACTCCGGCCAGAGGCACCCCAGTCATCCATCTGTAGAAATGGGCACCCGACCGTTTCTGGAATTGGGGAGGGAAAGGCGGCCAGGCGTGTTACTGACCATATCACCCTTTAGTGTACTGACAGGTCAAGGAAAATATGGGCACTAACACCATATCCCTATGTGCCTCTAAAGCATGACAGGGTTACCTTTTTTTATTTCTGTGTGTGTAGTTACGCACTGGTGTTACTATTCTATATTTCTATATATCATTGAATGCGAAAATGGAGGTACATGGAAATAAAAGTGCAACTGTTCTTCTCATAATAATTCGTGGATCCTCTAAACTTTATCCGCACAACCAGGGATAGTAAATCCCTGCTTAGAAACTTACTGTTCAAAAAGTAATTTCAAATCCTGTATTCCAACAACTTTATCGCGTAACTGTTCATTGTTTTGTTCTGGAAACTTCGTGTGGGCTGTTTGTTAAAGCCAGGTGGGTGTTAGTGCAAACACCATTTAAGTGCAGAGATCATTTGGCTAGCGCTCGCTGTGTTCTTTTTATAACACCAAGTGCGAGCCAAACTGGCAATAAACAGACTCATTATTGCGTTCTTTACTGGGCGAAGACAACAAACAAAAGTAATAATCTATTTACATAACTTTCTATTTACATAGCGTTCCATTTACATAACATTCTATTTAAATAACTTTCTGTTTACATAACTTTTTTGTGTGCCTTTGTCAACATATGTACATGAACTTCTTCTAGCCGGTTGAAAAGAACAGTTAAATAATAATTAACAATTTTCATACTTGAGTAAGTATCCTTTATCTGTCTGAAAAGTAATGATTCATAATTTTCATACCCTTTGTAAATATGTAATTACCGTAATTTATAACTAATGACTACATTTGCTAGGAAACAAGAATTTAAAGAATTCAAGAAAATGTATTATAAACAAAAAAGAAAAAGAGGAAGACCAAAACGAAGATGGCTGCAAGACATCGTTGACGATCTGCAAATGGATGCAGCAGCAGCAGGCCATCTTGCTCACAACCGAGAGGCTTACAGGAGTGCTGTTTGGGAAGCAAAGTTCCGCAAGGGACATGCAAATGAATGAATGAATGTATTATAAACATCACTTCCATTTTTTTTGGGCGGGGCAGGGGGGATCACCTATAGCTAGCTTACGTGTTTGTTGACAACAAGACCAAATCCAGATAGATGCAGTTTTTTAAGCGTAATTTGTTTAAATAGCTCATGGTGATAAAAGAGTTAACATTTTTCTGTTCTCTTTTTCAATGACGGACCTTTTTTGTGAGGTCTTTTGTAATCTCTGACTTCTTAGTGATGGAGCATTATTATGTTTTTTCTTTTTGTTTGTTTGTGTGTGGGTGTCTTTTATGTGAAGGTGTACTTGTGGCTAACGGAACGTCACTTTAAGAACACTTGACTTGGCCTCAAGCTCCTTTGTACCCACGGGCGTTATCTCTGAATGGGCTGGCGATTTTTTTTTTATCCACATAATGCTGTACCCCTCCCCTCCCCTCCCCTCCCCCAACATCATACTCACATGATACAGGATTAATGGTAGAGGCGAGTGGAGGAGAGTTAGACGAAAATGTGTGATGCATTTTTACACAGATGAAGTTTGTGCCCGGTCTTTTAAAATCAGGGCGACTCAGGTGCGTTTTTGGTTTGTGTGCGTGGACACGTTTGTGTCTGCTGTCCGTGATAAAGGCGTCTTTGCCGAAATACTGGGTTGCTTGATTTTTTGTTTGTTTGTTTGTTTGTTTTGTTCCTAACTGTTTCATAGTTTTTATTGTCTTCTATTGCTATTTCTTTCTTCTCCCACCGCACTTTTCTTTCACCTTTTGTCTTTAAAAACTGCACCAAACACTGTCTTCTTGCACCAAACACTGTCTTCTTGCACCATACCCTGTCTTCTTGCACCAAACACGGTCTTCCTGCACCAAACACTGTCTTCTTGCACCAAACACTGTGTCTTCCTGCACCAAACCCTGTCTTCTTGCAACAAACCCTGTCTTCCTGCACCAAACACTGTCTTCTTGCACCAAACACTGTCTTCTTGCACCATACCCTGTCTTCTTGCACCAAACACGGTCTTCCTGCACCAAACACTGTCTTCTTGCACCAAACACTGTGTGTTCCTGCACCAAACCCTGTCTTCTTGCAACAAACCCTGTATTCTTGCACCAAACACTGTGTCTTCCTGCACCAAACACTGTTTTCTTGCACCAAACACTGTCTTCTTGCACCAAACACTGTCTTCCTGCACCAAACACTGTCTTCTTGCACCAAACACTGTGTCTTCCTTCACCAAACCCTGTCTTCTTGCAACAAACCCTGTCTTCTTGCACCAAACACTGTGTCTTCCTGCACCAAACACTGTTTTCTTGCACCAAACACTGTCTTCTTGCACCAAACACTGTCTTCCTGCACCAAACACTGTCTTCTTGCACCAAACACTGTGTCTTCCTGCACCAAACCCTGTCTTCTTGCAACAAACCCTGTCTTCGTGCACCAAACACTGTGTCTTCCTGCACCAAACACTGTCTTCTTGCACCAAACACTGTCTTCTTGCACCAAACACTGTCTTCCTGCACCAAACACTGTCTTCTTGCACCAAACACTGTCTTCCTGCACCAAACACTGTCTTCTTGCACCAAACACTGTCTTCTTGCACCAAACACTGTCTTCCTGCACCAGACACTGTCTTCCTGCACCAGACACTGTCTTCGAACTGTATTCAACTAGGACCAATTTTACAACACCAATCGTCATACTTTTTCAAACATCACTTTGTTATAGAAGACATACAAGCGCAGTATTTTTATATTTTATAAAAAAAATATTTTATATTTTATATTATTTATCAAGCAATAAATATTTTGGCCCCTATCCGGCGACTTGGACAGACATGTTAGAACCATTTGCTTTACAGTTTTACGTAGACCAGGCTAAAAATCCGCACATCCGTTTCTCATAAATATTATATTCTGCATTTCCCGTGATATTTGTTTCATGATGTTGAAGTTGAATTTAACACTTGAATAGTTTTTATTTGGCAGCAAAACTACTGCAGTGTTGTTGTTGTTGCCATGAAATCCCTCTTACAGTACAGCAATTCACTAACAAAATGGTGGCGAGAAAAAGAGATACTTACACAAATACTGGCAGAAAATTGCAGAAACAAATAGAAATAAAAGCACAGAATAATAATGATAATAATAATAATAATAATAATAATAATAATAACAGTGTTTGTAAAATGAACATTGCATCACTACTAAGCCAAGAACGGAATATAATAGGAAGAAGTAGGACGACAGAAGATGTCTTACAAAGAATTACATTTCTTTGAGTATGTACTATATATGATGCCACTGTTTTATAGTGGCTAGAGCACTTGCCTGCCAACCAGGAAGCTTCGCCTTCTATTCCCAAACGGGAAAAAGGGGGGGGGGGGGAGGGCGAGCAAGGAAGAAATTTTGTTTGTTTGTTTCATATTTACCAGCGCTAGGGTGAGCCCGGCTACAAGAAATGGGTACCCAGAACTCCCTAGTACCCAAAACTCCCTGGTACCCAGAACTCCCTGGTACCCAGAACTCTCTGGTACCGACAGAGGTCTTCACGTCTCTCAGTGATGTGGCACAAAGGAGGAGCACACGAAGACGCGGGACTAGATCTTCGGTCAACTCATGTCTGAAGGTCTGAGGAGCACCAGCGCCGTCACACCAGCACAGCCATCGACTGTTTCCTTGTGTAAGCCCCTATCAGTACTTGGGGCGGGACGTCAATGGGCTCATAGTGGGTAGCATTTTACTCACAGAAAATAACTACATAAAACTTTACAGTCAGCTAGCAGGTAAATTAGTAAGTCTTATGTAAGAGTTCTCAGCTAATGGGGGAATTCCCTCCTCCCCTTCCCCTCCCCTCCTACCCTGGGTTTTGGGGGAGGAGGAGGAGAATTAGGACCACAGGCTGACAGACTCTGATTATTGGAATGTTGATCTTTCTACAAAGTACAATTCCATACATTTACATAATCTACGGAAAGGGGGGGGGGGTAAGAAGGGGGAATGTGGCCGAAAAAAAAGATGGAGTAACCATTGGTCTAACGAGTGCTCATTAGAGTGTGTTTGACAACCCAGACTGTTGTAGCTACACAACCCTGGCTGTTGTAGCTACATAATCCTGGCTGGGACACGCCTTCTTCACCTGTTAACTGAATGTTCAGGTATGAAAAATCAAGGGTGTACTAGGTTCAGAGGATGCGGTTCAGGTGTACTAGGTTCAGGAACGGGCGGACTGCACTTAGATCAGTGGTTCTCAACGTCTCAGTTCCCCGGCCTCCCTGTTCAACAATGGCTGCCCACCAAAATCCTCAATAATTCAGAAACAATTTTCATCATTATATATTCTTCTCTCTCTCACTCTCTCTCTCACTCTCTCTCTCTCTCTCTCTCTCTCTCTGAACCTTGTGCAGTGCCCAAGGCACATGGGGCTTCCGCAAGGGTTTTCCACAAATGCCTGTCCTTTGCCTTTTTTTCCGCTCTTGCCCAAGTAAGCCCTCTGTTGCTCAACATCCTCTCTCTTGTTATTCTCCGTGTCTCTTTTGGTCTACCCTTACTTCTGTTCCCCTGTGGTGTCCATCTTAGTGCAAATTTTTTTTTTTCTTTTGGTGAGTCGTCAGGCATCCTGAGCATATGTCCCAACCTTCCCCAGCGTCTTTCCTTAATAATTGCTGTCAGTGTCTTCATCTGGCTTTCTACCAACACGATGGTATTTTTTACCGTGCTTGGCCAAAGCATTCTTCAAATTCTTCATACAGTCTTATACGGCGGTAAAATTCATCTCCTTATACTTGAAATTCTCCCAGGGAAGCCACCTGCCTCCCCTTTGAGAATCGCTGACTTAGGTTATTCTTTTCCTTTTACTTTCTGACACTTGAATTAATAAGAACGGGAGTATTCTAAAGGGCTATCTGGGTCTGCTCCAGCCTAAGTGACAGAATATATCAACGTTTTACTGCAAGTTTGTAACAAAAGGTGGCGCTCGCTCCGAGAACTGGCTTTAGAAAGTCTTCCCTCACACACAAGATAGCACTTGGTGCCTAGTGAATTAAAAGAGATCTCCTAACGGCTCTAGTTCCGACCTTCAAGGTATTGCCTTTCTATGCTGCCTTTGCCGTGGTGATGTTGAGTGGTGGGCATCGTATGGGGAGGAAAAGCTAGTCAACGGTGGTTTGTTTGAAGTTCCATAGTGAGAACAGAAAGGCGGTCTTCCTTGCATTCTCCACCAGGTCAGCGGTCACATGGGATCAGGTCACGTGGGAGGTCCGGCCGGTGCATCGCTCCGGGTCCTGGGCGGTTTTCCTTGTTTTAAGGCGAGCTCAGGCAGTTCGGGGGCGGGTATGGGGAAGGCAGTAGTGTACACAAACATAGGAGAGAGAGAGAAAGAGAGGGAGAGAGAGAGAGAGAAAGAGGAAGAGACAGGTGGGGGGAGGGGGGAGTTTTGCATAGCTTACAAAATTTCTCTCTGATGTCCTATACAGGGTGAAAAATAATTAATAATTAATAATAATAATAATAATCCTTAACAAATTTCACATGTAGTGCATCTAGTAGAGCACTTTCTTTCCACGCCAAGAGAGCAGTTTGGAGACCAGATTTGGTTCCGTTTCAGCCAAGCTGTAGTCAAAGAAGCTGTCAAAACGGAAAGTGGTACCTGACACATTTGTGCTATGGAAACAGCTTTTACAGAGTCACATGTTTCCTGACAGGCAAAATGCGTTAGAGTACCCACAGTATACACAAGAACACGACTTTACTGTGCGAAAGGTTCTTTGCTTCTCATTTACAAACTGTGTGTAGATATTACCATTGTTCTCGAACAAATCATTACCCCTCCCCCTCCACACACACGCACGCATGCACGCACACACAAGCACAAAGTATGTGTGTGTGGGGGGGGGATGTGTTCAAGTTCATGGCAGGTAACGTGTATACAAACCACCCAAAACACCTTCGCAAGAAAGTAGTGAGGAACTTGTAAATGTCGCTCTGGGAACACATTATCGGTTGTTTAATGAATCTGTGCAGACTAATAAATGGTGGGGGTTTTTTTCCCGTTTTCTAATTCCTATGACACCATTGACCTATTTATTCCAGCAAGCTTAGTTGCTTCTTGTTTGATTCTACATCTCCTGTCGAATCTGGCCTCTTTAACTGGTTCATGTTATTCACACGAAGGGTAAAACTTGGTTTTAGAAGTGGGTTCCTATTCTGTCTGAAATAAAGAGCCTTGAATGTGGCTTCCGTTTGATTTCACATATTTCTAGCACTGTCATTTTCAGCTTTTTTTTTTACTTAGCTATTGAACGCCATCTAGTTTTCCTTGATTGATTTTCACCCCAAATGAGGGTGAAAAGAGACAAGTTATCAGGCTAAGCAGACACTGGTTAGAAATGCGTAGCTCTCTGTTTACGTCAGAGTAAGGGAATCCATAGCAGACCAAGACCATATTCTAGCTCCCATTTGTGTCCCCTAGAAACAGTAGTTTGGCTAAGTGAACGGGATCTAAATAGGAAAATGATCCTGGTTCTATAAATACGCCGAGCCGAAGTCGGACGTGTCGGGACGCAAAGGGCAGAACAGCGGACACAATACAACCAATGCTATTTTGAGGGTGGACGCCGAAGATGAAGACTTCCTATTTATTGTCGACATGAAATCGTTTTACTTTCATCTGTGGCCATTGCTGCGGACGATTGGCAGTCACGAAGATGATTTTGTCTCTTTTAAATGTTACACGAAGAGACCTTGTATCGAGATTCCTCAAACTTCAACGTCTGCCTCTATGAAGTCTTCGTTGTTTAAATGGGGGTTTATAAAAGTCATTGAAGAACTGAGATTTATGAAAGGCTGATGTGACCATATATAAGTACATGAGGGTGACAGTTAATTGTGTCGGTATGACCGAGCCCTTTGTTTTGTTTTGGAAAAGCAATACAAGACGTCCATGTAGTATCGAAATGTCAAGAGACCCTTTTTAGAGGGTCAGTAGATGGCGCTCAATACCATATTATTAATGCTGTCGCGGGCTGCTTGAAGGACTTGATAATTCTACCTGTGGACGACTTGATAAAGCTACCTGTGAAAGACTTGATAATGCTACCTGTGGACGACTTGATAATGCTACCTGTGAAAGACTTGATAATGCTACCTGTGAAAGACTTGATAATGCTACCTGTGAAAGACTTGATAATGCTACCTGTGAAAGACTTGATAATGCTACCTGTGAAAGACTTGATAATGCTACCTGTGAAAGACTTGATAATGCTACCTGTGAAAGACTTGATAATGCTACCTGTGAAAGACTTGATAATGCTACCTGTGAAAGACTTGATAATTCTACCCGTGGACGACTTGATAATGCTACCTGTGAAAGACTTGATAATGCTACCTGTGGACGACTTGATAATGCTACCTGTGGACGACTTGATAATTCTACTTGTGGACGACTTGATAATGCTACCTGTGAAAGACTTGATAATTCTACCTGTGAAAGACTTGATAATTCTACCTGTGAAAGACTTGATAATGCTACCTGTGAAAGACTTGATAATTCTACCTGTGAAAGACTTGATAATGCTACCTGTGAAAGACTTGATAATGCTACCTGTGGACGACTTGATAATTCTACCTGTGGACGACTTGATAATGCTACCTGTGAAAGACTTGATAATTCTACCTGTGGACGACTTGATAATTCTACCTGTGAAAGACTTGATAATTCTACCCGTGGACGACTTGATAATGCTACCCGCCGCCCGTGGACCACGGATTCTGCATTTAATGCGTAGGACTCTACTTTAGAACAGTGTTTTGTTTCATTACCTTCCTTCGAGGAGTCAGACCACCTAGGACCAGCGACCGACCCGCCAAAACTGTTCCCGATTCAGCTGCAGGGACCAGGTACGGCCTGGGGAGGGTTCCGCGTCAGTCATTTAATGCAAGGCCTACCTGTTGCGTTTGATAGGCCGGTGACAACACAACGGGGTACGGGCAGGAGGCGCTGTTCGCTTCCCTACCTACGTACGAGGCCCACACATTCTCTGCCTTCTTCTACAATCTGCAGAGACTGCTACATTTTTTTTTTTCAGTGATTACAAGCACATATTTGTGGCCGCCGTAATGCCGGACATCGTTCTATGCTTGTAAGCATTTGACTGGATAACTTCTTATGTGTGAAGCCGTGTCCACGTAAATGTTCTATATGTTGGAGTTTCGGTGTTTGGTAGATATGTAGACGCTGGCGTGATGATGAAGGTAGGTTCTACATCCGCGTTGCAGTGGAATCCGTGAAATCTCTGCTTAACTCGTGTGTCAGGATTTTTTTGTTCTGTGATTCATCTATTACATACTACACTGTGTTGGGTTGAATCAGCTTTCCAGACTTGTGTTGTGTGTTGTAACTTTGCTGATCTAGGACACAGTTCTAACCAAGACGGTGTTTTCTTATAAAAAATTATAGGCAAGTTCACTTTAAATCACACGTAATGGAAGGAGTTGGACCCATAGACTGCTTTTCGTTACTTATGGACTTGGCGGGTTTTGTATTTTTTTACTTGGCTATCATTTCAGCAGTAATTGTTAAATCATTTCAGCAGTCATTGGTAAACCATTTCAGTAGTCATCGTTAAATCATTTCAGCAGTAGTTGGTGTCTTAATGATTTTTTAGTTATAGGCTGAATTTTTATTATAAACGAAGATTTTTTACTCGTAAGAATGGATATGTTTATGTGTCAATGTGTCATATAAAAGTAGTCCCATAGCAAATGCCGTGGGGGGGGGGGGAGGGGGAATGAAGCGTTAGAGACCTCATTATGCTGGGCCATCAGCGTATGAGGTTGGGTGGCCAGTTCCTTTCCTCGCTGCCTTTCCTTCTCAGATTTTCTCTGGTACTCATCTTACGAGGCTGGGTCGACCTCGGAGCCGTATTGGTCGGGAAAAAAAAATCCCCACTCAGCTGGGGATTCGAACCCTTGACCATTCGGTTGCTAGACGAGTGCTGTAACCACTACGTTAGCTGGTTCCCACTCCAATGTGAAATAACTGTCAAAGTAATGACACAGCTGTCTGGTAACGTCCAGGCGTAGTATGACAAGTAGATTTGACATGCCTTGCTTAAATAAAAATTAAGTTAATACGATTATTCATCCGTCATTTGCGTAATTTATACACTGAACAGCTTTTTCCGTATAGTAGCTTTGGATCTCGTAAGAAGCAGCGATAACCCCTGTGTTGGATTTGGTAGATTGTAATGACATGTGCGTTCATAACTTATATAAATGGGAAGAGAGTCAGGGGGGAGGCAAAGACCACAGGCAGTCTAACGCGATGGCACAATTTTTAAAAAAAAATCAGCAACTGAGCTGATGGAAAATACTGCAAATCGAGCCCTGTGAAGAATCATGACAATCAGCGTTTGCTGGCATACCATGGAATGATAGCAGAAATACTATTAGAAATATATTGGAAACCTCGCCGTTTTCAGGTCGACTCATTAAAGCACTGTGATACTCTGAACCCCTTGTGGTCCTTTCGTGGAACTCGTGTAGTCTATTTTGGACCACAGAGGGGACCACGGGACCTAACGAGGACCACAGGCGTGAATTCAGCAGGTTCACAGTGCGGTTTTTGGTGGTAGAAGTGAACGAAGAAGAAGAAGAAGGTCGACTCATTGCTAAGTTGAACTACTCACAAACAAAAGTGTTCAGATGAAGAAATGATCATACAGCGATAACAAATAGGCAGCACATACAAAAATTATTGGCAGTATAGATTCAATACTTTCAGGCAGAGACTTTCAACTGGTGTGTCTCGGCACTCTGGTGTGCCGCAGAGTGTCCGCTGATGTGCCGCGGAAGTCTGGGACAGGATCGGGAAAAAGACAGTTTTGCTAGGTTTAAATTTAATAATAATAATAATAATAATAGCCACTTTTAAACTGATGATGTCTTGGCCCTTTTTTTTTAAAAGTCTTATTTAAAAAAAGCTTGTAGCGCCCATATTTTCCTTGACCTATCAGCACTCGACGGGTCTGGTCGCATTTTCTTTCCCCGTGATCTGAAAGAGCTGGGTACACGTTTCTACGGCCGAGGGATTGGGGTTCCACTTGTCACGCACGAACCACCCGTTTCACCTGAGAATATAGTGCTCTAACCACTACGCTACTCATGCGCCCAATCCTTGTTCAGTGACCTGTGAACTGAAATAGGTTATCAGTGGCGGCGCTGTACAGTCGTGGATAGAACAGAAACACAAGCAGGATAACGGTACTTGGAACGTAAGCAAGCTACAGGGAAGAAAAAAAAAAAGCACCTAAGTATACAAGCATGTATGAGGTCAGGTCGTTACAGTAATGCTGTAGTAGCTGCAAGTTCTTGAATAAAAACAATTTACTAAGCGACGTCAGTTTTATTTCTCTTATACGGAATATGCGCGCGCACACACACACACACACAGAAAGAGAGAAAGAGGGAGAGGGAGAAGTAAAGATAGACTGAGTTGGAAATAGACTAGGTATTGTGACGTGTTTATTAAATAAAAAAGACAGACAGGCAGACAGTAAAGGTATATTATGTGTTAGAGGTAGACCAGGTTTATTAGATTAGAAACAGGAAAGAGAGAGACAAAAAGAGACAGAAAGAAAGAAAGAGAGAGAGAGAGAGAATTTCTCTAACGTCACACATTCTCGAGAAAGACCTTATTTCCATTTATAGCTGCGAAGATCTTGAGAAACTAGACCTGAACTAGGGAGGTACGCCTGAGTAAACAGCATTTGTGTGCGTGTGTGTGTGCGCGCACAGGGCATCACATTCTAATATAGTTATAAATGCCACTTTTTTTTTTAGTTCAGTCACAGAAAGCTAGTTTTTATCAAAAGTATAAATGCCACATTCTCTGCTAGAAAAGCCAGTTTTATCGATTGTATAAACGCAACATGTTCCTAGCTATAAAACTCAAGCCATTTTTTTCTTCATCGAAGATGCATATGCCATTTTTTTTTTTAGCTCTACCACAAAAGTTATTTTTACCAAAAGTATTAAAACCACCTTTTTCTCTTCAATCTCGGCTACAAAATCCAATTTTATCGAGAGTATAAACGCAAAATTTTTAAAAATCTCAACCTCAAAAGCCTTTGATTTAGAAGGATGAACACACAAGCTTTTGATATAGAAGGAATAAACACAAAAGCCTTTGATACAGAATTAATACACACAAAAGCCTTTGATGTAGAAGGAATAAACACAAAAGCCTTCGATATAGAGGGAATAAACGCAAAAGCCTTTGATGTAGAAGGAATTAACTCAAAACCCTTTGATATAGAAGGAATAAATACAAAAACCTTTGATATAGAATTAATACACACAAAAGCCGTTGATATAGAAGGAATAAACAAAGACGCTAGTCTTTTTTTTAAAATCAAGAATATTCTTAATAGTATTCTTAAGAATATTCAAGAATTTTCTTAATCTCGGCCACTTGTTTCCGAAGATATAAAACACTACTGTTTGTTAAGCTATGAACGTAATTTTTTTTACCATTAACAATATACCGTAAAAGACACTTAAAATCAAGGCTAGAAAAGGCT
The DNA here is from genome assembly GCA_009760885.1 of Achatina immaculata. NCBI lineage: Eukaryota > Metazoa > Mollusca > Gastropoda > Stylommatophora > Achatinidae > Lissachatina > Lissachatina immaculata. Next base: position 48,996,096 of record CM019720.1, on the reverse strand, counting down.
CTTTTTTAAAAATCAACATTTTAGCCAGTGTGTTCTATAACTGTTTAGTTATCTAATTGTATAAATATCGGGGGGGGGGGGGTTGTTGTTGTATTTGGCGACCTGGTTAGCTGAGTGGTTAGGCGCTTGGTCCAGTGGTGCAAGGTTCAAGTCTCAGCAATGGTGATTGTTTTCTGGTACCACGGCACCAAAAAAGCCCTCCCCCCCCCCACACCCAAATTCTAAAAATAGTTACCAGAGAAATCTGGGAAAGGCAAATGCGGCTAGGCATGATGCTGACCATATCACACTGTCATGTGCCGATGGTCTTGGAAATACGGGCCTAACACCGTATCTCCAGTAAGGCTTAATGGCATTGAAAACGGGAGTTTTATTTATCATGGCTAGTAATATCACAATCAGTCCAAATTATAAACACAGCTGTATGATTTTTTTAAATAAAAGCACTAATTTAAACTTCAGATGGGAAATGCAGAACAGAAATTAGGAACAGAATAGGCCAAGCAAAGACTGCCTTTCAGAGAATGAGAAACATATTATCCAACACATCCTTATCAATGAATGTTAGAAAGCGAGCCCTAAAATGCTATATTGAACCTATCTTGTTATATGGAAGTGAATCATGGACAATAGGCAAGTCTGCACAAAAATCATTGGAAGCAGCAGAAATGTGGTTTATTAGAAGAATGTTGCGAATCCCCTGGACAGCAAAAATAACTAATGAAGAATGTAGGAGAAGAGCTGGAGAGACAAAAAAAAAAAAACCTTGTCAAAAAGATAAGAGAGAGACAATGTACTTTCATATGACATGCAATGAGAAGAGGGGGCATAGAAAATATTATAACAACAGGAAAAACAGAAGGAAGAAAATCAAGAGGAAGACCAAGAGAAATGATACTGGACAGTCTGATGGGATGGTGTGAGAGAAGATCACCAACTGAGCTGATGGCCTGCATGAAAGATCGTGTACTGTGGAGAAGCATAATAGCCAACGCCAGTCGGCACGGCACCTGATGATGATGATGATGACTAATTTAAATATTACAATAAGGCTGAGAGTTAGCAGTCAGCAACCCATAGCTTAACTTCTTGCACCAGCGCGGACGAACCATAGGCGACCAAGACCCTGTCCCATCTCTCCTTTGGCACTCCCAGAAACAGGCTTAGCCTGACGAACGGCGCAGGGATCGCTAGAGTCCCCAGGGTGGTGGAGTCTGCTAAAGAAGTCTTGCACCTTCCTGCTTCTCCCCCCCCACCTTGTTTCTTTTTTTTTAGCTCTACTCAGGGGCTGAAAAATAATAGCCGTTGTAACCCTCTCCCCATCCGACACGACGCAGTGCATCAAAATCTTCACCACAGCGACTGCACGGAACATCACGCTGGCGGTTCTAGGGAGACAGAACAAGAACAAGAGATACAGGGAGGCTTCACAATTTTCAAGATATAAGCCATGAAGTCAACATCTTATCCGTATGAAATGCTACATAAAGATTGCACCAACTCGGAGCTGTTAACAGGAGATTACATCAAAGCTGTAATCCTGCAGCGCAAAAGAGTCTGAGCGGTGCCGTAAAGTACAAATATTTATACAATGTTGATATAACTGTCCCATCTGCAGGTGTTTTCTGTTCTAATGTGTTTAATCTCGGTAAAGTCTGGCACGGAATGTTTGACCAAGATATACAGTCATCATCATCATCATCATCATCACCATCATCATCATCATCGCCTTCCACATCCTTGAGAGCACAGGCCACGGATAAAGGCTCTCCAGTCATCCCCGTTCTTGGAATTACTCTCTGCTTCCTTCCAAAGTGCATCCCTTGTCTCTGAGCACTGTCATAATATTCTCTTCTCAAAGTAAGTATAGGTTGTCCTCTTTTTCTATTTCCTTGAAGATTCCATGCCGGGTTTTCTCAGAGTGTGGCCCATCTACTTCCATTTCCTAGACATGATTTATAGGTTCATAGGTTCTTGTCGTGCCCTTTCCCAGACCTGCTCATTCCTAATCTTATCCTGTCATTTAATGTTTAAAATCCTCCTCAAGCAGTAGTTCATTAATGTTTGTATCCTCTGTTGTATTGTCTTGGCCATAGCTTACCTGTTCTTGTCCAGTGTGATTCGCTCAGCCCAGTATCTTTATATTATATCTGTTCATTTCTCTCGCTGTCATGGCAACCTTTCCACTTTCATACATTGTTCTACCATTCCAACATGCAGTGGTGGTAAAAGGTTTCCGGGTACTCAGTTGAGATGTCGGTTCTGCAGCTTCCTTTCGAGTTTGGCTGCATGGCGTCACGTGCTGTGTTATCAGAGTCCCTTCCTTTTCCAAGACAAAGTTTCTGCTTTTCCTCTCCGTGTCCCTGTAACGCTCCAGTTTTTTTTTTTTTAACAGAGAATAGATCGTTGGCCTATAAGAAATAACATCTTGTTGGCAGAAATGCAGATGAAGCCACTGACAGCAATTATTGAGGAAAGACGCTGGCGATGGTTGGGACATGTGCTCCGAATGACTGATATCTCACTACCAAAAATAGCACTAAGATGGACACCACAGGGGAACAGAAGTAAGGGTAGACCAAAAGAGACATGGAGAAGAACAACAGAAAGGATGTTGAGCAACAGAGGGCTCACTTGGGCAAGAACAGAGAAAAGGCAAAGGACAGGCATTTGTGGTAAACCTTTGCGGCAGCCCCATGTGCCTTGGGCACGTAAGGTTCAGAGAGAGAGTGAGAGAGAGAGAGAGAGGTCGTTGGCCTATCCCCCAACCTCCATAGTCGCCTCTTACGACACACGTGGAAGGTGGCAGTGGTCCTATTCTTTTCTCCCCAGATCTGGGCCTCGGTAACCATACGGACTGGGATATAAAATAGCTCAGTTTAATTTTCCTTCCTCTGGTTTTACTCGTTATATGTATTTGTTTTATGCCTGTTACTGTATATGCATTAGCCACGTGTTACTGTGTATACATGAGCGGAAGACAATTCGCTCACATCCTTCAGCGTAGACCGACGAAGTAAATCACACTCCAGCGTGTCTGGTAGTCACACTCCAGCGTGTCAGGTAGTCACACTCCAGCGTGTCTGGTAGTCACACTCCAGCGTTTCAGGTAGTCACACTCCAGCGTGTCTGATAGTGCCTCGTAGGACAGCAACATATTCTCCCCATATCTCCCTGCATGTGGCCAGCCTTTGAATGGCACCCTAGCTGTGTCGCGTGGTGTCCATCTCACTTCGTCCGCATGTTAGCTTTAGTCTGCCACTCTACGAGGTGAAGCCCGAGGACCCCGATACCTGCATGAAGTCCGGCTGGGTCCTAGTCTGTCAGGTACCAGGTCTTGAACAGCGCTTCGAAACGACCCCCAGAGCCTCATCTTCAACAGTAGTCTTCTGACTGTACACTCCGATATCAGATGCTGGGTGTTCATGACCTCCATCCTCAGCATCAGTTGTCACTTGTTAGTCTGTTCTAGAAATGTCCTTGAATATTTTCTGAGAACCTAACCCATCCACTCTGGGCATTTATTTGCTGGAACTATCGGCAAGTTGTGCTTTCGCGCTTTGGCCGAACCCGTCGCTGTTACTTGTGGCATTCATTCATTCATTCATTCGTCCCTTGCGGAACTTACGGCATATGACTAGAAAATTTCCCAGTCTTTGAAACTGATAATGGAACACAAAGAAGGATTACATCAGCCAGCATGAAACACATGCTTGTAAAGAAGGATAATCTTTTGGAATAGATCAGGGACGTCTGTGAAAGTCGGTATAGAAGGTTGAGTTCCATGGCTGCAGTTGGTGAGAATTCTAATGAACTTCATATGAAAACTTTGAAATGCCGCCCATTTCAGATATTTCATTTCACATATTTTTCTCCCATTCTAAGACATTTGTAGGGGTGAAGACGTCCAGTTTCGTAATTATTGACCCATAGTTGACATGCTAGCAGCATCAGGATTGGCGAACGGTAGCTGACCAAGACCCTGTTCCGCCTCTCAGTTGGTACCCCCAGTAACAGGCTTAGCGTGGCTAACGGGACAGGGGTCGCCGTAGTTTCCATGGTGGTGGAGTCTGCTAAAGAAGTATTGCCTGTCCCTTGCTTTTTAGCTCCATTCAGGGACCTGAAAAAAAGAAAAAGCCGCAATAGAGCGTTTCCAAGCCGACACGACATCGTACCTCAACTTTCTCACCACATCGGCTGGATATAACTTCAGCTTTCAGTTCCAGAGAAGAAGAAGAAGAAGACAGTTATAGGGATACTGAACATTGACTATGTTAACTGTGAAAGTTTGAGTCGCTTAAAGGCTGCCAAAGCCGTGGAAAATAACTCGTGTATTTTGTTTGACTGTTATACAATTCTCTCTCTCTCTCTCGTCAGTCAGTCAGTCATTTGCATGTCACCTGCGGAACGTTGCCTCCCCAACAGCACTCCTGTAGGCCTCTGGTTGTAAACAAGATGGCCTGCTGCTGATGCATCCATTGGCAGATCATCAACGATGTCTTGCAGCCATCTTCGCCTTGGTCTTTCTCTCTTTCTTTTTCCCATTATGTACCCTTCCAAGATTGTCTTCTCTAAGCTCTCACGACGTTTAATTTGTTCACAATATTTAAGTTTCCGCTGTTTAATCCTCTTTACTAGTCCACCTTCTTCAATATGAAGTTCTTGTAGTATGGATATATTTGTTCTTTTTGTGTCCATGGTATTTGAAGGACTCTTCTGTAGCATTTACATTCAAAGGCATTTATGTGTTTCTTCATCTGTTTTGTTAAGTGTCCAGGTCTCACAGGCATATGTTGTGATGGGAAAGATGCATGGGCTTAAAAATCTTATTTTTGTGGTTCTGTCTGTTCCTCTCCACAGCTTCTTTAGTTGTTTTATTTTCTGAAAAGCGATAGATGTCCTCCTTTTAATTTCCCTCATTGTATCCTCATTATTAGTTAGTAATGATCCAAGATATTCAAAACTCTCCACTTCCAATTTTTCCTCATTGATGCATATTTCAGCTCCCTTGTTTGCTTTGACGGTTGTCATCAATTTTGTTTTCTTCGCATTAAGATAGAGGTTTCTTTACCTTTGCCTTCACTATTCTTAGACATTTTTTTCCATTTCTTTTTATGTTGTGTGCAGTAATACACATCATGTGTCATCGTCATATCTAATATCTGGTATTTCATAATCTTCAAATTTTGTGGCATCGTAATAATATTATTTGTCTGCATCTTCTCTAACATTCCTCATTATATTTTCAGTATACAAGTTAAATAAGTAAGGCGACAATATGCACCCCTGACCGACCCCTTATTTTATGTCAAACCAGGTTGTTGTTTCACCATTTATTCTTACTGTTGCCTGTTGGCCTAGGTACAGCAGTGATGTTAATTGTGTCACATGTGTTTCCATTATTTCCCAAAGTTTCTGGTGTTGTACACAATGCCATTGAATAGTCTATAAAACATAAATATGTCACATTACATCCTCTGCATTTCTCTATTATTAATCTTGTATTGAATATCTCTTGAGCAATTTATTTAATTTTCATTCATTTAAGTAACGTGTTAGGCTTTCTCTTGTATAGTCGGAGGCCTCATTCTATATCTTTGTCTTAGGACGAAAGTTGAGAGATGAAAAGCACAATGTCAGACGGGCTTGTCACGTTCTTTCGTTCCCGTTTAGTTTCAGCATGGCAGGGGACCCATGATGTGGCTGGTCTTGTTCTTAGTTGCCTTGTCTCAGGTGTCCACAAATTAGCTTCTCAGACGTCAGCGTTTGTGTTCTTTTCCAGGAAATGCGCAACCTATTTTCACATACTGACACAGGAAACATAGTTACACTAAGTAGCGGAAGCAGTATGTCTCGCAGAATAAATAAATCCAAAACAATGTCGAATCATTATAAGCTGCAATCAAGGGGGGGGGGGTGGGGAGGGGGGAGGTATTTTTGTGTAGCATGTAGGATCCATTCATTTCAATACTTGCAGTTCCAACAGCAGATGAACAGTTTGGATTTGTTGAAGGAAAGGGAGCACACAATGCCATTTATGCTTTACGAACACTAACAGAAAGAGCTTTAGAAGTACAGAAAGATCTCTACTTATGCTTCATTGATTACACCAAGGCATTTGACAAGGTGAAACATAGTGAAATTATTAAAATGCTTGAAGACATCAATATAGACGGCAAAGACTTGAGGATTGTAAAACATCTATACTGGCAGCAAGAAGCAGCAGTTCGAGTTGAAAATAGAATTGGAAAATACCAACCTATAAAACAAGGGGTGCGACAAGGATGTGTACTATCTCCAGACCTTTTTTCTCTGTACAGCGAGAATATTCTAAGAACAATCATCACAGAACCAGGCATAAAAATTGGAGGATACAATATTAACAACCTTCGGTATGCTGACGACACAGTACTGATAGCTGAGAACCAACAAGACCTGCAAAATCTCTTGGATAAAGTCGCCAAAGAAAGTGAACATCAAAAAGACAGAGACTATGGTTATATCTAAGAAACAGAATCCACCAGCATGCAGTATTAAATTAAACGGAACCATTCTAAAGCAGGTGCAGAAATTCAAATACCTTGGAGCTGTAATAACTTCAGATGGGAAATGCAGAACAGAAATTAAGAACAGAATAGGTCAAGCAAAGACTGCATTTCAGAGAATGAGAAACATATTAGCTAACACATCTTTATCAATGAATGTTAGAAAACGAGTCCTAAAATGCTATATTGAACCTATGTTGTTATATGGAAGTGAATCATGGACAATAGGCAAGTCTGCACAAAAATCATTGGAAGCAGCAGAAATGTGGTTTATTAGAAGAATGTTGCGAATCCCCTGGACAGCAAAAATAACTAATGAAGAATGTATGAGAAGAGCTGGAGAGACAAAAAACCTTGTCAGAAAGATAAGAGAGAGACAATGTACTTTCATAGGACATGCAATGAGAAGAGGGGGCATTGAAAATATTATAACAACAGGAAAAATAGAAGGAAGAAGATCAAGAGGAAGACCAAGAGAAACGATACTGGACAGTCTGACGGGATGGTGTGAGAGGAGATCACCAACTGAACTGATGGCCTGCATGAAGGATCGGGTACTGTGGAGAAGCATAATAGCCAACGCCAGTCGGCACGGCACCTGATGATGATGATGATGAGTTCCAACAGAATAATTTGACGACTATATTTCACCATAAAGTACATAGAAACCTCAGGATCTGAATTTTTTTTAAAAATGCACGCTCCATTTCCATATTATACAGCCGAAACATTCCATATTATACAGCCGAAACATTCCATATTATACAGCCGAAACATTCCGTATTATACAGCCGAAACATTCCATATTATACAGCCGAAACATTCCATATTATACAGCCGAAACATGGAGAAATAGTTGGAACATCGAAGGAAGACTGAGATGATCTGAAGGAAGATTCCTCAGGAAAATTCTAAGAATGCATTGGGAAGAACGCATGACAAACGAGAAAATAACAAAACGTACGGGCATTGAGAACATTGCTAAAGAGGTTAAAAAAAGACGGAGATGGAAACGGATGGACCACATACAAGGAAAGGAAACAAAACAAAACACTCCTTGACTTGGACGCCTCAAGGAAAGAAGGGGCAGGCCATTAGGAACAATGAGACGCACAACACAGGAAGAATTCAAGGAAGCAGGGAAGACATGGTTTGAGATATCCCGGCTTGCTCAAGACGGGACTGGCTGGGGAATCTTAGTTGATGCCTTATGCTTCACCGGAAATACAGTTGATGATGTTTTAGCATTGTGCGCTGTACTTGATGTTTCACATCAGATCAATTGCTCTTTCTTGCTTCTATTTGGTCATCGTGTTGATATAAATGATGCTGTCAGAGAATAAAAGCACGACGTCCTGGCGTCTTATACACGAATTTCGCCCTTAGCTTTTAACTAAACAGAAACCTTAACCTGAAGTAACTGTTTTTGTCAGTGGCTGTTTACTAGAACATTTACATCTGGTCTCTTCATCTAGAGTCCATTCTATCATCCAATTCAGTGCAGAAGCGGGAAAAAAGCTCTCGTTATCTCTTGTTACTGTGCACTGCAAAAATGCTGTTTCCCGGTGTAACTCTCACAAGCTTTATCCAGTATCTGGTACTTTCACAAGATCTGTAAACACGGACAATGAAAAATACCAGAATTCTACTCCCACTGTGAGAGTTCACAGTCATAAACATTTGTGGCACAGTCATGAAAAGAAACCGGAGAATAAGTCTTATTTTATGTTATAGGATCATTATGCAGGCATAACATACACTTTATACGAATGAGTGATCTCTCTCTCTCTCTCTGAACCTTAAATGCCCAGGGCACATGGGGCTTCCGCAAGGGTTTTCCACAAATGCCTGTCCTTCGCCTTTTTTTCTGCTCTTGCCCAGGTGAGCCCTCTATTGCTCAACATCCTTTCTGTTGTTCTTCTCCATGTCTCTTTTGGTCTACCCTTACTTCTGTTCCCCTGTGGTGTCCATCTTAGTGCTATTTTTGGTAGTGAGTTGTCAGTCATTCGGAGCACATGTCCCAACCATTGCCAGCGTCTTTCCTCAATAATTGTTGTCAGTGGTTTCATCTGCATTTCTGCTAATAAGATGTTATTTCTTATGGTGTTTGGCCAAAACATTTTTCTAATTCTTCGTAAACATTTAGTCTGGAAAGAATTCAACTTGTTTTCTATGGTTTTGGTGATTTTCCAGCATTCACTTCCATAGAGTAGTACACTTAGAACATTACTCTTAAATATCCTGATTTTCATATTTATGCTTAGTTTTTTTGATTTCCATATAGTCTGCAGCATTGCAAAAGCCTGGTTTGCTCTACTAAGTCTGCTGTTGATGTCCTCTATGCTGTCTCCATTTTCTACTACTCTGCTGCCAAGGTATACAAATTCGTTGACCTCCTCCACTAACTTGTTATCTACTCTGAGTACATTTCTGTTGTTCACATTTTGCTTCATTAACGTTGTCTTTCCTACGTTGATCTTTAGTCCTATGTTGTTTGCATTCTGAGTTAGCTTGTTTATTTTATCTTGCATATCTTTGTGTCTGCTTGATAATAGACAAATGTCGTCCGCAAAGTCAAGGTCTTCCAGCACTGTGTCAAGGGTCCATTGTAATCCTCTGCGTTTGTCTGATGTTGCCTCCTTCATTAACCAGTCTATTGCCAAGATAAATAATGTTGGTGATAGTACACATCCCTGTTTCACTCCTGTTTGTACCCTAAAGCTGCTGGAGGTATGTTCTCCACAGATAACTTTGCACTGAAAACCCTCGTATAGGGCTTTGATTAGATTAACTATTTTATGGGGGAGGCCATGCCATCTTAGGATTTTCCACAGTGCATCTCTGTTGACACCGTCAAAGGCTTTCTCAAAATCTATAAATAATGCATATGTTGTGCTATGCCACTCATTTGCCTGTTCTAATATTTGTCTAAGTACAAATATGTGGTCTATGCATGATCTTCCTTTCCTAAATCCTGCCTGCTCTTTCCGAAGTTTTTCCTCAAGTGTTGGTACAATTCTGTTGATGATTATTCTGCAAAATACTTTACTGGTGAGTGGCAGTAGGGTAATGCCTCTCCAGTTCCCGCAATCTCTGAGGTCACCCTTCTTTGGTAGTTTTACTATAAGCCCAGTTTTCCACTCCTCTGGGGCTTTTTCTAGATCCCAAATTTGTTGTAATATCCGGCAAAGTTGTTTTGGCGTTTCTGTTTCTTCTGCTTTCAACATCTCAGCAGTCACTTCATCTTCACCTGGTGCCCTGTCTGATTTTAGCTTCTTTATCGCCTCCTTTATTTCATTTATTGTTATTGGTCCTGTATTGATGTTTAGTTCCGTTTTTGCTTCAGGTATGTCTATTGTTTGTGCTGCTTGTGTTCTGTTTAGTAGGGTGTTAAAAGTGTTCCCTCCATCTTTCAATTTTTTCTCTTTTTCCACTGACCGAATGAGTGATAAGGAAAGAAAAAAGATATCGTATACAATGTTGTTTCTTGAGAATATTTAGATCAAAAGCTTGAATTTGCTTCAGAACGTGGCATAATATTGACATAATTTACAGCCCTGGCGATTCATAATCTCAAATACTCACTTCCTTAGGAAAAAAAAAAAGAAGCAAACTCACAAAAGGAAAAAAAAAAGTACTGCAGGATTCAATGACAGCCGTAGACAAAAGCTAATTCATTGTGCACCATCCCTATCAAATCTCACAAAAATGCGTACTCCTGGAATTCTTTGACAGCCGTATTCGGATAGGAAGTAGCTAATTAATGTTGTACTAATTAGTACAAAATATGTCATTTTCTTCAAGGCTATATGGGCAATAACTCATAAAGGAAAGCGAGCCGTATCTAATCAGTGCTGTCTAAATTACTCCAAGCAGAGTTCCTGGTAAACGAACCATTGTTAAACTACATCCTAACAAAACAGGATGTGCGTTAACAGTGGTGCAGTTTTGCTAAGGAGCGTCTCTCTTTTTTTAACATGAACTCTAGAATCATGAAAGCCACCATCTCTGCAGCCTGGCTGGCTGAGTAATTAGATGCTCGGTTTACTAATCCCTTAGTACCAGGTTCAAGTCCCAGCAGTGGGATCTTTTTTTCTGGTGCCACCACAGCAAAGAGGCCCCGGGGGGTTACCCAGGCTCTAGAAACTGATACCAGAGAAACCCGGGAAGGTAAATTCGGCCAGACTACATCATACTTTGATGTGCGGATGGTCTTAGAAATACAGGCCTAACACCGCGTCTCGTTCTCCCAATACGCCTTAATGGCGTGGAAATGGAGATTTTACCTTTACCTTACCATGTCTGCTCACAAGATCTTCATTCACCAAGACATAAGCCACGGTCACCAAAACCTTCAACAAAACATAGCCACGGTCACAAGACCTTCAACAAAACATAAGACACCGATATCATCATGTACGCTGGTTCCGATAAATATTATAATAACATTTTCTATAAGCGGTCATATCTTTTGCTTTATCTCTTGAAAATAAGTTTATTGAAGGCGGAGGCGTCCAGTGTTCGGTAAACTGAAGATTTCAGTGTGGCTTGCGTGTGTGCTTAACTATTTCACTGTAAGGGAGATTTAGGTCTTCTCCTCCCACACACAAGTGGAGATTTATGACTCGACGAAGGAACTACCCTATCCACGGTTCAGGATGCAGGCTTACTTAAACTAAATGGATCGTGCAGGAACACGTTCTGAGATAACTACGGCCGCCGTTATGTGGCCACGAGGCCCCCGAATCTCCATCGTTGGAGCTGTGGCAGTCTATATTCTGTGCATTGCTCTGGTGGACGCCCAGGAAGGAGAAGGTAAGAGACATTTTTGTTGACTAATAGGAAATGTCTGTCGTGTTTTGTATGACAAATGTTTGATCTTGTTCTGCTGTAAATACACGCAAGAAGTCTTTTTGTTTTTGTTTTTTGCATGCTCTCAAATAGATGGCAAGATTTAAATAGTGAAAAACTATCTTCTGTGGATACATCTTTTAACTGGTAAAGTATCTCGTGGGCATACATCTTTTAGCGGGTAAATTATATTTTAGGGTAATATCTTTTAGCGGGTAAATTATATTTTAGGGTAATATCTTTTAGCGGGTAAATTATATTTTAGGGTCATATCTTTTACCAAGTAAATTATATTTTAGGGTCATATCTTTTAGCGGGTAAATTATATTTTAGGTCATATCTTTTACCAAGTAAATTATATTTTAGGGTCATATTTTTTACCAGGTAAATTATATTTTGGGGTCATATCTGTTACCAGGTAAATTATATTTTAGGGTAATATCTTTTAGCGGGTAAATTATATTTTAGGGTAATATCTTTTAGCGGGTAAATTATATTTTAGGGTCATATCTTTTACCAGGTAAATTATATTTTAGGGTAATATCTTTTAACGGGTAAATTATATTTTAGGGTTATATCTTTTAGCTGCTAAATTATATTCTGCAGTTACATCCCGTACCGGGTAATCTTCTGGGGATACATCATGTAGCGGGTAATCTTCTGGGGATACATCATGTAGCGGGTAATCTTCTGGGGATACATCATGTAGCGGGTAATCTTCTGGGGATACATCATGTAGCGGGTAATCTTCTGGGGATACATCATGTAGCGGGTAATCTTCTGAGGATACATCCTGTAGCGGGTAATCTTCTGAGGATACATCCTGTAGCGGGTAATCTTCTGAGGATACATCCTGTAGCGGGTAATCTTCTGAGGATACATCCTGTAGCGGGTAATCTTCTGGGGATACATCCTGTAGCGGGTAATCTTCTGGGGATACATCATGTAGCGGGTAATCTTCTGAGGATACATCCTGTAGCGGGTAATCTTCTGAGGATACATCCTGTAGCGGGTAATCTTCTGAGGATACATCTTTTAGCGAATGCGCTTTAAGTATCAAGAGCGTCCGATACTTAAAAAAAAAAAAATCAAACACATTTTTGTACCTGTTCTTGTTTTCACGTTATATTACAACCGGGAATAGTTTGTAGGATTATTTTCATTGCTTTCATCTTATTTTTGTTTGGTTGTTTTTCCTTTGCTTTTTGTTTTTAAAAATGTCACACACACAATACAACATACAACGTACAAGTTGACTGCAAGTTTTATCAGGTTATCTGTAACAATGAAAGCTTGAATTTGCTGCATGAGTCTCAGTTCGTCACACTTTCTACGTACAAGTTGAGCTTATATGTTTATATAATCTCAGGACGGAGCTTTATTAAGTAGACACAACAATAGCTTCGGATCAAACTGGGCCCGTTTGGTTTTCAAGCCCCGAGGTCCCTGCAGATTCTGGGATATGAACAAAGTCACAGCGTCAAACATTATCTAAACTTAGCACATGGAACATCGGACAAATGGTCTTCGGTCAATAATTCAGGCAACTGGGGTCAAGACTGGGTATATGTGCAAATCGCTCTCTTACAGAGACAATCTTTTTTTTTATAAATAGGAAACAACGAGGCTTTCTTACTGTAAACTAAGAGAACACATTTTTCTAGAATTAGACCTCGAAAAAATCGTAGACAAAAGCACTTTAGTGAGACGTGAGAGAAATAAAAATCACCAGAGAATTACCTGGGATTCGAACACGGACTCTGGTAGGACGAGCAGCCGTCTAGCCACTGACTAGAACTGCGCTACTGTCACCTCCAAGAGGTTCTTGAGTACGCTGTTCTAACGAGCTCCGGCTGCTCGTCCTACCGGAGTCTGTGGTTCGAATCCCAGGTAATTCTCTGATGAATCTTGTGATTTTTCTTTCTCTCACGTCTCACTGTAGTACTTTGTCTACGATTTTTTCGAGATCTAATACTACAAAACTGTGTTATCTCAGAGAGCCCCGCCCCTCAGAAAAGGAATAAGATTTTGGACATTGCGCGATTTTCTAACTCCTCCCTTTAGCATGTCACCAGTATGAGTGTCATGTAGTGCTGTCATCTCTCCCTCGCATTAATCTGACACCTCTCACATCTTTCTCCTTAAAAAAATTCTTGCTTCTGTTATTAGTTTTCTTCTCTCTCTTTTCTGTCATGCTCAGAAACACTCATCCTATCACGCGCACCTGCATCCAATCAGTTCTCACACAACATCCTCATTCTCCGTTGTTTTAACTTTAATAGGCCCAGTCATGTTTTCTAATTCCTGATTGCTTTTTAACTCTTAACATACCACGAACCGTTTGAAAGGTTTTCTAAACATATTAAAGACAAAATGCCAACGACCTTTTGGTTTTTTTTTTCATATTGTCTGAAATTAATGATTTTGAACTGCCGCAAGTGCTAAAAATAGGCATCACATCATTTCCGGTAAAGCATCGCGCAGTGATTTTTATTACAAAAAGTGTTCGTGTGCCATGAATGCTATTTTGATTGGTTAAGAGTTAGTATTTCATTACGTTCAGTCGCTCAGTCGTTGAGAAATTCAAGGTTTTTGTGCTCAGTGGTTCAGTAATTCATTATTTTGTGCTCAGTAGTTGAGTATTTCACTATCTTATGCTCAACAGTTGAGTAATTCATTATTTTCCAGTCAGACGTTGAATAATTCATTATCTCGTGCTCAGTAGATGATAAATTCATTGTTTTTTGCGTTCAGTAGTTTGGAGAATCATTATTTTGCGCTGTAGTCTAACTAAAGGATGTTTATTGGTGCAGATTAGAATTTGGTGTTTACTCGAATTTATACAACCCACGCTTTAGAGATGAGCGGTGATAGGTCAGCAAGGTCTCTCTCTCTGTGTCTCTGACTCTCTCTCTCTCTCTCTCTGTGTCTCTGACTCTCTCTCTGTGTCTCTGACTTTCTCTGACTCTCTCTGTGTCTCTGACTCTCTCTGTGTCTCTGACTCTCTCTCTCTCTCTCTCTCTCTCTCTCTCTCTCGATGCACATTTGTTTTTGCCGGCGGGTTTCTGGCTGTTGGCAGAAATCTAAGGAATTTTACAACATTCAGAAGGGGGCGAAACAAGATAAATTAACGAGACACAACAGGGACACCGAAAGCTGGTAAAGAGGTAGATTGTTGTTATATTTCCATCTGTTTTCTTTTTCTACTCAGTGTTCAAGTATATGAAGGAAATGCTAAATTTGAATTCCGCATCATCATCATCATCATCATCATCATCACCATCATCATCATCATCATCATCACCAGTTGCCGTGCCGACTGGCGTTGGCTATTATGCTTCTCCACAGTACACGATCCTTCACGCAGGCCATCAGCTCAGTTGGTGATCTCCTCTCACACCATCCCGTCAGACGGTCCAGTATCATTTTTCTTGGTGTTCCTCTTGATCTTCTTCCTTCTATTTTTCCTGTTGTTACAATATTTTCTATGCCCCCTCTTCTCATTGCATGTCCTATGAAAGTACATTGTCTCTCTCTTATCTTTTTGACAAGGTTATTTATTTATTTTTTTTTTTTGGGTCTCTCCAGCTCTTCTCATACATTCCTCATTAGTTATTTTTGCTGCCCAAGGGATTCGCAACATTGTTCTAATAAACCACATTTCAATTCCATATCGCCGACACAAAATCTGTGCTGCTCTAATGTAACAGAGCATAGTGTTGTATGGTTAGATCTCGAAAAAAAAAGTCATAGATAAAGTACGTTTAAGACGCGAGAGAAAGAAAAACTGCAAGAAAGTCTACAAATGCTTTTTTTTTTTTTTCAGGTCTAACTACACAACACCGTGCTCTTCTACTTTACTGTGGGCTCTTCTACTTTACTGTGGGCTCTTCTACTTTACTGTGGGCTCTTCTACTTTATTGTGGGCTCTTCTACTTTACTGTGGGCTCTTCTACTTTATTGTGGGCTCTTCTACTTTACTGTGGGCTCTTCTACTTTATTGTGGGCTCTTCTACTTTACTGTGGGCTCTTCTACTTTACTGTGGGCTCTTCTACTTTACTGTGGGAAAGCCTCGTTGTTTCCTATGTGTAAAAATGTGTGCTAATATAATGAATATTCCGTAATTTAGATATGGTTCCACAACCTCCACAACCCCCCCTTTTTTTTTTCCTCCACACACACACACACACACTCACACACACACACGAGAACGTTTAAGTCGGACACGAGAAGTAAGGTCTGAGTGACCACGTAGTCTGCTGTGGCTAGTCATGTGACACAGACAGTCAGTCCGTCGCGCTTTGGTATTTATGTCTTCGATATATTTTGGTATATATTTCATGGAACAGCTTTTTTTTCCCACTGCTTTGAGTAAGTGATTACCGAAAACATTTTTTTTTTTAAAATTCAGCTTTACTTGATCCCTCGTTTTTTCTTTCTCCTTTTGAGCGAGGGTATCAGATTTCTGAAACTCTTCTGTACTAGGAGTTCAAAAGCAGTTCCTGCAGTGCTAGCTGGTGCTGTTTACGGAAGGTTAATGGACTCAGAACTCGTCTAGCCCATTTTGCTGTAAATATCTGTAAGCAACATGCTGCTAATGTTGAGAAAAAAAAATCTTCCAAAGACAGAGGTTGCTGTGAATGTCAACTTTAAGTAAGATAAATCGAGTGTACTTTGAACTATGCTTATGATACGTTAAGTTTTATATATATATATATATATATATATATATATATAATCCCCGTTTCCATTCCATTAAGGCATATAGGGGATACGGTGTTAGGCTCATATTTCCAAGACCATAGGCACATGAAAGTGTGATGTGGTCAGTATCACATCTAGCTGCGCTTATCTTCCAGATTTCTCTGGTACCCATTTTTAGAGGCTCTGTGGACCTCGGGGCCTTTGTAGCATAGTCCTTTGTATATTAGGATATTATTGTTATTATCATTATTATAAATGTTATGATTATTATTACAATTAACATTTTTATCATAGTTATTATTGCTGACAAGTAGAAAGTAGGTCAGAAACGATGGAAGGTTTGGAAGAGGAACACTCCCACGGCATTAGTAGTAATATTATGACAGGACGTTTAGAAGAGTAATCAGACTAAGTAGATGCCAAAAATATAAGACATAATGAAAAGCGAGGACACACACACACACCACACACACACACACAAAGTAGAGAACGGACCAATCCCTGAAACCTACTACTTGAAAGAGATAGTGGACAGGACAATTGAATAGACGGATTTGAAACAGCTGACAGGTGTGGCATATTTGCTAATCTCATGAAGCAATTTGCGCATAGTTTTGCAAAAAGGGAGTGGATTGATTCATCCTGAAATCCAGTCAGGGCCCAATCAGTAGGTAGTCAACCAGCTGACCAATAGAAAGACCTAGAGGTCTGTCCTATTAGACATCTGACTTACGGCATATAAACCAGACGTGCAGTTTGGAAGAGAGGAGACAGAGACAAAAAGAAGGGGGGGGGAATGACATATGGAACTGATGGACAAGTAGAGCACTAGATATTCAGGAGATAAGAGTTATCACGAGTTATTGATCTACTGCAGCTTAGGGTTAGACATTTTCAGCCACAGTTTGTGTAGAAAATAACGCTAGAGTTTTATTTTGCGAACAATGATTATGTGCTTCATCGACAAAACCAACGAAGTTTATTTTCTATTGCGTTTTATTCTAAGTGATGCTGTCAACAATACATCTGTGACCTTATCTGTCAGAATTAAATGGATTCAGTGAACTTTTCAGCGGACATAGTCAAGTCAATGTTGTAATATTTGTGAAACCTGTTCTAGACCACAGAAATCTGAATTGCGTGTCAAGACAATGTCCGCGTTAATCAAAGAACATCTTCAGTCATCAATATGTAATTCACAGCCATACTTTGTTATACCTTTTTGTGACTAAGAGTTGGGAAATAAAATTATCGTTTGAACTAAATCTATAGTATGTAATTTCTAGTCTGGACGCAGATGCAGGAAGTTAAACTATAGTCAGTAAATATATGACAAATTAAATTGTAGTTTGGACATGCCAAAAATTAAATTATAACTGGAGCTACAGACATGAGCATTAGTTACACACTCCATTTTTTTTTTTGCCAGCGGTTGTAGAACTCGAAGGTAAACAAAGCAGAACTGTCTCCGTCATTGTTTACTTGTACTTTTAGTTTTCTTCATTTAATCGAAACTGTCAACTTCTGCACACACGCACATACACACACCGCCCCCTCCCCCTCCCCCTTTCGCTTTCTGCCCTGTCGTGGGCTGTGGGGGTTATCTGAAAGCTCGTTTTACATGTCAAAAGGGGTGTGGAGGGTGTGTGTGTGTGTGTGTGGGTCCTCGCTCATTGCGCATGCGTCATCGTCTGGCAATGTTTTTGAGGGCTGGTTTACAATGACGCCACACCGGAGCACTTTATATCCCTGTCTCAACCCATCTTTCGGGATTAATTTTCCGTCCTTCCCTGCCACCGATCATTAACCGACTAACACTTAACGAGGTTTTTTTTAAAAATATGTTATGTCCTGTCAAGGCAGTATACATATGTGTGTAATGAATGTGTAATGAAAGCGTGCTCTGATTGCGCTAAACTCTAGAGACCGTACATGATACCGTGTACCAGCAGTTTCTTACTGCGTCACCGTACGGTTTGAGAACATGGTCCCCTAGTTGTTTCTCTCTCTCTCTCTCTCTCTCTCTCTCTCTCCCCCCCCCCCCTTCCCTCCTTCGTGTGTTATAAGTAGTCTCCTTTGAAACCTTTACCACCATCGCCCCTCCCCCTCATTCCCTCCAGTGCAGCGGCCCCCCCCCCTCCCCCATTTCCCATCAGCTTCCTGTAACATTGTTTAACGACCGCATGTCATTCGTTGTGTCAAAGAAAACTATCCGTGTCTTGTTTTTTGAGACCTTTTGACCTTAAGAGGCACTCCTAGCCACTACCGCCTTATTCCTTCAGATCGCACAAATAGACCCGAAGCATTAGGTTTCATCCCACGCTGGACAGGGAGATTATGGGTAAGATTTATTGTGAATGCTGACATTGCTGGTTTATGAGGTTAGATTCACCGTCAACCTCTGAGTTTTGGGGGCAAGATTTGCTGTAAATGTTGACACCACTGAATTTGTTTTAAAGTAACATTTGATGTGAAAGCTCACGTCATTGATAGTCTAGAAAGGTTTGCCGTGAAGTTTGACATCCCTGATTTTTGGTAAGGTTTACAGTGAATGTGTTTTTTTTTTTTTTAGTAAGATTTACTCTGAAAATGTTGACATAGCTGAACTGTGGGTGAGATTTGCTGAGATATTAAATCTTGGAGACATGAGAGTGAATTATATTTTAAAATGTCGATAATTTTGGTGTGTGGGAAATTTACATCGCGAAACATTGTCTTCTAGAGGGGTGCGGATGACATGTCTTCTTCTTCTGTTCTTCTTCTTCTTCACGCTGGAATTGCGAGCTGGTGTTCTTTACAACCGATGCAATGAAAACGTAGAGGCGTAGCGTCGTGTCGGCTTGGGAATCGGTTATGACAGCTTTGTTTTTTTTTAAGTCCCGGAGAGTAGCTAAAATGCAGGATGGTATACAATACTTCTTTAGCAGACTTCACCACCATGGGGACTATGGCGATATCTTGTTCTATTAACCAGGCTAGGTCTGTTACTGGGGGCACCAACGGAGAGGTGGGACAGGATCTTGATCAGCTGTGATTAGCCAGCCCTGACGCTAGCATGTCAGCCACGGATCGCTGATTGCCAAAAAAAAAAAAAAAGAAAAAACCGGAGATGGCCTTCGCCCTGAGAAGAAACTGCATGGCCCACAAAATTTCTGTAAAATATTGGGTAAAATATAAAATATTTATCTGTAGAATATGCTGCAGAATGTTTATTATATTGTCTTTGCTGAAACACTGTGATATTACTGTGTGTGTGGCTGTAAACCGGTTATGTTATTATGCTTGAGGTGAGATATTGATACTGTGGTGAATGCTGTACATGTGTGATGGTATGTTGTAGGCTGTAAAATAATAGTGTTATGATGTTTGCTGATAAAGCCAGAGAACTTTCTGATATATCTAGCGGGCAACGAGAGGCCCTATATCTTTGCCTTTTTTGTTTTTGTTTTTGGTTTTGTTTGGTAACCGTCTTCTTTCATCGCCAGGTCATCGATTTGTCTTTCAGCTGAGTAACATGTCTCTTGTCATATTTCTCAGTTGCTCGTTTTAACAAATACTGCGTACAGTCGACATAAAAGACCGTTTTAATGTCCGGGTTTGGGAAAGGTGATGGCGTCAGGATTTTTTTTTTTTTTTTGAAACGGGTACAGATGTACCTGTCTTTCACCTTGCATGAAGTATTTTTCCGAATTACCTGTTTTGTCAATACAACACTCTGTACTTTACGTTTTTTTTTCTTTTCGTATAAAATTAAGCACTTTACAAACATCAGCGGAAAGAAAATTTTCGCATGAAATTTTTTTCTGATCTTGTTTACGGTTAAGATTTAATCTTTACAAAATGCTCATATGCTGACCCAAAGTCGAAACTGGCTGATTCTCTTTCGTGCAGATTGAGCATTATCATCACCATCCTACTGGCCTGATTATCCTTCAACCGATTTGGCTGGTTGCTTTTTAACTGGGTTTTTAAATAATATAAACCGGCTAAAGTAACCGACGGCCTCCAAAAGTTTCGGGTTTTCTCGGTTTTAACTGGTAATGTACCGGTAAATGGCGGTTAACGTGATCAATGTTCTGGAATCAGATTGTTGACGATCAAACTAGTTGGTACCGACGACTAAGTTTATGAAATCAAATTATTGATAACCAGACTAGTTGGTCTATAAAATCCAGATGACAGTGAAAGTATTTTATGTCGGTTTTGCAAACGTCTTGTCGTATAGGGTCTACCTAAGACCAATGCTCCCTCTAAGGGTTTGGAGTCTGTGTGTAAAATGTTCAGCCCATGTTAAAAAAAATATTGTGTGTGCAAATGTGTGTGATATATACATACATACACACATACACTGTAAAGGCTTGTACATTTAATAACAGGATAAACCTGCTGTACTTTTCAGTTACTGGTATTTAGTTAACTGTAATGATGATTTCTTTGTTTACTTATTCAGTGATTCTGCTACAATACTACCTAAACTACAGGATAAAAGACCATTTGAAACATACGATCCGAAAGTCATTTTTCAATAAGAGAGAAAAATTAAAGGAAAAACATGTACCGCCGTTGTAGTTTCCTTGATCGCAATTATAGCACGGAGAAACATCTGGAAACTGGAAAATACAAATAGCAGTTTCATTTTTATTTTTCTGCGGCTCCAAAACTTTTGTGCGCGGGGTGACTTTTGTCTACGCGCGGCCGCGCAGGCGCGCCGCCTAGAGGGAACAGTGCTTAAGACCTAGCTGAGGTGTCTGGCGATTTCGAAATACAGTACTTGCACGAGGCTATTTAAAGAGCGAGTTTTTACTGGCTTGCAGAATTCATAGGGTGGACCGGTTTCATTGCAGACTTCAACATCATATGCAACACAGTTTTATCGGCAGCCGCAATGACAGGTGAAGACGCTGTTTTATAAGAGGACGGTAGAAATGTGGGAGAAACTATGATTACCCACGTGTACCGTCTTGCAACCATTGTTGCCTCCTTATATAGTTTTTTTTTTTTTAAGTGGAGTTTTGCCCTGTCAAGAGAATTCACCCTCATTTTGAAAGCTAGAGTTAACGAAGAATTAAATTTATCAATAGAAACAGAACTCAGTGGGGGGTACAGAAAAGCAATAACTGATATTAGAAATGGCCGCGGCTTGACCTTGCTGGTACTTCAGACCTGTCAAGGTCATCAAAGTTCTAATCAGAGCCAGCCGACACTGGCAAGCCGTCGTATGCGTACCCACGGTCATTCACAAGAAGCAGTAACACTGATCTGAATAGGGCCCCACCTGACAAACGCCAGCCCCAGCCTTTGACGAGATTGGTTTAAATTTAAATGTCGTGCCCTGTGCGCTCAACAAGCCAGGCCTGGTCGGGGAACGAAGTCTGGATTCTGAACATTGCACAGGATGTATTTTGAGAATGAGTGTTAAACTGACGTGTCATAGCTCTCACCTCCCCCAAACCACATACAGTTTAGTTTCGAAGACATGTTAATTTTACTTGACGCGTGTAGGTCACCACTTATGCAAAATAAAAAATTAGACCAAACTAAAGACAGTTCGGTTATTTTTTTTTTCTTTTCAGTTGCTCGGTATACAAACAAACTATTGCAAACAGAATTCCTGAAACAGTAAGCCAAGTTTAAAAACCAGTTATTCATTCACACCGTCAGCTTTCTTATTTAACGTTAGACTAGATACATATCAGTTGTGAATACGATGTATCATATTTCCATATGACGCAGAAGTACGTTTAAAAAATGGAAAAGAAAATGTAAAGTACTTGAAATGTGGATATACAGAATAATGAGGTATTGTATTTGGATGGTCGGAGAAGAAAAGAAACAAAGAAATATTAGATTAAGGGAACCTGATGAAAAGACATTTTGAAGAACATGTGAACAATACAACGAAAACATTCTGACATTTTGAAAAACATGTAAACAATACAACTAAAATATTCTGGCAGTAGTATAATTCTAACTGCCATATTTGATGAAATCTGTACTTGAGGGAAAAGTTGAGGGAAGACAGACAGAGGGAAGATGCAGCGACATAGACAGGATCAGAAGAGGGACAACGATCGATCTGGCTGGGTCCATGGTCAGAGCGAGGGACAAAGCACCCACTGAAGTCAGCCGTTCGCGTGGGCTAGCACAAGATGATGATGATGATGATTGATGAGAAATAGCATATAGATAAAAATGAGAGAGAGATATGAATTAAAGGCATATGTACTACTACAGTTTTATATAGTACTCTTTTGATTAATTTCAGTGACCCCAGAGCAGTAAAACGAAACTACAGTATGTATGTAGCACTTCTAAGGCCATCTCTGTGTGTAGCACCTTTAAGGTTATCTCTGTATGTAAGCACCTTCAAGCCTATCTCTTTATGTCGCACCTCTAAGCCTGTCTCATACAGAATGCACTGTATATCAAACCGATAGAATTCTGTCACCCACACGTTTCTCGCTGTTGACAATAAATCTATGACGTTCGAATTTTTCAACTTGTGGGTCAGAATTCAGATAAAGCGCTGTATAAATTTAGCAGTTGGGGGGGGGGGGGAATTCCGACACATTTAAATTACTGTGTTTTGAAAACCCTTAGCCAAATGCTGACTCCTCTATCAGGAATCTCTTAATTGTGAATGAACAGCGGTCAATGGAAAGCGGAGACGTTTACGCGCTGAATGAGGACGATAGAAAAAAAAAAGTCACTCTAGGGGGAGACAAATATGTATGTGTAAGGAGTGATGAAGGTTCTTTAACTACAGGACGGGAAACACTGGGGGCGAAGATGATTGGATTGGACAAGTATTTGGTTGTTGATTGCCGAACTTGACTGGGGCGTTCTCCCACTATTATTCTGTGTGATTGTATGCGTGTGTGTGTGTGTGTTACATATTTGAATGCTGTACTTTGTAGCTGGCATGATTGTTTAGAACTACAAGCAGCAGCAGGCCTAAGTGGGGAGGGGTGGGGGGTGGGAGGGGGTCTCCACAGATCCATCCTTCCGCCTGGGGCCGGGGTTTTTTTTTTCCCTCCTGCTTTGGAAAGGGAGTGAGGGGAGGAGAGGAAGGAGAAAACGTAGTGGATGAAAACAAAATGTCTAATAGCTATGACAGTGTTTCCCAACTTGTTATAGGCGATGCCCCCATTTCAACGCTTCAGTGATTTGATGCCCCAATTTCCCCTCTCTCCGCCCTACCCTCATAGCATAATATACTACTGGACAAAAGTTAACGGCCAGTTTTTTTTTTTCAATTCTTACAAAAACAAAATCAATTGACTAACACACAAGCCATTAGTACCAAAGAAAAGAGCATTTAAAAATAAACAAATTCAATCATTTCATTTGCAAATCGGAATAGGAATACACATACAGCAAGCTGGCGAAATCACTACCCCCCGTCCAAAAATTCACAAGAGTGGTCTTCAAACAACAAACATGTCAATGTCGCGTGTGGGCTCTGTTCGCTGCCAGGCATTCGATGCACCGTTGCATCATGGAGTTAATCAGGGTTGTTAGGACATTCTGTGGAATGGCCTCCCACTCTTGTTGAAGGAAAAGGGTCAGCTGGGTGACATCAACATGTGGAGGATGATTTGTCGAAACCCGTCTGCCTATGATACCCCAAGTGTGCTCAATGGCCGACAGTTCGGGCGACGAGCTGGCCAATCGATTCTAATGATCCGTTGCTGTTGAAGAAAATCTTATACGACACGACACCGATGTGGTCTTGCGTTATCGTCTTGTAGGGTTGCCCCTACACCCATGGCTTGCAAGGTAGGCTGGACAATGGGTTGCAGAATTTCATTCATGTATCGCTGGGAGGTTAGGGTGCCATGAATAACATGGAGGGGAGTCCTGCCGTGCCTGCTGATGCCACCCTAGAACATGATTGATCCCCCCCCCTTTGTGAACCTCTTGGATAGTGGCGTTCCCATGGCCTTCTCCAAACAGGGATTCTGCCATCATTGAAGGACATATTGAAGCGGGATTCGTCCGTGAAAAGAATTTCACCCCACTGGCACCTCGTCCAACGGCGGTTACTGTCCGGTTGCGAAATGTTGACAGCTGCAAGTATCTGTTATCTTGTCTACTCGTGCAACGAGGTCGGCCTGAACGATGCCTGTCTTCTACTCCTCTGGTTGCGCAAAATTGCTCCAAATGCCTTTGGATGGTAGAATGGGACATCCCAGAACGCCGTGCAACTTCACGTTCAGATAAACCGTTTTCAACCAAGGCTATGACCCGATGACACTCAAAGATGCTAAAAAGTCTTCGTGGTGGCTGGTCTTTTTCAAATGACAAAAATACCTCTAAACCGCTTTAATAAAAATGATTGGAAGGTGAGAAGTGTTCACTAAGGATGCCTCGTGTACGTGGAGCACAAATCAGCACGATTTAATTGCCTGCTGGGTCATGCTGACACTTTAAAAAATGCCCTAACATTTTGTCTAGGACGATGCTACTTCACGTGATTTTTACACTTGTTGTGATGAACAGTTGATGTTGTTTATGCCCCGGCTGCATAGATAATGCAATTTAATCAAGATTCTACAATAAATATATTTACAGTTTTAGTACGTCAATCAAAATAAACATATGCTTGTAATTAATGACCGGCCCTTTAACTTTTGTCAAGTAGTATAATTCAATAAAGTTCTGAAAAGGTATAATTTAAATATATTCTAATTGGCACCAGAAATATTCGAATTGTTCCCATGTGCGGCGTATGGCTCACGTTGGGAAGCACTGCACTATGGTAAGCACGAGATTAAGTGAAAGGGGAGGGAATATTATTGCAGCACCTTACAAAATTCGTATCATGGAGTCAGCAGCTCTGATGAATTAAATGTGTGCCGGATGCTGTCCCATCGCCTTACGCTGTTCTCAAGTGTCATGCTGTTCTTCGTCCTGGCTATTGGGGGCCAGTTCTCATGTTGGTATGCCAGCTCTGCCGAGAAAACTGACCTTTTTTCTTCCCTGGTCCACTCCGAGAACTTCAAACAAGCAAGTGTGACCCACTCCCTAACCGATGCCATGTTTATGTGTCCAAATCATATTGGCGACAGCAGAGAACACAGTTTAGAGTTCAGTGAAGATCAAGTAAGATTATGAAATTGATGATAATTGTCTGATCGTCTCTCAGTACTGTGGGATACATTTGGGAATATGGTTCACGTTGTATATACATACAGTCGCGGGTAAAAGCGAATGTTAGCCAACCCATCAGTGATAATAATAACCGGCAAGAGGTTGGTGGGTGTCTGAGTGGCGAAATGGTTAGTGCACTGGTCTCTCATGGCAAAGGTCGGGGGTTCGAATCATGTCGGAGGCACCCCAGTCATCCAGCTGTAAAAATGAGTACCCGATTTTTTTTTCTGGAGTAGGGGAAGGAAAGGCAGCTGGCCTATATGCTGACCACATCACCCTCTAGTATGATGACAGGTCAAGCAAAATATGGGCAATAGCATGTGCATCTAAGGCATGATAGGACTACCTAAGATGTTGGTACCGATGGTTCGTTGCATCTGAAAAAGCTGAATAAAACAGTTCTCATATATTGCTGCAAAGTCTGATTTAAGATCTTATATTTAGTGGTTTATGAAAAGTATCAAAAAACCGAAATTACTCAAGCGACTTGCAAGTACATCAGGGGAAGCTGAGAAAGCGATACGAAAGCCCGACTTACATACAACCCGTACATACGATTGACACCCCCCCCCCCCTTTTAGTAAAGCTTACTATATTAACAATTTTAATTACATGCAATGTTTCCTAAAGAAATTGGGCACCATTTTGCTGCGCATACCAAAACACTGCACTTCTACAACGGTCGTCGGTTTCGTTAATACTTTTTATGCTCTGAAAAGTACATTATATGTCAGGATAAATATACAAGGTCCGACAATTAAGTAATGAGACTGATTTTATTATGGCCAAGACAAAAATACCATCTACGAAGCAAAGCTTTGAATCAAAAGAGGCAACCTTCAGCTATAATCTGGCAACTTTTCATCGCCGCCCAATAAACAGACGACAAAAAGCCATCATTTTGTTGACCTAGTCAGAGGTGCATTGCCAAATAATCAGCGTGGAGCAAAAAGCTAACATTAAATTCTGTTTAAAACTCAGAAAAGGCGCCATTGAAACGGTTGAATTGATGCGACAAGTTTATGGGGATAATTGTTTATTTCGTGCACAGATATTCAGGTGGTATTCACGATTCAAAAGTGATGTGGAAACGATTACAAATGCAACCAGACATGGACGCCCAATTTCTGTTCGTAATGATGAACTCATTGCAAAAGTCAGAGAACGGATACAAGAAGATCGTTGTCTGACTGTGAGGATGGTGGCAGATGAATGTGGTGTTAACCGAGAGACCATTCGTAAAATTTTAGTGGAAGATTTGGGCAAGAAAAAAGTTGCTTGTCGGTTTGTACCACGTACGGTGTCTAATGACCAAAAAAATCAGCTTGCTGAGTACGCAAAAGACATTACCAAAACGTGTCGCAGAAATAAACATTTCTTAAATTTGGTTGTTGCAGAAGATGAAACATGGATTTTCTGCTATGATCCCACAAGTAAACGCCAAAGTGCTCAATGGAAGTCATCATCATCATCACCAAAGGGAAAAAAATTTCGTCTTCAAAAGTCGAAAGTGAAGACAATGTTGGTGTGCTTCTGCGACAGCAAAAGAGTTATTCACAAGAATTTATTTCAGAGGGACAGACTGTCACTGCCAAAGTTTATTTAATTATTTTGAAACGCCTATTGAAAAGGATTCTCCGAGTCCTGCCAGAGTATTCAAAACCTGGCAGTTTTTTTCCTTCTTCGTGATAATGCACCGGCTCACTGGGCGGTAGTTGTACAGGAATTTTTGGCCCAAAAACAAATGTATGTTCTCAACCATCCACACTATTCCCCAGATTTGTCTCCCTGCAATTATTTTCTATTTTCAAAATTAAAGTTACCATTGAAAGCACGCTTCTTTGACGATACTGATGACATCCAAAGGGCTGTAACATCGAGTTTAAGGGCTATACCAACAGAACTGCAGAGGTCGTTCCAGTGTTTGTTAGATCGTGCCACTCATTGTATCCATGCACAAGGGGCTTACTTTGAATAAAATACAGGTTATATCTTCAACTTTTGTTTATTATTTTTTTTAATGGAATTAGTTCATTACTTAATTGTTGGACTTGGTATGGCTAACTTACTTTAGAAAGGAACCATACTTAACAGTTCTGACTTAGATACAAATTCGATTTACGAACAAACTTAGAAAGGTATCTCGTTCGTAACTCCAGAAGCACCTGTTAAACAAAAACAAAAACAAAAACAAAACCAAACTAATATACGGTGAATAATATTTTTTATTACTGTTATCGGTAAACTGTTACTTATATAGCAAGGTAAAAAGGTAATCCTGTCATGCCTTAGAGGCACATAGGGATATGGTGTTAGTGCCCATATTTTCTTCGACCTGTCAGCACACTAGAGGGTGATATGGTCAGTATCACGCCTGGCCGCCTTTCCTTTCCCAACTCCAGAAGAAGTCGGGTACCCATTTCTACAGCTGGGTGACTGGGGTGCCTCCGCCCGGAAACGAACCCCCGACCTTCGCATTGAGAGACCAGTGCACTAACCACTTCGTCACTCAGACACCCTACTTATATAGTAACATCTTCAAAATAGATCCATGAAAGAGATACGCAATATGAGACTTTTAAAAAAGCGTAGAAAATTGTATTTATAGATGTAACAGCCAGTCTTCGTCCGTGAGAAACGTGCGCTGGTATGCTCACCGCTGGGTCAGCTCGACATGGTTCACAGAACGTAAACTGTTGAGTCGTTACGCGCAGGTACCTTGTGAGAATGTGGATACGTGAGGCTCCCGTGCATGCCGGCTCTTACCTGTACGTCCTTCATGCGTTGTTCAGTCTTTTAAGATACGTTTGTTTACATCTCGCACCTGTCTAGATCTTTCTTCCCCTCTTATATCTCTGTCTCTTTATGTATGAAGTTTTGGAAGAAGAATTTATTTTATGTCACGACTGCATTTCTTCTGCCACCAGCATAACCCCCGTGTCTGTGCATCGAAACTGGGGCATCAGTGACGGTATGGATATAAACGCTGGCCGAACAGCTGGCCAGAGCTTCTCCTACTTCTCTTTTGCTGTTCCTAAGTAACAGGCGTACCCTGCCAAACGAAATGAAATTTGTCTAGATTCCCGTGGTGGCAGAGTATATTGTCTAGATTCCCGTGGTGGCAGTCTATTGTCTCGATTCCCGTGGTGGCAGAGTCTATTGTCTAGATTCCCGTGGTGGCAGAGTATATTGTCTAGATTCCCGTAGTGACAGAGTCTATTGTCTAGATTCTCGTGGTGACAGAGTATATTGTCCAGATTCTCGTGGTGGCAGAGTATATTGTCTAGATTCCCGTGGTGACAGAGTATATTGTCTAGATTCTCGTGGTGACAGAGTCTGTTGTCTAAATTCTCGTGGTGGCAGAGTCTGTTGTCTAGATTCTCGTGGTGGCAGAGTCTACTGAAATGCTTGCTTTTTTTTGTTTTAGTGAATGTGCTGTTCAACTTGCCAGCCAGAAGTCCCATAGCCGGGATGTTAGTATCAGGGTTGACGAAACGTAGCCGACCAAGACAATGTCCCATTTCTTCAGCCCTACCCCGGCTAACGGGTTATGGATCGTTATAATCCCCGTGGCGGTGGAGTCTGCTAAAAAGTATTGCACACCCGCAACTCCCCTCAGACACTGAAAAAAAATAGTTGCCATAATCTGCTCCCCGTCCTATACGATCGTATGTCTCAACATCTTCATTGCATCGGCTGCAAAAATACCAGCTCGCAGCTCCAGGCAGATTGACGAAGAAGAAGAAAAAGAATCCAATCCGAGAGGCTTCTAACAATCTACTCATTTTATGCCTGCAGTCCAACATGTGGGCACTAACACCATATCCCTATGTGCATCTAAGGTATGACAGGATTACCTTTACCTTTTTTCTTTTTTTTAGTCCAGCATGAAACATGTCTTCCAACATCTTGACATCGTTGTCTGCTAAGATTACGCAGCTTTTAGTGTCACGAAGGAAGACCAAGGCGAAGATGGTTGATGATCTGCAAATGGATGCATCAGCAGCAGATCATCTTGCTCACAACCGAGAGGCCTACAGGAGTGCTATTAGGGAGGCAAAGTTCCGCAAAGGACACGCAAATGAATGAATGAATGAATGAATGAGTGAATGAATGATGGTGTCACGAGATACTTGTACGACTGCAACAGAAATCAAATCTAATGACAAGAACTTCTAAGTCTTCTTGTTTCACAGGCCACGCTTTTATTTTGTTTGTTTCGTTCTTTCCAGCAGTTCCAGCACATTATCTGAGATGGAACATATCTGAATTTCTGTCACTGCTGATCAAGCCATAAGCATTTCTCGGTAACATTGCAGAATACTCTACTATCTCTAGATCTCCCGTATGGGCAAAATTAAGATTTGGAATACATGTTGCAACAGACGGGATGGCCCAGATTTGGAATACATGTTGCAACAGACGGGATGGCCCAGATTTGGAATACATATTGCAACAGACGGGATGGCCCAGATTTGGAATACATGTTGCAACAGACGGGGTGGCCCAGATTTGGAATACATGTTGCAACAGACGGGGTGGCCCAGAGAGATTTTGTAATCTAGTACAAAACTCACCCCCCGCCAAAAAAGAAAAAAAATCCCCCGCGTATTTTTTCACCCCACCCTTATCAAGCCATCCTGGCCTACCATTAAAACAGGCAGGGAAAACCCTCCGAGGTCCGGTGGTCCTTGTTACAATCTACACGTGTCAGTCATGTTGAGATCGCAGTCTTTGCTTTGGAGGCTTTTTTTGGTATACAAAAGCAGAAGTCGTCCAGTACTTTGTTTGGCTTTCTTTACTGTCTAAAACGGTTTTCCTTTTCTGTTTCCAGCAAGTGGCAGAAGCGTTTTATCGTTGTGTATCGCCGCTTTGTTCTAGCAGTGCTGTAGAGTTTCTCAAGATGAGAGCCACTGCAGAGTAGGTTTTGGCTGGTTGTGTATTTCTGGCGGAGAGTTTTAGTTCTGGCAGATTTTCCATGCTGATCCCGTGTCCGTGGGCAACGCGGCTTGATCTTCTGTGGAGTTTTCAAAGCTGGAGAGTTTTCAAGCTGCGAAAATGTTTGGGAGTTTTTTGTTGTTGTTGTTGTTGTTTGTTTTTGTTTCGTTTCTTTTTGTTTCTATGTTGAGTTACACCTGTGTGCCTGCAAGGAAGAGCAAATAGACCCCCACATCACATTCTCCAGAGCTGTCAGCTTACACAACCCACTTAGGCAAAGGACCTGGCCAGACCCCAGCCCCCAGCCCCCTTACAAGAGCTCCAAGGTGATGCTGAGAACCTGGGACGAACTGCCGCATCTGTGAGAGAGATTGGCGTCGATGTCTGAGAGAACAGAAGAAGAAGAAGAAGATATGTTAAGAGTCAATGTTTTGGAATTTGTCTGTCAATTAACAGATGTTATACTTTTTTTTCAACGATTTTTTCGCTGACTTTTATAGATGCTGTTTTGTTTCCTTCTGTACGTATAACCATCCATCCATCCATCCATCCATCCATCCATCCATCCATCCATCCATCCATCCATCCATCCATCCGTCCGTCCATCCATCCGTCCGTCCATCCATCCGTCCATCCATCCGTCCGTCCGTCCATCCATCCGTCCATCCGTCCGTCCGCCTGTCCATGCTCTACACTCATTGACTTCCAACTGTTTCAGAGCTCTCAAGCAACGAGAACAGTTTCCCCGCTGTGTTTTCCCTGTTGCTATTTATAGCTATTTCCGGTCTGCCAAAAATGTGGTCCATCTCAGAGGAATGAAAAAAAAATCTCTCTACTCCCCCCCCCCCCCCCCCGCTTACATTTTTTTTTATCCACTCGGTGGCCTGTCTTTAAAATAGAGAAAACCCTCCGCGTCCCGGAGGACGCCCCACTCATATGTCCTGGCTCTAACATCAATGTTCCCTATGTACTTCCTCTAACATCAATGTTCCCTATGTACTTCCTCGAACATCAATGTTCCTTATGTACTTCCTCTAACATCAATGTTCCTTATGTACTTCCTCTAACATCAATGTTCCCTATGTACTTGCTCTAACATCAGTGTTCCCGATGTACCGGCTCTAACATCAATGCTCCATACGTACCAGCTCTAACATCAATGTTCCCTATGTACTGGCTCTAACATCAATGTTCCCTCTGTACCGGCTCTAACATAAATGTTCCCTATGTACTGGCTCTAACATCAGTGTTCCCTATGTAGCGGCTCTAACATCAATGTTCACATTTATATTATTATTACAATGCATGATAAAATCTCCATATTATCATAGAATCATCACATTACACCATTGTAAGTTCTAACATCACTGAACACAATCAAAATATCCTCACGTTACATGATACAATCATAATGGGAAAACTGAATGAGGGGAAGACCAAGGCGAAGATGGCAACAAGACATCGTTGATTATTTGTGAATGGATCCATCAGCAGCAGGGGCATATTGCTCACAACCGAGAGGCCTTCAAGAGAGCTGTTAGGGAAGCAAAGTTCCGCAAGGGACATGCAAATGAATGACATGATATAATAACTCTTAACATCACTACACACTTATAATACGAGGGGAAGTCACTAAGTAACTCGCAAATTAAAATATTATATCAGTGGCAGTTATCAGGTAGTATTTAAATATATCCTTAGATAGTACCATCATCCAACTTTATAATAGTTGTATGTAGGGGGCGCTGAGAGTTAAGTGCTCGTGAGCAAATAACAAAATGGCTACCCAACTGTTAGTGTGTACCAAAGAAGAACAGAGAAGTGTAGTGCGATTTTTGTGGGCTAAAGGACATTCAGTTGAGGACATTCATAAGGAAATGATTACAGTTTATGCTGAAAAGTGTTTATCACGTAAAGCGGTCTATAACTGGGTAAAAGAATTTTCTCAGGGACGCACCGAAATTACTGACAAAGTCTGACTTGGCCGTTCTGTTCAAATTGCAACAGTAGCGACTGTGCAACGTGTGAATGAGATTATCAGAGCTGATAGAAGTTCCAGAAGTATGGTGACAGTGTGAATTCTGTATCGTACTGTGAAGTTCTGTCGATGCTACGAGATGCAATTCGAAGAAAACGTCCTGGTCTGCTGACTAGAAGTGTGCTTCTCCTTCATGACAATGCCAGACCACATAGGGCTCGGTTAACGCAAGAGAAAATTAGCCAGTTGGGTTGGGAAGTTCTTTAACATCCACCTTATAGTCCTGACTTAGCTCCAAATTTTTCATCTGTTTGGTGCATTGAAAAACCACCTTCGCGGGAGAAGATTCTCGAGTGACGAAGAGGTGGAAACAGAAGTAAAAAACTGGTTCAGAAATCGGACTCCCGATTTTTACGCCATGCGTATTTCATCACTGATTTACACGATGGGACAAATGTATCAATGTTGGTGGCGATTACGTTGAGAAATATAGGGGAATAATGTAGGGTCAAAAATTAAAAGTTTTCAAATTACTGTCGCAGTTAGTTTTTTTGTAACAGGCATTTGCGAGTTACTTAGTGACTTTCCCTCGTACCATCACACTGCAGGGACGCAAGTCCCAACAAGACGTTAGCTCCCCTGCCTTCAAGCAAAACAAACACAGGTGCTTCAATGCTTTTCGTGTCTGCAGAAATTATCATCACCGGCGTCCATCCGGCGGAGGCTGATGTAGTGGAGCTGATACATCTGTTACACATCTAGAAAATTGCTTTCCCGGATTCAGTTGAAGAGATTCCGGTTTGAGATCTGAATACTGCATCCGGTGTGCGCAAGCATCAACAGCACAAAATATCAGACAGTGAGAAGCGCAGAGCATGCGCAGAAGGATTTCCTTCCCCCCTCTTCTTAAATGATGCAGACAAGTAACAAAATACGTCCTGGTTCTTTCAATAACCTTTAAGCTGTGTTACATGTCAGCCCTCCCGGATTTATCATCTGGAAGCTTTATAGTTACAGTACCAGAATGAGTGTCTTTTGTTTACCAAAATAAATAGATACAAAATAAATAAACACATAAATAAACACATAAAAACAAACAAATTAATAAAAGCAAATTAAAAGTAAATTAAAATAAAATGAATGAAGCGATAAAAATATAGGAGCAAATGTGGTAAAAGAGAAGTAATGGAAGATATTAATATATCTATTAATATACAAAAAGTCAGGCAAAGTAAAGTATTATGTGTATATTATGAACCTTCAGGTGGTTCTTGAAGACCGTCATGAGAGAAAGTATCAAGGAGGAAACGAGCACAACAATGACAATCACAGCTGGAAGGAGGATGGATGGCGCGACAGACGAACTGATTGACTGATTGATTGAACTGTATTTGCAAAGGGTACACAGGCCACAAATTCTGCCCTTCATTATAAAACTTTCTCTCAAATCCAGAATTCTTCATCGGGTAGTACTCACACGTTATGCATGTAACTAACTAAGAAGTATACTGTAGTTGTAATCAGAGTCTGGGATCCACGCAGCCCGGGCATTCCCATACGTGCTCTGCCTTCCGTTCCAACACCTACTGAAACGTGCGGCTGCCGATGGAGCCAGTCACGCACTGGTTGTGGGTAGGTAACACGCGCCAAACCAGTTCTTTCGAAGAAAAAAAAAAACCCCGTCCACTTCCCCTCTTCTCCCCCAGTTCGACCATCCTCCTGATGTGGTTGTCATTATTCAACCCGATGTCGTCCTCCAGACACAGCCTATCCAAGGTGGTTGTTGCAGATCTCCGCCGTGTCTGTTCTTAGGGTTCCATGAACTGATGCCATGTCTGCCAGCTTGTCTGCTTTCTCGTTGCCTTTGGCTCCCGCCTGACCCGGACAGTACATCCACAACAAACACACAGTTGTAGCCTGATCATTTAGTCCTTCAGGATCTTGCTGTTGTTATGTGGATGAATCCGCCCATCAGATTTTTAAAGATCATTCTTGTATTTATGCAACACTGTCCGCCTCAGACTGCTCTAGAAAGGGTGAGGCAGTACACATGCCTGTCTCTCATGGCGACGCTGTCGGTAGCCAAGATGTTGAAATTCCCAGATAATTAAAAATTCTTCTCTGATTAAAATTAAAATAACAAAGCTGAAAAGATAAACCTGTTATGTTCCACTCTTGCATACACGCTGAATACAGGAAGTAACTACATACATGTAACAAAGCTATTCTAGCAGTCTGGGAGAGGGGGGGGGCGTTAATGAATTATCTACCAAATTAGCAGTAGGAGAATTGAGAATATTCAATCGGTGCTTGCATTCAGTCAGTCATTTGCATGTCCCTTGTGGAACTTTGCCTCCCTAATAGCTCTCCTGTAGGCCTCTCGGTTGTAAGCAAGATGCCCTGCTGCTGATGAATCCATTTTCAGATTATCAATAATGTCTTGCTCTTCCTCTCTTTTTTCCCATTATGTACCCTTCCAATACGGTTTTCTCTAGATTATCATGACGTTTAATGTGTCCAAAATATTTAAGTTTTCCCTCTTTAATCCTCCTTACTAGCCAGTCTTTTTCAATATTAAGTTCTTGTAGTATAGACATTTGTTCTTTTTTGTATCCATCATATTTGAAGAACTCTTCTGTAGCATTTACATTCAAAGGCATTTATGTGTTTCTCAGCTGTTTTATTAAACTTCCAGGTCTCCGATGTGAAAGATGCATGATCTTAAAAATCTCTTTTTTTTTGTAGTTCTGTCTATTCCTCTCCACAGATTTTTTAGTTGTTTAACTTTCTGAAGAGCAATAGATGTCCTCCTTTTAAATTCCCTCATTGTATCTCCATTATTAGTTAGCAGTGATCCAATATATTCAAGTTCTTGTAGTATGGATATAATTGTAAGGAGGCGTCTTACTTCTCCTTTGATAGGGGCTACCTTTACCCCTCTAACTGGGGTGCTTGCATTAAGACTCTAAAATCATGTAAAAAACAGACAGATATCATAATAACAACACACTGTTAATATCTATTACATAAGCTATAATATCATTGTAAACAATCACACGTTGTGGTATTAGAGATTAAGACAGAAAGCAAACAAACGGACGAACACACTTTATCTTCGAAGGGTAAAGAACTGGGGCTTGCAGGCCTATCCTAA
This sequence comes from Achatina immaculata, assembly GCA_009760885.1. NCBI lineage: Eukaryota > Metazoa > Mollusca > Gastropoda > Stylommatophora > Achatinidae > Lissachatina > Lissachatina immaculata. The sequence goes on along the minus strand of CM019720.1, from coordinate 48,960,772 downwards.
CATTCCTCCTTTCATCTCTCAACAATTATCTCGTCACAAGCATTCAGTCAGTACTTTAGATACATGATGAGGATGAATAGAATGACAAAGCTTCTACAGAGAGAGAGAGAGAGAGAGAGAGAGAGAGAGCGGGAGAAAGAGAGAGAGAGAGAGAGAGAGAAGGGGTGGAAAGAAAGAGAAAGAAAAGATGAAAAGAGAAAGATGGAAAAGGGATGAAGAAAGAGAAAGAGAGAAGGGATAGAAAAGACAGAATGGAAAGAGAGAGATTGAGACACAGAGAGAGAGAGAGAGAGAAAGGGAGACAGAGGAGAGAAAGAAGGGATGGAAAGATAGAAGGAATGCAAAGAGAGAGAGGTAGAAGGAGAGAGAGGGGATGGAAAGAGAGCGAGAAGGAATGGAAAGAGTGAGAGAAGGGATGGAAAGAGAGAGAGAGAGGATAGAAAGAGAGAGATAATGAATGGAAAGAGTGAGAGAAGGGATGGAAAGAGAGAGAAATAGGATGGAAAAAGAGAGATAAGGAATGGAAAGAGAGAGTGAGAAAAGTGATGCAAAGAGAGAGAGAGAGAAAAGATGGAAAGAGAGATAAAAAGAGAGAAGGATGGGGAGAGAGATAAGGGATGAAAAGAGAGAAAGAAAGAAAGAAGGGATGAAAAAGAGAGAAAGAGAGTTAGAAGTAGGTGGATAAATCATCAAATTATTGATAGAAATTAGCTTTAAGAGAAATGCTAGTAGCAGCAAATCCCTGTGCAATTACCTCTCCAAGAGGACGGAGTGACATAAGCTGTAGATCTGCTTCAATCTGTGGGAAAAAAGGGTTCCTGACACACTCGTATTTTGACGCTGTCTGTGAAATCAAAGAATGCCTGCAAGGTGAGGGAAACCAAAGCGTAAATCGTGCACAGGAGCTTTCGATTGGCAGAGGGAGAAAAATTTTACACTGTTCCTCAGTTCATCGTAGGTTAGCACACAACAACAACAACAACAACAACAACAACAACAATAACAGTAATAACAGTAGTAACCACAGAAAACAAATAAAGATCCACCTTAAGGAGAGGAGACGACCTGGGAATCTGGTTTCTTCTCGAGATTTCCAGGTAAACTTGGCTTCTGTACGATGACCCCCTCATTTATCACCGGAAGTGTTTCCGTAACACTGTTTAACCTTCAAAATTGTCAAGATAACTCTTGTTATAAATTCCTCTTTGTTGAACTCCAACAAAGCTTTCTCGCGTACTTTCGCACTGCCACAACGGCCTTTCCTTAACTTAAAATGTATTCATATGCCTAATATTTCTATTTCTTGCTGTAATCTTGTTCATCAGTGTGGCATGACCCGTGCGGTTTTTTTTCAATTTAAACAACTATTAGAGAGAGAGGAAGAGAGAGAGAGAGAGAGAGGATACGCATTATTGTAGATTATATTATTACTTCAAGGTGCCGATTCATTGCCAACTACCGCATGGGGAATTATCAAACAGCTTATCTAGAAAGGAATGGAAAATAAGTTGATTTTGCCAGAAGATAGGGGCAATCTGTGGCGCTATAAATAGCATAAAATGTGCACACAGCATGATAAAAGTAAAGAGTGCTTTTAATGTCCACGCTAAACTCCCAGCGTGGTATGCAGACGGATAAACAGGAAAGATAAAATTGATTTATGGGAAAACAAAACGTGAGATGGTAGCGGAAAACAGAAAAAAAAAAAAGATCAGTGGAACATGGAAATACTAGTAAAAACGAACGTGGGAATATCGTAGAAGTTGAATGTGGAAAGTGAAGATATTAGACAAATTGATATTGGAGCATAGGAATATTAGAGAAACTGAAAGTAGAACATGGGAATATCAGAGAAGCTGAAAGTTGAACATGGGAATATCAGAGAAGTTGAAAGTGGAACAAAGGAATATCAGAGAAGCTGAAAGTGGAACATGAGAATATCAGAGAAGCTGAAAGTGGAACACGGGAATATCAGAGAAACTCAAAGATGAACATGAGAACGTTAGAGGAAATGAGTTAGCCTGTTTCTTGGGTCTATTTCTGGAAGTCAGGAGCGTTGTTGGAGCGAACTCATCGCCCGATTCTAGCCCTGTTTTTTTCACGATCTTTACTTCAGCACCCGGTACAGTGTTAAAGGAGAAGCGAAATGTGAGTGAATAGTTATCAGAAGATAACATTTGGAAGCGAGAAATGACCCGAACAGAGAACGACGCGGCTTCTGGAGCTGACAGTTGTAAGTCCTGACGTCGCCGCCACCACTTCTTGCGTTCTTGCCGATGTAGCACATTCGTGCACTGGACTGGGACCCGCCTTCCAGTGAGGAGATGAGAGTACCTGGTGAACTTGTCCGGAGTGCTGTGATGGTAATCCTTTAACATTTTAGCACAGTGATCGTTGAGTGAAGGAATGAAGCAATTAGTGAAAGGAATGCCGAACCGGTTCGAAGACGTATGGGTCTGTGCGTGAGACTATGAAAGTGACGTTCAACAGAATGGAATATCTGTGGTTCTGTGCGTGAGCTTATGACAGTAATGTTAAACCGAGCAGAGGATATGTAGATCTATGCAAGACCTTATGACAGCAATGTTAAACCGAGCAGAGGATGTGTAGATCTATGCAAGACCTTGTGACAGCAATGTTAAACCGAGCAGAGGATGTGTAGATCTATGCAAGACCTTGTGACAGTAATGTTAAACCGAGCAGAGGATATGTAGATCTATGCAAGACCTTATGACAGCAATGTTAAACCGAACAGAGGATGTGTAGATCTATGCAAGACCTTATGACAGCAATGTTAAACCGAGCAGAGGATGTGTAGATCTATGCAAGACCTTATGACAGCAACGTTAAACAGAATAGAAGATGTGTTGATAACCCAGAGAGCTTATACCAGAAATGTTAAACAATAGAAGATGTGTAGATCCGTGCGCCAGCTTATGACGATAGTGTTAAGCAGGATGGAAGACGTGTAGATCTACCGCGTTAGCTTATGACAGTCATTTAAACATAGCAGAAAATGTGTGGATCTATGCAAAAGCTTATGACGGCAATCTAGAACAGAATAGAAGATGTGTTGATAACTGAGTGAGCGTATGATACCAGTGTTAAACAGGATGGAAGATGTGTAAATCTGTGAGTGAGATTGTGACACTAATAATATTAAACAGGATGAGATACGCGCGAGGCAATGAAAGCACTGTCAAACTTTTTGGAAGATACGTGAGATTGTTTTGTTGGTGGAAGTCTTAGACTGTACCAACTGTCAGCATTTTCTCTTCTGTGAAATGTGACATGTGGCTATGGTTATCCTGATTTCTCATAGACGATCAATGCATCACTTCCATCTCTGTAATAAAAATGTCCGTCCTGACCAGAAAAAGCACGGGGTTTTTATAGTGTACCTGCGCTTTAAAGTATTTTGTGGAGCTGTTTCTGTTTCTTAAAACATCTGGGCCAGTTTGATTAAGATGATTCTTTCTTTAAAAAAAAAAAACCCAGAAAAATATGCAGAAATTTTAAAGTTAGTCTTTTATTTTTTTTAAAATGTAACCGGAAATATCATTTTTTTTAAAATCAGCGATTGTCAACCTTTTTCAAACTCCAAAAAACACTGATCTAGGCGAAAAAAAATATTGCTAAGGCATTCCATCAGTTTTTAAGTGCAGATTTTATCGATTAAACCAGGTAAAGCTGCATCATTTTAACATTTCCTCCAACTTTTGCGGTACATCTGAAGGCAGTTCGTGGTATACAAGTGTGAGCTGCGGCATGTCGTTTGCTGATAGCTGGTGTATGTGGTCCTCGTAATCCGTTAAGAGTGGTGGTTTTTAACCTGGGGTACATGGAACCCCAGGGGATCCACTGAAGGATTTTTGGGGGTCTATGGACTACATCTTATTGGCAGAAATGCAGATGAAACCACTGACAACAATTATTGAGGAAAGACGCTGGCGATGGTTGGGACATGTGCTCCGAATGACTGACAACTCACTACCAAAAATAGCACTAAGATGGACACCACAGGGGAGCAGATGTAAGGGTAGACCAAAAGAGACATGGAGAAGAACAACAGAAAGGATGTTGAGCAATAGAGGGCTCACCTGGGCAAGAGCAGAAAAAAAGGCGAAAGACAGGCATTTGTGGAAAACCCTTGCGGAAGCCCCATGTGCCCTGGGCACTTAAGGTTCAGAGAGAGAGAGAGATGGACCAGTAAATGGATTGGCTCGATTAAAAAAAATCTTAACACAATCTGGGTTCTATTTCCTACTTTTATCCTTAATGAGGGGACCACAGCTGTTTTCAAGGCGGAAACAGGGTCCACGGGGAATGGGGGGGGGGGGGGGGAACAACCAACTTTAGAACCACTGCTTCAAATATAAGTTCATAGTATAGTTTTGTATTGTAGCGTTCCGCGAATATATTCTAAAAAATAATATCATTAACTGTATTCACTAACGTCAAGATTTCTTGTGTCACTAGCCAGAATACACGGCGAGATACGCGTCCTATAGAATACACCAGACACTAAACTAGACAGATTTCTACTAGGATTTACGCGGTGACTGGTTATGAAAGAACTTCAGATAGTTTACAGGGTGATTTTGATTTTGAAAGAATTTCAGAGAGTTTACGGGGTGATTTTGATTTTGAAAGAATTTCAGAGAGTTTAGGGGTGATTATGATTATGAAACTAACTGAAATTCTTCAGAGTTTACGGGGTGATTTTGGTTAAGAAAGAAATTCAGAGACTCTGGGGTAATGAACTTTAAAAACAAACAACTGTATATTCAAGAAAAGATGGGCACTGAACGAAACATGGAAGAGGACCAACATCCTGTGCCAAAAGCTTGATTCCAGTCGAAGATGTTTATTCAAGGAAGAATGCACTGAACATTTATATTTTTCCCACTTTCTGTGTCTAAAAAAAATGCCAGACTGCATAACCTGAAGGTTCACTTTTGGAACAAAGAACAAAGAACACTGTAGGGAACAAAGAACGCTCAACGTAGGAGAACGTTTAATTAATACACAATCCAGACTACATCCCAGACAAAAAAAAAGATGTTTATTTACGACATATGTAAGCTCTTCTATCTTGTTCTTATCCCAAAGCAATGGAACTGCTAATTGAAGCTGAATCATTGCTCTGTTGGCTACAAGACTCGAGCTAGCCACGTGCATTATGCCCTTGTGTTTATTTATACAATTTAACGTATTTATATAGTTTAACATGACCTCAGCACGGTGTCTTAGTTCGTTAGGCTGGGGAAACTGCGTTAATTTGGACGTGATTTTATAGGAACGGACTACCAAGAAAGGGACATAATTGTCGTTCTTGCTCCATGTCTATAGAGGAGTTATCAGCGAAATGTCTCTCTCAGGTTGGCTCTCTGGTATTAATATATGTCATGTTTGTTCCGTTATACGCAGTCCAGGCTACGTAACGTAGGGGCCATGTGGTTTTATGAGATTATCCATACTGCTTCTACATTACACACATACACGTACTGAGAAAGACACAAGGGCACACTAGAGAAGGCAAGCATTTGGTAAATAAAAGTTGCAGCAATATTCAGTAACTGGAAGCGGGTATTTTGTTTTTGTGAGCTTTGGATAAACGGCTTGGCTGTCTCCTTAATTTAATATTGCCAGAAGTGTATGCTTTGGCCCATTCGACGGTTTAAGCCCTTGTTTTCCACACTTCTTTCAGGTCCCTCCAGTCGTGATGCTGACCACATACATCGCCCTCTAGTGTAGCCGACAGGTAGAGGAAATTACGAACACTTATACCATATCCCCTAGGTGCCTCCGTGAGTTATCTATTTTCAGTAGGTAAAAGTCAGTGGTGGCCTATCAACCCCCCTACTCCGACTCACTCACTCACTCACTCACCCACCCACCCACCCACCCACTCACTCACTCACTCACTCACTCACTCACTCACTCACTCACAGCTTCTCTATATTTAGTATTAAATTCAAACATTCACGCCTTCCTGAATGAATGTGCTCATCTCTTATTGTCAAAGTCACTGGTTAAAATCTAGCCAAAGGAAATGTGTTCCTGGCTCCCACTGGATCTGGAGAAGGAAAAGCAGCCAGGCCTGGTGTTGATCACATCTCTGTGCCATGCGTCGATCAAGGTCAAGGACAGTATAGGCACTGAAGCCATATCCCTAACTGTCTTTGTGGCTCGTTAAGGGCTCGGTTTTGCCATAACAGATTTATAGCATTCTATGGAAGGCTTTCAAATATCTTCACAGAATCCTCCATGACTCTTGGCGGACCCCTCCCCCCCCCCAGTTTGGTAACCACTGATTCAAGCCAAGATATAAGTCTCACCCATGCCCCAGGGGCTAATCCAAGCCATGCATTCTGCTTGCTTTGATCAGAAATCTGTTAAAGAGTTTGACAAGGAGTTCGTCGGACAGTTTGTTTCATAGCTTTCGTTTGTGATTCTTTATTGCTGGAACACTCTCCTACCTTATTATTATTATATTATTATTATGGCATGTTAGTGCAACTGTCTTTTCTTTCCATTTCTCTTCCTAGATTACTTTGATACACCTTTTAAAAATTTTGTTCTACATTTACAATCGGCTTGGCTACACGAGCGCTTCCCAGACATTTTTTTTTTTTTTTTAGAGCCACTTCCAAAAGTCTCAAAAGTTGCGCCGCACTCTCACTTTAATCGCATGGATTTTAACCCATTATCAGTCTTCGTATACCATAACCCATTATCAGTCTTAGTAACCCAGTATCAGTTTTCGTAACCCATTATCAGTCTTCGTAACCCAGTATCAGTCACACTGTAGCTTTTTTATGGATTCCTCTCTCTCTCTCTCTCTCTCTCTATCTATCTATCTATCTATCTATCTATCTATCTATCTATCTATCTATCTATCTATCTATCTATCTATCTATCTATCTATCTATCTATCTATCTATCTATCTATCTATCTATCTATCTATATTTGCCCTCCAAATGTGTCTGTAAGAATGGCCTCTAAATCTATCTGTGTGAGATTGATCTTCATTTTTTCCCTATGAATGACCTCCATATCTCCCTATGTGAATGACCTCCATTATCTCTCCGTATGAATGGCCTCCATTATCTCTCTGTATGAATGGCCTCTATGACTCTCTGTATGAATGACCTCTATATCTCTCTGTATGTATATCTCTCTATATCTCTCTGTATGTATATCTCTCTGAATGAATGACCTCTATATCTCTCTGAATGAATGATCTCTATATCTCTCGGTATGAATGACCTCCATATCTCTCTTTATGAATGGCCTCTATTATCTCTTTGTATGAATGACCTCTATATCTCCCTATATAAATGGCCTTTATATCTCTCTGCATGAATGACTCCCATATCTCTCAGTACGAATGACCTCCACATCTATCTGTATGAATGACCTCCATATCTATCTGTACGAATGACCTCCATATCTCTCTGTATGAAAGGGTTGGAATCTGGAACGCTGAGAACTGTTTTAGACTGCATAACCAACAACCACTCAGAATTGGGCCACACGCTCAGATAAAATCAGCTCTTTGAACAAACAGCTACTGAATTCAGCAGCTTTACGAGCCACTGAGACTCACTTCTGCAGACAAGACATGTCTGCATTCCTCTCTTGTACATACATCATTTAGTTTGTCTGTTCTCTTCCATTCTTTCTATATGGCCGAACCAGCGTAGTCTGTTCCGTCGATGATCCACAAAAATGTTTCTGGCTAGTTTTCAATATTCTTTTTCTATCAGAAAGATCTAAGAATGGCTATTCCAGATACCCACAGTTGTATGAAGCGTACTGTGTAGTTTTACAAAAGGCACTGACATTTCATACGGTCAGTAAGAGAACAGGATCATATCAAACCTGGTCCCGCTGGAGAACAAAGCGGATAAGTCTAAAACGATCAAGGATAGTGCTGACTTAAGCATTCATTATTTTTACAGACATTCAACTTATATATACAGTTCCAGGTAGCGAGGGGACTGGATGGTACCGTAAGTGATTTAAAACAAATTATAATTAGACGCATGGATGTGACAACAGCATGCGTGGAAGCTACACGGGAACTACTGCGTGTCGGGGCAAATACTGTGTACACTGCAGGTTGAAACATTGCCAGCGTAACAATTAATTCTAGAATACCAGTGGAAAGCAGCGGCAGTGAGATACGTATATAGTCCTTGCAGTCGCACTGTCACTTTCTGAGTGTCAGTTACATTATATCAAAGAACTGGGGGGGGGGGGTTTCCTCTCCACACCTTGAGAGTGATGATATAAGTAGATGTGAGGGCCTCCCTATCACAACGTTTTTAAAAGAGAGCACAAGGGGATGTGAAGACCTCCCTATCACAAAGTTTAAAAAAAAAGAGCAGAAAGGGATGTGAAGACCTCCGTATCACAATGTAAGTGCCATGCCGCGTGGCGTAGGCGATCATTTCTCTCCATAATTCCCTATCTTTTGCGTTGATTATGAGATCCGCCGGTGGCTTTCTTCCTAGCCACACTGACAGCCCATCCAGTAACTTCTCTCTATGTCTTCCTCTGTCTCTTCCTCCCTCAGTTTTTCCAGCTGCCACAGTGTGTTCCAGTTTTCCTCTTCTCAGGAAATGTCCTATAAATCTCGTTTATCTGCCTCTGATCTTTGCTATAATTTGCTTTTTAACTCCAACATCTCTAAAGACTTCTTCATTGGTTTTCTTGACTGTCCATGGTACCTTCAACATCCTTATAAACCACATCTCCATGGCCTCCATTTCTCGCTGTACTCTCTTATTAATAGACCATGCTTCACATCCATAAAACAAAACTGGCTCTATGTAACATTTAAGAACTCGGAATCTTGTTTCCATTGATATGGATCTGTTGCACAGGATGTGTCTCATTTTCTGGAATGCTGAGTTTGCCTGAGCACTTCTGCTTTTTATTTGATTATGACATCACAAAGTTTGTTTTTTTTAAAAAGACCATAGAAAGATGTAAGGGCCTCCCTATCACAAAATTTTAAAAAAAAAAGAAAAGCATCGAAAGATGATTTTTTTTTCAGCTAGAGAAAAAAATATGATGGGAACATATGTCAGTCACGTAAGTCATGTAATATTTAGCTGGCACGTTTGTCTGGGTATGGACCTTGTGTATTGCAATTCTGAGATTTTCTCCACACTTAAAAAAAAAATAAATAAATCCACCTCCCAAAGCGTCCTCCTTTTTCCCTTTTAAATCCAAAAGAATAGAAGGGGGTGTGACTGTATCTGAATGCGGGAGATTAACAAAATAAACCATGGTTACATGAACATTACTTCTACTACCAAGCTCTGCCCTTAATCCAAGTGTTGTGAGATTTTGCTAGACTGTCAGACTAACATCCAGCTCTGGCTTATTCTTGCTTATATTGTTTTAGTCTCATTGTATGTTAGTTTCTGTACATGGAGTTTTCCGTACCGAAAAATGACAAATTTCACCAAACAAAAATATTTTCTACAGAGGCAGTTTAAGAGTAATAATCACGAGAAACTTGTCTCTCAGAACGTTTAGGGTGCCCAAGGCACATGGGGCTTCGACAAGGATTTTCCAGAAACGGTTTTCTTTCGACTTTTCTTTTTCCTCCGCTCTTCCCCAGATGAGCCCTCTATTGTTCACCTCCTCTGTGTTGCTCTTCTCCACGTCTCCTTTGGTCTACCCTTACTCCTGTTCCCCCGAGGTGTTCATTTTAGTCTTATTTTGCGATAATGAGGCATCCGGAGCACAGTCTTCAACCAATACCCATGTCTTTACTTATGAGAAATATTTGCAATAAAATGATTTCAGCAAGCTCGAAAGAGTGAGACTTGCACATAGTAAAATGTTAAGAGAGATGTACTGTATGTATAACATGGGGAACGCTGTAACCAAAGTACTTTAGACATGAGAGGCGGAAAAAAAGCAGTAGAAGATCTGCTGGAGTTTTGAGTTCGATTTACAGTAATTCCCTTACCAGCTTTTTAGATCTTTCTTTCCGTTAAAGTTCAATTTCTGTAATATTGAAAGCTTAGGGTAAATGCCTTGATCTAACTGTTCATTATCTGTAATATTTAAAACTTAGGGTAAATGCCTTGATCTAATTGTTCATTAATATTTAAAGCTTAGGGTAGATGCTTTGATCTAACACTTTGCAATAATAAAATAAAGTGGTATTTGCCACAGCCTGCACTATCCAGGCAGCACAAACTCAAGTATCAGGACAGTACTTTAAGACGCTGAAGATGAAATATAACTAACTCTCTGTGTACTCAAAGCTGCCAGCATCCAAGTGAAACATCTTAGTCACCTCTTCTCGAGTCTGGGGAAAATACGCCGCTCTTCGTAAATCTTCTTCTTTAGTCTGACCAAATGACCTGAACTCAGCCATTGTGAAGAGTGAGTGAGGGTGTGCAGGTGGAGGAGACCAGATCCTGCTGACTGCAGCCCGAGCACAAACTCAAATATTGACTTCTTCCTCTCTTCGCCGGGCTCAGGTGGTCTCCAAACTTCCGGTGATTGGATAAATGAAATTTCTTACCATATCATACGTGTATACGTTGAAGACGAAGCCATAATGTGTATCTTACAGACAAAGCCACAAGTTTGTCCCTTTACAGATAAAGCGACAAGTTTGTCTCCACATGTGCATAAACCTTACATTTGTCTCTTTTAATACCAGACCACAAGTTTGTCTCTTGTCAATTAAAACAACAAACGTATGTGATGCTGATCATATCACCCTCTAGTGTCCTGACGGGTCAAGGAAAATATGGGCACTAACACCATATCCCTATGTGCCTTTAAGGCAAGTGATATCACTTGTCACATAAAACCACTTTTTTTTTCTCTTTTAATACCCACCGCAAGTTTGTCTTCTTTTTCTTTAGAAAAAAAAATGCAACTGATATATAATGTCTGAAGCCATAGTTTATGTTGCGGATTACACTAACAAAAAAGTTGACTCTTCGTTTGAAGGCGACCCCTGAGGTTGATTAAATCCTAACAGAAACAATATTACCAGTAAAATATGTTGAAATATGTTGAACTGGACCACTTATCTGCATAGTAGAACTAGACCACTTAACTGCAAGGTAGAACTGGACCACTTAACTGCAAGGTAGAACTGGACCACTTAACTGCAAGGTAGAACTGGACCACTTAACTGCAAGGTAGAACTGGTCCACTTATCTGCAAAGTAGAACTGGACCACTTCCACGAATAGCTAACATTTTCCAGTTTCAGAATCCATTTTTTACGAAGGACGGTCATAGAAGACAGCGTGTTTGGTTAGCTTTTCGAAGACTACAGAACGCTCTAGTCAGTGCTAAAATCACTTCAGACCAGCCATTCTCAACGTCCCTGGTCAATGTCCTCCCTTTCCAACCATGGCTGTTGCCGAAAGTGACTCCCCGGAGAGGAATTTTAAATCTAAGGGAAGGAATGTATTTCTAAGGAAGGAATTGGGGAGAGATGTTTTCTCTCCACACACACACACACATACGCACAAGCACACACACACGCACACACACACACATATATATAAAGCACCTCTCCCCAATTCCTCCATTAGTAATACATTCCTTCCCTTAGATTTAAAATTCCTCTCCGGGGAGTCACTTTCCTTTCCATTAATTATTGTTTTTGAAATGCTGAGCTGTATTACTATACTCACATTGTGCTCTGTTACTTTACTCATACTGTGATCTGTTACTATACTCACACTGTTATCTGTTACTTTATTCACACTGTGCTCTGTTACTTTATTCACACTGTGCTCTGTTACTTTATTCACACTGTGCTCTGTTACTTTACTCACACTGCTCTGTTACTTTACTCACACTGCTCTGTTACTTTATTCACACTGTGCTCTGTTACTTTATTCACACTGTGCTCTGTTACTTTACTCACACTGCTCTGTTACAATACTCACACTGTGCTCTGTTACTTTATTCACACTGTGCTCTGTTACTTTATTACCACTGTGCTCTGTTACTTTACTCACACTGCTCTGTTACAATACTCACACTGTGCTCTGTTACTTTATTCACATTGTGCTCTGTTACTTTACTCACACTGTGCTCTGTTACTTTATTCACACTGTGCTCTGTTACTTTACTACAACTGTGCTCTGTTACTTTACTCACACTGTGCTCTGTTACTTTATTCACACTGTTATCTGTTACTATACTCACACTGTTATCTGTTACTTTATTCACACTGTGCTCTGTTACTTTATTCACACTGTGCTCTGTTACTTTATTCACACTGTTATCTGTTAATATACTCACACTGTTATCTGTTACTTTATTCACACTGTGCTCTGTTACTTTATTCACACTGTGCTCTGTTACTTTATTCACACTGTGCTCTGTTACTTTATTCACACTGTGCTCTGTTACTTTATTCACACTGTGCTCTGTTACTTTACTCACACTGTGCTCTGTTACTTTATTCACACTGTGCTCTGTTACTTTATTCACACTGTGCTCTGTTACTTTACTCACACTGTGCTCTGTTACTTTATTCACACTGTGCTCTGTTACTTTATTCACACTGTGCTCTGTTACTTTATTCACACTGTGCTCTGTTACTTTATTCACACTGTGCTCTGTTACTTTCTTACCACTGTGCTCTGTTACTTTACTCACACTGCTCTGTTACTTTACTCACACTGTTCTCTGTTACTTTACTCACACTGCTCTGTTACAATACTCACACTGTGCTCTGCTACTATACTCACACTGTGCTCTTTTACCTTACTGTGCGCAGGCCTTGTAGCCTTATATGACAAATTTAAGTAGGAAAAATCATTTGTTGTTTCAGAAAAGAAGACAATTTGACCCCATATTTCGTTACAATATGCAGAGTACTGTTAATGCTATTACATAGACCAGGCAAGATTGGTGATTAGTAAAGTCATATAGTTCTTTAAGTCTTACGACCGTCAGTCATAGTTTGAAAATTATTTGGTAAAGCGCATAGAGAGTTCGTCGTAAATCCGAATGATTGTAAGTAAAAAAAAAAAAAAAACGTAAGTCGAGAACTTTTTCTACTCATTATTTTAATCTTTATTGTTGGCATATGAAAAGTAAAGTTTTACAAATTGTTTAATGGAATCCTGAGAGTATCGGTAGTGTATAGAGATGGCTATAGCAAAAAGGTGGAACTAGAGAACATACTCTTTGCAGAGCAGGTAAATACATGCTGCATACAGGAGACACACCTAACCAAAGATGCTATATTTAAAATCAGAGGCTACCAGTGTTTTAGATCAGATCGACAGGACAGAAGAAAAGGAGGAGTACTCAACACTTGTTAAAAATAACATCAGCGCACGTCAGGTGGGATTTTACATGGAAGGAGCCGAATACCAGATGATCCATCTAAAAACCAGTAATACAGACTTCCACCTCCTTAACTATTACTGTCCTAATGACCGCCAACTTGCTCTAGAAACAATCCAATATAAAGAAAGACTGATGGTCTGTGGCGATTTTAACAGCCATTCCCAGAGCTGGGACTATGACCACATAGACAAGAGAGGAGAGGAAGTTGAGAGCTGGCAGGATGACTATTGACTCCTCCTGATCAACCAGCCAATGGATACCCCAACATTTTACTCAAGGGCTTGGCATACAACCTCAACACCAGATCTGGCATTCCACCCTCCAGACCTGAAGTGGAACATTACACGCAAAGTTGGAAAACAACTTGAAGGTATCGACCATCGACCAGTCTTCCTGACAATAGAAAATGAACTCCTTAACACAAGTAGCCTTCTCCTCAGACGGAACAATAAAAAAGCAAACTGGGCAATGTACATACATCGTACAGGTATCCTGGTGGGACAGCTGTCCATAGAAGGTAAGGATATTAACAGCATATGAAGGAATTCAGTATTTGCATCCTTCAGGCTGCCCGTGAAACCATTCCCAGAGGAGCTCGTAGGGAGTATAAACTATACAGGTCTAGTGAGCTGGAAAAATCCCATGATGATATGGAAACAGCTCGAAAGCAAGCAGAAAATAGACCGTGCCAAGAACACCACAATAATTACCAAAAATTTCTAAGGCCAAATTTCAGAAAGCCAAGCTGCAAGCCAGACGGGAAAGTCGGAGAGAGAAAACGGAATCCCTAAACTTTGAAAAGGATGGAAGAAACCTGTGGAAACTAATCAAAAAGTTAAACGATGAGAGTACTGGAAGAAGTACAAAGATTACACTAATAAAGGATGGGAAAACTCTTACAGGTAAGAAGGTAACAGATCACTATGCTCGCATGTTTGCACAAGACTGCAACATTGATATCCATCCAGAGAAAGAGCGTACAGTGCGCACTGACCCACAGAAAGAAGAGGAACAAGGCAGAAAAGTGGAGGTCATGGATGCACCAATCACATGCAGCGAGTTAGACCTAGCAGTCAGTAAACTGAAACCAAGGAAATCACCAGGACCAGATGGAGTGTCCAATGAAATGATCAAGAACCTGGGAATGGCAGCAATGGGAAAGCTGTTGGATATTTTCAATATGTGCTGGAGCACAGGTAACTTACCTTGAACCTGGAAGGAAGCAAGCATGGTACCACTGCTAAAGCCAGGGAAAAACAGTGATACGGCCTCCAGCTACAGGCCAATCAGTCTCACTAGCTGCCTATGCCAAACGATGGAATGCATCATTGACCTGAGGCTAAAATGGTACCTAGAAAATGAAAACCTTCTCGTTCCACAACAAGCAGGATTTAGGCAGTACTACAGTACAGAAGATCAAGTGACCTATCTCTCTCAAGAGACTGAGGACGCATTCCAAAACAAAAACTTTATACTAGCAGCATGGATAGACCTGAAGAAAGCCTTTGATAACGTGTGGAAAAAAGGTGTGCCGTGGAAACTAAGAAGCTGCAATGTGATTGGAAGACTGTACAACTGGATAAAGTCCTTTCTACACAATAGAAGAGCAAGAGTATTAGTGGATGGTCACACAAGCCAGAAAGTACTGCTGCGGCATGGTTCACCACAAGGAGGAGTCCTTTCGCCTACACTATTCCTTGTATTCATTAATGACCTGGTCAAGGAACTTCCCTATGGGATCAAAGCGGCACTGTATGCAGATAATCTGGTTATGTTGTGTACAGATGAACACGCGACAGTTGCTACACAGAGACTCCAAAGAGCAGCAGACATCTTGACGTCATGGACAAACAAATGGTGTGTAAGTATCAACACAGAGAAATCAAGTTCACTTTCTCATCTAAACAGAAAGCAGGTAAGATCTTTGTAAATGATAAATGATATATCCTTAAGGATGGACACTCAGCCCACTTACTTAGGAGTGGCTCTTGACTCAAAACTGACCTGGAAGCAACATACCAGCAATGCGGAAGCAAAAGCCAGAAGAAAACTAGCTATATTAAGAAACTTGAGTGGAACCACATGGGGAGCTAGTGAAAGAATCCTCAAGAATGTATATCAGCAAAGTATTCTACCGCATTTAGAATATGGGTCAACAGCTTGGTGCACAGCATCAAACAATACGCTGCATAATCTAGACAAGGTACAAAATCAGTCACTAAGGATTATCACATGCGCCATGAGGTCCACACCAGTAGTAGAAATGCAGAAAATAGTTGGTGTTCATGTGCTAAAAGAAGAGACACAAAGGTCATGACCTTGGGAGAGAAATTACTCAGTTCTGTAAGCCACCCCCTGAAGTAGAGATTCAATAACTTGGCACTAAGACAGCTTAAAAGAACCAGCTTCATTCATCAGGTCACGCTTATACATAAGCTGATACCTGACCTTCCAACTGTAGTTGCTCCATTATCATCTGTACCAGTGCATACAGCAAGGAAAGAAGTAGATTGTACACAAATAACTATTCAAACTGAAGTGAAAGGTGTGCAGAATGATGAGATGCAAATCAGTCTTGTAAGAACAACAGCCACACTTTGTTAGATGACAAATATCCATGTGACACCTGGATACGCGTGTACACAGATGGATCTGCACACAATGCCATAAAGAATGGAGGGGCAGGAGCACATATTGAATATCCAGACAACACCACAGACAAGATTTCCATACCTACTTTAAAATACTGCAACGACTATGATGCAGAAGTTAGGGCAATTATTGCAGCGGTTGAAAAACTATCAGACTCCAGAACTGATACATGCCCCGTAGTAATTCTTACAGATGCAAGATCAGTACTGGAAGCTCTTCAGTGCAACAAAATACCAGACCTTTAGGATGCCTTGTCAAAAATTGGCTCACAACACAGTCACCTTGCAATGGATTCCCTTCCACTGTGGGATACCAGGCAACGAGAAAGCTGACCGTTTGGCCAAAGAGGGCACTGAAATGGAGCAACCAGACAAACCGATCACCTATAATCAGAAGAAAAGCATGATAAAAACCTTCAAGAAGCCAAAAACACCAGCAGATGATGACTATCACATGCTAAACAGAAAGGAACAAGTCACTATTTTCCGTCTCCGAACAGGACACAGCTGACTCCGAAGTCATATGTATATAACGTTTAAGGCTGGTACTACTAATCTTTGTACACGTGCCCAGTTGCCCCAAACCGTGGAACATATCCTCCAAAACTGCACCAACTACGAGACACTGAGAAATAAGTGCTGGCCCAGTGAAACCACTAAAGAAGATAAGCTCTACGGTTCCATACATGAATTACAAAAAAACAGTGAAATTTATCCAAGAGACAGGTCTGCAGATATAGACAGACAATGCGAAGAAGAAGAAGACAGATTGTTATTTTTTAGCTGAAAGTTGTACCAGTGTATCTGCATATTACGGCGAAAGCAGGGCAAGCAAACCTTTTTTTTCTGTTGTTACAGATAAAATAATAAGGGAGATACAACAACAAAGGTCATCAGACAGCATTGGAGTATCTTAGCCAGACTTTTTGAGAAAGTATAACTTGTATGAGGTTTTTCAAAGGATATGGAGATGAAAAATAATTTATTATCTAACTATTAAATTATTTATTTATCCAACTGTTTAAACAGGCCATTTTATTTACACTGATCCGTTTAAAGGAAGTTCTTTTTTTATTATTATTTACTAACAACATATCCAGATACAGAAAAACACATCCAGACACAGAAAACAAATATTCACAAAGATGAGAACGGCTGAGGAGGCTAAATATTTTTTCAGCTAACTTAGGCAGAGCTGGGTATTTGTCCTGCTGTAGCTTCCACCAGTGTAAAGTATCCAAGTCAGAGGTCCATTTGCTGCTCATGTCTGTATCGCTCAGCAACTGTTTTCGCAGAGGAGGAGGAGGATAGATAGATAGATAGATAGATAGATAGATAGATAGATAGATAGATAGATAGATAGATAGATAGATAGATAGATAGATAGATAGAGAGAGAGAGAGAGAGAGAGGTATCAGTGGCTCATCTTCAGAGTCTAATGGCAGTTCATCCATTCATCGATTTCTTTCTGGGTAGTTTTTCTGTTGTGTGTTGATCATTATCAAGTTGGTCAGAATTTTCCAGACGAAACTGCAGGTCTTGCCAAAGCTCGATTATTTTGTCCTTTCGCAAGCTTTTCAACATTTTTGACATGAGCGTACAGCTCAGCCGCAAATCCCATAATAGACACTCACGTTCAGTCACTGGTACAGTCTTCGCTCGGTGCTAACACAGCGATGTTTGAAAGCAATGCTTATACCTACTCGTCACACAGTCTTTGTGATAAACACTATCCCGCGTTTTTGAAAGCTTCATCTTTGGTTAGCTTAGCACATACTCATGTCATATGTCTGACCTGATTAATTAATCTGCAGACTTAGGGCATCACAGAGTATCCATCAGGGTCTATCATGGCATTACCCTGTGTCTGAATAACGTGAAGGTGTGATATATCTGCCTTTTAAAATATTATAGTCTTCCTACAAGATATCTCTCTCTCTTTCTCCCATGCTAATCAGGCGTTGGTCGTCATTGATTTCCACAGCCATCTATCCTTTTCTCTTTCTATAAGCTGTGTTTTGGGCTGTGTTCTGTTCACTCTTTTAGTCCATCAAGTATCTTGTTTCTTTGTCTTCCTCTGTCCCTTTCCCCTTCCAGTTACAGACAATGATCTATCGGCTCCTCACTATTCCCGATCATCAGTAAATGTATTGCGATTTTTAGATAAGAAACTGCAAATAGAGTCTTTCGCCCAAAATACATTTTAAAATGTATTTTTCAAGGTTCGTTGTACTCTCGTTTCTATAATTAACGCATTTAGGTGCTGCGTTAAAAATCTTTAATCGCAGACTTTTTAAATGCAACTGCGACTGATCAGCAACCTCTAACAATTTCCACCCGAAGAGAATGTATAATGATGAAAGTCCTTTCTGGATAATGTTCTAATTAACACATAAGGGAGGATTTTGGACAGCCTGGGTTGGAAAAAAAGGGAGGTGTGGAACTTAGGGCTATGAGGACCCTGCTATAAATTAAAAAAAAAACACAAACACAACGATCAATAGAAGACACGCTAGGATTGTCAAGCAAACGCTTACTTACGAAATACCGAGAACATTGGCAGTAGGTCTAGCTGGATAGGTATCTCTTAATACAATTTGTATCGCAGATAATAAATTATGCACATTTAAACATATCACAGATTATATACTATGCAGAACTGAACGTTTCGAGATAATAAACTATGCAGAACTGAACGTTTCGAGATAATAAACTATGCAGAACTGAATGTATCAAAGATAATAAACTATGCAGAACTGAATGTATCAAAGATAATAAACTGTGCAGAAATAAACGTTTCGCAAGTTTAAGAAAACTATCCAGAACTAACCGTAGATAATAAACTGTGCAGAATTAAATGTCTATAGTTAAAATAGCTATGGAGATATAAACTTATTGCAGATAAAGGATGATATAAGACTTTGCATAGACAGTAACGATGGTTCTTAGTTATGTCTGTCCGGCCAGTGATGAACTGTGATGATTTTTGTGTATCCTGGTTTAGTTTGGCACCTTAGCTACGGAGTTCGTGCTGAGAGCGACGCTGACTAGTTTCGCATGTGGACTATTGTAGTTGGTCCGCGCCTGCTTATTTGGACAACTCCTTATTCACAGGGATCCTCCATATCTGGAGGACTTTCACCATCCGCCACCTGTAGACTCAGAGAGCGAGGTGGGGTAGTAGGTGGCTCTACTACTCCTATAAAGTGCCTCAGGTGCTCAGTGAAGGGAATACCAGGCGGGTCAGAGGCGCCTTAAAACCTCTCGCTCCCGCTGCCTTGCGGGTAGGACAGGGAGTCCAAAGGCTAGCGGAGAGTCCGTACACAAACCAACAGAAGGCAACGGGAAACCACTGTTGTAGCTCCCAAGAACAATTATGCTTATTCAGAGTCATAGATTTATCATGAACGACGTTAACGGGTGTTCCTCTGGAACAGCCTCGTCCGGTAGGGCAGCTCACGAGCCACAGGTGAGGCCAGATCGTCATCAAGCTACTGGTGGCAAAACTAACAAGTTCAAAATAGCAACATGGAATGTTAGAACTTTATTCCAGGCTGGAAAATTAGAAAATGTAAAGATGGAAATGGAAAGGATGAAGATCAACATATAGGAATGAGTGAAGTTAGATGGACAGGTGCAGGAAAGATAAACTCAGATAAATATACAATAATATATTCAGGAAGTGAGAAACATGAACGAGGAGTAGGAATTATATTTGATGAAAAAACGGCAAGGACAATTGTAGGATATTTGAACATCTCGGACAGAGTCCTGCTAGCCCAACTGAAAGGACAACCAATAAATATAAATATTATACAAGTGTATGCTCCAACATCTGAAAGTTCTGAGGAAGATATACAGATTTTATAATGACATAGAGACAGCACTAAAACACACAAAGTCACATGAAGTTACCATAGTCATGGGAGATTTTAATGCCAAAGTTGGTAAAGGAAGAACTTCGGACATCGTTGGTGACTATGGACTGGGAGAGAGGAATGACAGAGGTTATAAATTAATTGAATGGGCAAGAATACATAGCATGGTTGTAGGAAACACCTGGTTTAAACAACATCCTCGAAGACTGGCAACGTGGTGCAGCCCAGACAAAAAGACATTTAACCAGATAGACTACATATTAATCAACAAACGATTCCGGAATGCATTACTGACAACAAAAACCATGCCAGGAGCTGACTGCAATAGTGACCATGATCCACTCTGTGGAAAAGTTAGAATAAAGCTAAAGAAAGCAGGCAGAAAAGTGAGAAACACCAAACTGAATACATAACTTCTTAAAAATGACCAAGAACTGCGAGAACAATACAAAGTTATTATAACAAATAGATACAATGCAATAGCAAAGATAAACAGTATAGATGAACAATGGGAAATGTTAAGAGATTCTATCCACCAAACTGTTAAGGAGATAATACCACCGAAAAAAGAAGCCCCTAAAATAAATGGATGACAGACGACATCTTAGGACTGATGGACAAGAGGAGGAGGAGTAAAAATAACGAGGAAAAATATAGCAAGATAAATAAAGAAATAAGACGCAAATGCAGAGAAGCAAAAGAAGTGTGGTTAAATGAACAGTGCAGACAGATAGAGGACGCTCATAATAAAGACAGCAAAAACATGCATAAACGAATTAATGAACTCACAGGCAGGAAAACAAAATATACCACAGGATGCCTGAAATCGAAAGAAGGTAAAATGTTAATGGGAAAAGAAGACATTGTGGACAGGTGGACAGAGTATATCGGTGAGCTATATGGAGGAGAAAGACCAGAATTAACACCAGATACTGAAAACTGTGATGGACCGCCAATACTTGAAGATGAAATCATAGATGCCATCAAACACATGAAGAAAGGAAAAGCGACTGGGCCTGATAATATAACAATAGAAGAAATAGAGGCACTAGAGGAGACAGGAATAAAAATAATAACCAAGTTACTGAATGATATTTACAACAGTGGTTATATTCCCAGTGACCTGATTAAATCCACGTTTATAGCACTACCAAAGAAACCAGGTGCAAAGGAATGTGACGACCACTGGACTATCAGCCTCTCATGTCACATAACGAAGCTACTTCTGAGAATCATTATGAGAAGAACAAGGAAAAAGATAAAAATGGAAATAGCAGATGAACAGTTTGGATTTGTTGAAGGGAAGGGAACACACAATGCCATTTATGCTTTACGAACACTAACAGAAAGAGCTTTAGAAGTACAGAAAGATCTCTACTTATGCTTCATTGATTACACCAAGGCATTTGACAAGGTGAAACATAGTGAAATTATTAAAATGCTTGAAGACATCAATATAGACGGCAAAGACTTGAGGATTGTAAAACATCTATACTGGCAGCAAGAAGCAGCAGTTCGAGTTGAAAATAGAATTGGAAAATACCAACCTATAAAACAAGGGGTGCGACAAGGATGTGTACTATCTCCAGACCTTTTTTCTCTCTGTACAGCGAGAATATTCTAAGAACAATCATCACAGAACCAGGCATAAAAATTGGAGGATACAATATTAACAACCTTCGGTATGCTGACGACACAGTACTGATAGCTGAGAACCAACAAGACCTGCAAAATCTCTTGGATAAAGTCGCCAAAGAAAGTGAACAGAAAGGCCT
Source organism: Achatina immaculata (assembly GCA_009760885.1). Lineage (NCBI taxonomy): Eukaryota > Metazoa > Mollusca > Gastropoda > Stylommatophora > Achatinidae > Lissachatina > Lissachatina immaculata. The sequence goes on along the minus strand of CM019720.1, from coordinate 48,939,100 downwards.
TACTTTGAACATCAAAAAGGCAGAGACTATGGTTATATCTAAGAAACAGAATCCACCAGCATGCAGTATAAAATTAAACGGAACCATTCTAAAGCAGGTGCAGAAATTCAAATACCTTGGAGCAGTAATAACTTCAGATGGGAAATGCAGAACAGAAATTAGGAACAGAATAGGTCAAGCAAAGACTGCATTTCAGAGAATGAGAAACATATTAGCTAACACATCTTTATCATTGAATGTTAGAAAACGAGTCCTAAAATGCTATATTGAACCTATCTTGTTATATGGAAGTGAATCATGGACAATAGGCAAGTCTGCACAAAAATCATTGGAAGCAGCAGAAATGTGGTTTATTAGAAGAATGTTGCGAATTCCCTGGACAGCAAAAATAACTAATGAAGAATGTAGGAGAAGAGCTGGAGAGACAAAAAACTGTCAAAAAGATAAGAGAGAGACAATGTACTTTCATAGGACATGCAATGAGAAGAGGGGGCATTGAAAATATTATAACAACAGGAAAAATAGAAGGAAGAAGATCATGAGGAAGACCAAGAGAAATGATACTGGACAGTCTGATGGGATGGTGTGAGAGGAGATCACCAACTGAACTGATGGCCTGCATGAAGGATCGGGTACTCTGGAGAAGCATAATAGCCAACGCCAGTCGGCACGGCACCTGATGATGATGATGATGACTATTGTAGTTTCTAAAACGGCGTCCTCACTAGGTGGCTTATCATCAATGACTGATACGAAGGATCATCAATGAACGTTCTGTGCAATATTCACTGGCGGCGGTGGAGCGATAATGGGAATGTCTCGTTCGCGATAACACCAAGATCCTAATACTGAATACTGAAACAGATAATGAACGCTGTAGACCTAAACGTAGGCATATTTCGGCCATAGGGAAAGAATCAAATGTGTCCTGATCCATAAGTATTTGTTTTCTTTTCTTTTACAATCAGATTTGACCAAAAAAAAAAAGATAATGAACTTTCTACTGGGGACCGCATTTCAAAGCTCTAATTTTATGTATACATAAAGGCGCAGTCCCGTCATAAACAAGAGCGTAAATCAAGCTCTAATAAGAACCTTCTCCAGCCCATATTTTTGTAACAAACGACAACCAGTCTCAGGAGTGATCAGGAAAAGGAGATGGACGTATGTTGATCACGTGATGATAAGAAACGATCAGAGAATCCCAAAACAAGCTATCAAGTGGAGCACAACAGGCCAAAGAAAAAGAGGCAGACCACGTGAAACTCTAAAGAGGACATTGATAGGAGAGGCCAAATTAACAGGCATAACATCCCTTGATGAGGTTGAAAAGCTCGCCGAAAACAGGAAAAATTGGCGAACTACCTTGCGAGCCCTATGTGATGTATAATGGCACGGGAAGGATATATATATATATATATATATATATATATATATATATATATATAAGATATTTCTGTAATTACATGAAAGAAATGTCATGACGTGCATCAGTTTCCATTTTCACGTGACATTTATGACAATATTAACTATGCCAAAGATTTCTTTCATTAATACAGTTCATCTGATTTATCGATATTCATGAACTAAGGTCGTGTTTGTGGCGATTTTGCATATGTACACATATTGGTAAGTTATTTAATTTTTTTTCCTTTCCTTTCTTGTTAAAATCTCCAGTGTGCATCGGTAAATTAGTGTTACAGAGTAAAGATAGATGAAATGTAGTAAGTGACATCGTGTTCGTGTTAACCTCAAAGCCATAAGAGCAAATGGCACTCAAGGGAAGCAAGGAACAGCGCACAAACAAAAATAGGGGTGTGAATATAAATTATTTTTTAAAAAAGTGATGTGTTTCAAAAGTGTTCTATCAGGCTGGAAATAATTTGATGAACTTCTGAGAGAGAAAGAAGATGGCTTGGATGTGGACAGAATAAAACTAGAATTACTCCCCACCTCCTTTCCCACCCCTCCCCCTAAGTTTGTTTTGGTTCTAGTTCAGACCGCGGAGTTGGCGACACAACCGACTCGGACAAAAGAACTTGGGCAGACCTCAGCCCACCATAAACGACGTTCTAGCTTGAGATCTGTGAGAGAGTTTGTTGCCAACGTCTGAGCGAAAGAAGAAGAAGACCGAATGCATTTTTCTTCATCGTTAAATTGAGACTTTGTAGTTGCTAATTTTGGTAACACGGAAGACGCATAGTACCGTGACAAATTAACGCGGGAAGTTGTCTTGGCAAGGGAAACTTGAGTTCACTTTTGATTATTTCCCATCGTTGGGTACTTTGTAAGTTTGTTTTAGGAACTCACTGCAGCGAGAGTGAAACTGACATAATACAAGGATGCCCATCACCTACACACCCACCCACACGCAAGCTACTTAAAAAAAAATTAAGACTGGAACCTCCCCCCCCCCCCTCAAAAAAAATCTGAATATTAAGTCTTTTAAAATAGTTCAGCGCGTGGAAAATACGTATTAATTTTTTTTTTTTTCAAGTCTATTGAACCTCATTGAAAAACTTTAAATCAGAGGTTTTTAATTTTTTTCCCTTTTTTACTATAACAAAACGCCACTGTGGATTGCCCAGTAAGCCCCTCTTACTGCACCCGACTCACTGTCAAATTAATAATAATAATAATATTAATAATAAATCTTTCAAGTATTAGTTTAACTTCATATTGCGTCACTAACTTAGTTTCAGCTTGAAATATGGATTAGCTAGGAACAGAAAAGTTGGAAGCACTTCCGCGTCGGCTTCCAAATTCTAGGTCTCATTTTACGTTTTTTTTTTTTTTTTGGTGGGGGAAAAAAAACCCACATAAGATCTTCATGTTGCTCTTTGATGGTTATATTTTAGTATCCTTCTCTAGTCATTAAAAGTAAAATAAAATAAAATAGAGAGGAAGTCTACTGTTATGTTTTGATGATAGTTATAAAGATATGCTGGCGAAACACTGAGGAAAACTTTTCATCATAATACCTGTACATTAGAATAACAGTGTTCGCCTTTTTTTCATCACATTTAGTGAATTTCTTACATTCTTGCACAAAAGACAGCGGCTGACAAAGAAGCTAAAAACAGGCCATCACTAATACAAAAACTGCCTGATTGTTCACCGCTCTAAAGTGTCAGTCTCGACAGAATCGAGTGGTCTACCATCATTTAGCTCGCAAAAGCTTAAGGAGCATTGATATCCCAAGTTTAGAATCCTTGCTGATACATTCAAATTCTGAAACAATTAGCGACCCATAGCTGATATCCTAGCGCAGGGTTAGCGAACCATAGCTGATCAAGACCCTGTCCCACCTCTCCGTGGTACCCCCAGTAACAGGCCTAGCCTGGCTAACGGGGCAGGGATCGCCATAGTCCCCATGGTGGTGGAGTTGCTAAAGAAGAATTGCACCCCCCCCCCCGCGTTTTAGCTGTACTCCGGGACTGAAAAAATAGCTGCCATAACCCGCTCCTGATCCGACATAGTTCTGTGCCTCAACACCTCTACAACATCAGCTGCAAAGAACATCATCATCATCATGTGCCGTGCCGACTGGCGTTGGCTATTATGCTTCTCCAGAGTACACGATCCTTCATGCAGGCTATCAGCTCAGTTGGTGATCTCCTCTCACACCATCCCGTCAGACTGTCCAGTATCATTTCTCTTGGTCTTCCTCTTGATCTTCTTCCTTCTATTTTTCCTGTTGTTATAATATTTTCAATGCCCCCTCTTCTCATTGCATGTCCTATGAAAGTACATTGTCTCTCTCTTATCTTTTTGACAAGGTTTTTTTGTCTCTCCAGCTCTTCTCCTACATTCTTCATTAGTTATTTTTGCTGTCCAGGGGATTCGCAACATTCTTCTAATAAACCACATTTCTGCTGCTTCCAATGATTTTTGTGCAGACTTGCCTATTGTCCATGATTCACTTCCATATAACAAGATAGGTTCAATATACCATTTTAGGACTCGTTTTCTAACATTCATTGATAAGGATGTGTTGGTTAATATGTTTCTCATTCTCTGAAATGCAGTCTTTGCTTGGCCTATTCTGTTCCTAATTTCTGTTCTGCATTTCCCATCTGAAGTTATTACTGCTCCAAGGTATTTGAATTTCTGCACCTGCTTTAGAATAGTTCCATTTAATTTAATACTGCATGCTGGTGGATTCTGTTTCTTAGATATAACCATAGTCTCTGTCTTTTTGATGTTCAAAGTAAGGCCTTTCTGTTCACTTTCTTTGGCGACTTTATCCAAGAGATTTTGCAGGTCTTGTTGGTTCTCAGCTATCAGTACTGTGTCGTGAGCATACCGAAGGTTGTTAATATTGTATCCTCCAATTTTTATGCCTGGTTCTGTGATGACTGTTCTTAGAATATTCTCGCTATACAGAGAAAAAAGGTCTGGAGATAGTACACATCCTTGTCGCACCCCTTGTTTTATAGGTTGATATTTTCCAATTTTATTTTCAACTCGAACTGCTGCTTCTTGCTGCCAGTATAGATGTTTTACAATCCTCAGGTCTTTACCGTCTATATTGATGTCTTCAAGCATTTTAATAATTTCATTATGTTTCACCTTGTCAAATGCCTTGGTGTAATCAATGAAGCATAAGTAGAGATCTTTCTGTACTTCTAAAGCTCTTTCTGTTAGTGTTCGTAAAGCATAAATGGAACCTCCCATGCAAAGGAACAACAGCTCGCAATTAGAGGGAGACAGCACAACCAACCAACCAACCAACTTAGGGAATATATTGATTCTTCCACCCACGATACATGACTGGTACACAACATCAAGGTACAAACCCTTTGCTCGTGATTCGATGCCTTGTTTTGTCTTCCATCTCCCTGCAAATTCGAGCTTGTGTTCTTTGCACCCGATGCTGTAGAGGCTTTGAAGCACATAACTGTGTCGGATCAGGAGCCGGTTATGGCAGCTATTTTTTCAGTCTCTGAGTGGAACTAAAAACCGGAGGGTGTGCAACATTTCTTTAGCAGACTCCACCACCATGGGGACTACGACGATCCCCGCCTTGTTAGCCAGGCTAGGTCTGTTACTGGGGTACTAACAGAAGAATGGGACAGGGTCTTGGTTAGCTATGGTTCGCCAACCCTGACGTCAGCATGCCAGCTTTGGATTACCAAAACGGACAGCGTCAATTGACAACACGTCAGTATCATCGTGTTCAAGGGGGGAGGTTAAAGGTCAAAGGTAAAAGGTTGCGTCCAAATGATTTCTTTAAAATATTGGATTATAAGTGTCATGAACTTTTGCTGCATGTAAAGAAGATTTCAGGCCTGTAAACTGCACATGCGTGAAGATGCCCATACTTTTTCTTAATCTCAACAAATTCAAGCCGTGTTGTCCACGAGATTTCCTTTAGACCAGTTGCTTCCTGTGCTCTGTTTGCAAGTTTGCACTGTGATACGAGAGGTGAACCGAATACAATGTAGAGACTAGGACGGGCCTTTTGTTGAATCTGTGACCAGTCTCTACGAAGCGTAGTTTGGGCAGGTTTCTGTCGAGAATGACACTTTAGAGAGGTGAACAATCAGGCAGTTTTTGTATTAGTGATGGCTTGCTTTTAGCTTCTTCATCAGTTGCTGTCTTTTGGTGCAAGAATGTAAGAAATTAACTAAATTGGATGGAAAAAAAGGCAAACACTGTTATTCTAATGTATTGACATGAACAGTTTTCGTCAGTGTTTCGCCGGCGCATCTTTATAATTATCATGAAAACATGAACGTTAGACAGTAGACTTCCTCTCTATTTTCCACCAAAAAAGTACAATGAGACCCGGAATTTAGAAGCCGGAGCGGAACTGGTACTTCTTCCTCTCTCCTCTCTCTCTCTCTCTCTCTCTCTCTCTCTCTGCAGCAGCTTGAGCTGTCAATGTCCACCTTGCTCATGCTGTCACGGACTTTAGTCAAGTTCCTCGGGTAAGGCAGGGTAATGAGCCACGGTCATGTTAGGCAAGGTGAAGGCGGGTAAGTTGGTAAAGTCTTATCGTGGACCCTCACCCTCACCCCATACACCCCCCTACCCCTAGCATGTGGAATAAGGGGTCACGTCTACAATGTTTAGTTTGGATTCCCGCTGTGCTCTTTATATTACTCTCTTTCTTTCTGTCTTTCAGGAGTTCTTAGTTGGGGGCATCTGTATCCCTCGGAGGCAGGCCATGGGAGGGAAATTCTTTAAGCCGGTATAAAACTCCACCCCGTTTCGTTTATTTATTTATTTTTTAATAGGGGAACTCTCCGGGCCCACCCTTAAAATAGGAGAACTCTCCGGGCCCACCCTTAAAATAGGGGAACACTCCGGGCCCACCCTTAAAATAGGGGAACACTCCGGGCCCACCCTTAAAATAGGGTAACTCTCCGGGCCCTGAAACCCAGTGCACTAGCTGGACCCCTTCTCGGTGGCCCTGCTTGGGGGTATATCAAATGATGAGGGATTGGGATTTCATCTCTGAATATTTTTTTTTTTTAGAACGATGTTACTGGATTATAATGTTCTTTTCTGCTGCCCTGTACAGATTGTCAGTTTGTAGTTGTTGACATCTTTAGAACTCATGCTGGTACTTAATAAATAATTTCGGTAGTCTGGAGAAAGTAAAAGGTAAAATCCCCGTTCCACGCTATTAAGGCATATTTGGGATATGGTGTTGGACCCTGTATTTCCAAGACCTTCGGCTCATGAAAGTGTGATGTGGTCAGTATTACGACTGGCGACATTTACCTTCCCAGATTTCTCTGGTACCCATTTTTATTTTAGAGGCCGGGTGGAGTACGGGGCCGTTTTTTGTTGTGGTGATACCAGAAAAAAAATCCCCACTGTTGGGACTTGAACACGGTCATTCATTCATTCATTCATTTGCATGTCCCTTGCGGAACTTTGCCTCCCTAACAGCACTCTTGTAGGCCTCTTGGTTGTGAGCAAGATGGTCTGCTGCTGATGCATCCATCTGCAGATCATCAACCATGTCTTGCAGCCATCTTCACCTTGGTCTTCCTCTCTTTCTTTTTCCCATTATGTACCCTTCAAAGACGATCTTCTCTAGATTATCATGACGTTTATTGTGTCCAAAACATTTCAGGTTTCTCTCTTTAATCCTCTTTACTAGCCAGCCTTCTTTAATATTAAGTACTTGTAGTATAGATATATTTGTTCTTTTTTGTGTCAGTGATATTTGAAGAACTCTTCTGTAGCATTTACACTCAAAGGCATTTATATGTTTCTCAGCTGTTTTGTTAAGTGTCCAGGTCTCACAGGCATATGTTGTGATGGGAAAGATGCATGCCCTTAAAAATTGTATTTTTGTAATTCTGTCTGTTCCTCTCCACAGATTCTTTAGTTGTTTTTTACTCTCTGAAGAGCGATAGATGTCCTCCTTTTTATTTTCCTCATTGTATCTCCATTATTAGTTAGTAGTGATCCAAGATATTCAAAACTCTCCACTTCTACCAATTTGTCGTCATTGATACATATTTCAGTTGCCTTTTTTGTTTTGTCAGTTGTCATCTGTTTAGTTTTCTTCGCATTAAGGTTTTGCTCTTTGCTGTTCTTACTGGCTAACACAAAATTAGTTTTTCCATTCCTTTTTGTGTTGTGGATAGTAATACTGTGTCATCAGCATATCTAATCTCTGGTATTTCATAACCTCCAATTGTTATGGCATCGTAATATTCTTTGTCTACATCTTCTCTAACATTCCCCATTATATTTTTAATATACAAGTTAAATAAATAAGGCGACAATATACACCCCTGATGGACCCCTTGTTTTATGTCAAACCAAGTTGTTGTTTCACCATTTACTCTTACTGCTGCATGTTAGTCTAAATACAGCAGTGATGTTAATTGTATCAGATGTGTTGGAAATCCTTTTTTTTTCATTATTTCTCAAAGTTTCTGGTGTTGTACACAATCAAATGCCTTTGAATAGTCTATAAAAGATAAATATTGATTCACATTAAATTCTCTGTATTTCTCTATTATTAATCTTATATTGAATATATAATCTCTTGATCCTCTTCCTTGCCTGAGACCAGCTTGGACCATGTTGATTTCTTCTTCTATTTTCTTACGAAGTCTCCCCGTTATGATTTTTAACAGAATTTTACTGGCATGACTAATCAGGACAACAGTTCTGTAGTTTGTGCATAATTTCAGGTTACCCTTTCTTTAGTAGTGGTATGAATACAGTTCTTTCCCATTCTTTTGGCCAAATACCTTAATGCCATATCTTTTTACATAGTGCATGATAGATTATTGCACATTCCTTTCCTCCTGCTTTAATAAGTTCAGCTGTTATCTCATCACATCCTGGTGATTTATCATTTTTCAGATTCTTTATTGCCCATAAAACTTCTTCTGTTGTTGGTTCGGGTTCTTTCTCCTCCAATAATAATTCATACTGGTGATTTCTGCTTTCACAGTCGATTGTTTCATACATTCCTCAGCAATATTCCTTCCATCTTTCTAGAATTTCCTCTATCTCTGTCAAGGTATTTTCCATCTCGTCTCAAATTACATTTAGCTTAGGTGTGACATTTCTCGTCAATCTCTTCATTTCTTTAAACATTACACTATCTCTTCTACGCTTCTGATGTCCTTCTATTCTTTCACAACAATCTTGTATGTATTGTTTTTTGTCTTTTCTTATGTTTCTTCGTACTTCTTTTGTTAAAGATTTATACTCCTCTTTGTTGTTATTTGTCACTTTCCATTGCGTCTTCATTTCTCTGCGTTATTTTATCAGTTCTAGTGTGCCTGCTGTAATCCATCCATTCTTTTGTGTTTTATTTACTGGAACTATGTCTTTAGCTGTTGTTATTAAGATATCTTTGGCCTGCGTAGCCAGTTCATCAGGTGTCATCTCCTCTTGTACAGCCATCAGGATTTTGAAACGGTTCTTCACTTCTATACCGTATTGTTCAGGTATTTGTGTAAGATCAAAGCAGAGTATTCTTGATCCTGTAACCTGTCTTTTTTATCTTTATTTTCACGTCTGCTATTAATAACTCATGGTCCATGTCACAATCAGCACCTGTAAAGTTTTTGCTAATGTTATACTTGATCTCCACTTTCTTTGCACTAAAATGTAATCTATTTGATTTTCTTGGTTTTCCTATCAGATGATGGCCATGTGTAAAGTCTTCTTGGGTGTTGTTAAAAAGTGTGTTAGCGATCATTAGCTCATTTTCCAATGCAAGACGCCATGAGATTGTCACCTGCCTCATTTCTATGTCCTATAATAAATTTCCCCACAACATATCCTTCGTCTTCTGCTCTTTCTGTGCTTATCTTTGCCGCTGCAATTGTAAACCGAGCAGCTGACCACTCAGCCAAAATGTCAGGATAATAGGGGGTATGAGAAAATCTTGGCAAATTCAAAGAGAATTAAAGGCGTATCTGCTGTCACAGAATAGCCGGAGATATTAGGTTAATCAAAAAAGCGGATTTGTAATCCTAAAGAGACCAAGAACCTTTACTTCAACAAAACTTTCTGGAAGTAAATGTCATTAACCTGAGACAAAGGAAACAAGTAAATAACAAAAACATTATCCACCTCCCGTGGTCCGCAAGTAGCAGCAAACAGACTTGACTTCACCCATCTTCTGAATCTAGTTGACCTAAACCTATGACCCCGACATACCTAAAAGTACTTACTATGACCTTTGGGTTTTCCCGTTTGGAAGTTTGAAGTACCTTTTAGGATTTTTTGCCTCCTTCGCTTTCTTATGTAAATGTCCCGGTTTGGGAGGGGGGGGGGGGGAGAGGTGGGAATGTGTGACGGATTTAGCTTTGATCTCTCGTTAATCCTTGTTTGTTAGCAAATCCACAAAAAAATGTGAAAAGTTGTAGTTATTAGTGTAGTGTGAACAGTTGTTTCAGCAATTGTAATGATGTTGTGAAAGCAGTACAGAAGCATTCATGGCATATAAGACAGTTTTTAACTGCTTCACGACGCAGGAAAATAGCCCAGTTAGTGTTGCGAAAAAAATACAGTACTTTACAGAAGACATCACGGCGATGATGATGATGATTAATGATCTAGAAAACTGCTGACGACTGTTTACTCATACTAGTTTTCTATGATTACTCCAGGAAATTCTTTTAGTTTTTTCCATGTTTTTATTGTCAGTCCTGTTGACTTTTTCAATATGAATAGCGAAAGTCCCTATTATATAGCAGGAGAAAGTTTTACTTGGGGACATAGCACGCAGACCGAAGCCGAAAGTCATCAAATGCAAGGTATACACCCCCCCCCCCCATAATTCTCCATGGTGTAAAAGCATTAAACAGGAAAATGGGAACGAAAACTAAGTCGCATGAAACTTGGAAACACGTAAAAATGGGGACGAATCCTTTGGACCTAAAAGGAAGCACACACACACACACAAACAAAAAAAAACGAACTAGATCAATTGAAACTGAAAAGAGAAATATTGAAAAATATAACAACCAGGCAGTTAAACTATTTTGGACACACTAAGAGACATAACACAATAATGAGACATCTTCGAGAAAAAAAAACTGAAGGAAAAAAGAATAATAGGACAACAGTGATATAGATTTAAGGAGATGAACTGTATTCACGTTGGTCGGGTGCATCTAAAATAAAGAGCAGAGCAAACTGGGGGACCATGGCAACGAAGCTTACGAAGTGAGACGGCACAGGATGATAGTGAAAAGTACATATAGATAAAGGAAAAAAAAACGTGGTTAAAAACCGCAAAAACTGTAAATTAACCAATTCAAGCAAATGCTTCAGTCCCATGCGATGGGACGAAACAGGCTTAACTACGAGGCGGGGCAAACATTCCCGGTAGCCAGTGTGGGGGGGGGGGGAGGGAGGAAACGATGTTTTGTTCTTGTAAGATTCTTTATTTTGCTGTTTTAGGGAGTAGCCGTTTCTTGTTATAACCATTAAAAAAATTTTTTTTGTATGCGGTGTATAAGCGGTTGTACTTGTGTACAGTTTCTTCTTTCCTTTGTGTTTAAAGTCATGCGTCGACGTATAACCGTATTTAGGACTGGTCTCTAGGTCGTTAAGTCGATTTGGTTGTTACAGGAGGGGTGGGGGGGGGGGAAGATCAGACACTAAGTATAGTTCGCTAGTGTAACATGCTGCAAGAAGAACAGATATGTCTACTATCACTTTAAAATACTAGCAGTAACTGTGGAAATGAATCAGAAAGTTTGAATCACGACACGTTAAATAATGAATCACACTGTGGTAGCTATCATAAGAGTGCTGCGAATTTCCTGTACAGCAGAGATTGTTAATGTAGAATATATGAGAAAGAACGCGAGAGACACACTATCTATCTATCTGTCTATCTATCTATCTATCTATCTATCTATCTATCTATCTATCTATCTATCTATCTATCTATCTATCTATCTATCTATCTATCTGTCTATCTGTCTGTCTGTCTGTCTGTCTGTCTGTCTAATAAGATGAGGGGGACATTGAAATTACTGTAAAAACAGGAACAATGGAGGAAAGAAGAGCCAAGGGAAGACCGAGAGAAATGATACTGAACAGTTTGTCGAGATGATGTGAGAGGAGATAACCAACTGAACTGATGACCTGCATGAAAGATAGAGTACTATGAAGAGACTCAGCAGCAAACGCCATTTGGCACTCCGCTTTATGATGATGATGACTACGGTAACTTTTCAGTGATACACTCGGATGCGCATGCACATATACGTGCAAGTAAACGAGTACTGTACCGTATTATAACTTAGATACGTAGAGTGTGGCAAGATAAAGCTGACAGTACCACATCAATCATTAAGCGAATGGGTTCATGTAATGCCTTTAGCGACCGGGTTTGGTCATTTATAGAAAATTTTCCTATTCTGTGGGACCTCGGCCGTTAAGTACTAAGGACTGTAACTCAGTCGGCCGTAAGTCATCTCATGACTATATATATGAGCTAATTTATAATTTGGTAAATCAGACGTCAGTCAGTCAGACATTTGCGTGTCTCTTGCGAAACTTTGCCTCCCTAACAGCTCTCCTGTAGGCCTCTGAATTGTACGAAGGCGAATATCTGGCGCCTGAAAACCAGACACTTAGGGTAGATGAGAGGCACGTTTGGTAGCTCATCTACCGCTGCTGGCGAGATTCTTCAGCTGCCGTGCGTGGAGTGGTGCTCCTCCCGGCCAATGAAGAAAGGTGCAAATGGGGTTGCCGCCCGACACCACTGCGGAAAAGGTGGTAGAAAGAAGTGAACAGTCAAATCACGGCATCTCTGGTCTTGAGGTCGGCCATATCCTAAGCGCACTCATATCGGGTGAAATGCCTGAACCGGCTTAACCCACAGGTTAAGACACTGCTTGTGAGACTCTTCGGATGCCGCTCGTGGAGTGAAGCTCCTCCCGGTCAAGGAAGAAACTGCGAAAAAGAAGTAAGGGTTGCTGTGCTGCTCCGATATGAAAAGGTGAAGAAAAGGATAAAGTAAAGTTTAATCGGTATGTCCCTACTGGAGAGAGAGCTACACATACCATGGCACCTCTGCTCTAGAGGCTGGCCACGTCCGAAACACACTTACACTGGTGAAATATGCCTAAACCGGCATACACCAGGGGTGTTGGTGGGTAGGCATGTCACGCCACCTCCGCTTTAGAGGTCGGTCACGCCCGATATGCACCCACACTGGTGAAATATGCCTAAACCGGCTCACACCAGGTGGTAAAACTTGAAGGCATGTCACGGTACCTCTGCTCTAGAGGTCAATCACGTCCCAAACACACTCATATTGGGATAATATGCCTAAACCGGCTCAACCCAGGGGTGGAAGTCACTAGTGGCGAGGATTCGTCCTCCTGGACAAAAGCTCCATCCTGGTCACAACTAGGAAGGGTAGCGGCCACGACCACAAAATGCTGAAGTCGGAGACACTGGACCAGGGCAGTCTAGATAGGCAACCTCTCACCCGACGGGGAAGTATGCGTATCCCAATCACGCTGAGGTCATCCGGTTAGAAAGTCCAACACTGGACTGGTTGGGCAACCACCTCTCACCCGACGGCGATACACGGGTATCTCAAACACGTCGAGGTTTTCTGGTGAGAAAGTCCAACTCTGGCCTGGATGGGCTACCACCTCTCACCCAGCGGGGATACACTGATATCCAAAACACGTAGGGGTTTTCTGGTGAGAAAGTCCAACCCTAGACTAAACTGATGCAATGAAAACCACGGTATCACGCAATCCCGCTTCTGAGACCCACCAAGAATACAGGATAAAGCCCTGCGATACTCTGAACCCCTTGTGGTCCTCTTGGGGATCTCGTGTGGTCCTTTCGGGGACCACGGGACTTAACGAGTACCACATGCGCAAATTCAATAGGATCACAGTGCGGTCTTGGTAGTAGAAGCGAACGAAGAAGAAGAAGAAGCATAGGAGGAGGTGACATTCAAAGACAGAGAGTTCTAGATCGTGAGGGAAAATTGCTAAAAGTTTGTGCCAGTGAAATGAGTTCACAGCGCGTATTCTGTTTCCCATCACACTGGAATTATCAGCAGAATGTTCTTTGCATTCGCAGCGATGAAGGCGGTGTGTCGACTGTGTGTCGAATGAAGAATAGGTTACGGTGACATGAAGGTATTACTTGCAAGAAGATCTACGTAAGAACACACATCACTAATAATCATTCTGACACGATATTCTTGTTTATGTGCGGCCAACTACTTGCAAGAAGATTTACATCAGAACACACATCACTAATATCATTCTGAACCAATACTCTTGTTCATATATGACTAACTACTTGCTAGAAGATCTACGTAGGAACACATCACCACTAACTACTTGCTAGAAGATCTACGTAGGAACACATCATCACTAACTACTTGCTAGAAGATCTACGTAGGAACACATCATCACTAACTACTTGCTAGAAGATCTACGTAGGAACACATCATCACTAACTACTTGCTAGAAGATCTACGTAGGAACACATCACCACTGACTACTTGCTAGAAGATCTACGTAGGAACACATCATCACTAACTACTTGCTAGAAGATCTACGTAGGAACATATCACTATTTGCTAGAAGATCTACGTAGAAACACATCACCACTAACTACTTGCTAGAAAATCTACTTAGGAACACATCACCACTAACTACTTGCTAGAAGATCTACGTAGGAACACATCACCATTTGCTAGAAGATCTACGTAGGAACACATCACCAAACCTGGTACTCGCCATTCTAATACCACAGTTTTGCTCAGCCAACGAATGAAATTACATGTACAATGTTTGCCAGAAGACTTGAATCACTTAATTTCTCCAGAGTGAAATCCCAGTAGGAGCCAAACTAACATACTCTCAAAGACATTGTTATTTTGGCTTACATTTGGTGGTTATTGTTAATGTGAATCTTCAGAATGTCTAGAAATTATATTCCCATCTTTGAAAAAAAAAATCTTCTATTTGAACTTACAATGTTCTCAGTTTGTTAGGGAAACTCGACATGAACTTAGAAATAAAAGCCAGAAGAGCACGTTCAAGCAATGTTCTCATGCTTTCATTTTCTAAATGATCACATTCAAACTGTCTTTATAATGCCATGCCTGCAGGCATTGGTGGTCATGGTTTTCCACAATTCTCTATTCTGGGTGTTAATTATGACCTGGACTTGTGTTCTTTCTCCATGCCACTTCACCAGGCCATGTATCATTTTCTTTCTTTGCCTGCTTGGTCTCTTTTGCCCTCTATCATCCCTGATGTTATCAAATATTCCAGTCCACCTGCTCTCACGACGTGACCTATGAATCTGGATCGCCTCTTCCTGAATTTTGTTATTGCTTGTCTCTGTTCTTCTGCCTCTTTCAAGACCTCCTTGTTTGATCTTTTCGATATCCGTGGTATTCTTCTAAGGAACCACTTTTCCGTGGTCTGCAGGTGGCGTTGTAGTTCTTGGTTCATGTGCCAAGTCCATAAAACAGGATTGGTTCATGTGTCACATCCATAAAACAGGATTGGTTCATGTATCACATCCATAAAACAGGATTGGTTCATGTGTCACATACATAAAACAGGATTAGTTCATGTGTCACATCCATAAAACAGGATTGGTTCAGTGTAACAATGAAGCGTTCTTTTTCTCACTTTCGGTGTAAAAATTCGCACCTTATTGTTATTCTTTTGTACAGTCACACGGAACTGTCTTGCTGCCATTTGGTGTACAATTACACAGTGATGTCTTGCTATCATTCGCTGTGCCGCTACATTGTGCTGCTTTGGTGTCATTCATTGTTCAGACACACGATGATATCTTGATGAGGCCCGCAAATTGTAAGGGAAAGCTATCTTAGTGTCACTTACTGCACAGTCACAGAATGTTGTTTCGTTGTCATTCAGCATAGAGAAATACGCTATTGTCTTCTTCTTCTTTTTTTTCCTCCTTTCCTCTGCACAGTAGCGTAGTGCTGTCTTTCCTCTGCACAGTAGCGTAGTGCTGTCTTTCTGTTATTCTTCATAAGATCACATAGTTATTCACTGTTTTTCTAATATTTTCCATACTATTATGTAAAAACCTTACCTTGCTGTTACTTTCTGTGCAGTCACATAATGTTTTTTTTTTTTTTACTCCCATTCATTGCACAAGATGCTGTCATTCATTATACACGCGACCACTCTCCGTGCGACCATCCAATGCAATCTTATCTTGGGACACCCACACAGGTCACACCATGCCGGTCTATGCACAGTCACAACAAATAGACGCCCACTTAATTACACACATACCTATTGAGAGTAAAGTTTATTGGCTGTATAAATCACACTGGCAGTTGTATAAATCACACTGACAGTTGTATAAATCACACTGGCAGTTGTATAAATCACACTGACAGTTGTATAAATCACACTGGCAGTTGTATAAATCACACTGGCAGTTGTATAAATCACACTGGCAGTTGTATAAATCACACTGGCAGTTGTATAAATCACACTGGCAGTTGTATAAATCACACTGGCAGTTGTATAAATCACACTGGGAAATATGACATAGTCTACAGTCAACATATCTCAGCTTACTCAGCACAGTGATTGTGATCTGAGTCACCGTATTTTTAACGATGAAGGACATGTGTAAAGATACACTGCTGGCAAGATTCTTCAGCTGCCGCGCGTGGGGTGAAACTCCTCCCGGTCAATGAAGAAAAATGCGATTGGGGCTGCCGCGCGGCGCCGTCGTGAAAAAGGTGATGGAAAGGATTAAGTGAAGTGGCCAGTAGTCTCGCGGTCAGGGGTACTCATATCATGGCACCTCTGCTCTAGAGGCCGGCCACGTCCTATATACACACATACTAGCTCAGTGCATAAACAGGCTTAACCAAACTAAGATTCTGCTGACGAGATTCTTCGGCTGCCGAGCGTGGGGTGAATTCCTCCCGGCCAATGAAGAAAAATGCAATTAGGGTTGCCGCGCGGCGCAGTTATGGAAAAAGCGATGGAAAAGATTTAGTTAAATTTAATCGATATGGCCAGTAGACTCGCGGTGAGGGTTAATCATACCACGGCACCTCTGCTCTAGAGGCCAGCCACGTCCGATATACACACATACTGGGATAATACGCCTAAATCGGCTTAACCCAGGGGTGAAACATACTAGTGGCTAGGATTCGTCCTCCTGGACAAAAGCTCCGTCCCGGTCACCACCAGGAAGGGTAGCGGCCACGACCACAAAATGCTAAAGTCGGAGACACTGGACCAGTGCAGTCTAGATAGGTAACCACCTCACCCGACAGTGATATATTATATCCAAACCATGTTGAGGTTTTCCAGTGAGAAAGTCCAACCCTGGATTGGATGGGCAACCACCTCTTATCCGGCGGGGATATATTCATATCCAAACCACGTCGAGGTTTTCCGGTGAGAAAGTCCAACTCTATACTAAACTAGTGCAACGAAAACCACAATGTCACGCAATGCCGCTTCTGTGACCCATCGAGAATATAAGCCCAAGCCCCACCATCCTCTGAGCCTCCATCCTAAATGAGACTATCGCGAGAACTACAGGAGTAAATTCAGTAGGATCACGGGGCGATCTTGGTGGCAGAAGCGAACGAAGTAAAAGAAGAAGAAGAAGAAGATGTGTAAAGATGTCTGCGGTAAAACTGGTTTTAGGAGAGTTAAACAAAAGTGAGTTGTGCAGTTTCACAAAATAGATAGAAAGATGAAGAAGAAAAAAAAAGGAGGACAGCTATTAGCAATAGGAGTTTATAAAAACTTTGAAACGGTTAGGAAAAATAACGACTAAATATTTCTGAAAATGCCTTAATCAAGGATAACAGAAGAAACCCAGATGCAATCTTTATTTTGTATGTGTGTGTGTATTTATTTGTTTATTTCATTGTCTCTGCTATCCTTAATAAAGACATTTTTGACGAAATGCTTGTTATTGTCGTTTTGCGTTTTCATTATCTGCTACTGCAAAATTTCCCCTTCTTTCTAAAAACTGCACCATTCACCTTTGTCTTACTTTACTCTGCATTTTTAATGTCTCAGACAGTCTTCTTATCTGTCTGCTTATGGCTTTAGCATCGCAGGGAGTTTTCATATATCGGTCTAGCTCAAGGTGAGAGGCCTGAGAAGCTGTCATGTTATGTTTCTTCAGTGTGTCCTTCACCCCATCTATCCACGTTTTCCTTGGTTGTCCTGGCACCCTATATCCAGATGTTTTCGATTTGCATGCACGTGCAGTTGGTTGTTCTGGATTCATGCACATTAAATGCACGAACCATTGAACTCTCTGATTTTCCATGTAGTCGTTGACAGATGTTGTTCCCACCATATGCTGGATTATTTCATTTCGCACTCGATCCCTTCTTGTCTTGTTTACTATTTCTCTTAAGCATTCTCATTTCGCATTTGTTGTTATCTTTCTGTCTTGGTATGTGGTGAGAGTGTACGCGTTTGACATTGATAGCACAGAATCAAAGTGAATATTGTTAGAAAGGGTTTTTTTTTTGGGGTGTCTTTCGAGATGTTTGGATGTTTTAGGATCGGTGCAAGTTGATAGGTAATATTGCTTCCTTCATGAATTCTGCATTCGACTTCTCTGTCGATTTTTCCATCCTGTGTAAATTTGCTTCCTAGATATTTCAATTCAGTAATCTGTTTCAGTCTCAAATAGTCACTGTTGATAAAGTAGTAGTAGTAGTAGTAGTAGTAGTAGTAGTAGTAGTAGTAGTAGTAGGTTTCTCTGCGAGTTTCCAAATTAACAGGCATAAAATCCTTTGATGAGGTTGACAGACTCGCCGAAGAAAAATTGGCGAACTACTTTGCGAGCCCTATGTGACGTTTAACGGCACGGGAAGGATATACGATATATAAGATATAAGTAGTAGTAGTAGTAGTAGTAGTAGTAGTAGTAGTAGTAGTAGTAATAAGAAGAAGAAGAAAAAGAAGAAAGTAGAATATGTTTCTCTACGTGGACTCCGAGTTTCACATGGAAATCTGCTCCGAGATTACCTACTGAAAGCAGGAAAAAAAAAAAAAAAGAAAGAACCGAAGCTCACAGCCGCTGTAAAAGTCAAGAAAATCTTATGGGAGCTTATCACGCACCTGTACTTCATATCTTCGTTTCCCACGGGAAATCATGAGTACCCATTTCTTAAGGTTGTTTCGACCCTGGTGCTGGTCGAACCCCCGCTCCCCCCCCCCCCCCCCCCCCCCAAAAAAAAAAAACTTTCCCAGTGGGAAATAGAATCCAGGACTTTCTGGTGGGTAGCGGGTGAACAAACCACTACACTACCACGGAACCAACAAGCACATTACAACCGCTTATTCTACAACTTAATAAGTTAATACACAGAGCATAACAGGTGTTTCTGTTGTTTTTTTTTTATAACAAAAAGTTGCAGCACTGTCATTGCGTACGAAGAAGAAGGCAGCAATATCATAGCCTGGTTTCAAATAGTTTAGCCACGGGTTCCTACATTTTCATGAGAATGTAAATTTTGTTCCGTTTTCTGGCACATTAGAAGCACAGTTAGAGCTTGCCTTGTCTTGCGTTGTCTTCAATATCCATGGAACTGCGAGCTGGTTTTCCTTGCAGGCCGTGTTGCCAAGATGTTGAGGCACAGCATCGGGTCGGCTTAGGAGCAGGTTATGGCAGCTATTTTTTTTTCAGTTCCTCAGTGCTGCTAAAAGGCGGCCGGGGGGTGCCCGATGTTTCTTTAGCAGACTCTACCCCCCCCCCCCCCCCACGGGGACTAAGATGATCCATGCCCCGTTAGCCAGGTTAGGCCTTTTACTGAGAAATGGAACAGGGTCCATTGGTCAACTATGGTTCGCCATTCCTGACGCCAGCATGTCAACTATGGTTCACCATTCCTGACGCCAGCATATCAACTATGGGTGCCATTCCTGACGCCAGCATGTCAACTATGGTTCACCGTTCCTGACGCCAGTATGTCAACTATGGTTCACCATTCCCGACGCCAGTATGTCAACTATAGGTCGCCATTCTTGATGCAAGGATGTCAGCTATGGGTCGCTGATTGTCAAATTGGACATCGCCTTCAACCTCTGGTAGAACACGTCTTCCTTCGCTATTCTTAAACAACAAAAAAAAAAACAAGTACTCTAAATAAAATTATTCATCTCATACTGCCGCCGTATTTTGGCTTGGAATCGAAACTGACGGTCAAAAGATTTTTCTTTTCAACACTTTCCGTATATGACAACAGCGTAAAGAGTGTACATTTGAACATAAAATGTATATCCTACTACAATGAGTGTTGCATGTAAATCTGAAGATTGCACGGTTTGTTGCGTTTTTAACTTATCCTCCAACAAAACGTGATATTTAATAACGATGTACTTATAACTTTATCCCACCGATTTTCGTTCTTCTTCTTCTTCCTTTTTTTTACAGAGAAGGTTTCTGTATTTATTTATTTATTCTTTATTTTTGCCTGTAGAAGTAACTTATGAAGAGGTTCTAAGTGATGCTGAGAATAATAGAGAAATATGGCAAAATTCGGAACACGACAGACCACATTTGTAGTACATGTTTTGAGAAGAGGAAAAGTGGAACACCTAGTGACAACAGGAAAACTGGAGAGATAAAGAGACAGAGGAAGTCAAAGAAACAAGATACTTGACAGACTAAAAGAGTGGCGTGGAGCAAGTCCAACACACATCGTATAGAAAGAGCGAGCAAAGGATAGATGGTTGCGGAAGATCAATGACGACCAACGTCTGACTGGCATTGACCATAGATAGATAGATAGATAGATAGATAGATAGATAGATAGATAGATAGATAGATAGATAGATAGATAGATAGATAGATAGATAGATAGATAGATAGATAGATAGATGTGTAACGTTACCATGCCTTTTAAAGAAAATTTTACACACTTAACGTTGTCCATCATTATACAAAATCCACATCGACAATATTCCAAAAATTTTTCATCCCAATGATAAATACCTGGGGCTATTCACTTAAGGAAAAAAAAACTGCGACTAACTGAAGCACACAGGCGCTGGAAATGGATTGGTCATGTGAAAGGAAAAGACCCTAACATATTACAGCTAGAAAAGGGAGGTGATGCTTGTTAGAAAGAAAGAGGTGGATGTTTTCACGGACTCAGTGAACCCACAACCCTCTTCTCTGTCTTACTTTGAACCCCGGTTGAGCCACTGGAGGCAGGCCGTTGCGTTGCTATAGTTTTGTCAGAAAAGTGGTCATTGACTCGTTTCTTTGATGGTGAAGTCACGTCTACAGACGAAGTTCTCGCGATATTCATAACGTCTGAGCGGTTTTTAACAAACTCTATATTTCTTGCGTGTTCTTTATTTTATTTCAATTTATTTCAACTAACTTTGATATGTTGTAAATGTTAACACGTGCGAAACGGTTTCATATCTCAGCAGTTGTTGCTGGTACTAAGCACCGGCTGGACTGTAGAGACGATGTAATACCAGTTATGTAGAAATAAGATATGGGCTACATCATCAGAGACCAAGCCTCGCTAGTGAGAGACGACTGACTTCTTGTACCATAATAATTTAATTTCGCTTCAAAGCTTTTTACGTCCATTGGCATTAAAAAAGATTTAATAATTTCATGAGCACAGAATAGTGACAATAGATGCTTTCACATCTTCCTGAGGATCGCTTTCTTGTGAGCGTAGCTGTTCATTCAGCGATACTGGAGCTGACCTTTACGTGCCTTTTGTTGTCGTAAGGCAATACAGAAATCCGCTGTATTTCGTTAATTTTACTGCAATAGAGAAAAAAAGACGAAATATTAAAGCAAAATAGGCAAAAGAAAATAATGAATAAAATGCCCCACGTTTTTCTATTCTAAATCGTCTCGGAGTTTTATAATTTTTTAATATTCCAGGGTGAAAACTGGCTCCACAAGCAAAGAAAATACCGTCCTTTGATAATATTAAGCGACATAAAGACTAAGAGAGAATTTGATAATATTAAACAACATAAAGACTAAGAGAGAATTTGATAATATTAAACAACATAAAGACCAAGAGAGAACAACATAAAGGGCGTGGTTAGCGGGGTTCGAACGAACAAACTTCATTTTCAAAGGGTGGAGAACTGTGCAGCAGACAACAAGGAAGGGAGTGGGAGAGAGGATGATGGACCGACTAGTTTTCCCACAAAAATCACTACGGTCCACCACTCGAAACTGAAACAAGGCGAAATAAAATTTGCCTGCTATACAGTATTGCTATAATAAGCAAGTTAAAGTCACTTTCCCACAGTTGGTCAACAAGATCTACACGCTGTCTACGAGAAAAATAATATGTGTGTGAGAGAAAAGGACAAAAAAAGAGAAGAAGAAAGAGGAAAAAAGAGAAAGAGAAGGAGGGAAAAAGAGAGAGAAAGAGAAGGAGGGAAAAAAGAGAAAGAGAGAGAGAGAGAGAGAGAAAGAT
Source organism: Achatina immaculata (assembly GCA_009760885.1). Lineage (NCBI taxonomy): Eukaryota > Metazoa > Mollusca > Gastropoda > Stylommatophora > Achatinidae > Lissachatina > Lissachatina immaculata. The sequence continues at coordinate 48,917,163 of CM019720.1, read as the reverse complement.
CCTGCAAAACAAGCCTAAGACAAAATAAGGTGTATGTGTGCGTGTGAGACAGAGTGAGAAAGAGAAGGAAGAGGGGAGAAAGATAGAGAAAGAAAGAGAGATAAAATTAAAAAGAGAGAAAGAGTAAGAGAGATAGAGAAAGAGTAAGAGAGATAGAGAAAGAGTAAGAGAGGAAGAAAAATAGAGAGAAAGAGAAAAAGAGAGATCCCTCACATGTATAAATTAAACAAACAAACAAACAAACAAACAAACAAACAAACAAACAAACAAAAAGATGACTAAGGAAGGACAGACTTAACATGCTTAGGAAGTCGAAGATTATTTACTTCCTTGTGTCTTATCCTTTGCTTAAACATTCATGAACAATTTAGATGAGTCTTACGACAGCCCAGTAATGTTAGGTTTAGGAGAGTTTCCTGCATTTTCCCATAGAGTTTCACATCATTCTCTTTACACCTTTGACCTACTTAATTCATTGGAGAGTAAACGGGAAGTTGACTACGCCACTTTGACAGTTTTTGCTTCAGAAAGTTTAGTGGTTTCTCTCAAGTTCATTTCATTTTGACGTAAAACATCGTATTCTGGTTGTGACCATCAAAAACTGAGAGGAGAAAAACAAAATTATGAATGCTACAAAAAACGTGGGAAACATTATGAAACTCAACTACAATGACATCAGCAAACCATCCTCTTTCGCCTGAGGACAGGCCACTGCAGACACCTGAGCCACCTGCATCGACTCAAAATGTCTCACACAGACGAGTGTCCATGTGGCAGTGGAGTCCAGACTCCAGAACATATCCTACAAGAGTGCCCAAACCATGCAGACCTGAGGTGTGAGACATAGCCAGAGGACACAAGCTTGGGGCTAAAGCTTTGGGGCTCCTATCAGGATCTGGAGAGGACTGCAGGCTTTGCCATGTCGACAGGGATCAGAATCTAAAGTGACCAACAATCTCGAACACAGAAGAAGAAGAAGAAGAATTGCTAGCAGATAAAGGCATGTTGGTGGTACAGCCAGATCCTCAGAGGGAAAGTGGGGATCGTGGCAGAGAGAGAGCGAGAGAGAGAGAAGGAAAGAGGCGGGTTGAAGGAGGGGAAAGGGGAGTGTGCAGTCAGCGAAGAGTTTCACTAAATTATAATTTCCAAGAGGAACAGAGTTCACGCAGTTAGTTCCGGTGACAAAGCAGCCCTGAGAGCTACCATGAGCAGAAGACCCTGTGCGAAGTCTTGAACCATCCTGTGCGAAGTCTTGAACCATCCTGTGCGAAGTCTTGAACCATCCTGTGCGAAGTCTTGAACCGTCCTGTGCGAAGTCTTGAACCATCCTGTGCGAAGTCTTGAACCATCCTGTGCGAAGTCTTGAACCATCCTGTGCGAAGTCTTGAACCATCCTGTGCGAGACATCTTGAGCCACTCTGAAAGAAGTCTTGAGCTACCATAAGAGATGTCTTAAATCACCATAGTAGAGGTCCTGAGCCATCACGGGAGAAGTCTTGTGCCACTCTAGGAGAAGTCTTGATTCACTCTTACCCCCCCCCCCCAGCAGATGCCTAGCAGGATAGTGCTGCCTATCATTAAGAAAAAGATTATATATATATATATATATATATATATATATATATATATATATATAGGAAGAAATTAAACTGAAAGAGAAATACTGATTTGAAAAAGTTATGAACTGCATAGCTAAAACAATGTAAAAATTTTTTCAGTACTAAAAAAAAAAAAACATTGGAGGGAAAAGTTCAGAACAAAGAAAGTACGAAGATCATATTAGTACTGATAAGAGGACAATATATCAAAAGACGAAAAAGGTGACTGTTTCAGTGTGCCATTTATATAACAGACAGAATGAGATGGGAATCCTTTGAGGATATGACACAAGATAATAATCATCTCGAGGACCCCATTGTAGCTGATGGTTGCATCGCATTCATATTGTTTAGTTCTTCGGGTAATTTCTAGCATCACATTTGTCATAGTTAGGAACGCCATTGCACCAAAGGAGAACCCGATTTTTTTTTTTATAAAGAATGTGCTGACGCAAATGCAAGCTATGCAAACATTCAGAATCTTGTCCCCTTTTGACTGAATTCTTTTTCTGTTTCGTAAAGCCCTCAGCTTTAGTTACTGGGCCGTTATGGATAGATATATGTTACAGGAAAGGATTAGGGCCATTTCATGAAATAAAAGACGTGAAAATCTGACCAAGGGACAACATTTATAGTTTCTTTTCTGTCTCAGGTAAATTAGACACCCGAAAATAGCTTCCGTCACATTTGCTACTAGACAGGTGTAACCGTTTAACACGCTCTGTTGGTAGTCATTTACGTAAACGGTATTTAAGCTGTTTAAAGGAATTCTAAAAAAAAAACAAAACAAAACAAAAAAAAAAACATCACTACCAAACATCTGGGTTGCCCACCTGGAGATATTTTTAGATGGCTTTCCGAAAGGAAATGAGTCTGAAACTTAATAATGTTAAAACGCAAGCAAGAAAACAAACATAGGAAGCTCTGGTTTCGAATGCATGAAAACAAATAACGGTTTTCAGAGATATAGATACCTCTGTAGATACCTCTACATCTGCTGTACAGCACTTATCCCAAAAGCTGCAATGTTCAGTACACCTGAGGAGCAGAGGTACTAGATGAGCTTAAAATAGCGTATTTAGCTAAATTTTATAGAAAGAGAAGGTTAGGTACTGGCACATGTGCTCTGTCGGTGTTTTCTTTAGAATCTAGTCCCCCCTCACTGCTCGTTTCGTTTACATCCACATAGTATTCTCGCTCTGGTTGTAAAACACAACCGTAACAGTAATGCAGCCATAATAGTTTTTACAATACCAAAAATAAACCAATAGATCTGTGAAAGTACAGTTAAAAAAACATGGAGAAGATAAAATATAAATTCAGTTATATTTATAATTTTATATTTTATCTCCTCTCTCTCTATTTCTGCGTCCTGTGTGTTATTGTATGATTAAGGTTCACGCCGAAACGTTACGACTGTGTGTTCGTTAATTAATAAAGCGGTTTCTACTTTATTCCTAGTTTATATATTTTGTTATCACAGCTTTATTGTAGTGGCTTCCTGTATAGTTATATGCTTAGTTTTATATGCTTATACACTAATTATTCGTGTGTTAGTAAAAAAAAAAAATAATTGGATGCTAAGTCGGCGAAAATTCAAAGCAGATTAATTACTAGAAAATTTCAGGACGACGTATATTATCATACTGTTACGAGGAAAATAACAGGCTGGGTTATGGAAAGATTCAGAAAAAAAAAGAGATGACATTACAAAGAAAATAACAGGCTGATTTATGGAAAGATTCAGAAAAAAAAGAGATGACATTATGAAGGAAATAACAAAATTAGCTTCTGGAAAGATCCATAAAAGAAGTGTTGTTCCGAAGAAAATAACAGATTAATGTTTCGAAATATTCGGAAAAAATGCATGATTATGAATAAAATTCTGGTTAATGAAGGAGGTAACATCAGACAAACGCAGAGGATTACAATGGACTCTTGACACAGTGCTGGAGGACCTTGACTTTGCGGACGACATTTGTCTATTATCAAGCAGTCACAAAGATATGCAAGATAAAATAAACAAGCTAACTCAGAATGCAAACAACATAGGACTAAAGATCAACGTAGGAAAGACAAAGTTAATGAAGCAAAATGTGAATAACAGAAATGTACTCGGAGTAGATAGCAAGTTAGTGGAGGAGGTCAACGAATTTGTATACCTTGGCAGTAGAGTAGTAGAAAATGGAGACAGCACAGAGGACATCAACAGCAGACTTACTAGAGCAAACCAGGCTTTTGCAGTGCTGCAGACTATATGGAAATAAAAAAAAACTAAGCATAAATATGAAAATCAGGATATTTAAGAGTAATGTTCTAAGTGTACTACTCTATGGAAGTGAATGCTGGAAATCACCAAAACCATAGAAAACAAGTTGAATTCTTTCCAGACTAAATGTTTACGAAGAATTAGAAAAACATTTTGGCCAAACACCATAAGAAATAACATCTTATTGGCAGAAATGCAGATGAAGCCACTGACAACAATTATGAAGGAAAGACGCTGGCGATGGTTGGGACATGTGCTCCGAATGACTGACAACTCACTACCAAAAATAGCACTAAGATGGACACCACAGGGGAACAGAAGTAAGGGAGACCAAAAGAGACATGGAGAAGAACAAGAGAAAGGATGTTGAGCAATAGAGGGCTCACCTGGGCAAGAGCAGAAAAAAAGGCGAAGGACAGGCATTCGTGGAAAACCCTTGCGGAAGCCCCATGTGCCCTGGGCACTTAAGGTTCAAGAGAGAGAGAGAGATGAATAAAATTCATAATGAAAAAAACACACACTCTCTGTATGTTTGACTGTCTGTCTGTCCCTTGCTGTTTTAGATAGATATTAGAAACCCCGCCCGCCCCCTCCCCCGCCCCCACAAACTCAGACATTCAGATATAGATTATCTTTCCTTAGTTCCTAGTCTCAAGATGTTGCTTCTTATTTTTGCGCTGTCTTCTCATCCATGTGCCTCCAAGGCATGACAGGATCACCTTTTTCTCATCCATGCCTCATGCAGGAGTTTCTCTTCACTCTTTGTGAGCTGACCACGCAGGACACATTTCAGCTGTGACATCTAGCAACATAGTCTTCTGAGGAGTTCAGACATTCACATCAGCAACAGTACAATTATAAAACGTATAGAGCGGCAACATCAACACATGAAGCACACAGAATAATTAAAATGAGAGATTTTTTCCATCAGGTTCAAGGATTGGGAAGAACTGGCGAAAGACTGAACCACACGGAGAGCGACTCTGTGTAAGGTTATAACCTTATTTGAGGAAGAATCGCGACCCAGATGAAGACAAATGACGTGAACGCACGAGGAATTGATCTTACAAAACCACAGAATGTTGCTAGGAAATCTTCACAACCGTCTTCTAAGACGACAAGTGCCTATCGGGCTTAGTGAAAGGGGAGTCCAACCGTGCATTGATTCAGTGCCCGGAAGGCTTCCTGTGCTTTAAAAAGGGCCCGGGGGAGGGGTTCCTCTGTTTTAAAAAGGGCCCGCAGTGGCTGAAAACAGAATGCCTGATCAGTGAGGGGGAGGGGGAAGGGACGGAGGAAATAGTTTTTGCACTGGCATGCAGAATCCTCCTCGGAGGCCGCGGTGCCAATACACATTCATAAAACAGATGCCAGGTGCTACAGTTAATCAGGAAGACGGCACTGACGAATGAATTCAGCATCTTCTGAGCACGCTTGCCACATGGCAGTTTCGTCAGTCCATAGATCTTGTTACATAACGCTTTCAGTCCGTTGTTTTATTTACATTACAACCACCTGACATGCCAAGTCGTGGATTATCCTCTCTTTCAGAGTCATTGCTTCCGTTTCTCGACTGCGGTAAAACTTTTTCAGGTCTGACGTCCTCAGACATAGACTCTGTGGCAGTTAATTTGTGATTGGAACTGCGTCACAGCGCATACACGGACAGTAATCTGTGTTCATTTTTCTGGTCATTGTCCAAAAATTCTGAAGAGAGTAGAAGTATTTCGTTCACATCATTACAGAACTTGTTTGCTTCGGTTCTGTGCATCGTTACGGTATTTGCTTGCCTTTGGTTCGATAAAGCAGTGCAGCACTTGCTTGCTTCGGTTCTCTTATAGAAGTACATTTAGTGTCACGTCTTCTATCTATCTATCTATCTATCTATCTATCTATCTATCTATCTATCTATCTATCTATCTATCTATCTATCTATCTATCTATCTATCTATCTATCTATCTATCTATCTATCTATCTATCTATCTATCTATCTATCTATCTATCTATCTATCTATCTATCTATCTATCTGTCTGTCTGTCTGTCTGTCTCTGTCTGTCTGTCTGTCTGTCTGTCTGCATATCTGCTTGCTTGCATGCCTGTCTGCCTGCCTACCTACCTACCTACCTACCTACCTACCTACCTACCTACCTACCTACCTACCTACTTGTCTGTCTGTCTGTCTGTCCGTCCGTCTGTCTTTCTGTCTGTCCCTATCCCGCCCGTCTGTCTGTATGCCTGCCTGCCTATGTGGGATATAGCCTTAATTTAATATATTTCGTTCTAATCTATTTCGATACTGTTTGCGCACTTCAAATGTGCAGTTTACTCATGCAAATAGGCATTTTAAATTTAATACGCCTTTTTCAAGATTTCTACATTTACAATATCTGATCTATACTATTTTATATCATTACAGTCACTTACAACATCTGATCTTGCTGTTTTACATCCTTACAGTCAGTTGCAACATCGTATCTGTGCTGTTTAGCATACTTACAGTCACTTACAACATCTGATCCGTGCTGTTTTACATCCATACAGAAGTCAATGGCCTTTTCCCTGTTGTCTTCAATCTGGCTACTCGGGCACGTATCACAGCCAATGCCACCTGCGGAGAATCCATGCCGGAGGTCTTCTGCAAGTTGGTGGAGCACGTTCGGATCTTTCCGGCGGAGAATCGACACTGCGACGTCTGCGACGCTCGGAGCAGCATGTCCCAGCAGAGACACCCAATCTCCAACGCCATTGACGGCAGCCGGAGGTGGTGGCAGAGCCCCACCTTGACGAATGGGGCTGGGTATAACTATGTCACCATCACGCTGGATCTTGGACAGGTAATGAAGAAAGAAAGAGGGAGTGAGAGGGGGAGGGAGGGAGAGAGAGATTGATTGATTGATTGGCTGACTGATTGATCTTTATTTCAAAAGGTTAAGAATTTGGCCACGCAGGCCCGTCTGACATTCTGTGTGTGTGTGTGTGTGAGAGAGAGATTGATTGATTGATTGACTGATTGATCTTTATTTCAAAATGGTTAAGAATTTGGCCGCACAGACCCGTCTGACATTCTGAGAGAGAGAGAGAGAGATTGATTGATTGACTGCTTGATCTTTATTTCAAAATGGTTAAGAATTTGGCCGCACAGACCCGTCTGATATTCTGAGAGAGAGAGAGAGAGAGAGAGAGAGAGAGAGAGAGAATAAATACTGTTGAGCTGTCTATTGTATTATTTCATATATTTCTACTGTTTTATTCGGAAACGTTTTGTTGTTGTACTGCCCTGCTGCTAAACACTTATTAAGGCTTCAAGTCATGGATTCCTAAATAGGGATATAGTACCCTTGGGGGGGGGAGGGGTATGGGAGCCAAGTGATGAGGGTATGGGGCTCGTCTCTGAGCAATTTGTGTGTCTTTCGGGTGTTCTGTTCCTAGCTATTCATATGTAAAGTATCAAGACCATTCTTAACCTCGTAAGTGCGTGTGTGTCCTGTTTTACCCGGGTACTGCGCCACAGTCAACACACTCCGACTTCGGCAGACCCGGGGAGGGGGGGGGGGGCTCCCGGACAAGAGGGCTACATCGTGCACGTGCTTGCTCGCGCTCCCGGTGCTCGACATTAGGTTATACTCCGTTCATTAGCGCTACAGCTTTGATTTCTCCGTTACACCTGGTTAGAATTTCACCACAGGAGTATATTTTGGCGAGGTCAGGCCAATCGCGTCTTGATAACATCACTAGATTATAATCCATGTGTGAATTAAGTCCGAAATATCAAGAATTGATACTAGTTCACAGCGGGTAGTACGCCTGTCGCCATCTTGACCCCCAGAAGCCATCAACACATTTAAAACAGAAAACCAGCACCCACCAAGCACAATAATCTTCTTTACAGGCTGCAGGGCACTTCTGGAATCACTAAAAACAACAAACAACCCGCAGGCAAACATACAGGAAATCACAACAGAACTGAAGCACTTTACACTGTCAACAACCGTGGCCCTACATTGCGTACCATCCCACTGTGGATTAACTGGCAATGAAATAGCTGACAGCCTGTCCAAAGCTGGCAGCAGTCATGATCAAACAAATAATCCAGTAAAGTACCAAGAGGCGAAAACTATAATCCGTAACCAGTGCAGATCTAAATGAAAAAAGCAACTGAAATGCAACAATGAACCAGATCCAATACACAAACTACAAAGACATCAGCAAACATCCTCTTCCGCCTAAGGACAGGCCACTGTAGACTACTGAGCCACCTATATTGATTTAAAATGTCTCACACAGATGAGTGTCCATGTGGCAGTGGAGTCCAGACTCCAGAAGATAGCCTTCAAGAGTGCCCAAACCACGCAGACCTGAGGTATGAGACCATGGCCAGAGGACACGAGGTTGGGGCAAAATGTATGAACTAGGAAAGAAGTAGGAACAGGTTTAGTACTTAACGTTAACAACAATGTGACGTTTTGGCGCTAGCCTTCTTCATACAAACACAAGCAGGACAAAGAATCAGACAGGGGAGACAACGTATAGATTCACATGACATTTATTTAAAAGAAATAATTTTTTAAAAAAGAAAAAAAATTAATGAAAAATGGAACTTAGCTCAAGTCTTGGAAGAACGTAAGGTAGAACTAGTAAAATCACTTTTCAGATCGCTGTTGATAAGCGATCGTTCCTATGTTCACGATGCGTAAGTTCTGAAAGGTGCAAATATGTGCATGGTTGGGTGCAGAAAATACTTTGGTGGAGACTTGTGGTGATAGTAGATAGTAGATGATAGTAGATAAATGGATATAGACATGTGATTTTTTATATAAGAGGATGATAGTGAATGGATGGCAATCTAGTTAGGAAAAGGTGAAATAAATGATTATGGTTATGGTAGAGGGGTTGTAATGTGATGATGTATGAAGGATCTTAAATATGTGCAACGAGTGAGAGTGGAGCTTAAAGGAGAGCTAGTGTGATTGTGGAAGATTATGTGTAGCTGAATAAAGAGTTCAAATCGTGTGGTTCCAGCATTCCATAGTCCTGAATGTAACGGTTCTCAAGAGCTAGGCGGTTTGTGTCATCTGCATGACATTGTTTGATGGCTGTTACCAGAAAATCAGATTTGCCTCTATGGTTGGGGCCATTGAAATGATTCGGGACTGGTTTCGAAGCATGCTGGGTGATATCGTACAGATGTCCTCTCCAGACGACATCTCTAGATGGAGAGATACCATCTAGACATACTGGGCATCAGCGAAATGCGATGGCCAGAAGCAGGTAAAATATTGGCGGAAAACGGTAAGTTAATAATACATTCAAGCAGAAATGACGGTAAATTTCGAGATGGGGTGGGTATTATTAAGTCAAACGTAGCAGCAAAGAGCCTTGTAGACAGATGTTTCTGTATGCGGTCCCCTAATCTGAGGCCATTTTCACCAATATAAGATATCCTGCATCTTTTGCATACGATGACATATACTACATTACGGGACTCGAGTGTAAATCCCTCATGGAGAGTCAGGATAGTTTTAGGAAAAGTGATTGTTTTCGTTTCCCAGACTACAGGGCAGGTAACACAGCGAGGGCGGTTACATTTTCTGGTGCCTACATATGTAAGGTTCCGTTTTAAGTGGCTGTGGACGAGGATGTCCTTGGGATTTGGTTCACGCTTGTATGGTAATAGAGTCGGATCAGAGAAGATGTCACGGGCGTCAGTGTCGAGTTGGATTAGTGGTAGATGACGATAAAGAATTTTCTTAACCATCTGACCATGTGGGTGGAAAGGCAGTACTAACTGAACTCTGTCAGATGAGGTAACAGGCTTTTTTTTTTCTAAATATTTCATTGCGGTTTATTAGTTGGATACGGTTGAAGGCTTCACGAAGGACATTTTCTGGGTAGTTGCGATGACGGAAAAATTCTAATAAATTGTTGGACTGATCTATAAAGTCCAGGTTATCCTGAAATTCAAATGATAGTAGCTTATGTATAGACATTCAAATGATACTAGCCAGCCTATAGACCTTCAAATAATAGATCACATATGGACAATTCAAATGATAATAAAGCTAACTTGTAGACGTTCAAATGATAATAGCTCACATATAGACGTTCAAATGATAATAGCTCACATATAGACGTTCAAATGATAATAGCTCACATATAGACGTTCAAATGATAATAGCTCACATATAGACGTTCAAATGATAATAGCTCACATATAGACGTTCAAATGATAATAGCTCACATATAGACGTTCAAATGATAATAGCTCACATATAGACGTTCAAATGATAATAGCTCACATATAGACGGAGGAGTTGGGAGTATGGGATGGAGCTATTACAGGCTTCAGGATGGTAGGAGGTGTAAAGTAAGTATCAACAGCGATCTGAAAAGTGATTTTACGAGTTCTACCTTAAGTTCTTCCAAGACTTGAGCTAAGTTCCATTTTTCATTATTTTTTTTTTTTCATTTTTCAAAATTATTTCTTTTATATATATGTCATGTGAATCTATACTTTGTCTCCCCTGTCTGATTCTTTGTCCTGCTTGTGTTTATTTGAAGAAGGCTAGCGCCGAAACGTCACATTGTTGTTAACGTTAAGTACTAAACCTGTTCCTACTTTTGTCCCCCTAGTTTATACATTCTGGTATCACAGCTTTACTGCAGTGCCTCGTGTATAGTTGTGTACTATACAATAATTATCGTGTGGTTACTAAGCTAGGGGCAAAAGCTTTGGGGCTTCTATCAGGATCTGGAGAGGACTGCAGGTTTTGCCATGTCGTCAGAGATCAGGATCTGATGTGACCAACATACTCGAACGAAGAAGAAGAAGAAGAAGAAGTAAAGTAAAATCAAGCTGTTTAAATATTTTGAAGTCATACTGGGACCTAACAGAGCTGGTGATGATGATAATGACGATGACGACGATAATGAGTCTGACAATTTTCCGAAGGGGAAGGGGGACAACCCGTTGGAAAGTAAATCGTATTTTAAACTAAATCCTATGAATATTCCTGTCTGAAATCAGCGACAGTAACTCTAACTCTAAAAGTGAAATGCAAATTTATTATCCCGCCTTGTTTATTGTCGTCTGCTTTCCTGTCTAAAGACGCCATGACAGCAAAGTTGATGATTTTTGTCGTTTGGAACGGTTGTAGAATTTTTTTTTTTGCTGGAAAGAAAACGATGATAACGAGACAGTCGAAATACGGATTATGAGATGATGCAAGGTGATTATGATTTATATGTGTATGACATAAAAATAGGTAGAATTAGCCTGGAACAGTTACTTTTATCTCAAAGTGCTTGTTGTATGTGAGTCTTACTGTTCTGCTCTCTCATTTTGCTGATATAAAGGTCGGTTAAAAAAAATTAACGGTACTTTAGATTTATCTCTGCAAAATATTTCTTATTTCTAAAATTCTGACAAGACATTAATTTTTCCCTAGGTTTCAAATACTTTGTAGACTGGCTAGATCAGTTATACCAATCTTTGGTACTTCACGATCTTTTTTAGGCGTACACAGGAGACTTATTTTGAACATTTTTCTCTAGCATTCAGATCGTTCTCTCTCCATCCATCCATCCACCCATCCATCCATCCATCCATCCGTCCGTCCATCCGTCCATCCATCCATCCATCCATCCATCCATCCATCCATCCATGGTAACTTAGCATAACAGTATAAACAGATTGCAAAGAACAGTCGAAAGTGCATGCAAGTAAGACATTCATTCATTCATTCGAACGTTGTCCCTCTCACAGCCTCCGTGAATGCGATACGGTCTTGCGCTAGCTGACCGCCGTCTTGCAGCGACACATTCAGACTTTCCGTGATGTCCTGAGTCCATCTGCGGCGAGGTCGTCCCTTTTCTGTTTTGCCGGGCAATATGTCTTCTACTATCAAGCTTTCCAAGCTGTTATGTCTCTTGATGTGGCCGAAGTATCTCAGCTTTATAATTTTTAGGAGCCAGTTTTCTGCGACACCTAATCCCGTCAGTATATCTCTATTTGATTTCCAAGTTCTATCCATGATATTCTAAGTGCCCTTCTGTAACATTCCTTTTCAAATCTGTTATTCTCTTTTCTGGTGATTTGTTAAGTGTCCATGTTTCACATCCGTATGTTGCCACTGGTAATATGTATGCTCTTAGTAAACATAACTTTGTTTTCTTGTTGGTACCTTGCCACGTACTCTTCATATGTGTTAGTTTCTGTGATGCAAATGCAGTTTTTCTCTTTATATATATATTATATATATATGTGTATATATGTGTGTGTATATATATATATATATATATATATATATATAGTGGTGTGAGCAGGGAAGTGTTCAATTGTTTAATTTAAAAAATCGAAGAAACATGAATATATAATGAAGATCCATTGGACTAACCACAGATGACTGTAGTCTAAGTATTTTATTCTCAATTTGTTGATAGACTGGAACTCTGATATTCTGAAGAAGTAATTGCAAGCAGGTTATATGTATCTGACCTGTATTTGACGTGTTTTTTAAAAATATATTTTTTTCACTGTTGTGTAAATCCATGCGTTTAGTACATTGAAATATGCTGCACAGTCTGACAGCTACAAATGATACCAAACTGTTTTCGGGCCCATACAGACTAGTCATTCTGTTTTTATCCGTTGTAACACCCCCCCCCCCCCCCCCCCTCCGAGCCCGAAGGTGCCACTCTCTTTCTTTTGGTCTTTCTTACTCACTACTTCTTCGCAGGAGTATGAGGCAACTCAGTGATTTATACCATGAGCAGCAGCACAGGTAACTCAGTGATAGATAGGCGTCTGTCAAATGAACTGCAGGAAGTAGTCTTAAATCCTCTGTATCAGTGGTTCTCAAACCTTTTTTTCGGATTGTCACCCTCTTGCCTTCTAGAACATATCTCTAGTGCCCCGCAAAAACTTTTGTTTTTTTCCTTAGTCGTTTCTTATGTCACCTTCCGCTCGGGTTTCCTTTACCGTCTCATTGAATCTTCTCAAATCTCCCGGAGACGAGGGGGGAGGGGCCGGTACCGCAACTTTGGGAATCACTGTGCTAAGTGGACTAGATTTAATGCATTAGCCGGTGTGTTCCTGTGTACAGCCTATATACTTCTTAACTTATAGTTAAACTGAATGTTAGGCAAATGAAAACAGAGACTGCCTACTCAGACAGTATGAGGAGAAAAAAACCCAATTACCACATATATATCTTTGCCATAGATAAAAGAGAGAGAAGTTTTTTTTTCCCTGATTATTGTCACCACAAGCAGTATGGCATTCTTGTTCATCACAGTCATCGTCACCATTGTTGTTGCAGCCATATATGCATTTTTACTATAAAAAAACCAGCTGCAGTTATGGCCGTTATTATCTTGCTTCTTACTTTTTCCATCCCAATTTTACCCTAAGTTTAATGTTTCATTCATTCAGTCCTCTGTACACCCAGTTGAGCGTAAGGCGTCAACAAAGGTTCTCCAGCCAATCCTGAATTGAGCAAGTCGGGATGCCTCAAACCATGTCTTTCCCGTTTTCTTTAGTTTCTACGTGTGCGTCTCCGTGTCTACAATGGCCAGCCCCTCTTTCTTTACCCTTGAGTTTAATGTTTAATATATGCATATGTTTAAATGAATCATGGGCGAATGAAATTAATTCATATAAAGGATATTAATAAATATAAACAAACTTTTGAATTATGGTAGCTCACGCATAGACCTGAATTGATAATAACTCAGGTATAGACCTTCAAATGATAATAGCTGAAGTATAGATCTTCAAAAGCTTACGTATAGAGTCTGACATTCAAATGATAGTAGCTTATGTATAGACATTCAAATGATAATAGCCAACCTATAGACCTTCAAATAATAGATCACATATGGACAATTCAAATGATAATAAAGCTAACTTCTAGACGTTCAAATGATAATAGCTCACATATAGACGTTCAAATGATAATAGCTCACATATAGACGTTCAAATGATAATAGCTCACATATAGACGTTCAAATGATAATAGCTCACGCGTAAACCTTTGAATGGCAGTAGCTCACACATAGATCCTTGAATAACATTAGCTCACGTATTGACCTTTGAATGACAGTAGCTTACTGTATAGATCTATGAATGACAAAACCTCATGTTTAGATCTTTCAATGATGAAAGCTGCCCATGCATTGACCTTTGAATGACAGTTGCCCACGTACATCATGTTTCCATCGGCATTTAATGTGACACCTGTTCAGAGTACTATATAAAAACGTATGAACATTAAAAACTTTAAAAAAAAAAGAACAAATAGCTTTTCTGTAAATAAGGTTGCCGTGTCTAGATAACTGCCAACTATATCTGATCGCTGAATAGAGGCTTCTGTATATCCTGTTTGAAAGTCTGGGTCACGTTAACATATGGTGGGAATCGACGAGATAAACCATTTCTTATACTTAGCGCCAACGATTTACTTGGCTTAAAATTATGGTAACAAAAATGTATTACTAATTTACAACAAATTTATTAAAGTCATTCACATGTATTCTGTTCATAAATTTAACTTTGGCATCAAGACGCAACAAGGGGAAAATTTACTATCTGCATAAACAAAATAAATAAATGAATAGCAAGAAACTGAAGTAGAGTGTGCAGGATAGGAAAAGGTTAAGGCACACATTGGTGTTCCGCAAAGTGTCTGCAGGTGTGCCGCGGAAGGTTTGGAGGAGGGTAAAAAAATATTTTACTGTTTTAAATGTTTGGAAAAAAAACCCCCACACACACACAGAAACTGGCTTCGCAATTTTCATGCGTTGTTCTGTGTGGCGGAACGCGGAATAAAGGTTGGCAATCATCGCTGGGTTAAGGATTCAGTTTGTGTAAACCGTGTATTTTTAATAATCAGTATTTTAATAAGTTAATAATTGCTGTGTAATGATGTACAGAAGCCTTAAATATCCCATTATACAAAACACATATCAAGACGTCTATTTGCCCCCTCAATACCGAGATGTATATGAGGAAGAATACGGGACAAGACAATAATAACAAACAATAGCACGCATTACTTTATATCTCATTTTTTCCCTAGAAGTGTGCTTTGTAAAAATCAGATGGTGATTAAATGATTCCAACAGCATTTTTTTAAAAACATTTTTTTAACAGTGTCCTTGAACACACGCTACTTAATTGTCAGTAGAGTAAGGATGTACGTGGGCTACTGTCATTGAGATGTCTGCCTGAGGTGTTTTTAGTCAAAGGTCTGTGCTTGAGCCATTGTCAGTCGAAGGTCTATGCTTAAGCTCCTGTTATTCAAATGCCTGTGTATTGTACCACTGAGCTGATATAATTCACTTGGTCGTTTTATAATTCGCATGCACATTTTTGGACACCATAGTGTATAATATTCTCAAGATTGCTTGTTTCGCTATCTGTGTCTTTCGATAGTCTTGTGTAAAAAAAAAACAAAAAACATGCTGTCTGGTTATCTCAATTCATTTACCATTACCTTTTGTTCCTATAATAAATGGCGTAAATACAGTGTGTCTTGTCTTGTCCTTCCTCATTTACTGCTAGGTGTAGAGGTGAAGTGCAGTTGTCTCCCAGTGGCTCGCCTGCTGGCTTCGTACATTCAGTTGTTCAGGGAGTCTGCTATACCATCGGTCCATCGTTTGCATGGGCGGCCCCTTCCTCTGCCTTTGTGTGGTCTGTAAAACATTGCTGTCTGTGGTACACGTTCTGGTAGTAGTCGTGATACATGACCGAACCATTTTATTAGCTGTTTTTTGAATATAGTTCAGAACAGATTCAACTCCTACTTTATTTCTAATGACATCATTTCTGATTCTGTCCATTCTTGATGTTCCAAGAATTCTTCTCAAGAATCTCATTTCAGTTGTTGTAATTTTCCTTTTGTCTTTTCCTGTCAGCGTGCATGCCTGGCATTGGTAGCACAAAGTTGGTAAGAAGATTGTCTTATACTCATAGATAATTCTTTTGGTTTCCAGTGAGACATGCTTGTTGTTTAGTATGGGAGCCATTTGCCCGATAAGTTGGTTCGCTTTGTTAGATCTCTATGTCTATTTTTCCTTTTGTTGAGAATACAGGGTGTCATCTCGTATAAAATCCGTGTCCAGTTTTAAATATTTAGAACTTTGGATTTATACATGACAGAATCAACCTGTAGAAAACATTCAGAAGCCTCGCATGCCTATTTTGTTGTTGTTGTTGTTGTTGTTGTTGTTGTCAAGGTTTTAAAAAAAATTCCCGTTTCCATGCCATTAAGGCATATTGGGGATACGATGTTAGCACCGCTTTTTCAAGACCATCGGCACATAAGAGTGTGATGTGGTCAGTATCTCTCCTGGCCGCATTTACCGTTCCAGATTTCTCTGGTACTCATTTTTAGAGGCTGGGTGGATCCCAGGGCCGTTTTCATTTTCCGAAAATTTATTATTGTTATTATTATCCTTTTTTTCGAAATTTAAAAATAACTGTTTTCTTTTCAGAGTCGTTGTTAGCACATGGCTGCACCTGAAGAGAAAGTAAACTGTGTTTTTTGGTTGTTTGAGCTAAAAATCTGTCACTGCCGTCTTGAGAAGGTTAACAGCCTATTATAGAAAAGATGGACCACACAGAAAATCGCTTGTCACTCTGCTCCCAGAGTTCGACAATTTCTAATTGAAAAATTTCTTGACCGATGGATTGGAAGAAGCGAAACAATCTCTTGGCATTCACGATCACCAGATTTGACTCCATTATTTGTTCAGACAACCACGGAACACACTTTACTTTCCCCTCATGCGAAGCCATGGGTTAGTAACAAATCTGAAAAGTAAATAGTAAATTTTAATTTTTAAAAAAGGGAATAATAATAATAATAACTTTTCAGAAGACGACCTCCTCTCCCCCCCCCCAAAAAAAAAGACATATGAGGCTTCTAAATGTTTCCTACCATTTGATTCTGTTATGTATAAATTCAAAGTTCTAAATTTAAATTAGCACACGACTTTATGGACACCCTGTATTAAATGTGCATTTTGTTTCAGCTCTTCCTAGCTCTTTCCTATTTTCATGTATCGATTTTTAAGGCCCCATTCTTTCAAGCTGTCCAAAATGGGAAAAATAAAAACACCGCGTTGTACAGTGTGCTTAATTCTAGGGTTATAATCATGTACATAGTTAACCTGAAATATAGAAAGCACTTGCGACGTGAGGAGAAAAAAAAAGAAAAATATTAAGAAAATGACTGTGACTCGAACTACAGACAAACCGCGAGATGACAACGCTTTATCCACTCGGTTATCTCCCAGACTGTACTCAGCGCAAGCCTTGTTGTATATTTGCTAAGGTTGTGATAATCACACTTTTTGTCCCAGACGGTTTTTGAAGCAAGCAGTTGTCGTAGGTTTTTGCTCGAGCATTTTTGTACTGAACACTTAAGATTCAGAAGAAGAAATTCGGAAATCATAACCCGGCATCACCACACTGGGACAGTCCCATACATGCTCCGCCGCGTACCCCAACACTTAATCCCAGCTTAGATTATTCACTGTAAGACTGCGGTTGTAATACATGAAGTTCGGCTAGTAACAAGAGGGTTTGATAACGGCTGCCGTGCATCCTTTGTGTTATCAGTGTACACAGGCGATTTTGTACCACAGTGGCGGAGTGACATTAGCAATTAACATTTTTTCTTTGGCTAGGGTAAATACAAGATGAGACTGCGCAGGTCTGTGCCGGTACTAGTTACTGTACTGGCTGAGGAGTCTTTTATTTTTATTAATTTACGCCCAGTTATTATCTTCATTCTTTATAGAGTGAAATAAAAGAAAATCACGGTGGTGCACTATTCTGGCATATGGGCACGTCTTTGATGAACCCTAAGAAAAACATTCGAATAGCAGAGTGCTTTTGTTTATAGGTCAATGTATATTTACATATATATATAAACCACACCAGTAAATTTTTGACCAGCAACAAAAGAACTGGTGGAAAAGGTGAACAATTTGAGAGTGTGACTGGAAATGAACAAAATAAATGATTTGTCAGCTTTCATCATCATCATCATCATCGTCATCATCACTCCCTTGAGAGCATAGGCCACGGATAAAGGCCCTCCATCCCTGTTCTTGGAATTATTCTCTGCTTCCTTCCATGTGTATCCATTTCGTCGGACCAACACAGCTATCTAGAGCGGGAATGTTGTGTTTTAATGGAATGAGCAGAAGCTGTATGAAAAGTTCTTCCTTTTAAGAGATGATACAGTTTGTGTGCCACATTATGAAACGTGGTATGTAGCGATGTAGCTAGTATGGCACTTTGTGGAACATGAGCTATGTAATGATGCAGCTTGCATGTCTCGTTGTGGAACGAGCTATATGACGATGCAAGTTCCGCGTCACCCTGTGAAACATGTGCTAGGTAACGATGTAGTTAGCATGTCACGTTGTGCACCGTGAGCTATGATGCAGCCTTCATGTCACATTGTGGAACATAATCTATGTAATGATGGAGCTTTACTCGTCAAAATCCCTAGCTTGGCTGCTGCAAGTCTGAGTCGTTGCAGATGGTAATTTTGTTCAAGACGCAAAGGAATGCATCAGTAAAGTATAGACGGGTGACAGAAAGAGCAAGATTAATTTATAAAAGAACACAAATAGACTGCCTCTTTTAAAGGCCTGAAAATATTCAGGTTTGTATAGCGAAGCAGACAGTTGCTCAGTTGTCGTACATTCCTTGGACTTATTTCTGCCATCGGTAACTCCAGTATTAAAACACATAATCTAAAACGGCAGAACCCCCACCCCCTTGTACCTGAAACTCGAATCACCAGTGGAATTTGAATTAAGAAACGTAATCCATTTTTTATTATGTCAGTGGTACCGGCGTCAGGAGCGGCAGATTTATTAGCTGTGTTTTTTTTCCCGTGTGCCACATTTTGTTCCTAATTTTAGACTTGTATTCCAATTTATGTGCATATATTTAATGCTGTAAATTAAAAAAAGTATTTCTTTTCAGCTGCAATCAGATTCGCTGTGTTCTTTCCCAGATATGACCAGAGAAGCTGCAATCATATTCGCTGTGTTCTTTCCCAGATATGACCAGAGAAGCTGCAATCAGATTCGCTGTGTTCTTTCCCAGATATGACCAGAGAAGCTGCAGTCAGATTCGCTGTCTTCTTTCCCAGATATGACTAGAGAAGCTTACAGATTGCTTTTGTTTCTAGTGTTTTATATAATTAAGAATGGATACACCTGTGTACGTAAACAGAAAAGTCTCACCCCTTTCTTTTTTTTCCCCCCTATATCAGATATATCAAGTCGCATATATCATCGTGAAAGCGGCCAATGCTCCCAGACCAGGCAACTGGGTATTAGAGCGATCAATCGACGGCAGCACCTACCACCCGTGGCAGTATTTTGCCATGACGGACAAGGAGTGTGAAGATTTCTACCGCGTCCGGGCGACCGTAGGTGTCCCAACCTTCCTGAGGGATGACGAGGTTATCTGCACGTCCAGATACTCTTCTCTGCACCCTTTGGAAAATGGAGAGGTAATGTCAGTGTGTTGCTTTCTTTGAGTGAGGACGAGGTGGGGGATTTGAATACTTGCATGATGGGAAGTGAAAGTGGGAAGGAGAGTGCCTAAAAGTTGAAAGAACACGATTATACTATTCATACGCAGGCCTGTTTCGGTACTGGTTACTTGTACAGGATGTGGAGTCATTTATATTGATTAATTTACTCCCAGTTATTCTCTTTATTCTTTATAGCATTGCTACACAATGATTAAACTAATTGAACTGATTACACTGTATGGGTTACAAGCAATGCCTTGCTACAGAATGATTCAACTCACTGAACCGATTACACTAGACGGATTACACTCATTGCTTCACTACAAAATGATTAAACTAATGGAACCTGATTACACTTCATGGATTACAATCATTGCCTTGCTACAAGATGATTAAAGTGATTGAACTGATTACGCTACATTGATTGCAATTATTGCCTTACTGCAGAACTGTAAAATAGTTCAGATTACGACTGGACAAACAAGCTGTACAGACTTTTGCTCATTTTCTGCAAAAGAGCACAAAGATCGTCAAGATTTCAAAAAGAAAGAGCCTGATGAAGTTTTCTAGTGTACATTGAAAGGCTCTGCTGAAGCAGAAAGGGCCGGGGGGGGGGGGGGAATTTGTATAGTCTCGGCTTGTAATTTTTAGTATTTCGTTGACTAGGACTCGCTACTTGTTGTTATCGGCAGTTTTTAGTGGCGGGAAGTTGGTTGCTTTCATGAAATAAAGGAAACAAAACGCCCTTAAAGTTTACTGCATGCAATAAAACTTTTCTATTTATAGAAGTTTCTTCGTATGCACATAAGCGCTAATTTTAAAGAATATTATTTTATTTTAAAAGAATCATTAGTTCTTTTATCGGTTTGAAATAGAATTATTTCGACAGCCTTTTTTGTTGTGGAATTTAATAAAAATGAAATCCCACTTGCCAACAGTAACGACGTTTTTCCGCTTGACGTCTTTCGCTAGCGTTGAAAGCATTTTTTTTTTTTTTGGCGGGGAGTCATCGGTATAGTTCCTGGCACTTGTCTGTAAAATTGTTCAAAATACATTCGGCTAAAACTGCAGTTTTGCGGTGTTTTTTTTTTTTTAACTCTTCCTTTGCCTCGTTTCAGTAAGTTATGTGACTCCCACGTTAAGGATTTCACTTTAGTGTAACATGAAATGATATACGAGTATTACACTCATTCCATGGAGCTTCTCCTGGTGTATTCAGATCTCCGGGGTAGAGGATTGTCCCACTTGACATTTGCACTTTTCTGTATGGTCTACTGAAGGGGGGGGGGAACAACAAAACGTTTTATAATTAGGTTACAGAAAAGCAAAATTAGAAGTAAGCACACACTCGAACACGCCATGACACAGTCACGAACACAGGCATTAACATAATGCAGGATTCCACAGTTAGCGTAGTTTACCATTCAACATTTGCTTTTGTTAGAACTAAATGCCGCGTTGGCGTTTCTCATTCGTCATTCTTGACCTAATTTTGTGCAGCAGGTGACACGACACGCAAGAAAACTGTTACGTTACTTGGTTAAAAATGTACATTAAAATAAGCGGGCGACATCTTTCAGACATTACAAGATATGATACCATCGGGGTTTTTTTTTTCCAATAAAACAGTGTATTACAAGAACTGATATTCTCTATTTTAAGCAAAACAAATGGTCAACATTTTTCACGTATTAAAAGATATGATACCATATTTTTAAGTAAAACAAAGAATACTTTTCAGGAAGTCTGCTGTGTTAAGTGAAACAAACAGGAATTTTTCAAGGTTTACAAGATATTGTAACACGTATGTATTTTAAGTAAAACAAACGGAACTTTTTCTAGTTTAACAAGATATGTACCCAATTTTAAATAAGACAACAGGAGTTTTTTTTTCAAGTATTACAGCATATCTTAGGTAAAACATATGGGCGTTTATTTTATTACAAGACATGGGGTCCTATGGTAGGAGTTGTTTCTCTACCCAGTAAATTAATGGGTTTTCAAGTAACAATGTAACAAAGGCATTCCTGAAATTTCAAGCAATTTCTTATCTTGTCCCAAATCCTACAGCAGCCTCCAGTTTCCACACATACATTCTTACTTTAAAATGTAGCCCATACGGTTCTGAAACTTTTTATTCGGCCACTTTCTCGCAAATCACGAACACTGATCTTCGCGGCGGGACATTCTGAAATTCTAGATACATGTATAGTTTTGAGAATTTCCACGCTGGGAATAATTATTCAGCTGCATGGCTACGCATAACTTATATAGGAAAAATGTTGCTGTCATCTTATTATTTTATATTAGCAGTTGTTACAGGTAGACTGTAGTAAACCTTAGTATATCTTTTTTATGTTCATTCATTACGACTCGTGTACCGTAGCCAAGATGCTCAAAGGAGGGAACCTGGAAGTCAGTCTTTTGATTTTAGATCAAACTTAGATATCTGCAGCTAGTGTAGTCTAAATTACCTCGTATTACCGCATGCAAAAACTTAACAAAACAGCTGAGAAACACATAAATGCCTTTGAATGTAAATGCTGCAGAAGAGTTCTTCAGATATCGTGGACACAAAAAAGGAACAAATATATCCATACTACAAGAACTTAATATTGAAGAAGGCTGGCTAGTAAAGAGGATTAAAGAAAGAAAACTTAAATATTTTGGACACATTAAACGTCATGATAATCTAAAGAAGACCGTCTTGTAAGGGTACATATGGGAAAAAGAAAGAGAGGAAGACCAAGGCGAAGATGGCTGCAGACATCGTTGATGATCTGCAAATGCAGATGGCCTGCATCAGCAACAGGGCATCTTGCTTACAGCCGAGAGGCCTACAGGATTGCTGTTAGGGAGGCAGAGTTCCGGCAAGGGACATGCAAATGAATGAATGAATGGATGAACCGCATGCAAGATGGTCAGAATTCAAACAAAGACATTTGGCAGGCCAGTATATGATCAGATATACTAGAACTCGAGTAGTGAAAGATAGCCAGTCATTGCTTCATGGTTTAGTTTTAAACCAGTGGTCAAAGGATAAACATCCTAAACGAAACTTGCGAAACCTCTCACAGCCAGATCAATCAGCATAGTATATTAACTCAGTTTACAGGGCAGTGTATCATTTATAAATTTTGATTTGGAATCAGTGATGAAAGTAAAAGGTTTAACCTTCCACAATATACATCTAAATGACCGTCGAACGCCTACGAGGCTGAGTATGAGTAAATTAAACGATCTTGATGTCTCACAATTTTATGTTGCTGTCTAGTGCTGTGTGAGAGTACGAGTGATGGATATACGTAAACATATGACAGCGTCAGTTTTGAAATAAGAACAAAGAGCAATAAACTAAATTTAATATGTACGATATATATATCCTCGTATAAATAAGACTCATGAACGGTAATTCCGCTGTGGAGATTTCGTACAATTTTATGAACAGCATTTCCACTATGGACATTATTTGATAATTCCTCTATGGATATATTATACTCAGGCGAACTGCTAAATTTTGCTGATATATTTTTTTTGCCCGTCATCCGCTGGTAAGCCACGTGTGCGGTGCACTCCAGTTTGCCTCGCCCTGTACTAGATATTCTCCGTATTGGCAGGCAGATTTATCCTACTTAATATGGCGCTTCGAGTTGGCATTCGTAGACCGGAGGGTGACAGCACCTGGAGTCAACTCATTGCCTTCAGTTTGGGACTGACCGAGAGACCGCGTCTGTATCGATTCAGCTAGTCCTACCTTGCTTAAAGATATGGCTGCCTTTTATATAACAGAGTAGATCACAATGTTGTGCCATTGTGTCAGGATTGGTGAACCATGGTTGACAAAGACCCTGGCCAGGCTCTTCGTTGGTAGGTATCCCTCAATAATAGGCCTAGTCTGGCTAACAGGGCGGGGATCTTCATAGTCCTTAAGGCGCTGGAGTCTGCTAAAGAAGAATTGTAGACCACCTGCTTTTTAGCTGCACTCAGAGACTGAAAAAAAAATAGCCGCCATAGTCTACTCCTACGCCGACACGATGCTGCGACTCGCCATCTTCACGTATAATACATACCTACAGAGGCGCATGGATGAAATTACAGGACCTTTACATGAAGAACCCATTACATGAAGCATATCGCCGAGCTCTAGACGTCCATTTGTCCCATCAGCACTGAAAGGCATAGAATGAAGGTTTACAGGACAAGGCAAATCTCTTGAAAGGCCTAACCGTGCATGTACATAACAGGGAATACGTCCCAATAAAATGCGGAGAGAAGCACCTACATCAAATAGAGAAACGAGAGCGTGAAGAAAGACACCTCAGAAAAAAGGTGCATGAAAGAATGGTCTAGTTTATAAAGGGGCCAGTACTCGCGGTTAGAAATGAGTCAAAACGATTTTCATTTTCTTTGTGTACTGCGGTCATATGAGACATGAGAGACATCACACTCAGAAACCCTTGTTTGCGTCGTTCATGCAAGTTGAATATTTATGGTTGCTGATAGGGGAAGTAGCATGCTTGAATGAACATAAATTCAAGATCAGATCTGTTGAAACTTTTCACGCACAAAACTTGCAGCTTTAAACGCATATATACACCAGAGAAAATAAGAAAAGAAAAGGAAAAAAAAACCAGCTAAGCAGTAATAACTACATTTCTTTTGAGAACTTATGAAAATGTGAATTTACGCATCGTTAGGCTTTAAAATTATTGAAGTGGCATTAAAATACCGCTGACTGATGCCAAATATTTCAACTAAAGCCAGCATGAAAAAAGCAAACTATAATCTACACTATTACGCTGTCGGAGTTTTTTTTTATTCCACGTGAAGTGTACTGCAAAAGCAGCTCACAGAGGCGGAAAGATTGTTGAATCATATCTATAACAGTGGCAACCACTAAGCTCCTATAGAAAGTAGTGGTTAGCGGCAACCACTAAGCTGCTATAGAAATTAATGGTTAGCGGCAGCCACTAAGCTGCTATAGAAAGTAGTAGTTAGCGGCAACCACTAAGCTGCTATAGAAAGTAGTAGTTAGCGGCAACCACTAAGCTGCTATAGAAAGTAGTGGTTAGCGGCAACCACTAAGCTGCTATAGAAATTAATGGTTAGCGGCAGCCACTAAGCTGCTATAGAAAGTAGTAGTTAGCGGCAACCACTAAGCTGCTATAGAAAGTAGTGGTTAGCGGCAACCACTAAGCTGCTATAGAAATTAATGGTTAGCGGCAGCCACTAAGCTGCTATAGAAAGTAGTGGTTACCTCGATAAAACCACGACACAGTGCAAGGGGTGATAGTTACTCTCCGTCGTGCTAATCACGTCTGCAGACTGTTATAAAAATCCGTTCTTTCTGCAGAACTTTGCGGTGCTCATAATCTTTTTTTTTTTTTTTAGTAGATACCGTAAATATTAGAATGATTGACTGAGGGGTCGTCTCAACCGATGTATTCACCATAGAGAAGATTCTCATCCACAGCTCAGGGAACTTGAACGATGCTGTCTTGAAGATCAGGCCAAATTCACAGAAAGCTGTTACAACATTGAAATCAGACGTACACACAGGCAGAGCAGAAAGCTGCTACAGCATTGAAATCAAATGTATACACAGACAGAGCAGGCACAGGACCTGGGAAGCAAGCCATTTCTACGTGTCTTTTATGTTAACTATGGGATTACAAAGAATAAATACTTAACGTGCCCTCTCTAAACCTCGTAACCTACATTCAGTCTACCTTCGTAAGAAGAGTGCATTGCAAGCTGGGAACCATTACGTGAAATGACACAAAACTTGCCCTACATGGAGAGAGAACGAATGGCCCACAAATCCTCCTGTTATGAACGAATAAGGGAAACAGTATTTGTTTCAAATATAAAACATTATTTGACTGACAAAATGTTAAAACTATTTAAAAACAGTAACATCTTTATTAGTTAACAGGCACACAGTCGTTTGACTAACCGTGACACAATTTGACCGACCGTGACACAATTTGACTGACGGTGAATATATATATGTGTATATCCGTATATATATATATATATATACTTTACAAATTCCCAATAGCAACGTACTGCGAAACATGGGCACTTAACAGATCACTAGAAAAGAGAATAACAGCATTTGAAATGAAATGTTATAGAAGGGCACTAGAATATCATGAATGGAAAGAAAATCAAAATAGATATTAATGGGATTAAGTGTCGCTGAAAACTGGCTCGTAAACACAATCAGCATTAGAAAACTGCGATATTTCGGCCACATCAAGAGACACAGTGATTCGGGGAGGTTGTTAACTGTAGGCAAAGTGCCCGGTAAAAGAGAAAAGGGGACGACGACCTAGCCGCATGTGGACTCAGAACATCACGGAAAGTCTGAACATGTCTTTGCGGGTCGTTGGTCAACTTGCCAAGACCGCATTGCATTATGGGAGGCAGTGAGAGGGACATCGTTCTGCAAAGGGACACGTCTTATGAAGATGAAGATAATTCTGACAGTGCAACTCACATTTTAATCGGTAATAAATGAACGTACACAAATAGCTACGTAGAATCTGTAAATCTGAGTATTACTCAGTCCTTGTGAAACAAGATGACAATGAATAAAGAAGTGAAAAAAAAAACCAAAGTAATAGGGATGTGGTTTTGAAGAAAGTTGAAACATCTGTTCTACCCCGGACAACTAGAAAAAGACTATTCTCACAGAAGTCTCAAAACATCGGGAAACGATAAGGAAAAGACAGTCAAAATTATTTTGAACATGCCATGAGAGGAAAGATTGAGAATAACAAGGAAAACTAAAGAGGGGGGAAATAATAAACAGGGGCCGAGTGAAGAATGGGCTCAAAATTTAGCACAGGGAAAAAAAAACAGGTAACAGATCCAATAAGAAATACCAAGGACCGGGCAATAAAGAAAACAATGAATGTCGACATATAAACACGCCGCGTGATGAATAAAGATTGAAAGCGATGAATCTGTTCTTCAGAAAAGTCGTGATTTGAATGAAAGGAAAGAATTTAAAAGATAATTGTTTTCATGGACCAGTTTTTAAGCGCCATACACTGTAGCTGTGATAATAAGCGGTCATGGGGTATACACTGCCACACGTAGGAACAGCCCACATTGCCACACGTAGGAACAGCTCATATTGCCACACGTAGGAACATCCCACATTGCCACACGTAGGAACAGCCCACATTGCCACACGTAGGAACAGCTCACATTGCCACACATAGGAACAGCTCACACTGCCATAGTAGGAACGGCCCACATTGCCACACGTAGGAACAGCCCACATTGCCATACGTAGGAACAGCTAACGCTGCCACAGTAGGAACATCCCATATTGCCACATGTAGGGACATCCCACATTGCCACATGTAGGAACAGCTCACACTGCCACAGTAGGAACAGCCCACATTGCCACACGTAAGAACAGCCCACATTGCCACACGTAGGAACAGCTCACACTGCCATAGTAGGAAGAGCCCACATTGCCACACATAGGAACAGCTCACACTGCCATAGTAGGAACGGCCCACATTGCCACACGTAGGAACAGCCCACATTGCCATACGTAGGAACAGCTAACGCTGCCACAGTAGGAACATCCCATATTGCCACATGTAGGAACATCCCATATTGCCACATGTAGGAACAGCTCACACTGCCACAGTAGGAACAGCCCACATTGCCACACGTAAGAACAGCCCACATTGCCACACGTAGGAACAGCTCACACTGCCATAGTAGGAAGAGCCCACATTGCCACACGTAGGAACAGCCCACATTGCCACACGTAGGAACAGCCCACATTGCCACACGAAGGAACAGCCACGTCAGACGGTGAATACTGTTTATCAGTTTTCCCAGTGATCCAGTTCCAGAGCCAAAGTGTAGGTACAGTCAGCAAAACTGAACCAATCGATTGTGAAATGTTAACTGCCAGTTTAGCTCAGAAACATCATGAGATGAAGTATAAGTAGCAGGATCCGAAGAGGTTGATATAAGATAACTTTAAGGTCCACACGCTGTCCACGCTGAATCGAAGCCTGTTGTATCGAGTCAGCAGTCTATCCGCTTTATAAACTGAGCAATCATTTCCTACAAAAAAAAAATCGAGTCAGCAGTCTATCCGCTTTATAAACTGAGCAATCATTTCCTACAAAAAAAAAGTTAATGGTAGTTAAAATGATTACACACATTTAAAGGTAATACAAGACACGTGTATTGTTTTCTTTACATTCCTGTAAGCTGGAAACTTGATGCTGAGTGAGCGATTCACTTGACGAAGCTTAGTTTTTTTTTTTAAGCTTAAATAAATATATTCCAGACAGTTTTAAAAACACACAACTTTTTTTCTCGTTGTTGTTGTTAGAGCGCTGATATTAGTAATAAATAACAGATGGCAAAAGAATGAAACATCTGGTAACACATTCGGATGACAAATTTCGTGAAGTCAGTGACCGCGCATTCTTTGTTGAAGACGTTCTTCCGCTCTTGATGTGCGGGTATAATGTGATTTACTAGGCAAACATGGCACACACGGAGAAGGATCACACAAGCAAAAATGCAAAAGCAAAGTGGTTCGACTCGGGAACTGAAGCAGAGACCACTTCAACTCCTGTTGGGGGGGGGGGGGGGGGCGGGGGGTGTCATTAGATGTCTTTTTTTAGTTGGGGGGGGGGGGGAGGTGTTTTGAAAGCTCTCAAATACCGCGCTTCAACATTTACTCCAGCGAAATATTTGGTGCATAGGATTGGCGAAAAGGAGGAACTGAAGTTAAGACTAATACCGTCAGTACTTCACTGTTAAAAACAGTTCCCGAATCAAAGATGGCAATAAGCGGAAGGTAAGTTACAAGAAGTGCACTGTTTGTTGAAAAAAAAACAAACTAAAACAAAAATCTAAAAAAAAAAAAAGAAACCCAACTAAGATTGAGATCCATCATGATAATTTTCTAGGTGTTATAAGGCAGGATTAAGCCTGGGCAATTCGTTGCATCCTGTCGTTCTCTATCTCTCTCGCTCTCTCTCACTCTCTTTCTCGCTCTTCTCTCTTTCTCGCTCTTCTCACTCTCTTTCTCGCTCTCTCTCACTCTCTTTCTCGCTCTCTCTCCACCCTTTCCTCCTTTCCCACTATCTATCACCCGACACACGCACACACACATACACACACACTCACACGCGCGCTCAGATTTAAACTGAAACAACCAAAAGGTTCCCCCAGATAGAGCAGGTGACATATATCTGTTTGGGTCCTTTAAATTTCCGAGAGTTAGCTGCCCTAAGATTATCAGTGAGTTGTTGCTTTTACCCGTTTATTATTTTTTTAAAACCTGGCTGACAGTATAAGATTCTGATATAAGTGTATGCCGACATAAGCAAGTCAGGTGAAAACAGACTGCGCCTCTCCCCTCTCAATCCTCACCCTTTTTCCAATAATTATCAAAGGCAGAGGGAGTAGAAGTAAGAAAAGAATGTAAAGAGAGGAAGAAAAAATAATATAAAGCTTTCCTTAGGAAGATTGCAATGGAGACGACTTGTGAAATCTCATTTAAACTTTGACTGAGTTTTAATTCATGAATAAATGTGGCATTTTAAATATCTTCTTCTTCAGATCTTTGTCTCTTTGGTGAATGGACGTCCAGGAGCGTTTCAGCCTAGTAAGGTTTTGCTGGTAAGTGATTTGTTTTATTTAAGAAAAAAATCTGAAGTTTAGCGATTTGCTTTACATAACGCAGGGCGCCAGCTTTCAGTGTGTAATCTCTCTCTCTCTCTCTCACTCGCACACACGTGTGTTATGAAGATCTGAAAATGCAAGTGAAGGATGGTTCAAAGACAAGCTTGTTGACTCAGGTGCGAAAAGTTGTCTTGAAAAAAAAAAAAGCAAAAATCCAGTACCAGTGTTTCAGAATCTCTCCAGCTTATCGGCAGCAAAGAGCTCAGATCTTGCAGTTTCGGCAGAGTTGTAAGGAAGATGTCAACCAATCAGACATATGTGTAAATTTGTTACAATGAACATTTAACTAATGGCAAGTGCAGGGTTTCTCATGCCAGTGTATGGGAACGGAGATGACAGCGGCTGGTGGCCGCAGAGAAGTAACTGCAGTTTAAAAGAAATATTTTCTGGTAATAGATACAAATAAGGCAGCTGCCCAATGGGTTCTGTGGCGTGTTTAAAGAAGTACAACAGTACGAGCTAAACCAAACTTGAGATCCGCTGAGCAGGATTCTTTCATCCCTCGTGAGATCACTGCTTGCATATTGTTCAGGGTCACGGACGTTAGGCAACTGTTTATACACGGAGTTTATCATTCTGCACATAGATCATGTCTGGCGTACATGTTATAGAAGTCATCTTCTTGCCTTTGTTGCTGTGTGAGTGGGCGTATTTTTTATTATTGGAAATATTGTAAAGCGCACTCTTTTGATGGTTAACAGTGGTTGTGAGGTAGACTTGGCGTTGGCTGTCATCGTTTGAGATAGATCATTTAAATTAGTAAGGGGAAGGGAAGGAGGTAGGAGTGTTTTAATAGCATGTTTTTTTTCCGGAAACTTCGTTTTATGTAAACCAGAGACACGTAATATTTGTTTATTTTAAAAGTGGTTAACCCCTGGTTAACTTTGAACGGGAGTTTGTTTCCAGTCATTTATCTTCTTCTTCTTCTTCTTTATGAAAAGTGTCTTGCACAGCTAGGCATTGTCCAAATGAAACATGCTAACTCAGGTGTGATCATTTATTACTCTAAGCGCTGTTTATGGAGTGTAAAAGAAACTTGTATTTTACCGACTTTGTTTAAAAATCTTTTTATTTTTAAAGTGTTATATGGGAGTGAGGGAGAGAGAGAGAGAGAGAGAGAGAGAGATATTTTGGGTCTGTGAACTGGAGGTGATCAGAAATCGGTCCTGAAATTCCAGGCAGCTGTTTACGATTGTTAGATTATAATCAGAGCGGGTAATAGACTCGTTCTTTGTCACTGTGGAACCAGATGAAGAAAGCTGAAAGCTTGCTAGATTTTAATGTTCGCTCTGGGTTTCAAGCTCAGCTGGTCACGTAACAAATTGCCAACAGTTTGCAGCAAATGACTTTCATCTTTATTAAAAATAAATAGCATCTTTTTTACGATAAAAGTAAATATTTAAAGTCTACTATTTTATACTGTCTTTTTTTTTGTTTCGCGCTTGTAGTACAGAAAATGGACACAAAGACGTTGTCCGTTTTGGCAGTCAGCTACCCATAACCGACATCCTAGCATCAGGGCTGGCATCATAACTGACCAGGACTCTGGCCCACCTCTCCATTGGTACCCCACTACTCTCCCCAGAACAGGCCTAGCCTGGTTGACAGATCATATGGCTAAAGAAAAGGTTGCACACATATAACCCTCCCCCTCCCCCCGCGCTTTTTAGCTACACTCAGGAAGAGAAAAAAATAGCTGTCATGACCCGCTCCCAAACCGACACATTGTTGTGCCTCAACACTTTTATCGCATCCTCTGCAAAGAACACCAACTGCAAGTTCCGGGGAGATTAAAGAAGATCGCATAAAATTTGCCATTTGGCGTACCGACCCGTAAATAGCATAATATATATTTCCACGATGTAACTAAGCGGTACTATAGCAAATCTCAAAAGATCTCAGGAGATTCATAATTCTGTTTTTTCATCAAAAGCAGAGGCAGTGCAATGTTACTGTCAACTTCTGTTGCTAGTTAAGCGGATGCCTTTCTTGAATAGAGCGGACTGTAAAGGGAGAGACCAACCAAAAAAAAAAAAAATTGCCAGGAACTTATAAACACATCATAGAGCAGATGTCTCGGGACAGTGAAACAAGAAAATATAATTAAACCCATAAACCTTGCTCTGATATATAAAGAAAGGCGGGCTTAACTCCTGTCTTTTCCGACAAATAAATCCACTTATGTGTCATATATGCTGGGAATCTCTTGTCTGCGGCCGGGGAAACAAAAGATGACGTACTTTGTTCAGGCAGCCATGATTAATATTCGACAAACTTTTGTTGTTGTTGTTTTGTATACAACAGCCCTATAGGAAACAGTTAACAACTTGTATGTATGCAGGAAACTCTCTACGGTAGAGAGTTTCCTGCATACATACACGTTGTTAACTGTTTCCTATAGGGCTGTTGTAATTTCTGTGTTTTATAATGCCGTGTTTTAATTTAGTGTCCTTTATGGGAAGGCATTTAATTCCTTCATTGTTGTGAAATATTACCTAGAAGCGCTAAAACACTGTACATTTTAAAGGCATGGGTGTAAAGCAGTGTTATAACCACACATATTTTGGATCATGACCCACCCCAACGCCTCAAAGATTTTGATGTCCCCCACAAAATAATAGTCAACTAGGTTCTGAAAAAATTATAATATATTTTTAATTGCCACCCCCATCCCAGTATTCAGATTGCACCCCCCCCCCCCCAATTGGGGCGTATACCCCACGTTGGGAAACACTGGTATAAAGTATCCATGTATGTATGTATGTCCACGTCTGTTTCTCAGCAGGAAGATAGCTGACATGAAGGAGAATGAGTACGTCACTGCCGCTAAAAGAGTAGAGAAGTGAGAAAATTAAAGAAAGCATTAGATCTACTTACAGTACCAGTCCATTTACAGCCTCAACTTCTTCATTAGATACATGGAGATACAGAGAGAGTGCGCGTGTGTGGGAATATATAATGTGTATGTGTGGGTGAGAGAGAGAGAGAGGGGGGGGGGAATAAATTTTATTTGCAAAGAGTGAAGAATTGGGCACGCAATCCTGTCTAACATTCTGCCCTTTATCACACAATTCTCGTTCTATTCCAGGCAGTTTATATTTGCTAGTACAAACATATTATACGTTTAGCAAATGTGATTAAAATTGAAATAATACGACTGAAATGACAAAACTGAAATAATAAAACCGCTGTTTCACTCTTACTCATGCGCATACTACATAAAAGCAAAGAACGTCACTTTCACAGCCTTGCTCGTTAGTGAATATCTACCAAACTGCCAGGTGTGTGGTAAAAGAATTCCAGTTACGATCTTTTATATTCTGTGCGTGCACTAAGAGTCTAATGTAGCATGGAAAGTTTTTTTGAATCATGTTAGCATATCAATTAGACATTGATGTTGATTACATGCTCCATAATGCAGAGAGAGAGAGAGAGAGAGAGAGAGAGAGGAGAGAGAGAGAAAGAGAGAGTATGTGTGATTCGGCCTTGTATAGCTGAAAGTTTAATTACATTTTTGTACATATATAATTGCCTCTAAATTATGTCCTCAAATTTTCTGTCTGTATTGTGTTCGCCTGTCATCATGGGGGACACATGAAACGGAAGGTAAAGAAAATGTGCAAACAAGGAGATTTACTTTGTTTATTTAGTGATTATGAAAAGTGCATGTAAGAAGAGGAATCGACTTAGTTTCCCCACCCCCCCCCCACCCCAAAATTACCCGTAACTTTACCGCACACATGGCATGGAGGATGTGGACACTAACACCATATCCTGAGTTGTCTTTGTGTCATGATTGGGTTAACGTTTACCTTTTTACACTTAAACTATCGAAACGGGTGCGGAATAAACAGAAGATTAACACTGAAAACAAAGGCTCTGCTTGATTTGACCTGCGTGCCTAACACTCTCTAAAGGGATCTGAAACATAGGCAATCGAGACTAGGACAAAAGAAAACCTAAAAAAAAAAACAACTTACCTTTCCATCTTATTCGCAAAATAATGAATATCGGGTGGCAAGATGAAGCAACGAACTCTGATGTACCATATCGTGCAAGCTTCTATACGCGGTGGCAACACCTAGCAGCAGATGATGAAAGTGGCTGGAGCATGTTACAGAAATGGATGCCAACGTATCCCCAACCGAGTAATAAGGATGGAAGAAGTCCACGAGATAGACCAAAACTCAGACCCATTAATATTTGTAAGGTTTTTTTTCAGACATCCATGAGGACTGGTAGAACAGGCGACAAAAATCATACAATTGGAACAGCGACAGCCGCGGAGTAATGTTTTTTTTTTTTTCTTGAGGAAGAAAAAAAAGGCCAGGCCTGGTAACAGAAGATGCAATAAGCAGAGAGACTGAACTTTGTAACACAAACATGTGTTTTGTTTGTTTGTTTGTTTCAATGGCCGTATATACCAGCAAAGTATTAATTCAGAAAGAAGTTGCCCAGCAAAAAAATGTTTGGCAACATCCACAAAATCTTCTCATTTGGAAAAGAGCTAATTTACCACCTTACACGTGTAATTCTGAATATAAAAGCTTCATTTCAATAGTTAAGGTGGTCTGAATTCGATTATTTTTATAATTTCAGTTCTGGCCGTTTTGTTTCCTTAATTCTGTACCTTCAGTCTGCATTGCTTGAATTTTGCTTCAACACAGCTCGCATAGCATGAGCACATTTGAAATTATTTACACCATGGATTTTACTAAAAATAGTCAGGTCTTGATAATAACGATTGTCCATTTTCAGGATTTCACGTCAGCCAGATACATTCGTCTTCGCTTCCAGAGAATCAGGACTTTACATGCTGATCTTATGACCTTCAGAAGTATCGACCCACGAGAAGTGGATGATTCTGTAACAAGAAGGGTAAATACACTGATTTTAACTATGCGGTTTCTGTGGCATGACGGGTAAATATATTGATTTTCATGGTGAGGTTTCTGCGGCAAGAAGGGTAACTACACTGATTTTTACAATGAGGGTTTCTGTGACAAGAAGGTAAATATACTGATTTTCATGATGAGGTTTCTGTGACAAGAAGGATAAATATACTGATTTTCATGATGAGATTTCTGTGACAAGAAGGGTAAATATACTGATTGTCATGATGAGGTTTCTGTGACAAGAAGGTAAATATACTATTTTTTTTACAATGATGTTTCTGTGACAAGAAGGGTAAATATACTGATTTTCATGATGAGATTTCTGTGACAAGTGTAAATATACTGATTGTCATGATGAGGTTTCTGTGACAAGAAGGTAAATATATTATTTTTTTTACAATGATGTTTCTGTGGCAAGAAGGGTAAATATGCTGATTTTTACAATGAGGTTTCTGTGGCTAGCACTTGCGTAGTGGCTCTTTTATCTTCTAGGTTGGTGTTTCCCAAATTTTATAAAGTGATGGACTAGCAATTTTGTCTTATTGAGTGTGCCCAGATGAACAACATATTTCCACTTGTTAATGAAATTTGAAATATGGAAGATGGTATTTATAATTAAAGGTTTAAAAATTACAGGAAAACAATTTTATTTTGAATGAATTTCATATTTAGTTCATTTGAAACACAGAGCAGCAAACTAATGTTTACCCATATATCAGTCCAGGTGCCCAAGTTTGAGAACCACTGGTTTAATTCCTTTTCCATGTATGTAGCAAAAAGTTTTAAATAGCAACCAGAGGGTATAATGCATGAAGTTGGTAAAACACAGAATGCAAAAATAAATTTCTAAATATTCTCCATAACATTTTTACATGTTTATTATCAGTTTTAGGTTTTGAAATCTCCAGTGGTTACATGGTTAATGTCAGATTTTCTTGGAAATATACCTGTTGTGTGGTGTTAGTCAAAACTCTGTATCTTTTAAGTAATTTGCAGTATTTTCTATGTTAATGTTGTAGTTTATGAACACACTAATATTAAATAATAGTATCAATGCCATATTTTCCAGTAAGAAGATTCCACTTTTTTTTTTTCTCAAAAAAAAAAAAATGAAAGAAAATTCTTTGGCTGTCAAAAAAAAAAAAAAAAAGAAAAAAAACTTGTCTTTATAAATGACATTTATCAGATGGTTTCCGAATTTAAAACTATTTGGGGGAAAATATCTTGTTGGGAGTTGACTGTATATAAATGTACATCATGTTTAACCTTACTATTCATTTTATTTTTTCTTCTTCCTTGTTGTGGTCTCAGTACTTTTACTCAGTGAAAGACATCTCCATAGGCGGACAGTGTATCTGTTACGGACATGCCACTTATTGCCGCCGACACGAGATAATGGAAGATGTAAGTAACATGTAATATGTACCTATGAAACCGTCATGTCAGAGAATAGGTTCTGTTTTCTGTTGAAATGCCAAGGCAAAATACAGCTGATAAGCTAGTGTCAGGTTTAGCGAACCATAGATGACCAAGACCCTGTCCCACCTCCCCGTGGTACCCCCAGTAACAGACCTAGCCTGGCTAATGGGGCAGGGACCGCTATAGTCCCCATGGTGGTGGAGTCTGCTAAAGAAGCATTGCACACCCCTGCTTTTTAGCTGTACTCCAGGACTGAAAAAGTAGCTGCCATAACCCGCTCCCACACCTATACGATGCTGTGCCTCAGCACCTCTACGGCATCGGCTGCAAAGAACAACACCTTGCAGTTACAGGGAGTTCATACAAGTACAAGTATGTAGTACAAGTCTGATATTGCTGATCAGTTATAAAACAGGTTTGTATATGTACAGTTTATAAAGAATCAAGTGCAGAAATAAAGAAAAATCAAGAACTAAATAATTTGATCTTTAAAAAGGAGCTCATTTTATTTCTTATACTGCAAAACAACTAGGAAGAGATGTTGGTTATGTCAATATTTTCTATACTGCAGCAAATCTACAACTCCTTATTTTAATCTCATGACCCCAAAAAGTAGACTGTTGTGAGTGTGGAAGATTTGATATTTTACTTGGTAGATTTTTTGTTGTGAAAGAAAAGGCAGCAGAGTTTCATTATAGAGTGCCTAACTTTTTTTTTTGGAAACATAACACTAAATTTAATAGTAAACATTTCACGAATTTTCTTCATTATTTTCACAGTAATTGACTAAAGCTGAATTTTCATAATAACTGACCTAAGCTCAATGTGTCCTTTAAACAATAACTGCCATGTATCTGATACATGTGGTACTATTTATTTTTTTCATGTGTCAGGGCCTTTTGGTTTCTTGTTTTCCAAGTATGATAAATCTTCAGTGTCTTATTTGTACTGTCTGCTCTTACTTTCTTTCTTCTCTTTGTATGTCAAGAACAGAGATGTTCTTTCCCTATGTGGGTTTCTTATACTGTTGTTACATAGTTCTGATGCTTTATCACAGTGTGAGAGGAGATCACCAACTGAGCTAATGGCCTGTATGAAGGATTGTGTACTCTAGAGAAGCATAATAGCCAACACCAGTCAGCATGGCACCTGATGATGATGATGATGATGACTTAAAAAAGGCTTTTGCTGAAATTTGGATTGTTGTATATTCTTCATTTATCTGTGCTCATCTTACTTTCTGCTATTCTTCTTCTTGCCCATTTTCCTCGCTCTTTCTATTTTTTTTTCTGTTTGTAAAACTGAATCATACACCTCTGTCTATCTTTATAGCCATTCTGACAGTTGATACTAAGCAACCAAGATTCAGTAGATCAACCAAAAAACAAAAAAAAACACAACCAATAAAAACACCCACAAAAAAAAAGATGAAAAATAGATAATTTTTTAAAATCTATTTTTCATTTTTCTACTTTGTTTTATCACATTTGTTTTTGTATTAGTTTTAAAACTATTTCAGTTCCAATTTTTAACATGAAAGGAACCTGTTTCATTTAAGGCATGCTCTTCTACATACAGAGATTACAGTGCCAGTGTTTGCACAATACTTGGGGAGACAACTGTGAGAAATGTTTGCCTTTGTTCAACCAGAAACCTTGGCAGGTTGGTGGCATACAGAATATTGGCTGTGAAGGTAAAAGCTTTGTATAAAATGCTTAAAAAGTAGAAAATATTAATGTTGTGAAATATAGTCATTACTTGCAATTGTAGGGGTTATAATTTTCAGATACTTGTATCATCATCATCATAGATCCTTCCTTTGAAGGTTGGCTGCACTAGCCTTCCAACTCATTCTGTCCCGTGTTTTTACAATGTTTATAGCCAAACTGGATCCAGTCCATCTCTTTATATTGCCCACATCTATAGTTATTATCCTTTTGCTTTTTTTTTCCTTTCAACCTGCCTCTCAGTGTTTCATTATTGTTTTATGCCTCTTGATTGGAACAAAATATTTTAACTTTGTCTGACACTATGTTTTTTTAAAAAATTATTTCTAGTTAAATTCAGTTGGTTTAGTACTTCTTTCTTTGCTTTTTTTTGTCCAAGGAATTTTCCATGAAATTTGTGTCTATCAAACCTGAGTATTTAGCATATATGCCAGTAAGTGCATACAAATACACCCTTGTGCAAATGAACATGAAGTCTGTAATTCTAGGAGACTGTCAGGAAATGTGATGTTTCTTTCACGTAAGGATTATTAAGAACATGAACTGGAACAAAATGCACCAGTGACAGTGTACACTGATACCCAGTGAATATCAAGAAATAACATGGGGAGTAAGACACAGGTGTGACCTGTCACCTGAACTGATCATGCAATATGATGATAACTTCATGAGAGAAATATGACACCAGGTGTGTCCTGTCACCTGAACTCATCTTTCAATATGATGATAACTTCATGAGAGAAATATGACACCAGGTGTGTCCTGTCACCTGAACTCATCATGCAATATGATGATAACTTCATGAGAGAAATATGACACCAGGTGTGTCCTGTCACCTGAACTCATCTTGCAATATGATGATAACTTCATGAGAAAAATATGACACCAGGTGTGTCCTGTCACCTGAACTCATCATGCAGTATGATGATAACTTCATGAGAGAAATATGACACCAGGTGTGTCCTGTCACCTGAACTCATCATGCAGTATGATGATAACTTCATGAGAAAAATATGCAGATCTTCAGTTTTCCAAGCAGCTGATCAAGCATATCCATGTCTCAGTGATTAGGGAAAGAAATCTTGTTGGTTTGTAGACTCTTTGTTTAAAATATCAGTTGTGGCTTATGTCAACTGCCCTGTGTAAAAATGGCAAAACTTAGAAATTAACTTAAATTTCAAGCAAAATTTAACAGTTACTTGAAATATCCAGCACAATTTAGCACATAAATATCAAGAAAAATTTAACACTGAACATAAATATCCAGCAAAATTTAACACTAACGTAAATATCAAGTAAAATTTAATACTAAAGTATCCACCATGCACAATAAATATTCAAAAAGCATTTATGATATGTCTTTAAATCTGTGTAGAGTGTAACTGCCATGGCAAGTCAGATGAATGTGTATACAATGCAACAGTTGATGCACTGCGACTCAGTCTCAACAAATTTGGAATGTATGATGGAGGTGGCGTCTGTTTAAATTGCAGGGTAAGAATAATTAGCTTTTATTTTTTTTTTTTTTGGTCATGAGAAAGCCATAAATATCCCCAAGGGGTTATTATAGGAATGAATAATGTAGTTATTTGAAGGCACAAGATGGTGGGGGCCTTGAATTGTTTCAAGCCACATATACTCAGCAGCATTTTGACAGCCTCAGAGCAAACTGTAAAAGACTGTTTGCATGGTGGCTTCATTTGCTGTGCCATTAACAATTCAATGAAAGCCTTCCTTAAAGATGAAAATATATTACTAGGGCAAGTCTTGTCTCTGCTTCCATCATTCCTGCCTCATTCAGGTAGCCATAATGTTTATTTTGTTTTTGTCATTTACTGCATGTTTACGGGTTTGATTGTCTTGCAAACACATCACAGAAACCCTGACATTAGTAACTATTCAATTCAGTGGAAATTGTAAATAGCAAAGGTATATAAAGACAGTGTCAAGTTTATATAAGTTAAGCAACATTAATAATTTTTTTGAGTCAAGAAGTAAGGA
The DNA here is from genome assembly GCA_009760885.1 of Achatina immaculata. Taxonomy (NCBI): domain Eukaryota; kingdom Metazoa; phylum Mollusca; class Gastropoda; order Stylommatophora; family Achatinidae; genus Lissachatina; species Lissachatina immaculata. Next base: position 48,877,954 of record CM019720.1, on the reverse strand, counting down.
ATATAAGTGTTAGCTGCCCTCCAGGATTGTAAAGAAAAAAAAATTCAGTAGGATGGTGATTGTGTGAGGAAGGAAGAAAAATGTTCATTGAACTAATAGCCAGCCTGTATCAGGGTTGACAGACCGTAGCTTATCGAGGTCCTGCCCTGTTCTCTTTGATGATGCCTTCAATAATAGGCTCAGCCTGGCTAATGGGACCAGGTTTACTACAGTCCTCATGATGGTGGAGTCTGCTAAAGTAGCATTGCACTTTTTTTGTGTGTATTTGTAGCTTTACTCATATTCTGAAAATAAAGTTGCTACCCTCTCCCCATGTGGCATGATGCTGTGTCTCAACACATTCACTGCAAAAAAAAAAAAAAAAGCACCTTGCCTGCAGTTCTAGAAAGACAGAACAACAATATATTTTGAGTTTCATCTTATTCAAGAAAGCAATTTCAGTATCCCATGGCTTAGCCATAGAACCCATTGGTCTTTTCTCGAAAAGGATGGAAAATTGATCAGGTTCAGTCATTTTTGTATGTCCCTTGTGGAAATTTGCCTCCCTAACAGCTCTCTTGTAGGCCTCTCAGTTGTAAGCAAGATGCCCTGCTGCTGATGCATCCATTTGCAGATTATCAACGATGTCTTGCAGCCATCTTCGCCTTGGTCTTCCTCTCTTTCTTTTTCCTATTATGTATCATTCCAAGATGGTCTTCTCTTCTTCTTCTTCATTTGCATTGTCTTGTCTATACCTGCAGTCCTGTCTCTTGGATAAATTTCACTGTTTTTTGTAATTCATGTATGGAACCGTAGAGCTTATCTTCTTTAGTGGTTTCACTGGGTCAGTAATTATTTCTCAGTGTTTCATAGTTGGTGCAGTTCTGGAGGATATGTTCCACAGTTTGGGGCACCTGGGCACATGTACATAGATTAGTAGTACCAACCTTAAACTTTGTATATATATGACTTCGGAGTCGGGTGTGTCCTGTTTGGAGACGGAAGATGGTGACTTGTTCCTTTCTGTTTAGCATGTGATAGTCATCATGTGGTGGTGTTTGTGGCTTCCTGTAGGTTTTTATCATGCTTTTCTTCTGATTATAGGTGATTGGTATGTCTGGTTGCTCCATTTCAGTGCCCTCTTTGGCCAGATGGTCAGCTTTCTCGTTGCCTGGTATCCCACAGTGGGAGGGAATCCATTGCAAAGTGACTCCATGTTGTAAGCCAATTTTTGACAAGGCATCTTTAAGGTCTGGTAGTTTGTTGCACTGAAGAGCTTCCAGTACTGATCTTGCATCTGTGAGAATTACTACAGGACATGTATCAATTCTGGAGTCTGATAGTTTTTCAGCTGCATGGTCTTCTCTAAATTCTCATGACATCATGATCAGATTACTGATATCATTAATAATCTTAAGTCTTAATGATTAAAGATAAATCATTATTCATTTAGGCATTTAGAATAATCTTTTTCTTGTGTGATATATATTTCCAGCTTTTGATTTATTTTTCAGGAATTCACTTCAGGAATAAACTGTGAGCGCTGCCTACCAGGCTATTACAGACCACAAGGCATGACAGCATCCATGAGATTTCCTTGCAGAGCTTGCAACTGTCAAGAAACTCAGACATCAACAGGCATCTGTGTTCCAGATGACAGCCGTGCCAATGAAGGCCTGGTATGTTAGAAAAGGAAATATACATGTTTGTGATGATAATATGGTTGAATGTATATACACTTTTTAATGAGAGTGGAGAAACCCATTGCCATAAGATGGGAAGGCTTACTAGAACAGTTATGAAGTGTTCATAGTCAGAGACCTAGATTTAAAACTGCAAATCATCAGTCTACACGTTGTGTGAGGCCAGTGTGAGAATTCATACTAAGCTGCAATGTTCTCCTGTGTACTCATGTGAATTATATAACTGACTGGGTTAATGTACTTAAAGATGTGTCACAAGATTTGTTTTTGTGGATTGGTTAGCACAACTTGAAAGTATAATAAATTTTAAATGTGGAGCATTCTGAGACTGGAAAATAAATTTTTTTTTTATGAAATAATGTTTTTTAATATAAATATGTCAATAGTAGATATACATACTTTTCAGATTGTAAAATACGAGGGATGATTGATAAGTTCTCGGCATAAGGTACAAATACAGTTGATAATAGGTGCATTTGTAGATCAGGTTAATGTAAGATTAAACACCAAGTTTCAAGAAATTAACTGCAACCAGTTTTTTTTTACAGGCTACTGAAATGGTACGGGGTGGCAGAAATTGAGAAAATGGATAAAATTTCTCATCGAGCAGTCATTTACTACCTCTGCGTCAAGGGCTTATCATCGAAGGAGATCCATGAAGATATGGTAGAGACTCTAGGGGAGCGTGGCCCTTCTTACAGCACAGTGAAGAAATGGGCACCTCAATTAAAAAATGGAGAGTCTGGAAGGTGATCCCCATCCAGGAAGACCAAGAACAGTAACCACCGATGAAACCATTGGCAGAATCCATGATATGATAATGGAGGATCGACAGCTAACTGAGTGGTGCATTGCTACTGAGTTGGGCATCTCCCAGAAACGTGTTCATGCCATCATTTACAATGATCTTCAAATGACAAAGGTTTCTGCTCGATGGGTCCTGAAACTTTTTGGAGCTGATCACAAACGACAGCATCTCAACGTGTCAAGAGACAATCTTGGCCATGTTTTGCAGATCTTGAAAAGTTTCTTCAGCAATTTGTGACTATGGATAGACTTGGGTTCATCATTTTCAACCAGAAACCAAAGAACAGTCAAAGCAGTGGAAATGTCATGGATAACCACTTCTAAAGAAAGCAAAGGTGTTTCTGTTTGCAGGCAAAGTGATGGCATCCATCTTTTGGGATTTAGAAGGTGTGCTATTGGTAGACTATCTTCTTTGGCCACTGGGGCCTATTACGCTAATCTTGTGAAGCAACCGCGGGTCAAACTGAAGGAAAAGCGTTGAGGGAAATTGACAAGAGGAGTCATCTTTCATCAAGACAATGATCCAGTTCACAAGATGGCGCTGGCAATGGCTGCCATCCACGAATGTGGCTTCCAGCTTCTTGAACATCTTCTTTATTCCCCAGATCTGGCTCCTTCGGACTATTACCTGTTTACCAAACTCAAAAAGGAGCTCAGTGGTCGCAAATTTGCTTCAGATGATGACATCATTCATAGTGTAGACCACTTTCTACTGGCACAAGATGCTGACTTTTACAAAGAAGGGATCTGTGTGCTGCAGGATCGCTGGACTAAGTGCATAAACTTTGCAAGGGGACTATGTTGAAAAGTAACCCCAAAAAGTTGTCCACAAATAATCTATTGTACTTTATGCCGAGAACTTATCAGTCACCCCTCGTAAGTGCTCAGTGTGATATTTTGAAAAAATGTATTCATTCAGTATTTTAATTTTTAAATATATTTAACTGTACAGTTATATTGCCAAATGGTTTCTTTCATACATTAAAAGATAATGCAAATTATGTAAAGAGATAATACACATTATGTAAAGATAGTAAAGATTTCATTATGACAAGCATCACTTTCATAATTTCTAGAATGTATTACTAGCTTATTGCTGATTAGTAGCTGTAACAAAAAACAAATCACTTTTTAAAAAATTCCTCTCACAGAATCCTGGTGACTGCATTTGCAGGGAAGGTTTTGGTGGGCCCTCATGCACTTCTTGTGCACCTGGTTATTTTGGATTTCCACACTGTCAGCGATGCCGATGTAATGAAGCTGGTAGTGTGGACCCCAGTGTTTGTGACAGAGCTTGTATTTGCAAGGTAGTTAAAATGCTCCTTTAGTGGAAAGTATAAAAATACAAGTTCTTTTGTAAATATTTTGTTATAAAGTCCTTCATACTTTTTTTTATAAAGGAACTAATGAATCAGAATTTTTAAAAAAGCCAATGGTTATTTCATTAAATTATCATAATTTGAAGACTTAAACTGTTGCTCTCATTTTCTTTCTAAGAGAGGTGAAGAAATATCAACTCTAATCCTCATTAATATATTCAGGAATTATATTCCCATTTCCATGCCATTAAGGCATATTGGGAATTACGGTGTTAGACCCTTATTTTCTGTAACCTTTGGCACATGAAAGTGTGATGTGGTTAGTATCATGCTTGGGTGCTTTACCCTCCTAGGTTTCTCTGGTACCCATTTTTAGAGGCTGGGTCAACCCTGGGGCCTTTTTTTGTTTCATACCAGAAAAAAATCCCTCTGCTGGGACTGAACCCGGTACCACTGGATTAGTAAACCAAGCGCATAACCACTCAGCTAACCAGGTCACCCATTTAGTAACTGATAGTTTGGACATGTGCTCTGGATGACTGATGACTCACTACCAAAAATAGCACTAAGAAGGACACCACAGGGGAACAGAAGTAAGGGTAGACCAAAGGAGACATGGAGAAGAACAACATAGAGGATGTTGGGCAATGGCTCACTTGGGCAAGAGCAGAAACAAAGAATGTTATTTAAATATGAAAATAGAATTTTTAGTTCGTGAAAAATGAAGGGACAAAAAAAAAAGGCTTTGAGTGATGAAAATGTATAAAAATGGCTAGGCATGAATTTTTATGAGTCTTTAACTTTGGCAAAACAGGTTTGAAATTATGTTATATAACAAAAGAAATACCCCCCCCCCCAAAAAAAAAAACAACAAAAAACAAAACAAAACAGTCAGTCAGTCATTTGCATGTCCTTTGCGGAACTTTGCCTCCCTAGCAGTTCTCCTGTAGGCCTCTCAGTTGTAAGCAAGATGTCCTGCTGCTGATGAATCCATTCACAGATCATCAACGATGTCTTGGAGCCATCTTCGCCTTGATCTTTCTCTTTCTTTTTCCCATTATGTACCCTTCCAAGACAGTCTTCTCTAAATTATCATGATGTTTAATATAATTATTTTTTGGGGGGATATTTCTTTTGTGATAAATACATCTCTTTTCAGTGTAGTTTAATTCAGTAAGTCTAAATGGTGTTTGATAATTCCTGATATTCTCTTAGGAAAATGTCCAAGGCAACCGATGTGACCAGTGTAAACAAGGTTTCTTTGGTCTGGACAAAAACAACCCTGAGGGATGCACAGAATGCTTTTGTTTTGGTGTGACCAGCATGTGTGAAAGTGTTGACTGGGGTCTGAGCAAGGTGAGATTTGCAGCCTTAATTTGAGTAAAATGGAAATGAGGTTTAATCATACAGCTTTATAATTCAACAATTATTTTATGATTGATCTTAGTTCTTAAAACTTGTACACATTACAGCACCTTTTAAGAATTTTAGACCTTGAAGTCAGTTTTGTTTGAAAGTAAAATTTTCTAATGCACTACAACCATATATTTAGATTACTGCCTGTTTGTGTTTTCTGTTAGTTTTCATACTTCAGGTGTTGATGGATCACTTTTCCAAGAAGCTTTAGATAGTGATCATGAATGCATCTTGAAAATAGTGAAAAAAGAAATTGTCTGTTGTGATCATGGTTTATACAAGAGGGGAGGATAAAGTTACATTTTGAGGAAGAGAAAGACGACAAAAAAATAGAACATTGTTTAATCTCAGATAAAATTGTGAGCAGGTAAAACCTGCACGCATGTAATCAGATAAAACAAGGAGGAGGCAATTCATAAATATTGTTTTAGATGGCTCAAAGAAGTAATTAATAAATACATTTTTTGTCCAGATAAAAATATTTTATGATGATAATGAGGACATTTTTTAAACTAAAAAGTGTGAGTTAACGTATAATTTGCGGCATGAAGTTTTGTTGACTTTTACTTTGTCTTATTACTAATGCTTATTAGATACTTATAGAAGTCCATGCATTCTTTCCTGTCATTTAACTCTTTCCTTATCATTAACCATTTAAATGGCTTTGTACAAAAGTTTTAAAAAATTTAACTGCTTGTTTGGGGTTTTGTTCTTTGATTTGGAGATTCAGATTTGAACTATGCTTACAGAAAAAAGTAAGTGTACAGTGGTGTCAAGAGCATCAGTCACGTTGTCATGAATGAAATGAAATCAAATTTGGCACGAAGTTTTGTCTGAGTGTTGTCCACTTTCCCGTGCTGCACAAATTTGATTGCACTATTCGTGGAGAGATAACCACAGCTCCAGTGAAATCACATGCAGTAATCCATGATTAGTTACTGACCATGGATAAAATGAGGATAAGTATGTAATTCTGTTCTCAGAGATCTTTTCACGTAATCGTTGAAGAAAGGAGTAGTGGAATTCCAACATAAACATCTTTTTTTTCATCATGCCAAGATTGAACAAACATCAACGAGAAATAGCTGTTGGGATGTTAATTGCTGGATCAACAGTAGCAGCAGTACTCAACATTTTAATGTTCACAGAAACACAATATCACGCCTTCAAAATCGTTTTAACCAAAATGGTTCCATTGCTGACCACCATAGAAACGGTAGACCACAAGTTACCACCCTTGCACAAGACCGCTACATCCACCTCATGCACCTTCGTAACAGGTTTCTCCAGGCAGCATTCCAGGTTTAATACATATGTCAGCCAGAACAGTGCGGTACAGACTCAGAGAGGTAAATCTCTTACCTCATAGGCCTGCAGTTAGACCAGTACTGACAGTTTGCCACAGACATATCCATTTGACCTGGGCCAGGCACCATGTGGCATGGCCCTATCATCAGTGGAGACAGATCCTATTCACTGATGAGTCCAGATTCTGTCTGCAAGGCCATGATGGACGTGCTTTAGTGTACAGGCGAAGAGGAGAGTGCTTTGCGAATAACTGTGTGCTAGAGGTAGATAGGAGGAGAGGAGGCAGTGTAATGTTTTGGGGAGGAATTTCCTATGCTGGCCAAACAAACCTAGTCTTCCTAAATGGCAGCCTTACAGGTTTATGATATAGGGACGAAATCATTACAAGCCGCATAATGTCTTTTCTGAATGCTAATGGATAAGGCGTGATACTGCAGCAGGATACCGCTCGTCCACATATCGCATGTGTGGTCAGGGACCACTTTCAACAGCTTCAGATTACTGTCTTGCCATGGCCAGCAGTTTCACTGGACCTGTCACCTATCAAGCACATTTGGGATGAGCTGGACCATAGGTTGCGAAAACGGCATAATCGTCCTGGAAACCGCCAAGAATTAGGCCAAGTGTTGCAAGAAGAATGGAATAACATGCCTCAACAATTGATACAACGTGTCATTGGTTCAATAAGAAAGCAGTGTCAAGCAATGATAACTGCCCGAGGAGGACATACACAATGTTGAAACCCTGATTTTCTTTTCTTGGGGTAGTGAGCCACTTTCACTTTTTTGTGACATGCCTGAAAGTTATCATTTTATCTGTTATTGGATAATCAAGCATAATATGTGCCAAATTGTATTTCAGTCATCACCTGAGCATGTTCATGATGCTTTTTAAAGCATTGCACACTTACTTTTTTCCGTGATTATACTATATAATCAGGAACTTGCCAATCATTCCACAACACTCAATGAAGTAGAGGAGATAGGTATAGATGAATTATGGAATTCTTACTGCACTGCCATAATCACAGCAGCAAAAGCAAGCACTGGACTGAAAAAAACAAATAGAAAAGCATGGATATTAGAAAACACATGGAAGTACATACATGAAAGATGAGCAGCCAAATTAGACATAGACTTTAAAAAAGGCATTTGATAGCATCACAGAGATTCATTGTGGAGAATTTTAAGTGTATATGGAATACCATCTAAAATTGTCAACATCCTTAATTACCTCTACAATGGATATGTTTGTGCAGCCAAAACAGAGGAATGGATGAGTGAATGGTTCCATATTGAAACAGACATGAAACAAGGATGTATTCTATCTCCTTTGCGTTTTGGAATTGCAATAGACTTCATAATGAAAAAATGCTGCACAGGTAACACAGGTGTTGACTACATGGGACCCAACTAGAAGATCTTGATTTTGCTGATGACATAACTCTTATCAGTAACAATGTGAATTCCATGCAAGAAAAAACAGATAGCCTGTCTTCACTGGTTAGCAAAATAGGACTTGAAATTAACAAGGACAAAACAAAAATGATGAAACTTCTCATTAATTAAACTGGAAAAATACATGTAGAAGGGACAGATATTGAAGAAGTCAATCAATTTGCATACCTTGGCAGCTACCTAGACCAGGATGGCGACACCAGAAAGGAAGTTAGAGTTAGAATTACAAAAGCAGCATCAATATTCAAGAATCTTGAGAACATATGGAATTCAAAAGTTATAAGCACAAAAACCAAATTAAGACTATTCAATTCAAATGTAATATCCACACTCATCTATGTATGTGAAAACTGGAAAACAACTGAAGAAATAGACAAGAAATTAGACTCTTTTGAAAACAAATGCCTAAGGAAAATACTTGGCATCAAGTGGAACGAATCCAAGAACAATGCAGAAATAAGATGGATGAGTGAACAACAACCAGTCTCAAGAGTGATCAGGAAAAGGAGATGGACATATGTTGGTCATGTGATGAGAAGAAACAGTTAGAGAATCCCAAAACAAGCTGTCAAGTGGAACACAACAGGCTGAAAAAAAAGAGCCAGACCTCATGAAACTCTAAAGAGGGCATTGATAAGAGAGACCAAATTAATAGGCATAAAATCCCTTGATGAGGTTGAAAAGCTTGCAGAAAACAGGAAAAATTGGTGAACACCTTGTGAGCCCTATGTGACCTTTAACGGCATGGGAAGGATATAAGATATATAATATAAGATATTATATAATCAAAATATAGACCTGTAGTCATATTCATGTAAAACATGGAGGTGGTATTTATTTTAATTTTTGTTATTTGTATGATCTTAAAATTTTGTTAAATAGTGCAAAACTTATCAGATATAAACTTTTCCTTACTCTTAAGACCTTGTGTTATCTTACAGCTTGATAGTCTGAATGGATGGATCTTGTCTACACTACATTCTGGTGGTATAACCCTCCTTCCTCGCCATTACAATGGATGGTTGGAAGCTAAGACGTATTTGTTGAAGGCGGATCCAAGGTCTTACTCTCAAGAGGACATACATTACTGGTTAGCTCCAGGGGCTTATCTTGGGAACAGGGTATGGTTTAAGAATGTTAAATTTAAATATTCTATGTTCAAATTTATTCATTAGAATTTTAGCTATAATTATTCCTGAGTTTTATAATTAGAAAACTTGTGCTGCATACTACATATTGAGTACCTAACATATGGCTTTAGGCAGGTTTTCCCAATGGATACAGTCTTAAGCATGGTTTCTTTATGTTTCCATATGACCTTCGCAGAGAGCAGTGTTGAATTTCAGTGGCCTGTGACCAAAAGCATAAATGTTTTTACGTAGTAATGATCTGGTGGTGGTGGGAGCCCACTGGGGAGAAAATTTTAATATAGAAAGGGAGGTCAAACAGTAGGAAAAAAATTGAGAAACCCTGATCTAAAGATATCAATCAATCAAGTGCCGTGCTGCATTCTCTCCACAATTCCCTGTCTTTTGAGTTGATTACGAGATCTGCCGGTGACTTTCTTTCTAGCCACACTGACAGCCCATCCAGTAACTTCTCTCTCTGTCTTCTTCTGTCTCATCTTCCCTCAATTTTTCCAGTTGCCACAGTGTGTTCCAATTTTCCTCTTCTCAGAAAATGTCCTACAAATCTCGCTTGCCTGCCTCTGATTTTTGCTGTAATTTGCCTTTTAACTCCAGCCTCTCGTAAGACTTCTTCATTGGTTTTCTTAGCTGTCCATGATACCTTCAAGATCCTTCTTATAAACCACATTTCCATGGCCTCCATTTCTCACTGTACTCTCTTATTCATGGACCATGCTTCACATCCATAAAACAAAATTGGCTTGATGTAACATTTAACTACTCAGAATATTGTTTCCATTGATATGGATCTGTTGCACAAGATGTTTCTCATTTTCTGGAATGATCTGGCCTGAGCAAATCTGCTTTTTATTTCATTGCGACAATTCTCATCCATTGTTATAGTTGTTCCTAAGTACTTGAATTTATCTACTTGTTTCCATTCTGTGCCATCAATGATAATGTACATTTTGGTGGTATTCTTTTCTTTGAGATGACCATCATTTCAATCTTTTTTTTTGTTCAGGCTGAGACCTTTACTTTTACTTTCATGAACCACGATGTCCAGAAGAGCCTGTAGCTCCCCTTCACTTTTAGCAATCAGAACTGTGTCGTCTGCATATCTAAAGATATACTTTTCATAATTTCCTAATATGAGCATACCTTTAATTATAAACTAACATACTGACGTACATGGACACAGAAAGATAAACAGTCACAGAAAAGTATGATTTCCTTTGTATGAACTTCAAAGAAAAATTTGAATTTCATATTGTTAACTTTTTATCCTAATCAGATAACCATTTGAACTTTTTTTCAGTACATGGTGTAAAACTGAAAAACAAAGAATATTTTATATGCAGCTTATTGTCCTTTCTTTTAGCTGAGTTCATATGGAGGATTTCTTCGGTTTACCATAAAATATACCCTAGATGAGCAGATGACCAACAGATACCATCTTAGTGAACCTAATCTGATTTTAGAGGTAAATATATCTCTTATTTTCTTTATATGAACTATATTCAATCATGTATAAATATTTTATTTCATTAAAAATATATCATTCTCAATTATAGTACATATATAAATAGACTTATTTTTACCTTTAAAGTAATATGTAAATGATAGATACATGCTTTTGTTGGTTGAGTTAGCATTGTGAATAAAATAATGTTTAGATGTCATTAGTTAGTAAATAAAATGGAGTAAAAAAAGATGCACAAGGAAAAAACTGAATGAAATCAGTGGCTGGTCAAACTTGTCAGTTTATTTTACTGCCACCTTTTGGAGCTATACTGACAAAATTTTCACATTGGTTAAATTATAATCCAGTGACTGAAATAGTTGCTGGAAGAGAGTAGGACTGGCTGCAGTAACAGTTATGTGGTCTCTTGGCTGATCTTGAAAGCCTGGGATTAACTCCTAAATGTCACCTTACAGCTGACCCAGCTGTATATGTGGGTGCTTGGAATACTGTTCTGAGCACAAACTGCCTCCAGAGACTATCTGCCTACACAGTATCTATTCACGGATGAACGTCAAAATAGGTTGTCTCACACACAAATTTGACCTATAAAATATAGGAGTTCACTTCCTGTATATTTGAGTGTCATTTGCCCCTCATTCTCATTCTGTAGCAAATGTTTGTTACTGATGTTGTCTTTTTTTTTGTCCTAGGGTCCAGACATATCCATTACCTCAGACAGACAGAACCTGAGAGAGGTAATAGAGAATGTGATTAGAATTCGCCTTCACGAAGACAGCTGGTACCATTTACAAGATCGTAGGCCAGTCACAAGGGAAGAAATGATGACCGTATTATACAGTTTACATCGACTTCTTATTAGAGCCACATACCACACTGCTCAGGATACAGTTTTGTGAGTGTAAAATAACAGTTTTCATTTTTTTTTTCACTTTTCTCATACAAAAATGATTACTCAAACATATTTTTTTTTTGCTTGAAAGGTTAATGTTCTTTTAGAATAGATTTGAATGCATTTGAATAGATGTGTAACACATTTCTAACTGTCTTCAACTGCAACTTTATTCACAGTTCAAAGTCTGTGATGTATTATAAAAATTTAGCTTTGTTTCAGATTGTACCTCTATAGCTTTAAAGTTAAGAAATATCACTGTATAACAAAGTGAAGAAACATCACTGCATAATAAAAAGTAAGAAGCATCACAGAATAGCAGAAAGTAAGAAAACATCACTGTATAACAAAAAGCAGCTAATTTGATTCTTAGGTCATTTCTTAACCACCTACATTCATTCATTTTAAACAGGTTCTCCCTTTGATTACAGCATAATTCAGCTATAGCACTATATATATATATATATATATATAAGCCATATTGCTTACCTCTCTTGTCTTAGACTGAAAGATGTCTTCCTGGATACAGCAACACCACAAGTTATGGATGGCAGTTCTCTATCAACTGTTGAAAAGTGCAGATGTCCTGAAGGTTATGCAGGCTTGTCTTGTGAAGTCAGTAGTAGAATGTTGGACTGTTGTTGACATATTCTATTTTTGTTGTTGTTGTTGAAATATTATAGTTTTCTACCCTATGAGTATATTTTATAAGAGAAAAGTGGTTGAGAGAGAATACTGATGATTTTATGTATAAACATATTAGCACATAATATCTAATTATTACAAGTTTAACAGGCTAAATCATATTATAAAATACAGACAGTGAGCAAAGCATTGAATTAACAAGAGCAAAATCAGTGTGCAGCGAGTCCCTCATTTTAAAATTACTTACACTTTATAAAACTGCATGGAAGATGAGTGTGTTCTTCATGACAGCTTCAGTTATGAAGGGTTTTTATCTCACAGCCAAAGGGAGATCCACCACCACCACCATTAGCACAAAAATACTGTTGTAAAATATTTTAGATATTGTCTAAATTAGAGGTTTCCAAACTGGTCTCTGGAACCCCCAAGGACCTGTGAAGGATCATGTGGAGAGCTGCATAGTGAACCTAGATTATATAAAACATGCATAATTATTTTAAATTTATTACCAAGTAGCAAGGGAGAGTAGGTAGGCTGTAGTGAAATATCATTGCCTTTAAGGGTCTTTGGTAAAAAAAAAATTTAGTTAGAAACCATTGGTCTAAATCACGCAAGGTGTAGAGTCCAAATATTCTTATTTATATTCTGTTTTTTCAGAGCTGCTCTCCAGGTTGGAGAAGAGTAAATGACAGACTGTACAGAGGAATGTGTCAGAAATGTGAATGCTATAACCATGCATCAGAGTGTGATCCAAACAGTGCAAAATGTGTGGTTAGTTGTTTGTTATTTGTTGATAAATGTATTATTGTTTATGTGTATAAATATAGAAATGAGGACCAGACATGAAACTGACAAACGCAAATGCAAGGAGACTGACCTTGCAACACAGATATTGCTTTCTGTTACTGTGGCTGATTATGCAAATCCAGCATTTGCAGAGTCAGTCATGAGAGGAACTGCTCAGTAAGATGATGCTTGAAAAAACCATCAACAGTTGATATTTCCCTGTTTCAGAACTGTCTCCGTAGATGAAAAGTGCCAGTATATATATATATATATATATATATATGTTGTCTTGACTGACACGATGTACATGCTTGTACATATACAGATGCTTCCTGTTATGATAATTATAATAGGATATAGATAGCTTATACAGACTGGCCACAGTCTGAGAAAACCCGACACCAGCATAGCAGGACTGGCACTGACATGGAATCCTCAAGGAAATAGAAAATGAGGAAGACCTAGACTTACTTGGAGAAGAGAAGTTATGACATTGCTCAGAGACAAGGGATACACATGGAAGGAAGCAGAGAATAATTCCAAGAACAGGGATGACTTGAGAGCCTTTATCCATAGCCTATGCTGTCAAGGGAATGAAAGGCAATGATGATGATGATGATAGATAGCCTAGTGTTTAACTTTCTGCTTACTGGGCTTGAAATGCCATTTGGTCTGAGTGTAATCAGGTACTTGGATTTCTCCATAGGCCACAGTACCATGCCTTTTCATAATCTTTGAGTTGGTAAGATTGTATGTCAGTGTGTGGATGTGGAGGATATCTGCTTGCAAGGTGAGAGCCACCACAAGAGTACACATCGCTGACTGTGCGTTAAGAAAAATGGGATATTCACATAGTAAAAAAAATCAGGCCCATGTTTATAGAATGTGAAAATTAATTATTCTTACCCTTCATTTTAAGCACACCACACATTTACAGATTTGTTAAAACTAAGTCCTAGTGCATCTACTGTTAAATTTGCATTATACACTTTGCATATATATATATAATGTTTATTGTGCACTTCCGGCGTGACGTGCAAGATGGCGGTCGTTTTTAAAACGCTCTCGCCGGCATGCAGAAATCAGCGGAATTCCGCTTGATCTGTTACATATCATGTACCGGGAGTTGGGCATAAGGCTAACAACCTTATCCTGGGACCTATCTAGAGGCAACTCCAGATGGGAAAAAAAGATATCGTTATGGAAACTCGCAGAGAAACAACCGAGCATCAGGGATGCCAACTCCGAAGAGCTAAAAGAAATTAGACTCTTTTGAAAACAAATGCCTAAGGAAAATACTCGGCATCAAGTGGAATGAATTCAAGAACAATGCAGAGATAAGACAGATGACTGAACAACAACCAGTCTCATGGGTGATCAGGAAAAGGAGATGGACATATGTTGGTCACTTGATGAGAAGAAATGATCAGAGAATCCCAAAACAAGCTATCAAGTGGAACACAACAGGCCGAAGAAAAAGGGCAGACCGCGTGAAACTCTGAAGAGGACATTATTAAGAGAGGCCAAGTTGACAGGCATAGAATCCTTTGATGAGGTTGAAAGACTCGCTGAAGACAGGAAAAATTGGCGAACTACTTTGCGAGCCCTATGTGACGTTTAACGGCACGGGAAGGATATAAGATTATTGTGCATGCTAGATATTTAAGTGTTAAATTTTGCTGGATTTTTAGTAAAGTATTAAATTTTGCTGGATATATATTAAATGTTAACTTTTATTGGCTATTTAAATAAATGTTAATTTTGCTGGAATATTTAAATGGTTTTTCAATTTTTACATAAGGTAGTCTGCACATATATCATAAATGGTATTCTTAAATAGACCAGGTCCCTACCAGATGAATGAAAAATGTAAAATACCACTACTGTAAGCAGAAATCAGACTGCTTACAGCTTGTACATTTTAAAACTGATCACATGGAAGCAATGAGACTTGCATATGGTTAAGTGATAGAGCACAGTGCTGTATGGTTCACCTTGAAAGATGCAAGCCTTTCACTGTCCATAGTATATCTTTCTCTAGTCTTAAGTTCTTTGTATTCTTTGAGGCAAGCAATACAACACTAACTTATATCATTTTAAAACCGAGAGTTACAACTGACATTAGAATTAAGAATTTCAGATGACTTCATTTGTGCTGAATTTTACTGAAGCTGCACTTATTCTGTAGGACTGCAGACACAGCACAATGGGAGACCACTGTGAGAATTGTCTCCCTGGATTCTTTGGTGACCCACGTCAAGGTACCCCTCATGACTGCAAACCCTGCGCCTGTCCATTGGTCAGAGGCAACAACTTTTTTGCTGAAAGATGTGTGGCCAGACCTACAGCACAGAATCAGGATGCCTATGAGTGTATAAACTGTAGGGAAGGATACACAGGCAGCAGATGTGAAATGTAATTTCTGTTTGTTAAATAAGGTGTATATGCCGTCCTTATAGAGAGGCTTAGGTATTAAGTAAATCTGTATTGTCATGGAGGTCCTTAAACATTGATAGGCTCAATACATCATTTAATTTTTAATCAGTGCATACACAGGAGTGTTCACATTTGTCCATGATTTTTTGGATATGTCTAAAAAGGATTGACATGGAAGTGTACAAATTGTACAGTTTCTTTATTGTGCTTATAAAATAAAATAAATCATTTTATATTATCAGCCTCTCGTGTCACATAACGAAGCTACTTCTGAGAATAATTATGAGAAGAACAAGGAAAAAGATAAAAATGGAAATAGTAGATGAATAGTTTGGATTTGTTGAAGGAAAGGGAACACACAATGCCATTTATGCTTTACGAACACTAACAGAAAGAGCTTTAGAAGTACAGAAAGATCTCTACTTATGCTTCATTGATTACACCAAGGCATTTGACAAGGTGAAACATAATGAAATTATTAAAATGCTTGAAGACATCAATATAGATGGCAAAGACCTGAGGATTGTAAAACATTTATACTGGCAGCAAGAAGCAGCAGTTCGAGTTGAAAATAGAATTGGAAAATATCAACCTATAAAACAAGGGTGCGACAAGGATGTGTACTATCTCCAGACCTTTTTTCTCTCTGTACAGCGAGAATATTCTAAGAACGATCATCACAGAACCAGGCATAAAAATTGGAGGATATAATATTAACAACCTTCGGTATGTTGACGACATAGTACTGATAGCTGAGAACCAACAAGACCTGCAAAATCTCTTGGATAAAGTGGCCACAGAAAGTGAACAGAAAGGCCTTATTTTGAACATCAAAAAGACAGAGACTATGGTTATATCTAAGAAACAGAATCCACCAGTATGCAGTATTAAATTGAACGGAACTATTCTAAAGCAGGTGCAGAAATTCAAATACCTTGGAGCAGTAATAACTTCAGATGGGAAATGCAGAACAGAAATTAGGAACAGAATAGGCCAAGCAAAGACTGCATTTCAGAGAATGAGAAACATATTAGCTAATACATCTTTATCAATGAATGTTAGAAAACGAGTCCTAAAATGCTATATTGAACCTATGTTGTTATATGGAAGTGAATCATGGACAATAGGCAAGTCTGCACAAAAATCATTGGAAGCAGCAGAAATGTGGTTTATTAGAAGAATGTTGCGAATCCCATGGACAGCAAAAATAACTAATGAAGAATGTATGAGAAGAGCTGGAGAGACAAAAAAAAAACCTTGTCAAAAAGATAAGAGAGAAACAATGTACTTTCATAGGACATGCAATGAGAAGAGGGGGCATTGAAAATATTATAACAACAGGAAAAATAGAAGGAAGAAGATCAAGAGAAAGACCAAGAGAAATGATACTGGACAGTCTGACGGGATGGTGTGAGAGGAGATCACCAACTGAACTGATGGCCTGCATGAAGGATCAGGTACTCTGGAGAAGCATAATAGCCAACGCCAGTTGGCATGGCACCTGATGATGATGATGATGATATTGAAAAATAATACAAAAAAGTATGATATACAGTCATGGGAGAACAGACATCAAACTAGGTCTTGGTACAGTGTCAGTATAAAAGTAAAAGGTAAAAAGGTAAAAATCCTATTTCCATGCCATTAAGGCGTATTGGAGATACAGTGCTAAGGCCATATTTCCAAGACCATCAGCACATGAAAGTGTGATGTGGTCAGTACCATGCGTGGCTGCAAATACTTTCCCCAGTTGTCAATGTGTGTGTGAGTGAGTGTGTGTGTGGGTGTGGGTGGGTGGGTGGTTTTTATTTCATGGTAAACATGGCTTCAGATGTGACATTTTCTTCACCAAAATCAGTCATTGGGAGGCAAACTGTTAAATGGTGGTATTAGGAAAGAGCTTAATATTGAAGAAGGTTGGCTAGTAAAGAGAATTAAACAGAGAAAACATAAATGTTTTGGACACATTAAACATCATAATAATCTAGAGAAGACCGTCTTGGAAGGGTACATAATGGGAAAAAGAAAGAGAGGAAGACCAAGGCAAAGATGCTGCAAGACATCGTTGATGATCTGCAAATGGATGCATCAGCAGCAGGCTATCTTGCTCACAACTGAGAGGCCTACAAGAGTGCTGTTAGGGAGACAAAGTTCCGCAAGGGACATGCAAATGAATGAATAAATGAATGAATTAGGAAAGTAATGTTATTTAATACCAGCAACAAGCTCAAGTGTTAGCGATAGAAGTACCTCATTTCAGCATTAATAATTCGCTTGTTTTCATTGCTTTATTTATGTTTTTTTCGAAGCTGATAAATCTGCTTTCATTTCCAGGTGTGCTCCAGGGTACTATGGAAATCCTACCACTTCAGGTGGCTCATGTCGTCGATGCAGTTGTGGAAGCAACATTGATGTGACCCGACCTGGAGTCTGTAATAATATCACTGGTGCCTGTACCGTGTGTGGGAGCAATACAGAGGGGATATACTGTGAGAAATGCAGAAGTGGCTATTATGGCTCAGCTGTTAATGGAGACTGTAGGCGTAAGTAATATATGTATGTATATTTTGAGCAGTTTGGAAAAAAATGAAATAAGCCTAACACTTTTTATTGGCCGTAGTTTCTATTTTCTTTCACTAATTTCTAATCATGGGATGATGTGCCCTTAAACAAGAACTGTCTTTGTTGTATCCCCAACACTGTTGTTAATGCAAAAACATTTGAGAGTTCCTAACTTTAACGTTCAGACCAGGGTTTCTGAATGGTTATTTGCTTCTGAACCCACCCTTTTGCGATATAATTTTCCAACTACATTACTATAGAAAAAAATGTGTTATTTACATCTTTTAGCCATGACCCAAGAGATTCAGTGTGGTCTTTGAAGGGGCCATACATCTGTCACTGAGAAACGTTGATCTAGAGCAAATTTTATTTTAGTGTCACAAGTATACAGCACTATGTATCTCATGGAATCACCGTATTATAAACCCACTAAATGAAGTTTACTGTGTATCTCATGGAATCACTGTGTTATAAACCCACTAAATGAAATTTACTGTGTATCTTATGGAATCACTGTGTTATAAACCCACTAAATGAAATTTACTGTGTATCTTATGGAATCACTGTGTTATAAACCCACTAAATGAAATTTACTTTAAAAATATTTCAGCTTGTGACTGTTATGATGGTGGTTCCAACAATCAGCAGTGTCACCCACAGAATGGTCAGTGCTCATGCAGAATGAGGTACACTGGCCGCAGATGTGACAGATGTCAGGTTAGCATTGTTTTTTGGGGTTTTTTTTGTACAATTAGATAAATTTGATATATCTGATATTGATAAGTCTATTAATAATCAGTAATAAATTTGATAATATGTTATTGATAATTTTATCTTCTTCATATTCTCTTTATTGTATTATTTCTTAGATGACTTCTGACTTGGAGAGCCTAATCATGCCCCATTGAAAAAATTAGTATCTTTCATATTATAACATATTATAACATATTATAACAATGCAGAAATAAGACAGATGACTGAACAACAATCAGTCTCATGGGTGATCAGGAAAAGGAGATGGACATATGGTCACTTGATGAGAAGAAATGATCAGAGAATCCCAAAACAAGCTATCAAGTGGAACACAACAGGCCGAAGAAAAAGAGGCAGACCGCGTGAAACTCTGAAGAGGACATTATTAAGAGAGGCCAAATTAGCAGGCATAAAATCCCTTGATGAGGTTGAAAGACTCGCCGAAGACAGGAAAAATTGGCGAACTACTTTGCTAGCCCTATGTGACGTTTAACGGCACGGGAAGGATATAAGAAATAAGATAAGATATTATAACATACTGGACTTGTCAATGTTCCCATCTCTTTCTGTTGTGCTGCGTATTTACTAGCACCCAGGAGGCTTCAGAATGTTGAAAGTTAATTAAAACTCTAAGAAGTTGACAACAAAAATTCTTTGGACATGTCATGAGAAGAAGAAGGTGCAAAAAAATATGCGAAAATGACAGAGAGAAAAATAATTGAATAAACTGGCCAGGTAGCACAGCAAAAAAATAGCCAATCTGACTACAGATATGAGTGATCACACAGAACAGAGAAGCGTGATCACCAAAAAAAAAATGCTTGGCATATCTAAACGAAGGTCTTCACAAACACAAAAAAACTAACAAGAATTTTTTTGTGAAATATTTTCCCATAAATTTTGCAGCATAGTATGGTTAATAGGCCATCAGACATTTCCATCCTCACTCACCAGTAAGATTTATTACAGAAATGTATTGCTTGAAGGTAATGATTTGACAAATTCTGATAGACAATTTATAACATCATATACGATTTATAACATTACTTCAGCTTAGATTTGGTTTAAGCTATGAGGGGAAGTCACCAAGTAACTCGCAGATGCCTGTTACAAAAAAAAAAACTAAATGCGACAGTAATTTGAAAACTTTTAATTTTTGTACCTACGTTATTCCCCTATTTCTCAACGTAATCGCAACCAACATTGATACATTCGTCCCATCATGTAATCAGTGATGCAATACCCATGGTGTAAAAATCAGGAGTCCGATTTCTGAACCATTTTTTTTACTTCTGTTTCCACCTCTTCATCACTCGAGAATTTTCTCCTGTCACGGTGGTTTTTCAATGGACCAAACAGATGAAAATCACTTGGAGCTAAGTCGGTGCTATAGCTGTGGAATATTCAAGAACTTCCTAACCCAACTGGCTAATTTTCTCTTGGGTTAACCAAGCCATATGTGGTCTGGCATTGTCATGAAGGAGAAGCACACCTCTAGTCAGCAGACCAGTATGTTTTCTTCAAATTGCATCCTGTAGCATCGATAGAACTTCACAGTACGATACATAATTCACACTGTCACCATACTTCTGGAACTTGGTTAACATTCCTTGATAATCCCAGAACACTGTCAGCATAACCTTCCCTGCAGAAGGCGTAATCTTGAAATTTTTTGCGCATGGCGATGACGGGTGTTTCCATTGCATTGAGGCACATTTTGATTCAGGTTGGTAGTGGTGCACCCAAGATTCGTCTCCGGTAGTAATCCTTTGGAGCATGTCTTCACCTTCATATGCGTAATGACAGAGATACTGCAATGACAAACCAGATCGGTTCATTTTGTGTTCATCATTCAGATCTCTGGGTACCCAGTGTGAGTAAACTTTCCGAAAATTCAATTGATCATGCATTATTCCATAAGCTAAGCCATGTGAACATCCGATTGCATTTGCTACACTGTTTATTGTTACTCATCTATCAGCTCTGATAATCTCATTCACATGTTGCACAGTCGCTTCTGTTGCAGTCTGAACAGGATGGCCAAGTCGGACTTTGTCAACAATTTTGGTGTGTCCCAGAGAAAATTCTTTTACCCGGTTATAGACCGCTTTACGTGATAAACACTTTTCAGCATAAACTGTAATCATTTCCTTATGAATGTCCTTTAGCCCACAAAAATTGCACTACACTTCTCTGTTCTTCTTTGGTACACACTAACAGCTGGGTAGCCATTTTGTTATTGCTTTGCGCATGCACACATAACTCCCGTCACCCCCTACATACAACTGCTATAAAGTTTGATGATAGTACTATCTAAGGATATATTTAAATACTACCTGATAACTGCCACTGATAAAATATTTCAATTTGCAAGTTACTTAGTGACTTCCCCTCGTATATTAGCAGGTAAGGGAGAAATGAAACCCACGTGTTATTGAAAATGATGGTAGTGATTTACTGAATTTTATTGGTTACAGTAGCGAGGAATATAATCCTGACTGGATTGTCATACATGGGGTAAAATTCCAGCAGTGTATAAACTGGTAAACCTGTAGAGCTATCTGTACCTTTTAGTTCCCACTCATACTTAGAGGGCGGACTTTGTAAGGGCAACAGGGCTGCAGATTTAACATGACCAACCTTCGTCCAATTCTGAAGAAGAAGAAGAATGTACCTTTAGAAAAAGCTGTACTAAAAGATAGACAAAGGGTACATTTTTTTATACATAAGCAGTGATTGTACGTGGCCGTTTGAGAGAATGTGCATATATTGATACAGACTAACAAAGGCTCACTTTTGTTTTTTTAATCTCTTCTACAGCCAGGCTATGGGAACATAGAGAGAGGCTGTGAGAGGTGCTCTTGTGATAGAGTAGGCTCAGAGAGCACAGACTGTGACCCCATAAGCGGCCAGTGTGCATGTAAACCTGGTGTAGATGGTCTGGCTTGTGACCAATGTCAAAATGGCTATTATGATTTAACTAGGTCAGGCTGCAGACGTAAGTATGCCTATTGAAATCCAGCGTTAATTTGCAGATATTTTTTTCATCTAGAGGAAAAAAAAAGTGTCTTACTGTATTGTAAATTTGTAACACCAAGAAGAGGTATTAAGTAATGCCTTTTGTGATGTCATGTGTGCAACAACTACAGGAACACCCTTCATGCAGAGCATTAAAAAGCAGATAACAACACCCAGTGGTCAGAACAAATCTGGAGTTGCTTAATGCAGGATGATGAAGATTGACAGTAAACAAGTTCTCATGAAACATCATAAAACTGCAATGACAGATGACAAAACTTCTCTCAAGCATGCTCAGCTTGCATGATCATCATCACCATCATGTGCCAGGCCTGAAGTCATTGGCGACCATGTCTCTCAACAGTTTATGATCTTTCATGTTATTCATCATTTCTGTTGTTGTGCCTCTCCCATGCCATTTTGTAAAGCCATCTAAGATTTTTTTTTCTCATGGTCTGCCTCTCCCTTTCCTGCCTCCAGTCTTCCCTGTTGTCATGATATTTTCAATATCTCCTCTTCTCATTATATGGCCAATAAACCTTGACTGTCCCCCTTATAGTGTGTTTATTAACCTCATGAGTTTCATTGGCTTTCCTTAGACATTCTTCATTTGTTATTTTGGCTGTCCGTGGTATTATTAACATTCTTTGTAGTTTTTATTCTGCTTGCATCACAGAGACAAATACTCCCTTCGTCATACCAACATAATGCAGTCTGCCATCTTCTGATGTTCATCATACACTTTTCACTCTCCAAGTCTTTCACTCGACTTACTGGTTTCTTAACTTACCACCCCTATGCCCAGATCTGGAACAATCCTCACACAGTGAGTGATGCTGTACTTTGTTCATTCATTAAGTTTTGTAACCATACACAACCCATACTACTATGAATTTGTTTTTAAAAAGTTATTTAAAGTTACCTTCATTTCAGTGTGATCTTAATGATGTCTTTAGTTTAGTTTATATGCTTAGGAGGGCTTTTGAGTACACTTATTATTTTTGCATGAGAGATTGATATTTGAAAGAGCCATACATATGTGGTTGAGGGAGGAGTTATCAGCTGTATTCATGGCATATTTATTTTGAGTGATAAATGTTTGTGTGCAATGCAGATATGACAGAGCAATGTTTAGTACAACATTGATGTGACAGCATATTTGTTTGCGTTCCATGTACACATAATGTTATGGGTAGTGTTCTCTACAAGATGAATACACATGTCAGTGCAGAGCATATTCATATTTTATAAAGATTTAGGACTTATAAAATGATTTGAAATGTTCTCACAGTCCACTTGTGATAAGTACAAGAAACATCTGTAGTTCAGGAACGAGTTCTTGATAGAGGTGAAACCTACTAAGGAGCCTGCATAAGTTTCATTGAGCATAGGCTTAGTGGTTTCTTGGACTGTGGACTCCAACCATAATCTGCACAAAAGTGCTAAATGCTTGTGCTCATTACACCAAACCTCAGTCTGAGTCTTAGCTCAGGAACAAATTTGTTTACAAAAACTCCATTTAGATGGGAAAATAGGCTACTGAAGGAAAAATCTACCATTTCTTACACATGAATACATGTATGGGCAAAATTTTTGTGATTTTAAAGATGTCTTCATTTAAAGATGTCTTCATCAAAAGCATTTGATTGTGTACAACACCAGAAACTTTGGGAAATAATGGAAAAAATGGGATTTCCAACACATGTAACACAAATAACATCACTGCTGTATCTAGACCACCAACAAGCAATAAGAATAAATGGTGAAATAACAACTTGGTTTGACATAAAACAAGGGGTCCGTCAGGGGTGCATATTGTCACCTTACTTATTTAACTTGTATACTGAAAATATAATGAGGAGTGTTAGAGAAGATGTAGACAAACAATATTATGATGCCATAACAGACTAAATGTTTACGAAGAATTAGAAAAATATTTTGGCCAAACACCATAAGAAATAACATCTTATTAGCAGAAATGCAGATGAAACCACTGACAACAATTATTGAGGAAAGACGCTGGCGATGGTTGGGACATGTGCTCCGAATGACTGACAACTCACTACCAAAAATAGCACTAAGATGGACACTACAGGGGAGCAGAAGTAAGGGTAGACCAAAAGAGACATGGAGAAGAACAACAGAAAGGATGTTGAGCAATAGAGGGCTCACCTGGGCAAGAGCAGAAAAAAAGGCAAAGGACAGGCATTTGTGGAAAACCCTTGTGGAAGCCCCATGTGCCCTGGGCACTTAAGGTTCAGAGAGAGAGAGAGAGATAACAGTTGGAGGTTATGAAATACCAGAGATTAGATATGCTGATGACACAGTATTACTGTCTACAACACAAAAAGGAATGGAAAAACTAATTATGTTCGTTCACAAGAATAGTGAAGAGCAAAACTTTTATCTTATTGCAAAGAAAACTAAATTGATGACAACTGACAAAACAAATAAGACAGATGAAATAACCAGTGAGGAAAAACTGGAAGAAGTGGAGAGTTTTGAATATCTTGGATCATTACTAACTAATAATGGAGATACAACAAGGGATATTAAAAGGAGGACATTTAACAATAGGGGATATTAAAAGGAGGACATTTATCTAACTAAAGAATCTATGGAGAGGAACAGACAGAACTACAAAAATAAGATTTTTAAGGCCATGCATCTTTCCCATTGCAAAATATGCCTGAGACATGGACACTTAACAAAATAGCTGAGAAACACATAAGTGTCTTTGAATGTAAGTGCTACAGAAGGGTTCTTCAAATATCATGGACACAAAAAAAAGGACAAATATATCCATACTACAAGAACTTAATATTGAGGAAGCCTAGTTAGTAAAGAGGATTAAACAGAAAAAACTTAAATATTTTGGACATTTTAAATGTAATGATAATTTAGAGAAGACTGTGTTGGAGGGGTACATAATGGGAAAAAGAAAGAGAGGAAGACCAAGGTGAAGATGGCTGCAAGACATCGTTGATGATCTGCGAATGGACGCATCAGCAGCAGGGCATCTTGCTTACAACTGAGAGGCCTACAGGAGAGCTGTTAGGGAAGCAAAGTTCTGTAAGGTACATTCAAATGACTGACTGACTGACTTCATTTAAAGATGTTTCTTTACATTTCTTACATCTATAAGCCCAGACATAATTCTTGGCTAATCATCACATGTTGTTAATGTGACAGGGTGTAGTTGCTATGCTTATGGAACTAATAATGACATTGACTGTGACGGCCAGTCTGGGAGATGCTTATGTAGACCAGGTGTCACTGGTCAGCGCTGTGACATGTGCCAAGTGAGTGATGTTGTGCTTCATGTTTTGTTTCTGAAATTAACTTGTGAAGATAAAATGAACAAATTTCAATAAATTTTGAAACAAATTTTAGAAAATCAAGCAGGTATATTAGGACTGAAGGTATTATTGTAATATAAAGGTCAACAGTAAAAAAGCAGATGTATTAGACTGTTGAATCCAACTGGAGACTTGTCTTTTTTGTTTAAAGCACAACCATTATGGAATAGAATCTGGTCAAGGCTGTGGCCTATGCGACTGTGATAGAACTGGCTCAGCTGGTCCCTCATGTGATGTACGTACAGGACAGTGCCACTGTCTGCCAGGAGTAACAGGTCGCACTTGTGATCATTGTCAAGAAGGCTATTATGGACTGTCCAGGACAGGCTGTGAACGTAAGTCTGGTTCATTTTTTTTTCTTCTGGTTTATGTGGAATATTAAATAATGACAGACACCGTCTACTGAAGTCCAGATCTGTTACTGCCAAACAGTGAAATATAAACTATTAGACCAGACACCGTTTACTGAAGTCCAGATCTGTTACTGCCAAACAGTGAACTATAAACTATTAGACTATTATAAAAATGGGGGATAGCTTTATTCATTAATGAACACAGCTGTAAAGTTTTGGTTTATGCATTATTCATACAGAAACATGCAGGATGAAGAAATAGGAAAAGAGAGCAAGTTTAACATGTTTGGTATATAACATGTAAGAACAGAAGAAATACAGCACTTAGCTGTGTTGTAAGAAACCATGTCTGACAGCATATAGCATTTAATTTTGTGAATATTTTTATGAAGACTTCGGTTGTGATACCATTCTGAATGGTTGGCAGTACAGATGTGGTGAAGAAATGGGACAGGAGAAAGAGTGATACAGTGGTTGTCAAGTTGGGATAAAGGTTGATAGAGTAGTTGAACAGTAGAAGTAAGGGGTCTAGAATATCAGTCCCAGGTAAGGAGTAGATAAGAACTGAGTAGGGAGGAAATATAACTGGAGAAAGGTAAGGCTAGGAATAGCTGAATTTTTAGTTTAATCCAATTGGTTCCGGTGTCTGATATTTCTGTATGATGAAAAGCACCAGATGACTTAATTTTGTTATTATGGCTTTATTGCTATGATTTTGTATCACATATTTTATGAAATATAAACTGTGCTGTACTTTTGTTACTCAGTGCCAAACAGTGAAATATAAAATGTGTTGTGTATCTGTTACTGACTGGCAAAAGTTAAATATAAACTGCATTGTACATTTGTTGCTGAGTGTCAAACAGTGAAGTATAAAATGTGTTACACTTGAGGATAATTATTTTAACAAATACAGCGTGCAATGGAAATAAATATTTGATGTATACAATTCACAGCTGTTGAGTTTATGTATAAGGGGATAATGGAGAAATGATATTCTTGAATATCTTCATCAGGAGAAGATCCAATGTCTGAGAAACATGGAGAGGAATTCATTATGAGAGAAAAATAAATGACATAGAAACATCTGATTTTTGTGGAAAAAAAAAATTGATTCATGAAGTAACACAAAAACACCTTATTATAGAAGTCTTAGAAAGGGTATAAAATAATAATTCTAGAGCATATGCTGATAATGTGTTGTACAATGTGGACTTGATTGTTTCATAATCATTTTGGTTTAAATCTGTTTAAAGCCTGTGAACCATGTGAAAAGAGAGGGCATGTTTGTGATCCTGTTACGGGTAAATGTGTGTGCCCTCCAAACACTGAAGGGCCTAACTGTGAATACTGCATCACTAATGGTTGGGGGAATGGAACAAATGGCTGTAAGGTAAGTCATTGCATTAGAACTGTTAAAAAAAAATTACATTTTAATAAATATAACATTTTAAAAAAAATATTTAGGTTACAGTATACTATACTATATTTCTAATAATATAGTATACTCTGTTTCTTTTTGTTTAAAGACGGCTTATAAAATTAGTCTTTTTTTTTTTTTGGGTGCCAGAATTTTTTAAATATTTGATAAACTTTTTCACAGATAATTCATTTCATTTGAGAAGGGTCAATAAATGAGAGGAGTTTAAAAGTAAAACATTTGATGTATCCATAAAGTCTTCACATGTATCAAGAATTATTATACATTTTATTACTGTAAGAGGTTAAGCTTTCTGTAAAGTACATTTAGGAGGTGATTTATTTTATGATCTTGTGTTGTAATCTTAGAATTTTTCATTTTCAATGGTTTTCATTGACTGTTAAAGAAAAAAAAAACATGTCTGCAAAACTCCCATGATCACATCCATATTTCCCATTCAGTGTGATGTGTGACTCATCATTAATAGCAATAGTGTCTTTGAACTTGTGATTTGCAGTTGAATGTCTGTATGGTGCTTTCAGATGGCAATGAACGGTAGATTTACTTCTGACCAATGTAACATTTTCAAAATTTTGTTTTTTCATAGTTCCATTCTTTCTTTGTTTGAAAATCATTTAACTTGTTAGACTGTTTTGTGTAAAAATAATTGCAATGTTGACACTTAAAAATGTGAATAAATCACCTGCAATGTATTTTACAGGTTTTGTTTTTTTTGTTGTATTTGGTAAAGAATTGATATCATTATTATTCTAAATCTCACATTGGAAGTGAGAGTGCCTAGCAAATTTAAATGGGAAAAAAAGTGGTAGTAATAAGCCAACGAGCTTTACTAGTAGTGCTTTTTCACTTTTTTTTTTTAAAATTAAATTTTATATGTTGCATTACTGAAACTGTAAATTTAATAGCAAATGTATTGCATAAATAGCTGGTAGCCTGTGGTTTTTTTTTATGCCGCCATTAATAAGTCAAATGCTTCTGTGCTCATTATGAATTTAATATCCTAAATTACAATAATTATATTTTGTTTGATAGAGTTTTTTTGTGTCTGATTTGGCAATCGGTGACCTGTAGCTGAATATATCCATACTACAAGAATTTAATATTGAAGAAGGCTGCTAGTAAAGAGGATTAAACAAAGAGAACTTAAATATTTTGGACACATTAAATGTCATGATAATCTAGAGAAGACAGTCTTGGTAGGGTACATAATGGGAAAGAGAAAGAGAGGAAGACCAAGTCGAAGATGATTGCAAGACATCGTTGATGATCTGCAAGTGGATGCATCAGCAGCAGGCCATCTTGCTCACAACCGAGAGCCCTACAAGAGTGCTGTTAGGGAGGCAAAGTTCCACAAGGGACATGCAAATGAATGAATGAATGACCCGTATCTGGCATGCCAGTCAGGACTGGCAAACCATAGCCAACCAAGACCTTTTCCCTCCTTTCTGTTGTTACCCCCAGTAACAGGCCTAACCTGGCTAACAGGGCAGGGATCGCTATAGTTTACATAATGGTTGAGCTTGCTAAAGAAATATTGCACACCCCCTGCTTTTTTTGCTCTATGTGGAGATTGAAAAAAAATAGTCACCATAACCTGCTCTCAATCTGACACAATGTTGTACCTCGGCATATTTACTGCATCCACTGCAAATAACTCCAGCTCACAGTCTCAGGTAGAAAGAAGAAGAAGAAGATGATAGAGGTTTTTATTCTTGAATTTCTAGGAATTCTGCCATAGTTTTTTTCCCCCCTTTCACTTCTGTTGGCATTTGTATTTTTAACTACTGATTTGTCTAAACTGAATTTGAAGTAAAACTACCAGTCTGTAGTTTCTTTATGCTTTTTATGATCAGGGCTTGCCTGTTTGTTAGTTTTGTTTTCTTTCAAAGATGGTTCTAACACAGAATCTATTTCTTATTTTGTATTTTGTTGTGAATATACACATTATGATAACAAATATGGTGATATGATGGTATTTTACTCTAGTCCTAAAAATATGAAATATGCTGTTCAAAAAAAAAGAAACGCAACGCTACTGTAGTCATAATGGACACCAGATTTCAAACTTGTATAAAAATTTTATTTTACAGAGTTAATGTTTCAATTTTAGCATGAAGAAACTTTAAGACTTTAACAATGAAATGATGTTCATTAACTCTTTGTATACTGGGGGTGTTTCCTCTGTTCTTTAACATATCTTCCAAAATTTACATGAAAATATGCACTAGTTATGCATTCACAGCAAACTAAAAACACCAAGTGGGTAGGTAATATTTACATGAAAACAAGTGGGCGGTCGTTGACTAATATTTACCAGAAGACAGGCCATTGTGTTTTGGTTTTTGTTTTTTTTAAAAATTTGAAGCATTCTACAACATTTAATTTTTTAAATTACACAATCTCCAGCATTACTTATTGTGATATTACAGCTAGTACTAGCAGAAAGCTGAGAAGTAGTATCACCAGCTACCCTTCTAACACATTTTGCTGCTGGACCAAAAAAACACAAAAAATTCTTTCAATCACTGCCACGTGTGCCGAAAATTTACAATTTCTACTACTACATTCTCTACACCACAGTCTAGACAATTTTAAATTAAATTATGAGCTTGTAATGCAGAAATATGCTGCTCTGGACGAAAGAAACTAGCACTGGAAGCCATATTTGTTGATAAACAAAGGCCTAGCGACGATAAACTTTGAAAAACTGGCTTTAAATGAACAAAGAATCACTCTGTTTTCTGCTCAAACCACGCGCTTAATGTGGACAACTGAATTCCGGAAGGAAGTCAACTGCTGGTTTTAAGATACTTTGATTATTTTCAAAATTAGAGAGCTACAAACCATCATCGCGCCTCGCGTCTATAAGTATATCGTAATAGGGATACAACCACGCAGGACGCGTGTCCAAATACCCAAAGAGTTAAATTTGGTTTGGACTTTTATTCTTTGTGACTGAGGCCTCCATTTCAGTAAGGTGTATGGCCTCCTCTGGCCTGTATCAGAGAACACATCTTCTTGACAGTGGAAGAGACAACTGTCAGAGATTGGTTGGCGCCATGTCTCGCTGGCAGACTTGTCTGTTGAGTTCATCCCATAAGTGTTCTACTGGGTTCATGTCTGATGACACGGATGGCCACAGAATTGTCTAGACATTGTTGTCAGCGAGGAACTGAGTGGTGAGTTGTGCCACATGAGGTCGAGCGTTATTCTTCTGAAAAATTGACCCTGGTGCAGCCAGAAGTGGAAGGATGCAAGGACAAAAAATTTCAGTGATGTGTTGCTGGACATTCAGGCGTCCTTCACTTTGCACCAGGTCATTTCTTCCCATGAAGCTGATCATCCCCCACACCAGTACACCTCCACCACCATGTGGAGGAGCCTCATCCATGCAGTTCTAGGCATAGCGCTCATGGACTCTGCAGTAAACTCTTCTCCATCTGTCTTGTCACTGGAGCAGAAAGAATGATTCATCACTAAACCAAACCCTTCTCCAATCATTTGCAACAGTCCTTTGACAATGCTGGTTCACCCACTGCAGTCAGTTCTGGCAATGCCAGTCCATAAGAACAGGATCTCTGCAGGGTCTTCTAGCCCAAAAACCAGCATAGTGCAGCCGGTTCCTGATTGTTTGATCTGAAATTTGACGAGCTGCTGGACCATTGAGGACGCAGATGCAAATCGATTCCTGAGGTCACGCAGCCATATGAAGTGGTCTTCGGTAGGAATTGTGACGATGGGTCTTCCACTGCGCGGCTGGTCTGTAATTGAACCAGTTTCTTGAAATCGTCTCCAAAGGCAACTAATGGTGCTTCTAACCACATTAAATTGTCTGGCCACTACACTTTGTGACTGTCCAGTCTGTAAATGTCCAGTGATGATGAGTCGTTGTTCTGTAGCGAGATAAGCCATACTTGCACAGTGATAATCAAATGAATTGATTCGAGGAGCATCAGTCTTTTATAGGCATTCAATAACATTGTCAGTGAGTTTTGTGTTCAGTAAGTTTCATGGGATTCTCGTGAACCTGTCATGAGTTATTGTCAAAAATGCTGTTTTGACTAGTGTCGCTTTTCTGTGCTCATGAATCATCTGCTGAGTACAATTCAGATCACCACATGAAGTTGATGTCCGAGTGAACGTTTCAGGCAATTTGCCCTTGTCTGATCAGCAAACTTCAGTTTAAATCGCAACATCGTATTTGTTGTGTTTCTTTTTTTTAACAGTATAGTAAAAACAATACATATATGAAATTTTAATGTATATATATATTAAAAAAAAATTCAACACTGATGAATTATTTAGAAGTCAACATAGATTGATACATTTACATCTTATTTCTGCACTCATAATATCACAAAACTACTACATCTTAATATTAATCTCACATTTAAGAAGACTAGATTTTTTAAGCAAGAAATAGTCTTTTGGGGTGGGAGGTAGAGGCTTTCATAGTTATTTTTAAATGTTACCTTATGTCTTTCAGTAGTACTGCTGGTAGACCAGCAACTCAATGTATCTAATTTGATGCCTCATAGCTCAGAGCCAGGGAATAGAGTCCCTCATCTGTTATTAAAAATAATACATGTTTATATTACATGGTGGGAAGCAAAAAGATGGAAAAAAGACACCAAATAATGGAAGGAAATGCAAGAATGGAAGGAAAAACGGAAAGAATAAGAATTGCAAGAATAAGAATGGAAAAGGGAAGAAGCCAAAGAAATGCAAGTCAAAGGTGAGAGTGAATGAGTTTCTTGCAGAAGGAGTTCACCCTGGCATGGTTTGTTGTTTCACAAAGTTGTTTAGTGTCTTCATGAATTGACACAATAATATTTAGGAGTATGTTTTCTAACACCTGCATTCATGTTTCAGTGATTTGATGGTAAATAGAAGCATGAAAAAACCAGCAATGTGTGTTTTAATAATCTGCATATCTCAAGAAAAAAGGAGTAAGTTAATACTCATTCCATAACAGTCCATCTTCTTCATCTTTTCTATCAGTATCTGTAGGTCTGTCTGTCTCTTGAATTAATGAGGCTGTTTTTTTGTTGTTCCTGTATGAAACCATAGAGCTTAACTTTTTGGGTGGTTTCACTGGATCGGTAATTGCTTTTCAGTGCCTCATAGTTCATGCAGTTTTGAAGGACTGTTCCACAGTTTGAGGCACATGAGCATACACACACAGAGGTGAATTGGCAAACCTAAACTTTGCACATATGTGACATTTGGAGTCAGTTGTTTCCAGGTGGAAAATGATTTGTTCATTTCTGTTTACCATATGATAGTCCTCATGTGGTGGAGATTGTGGCTTCCTGTAGGTTTTTATCATGTTTTTCTTAACTATCTGTCAGATTCAGTCATTTTAAATAATTATTTACATATTAGAATACCTTGGATCATTTCTAACCAATAACAGTGACTTTTCATAAGAGGTTAAAAGAAAACTATAGTACCCAGAAGATTAATGCAAATGAAGAGCATATGACAATGCATCAGCAACTGTATAAAAGTCAAAATTTCTCAGATATACAACTTTCCAATATTAACATATGAGAGCACAGTTCCAAGTAACAGAGAAGAAGAGAAGAGATGTTAGAGCCCTCAGAATATTTTGGAAGAATGAGAGAAGCAACAATATTATATTAGAACCAGATGTACATGAAAACTGATTCCTCCACTCCATCAAGAAAGTTATTTTTCTTTGGTTATAGGTTAAGCAGCATGAAACATAGAGAGAACCAGGATATAGTTTCTTGGAAACAAGAGAGGAGATGCTCAAGGAAAATGAAAGAACACTGTGGCCACCAGAAAAATTTTGCCTGCTACCAACTCAATAGGGATGAGCAAGTATTCATTTTTGGTTCCGTACCCATAATAATAGACCACCATTTCGACAGGCTCAAGACTGGCCTGACCAACATGTGCACATGCAGCACTAGTATGATAACAGAAGAAAATATTCTGCAGGAGTGGCCAAGTACAAAGTGCAGGAAAACAGGTGTGGCAAATGCCTATATCATTCAAGAGAAGCTTTGTGGGAATGTAAATGCTATAGAAGAGTTCTTCAAATATCATGGACACAAAAAAGAGCAAATATATTCATATTACAAGAGCTTAACATTGAAGAAGGTTGGCTTGTAAGGAAGATTAAACCAAGAAAACTTAAATATTTTGGACATATTAAACATCATGATAATTTAGAGAAGACCATCTTGGAAAGGTACATAAGGGGAAAAAGGAAGAGGAAGACCAAGGCAGAGATGGCTGCAAGACATTGTTGATGATCTGCGAATGGATGCACCAGCAGCAGGCCATCTTGCTTACAACTGATAGGCCTACAGGAGAGCTGTTAGGGAGGCAGAGTTCCGCAAAGGATATGCAAATGACTGACTGACTGACATCAATCAACACCAGCTGATCAGTGATTACTTCAGAAGCGTGCAAGTCGACATCAGAAAATGATCTAAGAATAAGGTCAAGGAGATGATGGACCCAAGATATTACTGACTGTGTAAATCTATATTCACTGAAACAGTCATCCCAGTTAGACAACAAGTCTTTTTCTTATTGGCTGTCAAGAAAGCAGTATTCAACAATGGACGGGCCTCAGGAAATCACAGTCTTTTTTTCCCACTTGTCTTGGACATTTGATAACAATGCAGTCAGTGTTCAGTAAGCATTATAGGGGAACAAAACATGCTGCTCACCTCTCACTATGATCAGTATTATATTGTACTCACATAAGTTTGGGAAGCCTGTTCTGCAATGAGGTTGATTATCCACTGCTTTCTGTAACACTTGGGTTTAAATTTGTAAAATGTCAGGGTCATTGGCCTTATGCATAACCCCTGGTCTGGAGGGCTAGTGTGGCCTCTTTTTGTCCTACCTTTTGATTGTCCAGCTTGGAATACCTTTCTGGTGATTATGCTACTATTAACATAGTTCTTATGATTATGTCTACCAGAATACAGTATGTCATCAGCACAGCAGTTGGTGTTTCCATATAATTTTTTAAGCTGACTATTACAGTTAGCATAATGTGTTTTTTTTTTATCTGAAGGACCTAGGGCTGTGAAGTAGATGCATATAAAGTCATCATCATATGTATTCTATCCATAATACTGATTAAGGCTGGATGTCACATCTTACATCCTTCTCGTGCTGCTAAATGTCACATAGAGACTGTGTAATAGTTCGCCAAGTTTTCCTGTCTTCAGGGAGTTTTTCATTCTCATCAAGGGATGTTATGACCACTGAACTGGCCTCTCTTAACAATGTCCTCTTTAGAGTTTCATGTGTTTAACTTCTTTTCTTCAGCCTGTTGTGTTCCACTTAATAGCTTGTTTGGGGATTCTCTGATTGTTTCTTCTCATCACATGACTGACATATGTCCATCTTATTTTTCTGATCAACCATGAGACAGGTTGCTGTTTGCTCATCTGTCTTATCTTAGCATTGTTCTTTAATTCATTTCATTTTATACCGAGTATTTTCCTTAGGCATTTGTTTTCGAAAGAGTCTAATTTGTTGTCTTTTCTTTAGTTGTTTCCAGCTTTCATATGCATAAATGAGGGAGGATATTACATTTGAATTGAGTAATCTTAACTTGGTTTTTTTGTGCTTATAACTTTTGAATTCCATATGTTCTCAAGATTCTTGAAGGTCAATGCTGCTTTTGTAATTTGAATTCTAACTTCCTTCTTCTTCTTCTCCTTCTTACGCACGTTGGTGATGATGCGCGGTACCCTGATTTCTGCAATGTGCCTTTTGGCTGGGTACCTCCGACATCAGCACCTTTCCTTGCTAGGGTAGACTGTGGTCTTGCTCGGACTGCCATGAAGACAGTGGTGTAGGCTGGCCTGGCCAAAATTTTGTTTTCCAGCCTCTGATGGCTGTACTTAAGCCCATTCTCCATGTTAGATCCAGTATGCAATTCTGGCTGGCCAGATGGCTTTGAGACAGTTCCACAGATACTCCAATTCTGGGATGAGGAATCCAATGTGCGCCTCAACGATATCCATTCCCCACCACCTATAGTCTGCTGGCTCTGTTTTGTTTACATCATTCTGATAGCCATTGTTGTAAAGACTCATGGGCTTGTCATGTCCTGGATTCATTGGTTTCACACCAGATTTTCCTCATCCCTGCTGGCGATCTCCATGTCCCCATCCATCCACCAACCTGACATTACATTTTACAAAAATAACAATTACAATTAGTGTTAATTGCTACAGGTTTCTGGGCTACAGAAGTAGGTCAGAGTTTTTTTAAGGAAACAGATCTATGTTCCTCGTTTCACAAAGACTATGTTAAAATAAGTGTGTTCTTAACACAGTTGTTCCCAGGGGAATTCTAACTTCCTTTCTGGTGTCACTATCCTGGTCTATGTAGCTGCCAAAATATGCAAATTGGTTTACTTCTTCAACAGCTGGATGTGCATATATGAAAATGTGATATAATGGGAGATATCATCAGTGAAAATAACTGTTGCTTTCAAAAGCATAAAGACAGTTCAGTACATAAGTTTGAATTACAACTATAAAACACTCACTTTGTTTCAAATTCCCATTTTTAAAAGTTATGCATTCCAGAAAAGTGATATTATTAGCAAAAATTGATAATTGATAACTACATGAAGTATTTGTAATTAATGCTTTATTACTTCATATAGTTTGGTAATTTGTAAATGCAACCCATTTATCACGCTTAATAATGTGCTTATATATTTACCTGTCTGAATGACTTAGTGATCAAATTACTTTTGAATCTGTCCTGGGCTTAAGCTTGTGTCACATGAGGTTATTTAACCCTAAACATTACTTATTATCTAATAAATGCATTTTGGGTTCATTATATTACACTGACTCAAAATAATTATTAGCTGCTGTTAGTTACAAGATGGCAGTATGTAGCAGCAAAGAATCTTGATAACTAAATCTGTGTAACTACATGTAAACTTGTCTGACTCTTTAATTTAGCTCATTAACTGAATGAAATAAATACTGAATATTGCATGTACCACTAAGAAATCTATCCAGTAGGAAAATAAATTATTTAGGATGAACATTCACTTAACAACTGTAGTCAGATTTGCCAGCTGCTTCGCTTGTTACAGTTCTTCTTTATGAAGGATGAAATTGTCAGGTAATGTGTAGAAATACAGACAAAAATATTATATTATTGTGCAGGATTGTGAATATATGCTGAATAAGGAAGTATTTGAAAAATAATCTTTGGTTTTTTTTTCCACAAATAAAAACAGGTTGCAAACGCAGCTCTTTGAAGTATGGATGTGTATTTTTTGTTTACTCATTCTGTGCTAACCCAATCACCATAAGACCTAAATTTTATTTGAAAGTCACATGAGTTATTTTCAGCATTCAGATTTGAATAGACTCATGCTGGTATGGCAAATCTGATGGAGGTCACATATATATTATACATTTAGGGTTTGCACTGGGAATGTGTTTTATATTTGTTGTCATTTTCAGCTCTGTAGCTGCAGTATACAGGGCTCACAGTCACAGCAGTGTGACACTGTAACGGGTGCGTGCACTTGCTTGAGGGGGTACCAGGGTTTTAGTTGTGACCACTGCATAGATGGCTTCTATAATTTCCCTGACTGCAGAGAATGTGCTTGTAGCAGATCTGGTGTTATAGATGACACATGTATTTCTGGTGTATGCGAGTGCGATGGCAAGGGACAATGCTTCTGTAAGGTAACAGCAGCTTGGGAAAAAAAAATAGTAAAAGTTATGAAATTTTAATCATATATTCATTTCTTTTTTTTTTTTTTTAATCCCAATAAGAGTAGGAGGTTCTTTGAAAATTGTATTGAATTCAGTTTTAATTTGATAAGTATCCACTAGTTTTTAAAATCAGGAAGAACGTTTGTAACAGATAATTTAGTTGTTGACTTACTTTCGTTCTGACCGTCATCTCAGATATTCATTGCTTTCTGTTTTGATCTTGCCGTCTCTCTCTCTCTCTCTCACTCTCTCATTAGTCTTCTTTCTTTGATCCTTTCCATATGTTCATAATTGCTTTACATGATTGTGTCATTCTTACATTTTTAATTAATTCAGTTTTTCACTGTTTTTCTCAGGAATCTTTGATCAAGCACTTTGTTGGTCTAAGCACTTTTACATTTCTTCTGACACTTACAAAAAAATAACCAGTCCTATTTTAGACACATATATGCTTTCTGATTCAAGAAATGTGGTAAAAAAAAATTCAAGTTTTATGTATATGTATAAAATAGATGTATATTTATATATGCATAACAGAATTGCTTGCATTAGTAACAAAATGGAAGAAGTAGCACTTTTTGACTAACATTTAACAGTAGTTTTATAATATTGCACGGCTAATGTTAAATCTAAGGTCTGTTCATATGCATAGTTTAGTGTATGTGCATTACCTGAAAGATAAATAT
This sequence comes from Achatina immaculata, assembly GCA_009760885.1. Taxonomy (NCBI): domain Eukaryota; kingdom Metazoa; phylum Mollusca; class Gastropoda; order Stylommatophora; family Achatinidae; genus Lissachatina; species Lissachatina immaculata. The sequence goes on along the minus strand of CM019720.1, from coordinate 48,840,675 downwards.
AGTTTGACTTTCAGATAATAAGCAGTAAGTCCATGGCATAGAATGATCAGGGTCCTTAGTTTCCTGTTTTTTGGGAAAAAAAGTGCTTATTTGTGATAACAAATATTTGCATGATTAGTGTATACGAGGGCCGTTTGTAAAGTTTCAGGACTGAATTTTTTTTCTGGGAAATTATAATATGCAGTGAAATGGTGCCAAGGCATGAGTTGTAGTAACTATTCCTGAGAGTACATGTAAAATCTGAATTCATTATCTTCAGTCATTCGCACTGTACAAGACTTTCAGTGAATGCATACCTGCAGGTTCCAGTACATTTCAACATGGACAAGAAAATTCAGCAGCGTTTGTGCATTGATTTCTGCATTCACTTCAGAAAATTGGTGCTGAAATGTATGAAATGTTACAATCAGCTTTTGGTGAGTCCTGCCTGAGTCCATCTTCGATAGACTGGTTTTCCCACTTAAAAAGTGGAAGCCGATCATTTGAAAATGACCATCGCCCTGGCAAACCATCCACCTCCCAAACTGATGAGAATGTGGCACATATACGAGAATCACTCATGTTAACTAAGTAGCAGAAGATGTAGGAATAGCAGTTGCTACTTGCCATAAAATTTTAAGTAAAGGTTTGGGTATGAGATCTTCTTCTTCTTCTTCTTCGTTCGCTTCTACCACCAAGACTGCACTGTGATCCTACTGAATTTACGCCTGTGGTCCTCGTTAAGTCCTATGGTCTCCTGTAGGACCACGCGAGATCCCCGAGAGGGCCACAAGAGGTTCAGAGTATCGCAGGGCTTTATCCTGTATTCTTGGTGGGTCTCTGAAGCGGATTGCATGACACCGTGGTTTTCGTTGCACCAATTTAGTCTAGAGTTGGACTTTCTCACTGAAAGACCTTGACGTGTTTAGGATATCAGTGCATCCCCACTGGGTGAGAGGTGGTAGCCCACCCAGGCCAGAGTTGGACTTTCTCACCGGAAAACTTTGACTTGTTTTGAGATACCCATGTATCACCGCTGGGTGAGAGGTGGTTGCCCATCCAGTCCAGAGTTGGACATTCTCACCGGAAAACCTCAGCGTGATTAGTATACACAAACATCCCCGCTGGGTGAGAGGTGGTTGCCTATCTAGACTGCCCTGGTCCAGTATCTCCGACTTCAGCATTTTGTGGTTATGGCCGCTACCCTTCCTAGTTGTGACCAAGATGGAGCTTTTGTCCAGGAGGATGAATCCTCACCACTAGTGACTTCCACCCCTGGGTTGAGCCGGTTTAGGCATATTATCCCAGTATGGGCGTGTTTAGGACATGACCGACCTCTAGAGCAGAGGTACTGTGACATGCATAACCTTCAAGATTCACCCCTGGTGTGAGCCGGTTTAGGCATAATTCACCAGTATAGGTGTATATCAGGCTTGACCGACTTCTAGAACAGAGGTGGCATGACATGTCTAGCCATCAGGTTCCACCCCTGGTGTGTGCCGGTTTAGGCATATTTCACCAGTGTAGGTGTATTTCAGACGTGGCCGGCCTCTAGAGCAGAGGCGCCGTGGTATGTGTAGCTCTCGCAGCGATACTACTGGACATACCGATTAAATTTCACTTTGTCTTTTCCTTCACCTTTTCACATCGGCGCCACACAGCAACCTTTATTTCTTTTCCACATTTTCTTCCTTGACCGGGAGGAGCTTCACTCAATGCGCAGCATTCGAAGAGTTTCACCAGTAGTGTCTTAACCTCTGGGTTAAGCCGGTTCATGCATTTCACCCGACATGACTGCACTCAGGATGTGGCAGACCTCCAGACCAGAGGTGCCGTGATTTGACTGTTTGCTTTGCCTTATCCTTTCTACCACTCTTTCCACAATGGTGCCGCGCGGCAACCCCTTTTCACCGTTCTTCATTGGCCGGGAGGAGCACCGCTTCACGCACGGCAGCTGAAGAATCTCGCTAGCAGCGTGGGTATGAGATGTATTGTGCCCCATTTCCTGATTGTAGAGCAAAAAGAAGGTCGCATGTCAGTTTGCACTATCTCCATGAGTGAGTCCAAAATGATCCCAACCTCAAGATATCAATAGCCACTAGTGATGAAAGCTAGGTGTATGGGTATAACCAGAAACAATGCTAATGTCATCTCAGTGGAGAATGTCCTCATCTTCTAAACTGAAGAAAGCATGGCAGGTGAAGTCCAATGTCAAGACCATGTTGATTGCTTTCTTTAACATTGGTGGACTAATTCATTATGAATACATCCCTAGAGGGCAGACAATGAATGCAGAATTCTTCACAGCAGTCCGACAATGCCTCTGTGATGCTGTGTGCAGACATCGTCCTGAGAAGTGGCGTAACAGCACTTGGATCCTTCACCAAGACAGTGCCCCTTCTCACACGTCTGTCAAAACAAATTATGAATTTCTGATGAAACACACATTCTGCTGCTTGACCTTGCTGCATGTGACTTTTTCATTTTCCTAAATCTAAAGAAAACGATGAAAGGTTGCTGATTTGATGAAGTTGAAGATGTTCAAACAAACATGATGAGACAAATGAGGGTTATCTCTCAAAGTGACTTCCAGAGGTACTTCCATAAATGGCAGAACTGCTGGAAGAAGTGTATACTATCATAAGGAGACTTAACCAAGAAGCTGGTAAGTCTTCTCATTTAGTACAAAAACTAAAAAAACTCAGTCTCAGAATTTTATGAACAGCCCTCATATTTAATGACTCTTTGCAAGTTAGAGGATGGTCTTGAAGCAGGTAGATGTTAGTTGGTTGCTGAAGTTGCCGAGCATCATTTTTTGAGCAGCTTCTCTCAGTTGTTGATTTTACCAATATTTGATTGACATAATTAAATGTGTTATCAATTAAATTACTCGATGTAACTGAGTAATACATTTTCTTTAAAAAATGTTGCAATATAAGATATAAAGTTGATGCCCTTATACATTTTAGCAGCTAATTATGGACAAATGCTTCAGCTTTATGCTTATGCCATACCATTTATTTATAACAAACACAATAAACAACAAACCAGCACCATTCCCTTGCTTGCTTTGACAAGTCAGTGAAATTATGGTCATTTTTTTGTTACCTGAAAACTTTTTTTTTTTCCTATCACTTCACAAGTGCTACACAAACAGTTCACTGAACAATCAGAAAGTGAAGGTTTATTGATCTGAAGAATTTAGAAATTTATGCAAGTATTTTAAAACCACCTTTACTGTTACAATACTAATCACATTTACAAGCCTCTTGGAAGCCCATGATTATTACACATTTTACAAAAATTTGAATGCAGCAAAATGTTGAGGGACGAAAGTGTGACAGATGCAGGCCTGGAACCTTCAGCCTAGACAAAGATAACCCTAAAGGATGTACTGAGTGCTACTGCTTCCTTCGTTCTCAGACCTGCCAGCAAGCACCTTATGTATGGACCAGTGTGAGTACAGACAAGTTGAATAATATTGCATCTCTTATAAAGACTAGTGTTATTACACCACATGTGGATTAATGGTAATGATAGAAAGGATTATGACTCACATGAATCATTTTTTGGAAGTAGAACAAAATTTTGAATTTGGTAACATTTTAAAATGGAGTTATTATGATGGCATAGATTGAAACAAAACTTTTTACCCAACATTTGATCTAAATGTTCTGTTTTCAACATTTCACAGAATTTTATGGAATTTTTATCTGACTTCATTTAGCAGAAGTGTTGTGCTGGTATTAAAAAAAAAAAAAGAAATTATCATATGAAAAAGTATGAGTGTGAAAAAAAATGTAAAAAAACTATTTAGTTATAGGAAGCAGTTTACCTAAACCAATATATTGCAGAAACCACAAGTGGTTACGAGTTTTGAATGTGAAGGAAGAAATCAAAATAAATAAAAGTTTTATAAATAAATATAATATAAATATAAATTATATATATATATATATATATATATACAAACATATATGCATGCATATATACACACATGTACATACACCATACACACACATTCACTTTAGATTATTCATGACTTAACAAAGTATCTCAACAGTACATTTTTTTTTTTTCATTTTGATTTTTACACAGCACAAAAGCCTACAATAGAATTTGGAAGAAGGAAGAAGTAATGATACCTAAAGAATAGCTAAAAAAGAAAGAAGTAATGATAGCTATAGGACAGCTTCTTTTCTTAGAAAAGTCTAAGAAAAGAGTCTTGAAAAGAAGTCCATAATGTATTCACTGATCTCAAAAAGGCATATGATAGCATCCACAGAAACAGCCTCTGGAATATAATGAAGGAGTCTGGGATACCTAAGAAATACATTAACATAAATAAACTATGCATGGAGGAAACAGAAAATGTGGTGGTATATAAAGGAAGGAAATCAAAACCATTCCAAATAAAAATAAGCCTGAAGCAGAGTAATGCCCTGTCCCCAGTGCTGTTCAATCTGGTCCTAGAAAAATTATAAGAACAATAAATAAAGAAATTGTTAATGATAGAATGAGAATATTAGGATATACAGATGATATAGATACTGTAGGATAAACTTTGCAAGAGACCACAGAAGTCTTTAGACATCTACAAGAACAAGCAGAAAAAAATGGGGCTAAAGATAACTTATGAGAACAAACAGTTTTTTAAAATACAGTCAGATCCAAATATAAGGTATAAGGATTAAGCCTAACTAGTGACCTTAAAAAGAACAAATTCATAAAAATATCTGGGAGCATTATTCAGTTGCTCCAACATTGTGAGAGATGAAATTAGAGCTAGGGTACAAGCAGGAAACAACACTCATTTTGGCCTTAGACATTTAGTGCAATAAAAAATCCTGTCCCACAACACCAAATATATACAAGACACATATTAGACAAGTTGTCTTGTATGGATAGGAAACATGGAGCACTACAAAACAAGATGAAGCCAGCTACAGATTTTTGAAAACAGAATCTTGAGAGGAATGTTTGGACCAGTTAGAGATCCTATATCACAAGAATGGAAAATTAGAAATTACAAAGAAATACACATGCTTTTCCAGTCTCCACTACCATTATGAAAAACAACAGACTGTGATGGCTCAAACATTTGGAAAGAATGGATGATAATAGACAAAAAAGGCAGAAGTGATTAATGGAGACATACCAAGAGGCAGATCAAGACAGTGGTGACATGACAACCTGGAAGAAGATTTACAAGCCCTTGGAGTGGACAATTGGCAAGAGAAGACTAAGAACAGAGAGGAATGGAGACAAGTCTTGTCTGCAGCAATGAGCCACAATGGCTCGGACAGCTAAATGAATGATTGAACAAAAGCCTGTTATAAACAGTAGTAATCTTCAGCATGTCATAAGTTTTCATTAGACCCATTTTTAGTTTTTGAATTTCTTTTGTGTAAAAACTGACATTTCATGATGTCTTATTTTTTTTATAGGTCATACAAAGTGCAAAAAAATACATTAGTTGTCATGTAATTCACACGACCACTGGCTGAAACATGTGGGCACTATACTTATACTTTGACCTAATTATTTCCCGATGCCATAAAGTTATCAACCAGTCCAACCTGACATATAAAGACTGACATTTAACTTTTTCTCTAAGGACTATTAAAACTTCATGCTATGTGAGTATGGATGCTATGTGTTATCTTAATCAGTTATTTGGCCATGTCTGTCCATTCAGTGTTTCTTGGGAGGTTGAGATGATACAAGCGATCATTAGCCATTATCTGTCAGTACATATGGAACTATCATCATAAAAAAATGAATTGTCTTAGATATCTGAGGAAAACTGCTGTGTGATAAAACTGTCCACCCAGATGACTAAAAATATGTATCAATTCACAAGTTGAGTCTGAATCATGATCTTCATCTCTCAAGTTGAGACTGAACTGTTTGTAAAATAACTCAGGTCCAAGTTAGTGAACTGAAGTCTAAAACTCAGTATATAATGCTAGTTCTAGATTGATAATAATTTCTCGTGTTAGAATGAAAGTGAAGAGATGAAGGGCAGAATGCCAGACCAGTGTTTATTCTGAACTCTTCAAGCATTGAAAATAAGATTTTTTTTGTTCATGTCCTTTTTTTTTTCTTTTCTTGAATTTACCAGTGGCTACTAAGTTTAACTTCTGTCTTCTCATGACATGTCCAGAGAATTCTCGGTATCTTTTCTTTATGGTTTTAATTACTTTTGAATGATTCAACAAATTTGCCAAGAAAAAAATGACATTATTTCATAATGTTGATACATGTCTTTGACAGTACTTAATAGTTAATACTACATTTTGAAATATTTCATATTGTTAATTCCTTTTCACCTTCTGCAATATTATCTAGACTGAGCTGCCATATCAGACAACTGCCATAGTGAGGAACAAAGATGAGGGTCAACCTTTAGTAAGAAAATTTGGTCACCTAGTCATCACTGATGCAAATACTTATGTCCCAGATGATTTGTTGGACAGGCCTCTATATTGGCAGCTACCAATAGACTTACTACCTCGGGATATGGTAATGTTTCATGTTTGTTTGTCTGTTTATGTAGATTGTTCATTATATAGGTATTTTCATTGTTTTGTTGGTGCCACTAGAAATGTAAATGGATTGGAAAATGCTTTACAATTCAGAATCAAAGTATGAAAGGGTTGTCATCATTCTCTCTAGACAAGTTTATAGAAGCTCTGATCTGGATAAGTGGATCATCATTCCTCTGTCTGTGTTTCTGAACAAGTGGATCATTATTTATTTGTCTGTATTTCTGGGCAAGTGGATCATCATTTATTTGTCTGTATTTCTGGGCAAGTGGATCATCATTTATTTGTGTTTCTGGACAAGTGGATCATCATTTATTTGTCTCTATTTCTGGGCAAGTGGATCATCATTTATTTGTGTTTCTGGACAAGTGTATCATCGTTTATTTGTGTTTCTGTACAAGTGGATCATCATTTATTTGTGTTTCTGGGCAAGTGGATCATCATTTATTTGTCTGTGTTTCTGGACAAGTGGATCATCATTTATTTGTCTGTATTTCTGGGCAAGTGGATCATCATTTATTTGTCTATATTTCTGGGCAAGTGGATCATCATTTATTTGTCTATATTTCTGGGCAAGTGGATCATCATTTATTTGTCTATATTTCTGGGCAAGTGGATCATCATTTATTTGTCTATATTTCTGGGCAAGTGGATCATCATTTATTTGTCTGTGTTTCTGGACAAGAGGATCATCATTTATTGTCTGTGTTTCTGGACAAGTGGATCATCATTTATTTGTCTTTCTGTACAAGTGGATCATCATTTATTTGTCTGTGTTTCTGGACAAGTGGATCATCATTTATTTGTCTGTGTTTCTGGACAAGTGGATCATCATTTATTTGTCTGTATTTCTATACAAGTGGATCATCATTTATTTGTCTGTATTTCTATACAAGTGTATAAACTATAAAAAAAAGTAAGAGCAGCTTTATTACTTAACAACTACAAAGTTGTGACATTTCGGCGTGAGCCTTAATTATACATATTTTACAAGCCCACCAACAGACACAACTATTTGCTTTACAGCTCCTCCCATCCTGAAGCCTGTAAGAACTCCATCCCATGTTCCCAACTCCTCCATCTTCACTGCATTTTGCCTTCTCCCAGGCCCCGGACGGCGACACGGGGATAAGATAACAAAGTGGGATAGGAAGAGTCATTTTAAAAGGGAGGGAGAAGTTCAGAAGTAAAACTCAAGAATAGAGTAGGGGAGGAATTTAAAGAGCTTCTTCTTCTTCTTCATTCGCATTGTCTGTCTATATCTACAGTCCTGTCTTTTGGACAAATTTCACTGTTTTTTTTTTGTAATTCATGTATGGAGCCATAGAGCTTATCTTCTTTGGTGGTTTCACTGGGACAGTAATTATTTCTCAGTGTCTTGTAGTTGGTGCAGTTTTGGAGGATATGTTCCAGTTTGGGGCACCTGGGCACACGTACATAGATTAGTAGTACCAACTTTAAAGTTTGTATATCTATGACTTTGGAGTTGGCTGTGTCCTGTTCGGAGGCGGAAAATGGTGACATGTTCCTTTCTGTTTAGCATGTGATAGTCATCATGTGGTGGTGTTTGTGGCTTCCTGTAGGTTTTTATCATGCTTTTCTTCTGATTATAGGTGATTGATATGTCTGGTTGCTCCATTTCAGTGCCCTCTTTGGCCAGATGGTCAGCTTTCTCATTTCCTGGTATCCCACAGTGGGAGGGAATCCACAGCAAGGTGACTCCGTGTTGTAAGCCAATTTTTGACAAGGCATCCTAAAGGTCTGGTAGTTTGTTGCTCTGAAGAGCTTCCAGTACTGATCTTGCATCTGTGAGAATTACTACGGGGCACGTATCAGTTCTGGAGTCTTATAGTTTTTCAACTGCAGCAATAATTGCCATAACTTCTGCATCATAGTTGTTGCAGTATATTCCAGTGGGTATTGAAATCTTGTCAGTGGTGTTGTTTGAATATTCAGTGTGTGCTTCTGCCCCTCCATTCTTTATGACATTGTGTGCAGATCTGTCTGTATACACATGTATCAAGGTGTCACATGGATATTTGTTAAAGAGGATAATTTGGACTTTATAGATCAGTCCAACAAGTTATTAGAATTTTTCTGTCATCACCCCTACCTAGAAAAGGTCCTTTGTGAAGCCTTCAACCATATCCAACTAGTGAGCCACAAAGAAGTATTCAGGAAAAAGCCTGTTACTCCATCTCTTTCAGTGCCGCAGGAAAAATGCGGACGTTCAGTTGGATGCCAAATTAAAAGCGTGGGTCTTGATATGTTAGGGGCTATAGTTGTAAAATTGAATGAAACACAGTATTTCCATGTACTTCTGTGTACTTATTATGTTTCAAAATATAACTAACTGTATGAAGATTTCATAAATGCTGAGTTTTTTTAGGAAAGAAGAAGTAATGGTATGTTTTTAGACAATGATTGTGCCCAGCTCACCATCAGCTAGATCTAGATCTACACTACTTACCATCTGAGATGTCTAGATCTACTTGTCGATCTCATATTGTGATTCTGTGATGCATTCTCGCTAAATTAATGTCTGAAATAACCTCCTAACTACTTCTCCAGTCATCTAAATATGTCTAGATCTACTTGGGATACATTCAAGAGCAGTGGGGTGGTCACAGGCCATGTCCATACCCCTATCTACATCATCAAAAATTGAAAAATTTCGATGTTTCTCTTCCTTTTTCTCACTCGATATCGCTCATAACTAAGCACTCTTTCATTATTTTGAAAAGTGTCACCGGAAATGTGGACGAAATATGTACAATCTAAATGTTACTCCAGTTGTTTTATTGAAGCAAACCAAGAGTCGATATGTCGACCCTACGTACAAATCGGAAAACTCCCCACAGGAAGAGTTAAGTTAGTACTACCTTTCCATCTGCATGCTCAGATGGTTAAGAAAATTCTTTATCATCATCTGCTGCTAATCCAACTCGACCCCAACACTCATGACATTTTCTCTGATCCACCCCTGTTGGCATACAAACATTAGCCATACCTTAAGGACATCCTTGTCTACAGCCAATTGAAGTTACATATGTTGGCACCAGAAACTGTAACCGCTCCCGCTGTGTTACCTGCCTGGTAGTCTGGGAAATGAAAATGATCACCTTTCCCAAAACTATCCTCACTCTTCATGAGGGATTCACATGCGAGTCCCGTAAGGTGATATATGTCATTGTGTGCAAAAGATGCAAGATAACGCATATTGGTGAGACTGACCTCAGATTAGGGGACCGTATGCAAAAACATCTGTACGACACCGCCCAGCATGCTTTGAAACCAGTCCCAAATCATTTCAATGGCCCCAACCAAAGAGGCAAATCTGATTTTCTGGTAACAGCCATCAAACAATGTCACGCAGATGACACAAACCGCCTAGTTCTTCGTTCGCTTCTACCACCAAAACCGCACTGTGATCCTACTGAATTTACGCCTGTGGTCCTCGTTAGGTCCGGTGGTCTCCAGTGTGGAGTCCCCAAAAGGACCACATGAGATTCACGAGAGGACCACAAGGGATTCAGAGTATCGCAGGGCTTTAGCCTGTATTCTTGGTGGGTCTCTGAAGCGGATTGCGTGACACCGTGGTTTTCGTTGCACCAGTTTAGTCTAGAGTTGGACTTTCTCACTGGAAGACCTCGACATGTTTAGGATATCAGTGCATCCCCGCTGGGTGAGAGGCGGTAGCCCACCCAGGCCAGAGTTGGACCTTCTCACTGGAAAACCTCGACGTGTTTTGAGATACCCGTGTATCATCGCCAGGTGAGAGGTGGTTGCCCATCCAGTCCAGAGTTGGACTTTCTCACCAGAAAACCTCAGCGTGATTAGGATACGCAAACATCCCAGCCAGGGTGAGAGGTGGTTGCCTATCTAGACTGCCCTGGTCCAGTGTCTCCAACTTCAGCATTTTGCGGTCGTGGCCACTACCCTTCCTAGTTGTGACCAGGATGGAGCTTTTGTCCAGGAGGACGAATCCTCGCCACTAGTGACTTCCATCCCTGGGTTGAGCCGGTTTAGGCATATTATCCCAGTATGGGCTTGTTTGGGATGTGACTGACCTCTAGAGCAGAGGTACTGTGACATGCATAGCCTTCAAGATTCACCCCTGGTGTGAGCCGGTTTAGGCAAAATTCACCAGTATGGGTGTATATCAGGCATGACCGACCTCTAGAGCGGAGGGGGCATGACATGTCTAGCCATCAAGTTCCACCCCTAGTGTGTGCCGGTTTAGGCATATTTCACTAGTGTAGGTGTATTTCGGATGTGACCGGCCTCTAGAGCAGAGGTGCCATGGTATGTCAACGATACTACTGGACATACCGATTAAACTTCACTTTATCCTTTCCACCACCTTTTCACATTGGCACCGCACAGCAACCTTTATTTCTTTTCCACATTTTCTTCCTTGACCTGGAGGAGCTTCACTCCACACGCGGCATTCGAAGAGTCTCGCCAGCAGTGTCTTAACCTCTGGGACAAGCTGGTTCATGCATTTCACCCGATAGGACTGCACTCAGGACGTGGCAGACCTCCAGACCAGAGGTGCCGTGATTTGACTGCTTCGCTTCGCTTTATCCTTTCTACCACTTTTTCCGCAGTGATGCTGCGCGGCAACCCCATTTGCACTTTTCTTCGTTGGCCGGGAGGAGCACCGCTCCACGCACGGCAGCCGAAGAATATCGCCAACAGCAACTGCTGCATTCAAAATTATGGGATGCTGGAGCCACATGGGTTAAACTCGCTGTTCAGATACACTTAACATTCTCTTCAATCATTATAGTACCTCTCCACTAAGCTCCACCCCCTTCTTACTTGTCACACATAGTTCAAAATCTCCTCACAGCATCACTTTGCAACCCCTCTTCCCTAATCATCTATTCCACCTTCACCTGGCTAGGTCAACATTGTATCACTCTCCCTCCTCTCCATGGTTCCCCATCCACCACCCCCAGTTACAATCCACCAACCACATATCACAGGTCTCCATTTAAACAATCTCCACATTCTTGCTAAATCCATTCCTGGCACACACCGCCGGACAAGCATGTATAGTTGTATACTTACACACTAGTTTTTCTATACAAGTGGATCATCATTTATTTGTCTGTATTTCTGGGCAAGTGGATCATCATTTATTTGTCTGTATTTCTATACAAGTAGAACACTATTTATTCAACTTTATTGTCATTTATTAACACCTGGCACTTTTCGTGCAGCCAGATATTAATTTGAGTTTTACATACTTACAACAATCTTAATGCATGTTTAATAAGACCGAGGGCATTTTCAGTTGACTCTGCAAAGAGCTAACAATTACTTTTGATATACTTTTTGAGAGAATTATGACCAGACTGTATGCCAATTTAAAGAGACCTTTAGAATATCAGCTGTGCACTTCAGTCTGGATCATTAAAAAAAAAAATAAAATAAAAAATTGTGTTAGAATTTGTGCATTTTTGGCCACTTTTTTTTCTTCACCCCCTCCCCCCCAACCCCACATACATATGCATGCACATATACACACAAAAAACTAACTAACTAAACACTTAAATCAGTCCTATTTTGTGATATTTTATATGCTCTCCATTTTCTTGTATTGGCCAAATGGTAGTTTTAGATACATTTCTAGATATATTTTGTACTCTAGGTACCATGTGAACAGTACAGAACAAAGTTGTCATCAACAACTTTCATAATTCTACTTTATATGAAATGGTCATTTTCTTACCATAAGCACTCATTTCAAACAGCATTACATTTATCACCACCCCAAGATAATCTTGAGTAAAAAGCAGGATTTGTCCTTGTGGCATATTCAGAAAAGTCTTCTAGTGTTTAATTATATTGTGCTGTCTAACATAGATTAATTATTGGCATAGATTATCCTTGGATTTGTAACATAGGCATTGGGTTCATTCACCAGTAATATGTGGGGCAGAGAGAGCTGGGCCTCAGAGAGGAATTTTATAAGCAGGTGCAAAACTGTTTCCCCAGTCCCTGTACCCTTCATTCATTCATTTTGCATGTCCCTTGTCGGAACTTTGCCTCCCTAACGACTCTCCCGTAGGCCTCTCGGTTGTGGGCAAGATGGCCTGCTGCTGATGCATTCATCTGCAGATCATCAACGATGTCTTGCAGCCATCTTCACCTTGTTCTTCCTCTCTATCTTTTTCCCATTATGTACCCTTCCAAGACGGTCTTCTCTGGATTATCATGACATTTAATGTGTCCAAAATATTTAAGTTTTCTTTGTTTAATCCTCTTTACTAGCCACCCTTCTTCAATATTAAGTTCTTGTGATATGGATATATTTGTTCTTTTTTGTATCTATATATGAAGAACTCTTCTATAGCATTTACATTCAAAGACATTTATGTATTTCTCAGCTGTTTTGTTAAGTGTCCAGGTCTCACAGGCATATGTTGCGATGGGAAAGATGCAAGGCCGTAAAAATCTTATTTTTGTAGTTCTGTCTGTTCCTCTCCACAGATTATTTAGTTGTTTTACTTTCTGAAGAGCGACAGATGTCCTCCCTATACCCTATATTCACCTTATTGATTCTTACAAAGAACATTCTATTTTCATCCACTACATGCCTCTCCATTTCCCCTGAAGCCCTCTGGACCCTCCCTTAAAACAAGGGAAGCTTTCAGGTCCCAGAGTAATGCATCTGTTGGTCTCTCTCTCCCATTGTGCCTGTGAGAGAGACCAACATCTTATGAATGCTAAAGAATGCTTATAACTTTTGAAATAGTTTAAAATAGTTTTATCTTTAAACTAGGTCCCGATGAGTTGATGAATGTGCCTAGGGCTAGTTTAGTTTTAAATTTGAATTCAAGGCCATAGTAAATATCCATAGAAAGAGAGGGATAGAGAAGCTGTTTGTCTGTTTCACTATTTGTATTAAAATTTCCTGTTTTGTTTTTTTTTTCTAATATGTGGTTTACATATCCCTTTATCTCGATTTCTATCACAAATTACAACAAATCATCAACAAAGTCCCTAAACACAACATCCTAATTGCTATGGGGGACTTCAAAGAGATACATAAAACAATGTGGATATCTCCAGATGATAGAACTAGAAACCAGATAGATCATTTTTGTATTAGAAAGCAATACAGAACATCTCTCATAGATGTAAGGGCTTATAGATGTGCAGATGTTAACAGTGATCACAACCTGTGTATAGGGAAAATAAAACTAAAACTGAAAAGCCAGCACAAGAAATCAATACATAGAAAGATAAACAGCCACAGCCTACAAGAAAAGAATACTAACAGTAATTTCAATCAGGAACTTGCCAATCATTCCACAACACCCAGTGAAATAAAGGAGATAGGTAGAGATGAATTATGGAATTCTTATAGCACAGCCGTAATCACAGCAGCAAAAGCAAGCGCTGGACTGAAAAAACCAAATAGAAAAGCATGGATATCAGAAAACACATGGAAGTACATACATGAAAGACAAGCAGCCAAATTAGACATGTTGAATGTAAAAACAGATCTTGGAAAAGATCTGGCAAAAGCAACATACACAGAATTAGACAAGAAAATAAAAAGTTCAGCTAGAGGGGATAAAAGAGAATACATAGACAATGTGGTGAAAGAGGCAGAAAAAGCAGCAAAAACAGTATACAGCAAAACTTTATATAACATACAAAAGAGGTTAACGGGTACTAATACATCTAGAGAAAGACCAATCCTTAGCAAAACTGGAAACCTATTAAAATCAAGTAAAGACCAAAAGCAATGATGGGCTGAACACTTCCAAGAAATACTTAATTGACCACACCGAAAAGAGTTGTTAAACCTTGAAACCGACTTACCAGCCCAACAATTAAATGTCAACCTAGATGAAATTACATTGCATGAAATTGAAACAGCAGTGAATTTAATAGCTAACAACAAAGCTGCAGGTGAAGATGAAATAACACCCGAAATGTTAAAAGCTATCAATAATGAAAACATGAGACAACTACAGAGAATGTTTAATAAGATTTGGAAAGAAGAAAAGGTCCCTTCTAAATGGAAAAAAAGGAATCATTGTTAAAATACCAAAAAAAAAGGCACTCTTAATGACTGTAAAAGTTGGAGAGGAGTAACCTTAATATCAATTGTGTCAAAAGTATTTTGCAAGGTCATTTTGAATAGACTTAAAGATATAGTGGATACTGCAATGGGAGAAGAACAAGCAGGATTTAGAAAAGGGAGAAGCTGTCTCAACCAGATCTTTACTCTCAGAATAATACTTGAAGAACATATTGAAAAGCAGAAACCATTAATATTGAACTTCATAGACTTTAAAAAGGCATTTGATAGCATACACAGAGATTCATTGTGGAGAATTTTAAGTCTATATGGAATACCATCTAAATTGTCAACATCAGTAAGGACTTCTACAATGGATATGTTTGTGCAGTCAAGACAGATGAAGAGATGAGTGAATGGTTCCAGATTGAAACAGGCATGAAACAAGGTTGTATACTGTCTCCTTTGCTTTTTGGAATTACAATAGACTTCATAATGAAAAAATGCTGCACGGACAACACAGGTATTGACTGGGTACATGGGACCCAACTAGAAGATCTTGATTTTGCTGATGACATAACTCTTATTAGTAACAATGTGAATTCCATGCAAGAAAAAACAGATAGGCTGTCTTCACTGGCTAGCAAAATAGGACTTGAAATTAACAAGGACAAAACAAAAATAATGAAAATTCCCATTAATCAAATTGGAAAAATACATGTTGAAGGGACAGATATTGAAGAAGTCAACTATACCTTGGCAGCTACATAGACCATGATGGTGACACCAGAAAGGAAGTTAGAATTATAATGCAAAAGCAGCATCAGTATTCAAGAATCTTGAGAACATATGGAATTCAAAAGTTATAACCACAAAAACCAAGTTAAGACTATTCATTTCAAATGTAATATCCACCCTCATTTATGCATGCGAAAGCTGGAAAACAACTAAAGAAATAGAGAAGAAATTAGACTCTTTTGAAAACAAATGCCTAAGGAAAATACTCAGCATCAAGTGGAATGAATTCAAGAGCAATGCAGAGATAAGACAGATGACTGAACAACAACCAATCTCATGGGTGGTTAGGAAAAGAAGATGGACACATGTTGGTCATGTGATGAGAAGAAACAGTCAGAGAACCCCAAAACAAGCTAACAAGTGGAACACAACAGGGCAAAGAAAAAGAGGCAGATTGCGTGAAACTCTGAAGAGGACATTATTAAGAGAGGCCAAATTAGCAGGCATAAAATCCTTTGATGAGGTAGAAAGGCTTGCTGAAGACAGGAAAAATTGGTGAACTACCTTGCGAGCCCTATGTGATGTTTAACAGCACGGGAAGGATATAAGATAAAGGATTATCTCCATTTAATATTTCACGTAGCAGTTTTTATATATATATATATATATATATATATATATTTTTTTTTTTACTGTTATCTGATACAACAGGTCCTGTCATACAATGGGAAACTTGAGTTTGTGCATTATTTTGAGGGCCCAGTGGACAGACCAAATTCGATGGGAGAAGCTCCTCATGTTATAATTGTGGGAAATGGGATTGAGATCCAGACTGAAAGAACCAGCCTAGAGCCATTGAATCCAGCACCTTTTGTGATTCGCCTGCATGAAGTAAGGCCAATGTCTATTCATAATTTTACCAGCTGTTATTCCAGTACATCTGCTTTCCATTTTAATGAAAAGTGTGCCAATTTCACAAAGAAAGTGTCAGTTCAAT
The DNA here is from genome assembly GCA_009760885.1 of Achatina immaculata. Taxonomy (NCBI): domain Eukaryota; kingdom Metazoa; phylum Mollusca; class Gastropoda; order Stylommatophora; family Achatinidae; genus Lissachatina; species Lissachatina immaculata. Next base: position 48,824,369 of record CM019720.1, on the reverse strand, counting down.
ATTGTATTAAAAGCATAATTAATTTTGCACTGAAAATACAGTAGTAAAAATTTCACTGTTAAAGTCCAGACATCAGTGAAGTACTAAATAAATTAAATGGAAATATAAATCATGTGGCTTAATGCAGCTTGTAAATGGCTTATTTTAACAACTGAAGAAAAAGTTGTGTTTATAACAGGACATGTGGCAACAGCCAGGCCTTAGCGCTCCCATATCACGTGCCGTTTTGATGTTGGTACTGCAGAAGGTGGAAGCAGTTCTTATTCGAGCTGCACAAGATGGGAGAGCAACCTTTGCTGAGTAAGGTTAAAATGTGACCAGTAATATGCATAGATAATTTAGTGAGCTGCTGTATGTATATAACTATTTAAAATAAAAGTAGCCCAGTGCATGCCATGGAAACATTTAGGGGATATAGTTTTGGTGTTATGTTTCTAGATCTTTCAGCATGCTTGAGGATCCAGTGTGGTCAATATCATGCCTGTCCATTATCCTTCCCCAGCTCCAGGAGTTGGTTGGAATCCAGTTCTACAGATGGTATGACTGGGGTACTTTTGATTGGGATTGAACAACTGGCCATTGCAGTGAGAGACAAGTGCACTAACCAAGCTGTATCTCAAGCAGGCATAGAATATTTAAACATAGACTAAATAACAGAAAATCTTGTTTGCTCTTTTCTTTTCTACATATCTAAGACAGCTGCAACTTCATACAAACAGATAACATATCCACAGAATTGCACATTTAACTCATGTGTTAACTAAATCAAGCTAACTGAAAAATTAACATTTAGTTATAGCACCAAACAAAAGAAATAATTCTTTTCAAACTAATATGTATGTTATTATGAATACTTCTAAAGGCATTCATATAACCATAAATTATTCACTTGATTATTTATAATGTAGAAAAAAAACTACACACAAGTGTAAGTTAAAATCTATTTTTTAATATTTACAAACAGTGAAGAGAATAAGACAGTGAAAATATATTATTGTGTATTTTACATGTTTCCTTTTCATATCTTTTTGAATGAAGACTAGGCCCTATAAGCATACAACGAGCAATACCTGCAGGCCCTGATGTGACACCAGTAGACCTGGCTCTTGGAGTTGAATTGTGTCAGTGTCCAGACAGATATAGTGGGGAATCATGTCAGGTAAGCTTGCGTGAATGTTTAGGTCTCTGTGAGTGTGGAAATAGTAGGAATGTCAGAAGTGAAGTACAGTGCACTCATCAATCATGTTTTTTTTTTTTTTCAGTTAGAGTATAAATAGATTTTAAAACCTTTAGTGATTCAGTTAAACCAGGATTGTCTATAACTGTCAAACTGATTTTTGTTTTTTTAAAAGGACTGACAGAAATAAAGTTCATTCTCTCGGTCAGATCATGGAGCACAGGCAGGCAGAAGTGTATGCTTCATTTGTTACAAGAAGGTAGGAGGAAGGAAAAGGGAGAGCTAGCTTTATTTTCCTTCCTCCTTATCTGTTTATTTGTAAAAACTGAACTATATACCCCTGCTTTCCTCTACATCACTAGTACCAGTTTGATGTAGTTATAATCATAAATATCTTTTAGTCAAATCATGCTTCACTAGTTTATGTGTATTCTGGATGGCCTGAAAGATAAATGAAGAAATTCTCAAATAATATGCATAATATTATGAAGTAATTAATGTATAAGATAAAAAAAAGCATAATAAATTATTTGGTGATGCCTTAATTGGACAGCAGTTAGAGAACCTAACAGCTATAGAAATATTGACAGTAAGAAGAATGAGGAGGGAAACCAAAAGAGAAATTTCTAAATTAACTGATTAAATAGCACAAGAGATGAAAGGCATCAATTCTGATTGAGTACAAATCTAGCAAACTGGAAATGACGAGACTTGTGCATGGTAAAGTAACAGAGTACAGTGTGTATGATTAACCTAAAAAAAAGTAAGAGCGTTAGACATTAGAGAAAACAAAATAGTAAGAGAATAACCTTAACTTGAACCATGACCTTAAGTAGGACAAGAAACCACCTAGCACTGAGAGGACAGTACACTATCATCTCAGACACCTGCATCCTTGAAAGGATGTGATTTGGCAGTTGTTTTTCTTATCAGAGTCTGTTATTCAAGTCATAGCCATTCTCTTAAAATTTTGCTTTCTCTTGTGACTAAAGTGCTTTGCTTGCTTTTTTGAAGAGACAGATCTGATCAGACATGTAAAACAGAGAAGCATGATTGTTTATGTCTGTTTACATACCAACCGATGAAAATGAAAACATAAACTACTAGAGGGGAACAAAAAATTTGATTATATTCTTGTTTTAACCATCAGAATCCAGGCCCTGGTTACTACAGTGTTATACCTTCTGTTTCTGGAAATGCAAATGACCCTGACTCTATAATTGGTCATGTTAGACCCTGCCAGTGTTATGGCCATAGCCAAATCTGTCATGCTGAGACAGGACAATGCTTGGTGAGATTACAGTTTCATGATTTCTTAAGTGTATTACTTACCAAGAATTTTTTTTCATCAAAGTTTTGTTTTCAAATAGTTTTTTTTTTTCAGTTTTTTTTTATTTTGATGTTTTGCGTATCATTTGTTGTTTACCTATGGCAGTAAGATAACCAGCCAGATAACTCCTTGAACAGTTAAAAGGAGACATAACTGTATGGTTTAGTTTCATTTTTAAAAAAAAAGATAGAATGAAGAGAAAAAGAGGAGAAATGATAAAATAAAATGATAGTGAAAAGAAAACAGGATTTAAAACTAATCTTATATTTTGGCAGTCATGCTTTATCAAGGGCAACAGAAAGATAGTGCAACAGATAAATACACAAAATTTATCCATTTTGTACAGAAGGAGGATGTCAATAAAAGGATTAGCCAGATCATTTAATAGTCAAGAACAGTAGTTCCAAAACTTTTTGGTCTGCTGCCCTTTTACTTTCCAAACCATATCCCTACTGCCTCCTCCCCATCCCCACACACACACATTTCAGTTGATTCTTGTACCCTCTGCTGACTGTCTTTTGCCGCCCCCCCCCCCTGCAAATGGAATAAGCAGGATGCATATTATCTTACATCCTTCCCATGCCGCTAAACATCACATAGGCCCGCATGGTAGTTCGCCAAGATTTCCTGTCTTCAGTGAGTTTTTCAATCTCATCAAGGGATATTATGCCCACTGAACTGGCCTCTCTTAACAGTGTCTTCTTTAGAGTTTCACGCGGTCGATCTCTTTTTATTCAGCCTGTTGTGTTCCACATATTATCTAGGGCTAGTTAAAACATAACTAACTAAAATTAACAATTGGAAGATCACTGACTGCAGCAGAAAACATAAACAAAACACATGAAATCTTTGTGTGAACTGAGCATCAAATCTGTAAAGAAAAAAAAAAGGATGATGGCTTCATGGAGCTTTCTTGAAGATGAAATATTAAATATATCAGCTTTTAGTATTTTCAGATACTAGTATTGTTATGAAACATATCGAAATATAATGTTGCATTCTATTTTATAAAAAATATTTATTCAGTACTTTGTGTTCATTCATGCCCATATCCCTTGCGGAACTTTGCCTCCCTAACAGCATTCCTGTAGGCCTCTCGGTTGTAAGCAAGATGCCCTGCTGCCAATGCATCCATTTACAGGTCATCAACAATGTCTTGCATCCATCTTTGGTCTTCCTCTCTTTCTTTTTCCCATTATGTACCCTTCCAAGATGGTCTTTTCTAGATTATCATGATGTTTAATGTATCCAAAATATTTAAGTTTTCTCTCTTTAATCCTCTTTACTAACCAGCCTTCTTTAATATTAAGTTCTTGTAGTATGGTTACATTTGTTCTTGTTTGTGTCCATGCTATTTGAAGAACTCTTCTGTAGCATTTACATTCAAAGGCATTTATGTGTTTCTCAGCTGTTTTGTTAACTCTTTCCGGGGTTATCATCAAAGCAGTGACGCTTCCTGTTTCTGACATGGTACCTTTCATCACTTAGGTGATGTTTGGTTTGTTTCATTTAAAAAAAAAACAGGTGTAACGTTTAGATTGTAAACATTTAGTGCGCATGCCCCATGACCTTTTTCATCATGGCCAAAAGCATGGTTGGTAATGAGCGTTGTCAAGCAAAAAACAAAGAGAAACATCGAGAAATTTCAATTTTTGGTGATGTAGATAGGGGTATGAACATGGCCTTTGACCAGATCTCTGTTCTTGAATGTATCCCAAGTAGATCTAGACATATTAGATGACTGTAGAAGTAGTTAGAAGGTTATTTCAGACATTATTTTAGCAATAATGCAACATAGAATCACAATATGAGATTGACAGGTAGTTCTAGGGATCTCAGATGGTACATATTGTAGTTCTAGACCTATCCGATGGTAAGTTGGACACAATCATTGTCTAAAAGACATCAGATTACTTCTTTTTTCCTAAAAAAAACTCTGCATTTATGAAATCTTCATACATTTAGTTATATTTGAAACATAACAAGTACACGGAAGTACATGGAAATACTGTTTCATTCAATTTTACAACTATACCCCCTATTCATATCCAAGACTTGCGCTTTTACTCCAGCGCATAACTGAGCATCCGTGTCTACCCTCTGCCATGGGAAGAGTTAAGCATCCAGGTCTCATAGGCATATGTTGTGATGGGAAAGATGCATGCCCTTAAAAATCTTATTTTTGTAGTTCTGTCTGTTCCTCTCCACAGATTCTTTAGTTGTTTTACTTTCTGAAGACCGATAGATGTCCTCCTTTAAATTTCCTTCATTGTATCTCCATTATTAGTTAGTAGTGATCCAAGATATTCAAAACTCTCCACTTCTTCCAATTTTTCCTCATTGATGCATATTTCAGCTGCCTTGTTTGTTTTGTCAGTTGTCATCAATTTTGTTTTCTTCGCATTAAGATAGAGGTTTTGCTCTTCACTGTTCTTATGGACTGACATAATTAGTTTTTCCATTCCTTTTTGTGTTGTGGACAGTAATACTGTGTCATCAGCATATCTAATCTCTGGTATTTCATAACTTCCAATTGTTATGGCATCATAATATTCTTTGTCTACATCTTCTCTAACATTCCTAATTATATTTTCAGTATACAAGTTAAATAAGTAAGGTGACAATATGCACACCCGACGGACCCCGTTTCTTTTTTATGTCAAAACAAGTTGTTGTTTAACCATTTATTCTTACTCCTGCCTGTTGGTCTAGATACAGCAGTGATGTTAATTGTATCAAATGTGTTGGAAATCCCATTTTTTCCATTATTTCCCAAAGTTTCTGGTGTTGTACACAATCAAATGCTTTTGAGTAATCTATAAAAGATAAATATAGATTCACATTAAACTCTCTGTATTTCTCTATTATTAATCTTATATTGAATATATGATCTCTTGATCCTCTTCCTTGCCTGAAACCAGCTTGGATCATATTGACTTCTTCTATTTTCTTATGAACTCTACCCATTATGATTTTTAACAGAATTTTACTGGCATGACTAATCAGGCAACAGTTCTGTAGTTTGTGCATAATTTCAGGTTACCTTTTTTTTGGCAGTGGTATGAATACAGTTCTTTTCCATTCTTTTGGCCAAATACTAGAATGCCATATCTTTTTACATAGTGCATGATAGATTGTTGCACATTCCTTTCCTCCTGCTTTAATAAGCTCAGCTGTTATCACATGATGGTGATTTACCATTTATCAGATTCATTATTGCCCATAAAACTTCTTCTATTGTCGGTTTGGGTTCTCTCTCCTCCAATAATAATTCACACTATTGATTTCTGCTTTCACAGTCAGTTGTTTCATACATTCCTCTGCAATATTCCTTCCATCTTTCTAAAATTCCCTCAGTCTCATCACAAATTAAGTACTTTGTGTAGAATGATAAATTTGAAGAAAAAGTTGATTGCTTTTTTGCTTTGAATTAGATTTCACTGTCCAAGTCTGTTTCCAAAATGTTAGATTTCAGCACCTAATTTGGCTGTGAGAAATAGCAATCATTACAAAACTGTCAACAGAGAATCAGTTTTTAAAACAAAATATTATTTTGAATGAGTTTTCATGCATAATCTATTTATAGGTGGCATATTTTAATTGATCCCTAACAAAAATAACAATGAGAGCATTAGAAGCAACTGAAGTGTGGTTCTTAGAAGAATGTTAAGAATACCATGGACAGCTGAAGTAACAAATGAAGAAGGCCTATGGAAAGCCAGTGAGAAATGAACTGTAATAAACACACTACAGAGGAGACAGCCCAGGTTCATTGACTATATAATGAGAAGAGGAATAAAAAATATCATGACAACAAGGAAAATTGAAGGCAGGAAAAAAAAGGAGAAGTAGACCACAAGAGAAAATCTTAGATGGCTTGACAAAATGGCATGGAAGAAGCACAACCAACAGAACTAGTGGATAACATGAAAAATCGAAAACTGTAGAGAGCAGTGATCACTGATGCTGCCAAGCATAGCATACGATGATAATATTTTAACTGGACCACTGACCATGCTTATACAATCTGCATCTGTAAACAAGTGGTTGTTTCTAAACACTGAAAATACTTTTGATTGAGCTGTATCACTTAAGAACACCTGATGATGTTTTCTTCAGTCATGCCAGAATAATACAGCTGGACATTTCTGTGAGAAATGTGCAGATGGATTTTATGGGATTGCCACAAGAGGAACTGCTAATGACTGTCTACCTTGTGCCTGCCCACTGCCAGTTCCCTCTAACAAGTAAGTAATTGAAGACTTTCAAGATGTCATGAATTCCCCATGTATAAAGTTTCACCCAGCTCTTTAAGCACAGATTATGAAAATATTTTGAAACAAGAGTTTTTGCAATCATCTTTAGCTTTCACTGCTAGCTTTATTCATTTGTTTAAAAAAAAAGCCTGTGGCAGTAGAATGGTCTGTAGCATTTGGGAAAGCTTATAATGAACTTAAAAAAGGTAAAGGTAAAGGTAATCCTGTCATGCCTTAGAGGCACATCGGGATATGGTGTTAGCGCCCATATTTTCCTTGACCTGTCAACACACTAGAGGCTGGTATGGGCATTATCACGCCCAGCCGCTTTTCCTTCCCCAACTCCAGAAGAAGTCAGGCACCAATTTCTACAGCTGGGTGACTGGGGTGCCTCCGGCTGGATTCGAACCCCCCCCCCCAACTTTGCCATGAGAGACCAGTGCACTAACCATTTCACCACTATGATCGTATTGAGACATTTAATGTGGTTACTTGATTTTGCAGCTTCAGCCCCTCTTGTGTTGGAGACAGGAGTGGAATGCTATGCACTGCATGCCAGGAGGGATACACTGGCCCACGATGTGAAAGGTTTGTTACATTTACATTAAAATAGGAAATTCAAAGGGAAACAGGAGAATATTTTAATATTCTGGAACAAAGAAGATAAATTCACAATGTGTTATTTAAAACTGAAAGATTTCTCTACAAACAGTTCTCTTGATAAATGCATGACTTCCTGACTACTGACTTTAATCTGTTTTCTAATGGCAAATTAAGAATATTACTATTTTTATTAAGAGAAAATATTGGAAAATATACAGATGCTCCTCACATATGATGGTTCAGCTTAAAATGTTTCAACTTTATGATGGTGCGAAAGTGATTGATACACATTCAGTAAAAACTGTATTTTGAATTTGATATTTTTCCTGGAATATTTTTAGTGATATGCAGTATGATACTCTCTCTCTTTCAACTTTGGTTTCATCTCACCAAGCAGCATTATCAGTTTCATAAATAGTTCATCTTCGCCAATTGTTTTCTAAATTTTTACTCATATAATGTTTGGTACGTTTAGGTGTATTAAATGCATTCTTGACATAACTGTATTTTCAGCTTATGATGGGCTCATTGGAATGTAACTTCACTATAAATTGAGGAACACTTGTACATAACTATATCTGTAAATATATTTTTTAAAAACTTTTTTTCCTCTCTGCAGTTGTACTTCTGGATATTATGGCAACCCACAGAGAATTGGTGACATTTGCAGACCATGCCACTGCAACCCAGAGGGTTCAAGAAGTCAGTTTTGTGACATAAATAGTGGTCAATGTCCCTGTCGAGATGGGATCAGTGGCAGGACGTGCGAAGCTTGCACAGACCCAGATTATGGATTGGAGAATGGAGCTTGTGTCTGTATGTTTCTTTTACTTGTCAAGATATATTTGTGTGGAGTAGTTGAACTTCTTCTTCTTCAGCTTTCCGAGCCATTTAGGGCTCATTGCTGCAGATAAGTTTGCTTCCATTCCTCTCTGTTCCTAATCTCTCTCCAGTTGGTGACACCAATTTCTTTTATATTCTCTTCTATATTGTCTTTCCATCTCTGTCTTGGTCTACCCCATGGTCTTGTTTCCCTCATCTCTTGTGCATACATCATTTTCGTTTGTTCTCTTCCATTCTTTCTACATGCCCCAGCCAGCGCAGTCCATTCAGTTTCAAGACATTTATAATTCATTGGGATTTAAATAAGCTGTTCAGTTCAGTGTTCTTTCCAGCTCTCCATTCTCCACTGTTGATATCCTTTATCAGCCCAAAGATTCTTCTTAGAAACTTGTTCTCTAAGATCTGCAGTCGTTCATTTTCTTTGTTGTACTCCATGTTTCTGATCCATCCATGATGGCTGGTCTTATAGTTTTGTAGCTGTTATTTTGGTGTTTATTTTGAGCTAGATTTTGGTTCTCACAAATTATTTTTCACTCATTTTTAAAAATTTCATCATACAGGTTTGACTATCTATTAATTTTCTTTTTGCAAGTTTGATTATTTATTATTAATGTGAATTATTTTTTTTTCAGTGCGTGTAAAGAGTAGACAGACCAAAAGTGATGTTATGTTGTAGCCAGCTTGTTTAGAATTGTTATATAAAAATATTATTTCAAAAATGTTTAAAATCTTGTTATTGTTAAATAAAGAAATATATAGTGAGAGTTTTCCCTGTTGATCTATAATTCAGGTTCATTGTACTTTCTCACTGGTGATTAATCTAGTTCTGATTTGTTCATTCTTCATTTTCAGCATGTTATGCTGGCTGCACAGGTATCCTTTTAGGTGATATCGGAAGCATTTCAGTCCTGTTGAACAAGGTTAACTTCACTGGAGCTCCATACCCGTGGGAAAAACTCCATAAAATAGAGATGGAAGCCAATGAGTTAAGGGTAATAAATTTGCCCTTTTTTCAGTGGATAATACTGATTTCTTGCTTCTGTAACATATCTCTCTCTCAAGGCCTTCTGCTGACAGGCAGTAAAATGTTATGTCCTTCCATAACCATTGATCCCTTGTGCATCTTATTAGGCTTGTCACTGAACATTGCCAGTGCCAGGATGCCAAACCACTGAACATCTTTTCTCTCTCTCTCTCTCTCTCTCTTTCAACCTCTTTCTCTTTTACCTTTGATCTTCTCTGTTGCACATTAGGTGCTCTAGACCATCTCTCCTTCAAACAAGCCCCACAAAATTGGATTGTCATTTTCTGATCTTTGTTGTAATTTTCCTTGTTTCTTGTGCCTCTTTCAGAACTTCCTCATTCAGTTTTCTTGATGTCCTTGGTACATTCAGCATTCTTCTTAAGAACCACATATCAAGCTGATTCCAGCTTTATTTGTATCTCTTTACTGGTCATCTAGGCTTTGCATCCATAACATATGCTGTACTTTAACATATATATATATCATACTAAAACGTATGCTTTTTATAAAATATTGTTTAATATATATGAGATTTGTTCTTTTTTTAATATTTCATAAAGGTTATAGTTATTTATATTTTTGATTTGACTTGACACATCTGGTTGCTTCTTTGTTTCATTGTTCATTTCATTAATGTATCCTGGTATACGAGTTGACTTGTTGATAATTGTGTGGGTTATGAGTGTTTTTTATTTTCAAAAAAATTCTTTAGTTATTTGGAGTTTTTTTTCTTTTGGTAAATCACATCAATATGATTGTCTCACAAATAAGGCTGTGATAGTAGTATAATAATAGTAATAGCATTATTTATTCTTCATGAAATATTATTTCATTTTTGTGTGTCTAAACAAATGTAACATATTTGTAAATGTTCATTATCAGCTATGTTGTTACTTTCAGAATAAACTTGAAGGAATAAAATCTTCTGGCATACAGAACTTTTCAAAAGTGCAGACAGAGGTTCGACGTTATAATGATCTAGCAGATAATCTTATCAACAGGGTAAGTATAGCTTTGTTTATGTTAAGCATCTCTGAATAGCTGCTTTACACATTCTGTGATATAAGTATATTCAGTTCAGTTAGTTAACTAATAATAAGTGTTTGTATAGTTGCAAGACCAAGAGGTAGACAAGACAGAGATGGAGAGACAACATAGAAGAGGATATACAGGAAATTGATGTCACCAGCTGGAGAGAGAAGATTAGGAATAAGGAGGAATGGAAGTGAACTTTACCTGCAGCAATGAATTTTAATGGCTTGGAAAGCTGAGAAAGAAGAAGAAAGAAGTTTGTATAGTTGAAAATAACAAACTTTTCTGTACAGTAAACTGTAACATGATGCTCTAAAGAAAACAGTCATGATGGGTATGGTCCCTGGGAAATGATGGGTCCAAGATTATTACTGACATTCTTAATACTACACTCACTGAAGCAGATGCCTGGTTATGCTATAAGATGTTTTTAACATGACTATCATGAGATCATTTACTTGTAATGGATGCACCACATGGTAAAGAAGCAGCTTTGTTTTCTTGTTTTCCCCTGTAATTATAAACTTGAGCTCTTTTTGCATCTCTAAAATGAGTCTTGAAACTCATCAAGTCAATTTTGGAATAGGTTACTGTGGCCTTGCATGAATTCCTCTTGCCAGAGTGGAGCTCATTGTCCTATTCTATTAAACCTCTGATTGACTGCCCATGATAAATGCTGATGGCCATGATATATGCGTTGTCCTTTTGACACAAACAGTACTGGTGTATGAAGTGTTTGTACCTATTTTATTTTTTTTATTTGAAAATTAGCATTGGTGTATAGAAGCTTTTGGTACAAAGTCTGAGCATAAATGTATAGTAATTTTCATGTGCATCTAGCATGATCATACAAAAATTGTCATAAATCTGTGACCATCAAGAGTGCTTTTGACCATCAAGAGTGCTTGTGTTTTTTATACTATATGTTATAAGAATATATTATATTTTGTAAGAATTTATGTAGTTATATGTGGCTGTAGAATCAACATATTATCAGCCATTTTACACCCAGACCAGACATTTGCCAATCAGTTTCTACTAACTTCCTCATGACATCTTGATTTAGGTTAAACTAAAACTGTTTTGGTGCTGCTGTAATGATGCCTTGCTGGGTAGGTTTCAGACTAAGGAACCCTTTCCAACCAATTTTTGTGAACTGAACATTTACTTAACACTAATTTATTTACAGTTTCATTTGTGTATAACTATGTATTTATGTGTGTATATATATATGTATATATATATATACGTATATATATATATATATATTTTTTTTTTCTGTTCGGTATGTGAAGTGAATAAAAGATAATTTAATATATGAGTTGATATCAGTGTGAGCAGATAACTGTTTGAAATAAATTTTCTCCTAATGTAATTAATAACAAAATCTTACTTTTAAACTTGCTTCATAACATTTTTATACAAGTTTGGGATACCAGAATTGCTTATGTAATAAATCTTTCATATGTGGTAGGAGAGGGCTGAAATGCTGTATACTTAATTCTGCTTTGTCTTAGATAGCTAGTCATCAACCATTTAAATAAGGAATTAAAAATTATTCCAATGCAGAAACTAAAATTTTTTAAATATTTATAGAATGTGCAATTTATTTACCTTTTAAATTCAACAGTTGAACACAACTGGCAGTGAAGCAAGGAAGATCAAAGAGAGCACAGTAGAGGTCCTTAAAAATGCCACAGAGCTAGAAAAAATGGTCAGAGAAACATTTGATGACATAAAGAGTGAGTAGAGAGAGGGGATTTTTTATGCACTGTTTTTCCTGTATCACTTTGACTGAATTTTCCTTTAGTTCAAATAGCATTTACATGCTATAATAAAACTTTCTTTGTAAATGAATAATTATGCTTCATCATTTAAGACTATAGAGCAGGTTGAACATTAGATGTAGTAATAAAAGAAAGGGAATGCCCTAATAGCAAAAAACAGAAACTGTGGGAATACCATAAAAGAAAAAACTCACCAATATACAAGGAAGGACCTTGAGACATGTGCATACATTTCAGTATTTGGGCACATGAGTAACATCAGATGGAAAATGGACCTCTAAAATCAAGAGTAGAATATACAAAGCCAAGACGGCTTTAAAACAAATGAGAAGCATCTTATGCAATAGATCTCTGTCACTGAATATCAAAAAGAGAGTTCTAAAATGCTACATTGAGCCTGTCCTACTCCATGAATGTGAGTTATCGACAATGAATAGATTGATGCAAAGATCGCCAGAGGCAACAGAGATGTGGTTTTTTTTAGAAGAATGTTAAGAGTATCATGGACCACTAAGATGACACATGGGGAATGTTGAACAAAAACAAATGTAGAAAGGAGTTTAATTAAATCCATAAGAAAGCAACAGTTACCATTTATTGGACATGCAATGAGAGGGGAGGGCTTGAAAACATCAAAACGGTGGGAAAGATAAATGGGAAGAGAGACTAAGAGAAAAAAGTGATAGTCAGTCTAACATTGTGACACAATAAAAAGTCACAGAATGAGCTGATCAAAAATGTCAGGGACTGAGATCTATGGAGAAGTATGACCACCAGTGCCTACCAGCGCAGCACCTGATGATGATGATGAATCTTGTGTATTTTTGTTTCTTATATATTACAGTGAAAATCATATGTAAATAATTGGCATAAACATACTACATTTTTTGCAGAACTTGTGGATGGTCTTAGTGAACTGGTTGAAAGATTGCTGTACAATCAAAGTGGGTTGAACATGACTGCTGCTCTTATAGATGCTAGAAGGATTTTGGATGAAATTTTATCCAGGAACTTCTCTGCAGCAGATAGGGCTAGTAGGAGGGAGAATATGTAAGATGATTCGTTTCTTTTTGTCTGAGTCACCTTGATCAGTATCATAAAAATACTTTTTTTCGTGTTTTTAAAAAAAATCTAGTTCATCTTCTTTGTAAAAGAAACAAAAGAAAAAAATATGCACACTGCATCTGTAACGTTAAGAAAACAAAACAATAAGACAAAGTACTGAACAAAATGAAAGGGCAGGGAGGCTGTCTGTTTAAGAATTGAAGTGAAGGGCTTGTGCACCGCTCCTTGCTTGACTGAATAAGTAAAGAAATGATAAAAGTAGTGGTATTTCAATTGCGCTTATGCTCCCACCTATTCTAAACCCTTATTGTGTCTTCACAAATTCAGACTAGAGTCAAGCTCAGCAGCGTCTTCTTTCCCTGCTGATTCCACCAAGCCTGTTCCCTTGGCTGTGGGACAGTAGGAATCTTGTTAATCCATTCATGTGCGTCACCAATTATTGCTTCTAGGCCATTTTTTAAATCTTTGTACCATACATTGATGATCTAACTTGAACAAGACAATGGACTGTACATTTAACAGATTTTACCTCTTATTATAACATTTGAATGCATGTAGAAGTAATTTTTCTGTTATTTTGTCTTTGATACAAACTGATGAATAGTACATATAACATTCAAGAACATATCTTATATTATAAATTTGAGAAATTAAAATTATTTAGCCAGTGACATTTTTTTTTTTAAAGTTTGGATCATAGTTAACTTATGATAATAATATATACACAGAAACTTGAGAATAAGTGAGACTATTAATAATGGCTTTGTAAAGATTGTGTGGCAGATGATTTATAGAACATCAAACTGTTTGATCAAGCAAGCGAGGTAGGCTGATAACATGAAAATAAAGGGACTGATTGCAGAAATGTACTTGGAAAGATAAAAGTACCCAGTAAATGCAGAAAGTTAAATGTGTTTAGAAAAGCAACACTTGTTTGATCACATCATGAGAATACACTCATATATATATATATATATATAAGAGAGAAAAAAATATCAAAATATCTCTGAGGACTGACCCAGTGGCAGTACAAAATAATGAATCATATTAACCAACACTTATCTGCATGACATCAAGTAAATGATTGAATTAGTATGTAAAAAGTAGTACATGAAAGTGGCACTTGAAAATAAGTAGTACAAATTGAAATGAATATGGTGGTGTGATTATAGAAAAAATTAAAGAATCTCTTTTTCTTGTACATTTGAATGAAGGACTAACATGTACAGTTCTGTCCCATGTATATAAGGTTAGCTGAACAGCTGTCACAGAAGATTCGTAATGTCACACAAACGAATGTGAATGTTACTAATGTGACGGATAAACTAAATGAAGTGAAGTGGCGTCTACAAGATCTTGTCAATCACACCAGACAAGCTAACGACACAGCAAAGCAAGCCTTGGACAAGATAGAAGAACTAAAGGTAGTTGTTCTGTATCATGTGATGACAGTAAATTTGAAAGTCTTCCATCCTTTGATAACAGAAATTTCTGTGTGTTTAAATGTACCATATATATTATTGTGCAACTCTGGATGAAATTCCAGATTTAAATTTATTTTACTCCTCCTTCCCCAATGAATTTCTTCCATTATTTTTATCTGCTTTTTCCTGTTTGCTTTTTCTATTACCTTTCCATTTCTTTGTTACATTTATACCTTAAATCCTTCACACTTGATTCATTCAGTCTGTTCTACCCATCTCTGCATTGGCTGGACCAATTTTTCATTCCTCCAATCTCTGCACCCCCTCTGCAACTAAGTTTGCTGTGACTTTGCTGCCAATGACTTTTAGCTTTCAGCAGCAGGGAGATCCACCACCACCGCTGCCGCCATTCAGTATTCATTTGTAGTATAACTTTTCTTTGTAGTATAACTTTTCTCTTTTTCACATGTCTTATAGCTTTTTGTATTTCTTTTCCTCTGTTTTCATCCTGTATGTTACTATATGAACAAGACAAAAGCTGGAAGTAACAGTGGCTGTAAAAAAAAACTGTAAAGCTGTTTTTCTAACTTTTAAAATGTCCTCTTATTTGTTAATACATTATTCATATCACGAAAAGCTGCTTGTGTCTTCCCTGCTCTTGACTTGATTTAAACATACAGCCATTTACAATTATTGTTATTTTAAGGCAACCCATTGTTGCTACTTAAATATTTGGAAAGCCTGTAAATTACTGGTACAAGTATTTCTGCAAATAATGCAGTCAGATTTACTGACTGACATATTAAGAGGCAAAAACTATAATCTGTAACCAGTGCAGATCTGAATGGAAGAAGCAACTGAAATGTAACAATGAACTAGATCCAATACACCAACTACAAAGACATCAGCAAACCATCCTATTTCACCTAAGGACAGGCAACTGCAGACACCTGAGCCACCTGTATTGATGTATAGTCTCATACAGATGAGTGTCCATGTGGCAGTGGAGACCCAAACCATGCAGACCTGAGGCATGAGACATGGACAGAGGACACAAGCTTGGGGCTCCTGTCGGGTTGTGGAGAGGACTGCGAGCTTTGCCATGTCGACAGGGATCAGGATCTGATGTGACCAACATCCTCGAACGTAGAAGACAGTATGCTTCACCACCAATTCACTCAAGCTTACTTTAAAGTGACAAGTTATTCATAACTTCTTAAACTAAGGCAAAGTGTCTCATGTTTTCTAGTTTTCGTTAAGCTCTTTTCATCTTTCTTTTAATCTGTGTGTACATGTAGTTAAAGAAACGGTCACCTAGAATTCAGTAGTCTTCTTTTTAGTAATAATAACAATCTAAGCTCACAAAGAATTTGTTGTCCAGTGCCTGTATGATTAGCATATTTCTGGACATGTCCATCCATGCTAAACAGGGGGGGAAAAAAAGCAAAACACCTTTCACCCACCCCTGGGAACAACTGTGTTAAGAACACACTTATCTTAACATAGTCTTTATGAGACAGGAAACATAGATCTGTTTGCTTAAAAACGCTGACCTACTTCTGTAGCCCAGAAACCTGTAGCAATCAACAATAATTGTAATTATTTTTGTAACATGTAATGGGGACATGGAAATCGCCAGCGGGGATGAGGAAAATCTGGTGTGAAACCAGTGAATCCAGGATGTGACAAGCCTATGGATCTTTACAACAATGCCTATCAGAATGATGTAAACAAAACAGAGCCAGCAGACTATGGATGATGAGGAATAGATATTGTTGAGGCACTCATCAGATTCCTCATCCCAAAATCGGAGTGTCTCTGTAGAACTGTCTCAAAGCCATCTGACCAGTCAGCATTGCACACTGGATCTGACATGGAGAAGGGCTTAAGTACAGCCACCAGAGGCTGGAAAAACAGTTTTGGTCAGGTCAGCCTACACCACTGTCTTCATGGCAGTCCAAGCAAGACCACAGTCTGCACTAGCAAGGAAAGGTGCTGAAGTCGGAGGTACCCAGCCAAAAGGCACGTCGCAAAAATCAGGGTGCCCTGCATCATCGCCAGTGTGCGTATGAAGAAGAAGACATTTCACCCTCAACATATGTCACATTCTTAGCATTTCATGGAAAGAAACGGTTTAATAATCAGAAGTGCTGCTATCACATTTAAACCTTTCAAGCATATATAATCTGTTTAGACAGTGCAGGCTCTACTAGCTTGGCTATAACCACTGAAAGGAAGATGGTTATATCCCTAAAGATAACCTTATAGACTGTTTGATCAAAAGGCATCATTTTATTCATATTCCAGGATAAAAATTGATATCATGGTACAAATTTAAGCATTTACCATCAGTTCAGAGATTGAAAAAATTTGGGGCTTAATTTTATCACATATTTAAATAAATAAGGTGTATGCATATGTGATCAAGCAGGTGTGATTGTTATTATTTGTTTTGAACAGAATCTACTGGCAAGGCTGATACAGATAAAAAATGAGATTAAAAGACTGCATGATGAATCAAAGGACATTCTCAGTGCAACAGAGGATCTTCTGAGCAGAGCAGATAATGATCTTTCTGTACGTAAATGTTTTTCTCTTTTGTGTCACTGCACATTTTCATATCTTATTCATGCTGCGGTTGTGGAAAGTTGGAAAATTGGGAACTTAATGTGCATATAGCAGTTATATATCAAGTGTGTGGGTGGGTGGGAGGGTTCACATGACTTTACATAAATGGCTAAGGTCATACTGTCTAGGATTGCTTTTGAAAGTTTCTTTTATCAGATAATAAGCACAGAATGGAAGTAGCATACTATTTTAAGAAAAGTTTAAAGCTGAAATGTTTTTTTTTTCCTCCCATGTAGAAACAGTGACAAATTGGACTGACTAGTCTCTTCTATTTTGCTAGCTTTGCTGGCTTTTTAATTATTTTTTTACTATATTTGCTCATTTTTTCACTTTGCTAATATTTCTTACTGAAGAGTACTACATGATTTACATGATACCATTTTATTTCAGTTACTCATTATCAGACTGTCTAATCTAATTTATGTGAGATTTAAATTAGAAGGCAGTTGCAAAAATATCTTTACAGAACTTAATTCTTACAGGTAACAGATGGTCAGAGTGAAACACTGGAAATTGCACTGAGGGAACTTTTAAGAAAAATCAACAATCTGAGAACAGTTTTACCTAGGTTGAGACAGTTGTCAGATGAGGCAATAAGGCATGCATTTAAATTAAAGGATGAAGCAGAAAAGTTGGATGGGTGAGTTTATGGCAGTGATTTTTTTTGTGTGGTACAAATTTCCAGTTAAAGGTTCAGATGAATTGGTTTCTTTCTTAAATGTATGTACATCAGCTGGCAGTTTCATTTATATTTACATATATGAATTAGCAGTTTCTCATTTATATAAGAATATTCATTTTTAAACATGTATATTACAAGGCACTTTCCTTTATATAAATATATATTAGTTAGTTATATCATTTATAAATGCTTAGATTAATTGGCAGTTTCCTATTTATACACAAATATTAGTAGTAATTATACATTCAGGTAGAAATGACAATAAATTCCGAGACGGAGTGGGCATTATTATGTCAAATGTAGCTGCAAAGAGCCTTGTAGAATGGGAACCAGTGAACAGTCGTATAATAAGAGCACGATACAACCTACGACACGGAAGAATGACAATAATACAGTGTTATGCACCCACGAATGATGCAGATGATGATGTGAAAGACGACTTTTATCACCAACTACAACAAATCATCAACAAAGTCCCTAAACACGACATCCTAATTGCTATGGGGGACTTCAATGCTAAGGTAGGGAAGGATAATACCGACGTTGAAAAAGTGATGGGGAAAGAAGGAATTGACATGGTTAATCAGAATGGAGAAAGATTAATTGAAATATGTTTAACAGAGGGCATGGTCATTGGAGGCACAATATTCCCACACAAAGAGATACATAAAACAGCATGGATATCTCCAGATGATAGAACTAGAAACCAGATAGACCATTTTTGTATTAGAAAGCAATACAGAACATCTCTCATGGATGTAAGGGCTTATAGGGGTGCAGATGTCAACAGTGATCACAACCTGTGCATAGGGAAAATAAAACTAAAATTGAAAAGTCAACACAAGAAATCAGTACACAGAAAGATAAACATCCACAGCCTACAAGAAGAAAATACTAACATTAATTTCAATCAGGAACTTGCCAATCATTCCAAAACACCCAGTGAAGTTGAGGAGATAGGTATAGATGAGTTATGGAATTCTTACAGCACAGCCATAATCACAGCAGCAAAAGTAAGCGCTGGATTGGAAAAACCAAATAGAAAAGCATGGATATCAGATAAAACATGGAAGTATATACATGAAAGACGAGCAGTCAAATTAAACATGTTGAATGCAAAAGCAGATCATGAAAGAGATTCGGCAAAAGCAAAATACAAAGACATAGACAAGAAAGTAAAAAGTTCAGCTAGAAGGGATAAAAGAGAATACATAGACAATATGGCGAAAGAGGCAGAAAAAGCAGCAAAAACAGGAGACAGCAAAACTTTATATAACATACAAAAGAGGCTAACAGGTACTATTACATCTAAAGAAAGACCAATCCTTAGCAAAACTGGAACACTATTAACATCAAATAAAGACCAGAAGCAAATATGGGCTGAACACTTCCAAGAAATACTCAATCAACCACACCCAAAAGAATTGTTAAACCTTGAAACTGACTTACCAGCCCCACAACTAAATGTCAATCTAGATGAAATTGAATTGCATGAAATTGAAACAGCAGTGAATTTAATGGCTAACAACAAAGCTGCAGGTGAAGATGAAATAACAGCCGAGATGCTAAAAGCTATCAATAGTGACAACATGAGACAACTACAGAGAATGTTTAACAAGATTTGGAAAGAAGAAAAGGTCCCTTCTAATTGGAAGAAGGGAATCATTGTGAAAATACCAAAAAAGGGCAACCTTAGTGACTGTAACAACTGGAGAGGAGTAACCTTAATATCAGTTGTGTCAAAAGTATTTTGCAAGGTCATTTTGAATAGACTCAAAGATATAGTGGATACTGCAATGAGAGAAGAACAAGCAGGATTTCGAAAAGGGAGAAGCTGTCTCGACCAGATCTTTACTCTCAGAATAATACTTGAAGAACATATTGAAAAGCAGAAACCATTAATACTGAATTTCATAGATTTTAAGAAGGCATTTGATAGCATACACAGAGATTCATTATGGAGAATTTTATGTCTATATGGAATACCATCTAAAATTGTCAACATCATTAAGGACTTATACAATGGATATGGTTGTGCAGTCAAGACAGAAGAAGGGATGAGTGAATGGTTCCAGATTGAAACAGGCGTGAAACAAGGATGTATACTGTCTCCTTTACTTTTTGGGATTACAATAGACTTCATAATGAAAAAATGCTGCACAGGTAACACAGGTATTGACTGGGTACATGGGACCCAACTAGAAGATCTTGATTTTGCTGATGACATAACTCTTATCAGTAATAATGTGAATTCCATGCAAGAAAAAACAGATAGCCTATCTTCACTGGCTAGCAAAATAGGACTTGAAATTAACAAGGACAAAACAAAATAATGAAAATTCCCATCAATCAAAATGGAAAAATACACATAGAAGGGACAGATATTGAAGAAGTCAATCAATTTGCATACCTTGGCAGCTACATAGACCAGGATGGTGACACTAGAAAGGAAGTTAGGATCAGAATTGCAAAAGCAGCATCAATCTTCAAGAATCTTGAGAACATATGGAATTCAAAAGTTATAAGCACAAAAACCAAGTTAAGACTATTCAATTCAAATGTAATATCCACCCTCATTTATGCATGCGAAAGCTGGAAAACAACTAAAGAAATAGAAAAGAAATTAGACTCTTTTGAAAACAAATGCCTAAGGAAAATACTCGGCATCAAGTGGAATGAATTCAAGAACAATGCAGAGATAAGACAGATGACTGAACAGCAACCAGTCTCATGGGTGATCAGGAAAAGGAGATGGACATATGTTGGCCACTTGATGAGAAGAAATGAGCAGAGAATCCCAAAACAAGCTATCAAGTGGAACACAACAGGCCGAAGAAAAAGAGGCAGACCGCGTGAAACTCTGAAGAGAACATTATTAAGAGAGGCCAAGTTAACAGGCATAAAATCCTTTGATGAGGTTGAAAGACTCGCCGAAGACAGGAAAAATTGGCGAACTACTTTGCGAGCCCTATGTGACGTCTAACGGCACGGGAAGGATATAAGATATAAGAAGATTAGTAGTTTATGGAAATTACAAAAACCTCAGCAGGAATGTAAAAAATCAGAATATTTAAAAGCAATGTCCTAAGTGCATTATTCTGTGAAAGTGAATATTGAAAAAAATCACGAGAAATATAGAAAACTTCATTCCTTCTAAACCAAATGTTTACATAGAATTAGATGAATATTTTGGCCATGTTACCATAAGATATAACACCTTGCTTAGCAGAAATTCAGATGAATTCTTTGACTTTGATTATTAAAGAAAGATGTTGGCGATGACTGGGGCATGTATTCTGGATGACTGGTAACTCATTACTAAAATTAATGCTGAAATGGACACCGCAAGGGATCGAGAGTTCAGAAAAACGATATACAAAGTACTTTAAATGTGAGCGGGGAAAAATAGTAAGAGAATGATTGTGACTTGGATTACGGAGTCCAGTGTCTGGCTGTGTGAGGACAACACACTTTTATCTTAACCATCCAGCATCCCTTTTTATACATGTGTATTCTGTGCAGATTTCATTATTGTTAGAATATGCATGAAATAAAATTTGCACGTCATGTTATATACAATGAGTAACATGTTTTACTGGTATGAGAGTGGGAAGTATACGGCAGAAAAATAACAGAGGTTTCAGTGTAAGTCTTTTAGCTTGGAATAAATTTTTCCCATCGAGGCAAAAATATGAAGAGATTTTCAGCATTCTTGGGATATTTAAAATTTTTTTTTTTACTTTTATTTCCTCTATATCACTAACCTGGTTTCGCTTTATTTGAAAGATAGGATTGAACTATATTAATTGACAGTGATAAGTATAACATATTCATTCATATACAAATGAGCTCAGCATATAGAAGAAAGAATTTTTTAAAAAATGAATATTCAGCTTTGTATGAAGTCATCTATAAAAAAAAGATGTAAATTTCTTACCACTTTGTTTTTTTTCCCTGCCTCTCTTGCATTAATAATTCTTCATAATAATAAAAAAAAAAGCACTACACATTATCATACTTCAGTTCTTTTCTCTTTCTTGTATGGTCATTGCATACACAACAGTCTTTTTCCTTCCTGTCAGGTAAAGTAATAACATTTTTAAAAGCAGAAGATCCAAGAGGGGGAAATTTATATTGCAAATGTTTCTTAGCAAGATTTTGTACAATCTTTACATAAGTGCATGCCTTTGTTGAGTGAAGATCATACCGAACAGCCTTTTGAAGGTACATCCTCTACCGCAGCCTTACCTTCAAAATTCTTCAGTTTAAAAAGTCATTTTATGACACTTCAATATTTCCAATAATAAAAAAAATAAGTAGATTTTTTTTTCACTGTCATGTGCCACACACAGTCTGAATCAAGCTAACAAGAATGTAACGTTTCCAAACATTTACAGAAAGAAAAAAATTGATGAATGACAAATGCACGACAAGTTCTGATCAAACTGCTGGGCAAATGGTGATTAAAACAAACGGATGCTTTGGTGTTCTCTAAACAGGACAGTCTCCAATGTGGCACTTAGAAGTGCCTGGATGAATAGCCATTTCTTGATCTATGACATCTGTCATCAACCTGTTCTAAAACGTTAACATTATTAAAATGAAACTTGTTTTCAAACCGTAAGACTCAGGCTTATTTATTTGACTCAAAAGCATCACTGTATGTTTACAGTAAATTTTGCTCATCTCTAGCATATTTGCTGCAACCCGAAACTTATCTGAAAATGCAGTGAGGGCAGCAAATGCTTATAAAAGCATAATTGAAGCCATCAACGAAGCTAAAAAGTCTGCTAATGAAGCTTTGGCTGCTGCTAATGCATCTGCAGAAATAGTAAGTCTTTCATTACAAAACATTTACCTCATATGTTTTCAGAATTTTATTTACTAAAAATGTTGTCATAGTGCTCTTGGGTTTATAATTTACAAATATATTGTGAAAAAACGCTCACATTTTAAAGTGTTAAGTAATATATTTATTTTTGTGTACTGACTAAAATGATTATTAAATATTTAAAAGTTGAATCCTTTAAGAAATCCTGCAAAGGAAATTTCAAAGAAGGTGTATAAACAGTACATACTCTCCTAAAATGGGTGGTGTTTGAAAGATATTGAACTAGAATAGATAGTTTGTGAAAGATGCTGAACTAAAATGTTTGAAAGATGTTGAAAGGTTTACAGAGATGGAATGGAAGAAGGTCTGGAAGTAATTTTTTTTTTTCTTTTGGTTTCTTTTAGATATCTCTTTTCAAACATATTTTTTGTGATTTGTATGACAATTTTGAATACCTGTGTAGTTACTTTCTCACTTATTATTGTATTTGGAGCTAGTAAATTTAATGTGTTTATTATTATAATTAGTTTTGGTTCAGAAATTGAAACCAACAAATAAATAAAAAATTTAACCCATTATCAGCTTGATTATATCAGGAACATCTGTATCACACACAAAACACACATGCACTCAAGCATAACACCTGGCCCAAGTGTCCCCCCCCCCCAAAAAAAAAAACAACAAAAACTGGACTTAAATGAACTCTTATACTCTCATACCTGAAAAAAAAAAAGAATAATAATTATAGTTTCTGCTGAAAAATAGTCAGATACCTAGATTTAGTTTATAATAGTAGTTTGAATCTCTAAAATTGAGAATAAACCTAGATAGAGGCAGCTGATATTTTTGTAATGGTTTACATTTTTGACTGAGAGACATTTTTGTCATTCAGCACTAAAGAGCTTTTCTTAGTGTAAACAAGATACTACATTGTCATATGGGCGGATATTTTTTCCTTGTAATTTTTCATAACAAGTCCAGTTCTTTACTGTGTGAGAAGTTCTTTTTTTTCTTCTGCTTTCCTTACACTTCTGTGTGAGATACACCCCAGAAAATCTGCCAGTTCTTTGCTGCCTTTCATACGAGTCCCACAATTTTACTTCTGTGATGTTACATCATGATCATAATCATTTTCTTCACTTTTTGTTTATTAAATTTGGTTGCTGTTTCTCAGATTTTTGTCATTTCCCCCCCCCCCCCCCCCCCCCCCCCCCCCATTTCCTATATAAACACATATTTTCCAAAATCTGATTTGCAGGCCAAAGTGAAAGATCTAAAAGATGAGGTTGCAGAACTGATTCGAAAAAGTGAACAACAAAATAGAGAAGCTGATGACCTGTTGAAACATGCACAAGGTATTGACAGTTGTCATTTCCTTTTAAATATATTATGAACAGAAAGATCTTATAGTGAATCATAAGCACAGATGTATTCCAAGTATTCTGTTTCATTACAGTGCTCAAAGTTGGCCGTATAAAAAAAGGAGGAGAGAGAGACATGGAGAATCTCAGAGAAAGATGAATCATAAAGCAATAACTGAGAGTCATTACCTTCAGCTTCATTTGGAAAAACTATAGAGATAGAACAATAAAAACAAAATGAAAAGAAACTGAGACCTTTTGACAACATATGTGTGAGATTGTTGATGTATTTGTGGCAAAAATAAATTAGGGCTACAATTAAAGTATAAAATTATGTGGATAAATAAATGAAGAAAGAAATAAGAATTAAAGGCTAATTAGCACATTATAAGCACCAAAATCTAAAAGATCATCAAGGACTTATGCAAAGGACCATTGATGAACATATGAACATTCTGTGTGATATTCACTGGCACAGGTGGTGGAGCAATTTTGGGGTATCTTGTTTGAGATGATGCAGAGAACCTAAAACTGAATACTGAATTATAAACACCAGTAAAGAGAACAGAAGAAGATAGATGCAGTGAAGATTCTTACTTATAAAACTGGGAATCACGTGAGGGATAGAGAAAATGTGCCTTAGGCAAAGACCTTGAAGGAAGTTTGGTACCTATAAGGAGTCAAGTAATGAGGAGAATCATGAATTTTAGTTATGTCAAGTAATAAACATATACTAAAGATTAGCTTGTGCATTTTCTATGGGTGCTTGAGTAATGACGTGTTTAGTCCACTTGTTTGTCATGATAAAGGTCAGTGGTTCGATTCCAGCTGGAGACACCACAGTCACTTGGCTATAGAATCAAGCAGCAGATTCCTTCTGGAGTTGGGGAAAGAAAAATAGTCGGATGTGATGCAGACTGCATCACCCTCTAGTTTGACTATAGGTCAAGAAATATATGGGCACTAACACCATATTCCCTACATGCCTCTATGGCAAGAAAAAAAATGTCATTCACTTTATTCATATAAGATTTAGAAACTTTATAACAGTCCTTGATATTTTCCTTGATATGTTTTCATTGTCAGATTTGACTCACAACTTATCAAGAGTTGAGAATGAACTGAATAATGCAGCAAGCAAAAATCAGAAGAACAGGGAGATTTTGGATGAAATTAAGAGAAAACTGGATCTTTTGCCTTCAGGTGTGTTTTGTTAAGTAATTAAAGTTTATTTTTGTTCAGTGATTTTTTTTTTCAGTTTCTTTGTTACAGAATGTTTGGTTTATTACCAGTTTAGTTTTGTTGAATGTATTAAGTAATTGTTCTTTACATTTTTGATTATTGTGCTTTAAAATGTTAATTCTTTATATTTTTGATTTACCATGCTTTGAAATGTTGAATGAAAATTTCAGATACAATGAAAAAAATTACCATTTAGCTTACATTTCTTGATGTCATCAATATTTACAAACATTGGGTAATTACCGATGGAAAAAGAAAAAAAAGAGCTTAGTTATAAAGTTATGATTCTGAAATGTTCATATAAAGTGTATGTAGTCTTTAGTGATTAGATTATTGGGAGAAAAATCATTTACAATATGAACTGGAAACAGAGAGCTATTTTAAGAGCAGAAAATAAATTATGCATTTAAAAAAAATAAATGATTAAAATAAATGACAATAAAGAAGTTAACATTTTCCTACTAACTGGCATCAAGAGTGCAGTGAATATTTTAGCTGGAACATAATAGAGCAAAGTGGTACTAATTCAGAACTGTATAATGAAAAATATTCTGTGCAATGTATCACTGTCAGTTGGCACAAAAAAAGGTACAACAACACCACTTTGAACCTATATTAGTTAGTGGGAGTGAATTTTTTTTATACAATGAACACTTTTGAAGGTTATCATTTAAAGAATAGACTTTTTGTCATTATTCCCTTCTTGTAATATGTCCTTGTAGATCTTCTTCTTCTTCGTTCACTTCTACCACCAAAAACCGCACTGTGAACCTACTGAATTCATGCATGTGGTCCTCGTTAGGTCCTGTGGTCCCCTGTGTGGTCCAAAATAGACCACACGAGTTCCACGAAAGGACCACAAGGGGTTCAGAGTATCACAGTGCTTTAGCCTGTATTCTTGGTGGGTCTCGGAAGCGGGATTGCGTGACACCGTGGTTTTCATTGCACCAGTTTGGTCTAGGGTTGGACTTTCTCACCGGAAGACCTCGACGTGTTTGGAATATCAGTGCATCCCCGCTGGGTGAGAGGCTTTAGCCCACCCAGGCCAGAGTTGGACTTTCTCACCGGAAAACCTCGACGTGTTTTGAGATACCCGTGTATCACCGCCGGGTGAGAGGTGGTTGCCCATCCAGTCCAGGGTTGGACTTTCTCACCGGAAAACCTCAGCGTGATTAGGATACGCAGACATCCCCGCCGGGTGAGAGGTGGTTGCCTATCTAGACTTCCCTGGTCCAGTGTCTCCGACTTCAGCATTTTGCGGTTGTGGCCGCTACCCTTCCTAGTTGTGACCAGGGTGGAGCTTTTGTCCAGGAGGACAAATCCTCGCCACTAGTGACTTCTACCCCTGGGTTTAGCCGGTTTAGGCATTTCCCAGTATGGGCATGTTTGGGACGGGACCGACCTCTAGGGCAGAGGTACTGTGACATTCATAGCCTTCAAGATTCACCCCTGGTATGAGCCGGTTTAGGCAAAATTCACCAGTATGGGTGTTTATCAGGCGTTACCGACCTCTAGAGCGGAGGTGGCATGACATGTCTAGCCATCGAGTTCCACCCCTGGTGTGTGCCGGTTTAGGCATATTTCACCAGTGTAGGTGTATTTCAGACGTAGGCGGCCTCTAGAGCAGAGGTGCCGTGGTATAGCTCTCGTAGTGATACTACTGGACATACCAGGTTAAACTTCACTTTCCACCACCTTTTCCCATCGGCGCCGCACAGCAACCTTTATTTCCGCATTTACTTCCTTAACCGGGAGGAGCTTCACTCCACGTGCGGCATTTGAAAAGTCAAGCCAGCAGTGACTTAACCTCTGGGACAAGCCAGTTCATGCATTTCACCCGATATGACTGCACTCAGGACGTGGCCGACCTCCAGACCAGAGGTGCCGTGATTTGACTGTTTGCTTCGCTTTATTCTTTCAACCACCTTTTCCGCAGTGATGCTGCGCGGCAACCTCATTTGCAAATTTCTTCATTGGCCGGGAAGAGCACCGCTCCACGCACGGCAGCTGAAGATCTCGCCAACAGCGGCAGATGAGCTACCAAACGTGACACTCATCTATCCTAAGTAACTGGTTTTCAGGCGCCAGATATTCGCCCTCGCCCCTTCTCCTGTCAGTTTAAACAGTTCTGCCACGGGAAGGCCAGGAGCTGGACTTGACTGCCAGAGGCTGTTTGTGGCGCGTTTGCAGTCCTTAGAACCGTCCTTATAGATGAATTTTTAAATATTAGAAAGCACTAAGTTGTTATTTCTCTTCACTGTAGACAATTTTAAGAACTA
This sequence comes from Achatina immaculata, assembly GCA_009760885.1. NCBI lineage: Eukaryota > Metazoa > Mollusca > Gastropoda > Stylommatophora > Achatinidae > Lissachatina > Lissachatina immaculata. The sequence continues at coordinate 48,796,805 of CM019720.1, read as the reverse complement.
GAATAGAATATTCAGAGTTTGGTAGTGAAAAATCTGTTATTACATTTCATACGTACTTTCACAGGGGTTTGCCATTATAAATAAATTACCGTTTAGCAAAGGGAAATAATGTATAAATATAAACAGTTACATATTTTTCTCCAGTGTGATAGTGTTCATTTTTATGAAATGTTTTTTTTTTCTGCTCAAAATATCAGATTTCAAAGATCGACTTGCTGAACTAGACAGGAAAAATAACGATACTGAGAAGACAGTGCTGGACATCCTTCAGCTTTTGCAAAAACTCAATATCAGCCTGATAGAATCCAAGATTAATGAATTAAAATCCTTTGATGGAGATAAATTTAACTATGATATTGCCACTGAAAGTAAGTGGCAATTATTTCTGAACTTTTTTCAGTAGATTTCTCATGAGTTTGTGCTTGAATGTTTTATTAATGATAGTTGTGATGTGCAACTTAAATTTTTTTTTTTTCACCTCATAGCAAGTTCAAGACTGGCCAGAATCTCTCAGGTATTCTACTGTAGAAATGGGAAGTGTTAGGACCTGTGGCCAGCCACAATGCTGTCCATGTCACCTTCTAGTGGTCTGACAGATCAAGAATATTATGAGCACTAACACCATAACCCTGGGTGCCTCTGCACCAGGTTTTTTTTTTTTTAAATTTGCTTGTAGCTTGTTCCTGTTATCAGTGCCTACAAATAGCCTGCATATATTTATAGTTTCTTGGCTCTTTAACCTGACTTTAGAACCTTGAGAATTCATTCATTCATTCAGCTTTCCAGGCCATTGTGACCCACTGCTGCAGACAAGACTTGTTTATTTATTTATTCCTCTCTGTTCTTAGTCTTCTCCTGCCAATTGTCCACCCCAAGGGCTCATAGGTCTTCTTCCAGGATGTCACACCACCATTGTCTTGGTTTGTCTCTTGGTCTGTCTCTGTTAATTACTTCTGTATAAGCCATTTTTGCCTGTCTATTATTGTCCTTCCTCTCCAAGTGTTCAAGCCATCTCATTCTGTTGTTTTTCTTAATGGTAGTTATAAGCGGAGACTGAAATAGCGTGTGTATTTCTTTATTTTTTTCTAATTTTCCATTCTTGTGATATAGGATCTCTAACTGGTCCAAACATTCCTCTCAAGATTCTGTTTTCAAAGATCTGTAGCTGGCTTCATCTTGTTTTGTAGTGCTCCATGTTTCCTATCCATACAAGACACCTGTGTCTTCAAGACACCTGTGTCTTGTATATTATTTAGTTTGGTGCTGTATGACAGGAATTTTTTATTGCAACAGGTGTTGTTTCCTGCAGTATCCTAGCTCTTATTTCATCTCCCACAATTTTGGAGCTGTTGAATATTGCTTCCAGATATTTATATGAGTTTGTTCTTGAAGGTGGATCTGATTGTCTTGTTTTTCTTTAGCTCCACTTTTTCTGCTTGTTCTTTAAGATGTTTGAAGACTTCTGTAGTCTCTTGCATAGTTTCTCTTACATTAGTTATATGGTCTGCATATCCCAATATTCTTGTTCTGTCATTAATAATTTATTCTTTATTTATTGTTCTTATAATTTTTTTTATGACCTTGAGGATGATCAATGACAATGCCTGAATGTGTAGCCATTTATTTCTTTAGTATTTTCAAATATAAAATATTTTTTCAGAATTTCTTAATCCTCATATAGATATTGATTTGATGGTATGGCATGTAATTATTTTGTAAAATGATAACCTTCCCTTTTTAGTTACAAGAACAAGGAATGCAGCTGGGGAAATCCAGAATATGCTGGATCTAGAAATGAAGGTGCAGGACAAAGCACAGGATGTGAACAGACGAGCATTAGACATTAGTGCAATGCTAGACTCTCTCAAAGCCAAGATCAACCTTGCACGAAGCAGAGTTAATGATGTAAGTGTAAGCAGTGAACAGAAAAATAGCTATATAGTCAAAACCTATAGAGATAAGCATTTGACAATTATGTGCTTAACTCCATCCGGGCCACCTAAAAAAAACGCGGACGTTCCCGTCAAGAAATCCCACTATGTCATGTTGTGTTCAAGGGTGATGCAGTTCCACAGTAGAGTATTCCATGTTTATTTGACCTTGGCAAATACACTAAGATAGAGCTTGTACTGTGGATGTTTACCAAAACTACCCATCGGGCATTGTAAACATGGTGGAACACTTTAGCTTCTCTCCTTTCTGGTTGTGTAATTTTCAAATTGCCTTTACTTTTTTTTTTTTTTGTTATTCTTTATATAAAGGACAGTAAAACAGATTACTGGAGGCCTTGGAAATATAGTTACTCATAAAAATATTCAAGAATTTTCAAACAAGTTAAAAGTATTAAATGTAACAATATAAAAGATAAATTTTTAAATAAAAACGGGGACAAATGTTAGTTTGAGTCTACTGTCATTGGGTGCATTCTACCTGGAGGAAATCTGGAAACAGTCTAATAGCATACAAGATCATCAGGCAAGAGAATTTTTGGATTAATTAAAAAAATGATATATGAGAATGCTTAAATTTATATCAACAGCAGAACATCAACAACAAATGTAGTGACATACTTGCTAAAGGCAAAACGAGCTGTTTTTCCCATAGTATTGATAGATTGCAGCTTATGTAGGAAATAATGGGAATGGAATTTCATTATGTCTTGTAGATGAAGATGTCCTTACAAGCAGATGGCCAGTGTTACAGGTCATACCGCTCAACTCTGAAACCTGCTTCAACCAATGAGATTCATGTCAGCTTTAAGCTCAATGACACTGCATCAGACATGCTGATGGTACTGCTACAGCAGTCTCCTCAGGTAAAAAAAAGATGTTTCAGTTGTTCAGCTTATTTGTATTTGTGATTAATTTATTTTGTCACTCATCATTGAAACTCTAGTGTTGATGATACTTGATAAATAATAGTGCATTGTCTCCTCCATTGTTATTGCTTCATAGGAATAATACAGTAAGTAATGTATACTTTTCATTTCAGTGTGAATATTTATTAAGCTTCATTGATAATGAGTTTTAAAGTCATATTTAATGTTTCTCACACAATTGTTTAGAATGAAGTGGTGATTTGATGCATTGGGCATGTGTTTATTGTCCAGCCTTTTCAGATCTTCCTGTTTTTTTATTTCACCCTATTATAGGTTGCTGAATCAAACTGGCAGTTAGCATTACAATTCAGAATCAGTTGGCTTGATCTTAAATGTTTTGCTGGCCATGCCTTTACTTGCTCATGTGACTCTGAATGAATAAACAAGATTGTTACCTTGTAATACTTGCAGCATATATTTTAAAGTTCAAAATTCAGACTCCGGCTTCACTGCATTCAGGACATCCCCATTTGTGCTCAGCCGCATGCCACATCATCCATTAATTATATGTTTGCTAATAGTTCCTGTCAAATATTGGTTGTTTACAATGAGTTTTCTGTCACACAGTTTGGATTTCCTGCCAGCACCTTTAATTTGTCCAGCGTATATTTTGCTAGGTGGTAAATTCAAAAGCAGTGTATTGTAGTTAATGTTAATTCAAAGAAAAAAATTAAATGCCACAGAAAATCTGATTGATCACACATGCGTGTGGGTGAAAGGAGGATGACTTGTAAGTTGATAAACAGTGACTGCTGTGTGACATGGGTTGTTCATACACGTAGCAGAAAGGGTACCTCAGTACAACATGACCTCATGCCCAGTGCAGTCAAATTTATTTGGAATGCAAGCACTACATAGTGCTGAGTCATCAGGATGGTGTCAGATTTTGTTGCATTCTTGACTACTGTTTGTTTAAACTCTTTTGTTTTCTTCAAACAGTGCTTTTTCTCCCCTGACTTTTCTTTAAACAATTTAAATTTTTTTATAAAAATTGTGCCAGTGTTTTACAGTAGCATGGCATGTATCCAGCATTTATATGATTTAACTGCATGAAAACATGTATAATAATGATTGTTGTGGTTCTTAGTATGCATGAAATTTTAAAGTGCATTAAATTTGATAGCTTTAATAAATATTTCTTGTTTGAGTGCCATGCTCTTTGGCCATAGTTATTGTGTGACAACTTTATATCTCTGGCTTTCATTTATTACACCTTTTTTTTTTTTGGAAGTGAAATACTATCATCAGTCATGTCATTGACTCATTTTCATTGAATCTGTTTATTGTCCTGTTGCATCCCAACCTAATTTTAGTCAAGAATTTGACATATTCATGCACCTGAGAGACTGGTTTCTTTTTTTAGGGTGGCAAAATTTTTACTGTTCAGCCAGGAAGAATTAAACCTAAGCAGGAATGACCTGTCAACATTTGCCTTTCTGTTTTTTTGTGTTTTTATATTCTGAATGTGTATATCTAGTTGGGTTCAATTGCTTCATTGTGACAGTAAGTGGTACTACCAGTCCCTCTCAAATCCACTGCCTTATTGATGGCTCAGTAGAGTCAAAGGTTTATGAGAGTAAACCTTGAAAGAAGAGACATTAAGGCAGTTGATAGTGAAGTTCTTTAACCTACCAACTTTCTGGCATCCCCTACAGCTCTGCTAGATTTTCAGGGACCTATATATTGTCCTATCACTGGACCTGACTGGCAGAACTGAGAGGGAGAAAGTGTAGCATGGGATAGGCATTTACTCCATACAAATAGTAGCAGGATGTGTTGTCAAAGGAAATGTCTTCTAACACCTACTTGCATCAAAATCATCATCTAAGGTGAAAAAATGCTATTATTTTCTGAATGCTGGCACGTTAGTTGTCTTGTCATTTAATCAGTTTTCAAGTTTTTCAATTTCCTGAACAAAACAGAAGAATGAGCCGGAGACAGTTATTCCATCTGAACAACAATTTAGATCTTGCTTTATGATGAACTTGAAGAGAATCATATAAATAAACTCTGAAAATACAGCATTCTGTAAGAGTAATTAACATACAGAAATATAGAACTTTTAACCTGAGTTAGTTCAGGCCATAAGCTACAGGAACATAGAGCTTTTAGCCTGAGGCAGTTCAAGGCACTAGCTATCTTATACATTTGCTGATTGGTGATGTTCTTGAAGGAAGCAACAGTTAAGCATTAAAATGTTAGGAAATAATATCTATAGTATCAATACAATGATTAACAAAATATGCACCCTAATATCCCTGTTATATAAAGTGTTAATTTCTGTTTTCAAATAATAGGATATTATATTTCACTGAAAAACGATTTTTTAAAAACGGTACAAACAAACACTATACAAGTTATATATATATATATATATGTAAACAACAGCAAACTCTGTATTAAGTTGTAAAATGATTAGCACTAGTAAATTATGTTAAGTATGGATACCAGGAAATGGCTTTATGTGTTGAGAAAACTATCTTACCTAAAATCTTTAAGCCGTTCCTAATTTGAACATTTTATATCTTCTGAAGAATAATTGTATAAAATATAATATGAACACTAAGCAGTTCACAGTTCATCTTTTTTTTAATACTGAACTTGGAACAGATTTTCTTCAATAGCAAGTTTGTGATGAGTATTTTGTCATCAGAGAGCAGAAAGTATGTTAGCCTGCTATACAAGCAGTTTATAATAATACAGTTTAGAATAATGATATCATGATATCAAATTCCCTCATCACTTTGGTATAGGAGTATTACAGTGTGAGTAACTGATAATTTCTTCATTTTTCTGTTTATACCACTTATATTTGTAGGAGAGCGGAGAGGTGAGATTTGTCATTTGAGTGTTTTTTTTTAAATTATTTTTTTGTTTGTTTTTTGTTCTATTAAGACCAGAAGCCAGTGCATGACTATTTGAAATATTGCTGTTTTTTTCCCTATGAATTTAAATTTCCTATAAATTATTGACACAGAACTTCAAATATTTTAACAAATATATAGATTATCTTTTTTATATAGATTATAAATATTATATGATGTTTCAAACCATGCATTGACTGGCATAGCCAATTATCAGGCTTCATTAAAATAAATTTATTCTGCACCATATAAGCATTCAGCATAACCATAATAAACTACAATTCGTGCCACAATTATAGTTGTATGGCTTTCTGAAAATTTCTTAACATAACTTGTCTATGTAATCTGATTCTGAAATGTTTGTACTTCAACAGTGGTATATATTTCCCTGTTGGCCTTTAAAAAAAAAAACAAACTCATATCAACAATAGCAGGCAGTTTATTAATTTTAGCTTTTAATATTCATTTAGAAAATGAGATTTAGCAGTAGTGTTCTAACAGCAACTGCTCAGCTAGCTAGATACCAGTTAGTGGAAGTAACTGTCTTATCTTATATCTTGTATCCTTCCTGTGCCATTAAACGTCACACAGGGCTCGCAAAGTAGTTCGCCAGTTTTTCCTGTTTTTGGTGAGCTTTTCAAACTCATCAAGGGATTTTATGCCTGTTAATTTGGCCTCTCTTAACAGTGTCCCCTTTAGAGTTTCTTGTGGTCTGCCTCTTTTTATTCGGCCTGATGTGTTCCACCCGATAGCTTGTTTTGGGATTCTCTGATCATTTCTTCTCATCACATGACCAACATATGTCCATCTCCTTTTCCTGATCACCCACAAGACTGGTTGTTGTTCAGTCATTTGTCTTATCTTTGCATTGTTCTTGAATTTGTTCCACTTGATGCTGAGTATTTTCCTTAGGCATTTGTTTTCAGAAGAGTCTAATTTATTGGAAGTAACTATGTTCCTTGAAAATCCAAGATTTAAAAGCATAAATGCAAGGTCTGTTAAAAAAGTAACTGACCTTAATTTTACCTGCGGAAACAAATCAAGCACGGGAGGTGTCCTTTGGTGGGAAGGATGTAGGGGACCTTCATGCGCATCTCCATCAGAATTCCCCCAATCCCTCAGTATAGTTTGAATTGTTTATGTTTATTTATCTCAGTATAGGTTCCATGGGTAAAGGCTCTCACATGTCTGTGAGTTGTTTATATTGTGGCTGTTTTGATCCATCTGTGTGACAGTCAACAAATTCCAGTGTTTTTGTCAGATTCATGAACAATTTTGTACTTGCCTCATACCCTACAGGTCATCAGTCAAAGTACCGCTATATGAAAAAAAAACATCATATTAAAACGAATTTGACACAAATGATTTAGTCTAAGCTTTATATATTGACATAGGGGAACTGAAAATGCATACCTAATTGTTTAAATAAAATAAATACATGTAAATCTTGTAGTGATCAGAAAGAAAAATTTAATCCAATCTGGGATGAAATGTAAAAAATTGAAGGGTATTGAAAGTTCAAGAGCCTGAATAGAGGAGATTGTGTTGGACAATTATCTGCAGAGAACAAAATAACTCACTTGTTCCCAGCATATCCAAGATCAAGTGCTTCAAAAAAGACACGCAGCACATTAAGAAACAGTGATTTGTTTGTGGCTGATTGTAAAACAGTTCCATCACATGTAAGGATTCACATTTCGTTATCATTCAAGATAGATGCTCTCTGTTCTGTAAAGTTGATAGTCTTATTTTTGAAGAAAGTATTTTGTTACAAGGGTATGGAAAGAAGGTAACAGAATGTGCTACTCACATACATAGAAGAGAAAATGTTACATTTGCTGATTATTTTTAAGGCAAAGATTTATTTAACATTATTAACTTAGCCTCACATATTTGCCTTTATATAATCATGTATTACTTTTTTTAATATATTGTGTATTTGTCATATTTTTTACTTTCTTTAAATCAGTAGTTTTGACCTTATTATAGTTATGTACACTGCTGACATTAAGAAATTTATTTATTTATTCATTTTTAACATTTATTTTTTTAAAGTACATTTGCTGCTACATCAGCTATTTAGCTTATTCTCAGTTCTATCACCTGTCTTGTCAAAAGAGAGAAGGATATCTATTAACTTGGATCTCTGCTCTGAAAATAATAAAAACAAAAACACTTTATAATCTAAAATTGCCCATTAGACTCTTTCCTTTCCCTGAAACAACAGAAATCAATCATAAAAGGCTGTAAACTTCAGTTATAGACAGTGAAACAGCCAAACTGGTCCCACAGATCATCAGAAAATACCCTTCTTCAGGAAAGTGAGGCTCTAAAAGAGAGTGAGCTACCTTAGGTTATGATTACCAGAATGACATGTTTGTTTCTTCAACTTTTTCAGGTCTGAGACATTTGTAATTAGAAAAGATGGTTAAAGTAAATCATAATTCTGTCATGTGCAGGTGGCTTGAAATATTTGTAAGAAGGCTTTGTATTGAAAGTAACAAGTACAACGCTGTATAGTCTCCAGTGAAATAATTACATTACGAAAAAAAAAATTAAAAATTTGCTATGATCCGTGAGATTTTGCAATATCTAAAGAAATATACTATGAAGGATCTTTCTGCATTCTTTTGAATATGATACCACCTCTCTATATTTATTAGAATTCTATGAATCATTTCCATACCTAATAGGTCAGGCATATCAGTGAGTTTATGATCATCTAGTTTAACTAACTGCTGAATTATCTCTTTATTCTACTTTTAACTCCTTATCTCCCTGCTTTCTCTTCTAAATCAGCATATTGTTTTAGTTCATATCCTCTATAAATTAATCTTTCTTATATAGGATCTTTTCTCTCTTCCATACTGCTACTGTCTCTTGGTTGTTGAGTCTTGTCAAAATCTTAGCTGTTCATTCATAACAATATTTGTCATGAGTAAAATGCTGCTGCTACCAACCTTTTTTTCTGATTTATACTGGGCTAAGATACTTAGAGGCTCTTGAAATTTTCTTTTTTGATTAATGTGCTTTTTTTTTTTTTAAGATAGTAGTAGTTATTTAAAACCAAATAGCAGTTCCTGTGTTTTGTTTTATTGAACAAGCAAATGTGATGACAGTTTAATCTCTTGTTATTTAGCATATTTCTTCTTCTGTCTCCTTACAACTGCAGGCTGATGTACTGTGTAGCCTGTCTGTGGGAGATTCAGAGGCACAGTATCATGTCAGCTTAGTAACAGGTTACACCAGTCTCTTAGTGGATCTGAAAAGTAGAGAAGTGCTGTGCATATTTATCAGATTTCACTGCCATGGGGACTGTGGCAATCCCTATCCCATTAACCAGGTTAAACCTGTTACTGGGGATACCGACAGAGAGGTGGGACAGGGTCTTGGTCATCTGTGGTTCTCCAGTCCTGATGCTAACATGTCAGCTATGTATAGGTTGCTGATTACTAAATTGGACAGCATCTTCCATGGAGCATTTTTTTTTACCAAGGACATTTCAGTTAAAAAAAAAAAGGAAATAGGGATAAAGGAAGAGATGTATTATTGTTTTTTTAATAATTTAATTACTTTAAATTTAATTTCTGTTCATCTTTTCATAAAGAATGCTAAAAGGAGCATGATAAATAATTTACCTTATATTTGTTTGTTGCACAATGCTCATTAGGAGTTCCTGGCACTGGAGATCAGAGACCAACACGTTCGTTTCAGCTGGAATTCTGGGAAGGGTACACAGTCAGTGTCACATCCTCAGCCTTTGCAACCTGAAAGATGGTATCAGGTACTTGCTAAACGGTAGGAATGCTCAATTTTCTGTAAAATTTATACTATATAGTTTCATAAAGTTCAGAACAGAGAGAAGTAAACCATGTTCATTATCAGTAAAACAAACAAGGAGCAAAGATAACTGTCTTAGTAAGAGGCTTTATCAAAAAAGTCTAAAACCATATCTTATTTTACCTGTAATTAGTATCCCTGATTTGCAGGATACTACATTGCTTTAGTCTGGAGTTCTGTGTTGCTAACGAGGATTACAGTGTTCCTAGTCAGGGTCACTGTGCTCCTACCAGGATTACTGTGTTCCCAATGATAGTGGAAATTTGCTAAGAAAACCACTGTACTTCACATATAACCCAAAATGATAATTGTTTATAAGATCTTGACGCTGTGACATCCAGTGATAAAAGCTTCAAGTTTCCTATTACAGGTAAGTAGAGTAACAAAAAATAATAAATGAAAACCACACATGATCAGATAAATTACTCCCAGTTACATTTTTTTTTCTGTCAGACAAAATGTGTATTATCAGCACTGAAAAATTGTAAACAAAAGTACTTTAAACTAAAGTACTTTGTAGACATTTTTTGTTTCAGGCAAATCATACATACTTTGTTGAGCACAAGCCTCATTTATTTCTAGTTTGCTTAAATTGTACCTTCTTTCCCCATTGATGAGACTTCTTTCATTCAAAATCACTAACTTTTTTATTTAGATGAATTTTTTTTATGTAGATCAGCTGTTTATTATTATCATGGCTGCTCATCTAATCTTATTCTTGAGATAAAAATTGTATAATTTTGTACTAAGGCTGGTGGATAGTGATGGATAATAATAAGTGAAAATAAGTGTTACATTTCATGATGTTCGCAGAATTGCAATCATAAGAAAGTAATTATTACTATCATTAGATGCCAAGATGGTAGTTTGGATAGTCATATTTTCAGCTGTTTGTGCAGCATTTTAATGACTCAGTCTTCTCAGATATGTTATTCTGCTTCTTTTTCTCCCATTATAGCAATATAATGCAAAGCCATAAGGGTAGAACCCTATAGGTCAGAGAGAAAAATTAATAAGAAGAAAAGTGACATAGGATAGAAATGGGTTGCTGGAACCAGCACAGAGAATGATGGGATGTAATATTCATGTTACTATTCTGTGAATTTTTAACAAATTTGGATTTCTGATTAAATCGTTTGGGTGAAGATTCTTGAAAAGAAAACCGAACTGGATGTGTTTTCATTTCATTCAGCAAGTTCATATTGTAAGACAATTTTGTTTAGATTAACCATTTAAGAAAACTTAAATATTTTGGACACATTAAACGTCATGATAATCTAGAGAAGACCATCTTGGAAGGGTACATAATGGGAAAAAGAAAGAGAGGAAGACCAAGGCGAAGATGGATGTATGATATCGTTGATAATCTGCAAATGGATGCATCAGCAGCAGGGCATCTTGCTTATAACCGAGAGGCCTACAGGAGTGCTGTTAGGGAGGCAGAGTTCTGCAGTGAACATGCAAATGAATGAATAGCCATTTTTAAAATTTAATTTATTTTTAAAGTATGCCTTGAACCTTGTAAGGCTACCACTAGGGAAAATTGAATTGTTTTGAAAATTAAAGTATTTTTCCAGTCACAACATTGTTAAAAATTGATGATACTACTACATTGTGACACTCAGCCAGTCTGTTGAAGTATATCTCTTTCAGTTTCTCTCTTCTTGATTTTACCTTGAATTTTCCAGTGGTTGTCAAATTCTTTAGTTCAGGGACTCTCAACCCTTTTATTTTTAGTGCTGACCTAAACCGGTAGCAGTATGCAACCCACAATCCATGAAAAAAAAAAATAAAAAAAGAATGTTGAAATTCAACAGAATGTATTTCAGTGAATAGTAACAAATGTGTCAAGAGTGTGTCAAGAGAAAGTTGGACTGAGAATCTTTGTGTCTGTTTTATGTGGCTCTGACCATAGTGAGGACTGATAGTTGTGCTGGTGTAACTGCAGCAACAGTATGGGCAAAATCAAGGCAAAAGTGAATTATGCACTCAGTATTTATTACAATATTTGTTGCTAAGATATATCCATGGCACCTGTGTACAAAATTGTAATTTCTTTATGCATTTAATTTAGAATTGGATCTGTTGGCCAGCTTAAAGTCTGGGGCTTGGAGGAGAAGACAGAGCAGTCTGCACAACAGGAAGTTAATTCGTCAGGTGCTGGCTGTTCCCTTATGAACCTGAATGAGAACTCGACTGTCTTCTTAGCTGGATCTAATGATCTTTACCAGGTGAGAGATCATTTGCTTGAAGTGTGTAGATTTGCTTTTCTAATATATGGATATTGTGAGTAACAAAGTTTTGTGGTATGTTGTATGGTAACTGTTTAAGGTTAACAAATGTCATTTTCTCATAGGCTTTATGAATCCTTAATTTTAAAAATTGTGGTAATTTTGTCAGTTATCTTTCATCTGATTAAGAAGGAGTAACGAAGGGAAAAATCTAATGTAAGCAAAGCTGATAAAATTGCATCTGTCAGTCTGGGGGAAACCTTAATTTAACTTTCTGAACTGTACAAGAAAATGAGATGAAAAGTGTATTATCTTTATTTTTTTTTAATTAAAAAAAAGAAACTTTTCATGTCCAGTATTCATAATTTAGTGTAGGTTAAATGCAATAGAAGGAAGGTCTAGATTAGTAGGTCCAGGTTCTAAGGACTATTATAGCCGGAGGTGGGGTGGGGGAATACGCTCTCCATGCCAATTAAATGTCTCCAAGGCGTGTGTCTCAAATAGCTTCTGACAGTCAAGTCCAGCTCCTGGCCGTCTCGTGGCAGAGCTGTTCAGACTGAGAGGAGAAGGGGCGAAGGCAAATATCTGGTGGCTGAAAACCAGATGCTTCGGGTAGATGAGAGTCATGTTTGGTAGCTCATCAACTGCTGCTGGTGAGATTCTTCAGCTGCCGTGCGTGGAGTGGGGCTCCTCCCAGCCAGTGAAGAAACGTGCGAATTGGGTTGCCACATGGTACCACTGTGGAAAATGTGAAAGAAAGATTAAGTGAAGTAATCAGTAGTCTCGAGGTCAAGACTGCTCAATTACCCTCTGGCACTTCTGGTCTGGAGGTCGGCCATGTCCTATGTGTACTCATACTGGGCACATTGCATGAACTGGCTTAACCCAGAGGTTAAGACACTGCTGGCGAGATTTTTTGGATGCTGCTCGTGGAGTGAAACTCCTCTCGGCCAATGAAGAAATGTGAAAAAGAAATTAGGGTTGCCGTGCAGCACTGATGTGAAAAGATAAAGTGAAGCTTAATCGGTATGTCCAGTAGTCTCATGGAGAGAGCTACTCATACCACAGCACCTCTGCTCTAGAAGCCGGCCACGTCCGATATACACCCATACTGGTGAAATATGCCTAAACCGGCTTAAACCAGGGGTGAAACTTGATGGGTACTCATGTCACGGTGATGTCCTAAACATGCCCATACTCGGATAATATGACTAAACCAGCTCAACCCAGGGGTGAAACTTACAAGTGGCAAGGATTCGTCCTCCTGGACAAAAGCTCCATCCTGGTCACAACTAGGAAAAGGAGCGGCCACTACCACAAAATGCTGAAGTCAGAGTTTAGTGCAGTCTAGATAGGCAACCACCTCTCACCCAGTGGGGATGTATGCATATCCTAATCATGCTTAGGTTTTCCAGTGAGAAAGTCCAATGCTGGACTGGATGGGCAACCACCTCTCACCCAGCAGGGATATACTCATATCCAAAACACGTCAAGATTTTCTGGTGAGAAAGTCCAACTCTAGATTAAACTGGTGCAATGAAAACCATGGTGTCATGCATTCCCGCTTCTGAGACCCACTGAGAATACAGGCTCAAGCCCTGTGATACTCTGAACCTCTTTTGTTCCTGGATCTCGTGTGGTCCTTTTGGGGACCATGGGACCTATTGAGGACCACAGGAGTAAATTCAGTAGGATCATGGGGTGGTCATGGTGGTAGAAGCGAATGAAGAAGAAGAAGTAGGTCCAGAAGTAAATTTCTACATCATTTCCAAATCACAGAGAATATAATTCATCATTTGGTTGATGTCAATCATTTATGTTTGAAAAAAAAAAAAAAGCAAAGTTCTTCAGTTTCGTTTTAAAATTGAGCAACATAGTTCTCTGTTACACTTTACTAATTATTTATATCTGCAGTAGAAATGATGTTATTCTACGTAATTAACTTTACAACAATCTTAAAAAAAAACACCTTATTTATCTTTTCAATTTCAATATTACTATTTTTTTTTTTCATCAAGATTCCAACTGGTATTACCCGGCAGAACTTCATTGGATGTCTTGGCGATGTTTTGATTGATAGTATTAGACTTGGCGTATACAACTTTAAAACAAATGTAGAAGCACACTGCAGTGCCTGCATAGAAGTGTAGGTTAAATGGTTGCTGTTCTGTCTCACACAGTGATTTGTTTATTCATTCATTGAGATGAAACTTAATTTTTTCTTATTAGCTTAGCAGTGGATTCCAGTGTTAAAAGGTAAGGAGTTCTTTGCTAAGTGATGATGTTAAGATTTTTTTTTTTGTGAGATAATAGATAAAAGTGAAAATGGTGTATTAAAATGCAGTAACCATATTAAAAAAAAACATGCACATAAATTATGTAGTTTTACAGAATATTCAGTTTTCCAAATTTTTTTTTGCAAATAAAAATCATGTGCTGAATTATGATTGCATACCTACTTGTATTTGAACAAGGATGCTTATAAGGCATTCATGAGAGATTTTTCTTTAAGTCATTTTAGCTAGAAAATTAGTAAGTCATATGGAGAGTAACTCTGTATGGAGGCACATCATCATCTGTGGAGAAAAAAAAGGTAAGGAATGAAGAGTGTAGTTGCAAACACAGTAAGACTGGATATTGCACCATACACATAGTGCATTGTCACTGTGGTCGATTATGTCAATCAAATATTGATTGAATTAGCTGTGACAGAAGAAGCTCAGCAAAAGAAATCTCAGCAGCTTCCACCAGATCTTGACAACTTCCACAGACAAATGATGATCACCTCCTTCAAAACCATCTTCTAAGATGATAGAGCAGTTGTCATATACATGTTATATGATCACTGTTGCTTTTTGAGAAAATAACATTTCTATTTCTCAGTAAAAATAATTTTCCTTTGTTCTGTCAAAATATTGAAAAATAGTTTTTCAGAATGACAAGACTGTCACTTACTATGCTTTTCTTTGCAGCCCACAAGTACGTGTAAGTGCAGGCAAGGTCTATGTATTCGGTGGCCGAGGTTTTGCCCAGTTTAGGGTTGGATCAAGTTACAATTCCATTCGCACCAGAATTGAGCTGGAGTTTAAAACATTCTGGGAAGATTCAAGGATATTCTTTATGGGAAATCCTGCTGAAGTAGGCATCTTTTCATATACAGTGCTAATTTGTATGTGATGTTGTGATACAATATACTGTTCAACACAAACAGGTCTTCATAGAGAGCAGTAAAACAAAAATGGAAGAAATTTGTTCATGAGATACAGTAGTAAGGTGCAGATTCCTGATACTTTCCTTAACTATGGAAACATTCTGTAATCTGAACACAGAAACAACAGCACTTCTGAAAGCAATGAGATTTTTCACAGAAGATGGACAAGCAGCCAGCTGAGATCGTGCTCTTTAATAACTGTAGATCACTAGTGGAAATGTTAAAGATTAGAACTAAATGAGTCCTACAGAAAAGTATCTCATGTAGACCTGCTTCTCATGATCAGTAACAAGTACTGAATGACTGTGGTCTGTTAGGATGTATGAAGGTGATTATGAGTTATTTTTTTATGTTCTCATATAACCTATTGTTTTCTGTGCTGTTTTATTCTTGTTTACTGTGACATTTTTTTTTTCATTTGCCTAATCCAAGACTGTGGGGTCAGTAGTGTTTGATCATACTTGAGTGAACTTTGAAATATGATTTCATGGCCAAGACTGACAGCAATATGAGAATGAAAGCAATTTTTTATGAAGTCATTGTTTTCTTTTTTTCATTTCAGGGTATGATAACTTAGGGCTTTGGTGATGCCTTATTTTAAGCAGTTTCATATGTACAGTTTTTTTGTGTGTGTTTTGTTGAGTCATTTGCTTTTTTACTTCTTGGCTTAAATGTTTTTCTCAGTTTTTACATTAGGGAACATTTTTAACAAAATCTTTTCAGGGTGATTATCTGGTTATAGATGTGAAGGAAGGACGAGTTTTTGCACAGTATTACATGGGTAATGTAAGTATAGCCAGTAATCAAACAGTCAACCTTTACAACAACAACCAGTGGACACGGGTGTTCTTGGACAGACGTAGCCAAAGAGGTGAAAACTCTAATGATATGCCATGTTATCTAAAATATGATTAAAATGTGTTTGACTGATAATAATAAATAATCTACTTTTATAATTTTTTTTTCTAACATTACTGGCAAATTTTTCAGTGAAGGAGTCCCCAGCTTTAAAAAATGGTTGAACACCAAAGCTAGTAAAAAAAAAAAGGTGGAATCTGCCCCCCCCCCCCTTGTTTTTTTTACTTGCAGTTGCATTTTGGATGCCAAAAAATGCAAGTGACATTCTATATATCACTTGGAAATACATTTTAAGAGTAAATAAACTTTCTCACTTTGTAATGACCCTGATTTGTTTTGACATATCATTTTTAACTTCCTTAATTACTGTGGCTGTAGTTTGAATGAATTTTACTAACTGTTGAGTGAGGTATGCCCTAGTTTGCAGCCTATATCACCATAGGACATGCCTTGGTCAGTAAGTTTTATTGGTTTAGCTTTTCTTGCAAATTAAGAACTTTACAGGTTCTTGTAATTTTGTTACCACATTTCATCATCATCATTGTCATCGTCATCATCATCATCACCACCTTTCACTCTCTTTAGAGCATAGGTCATGGATAAAGGCTCTCCAGTCATTTCTGTTCTTGGATTTATACTCTGCTTCCTTCCATGTGTATTCTTTGTCTCTGAGCACTGTCATAATCTCCTTTCTCCAAGTAGTTCTAGGTCTTCCTCCTTTTCTGTTTCCTTGAGGATTCCATGTCAGTGCCTGTCTAGCTATGCTGGTGTCAGGTTTCCTCAGTGTGTGGCCATTCCACTTCCATTTCCTAGAGATGATTTGTAGGTTCATAGGTCCTTGTCCTGCCCTTTCCCAAGTCTGCCATTTAATGTTTAAAATCCTCCTCAAGTAGTAGTTCATGAATGTTTGTATCCTCTGTTGTGTTGCTTTGGTCATAACCCATGTCTCCAAACCATATAGCAGGACAGACTTTATGTTGTCATCACATTTAGGAAGCATAAATATTATGAAAAAATAATATAAAAGTATTATAAACACAAACACAGTTGATCCACTGAACAACTTCTGAAAATGTACTGATGGTGGTTGAGTCCAGTTTGATATCAAGTGTCTGGTTGGTCAGAGTAGAACCATGTGGAAGGTGGGCAGAATAGATCAAAAGTTCAAATGTGTGGGTTGAAAATTTAAAATGCTTGAAAGAACAAACAGTCAAAAAGTGGAGGATGTCTGTATCTTGATCTAATAAATAAGACCAAAACTGTGACCAACAAACAGCCTAAATCTTATATAACTACTTTTGAGTGCAGTTACATATGTAGATTGTTCTTCATGTTCTTTTTCCAGAGGTTAATACAGCTAATTTCAGTTTTTGTGTTTTTTTTTCCATATTAAACATTTGTTATTGATATAAGGAACAGAAGAGATTATTCTGGAATGATTGCATTTTGGTTGCAGTTGTTAACTTTTTGTACATTGTTACTGACAATTCCATTGCTAACCATAAAATGGTATATAATTGTTTATGTGTGACTTACCATAAGAAATTATTTAATTTATTAAATGTGACCTAACATGAGAAGGTATTAATTTATTAAGTGTGACTTTACCAAAAGAAAGTATTTCATTTGTTAAGATTGACTAGAAAACCACTTTTTTTAACAGTATCACATACAACTTTATAATGCAATACTGACAAGAATTCTCATTAAGCAAGCCATGGTTTTTTTCCCCTCTCTTATTTGCCCATTTTTTTCATGGTGCAAAACTTCCAGTATTATGTGATATTTTGACCCATTTATCCTTCATTGATGTATCTTTCAGTGCGTAGTCTTTGTCTGACTTCATTAGATACAATTAATAATAAGATGCCGTATACCCAGATCCAAATGTCGTATTTCATGTACAAGAGTAACTGTAAATCAGCATATGGTTGGTTATATTGGTGTCTTTAGTCTCTGTACAGAGAGGATGTACATGTGAGGAGA
Organism: Achatina immaculata; assembly: GCA_009760885.1. Taxonomy (NCBI): domain Eukaryota; kingdom Metazoa; phylum Mollusca; class Gastropoda; order Stylommatophora; family Achatinidae; genus Lissachatina; species Lissachatina immaculata. Next base: position 48,778,937 of record CM019720.1, on the reverse strand, counting down.
TCTGGACATCACTTTACTTGTCCAGAGGTGCAAGGATGATGATGATGATCGTAACTATCTAAGCTGATGTAGCATTTGAAACAGCAAGTGAGAAAATGAGAAATATGAAATATATAACTCTGCTACCAAAAAACTATGTATAATTTGTTTGTTTTTTCACCAGCTGTTCTCAGAGTTGCAAATGAGGATGTTCATATGTTAGCTCCTGGTTCATATGGAGGCTTGGACCTGACTAATGGATCCATATACTATGGTGGTTTGCCTACTTATTTCAGGAAAGAAAAATTCAAAGACTTGTAAGTTTTTTTGTTTTTTTTTTATTAAAGTATAGTATCTTATGATCTCCAAGAAGAATATCACAGTTAATGAGATTTTGTTAGTGTATTATATCATATATTTCAAAGTAACATCACATGAGGAGATGACAAATTTTGCCTTATTTATTTAACCATATTTTCTTCACTTTCATTTGTATACTGCAATCTGTTTACTTCATCGTATTTGATATGTTTTTCCACCAGATTTTTTTCTACATAAATGTAGGAATTTATTGTGAGGGCAGTCAACAAGCCAAACTTTTAAGTAGTCTCAAAAGTGTAAATAACTGGCAATATTTTGATAACATTGAACAGGGAGCTTAAATTTTTAAAATTAGAAGAAAAACCTGCTTGAAATATTGGATATTCTGCTGGCACTGGCTGTTATTTGGGATAGGTGTGGGGCCAAACACTGACCTATGCTGATGATGTATTAACATATGAGCATGGGAGCTGTAGAGAGGAATTAGCCTCAAGGGTACAGAGCAGTGTGTATCAGAAAACAAGCTGGTGTGAGGATAACAATGCAGTGATAAACCCAGAAAAAGCCAGCATCCTGTGGTGCTCATTAAATAACAGAATTGTAGGATCTGAAGTTCCGATTGTGAAGGGTCAGGGTCAAGATATTAAAAGAACACATTTCATGAGGTATCTAGGGATCACGTTTGATTGTTCATTGTCCTTTGCACACCATGGGGGCAATGCAATACAAAAAGCCAGGAAAGCATTGGGAATTGTTAGGTTAATGGCTGCAGAGGGCTATCCACAGCACATTCTGTTCTTGCTGATGCATACACTGGTACTGTCACCATGGAGTATAGTCTTGGCCTGCTCATCCTGTCCAGTACACAGCTGAATAGACTAGAGTGTGTGCAGAACGAGGCAGTGAGAGTCGTCTTGGGTTGCACTAGGGATTCTACAGTGGTGGCCATGCACTTTCTGCTTGATATACCGAGTATGAGGTCTAAACACAAGTATGCTCAGGTAAAGGGATACATCAGGTTTGTTGGCAAGAAGGATCATCCTCTCTATAAGGAGCTGGCATTGATAAAGGGAAGATGCATCAAATGAAGCAGATCCTGGATGGCTGAGGTGGAGGATAAAGTTAATTTGCAATCTAGATGAGGTGCCTAAAGGTGATGATTGGTTATGGGTACAGGATCGCCCTCAGCTAACAAAGGTTATTATACAGGAGGACCATGAGTGTCGAGTTTGGGCACAGGGAGCAGTCGAAATTTGCATTACTGTGGGTCTTCCGACATGGTAATATATTACAGATGGCTCACTGACTCGGAACAGCAGAAGTGATTGGGGTTTTATTGTCTACCGAAATGGAAGAGTAGTGGCACAGGGTTCGGGAGCCTTTGAAGTCACCGCTTCAAGCATGCATAATAGATGAAATGCGACAAGTCATTTTCACTGGTATTTGTACATTTTATGTTAATTTTTTAAAATTGCAATTATTTTTTTACTCAGTCTTATATTTATTAGTAAAGCATTAATTCTTCTGCCACTAATTCTGGTGTTTCAATTTCATTTTATTTTCATCATTGTTCTTGTACATGCCACCTTTTTTTTTTTTAATGTAACAAAATGGATTTAATATCCTATTGTCTGTAACAGACAGGACAATGAATTTTTCTATGGCTGCATGCGCAACCTTAGGGTTGGAACACTGCCCCCTGAGGATGACAACAGTGTTCTTGTCAATGTGCAGGCTAGTTCCTTTTGCAGAGAGACTGTAAGTTAACCCAGTTTTGCTGGTACTTCAGTGAGGGAGATATATAATTTTATAGTACACTGTGCTTAATTTGATTTGTTTGTAGATGGTACTATATTGTTATGAGTGCAGAAAAAAAACCCAAACTGGTGTTAAAGAAATCATCAGGTAATCTTTTCTCTTCATCAACCATTAGAGTGTAAAGAGAGGTGCCAAGAGAATTTGTTATTTAAATTAAATATTGACTTTAATTATCTACAGGAGCTGCATAAAGTATGTTATCAGTGATAAGAACGTTGTTTGATTTATGAACTTAAAGTAGAACATCAAGGATCACTTTGCCCCTGGTAATCAGCTGACTAGGTTTATTCAGATTTGAATTCTTTCATTGGTGTAGTTTCTAACACAATATTGGCAACTGATGTATTGTGGAGAATTCAAGTCTTATACATTTGCTGCATGTGCGTTTCTTTCTACCAAGATATTTTATCAAAGCTGTTTCATGTGGTGCTTCTGTCATGGAGTTAGGTAGCAGAAAGTCCTGTATCTTGTTATATTGATCGCCTTTACAATAGAGAAAGATTAGTTATGTAGTATATATCATTAATTCTGTCTGTTATTTTATGCTACTCAGTCAGTCAGTCATATCCATGTCCCTTACGTAACTTTGCCTCCTTAACAGCTCTCTTGTAGGCCTCTCAGTTGTAAGCAAGATGCCCTGCTGCTGACATATCCATTTGCAAATTATCAGTGATGTCTTGCAGCCATTTTCACTTTGATCCTCCTCTCTTTTTTTTCCCATTATGAATCCTTCCAAGATGGTCTTCTCTAATTCTCATGACATTTAATGTGTCCATAATATTTAAGTTTTCTCTTTTTAACTCTTTCCATGCCAACGGGAAAACGCTGACATTTTTATGTGCCAAGAAAAATGTGCGGTTGTTGCGATATTTTTGAGATATAGTTCCAAAAGGTGAATATAACAAATTATTTCCACATTGAAAGTAATACATATTATGCATAAAAAAAAATAAAAATGAATGAAGATTCCATAAATGCAGAGTTTTTAAGGAAAAAATAACTGGTGGGACAAAATTTTCAGGGCCCCCCCCCCAAAAAAAAATGACACAGAAATAAAATTGTTTTCTACGTACCATTATAGCTGTAAATATCCACTTGTAAAACACAGTTTGAAGGTATTTGGAATTCCTCACAACTTTCTGCACAAATTTGCTAAATAACTGTCTACAAGCTATTCCACTCTTTCTAGCAGGTCTAGAACTACATGGAGTACATCCAGTAACACTTGTCATGTCAGAGGGCATGTCCAATGTTCGAATATACTTATAAAATTTGCACAGAAATTAACAGAAAATTTCACAATATGTCTGCATGGCGTGCCCACGCTGAATAACAGGAAAAAAGTTAAATCTGACATGTGCAGTTAACGTGCAAACCAAAGGTAGATTGGATTTATACAGAGAATTACAAGTGATCACCGAGGTGACGAAAGGCACCAAGTCAGAAACCAAAAGTGTCACCGAATTGATGAAAAGCCCAGAAAGAGTTAATCCTCTTTACTAGCCAACCTTCTTCAATATTAAGTTCTTGTAGTATGGATATATTTGTTCTTTTTTGTATCCTTGATATTTGAAGGACTCTTCTATAGCATTTACATTCAAAATTCATTTATGTGTTTCTCAGCTGTTTTTTTAAGTGTCCAGGTCCCACAGATGCATGCCCATAAAAATCTTATTTTTGTAGTTCTGTCTGTTCCTCTCCACAGCTTCTTTAGTTGTTTTATTTTATGAAGAGCAATAGATGTTCTCCTTTTAATTTCCCTCATTGTATCTCTGTTATTAGTTAGTAATGATCCAAGATATTCATAACTCTCCATATATATATATATATATATATATATATATTTCAGCTGCCTTATTTGTTTTGTCAGTTTATGCTGCTAACTTTCTGCATATTTCTACACCTGATTGTGATATATTTTCAGTTTTCATATTTATCATAAATTATTGTATAATCTTTGTTTTATGATAACCTCAGTGAAAGATGTTTTAAGATGTGTCACCTTTTGTTTTCCATGGCAGGGCATTCATACTGTAGACTTCAGAGGTGATGGTTACCTGATGCTGCAGAGTCAGTATTTGGATTTTGCAGATGATAAGAATGATTTATCACTAACATTTATCACAGAGAAGGAGGATGCTCTTCTTTTCATAGCGAGGGATATACAAGCTGAGGTGAATGTTGGTGGACTAATTATTAGACACTGATTTTAAGAAGCAATACTCAGAAGAATATTTAGTTAGTTAGTTAGTTTCCATTTCAGCATTTCCACTAGTGTTTGGCAGCTTACAATGCCAATTTCTACTAATTTCTGGAATTCTGGCTCAAGATGGCGGTGCTTATGAACGTTTCTTTTTTAAAGCTACTTCTTTGACATGGGGGAGTAGTAATTTGACATTTTTCATGTGTCAGAATGTAGACTATGAAGTTTTCTATCTTGGGATCTTCACTGGTGCTACAGAGATCATGCATCTGTGCTGAAACCATCTTGAGTGTTTTGAATTGTCAGAAAATATTTCTTTTCATTTAGCTATAAAAATTTTACAAATGTATGATGAATGTTTTTTTTTGAGGTGAATTACAACAACCCATTAAACCAATTTTCTGAGATTTTTTCTTCTTGGTTATATTTTTACTGTGTGTAGTTTTGGTTGCCATAGTTGTTATAAATTTTTAAAATTCACATGTTTTTTAGGTCATTAAATGAGCAAACACAACCTGTCTCATGGATTACCAGAAAAAGAAGATGGACAAACGTAGGCCATGTGATGAGAAGAAACAATCAGAGAATACCAAAGCAAGTTATCAAGTAGAACACAACAGGCCGAAGAAAAAGAAGTCGACCATGTGAAACTCTAAAGAGGACATTGTTAAGAGAAGCCAGTTTAGTGGCCATAACATCCCTTGATGAAGTTACAAGAACAGGAAAACTTGGCAAACAACTATGCGAGCCCTATGTGATGTTTAATGGCACTGGAAGGATGTAAGAAGAAATGAAAAAAAAATTACCTTAAAAACTGAATTTATTGTGTTATTTCCTGCATTCATGAGTTAGTTATATCAGACTATTGAAGGTGACATGTTCATCATAAATAATGGTTCGTCTGTACATCTTCAGAATTACTTTTCTATGTCAATGGTGAATGGCCAGCTTGAAGTAAGGGTCATGGCAAGAGGAGCACAGCTCAGAGTTATCAAGTCTGATAAGAAGATCAATGAAAGGAAAATGCATTGTGCATCTTTAATAAAAAATGGCAGACAGTAAGTCTTTAATTTTTTTGTTGGTCTTTGATGCCAAGAAAAATGTCTTCTTCTTTCATCTTTTTTTTTTTTTTTCATTAAGGAAGTTGATTACATAGCACTTCATATTATTTTTTAACTTTAGACGTTTATGAGACATGCACAGAGAATGGAATATACGGTGACATTTGTGTATGTAATGTTTATATGCCACCACCCTCACACCTCCCTACCTCCCCTCAGTTTCTGATACTCTTAATATTTGTAACAGTATACAGTTATGTACAAGATCACTGCAGTAAAGTGATAGCAGCTAAAAGTTACTGGTAACAAGGATACATCATGTGTATTCCACGCTAGGTGGCACTTCTCAGCTTGTCTCTGAATAGCTATGTGCATGGCCACACACCTGGCCCATGTTGCCGTTGAGGTATCAGACCATTCACTGAACTTTTAGACACACCTCGTATTTGAGAATGTATATAAATGGATTGATTCTAATTTTCTCTCAGAACCAATTAGAGTATGAAAACATATATATATATATATATATATATATTACATCTTCATCTTTCCTATGCCATTAAACATCACATAGAGCTCACATGATAGTTCACCAAGTTTTCCTGTTTTTGGCAAGTTTTTCAACCTCATCATATATTAAATATTATTATATTAATAAAAAATCACATATATATATAATTTATGATTTTATTCATTCATTAATTACTATGTTCACAAAGTATGTTCAGTTTTTCTTCTAGTTTCCTTTCTGTTCTGAAGTTTGTATAATATTTTTATGTGTGTATATTGTTTTGAATTAAAACCACCAATTTTGAGAGTATTCTGTATAACACTTATAAATTCAGCATTCTGTTATTTTTTTTTTTTCTATCAAGGCTGACTTTGGTTGTGGATGATGATGAGCTGGGAAGCACAGAGATTGAGAATGTGAACTTCAGCAATGCTGGTGATCTTTACTTAGGGGGATCACCAGTTGCTATAGATGATATGGCTGCCACCAGCAAGAACATGGATGGATGTATCAGTGATGTGATTGTTAATGGCGTGTAGGTGTACATTAGTGTCTGACTATAGTAAATTTGCTAATATTAACTGCCATCTTTGCTATAGCGAGGTCTTCTGGTTAGTCTAGTGACTGCCATCCTTGTTAAAGCGAGGTTTGTTTCATTGCAGTGTAAAACCAGTGTAACTTTTAATTGTATACGATTTATCTGTGCTTGTCTGGTGACCTTTCATAGTTCAGTCCAAAGCGTGGCTAACAACTGATTGAAATCGATGTTTTTAATAGAGAAATTTCAATATTTATTGTGATTTCTGAGGCATAAGGACATGTCCTATGACCAGAACACTGTTCCGGAATGTACCCCAAGTACATCAAGACCTATTAAATGGACTGGAGAAGTAGTTAGAAGGTTATTTCAGACATTATTTTAGTGAGAATGCCACCACACGACAAGATTGGATGAAAATTTAAGTAGATCTGGAAATTGCCGATGGTAAACATTGTACATCTAGGCATCGCCGATGGTAAGCAGTACACAATTATCAGCTAAAATCATCACACTACTTCTTTTTTCCTAAAAAAAAAAACTCTTCATTTATGAAATCTTCTTACATTTACAGCTGTTTTCATGCATAATATGTATACTTTTAAAGTGAAAATACTTTGTACATTCATTTTTACATTTATACCCCTAAACATATCAAGACCCGCGCTTTTTGTGTGGCACAGATGGGAATGTCAGTGTTTTTTTTCTGTGGCATGGAAAGAGTTAAGATTGTTTGAAGGGAGAAGAAAAGATAAAATTCTTTAGTTTTGCTAGTGTTCATTACTAGCATGATTTTGAAAGCAAAAATTCTGTTGTTGAATGGTGATGTTTTCTCTAGATGGTTGTAGAACAGTGAGCCTGTGGCAACAAGTGCTTTTGAGCTTCCTGATATTTATCCTTTTTTGTTTCTGGTGAAGGAAGGTAATGTTGATATCTTTTTTCTTGCTTATTTTATGTAGGCGTAGTAAAGGTATATGAAGATGTTTAAGAAAACAGGAGGGTCAGATGTGAATGGAAATGGAAATGGAAAACTCATTTAAAAACAAGCAGTATTTCTGTCAGCATTTATTTTTTTGTTGCTTTAATCTAGAGACTTATGAGCAAAATATGTTCATGGTAGAGATGTACCAGATACAAATTTTGATTGAATGTGATTTAGAGAATATGAATAGTAGGTTTGTGGATGAGGAGTACTGGCCAAAAGTACGTATATAAAAATGTTCTTATTGCACCATACAATCATTATATCATTCATTCTGTCAAGATATAAGTCCCTTTTGCTTCTGATCTTCTGAGAAGGGCATTGTCATGAAGGTTGATCTAGTCAAATGCCAGATGCTGCTTTATTGCCAGTAGTGAATGTTTCTGTGTACTAAATGAGCAAGGAGAACAGTGTTTCATAAAATATCAACCCTACCAAAACTTGTCACCTGTGTTGTATGTCAGGTGTTTTTGTAAAGTTTTCAAGTTAGTTTACCATAGTATTTCTTAGCCAGGAGAAACTTATTTCCTTTTTTTTTTTAAAACAGACTGCTGTCTATGAGTGATGCCAAACAGTACAAGAGAGCAGATGTTGGAAGATGCAGGCTTACTGACCCCACTTCCCCAGTTGTTGCTCCAAGATCTAGTGATGATGCCATAGTCACTACTCTTCTACCTGTTTTGATGGACACTCCAGCAGCTGATGACCCAAAGTCATGTTCTGTTGAGAAAATGCTGGAGATTGAGCCAGATGCAAAATCTGTTGCAAACAGTGCCACTTTCTTTGCAGATATCACCAAAGTCAGACAGGAAGATGTGGCAAAAAAGTAAGGAAGATTACACTGTATAATAAAACGTGATACACTCTAATGATGTTTAAATATGTGAATTTTTTTTTCCATTAAATGTTTCATAATGAATTACAATTCACTTCCACAGTAGCCAGGCCATAGTTTCACTTGTCTGGTGTGGTTTGTTATGAATTTTTTTTTGTTTTATTGTGTTCTTGTCACATGATGCTTGAGTTCTTGATAGCTAGCATTAAGATGCAGATCCTTTTAAGCTTTAGCATCAGCTTGGCTTGAGCACAGCATATGATTGTTTCCTTAACTTAAATTTTACTACACGATACCCAAGCTATACAAACATTTTTTTGTTATCAAACATCATAGCTACAGTGTTCTGTCAAGAAACGATCCAGTGATGGTTTAGCTGTCAAAAATGGAACAAAACCATATGACTGCAGTTATATTTTTTTAAATTTAAGAAAAAAATCTGTTTATATGGTCAGCAGTAGTAAAAAGTTAACTTCTTGGAACAGACCTAAAATTCAAGCATATTAGAAGGCTGCACTACCAAAATAGGGGATAGGTCATAATCATGACATACCATACTATTTCACTGTGCAAACCACTGATCTGTTTTAACTCTTCTTTCTCACACCACTATCTGGAACTTTATGTATTGTAGATAACTTTCCTGTCATTAAAACTGCACTGTTGAGCCAGGGCTTCTATATTAGGTAAAACCATCACCATGCATGACTTGAAAGCAGTAGAGATGTGGCTCTGGAGAAAGATGCAACTAATGCTTTGGGCAGACTGGAAAACAAATGAAATGGTCCTCAAAGAAGTTTCAGAACAACAAAAACTAGTTAAAGAAAAAGATAGTCAAAATTTTTGGACATGTCATAAGAAAGCAAAAGTTAAAGAACTTAGTAATGACTGGAAAGTTCAAGGGAAAAAGGAAGAGAGGAAGGCCAGGAGAAAAACATCTCAGTGGACTATTAAGTGGCATGGAAAAAAAAAAGCAGCTGAATTGATGAGAAACACCAAGGACTGCACAAGATGGAGAAGCATGATCACCAATGCTATCTGGCTCGGCACATAATAATAATAGTAATAATAATGTGTAATTGGTAACCTTAATATTGTATAAGCTTTTATTTTTATCATAATAGACTTCTGGAAAATTTATCTAAGCAGGTATTAACCATTTCATCTCCAGTTTTGAAAGAATAAATGTGAAATTCAGTTAACAGTTAATTTAAATTTCAGTTGCTTATTTTGTTTTATTTTATTAATCTTTTATTTGTTACATTTTCCATGTGGTCTTGTCATTAAGTGAAATATATAAAATAAGTAATTTTAACAATAAGATCAAGGTTAATCTGAATGAAATTTTTTGTTTATCTGTATGTAATTCATATTTTTTCTTTCTGAACCATGTATTTGAGAAAACTTTGACACAGAATTGCAGAATTGGTTTATTTCCAGAAATCTTTAACAAAAGATAGGAAAGTTCTAATCAGATTTTTGTAATGCAGTTTTAAATTGTCAGTTGCACATTTCAGTTCTAGTTATACACTTTTTGTGTTGAGTATTTATAAGAATTTACAAGAGTCTTTTCTGTATTCCACAGTTTTAATTTTTCTTTCGATTTCCGCACTTTCTATCCTGATGGCTTGTTTGGGTATTTGGTGAACAAAGATAAATCATTTTACTTTGGTGTCCAGCTTCGTAATACAAAACTTGAAGTGGCTTACATCTATGATGAGATACCATACAGAATTATGTTTCCTGCTGCACTGAATGATGGGAAATGGCACTCTGTAAGTTGATTGTTTGCCTGTTTGTAAGTTAACATATTAAATTGTAATATAAACGTTCATCCATATTAGTGGCTGTAATTTTTTATCATGAAATATATGCTGTTGATGTGAGACAAATGGTTCTCATACATTTTTTAAGATGTTACTTGTTGGCTCCTTTTTGTGCTTTTCATTCTTATGCTTGTTGCAGAAACTACCTTTTGCTCTTAATTAGACATTTTAAAAGCAGTAGGATCATTTGTATTCCTTAAGTGAGTAAGCAATATTTATGTGTTTTGTCATATATAGTTATAACAGTAAGCATTTTTCATTCCTGAGTTTGTTTCTTGGTATTCATTTCGACCTTAGATAATTAGCAAAACAGTCAAAAATGTATTTGACAAGAGATTTAAAAATGATTGAATTCTAACTCCTAAATTAAACAGCTGTACCTGTTTGAAGAGAACATGTCAAGGGAATTTTGGGTTCAGAAAATCACACTGAAAACCCAGGACAGTGGCCATGGAAGTCGGAACCCACTGGGAAGTGTGTAACAACTCACCTGCCAAATCAACTAGCCCTAAAAATGGATGGCACTAGAGCGTCGGACCATACCGGGTCTCGGCAGTGGGCCCTTCTATGGGGCCGGAAGCGAGGCTGAGACAAGTAGGAGGGTGGTCAGGGTGTCATGGAAGCCTGGGAAGCGATCCTGGGTGAGCCGCCCCAGGTGCAGATCTTGATGGTAGTAGCAAATATTAAACGAGAACTTTGAAAAACTGAAGTGGAGAAGGGTTCCATGTGAACAGCAGTTGAACATGGGTCAGTCGGTCCTAAGAGATAGGAAAACTCTGTTCTGACCCCGGGGCATTCTTTCTTTCTAGAGTCTGCCCGCAGCCTATCGAAAGGGAATTGGGTTAATATTCCCAAACCTGGACATGGAGATTGGTCGCCAGGGGCCACCACTGCTGATGATATTCTTCATCTGCTGTGCGTGGAGTGGGGCTCCTCCCAGCCAGTGAAGAAAGGTGCGATTATGGGTTGCCATGGAAAAGGTGACAGAAAGGAGTGAGTGAAGTAGTCAGTAGTTTCGAGGTCAGGACTGCTCAAATCGTGGCACCTCTGCTCTGGAGGTTGGCCACGTCCCATGTACACTCATACCGGGCGAATTGCCTGAACCGGCTTAACCCAGGGGTTAAGAACCTGCTGGTGAGACTCTTCGAATGCCGTGCGTGGAGTGAAACTCTTCCTGGCCAATGAAGAAAGTGAGGAAAAGCAATCAGGGTTGCTATTCAGCGGTGATGTGAAAAGGTGATGGAAAGGATAAAGTAAAGCTTAATCGGTATGTCCAGTAGTCTCACGGAGAGAGCTACTCATACCATGGCACCTCTGCTCTAGAGGCCAGCCACGTCCGTTCTACACCCATACTGGTGAAATATGCCTAAACCGGCTTAAACCAGGGGTGAAACTTGATGGCTACTCAAGTCACAGTACCTCCGCTCTAGAGGTCAGTCACGTCCCAAACACACCCATACTGGGATAATATGCCTCAACCGACTCAACCCAGGGGTGAAACTCACTAGTGGCGAGGATTCATCCTCCTGGACAAAAGCTCTGTCCTGGTCACAACTAGGAAGGGTAGCAGCCACGACCACAAAATGTTGAAGTCGGAGACACTGGACCAGTGCAGTCTAGATGGGCAACCACTTCTCATCTGGCAGGGATGTATGCGTATCCTAATCATGCTGAGGTTTGCGGGTGAGAATGTCTAGTGCTGGATTGGATGGGCAACCACCTCTCACCCAGCAGGGATACATGGGTATCCCAAAACAAGTCGAGTTCTTCCAGTGAGAAAGTCCAACTCTAGGCTAGATTGGCAACCACCTCTCACCCAGCGGGGATATACTGATATCCAAAACACGTCGAGGTTTTCCGGTGAGAAAGTCCAACTCTAGATTAAACTGGTGCAATGAAAACCATGGTGTCACTTCTGAGACCCACCAAGAATACAGGTTTAAGCCCTGCGATACTCTGAACCTCTTGTGATCCTCTCAGGGATCTCGTGTGGTCCTTTTGGGGACACCACGGGACCTATTGAGGACCACGGGAGGAAATTCAGTAGGATCACAGGGCAGTCTTGGTGGTAGAAGCGAACGAAGAAGAAGAAGACACTGAAAACCATCATTTAACCTACTTTGTTAAATATATAATGATTTAGTCAATCACTCATGTACCACATAGTGCAGTATTGCCAGTGGCAAATCATTCTACTTTATGAACAGTGAAAACAGTTTTTTGGAGTGAATTGGCATTTTTTATGTATTTAATACAGATTTTGAAAACCTTCCTAAACTATACAGCTTCAGGGAAGAAGAGATAAATTTGTAGATAGTGTAAAAATCTCAGAACTGGTATCTCCAGCAAAATTTAACTCTTTTCATGCCTGCGGGAAAAAACGCGGACGTCGCTTTGGTGCCAAGCAAAATGCGCGGGTGTCGCGATATTTTTGGGGTATAGTTTAAAAAGTGATTTAACAGTTATTTCCATCTTACACAAATATACTTATTAAACATAAAAAAAAAATAAAAAATGAATGAAGATTCCATAAATGCAGAGTTTGTTTAGAAAAAATAATAACTGGTGAGAAAATACGTCAACATTTTCAGCCCCTCATGGGAAAAAAATTTATGAAACATAAATAAAATTATTTTCTACTTACCATTGGAGCTGTAAATATCCACTTGGAAATCACAAATCGATGATAAATGGAAATCCTCACATGAAATGTAATCACTTGATCACTTTGTGCACAAATTTGCAGAAACAAACAAACAAAAACACAAACACAACAGAAAACATTAGACGAGCTATCTGAAGCATTGTCTGAGACACTGTCAGACGAACTATCAGAATCATTGTCAGATTGCCGGTCAAAAGCATGGTCAGAAACAATGTCATAAGATTTCTTACCACAATATGCAAGAAAAAACTGCCTAGCACCTGTTTTAGCCTTTCTTTCTGGTAAAGACCTAACTAGGGAACATCCAGTAACATGTGTCTTGTCTGAGGGTGTGTCCATTCTCGACTAGGGTTAGAAAAATATTCACAAATTTGAAGAGAAACGTAAAAAAAAATGGCTACCGACCGGTGACGCAAGTGAAAAGGATGCCGGGTAATCCTGACATGTGCGGATAACTTGCGAGTGAAAATTAAAATCGTATTTTACTCTAATCGGTGTTTTAAACAACTGAATTGTCACTATATAGACTATGACACCCAACGCAGTAGCAGGAAGTTCTCACTATAGCGACTATGGCACAGGAAGAGTTAAGGCCTGTCATTTTCTTGACAATAGTTCTGCTAATATAACTCATGATATATCAGATAGACTATATGGGGGGTACTGTATTATTGTTTTGAATTTTGGTACTCCTGCTTCAGTCTATTTCCTGAAAACTCCTGTGTATCAATCTCATTACTTTAGATCATGACCCAGATTGATTTGTTTGAATGCCAAAAATAAGTAGTAAAATGTCATTTATATAGCTATCATTTTACTGAACTAATTGTATAGAGCAGGGGAGGCCAAACTGCAGCTTGAGAGCCACATGAGGTTCTTAGATAGCATTATATGTGTCTTGCTGAAATATGTTGGCTGTTTCTTTTTACATCATTGTTAATATAAAAGGTAAATAATTTTAAAGCTTTATAATTACTTACCAGGTTTAAGCTGAGAGTCCACTGGGTTAAACATGAATTTAGTATTCATGGTGATTAAGCATATTTAAATTTGAAAATTAAATGTGAATTTTATTGCTAGATTTGAGTCAAGGATCACAGAAAGTTTCGGTTAGCAAGAATTACTTGTACAGAGGAAATGTGCTGAAGAATCAGTAATCATAAAAAGCAAGTGCTGATAATGAATAAATAGTATCACATACATGTATATTTATTTTTTAAAAGTTTGGTAACAAAATATGCATATAACAATAAAAATGTATGCGGAATATTTGTTCATGTCTTGCAGCTTCAAAACATAATGAAGTTCACTGCATGTGGGTCATATATTAAACAGGTGTATCCACCCTTGGTATAATGTTATGATAAATTGTGATTCCTTATGTGACTTTGAAGATGTTGATGAGGTTTCATATTCAAAGCAACATTACTTGTAAATGTTCAACAAGAAACACTTTAAACTGTTTCAGGTGTATCTTGAAAAATCCAGTACTGTTTTGAGTCTCAGCTATGACAAGCAGACTGCCAAAGTTAATGAAATTGATGAGGTTTTGGATATTGATCTTCCACTGCATCTTGGAGGACCACAGAGACCAGAGGACTTTACAAAATTTAAAGTACCCTTAGTGAGTGCATATAAACTGCAGTAAAACTGCTGTGAGGATATCTTTAGAAACTATAAATTATGAGATGCCCCATATTAAAAGAAAAAGAAAAAAAAAGATAGCACATTTATGTTCATGTACATAGGTTACATATTTAAAATAACATGTGTTTCTAGATGTTTATTGAATATATCAGATAGTTAGAACTAATATTTGTGGCTGTTTTGTACTTTTTAAAAATGTGCTTACAATTCCAAGAGTTGTTGCTTGGAAAAACTGCAGTTTCCAAAAGGAATCTTAGCAGATAACAGTTGTTATGTTGGTCTTCTTCTTCTTCTTCCTGAGCTTTCTGAATCATTCAGGCTCATTGTTGCAGATAATGTTTGCTGCCATTCCTCCTTATTCTTAATCTTCTCTCTCTAGTTGGTGACACCAGTTTCCTGTATATCCTCTTCTGGGTTGTCTGTCCATCTCTATCCTGGTCTACCTCTTGGCTTTGTTTCTTTCATCTCTTGTACATATATCATTTTTGTTTGTCTTTTCTTTTCCATTCTTTCTACATGACCAAACCAGCATAATCTATTCAGTCTGAAGATGTTTATAATCTGTTGAGAATTAAACTGTTTCATGTGTATCTTGAAAAGTCCAGTAGAGTGTCAGCTGTGACAAATAGTCTGCCAAATTTGATGACATTTGTTGCATTAGTCTAATATGTAAAATGCAGTTTTCAGATACTGCTGTTCAGTAATAACTTTTCCAGGTTGTCAAACACTTGTTTGACATTCCCAAATTGTCAAGCACTATTTGACTTTCCCAAATTGTCAGTTATTCTTTTGCTTTTGTCCTTATCATGAACCTAATAAATTAAAGAGTTAATGATTTGTTGTAAATTTCAATGTTCCTAGGTTTTGCTGCTAGAAACTCTTTCAGTGTCTCTCACATTAATAAGGAGCCTGTTATGGCCATCGTTTAGCGTATGTCTTTCTTATGAACAGGTGAACCACAGTGTCCGAGGATGCATTAGAGCTTTGAGAGTTAATGGAAGGAATATCAACATAACAGACACTCATGTCATTCAAGACGTGGGCGGCTGCTACAAGAATGTGGAACCAGGAGCCTTCTTTGATGGGGATGCTTGGGGTGCCTACAGTAAGTAGACTGTGCATTAGAGTCATGTGGTTCATGTGTGCATGTATATCTTAACTGGAAGGCTGCTGTAGAAGGAATTGTTGTAATATATTCTTTTCCTGCATTCAGCATGTACAGATCTTTTCAGCTCCATTTTTATTATCTGTTATTCATTTATGCTTATCTGTATCTTTATTGTTACATTTTTAAAAAAAATTCTCTTTGAAAAAAGTGAAAAAAACAACCCATTTACATCTGAAATATTGCAACCAGTGAAATGATAAGAAAAATACTGAATTCGTTTAGATTACTGGAATTACGTAAATGGGCAATTTGAGAGGGAAAGTGGTTCTGAAACCACACTTTTCACTGATTTTGGAACTTTATAGGTGGTAATGAAGTATGATTCATGAAAATGACAACTGCTATCAGTACAAGTTATAAACACAAAAGATGAAACCTTTATTAATAATTATAATGAAGTGATTGTGATTATGAAGAGCAGTAAGCAGTATTGGTTCTTTGTTATATATATATATATATATATATATATATATATAAAAATTTTTTTTTAACCTCTTCACATTGTCTCCTCCTGAGAATCTATTCAGCTAGAATCAGTTACAGTTAAAAGGAAAATAAAAGTTAAAAAATTAAATAAATAAAATTTTTTTAAAAAAAGAGAGAAGGAACTTTGTCATGCCATAGCAGTACCTAGAGGATATGGTGTTAGAGGCATTTATTTTCCTTCACTTGTCACCATGCTAGAGAGTGATTGGTCAGCATCACAACTTGTCCCCTTTCCTTCAACAGTTTTAGGAGCTGGTTGACTGGAGCACCTCAAGTCAGATTTGAACCATCCACCTTCACTATAAGAACAGAAAGCACTAACATATTCTCTGTTCGCCCGTTCAGTCATTAGGCAATTTATATAATATCATTAGTGGTAGTAGCATACTTTGAAATTATTCAGTTCATATGTAATATCCACCCTCATTTATGCATGCAAAAGCTGGAAAACAACTAAAGAAATAGACAATAAATTAGACTCTTTCAAAAACAAATGCCTAAGGAAAATACTTGGTATCAAGTGGAGCGAATTCAAGAACAATGCAGAGATAAGACAGATGAGCAAACAACAACTTATTTCATGAGCGATCAGAAAAAAAAAAGATGGACATATGTCGGTCATGTGATGAGAAGAAACAACCAGAGAATCCCAAAACAAGCTATCAAGTGGAACACAAAAGGCTGAAGAAAAAGAGGTTGACCATGTGAAACTCTAAAGAGGACATTGTTAAGTGAGGCCAGTTTAGCAGGAATAACATCCCTTGATGAGGTTGAAAAGTTCACAGAAGACAGGTAATCTTGGCAAACTATCATGCGAGCCCTATGTGACGTTTAACGGCACGGGAAGGATGTGAGATGTAAGTAGCAAACAGAGCAGAGCTACTATAGTGAACAGATTTTCTGCTTATGTCCATCCACCCACATCTATTTCTTCATTTCTGTCATCAAAATCTGCCATGATTTAAATGTATATAAAAGCAAGTAATGACTGAAATTGATTTCAGCCACTGACTTTGTGTTGGAGCCACGTTATGCTATAAGCATGGAGTTCAGGACCACAAGCCAGTCAGGGATCCTTGTGTCTGCAGGAAGCAGGCAGCGTTATGGTTTTACACTGGAGCTGCATGAGGGCAAGGTAAGGATTTTGTTTGCAAGCAGACTGTGGTGACAAATTCTGAAGATCAGTATTGGTCTGTTGTGAAGTGGTGATGGCACAAAGTGAATATAACAAGGTGAAAAATAAATATTAAAAAAAACTAAGGTGATGATTAAATATTTATGTATAATTACTGATAAATCAATAACATTAATAATTTCTGAAGTAGTAAACTACTTGTTTATGACTGAAAGTAGATATAGCCCATGAAAAAAATGGCAGGAAAAGACAGGAAAAAGAAAAAATTTTCTCTTACTAACTTCGTGATCTTTCTGACTGAAGAAAATATTTACTTCCCCATGTTTGTCCACATTTTCAAGCAAATCAAGAATCATGCCTATATGCATCTCTAAAAGACAGAAGAAAACTCCAGATTTTGTTCTGCCCTCCTGAGCATTATAAGCAAAAAATTTTGCTCATCTAAATGCATACATATGCTCACAGACTTTATTTAATGGAAACAGAGAAGATTAAAAACATATCTGTTTGGGAATAGAAATACAGAATTTGAGAAACTCATTGAAACAACACAATGTAATGTTTTATTTCATAATGGAGAACCTAAAAGATGAACATATAGGACTGTACTATTTCATAATGGAGAACCTAAAAGATGAACATATAGGACTGTACTCAAAGTAACAACAGAATGTAGCAAAGGAAAGAAAAAAGAAAAGAAAAAAAAATGAAGAAAAGCACTAATAGTAACTCAGAACATATTCATCTTGTGAAGATGAGATCTCAGTTAACATGAACAAACATTTCCTATCATTTCTGTGCTACATTTACAGGATTACTGATGGTGAGCTATCAACCAGTCCTCATTATCATGTAACACTGGCTCTTTATAATACTCATATGAGTTTTCTTGTAACTTTTAGGGATGCACATAAGCATGATTCTTGATTTTCTTGAAATATGAACAAACTTGGGAATTATTTGAGTCAACAGGGTCATAAAGTTAGTAAGAGAAAAGATTCAGAGGAAGGGGCTTCTCACAGAACAGATAGAGGAAGGAAATTACAGAAACCTCAAATATCCCATTATATAAAGCAAATTGTCGAGCCTATCAAGACGCTCATTTGTCCCATCAACACTGACAGGTATATGAGGGAGACAAGATGAGGTTCTGTTATGCAAAGCAGAAGGGCAGTTCGGTGGTCAATAGAACGACATTAATTGAGCTCAAAATATGTGTTTCCAAAAATATTTTGGCTTCAAGAACCAGGGAAAGGACATTAGTTGAATGGGTTAAGAAATTATCAGTTGATAAAACTGATTCAGTAGATGTGTGTGTGTGTGTGTGTGCGTGCGTGCATGCGTGCATGTGCGTGTGCTTAAAATTAACACATAATACTTATCATCCTTACTGATTCACCCAACACTCATTTAATGATAAGTATTATGGAGATGGATGAATAGTAAACATGTTTTTAAAAATATGAATTGATTCACTCTAGGTAAAGTTGGGCTTAAAAAATCCACAAGGTGAATTTCGTTCTGAGACATCCAATGACAATCGCTTCCTGTTCTGTGACAACAAATGGCATGAGGTCAGAGCTGCTCTGTATGATGGAGAGCTCTCTGTGACTGTCGATGGAGGATCTCAGGGGACAGCAAAGATAGCAGGAACACTTGCTAAACTGAACACTGAAAGTCCTCTATTCATTGGAGGATTTCTAGGTAAAGGTTGTACAGTATCTGTCTCTTTATGTGAAGTTTTAGGAATTTAATTATCCAGTAGGTCATAGACTCAATGAGAAAAGAAGGTAATTTATAAACATTTAATATGTTAAAAAGACTAATTAATAGCCATAACAAAAACAAAAAAATTATAAGCACAGTATATTACAAAGGTTCTCAAATTGAGGATTCAATAAGGTCATGTGAGGGTCAGTAGAACAAGTCTAGATTATGTAGAATACTTTTTGGTTTAATATCAGGTGATGAGAAGAGTGTATAGGGTGAGTTATCATTTGGTTAAAGGGTCCTTGACCTGAAAATGTTTGGGGATCTGTGATATATAACATTGCTTCACTTTCTACATTATCATTCTTTGTTTTATCCTCAGATGACTTTGTTCAGCCTGCCAGTTTATCAGCAGACATGTTCTTCGGTTGTATACGAAATCTATCTCTGAATGGGAAATTGGTTGACTGGTATGCTCTACTTAATATGAAAGGCATCAGAAAAACTGCGTGCCCTGTATCCTGATACACTCAGTTCACGTTTAACACTAGACTAGCTAGGATTTTTATATTAATTTAGTTACTTGTAGAGATAAAACAGTGTTTATAATTTGTGATTTAAGGAATTATGCTTTCATGTTAGTTTGGAGATAAAGAAGCTTGAGTTGGTAATGTATAAACTACTTTGTTTTGTTGCTGTACATAAACTGCTTTGTTCTGCTAGTGCACTTGAGTACATGGTGGACCCACGTACAGTGAAATGCATCAAACCATACAAATATGCTTGTTGAACAGATGACACGAAGTTTAACGGTAGCCAAATCATTCAATATTCAGGGTCAAAACTGCAGTCCATGAATTACAACTTTTTCATTGTGAGAATGCTCATTTTCTTTTAATCATGTCATTGAATGACTGTCTTCTGCATTTTATAAAGCATTTGATATTATAATGCTGACACCTCCATAGTAATATTAGGGATATATGTTGTGAATATCATTTATTTTCATTTAAAGATTTGACATTTAAAGATTTGATCCATTAAAATTTATAGAGATGTTTTGTTTTCACCATAACTCTTTGTCTGCTGGGGGTGTTTCCCTCACAAGACCAAGGGGGGTAAATTTCACAATGTGAAATGGGATGGTTGTCACATTTAAAAGAATGACAAAGGCATAATCTGATCTGTAGTATGAAGTATTATACCTTATTTTGAAGAAGAAAAAATGTATTTTGTTTTTCAAATAAAATTTTTAACATTTTGTTAGTATACAACAAAAAAAAGAGCTAAGAACTGAGAAGAAAGAATGGAAAATGAAGTAATAGAATAAATTTTTTGTCACTTACCCATCAGGTTAATCCACTGTAGTTGGTCATATAATTCCATAATGAATAAAAATGTACACAAACACCTTTTCTTTAAATATCTTCCAAAATTTACATGAAAATGTGCACTAGTTATGCATTCACAGCAAACTAAAAACACCAAGTGGGTAGGTAATATTTACATGAAAACAAGTGGGCGGTCGTTGACTAATATTTACCAGAAAACAGGCCATTGCGTTTTGGTTTTTGTTTTTTTTTAATTTGAAGCATTCTACAACATTTAATTTTTAAAATTACACAATCTCCAGCATTACTTATTGTGATATTACAGCTAGTACTAGCAAAAAGCTGAGAAGTAGTATTACCAGCTACCCTTCTAACATATTTTGCTGCTGGAGCAAAAATAAAACAATAGATCCTTTCAATCCGCGCCACGTGGGTCTGAAAATTCACAATCTCTACTACTGCATTCTCTACACCACAGTCTAGACATTTTAAATTAAATTCTGAGCTTGTAATGCAGAAATATGCTGCTCTGGATGAAAGAAACTAGCACTGGAAGCCATATTTGTTGATAAACAAAGGCCTAGCGACGATAAACTTTGAAATTATCGCTTTAAATAAAGACAGAATCTCTCTCACAACGCTCTCTTTATTTAACTACCACGCGCCCGGAAGGAAGTCAACTGCTGGTTTTAAGATACTTTGATTATTTTCAAAATTAGAGACCTACAAACCATCATCGCGCTGCGCGTCTATAAGTATATCGTAACAGGGATACAACCACGCAGGACGCGTGTCCAAATACACAAAGAGTTAAACATATAAAAAAGGAAATTTGAATTTGGTAGCAGACGCTTTTTACACTTAATGCATTTATATTGCTGGTGTCTAAGAAATTATACTTATCCTTGGCGTCAAAGATTTCAAGAAGCTACCTTTAATCCCAAACACTTACACAGCTCATTAATTTGCCAATTATAGCCAAGCATTAATTCTACATGACCACTTGCTTGGTTTGATCTTAACGTATGTTTGCTTGTAGATCTTATAGACAGTAGTACATTCATCATTTTTCCAGTTCTTTTACACGAGTTTATATAATAGATGTATAACAGTTAGATTCAGTAGCCAAAGTGGAAATAATAGATGTATTCTAGTGTCTGATAAATGCACTATCACTTTTATAAATACCATTATTCATATTCATTTTTTGGTATTATTTGATAGAATAATTTAATATAATGCTGTGGCTGAGTAGCAAAGTATTATTATTTTTAACGTTAGCAACAGAAGTTGAAAAAAAGTGATACCTCATAGTTAATCTTGTTGTCCTCTTCTTAGCTCACAAGCATTTGAAGCATACTGTGCTTGCAGGTATGGGATAGAATGTTGAAATTTTTATTGAAGTCAGATAGTGTTCAGGTTCTGATGGTATCACAGAAAAGCTGTATTATAGACATTATGTTTAGTGACAGTGTGCCTGAACACATTATTTAACAAGCTTCACTTGTTGGTGTTACACTGTTGGTTTGGTCTTTATATGCTATAAAATTTTATTAACTGTGTTTCTACCTTTGAGTTTTTTGCCACATACAAGATTTATGGTTCTTTAGAGCTGTAAAACAACAGAAACACTTTGTATTACCTCATTTGTATCATTTTCGTTTTCTCTGTTTAATTATATAATTTTTTTTTCAAAGTTTTTGGTTGTTACATCACCTTTGTTGCTTTCTTTCTAGAGCACTTGATGCTGAGAGATTCTTCTGTGTCAGCATTTTATGTACTGGACATGTCTTTATTTACTGCCTTATTCTTGCTTTGTCATTTATGATGAGAAGCTAAAAATATGCAGATGTATTATGAAAATTTCAAATTAAATAGTTTTAGGTCATTTGTGAAAGTGATTTCTGCAAGCTTCCTTCTATGAATTGAGCATGAATAATTAGTTAAGCTATTCAGTTTTTTTGTTTTTTTTAATCATAGCCATATTGGGTGAACTGGAACATGGGACAGAGTTTTGTCTTGTACGTGTAGTTTTCAGCCCACTCAGTGATTTGTTGTTTCATGTGTGTGTGGGTGTGTTTAAAAGTGCTTGTTGCTTTCCGTTGATCAGTACCTCAGCTTAAGCATCTGTGGATTATTATGTATTCTGTAGTAAATTTGTTAGTATAAGGAGCCAATACTGTCTTTGTTTTGTTAAACTGGTGTAAGGAAACCATGTGAAGATGTACAGTATATGATTTGTTATGATGTTGTTGGGTGATATAGTTTAATTTATTAACTTTGCTGCCTGAGAATATGTTTGTTCTGGTTAATATGTGGTTATATTTATGTTGTGTACTAAATTTGTTCAGATTGTAAGTTTATGCTATTGCTAAAACATGCCAAGCAAACCATTGAATTTTCATGAGTTTGATTTGATTTAACTGGATAAAAACCTTTATAAATATGCAGTTTGTTCTCAATAGTAAATTTCTCTGGATGCTATGAAAAGAGTAATTGTGTATGAACAAGGTTTTAACACTGGTTAATAAGCCACATAGTCGCCTGACTGGACAGGCCTATCCATAGGGGCATGGGGCCAAAGCTGATTGTGGAACATGTTGCCTTTATCTACAGGAGTGTCAGACTCTCCACATTTTTCCCTTTTAAGAAAAGATAGGCCATATGAAGTGTGGTACTCAGGATGACTGCACTGTTTGCCTCCCCTTCAAGGACAGTCCAACTTAGTGTTTATGAATGTACAAAAATATATCACTGTATGTCACAAAAATATCTCAGATTGTCCTATGAATGCAAATTATATATATATATATACACACACACATACATATATATGTATATATATACACACATATACATATATATGTAAATATATACACACATATACATATATATGTATATATATACATATATATACACACACACACAATTTGAAAGAACAAGGAAGATTTCATTTCATATATAAATAATGTTAAAAAGACCACTTATTATTTAAATGTACATGCCCTTATCTGTATTTTCATGTATTGTTTCTCACTGGTGCCAGATTGGCATTTAATGTTTTAAAAATCTTAGATTTATAACACTGAGGTAAAAGATCATACAGTTCTCAAACAGAGAATTTGACAGGTGAGTTGCTGGGTTATGTTTAACACATATTATCAGAACAAAGATAAATGTCTTAAAACATGAAGTTGTTTCTTGCAGTAAAAGTGTTTTAGGACAGAAGAGTCAGGTCAATCATGGAATGTCAGACTGTGTTAAATCTTGATTGCTTGACTGCTAAGTCCCAGCCAAGCAATCAAGATTGTCCAGGTACACTTTTACTTAAGTAAAATTTGCCTTCCCACATGATTGCCGTTTGACATGTGCTTTAAAATTTAACATAAGATGATTAATGCATTCTCAGAGGACTTTTTTTTTTTTCTGTTGAGAGACTGATGTAGCAATTTTGGAATAGTCTGTTAGTAGTATAATGATTGTCATCTGTTTTTCAGTCTATAAGTATGTCAGTTGAAAGCTGTGTTTGTTTAGTGAACTATAAAATGGCAACCCATATGTAGGTACACCTCATGTGTCTGGTGCAGTATATCCATTATGTAATTAATACAAATGATTGTGCTGTTATGTATATAGAATTACATATGTTTTTTTATACACATAATGATTGTCATTTCCTTTTGCAGAAAGATTGGAATGCATTTCTTTATTTCAATTTGATTGAATAGTTTGTGAATCTGAGCCAGCAAATAAAGCATTTCTGATTATTTCTTTAAGAGGTAAATCAAAATATATTCAGTATGAGATAATCTCAAAGTGATATTTTTCAAGCTCTTATATCAAAACATTACTGTAATCTAGTTGCATTTTTTTATCACCAAGAAAAAAAAAATGGCATTACTGATACATTGTGGAACAAAGATGGTAAATTTTGTCTTTTGGTTTGCTGATTGTTGTTGACTGAAAACAGAAAATGCGGGTTGTCAGTGGTTATTTTATCCAAATTGTTTGATGTTACTTTAGCTGCTTGTGTTTTAATTGCATAAATATTTAAAGAAAAAATGTACTCATTTTCTTCACTAAAAAGAAGTTAAATAAAAAACAAAAATAACCACATTCAGATAGTGTTAATACAGAAGTATGGTAGTCTTTTTCTTATCATGAGAAAAAGACATACCCTTATCTTAAATCTGCTATGTCATCATTTTTCTTCCTTTTTTCTTCTTTTTTCTTGAAATAATGCCTAGCACATTTTATTCTCTTCATGTATCATATTCTTCTTAACAGTTAGTTATGCCCATGATGCCTACACTCTAGAAATAGGGAAGATGAAAGCTTACTTATATACTTCTAACTGTTGAAGAGTTAGTATATTGAACTCCACTTAAGTTTCTGCTATCTTTCTGTTGCTTACATTCATGTCTTTTCCAGCAAAAGAATATTTTTCTACAACTTTCAAGTAACTAAATAAGTCTATGAACACTTGCAGGGGGTGAAGATGCTTGTCCAATGAGGCAATCAGCAACCCATAGTTGATATGCCACCGTCAGGGTTAGCGAACCATATGTGACCAAGACCCTGTCCCACCTCTCTGTGGTACACCCATAACAGGCCTAGCCTGACTAATGGGGCAGAGATTGCCATAGTCCCCATGGTGGTGGAATCTGCTAAAGAAGCATTGCACACCCTCTGCTTTTTAACTGTACTCCAGGACTGAAAAAGTAACTGCCATAACCCACTCCCATGCCGATACGATGCTGTGCCTCAACACCTCTACAGCATTGGGTGCAAAGAACCAAGAACAGCTTACAGTTACAGGGAGTTCATACAAGTACAAGCAAGTACAAGTACAATGAACACTTGCACAGTCATCTGGTACTAGATGTCAATATAAGACACAGTAACTGTTGTATGTCCTGCTCAAACTTTGCTGTTTGTGGAGTCTAGAGAATTCATCTGTCTGAATTACACATCTGTGCTGCAGATTTTGGGAAGTTCGTCTAATAAATGTTAAAAAAAAAAGTTCATTGGATATATAAAGGTAAAGGTAACCCAGTTATGCCATGGAGGTATTTAGGGGGTATGGTGTTATTGCCCATATTTTCCTTGACCTGTTGACACACTTGAGGATGATGAGGTCAGCATCATGCCTGGCTACCAGCTCCAGAAGAAGTTAGGTACCCATTTCTACAGCTGGGTAACTGGGGTGCCTCTGTCCAGATTCAACCTACTGACCTTCACCATGAAAATCTAGTGTGCTAACTACTTCCCACTCAGACACCTAATTGATGTGTGAAATAGATTTAATATTTAATTTTTTTTTTGTTATGCTTGGAAATCTTTCACTCACTTTTTGCATATATATATATGCTAGCTAAAGAAATGTTAATTTCACAGAAAACATATTTTTATGCTTTGTTTTACTTATAGACGTTATATGAAGCAGATTAATGTATGATGTTTTTCCTTTTCTTTTTAGTTCATTTAATTTTTGAAGTTTGTGCAGATCACAGTAGTTCTGTATGGATTGTTCCATTCTTTGTGTCTTCTGCATTTAATAAATTTGTTGTAGAAAATGTGTTTTTTTTAAAAAAATACTAGCAAGTGCAAAAGTATTACATTTTGTCAAAGTACTTCTCTGTACAGCCAGTAGTAATTATTTCAGGTATTTAGTGCATTTTTAGACCATTGATACCAGCACTTGTAAAGTGATGTAACTAAATGAGCCCTGTGAGCTTGTGTAAATGTTCTGAGTTAGCTCCCAGTCTAACATTTTCAGTCTGCTAGGTAGAAGTGATGATAATATACTTCCATATACAAGGGAACTGACATTACTTGTGTAAGTTGTGACCAAATGTGGTTCTGTTCAACATTATAGATAACATCATTTTGTGTAAAAAAGAGACTGAAACTGGTTGTATAAATTGTGAGCAAAGTGGTTACAGTTTAACATTATGGGGTTAATTTTCACAAAGTGATAGAAATATCCTGCTATGTAAGACTTTCTACAATTCAATAAATACACTGCTATTTGATCTGATATTGTTCAGTATTAATACTATAAAAGCAGAATTAGCTGTTCTAAATTTTTTTTTCCATCAAAAATGAAAACTGCATTCCTGTATTATTTTATCTAAATTGATTTTAAGATATTTCTGTTCTGGCTACATTTTTGTTTTTTAAACAAAATGTTGTAAAGATTTTTAACTTAATTTTAAAAAGTAGTTCATTCTGTAACATTATATATATATATATTATGTTATATCTTATATCCTTCCCGTGCTGTTAAACGTCACATAGGGCTCGCAAAGTAGTTTGCCAATTTTTCCTGTCTTCAACAAGTCTTTCAACCTCATCAAGGGATTTTGTGCTGGTTAATTTGGCCTCTCATAACAATGTCCTTTTCAGAGTTTCACGCGGTCTGTCTCTTTTTCTTTGGCCTGTTGTGTTCCACTTGATAGCTTGTTTTGGGATTCTCTGATCATTTCTTCTCATCAAGTGACCAACATATGTCCATCTCCTTTTCCTGACCACGCATGAGACTGGTTGTTGTTCAGTCATCTGTCTTATCTCTGCATTGTTCTTGAATTCATTCTACTTGATACCGAGTATTTTCCTTAGGCATTTGTTTTCAAAAGAGTCTAATTACCTGTCTATTTCTTTATATAACATATATATATATATATATATATATACAAATGACAAGAAATAATTCATAGTAAGTGCCCACTGATTTACAGAAAGATGTGATGCAAAATACAAGCTGTCCACTCTTTGCAGGTGTAATGTAGCACAAAATGTAAATGAGAAGAATCATTTTGTGTTCTTTGATCTAGGGATATAAAGTTAAAAATGTTAGAAGGTTATCATCACTGCATATTGGACAAGTCCATGAGTGTTCCAAATCTCCAGTAGGAAGATCTCAGCATGATGCACTTGCTCTGCAGCACTGCTATGGCAAATGGGATATTATGGGTGGGATTTGATCTCCTATGCCAAGTCTGAGTCTGACTAAAAGATGACACCAGGGAGCTATAAGATTCAGCTACTCCAGCACCATTCCAACTCTAACAAGTTTGGGAGTGGGAGTGGTTGAATTGACATCAACTCAGTTTCTTGAAGTGAAAATCATAGGTTCAGACCTCAGCAACCACACTGCTGATTCTCTTCATCAGTCATAGGTTCAAAACCCAACAACCACACTGCTGATTCTGTTCATCAGTCATAGATTCAAACCTCAGCAACCACACTGCTGATTCTGTTCATCAGTCATAGGTTCAAACCCCAGCAACCACACTGCTGATTCTCTTCATCAATCATAGGTTCAGACCTCAGCAACCACACTGCTGATTCTCTTCATCAATCATAGGTTCAGATCTCAGCAACCACACTGCTGATTCTCTTCATCAATCATAGGTTCAGACCCCAGCAACCACACTGCTGATTCTCTTCATCAAACATAGGTTCAGACCCCAGCTACCACACCTTGTTCAGGTGGGGAGATCAAAGCACTTCAAGGGGACACATCCTGGGTGCTGTAATGATAACCCTTGAACATTTTAACACTTACATATATAAAGTTACACACAAGAAGTAATTATTACATAAACCAAGCTTCTTCTGAGATATGCAGATATCAACATTATATGTACATGTGAGAGAAAATTTGTGAGACAGTTATGAAACTGTTTTTTTTTTTTTTTGCTCCTTGTTTGCATATGAGTGTCAAAGAAGTTCTACATGTGCCTTGGTCCATTACTACAGAACTTTTGTGTCATTGTGATAACCATCAATATTTATTATACTTATTCATATCATTATATTCTGAACCTCTTATTTGCTTCTTTGTTGTAACATGTTATTTAATATACATATATATATATTACCACTGATTACATCTTATTGTTGCATACACTCATATCTGACATAGATCTTACCTATGTGTCTGCTACATTCATAGAAACACTTTTCACTTTGCTTGCATTCATTGCATTGCAGATGTGACAGTTGCTTTTAATTATTTGTGACTCTCATGTTATTTCTAGCTATTATTGATGATATAATAAATGTGGGTCATAAGACCATCCCAGTTTTAGATTTTGAGTTGGTGAGAAAAATTGGGGGGGGGGGAATGGTCTCTGTAAAATTTATGTAACTTTTTTTATTCTTATCATTACTTCCCACAGCTTTATGGCAGTGGTTTTATATTTATGTGTGCACATTTGTGGACATAGTGATGGTAAAAGGTAAGGTAGTCCCATAGCAAATGCTGTAGGGGATGGAGCATTAGAGACCTCATTATGCTGGGCCATCAGACTATGAGGTAGTGCGGCCAGTTCCTTTCCTCACTGCCTTTCCTTCCCATATTTTCTCTGGTGCCCTTTTTATGAGGCTGGATTGACCTCAGGGCTGCGTTGGTCGGAGGGAAAAAAAACAAAAAATCCCACTGAGCTGGGGATTCAAACTCTCAACCATTCAGTTGCTAGATGAGCGCTCTAACCACTATGCTAGCTGGTTCCTTTTATATGATGGGAACAGATAAAACATGAAAAGGCTCCAAAATTAGATTGTATTAAGTTACAAGCCAGATAAAAGCACTTGACTGAAAACTACCTCTATAGGATTTTGTATGTGGCAGTTTCTTGTTTAGAAAGCACTGGAGAAATATCTGTTGTACTGTACCTCCACATGGCACAGCATAGTTCTGAAAGCTGACATTGATATACAAACCAGTTGTTTGGATGAAAATGTTTTGTGTGAACTTTTTAAAAAAAATTTTTGTTTCATATTCTGTTAGTTTAAACCAGTGGTTCCCAAAGTGAGCAGTTTAGAGCTGTCTCCCCTCCCATGGATAGTGAGCAGATCCAGGAGGGCACTGAGAGAGCAACAAGGACATTAGAACCTACTGAGCATAATTTTGAGGGGGTACTAGGGATGTGACCTGGATGTCAAGTGAGTGGCAGTCCAAAATGAAGTTTGAGGATCACTGATTAAAACCACAGAATACCATGGCATTATTTTTCAGTGTCATAATTCTGTTCCCCTCCCCAGCAATCACTTCAGTGTAAATTATCTGATATTAACCTCATAAAGCATAATATAGACATGCTGAATGATATCAAGTACTCATACAGTGATTTTCAAATAAACGAGTCAAAGTACAAGCAGAAGTTTTTTGTCATTTTACATTATAATGGCATTCAAAGACAGGACCTGGTTTGTATGTGTTCACTGTGCGATTGTCTTTTATCATTTTATTAAGAAAACTTTCGTCAGTTTGTTTCTTATCTGCTGATATGGTGCATGTTTGTGTGTATGTCTGCTGACTAAGTTGTGTAATGTTAATAACATGAATGTTTGTATGTATGTCTGCTGACAGAGTTGTGTAATGTTAATAACATGAATGTTTGTATGTATGTCTGCTGACTGAATTGTGTAATGTTAATAACATGAGTGTTTGTGCTGCAGGACATCAACTTTGTCAGCTGAATATTGCAAGCAGGTTTTGTATAAAGATGTAAGTGATTAATGTTTCACTTTCTCTGTCTTATGAACAGGGAGAGTTTAATTATAGTTAGGAATAATGTGAGTGTTTAATAATCGAAAGGAGTAATGCGAGGGATGATAATAATAGTGAAATATAATGTGAGAGATAATCACCAAAACCATAGAAAACAAGTTGAATTCTTCCAGACTAAATGTTTATGAAGAATTAGAAGAATATTTTGGCCAGACACCATAAGAATCTTGTTGGCAGAAATGCAGATGAAGCCACTGACAACTATTATTGAGGAAAGATGCTGGCGATGGTTGGGACATGTGCTCCGAATGACTGACAACTCATTACCAAAAATAGCACTAAGAAGGACACTACAGGGCAAGAGACGTAAGGGTAGACCAAAGGAGACATGGAGAAGAACAGAGAGGATGTTAAGCAATACAGGGCGCACCTGGTCAAGAAAGGAAAAAAAGGCAAAGGACAGGCATTTGTGGAAAACCCTTGAGGAAGCCCTTAGTCCCCTGGGCACTTAATGTGAGAGATGATGATGATAATAATAATAGTTAGGAATAATATGAGAGTTTACTAATAGTGAGGAATAATGTGAGAGATTATGATTATCATCATCATCATCATGTGCCATGCCGACTGGCATTGGCTATTATGCTTCTCCAGAGTACCCGATCCTTCATGCAGGCCATCAGTTCAGTTGGTGATCTCCTCTCACACCATCCCGTCAGACTGTCCAGTATCATTTCTCTTGGTCTTCCTCTTGATCTTCTTCCTTCTATTTTTCCTGTTGTTATAATATTTTCAATGCCCCCTCTTCTCATTGCATGTCCTTTGAAAGTACATTGTCTCTTTCTTATCTTTTTGACAAGGTTTGTTGTCTCTCCAGCTCTTCTCATACATTCTTCATTAGTTATTTTTACTGTCCAGTGGATTCGCAACATTCTTCTAATAAACCACATTTCTGCTGCTTCCAATGATTTTTGTGCAGACTTGCCTATTGTCCATGATTCACTTCCATATAACAAGATAGGTTCAATATAGCATTTTAGGACTCGTTTTCTAACATTCATTGATAAAGATGTGTTAGCTAATATGTTTCTCATTCTCTGAAATGCAGTCTTTGCTTGGCCTATTCTGATCCTAATTTCTGTTCTGCATTTCCCATCTGAAGTTATTACTGCTCCAAAGTATTTGAATTTCTGCACCTGCTTTAGAATAGTTCCATTTAATTTAATACTGCATGCTGGTGGATTCTGTTTCTTAGATATAACCATAGTCTCTGTCTTTTTGATGTTCATAGTAAGGCCCTTCTGTTCACTTTCTTTGGCGACTTTATCCAAGAGATTTTGCAGGTCTTGTTGGTTCTCAGCTATCAGTACTGTGTCGTCAGCATACCGAATGTTGTTAATATTGTATCCTCCAGTTTTTATGCCTGGTTCTGTGATGATTGTTTTTAGAATATTCTTGCTATACAGAGAAAAAAGGTCTGGAGATAGTACACATCCTTGTCGCACCCCTTGTTTTATAGTTGATATTTTCCAATCCTATTTTCAACTCGAACTGCTGCTTCTTGCTGCCAGTATAGATGTTTTACAATCCTCAGGTCTTTGCCATCTATATTGATGTCCTCAAGCATTTGAATAATTTCATTATGTTTCACCTTGTCAAATGCCTTGGTGTAATCAATGAAGCATAAGTAGAGATCTTTCTGTACTTCTAAAGCTCTTTCTGTTAGTGTTCGTTAAGCATAAATGGCATTGTGTGTTCCCTTTCCTTCAACAAATCCAAACTGTTCATCTACTATTTCCATTTTTATCTTTTTCCTTGTTCTTCTCATAATTATTCTCAGAAGTAGCTTCGTTATGTGACATGAGAGGCTGATAGTCTGGTTGTTGTCACATTCCTTTGCACCTGGTTATTATGATTATAATAACATAATAATAGTGATAAATAATATGAGATGATAATAATAAAATTATAATAATAGTGAAGAATGATCAGAGAGATGATAATAATAACAATAATAATGAGGAACACTGTGTGAGATGATGATGATAATATAATAATAATAACAATAAATACTGTGAGAGATGATAACAGTATTATAAAGAGTAATAATAACAATAATAATTTTACATCACTCCCGTGCCATTAAAAGTCAAATAGGGCTCGCATGGTAGTTGCCTAGTTTTCCTGTTTTTTGGTGAGCTTTTCAATCTCATCAAGGGATTTTATGCCTATTAATTTGGCCTGTCTTAACAGTTTCCTCTTTAGAGTTTCACGTGGTCGACCTCTTTTTCTTCAGCCTGTTGTGTTCCACTTGATAGCTTATTTTAGGATTCTCAGACTGTTTCTTCTCATAACATGACTGACATATGTCCATCTCCTTTTCCTGATCACAAATGAGACTAGTTTTTCGCTCATCTGTCTTGTCTCTGTGTTGTCCTTGAATTTGTCCCACCTTATACCGAGTATTTTCATTTGTTTTCAAAAGAGTTTTGTTTATTTCTTTAGTTGTTTTCCAGCTTTTGCATGCATAAATGAGGGTGGATATTACATTTGAAATGAATAATCTTAGCTTTGTTTTTGTGCTTATATCTTTGAATGCCATAATGCTCTCAAGATTCTTGAAAGTCAGTGCTTCTTTTGCAATTTGAATTATAACTTCCTTTCTGCTGTCACCATCCTGGTCTATGTAGCTGCCAAGGTATGCAAACTGATTTACTTCTTCAACAGCTGTTTCTTCTACATATATTTTTCATTCTTGATTAATGGAAAGTTTCATTATTTTTGTTTTTTCCTTGTTAATTTTTGCTGGCCTATTTTGCTAGCCTCTATTTTTTCTTTCATTGAATTCACATTGTCACTAATAAGAGCTGTCATCAGCAAAATCAAGATCTTCTAGTTGGGTCTCATGTACCCAGTCAGTGCCAGTTTTACCTGTGCAACAATATTTCATTATAAAGTCTATGACAATTCCAAAAAGCAAGGGAGATAGTATACATCCTTGTTTCATGCCTGTTTCAATCTGGAACCATTCACTCATTCCTTTTTCTGTCTTGACTACACAAACATATCCGCTATAGAGATCTCTAATGATGTTGACAGTTTTAGATGGTATTCCATACAGTATTAAGATTCTCCACAATGAATCTCTGTGTATGGTATCAAATGTCATTTTAAAGAACAATAATAATGTTAACAATAATAATACTAAAGAACAATAAGGAACAAAAGTAACAGTAAGGAACAATTGAGCATTAGAAGCTGAGATGGATAGAATGCAGCAAATCTGGTGCTCCATACAGACTGCGAGAAGTGGAGAGAGTTTATTGCTACCATACAAGACCCCACAAGACGTAAAGAGTTTGATTGATTAGCTGATGTTTAATTGACTATCTGATGACCACCCAAGAATGTGGATGGAAACACTTTCGTGGCATCATTTTAACATGAAATCAGTTTAAATGCCCTGTGATGATCTATCTTCTCCGTCTCATAAAGTAAGAGACATGACATGTTTGTGAGGACTAAAGAAGCAAAACTAGTCCAGAAGTTGGTTTGTATTTTAGACATCATTGGAAAGTTTCATGTAACAAGCGACCAGTCAGAACGCTGAGAAAGATTTTGATGTAATGTAAAGCGACTATAAGATACAGGACACACTGAGAAAGATTTTGATGTAATGTAAAGTGACTATAAGATATAGTACACGCTGAGAAAGATTTTGATGTAATGTAAAGCGACTATAAGATACAGTACACGCTGAGAAAGATTTTGATGTAATGTAAAGCGACTATAAGATACAGTACACGCTGAGAAAGATTTTGATGTAATGTAAAGCGACTATAAGATACAGTACACGCTGAGAAAGATTTTGATGTAATGTAAAGCGACTATAAGATACAGGACACACTGAGAGAAATTGTAATGTAAAGCGACTATAAGATACAGGACACACTGGGAAAGATTTTAATGTAAAGCGACAACATTATACAGGACAGTGTCGTATTTTAATGATATGTCTCGAGAACCGTATTACTTCGGTCCGGACTGCTAAATGTCCTGCATATTAAAACACGTGTCTAGTGTTGTCCTGTATTCTCATCTTTGATCGCAGCATGTTCGGAAGTACCTTTTTTTTTTTAGTATATTAGTGAAAATGTTATCATTTTCAAGAAAATTCTCAGTAGAGACCCTGCTGGAACATCTGTAAATAAAGTAATAAGACTAGTCTACTGATTTATAATTTTGGATTGAAATTTAAAATGATTGACAGCTTGACAGACTGTCCTGTATTTGAACTTTAAAAAAGATAGTTAAGTTATGTAATACGATAGCTGGAAAATTAACGTGTATCGTTAGGATATTGAAATAGCTGAACTATGTTTTGAGAAGGGCAGTCTTCTAGGGCATAATATCAAAGAAAACTAACCACGTTTTCTATTATAAAGTCTTTTTTTCTGGTGGAGAGCGGGTGAATGTGAGGTTTAACCCATGCATTCTTGGGTTGTCCAATAGGCTGAACAGACTAAACCTTAGAGCACCGAGAAAGGTGGGGGTCTGGTGGGGAGAGCGTCAAGGGAAAAAAAAAACTCAGCATATACAGATTATTAATTCACCTAGCAGTCATTTATAACCATTGCCGCCGTCTGCACTGGCACATTATGTTATCCAAAAGGTAGTGATGTATCAGTTGCGTTTGGTCTACGTAATACGCAAGTCAGGGCCAGCTCTATCGATAGTGCAACACGTGCATTTGTACGGGGCGGCAAGTTTTGGGGGGCAGCAAAAATAGGAAAATGAACAGAAAAAAAATTAAAATAATATGAAAATAAATTATTTGAAAACACACATACATACACATTTGCGGGCACTAAAAAAAAAGTTATTACATGCTGTTTTTCTCAGCGTTAACATTGTGTTGATGAGACCTTATAAAAATGTGCGCAGTTACTAAGTACCACCCGCAGGGAATCTAGAATCTAAAGCATTCGCTCTTTATGATATTCTATTTACGAATTTTATGATGCTTTTATTGAAATTTCTGATGATGAGTCAGTGGACAAAATGGAAAGACAAGTAGGTGAAACATTCATTGATTTATTTGCATGTCCCTTGCGGAACTTTGCCTCCCTCACAGCTCTCCTGTAGGCCTCTCGGTTGTAAGCAAGATAGCCTGCTGCTGTTGCATCCATTTGCAGATCATCAACGATGTCTTGCAGCCATCTTCGCTTTGGTCTTCCTCTTATTCTTTTTCCTATTATGTACCTTTCCAAGACAGTTTTCTGTAGATTATCATGACGTTTAATGTGTCCAAAATATTTAAGTTTTCTTTGTTTAATCCTCTTTACATTCAAAGGCGTTTCTCAGCTGTTTTGTTAAGTGTCCAGGTCTCACAGGCATATGTTGCGATAGGAATGAGGCAGGCTCTTAAAAATCTTATTTTTGTAGTTCTGTCTGTTCCTCTCCACAGATTCTTTAGTTGTTTTACTTTCTGAAGAGCGATAGATGACCTCCTTTTAATTTCCCTCATTGTATCTCCATTATTAGTTAGTCATTCATTCATTTGCATGTCCCTTGCGGAACTTTGCCTCCCAAACAGCACTCCTGTAGGCCTCTCAATTGTGAGCAAGATGGCCTGCCGCTGCTGCATCCATTTGCAGATAGTCAACGATGTCTTGCAGCCATCTTCGTTTTGGTCTTCCTCTCTTTCTTTTTCCCATTATGTATCCTTCCAATACGGTCTTCTCTAAATTATCATGACGTTTAACGTGTCCATAATATTTAAGTTTTCTCTCTTTAATCCTCTTTACTAGCCAGCCTTCTTCAGTATTAAGCTCTTGTAGTATAGATATATTTGTTCATTTTTGTGTCCACGATATTTGGAGAACTCTTCTGTAGCATTTACATTCAAAGGCATTTTTGTGTTTCTCAGCTTTTGTGTTAAGTATCCAGGTCTCACAGGCATATGTTGCGATGGGAAAGATGCATGTCCTTAAAAATCTTATTTTTGTGGTTCTGTCTGCTCCTCTCCACAGATTCTTTATTTGTTTTACTTTCTGAAGAGTGATAGATGTCCTCATTTTAATTTCCCTCATTGTATCTCCATTATTAGTTAGTAGTGATCCAAGATATTCAAAACTCTCCACTTCTTCCAATTTTTCCTCATTGATACATATTTCAGCTGCATTGTTTGTTTTGTCAGTTTCATCAATTTAATTTTCTTTGCATTAAGATAGAGGTTATGCTCTTCGCTGTTCTTGCGGACTGACATAATTAGTTTTTCCATTCCTTTTTGTGTTGTGAACAGTAACACTGTGTCATCAGTATATCTAATCTCTGGTATTTCATAACCTGCAACTGTTATGACATCGTAATATTCTTTGTCTATATCTTCTCTAACATTCTTCATAATATTTTCAGTATACAAGTTAAATAAGTAAGCTGACAATATGCACCCCTGACGGACCCCTTGTTTTATATCAAACCAAGTTGTTGTTTCACCATTTATTCTTACTCCTGCCTGTTGGGTTAGATACAGCAATGATGTTAATTGTATCAAATGTGTTGGAAATCCCATTTTTTCCCATTATTTCCCAAAGTTTCTGATGCAAAGTAAGTGAAACACCAGTCCTTAATTCAGAGGTGTTAACATTTTTTTTATCCTGTCTTGTTATATGACAACATGATTTAAATGAAGTTAGTTGTGTTGCTAGTAAAGTTATTGACTCTCAGCTATGCCTGAAACTCGACTGACTTGCCATGATTTCCATTGAGCACGTATTCTGTTTAAAAAAAATAAAAACATACAGGTCATACTGATCTCTTTCTGATCCTGCGACATGAAAGCAAGGAAACTTCCTTTTTTTTTAAACGCTAGATATTTACTTGAAATAAAAGTATCGCAAATAGCATGAAGACACGTGTGCTAATAGATAAAACATGTCTGTGGTCTAATAACCCTTCTTCTACATGTGATGAGCATTATGAAAGTAATATATCTATAATCATTTCTTTTAGTTGTTTCTCGTTTTGTAATGAATTTACTATTTTTTCATTAATTCATAAATTGTTATTAGTGCTATTTAAAATTAATGGTCGAATATATTGAAGATTGCTAAATATAATCGGTTTTAAACAAAGTAAATGTTACTTTAAGAATTGGGTGGGGCGGTATAAAGGGAATCAGGTATAAGTCAGAATCTGGGCGATTTAGGCAGGAGGGGTCGGAGAGGCAAAATTCCTAGGGCTGGTCCTAGAGTACAGATCACAACTAAAAATGGAATCAGGTATAAATCAGAAGCTGGGCTTCAGGGGTCGGGGAGATGGGGGGGAGGGGGGTCACTAAGTTTAGGCTAGGATCTGCGTGATAGTTAAACCGAGCCATAAAAAGGGCTAAGATCAAACGTCTGCGAGGCACCTAAGTTAAAGTATTAGTAGTCTCCTGCTATACTTTTATAACAAACATTCTAAATCAGTCCTGCCGATCATTAAACTTGGCATTGTCAATTCTTCAGCCGCCACTAACAACACTTGTATGTTGGTCGTTTGTCACACACGGATGGCTATGTATAGGCTACAGACAGCCCACACTCCCCGGTCACCTCATTGTTTTGTCACGCCCTGCCTGGCAGAATCGCCGTTATTATATCAGCTACTGTTTGTTCAGCGCGAGACTGACATTTATTTAGATATGCATCACTTCCTTCTAATATCTTGACCCGGCACGAGGCGAGCATCTTTTCAGCTACCCCAACCCTCGTGACCTTTCCACTTCACAAAGAACCGCCAACTGGATCGTAATGTATTGGTTTCATCCATTCTGAAAACCATAATCTAGCAGTCATTAAGTGAGATAATGAGGTCATTTCGCAAATTTAATTTCTCTTTTTAAGGTCTGTCATGATTCATCTCTTTCGGTCACCGCACCCCCATGTTCTGAATAAAGATGACATTTCTTAAGTTCAATAAAAATCTCATGTATTAAAAATAGCCAGGCCATGATATTAATAACCTGAGAAATCTGGACAAACCCTTCTAATAGCACAAAGCTATTAATAACAGCAAAATCAATGTGCAGAAACATGTCAAGTCAACAAGATTAGAGAAGAGAGCAATGTGAGGTCTAGAGCTAAACAGCAGCAAGATAGAAACAATGGTGGTTTCAAGAAGAATGATCGGAGTGCGACATCCCTCCAGATGAGAAGACACAAGTAAATAAATTCAGTTACCTGGGAACAATAATACTCGTAACGGCTGATCGCAAGTCATCATCATCATCAGGTACCGTGCCGACTGGCGTTGGCTATTATGCTTCTCCAGAGTACACCATCCTTCATGCAGGCCATCAGCACAGTTGGTGATCTCCTCTCACACCATCCCGTAAGACTGTCCAGTATCATTTCTCTTGGTCTTCCTCTTGATCTTCTTCCTTCTATTTTTCCTGTTGTTATAATATTTTCAATGCCCCCTCTTCTCATTGCATGTCCTATGAAAGTACATTGTCTCTCTCTTATCTTTTTGACAAGGTTTGTTGTCTCTCCAGCTCTTCTCATACATTCTTCATTAGTTATTTTTGCTGTCCAGGGGATTCGCAACATTCTTCTAATAAACCACATTTCTGCTGCTTCCAATGATTTTTGTGCAGACTTGCCTATTGTCCATGATTCACTTCCATATAACAAGATAGGTTCAATATAGCATTTTAGGGCTCGCTTTCTAACATTCATTGATAACGATGTGTTAGCTAATATGTTTCTCATTCTCTGAAATGCAGTCTTTGCTTGGCCTATTCTGTTCCTAATTTCTGTTCTGCATTTCCCATCTGAAGTTATTACTGCTCCAGTGTATTTGAACTTCTGCACCTGCTTTAGAATAGTTCCGTTTAATTTTATACTGCATACTGGTGGATTCTGTTTCTTAGATATAACCATAGTCTCTGTCTTTTTTATGTTCAAAGTAAGGCCTTTCTGTTCACTTTCTTTGGCGACTTTATCCAAGAGATTTTGCAGGTCTTGTTGGTTCTCAGCTATCAGTACTGTGTCGTCAGCATACCGAATGTTGTATATATTATATCCTGCAATTTTTATGCCTGGTTCTGTGATGATCGTTATTAGAATATTCTCGCTGTACAGAGAAAAAAGGTCTGGAGATAGTACACATCCTTGTCGCACCCCTTGTTTTATAGGTTGATATTTTCCAGTTCTATTTTCAACTCGAATTGCTGTTTCTTGCTGCCAGTATAGATGTTTTACAATCCTCAGGTCTTTGCTGTCTATATTGATGTTTTCAAGCAATTTAATAATTTCATTATGTTTTACCTTGTCGAATGCCTTGGTGTAATCAATGAAGCATAAGTAGAGATCTTTCTGTATTTCTAAAGCTCTTTCTGTTAGTGTTCGTAAAGGATAAATGGCATTGCGTGTTCCCTTTCCTGTTCATCTGCTATTTCTATTTTTATCTTTTTTCTTCTCATAATGATTCTCAGAAGTAGCTTCGTTATGTGACATAAGAGGCTGATAGTCCGGTGGTCTTCACATTCCTTTGCCCCTGGTTTCTTTGGTAGTGCTATAAACGTGGATTTAAGCAGGTCACTGGGCATATAACAACGGCTGTAAATGTCATTTAGTAACTTGGTTATTATTTTTATTCCTGTCTCCTCTAGTGCCTCTATTTCTTCTATTGTTATATTATCAGGCCCAGTTGCTTTTCCTTTCTTCATGTGTTTGATGGCATCTATGATTTCATCTTCAAGTATTGGTGGTCTATCACAGTTTTCAGTATCTGGTGTTAATTCTGGTCTTTCTCCTCCATATAGCTCACCGATGTACTCTGTCCACCTGTCCACAATGTCTTCTTTTCCCATTAACATTTTACCTTCTTTTGATTTCAGGCATCCTGTGGTATATTTTGTTTTCCTGCCTGTGAGTTCACTAATTCGTTTGTGCATGTTTTTGCTATCTCTATTATGGGAGTCCTCTATTTGTCTGCACTGTTCATTTAACCATACTTCCTTTGCTTCTCTGCATTTGCGTCTTATTTCTTTATTTATCCTGCTATATTTTTCTTGGTTATTTTTACTCCTCCTCCTCTTGTTCATCAGTCCTAAGATGTCGTCTGTCATCCATTTATTTTTAGAGGCTTCTTTTTTTGGTGGTATTATCTCCTTAACAGTTTGGTGGATAGAATCTCTTAACATTGCTCATTGTTCATCTATACTATTTATATTTGCTATTGCATTGTATCTATTTGTTATAATAACTTTGTATTGTTCTCGCAGTTCTTGGTCATTTTTAAGGAGTTCTGTATTCAGTTTGATATTTCTCACTTTTCTGCATTTTTTCTTTAGCTTTATTCTAATTTTTCCGCAGAGTGGGTCATGGTCACCATTGCAGTCAACTCCTGGCATGTTTTTTTGTTATCAGTAATGCATTCCAGAATCGTTTGTTGATTAATACGTAGTCTATCTGGTTAAAAGTCTTTTTATCTGGGCTGCACCACATTGCCAGTCTTCAGGGATGTTGTTTAAACCAGGTGTTTCCTACAACCATACTGTGTACTCTTGCCCATTCAATTAATTTATAACCTCTGTCATTCCTCTCCCTCAGTCCATAGTCACCAACGATGTCTGAAGTTCTTCCTTTACCAACTTTGGCATTAAAATCTCCCATGACTATAGTAAACTACATGTGACTGTGTGTTTTAGGGCTGTCTCTATGTAATTATAAAATATCTGTACATCTTCTTCAGAACTTTCAGATGTTGGAGCGTACATTTGTATAATATTTATGTTTATTGGTCGTCCGTTCAGTTGGGCTAGCAGGACTCGGTCCGAGATGTTCAAATATCCTACAATTGTCCTTGCTGTTTGTTCGTCAAATATTCATACACCTCGTTCATGTTTCTCATTTCCTGAATATATTATTGTATATTTATCAGAGTTTATCTTCCCTGCACCTGTCCATCTAACTTCACTCATTCCTAATATGTTGATCTTCATCCTTTCCATTCCCCTCTTTACATTTTCTAATTTTCCAGCCTGGAATAAAGTTCTAACATTCCGTGTTGCTATTTTGAATTTGTTAGTTTTAGTGGAAAGTGCATACATGAAATAAAATCACAAACAGGTACGGCCAAAGCATTTTTTATGATATGAAGAGGATACTAACAAATAAGATGTCCATTAAAGTGAAGAAATGAGTATTGCATTTCTATATAGAAAACCCTTGAGAAAGCCCCATGTGCCTTGGGCACTTGAAAGGTCCGGAGAGAGATTGGTTGATTGATTGATCTTTATTTCAAACTGGTTAAGAACTGGGCATGTAAGCCCGTCTGACATAGACGGTGGTCTCTCTGAACTTTAAGTGCCCAAGGCACATGAGGCTTCCGCAAGGGTTTTCCACTAACACCTGTCCTTTGGCTTTTTTCCGCTCTACCCCAAGTGAGCCCTGTATTGGTCAATATCCTCTCTGTTGTTCTTCTCCATGTCTCCTGTGGTCTACCCTTA
Source organism: Achatina immaculata (assembly GCA_009760885.1). Lineage (NCBI taxonomy): Eukaryota > Metazoa > Mollusca > Gastropoda > Stylommatophora > Achatinidae > Lissachatina > Lissachatina immaculata. The sequence continues at coordinate 48,737,701 of CM019720.1, read as the reverse complement.
CTTCTGTTCCCCTGTGGTGTCCATCTCAGTGCTATTTTTTGGTAGTGAGTTGTCAGTCATCCGGAGCACATGTCCCAACCATCTCCAGCGTCTTTCCTCAATAATTGCTGTCACTGGCTTCATCTGCATTTCTGCCAACAAGATGTTATTTCTTACAGTGTTTGGTCAAAATATTCTTCTAATTCTTCGTAAACATTTAGTCTGGAAAGAATTCAGTTTGTTTTCTATAGTTTTGGTGATTTTTCCAGCATTCATTTCCATAGAGCATTACTCTTCTTTTCATCTTCGTGCTTAGTTTTTTAGATTTCCATATAGTCTGCAGCATTGCAAAAGCCTAGTTTGCTCTAGTAAGTCTGTTGTTGATATCCTATGTGCTGTCTCCATCTTCTACTACTCTACTACTAAGATATACATATTTGTTGACCTCTTCCACTAGTTATCTACTCTCAGTACATTTCTGTTGTTCGTGTTTTGCTTCATTAACTTTCTCTTTCCTACATTGATCTTTAGTCCTATATTGTTAGCATTCTGAGTTAGATTGTTTATTTTATCTTCTATATCTTTGTGCCTGCTTGACAGAAGACAACAACAAAAAAAAAAAAACAACAACAAAAAACATCTAGATAGTTCGCCAAAAGTATTCATATAAGTAATGCACACTTTAACCAGTCTTTTCTCTACAGTGATTGAATTATTTGAAATGATTCTCCTGTTGTTATCTGTGCAAGATGGTTCGTAGGACTGATTCCGCTGTGCCAACTACTGACTGTATAGGAACAATGGCGAAAGATAATAGCCTTGATAAGAGGACGTTATACTGATCTGGAACGCCAGCTACAGACTCTGCACTGATAACAGTGAAAAGATAACAGTTTTAATAAAAGGACGCCGTGCTCACGTCACCCAACGCCACTGCAGTTAGAAGGAACGACACATCATAAAGAGCACCTCGAATTTCTTATTGTATCCACGCACACAAAACGGTGCAGAGATGTTTACACAAGGCATCCCTGCTAACTCGTTCAGAAAGAGTTGTCTCCTACTTAATCTGTAATTCAAAATGCAATCTCCAGTTTGTATTCCATAGTCTTCAAAACATCTTCTTCCAAGCTAACCAGAATTTATGATATTGTGTCTGAAGTTCTGTTTCTGCAGGTTATATTATTAGATCTTGCAAAGTTCCACCAGAAAAGTGAAAAAAGGAGCAATATCCGCCAGTTAAAGCCGCAGGCAGGAAAAAAATGTATTGATCCGTATTTTAAAAAAAATTCCAACGAACTGTTTTTGTAGTAGCTCAGAGATTTAGCGCTAATGTAATAATATCATCCAGACAGTCGCGGTAATGCTCGAAAACTTCGTTCCCTGTTCTCCCAGCTTTTAAATTCCAAGATTCTGACAAGTTGTTTTTTTTTTTGTAAACTGTGACATTTTGTAGACTTTCGCTCTCCGGTTTTGTGTCATGTTATTGTGACCTGTGGTTTTTTTTTCCAGCCATTTTGTTGTGTTGTGTTGTACTTGCTTGCTTTCATGGGAGCGATAGTCCTGACGTGGCCGAAGCAAAACAACTTTTTTTGTTTTGGAAATAGACAAACTGAAAGCTAAGTGTTATGTTTCTGTCTAATATCTTATAACTCGTCAAAAAATGTCGGAGGAAGAAATGAAAATATGATTTTTACTTAAATGAGTAAAATTTTCTCTGTGAAATTTTTTATCATTCTTTGAGAACATAAAAAAATCCTGGAATTTTGTACGTCATACACACACATATACATTAAAACACTCCCTCCCCCTTATATCTTATACATACATACATACATACATACATACATACATATGTACGTACATGCATACATACACACATATACATATATATATATATATATATATATAAGACGAATATTCTGAAGGCTCATGACAACCTTGTAGTTAGTTATCAAACAAAACTAATGCACTCTTTCCTTATTTTAACTTAAAAAAGATTACGAGTATTGATAATTTAAAAGCTCTGAATTAGTTTTCCAGAACTTAATGAGGGCAATTTTCTGAATGTTGATTTGTCTTTTTCTCGCAAATAATGAATGCTTTGTTATTGCGTATATACGCGTGGAATGCCCCGAAACAATCGATATTTAGGTGCACACGATCCACGATAACATTTACCACAAGAAATAAGTAAATAAAAAAAATTGTAATTATTTGATTTCAGACAGACAAATCTGAGCTATAACCACAATGAAACATACGTCTTCTATTCCTTCAGAATTTGTAAAAAAGTTTCTTAATAGGATGGTCTTTTTACGTATGAGATATTTTCTCCAACTTCTTCTATTTAAAAAAAAAAAAAGATTCTCTTTAACTGCGGGTGGTGTTTTTTCCAGTCGATGCAGTGATGATGTTGTATAGGGAATAGATAAGCACATAGTTATCTGGTTTGGTTGGCAACCCTTAGCATAGGAATAATGGAGTCAGAGACAGGCTAGTACCAGAAGTGCGCAATTCTGGGAAAGGCCCGTCTCTGGCCAGGTAAATAAAGAAAACATGATAGAATTTTAATAGGTCGGGCTTTGTACGCAGAACACGTAGGGGCCAACGGGTCGGAGGAAGGTCATTTGTCGTACAAGCGTGAATGAGATGTTTATTGTCGGTGGAAAACCATATACATGTAAGTTAATAATCGGTTTATACTTTTGTGATGTGGATACGTGCACGCTGTGCCCATTCTGTGCTTCCCTCCTCCGGCCAGGCCCGATCTCACTTGGGTATGATTTAGATAATAGAAATATATACTAAATAATCCGAATTCCATATTAACATAATAATTCTATGTAAGATGTCCATGTTTAGCAACGTGCAAAATGTAGATTTTGTATGTGCACATGATTATGTGTTCCTTGTAAGACCATGTTTGTATACAATATATGCCAATTAGTTAGTTTATGATTACATTCAGAATCTTAATCTTTTAAATATGATTATTTTGAGATTTTATGCCGAGAAGGATTTTTGTTGCAAATCAAACTAACATGCGTGTGTAAGATTGTTTTACTTATCTCTGTGTAAGATTGTTTTACTTATCTCTGTTAATTTATCGTTGATTTATTTTTGTATGATTCCAGATATTGAAAGACATTGTTTTAATGACTTTGTTGATAGATGTATGAGCTGATAAATAGCAACATATAAAATGATGATCCTTTGTTTGATTTTGCTAACTATGTAAACAGATGATTTAACAACAATATAAATTTATGACTATTTTGAAGAAGTAGTAATTGACTGTGTTCCTACAGGTGAGACGTGTCTTCGTGTCGGAACTGGAGAGGGCCGTGGCTTGCAATAATTATATTTTATCTCTGTCTCCGTTTCTGTAGCAGTCTGATAGTTTTTTTTACCAGATAGGGTTGCTGGCCCTATGCTGAACCCTCCTTAGTCGCCTTTTACGATCATGCATAACATCTTATTAGCAGAAATGCAGATGAAACCACTGACAACAATTATTGAGGAAAGACGCTGGCGATGGTTGGGACATGTGCTCCGAATGACTGACAACTCACTACCAAAAATAGCACTAAGATGGACACCACAGGGGAGCAGAAGTAAGGGTAGACCAAAAGAGACATGGAGAAGAACAACAGAAAGGATGTTGAGCAATAGAGGGCTCACCTGGGCAAGAGCAGAAAAAAAGGCGAAGGACAGGCATTTGTGGAAAACCCTTGCGGAAGCCCCATGTGCCCTGGGCACTTAAGGTTCAGAGAGAGAGAGAGAGAGAGAGAGAGAGAGAGAGAGATCTCAGTCTCCCACACGATGTATGAACTTCAGGTATAATTAACTCCTAAACTGTCTCTTAAAACCAGTGATGGCGCTTGGGCTTTTCGAAACCAGTACAGTTGTACCTATATTTCACCTTGCATGAAGCACATTCCGAAATACTTGTTTCCCCCCCCCCCCCCCCCAATACAACATTACGCGCATGAACCTTTTTTAAATGTAGTATTAAACGTACTTTACAAACATCACAGAGAATTAAATATTCGTGTGGATGTTTTTTTTTTCTCTTTCTTTTCCTTCTGACCTTATCAGCGGCAAGATTTAATCTTGACAAAATGCTCACATGCTGAATTTTCTCTTGACAAAACGCTCACATGCTGAATTTAATCCTGACAGAATGCTCACATTCTGAATTTAATCTTGACAAAATGCTCACGTGCTGAATTTAATCTTGGCAAAATGCTCCCATGCTGAATTTAAACGTGACAAAATCCTCACATGCTGAATTTAATCTTGACAAAATCCTCACGTGCTGAATTTAATCTTGACAAAATGCTCCCTTATACTAACCTAACCATACACTATCACACATGGAACCAATTCATATATGACCGAATAATTTTTAAAAAGTAAACGCTTTTTGTAATAATGTAAGAGTTAAATTAAACCACTGGTGATCATTGCTTGAATAGGACAGGAATGTATCCAAGGAATTTCTTTCCTCATGTCTCCATCAAGATTACACGGAAGTTGAATGATTTGTTGTTATTATGTCATTCATTCATGCATCCATTCATTGTCGTGCTAGATAGCGTAGATGATAGTACTTCACTATGTTCTGAGGTAGTCTCACCAGACAAAGGCTAGGAGAACAAAGGCCTTTATAAACCGAACAGAAGACAAAGGGAAATCACCGCCGTAATTTCGTTCCTTTGTCAAATCATGGTTGACTAATTTAAGCCTCAGATAAAGCAACAAATATTAACTTGGTGAAACATATATTCAAAGACGGAGTAGAGATGGTGGCTTTAAATATACGATTGATATCACCGGGCAAAAGATTTTTTTATTGTATTGAAGCATGATTTGGACATGTTGCTATTAATATGCCAGCACTATCTGATGCCGGATGAAATAAATGTCTGCTGTTTGCTAGTATGTCGTTGTCGCGGAAAGTATGTTTATTTTTTAGAGGAAGTTAAGTAAACAGAACATAGGATTGTGTGGTCAGATCTCGAAAAAATCTCACCCCCTTGCGAGATGGCAAAGTTGATTAATGCGCTGTTCTCTCGTGGCTAGACGGCTGCTCATCGTTCCTGAGGGGTGTGTGGTTCAAGTCCCAGATAATTCTCTTGTCATTTTTCTTTCTGTCGCGTGTGAGAGTGTTTTTTATTAGAACTTTTTTCTAGTTTTAACCGTGCCGTATTATGTTCTGTTACTTTACTGTGCGAAGGCCTCGTTGTTTCTTTTCTGAAAAAAAAAATTATATAGAGGAAATCACTATATGTCAGTTCTGTGGAGTTTAATATTGTTGTAATATTGTTCTTAAACTCCAGCTGTATCGCAAGATCCTGCAAAAACTATAACAACCTTATTTTTATGTTTAGAATTTACTAAGGCGAAATATGAACGAAGGACATTTAACAACAACAAACAAACAAACAGACAGACAGACAGACAGACAATTTTTAAAACATTCCGGCTATATACGATGTATATCTCTGGTCACGAACTCCGGCAAATAAATCACAGCCATCCTTCTTCCCCGCAACAGTTTAGATGTTAGTCTGGATTCTTGTATTTCCGACTGACCCAGAATTGTAATTTCATTTATTCTCAAGTTCCACTTCTGGTCTGTTAGTCACACGCGGCTGTACGAATGACTGGCGAACAACTGACAAATTGAAATGTCCTTAGCGGCTACGTGCTAGCCGTCAGCTTCTATCATCGTGGGCCCTAATTTCTTATTACATTTATCGTTGCTTATTGACATACCAGAAAGACGGCTGGGGCCAGTTTGATGTCGAGTATTACTGGAAGGTGTGCGAGCAAATAGATCCCTACAGAGTTAACGTTCCTGGACCTTGTATTTATTATTCTTCTTTCTCAAATGGCCAGTGATGTTCTAGAAGCGGTTGTCTTTTACATCGTAGCGTTTTTCCTGGCTTCTGTCGTATTTTGTTGGCCAACGTATATAATAAGTATCGGCTGAGAAAGAAAAGTGATAGGAAAAAGTAAGGATATTGCAACCACTGGGGTGACGACGTTGTCCGATGTATCTGAACAAATCATTATCTGACTCAGTGAGCCGGGGCTGGTGAACATAGTCAACCAAAATCTTGTCTCAGGTCTTCTTTGATACCTCCAGTAACAGGCCTACCCTAGCTAACGGAGCATGGATCGCTAGAATCCCCATGGTGGCGGAGTCTGCAAAAGAAGCATTACACCCTTCCTTGCTTTTTTAAATCAGCCAGGACCTGACACAGCGGCTCCCCAATGTCTCCAAACTGCGGCACGCTTGGTAACACAAACCTCTGTCTCGGCAAACCTGTGTTATAAATGCTGGTCTCGGCACGCCTGTGTTATAAATGCTGGTCTCGGCACGCCTGTGTTATAAATGCTGGTCTCGGCACACCTGTGTTATAAATGCTGGATGGACTCTCCTGCAGTTAACAATGTAACATTGTTCAGCATTTTCAAAGAAAATTCATTTATTACCTTATTACAAAAGTTATTACAAAGTACAAAACAACTTTTTTTTTTTAATTGAAGGATTTCATTTTGAAATAGAAATTGTTCCAACAATGCGACACTTAAGACTGACCAGAAGTAAAAGCTGACCACAACGAAATGAAATGTCGTCTGTTATGTGTTTCCATCTAGCACCCAAATTCAAAAAGCTAAAACAATACAGGGGGAGGGTGAACGGGAGAAGTTGAAGTTGACTACAGGGAAATGGAATTTCGGTAGGTTGAATGAACCAGACACTGATTGGAGTAACAGTGTTTAAATTCAGGTGACGAAATTTCACGGCGCATTACCAAAATTTTGCGGCACACTGAAATGCCGCCCCGCCGCCACACACTGTTTGGGAATCCCTGGTCTGATAAAATTAGCCACGGTAACCCGCTCTCCATTAAACATGATCCTGTACTTCGACACCCTCACCATATGGGCTGCCAAGAAGACCCTACTCCCTGTTCTAGGAACACAGAATATTACAACCGCTGTTCCAGTCCACCGTAGCTAAATCGCTAAAGACGCACTTCAAAGTGCAGTGCCAACTCAATCCTGGAACGAAAAAAGCAACAATTCACAAGACCTCTGGGAGTCATGACCCACCCCCCCCCCCCCCCCCCCCGTAGAGCATCAGGAATTTAATAGGGCGGAAACACTTGTCTGAGGGATGGGGATACTACCTACCTCTGATGATCTGAAGCAGTTGTGTTGTTGTTCCGCTCTCCATAGTAGTTTCCTGCATATTATTTTGTTTGTGAGGTTTTGGTTTTGTTTTGTTTTTCAAGTTTCGCTTTTCCTGACTGTGCAGAAATTTTAGGTATTTCATCGTTAATCTCTGGCAAAAGCTGGAAATAATTCTCTGTTTTACTTCAGACAGAAAGGAAACTTTCATCTCTGAAACATTACGCAGAAGATTCTACATTATTTACAGCTAATACCAGTGATACAAGAGCCGTTGCATTACCGTGGAGACAAATCGCATATACTGAAACAAAACTTATACTCATTTAAACCGGTGTTTTAATATTTTTTTTCCTTGCATTTTTTCCATGCATATTTAAACTCTCCCGTCAGAGCTTCGTCCTAGATACTGGCCTGAGATTTATCACTTGTTTGCCCTGGACTGGCTAGGGCGCCCTCTTTCTTCTGTGTTTAAGCAGCAGATTTCTGTTGGTGGTTAATGTGGGTAATAACAAACGTTTGAGGGAGACACGTGCATGCCACTGTGGTTGTCTGCCGTTTGTTGTTGTTGTTGTTGTTCTGAGATAGTGCGATTTTCATTGTTATTTCCCCTTGGAGTGATAAAGATTGTTCTCTCTTCTTTATTTATTTATGAGCGGGTTTATATTCTCCTGTAGGAAGCTGATGAGGATTTTGGCATTCCATTCTGTGAATGTAGCGAGCATATTGGTGTTTAATTCTGTGAATGTAGTGAGCATATTGGTGTTCCATTTTGTGAATGTAGTGAGCATACTGGTGTTCAATTCTGTGAATGTAGAGAGCATATTGGTATTTCATTCTGTGAATTTAGTGAGCATATTGATATTTCATTCTGTGAATCCAGTGAGCTTATTGGTACTCCATTCTGTGAATTTAGTGAGCATATTGATATTTCATTCTGTGAATCCACTGAGCTTATTGGTACTCCATTCTGTGAATTTAGTGAGCATATTGGATTTGCCGTGGTCCTGATGGTGGTGGAGTCTTTTGAAAAACTCATTTTTTATGTCCACTCCAGCTCCTCAGGTTAACCAAGATAACCTATTCCCACACGATGTTTGTGTTCCAACAACTTAACGACTTCTATAGCCAGTGATATCCCTGTGGCAGTTACATGGACATACAACAACAAATACAACAACAATACTACGACCTTCACGTTAACCAGTATTACTTCTTCGGCACATACAGTATATGTCCTCCCAGTGTTGTGATAAATTTGTAGCACATACTTGTCGGGGAAAAATCATAAAAAAGTATAGTATCTAGGAGTAGAGGAGACAAAGAAAAAATTTTGATGGTCTTTCTTATCTTATATCTTATATCCTTCCCGTGCCGTTAGACGTCACATAGGGCTCGCAAAGTAGTTCGCCAATTTTTCCTGTCTTCGGCGAGTCTTTCAACCTCATCAAAGGATTTTATGGCTGTTAATTTGGCCTCTCTTAATAGTGTTCTCTTCAGAGTTTCACGCGGTCTGCCCCTTTTTCTTCGGCCTGTTGTGTTCCACTTGATAGCTTGTTTTGGGATTCTCTGCTCATTTCTTCTCATCAAGTGGCCAACATATGTCCATCTCCTTTTCCTGATCACCCGTGAGACTGGTTGTTGTTCAGTCATCTGTCTTATCTCTGCATTGTTCTTGAATTCATTCCACTTGATGCCGAGTATTTTCCTTAGGCATTTGATGGTCTTTGATGGGTGAAAAAAGGTCCCAGGGTTCACCCAACCTCTAGAAATGGGTACCAGAAAAACCAAAGAAGGAAAATGCAGTCTGGCGTGATACAGTCAACATCACACTTTCAGGTGCCGATGGTATTGAAAATACGGGCCTAACGCTGTATCCCCAAAATGGCTTTAATGGCATGGAAATGAGGAGTTTACTTTTTTTTTTTACCTTTGATGGATGTGAAGTGGGTGAAAGGAGAACTTGTGCTAGCAAAAAATGGATAACCTTTCCCATTCACAGCAGAACAAGGTGAACAACTGTGAAAATATTCACAATCACAAACTTCAGAACTGAAGGCGACAAAACAAACACCTTGGAAGTCACTAAATCATGTCTTCTGTCTGTGCTACAAGGGGTTTAATGAAACAAAAGCTCGGAATTTTTCACTCTTCAAATGCTAATGTACAGTGCATTTGAACCATACCACCAGCGGATAAATGAGTTCCCTTTCGCCTTAATTATGTTGCTTATCTCTTGTTTTAATACTGGCCGCAAACACTCTGTTCTGACCTTCACTTTGGCCCAGATCTGTTCATGTTTTCCCATTTGCACCAAGTACTCTTCAAGGTCCAGGGTGGAGTGAAATTTTGTTTTCGATTTTATTCACCAATACACGGATGAGGAATATTTTAGTGTAGTTTATTTCTGTTTTTGTTTTTTTTTTTTTTCATATGCATTCTCAACTCCACCTCCTTACCCTTCCTTCTGGTCCTACTTTTAAGTTCCTGCGCCCTGCGATGCTAAGTTATGTATTATAAAAACATCATCATCTTGTAGACAGTCCTTTATAAAGATTTTCTACACATGATCTCATGTTCAAGACTCGCTGTTCACTGTGTTTTCCCCGTTCTGAATACGTTATTCCATAGAGACAGCAAATCAGTTTAAAAGTGATTGCTGCACTCATCTTTCTTGACAAAAGTCTGAGGTTTTAATCAGGTCAGAAGCGCTACAGTCATTCAGCAGTGGACATGAGAATTTCGTCGAGTTGGTCGACTTCACAATATACTTGTGATCTGTATTTTGCGGTTGTCTCCCGTTGTTCTGCCCTGTTGTAATCACATTGCTTAAAAGGTAAAGGTAATCCTGTCGTGCCTTAGAGGCACAAAGGGATATGGTGTTAGTGCCCATATTTTCCTTGACCTGACTAGAGGGTGATATGATCAGTATCACGCCTGGCCGCCTTTCCTTCCTCAACTCCTGAAGAAGTGGGGTACCCATTTCTACAGCTACCTACCTTAAAGTCACGAGAAAATGAGTTACAGTAAATTCAGAAGCTTCGAACTTCGCGCGTGACAAAATGAATATGGATCTGATTCAACGTCTTCGTTGGAGTGTTACCTGTTTAGATAGTGAAAATACAAGATAATGATAACAGTACTGCGCACTTTTGAATGACTGACACGGACTGACAGTCTGGCCACCAGATTTCCTACTCACATAGTTTAATCTGGCCATAAGCTTCCGTATTCCCGCACTACATAATCACTTTGCAGGTCAGACGAGAGGGAGAGGGAGGGAGAGAGGGAAAGTTCCAGGGCCCCTTCCCTCCCCCGGGGCCTGGGCGGGGTGTGTGGGGTGTGGCTGCGATGTTCTCTTTCCCCTCCTTTTCTTTTCTTATAAGAGTCAAGATTCAAGAGGTAAGTGACCCCGAGGTCTGACATAACTCTCCTCGACACTGTTAATTTGCTCCAATATCTCTGGTTGTCAGTTCTTACACATAATAAACATCTAAATATATAGGCTTACCGAATGTCCCGCTTTGACCGGGACTGTCCTGGTTTGATGATGTGGCCCCTGCGTCCCGGCCAATTTGTCGTTTTGTCCCGGTTATTTGGTAAAATTTTAAAAGTGCCGAGTATACAAGAAGTTTAAAAAAAAAAATAGTCCGGCCTCTGGTAAAATGGCGATTTGGCAATTAAAATGTCCCCTCTGTTGTAGTCACTGTTGGCAATCTAAATATTTTGTATCTAGATCTAAGTACTTTTGAAGTTGTCTAGATGTTTTTCCCCAAAATTTAGAGCATGTGGCCTTATGAATTTAGATGTTTTATTTTTTAATCCAGATATTTTTTCACAGAATATATAATAGCATGATATCCAGATAATTTTATTTCATTTTTTTAGACATTTTGTTTCAGTTAGAATTGGCTACACTGGAACTTACACTGACCACGTCATTGTTGCCCATGTCCTATCTTAGTTGAGTTCAAATTGCGAGTCGGCATTTTCCATCAATCTGTACTGTACATTAAATTAATTTAATCTCCAAAATGCCAAAAAGAAATTGCGTGTTTACTGATGAATTAAAAAAGAAGTATCCGTTTTGTGAAAGAAGTTTGTGATCTTACTGACAAAGTGAAATGTGAAATGTGCTTTTCAGAATTTTCAGTAGCTCATGGTGGGCGTTCTGACATTAAAAATCACTTGAAATGTGCGAAACATAAAGCAAACCTTGTAGCTGCGGCAGGAACTTCCTCAAATTTATTCTCATATTTTAAAGGGACCGATTTAAGTGACAAAAGAATTGCTAATAGCAGCTAAATAAGCAGCTTTTGCATTTCATGTTGCTATTCACAATCTCAGCTTTAAGCCAGCCGATTGTTCATCTAAATTGATTTCGAAGCTCTTTGAAACAAAGTTTAGACTATCCAGAACAAAATGTGAAGCTGCCATTGTTAATGTGATTGAGCCACTGTTGTTTCAGCAGCTTTGCCAAGATTTAAATAAAACACATTTTGTGACGGCATCAGCAGATTCTTCCAAAATGAACGAAATTAAAACTGTGCCAATTGCTGTGCGGTATTTTGTACTAGATTGTGGTGTAAGAGTTAAACGTTTAGGCTTTCAATCAGTTCCCGGTGAAACTGTAGAAATACTGACAAACCATTTTTATAAAAACTCTTAATATAGCAACAACAACAACAAAATATTCGATTTTGTGGAGATAACTGCAATACCAATTTTGGGGATGTTAAACGTAGAGGAGAAAACAATATTTACAGCAGATTGAAGAAGGAAACGTAGAGGAGAAAACAATATTTACAGCAGATTGAAGAAGGAAACGTAGAGGAGAAAACAATATTTACAGCAGATTGAAGAAAGAAAGGTAGAGGAGAAAACAATATTTACAGCAGACTGAAGAAGGAAAGGTAGAGGAGAAAACAATATTTACAGCAGATTGAAGAAGGAACTAGGAAGAAATATTGTTGGCATTGGTTGCGGTGCTCACGGCGTAGACAACTGCCTTCAAACTGCAGCTTATGTTCTACCTGTTGAAACAGAAGCTTTAGTGGTCAAAATTTATAAATATTTCCACATTTATACGGTTCAAGTCATTCAGCTAAAAGAGTTCTGTGAATTTGTAGATGTAGACTATAAAAAGGTTCCTCTTTCGCTACCTTCAGCTATTGACAGAATACTTGAAATCTATGAAGGACTGAAATCTTATTTTGTTGCACAAGATATTAAGTGATGATAAAACATTTTTTGTATAATCATTGTGGTGAAATGTATTTGTAGTTTCTGCAAGGGCAACTCAAATTGTTTAGTAAAGTGATCTTGATTATTGAAAGTACAAAAGTGTGTACAAGTGATATTGCCAGTCATCTTGGACAATTAAAAACAAACCTTGAGGAAAGGCTTGATAATAAATTTATGCCTCAAGAAGCAAAGAAACGTTTTAGAATACTAGAAAATAATGGAAGTATTAATATCAATACAATCCTACCAGAATTTACAGCATTTTATGACAGATGTCTTTCTTACATTGAGCTATGGGAAAACAGTTTTGGTGGAGCAGAATCTTTTACTTGGATAAACAACAATGAGTTAACATGGTCTGAAGTTGAAGCTTCAGGTAAAAAAATTAATGAAACTGTTGCAAATAACACAATAAACATGGACCAAAAGTTTGATGAAGTAGTGACTGCAAAAGCTTTTTGGTCAGCAAACTATAAAATTTGGAAAAATACAAGTTGTGAAGAAAAATGAATACAACTTTTCAGTCATTTCAAAGAAAAGAACATTTCATTACTGATGAGAGTTATGTCATCAGCAAAATCAAAATCTTCTAGTTGCACCCAGTCAAAAGCTTTGTTACCTGTGCAGGATTTTTCATTATGAAGTCTATTGTAATTCCAAAATTCAAAGGAGACAGTATACATCCTTGTTTCACGCCTGTTTCAGTCTGGAACCATTCGCTCATCCCTTTTTCTGTTTTGACTGCAAAAACATATCCATTGCAGAAGTCCTTAATGATGTTGACAATTTTAGGTAGTATTCCATATAGACTTAAAATTTTCCACAATGAATTTCTGTGTATGCTATCAAATGCCTTTTTAAAGTCTATGAAGTTCAGTATTAATGGTTTCTGCTTTTCAATATGTCATTATTATTCTGAGAGTAAAGATCTGGTCGAGACAGCTTCTCCTTTTTCGAAATCCTGCTTGTTCTTTTCTCATTGTAGTATCCACTATATCTTTAAGTCTATTCAAAATGACCTTGCAAAATACTTTTGACACAACTGATATTAAGGTTACTCCTCTCCAATTGTTACAGTCACTAAGGTTGCCTTTTTTGGTATTTTAACAATGATTCCTTTTTTCCATTTAGGAGGGACCTTTTCTTCTTTCAAAATCTTATTAAACATTCTCTGTAGTTGTCTCATGTTGTCACTATTGATAGCTTTTAACATGTCGAGTGTTATTTCATCTTCACCTGCAGCTTTGTCGTTAGCCATTAAATTCATTGCTGTTTCAATTTCATGCAATTTAATTTCATCTAGGTTGACATTTATTTGTGGGGCTGGTAAGTCAGTTTCAAGGTTTAACAAATCTCTTGGGTGTGGTCGATTAAGTATTTCTTGGAAGTGTTCAGCCTATCTTTACTTTTGGTCTTTATTTGATGTTAATAGGATTCCAGTTTTGCTAAGGACTGGTCTTTATTTAGATGTAATAGTACCTGTTAGCCTCTTTTGTATGTTATATAAAGTTTTGCTATCTCTGTTTTTTGCTGCTTTCTCTGCCTCTTTCGCCATATTGTATATGTATTCTCTTTTATTCCTTATAGCTGAACTTTTTACTTTCTTGTCTATTTCTTTGTATGTTGCTTTTGCCAGATCTTTTCCAAGATCTATTTTTACATTCAACATGTCTAATTTGGCTGCTCGTCTTTCATGTATGTACTTCCATATGTTTTCTGATATCCATGCTTGTCTATTTGGTTTTTTTCAGTCCAGCGCTTGCTTTTGCTGCTGTGGTTATGGCTGTAAGAATTCCATAATTCACCTATACCTATCTCCTCTACTTCACTTGGTGTTTTGGAATGATTGGCAAGTTCCTGATTGAAATTACTGTTAGTTTCTCTTCTTGTAAGGCTCTGGCTGTTTATCTTTCTGTGTATTGATTTCTTGTGTTGGTTTTTCAGTTTTAGTTTTATTTTCCCTATACACAGGTTGTGATCACTGTTGACATCTGCACACCTATAAGCCCTTACATCAGAGATGTTCTGTATTGCTTTCTAATACAAAAATGCTAATTCTATCATCTGGAAATATCCACGTTATTTTATGTATCTCTTTGTGTGGAAATATTGTGCCTCCAATGACCATGTCCTCTGTTAGACATATTTCAATTAATCTTTCTCCGTTCTGATTAACCATGCCAATTCCTTCTTTTCCCATTATTTTTTCAACGTCGGTGTTATCTTTCCCTACCTTAGCGTTGAAGTTCCCCATAGCAATTAGGATGCCGTGTTTAGGGACTTTGTTGATGATTTGTTGTAATTAGTGATAGAAATCGTCTTTCACCTCATCATCTTCATCGTTCGTGGGTGCACAACACTGTATTAATGTCATTCTTTCGTGTCTTAGGTTGTGTCATCTCTCTCTCTCTCTCTCTGAACCTTAAGTGCTCAGGGCACATGGAGTTTCCACAAGGGTTTTCCACAAATGCCTGTCCTTTGCCTGTTTTCTGCTCTTGCCCAGGTGAGCCCTCTATTGCTCAACATCCTTTCTCTTGTTCTTCTCCATGTCTTTTTTGGTCTACCCTTACTTCTTTTCCACTGTGGTGTCCATCTTAGTGCTATTTTTGTAGTGAGTTATCAGTCATTGTGTCATATACTGTGTAATATTTATTAGAACAATCGATCACAATAACAGCAAGAAAAGTTTGTGCTGGAAGTTCCAGTCTATTTACGTCTGCGTCTCCTGTCTTCATAGCTGTACCGCGGCTCTTGGAATTCCCTCACAATTGATCGATCTTCACGCGACCTGTCTTTCTCCAGTTTTTCTCAGACCGCGTGGCTGATACATGTAACAGAGTGATACCAACATTTGAAATAGCTTTTTTGTTATTTTCCGTGTAAGTTCTCTGTAATGTAAAAGCTGAGCTGTGTCCCAGCGTTCTCTAAACCTCACAGGAAGCTGTAATCACAGATTTGAAAAAAAAAAGAAAAACATGTAAACAAAATCAAGATAAACGTAACGCTGTTTTGCCATGGAGGAAAATAGGGGATACGGTGTCCAAACAACTTAACATCTTCTGTAGCTAATAATATCCTTGTGGCAGATCCAGGGAGAATTAAACAATTGTAATTGTGAACAGTGTCCATATTTCCCTTGATCCATCGGAACACTAGATGGTGATGTGGTCAAGCATCACGCCTGATCCACTTTCCTTCTTCCAGCACCAGAAGAAATCAGGTTATCACTTTTAAAGCTGAACGACTGACCTGCCCATGGTCGGATTCGAATCGGCAATCTTCGCTATGAAAGATCAGTGCAATAAACACTTGGCCATTCAGACACCTTTAAAAAGTTGTGGCAGCCAAGAACTCGCCGACCCTGAGGAAGCTGCGTCCAAAGACGCTTAAGCTTTCTGTTCTGTACAGTGCCCCAGGCTAAAATGTTGATAAGGGGGTGGGGGAGATAGATAGATAGATAGATAGGAAGTGAGGGAGGTAGGGAGGGAGAGAGGGAGGAAGGGAGGGAGAAAGTAAAGGAAGAAGAGAGTTAGGAAGGGAGGAAGAAAGGAAGGGAGAATATCGGATTATCTGGAATTCGAATATCATTATTTATGTTACAGAAATCCTTGTTCTGTAATTTTAACTTGCATTTTTTCCCTTAATACCTTGTTTTAATAACTATTATCTTTCGAGAACCGGGCAAGTGAATGGCACAGGGGTCAGCCAGCTTGCTTCACCACGAAAAGGTCAGTGTTCAAAATCGGACAGAAGGCGCACCGTTCGCGGAGCTGTAGAAACAGGTACCCGGCTTTGTGTGGAGCAGAAGAAGGAGAGGCAGTCGGGCGTGGTCCTGGTCACGTCGCCCTTTAGTATGTCCAGTAGTTCTTAACTTTTTTGTGGCCCCGGGCTCCTTTTCTGGCCTGAGAGTATCTGTATACCGCACATTAAAAGTAAAGCAAGCGACAAAACCCAAATGATGAGAGATAAAACCCAAATGATAAGAGATAAAACCCAAATGATGCTCAAATTTAAAAAAAATGTAGCCAATCAATTTGCTGGTCTATGACCCCCTAAAATCCTTCTGTGGATCCACTGGTGGATCATGGACCCCACGTTAAGAAGCACTGCGCTAGTATGTGGTCAGGTTAAGCAAAATATGAAAACCAACACCGCATTTCTAACTGCGTTTATGGTATGAAATGGTCATTTCTTACAAGGAGTGTATATCTGCTGTGTTGTTTTTGTATGTAATCCTGAAAAAAAAAAAGCTTTTGCCGAAACATCGTTGGATGTTTTCCGTTTTTATGCCATGACGGAATGGAAAATATAAATTGTAAAAAACCGAGGAGCGAAACTTTGTCTGCGAAGATGATGAGGAATTCCCGATACCAAAATGAAGGATGTCACTATTGAACAGGAAAGAAGAAAAGATGACGGTTATAACCGGCATAACCAGGCCGTGTCAGTCAGTTTGAATTAGAAATATGGTTCCATTCGGAGTAGACGGTACATACTGTACTAGTTTTTTTTTTTAAATTTTGAAGATGTGTGTACTGCCACGTCCAATGGCGCAACGGTTATATTCAGATCTTGCAGGCGGAATTCGTCAACTTATCTTCTGTATGTGATTGAGTATTTACAACTTTGCCATCATTTGTTGAACTAATATTTTCTCATGAAATATTTGTTATAGCTGCAGAAGATTTCTGCTTCCGTATTGGCAGTTGTATGTGTACTAATTCATTGTATGTGGACAGTGGTTCTCAAGCGTTTTCATTAAGACACCAATAGTCACTCGACGACTAAGAAGAAAGACAGACGAAGAGAATGTTGCGTTAGTGTTATAAACTATAAGACAACACACTACACAGCAGAGAACATATAAACAAAGATTGTATTGGTTCATCTATAGCAGCTATCTTAATGCGATGAAAGCTAAATTGATGACAACTGACAAAACGAATAGGGTAGCTAAGATATATATATATATATATATATATATATATATATATATATATACACACAAAGCAGATGACAGGTAACTTCAACACAAGATGTGAAAGTGCAGTAAGGACACAAAATGGACAACTGGTCAGTGGAGAAAGAGAAAAAATTGAAAGATGGAGGAAACACTTTAACACCCTACTAAACAGAACACAAGCAGCACAAACAATAGACATACCTGAAGCAAAAACGGAACTAAACATCAATACAGGACCAATAACAATAAGTGAAGTAAAGGAGGCGATAAAGAAGCTAAAATCAGACAGGGCACCAGGTGAAGATGAAGTGACTGCTGAGATGTTGAAAGCAGAAGAAACAGAAACACCAAAACAACTTTGCCGGATATTACAACAAATTTGGGATCTAGAAAAAGCCCCAGAGGAGTGGAAAACTGGGCTTATAGTAAAACTACCAAAGAAAGGTGACCTCAGAGATTGTGGGAACTGGAGAGGCATTACCCTACTGCCACTTACCAGTAAAGTATTTTGCAGAATAATCATCAACAGAATTGTACCAACACTTGAGGAAAAACTTCGGAAAGAGCAGGCAGGATTTAGGAAAGGAAGATCATGCATAGACCACATATTTTACTTAGACAAATATTAGAACAGGCAAATGAGTGGCATAGCACAACATATGCATTATTCATCTCTCTCTCTCTGAACCTTAAGTGCCCAGGGCACATGGGGCTTCCGCAAGGGTTTTCCACAAATGCCTGTCTTTCGCCTTTTTTTCTGCTCTTGCCCAGGTGAGTCTTCTATTGCTCAACATCCTTTCTGTTGTTCTTCTCCATGTCTCTTTTGGTCTACCCTTACTTCTGCTCCCCTGTGGTGTCCATCTTAGTGCTATTTTTGGTAGTGAGTTGTCAGTCATTCGGAGCACATGTCCCAACCATCGCCAGCGTCTTTCCTCAATAATTGTTGTCAGTGGTTTCATCTGCATTTCTGCCAATAAGATGTTATTTCTTATGGTGTTTGGCCAAAATATTTTTTTAATTCTACGTAAACATTTAGTCTGGAAAGAATTCAACTTGTTTTCTATGGTTTTGGTGATTTTCCAGCATTCACTTCCATAGAGTAGTACACTTAGAACATTACTCTTAAATATCCTGATTTTCATATTTATGCTTAGTTTATTTGATTTCCATATATTCTGTAGCATTGCAAAAGCCTGGTTTGCTCTAGTAAGTCTGCTGTTGATGTCCTCTGTGCTGTCTCCATTTTCTACTACTCTGCTGCCAAGGTATACAAATTCGTTGACCTCCTCCACTAACTTGTTATCTACTCTGAGTACATTTCTGTTGTTCACATTTTGCTTCATTAACTTTGTCTTTCCTACGTTGATCTTTAGTCCTATGTTGTTTGCATTCTGGGTTAACTTGTTTATTTTATCTTGCATATCTTTGTGACTGCTTGATAATAGACAAATGTCGTCCGCAAAGTCAAAGTCCTCCAGCACTGTGTCAAGGGTCCATTGTAATCCTCTGCGTTTGTCTGATGTTGCCTCCTTCATTAACCAGTCTACTGCCAAGATAAATAATGTTGGTGATAGTACACATCCCTGTTTCACTCCTGTTTGTACCCTAAAGCTGCTGGAGGTATGTTCTCCACAGATAACTTTGCACTGAAAACCCTCGTATAGGGCTTTGATTACATTAACTATTTTATGGGGGAGGCCATGCCATCTTAGGATTTTCCACAGTACATCTCTGTTGACACTGTCAAAGACTTTCTCAAAATCTATGAATAATGCATATGTTGTGCTATGCCACTCATTTGCCTGTTCTAATATTTGTCTAAGTACAAATATATCTTGCTTACAAACGAGAGACCTACAGGAGAGCTGTTAGGGAGACAAAGTTCCGCAAAGGACGTGCAAATAACTGACTGACTGACTGATAGCAGCATTGGCACATACATAACCTAGACAGTCACAATCGGTGTAGTAACCGTTACAACTGGTGACGAAACAGTCATAATACTTGGTCATCTTATTTTCTGCCATTCTTGTCTCTGTCAACTTTTCCTCTCTTTCGATCTTTTTTTTTAGTTTTGGGGGGGGGGTGCGAGATAGCTAAGTTGATTAATGCGTTCTTCTCTCGTGGGTGGGCGGTTGCTCATCCTACTAGAGTCTGTGATTCAAGTCCCAGCTATTTCTCTTATCATTTTTCTTTCTCTCCTGTTGAGAAGTTCTTTGTATATGATTTTCCTTTTTTCGAGTTCTAACCGTTCAGTGCTGTGTTCTATTGCTTTATCATAGGATACGTCTCGATTGTTCAAAGGCGCTGCATAACGTGTCTTTTCCCTGCCCATTTATTGAAACAGTAATTTACATCCTAGGAAAGCTAAACAAAGAAAGCATAAAACCACGTCTTTTTTAACACAACGTCTGGTCATCGTGACCTCTTGATATAAGAAAGTTCGTAAATGGAAAACATGTGCCACTTTGCAATTCCGTTTAAATCTTCTTTATACCTGTCGCGCGAGAATGTATGGCTCAGGATATTTTAAAATTAATCACGAATTCTATTCACCGCCGTCCACTAGTTCATAAAAGTTCTGGGAAAAGTGTGTAAGTGATGTATTGTTTTATTTTTGCCCTTTTTTTCACGTAAAGGGGAAATAATTATCCGCACTCTAGAACAGTAAGAGAGAGAGAGAGAGAGCAGAGAGAATACAGAGAGATAATTATCCAAGTCCTATGACTTTGAAAGAGAAGAGAGAATAAGGAGAGATAGTTGTCCAAGTTCTAGAACTGTAAAAGAGAATAAGGGGAGATAGTTGTCCAAGTTCTAGAACTGTAAAAGAGAAGAGAGAATAAGGGGAGATAGTTGTCCAAGTTCTAGAACTGTAAAATAGCAGAGAGAATAAAGGGAGATAAATATTTCAAAATCTAGAACTTGGAAAAAGAGAGAGAGAGGGAGAGAGAGAGAGAGAGAGAGGATAGATATCAAAGTTCTAGAACTATAAGAGAGAAAGAAGAGGGAATAAGGGGATGTAAACTTTAACGGTTGCTCAAGTTACAACTAGAGATGAATTTAGGGTGGGATATGACCAAAACCCAGCTGTTTCCGCAATTCCATGGCCTAATGTACTACCGTACTGGATGGCCAGGATCTAACTATCTCCTACGACCGACAACACAGGTTACACCTCCCTAGAATACTGTATGCCAGTTGGCATCATGTTACATATACCACAACATAAACCAACATTCACTACAAATAAGCAGGTCAGCCATTAAATACATGAACGTTTTATTACTCAAACTACACGGATCCTGGTAATCCCAGGTACATTACATAACACAGAACATCCAACACATATCATAAGATATTAACAGGCATGATATCATCATAAGGCAATAACTCTTAATTAACATAACTAAAGAACCAGATAACCGGGGCCTTGGCTATCCTGGTCTCCCCCCCCCCTTCCCCTAAAAAAATCACATTACACATTATTCATCTCCAAGTGTGCCACCGCACTTATGAATACTGCAGCCACTGCTGCTAATCTACACCACTATCTCTCCACGAATTAATCCATGTGCCTATGCACTTTTTCATCACGCTGCTACCGCTGCTCGGATCTCTCTCCCCTTACATGAAGTTCCGCATGTGCTAACTAATAAGCACACATCGACCTTGCTATGCCTCTCCACGAGCTCACCAGTGCTACCGCACTTCTTGATGCAGCTGTTGCTGTCAGGATACGTATCTCCAGATACATATTAAAACACAAATAATATCCACATGGAATAACACCATTATGGCATCAACACGTGCCATTCAATAGAATAATAATCATCATGAATCATCGAGATATTTCTCCATATGATCGTGAATTCATCATGCACATTTTGGACATTACACAGATATATGAACACACAATATGAGGACGGCTGGGGCGAAGTATTCCATATAAATCACAACAAAGACGAGATTGACTTGCCCCGCCATATTCCTCTAGCTCAAACTCTTCTCTTCCTCTCTTTCTTCGCAATATATATATATATATATATATTGCCACCCCCGGTTCAAGTGAACGATGACGCTCCTCTCACTGTCGTACACCTGGTCGGCATCGCGTGATCGTTCACAGGGAAGTAAATATTCCAAAATCTAGAACTGTAAGAGAGAGAAAGAGAGAGAGAGCGAAAGAAGAGAGAATAAGAAGATATAGATATCCAAGTTCTAGAACTGTAAGAGAGAAGAGAGAATAAGGAGGGGGGATAAATATTTTGATATCTAGAACTAAGAGAGAGAGAGAATGAGAGAGATGAGAGAATAAGAGGATATAAGTATCCAAGTTCTAGAACTGTAAGAGAGAATAAGGGGAGATAAATATTTTGAGATCTAAAGCTGAGAGAGAGAGAGAGAGAAAAGAGAAAAGAGGATATAATTATTCAAGTTCTAGAAGAGAGAATAAGGGGATATAATTATCCAAATTCTAAAACTGTAAGAGAGAAGAGAAGAGAGAATAAGGGGAAATAAATATTCCAAGATCTAGAACTGTAAGTGAGAAGAGAAGAGAGAATAAGGGAAGATAAATATCCAATCTCTAGAACTGTAGGAGAGAAGAGAGAACGTTGTACGAGGAAGGTATGAACAGCAAGTGAACCCGAAACTGATTTTCAAGTAATGAGTTTGGAGGTTATTAAAAAAAAACTACCTTTTCATGTGTATGTATGTATATACGTGTGTGTTTTAACTTCATTCACCACCAGCTGTGGACTAGAGCGAAGTCCCTTATTTGTGTGACTGAAATTCGCGTGATGCCTTAATTTGCCCGTGTCTCACTGACAACCCGTATATACAGGACACTCAGTGTGGCTAGATAATTTTGTTGTTCGCTGTCGCACAGGCACCTGCATAAGAGGGATGAGGGTAAGTTTGTGGGTGGCGGGGGGAGAGGGAGGGGAGTGTACTAACTAATAACTCGCCGTGGGGGGTGGGGTGGAGTGGATTGAGGAGAAGGCCTTCTAAAATCTGGAATATCATATAAAATGTCAGTGTGTTCCCATTGTCCTGGATCACTTTACTGTACCACAGCTTCGTTGTTTCTCATTTTTTAAAAACATTGTAAAAGAATATGTCCAACAGGACTCACTGTCCGCTTCTCAGCTCAGTTCTGGAGTTTTCCACCAAACATCATGTAAGATTATAGTTCGCGTTTACACTTTGGTCCTGCTATGGTTCCCAACCCGGACACAGGCGGGCAATCTATGGCAAATCTATCTCATTCACCTTGAGTAGTGCATCTTCGCCAAATGTCTCCGAAGTCCTGCGCGCGTCCTGTTAATCAGTACTCTGTATATAGTGTAACACAGCAGAGGGTAGTGTAATGCTGAATGAGATCTCTGAATGACCAGTTTGTTTTTTTTCTTGGTAGCTTCCGCAATAAATAGAAGGTGTTGTTTAATATAAACCCCAGTATAAGACATCTGTACAGCTTACCAAGCAGTGTGTTCTCATTTTTCTCACTCATTACTAAATCTGGTCCCTAATTAAGGAAAACCATATAATTTGGTTTGTCATTTTGACCACTGGTCTTTCCACAAACATATGTAGATGACTATCGCTCGGATGTGTCAGCAAGTGAGGGATATCGGCAGTAAAGTTAGGTGATAGTTCAGAGTAAGAAGTTTGACAGAAAAGAGAAGTAAAGCTACAAATTTTGTACTGTAGTGCAAATGCTTCGTATACCATATACAGAGAGAAAGACAAATGAAGAGGTATTACTACAGGCAAAGAATATCTCAAACTAGGGCCATACATAAGAAAGAAAAGAATTAAAGTTGCTAGGACACATCATTAGGCGTACAAGCTGAGAAAAATTAGCAATGACTAGAAAGATAAATGGCAAAAGACAGAAATACCTGGATGGTCTGACTGCATGGTCTGGCAAGAAAACAGCAATCCACTTGATTCGAGACACAGAAGATCGGGCGAGATGGGGAGAGATGACTGCCTACGTCAGCTGGCATGGTACCATCTGATCTTATCTGAGTACAAATTATGCACTGGTCAAAATCAGTGATAATTCCTTTAACTTTCGCAGACAAAATAATTATCATTTCTCAACCATTTTTTTTTCTTTCGTGGAACCTTCGGATTATAATTTTCAGCTTTAGGAGCCTTAACAACATATTATATCTGTAGCTTCTGGTACGCTAGCATGATCTGTAAATTATAGATAATCATAATCCAATATTTTCAGTGCTATTTTGTGTTTAAAAAGGACTTTTTGATGGATTTGTTTATATATACCTGTATTTATTTATTTGCATTTTTAATTTCGATCTCTCTCTCTCTCTCTCTCTCTCTCTCTCTCTCTCTCTCTCTCTCAAAACCATTGGATTCTTTGGAACCCCAGCAGGTAAACTCTGCTTAGAAAGTCAGACTGAATGTTTGATGTAGTTATATTTTGGTCTGCGTATATTCATTAACACTGAGCACAAATGTTGCAAGTTCAGTCTTAGATATAAATATTTTTCGTCTGTTTGAATTAGATGAATCTTGCAGACTTTTAAGCAAAATAAAACTGTGTTTGAAATATTCCCATTTTTTTCTATGGGTTTTTATTAATTTCAATAGTAACTCATATTTTTAGGTCCTATATGCATCTTTTCAATCTTCTGTGTCCTCTATTGAAGTTTTCCGCTGTGGAAAGCTATTTTGTAAGGAGCAAGCACTAGTAATCGTCATTGTTTACGGCTGGAGAGCATTCCGCTATTGATCCGAATATAAAATAGCATTTGCGTGCCTTTGTTGAACAAAGCCACACTGTTCTTCTGCAACTTTTTTGTTTCCGAAAAAAAATCTTATTTTGAATTTATTTAACTTCTAGGACCTATTTTAAACAGATGCTGATTATTTGAGGTAAATTAGAGAGGCCAAGGGCAGATGGTAAAGGAACCTGCGTGCGGAACTCTCCACCCTTTGAAAATAAAGTTAGCTCTCTCGCTCTCTCGCTCTCTCTCTCTCTCTCTCATGTTATCTCCTAGTTTGATCGCTTGCTCTCACATTCCCACATAATCACACAACTACCTAACAGCAGCCTCATTTCTCATTGTAAAATGTTCAACCGCAGAACAATGAAAGCTTCATCTGTGTCGTTACTCCCCAAAAGTTATTCAGTGATGTAGTAAATTACTTTGAACATAAAAAAGACAGAGACTGTGATTATATCTAAGAAACAAAATCCACCAACATGCAGTATAAAATTAAACGGAACTATTCTAAAGCAGGTGCAGAAATTCAAATACCTTGGAGCAGTAATAACTTCAGATGGGAAATGCACAACATAAATTAGGAACAGAATAGGCCAAGCAAAGACTGCATTTCAGAGAATGAGAAACATATTAACCAACACATCCTTATCAATGAATGTTAGAAAACGAGTCCTAAAATTCTATATTGAACCTCTCTTGTTATATGGAAGTGAATCATGGACAATAGGTAGGTCTGCACAAAAATCATTGGAAGCAGCAGAAATGTGGTTTATTAGAAGAATGTTGCGAATCCCCTGGACAGCAAAAATAACTAATGAAGAATGTATGAGAAGAGCTGGAGAGACAAAAAACCTTGTCAAAAAGATAAGAGAGTGACAATGTACTTTCATAGGACATGCAATGAGAAGAGGGGGCATTGAAAATATTACAACAACAGGAAAAATAGGAGGAAGAAGATCAAGAGGAAGACCAAGAGAAATGATACTGGACAGTGTGACGAGATGGTGTGAGAGGAGATCACCAACTGAACTGATGGCCTGCATGAAGGATGGTGTACTCTGGAGAAGCATAATAGCCAAAGTCAGTCGGCACGGCACATGATGATGATGATGATGAGTAAATTAAGTTTTTTTTTGTAAACAGCGGTAAGGATATGTTATTTTCGAAGAATGTTAAGAGAATCATGGACAACTAAGATTACAAACTGAATGTCTGACAAAAGCAAACGAAGAAAGGAGCCTAATTACATCCATAAGAATATGACAACCATCATACTGTACAATGAAAAGGGGAGGGACTGAAGATACAACAACGGGAGAAAGCAGGGGAAGAACCAAGAGTAAAGTAATAATGGACAGTCTAACACGATGACACCTGATGATGATGAAAGTTAGGTCTCCTTATCATTCCCCACCCCCACAACTACCACACATCCACACACACACACACACACATATATATATATATATATATATAGCATTTGAGATAATGATGATAGCACCTGTCCCTAGTTACCTTCGTCTTCCTAAGGGGACCCCAGGTATCCATTTTTTAGAGGCCAGGTTAACCCCAGCACCAGTCGGTCCGAAAGAATCCCACTCAAGTGCGAAATCGAACAAAGGATCTTCTTATCGGAAGGCAGGTGCACTAACAACTAGATTACACAATGGAAATAAACTAATTTTATGAGCGGGTTTTGAAATGATCTTTTCACTTACTTAACCAGGGAATATTTATTACTGTCTCTCTTTAGTTCGCCCACAGACCGCGCGCTGGAAGTTGTTGTATGCTGGACTCTGTCCAATTTTGAGTCGAGTGTTTGATCAGTCAAGCCTCCACGCGTACTTTAAGCCTCACGCACACTTCAAGCCTCAGTTTGTGAGCATCCAGCTGAAAATGAAACAACTTAGCTTGTTTTATGAGCTACGGTGAACTTTTCATACCGGAAGCAAATTTCTGAAAACTAAAAAAAAAAGAATCTAAAATTGACATTCACTCCGGAGACAATGGGACGCAAGTTTGACGCACGAGGTGACCAGCAACCAGCACGAGGTTTTGTCCCAACAGCTTCATCAGTCCTGGTCCCAGGTACAGGAGAACTGATCACGTGACGTGCGTGGCCTGTTAATCATTTTCTTTGCCTTTATCTTCTGACCGGAGCACAGACAGCAGTTCATTGCTTCACTGTTAGTGTCAAATGCAAGAGCTGATCTATAGCTTTTGTTTTGGGGTTGCTTGATTTGTTTTTGTACCGATTCATGTCACGTGGCACACCGTGGTTAGAAACTGCAATAATCTGTTGTGTAGCCATGTATGAGTTAAGGTTTCGATTAAAGTGTGTGAGTTTTTTGTGTCAGTGGTTTTTATAATCAGTTCAGTGTGCCGTCAGCTGGGATACTCACTCGAAACGGATGTTTTTATATCTGTAAGTGAAATCATAGTTTTTATGTATGTTTTATTATTTATTTCTCGCTTCGTCTGCATGGCCCACAGTGACGACATAAGACATGTAAATAACCATGTTATCTGTCTGTCTGTCCTTCCGTCCGTCCTCCTGCTTGCCTGCTTGCCTTGACTGCTTGTCTGTCTGTCCTTTTCCGTCCGTCCTTCTGCTTGCCTGCCTGCCTTGACTGCTTGTCTGTCTGTCTGTCCTTCCGTCCGTCCGTCCTCCTGCATGTCTGCCTGGTTTGACTGCTTGTCTGTCTGTCTGTCCTTCCGTCCGTCCGTCCTCCTGCATGTCTGCCTGCCTTGACTGCTTGTCTGTCTGTCGCCCTGCCGACCGACGCTGGCGATCATGCATTTTCACAACTCTCTCTTCCCTGTGCTGAGCTGTGCTGGCGTTCTCTGTCCGCGCCATTTTGTTAGTCCGTCCAGCAATTTCTCTCTCTGTCTACCTCGATTTCTTTTGCCTTCTATCCTTCCCGTTGTCACAATGTACAAATATTCCAGTTTGCCTCGCTGTAGAACGTGTCCTACGCATCTGAATTGTCTTTTTTTTCTGATTTTTGTTAGTGCTTGCCTTATCACTCCAGCCTCTCTCAGAACCTGGTCATTTGATTTCTTTGCTGTCTGTGGCATTCTTAGCATTCTTATAAGGAACCACAGAACAGTGGCTTCCAGGTGTCGTACTTCATTAGTCACTGACCATGCCTCGTATCCGTAAAATACAATTAGCTCAATGTAGCACATGGTTTTCCCCACTCACTCACAGTGGCAATGATTTGTTACACATAATACTTGTCATTATTTTAGCTTGCTTTATTCTGTTCTTTATCTCAGTTAGGCATCTTCCATCAGAGATCAACGACGTTATAAACACGCATAAAAGGTTTCTAATTATTTGTCGCACGCTGTCATGTTCCACAGTCTCACCCGTTGTGCTCTCCTGGGTGGTGGGCATCGGTTAGTGCCTTAATCTTTGACGGCCAGGTCAATGGTTCAGTTCGACCGAAGGCAGGCCCGGTCACAAGGCTGTAGAAATGGATACCTGGCCCCCTGCTAGGCCTAAGAAAGGAAAAGGCTGCCAGACTAGGTCAAGGAAAATAGGTTCTATCACCATATTCCTAGATGACGACAAGGCATGATAGCGACATGTGTTTTTTTTCCTCTTTGGGGCTTAAAGTGAACCTCTTTTTTTCTCTCTAAAGTAGATTACAATTTCTTGGTTAATCTTATTGGTTCTTTTGGCGGCCTGTGTAGCTGAGTGGTTAGGCCCTCGGTTTATTAATCCAGTAGTATCGAGTTCAAGTCCTAGCAGTGGGATTTTGTTTTTTAGGTACACACCAAAAGGGCCACGGGGTCCACCCAGCATATAAAAATGGGTACCAGAGAAACCTGGGAAGGTAAATGCGGGCGTGATACTGACCACATCAGACTTTCATGCGCCGAAGGTCTTGGAAATACGGGCCTAACATTGTGTGCACTGTAGGCCTTAATGGCATGGAAACGAGGATTTTACCTTCACCTTACCTGCATTGCTTCTTTCATTGTGTTAAGCTGTATATTATTATTATTATTATTATTATTATTATTTGTTTGTTTGTTTGTTGTTTACTGAAATGCTAAAAGTTAAGCGCTTCTTGAAACATTCTGGCTATAAATACCATAGTAATTTTTGTGTAAGTGCTACTATATAATTTATTAGACTACCTGCCGCGACACTGCGAGTCGCCATTAGTGTGCAGTAAAAGTTATTCGTTTTGGTGTTATTTGACTGTAAAATGAGCGTTTTAATCAATTCTCTGCAAAATCTCATCCATACGGTTCGTCTTTGCCTTCAAAGGGAGATTCCGTAACCAAATACAATAATAACGCGCCATGGAAGGTTAGAGATTAGAGAGATGGAGCGTTGCTTTCACGCATCACCACGCGCTGAGTGTAATCCAGAAACTGTGGTTTGTTATTTCAGGGACACGTATATGAATTCATCTATCACTAATGGCGGAGACATTTGAACTGTTTTGAACGTGTTGGAGCGCTGTGATTTTATTTTTGTGCGTGTATACATTTCTTTAGCGAGAAAGGACATCTTTAATCGAGTGTTTTTTTTTTTTTTCATCTAAAGAGGAACCCTGGATTTCAGTTCTGATCTTGTTCATTAGTGAAGTCTGTGAAAGACATTTTCGGATGCGATCTTCGGTGGTAGAGACTCTGTCGCACCGGGGGATTAGAATGGCTGCAATTTCACTGAAAACCAAATGCGACGGTTTTAAAACGGTAAGTACATACAGGGCCAGAATGACTTTTAACCTCATGGGATAGTGAAACCAATCAAGGATATTTTCCTGGCTTTGTCCTATTTGCTGTTCCCAACATCTTTTTAAAGATCAGCTTTTCCTACACAGCTGTGAAACAGCTACCCCATAATGACAGAAACATTTATCGCAGCTACTGTATAACTACTGCATTAGAGTTTGCCGTAGCCATTGGATTAATAACCGCTTTCACCTAAACCACGGTGGAGACCTCTCTTAGGAAATTCATTACTTGGCATTTGTATTCAAACTGCCACACTGACCATTCAGAACTTATAGAACTTATAAAAAAACACTCCGGCTTTTTTTGTCTTTTCTTTTTCAACACTAATATCTTTACATTCAGTCAGTAATTTGTTTGTCCCTATATCTAGAGAAGACCGTCTTGAAAGGGTACATAATGGGAAAAAGAAAGAGAGGAAGACCAAGCCGAAAATGGCTGCAAAACATACCTACAGAGAGGCCTACAGGCGAGCTGTTAGGGAGGCAAAGTTCCGCAAGGGACATGCAAATGACTGACTGACTGACTGACTGTAACCTTAGCAGACGGGAAGCGGCAAGATTTGCGCATAATAAAGTGATAGATCACAATGTTATAATGTGAACATAATAAAGTGATAGATCAGAGTATTATAATGTGAACATAATAAAGTGATAGATCACAGTGTTACAATGTGAACATGGAAAAAAATGTAGTATAAATCTAACGTCTGTTACTATCAAAGATAGCTTCATAAATGTCATGAAATATATAGTTATATAAATGTCATAAAATGTACAGTTCTGTAAATGTCATATACAGTTCTACAACGTTGTTTTGTGGCACATCGACCTCGAAATATTGATATTTTGTACAAGGAGGGGGCGGGGGGGGGGGTGTTGTAACAGAAACCTCCCAAATATCCTCTTTTATGAAACTTAACCACCAACTTTTATCAAAAGGTTTATTTGCTCTTTCAGTATTGAAAAGTACACGAGGAAGGACATAAGACAAGACATTTTGCACTTTAAGGTTCTGTTAGCAAAACTTCCCCTTCCCCCCCCCCCCCCCGGGGTCTTTTGTATGTCAGTTGAAAATATTTGTTGTTATGTGGGGCGATAGACATCAGTAGTTCACGCGTAAATCCTGTTATTTGACGGCAGTTTTATAGTTTTTAATGTTGTTATTATGACTAGTGATCGTGTACATATGCTGGTGTCTCGAGAAAAACAATTGTTAGATTACGATGCATGACTGAGGAAGTTAGATAGAGGTGTATATATGACTGAGGAAGTTAGATAGAGGTGTATCTATGACTGAGGAAGTTAGACAGAGGTGTATCTATGACTGAGGAAGTTAGACAGAGGTGTATCTATGACTGAGGAAGTTAGATAGAGGCGTATCCATGACTGAGGAAGTTAGATAGAGGTGTATCTATGACTGAGGAAGTTAGATAGAGGTGTATCTATGACTGAGGAAGTTAGATAGAGGTGTATCTATGACTGAGGAAAGATGACATGCTGGTGATAACATCTAGCGCTTGGTTAAGTGAGGACACTGTATGAAAGTGTGCAGAGGTGGGTGGGGCTGTTTATTTAGAGCCAAAGGACGTTTTCAAAATGCGAAGAACTGGGGGCGCGGGGCCCCCCGTGTAACATTCCGCCCTTCATCTCCGTGCTTTCATTCTAACGCCGAGATTTCATATCAAGGTTTTACTGTACAGGGCAATATAGTTCCAACAAGAGAGGGGGGTCCAGCTGACTGAGGGGGCTAGGGCCCGCTTAGTTTCCATTATTTTTTTTTTCATATAAAAACGTACGAACGAGTTATTTTATATCCCGCCACAAATTATAGGTAGATTGATAAACACATTTCATAACAGAATTATCTCAGCAAAAAAAAAACAACAACAAAAACGCAGAGGTGATATATTGCTGAAAAGGGGCGGGCAGGGTGTTGAATTGGTTATGGAGGGAAAAAAAAGAGTGCTATGTGATTGGTCAGGACTTCAGAGGCGGTTCTCTCGGATCTGCTCCATAGGGTATCCATCTAGGCAGGCCCCATAGTGAAGGGAGGGGGGAGGAGGGGATCCAGCTGGTACATCGCTTCGAGGCTCACAAGGCTTACCTTGTTTTAAGAGAGGGCCCGACGAGCTTCATTGTGGGGGGGGGGGGGGCGAGGGGCTTGTAGTGGATGAAAGTAGAATGGTTAAGTAACAGGATAAGCAGGTTGTGTGGAGTGGGGGGGGGGAGTGCCTTTAGGTACAGCAACTAATACTTTGAATATTATTAGAAAAATGTGTATGGGCAGATAAGGCAGGCTTTTATGCAGACATGAAAACACATCATCTAGAAGTAGTGAGAGGGTTAAAAAACACATTATCCAATAGTAGTGAGAAGGTTAAAAAACATCCTCGGAATTGGCATAACTGTATTGACTCTATCCCCATATTGTGATACTGTACTGACTTTATATCTATATTGTCGTTTTGTATTGATTCTATGTCTCTATTGTCATACTGTATTGACTCTATGTCTATATTGATATTTGCTATTGACTCTATATCTATATTCTCATACTGTGTTGACTACTTGCCTATAATGTCATACTGTATTGACTGTCTATTTTGTCATACTTTACTGACTTTATATTGTCATACTGTATTGACATTCTATATTGTCATACTGTGTTGACTGTCTATATAGTCATGCTGTACTGACTCTGTATTGTCTTACTATATTGACTGTCTATATAGTCATACTATACTGACTCTGTATTGTCTTACTGTATTGACTGTCTATATTGTCATACTATACTGACTCTGTATTGTCTTACTGTATTGACTGTCTATATTGTCATACTATACTGACTCTGTATTGTCTTACTGTATTGACTGTCTATATTGTCATACTATACTGACTGTGTATTGTCTTACTGTATTGACTGTCTATATTGTCATACTATACTGACTCGTCTTACTGTATTGACTTTATGGAGGTTGAATCTGCTAAAAAAAAGGCATCGCACATTTCCCTGCCTTTTAGTTCCATTCAGGGACTTGCAAAAACTCCGCCGCAACCCACTCCCTGTCCGGCACGATGCTTGTGTTTCAACACCTCCACAGCATTGGCTGCAGAGAACATCCTACACGTAGTCTCATGGAGGCAGAAAAAAAGAACAAAACAAGATGGCGTCATTCGCCTTGCGTGTGTGCGCGCGCACGCTCTGAAACAAAATTGCGACGCTTCTGTTAGTCAGATGTGTAGCATTTACATTTCTAAACTAATCAGGGTTGTAAATCTTCGGGATTAGATACAATTATTTG
Source organism: Achatina immaculata (assembly GCA_009760885.1). Taxonomy (NCBI): domain Eukaryota; kingdom Metazoa; phylum Mollusca; class Gastropoda; order Stylommatophora; family Achatinidae; genus Lissachatina; species Lissachatina immaculata. The sequence goes on along the minus strand of CM019720.1, from coordinate 48,705,489 downwards.
ATATTTGGCTGCCCCTGTGAAAAAATCTGGTATTATTCGTGCGACAGCAGAGTTTATGAACATCCTGTTATACTCTTATCTTCAGACAGATTCAAGCTTTTTATTTTGCCGAGATAAATAATCATAAGCCTTAACAAAACAATATTTTTTTTTAAAACGTTGTCTGTGCTGGATTATGTTCGACTGAAGGAAAAGCTGAAAATCCGCTTTCCGGAACAGTACCTTTCTATGAAGACTGGCTTGTGTGGCAGTAGCTCTCAAACAAGTACACGAGTCGAGCTAGTTTTTGTCATGGCGTCATATCTGATGATATTCAGTTGACGATATCAGCCAACCATATGCGACGGCTGTAATGGGAATTTTTAAGATACTCTCTGGTAGATGGGGAAGTATATGATTTTATATATATATATATATATATATATATATATAGTCAGCTAGTCATAACTAACATGGTAGCATCAGGATAGGCGAACGATAATTGACCAATACCCTGTCCCATCTTTCCTCTGGTACCTACCCTGGATAATCGGGCAGGGGTCGCCATAGTCTCCTTGGCGGTGGAGTCTGCTTAAGAAGTACTGCACACACCCCCCCCTCGCTATTTAGCTGTGCTCCGGGAATGAAAAAAAAAACTGCCATGACGCACTCCTAAGCCTAGAAGATATTGTGCTCCAACATCTCCACCTCATCGGCTGCAAAGGACATTAGCTCTGATTTCCAAGGTAATTGAAGAAGAATACGTATAAGAATAAGATAAATATATTGTATTAATGTATATCTAAATTGAATCAAATGGAATTATTAAAAATAGTTTTCTTTTGAAAAAAGACTGGGGTTTTTTTAACAGAATAAATGTAAGGAGTTTTCTAACAAATAAACAAGCAAACAAGGAAACACAGCCTAGTGACAGACTGAAGTAAGGTGTCTATACTGAACGCCATCTCTTTTATACCATCTTAAAAAGTCTAAATCTGATAAGCGGAAGTGCATCAATATTGCACTAACACTGGAGAGGTTTTTACCTACCCTCGAGAAGTTTTTACTTACACCCGAGAAGTCTTTACCTACACTCGAGAGGTCTTTACTGACACTCGAGAGGTCTTTACTGACACTCGAGAGGTCTTTACCCACACTCGACAGGTCTTTACCCGCACAGGTCTTTACCCGCACTCGACAGGTCTTTACCCGCACTCGACAGGTCTTTACCCACACTCGAGGTCTTTACCTAGAAAGACTGAATCTAAGCTACGTAATTTATGTGTCACTACCGCGTTTATTTCGGGGTGTCACGATCCCTCGTGTCTACTGAACAGTTACTAATGACCACGCTTACAAAACACTTTTTTTGGAGGTGGTAACAGCGCAGTTAGTTACTACGCTGTTCTCTCGTGGCAAGACGGCTGGTCGTCCTACCGGAGTCCGTGTTCGAATCCCAGATAATTCTTTTGTGATTTTTCTTTCTCTCACGTCTCACTAAAGTGCTTTGTCTACGACGTTTTTTTCGAGGTCTAATCATGCAAAACTCGAGAGGTCATCATTGACACTTGTCTTTTTCCCACACTCGAGAGGTCTTTACTTACGCTCAAAAGCTGAGAAATCCTATTGTGATGATCTAATGGCCCTTTTGCGGCCTAAAAGATTGCAGCTTACAAGCATAAAACATTCATGAAGATAGAGAAGATCAAACATGGAAAAGCACACGTTAACAAAAACAACGTACAACCATGATGCAGCACAGCATGCAACTTAGCGTGCAAACATTGTGTTGCTGGTTATAAAATCCTCCACGAAAATAGGTGAATTGCTAATAATAAAAAATAGAGAATTAAGGGAAAACAGAAAAAAAAAAATCGACCATCCTTAGGAGAACATAACGTAGAAATTCCGAGTTGGGTTAAAAAGTCAGTAATAATGTATCGAAATGAAGCCACTTAGACATAAAAAAAAAATCGCCCACAGATCCAGGGAAAAGGGGAGAGAAACGAAGAGTCCATTTTTCTTCAGCTCCATCTTTGACAGGGATGAAAATGTTAGAGTGGACCCAAAATCGGGCAATAAAATGAGAGGGAACCATGACCCAGACAAGAGAAGATAACTAAGCAAAGTTAATAACTAACAGCGAAAGTGAGATTGAACGACAAGGAAAATGTCAGAGAGCCCCGGAAGCAGGATTTCTGCTTCAATCGGCAGAGCACTTCATAATAATTATGATTCTTTTCCGTCGACATTTGAATAACAAAAGAAGAGGTTGAAGATGCAGGCAAGGATAGCGATCAGGGACGGGACGTACAGCCGACTGCTCACTTGCAGGGTCGACAAACTATGGTCAACCAAGACCCTGCCCAGTCCCGCCTTTGGCAGTCCCGTCCCTCCGTTGGCTGTCCCGTGCCTCCGTAACATTCTGGGCCTGGCTAACTGGGGGATAGATAGATGTGGTCCCAATGGCGGTGGTGCAGTCTGCTAAAAGAAATATACCTTTTCCACTCCGAGTCTGTAAATGAATCCCTGTAACCCACGCCTCATCCGACACAGTACAGTGTGCTTCCACTCGTTCACAGCAATGGCTGCAGATAACATGTTGTTAGTAGTTCCAGAGATACAGAATAGGAATCATGACAACAAAATAGCAATAACATATTCACTGATGTATGTATATATATATATATATATATATATATATATATATATATATATATAATATATATATATATATATATATATATATATATATATATGTGTGTGTGTGTGTGTGTGTGTGTGAATGAGTGAATGAGAAAACGTAAAGTAAGTTTGGATAGCTACGTCAAACTTTCCATATTTTTCATGTCTTCTTCTTGCGTTTTATTGGTCGTGTGCATCAAATATCGCTCCACGAATTGGTACCCTAAATCCCTCCGCCTTCATCCACGTCCAAAGAGGCCACCTCATTTCCAGGCACGCGACACTGGCATAAATAAGTTCCTGCATAAACAGAATCAAACAAAACACGCGAGGTTACAACTGTCGTCCACTTTTGGGGTCAGACATTCATTGAATTTAATAAGGCGAATAAGAAATTTTGTATTTCTATATAGAAAATAAGTGTTAAGAAATAATACAGGATTAAAAAAAAAAGTAAACACTTCAGCTTGGGCATAAATATTATCCAAACAACAGCTTGTCAGGCAATGTTTGAAATCTTTTCCTCCACTAGGCTGCCGTCTATGTGACTTTGTAAACACACATTATTAAATGACTGCTCATATCTGGTTTTGCTCCTGAGTTTGACATTTTAAAATTGCAATGAAAGTTAAAACTTAGCAACGCGCCATTCTGCGGTTAAAAAAACAAATGCTACTGATTAACCTCAGGTACCGGTGTAGCGAAGAGGTTAGTGCACTAGTTTCTTATGGCGAAGTTTGTGGTTCATCAAGTCCTGCTTGTCACGCCTCAGTCACTCAGCTGCAGAAATGGGCACCTGGTGTTTTTAACAACTTTGTAATCGTTAAGTAATAAAGCTGCTCCTACTTTTTTCCTATTTTATACATTCCTGTATCACAGCTTTACTGCAGTGCTTCGTGTATAGTTGTATACTTATACACTAATTATAGTGTTTTTAACCTTCTTTTATGGCATTTATGAGGTTGGTTCGATCATCTGCCTGACCTTCTACGACTGCTGAGTCGCCCTGTTGATCTGCTCTTTCATTTCTCCCAGAGACTCGCGTGGCCTGAAAAGATTGGAAGTATTCTTCTGGGGTGGGCTGTTGGTCTTTCATCAAGCTACCGTAGCACACAACCTCTTCCAAATAATCTTACATCTTACATCCTTTCCTTGCCGCTAAACGTCACACTGGGCTCGCATGGTAGTTTGCCAAGTTTTCCTGTTTTCGGTGAGTCTTTCAACCTCATCAAGGAATGTTATGCCCACTAAACTGGCCTCTCTTAACAATGTCCTCTTTAGAGTTTCACGTGGTCGACATCTTTTTCTTCGGCCTGTTGTGTTCCACTTGATAGTTTGTTTTGGGATTCTCTGATTGTTTATTCTCATCACATGACCGACATATCTGCATCTTCTTTTTCTGGTCACCCGCGAGACAGGTTGTTGTTGGCTCATCTGTCTTATCTTCTGCGTTGTTTTCCAAAGATGGGTGTGTTAAAGTTTGCATCGGCGTCTGCTACAAAGAACGACAGTTGGAACTTCCTGAGAGATCAGGGGAGATGTTTTGACATTATACTTGCCGAGTCAAGATATCTATTCCAACTCAAGATATCTGTTCCAACTCAAGATATCTATTTCAACTTTTAATTCTGTTTTTGATAATACATATATCCTAACATTTATCTTTTATAGTTTTGGTTTTTTAAAAATTCAGCACTAAAGGTGTAAATAAAAAAATATGTGAATATTGTAATCATCGACTCCTTTCCAATTTGTAGATGTTTTTAATGCATTAGTCAACAGTGAATTTGATTCTTGTTTAATCTTTTAACTTATATGTAGATAATTTAGGTGCAGTTATATCAAGCTAGAAACAAGGAGGTTTAACACAGCAAAGTATTGTTCTAGTCCAGTCATATATATATATATATATATATATATATATATATATATATATATATATATATACTTTGCTCTAACATTTTACTGCCATAATTTAGGTATAATGGTTATGAAAAAAAATATCATTAAAGAATTTCAGTTCTTTCTAATTAACAAGAGGTAGTATAAATCATAAATCACAGAATTCCTTCCGCACTAAATGTTTTAGGATTAGACGAATATATTAGACAAACATCATAAGAAATAACACGTTGCTGACAGAAATTCAGACGAAGCCATTGACTTCGATTACTGAGGAAAGACGCTGGCGAAGGCTGGGGCATTTACGTCGGATGACTGGTAGCTCATTATAAAAAAAGATAGCGCTGAAATGGACACCACAAGGAAACAGGAGTAAAGGCAGACCAAGGAAGACATAGAGAACAACAACAGAGAGGGGCTCACCTGGGCGAGAGCAGGAAAAAAAAATCAGTTCCACAGCAGAAGGAACAATAACAATGGCCTTTTCAAATTCTAAACACAGGAAAGTTCGTGTGAGTCATTAATCTGCTTTGTCTTCTCTTTTATCAGCGTTCAGCGGAAATACTGTGTATTTTATTTTTTTTTAATCCCTTATTGTTTTTAATCACGCCTGTTTTGTATTTGCTTCCTCTCCACCTGCCGTTTTTCCACGCTTTCCTTCTTTTTTTAATCTGGTTATCAAAACGGAACCACACACACACACACGTGACCTGTGCCTCCACTGGCATCAGTCTTACAGCAGCCATCGTTACATTAAAAAATATCACTACGCGTATTAACAGCTGCGACGGCTTTAGTGATGCATGTAGCTAATTTGTCTCTTTTTCTAGAAAGAATGAACCCAAAGATTTATTAAAATTCTTTGATGTGATCCAGTCCTCCAGGACTGATAGCGAACCATGATTCCACACCAGCGAGGAGGAAATTAGGGCTACAGTTTGAAGACAAAAGAAGCAGGCGCAATGAAACTGGATCCTCAAACACAATTATGGTTATTTTTGTCACTGGCAATCAAGTAACGCTAGGACCAGTCACGAGAGGAACTGTCAGCAAAAGCTCGGCGGATTATATTAGGCGGAGGATCAATAAGTAAAGGCAATTTGAAAATTACGTAGTAAGGGTATGGACAGACGCTGAAGCAATACATCACACTGGCAATGGCTGATGGGTAGTTCGAGCACGCACAATGCAGCACTCTGCCCTTAGTCTAAATGAAGCGAGGATCTTGCTTTCTGCCTGCTTCACATAAACATTGACACTCCGCTACGGATTGCACGTTTGTTGAACAACGCGCTGTAGTGGGACTTCTGTGGTTAGAGAGAAAGAGAGAGAGAGAGAGAGAGAGAGAGTTAGAGAGAGAGAGTTAGAGAGAGTTAGAGTGAGAGTTAGAGAGAGGAGTGTGAGAGAAAATTATAGGGAGAGAGAGTGAGAGAATTAGAGAGAGAGAGAGTTAGAGAGACATAAAGAGTTAGAGAGTTAGAGAGATAGAGAGTTAGAGAGAGAGATAGAGAGTTAGAGAGAGTTAGAGAGTTATAGAGAGAGATAGAGAGTGAGAAAGAGATAGAGAGTTAGAGAGAGAGATAGTAGAGAGAGAGATAGAAAGAGATATAGAGAGAGAGTTAGAGAGAAAGAGAATTAGAGAGAGAGAGAGTTATATATATATATATATATATATATATATATATATATAGAGAGAGAGAGAGAGAGAGAGAGAGAACTGCAGAAATTCACAGAAGGATGTTGAGTCGGTACGGAAGTAAAACAGCATGACCCATCGAAAAGTATATAAATACAATTCGCAGCATAAAGACTAGAAATGCTGTCAAAAAACAGTCTTTGCTGCACCGTCACAAAGCACGACCCGATGCAGCGGCAGCAACGATGGAGGCAATGCAACAGTTGAGGTTTAAAAGTCTTTCACATTCCCCACACAGCCCTAATCTGTCGCCATGAGATTGTTCAGTCTTCTGTCCACTTTAAGAGGCTTTACAGGGGTCGCATCTTCACCTCTGACAGTGAGATCGTGAAAACCACGCAGACCTGGGTCCGAAAGAGCCGAAAACCTTATTCTCCCAAAGAATGAAGAAGCTAATCGACCCAGAGGGGGACTGTCAGGAGAAGTTATATAACAGTTATGTCCATTTGCTGGCAGTTCCCATATAATAATTATGTTCATTTGCTAGCAGTTCCTATATAACATTTATGTTCATTTGCTGGCAGTTCCCATATAACAATTATGTTCATTTGCTGGCAGTTCCCATATAACAGTTATGTTCATTTGCTAGCAGTTCCCATATAACAGTTATGTTCATTTGCTGGCAGTTCCCATATAACAATTATGTTCATTTGCTGGCAGTTCCCATATAACAATTATGTTCATTTGCTGGCAGTTCCCATATAACAGTTATGTTCATTTGCTGGCAGTTCCCATATAACAGTTATGTTCATTTGCTGGCAGTTCCCATATAACAGTTATGTTCATTTGCTGGCAGTTACCATATAACAATTATGTTCATTTGCTGGCAGTTCCCGTATAACAGTTATGTTCATTTGCTGGCAGTTCCCATATAACAGTTATGTTCATTTGCTGGCAGTTCCCATATAACAGTTATGTTCATTTGCTGGCAGTTCCCATATAACAGTTATGTTCATGTGGTGACAGTTCACATATAACAGTTATGTTCATTTGCTGGCAGTTCCCATATAACAGTTATGTTCATGTGGTGACAGTTCCCATATAACAGTTATGTTCATTTGCTGGCAGTTCCCATATAACAGTTATGTTCATGTGGTGACAGTTCACATATAACAGTTATGTTCAGGTGGTGACAGTTCACATAAAACAGTCATGTTTATTTGCTGACATTTCCCGGTATGAAAGGGTATGTAGGCTTTACTTTTTAAAATTCTCATTTCTGCCAGCTTCAAACTATCGTTTGTTATGAAATTATTATGATTATTATTATTATTATAACTAGGACAAACCATTAGAATCTGTTTTGTGTGTGTGTGTCTGGGTCCCGGTACAGGTACACTTATTATGATGCGATGACGCAATGACAAGATAACGCTAATGATATTGACCCTATGAACAGAGAATAATATAATGCACTAGGAGCCAAACAACAAATCGTCTGACTACAGCAGTCTCCCATGCGCCATATTACGTCCAGCGTTACAAAATGTGGGGGGGGGGGGGGTAACAACTTGGCAAATATCCGGACAGCCGAACCATGTCTGCGAGGTTTGTGGGGGGGGGGGGGGTCTTCTTCTAAGTTTTTTTTGTTATCACCAGAGCAGATTTATTTAGTAATACGGATTTTAATGAAGGTAACAAAGATGGTGGGTTGTGAGGGTATGCTACCTCAACAACGAAGAGTCTGTCGCTGGTTTCGCATCCTAACAATAGCAGGAGTTTAGTTGGCTAAATTTTTTCATACAGGCGGGCAGGCTCACTTAGGTACTGTGTTACAGTACACGGAACAAACTGTCAACGTTTGCCGCCTCACACATGTATTGTGTAATCTTGTGAATGTGTGATGACTTTGTGTTTTAAGCGGTGACAGGTCAGCATGCAACAGCATCCTGACAAACGAACATTTCACCTTGAGTTTTGACCATGGTTCAGAAACTTCTGAATTTTGAAGAGCAGGCCCAAATTTAAGAGTCCATTTCCAAGAACTCACATACATACTCATGTTTGAACACTTTCTCAGCTTCTCAGCTTTCGTGTGGACAGTCAGAGACCTCGCATACTTCCCCACTTCCGTCATCTAGCGTTCACACAAATGTTCTCCCTTCAAAAGTCTCCCCAAAAACTTTTCTCGCGATCATGTTCAATAACTCATTCACGTGAACAAAATGACCAACGTTCACATCTTCACTTGCTTAAAAGTGTGTTGAGGTTAGGCCTGAACAGCCACAAGGCATCTACCAACCCGTATACCGCTATATCTAGCGCACTGCCAGGTGGGTGAATATTCGAAGATGCAGAAACTGGACACGCTTCTTCTTCTTCTTCTTCTTGTCTTCTTCTTCTTCTTCTTCTTCTTCTTCTTCTTCTTCTTCCTTCTTCTTCTTCCTTCTTCTTCTTCTTCCTTCTTCTTCTTCTTCCTTCTTCTTCTTCTTCTTCTTCTTCTTCTTCTTCCTTCTTCTTCTTCTTCTTCCTTCTTCTTCTTCTTCTTCTTCTTCTTCTTCTTCTTCTTCTCTTCTTCTTCTTCTTCCTTCTTCTTCCTTCTTCTTCTTCTTCCTTTTCTTCTTCTTCTTCCTTCTTCTTCTTCTTCTTCTTCTTCTTCTTCAAGTGCTGGGTCATGCTAAATCGGAAACCAGTTCGCCAAGATGAAGCCCACAGTTCGCTCCATGTCCACCTGAGAAGCCCCACAGCTTCTATCTCAGATCCATCCTCTGTGGCCAGGTCTGGAGTCGTAGGTCAGTAAACACTGCGGACTCTTGGGGAACATGCTATTGGGTTTGTGCTCCGTTCCCACAGGGGCATACATCCGCGTGAGAGATCTTTAATCGGTGCGGGCAAGTTCAGTAGTCTGCAGTGGTCTGCTCTTAATCGGAACAGGATGGTCTGCTGGTGTCTCTGTAGCTCATGGACTGGTTCGGGATCAGGAGCACTGTCTGTATTCAGCTTCTTTGCCCACTGCTGTCTGTACTGATGTTTTTTTTTTATTATAGTCTTGGCCTCTTAGTTGGTGGCTGCGTTGTTCCATTTTACTGCCGTTTTCTGAGAGTGCCTACTCTTTCATTACCGACTATACCTCAGTGGGAGGGTGTCCACTGTAGGGCTACTTTTGTTTATTCTGAGAGTCTGTCTAATTCTGAGAGGGTTTTTTTTCCTGTAGGATTTTCTCATTCTTGGAGGAGCCTTTTAGTGATTCCAAGAGTGATCTGCAGTCTGTGAGGAAGACTAAGACTACAGTCTGTGAGGAAGACTAAGACTACAGTCTGTGAGGAAGACTAAGACTACAGTCTGTGAGGAAGACTAAGACTACAGTCTGTGAGGAAGACTAAGACTACAGTCTGTGAGGAAGACTAAGACTACAGTCTGTGAGGAAGACTAAGACTACAGTCTGTGAGGAAGACTAAGACTATAGTCTGTGAGGAAGACTAAGACTACAGTCTGTGAGGAAGACTAAGACTATAGTCTGTGAGGAAGACTAAGACTATAGTCTGTGAGGAAGACTAAGACTACAGTCTGTGAGGAAGACTAAGACTATAGTCTGTGAGGAAGACTAAGACTATAGTCTGTGAGGAAGACTAAGACTATAGTCTGTGAGGAAGACTAAGACTACAGTCTGTGAGGAAGGCCAAGGCCTGCAGTCTGTGAGGAAGGCTAAGGCCTGCAGTCTGTGAGGAAGACTAAGACTACAGTCTGTGAGGAAGGCTAAGACTACAGTCTGTGAGGAAGGCTAAGGCCTGCAATCTGTGAGGAAGGCTAAGGCCTGCAGTCTGTGAGGAAGACTAAAACTACAGTCTGTGAGGAAGGCTAAGGCCTGCAGTCTGTGAGGAAGACTAAGACTACAGTTTTGAGGAAGACTAAGGCCTGCAGTCTGTGAGGAAGGCTAAGGCCTGCAGTCTGTGAGGAAGACTAAGACTACAGTCTGTGAGGAAGGCTAAGGCCTGCAGTCTGTGAGGAAGACTAAGACTACAGTTTTGAGGAAGACTAAGGCCTGCAGTCTGTGAGGAAGGCTAAGGCCTGCAGTCTGTGAGGAAGACTAAGACTACAGTCTGTGAGGAAGGCTAAGGCCTGCAGTCTGTGAGGAAGACTAAGACTACAGTCTGTACGGAAGACTAAGGCCTGCAGTCTGTGAGGAAGGCTAAGGCCTGCAGTCTGTGAGGAAGACTAAGACTACAGTCTGTACGGAAGACTAAGGCCTGCAGTCTGTGAGGAAGGCTAAGGCCTGCAGTCTGTGAGGAAGACTAAGACTACAGTCTGTGAGGAAGACTAAGGCCCGCAGTCTGTGAGGAAGGCTAAGGCCTGCATTCTGTGAGGAAGGCTAAGACCTGCAAGTCTGTGAGGAAGACTAAGACTACAGTCTGTGAGGAAGACTAAGACTACAGTCTGTGAGGAAGGCTAAGGCCTACAGTCTGAGGAAGGCTAAGGCCTGCAGTCTGTGAGGAAGACTAAGACTACAGTCTGTGAGGAAGGCTAAGGCCTGCAGTCTGTGAGGAAGACTAAGACTACAGTCTGTGAGGAAGGCTAAGGCCTGCAGTCTGTGAGGAAGACTAAGACTACAGTCTGTGAGGAAGGCTAAGGCCTGCAGTCTGTGAGGAAGACTAAGACTACAGTCTGTACGGAAGACTAAGGCCTGCAGTCTGTGAGGAAGGCTAAGGCCTGCAGTCTGTGAGGAAGACTAAGACTACAGTCTGTACGGAAGACTAAGGCCTGCAGTCTGTGAGGAAGGCTAAGGCCTGCAGTCTGTGAGGAAGACTAAGACTACAGTCTGTGAGGAAGACTAAGGCCCGCAGTCTGTGAGGAAGGCTAAGGCCTGCATTCTGTGAGGAAGGCTAAGACCTGCAAGTCTGTGAGGAAGACTAAGACTACAGTCTGTGAGGAAGACTAAGACTACAGTCTGTGAGGAAGGCTAAGGCCTACAGTCTGAGGAAGGCTAAGGCCTGCAGTCTGTGAGGAAGACTAAGACTACAGTCTGTGAGGAAGGCTAAGACTACAGTCTGTGAGGAAGGCTAAGACTACAGTCTGTGAGGAAGGCTAAGGCCTGCAGTCTGTGAGGAAGACTAAGACTACAGTCTGTGAGGAAGGCTAAGGCCTGCAGTCTGTGAGGAAGACTAAGACTACAGTCTGAGGAAGGCTAAGGCCTACAATCTGTGAGGAAGACTAAGACTACAGTCTGTGAGGAAGGCTAAGGCCTACAGTCTGTGAGGAAGACTAAGACCTGCAAGTCTGTGAAGAAGACTAAGACTACTGTCTGTGAAGAAGGCTAAGGCCTGCAGTCTGTGAGGAAGACTAAGACTACAGTCTGAGGAAGGCTAAGGCCTGCAGTCTGTGAGGAAGGCTAAGGCCTACAGTCTGTGAGGAAGACTAAGACTACAGTCTGTGAGGAAGACTAAGACTACAGTCTGTGAGGAAGACTAAGACTACAGTCTGTGAGGAAGACTAAGGCCTGCAGTCTGTGAGGAAGGCTAAGGCCTGCAGTCTGTGAGGAAGGCTAAGGCCTGCAGTCTGTGAGGAAGGCTAAGGCCTGCAGTCTGTGAGGAAGACTAAGACTACAGTCTGAGGAAGGCTAAGGCCTGCAGTCTGTGAGGAAGACTAAGATCTAGTCTGTGAGGAAGACTAAGACTACAGTCTGAGGAAGGCTAAGGCCTGCAGTCTGTGAGGAAGGCTAAGGCCTGCAGTCTGTGAGGAAGACTAAGACTACAGTCTGTGAGGAAGGCTAAGGCCTGCAGTCTGTGAGGAAGACTAAGATCTAGTCTGTGAGGAAGACTAAGACTACAGTCTGAGGAAGGCTAAGGCCTACAGTCTGTGAGGAAGACTAAGACTACAGTCTGTGAGGAAGGCTAAGACCTGCAAGTCTGTGAGGAAGACTAAGATCTAGTCTGTGAGGAAGACTGTCTTTTTTTGCCTTGGTCTGTTTTTTTTTTGTGAGGAATTTTAGAGCTTTTAAAAAGAGCTTTTTTAAGAGCTTTAGCTGTTGTTTCTGCTCCGAAGTTGGAGGATATCTTTTCATTTAGAGAGGCCTTTCCACTGCAGAAGCCATCTTTGACAAAATAATGCGGTTTTATTTAATGAATGGCTAATTCAAAACACGGGGAAGTTGTCCAATCAAAACAGGGCCGGTATTATCAGCCATTATTAGAGATACTGAAGAGAAGATCCGGGCATTCTTGAACGTGTTCAGAGTGCGAAGATGATGGTTCTATCTGTGTGTCTGCCTGTCCTAACTTTTGGAGAGGAGCAGACAGAACTATAAAAATAAGATTTTTAAGGCCATTCATCTTTCCCATCGCAACATATGCCTGTGAGACCTGGATACTTAAGAAAACAGCTGAGAAACACATAAATGCTTTTGAATGTAAATGCTACAGAAGAGACCTTCAAATATCATGGACACAAAAAAAGAACAAATATGTCCATACTACAAGAACTTAATATTGAAGAAGGTTGGCTAGTAAGGAAGATTAAACAGAGAAAACTTATTTATTTTGGACATGTTAAACGTCATGATAATTTAGAGAAGACCATCTTGGAAGGGTACATAATGGGAAAAAAAGAGAGGAAGACCAAGGCGAAGATGGGCGCAAAACATCGTTGATGATCTGCAAATGGACGTTGCTTACAACCGAGGGGCCTACAGAAGAGCTGTTAGGGAGGCAACGTTCCACAAGGGATATGCAAATGACTGACTGACTGACTGAGGGACAGCTTAAGATACTACTGTATATGACCTAGCTCTGTTGCTGGGAGCTGCTTCATTACATTCGGGGCATGCCCCAAAAGTGTTCTGCATTCGACACGAGTATGTCCTTTAGTGTTTTCGCTGATATAATGTCCATACTGTGTTGGCTGTGCATGGTTCGTGTCCTAGCTCACACATTGAATTTGCTTCCACTTTCCTCAGATTGTATAAAAGTCATTGAGGTGAGCATGGTATGTACTTGCTAGGAAGCTTTCTTTGTATTTTGCTGGTCAAAAGATTGATGTAAATGTCTTGTTTGTCCAAACTGATGTTTCCTAGTGGGTTAGCTGTTGCTTTTTTCGTTGCCAGCAACGCCGGAGTGCCCCGGGCAGTGTATCCACGTGACATTTTGGATTTGCGTTCTGGATAATATGTCAATAACTCTCTTCTAATAGCGCAGTGTTCTATCCTTCTTAATAGACTGAGAGTCTGTGATGATTGTAGTGCCTTGTCTGAGAATCTGTGACGATTGTAGTGCATTGGTCTGAGAGTCTTTGATGACTGTAGTGCCTTGCCTGAGAGTCTGTGATGATTGTAGTGCATTGTACTTCCTGATGATAGGTTAAGAATGTTTGTTTATATTATGTTTCGCACCTTTTAATATTGTGTTCTTATTTTTGTTCATATTACCGTAACATTTTGTTCATATTGTCTTCATATTTTGTTCATATTACCGTCACAGTATCTTCACACTTTATCTGTTTTTCTCTAATTTTTTTTCCTTCTCTCATTCCCATTTAAATTAATTAGCGGAAATAAAGATTCAAGCTTCCTGTCCCACTTTACTTCACTTCCTGAAGTGCTGACATGAAAGAGACCTGGAGAATAAAGCGTTTACCCCAACATGATCGACCTCCCTGTGGGTGTAGGAGCCCTTTCAGAAGCTTGGCAGAGCAATGAGAGGCGAAGAAGGAGGAGGTAAACTACCACAGACAGACACAAGCATATCATTTGAGGAGGTTAAAACGCTGATAAATCTCAGCTGCAAGAACAGCTGAAAGAGCACAAGGACCACCAAACGACGCCTGCTACCAGCTAAACAGAGAAGAACAGGCCATCATCCTAAAGCTGCGTAACAGGCACCACAGGCTAATAAACCATCCATACAACAAATTCAAAATAAGATCAACTGATAAATGGTACATGTGGCACCAATAAGATTGCAGCAGACCACATAGTGCAGGAGTGCCAAAGTATACGAGCAACAGAGAAGCCAGATATGGCCAACAACCACACCGGTCCAAGACAAACTGTAGAGGGATGTCCATGCCCTTCAGACGGCCTCCAACTAGTTAAAAAAATATACACGTCGACATCTGAAACCGTTCGAGGGAAGAAAGGAAGAAAGAAAGAAAAGAAAAGAAGAGAAGAGAAGAGAAAGAACGAAAACTCCAAGTCATTTTTATAACGAATATCTCAGGAAAGCGAGAAATCCATGTCTTCTCAATAGTGTTATCATCATAATTATCATTGATTGGGAGATGTAAAAGGCACTTCTCCGCTGCTGCTTTGAGTTCGCTCATCAGAAACTGCGAGTGACATTTCCCTTCCTTCAGAAATCTCTGGGAGAACGCGAGGAGTGCTTTCCCTTGTCTCATCAGAACTGGACAGAACTTTTCCTGATTCTTGTGAAATTTTCGGCAAGCACGGGCAAATGTATTTCATCAAGACGTAATGGTGTCCTGGCAGAGACATCCCTTCAAATTAGAGCCCGGATTCATACAAAATAAACTAAGAATCATGATGATTATCAATCTCAGCGGCAACTAATTATTTATTTATTTTTGCAAGACAAAATGTTAAGGACAAAACAAAACAAAACACAACGAAAGAAAACATTTAATGGCCATAATGGCTTACGTAGACCAAGGGTGTCCAGCATGAAGGAGCCAAAGGCCATATTTGTATCTAGGACTCAAGCACCAACCCGCATCTAAATCATCAATCATTTTTTGCCGAAAAATGAATAGGAAATTTTACTTTTGATTACACAATGATTTGGAGCTTTGATTTTTTAAAAATTTCTTTTGCGGCATAAAACTCATCTTTTCTTGCCAAGATTAGTTTTAATAAGATAAAATACATTGTCGTAATAACGAATAATAATAGCGCTAAGATGGACATCGCAGGGAAACAGGAGTAAGGGTAGAGCAAAGGTGACATGGAGAAGAACAACAGAGAAGATATTGAGTAATAGAGGGGTCATTTGGGCAAGAGCGAGGAAGAAAATCGAAAGGCAGGCGTTTGTTGGAAATCCTGCAGAAGCCCCATGTGCCCTTGGAAACCTAAGGGTCCAGAGAGAGAGTGAGAGTGAGAGAGAGAGAGAGAGAGAGAATATTACCAAGAATAGCAGTGGCGGGTATCTAGACACCCCTATATGTACTCTTATCGCGAACTTTCCGGAATGACACCAACTGTGTCTAACACCTTTAATTTATAGTCGGTGTCAGAATCACTTTTTCTCTGAAGTACATGAGATTAATTCGGTTCTCTATACTCGAATAATTTACGCGAAATGGCATAATAATCACAGGAGAGACGAGCGTGCTTCGCAGGTGCACCGTTATATTCAAAGTAAAGTTAGATAAAGATAATGGCGACCGGCTGGCGTAGTGGTTAGAGCACTCGTTTAGCAACCGAATGGTCGAGGGTTCGAATCCCCAGCTGAGCGGTATTTTTTTCGACCAATAAGCCCTGAGATCGACCCAGCCTCGTAAAATGGGTACCAGAGAAAAAATCTGGGGAGTAAAGGAACTGGCCACCCTACCTCATACGCTGATGGCCCGGCATAATGAGGTCTCTAACACTTCATCATTTACGGCATTTGTTATGGGACTATCTTTATCTTATATTCAAGGTCACCTTTAAGTGATGTTTTCAGAGAAAAGTCGGCTCTGTGTTCATAATTTATAGATTACACTGACATTTATTACTACATAATTACTTTCTAGAATCTTTGTAAATGTTTTCCAGATTCTTCGAACATGTATCTTTTCTTCTTTTATGAAGACTACAGCTTTCAGTGTTATATAAAATCTATATGTATATATATATATAATCTATATGTATGTCTGTAGTTCTTTCAGTGTTATATAAAATCTATATGTATGTCTATAGTTCTTCCAATGTTATATAAAATATATATGTATGTCTGTAGTTCTTGTAGTATTATATAAAATCTATATGTATGTCTGTAGTTCTTTCAGTGTTATATAAAATCTATATGTATGTCTATAGTTCTTCCAATGTTATATAAAATCTATATGTATGTCTGTAGTTCTTCCAATGTTATATAAAATCTATATGTATGTCTGTAGTTCTTGTAGTGTTATATAAAATCTATATGTATGTCTGTACGTACTTCCAGTATTATATAACTTAACACGATGTTATCCATCGATCTATTTATGCATCATAGAATTTCGTGCCGGTATGGATGTGAAGCGTTAGTGCCTTCACATTTCTAGGCCACTACAGCATCTGAGTTAGCGATGCCATCAGCTGTCCTCTCTGCCTGTTTTCCTAGGGAAAACCCAGGTACACATTTTTTTTTAAAGGCCGAGTTAACCCCGGTGCCGATCGGTCTAGGAAAAAAAAAATCTCCCGATCGAACAAGGGACCTTCTAATCTGCAGGCGTGGGCACTAACTTCTACACCATGGCGGCACACATCCATCGATACGTGTAGAAGTGGTAACATTTATTCTTCTCCTTTTCTAATATGCTATTAGAAATGGCTATTCTGTTTTGCCGCCTTGATAGTCAGGAGTGCTCAAGAATTTCCGAGGAAGGTCGTAGTTCATTACTACTTACTTTATATTGTCCATTTTGATATTCGGGAAAGCTCCAGAAGTTCTGAGGAAGGCAGACTTTAGCTTTCCTTTAAGGAATCCTAACACATCTCAAGTGGGGATATTCAACCGAAGCAGTCTCAGATTAAGAGAAGTGGGTTCTGTTCGTTCTGGCTTCGTCCTTCAGTCGTCGACCAAGCTGTAGAAATAGGTACTCGACACACCATGACGAGAACAAATTCCTTAAAAGACATAGAATATCTCTCTCTCTCTCTCTCTCTCTCTCTCTAAACCTTAAGTGCCCAGGGCACATGGGGCTTCCGCAAGGGTTTTCCACAAATGCCTGTCCTTCGCCTTTTGTTTCTGCACTTGCCCAGGTGAGCCCTCTATTGCTGAACATCAACGTAGAATATATTAACATAAAAAGGCGAGGTACCAGTGGATTTCCTTGCACGTCTCTGTCAGTGGGCGAAATGAAAACTCAGTTCCAGGAATATGGTGGCTTCGCCCGACTCACGGTGCGTAGAAAAATGGAAAACAATTCTTTGTATTTTGAAATTTGACATATCTCTCTTGATCATCTTTTTCTCGCCTGAGAGTCCCTTGTTCATCCGCTTATCAGACTTTTCTGTTTGTATGTCTGCCTGTTTATTTGGCTGTCTCTCTCTGATGGCTCATGTGTTCTTTTTTTTTCCTCCCACACAGCTATTACTGAGCCAACCCTTTAATTTGTTTATGTTTATCGCCGACATTTACATTGTTGTTTTTTTTTCGGATGTTTCTGTCTTTTTTTGCTCTCTGTCCGTTTATTGGTTCGTTCGCTTGTTTACTGATGATCAATATAAGTTTCAATGAGCTGCGAACGCTGTCGATCAATGCTGGAAGAATAAGGAGGGGGGAGGGGGCAGCAGCTAAGTAATCAATGCTATCTTTCTGACCTCTTTCACTCAAGCACTTTCATACCAAATCTCCACAGACAATAGGTCTCTGTGGCTTATACTCTGTCATGTTTTCTCGCGTTTCAATCTGTCAGCATGAACTGGCATGCTGATGCTCGTTGTATATGCTCCGAAGCTGAGAAACATTTATCGAGCGTGAGAGAGGGCTGCTGGGAACGTCATGATATGAATTTATGCTATGGGGGGGGGGGGTGAGAATTGTTTGTTTGCATCATATGATTGATTGGTTTATCCACTATTCAGGATCCAGTTTAAGTTATCCTCTTCCTTTCATTCCCTTTCAGCAAAACTTCCGATTTTTTTGGGTGTCGTTTTCCTGTGATATTTTCCTGGTGATTCTCTAGATCAATGTTTCTCAACAGGGAGGCAGGTGGCTCCCCTCTCCCAGGGGAGGAGTTCAAGTCTAAGGGAGAATTTTTTCCCCAAGGCAGGTATTGAGAAAGAGTTTTCTTCCACCACAGTTAAAGAGTGTTTAGTGGTGAAAATCCTTCTGAATGATGTAGGAGAAGACCTGGCGGCAGCCTGGGGTGAAGGGAGAAGACCTGGGACCTGGGACATTGAGAAGAATTGATCTAGATATTTTCCAGTGGTTTCTGTAAAAAAAAAAGAACTGGGACAAGCTTGAAAAGAACAACTGTTAATCTCTGCTGTTTTACCTACTCGTGTGTCACATCTACTTATGCTGTTTGTATTTTTTTTCCTTGTGCTCTCTTCAGTGTTGCACATGCACATGTATGTGAGCGAGGCGCAAGTACACATACATCATTTACAAGGAACATCCATCCATCCCTCTCCCCACAGTTCATACGTCCGTCAGTCCATACGTCCGTCAGTCCATACGTCCGTCAGTTCATACGTCCGTCAGTTCATACGTCCGTCAGTCCATACGTCCGTCAGTCCATACGTCCGTCAGTCCATTTCTGTCAGTCCTGTCCAACACGCTTTCACATTTTCAGAGATGAGAAGTTAAAAACAAATGGCAGACTCACGGCCCGCTCACACCTCTCTGATTACACGATCTGTGACTGCACACACTCTCTGACTACATGATCTGTGACTGCACACCTCTCTGACTACATGATCTGTGACTGCACACACTCTCTGACTACATGATCTGTGACTGCACACACTCTCTGACTACATGATCTGTGACTGCACACCTCTCTGACTACATGATCTGTGACTGCACACACTCTCTGACTACATGATCTGTGACTGCACACACTCTCTGACTACATGATCTGTGACTGCACACACACTCTGACTACATGATCTGTAACTGCACACACTCTCTGACTACATGATCTGTGACTGCACACCTCTCTGACTACACGATCTGTAACTGCACACACTCTCTGACTACATGATCTATGACTGCACACCTCTCTGACTACATGATCTGTAACTGCACACACTCTCTGACTACATGATCTGTGACTGCACACACTCTCTACTACATGATCTGTAACTGCACACACTCTCTGACTACATGATCTGTGACTGCATACCTCTCTGACTACATGATCTGTGACTGCACACACTCTCTGACTACACGATCTGTGACTGCACACACTCTGACTACACGATCTGTGACTGCACACACTCTGACTACACGATCTGTGACTGCACACACTCTCTGACTACATGATCTGTGACTGCACACACTCTGACTACACGATCTGTGACTGCACAAACTCTGACTACATGATCTGTAACTGCACAATCTCTGGCTGCACACACGTCTGACTAAACGATCTGTGACTGCACAATCTCTGACTGCACACACGTCTGACTAAACAATCTGTGACTGCACAATCTCTGACTGCACACACGTCTGACTAAACAATCTGTGACTGCACAATCTCTGACTGCACACACGTCTGACTAAACAATCTGTGACTGCACAATCTCTGACTGCACACACGTCTGACTAAACAATCTCTGACTGCATACACGTCTGACTAAAAAATCTGTGACTGCACAATCTGTGACTGCACACACGTCTGACTAAACAATCTGTGACTGCACAATCTCTGACTGCACACACGTCTGACTAAACAATCTGTGACTGCACAATCTCTGACTGCACACACGTCTGACTAAACAATCTCTGACTGCACACACGTCTGACTCATATTCTCTGACTACACACACGCCTAACTATACATTCTCTGATTGCACACAGTCTGACTGCACACACAACTGGCTACACACTCTCTGACTGCACACACGTCTGACTGCACACAAAAACTGACATAACTGATTAATAGTATGGGAAATTCTGGCGGTCCAGTATACATATAATTAAGCGATCTGTTTGGTTTTCCGAGTTGGAATCGATGTAATAGATCATTATCATCTTCTCACAATATTGTGGCTCGCCTTTTTCCATTCCTATTTGTTAAATATCATACATGCGAATTTATTTTTGTTAAAAGTTGTTTTCCTGGTTTTTTTGTGTTGAGTTTATTTTTGTATAATTAAGGCGAAAACTGAAACGTTATAACTCTGAGCTAGTTAATAATAAAACTGTTCCTATGTTTGTTTTTGTTTTAGTCTTATATATATATATATATATATATATATATATATATATATATAACTGTTCTTATTTTTTGTTTTAAATATTGTAATATACTGCTCCCATATCGGGATGTAAAGAGTTAATACGATGGTGCATGTATTATTGGCGTTATTTTTCCGATATAACATAAATTATGTCTTTTACTATGTTTTTCATCCATCCATCCATCCATTCATCCATCTATCCATCCATCCATCCATCCATCCATCCATCCATCCATCCATCCATCCATCCATCCATCCATCCTTCCTTCCTTCCTTCCTTCCAGATGTAAACAATTACTCTGAGCATTATTCTATGTATATTCAACAAATCTCTTCTCCTCTTTACAAACCATCATGTGACAGTTTTGTCCAGACTTGTCCACAAATGGAAAAAGATTGACAGGGATATAAATAAAACGCCCATATCCTTCATGTTTATTATATCACCCCAGTTCCTGCAGGCCTTGAATAAGATCCGCAGTCCGTTATGCGACAAAAGGTTGACGCAGTCACCAATAATCAGATCGCAGTTCAGAACCCCAGGGTTCATCATTCGCCCCCCCCCCACCACCCACCCAACATAAATTTCCAGTGACGTCAGTTTACAAGATTGTCCTGTTGATCATGACCTTCCAAATCTAATCACGTCCGGCTAGAAAAAGCAATCAGTTCCGCGTTCCACTCTCTCGTCATCGTCCCATATGTATGTGTGTGTGAGTGTGCGAAAATGACGTATCTCATGATGGACGATAGTGAGGGGCGCTCAGTAATCGTCACGCTAGGCGGCCCCACATGGGACAAGGTCTCGACCCCAGGCCCGCCTAGCGTTCTATCAGAAGCAGCCGCCCGTGGTGTCCCAAAACAACTGAGTTTTTTGTTTGTTTGTTACAGTTTTCATCTTCCTTCAAATATTGTTCTTTTCGGTAGATGTCATGATGATGGTAGAACAGAGGTTCACAAACTTTTCGGGCTGCAGTTCCTTTCCTTCTACGGCTACATCCCCAGGCGCCCCCCCCTCCCAATTTTTCCCTCAGCTGATTCTGATGCTTTTCGCTGCTCCCTTATCCCTTAACACTCTCCCCTCCCCCGGTTCTTCCCACATCCCTTATGGGGGGGGGGGTACCACTGATGTAGAAGCACCGGTATCTTATCGGATGGGGAGTTGGTTGCAATAGCTTGCTTTGCGTCCCGGTGAAAGCACGAAATCGGCTACACCCAGAAGGGGACCAATGAGAGAGCCTCTGTGTTAGCCAGGCTCAAGACCCGATTAACCGTATGCTACTTGGGACATCACGACGATGTGGGATAGAGTCTTGGCCAACTCTAGTCCATAGCCATAGGGGGCGGAGAGTGGAGACGCCTGTCCGATGAGGCAGTCAGCGACCCATAGCTGATATGCCAGCGTCAAGGTTAGCGGACCATAACTGACCAAGACCCTGTCTCACATCTCCGTAGTACCCCCAGTCACTCAGCTCCCCTGTCACTCAGCTCTCCGGTCACTCAGCTCCCCATTCACTCAGCTCCCCTGTTACTCAGCTCTCCGGTCACTCGGCTCCTCTGTCATTCAGCTCCCCTGTCACTCAATCTCGGTCGCTCAGCTCCCCAGTCACTCAGGTGTAGCAGGTGGCTATCAGTCTCCTTTGGGAGCTGCAGGAAGTAAAGACGGCAAGGCGGAACTGACCTCGTCACAGTCTAGTGTGACGACTGGTCAAGCAAAATATAGACACACGCAAACACAGCGTCTATGGCTTTACTTTTATAGAAAGCATGACTTTATGTCTACTGTATGATCCCATTGACTCTCCACAAGATTTCTTAATCTGAACACAGCAAAACAGAAGACTCGACATACGCGGCCCAGTTCTACTTTTATCTTCAAAGATTGTTTTCAGTGATGGTTACAACATATATTTTTTCAGAATGGGAAAGTATTACATAAGACGTAATATGTTGATATCTTATTCTTCTTCAATCTCCATGGAAATGCGAGCTGGTGTCCTTTGCAGCACATGCAGTGAAGATGCCAGGGCAGAGCGTCGTGTCGGCTCGGGAGCGGGTTAAGAAGACTATGTTTTTTTTTTCCAAAACCTGAATGCTTCTTTAGCAGACTCCGCCACCACGGGGACTATGCCGGTGACTATTTGTCAGGCTAGGTCTGTTACTGGCGGTATCAACAAAGAGTGGGACTCGATTTTGATCAGCTATGGCTCATCAACCCTGGTGCAAGCATGTCAGATATGGGTCGCTGACTGCCAAGTATGTCAAATAATATACTGCGCTCAAAAAGATCATTATGCTCTTTTTAACACCATTACAATGAGAACAAAATCTCCCATGTCTTTATATATATATATGAACGTGTGTATGTGTGTATGTTAAAGCAACACGGGGGAATGCCTGGAACAATTTCAACCATACTTGGCAGATATGTGACTTACAACCTGGAAACTACACTGTGTGCGTTAGATCATCCCTATGACACCTAGTAGTTGGGGTGGGATCGAAACCGAACGATGCAAACAATACCCTCACTGAACGACGGGAAGTAACTCCTGTGATATTTATGCCTGCTGTGGATTGTCGGCCGTGGCGGACAAAGGTCAGTACACACACATCGATGACGTTATATCTGCTGAGGATGCCGAACCGTTGGCATTGATAATGAGAAACATGATATACGGAGCAGACTTCGTATTCACGAAAGACACCCTACTGTTGTTCACCTCAGCGTCCATTCAGAAAATAGCCAGAGTGTTTATTTCATAACAGAGAGGCTCATACAGTGGTTAATCAGCTACCAAGCACATGGGAGTGGGGGCCGGGGGGGGGGGGGGGTTGGATCTTCTAGAAGGTTGTGGATATGACTGCGATTTTGGACTCATGATGTTCGAGAAACTTCCAGCACCCACCCGAGTCTTAGATGGTCGTATATAAGGTAAGCTAATTCGGCAAGCCTTCCAGTTTATCACTTGTCAGGGAATGTGACAGTGTCGTGTCGTTCTTTTAGTTGATTGTTTTTTTTTGTTTTAATTATATTTGTAAAAATACATTTTAACTTTGTTTATTTATTGTATTCTATAGTAGATTGTATTACTCTGTGACAGTGCTGCCGTTTTCTTAATTTTTCAAACTAGGTTTTCAAATTAGGGAGAGAGGGCGAGAGAGGAGAGGGAGAGAGAGGGAGAGGTAAGGAGAGAGATAGAGGCGGAGAGAGAGAGAGAGGGAAAGAGAGGGAGGGAGAGAGATAGAGAGTGAGAGAGAGAAGGCGAGAGATAGGGAGAGAGATGGAGACAGAGAGGGAGAGATAGAGAGAATTAGAGATCATCATGTTTCTCCCACGGACAACTTTATGTTGCCTGCTCAAGGGAGAGGGAGAGAGAGAGGGTGAGAGAAAAAGAGAGAGATAGAGAGGGAGAGTAGGGACAGAGAGAGAGGGACAGAGAGATTTGAGATCGCCATGTTTCTCCCACGTAAAACTTTGTTGCCTGCTCAAGGGAGAGAGAAAGAGGGTGAGAGAGGGTGAGAGATAGGGACAGAGAGAGAAGGAGAGAGATAGGGACAGAGATAGATTTGAGATCGCCATGTTTCTCCCACGGACAACTTTATGTTGCTTGCTCAAAGGTGGGTTCATCCAAGAATCTATTTATCCTTGCTCCTGGAGGTGAAACTAAAAATGGTGTTTATAATCAAACCGTCTAGACTCTGTAGAACCATCTAGAAGGCTGTGGAAATAGAACATTGTAGAACCTTCTAGAAGATCGCAGAACTGAACAGACCTCTGTAGAACCTTCTAGAAGGCTGTGGAAAGGAATAGACCGTTGTAAGACCGTCTGGAAGGTTGTGGGAATGAATAGAAGTTTGGTGATTGGGATAAATAAATACCCGGACAACGTCGGGTACTCAGCTAGTAACCAATAAAACAAAAGTCATGTGTCAAAGAAGATATGCCCGAGATTTCTTATGGAAATACCTCCCCCCCCCACCCCCCCAACCCCCTTTGAAAGATGCCATAACCTGAAATACGAGGTAATTAACTTGGAAAGAACCTTATCATTCACCAAACACATAGAAGAAGAAGAAACAGCATTTAATGCAAGTCTGAGACTGGGTGCCATCAAAGCCTTAACATGTCTACAACTTCCTCAGAGCACCTTGTTCACATTAATAAGAGTCTTGAGGGAGAGTCTTGGTCCTACCCAGAATAGACTTCGGCCTGGGCTTATTAACGCTATCTAAATCTCAGCAAACTTGAACGAGTACAAAACAAGGCGATGAGATTCATTTTGGGCAGCACCAAAGACACCCACGGTGGCAATGAGATACGTATTGAATCTTCCTGATCTACAAACCAGCCACAAATGTGCACAAGTAAAGAAATATCTCAAAATCAACAACAATAAAACCCACCCACTCCATAACCTTCACATGATCAAATGATCAAAAATAAAAACAGGAAAATCCCGGATGACTGAAGCAGAAGACTCATTAAGCATAGTTACTGATAAACAACACGTCTCAACCGAACCTGAATGGATTACTTGCAGCGTGGCCCACCAAAATCTCACTAAATTACACATACACGTAAACCTTACAAGAAAGTGTCGAAATTTGCAGAGGGGAAAACACGAGAGGAAATAAAAGAACTCATTAACAAACATACAACTCTTGAGGACATAATCATATGTAGAGACGAATCAGTAAACTGGAAGCGTGTGGGGTTTTGCAGCATAAAAAGGAAGTAAAACACTCAAACTCATGACTGAGGCTTACACTGACACGCCTTTTCTTAGTAAGTGGATGAAAAGAGAGGCCATCACTCAACCTTTAAAATGGGTAGTGACACAGAAAACACACCACATCACCAACATTACCGACTCTCAAAGTCTATTAACGAAAGTGGAACCAAAAAAAAGCCATTAGAAGTGAGTGGCAAGAAATAAATAATAAATCCCACATCAAAAACATCACATGGATATGCTGTCCAGGCCACGCTAGAGTCAATGGAAACAACAAAGCAGATACGTTAGCAGCAAGGTCCAAACCAGAGGGCGTCATCAAAATGGACAAATCGGACCTATACAAATCCATCATGTAGCACCTCTTTGAAC
Source organism: Achatina immaculata (assembly GCA_009760885.1). Taxonomy (NCBI): domain Eukaryota; kingdom Metazoa; phylum Mollusca; class Gastropoda; order Stylommatophora; family Achatinidae; genus Lissachatina; species Lissachatina immaculata. The sequence continues at coordinate 48,680,075 of CM019720.1, read as the reverse complement.
AAATGCAAAGCAATTTCCTCCAAAGTACCTATCACATTCGACTCGGTCCATTACATGTAGCCAAAAGGCAGTGATTGCAAACCCCAGCTAAATGCTAGATCACAGGCAACACACAATCAACACAACATTGGAGTCATCTCCTTAAAAGCACTGAAGGAAATCGCCGATGTCAAAGGCCGGGCACGTGTGGGCATGCCCTGAGTGTTATGAAGCCGCTTAGCATTACTAGCAATAGAACTAGGCTCCTTTTATACAGTTACAGTTTATATGCGGTGAACTCTGTGATTTCTAATTTTTGAAAGTCACTGATAGTTTCAACAGAATTCACTGTTTCCTAGAACAACCCCCCCCCCCCCCCCCCCCCCCCGTTCTGATTTCCTGTAATATTTTCATAATGCGCAGTATGTGTTGGGCCAGTTGGTTACTTGTTTGCTGTTAGGGAATGCTAACTCCCTTAAGGGAATGGAAGCTGCAGCCAAAGTAAATGTCAAACCCTGCAGTTTACTCACTTCTATTCTGTCACTGATCAATAATATCTGCATGACTGTGGCCAACGACGGTACGAATTCGGCCATTATTTGAAAACTAGTCGATACAGTTTGAAAAGTCAATCCCGCGGCAAAGATATAATGTATTTCTTTGCCCCTAGAGCAGAGACAAGGTAATAGGTAAGTTGCATTTATGTCAGATTTGTGGATTTTTGTGTGTGTGGGAAAGTATGCTAAAGAAAGATAATAATTAATTACTCTATAACTGTACAGAACTCGCGAAACAAGAAAGTCTGTATAGAATTCGTGACACAATAAAACTTGTATAAAATTCTTGACAAATAAAACTTTACGGAATATGTGACACAAAAAAAAACTTGTATACAATGCGTAACACAATAAAACTTGTATACAATTCATGTGACACAATAAAATTTATATAGAATTTGTTACATAATATAACTTGTATAAAACTCGTGACAATAACACTTTATGGAATTCGTGACACAATAAAATTTATATACAATTCGTGACAATAAAACTTTATGTAACTCGTGACACAATAAAACTTGTATACAATTCGTGACATAATAAAATTTGTATACAATTCGTGACACAATAAAATTTGTATAGAACTCATGACACAAAACTTGTATACAGTTGGTGAGATAATAAAACCTGCATACAATTGGTGAGATAATAAAAGTTGTATACAATTTGTAGCACAGTAAAAATTCGTATAGAATTTGTAGCACTGTACTTGTACTTGTACGAACTCCTTGTAACTGTGAGCTTTGCTCTTTGCAGCCGATGCTGTAGAGGTGTTGAGGCACAGCATCGTATCGGCGTGAGAGTGAATTATGGCGGCCACTTTTTCAGTCCTGGAGTACAGCTAAAAAAGCAGGGGATGTGCAATGCTTCTTTAGCAGACTCCACCACCATGGGAACTATGGCGATTCCTGCTCCGTTAGCCAGGCTATGCCTGTTTGTCTGGGTACCACGGAGAGGTGGAACAGGTTCTTGGTCAGCTATGGGTCGCTAACCCTAACGCTAGCATATCAGCTATGGGTCGCTGACCCTAACGCTAGCATATCAGCTATGGGTCGCTGACCCTAACGCTAGCATATCAGCTATGGGTCGCTGACCCTAACGCTAGCATATCAGCTATGGGTCGCTGACCCTAACGCTAGCATATCAGCTATGGGTCGCTGACCCTAACGCTAGCATATCAGCTATGGGTCGCTGACCCTAACGCTAGCATATCAGCTATGGGTCGCTAACCCTAACGATAGCATATCAGCTATGGGTCGCTGATTACCTTATCGGGCGTCTTCACTCCCTGTAGCACTATAAAAACTCGTACAGAATTCGCAAAACAGCAAAACGTGTGCAGATCTGGTGAAACAAGAAAACACTTTTAAAGCTCTTTAAACAACAAAGACAAACATCAGTTTTGGTGTATTGTAATATACAATGATCGTGTTTGTTATTTCTTTACTTCTAACTGAAGGTACAGCAGGTCAGTTTTGGTGTATTGTAATATACAGTGATCATGTTTGTTATTTCTTTACTTCTAACTGAAGGTACAGCAGGTCAGTTTTGGTGTTTTGTAATATACAGTGATCGTGTTCGGACGTTTTGAAACCGGTACAACTGTACCTATCATTCATCTTCGCATGAAGTAGTTTCCAAAGTGCCAGCTTTCTCTAAACAACATTAGGTACCTTATACTGTTTTTTTTAAATGTAAAATTAAAGACACTTTATAAACATTAGCGAAAATAAAATGTTCATGTGGAATTTTTATTTTCTGTTTGGCGAGATTTACTCTACGACCTGGCATACTGAACCGAAGCCAGAACTAATTCTCCTCCGTCCAAAGTGAGCATCACCATCCTACTGGCCTGATTATCCTCTAACCGATTTCGCTCGTTGCTTTTTACTCCATCATCATCATCATCATCATCATCATCATTATCATCATCATCATCATCATGTGCCGTGCCGACTGGCGGTGGCTATTATGCTTCTCCAGAGTACACGATCTTTCATGCAGGCCATCAGCTCAGTTGGTGATCTCCTCTCATACCGTCCCGTCAGACTATCCAGTATCATTTCTCTTGGTCTTCCTCTTGATCTTCTTCTTTCTATTTTTCCTGTTATAATATTTTCAATGCCCTTTCTTCTCATTGCATGTCCTATGAAAGTACATTGTCTCTCTCTTTTTTTTTTTTTTTGACAAGATTTTTTGTCTCTCCAGATCTTCTCGTACATTCTTCGTTAGTTATTTTTGCTGTCCAAGGGATTCGCAACATTCTTCTAATAAACCACATTTCTGCTGCTTCCAATGATTTTTGTGCAGACCTGCCTGTTGTCCATGATTCACTTCCATATAAAAAGATAGGTTCAATATAGCATTTTAGGACTCGCTTTCTAACATTCATTGATAAGGATGTGTTGGTTAATATGTTTCTCATTCTCTGAAATGCAGTCTTTGCTTGGCCTATTCTGTTCCTAATTTCTGTTCTGCATTTCCCATCTGAAGTTATTACTGCTCCAAGGTATTTGAATTTCTGCACCTGCTTTAGAATAGTTCTGTTTAATTTTATACTGCATGCTGGTGGATTCTGTTTCTTAGATATAACCATAGTCTTTTTTATGTTTAAAGTCAGGCCGTTCTGTTCACTTCCTTCAGCGACTTTATCCAAGAGATCTTGCAGGTCTTGTTGGTTCTCAGCTATCAGTAATGTGTCTGTTACTCTGAATAAGCATAACTGTTCTTGTTTGATAATATCACTTATAAAATTGTCACTGTAACCGACGGCCTCCAAAAGATTCGGTTTTTTTCCTAATTCCATCACATCTTTCCGGTGACTTTCTCTCTTTCTCATTCAGCCAATCCATCTTTTATATGCTACTTGAACAAATACTTTAAAATAATCGTTCTCAGCTTGTAGCTAATTAAACAATTCTGTTCGTTTTTTTTGTGTAAAATAATCCATGTTGATTCGCTAGCCCCCGAGTATGTGCTTCCTGAAGGAATACTGTCAGTGTCGGATTTCGAGCGTATCGATTGCTCTTTACTTGCTGTTAAAGAAAAATATATGCAGAACTCGGGACTGTGTGTTTACAGAACCGACGTGAATTAGCGGGTTGGCTACAAGTGGTTTGCAAGTTACAAACCATCTGACGTAAGTGAAACAATTATCATTCATAAGTGTATTATATTTAATTATTATTACCTTCGTGTGTTAGTAAAAGAGATAAGAAGCGCGACCCGCCAACAATAGTTATAGAGATAAGAAGCGCGACCCGCCAACTTTAGTTATAGAGATAAGAAGCGCGACCCGCCAACAATAGTTATAGAGATAAGAAGCGCGACCCGCCAACAGTAGTTATAGAGATAAGAAGCGAGACCCGCCAACAACAGTTATAGAGATAAGAAGCGCGACCCGCCAACAACAGTTATAGAGATAAGAAGCGCGACCCGCCTACAACAGTTATAGAGATAAGAAGCGCGACCCGCCAACAACAGTTATAGAGATAAGAAGCGCGACCCGCCAACAACAGTTACAGAGATAAGAAGCGCGACCCTCCAACAGTAGTTATAGAGATAAGAAGCGCGACCCGCCAACAGCCCCGGCATGACTTCCGACCAGCGAGTGGGAGAAGTTTGCCGACCCATGATGTGATAAACCGTGATGAATAACGTGATTATATATGAATAACGTGATTATATATGAATAATGTGATTATGGAAATAATCATCCAAAGAAGAGAATGAATGCGTGTTGTGGCCTCTTTTCACAGACGCAGTTATTCTGTTCCAAGAGAAGGCAAATGAAAATGAGGGAAACAAAATTAGAGAGCTCCTTTGAAAAAAAAAATGAGAGCAATGCATGATGGGACATAATGAAGTGATAATTACGAGAAAAAAAAAGAAACAAAATGTTGGATCAATCCTAATCAGTAACACATCATACGGTGGTGACGCTTTGACCTCTTGTCTATGTGCAGTCTAAAACATGTAGGAAAAATAAAGACAAGAAGATTTAGGTAATATGGTAATATAAGTCAGAGTATTGAAACATATATAACGTGTACTGAAAGGAGAAAATGGGACGCAGATATCTAATCTCATCTTCTTTTTCTCATTTGTGTCCCTTTTCGCGTTTATACTGACCTAGTCTTTGCACCAACTATCGCACATGGCGTCAAGCTGAAAGCGTAGTTCCCTATTCTTAAACATTGCATTGTATGTAATCTAGTCTTATTATACCATAATATATGTACCTACCGTCAAAGTGGATTCATTCGTATAATGAGTTCTCGTTTACCAAGGCTTTCGTAAACCGAGAGTTCATTGCTAGTCTCGTGCTACGTTGAGAGTGTCCGCCATCACTATTTATAAGAAACCCGAATCCTGTTCGAGCTAGGTATTGTATTACTTTCTGTTTTGCGGAATGTCGGTGAAACCAACTGAAACAAGCTCTTTATTGTAAAAATTTATGTTTTTAAATTGTTCTGTAATGGCTTGTATACCCGTATGTCTTCATCGAGTTTGTGGCGTCATATGAGGATAGAAAAAGTTGTAAACTATTAGCCTGTAAGTTGCCACGAACTGTAAGTATATATGTACATGAACAAGATGGACGTTTGAGTAGCAAGTTGTTAGCGCATTTACTTCTCATGGCGAAGTCAGTGGTTCGAATCTGGCCGGAAAGGAGGTCGAGGGGTTGAAAGGGAGGGAGGGAGGGGGTGGTGGTTCAGGCGCCAAAGTCACACAACTGTAGAAAGTGGTATCTTGTTTAGGCGTCAAAGTCATCTCTCTCTCTCTCTCTCTCCCTCTCTCTCCCTCTCTCTGAACCTCAAGTGCCCAGGGCACATGGGGCTTCCGCAAGGGTTTTCCACAAATGCCTGTCCTTTGCCTTTTTTTCTGCTCTTGCCCAGGTGAGCCCTCTATTGCTCAACATCCTTTCTGTTGTTCTTCTCCATGTCTCTTTTGGTCTACCCTTACTTCTGTTCCCCTGTGGTGTCCATCTTAGTGCTATTTTTGGTAGTGAGTTGTCAGTCATTCGGAGCACATGTCCCAACCATCGCCAGCGTCTTACCCCACTAATTGCTGTCAGTGGCTTTATCTGCATTTCTGCCAACAAGATGTTATTTCTTATGGTGTTTGGCCAAAATATTTTTCTGATTCTTCGTAAACTCCTCAAAGTCATACAACTATAGAAGTGGATATCGTGATTCTCCTGGTGTTCTACCCCCCCCCCAATGGCAGTATAGGGCTTCTTTTATCGTTTACATAAGGGGATGAAGTTCAGCGTCGTCTGTCTACGTTCTTGTCGCTGTATTTTGTTGTTGCTGTTGTTGTGTTGCTGGGTTGTACGAAGTATGGTGTGGGTTTACCCACGAGACTGCTAGGATAGCCATGAAAGCCAACTCAGATCACCCTGAAAACGTCTGGCTAAAGATTCTTCTGGTGAAGCTGTGACAATGAATGGATGAATAATTTTTATTTTTAAAGGGTAAAGAATTGGGCACGCAGGCCCGTCTTACATTCTGCCCATCATCACTCCATCTTTCATTCTTCCCACACAGGCCTAGCAAGCCATCGGTGGCTTTTCTCTTGCTACAAACTTAAGAAATTAAGTGGCTTGGCCACTTAAAATGAGAACGACACATATACAGCCAGTCGCCAGGGCCTTTAGTCAAAGGACTACAGGACACAGGCCTAGAGAAAGATGGATAGATGGAGTTTTATAGAAACACAAATTACGGCATGTACATCACCGAGGTCACTCCTATGGCCCAAAAATGCCAGCTGCGTATCCCCTCGACGCTTTGCGGTGCAAGAAGAAGGATAGAGTAAGTTGTGGTGGTGGCTTTTGAGAGGCGGGAAGTGTGGCTTCATGTACAAAATTACAACGCCTATCAGAGCGCGCTGGTTGTCAGCACAGCCCTTCCATGAAGGTTGAGCTTTTATAACAAACGAAAAAGGTTGCCACTACTAAATGTTTCATCCAGGCATTTTTTTTTTGGTGCGTTTATACTATTCTGACCCATTTTACTGCTAGCTCGCTCACTTTAGGTTTCACTAGGTCAAGGCCGGGTATTGACAAACCACTGCTCACTCATGCATGCGGTCCATCTGAACTCAGTGTGCTCACCTTATAAATACCCCTAAAAAAACCAATCAGATTCGGTTCAGTGCTGTTCGTACAGTTCAATCATTTATTATACATTTCTCTAGTAACAATAAATAAGTAAATAAAATAAGTGTTCCGCTAATGGTCCGCTAATGAAGGCGAGCATTTCGGTTCATGACAACCAGACAGTTTGTGGTTAGTAACCAGGGCAAGATCTGCTCATTGGGGCGGTAATGCATTGCAATGGAGGCGCCATGAAAGGATCCACGGACAAAAAAGGGGAGGGGGGTAGCTTTTGTTAGAGGCGTGGCGTGGCTTTTGTTAGAGGCGTGGCGTGGACAATTGGATAAATGAATATAAGGTGTCTGGGTACCATGGCAGTAGACGTGAAGTAAATGTTGCTGGTGCTGTGGTAATGTTGCTCCCCGTCACAGAACTGTACGATTTGACTGTTTAATGTAGCTTAATATTGGTAGAAGACCTGTTTATATGGATTAGACTGATATCGACAAACTGTGTGAAGTAGTTAGATATCGACAAGCAGAACTGTTTGCGTGAAGTGGTAAGATATCCACAAACAGAACTGTTTGTATGAAATAATTACATATAGATTTTAAAAAAAACTGTTTGTATGGAGTAGTAAGATATCAGCAAACGGAACTGTTTGTATAAAGTAGTAAGATATCCACAAACAGAACTATTTGTATAAAGTAGTAAGATATCCACAAACAGAACTGTTTGTATAAAGTAGTAAGATATCCACAAAAACTGTTTGTATGAAGTAGTAAGATATCCACAAACAGAACTATTTGTATAAAGTAGTAAGATATCCACAAACAGAACTATTTGTATAAAGTAGTAAGATATCGACAAAAAATGTTTGTATGAAGTAGTAAGATATCCACAAACAGAACTATTTGTATAAAGTAGTAAGATATCCACAAACAGAACTGTTTGTATAAAATAGTAAGATATCCACAAACAGAACTGTTTGTATAAAGTAGTAAGATATCCACAAACAGAACTATTTGTATAAAGTAGTAAGATATCCACAAACAGAACTGTTTGTATAAAGTAGTAAGATATCCACAAACAGAACTATTTGTATAAAGTAGTAAGATATCGACAAAAAATGTTTGTATGAAGTAGTATGATATCCACAAACAGAACTATTTGTATAAAGTAGTAAGATATCGACAAAAAATGTTTGTATAAAGTAGTAAGATATCCACAAACAGAACTATTTGTATAAAGTAGTAAGATATCGGCAAAAAATGTTTGTATGAAGTAGTAAGATATCAACAAACAGAACTATTTACGTAGAGCAGAACTGCTTATGTGGAGTTGAAAAAAAAAAAGATAATTATAATCGATCAGTTGTCACAAAGTAATGAAATATCGTTAAAAAATTAGTTTTATCGAATAATAATAAGACGTCGATAAACATGAGAAAGCGTTACTAGTAGCTTTTAACAGTGAAAATTTCCTTTGTACTTTAAAGGAAATTAAATCATCTTTTTACACATCTGAAATGTAAGGTTGCTGGTTCTAACTGATACAAATAAAGATATTTGTATACCTAACTGATGGAACAAAGTAGAAAGATGTAGTTAAATAAGTTTGTTCATACCAACAAGAAAAATATAAATAAATACTATAAGTGTGACAGAGTTAAGATGTAAACTACACAGGGAAAAGCAGTTTGTACGTAGACGAATAATGAACGTAACTAGAAACATGAGAAGGTGGAGACTTTTTACAGACAAGCAGGACTGTTTATGCGGAAAAAGCAAAATGTTGATAGACTGAGTTGTTTATGTGTCAGTCAGTCAGTCATCTGCATGTCCCTTGAGGAATTTTGCCCCCTTAGCAGCTCTCCTGTAGGCCTCTCGGTTGCAAGCAAGATGCCCTGCTGTTTGATGCATCCATTTTGCAGATTATCAAATCGCTGATGGCGAGATTCTTCAACTGTCGTGCGTGGAGTGGGGCTTCTCCCGGCCAGTGAAGAAAGTTTCAAATGGGGTTGCCGTGCGGCACCACTGCGGAAAAGGTGAAAGAAACGATTAAATGAAGTAACCAGTAGTCTCAAGGTCAGGACTGCTCAAATCACGGCACTTCTGCTCTGGAGGTCGGCCACGTCCTATGTGCACTCATACGGGGCGAATTGTCTGAACCGGTTTAACCCAGGGGTTAAGACACTGCTGGCGAGATTCTTCGGATGGCGCTCGTGAAGTGAAACTCCTCCCGACCAATGAAGAAAATGTGTAAAAGCAATTAGAGTTGACTTGCGGCTCCGATGTGAAAAGGTGGTGAAAGAATAAAGTGAAGCTTAATCGGTATGTCCAGTAGTCTCGCAGCGAGAGCTACTCATAGCACGGCACCTCTGCTCTAGAGGCCGGCCACGTCCGATATACACCCATACTGGTGAAATATGCCTAAACCGGCTTAAACCAAGGGTGAACTTGATGGCTACTCTTGTCATGGTACCTCTGCTCTAGAGGTCGGTCACGTCCTAAACACGCCCATACTGGGATAGTATGCCTAAACCGGCTCAACCCAGGGGTGAAACTTACTAGTGCGAGGATTCGTCCTCCTGGACGAAAGCTCCGTCCTTGTCACAACTAGCAAGGGTAGCGGCCACGACCACAAATTGCTGAAGTCGGGGATGTATGTGTATCCTAATCACGCTGAGGTTTTCCGGTGACAAAGTCCAGCGCTGGACTGGATGGGCAACCACATCTCACCCAGCGGGGATATACTGATATCCAAAAACACGTCGAGGTTTTCCGGTGAGAAAGTTCAACTCTAGATAAAACTGGTGCAACGAAAACCACGGTGTCACGCAATCCCGCTTCTGAGACCCACCGAGAATACAGGCTCAAGCCCTGCTAAACTCTGAACCTCTTGTGGTCCTTTCGGGGACCACATGGGGACCACGGGACCTATCGAGGACCACAGGAGTAAATTCAGTAGGATCACAGGGCGATCTTGGTGGTAGAAGCGAACAAATAATAATAATGATAATAATAATAATAAGAAGAAGAAGCAGAAGAAGAAGAAGCAGATTATCAAAGAAGTCTTGCCATCTTCGCGTTGGTCTTCCTCTCTTTCTTTTTCCCATTATGTACCCTTCCAAAAAACAAAACAAAAAAAAAGATAAAGATAAATATGACAAAATAAATAAAGAAATAAGACATAAATGCAATAAAGCTAAAGAAGAGTGGGTAAATAAGAAATATAATGGAACAGAAACACACCATTATGGAAACGCGAGATATGTACAAACAAATAAAGGAGTTAACAAACAAAAGGACATACCACCAGACTAACTGCCTGAAGTCAAAGGAGAGACATACAATAATGGATAGAGATAATATATAAATAGATATACGAAATAATAATGAGGGGCCTCCCATATTAAAAGCAGAAGTGGAAAAGCCATCAAACACACGAAGAACACATGGACCAGATAAAATCAAGAAGGAAGAATTGGAAGCATTAGAAGAGCTTGGAATAGAAATAATTACCAGATTTCTGAACGACATCTATAACAGTAACTAGGTCCCATCAGACCTTTTGCAGTCAGTTTTCATTGCCCTACCAAAGAAACAAGGTGCAGTTGAATGTGAAGACAATTGAACCAATAGTCTTATGAGCCATGTTACCAAAATCCTGCTTCGTATTGTCATGAGAAGAGTCAGGGGCAAAATAAAAACCAGAAATCGCTGAAGAACAGTGTGGGTTCGTCGAAGGAAAAGGCACAAGTAATGCCATATAAATATTGAGAACACTGATGTAAAGATTAACAGAAGTAAAGACGGATCTATACTTATGCTTCATAGACTACTGTAAAGCATTTGATAAAGTGAGACACACAGAAATTATAAGAATGCTGGAAGACATCAACATAGATGGGAAAGATTTGAAACTCATCAAAAAACATATACTGGCAGCAATCAGCAACAATGAACGTTGAGAACCAAATAAGAGCATTCCAAGACATACAATTGGGAGTGAGACAAGGATGTGTTCTATCTCCTGACCTCTTCTCCTTGTACAACGAAAACATAATGAGAAATATAGAGAGCTTGCCAGGAATATCAATTGGCGGGTACAACCTTAACAACTTTAGATATGCAGACGACACAGTCCTGATTGCTAAAAGTGAAGGGGAGCTACAGGCTCTTCTGGACATCGTGGTAAAAGTAAAGGTCTCAGCCTGAATAAAAAGAAGACTGAAGTGATGGTCATCTCAAAGAAAAGAATACCACCAAAATGTAGCACTACCATCGATGGCACAGAACTGAAACAAGTTGATAGATTCAAGTACTTATGAACAATTACAACAGCTGATGAGAAATGTCACAACGAAATAAAAAGCAGACATGCTCAGGCCAAGTCAGCATTCCAGAAAATGAGACACATCTTGTGCAACAAATCTATATCAATGGAAACAAGATTCCGAGTACTTAAATGTTACATCGAGCCAATTTTACTGTATGGATGTGAACCATGGTCCATGAATAAGAGAGTACAGCGAGAAATAGAGACCATGTAAATGTGGTTCAAGAAGCTGGAAGCCGCATTCATGAATGGCAGCCATTGCCACCGCCGACTTGTGAACTGTCGTGATGAAAGATGATTCCTCTAGTCAATTTCCCTCGACGCTTTTCCTTCAGTTTGACCCGCAGTTGCTTCACAAGATTAGCGTAATAGGCCCCGGTGACCGTTCTGCCATTTTGAAGTCTACCAATAACACACCTTCTGAATCCCAAAAGATGGAAGTCATCACTTTGCCTACAGACAGAACCACCCTCGCTTTCTTTGGAGGTCGGGGATCCACGTTTCCACTGCTTTGACTGTTCTTTGGTTTCTGGTTGAAAATGATGAACCCAAGCCTCATCCATAGTCACAAATTGCTGATGAAACTTTTCAGGATCTCTCCAAGAAGTTTCATCGAGCGGAGACCTTTGTCATTTGAAGATCATTGTGAATAATGTGCAGGACATCGTTGATGATCTGCAAATGGATGCATCAGCAGCAGGCCATCTTGCTCACAACCGAGAGGCCTGGAGGAGTGCTGTTAGAGAGGCAAAGTTCCGCAAGGGACATGCAAATGAATGAATGAATGAATGAATGTGAATAATCACATGGACACGTTCCTGTGAGATGTCCAAGTCAGTAGCAATGTACCGCTCAGTTGGTCGTCGATCCTCCATTATCATGTCATGGATTCTGCCGGTGGTTTCATCGGTGGTTAAGGTTCTTGGTCTTCCTGGACGGGGATCATCTTCCAGACTCTCCCTTTCATGTTTGAACTGAGCTGCCAATTTCTTCACTGTGCTGTAAGAAGGGGCACTCTCCCCTAGTCTCTACCATATCCTCATGAATCTCCTTCGATGATAAGCCCTTGATGCAGAGGTAGTGAATGACTGCTCGATGAGAAATGTATCCATTTTCTCAATTTCTGTCACCCCTTGCCACTTCAGTAGCCTGTAAAAAAAAAAGAAAATTAGTTGCAGTTAATTTCTCGAAACTTGGTGTTTAATCTTACATTAACCTGATCTACAAATGCACCTATTATCAGTTGTGCATTCCAAGTATGTGTACCTTAGGCCGCGAATTTATCAATCATCCCTCGTATCATGATGTTTCTTATCTTATCTTATATCTTATATCCTTCCCGTGCCGTTAGACGTCACATAGGGCTCGCAAAGTAGTTCGCCAATTTTTCCTGTCTTCGGCGAGTCTTTCAACCTCATCAAAGGATGTTATGCCTGTTAACTTGGCCTCTCTTAATAATGTCCTCTTTAGAGTTTCACGCGGTCTGCCTCTTTTTCTTCGGCCTGTTGTGTTCCACTTGATAGCTTGTTTTGGGATTCTCTGATCATTTCTTCTCATCAAGTGACCAACATATGTCCATCTCCTTTTCCTGATCACCCGTGAGACTGGTTGTTGTTCAGTCATCTGTCTTATCTCTGCATTGTTCTTGAATTCATTCCACTTGATGCCGAGTATTTTCCTTAGGCATTTGTTTTCAAAAGAGTCTAATTTCTTTTCTATTTCTTTAGTTGTTTTCCAGCTTTCGCATGCATAAATGAGGGTGGATATTACATTTGAATTGAATAGTCTTAACTTGGTTTTTGTGCTTATAACTTTTGAATTCCATATGTTCTCAAGATTCTTGAAGATTGATGCTGCTTTTGCAATTCTGATCCTAACTTCCTTTCTAGTGTCACCATCCTGTCTATGTAGCTGCCAAGGTATGCAAATTGATTGACTTCTTCAATATCTGTCCCTTCTATGTGTATTTTTCCATTTTGATTGATGGGAATTTTCATTATCTTTGTTTTGTCCTTGTTAATTTCAAGTCCTATTTTGCTAGCCAGTGAAGATAGGCTATCTGTTTTTTCTTGCATGGAATTCACATTATTACTGATAAGAGTTATGTCATCAGCAAAATCAAGATCTTCTAGTTGGGTCCCATGTACCCAGTCAATACCTGTGTTACCTGTGCAGCATTTTGTCATTATGAAGTCTATTGTAATCCCAAAAAGTAAAGGAGACAGTATACATCCTTGTTTCACGCCTGTTTCAATCTGGAACCATTCACTCATCCCTTCTTCTGTCTTGACTGCACAACCATATCCATTGTATAAGTCCTTAATGATGTTGACAATTTTAGATGGTATTCCATATAGACATAAAATTCTCCATAATGAATCTCTGTGTATGCTATCAAATGCCTTCTTAAAATCTATGAAATTCAGTATTAATGGTTTTTGCTTTTCAATATGTTCTTCAAGTATTATTCTGAGAGTAAAGATCTGGTCGAGACAGCTTCTCCCTTTTCGAAATCCTGCTTGTTCTTCTCTCATTGCAGTATCCACTATATCTTTGAGTCTATTCAAAATGACCTTGCAAAATACTTTTGACACAACTGATATTAAGGTTACTCCTCTCCAGTTGTTACAGTCACTAAGGTTGCCCTTTTTTGGTATTTTAACAATGATTCCCTTCTTCCAATTAGAAGGGACCTTTTCTTCTTTCCAAATCTTGTTAAACATTCTCTGTAGTTGTCTCATGTTGTCACTATTGATAGCTTTTAGCATCTCGGCTGTTATTTCATCTTCACCTGCAGCTTTGTTGTTAGCCATTAAATTCACTGCTGCTTCAATTTCATGCAATTTAATTTCATCTAGATTGACATTTAGTTGTGGGGCTGGTAAGTCAGTTTCAAGGTTTAACAATTCTTTTGGGTGTGGTCGATTGAGTATTTCTTGGAAGTGTTCAGCCCATCTTTGCTTTTGGTCTTTATTTGATGTTAATAGTGTTCCAGTTTTGCTAAGGATTGGTCTTTCTTTAGATGTAATAGTACCTGTTAGCCTCTTTTGTATGTTATATAAAGTTTTGCTGTCTCCTGTTTTTGCTGCTTTTTCTGCCTCTTTCGCCATATTGTCTATGTATTCTCTTTTATCCCTTCTAGCTGAACTTTTTACTTTCCTGTCTATGTCTTTGTATTTTGCTTTTGACGAATCTCTTTCATGATCTGCTTTTGCATTCAACATGTTTAATTTGGCTGCTCGTCTTTCATGTATATACTTCCATGTTTTATCTGATATCCATGCTTTTCTATTTGGTTTTTCCAATCCAGCGCTTACTTTTGCTGCTGTGATTATGGCTGTGCTGTACGAATTCCATAACTCATCTATACCTATCTCCTCAACTTCACTGGGTGTTTTGGAATGATTGGCAAGTTCCTGATTGAAATTAATGTTAGTATTTTCTTCTTGTAGGCTGTGGATGTTTATCTTTCTGTGTACTGATTTCTTGTGTTGACTTTTCAATTTTAGTTTTATTTTCCCTATGCACAGGTTGTGATCACTGTTGACATCTGCACCCCTATACGCCCTTACATCCATGAGAGATGTTCTGTATTGCTTTCTAATACAAAAATGGTCTATCTGGTTTCTAGTTCTATCATCTGGAGATATCCACGTTGTTTTATGTATCTCTTTGTGTGGGAATATTGTGCCTCCAATGACCATGCCCTCTGTTAGACTATTTCAATTAATCTTTCTCCATTCTGATTAACCATGTCAATTCCTTCTTTCCCCATCACTTTTTCAACGTCGGTATTATCCTTCCCTACCTTAGCATTGAAGTCCCCCATAGCAATTAGGATGTCGTGTTTAGGGACTTTGTTGATGATTTGTTGTAGTTGGTGATAGAAGTCGTCTTTCACATCATCATCTGCATCATTCGTGGGTGCATAACACTGTATTATTGTCATTCTTCCGTGTCGTAGGTTGTATCGTGCTCTTATTATACGACTGTTCACTGGTTCCCATTCTACAAGGCTCTTTGCAGCTACATTTGACATAATAATGCCCACTCCGTCTCGGAATTTATTGTCATTTCTGCCTGAATGTATAATTAACTTACCGTTTTCCGCCGATCTTTTACCTGCTTCTGGCCATCGCATTTCGCTGATGCCAAGTATGTCTAGATGGTATCTCTCCATTTCTTTGATGACCTGGGTAGTTTTTGTTGGTGCTGCCATCGTTCTCACATTCCAGAATCCGATCTTTGTCACATGTTTGGGGCCGACGAATGAGCTCTTCGGAGTTGGCATCCCTGATGCTCGGTTGGTTTCTCTGCGAGTTTCCATAACGATATCTTTTTTTTCCCATCTGGAGTTGCCTCTAGATAGGTCTCAGGATAAGGTTGTTAGCCTTATGCCCAACTCCCGGTACATGATATGTAACAGATCAAGCGGAATTCCGCTGATTTCTGCATGCCGGCGAGAGCGTTTTAAAAACGACCGCCATCTTGCACGTCACGCCGGAAGTATATCATGATGTTTAATGTATCTAAAATATGCTTGTGTGAAGAACGCAAAATGTTGACAGACTGAGTTGTTTATGTGGAAGGAGCAAAATGTTGGCAGACAGGGTTGTTTACGTAGACGAGCAAAATGTTGACCGACTGAGTTGTTTACGTAGATGAACAAAATATTGACAGACTGAGTTGTTTACATAGATGAACAAAATGTTAACAGACTGAGTTGTTTTTATGGAAGAAGCGAAATGCTTACAGACTGATTTTTTATGAACAAGAACAAAACGTTGACATATTGAGTTGTTTACATACAAAGCAAAATGTTGACAGAGTTGTTTATGAACAAGAGCAAAATGCTGACAGATTGAGTTATTTAGGTGGAAGAAGCAAAATGTTGGCAGACTGAGTTATTTAGGTGGAAGAAGCAAAATGTTGACAGACTGAGTTATTTAGGTGGAAAAAGCCAAATGTTGACAGACAACTGGTTAAGTAAGAGGAAACAAAAAAAAAATATTAACCCACAAAAAGTAATAAATATAAAAAAAATTGACGCAGTTGTTAAGCTTCAACAACAAGATGTTGACAGAACTACAAATTTAGAGTAACAATATGTCTACAGAACTGTTTATGAGGAGTAGCAACGTGTTAGTAATCACACAAAACAGATGCACAGGTGTAGCAAAATGTCAAGTGTGGAAAGCCTGCATAAGACAGCAGAGACCAGTCATCGAGAGAATGGGGAATGTGTCAATGTTGTAATGAAAGATTTCGATCTAGGGTTGTAAATGACAAGGAAATTTTCGACCAGGTGTCTGCCCTGATATATTTTACGGCCTCACCTGTCAGTTATTCGTGGTAAAGAATGATCGCTTTGCTGGAATAACAAACTGAAGGTAGTAGCACCCGGGAGGGGAGGGATTTGAATTCTCCTCCGCCTGTCTTCTGTCTCGTTTGGTTTTCTGTCTTGTTTTGTTTAAGTTTCTCCTCATATTTGTTCGTCCTCTATCTGTCTGTCTGTCTGTCTGTCTACGAGGGACGTTCAGAAAGTAATGCACTACATCGTTTTTCTCAGGAGCTGTTTATTTTAAAAAAACATGACATTTATACACAATATACATGGATATATCATGTAAACATCGGTATTATTCGACATAATCTCCATAAACGTGTACGGCTTTACGCCAGCGCGAAACAAGTGCATGTGTTCCTAGCATGTACCATAATGCCGTCAACGCATTTCAACATTTATGCCTTGGTGGCTGTGGCAGAACGTCCACAGTGCTGTCGATCATGCACTTCCTTATTTCCACTTATGTATTCTTTGATTCTCTGAACCCAGCGACTGACTCTGTCAACCCCAAAACTTCCGTACACATCACATAGACGCCTATGAATGTTCACAACAGTTTCCTTTTCTGCAACGAGAAATTCTACTTCAATTTGCTGCTTATACCGCAAGTTGCTAACATGCTCCATTTCAACGGCTAGGGCAGCCATACTCTTTGGCCGGTTGCGGTGTAAATTTGGTTCACACAATCGGCACATGCCATATTTAAGGTGTGCAAAATTTCATGCTTCTATCTTCATTATTAGCTGAAAAAAAAAAGATGTGGTGTATTATTTTTGAACGCCCCACGCATCTATATCTATCTATCTATCTATCTATCTATCTATCTATCTATCTATCTATCTATCTATCTATCTATCTATCTATCTATCTATCTATCTATCTATCTATCTATCTATCTATCTATCTATCGACCTGCCTGCCTGCCTCCCTGCCTGCCTATCACTACGAATTCCAGTGATGAAATCAACTTTCCCCCCATCCTCTTCAGCAAAAACTGGTTACTGTTGCGTGTCGACAGCGCACAAGTCTATGGGAAGTGTACCGGCGACGCATAACACCCGCTTTGTCAGAACAAAACGAATTAATAAATACGGGCCCAAACACAGTTAATGGCCACGTGCTTTCAAAACGATTTTACATTGCAAATTTTTTTGTTCTCTCTCTCGATTAATAGGAAATTATTGTCGTCCGTGACCAGTGCAAATATTTGTTTCAATCGGCGTCCAGGTGTACTCACAGAGGCATAGGGCATGGGGCATCGGGCATAGGGCATTCCCCCCTCCCCCAATAGGTCGAGAAATGGTCGTCAAAGAGGTCATAGACAGTGTTTATAGATGTCCCGGTTTGGCAGTCCTGTCCCGGCCGGTCACTGAATTCGTCCCGGTTTTTAATGAAACCGATAACCATACACATAACGGAATCCGGTTATGTCTGCTCCTTTACGGGACAAATTTACTGGGTTAAATTTTATCCGCATCACCAGATAGCCCCCCCCCCCTCCCCCAACTCCCTTTTAGACTCATCACGTCCGCATGTCCCGGTTTTGTCAGAGTTTATAAAATCTGATAAGCCAGTTTCGTTTGTGACGTTGTATCCACCAGACACATGCTGAAATGGTGTGACGTAAAATGGTCTGACGATGAGTAGCTCAATACATCTGCAGAAATAGTATCACACGCTGGACAGGCGAAATATAGCTATGGTGTACAGAATATTTTGTAAATGGAATCGTTTTCATGTATTGCGGGACGTGACAGATGGTCGAGTTACTCGGTTTAATCAGCACATTTTTTTTTGGGGGGGGGGGATACGTCGAGGAAGAAGACGATTACTGGGTGTATTAGAGCAAGAAGTCTTGATTCTCATTTAATATTCTCGTATGTGATTCTCATTTAAGTTTATATTGTCGTATGTGATTCTCATATATTTTTGTATTCTCACATGTGATTTTCATTAGTTTTGTATTCTCACACATTGTTAAACTTTGTCAATGTTTTTGTCAAAGGATCCCCAGTCGAGTTTGTTTTTTTTTTTTTGTCGTGAAAATAAGACACTCTGAATATATGCAGTTCAGATCTAGTATCATTTTGAAGGTGGGACTTTGTCTTAGGGCTCCCAAGACTGACACACTTTATTTAACTTTTTTAAAATACATTATTCCTTTGGCTGTCGTACCTTTTGTTCTTATTAATTTTCTTGTCAATTCATATCTTTTTATTCCCTTTTTTTCTGTTATACCTTTTGTTTTGATTCCTTTTGTTGTCATTCCTGTTGTTGTTATTTCTTTTGTTGTCGTTCCTTGTCTTGTTTTTCCTTTCCTTGTTGATTCTTTTCTTGTTATATTTTTTCTTTTTATTTCTTCATTGCCTTTTTTGTCATTCCTTTTCTTTGTTATTACTTTCGTTGTCATTCCTTTTTTATTATATTTTTGTTATTTCTCTTTTAATCATTCTTTTTCTTTTCATTCCTCTTCTTGTATTTCCTTTTCTCCATATTCATTTTCCCTCATTTCTTTTTTTTCCTATCCAGACATGTTTTTTTTAAATTTTATTTCCAAAGACAAGGTTTCTATTAAAACCAAAAATACCCGAAAGTCTCTGTTTGGCCAATGGTGGCTGAGATTTCTGTTATTCGGTGATAGCATTACAAACAAACTGCACGTCAGCTTGGCTTTTATGTTATTTGAGACTTCACTATCAAAGGTTTCAAAAGACAGGTATTACATTGCAACATTACAGATTGAAATATTTTGTTTTCTTGAAATGGAAATGGTCTTTTTTTTTCATCGGTCGATATTGCCTGGGGTGAAAATCATACCAAAATCACATTTGCAGACAACAGCATAGGCAACAGCACAAGCAACAGCGCGGATAACAGTGCAGATAGCGCATACAACAGCACAAGCAACAGCGCGGATAACAGCACAGGCAACAGCGCGGATAACAGCACAGGCAACAGCACAGACAACATCATCACAGACAACACCCCAGGCAACAGAATAAAAAATAATCTCAAGCTAATATAACCCACTGAAATATAATAAATGATTTTAAAAAATTACTTTTAATAGTCGATATATCTGTATAGGGTCGAGCAAGATTAACAGTTGTATTGTTTTAGTGAAAAGCTAGTAAGAAACTAAATTTGGTTTCAATGAAAAGAAGGGAGGCAACGAGGAGAGTTGTGATGAAACGTAAGGACAGGAACATGATCAAAATGGCGTAGCCCACACAACCCGAGATATGAATCAAATGATATCACATAGTGATTGTTTTATTATCTCAGTAATTTTATAATCTTGGTTAATACTATTTGAACAACCCCCCTCCCCCCTCTTTCCTGATTTAAAAAAAAAACGGATGTAACAGGTGAAAAAAAAAACAGAATTTGATGTTTGAAGACATTTTTTTTTGTGAAAGCGAATTGTCAGTTGATGTGATATATAAGTATACCACAGCTTTTAAATGTTCCTTAGTGGAAATACAGTTGTTCTGACAGTTTCTTTTTTTTTTTTTAATGTGTAGTTTCAAATGTAGGTATGTGTACTGGTGAGGCCCGCCTGAGGCCTCTGGTGGATGGAATGGGAGAGCAGCCGATAAATATCTTGGACACATCAGTTATCAAGGACACAGAAAAGAACAAATATATCCATACTACAAGAACTTATATTGAAGAAGGTTGGATAGTAAAGATGATTAAACAGAAAAAACTGAAATACTTTGGACACATCAAACGTCATGATAATTTAGAGAAGACAGTCTTCGAACGGTACATAATGGGAAAAAGAAAAAGAGGAAGACCAAGGCAAAACATCGTTGATAATCTGCAAATATATGCATTGGCAGCAGGGGAGGCAAAATTCCGCAAGGGACGTGAAAATGACTGACATGATCGCATTTTGAGTTAATTTACCATAATTTGTTAAAGTTAATGAACGATTTTGTCCTTTTTTGTTTAAAAAAGCCGTTATATAGATGAGGGATGTGAAGGAATGTGATGACCAGAGGACTATCAGCCTCTCATGTCACATAACAAAGCTACTTCTGAGAATTATTATGAAAAGAACAAGGAAAAAGATACAAAATGGAAATAGCAGATGAACAGTTTGGATTTGTTGAAGGAAAGGGAACACACAATGCCATTTATGCTTTACGAACACTAACAGAAAGAGCTTTAGACGTACAGAAAGATCTGTACTTATGCTTCATTGATTACAGCAAGGCATTTGGCATGGTGAAACATGATGAGATTATTAAAATGCTTCAAAACATAAACATAGGCGGCAAAGATCTGAGGATTGTAAAACATCTATACTGGCAGCAAGAAGCAGCGATTCGAGTTGAAAATAAAACTGGAAAATATCAACCTATAAAACAAGGGGTGCGACAAGGATGTGTACTATCTCCAGACCTTTTCGGCACCTGATGATGATGTTATATAGATATGTGGTAGTAGTATGTGTAGTACTAGTGTGTATGTGTGTGTCGTGTTTCCTCCTGTGTAGGTGTAACTGATGAGCGCGTCATGGCAGAAAATAACTGGTATCATTCACTCTCACAGAGTCCATGCACAACAGAAGAATAACAGACAAGATTAAACCTTGAGATGAGTGTCTGCAGTCAGAACCCAGGCAAACTCATCTACGGTGACAGTCGTTGCCATTTATATAGCAAGAACGGGCGTAAGTCCTTGGTTAACAAATAACATACTTGTAGCAAGAGCAGACATAAATCCTTGGTTAACAAATAACATACTTGTAGCAAGAGCAGACATAAGTCCTTGGTTAACAAATAACATACTTGTAGCAAGAGCAGACATAAGTCCTTGGTTAACAAATAGCATACTTGTAGCAAGAGCAGACATAAGTCCTTGGTTAACAAATAACATACTTGTAGCAAGAACAGACATAAGTCCTTGGTTAACAAATAGCATACTTGTAGCAAGAACAGACATAAGTCCTTGGCTAATAAATAACATACTTGTAGCAAGAGCAGACTTACGTCCTTGGTTAACAAATAACATACTTGTAGTCCTTGGCTAACAAATAACATATTTGTAGCAAGAACAGACATACGTCCTTGGCTAACAAATAACACTGGATGATGGATGGTTGAAAGACAATTTGGTCATACCATGAAATTACTCAAATTTATCAGCTTTAATCAGCAATTCGAAGGAAAGCAATGGTAAACTACCTTCTGGAAACATACCAAGAAACCCAAGCAGCATTCATGGACAGTCAAATAGGAAAAAGATCTGGTGGTGAGTCCCCCAGGCCAGATAAATCTAATTTTAACACTGGGGAAAAGTGTGAGGCAGAGGTCGGTACTAGTAATTGTGATGACGGACAAAATCCTGACGGCGTTACCAAGGAAAATCCCTGTATCAAACTAAAAAGAAAAATAAGAGTAGGAACATGGAATGTAAGAAGTATGTATGAGGGAAAATATCAAGTAATAAGTGACGAGATGAAAAGAACGCGGATACACATTTTGGGAATCTGCGAACATCGATGGAAAGGATCAGGACACTTTAAGAGCGAGAATGATAATATATTTATATATTCCGGCGGAGAAGTAGGAGGAAAGAATGGAGTGGCTTTTTATTTGGACAAATCAACATCAAACGCATTACTAGGCTACAATCCAGTAAGTGATAGAATCCTAACAATCAGACTTAAGGGCATTCCTAGAAATGTAACAGTCATCCAGGTATATGCACCTACATCAGCAGCAGAAGAAGATGAAGTAGAACATTTTTATAACACACTGCAGACGACAATGGACCAGGTACGGAAAAATGATATTGTATTTCTAATGGGTGATTTTAATGCAAAAATTGGTACAGAAAGAGCAGAAGACGAAGGACATGTTGTAGGGAAATTTAGCATAGGACACAGAAATTAGGCAGGTGACAATCTAATGGCGTTTTGTATGGAAAATGAGCTAATGATCGCTAACACACTTTTTAAACAACATCCAAGAAGACTTTACACATGGACATCACCTGATGGGAGAACCAGGAATCAAATAGATTACATTTTAGTGCAAGAAGATGGAGGTCAAGCATAACATCAGCAAAAACTTTACCAGGTGCTTATTGTGACACGGACCATGAGTTATTAATAGCAGACATGAAGATAAAGATAAAAAAGACAGTTATGGGATCAAGACCACTCCGCTTTGACCTTACAAATATACCAGAACAATACGGTATAGAAGTGAAGAACCGTTTCGAAATCCTGATGGCTGTACAAGAAGAGATGACACCAGATGAATTGGCTACGCAGGCCAAAGATATCTTAGTAACAACAGCTAAAGACCTGATTCCAGTAAAGAAAACACAAAGGAATAAATGGATCACAGCAGGTACACTAGAACTGATAAAACAATGTAGAGAAATGAAGACACAATGGAGAGTGACAGACAACAACAAAGATATATATAAAACTGAAAAATGGTAAATCACCAGGATGTGATGAGATAACCGCTGAATTTATTAAAGCAGGAGGAAAGGAGTGTGCAACAATCTATCATGCACTATGTGAAAAGATATGGCATTCAGGTATTTGGCCAAAAGAATGGAAAAGAACTGTATTCATACCACTGCCAAAAAAGGGTAACCTGAAATTATGCACCAACTACAGAACTGTTGCCCTGATTAGTCATGCCAGTAAAATTCTGTTAAAAATCATAATGGGTAGACTTCGAAAGAAAATAGAAGAAGAAGTCAATATGGTCCAAGCTGGCTTCAGGAAAGGAAGAGGATCAAGAGATCATATATTCAATCTAAGATTAATAATAGAGAAATGCAGGGAGTTTAATGTGAATCTATATTTATCCTTTATAGACTACTCAAAGGCATTTGATTGTGTACAACACCAGAAACTTTGGGACATAATGGAAAAAATGGGATTTCCAACACATTTGATACAATTAACATCACTGCTGTATTTAGACCAACAAGCAGCAGTAAGAATAAATGGTGAAACAACAAGTTGGTTTGACATAAAACAAGGGGTCCGTCAGGGATGCATATTGTCACCCTACTTATTTAACTTGTATACTGAAAATATAATGAGGAATGTTAGAGAAGATGTAGACAAGGAATATTACGATGCCATAACAGTTGGAGGTTATGAAATACCAGAGATTAGATATGCTGATGACACAGTATTGCTGTCCACAACACAAGAAGGAATGGAAAAACTCATTATGTCAGTCCGCAAGAACAGCGAAGAGCAGAACCTCTATCTTAATGCAAAGAAAACTAAAGTGATGACAACTGACAAAACAATCAAGGCAACTGAAATATGTATCAATGGGGAAAAACTGGAAGAAGTGGAGAGTTTTGAATATCTTGGATCATTACTAACTAATAATGGAGATACAATGAGGGAAATTAAAAGGAGGACATCTATTGCTCTTCAGAAAGTAAAACAAATAAAGAATCTGTGGAGAGGAGCAGACAGAACCACAAAAATAAGATTTTTAAGGACATGCATCTTTCCTATCGCAACCTATGCCTGTGAGACCTGGACACTTAACAAAACAGCTGAGAAGCACATAAATGCCTTTGAATGTAAATGCTATAGAAGAGTTCTCCAAATATCGTGGACACAAAAAAGAACAAATATATCTATACTACAAGAGCTTAATATTGAAGAAGGCTGGCTAGTAAAGAGGATTAAAGAGAGAAAACTTAAATATTTTGGCCACATTAAACGTCATGATAATTTAGAGAAGACCGTATTGGAAGGATACATAATGGGAAAAAGAAAAAGAGGAAGACCGAAACGAAGATGGCTGCAAGACATCGTTGATGATCTGGAAATGGATGCAGCAGCAGCAGGCCATCTTGCTCACAACCGAGAGGCCTACAGGAGTGCTGTTTGGGAGGCAAAGTTCCGCAAGGGACATGCAAAGGAATGAAAATGAAATGAAATCAGCAATTCACACATAATACATCAAATACAATGGAGATCATGGCAATCAAAAAAAAAAAAACATGATCTTCAGCTTCAAGAACATGACAAACGTTCTGTCTTCTATTCCAGGCTGCAGCAGTCATGACCCTTAACTCCCTTCGTCTCCTCTTGTTCTGTTCTGGTCTCTACTCACGCAAGACCCAGACGTATCCTGGCTTTCCCCCTTCTCATGCGTTCACGGACTACACAGGAGTCCTGTCTCCTGTGAACTGCTTATTACAGCCACATGTAAAGAACCATACAGGGGTGGCTTCAGTAAGAGGCCGTGGGTAAACATTCATCTCAAAATACTGTTACAGATGCTGCAAACAGTCACGGATAGAGAACTTTTCCATTGAATTTTATGAGAGTAGTACAGTGACGCTGGCGATGGTTGGGACATGTGCTCCGAATGACTGACAACTCACTACCAAAAATAGCACTAAGATGGACACCACAGGGGAACAGAAGTAAGGGTAGACCAAAAGAGACATGGAGAAGAACAACAGAAAGGATGTTGAGCAATAGAGGGCTCACCTGGGCAAGAGCAGAAAAAAAGGCGAAAGACAGGCATTTGTGGAAAACCCTTGCGGAAGCCCCATGTGCCCTGGGCACAAGGTTCAGAGAGAGAGAGAGAGTACAGTGACTGAAATGAGGAAATCAGTGAGGAGACACAGGAAGTGATGAAAAATTTGAATATCTTGGATCATTACTAACAAAAATGTAGATACAGTGATGGAGATTAAAAGGAGGACATCTATCGCTCTTCAGAAACTAAAATAACTAAAATAGCTGCGGAGAGGGGCAGAAAGAACTATAAAAATAAGATTTTGAAGGACATGCATCTTTCCCAACGCAATATATGCCCGTGAGACCTGGACAATTAATAAAACAGCTGAGAAACACATAAAAACCTTTGAATGTAAATGCTACAGAAGAGTTCTTCAAATATCATGGAGACAAAAAAGGACAAATATATCCATACTACAAGAACTTAATATTAAAGAAGGTTTGCTAGTAAGGAGGATTAAAAAGAGAACATTTAAGTATTTCGAACACATTAAACGTCATGAGAGTTTGGGGAAGGTATTCTTGGGAGGTACATATTATGAAAAAAGAAAGAGATGAAGATAAGGCGAAGACGGCAACAAGACAACTGCGAATCGATGCACCAGCAGCAGGGGCATCTTGCTTACAACGGAGAGGCCTACAGGAGAGCTGTTAGGGACATGCTAATGAATGAGTGAATGAGTACAAGTGACGTCTGGTCTAAGGCTGGTATTAAAATTTGGAATGGAAGGACTGAAACGAGTTTTGGATATAGAAACGAAACAATATTTCAGGGCTAGATTCCATTGTGCCAACAATGAGATATCGAATGATAACTATGGGAAAAGATGATGTTGAAACAATAAATATAACATGTAGTTGGCGATTGTTTTTATAACGTCGATGCTGTTTCCTTAACTTCGAAGCCGGAGATTAGCACCCAGTACAGAGCAGCAAAGCAGGCTGCAGGAATCTATACAAAGGTAAAAGTAAGGGAAGAGACTTGAATCTGTTGGTAGAAAAAAAGGAAAGGGAGAGAACTGAATCTATTGGTAGAAAAAAGAGAGGGGAAAGAACTGAATCTATTGGTAGAAAAAGGAAGGGGAGTGAACTGAATCTATTTGGTAGAAAATGTAGGGGGAAAGAACTGAATCTGTTGGTAGAAAAAGGAAAGAACTGAGTCTGCTGGTAGAAAAAAATGTCAGGAAAATCCTCAAAGAAAAGGAGAGAGAACAGTGAAGAAATTAGTGAGCGAGATTACATACTAGACAATTTAGTGCAGTAGTTCTCTCCCAAGCATTATCAAATCCTGGATCCTTTTTATACCGGCTGGCTGGCTGGCTGGCTGGCTGGCTCACTCACTCACTCACTCACTCCACTCCACTCCACTCCACTCTATTCTCTCACCTATTTCACTCCAGTCCTTCACTCAAGTCACCCATGTCGCTTTAATCACTCCTTTCACTCACCCCGCAACCCCCCCCCCCCCCTAACCCGACACTCCATATTACATTATAAACATTCATACATTTCTAGTGTTCTACATAATTTATATCTGCTTTATGGAGCCCCACGTGAGCTTTCGCTGATCACACGTTGAGAACCACTGATTTAGTGCATTGAAGAGCTTTGCTTCTGCAAGTCTTTTCCGCCGCCACCACCACCAAACACCACCACCATCACCACACCACCACCACCAACCACCACCACACCACCACCATCACATAACCACTACCAACTACCACCACACCACTAACCACCACCACCACACCACCACCACCACACCACAACACCACCATCAACCACTACCACCAACCACCACATCACCACCACCAACCACCACATCACCACCATCACCAACCACCAGTAAAAAGTGTCATATCGACAAGCAGAAGTGGTAAAGCTGCCCCATTTTGTACCGGAAGTGATGGCTCAAAACCGATATCTGTTACCTTTGATTTTGACAGTCCCGTTCCGGGTTGGCCTCTCATCTTGTTTACACTTTTCACTTCATCAAAGTCTGAACGTCTTCTAATGGCTGGCCCCCGGGGGCGCTCCTGTGCCGCTGTGGGGAAAATACTGGGCCCAGTTTCAAGTGTTTGTTTTTTTTACACGCGTGGGTACAGAAAGAAGCGTCGGAAGTGAAGGATTAAGGGTGGGGGAGTGCCAACTGATGATACTTGAAATAAAACTGAAGTAGGGAAACAACATTTGAGACGACTGACAAGTTTGGCTGTTAATTAATTTTCTCCTTAAGAAATATATATATATATATATATATATATATATATATATATATATATATATTTTACCTGGTTTTTTAATTTGGGGGGTGGGAGGAATGGGGGTTTGAAAGGGTTCAAGGTGAGTTTCAAATTTTAGAAAAGTGCATTTAGGAAACATAGCTTGCCATGTACTGGAGAAGTGTTACGTGTAACGTGTTGTTTGTTACATTAGCGAGACGTGTAGAAGAACGGGTGATCTGTACCAGAGAACTGATCAGTTTTGTTCTGTGTGTATGAAGCAGTATTCTCGGGGATTCTATCTTCAACTCGTCTGCTTCTGTATAGATGTAAACTGTAGATGTAAGCTTGTTGCTTATAGTTATTCATCTCTCTGTCAATTTCATTATTGTCCACTGTACTAATGTTCTTTCTTACATTACTGTTATCTTTTATCTCATTTTAATCCACTATTGTTCTGTGTTGTTATGCGTCTGTTTTGTTATTCACTTTGCAGACTTACTTGCTCCCAGGTACGTTCATCATGTCTCAGTGGCAATAGTAATACAGAAAC
The DNA here is from genome assembly GCA_009760885.1 of Achatina immaculata. Classification (NCBI taxonomy): domain Eukaryota; kingdom Metazoa; phylum Mollusca; class Gastropoda; order Stylommatophora; family Achatinidae; genus Lissachatina; species Lissachatina immaculata. Next base: position 48,652,437 of record CM019720.1, on the reverse strand, counting down.
AGCAACTTTATGATTTGAAGTGACTTTAATGATGCACGGGTGACGATGAGTCGATGAGCGATATGACGAGGACGACAAGGCATCAACAAACTCCATGAACACAAGATTGGACGTAATTTACAGTTCCATGACATATGTTCTCGGCAGACGTTTGTTGCCATCAGAACATCCTACCACACACTATTCTACAACTCTTTCTTTAACGACTACATTTCTAACAGCCTAAATCTACGTCTTGTCCAGACGATACACAGAACATAGCTCTCCCTCAGTCATACGATTTCTCTCTCATCTGACCTTTTTCCTGTCATACCTTAACCGTTACCCTCGTGCAACTCGAGACAAAGCAGATGGACTCTACTCTCAAACAGCTTATTACTTTAAAAGATAACTCATTTTATACAAATTTTCCAATTCTCAGATGAGTTATCTATCTTACATCCTAACATTCAATGTACTGTTATATGTATGCAGACAGTAGTCAGAGTTAAGGTGCGAACCCGAAGAGTTAAATCTGGAAAGTTAACCTGGAAATTTTCCAGGCTGGGGTAGCGTAAATTAAATCTGGAAAACATCCAAGCTGAAGTGGTCTTAATTAACATGGACATTTTTCTGGCCGGAGTGGTCTTAACGTGGAAATTTTCCAGGCTGGAGTGGTCTGTATTAATATGGAAATGTTGGAACCTTGAGTGGTCTTAAATTAACACTGACATTTTTCTGGCTAGAGTGGACTGTATTAACACAGAATTTTCCAGGTTGGAGTGGCCTTAACGTGGAAATTTTCCAGGCTGGAGTGGTTTGTATTAACATGGAAATTTTTGCAAGCTGGAGTGGCCTGTATTAACATGGAAATTTTTCAGGCTAGAGTGGTCTTAATTAACGTGGAAATTTTTCAGGCTGGAGTGGTCTTAATTAACGTGGAAATTTTTCAGGCTGGAGTGGTCTTAATTAACGTGGACATTTTTCAGGCTGCAGTAGTCTTAATTAACGTGGAAATTTTTCAAACTGAAGTAGTCTTAATTAACGTGGAAATTTTTCAGGCTGGAGTGGTCTTAATTAACGTGGAAATTTTTCAAGCTGGAGTGGTCTTAATTAACGTGGAAATTTTTCAGGCTGGAGTGGTCTTAATTAACGTGGAAATTTTTCAGGCTGGAGTGGTCTTAATTAACTTGGAAATTTTTCAGGCTGGAGTGGTCTTAATGGACTAATACATAAATAAATAAATAAATGACGGAGAAAAGAGACGCGTAAAAACTTACAAATGAAAGTAAACATATGAAATGGCGGCTATCTCCGTCAGGTGGAAGATCACTATACTCGTAAAAATCTTGAATCTAGGGATTAGCATCATCGCACTCTGGGTACACTCATACATGCTCTGCCCTCGGTTTCAGTGACCAGCGAAGAGTATGAACACTGCCAATCTGTTGTTGGTTTGGCACCCTCGAATACCCGTAATATTCTGGTATGGGATTGACTGACAATAACCAGATAGTGGTAAGAAAAAGAGAACTGACAAATAGTACAAAGCACTCGTTCATTTTCATTTCTAAGTACAGAAAACCAACAATCACTCTGAATTCACAAGCCAGTAGTGAAAATGTATTATCGTTGGTTATCACTAATTATACTCATCCTGTCGAACTACCACTTCAGCTCTTAGCCACTTTCCTCTTTCTCTCACATTTTAGTTCTTTGTTGGAGTAACCAAGATCAATTTGAACTCATCTCGTGCCCCTTACTTTTATCACACTTAATCATGAAGGTCTTTTCTTGGTGGGTCATTATCGTATAAAATTACACTCGTTGACCTAAGCTTTCTTACAGAAACTTGACTCCATTACCGAGTAAAATGTCACGGTGGTTATTTCCTTAAACGCGGAAAAAATAGTTCTTCCGCGGTGGTCCGGTCCAGACGTCAGTTAAGACCAGAAATGGCGCCTGGACGTGGAGGATGCCATCGCATTAATGCCAGGAGTCGTCGTGTTATTTGTTACATTAAGTCTCACTTTGCTCACAAATTTCCAGAACTGTGGGCTCTTGGGTAACGTTAACTTGCAAATCTGTCTGAAGTGGGACGTTAGTAACGAGGGATTAAGCAGCACATTAAATAAGGGACCAGCCAGTTTATAATATGAAAACTAAACAAGAAGAAAAGAAAAACTATAGTGTCTGTTGTTTTAGCAATTTATGGAAATTTTACGAAACATTATCAGGAGCACAGCAATCTTGCATGCAAGACTCAGAAGCTGATGTTCCATGTAGAAGAGCAGGGCTTGTTAGAATTAGCGGTAGAAAAAAGTGTGGTATGTGTATTGATGAAACCACATATGACACATAGCCTGCATTTACAGAGAGCGAAACAGCACCAAAATTCCACCTATCATCAGAGAGGCTCTCTCTCTCTCTGTCTGTCTGAGAGCGAAACAACACCAAAATTCCACAGATCATCAGAGAGGCTCTCTCTCTCTCTCTCTCTCCTCTCCCTCCCTGTGTGACAAGCGTTTCGTCTCTTTAAATCTCTGACACTTTAACACTTTAACACTCTGTGTTATGATTCCAAGAGTTCTCTAATAATAACTGGCAGAAAAAATGTCTTGGAGGGAACAAGTTCATAAAGTACTTTTTGTAGGAACTATGCACCATTAGAAAGCTGGCAATGAAAACGGGCACTCCAGAGACACTGATGACCAGTAGTTCTGACTAACTGCTAAACGTTTCACCAGATATCCTCCAATCCTCCACAATCTCCACTTAGTATAAATAACATTCCCCTGGGAATCTATCACCATCTAATCGTTGTGAGTCAGAACCAAGTGCAACTACTGCAACATCATTTACTGAGTGAACAATTGAAGGCATCATTATCACAAATGGGAAACTTAAAACCAAATTATTTCCTCGTTTAAAAGCATCTAATGGTACACCTCTACCAAAATGTAAGAAAGAGAGATATATCATATTTCTAGAACTGACGCCGTGAGAACAAGGCCTGAACTACACTACAGCCAGAAACAAAAAAAGTCACGAAGTTTGGCCACGTTAAAGGACTACGGACAGAAACATTCATGCTAAGAATGATAGGAAAGAAGAGAGAGAGAGAAAGAGAGAGAGAGAGAGAGGGGGGGGGGGGCCATCCATGCAGAAGGTGGATGAAGTCGTAAATATCCCTTGACATGAAACATACGCGAAGACCTATCAAGAACTCTTATTTACCTCGCAAACATTGAAGGTACAAGAAGACAAGACATCATCTCTTCTCAACTATCATTTAGGAAGAAACAAATCTAGGACTTAGAATAACCAGGGTCATCCACATTTCCACTTCATTTAACAACATTAAAAATGTTTTTTAAAAAAAAAACTCGTTTCCATGCCATTACAGCATATTGGAGATACAGTGTTAGGCCCGTATTTCCAAGACCTTCGGCCACATGAAAGTCTGATGTGGTCAGTATCACGCCTGGTCGCATTTACCTTCGGAGACTTCTCTAGTATCTATTTTTAGAAGCCGGGTGGATCCCGGGGCCTTTTTGGTGTGTACCAGAAAAAAAATCCCGCCGCTGGGACTTGAACTCAGTACCATTGGATTAGTAAATCGAGCGCCTGATCACTCAGCCATCCAGGATATAACAAAGTTATGCAAATTTAAATTTACAGTGAAAGACAACCCAGGCACTATAAAATGACAGAAAAACTGACTTCATGTGCTTGAGTGCGGTGTGAACTTCTGCAATAACATTCTTCCACAAAGTGTCACTCAGTGCACGGTCTGTTAGAGTGGTCGATGACAGAAAGTTCGATCCACTCGTAAACTCCTGGCTTGGTTGATTAGAGACAAGGGCAGCAGAGGGGCATCAAAGATGGAGCTAATAGTTTTTTTGTTGTTGTTGGTTGGATGTGTTTGTGAGGGGTAAGGAGTGCTAGCTTGAAGGTGTTGAACGAAGGTCTTTGCTGAGGGTAGAAGTATCTGTAGGTTTGAAATCTGGACTCTCGGAAGTATTTACTACACGAGTAAAGACAGACAGATAGACAGACAGGACGGCAGGCAGACAGGCAGGCAGGCAGATTGATATTTATTTCCAAAGGGTTAAGAATTGGCCACGCAGGTCCGTCTGACATTCTGCCCTTTATCATACAACTTTCACTCTGTTCCAGACATTCTACAAATATCCTGCTCATATAACCAATATAACTAACACTAGAAGGCTGAGAGACATAAAATAAAATATAACATTTACGTTTCGCTTTGATCCATGTGTAAAATATATCTTAGTTATATATATATATATATATCTACAGGGTGTTTTTAAAGTCTCACTACACTTTCTATGTAAAAATGAAGAAAATAACGTCATAAAAATGTGTCCCACAGTCAATCGTGAAGAAAAATGCAGTGAATGGTTTCCATCTGCTGGAGTAATTTTTTGCACTCAAAATAGAATGGTGTTATCAACGGAAGAAAGAATTTTTTGGTTGAACAAGTGTTTCGAAATGGCGGTCGATTTATAGCAAAATTTCCTGATAAGCAACCTCCTCATCGCACTACGGTTAGAAATTTGTTGAATAAGTTTCGTGATACGGGAACTGTGGAAGATGCTCCGCGATCTGGTAGGCCTGCTGTGTCTGAAGAAAAATGTCTAGATATCCAAGACAGAATCCTGAAAAGTTCGTGCAAGTCCTTAAGGAAAGTGTCGCAAGAAGTGAACGTATCACTGAGCACAGTGCACAAAATTCTTAAACATCGGTTAAATTTTCATCCATACAAGATTTCTGTTGTGTCTGAACTAAAAGAGTGTGACAGTCAATCCAGAGTCAACTACTCCACGTGGTTTCAAGCATTTTTAGCTGAAGAAGACGAGTCAATTCTCGATTTAACATTCTTCTCTGATGAGGCATGGTTTCATCAATCTGGATACGTTAATAGCCAAAATAATCGTATTTGGAGCAGTGTTAATCCTAATGCATTTTATGAAGCGCAGCTATACGATGTGAAAATTTTGGTATGGTGTGCCGTCATTAGAAAACGTTTAATTTGACCAATTTTCTTTAACATCACTATAAATACCGATGGGTACCTTACTGACATTCTGGAACCTTTTTTAGAACAGCTGGATGAACGTGAAATTGAAGAAGCGTGGTTCCAGCAAGATGGTGCAACTGCACATACAGCTAGAGCAACACGCGGTTTTTTTGAAGAAATTTTCGCAAATCGCATGTCTCGTGGAATTTGGCCTGCTCGTTCTCCAGATTTAAATCCACTAGATTATTATCTATGGGGTTTCTTGAAAGGAAATGTTTACAAAAATGATGTACAAACAATTGAGGACCTGAAAGAAGCAATCAGAATTACCATTCAAGAAATAACAACAGACACGTTGCACAAGGTATCTGACAATATGAAGAGACGTGTACAGTCATGTCTTGAAGCCCATGGTGGACATTTCCAACACCTGTTATAATGAATATTTCAGTGGTACATTCCAGCTAACCCAAAACAGCGTTGTATCATTGCAGTCACTATTGTAACTAATTAAAGGACTTTTTAAGCACATTTTGTGATGACATCATTTACTTCATTTTTCAATTTTTTTTTTTTCATAGAAAGTGTAGTAGACTGTGATTTTTCTTTCTCTCACGTCTCACTAAAGTGCTTTGTCTACGATTTTTTCGAGGTCTAATCATACAAAATTTGTTCTCTTACTTTACTATACCAAAGCCTCGTAGTTTCCTATTTATAAAAAATTATAAAAAATTGTTTACTATATCCGAAACTAACTTCATGTAATAAGTATTCGTTCGTTTGTTATTGTTGTCCAAGTTTGCACCAGACATGGCAGGAGACCGTGTGTATGTTTGTCTAGTTGGTACCTGCTAGAGAGAATGAATCTAAACTCCTGGCTTGGTTGATTAGAGACAAGGGCAGCAGAGGGGCATCAAAGATGGAGCTAATAGTTTTTTGTTGTTGTTGGTTGGATGTGTTTGTGAGGGGTAAGGAGTGCTAGCTTGAAGGTGTTGAACGAAGCTCTTTGCTGAGGGTAGAAGTATCTGTAGGTTTGAAATCTGGACTCTCGGAAGTATTTACTACACGAATAAAGACAGACAGATAGACAGACAGGATGGCAGGCAGACAGGCAGGCAGGCAGATTGATCTTTATTTCCAAAGGGTTAAGAATTGGCCACACAGGTCCGTCTGACATTCTGCCCTTTATCATACAACTTTCACTCTGTTCCAGACATTCTACAAATATCCTGCTCATATAACCAATATAACTAACACTAGAAGGCTGAGAGACATAAAATAAAATATAACATTTACGTTTCGCTTTGATCCATGTGTAAAATATATCTTAGTTATATATATATCTACAGGGTGTTTTTAAAGTCTCACTACACTTTCTATGTAAAAATGAAGAAAATAACGTCATAAAAATGTGTCCCACAGTCAATCGTGAAGAAAAATGCAGTGAAATTTCCATCTGCTGGAGTAATTTTTTGCACTCAAAATAGAATGGTGTTATCAACGGAAGAAAGAATTTTTTGGTTGAACAAGTGTTTCGAAATGGCGGTCGATTTATAGCAAAATTTCCTGATAAGCAACCTCCTCATCGCACTACGGTTAGAAATTTGTTGAATAAGTTTCGTGATACGGGAACTGTGGAAGATGCTCCGCGATCTGGTAGGCCTGCTGTGTCTGAAGAAAAATGTCTAGATATCCAAGACAGAATCCTGAAAAGTTCGTGCAAGTCCTTAAGGAAAGTGTCGCAAGAAGTGAACGTATCACTGAGCACAGTGCACAAAATTCTTAAACATCGGTTAAATTTTCATCCATACAAGATTTCTGTTGTGTCTGAACTAAAAGAGTGTGACAGTCAATCCAGAGTCAACTACTCCACGTGGTTTCAAGCATTTTTAGCTGAAGAAGACGAGTCAATTCTCGATTTAACATTCTTCTCTGATGAGGCATGGTTTCATCAATCTGGATACGTTAATAGCCAAAATAATCGTATTTGGAGCAGTGTTAATCCTAATGCATTTTATGAAGCGCAGCTATACGATGTGAAAATTTTGGTATGGTGTGCCGTCATTAGAAAACGTTTAATTTGACCAATTTTCTTTAACATCACTATAAATACCGATGGGTACCTTACTGACATTCTGGAACCTTTTTTAGAACAGCTGGATGAACGTGAAATTGAAGAAGCGTGGTTCCAGCAAGATGGTGCAACTGCACATACAGCTAGAGCAACACGCGGTTTTTTTGAAGAAATTTTCGCAAATCGCATGTCTCGTGGAATTTGGCCTGCTCGTTCTCCAGATTTAAATCCACTAGATTATTATCTATGGGGTTTCTTGAAAGGAAATGTTTACAAAAATGATGTACAAACAATTGAGGACCTGAAAGAAGCAATCAGAATTACCATTCAAGAAATAACAACAGACACGTTGCACAAGGTATCTGACAATATGAAGAGACGTGTACAGTCATGTCTTGAAGCCCATGGTGGACATTTCCAACACCTGTTATAATGAATATTTCAGTGGTACATTCCAGCTAACCCAAAACAGCGTTGTATCATTGCAGTCACTATTGTAACTAATTAAAGGACTTTTTAAGCACATTTTGTGATGACATCATTTACTTCATTTTTCAATTTTTTTTTTTTCATAGAAAGTGTAGTAGACTGTGATTTTTCTTTCTCTCACGTCTCACTAAAGTGCTTTGTCTACGATTTTTTCGAGGTCTAATCATACAAAATTTGTTCTCTTACTTTACTATACCAAAGCCTCGTAGTTTCCTATTTATAAAAAATTATAAAAAATTGTTTACTATATCCGAAACTAACTTCATGTAATAAGTATTCGTTCGTTTGTTATTGTTGTCCAAGTTTGCACCAGACATGGCAGGAGACCGTGTGTATGTTTGTCTAGTTGGTACCTGCTAGAGAGAATGAATCTAAGCTACGGAATTTCTGTGTCACGACCTCGTTTCTTTCCGGGTGTCACGATCCCTTATGTTTGCTGAGCGGTTACTAAAGACTATGTCAACAAAACACCTTTTTTGGGGTGCTAAGTTGGCTAAGTCGATAGTAAGCTGTTCTCTCGTGGCTAGACGGCTGCTCGTCCTACCGGAGTCCGTGTTCGAATCCCAGGTAATTCTCTTGTGATTTTTCTTTCTCTCACGTCTCACTAAAGTGCTTTGTCTACGATTTTTTCGAGGTCTAATCATAAAAAATTTGTTCTCTTACTTTAGTAGACTTTAAAAACACCCTAAGGTACAATAGTATTACTTAACTTTATATACGACAGGTACTGTGTCGTGTCTGTTTAATTCATTAATTCTTTACCTGTATCTCTAAAAGCAGAAATTAGTTCCTCAGGTAATAATATCAGTCTCCTCGTTCTTTAGTACAACACTACGAACTGGACCTGCCTTCCCTTTCTGTCTGTCTGTCTGTCTGTCTGGTCTGTCTGTCTAAATATTGAACTCCTCCCCCGGGCTATCCACACTCTTAAAGCTGTGCAATCAGCACTAAATGCCAACACATTTACTTGTACAGAGAACATACAATTCCGCCATTTTATATCTGGATTCCAGTTTATCACACTTATCACACAACACCAAAACAAGGGTGAACATACTTCACATGAACATGCAGAAAATGCACATTTATAACACATAATCATGTCATCACTACATTAAGTCAAAGTTCATCATACTAATGAGCCGTACCAACAGTACGGTCTAGACTTTCAATATGAACAGTTACATTATCTTATTAGCCATTGTCTAGACAAATATTAAACACAACTTAGAGAACTTGTGGGCCTCGTGGCCCCTTTTAATAATACAAAATTAGAGCCCCAATCTCTGGACTCACATACACAGATATCAACATTTATCATCATGAATGATGAGAAATAAAACATGATAATGACTGCAAGTTACAATGTCGAATATGATTTGACATAGGACAGGGCGGTTTAACCATCGAACACTTGATCACAAACCATACAAAACATCATAGGCCCCGTGACTATCAAACACTTGACCACAAACCATACAAAACATCATAGGCCCCGTGACTATCAAACACTTGATCACAAACCATACAAAACATCATAGGCCCCGTGACTATCAAACACTTGATCACAAACCATACAAAACATGGGGCCCGTATCATGCCACTTAATCTCACGGAGCTCCACCAATCACATACATGATATAAATGACTGTATTGCAGTTTGGAATCATTAGTTCAGCATTAATATCTCAACAGCTTGGTAATACTTCCAACATATATGATGTATCACGACTTATATTACTTTACACTTACACACCTAGACGTGATGAAAACAGCTCACATTACTTTTCACGAAGACATTACTTGTCACGAAGAACTTTAACAGAAAGAATTGAAAACACTTACCTCATTTATAAACCACAGACGTCGCACTTCACATATGTTGAAGACTCCACATAGGACGCCTGATGATACTGGAACAGCACTATGGATGGCACGGGGTAGAGTTACATCAAGAACGCATTAGGAAGTGTCTCTAAGAATACACTCCAGCACAGGACATCACAACCTCCCGGCCGTACCTCTCTACACAGAACTCTGACTCGCTTGACAACACACGGCCTCTTATATACCCCACACACCTGTTGCCCCCGTGAAGCGGTCAGTCTAATTCTGATCGGCCGTACCTCTCTACACAGAACTCTGACTCGCTTGACAACACACGGCCTCTTATATACCCCACACACCTGTTGCCCCCGTGAAGCGGTCAGTCTAATTCTGATCGGCCGTAACCAAAACGAAACTGAGCGCTACACTCTGTACAGAAAGTAACTACATACGTATACAAATGAAAACAATTAGAGAGAGAGAGAGAGAGAGAGAGGGGGAGAAAGAGAGGGAGAGAGAGAGATGAGAATGCGAAGAAGACGCTGTCCGGTTTGGTATTCAGCTATCCGCCGCTGACATGTTAGTGCCAGGGCTGGCGTACCATAACTGACCAAGACCCTGCCCCACCTCTCCATGGCTGGCCCTAGTAACAGGCTCAGCTTGGCTAACGGAGTGGGGATTGCTAAAGTCGACATGGTGGTGGAGACTGCTAAAGAAGTACTGCACCCCCCCCCCCCGCTTTTTAGCTCCAGTCAGGGACTGAAAAAATAACCGCCACAGTAGCTCTTTCCCAGACAGAGATGATGCTGGTTCAAATCTTTCACAACATCGCTCGCTGTTACAGGAAGATAGCAGCAGCAGAAGAAGAAGTAGTAGTAGTAGTTAGTAGTAGTAGTAGTAGTAAAAAATCAGTTATAAAAAGGGGGAAGGGGGAATTTACCGACTTTGTATAGAAGACCGTAAAAAAGAAATTGACGGTGAAATTTCGTGTTTTAAGTGAAATGGCGCTGATCACTATGGTAATGTAAGTGATAAAGGAGCACGAGAGAGGAACGGTCGATATACAAGACAGAAATGGTCAATCTACTAGACCTACTAAAATATGAGAAGGGAAACATTTTTTTCCATTGATCGCCAAGACTTCTAATCTTCTCATCCTTCGCGATCCTCATCACAGCGAAGAGACTGTAGCATTTTGCGTTGACTTGTCCAGAAATTCAGCTACCATTGTCCTATTTCGCCTCCCCGCAGATGGCTGGCTGCCGAAGTCTCTTTCTTTCTCTGCTCTACGTTTTAACAGTCCCCTCGGTCAAGATGAACATAGCCTCGGTCAGTATGATCATAGCCTCGGTCAATATGATCATAGCCTTGGTCAAGATGATCATAGCCCCGGTCAAGATGATCATAGCCTCGGTCAAGATGAACGTATCCTATACTTATTTTCTACACTGATATAAATCGCCTTTTGTCACTTTTTACACCATAGAATGTCTGACAAGCCTGCTTGCCCAGTTCTTCAGCTTTTGCTATCTATTTGTCTGTTCGTCTGTCCGTCTGTCTGTCTTGTATCTTCAAAAATGTTGTGTCTTGTATTTACGAGATAAATAACACTTCTTGATAAGTCTCTGTGTTTTATTTAAAATAATGGGACGTTTATGATATCCATTTCGTTTTCTTTTGTCTATCTACCTGTCTATTTGCTTTATGCCTATTTGTCTGGTTGTCTGTTGGTTATCTGTCTGTCTATCTGTTTGTTTGCCTATCTGTCTGTCTAAATCCCGCTTAGGCTGGCAACGGCTAACCTAGATATTGCTTCATAGATTGATGATTGCCTCGCATGTTCATTTTACCTCCATTTTGCTGGAGCCTGCAAGATGATACATAGAATCCATTACTAATGATTACATGGCTATCTTCGAGGTATAAGGATCTCCGAGGTACAAGGGGTGATTGATAAGTTCTCGGCATAAGGTACAAATACTTGAAACATACAGTTAATATTAGGTGTATGTGTAGATCAGGTTAATGTAAGATAAGTTTCAAGAAATTAACTGCAACCAATTTTCTTTTTTTTTTTTACAGGCTACTGAAGTGGTAAGGGGTGGCAGAAATTGAGAAAATGGATAAAATTTCTCATCAAGCAGTCATTCGCTACCTCTGCATCAAGGGATTATCATTGAGGGGATCCATGAGGATATGGTAGAGACTCTAGGGGAGAGTGCCCCTTCTTACAGCACAGTGAAGAAATGGGCAGCTCAATTCAAACACGGAAGGGAGAGTCTGGAAGATGATACCCGTCCAGGAAGGCCAAGAACGATAACCACCGATGAAACCAAAAGCAGAATCCATAACATGATAATGGAGGATGGACGACTAACTGAGCGGTACATTGCTACTGAGTTGGGCATCTCACAGGAACGTGTTCATGCTATTATTCATAATGATCTTCAAATGACAAAGGTCTCTGCTCAATGGGTCCCGAAACTTCTTGGAGCTGATCACAAACGACAGCGTCTCAATATGTCAAGAGACAATCTTGGTCATTTTTCTGCAGATCCTGAAACGTTTCTTCAGCAATTTGTGACTATGTGTGTTACTTGGGTTCATCATTTTCAACCAGAAACCAAAGAACAGTCAAAGCAGTGAAAACATCATGGATCCCCACCTCCAAAGAAACCAAAAGTGGTTCTGTCTGCAGGCAAAGTGATGGCATCCATCTTTTGGGATTCAGAAGGTGTAAGGGCAGAACGGTCACCAGGGCCTATTATGCTAATCTTGTGAAGCAACTGCTGGTCAGATTGAAGGAAAAGCGTCGAAGGAAATTGACGAGAGGAGTCATCTTTTATCAAGACAACGCTCCAGTTCACAAGACGGCGGTGGCAATGGGTTGTCATTTATGAATGCGGCTTCCAGCTTCTTGAACATCCCCCTTATTCCCCAGATTTGGCCCCTTCGGACTATTACCTGTTTACCAAACTCAAAAAGTAACTCAGTAGTCGTAAATCTGGTTCAGATGATGAGTTCATTCATGCTGTAGACTACTTTCTACTGGCACAAGATGCTTACTTTTACAAAGAAGGGATCCGTATGCTCCAGGAACGCTGGACTAAGTGCATAAACTTGCAAGGGGACTATGTTGAGAAATAACCCTAAAAAGTTGTCCACAAATAATCTGCTGAGAACTTATCAATCAACCCTCATATAAGCCTCTCCGTGGTATAGCAGATTAAGTGTTTAATCTTGCTAGAGTAGATAGAGGTGTATGGTGCAGTTTTACAAAGTGAGGGAGGGAGTGAGTAAGGTGAGAAAAAACAAATAGAAAGTATGAGAATGTATAAATGAAAAACATACAACATCCGATATTTCGGCGTGAGCCTTATTCGAGGATACATACAAAACAAGACAAAAACATGAAGAGCTTATCTGAAATGTCTTCCTCCGAGTCAGGACAGAAAAGTGTGTAGTAGAAGAGAGAAGGAAAGACCACGCTGCCTCTGAACAAAAGATGCCCGATAGAGCCAATCGTGAAGAAGAGGTGGAGAGAGGGGAGGAGAACAAGTGGGAGAAAGGGGTGGGGGGAATGCAGCAGAAACATGATGGCCGCTAGAGGTGTCGGGGGGGGGGGGGGAGGGGGGCAGGGAAAAGGGGACGCGGGGAGATAGTGAATGAAGAATATAAACACCTGCAGGGAGAAAATGTGAAATTGGTAAATAGGACAAGACCCTAAAGACACCAGTATGTTGGCGGAGAAGAAAATAGGGTGGTGGTAGGGAGGGGTAGCATGGAGAAAGAAAATAGAGTTTAAAAAAAAGGCCAGTGGAAAAATAAAGAAGTTACAGAAAGCTGAAGACATTGGTAATTCCAGCTGGGTGGAGACAGCCAGTCTGGAAAATAAGGCGCTGTTCTAGGACCCTCCGAGATCGTACATCAGCAGAACAAGAGCGGATCGTACTGACAGAAATGTCCTGTTTACCCCTGTGGTTGCTAAGGCAAAAATGTTTAGGCACAGGTGTCCAGGCCCTCTTAGAAATATCATTGAGATGGTGGCGAAATCGATCTCCTAAGCGTAAGCCAGTCTCACCTATGTACTTCAAACCGCAACGTTTGCACATGATAGCATAAATAACATTCCGTGAAGTACAGGTGAAACCCTCCTGAACTGACAACGTGGACTTAGGGAAGGAGATCTGGCTAGTCTCGACAACAAACGGACAAGTGTTACATCTTCACTTTGTAAAACTGCACCATACACCTCTATCTACCTTATTTATTTCAACCAGTTTTACTGCAGTCGCCATCCCTTTAATCTCGCTAGAGGAGAGTCTGCTCTTCTTTGGGAAGAATGTCTGATCTTGCTGGGGGAAAGTCTGTTCCTGCTGAGGAGAAAGTTGTTTGTTTTTTTCTTGCTAGACAAAACATATTTAAATGCAACTAGTTCAGGTGTGCATATTACCTGATGTATGTTTGAAAAAAAAACCTTTTAACTTTATCTGCATGAGGAAGACATTTTAACTTTATCTGCTTGAGGAAAGCCTTTATCTGCATGAGGAAAACCTTTTAACTTTATCTGCATGAGGAAAACCTTATAATTTTATCTGCATGTGGAATACCTTTTAATTTTATCTGCATGCGGAAAATCTTTTAATTTTATCTGCATGAGGGAAGCCTTTTAAATTTATCTGCATGTGGGAAATCTTTTAACTTTATCTGCAAAGGGAAAAGCACTTGGAAGAAAATGAATCTTGAGTGGTCTGAAAAGTGCTTGACAGAACAGGTTTCAGCGTCGGTTCTTTGTATGCAGAAAAACAAATGTCACCTTACTTGTGTGTAGAGAAGTACTTGGAGGAAATAAGTGTAACGTTATCTGTCTATAGAGAAGTACTTGGAGGAAATAATTGTAACGTTATCTGTCTATAGAGAAGTACTTGGAGGAAATAATTGTAACGTTATCTGTCTATAGAGAAGTACTTGGAGGAAATAATTGTAACGTTATCTGTCTATAGAGAAGTACTTGGAGAAAAAAAGTGTAACGTTATCTGTGTGTAGAGCAGTATTTGGAGGAAATCATTGTAACTTTATCTATGTGTAGAGAAGTACTAGGAGAAAATGAGTGTAACGTTTCGTATGTGTAGAGAAGTACTTGGAAGAAATGATTGTAACGTTATCTGTGTGTAGAGCAGTACTTGGATGAAATCATTGTAACTTTATCTGTGTGTAGAGAAGTACTTGGAAGAAATGATTGTAACGTTATCTGTTTGTAGAGGAATACTTGGAGGAATTGATTGTAACTTTATCTGTGTATAGAGGAGTACTTGGAGGAATTGATTGTAACGTTATATGTGTGTAGAGGAGTACTTGGAGGAAATGATTGTAACTTTATCTGTGTGTAGAGAAGTACTTGATAGAAAAGATTTCAACTTGAGTTCTTTGCAGGGAAATACGTGGAGGAAAATGTCTGACCAAGAGTTTTATACCGAGAAAACGTGCTAAGACTGTGTAATCATCAAGGGCTGCAATCCAGTAAATGGAACTCGGCCAGGAGAGAAGCAGAGAGTTAAAGTGCTCCCTGTGATAACTGAAAGAAGCAGAGAGTTAAAGTGCTTCCTGTGATAACTGAGACTAGAGATTCATAAACTTTACTCCGGAGGTTACGGCAAGCCACCACGCCCGATCTGATGCCCTGACAACAGGTTCTTCATTACGACATCAGCTAGGAAAGGTTTCCTGTCTGTCTATGGGGTTTCTCCAACAACAGCAATGTGAGTGTGAAAGGAAATGTTTTAAATTGCTTGTTGTGGCGCTACATGAAGGGCAAGGTGGAAATTTCAAGTTCTGGACAAATCGATACAAGTCTAGATACAAGAAAGTGTCTGAAATTTGCTGATTCAGAAAACGCGTGAAATCAGTTTGACGATTCCGATTATTAGTTTCAGCGTCATGTTTTATATACACCATCCCGTGCCGTCCCCCACAGTCGTAAGAATGGCTGGAACCTGCTGTCCCTTTTTTTCCCACAGAGCGTGGATCTAATCCATTTCTTTGTGTTGTCCACTGATCCATCTCTTCATGTTGTCCACTGATCCATCTCTTCGTGCTGTCCACTGATCCATCACTTCATGTTGTCCACTGATCCATATCATTGTCGTTCTTTTTCTTTTGGTGGCATGGTTAGCTGAGTGGTTAGGCGCTGGGTTTACTAATCCGGTAGTACCAGGTTCAAGTCCCAGCAGTGGGATTCTTTTTTCTAATACACACCTAAAAGGCCCCCGGGGTCCACCCAGCCTCTAAAAATGGGCACCAGAGAAATCTGGGTAGGTAAATGCGGCCAGGGCGTGATACTGACCACATCAGACTTTCATGTGCCGAAGGTCATGGAAATATGGGCCTAACACGGTAACCCCAATATGTCTTAATGGCATGAAAAACGGGATTTGTACCCTTTTTTAAAACCCTTTTACCTTTTTCTATTATAACTTTTGAAAAAAAAAAGCTGAAGTAGAAGGAAACTGGGAGCCGCTGTAAATTGAAATATCACAAGACAGTGACTGCTTTCAAGGGAATGAGTTTCTGCACGTTACTTTCCAGCAGCTTATACTAAGACATACAACCAGGGCCTCCAGCCGGAGAAATTTTGTAAAGAGGAGTAAAACTATTTCTCTCTCAGACCCGTCCCCCACCCCAACCCCATTTACCCTATTAATTAGGCATTTTTGTTTTCATCTGGCATGGCCCCCACCCCACCCCCAAAGAGGGAGCCCTCATGACCCTAGCCCTCCGACCAATGGACCGGCTAGATCTCTCTCTTTCTCTCTCTCTCACTGGGGCCTGCATACAACGTAGTTGAAAGTTTTACATATATTTTAGAATTGAAACATCGATCAAAGTTAAAGGCGTCAGGCACTTTAGCAGAAACACAGACTAGACAATAAATCACAGACTAGACAGTAAAACACAGACTAGACAATAAAACACAGACTGGACAGTAAAACACAGGCTAGACAATAAAACACAGACTAGACAGTAAAACGCAACAAAATAAAAACAGTTTAAAATCGGATATTTCAAGGAAGACTAAGTACACAAAACAACGAAAGCTTTTTAATGAATTTCTTGTATTGTGTGGCTGGCACGGTGGTTATATCAGTGTTTCCCAACGTGGATCGGGGTGGAGGGTTGAGGGGGAGGGGGAAATGCCGTGAGCAATTTGAATATATTTGGGAGGGGGGAACATTCAGAATATATTTGTATTATTTATATTACACTTTTTCTGAACTTGGTTGACTTTTATGTTGTGGGTTTGGGCGATCAATATCATTGAGGCGTTGAAGTGAAGCATAATCCCCAAAAAAAAAAAAAAGTTAGGACACATTGAGTTATTTGAAAGCTGGGATACATTTGGGTTATATGAATCTTTTTGTCAGATGAAGCAACAAACGAGTATGGGAGATTACGTACCCTATAGAGGCATACAATCCTGTAAACAACGCAGAGACAAACTTATTACCTGCTGTATGTAATGCAAGTAGTCAAACGACGGGTTGGTGCTGGAAGTCAGTGGTTCCCAGTTGGTGGTCTCTCTGGGAGTCCACGTAGGGTTCCGTGATATAAACTCAAGGTCCTTTTTTTATTTTCCCTGTGATAATGTTAAATAGCTGATGTTTTGGCGAACCCTGTGTAAAACACTTTTTTTAATCCCCGTTTAAAAATAGAAAGTTTTGAACAAGTCGTGGAAACGATAGTTTGAAATGAAAAGAGATTTCTCTCACCATATTTAGGTTGGTTAGCTGTCCCACATGTTATGTTCATTTGTCGGAACAAGTAGGAATGTTAACTGCTGTCTGTTTTTACAAACAGAACTACATTATTGTCATTTTGAAAATTCACCAAATTTTTACTTTTTTTTTGAAGTGTAGGGTAGCGTTTTTTTTTTCTAAAAATAAAGGTGACCCACATTTTCTGAAAAAAATTCTTTTGCGTTTAAAGCACATAGCTACCACACAGATATGAAACTTTCCCAAAGCATAGGGGTGTCCGTGGCCTGGATTTTGAAATAGCAGGGGGTCTGCAGACTTTTGTTGATTGGGAACCACTGCTGAAAGTAGTGTATAGAAGAAGCATCCATCTTACCGCAGATGGTAACTGTTTCAGAAACACTTTCAAGTTATTTGAATAAATAGGACAACGATGCGAGGCGGTGTGGCAACGAAGCGAGACGTACGACAGAGAACAGTGTTTCTCAAACCATTACTCCTGTGGGAGTTGATCCTGTTCTCTTATTTTATGACAGAGCTCCCTGCTCTTGTGTACAGAAACTATTATTATTATTATTATTATTGAATGGCGTACCAGTGAAAACAAATACACATAAACCAAGGAGCTGAAATGCGAGTCTTCTAATTTAGCTCCATCAAGACGAGTACGACCAATATAAACAGGTCACCCTCCTTATCACCGTTTTCTTTAAAAACATCGGAAATGCATTTCCACTGGTTTAGATCAGCGGCTCTAAAACATTTCTGGCTGCCACCCCCTTGTCTCCAAGTATAATCCCTAGCAAGTATAACCCTCACAAAAAAATCATTTTTCACTCAGTTACTCTTTATACTCCTTTCTTCTCCCCTTACACCTCAACCTCATCGCCACCCCCTCCCTTCAGAATATTCACCCTCCCACCTACATCCAGGGGGGGGGGGAAGGAGCAGTGCTGACTTCGAGAACGACCAGTCTAGTCTAACTCTGTAAATACAATATTCTCTGTTTTAGTGACTTGAAAAAGAACAAAAAGAAGAAGGACGAGGAGGAGGAGAAGAGGAAGAGGAGGAGGAAAAGGAAGAAAAGAAGAAGAGCAACAACAGCAATAGCAACAAAAGCAATAGACGTAAAATTTCCTTTTCCATACCATTAAGGCATATTGTGGAATACGGTGTTAGTCCCGTATTTCCATTATAACAAAGTCAATGTGTGGATCCTATATTTCTTACTAGAGAAGATGTTCTTTATTTATATCGAATTTATCTTCACTCACATCTAGATTTCTGTTGTTTTAGATTAGGTTTCACAAACATTGCCACTTCTATAATCAGGGGAAGTCCGATGAAATATTCTCTACATATTTCATTTAATTCTGACAATTAAGATATTCGACTGAGAATTCACAACATCACTTGTACTAGGATGCAATATAACATCATCTTCATTAGTTTCGTCGCTGAAGCACATCAATATCAAACTATCATATTCCACATGCCACATTTCTCAATGTTCTCCTATTTCACACTATTCTACACATTTGATAAGAGGAGAATTCTAAACCCTGTACTATATTCCATCTGAAACACATGGTCAATCAGTTACATGACTAAATCACTGTATTCGAATTTTCAAAATCATAAATATTCACATCACTTGAAACACAGATTCTATCTGTCCTGAAACTACTTCTTCAAAACTGCTTTTCCTGAGTATCTATTGCTCTAATTGTCCATCTATTCCAACTGTCATTACTTACGTCTTCTTTCTCTCTCGTGTCTTCTCTGGTGTGTCTGTCCTTCTCTCTTCGGGCTCCCTCTTCTGTCTCTTCTTCTTCTTCCTCGTTCCCTACTGTACTTCCTTCCCCTTCTTTCTTCGTCGTTCTTATCTTCAAGTCCAGCTTGGTGGATTAACCAATAAATATTTTGGCTCCACCCTTCAGATGTCCACTAGTTCCCATGAGCGTTCTGATTGTCCGTCATTCAAACTGCCCCGTTACTTATATGTCGTAAGTCAATTGTCCAATAGGCCACGCCTCTAAATATTTAATTGGTCAGCTGGCCATGCAAATCTCTCCAAACACACCATCACGGTTCTCAAAGAGCATATACATCCATATCTCATCCCAATAGGACACTCAGCTGTCCAGCATGTCAACTAAATACAGATGATGACATCCTCCAAAAAAAAAACAACAAAAAAACAACAATAATAGGACATCAAGTCATCTCCAATATTTCAGCTAAATGCATCTTATGACATCCTTCACAAACAATAGGACGTCAGACCAATAAAAAATAATACATGACATACATCTGCAAATCACACACTATCAAAACATCAAGATATGCTACATCATAAAATATATGACACATCACCAGATATCTGACACATCAGCAAATATATACCACATCATCAATACAATAAGTGTCATAACATACAAGGTCAAGACAATCAGACAAAAGTGACTCATCTCTGGCTAACCGCTCTAGAAGACACCTAAAAAAAACCCATCTCAGCTCGGCTGTCAAACAGCATATATGTAGCATGAACATTGCATAACTTAGCTATACGCAGGTTATGCAGTTCAGTAGTGCAATAGTGCTCTAAACAAAACACAACACGATCTGAAAACAGTTATTCATAAACTGAAGACTATATACAAATCAACACACAAACATTTTTTTTAATGCATAGTGAAATAACAATCACGTTTGTTAAAAAAATGCATGGTGAAATAACAATCATTTTCAAAAACAAATATGATACAAAAACCATCAACAGTCTCAGTACCGCCCAAACAAAAACAAAGGCCAACTCTTACGGTCAACCCAAGGGGCCAGCACTCTCATACCGTGAAAACTTTGTTCACAGTCACATACACATCAACTAGCAGGCCTCCACGTGAAACACAATACAACCACATGGGTGCACCCAAAACATTACAAACACGAAAGCACAGGCTACTACACGGGCCAAAGCATACTTTCAAACCCACTCACGAAAACTATGAAGTCTCGAGTACTACACACAGACCAATGCAAAAATAAATGCGCCAGTACTCGAATCACACTTAGAATACAATAAAACCCAATAATGAACTTGGCCAACTATATCAAAACAAATAAAGTTACACAAAATGTGTTGACATAGATGGCGTAGGGAGGAAAAAACACGCCAACTCCCTGACTATAAGTATCGTACACACATAAACAGTGCGGAATAAAAAATGCAGCTGTATACCATTCACACTCAACTCAATACAAAAGCGAGCATACCATTGTGCTCAAACACTACATAATAACAATCGCCCACTAAAAAAAACATATAAACGACCGAAAAGATTTGACACAATCATGGCAATGGCACAGCAAGCAAACTCAGTTCATAACCTAATGTAACCTAATTATTTTCCTATAAGTAAGGGAAGATTCACCAAACGAATCCGAAACTGTTACTACTATCCACCACAAGACCTGATGAATTCCATCAAAAGAAAAGGAAATTAGTCCAAAAGTTCTAGAAAGTACCTACTCCTGGAACTAGAGAGAAAGCGAAACAAGTTCCAAGTTCTTACTCCGAGAGGCTGTAGCTGGTTCCCCCCCCCCCCCCCCCAGTCATGATAACTACGGTTGAGTCCGTGCACATTCTTCCCAGCTGTAGAGAGCCAGGGTGGGCCCCCTCCGTATGCACAGCAGACTAGAGTGCCGAATCATCTCCCCATCCGCCTTCAGGACAGCTTGGAAAGGCTAGTACGAAGATCCCTCACAGTGACAGCATACACGAACAGACCCCTCTCACGTACGGACAGCATACGACAATCAGGCTCATACAAACAACGATGAATGAAAACAGTCCATGCCGCTCACAGTTCTTGTTGGCGAAATCGAAAATAACGAGAATAGCGACGACACAGAGCAGCAGGAGTTCGTCGTACCTTAGGGCCAGAACATTATCTTCCGTACCAAATGTGTGTGTTGCCCCACTGCGACACCTCCACCGATCGTAGTTTTATGTCGCCAAGGTGGGTCTCCCCGACGGCACCAATTATAATACGTTTTGTGCTGTGGACATTTGTGAAATAACAGGGTAATCTTTTGGTGACACAGACTTTACTGTGTACATGACACTCGTTAGCTGGGCCGTGTCGACATAAGTTGTGCTGATTAACGTTACGCACGTGAATAACAGAGTCGACTTCCATCTTGCTCTTCGAGAGTTGAGGTTACTGGACTAGTTGGACACATAATTCCAGCTCTCACTCTCACCTGCTGGATTAGTTACACACTGTTCCAGACATACTTCTCATCCAGGCTCGTTCAAAACCTCACGTTGACGACAACTGGTACAGATACTCAAGTAAATCCTGGGTAACGGTGACTTGGAACATTTATTGATGGGACGATGATAATGCTGATGAAAATAACATTAAATTCGACTGCCGGCTGGTTATCCCTGCCATGTGGCCAGTCCATTCATACGTACAACTAAAATGTTCATCTGTTCCACGAAGATATCACACAGCTCGACAAAACACGTCCACACAGTTACACGTTCAAACCAAGACTCAAACTCCACGGACTCAGCATTGCCCCTACAATTTCCTGTCACGGGTTTTGCAGCCCACGTGACCTTCTCGAAGGATCTCAACAGGAGAAAACTGAAAAGGAAAAACCTATAATAATGCCCTTACTATCATTGTTACACGAATACTGCTATAACAACAGCAGTAACAGCAACAGCATTAATAATAATAACAACAACAGCGGTAACAGCAGTAACAGCAACAAGAACAGCAAAAACAGCAAAAACAACGAAAACAAGCCTCTGTTCACTTTAAAATGACCGGTTGAAAAAATCTAGATATTGCGTACTGTTTTAAATACAAAAAACTAGAACACTTTTTTAGTGTCGGAAACGAAAAATGAAAGAGAAAAAAAATCGCAGATGAGAAAGGATGATTCACATACACTCTTCCGCCCCCTTGACCCCTTCCTCTTTTGCACACTGAATATATCAAGCATACACATGCGCGTACGCACGGTAATGGCAAGCAGTCACATGCACTCATCTATATATTCGTTAAGCCCTGGATTACCACAGGGAGATTACTCGTCTCCACAGTTTGTCAACTGCCGTAATACAGCTACGGTTTCTTCTTATGTACAGGGAGATTACTCGTCTACACAGTTTGTCAACTGCCGTAATACAGCTACGGTTTCTTCTTGTGTTCACCTATCGGAGTTGGTGCGAGCAGCTGGTAAGACAATCAAGGAAAATACAGATAATAAATGTGTCACGAGATAATTTTGTATGCGCATTAAGTACACACACGTACATCCCCTCATATATATACTAGCAGATGGTGATTATGTATTAAGCGTCGGTGAATACTAGAAAGAAACATACTCGTTGTAAGTGAAATATAATTAACCTAACAATGGAAGAAGTTTTATGGGCAATGAAGAATCTGAAAAATGGTAGATCACCAGGATGTGATGAGATAACAGCTGAACTTGTTAAAGCAGGAGGAAAGGAGTGTGCAACAATCTATCATGCACCATGTAAAAAGATATGGCATTCAGGTATTTGGCCAAAAGAATGGAAAAGAACTGTATTCATACCACTGTCAAAAAAGGGTAACCTGAAATTATGAACATACTACAGAACTGTTGCCCTAATTAGTCATGCCAGTAAAATTCTGTTAAAAATCATAATGGGTAGACTTCGTAAGAAAATAGAAGAAGAAGTCAATATGGTCAAAGCTGGTTTCAGGCAAGGAAGAGGATCAATAGATCATATATTCAATATAAAATTAATAATAGAGAAATGCAGAGAGTTTAATGTGAATCTATATTTATCTTTTATAGACTACTCAAAGGCATTTGATTGTGTACAACACCAGAAACTTTGGGAAATAATGGGATTCCAACACATGTAACACAATTAACATCACTGCTGTATCTAGACCAACAAGCAGCAGTAAGAATAAATGGTAAAACAACAACTTGGTTTGACATAAAACAAGGAGTCCGTCAGGGGTGCATATTGTTACCTTACTTATTTAACTTGTATACTGAAAATATAATGAGGAATGTTAGAAAAGATGTAGACAAAGAATATTACGATGCCATAACAATTGGAGGTTATGAAATACCAGAGATTAGATATGCTGATGACACAGTATTACTGTCCACAACACAAAAAAGAAATGGAAAAACTAATTATGTCAGTCCGTAAGAACAGCGAAGAGCAAAACCTTAATGCGAAGAAAACTAAATTGATGACAACTGATTAAACAAACAAGGCAGCTGAAATATGTATGAATGGGAAAAAACTGGAAGAAGTGGAGAGTTTTGAATATCTTGGATCACTACTAACTAATAATGGAGATACAATGAGGAAAATTAAAAGGAGGACATCTATCGCTCTTTATAAAGTAAAACAACTGAATAATCTGTGGAGAGGAACAGACAGAACTACAAAAATAAGGTTTTTAAGGGCATGCATCTTTCCCATCGCAACATATGCCTGTGAGACCTGGACACTTAACAAAACAGCTGAGAAACACATAAATGTCTTAGAATGTAAATGCTACACAAGGGTTCTTCAAATATCATGGACACAAAAAAAGGACAAATATATCCATACTACAAGAACTTAATATTGAAGAATGCTGGTTAGTAAAGAGGATTAAAGAGATAAATCTTAAATATTATGGACACATTAAACGTCATGATAATCTAGAAAAGGCCGTCTTGGAAGGGTACATAATGGGAAAAAGAAAGAGAGGAAGACCAAGGTGAAGATGGCTGCAAGACATCATTGATGATCTGCAAATGGATGCATCAGCAGCAGGACATCTTGCTTACAACCGAGAGGCCTACAGGAGTGCTGTTAGGGAGGCAAGTTCCGCAGGGGACATGCAAATGAATGAATGAAAGTAAGTTGTATCGCGGTAGGAAATTGATTGATTTTTTTGCGTCAGGTGTTGGTGGGGTTCCTCTCCTCCCATAACTGGGAGGAGGAGGAGGAGGTGGCGGTCAGAGTGGTTTCTCATAATCAAAATGTCACGACTGGTCAAATGGCTTCTCTTAATGGGGAGTGAGTGCTTTCACCAAAGGAAATTTTTAAAATTTTAACAGTTAACAGAACTCATATATTAATCAAAGATCCTGCTTTCAGCAACTACTTAACATTTAACACTGCAGAGATGATTCCCGAGGTGGAATTTTTGGACGGAGCCAGGCAGCGGTCTTTTGATCTCAAATAAAACCTTGACACTGAAAGCTGGTGTAGTTTAAATTACCTAGTATTACCTCATGTTGGTTGATCAGAATTAAACAGATAATTTAACCACAAGGTTCTAAAACCGGAGCAGTGGAATGCAGCTGATTGCAACATTTGTCAGTTTATAAACGGATGATCAAAGAATAAACAAAACTTGCAAAACTAAGCAGGAGCTAAGAAAAACCTCTCTCAAACAGATCAGCCAAGACATCTCAGTTTACAGATCAGTCAAGACATCTCAGTTTACAGATCAGTCAAGACATCTCAGTTTACAGATCAGTCAAGACATCTCAGTTTACAGATCAGTCAAGACATCTCAGTTTACAGAGCAGCATGTGACTGCTAAGTTTTGATGTGGAATCAGCGCATGGATGTAATGGATTAGCAACGTCTTGTGAAAATGAGTTAGAATATAATTGATGACAAGGATAATCTTGATGTCTCACAAGTCTCTGTTGCTGTGTGACAGAATGAGTGAAATTCAAACACTTGATATATACGTATATTAACATCAGTATTAAAATAAGAGCAATGAACAATAAAGTTTCATGAACAATTAACAAAAAGTTGGTGGGGTATAGCAGGAAAAGATCCCCACCAACCCCTCCTTTTTCCGCTCTGTGTGTGTGTGTGTGCGTGCGTATCTGTGTGAGTGAGACACACACACACAGAGAGAGAGAGAGAGAGAGAAAATGGTAACCGAAGGCCATGAATGTTAGTCTGTTAATACGATATGAAATATTTAAATGTATATATGTTTATGGGAGGGAGGGAGGGAGATTGAATCATAAGAAGGAAGAGCGTAATCTATTAAATGGCAGCCCAGTCTTGGTAGGTTGACGGTGGAGGTGGCTGCGATGTTATAAAGAGGGTTGCTAACACGGGGGCACGTGGAGAGAGGGGGAGGGGGGCATCTGTTTGTCTTGCTGTTAGGGTGACCTTCAGTTGTCTGCAGGTGAGGTTTCGCTAAGGATGGGAAGTTCGTCAGGGTGAGTTGTTTTTCATATTAGGGGTCGGACAACTCACTCCACTTTCTCCTGTTTCTCCCCCCTCCCTCCTCCACCGGTCCCCCACCCCCGCTCCACAAACGTACTCCTTCAACTGACAGATAACAGGTTTCTGAACGGTCCTTAAAATATGACTGTGTGTAATTTATAAAACGTGGATGAATATACACCTTAAATATAGGTGTCAGTTATAAAACGTGAATGAATGTGCACCAAAATGTAGGTGCTCTTTATAAAACGCGGATGAATTCGCACAGCAATTTAGGTGTCATTTGTGAAATGTGAGTGCATACAGCACTTTAACTTTTAGGTGTCATTTATAAAACATGTATAAATGCGCATTTGAATTTTAGCGTAATTTATAAACTTGGATGAATTTGCACGTGAGTATTACATGCCATTTTGTCAGGTTTGAGTACCCTGATTGTTTTGTTTCTTCTGCTGACCTGATGTAGTATGTATGTCTGGTGTTCCAGACGCCTTCGCTCCAACTTGTATTTATGCAGCCAGCGACAAGCTAGCTAATATGTTAGCGTCAAGGATGGCGAACCATTGTCGACCAAGACCCTGTTCCCACCCCCCCATCTCTCCGATGGTAGCCCCAGCCGCCATAGTCCCGGTGGCAGTGGGGTCTGTTAAAGAAGTACCTCACACCCTCTGTCTTTTTAACTCAGTTCTTCTTATCTTATATCCTTCCCATGCCGTTAAACGTCACATAGGGCTCGCAAGGTAGTTCGCCAATTTTTCCTGCTTTCGGCGAGCTTTTCAACCTCATCAAGGGATGTTGTGCCCGCTAAACTGGCCTCTCTTAACAATGTCCTCTTTAGAGTCTCTATTCTCTTATATATTATTTCTTCGGCTCTGTGTTCCACTGATAGCTTGTTTTTGGATTCTCTGACCGTTTTTTTCTCATCACGTGACCAACATATGTGCATCTCCTTTTCCTGATCACCTATGAGAATGGTTGTTGTTCATTCATCTGTCTTATCTCTGCATTGTTCTTGAATTCGTTCCACTTGATGCCCAGTATTCAGGGACTGGAAAAAAGTAGCCACCACAATCCGATACGATGCTATGCCTCAACATCTACACCGCATCGCTTGCAAAGAACACTAGCTCATAGTTCCAGGGAGACAGAAGAAGAAGAAGGAGATATGAGTCTGCCAGCTATTTTAGCCTGTAATTGTTTAAATTGGGCGGGGTTTGATGCAGCAAGCGTGTTACTCCAGGCGCCTGAGCCTTGTATCCAGTGACCACTGATTTCATGTCGAGGCTAATAAGCTCGGCTGAGATGTTTCTGGGGCACTGCTGTGATAAGATGGCCGAATGGGCTGTTCCTGAAGATATCATCATCATCATCATCTTTCACTCCCTTGAGAGCATAGGCCATGGATAAAGGCCCTTCAGTCATCCCTGTTCTTGGTATTATTCTTTGCTTCTTTCCATATGTACCCCTTGTCTCTGAACACTGTCATAATTTCTCTTCTCCAACTAAGTCTAGGTCTTCCTCGTTTTCTATTTCCTCGACGACTCCATGTCAGTGCTTGCCTTGCTGTGCTGATGTGGGGTTTTCTCAGAGTGTGGCCAATCCATCTCCATTTCCTAGACATGATTTGAAAGTTCATAGGTTCTTATCCTGCCTTTTCCCCAGACCTCCTCGTTCCTGATCTTGTCCTGCCATTTAATTTTAAAAATCATCCTCAAGCAGTAGTTCATGAATGTTTGTATCCTCTGTTGTGTTGCTTTGGTCATAACCCATGTCTCTGAACCATATAGCAGGACAGTCTGTACGTTTGTACTGAAAAACCTAAAGATGCGCATCCTAACAAATCAGTTATCTATCGTGGCATTGCTTCTGTAAGGATGTGTGACTTTCTGTGGACAAAGATTCACTTAATGACTTTGCTTACAGAGTTTCTGATAAAGGGGCATAAAGTTCTTCTTTGTTTTCTGCCGCTCAAGAAAGCTAATTATGCATAGAGATATTCTGGTCTATTTTTCTGGAAAATTAAGTTTCCAGAATTACTGAAAATAATTTCCAGACGGCCCCACGTTTAAAAAAAAATGGAGGTGCAAAGGAATATATATATATATATGAAGGAAAGAACACAAACAAAATATTACAGGGTTATTTAAAACAAAAAAACATAACGTGTTTACGTTCCAGGCAATTACCTGTTGTAATATAACGCATTGGAAAACTTTGTTTTGTGATTTAGCCAACAGGTGGTAGGGACGAATGTTAAATATGAGCGGACCAGATCTCCGGTCTCAGAGCGTGCTTTCGGTGATGGCGCTTTATTTTTGTTGCTCGGTTGTGTCTGCGGTGGTGGAGCCATTAAAACAGAGATAGGTATGTTTTCCAGTTTAGATTTTTTTTGGTGTTTTTGTTTTGTTTTTCACACCGCTACACCCTGGAAGACAAATCTTCTGGATGCTATCTTTCACCTGGCGCTGTTTATGTTGTGAAGAAAGGCTGCCACATTCTTTAACCACCACAAGATTGTAATCTCCATTAGTTTTAAGTGCACTTACTGAGACTCTCTTCCTCCCCCTCGAAAAACAGGTTCCTGAACCTCATACATTGCTCATACTTTATTTTGGTTGTGGGCGGGAGGAGGATTGGGGAGGAGAGAGAGAGAGAGAGAGAGAGAGGGAAAGAGAGAGAGAGAAATATGAAGGGAAGGTGAATTGTTGGACTAGTATCCTTCTGGGCTCTTGGACTGAAGGGCTTGGGTCTTGCCCCGGCCGGCCGCCGCTGCTCTCAGTCGTTGTGACTGCCGCTGGGTGCCAAGGAGCAGGTGCATCGTGCTTCGTAACAGGAAAACCCGAGCACTTATGGAGTGCATTAATGATAATCTGTCAACAATTATGACACTTCCTTCCTGGTCCGTTCTAGATATCTAGTACATGATGACTGTTATAGAAACTGCTGTAAACTGGTACTAATCCTAGTAGGGTAGAGTTAGATGGAGGTGTTTGTTGCAGTTGTTCGAAAACAAGTAAAGAGAGGAAGAAGAAGAAGTTAGCTATAAGGACTAGTAACACATGAAATGGTTGCGAAAGGCAACAAGAACAACTCACTCAGTCAGTCATCTGCATGTGCCCTGCGGAACTTTGCCTCCCTAACAGCTCTCCTCTAGGCCACTCGGTTGTGAGCAAGATGCCCTGCTGCTGATGCATCCATTTGAAGATTATCAACGATGTCTTGCGGCCATCTTCGCCTTGGTCTTCCTCTCTTTCTTTTTCCCATTATGTACCCGTCCAAGACGGTCTTCTCTAAATTATCATGACGTTTTAATGAGTTCAAAATATTTAAGTTTTCTCTCTTTAATCTTCCTTACTAGATACCGATGTTCAATATTACGTTCTTGTAGTATGGATGTATTTGTTCTTTTTTGTGTCCGTGATCTTTGAGGAACTCTTCTGTAGCATTTACATTCAAAGGCATTTATGTGCTTCTCAGCTGTTTTATTAAGTGTCCAGGTTTAGCATAGCCTTGTAAGTAATGATTATAGTTGTTGTTGTTATTATTATTAATGAATATGATTGTTAATATATTGTAGGCATAATAGTAACATCTAATAGCAACAGAGTAAATAGGAAAATTAGAGCAAGGTAGAAAAACAAACTTCCATGACACTAGTGTTACTGGACGCTGACACAAGTAAACAAAATAGAAAAAATGAATAGAAAAGGCACACACAATGAAAAAGCGAGGACACAATAAAATCCCAGACATGAAAGAACAAGATAATGACTTAGGTAAATAACAACTGCGTAGACGAAATTAACGCGATTGACACGCATGACACCTATTAAGTTACACGCGGTAGGACGATATTAGGACGCTATTGCACACAGTTTTTAAATAAAGGAGTGACCAACTCGGCCAGCTGACCAATTAAATATTTAGAGGCGTGACCTATTGGACAATTGACTTTCGACATATAAGTCATGGGGCAGTTTGAAACACCGACAACCAGAACGCTCTTGGGAACCAGTGGACATCTGAAGAGTGAAGCCAAAATACTTTTCAGACGGAGTCTGAAGACGGAGGAATAAGAACGGTCAGTGAATAGAGACCGGTCCAGATGTAGAAGTAAGGGGCACGAGAAGGAAGGAGCCCCCAAGAAGAGGAAGTGTAGAGGCTAGCGGACAAGTGAGGGAGATCATCAGTAGCGAGAGAAGAGAAGAACAGCAGAAGGAGAATCAGAGACAACCAGGGACAATCAGGGACGATCAGACGATCAGAGAAGAACAGCAGGAGAACACACTCCAGAGAAGACGAGAGAGAGAAAGAATACGTAGGTAACGACAGATGGGGCAGATGGACAATTAGAGCAATAGTTACACGGGAAAAGCAGTTTTGAAGAAGTAGTTTTAGGACAGACTGAAGATGTGTTTCACCTGATTCAAGTGATTAAGAAGAATTGATACTTTTGAAACCTGAAGTAAAGAGATTTCAGATGATAAAGTTGTTGACCACGTGTTGCGGATCCATTAGGAAACAGAGATTAGAATCGTCCTAGCATCACGTGTAGAATATCTTGAAGTTGAGAACATTGAGAAATGCTGCATTTAGAAAATGATAGAGCTGAACATTGTGAACAAATGATTAAGTGATCCAATCCATGTGATGTTGTCGACAATACACCTTGGACTGATTTGTCAGAATTAAATAATGCAGTGAACTTTTCACCGGACTTGCTCTGATCTAGTGAATGTGGTAACGTGTGTGAGACCTCGATGTGTTATGGTCAAAAGAAAAACTTAATCACCTTCAATCTTCATCAATAATATGATAGTTCACACCTTTACATTGTTATGCAGGTCTCACAGTCATATTTTGCGATGGGAAAGATGCATGCCCCTAAAAATCTTATTTTTTGTAGTTCTGTCTGTTCCTCTTCACAACTCATTATTTCGGCAAAATTGCTTTTATCCAGGATAACAGAAAATGCAAAACAAATGGATTTAGAGAAGAAAGAAAAAAAAAAGAACGCAGAAAACTTATCATGCGATCCACTCTATGAGGAAACTGGACAGATTGTGGCTGCAGGCGAAAAAGGAATTATGAAGAGTTAGAGAGACAGCCAAACGTGGAATACGTCAGACAGAGACTAGAACAGCAAGAAGGAAGAAACAATGGAGGGGGGGGAGGTAAGGGAATAGTAATGTTGGTCTTTGCCAAGGGGCCGCCAGCGGAAAAGGAAGAAAGGAAGAAATTACGGAAACCTTAAATATCCCATTATATGAAGATAGCTGTAGAGCCTTATCAAGACGTCCCTCAACACTGAAAGGGTCTTTGAGGAAGGAGACAAGACCAGACCTTTGCTATCTTACAGAACAGATGAGAAAGTCTATCTTAGACCAGACCTTTGCTATCTTACAGAACAGATGAGAAAGTCTATCTTAGAAACTGGAAAATGAAATGGGAAATGAACAGGAACAGAGAACCAATTTTAGCTTTCTCTGAATAGCTTTTCTCTTGGTTGGACTATAATTGGTCCCATATCCTTTTTCTTATTAATTTTCCATGTTATTTTCCACTTTCTCTAATAGACTTTCTCGCCAGTTCTGTGAAATAACAAAAGTCAACACTATTGGTGACTACTCATCGGTCCCTTTTTTTTAAAAATTCATGCCTTTCTAGTCTACAGATGACTATAGCTAACTAACTATTCCACGTTTGGCTGCCTCTTTAAATTCTTCATATTTCATCATCCGTCTGCAGTTATAGTCTGCCCAGTCTTGAGAGAGAGAGAGAGAGAGAGAGAGTGAGAGAGAGAGAGTGGGTGTGTGTGTATGTGTGTGTGTGGACTGCAGATAATTTTCTGTGCGTGTTCTGTTTCTTTTGTCTTTTCTGTTGATGAAGGTAATTTTGCTGGAATAATGGGTTGCTTCTGTTTGTTTTGACAATCATTTCCTTGGCTTTACTCCTTATTGCTAATCTTTTCTTCTCACCTTCCTTTCTTTTCCTACCTGGTTTCGTAAAAGTGCGTCGTACATCTACGCCTAACTCTTCTCCAAACATTTAGAAACCATGAACAAAATACATTACGTGTATTTATAGGAATATACATATACATTGAAGTGATCTTCTGAATCTATGTCTTCATGTGTTTTTCTATGTTTGAAGTTAACTTTAACACTCATGGTCCAAACGTGTGATCTTACATCCTTCTCGTGCCGCCATGCGTCACATAGGCCTCCCACTTTGCCTCGCCATGAGTCTCTTATTCTCAACGAGCTTCTCAGTCTCATCAAGGGATTTGATGTCAGTCACCTTAGCCTTTCGTATTAGTGTTCTCTTTAGGTCTCTCAAGCGCTTGATAAGTCCTCAAAAATTGATCGCGGTGAAAAATAAGGTAGGGGAGATATAAAATCAGATTTAAATTGCAGGAGCGTCCGGTATGTAAGATGTCCGAGGCTGTCTCATAAGGAGATCACTTGACGGGACTTTTGGCAAAATCCCAGTCTCGGTAAACTCTTTCTGTTCTACCTGTTCGTACTAACCGGTACTGGGCACATATATTTAAGGCAAATTGCTTCCGAAGACGAAGAATACCCACCTGCACTGGGAGGCACTCTGGATTACGCCACAGACACAGCTGCCATTGGCTGAAATACAAAACAGAACACCAGGCAGAACTTTGTTCAGTAAGGATGAGATTTTGCTCGAGTCGCAGCGGGAAAATAGCAGGGATCTTGTGCAGCAGCCATGCTCGTATGTTTTACCCAACAAGCAACTGGTCGTAGCTGCTCTACGGAAGCCAATGTAAAATACTTGTATGCAGCAATAACAGCGGGGTTTACTTTTATCTTCATAACAAGTAATAGTGAAATAACGGCAGTCTTCATAACAGGTAATAATAAAATAATGGAAA
The DNA here is from genome assembly GCA_009760885.1 of Achatina immaculata. Taxonomy (NCBI): domain Eukaryota; kingdom Metazoa; phylum Mollusca; class Gastropoda; order Stylommatophora; family Achatinidae; genus Lissachatina; species Lissachatina immaculata. The sequence goes on along the minus strand of CM019720.1, from coordinate 48,620,088 downwards.
TCTTCATAACAAGCAATAATGAAATAACGGAAATCTTCATAACAAGTAATAGAGAAATAACGGAAAACAGAAAAAAGGGCAGAGTCAGGCTAAGTTACTCAAGGTATGAATTGTTTTCTTGCACTTTCTGGTAAATAAATATCTTATCTTATATCTTATATCCTTCCCTAATCGTTAAACGTTATATAGGGCTCGCAAGGTAGTTCGCCAATTTTTCCTATCTTCGGCAAACCTTTCAACCTCATCAAGGGATTTTATGCCTATTAATTTGGCCTCTCTTAACAAATGTCCTCTTTAGAGTTTCACGCGGTCTGCCTCTTTTTCTTCGGCCTGTTGTGCTCCACTTGATAGCTTGTTTTGTGATTCTCTGACTGTTTCTTCTCATCACATGACCAACATATGTCCATCTCCTTTTCCTGATCACCCATGAGATTTGTTGTTGTTCACTCATCTGTCTTATCTCTGCATTGTTCTTGAAATCGTTCCACTTGATGCCGAGTATTTTCCTTAGGCATTTGTTTTCAAAAGATTCTAATTTCTTGTCTATTTCTTTAGTTGTTTTCCAGCTTTCGCATGCATAAATGAGGTGGATATTACATTTGAATTGAATAGTCTTAACTTGGTTTTTGTGCTTATAACTTTTGAATGCCATATGTTCTCAAGATTCTTGAAGAATTCTAATTCTAACTTCCTTTCTGGTGTCACCATCCTGGTCTATGTAGCTGCCAAGGTATGCAAATTGATTGACTTCTTCAATATCTGGCCCTTCTACGTGTATTTTTTCCATTTTGATTAATGGGAATTTTCATTATTTTTGTTTTGTCCTTGTTAATTTCAAGTCCTATTTTGCTAGCCAGTGAAGACAGGGTATCTGTTTTTTCTTGCATGGAATTCACATTATTACTGATAAGAGTTATATCATCAGCAAAATCAAGATCTTCTAGTTGGGTCCCATGAACCCAGTCAATACCTGTGTTACCTGTGCAGCATTTTTTTCATTATGAGGTCTACTGTAATTCCAAAAGGCAAAGGAGACAGTATACATCCTTGTTTCACACCTGTTTCAATCTGGAACCATTCACTCATCCCTTCTTCTGTTTTGACTGCACAAACAAATCCATTGTAGATGTCCTTAATGATGTTGACAATTTTAGATGGTATTCCATATAGACTTAACATTTTCCACAATGAATCTCTGTGTATGCTATCAAATGCTTTTTTAAAGTCCATGAAGTTCAGTATTAATGGTTTTTGCTTGTCAATACGTTCTTCAAGTATTATTCTTAGAGTAAAGATCTGGTCGAGACAGCTTCTCCTTTTTCGAAATCCTGCTTGTTCTTCTCTCATTGCGGTATCCACTATATCTTTAAGTCTATTAAAAATGACCTTGCAAAATACTTTTGACACAGCTGATACTAAGGTTACTCCTCTCCAACTGTTACAGTCACTAAAGTTGCCTTTTTTGGTATTTTAACAATGATTCCTTTTTTTCATTCAGAAGGGACCTTTTCTTTTTTCAGAATCTTATTAAACATTCTCTGCAGTTGTCTCATGTTGTCACTATTGATAGTTTTTAACATTTCGAGTGTTATTCCATCTTCACCTGCAGCTTTGTTGTTAGCCATTAAATCCACTGCTGTTTCAGTTTCATGCAATTTAATTTCATCTAGGCTGACATTTAATTGTGGGGCTGGTAAGTCAGTTTTAAGGTTTATCAATTCTTTTGGGTGTGGTCGATTAAGTATTTCTTGGACGTGTTCAGCCCATCTTTACTTTTGGTCTTTACTTGATGTTAATAGGGTTCTAGTTTTCTTAATGATTGGTCTTTCTTTAGATGTAATAGTACCTGTTAGCCTCTTCTGTATGTTATATAAAGTTTTGCTTTCTCCTGTTTTTGCTGCTTTCTCAGCCTCTTTCGCCATATTGTCTGTGTATTCTCCTTTATCCCTTATAGCTGAACTTTTTACTTTCTTGTCTATTTCTTTGTATGTTGCTTTCGCTAGATCTTTTCCAATATCTGTTTTTACATTCAACATGTCTAATTTGGCTGCTCATCTTTCATGTATTTACTTCCATGTGTTTTCTGATATCCATGCTTGTCTATTTGTTTTTTTCAGTCCAGCGCTTGCTTTTGCTACTGTGATTATGGCTGTGCTGTAAGAATTCCATAATTCATCTATACCTATCTCCTCTACTTCACTTGGTGTTGTGGAATGATTGGCAAGTTCCTGATTGAAATTACTATTAGTATTCTCTTCTTGTATGCTGTGGCTGTTTATCTTTCTGTGTTGGCTTTTCAGTTTTAGTTTTATTTTCCCTATACACAAGTTGTGATCACTGTTAACATCTGCACCCCTATAACCCCTTACATCTATCAGAGATGTTCTGTATTGCTTTCTAGTACAAAAATGATCTATCTGGTTTCTAGTTCTATCATCTGGAGATATCCACGTTGTTTTCTGTATCTCTTTGTGTGGAAATATTGTGCCTCCAATAACCATGCCCTCTGTTAGACATATTTCAATTAATCTTTCTCTGCTCTGATTAACCATGTCAGTTCCATCTTTTTCCATTAACGTTTTTCAACGCCGGTGTTATCTTTCCCTACCTTAGCTTTGAAGTTCCCCATAGAAATTAGGATGTCGTGTTTAGGGACTTTGTTGATGATTTGTGTAATAAATACAGTCACGATTATTTCCAGGGAGCGAGGGCTGGCCGAGTTGCTTTCCACTCGGTCTTCTGGGGACTGATGGTCGTGGGTTTGTTCCCTACTAATTCCTCCATTTCTGTTAGTCAGGGTCCACGCCGTGCTACAGAGTTGGGTAACCGTACTGGATCCGACTTCAGTGGATGAGACCGGAGCGCATGTGGACTTGTCCTGAATGCGGTCATGACATTTTAACCTCTTTTTTTTTTTTAAACCATGTTGTTTTCACGTTTACAAAATATGCTAACATTTGTTGTTCAGTTCACAGGTCGCATCGCTATTGATGTTACCTAAACTCTTTGTACAGTCAGTATAATTTTTTTTTTGGGGGGGGGGGGGAGGGGGGTGTAGAAAGAGGGAGAGGAGAGAAAAAAGGAGAAGAGGGAAGTGAGAGCAATTTGAGAGCTTTTCCTTCAAGGCTGCTTGCTGCAGGCAAACCATTTTGACATACGTCTTCCACCTTTCAGTACAAACAAAAAAAGACATCTGCCAAAATATTGATTGTTTTAATCTTTTATATGACATCCTTCCTCCCCCCCCCCTAACCACCCCTCCAAACACACACACACACACACTTTTTAAAAATCTTGTCCTTTCTATAATTTGTAACATCGTACAATTCACTTTGAACATTCACTTTTTCGCTGATGGATTTGAAGTGAATGCTCTCAGCGTTTGCCACGGGAACTAGCAAAATAACAACACAGGGAAGGCAAAAATAAAATTATGACTTACTTTCAGACACATATACGAGGCATGTTACAAAATTCCGCTGCCTTTTTAAAAGATCAGAACAGAGAAAATTTCTTTTATTACATACAAAATTTACATACATGACTGCATTACATTTCCATATATTCGCCAGGAAAATTCAGGCACTAGTATCGTTGTATCAGCTTTTGCAATTCCTCACCAAAAAAAGCGGTCCGGCCTATGTATCTAGCCAGTCGTTCACTTCATCCGTGAGCTCCTCGTTTGTAACTCAAACTGTCTATGGCAAGTCGAAACAAACGAGCTTTTGAAATCTGAGAAAAATAAATAAGAAAGATCTGAAATCGTGAAGCGATGATTCTCACACACGACCTGGTCTATTCTTTGAAAGAATTCTTCCATCACAGGTGAGTGTCATCCTTATTTCCTCTCGTCATGCACATCTGTGCGTGGGTCCCTGAATTTCCTGTACCACTTCCTTACACAACTGTCACACATACCGTTATCACCAGTACATACGAAAAAGTCGAAGATACATCTCGACGGCTGTGTGTCCTCCTGGTTGCGAAAAATTAATCACAAATCAAATCTCACAACTGGCGGGAATGGTGATTTATGGGGCCATATTCACCCAGTCACTACTCGTGCACGACTGAACAACAGTGGACTATGGTTTGATATTTAGAGAGATATTACTGTATTGGTTGCTTCAAGAAATGGGCTGCGTCGCTTTGGCAGCAGTTTATTTTTACCAGCCAATCGGACGTAGGTTTTGGAATCGCCGACACATATATAAAAGAGTATTTCTTGGGAAAACATTTCCACTGCTTACGATAAAGAGACGCAAAGCCATTTTTTTTTAAATGTAGGGTAACTTAAGTTCAGTAACTGTATCTTATTACTGCAAATGGCATTTAATCGAAAGGTCTGGGCAACGATGCCTGTTCCTTTTGTCATTTTTTTATCTGCCCTTCGAAATTTGCGTAAGTCAAGATCTCCTTAACCCTATCCCACCCCGACACATCCATCCTTACACCCACACCCCATCTCCAATTATGTGACGTTAATCTCTAGAGAGCAGACCCAATATTAATGAAAAGCGCTGTAAATGGGCCTGCATAATGCATTAGATTGAAGGGGCAGTTTCTGGGCTGAGGCTGTTTCCCAGAATGTTTCGCGGTGATTCTCGCTTGTATGTCCGTGGGGGTGTTGGCTGTTTCATGTGCTAGAGCAATATTTTGAGAGTGGAGGAGAGTTAAAAGTTGGTGATTCACATACAGCTACAATATGATGAGAGCGAAGGAGAGTGAAATGTTGTTGATTTACATACTCCTACAATACGATGAGAGTGAATGAGAGTGAAATGTTGTTGATTCACATGCTACTGCAGTATGCTGAGATTGAAGGAGAGTGAAGATTTGGTGATTCACAACTACCACAATATTTTGAAAATGAAGGAGAATGAAAAGTTGATTGTGAGAGTGAAGAAGAATGAGAAGCTGGTGATTCATATTCTACTACAATCCTGATTGTGTTGGAGAAAGTAGTGTTAGATTTAAGGGACGAAAGTGAAGTACGCGAAGAAAATGATCGCGTTTAAGCTTTGAGCAGAAAATGTAATGAGTTATAAAGCGGACGAGGAGGCAAATGAAGAGCATGATGTTTTTATACAAAAAGAGGAGCTCCTGTGAGGGTGATTGACTGTGAGTGCCCGGGAGTAAAGAGAATGAGGATATGTGTGACAGAGAACGATTAATGAGGTAAATACGTGAGAGATAGAGAGGATAACAGAGAGAGATGAACATTGTATGGGGGAGAGTGAAAGAGTGAAAAACTCAGGAAGAAGAATTTTAGACGAAAAGAGTAGGAAATTTTCTGATGGGGGTGGAGACGCTCTCCGATTTGGCAATCATCGACATCATAGCTGACACACTGGCGACAGGATTGAAGAGCCATAGCTGACACACTGGCGACAGGATTGAAGAACCACACTGGCGACAGGATTGAAGAACCATAATTGTCGTGCTGGCGACAAGATTGAAGAACCATAATTCACGTGCTGGCGACAGGATTGAAGAATCATAGCTGACAAGCTGACGACAGGATTGAAGAACCACAGCTGACATTCTGACGACAGGATTGAAGAACCACAGCTGACATTCTGACGACAGGATTGAAGAACCACAGCTGACAGGAACCCTGTTCCACCTGTCTATTGTTACCCCCAGCCTGGCTAACTGGGCTTGGATCGAAACAGTCCCCATGGGGGTGGAGTCTGCTAAAAAAAGTACTGCACGCCCTTTGCTGTGTATCTCCACTGAGGGATTTGAAAAAATAGCTGCCATAACCCGCTGCCACGCCCACACGATGCTGTGTCGCAACCTCCCGACAGCATCGGCTGCAAAGAACACCCCAGTTTGTATTTTCAGGAAGATTGAACAAAAAAAAAAGAACAAGAACAAGATAACTGAAAGGCGTATGTCATGAAATTCTGAAACAGGCAAGGCATGTATGAGAACAGCAATAAACGTTCAAAATTCAGACTTCGGGTTCACTGCATTTGACCTTATATATGCTCCGCCGCATGCCGCAGCATCCATTGAAGAGTCTGCAGATAGTTCCTGTCAAATGTTGGTTGTTTACGATACGTTTTCTGCCACACAGTTCGGATTTCCTGCCAGGGCCTTTAATTTGTCCTAGCTCCAGCAGTCTCTTCACAGCCCCATTGTTCTTCCATTCCCGCTCTTCATTTTCCCGCAGTCTGTCCAATACAGCCTTAGCAATGTCCCCCCTTGTCCATGTCAGTTGCCATTTATTTTAACCTGTCCAGTAAATCCGCCTGCCACATCATTGCCACGTAGTCCAGTATGCCCTGGACAGTAACGCCACGTTAGGCTTGTCACAGCTGACTAGCTTAACAGATGAGCCCATTCTTGTCGAAGCAAATTCTTCTGTCCTACGAAGCATACTCTGTAAATCCGTCACAATGACGCCATTAACCACATCATAAGCAACCCCCGACACAGCCTCAGTTTACATTCACATGCTTGATGTGGCGACTTCACGGGCTCCCGAACCCTGTGCCACGACTCTTGCATTTTGGTAGGCAACAAAACCCCAACCACTTCTGCTGTTGCGAGTCACTGCAATGAAATTATACGGAAAGGGGGGAAAAAAACATGGGAATTTTAGAGACGTGTTGAAAATTGCAATGAACACACTCATTACATGTGAAAGAACCTTAACAAAGGGTTTGAGTAAAGAAGATATTGCTGTCGGAGAGACTTTTAGATGAAAATATTTATGTCTGAATGCAAGAGACAAGTTTTAGATTAAAATTACGAGATGGTTTGCTTGTAAAATAATCCTCAAGTTAAGGGGAGGGGGGGGGGGTGGGGGTGGGGGGGGTGGGGGAGAAACCAGTCAAAATGATCAACACAGTAAAAGGAAAACAATCAAAATAACACAATAAGGGGAAAAACGCTGAGATGTGGTTTTGAGGAAAGATGGGACAAACCACCCAGGACAGATAGAAAAAAAAAACAACAAGCAAACGAAGAGGTCATCAAAGAAGTTTCAGAACAACGAAAGCTGGTTAGAACGATAAGAAAAAGAAAATATTCAAAACTTCTTGGACATGTCATGAGATGACAGAGGTGGACAACCAAGTAATGACTGGAAAATTCAAGGAAAAAAGGAAGAGAGGAAGACCAAGAGACAAAATATCTCAGTGGACGGACCAAGTGGCATTGAAAAAAAAAGATAAGCGTCTGAACTAATCGCAAATACCAAGGACCGCGCAAGATGGAGAAGGATGATGCCCGAGGTTATCCGGCACGGCATATAATAATAAAAAGGGGGAAGTAATCAAAATAATCTGCACATTAGTCTTGTTTAAGTGTGTGAAGATAAAAGACAATAGGTTTCGTTTTAGAAAGCACTATCTATCTATCTATCTATCTATCTATCTATCTATCTATCTATCTATCTATCTATCTATCTATCTGCCTGCCTGCCTGCCTGCCTGCCTGCCTGCCTGCCTGCCTGCCTGCCTTCCGTCCGAACCCCCCAGTCCGCCAGTCTTGTATGTCTGTCTAAGAATACTGTAAAAGCAGAAAAAAGCTCTAAATGAGATTTCAAGTATGAGTGTAGCGCAGCAGATGGAGACGCTGTTTACCACCGTGAGTAAAATGTGTTCTAACATACTTCTGGGACTCGTGTCAGACAACCAAGACTAAAAACAGATACCTGACATTTATGCTAGGAAACAAAAAGACTTGTTTCCTTGTTTGTATAATCCAGCTTTAAAAAAAACATGAAATACATAATTGCTGGCTTTACAATTCTATGACACTTTATGTGGTGCAGTTTTACTTTTTTCATCATTTCGGAAATAGTGTTTGCGAATAGCAAATTCGAAAACTCGTTTGAAGGAGGTTTAAATAATAAAGTAATTTGGTTGAAACTCTCCGGTACTTTCAGTTTGCAATATGGACCTGGAGTGTGCCTAATTGGCATTTAGAAAGAAACTATAGGAAGTTTTTAATTGTTTAATTATTAGAGGCTTAAAATAATATATGTAAACAGAGGTTTATGGTGCAGTTTTTCAAAGCGGCAGAGTGAGTGAGTGAAATGAGAAAAAAAAACGAATAAAAAGTATGAGAGTAAGTTGAGAATATATAAATGAAAAACATACAACATCCAATATTACTTAACAACGACATTTCTAAGAGGGTTTGGACATCTGTGGCTAAACATTATTGTTTTGTTTCCTATTCAGGAGGACGCCATTAAGATAAAACATATTTAGTCTTGTTTGTGTATGTAATCCTCGAGAAAGGCTCACGCCGAAATATTGGATGTTGTATATTGTTCATTTATACATTCTCATCTTACTCTCATACTTTCTATTCATTTTTTTCCCATTTTACTCACTCTCTCTGCCGCTTTGTAAAACAGCACCATACACTTTTATTTACCTTTATTATTTGAACCAGTTTTACTGCAGTCGCCATCCCTTTTATCTGTGGCTTAAACTAGATCTTTTAGATGAGCAGAACATTTCAGTTTTGAATAAATCTACCCAGTATTAATTAATACTTAGAATTTATGGACCGGTAGAAATGGCAGATAGGAAGTAGCCAAGAAATCTACCCATTGTTTAACTCTCCTCTTATATGTGTTCAAACAGTCTTTATGAAAAAGGCAACAGAATGAGGTGGCATGGGCATCTAGAGAGAATGGAGGAGGATAGACAAACAAAGAAGACCTATACAGAAGTGACGAAAGTGGATAGACCAACAAGTTAGGCCTAGACAACGATGGCTAGACAACCTACACGCGCTTCTAGAATCGAGAACTGGCACAAGAAAAAGATCACGAAGGGCAGAATAGTGGAGATGTTGTCTTGTCTGCAACAATGAGCCTAAGTGGCTCGGAAAGCTGCTGAATTCAGCAGGTGCTCAAAGAAGACAGGTGCTCAGAGAAGACAGGTGCTCAAAGAAGACAGGTGCTCAGAGAAGACAGGTGCTCAAAGAAGACAGGTGGTCAAAGAAAAAAGGTGCTCAAAGAAGACAGGTGCTCAAAGAAGACAGGTGCTCAAAGAAAACAGGCGCTCAAAGAAGACAGTTGCTCAAAGAAAACAGGCGCTCAAAGAAAACAGGCGCTCAAAGAAGACAGGTGCTCAAAGAAGACAGGTGCTCAAAGAAAACAGGCGCTCAAAGAAAACAGGCGCTCAAAGAAGACAGGTGCTCAAAGAAGACAGGTGCTCAAAGAAAACAGGCTCTCAAAGAAAACAGGTGCTCAAAGAAAACAGGTGCTCAAAGAAAACAGGTGCTCAAAGTAGACAGGTGCTCAAAGTAGACAGGTGCTCAAAGAAGACAGGTGCTCAGAGAAGACAGATGCTCAAAGAAGACAGGCGCTCAAAGTAGACAGGTGCTCAAAGTAGACAGGTGCTCAAAGAAGACAGGTGCTCAAAGGAGACAGGCGCTCAAAGAGGAAGTATTAATTAATAACAGATTTAATATCTTGTGATAAGATTGGCGGGGGTAGGCCAGGAAGCCAGGTAGCTGCAAAGAGGTGCGTCTGTAGAAAGAAAATTGCAGCATATCGCGTTTTGCCAGAAGCAACCTAAATTTTTCATCATCTCCAAACAGCACCTCCTGGCAACTGCGGGAAATGACCCGGAAATAAATGCAGAGATTTTCGTGGCGCCCCCCCCCCCCCCCCCCGAGTCAGGAAACTGTGAGGATTGAACGCGAAGACCTATCTGCTGGAAGATTTATCAACATAATGTTGATGATAATGACGAATCGATACTGGCTTAGGTAAATGCAATTCAAGGATAGTTTGTAGTGAATATTTCAGTGACTGTAAAGACAGGTGAAGCTAGAATCTCCATAATTAAACATAATGAAATCAGCACTTTTTATGTTTTGTTTTGTGTGTAGAAAATGGTTGTGAATGTAGTATTTTATGTATGTGCATGCCTGTTTATCACTCTGGATCATGGAATGCTTGCGTGACATTATAACAATGACAAAATCGATGGAATTTTATTTCCTTGGATAGTTCTGTTACTTATTGTTATTTTCGAATGCTTCTTTAACTCCTAGCGAACCATACCCAACGTAACAAGTTGTGTTGACACATGTCAGTCTCATTATCATATTTACGCGTTATTTACTCACTGCTGACCTGTTCCTTCGCATGTTTCGCCTTACATAACTCGATCGCACCTGTTAACAAGCAGGATTCAGTTTCAGAAATGATCAAATTCCTGTTTACTAATCTGGAGCATGGGAGGTAAAGTAAAGGCTGACGCAGCTGCCAAAGTCGGCCCAGCCTCCAGATGTTACATGTTATGTTTAAACAAATATATCGTTAGTTTTAGCATAAATCTGGTGATACCGCGCTCTTCGGTACGCCATACACTGGAGGGGAGTAGTTGCTCCTGTATGCCGTACGACAGAATGTTCCGCATAGTATACTACAGCCAGTGTTTTGAAATGTCTTCTTGTTTAATTAACCCTTAAGGGGCAGAAGTTTTTCTGCATTTTTAAATACCCTTAAGGACATGTAGTTTGTTAAAGTTCTGAACTCCTTACGAAAAGCGCTTATATACCTGTATTATATATCATTTTGTTTGAAATTGCATGTATGACATTTTTTAATCTATGTGACTATCTCTCTCTCTCTCTCTCTCTCTCTCTCTCTCTCTCCCTCTCTCTCTCTCCCTCTCTCTCCCTCTCTCTCCCTCCCTCTCTCTCTCTCCCTCTCTCTCTCTCTCTTTCTCTCTCCCTCTCTCCCCTCTCTCCCTCTCTCTCTCTCTCTGAACCTTAAGTGCCCAGGGCACATGGGGCTTCATCAAGGGTTTTCCACAAATGCCTGTCCTTTGTCTTTTTTCCGCTCTTGCCCAGGTGAGTCCTCTGTTGTTCACCTTCCTTTCTGTTGTTCTTCTCCATGTCTCTTTTGGTCTACCCTTACTTCTGTTCTCCTGTGGTGTCCATCTTAGTGCTATTTTTGGTAGTGAGTTGTCAGTCATTCGGAGCACATGTCCCAACCATCGCCAGAGTCTTTCCTCAATAACTGTTGTCAGTGGTTTCATCTGCATTTCTGCTAATAAGATGTTATTTCTTATGGTGTTTGGCCAAAATATTTGTCTAATTCTTCGTAAACATTTAGTCTGGAAAGAATTCAACTTGTTTTCTATGTCTGTGGTTTTGATGATTTTCTAGAATTCATTTCCATAGAGTAGTAAACTTACCACATTACTCTTAAATATCCTGATTTTCTTCTTCATGCTTAGTTTTTTTTTAAATTTCCATATAGTCTGCAGCATTGCAAAAGCCTGGTTTGCTCTAGTAAGTATGCTATTGATGTCCTCTGTGCTGTCTCCATTTTCTACTACTCTACTGCCAAGGTATACAAATTCATTGACTTCATCCACTAATTTGCTATCTACTCTTTGTACATTTCTGTTGTTCACATTTTGCTTCATTAACTTTGTCTTTCCTACGTTGATCTTTAGTCATATGTTGTTTGCAGTCTGAGCTAGCTTGTGTTATTTTATCTTGCATATCTTTCTGACTGCTTGATAGTAGACAAATATTGTATGTGACTATAGACTTATGAAAAAGTAAAGAATAAAAGTTTTAACAAAAATTTGACAGTACACATTCACAGAGAAGGGAAAAAAAGTAATGCAACATAGGAGAACAAACTGAGTGTTTTATTGAAATATAACTATTTCTACATACAAAAAAATTCTCAAATATGAAGTCAGTCTGACCAATAATAATGAAATGACAATATATTTTACATCGTTAACATTTAAAGTAAAATCGTTAGGTAGAAAAAAAAAAGAAAAGAAAATTGTCTAGCTCACTTGACTTCAAAACATGAAAACATTTCAGTTTGACATAAATGGCATTATGCAAACGAATAAAACAAAACAAATCAAATGAATAAAACAAAACAAATCAAATCATTTACCTACTGAGTTCTACACTGAAAATTCTGAGAAATTATTTCATAATTATCTCAGATGACGTACTATCAGGTGACACTTCACAATGTAATAGCGTTATGGTTTATGATGGAAAGGCAAATAAGTTCTCCATTTCTGTTATCAGAAATAAGTGTTACTTTTAAAAAATATCTAACACTTGTTTTCACTTCTCTTTTACTAATCTGATAACACAGTTTGCAGTCTTAATGATTATCTGTAATTTCAGGATCCATTAACAGGGCGATAAAAAAACGTAGACTTTGTTGCAACAGGCAATATATTACCTGTATTTCATAACAGGCAATATATTACCTGTATTTCCTAACAGGCATTTGAGATCAGTTCCATACCACATCTTGGAAACATTATGTGGATCAGTTCCATATCACATCTTGGGAACATTATGTAGGTTAGTTTCATACCACATCTTGGGAACATTATGTAGGTCAGTTTCATAACACATCTTGGGAACATTATGTATATCAGTTCCACAAACATCTTTGGAACTTTATGTAGATCAGTTCCATAAACATCTTGGCAATACTGTGTTGATCATTTCCTAAACATTTTGGCAACATTGTATAGATAAGTTCAATAAGCACCTTGGTATAACAGTATATTGGAACATTTACTATTACAGTGCTTGGATTGTCATAAAATAGATATATTCCGGGGTATTTTTTAGATTTTGACCATTTGATTTAAAGCCTTTGGTATTTTTTTTTGTTGTATAAGAGTGCAATTAGAAGGTCAGGGTTGAGACGTTAAACTCCACGGGATTTGTTATGAACTTAGCCTTGACATGTTAGTAACAGAAAAGTTATTTTCGGGATGAAGGTCGTAAACAGGTAGAATCACGGGCTGGGTGATTCTCTGGATAGAAACTTCTGGAAGATTTAGGAATAGAAATTGTGGTTGATGTTTAAGGACCAAACTCTTACGCAGAAAAAGGCTTAGGATTAGGTTTAGATTGATTGGTAGCTTGAGAGGCATTATGATTGTAAAATTCATTATGTAGAGGTTGACTGAGAAGGATGTTTCATATAGGATGTGAACTGTAGTTTCTTTTCTTCCTCGTGAATCAAATGTGTAAATTTCTGATGCAGCTACGAGTTGTTAGAAATAGTTTGTAACTGAAAAAATGTGAAGTAATGAGATTTTTAGGGACCTTAAGTCCGATATTTTTTTGGTGATGTGAAGATGCATATAAGGATCCATGTAATTTTCAGTGAACTAGTAAGTTGGCTCTTATTCCATCATGTTGAATGCCTGTTTTTCCTAGCTGAGAGTAGTGACTGTTGCCACTCCCTCCATACATGGCGAACTAGTTCTTGTCTGGAGAGGAGTTTGATTATTCATCTGTTTACTCGGCTTATTGCTACATCCTCACTTATTCACCACTCATTTTCCCCATAATAAATATGTGAAATTGCTATTATCAATTGAGTGTTAGTGGTTCTCAAACTGTTGAGATGGGCTCGTTCTCAGTTACATATTAAAATTCTTCAGATGTAATCAGAAGATAGAGTAAGTAAAGGTAGTACAGTTTGCCATTTTGGGTGGCGGCTTTACACAGTTGCGAAGTACTTCAATTATTGCCGTGTCTGTAACTAGCAGACAGATGCACGGTACTTCTAAATGTTTGGTGCAGTACGGCCAGATTAGCAACATCGTGGAAATCAGTTCCATACCAGATCTTGGCAACGTTATGTAGATCATTTGGATAAGCTTCAAGTGAACATTGTATAAAATCAGTTTCATACTGCAGCATTGATTTTTCTGGTAATATTGTGTAGATCACTTCCAAAACATCTTAGCAACATTGTGTAGATCACTCATGAAAACATCTTGGCAACATTGTGAAGATCAATTGTGTAGATCACTCTTGAAAACATCTTGGCAACATTGTGAAGATCACTTCCAAAAATATATTGGCAACATTGTGCACTCTTAGAAAAGTTCCATAAACTTCAAAAGAACATCGTTTAAAAAAATAAGTTCCATACGGCATCTTAGAAACATATAAATCAGTGCCATGCAGCACTGCATTTGGCAACACTGTGTAGATCAGTTCCATAAACATCTTGGCAGCGTTTTGTATTTCCATATATCAGTTTGGAAACATTATGTAGATCAGTTCGATACAGCATTCTGAGAGCATTGTGCAAATTAGCTGGGAACATTTAAAGAAAGTTACAGTTGTTTCTGTATCATTTCCATATCCACTTCCTTGAATTCGTGGCAATGAATGCTGAAATGAAGACTCGCAACATAAGAATTGAAATGGACTGGAAATGGACTATACTGCCTTCAGGAGTCTAGCTCAGCAAGGTCCACCACCGATCCAGTTTGCCAGCGCAGATTATGGATGCATGTCATCATCGGAACTGGATGTGGAAGAAGTAAAGATGAAGACGGAGAGACAATACAAGTCAGCATATAGAGAATATGAGCAAGAAGAAGTGAATGTGTGGTGACGAAATGTTTTAAGAAGAAGAAGAAGCCCAGCATTAACACGAACTGTCAGAGATCAAAGCCCGCAGTGATTTGACGTTTGACGCAATACAAGCACAGCTTTCGCATTCATCGTGATGACGTGTGCGCCATATCGATCGTTATTGAACGTGGGACGAGCAGAATATGAGAAGCAACTAAACGTGACTGACGGGCTGAAAAGGGGTTGAACCCATGAGTTCTCAAACTGTGGGAAATTCGCTCCTGGGGGTTGGAGTTGGAGGTGAGGAAGGGGGGGGGGGGTGGATCACATTTTGACGGACTCAAACTGTTGGAATATTGATCTTTCTACAAACCACAAATCTACTGATTGTAAATAATCTACAAGACATCACATTTTATTGAATACCACAGAGTGTGGTGAAAAGGGTGTATTAGGCAAAAAAAAAAAAAAAGACTGAGAACCACTGATAAAAATATCATTTTCTCAAGTGTGGCCGAGAAGTCAGAGTGTTGACGACAAGAAAGTGAGACAGATGGCATTATGTGCTTTACCTGGACATTTATTGATGTACAAGGATAAGGACGTAGATATAAGGGACTTAACGTTAGAACATAAATGACTGTTATATCAATATTGAATTGAAAAAAGCAAAAACGATTTAGTTCAGACAGTTCGAATATTAGAATCACGCATGAGGTATATCATATAGGAGAAATGATTTTCTTGAGTTTGTTACAGTCCACGGAGTTCACAGTGTACAGTACCATAGAATACAGTAGTACACATTGATCTACATAGCTTAAGCGCAGAGGAAGAGAGAGAGGAAGGGAGGGAGGGAGAGAGAGCGGTAGAGAGAGTGAGGGAGGGAAAGCGAGTGAGGGGGGGGGAGAGAGAGACGTAGGGAAGTAAGAGAGAGACGGAGGAAGGGAGAGAGAGAGGGGGGTAGAGAAAGAGAAAGAGGAGGGAGGTGGAGATAGGAGAAAGAAACGAGAGAGAAGAAGGTAGAGAGAGAGAGAGAGAGAGAGAGAGAGGGAGGGAGGTAGAGAGAGGGAGGGGAGAGAGCGTGAGAGGTTGGGAAGTAGAGAGAGACGGGAGATAGGGAGAGAGGGAGGAAACACATACACTCACACAACTACCCACCCACTCACCCTTTCTTACATTTTACTTCCTTCCCGTGCCGTTAAACGTTATACATACAGCCTCGCCAACAGATACTGGATTGAAAATGACTTTAAAAAGAAGAAACTATACAAGAGAAGCTGATTTATACAATGAAAGAATAGCTGGAGATGTATTACGCTGACGATGAAAGAATACTGACATAAAAAATTGCCATTCAGTCTTATAAAAGCCCACTTCCTATTTCTGTCTTGCGCACATCAACATTTTGTTGGTCTCAGGGACCTCTCTGGTATCTGCACTTGATCTAGATGGCTGGAGGTGCATCTTTTATATGATAATTGAGCAGGGAAAGTTCTGGCGAATTGTCTGCATGATTTTCCTGTGTGACTTAAAGCCGGAGTTTAGCATCAAAATGGTGCCAAGCCAACGTGCAAAGCCAGTTGAGGCTGTCTGAGAACCAAGTCAGTTGAGGTTATCTGAGAACCAAGTCAGTTGAGGTTGTCTGAGAACCAAGTCAGTTGAGGTTATCTGAGAACCAAGTCAGTTGAGGCTGTCTGAGAACCAAGTCAGTTGAGGCTGTCTGAGAACCAAGTCAGTTGAGGCTATTGGAGAAAGAATAACGTGCTTTGTTTATGTCAGTGAGGATAATGGGTGCGAAAGAAGTTTAGCTTGTGAATAGGAGAAAAGAAACCAGAAGAACGGGTTTGACATGAGCATGAAAGAGGAAGGGTGAGCCTAAACTAAAAAAAAGGGCCAGAATGAGTCGTCACAAATAAAGTAATTATTAGAACAGTTAAATCTAGGAGTTCGCGTCATCACACTCGGGGTACACCCAAACATGCTCTGCTCTCTGTTTCAGTAACCACAGAAGAGTATTAGCACGCGTGGCGGTCAGCTGTTGGTTCAGGCAATCTCGAGTTCTGCCAGCCAACCATCCGGCTCTTCCTTCTACACCCCCAAACCCCTCTGTCCTTCATCCTGTGTAGATATATACTGTCAACATATGCCCTAACCTTTTCTTGTCCCAGTTCCTTGGTCACAGACTTCATTATATTCGTCCTGTCGCTAGGAATCATCAATCAATCAAGTGCTATGCCGCCTGGCGTAGGCGATCATTTCTCTCCACAATTCCCTGTCCATCGAGTTGATTATAAGTTGCGCCGGTGACTTTCTTCCTAGCCACACAGACAGGCCATCCACTAACTTCTCTTTCTCTGTCTTCCTTTGTCTCTTCTTCCTTCAGTTTTTCCAGTTGCCACAGTGTGTTCCAATTTTCCTCTTCTCGAGAATATGCCCTGTAAATCTCGCTTGTCTGCCTCTGATCTTTGCTATAATTTTGCCTTTTAACTGCAGCCTCTCTTAAGACTTCTTCATTAGTTTTCTTAGCTGTCTATGGTACCTTCAACATCCTTCTTATAAACCACATTTCCATGGCCTCCATTTCTCGCTGTTCTCTATTGTTCTTAGACCATGCTTCACATCCATAAAACAAAATTGGCTCGATGTAACATTTAAGTACTCATATTGTTGCTTCCATTGATATGGATCTGTTGCACAAGATGTGTCTCATTTTCTGGAAAGCTGACTTGGCCTGAGCACGGCTGCTTTTCGTGTTTGTTTTTTTAAAATGTCATTGTGACAATAGGAACCATACCTGTCGCAATAGCCTAACGAGCAACATGATCGGCTACCCCATTTCCACGACAGCCTGGTGACACAGGATTTCCCCGGAGCTGAACTCTGACGTACCAGCCCCTTCTCTGGCTTTCCAAGAACAAAAGAATACTGAATGAAACAAAAGAAAATGTTTAAAACTGCTTAAAATAAAAGTAGGGACAGCTTTATTAATTAACGGGCACATAGTTGTAACGTTTAGGTTTGTCACCTTAATCACACAAAAACACACAGGACAAAGAAAGATGGAAAGAAGATAAAGTCACATGAATGCCATGTGACATATTTTGTTATCACAGCTTTACTGCAATGGCTCTGTGCATATTTATATATTTAGTTTTATATATACTTGTACCCCCCCCCCCAAAAAAAAATAAATAAAAAAAATTGTGAGACAAAAGAAAGAAGATGTCTTTGACAAAGATAAAAGGGATAAAGAGATAGGAAGAGGGGAAGATGGCAGCATACAAGGGTCTTGTGGTGGCTCCAGAGAGTGACTTTTCCTGGCCACGTTTTCATTAACTACAGCGAGTTTTCCCCCGGAGCAATACGTCATAGGAATTTGAGCAGTGACCCGGAAATAAATGATGGTGTTTTCCCGTAGGAGGCGGGCAACTTGTGGATGAGGGGGAATCTGATGACAGAAAGCCATTAAGAAAGCTTGTCTTTCTCTCTGAGCATCTTTCTCTGAAGATATGACTCCTTTAATTTACCTACCTTCGCTGTCTGTCTGTCTCTCCTATTTCTAAATTATTAAATCTAGCTGCGTTCATTGTATCTGCTGTCAGTGACGGCCTCATAAGTTTTGTTTGTTTTCACAATTTCTTTATCTCAACTATCTTCTACCCCATGTAAGAAGAGACAGATCTTTTCTGTATGTGAAACTGATTATTTTAAATATTTCATCAATAGAATTTTTTTCCGCCACAGTTTGGCTCATATGAGAATACAAATTTGTGTAGTATTTCAAAGTTTCTAATGTGTCATTCGATTCTGCTGAATTTTCCAGAGACTAGAGTCCTGATGTTCATGTTAGAAAGTTCGTGAATTGAGTTTGATTTTTATCCTATCAGGAGAGGTATAAAGAAGTAGTGAGGATAAAATAACTGTTGATGATAAAATAATTGTTGATGATATAAACATCATCATATGAGGACAAGTTATATAACACACATCTTTAAAATACACATAATAGGAGGGTGTCCTCATACAGTACTAGCCTTTTGGCTAGCATTTTCATATCAAAGAAATTTTATCAGTGGTCTCCAAGGTGATCATTGACTACCCCCCCCCCCCTGTCGATATGAGTATCCAGTGGGGTTGAGGGTGGTTGGGGGGGGGGGGATGAGACGTTGTTTGATTTGGCACTCAGCAACCTATAGGTGACACGCGAAGGTTAAGGTAGACGAACAATATTTGACAAAGACCCCCCCCCCCCCGTCCCACATCTCCATTGGTACCTCAAGTAGCAGTCCCAGCTTGGCTAACGGGACAGGGATCGCCAGAGCCCCCATGGTAGTGGAGTCTGCTAAAGCAGCATTGCACACCTCCTGCCTTTTAGCTCCTGCTAGAGACTAAAAAAAAATAGCCGCCGTAACTCGCTCCCAAATCCTGTACGATGCTGAGCCTCAACACTTTCACAGCATCGGCTGCAAACATCATCTGCTCTCAGTTCTAGGAAGATAGGAGTCTCAGTTCTAGGAAGATAGGAGTCTCAGTTCTAGGAAGATAGGAGTCTCAGTTCTAGGAAGATAGAAGTCTCAGTTCTAGGAAGATAGGAGTCTCAGTTCTAGGAAGATAGAAGTCTCAGTTCTAGGAAGATAGAAGTCTCAGTTCTAGGAAGATAGAAGTCTCAGTTCTAGGAAGATAGGAAGCAAGACGAGGATTCCAGTGGGGTCGATAAATTTCTTATAAAATAATTTTGAATTATTTCTGCACTGCCTGGTTAGCTGAGTGATTAGGCGCTGGGTTTACTAATCCAGTTCAGTCCCAGCAGTGGGATTTTTTATGGTGCACGCCAAAAAGGCCTCGGGGTTCACCCAACCTCTAAAAAAGGGTACCAGAGAAATCTGGGAAGGTAAAGCGGCCAGGTGTGATACTGACCACATCACACTTTCATGTGCCGAAGGTCATGGAAAATACGGCCCCTAACACCGTATTCCCAAATATGGCATGGAAACGGGAATTTGACCGTTGCCTTACTATTATTCTTAGTGTTGTTAGTTAAAGTACTGTTTATTAAAGTACTTTCATGGATAAATGTTTATGGGGGGTCGGCGAGATGAAGAGTTTGAAGACCCCTGCTGTTAACAGAAAGAAGTCTGTCAGCGCCTTTATGGCCCAAATTGAAATCCATGAAGAGAAGACACTTCAAAACGCTGGCGCCCCCCCCCCCCCTCCCCCCTTCTCTTTCAGCCAGATCAGATCAAACGACATCCTCGTCCAATCACCGACGTAAATTAGTTGCTAGTTTTAACCTCTTCTTCACAAAATAACTACCAGTTTGTTTCTTTGTTTATTTCCCCCTAATCTCCCTTTTTATTTTAGCGGTTGCTTGAATCCCACATGTCAGCTTCGCGTGTGAAAGAGGTTGATGATTTCCTTTCATCAAGAAAACAAATATGTCATGGGATTTCCAAGATCTGCTTCTTGAGGTTTCTTCTTCTTCTTCTTCTCCTCCTCCTCTTTCTCTGGAGGGAGGAGGGGCTTTTTAATTCTTTCACTACGAAATAAAATATTTCAAGCTCACACAAAAAAATGTATAATAAAACAGCTACTATATTTTGTCTTGGAAATGACCAGTGATCTATGTTTATCTTATATAGTAGTTTATTTAACATTGAAATCTCCAAATATTAACATTGAAATCTCCAAAGAAAAGAACAAAATCAGATATATTTAATATATAGAGAATTTTTTTTAATGAAACAATTTAAACAGTTGAAGGTTGTAAAAGAGTTAAGCGGGATGTGATATTTTCTTGGATGTTTTTCTATCTTGTCACTTTGAACATATGAAATATTTCATGATTTACACGTGAGCAAAGAAATAACAATGATTTAGTTAAAGAAGGAACGCAGAAGCACTGTGCCAAGTGTGCCAAATTTGACTTTCGTCAGAGAAGCAGCAAAGACCATATTACAAGCGAGGGTGACCTATCCGAGAAAAAGCTTGGCTTAGTAATTGTGTTTGAAAGGAAAGTTAAAAGAAAACTGATTAACTCTTTCAGTCCAAAACAACACTGGCCGGGTTGGTAGATCTTTCACGCCCTATGTCATTTTCATGCTCTGTGCGATAATTAGGCAAAGTCTGAATAAAATTTAAAAGTAGCACATTTCTAACCCAACCCATCATCATCAGTTGGCGTGCCGACTGGCGTTGGCAATTACGTTTCTCTATGCTACCCGATCCTCCAGTTCATGTGATGATCCAGGCCATGTTTTTTTTTAGCTATATAGCAACTCTCATCCAGTTTATTTCTACCAAAATTCCCACACCAGATTTAATTCTGGCAGAGCACGAAACTTAATTCAGAAATGAAAGATTTCAAATAAGTCCTGCATATGTTAGGATGAGCAGCAAATAAGCCATCATGAATACAAACCAGTATAGATTGATAAAACTCAGGAAATTGCACTTCAAGAATCAGCATCATGAATAAAGATTGACGCATCGTAAAAAAGATTGACGCATCGTAAAAAAGATTGACGCATCATAAAAAAGATTGACGCATCATCGTTATATATCTCTGGTGAGCCTTTTATGAAGATATGTTGTTATGTTTAAAACAAATTCGTTCATTTCCTGCGTAAGCTTTATTTGTTAACCGATAATAGTTACCAAATAGTTTATTACATTTTTTTTTTCAAGTTTATGATAGTTTTACGGAAAGTGGCTACAGAGACAACTATAAAGTGGCCATGGAGATAACTATAAAGTGGCCACAGAGACAACCATAAAGTGGCCACAGAGACAACCATAAAGTGGCCATAGAGACAAATATAAAGTAGCCACGGAGACAACTATAAAGTGCTCACGGATACAACTGTAAAGTGGCCACGGATACAACTGTAAAGTGGCCACAGAGACAACTATAAAGTGGTCACGGAGACAACTATAAAGTGGCCACAGAGACAACTATAAAACGGCCACGGAGACAACTATAAAATGGCCACGGAGAGAACTATAAAGTGGCCACGGAGAGAACTATAAAGTGGCCACGGAGACAACTATAAAGTGGCCACAGAGACAACTATAAAGTGGCCACAGAGACAACTATAAAGTGGCCACAGAGACAACTATAATGTAAGAATAGAACTCACCGACAAAAGGCGGGGGTTTTAGATACGGTGGCTAAGATATCGACTTCGCTGTGAACGTTAGGAGAGCAAGACTTTATGCAAATAAATATGTACGAAGCGCACGACAAATGTTGCAGAGAACAGATGTTTCATTCACTTCAACATAACGAAACCGACATTGTTCCCATATGAGCATTTTAAAGAATTGTGTTATAGGACTTGTCCTTATATGAGTATTTAAAAGATGTGTGTTACAGAAGTCCTCATATGAGTATTTTAAAGATGTGTATCCGGAATTTCATAATTTTGTTTCGTTTTAAGGATTTGTTTCTTTCTATCTTGTCACCGTCTACTATTTCCTGTTTCTTTCAGCTTAAAACAGTCCCTGTACAAAGAAGTAAATTTTGAAGACTATAAATCAGGTTTATTTAATTTATTTTTCTCTGGGGATGACAGAGAAATAACTGTGGAGGACAACATCACGGATAGCAAGTAAATGTTGAGGACAACATCATGGATAGCAAGCAATCCGGGGGTTTCCTTGAAAAATGACAAGACAACTATACCCTTCGGAGAAACTTGGATAATATAGAAAAGTTGGACAAAACCAAAGTTGGATTTACAGACAACTAAATTTAGCAATTTGTTTTTCAGTTGAATTAATCACCATATATATATATATAGCCTCAGTTGGTTCCAGTCCCCTCTGTCGTTTCCCTTACCTTCACCACCCCCGAAGGATCTTCCTAACGCCCTGTTTGGTCTACGTCGACGAGAATCTTAAAAATAATGATGAAGCGGGCTTCACGCACGTACAAGTATTAGGAGTTAGCATCTGTGAACACGTTTATGGAACAGAAGCGGCAGAAGTAGTTTTCTCGTTTACTGTAACACAGATCCACTCTCTTCGTGTGTCCACTTCTTTTTATTTTCTCTCTTCCCTCCATCTACTTCTGTCATGCTGAGGGACAAATAGACTGAGAAATGAGAACACTAAGTAATAAGACTGAGAAATGAGAACACTAAGTAATAAGACTGAAAAATGAGAACACTAAGTAATAAGACTGAGAAATGAGAACACTAAGTAATAAACTGAGAAATGAGAACACTAAGTAATAAGACTGAGAAATGAGAACACTAAGTAATAAGACTGAGAAATGAGAACACTAAGTAATAAGACTGAGAAATGAGAACACTAAGTAATAAGACTGAGAAATGAGAACACTAAGTAATAAGACTGAGAAATGGGAACACTAAGTAATAAGACTGAGAAATGGGAACACTAAATATTAAGACTGAGAAATGAGAACACTAATTAATAAGACTGAGAAACTGGAACACTAATTAATAAGACTGAGAAACTGGAACACTAATTAATAAGACTGAGAAATGGGAACACTAAGTAATAAGACTGAGAAATGGGAACACTAAATATTAAGACTGAGAAATGGGAACACTAAATATTAAGACTGAGAAATGAGAACACTAATTAATAAGACTGAGAAATGAGAACACTAATTAATAAGACTGAGAAATTGGAACACTAAATATTAAGACTGAGAAATGGGAACACTAAGTAATAAGACTGAGAAATGGGAACACTAAGTAATAAGACTGAGAAATGGCTACACTAAATAATAAGACTGAGAAATGGGAACACTAAATATTAAGATTGAGAAATGGGAACACTGAATAATAAGACTGAGAAATGGGAATACTAAATATTAATACTGAGAAATGGGAACACTAAGTAATAAGACTGAGAAATTGGAACACTAAATATTAAGGTTGAGAAATGGGAACACTAAGTAATAAGACTGAGAAATGGGAGCACTAAAGCAATAAAAGACAAATGCCAAAGTTTGAGCAACCCCGTAGTGAACCTAGATGACTCTCTCAAAATGGATGTTATGAAAGATCATCAGGTCATTGGCCCTCTTGTCCAGAGGGCAAAACTGGATTAAGAGATCCGCCGTGTTGTCTAATAAAGTTCTTCCTTATAGCAGGATTAATGATTATCGATCGATTAATGTGATTCTTCTATGGCAAATATCGATGGAGCAAATGTAATACAAAGGAGTCTTACGTGTATTCTGGAAATAAAACATCCGGTACAAGGGTTTTCAGTTGTTTTCTTCTTGTGTGTTTGCTTGCAATACAAATGCCTCTTCCTACTTAGATCTATACCTCGCAGTATTTGTAAGCCATGGGGAGTGTGAGGCGTTAGTGCCTTCACATGTCTAGGCCACTGCAGTATATGAGGTACGGAGGCCAGCACCTGTCCTCGCTGCTTTTGTTTTCCTCAGGTACGCATGTTTTTTTTTTAGGTTGGGTTGACCCCGGAGCCCATCGGTCCGAAAGATTCCGCCAGAGTGCGAAATCGAACCGGGACCTTCTGATCTGCAGGCGGTTACACTAACCACTACACCATCGCGGTACCCTTCTTGCCTCAAAGCGACATTAAATTGTAGTTTACGAAGCAGTTTAATAGGCATTAGTTCTTATATTACGAAGCACAGTTTAGTAGGCAGTAGTTCTGATTATATTACGAAGCACAGTTTAGTAGGCATTAGTAATAATTATATTACAAAGCACAGTTTAGTAGGCAGTAGTTCTGATGAGAAGAGACATGGAGAAGAACAACAGAAAGGATGTTGAGCAATAGAGGGCTCACCTGGGCAAGAGCAGAAAAAAAGGCGAAGGACAGGCATTTGTGGAAAACCCTTGCGGAAGCCCCATGTGCCCTGGGCACTTAAGGTTCAGAGAGAGAGAGTTCTAATTATATTACGAAGCACAGTTTAGTAGGTATTAATTCTGATTATATTTCTTTTAATTAAAATAATATCGCATTATCGACGCTAACTGGTGTGCATCATTGCTCTGTCTACGAGTATGATTATGTTTCCACACCAATTGGCAGAAGCTCATGGTAACAGGGGTCATCCTATTTCTTGTCTCATCCACAGCACTGGATCTGAGTAGCTTGATGTTCATAATGTTGGAGTCATTCTTTAACAACTTGTATTCATCTGATTTCTACAGCGCTTAGTCTATGTAGCCCGTTATTCGTAATGCTGGGGGCCATTCTGTTTCTTGTCATTCTCTCTCATTTACAGCGTTTCATCTTATGCAGCTACATGTTCATATTGCTGGAGACATGCTAAATCGAAAGTTCCGCAAATGACATGCAAGTGACTGACTGACTGACTGACATATTTGACGACATATTTTCTACCAGGCATCACAGAGCCGAGAACAGTCTTGCCATAATATAACTTTCAAACTGTGGAAAAGTTTTTTTCTTTTGTTTCCAGTTTGAAAATTATGGGCTATTAATACTATTACGACTACTATCACTACTACTACTACTACTACTACTGCTGCTGCTGCTGCTGCTGCTGCTGCTGCTGCTAATACTACTACCACCACCACCACCACTACGAGTAGTACTGTTATTCTGTTACCAATCTACGACATTACTACATTCATTACTACATCCACAACTACTGCTACTTGTAACTACTACCGCCATAACTAACAACTAGTACAACAACAACAGCAACAACAAGAAGTATTACTACTACAACTACTACAACAACTATACTACAACAAAAACTACTACTACTACTGCTACTACTGCTGCTGCTGCTACTACTACTACTACTGCTGCTGCTGCTAATACTACTACTACTACTACTGCTGCTGCTACTACTACTACTACTACTGCTGCTGCTGCTGCTGCTGCTAATACTACTACTACTACTACCAGTCTAGCAGTCGCAAAGTATGGTGGTACTGGTAGAGTATTTCACCGGGAAATACTGACAGGTTTCATCACAGGTTCCTTGATGAACCAGCCCCCACCTCCCTTGGAGACAACATATGGGTATTTGCCTCCCCCAGACTGACCTGTTGTCCATCACACTCGACTGGCTACTCACACCAAATTCAAAGAAACAAACCCTTGGTAACATAGTCACAGTTATTTATTTCACACTCTTTTGTTTATTTCACACTCTTTTGTTTATTTATTTCACACTCTTTTGTTTATTTATTTCACACTTTTTGTTTATTTCACACTCTTTTGTTTATTTATTTCACACACACTTTTGTTTATTTCACACTCTTTTGTTTATTTATTTCACACTCTTGCTCACACTACAGTCCATAACATGCATGAACAATCTTTAACTCAAATCTTTTTCAATATTTACTTGCTTGTAACTATATGCTTGCATAGAATAACCAGTAGTCTCTCAACCCATGGCTCGCCAGCCATTCAAGTTCTAAAAATAACTTGTTAGAAATGATTTTAATGAATGTAAAAGAATATATGTTAGAAGAACTGTGCTGAAAATGTATTTTTGTCTGTGTATATGGCTCTGTGTGTGCGCGCGCTATTTTGTTAGGTTAATTACTTCTTCTCTTATACTGTGAAAGTAATAGTTTAATTATGCATTCTTTTGATATGTTTTCATTGTGTAATGTGTATACTTGTATTAAATCGAGTGTGAGGGAAGAATACCAGACGGAGTGATGAAGGGCAGAATATAAGACGGGCCTGCGTGCCCAATTCTTTACCCTTTACAAATAAAGATCATTCATTTATTAAAACGATTGGACTCCTGATGTGTACATAGTCCCTCACTTGTACATCACAACATGTACATTGTGTATACTGTTGTCCAGGTTCTGAATGTTACAATCCCGCCATCATTATTTTTCATTTAACCTTAGCGGGGCGCCATTGAATTGTAAGACTATATCAGACGTAGGCTCATTCAGGTTCGAAACCTCTCGTATCCACATAAATCTACAGCTCATTCAAGTTCGAAACCTCTCGTATCCACATAAATCTACAGCTCATTCAGGTTCGAAACCTCTCGTATCCACATAAATCTACAGCTCATTCAGGTTCGAAACCTCTCGTATCCACATAAATCTACAGCTCATTCAGGTTCGAAACCTCTCGTATCCACATAAATCTACAGCTCATTCAGGTTCGACACCTCTCGTATCCACATAAATCTACAGCTCATTCTCGCGGCAACCCAAGATTCCCACGAATCCACAGTTCAAACGATAAGGCAAAATGGCCTCTAAAACATGGCTGCTTCACCAGGTCAGGCTGAGGCTGACATGCCGCCAAACCCCCAACTCAAATTATGGACTATTCACGTGTATTATAACACATCGAGCTACCCCTGAAGTAACTAACTTGTCCACTAAGCATGTAAGTTTGCTGCTGAGACCGTTAAAGTGTCTAGAACACTCTTCTGACAACAGTAGATGTGACATTCGTCTAGGAGTCTAACAAAAAGACAAGCCTAACATAGAGCCCAACTCGGCATCCTTCGTGCCGGTAGAGGCCGTATTCGTGACGTTATTCGTTGTCCACCCCCCAGCTTTACTCACCAAGCTTTACCAGTACAAACACTACTCATGTTACAGCAGCTACTAAGTCTCGTTATAGCTACTACTACCATCATCATCATCATCACTACTATATTTACCATCACCACCACCAATATTTCTACTCCCACTACTACTATTACCACTACTATCACCACCAATATTTCTACTACTACTACTACTACTAGCCAATATCTCTACTACCGCTACTACTATTACCACTACTATAACCACAAATGTTTCTACTACTACTACTATCACCACCAACATTTCTACTACTGCTAATACTATTACACTACTATCATCACCAATATTTTTACTACTACTACTACTATTAACACTACTATCACCACCAATATTTCTACTACTACTACTACTATCACCACCAACATTTCTACTACTGCTAATACTATTACACTACTATCATCACCAATATTTTTACTACTACTACTACTATTAACACTACTATCACCACCAATATTTCTACTACTACTACTACTACTACTCCTACCAGTACTATCACCACCAATATTTCTACTACTACTATTACCACTACTATAACCACTGCTATTTCTACTATTACTAATATTACCACTACTGTCACCACCAATATTTCTACTGCTATTACTATTTCCACTACTTTCACCACCAATATTTCTACTACCGCTACTACTATTACCACTAATATCACCACTAATATCTCTACCACCACTACTACTATTACCACTACTATCACTACCAATATTACTATTACCACTAGTAGAAACTGCGCAGCTGTTCATGGTCTTGGAGTGAGCCGTGGAAATGAGATTATGGAAACATAATGAAAACAGTCGACTCACCTCAGTTTCCTATTACTGCCTTCGACAATGTGAAAGTAAATAACAAGAAATGTGAATATAATGTGATTTACTGTACACTTTTATTTCCAACTCTTTTTGGGGCACGTATTGCTCACAAAGAGCTTAAACTGTGGTAAGTCAACTGGAAAAAAAAAGATGCACATTTCATTTTGTTCCGGTATTCATGAACGCTGGGAAATCTCTCTCCGGTCACAGACGGAGGAATGTACATCATGGATACATTTGTTTCGCTTTAAGTGAACACAAATAACTTTTAAAATAAAATTGTTTCGAAAACTTTTAAAAACCTTTCATGATGCATACATTAAGGTAACGCAGGCAAAGCTGTTAATGGAGGAAAGGGCAAGTGAAAGCTTCTGCATGTGTTTTTTAGAGAAAGGTGGGGTTAACTCTCCACGCTTTTTCAGGAAGTGTAATTAGCGTGATGGTTCGTTCTGGTTCAAAATTTTAAAAATTGTATTGCCATACTGTGTAACGCTGTCCTTCTTTCCCGCATATTTGAAAAGTAAAAACATTCTTTAGAATCAGTCATAGAATAGGGAAGAAATCTTCAAACAAAAACAAAAACAAACAAAATTAATAAAATATAACATGAAACAGTCACTGGGATATGAGATGTTGTCTGGACTCGCCATGGGAAAAGTTATAACCTTCAGAATAATGGACACTTTGACGACGATAAAAGAGTCTATATAAGGAAGGAGGAGGAGAGAAAATAGTCCGAGAGACTAGAAGATTTGTTCCAAGAGGGTGAAAAGTTCCAGAAGAGAAAAGCCAGAACAAGAGAGCTAGAGTTAGAAACCATAATGTTTTACACATCATAGTCTGGAAGAGTTAAGAATTCGAAACATCCGAAGTGGGGAAGTATTGATGAAGTTTGATTCGCTTGGCCATACGAATTTGGATCATGGACTTATGTAAGTCATCTGAGTTGTAGAAGCTGTTGGAACATGATCACGGCTGTGTAAGTTATTTGTGTTGAAGAAGTTGTTGCAAGCATTTCTCACTATTGTGTGAGTCATCTGTGTTGTAGAAGTTGTTAGAACATTCTCACGGCTGTGTAAGAGTCATCTGTGTTGTAGAAGTTGTTAGAACGTGCTCACGGCTGTGTGAGTCATCTGTGTTGTAGAAGTTGTTAGAACATGCTCACGGCTGTGTAAGAGTCATCTGTGTTGTAGAAGTTGTTAGAACGTGCTCACGGCTGTGTAAGAGTCAGACAAATACAAAAAGAAGATACATCACGAGCTGTACAGTTTTGATTATGTTTTCGGAGTCAGTTAACAGTAGAAACATGTAAAAATAGATTTTCAGACCGGACTTAAGGTCCTTCCAACAGTAGAGCAGTTTTGTGAGAAACCTGTGTGCGTGCTTGCAGGTAATTTCATTTCTTTGACTTTTCTTTGTTTTATAGTCTAGATGAGATTTCTGTGGTCTTTCCAGTTTTATGAGCGTTCTGTCACATTTCTTAAGAATAACTTTATATAAAAGTCATACATACATTTAAAGACATAATTTTCTTCTGTACTTAATCCATGATAATAATTCTTCCTGGAGGGAGACCAGGCCTACGATACATGTGACACAGCCCGCCAACACTGATATATCTAAGAAATATACGGTATAGAATTTTAAGTGCATGCTGTTATGCATTCAAATCATATAATTTTTCTGTGTATTACGGACAACACGTGCTTCTCTGTATATAGTGAATTCGATATATTTAATTATTTTGATACACTACATAAGCATAGGTTCTAATACATAGCCAGGTGACATTTATTTTTATGCTTTCATTATCAGCTAGCCATAGGCAGTTCTAAGACCATTTTAGGATCAAACACGGCGTGTTTCAGCCATGAGAGCCACTTGTCACTTTGTTGTCATTTTTTTTTCTATTTATGGTAAACACTGCGCTTCTAATGTCATTGTATTTCTGGCCCGCTTTCTGATAAGGAAATGATTGATCTTTCTTAAAAAAAAAAACAAATGGCCTTGATCGTTCGCGCCTGCTGGTTGTATCATTTTTGGCGCTGTATTCTCCCAAGCTTGAAGCAGACAACTGCTTTTTTGTTGTTGTTGTTCATAATCCATCTGGCAACACGTCCTTATCAAGATGATTGGGTCCGTGTGCAAGAAAGTATTCACATCTCATTAACACAGAATTGCGACCTTCCTGCTGTTTTTTATTACCAGAAAAGTGATATGTTACTTGGCCCGCACAGAAACTTCCATCGCATGAACGCTGCCAAGACAAGCTAAGTTACAGTGTCTAATAAAAGTATACGCCCTTAGAAGATAAACTGCAGATAACGTCTCTACTATGTTTGATACTCTAGCTCTCCGCGAAGTGCCAAGAATGCGAAGTGGAGACCCACAGATGAAAGGTTCTTGGCTTTGTTTTTCTGTGTCTTGTGTGTGAGCTGTATCTTGCTGTTACTTGGTAGATTGCCGACATGCAAGCGTTGTAAGGCAAGGGAAGTAATCACTCTGTGCTTAGAACTTTCCCATACTCACGTAGTTTATCCGCAAGGTTTAGGGGCAAAGACGCTATCTGATTAGGCAATCAGCGACCCATGATATGCTAGCGTCAGGGTTAGCGAACCGTAGCTGACCAAGACCCTGTCCCACCTCTCCCTTGGTACCGCTAGTAAAGACATAGCCTGGCTAACGGGGCAGGGATCGCTATAGTCCCCATGGTGGTGGAGTCTGCTAAAGAAGCATTGCACACCCCTTGCTTTTTAGCTGTACTCCGGGACTGAAAATAGTAGCTCCCATAACCCGCTTCCACGCCGATACGATGCTGTGCCTCAACAACTTCACAGCATCGGCTGCAAAGAACACCAGCTTGCAGTTACAGTGAGTTAGCACAAAACAAAACAAGACAAGACAAAACAAGACAAGACAAGACAAGACAAGACAGGACAGGACCCGCAAGGTTTACAGTGATGTTGCTCAAATAAGAGATCGAGAGACCAGGTACCACATGACGTAAAGTACATGCACCGCAACGGAGCTATCCTGTTCCGTTCTGTTTGGCACAAACTATGCTCCCGAGCTGATACGTGCACTCAGCCCTCAGCCCTCACAAACCTTCATGAAAGCGGAGACTAGCTTGAGGATACGTCGGACATTTGCTCCGTAACGTAAACTGGAGGTTGAACGTTAAGTGTGCAATTTTGCGTGATGCAGTGGGGGTTTATTCGATCTGTCAGGTCGCGGTAGAGAGTGAGACATGGATTTCCTTGTGTTTTTTTTTTTTTTTGGCGTAACCTTTGTTCTTTCAGACAGATGATTTTCCGCTGAGAAATCTGAGAAATGCTGAATTCCGGCATACTCATCAGATAAGAGAAGCAGGTAAGTGACGTAACTAGTGTTTATCATTTTATATCGTTGTTCCGTGAAGTACATTTTTTTCTGCTTATCAATAAGAACAATAGTTCAGGTTTTATTTTTAGAACTGACTCTCACATTTGCGAAGGTACCGCGTTAAAGAGAGTCTCATTTCACACACAGAGATGCGTATAAGCACGAAGACTTTGATAGTAAGGGTCCACAGTACCAGAAGGGGAAAAAATATTGCACACTTGAAAGTGAAGTAAAATATGTAATAAATAATAAAAACCTTATTTGACGAGTGGCGAAGTGGTTAGTGCACTGGTCTCTCATGGCGAAGGTCGGGGGTCCGAATCCGTCCGTAGACACCCCAATCACCCAGCTGTAGAAATGGGCACCCGACTTCTTCTGGAGTTGGGGAAGGAAAGACAGCCAGGCGTGGTACTGACCATATCACCCTCTAGTGTGCCGACAGGTCAAGGAAAATATGGACACTAACTCCATATCCCTATGTGCCTCTAAGGCATGACAGGATTACCTTTTTTTAAAAAATAAAACAATGGTCTAGAATACACAGAACTGTTACTTTAAGGTGTCTTCAGAGTAACTGTAATCCACCAATACAAAGAAGAGCAGAAACCATAACAACAGAACGCAGATACCGTTGCCATGGTTGCATTTCTTCTTCTCCTTCTTCAGTTTCCCGATCCATTAGGGCTCATCGCTGCAGATAAAGTTCGCCTCCATTCCTCCTTATCCCTAATCGTCTCTCTCCAGTTAGTGACACCAGTTTCCTGTATATCCTCTTGTATCTTGTCTCTCCGTCTCTGTCTTGTTCTACCTCCCGGCCTGTGTGTTCTTCATCTCTTTTACACTTTTACACACTACCATTTTCGTGTCAAAGGGTGGTGATGTTTTTATTTTGAAAAGTACTCATCTTAAGCTTAATACAATCACTTGTGTAAACTTGCTAACATTTGTCCAAATATATATATATATATATATATATATATATATATATATATATATATATATATATATATATATATATATATATATATACACACATAAGGCGCATTAATTCCTGTGTCGAGATATGGGTGTACATAGAAACATAGAGTGTGTGGAAGTAAGATTAGCGAAGTTTATAAGACCAAGGACTAAGCCCTGTTTTGCATGTAATCAAAGAGAAAGCCTCCTATATGTGTTTTGCGACGATTAAGTAATGTTTCTGTCTCATTTGGACTCTGAGTTTAAAGTTTTATATGGCAGGTTTTCAAAGAGGTTTTCTTCTTGCTCCTACTTTGCGAGATCTCTTGATTTGGTCGCAGCTGGTGGAGAGGTTCGCTTGAATGGGTGTGCTTTATTTCCTCTCCTTGTGGCGTGACTTCGGCACGATGTGTGCAGATTCACTGTCTAGTTTTAGCCCCTAGTGGCCCGGTGAGTCTTAACGGGGAAGGTGGTGAATTCTCCTAAAGGACATTTGTCCCCCGTAAGAGAATATACGAAGGACGTCCCAAAAGGAAGTTTACAAGACATGTAACGCCCATAAGAGTGATGTCGGACTAATCAGCTTGGTTGTGAATTTTCCATATTCGTCACTTGACAACGTCATGTCAGATGTCAGCGCTGTGTGACACCATCTAGTCGACATCCGCCATTTAAAGATGGAGGATCGAATGGAGCAGTTGTCCAAACATAAAGTTCGTGCTGTGATAAGATATATGAACCTTCACCGATTACTACATTCACAGGTAAAGTCAGTGATATACTCAATGCAATTGTTAAATTAGGAAAATTCGGATTCATTCATTTGCATGTCCCTTGTGGAACTTTGCCTCCCTAACAGCACTCCTGTAGGCCTCTCGGTTGTGAGCATGATGGCCTGCTGCTGATGCATCCATTCGCAGATCATCAACGATGTCTTGCAGCATCTTCGCCTCTCTTTTTTCCCCCATTATGTACCCTTCCAAAACGGTTTTCTCTAGATTATCATAACGTTTAATGTGTCAAAAATATTTAAGTTTTCTCTGTTTAATACTCTTTACCAGCCAGCCTTCTTCAATATTAAGTTCTTGTAGTATGGATATATTCGGATTATTAGATACAATAAGTTAAAGTAAGGAAACAATTGCTGAGATGTAAGAGAAGTACAATGATCTGGTCAAGCAACTAAGGCAGGGGGCAGGAGTCAGGGCAAAAGTGATAGCTGTAGAAGTGGGACCGAGAAGATTTCTAGCGTCATAACCATACGGCCTATGTAAGCGACTGGGCATAAAGGGACAAGCAATAGCAAGGGCACTGGAATGCCCTTCAGAAACAGCAGAAAAGGCCTCATGCTGGCTGTGGAAGATGCGAAGCAAGCACTGACAACTTCAAACAATTTCATTTGCCACAGCTAGTTCCGGTCCTCCGTTGCTGGATGGCTAAGATGCACTTCGAAGTGCAGTGCCAATTGGAAGCTCGTGGGTTCAATTCCGGGATGGGACAAACTAATAATAATCATCATATAAATTAATAATAATAATATAAATTAATAATAATAATATTACCTCTGGGAGTCATGACTCAGGGAACCCCCCGCCCCCTTCCTAGAGTGTCGGGAGTTTAATAGAGCCGAAACCTGTGTCTGGGGGAGGCGGGGAGTGCAATTCCTCTGATGATCTGAAGTTGTTATATTATTCCTCTCTTACAGTAGAGAGTTTCATTCATGCATCAAATGTGTTCTAGTTTTGTTTTTTTTTTAAAGTTTTTATTTGTTGAATTTGTCTTTATAAGGAAGTTCTTCGTCAGAGAGTTCTGTACCATTAACAGTTTGGTTTTTTTTTTCGAAATCTTTCAAGAAGTTTTCCAGATCATCAGAATTTTGTGTTTGTTTAGATCTTCATTTCTAAATTTCTAATAAACTGAAATAAGAAAGTGATAATTGTCACGCGGCTCCGCAACTGTTCACAACGTGTCATTCAGCCATGTCTAAGAGGTGTCCCAAAAAGTATGTAGAATTCATGAACCTTGAAATTTTAACTTTCGGTCGTCGAGATGCTGACGAGTATTTTTATTTATTTATTTATTTATATGTTGAACCTCGTCGTCAGAGTTAATTTCTGTTTCTTCGTCTACATCTTCACTAGCATTTTTTTTTCACGTATATCATTGTAATTGAAAACCAAGCGATATTCCATATGATTGTTTCAAAATTTCCGATGTATTTCAGGACAAGTGCGCTGTTTATAGTTTTATCTTGGAGCTGTTTTCTAATAGAATTTATTGTGATAAATTTATCGTGCCAAATTATCAACAAGCAAATAAATTTTAACATCTTTTATTTTAACACACACAAACTTTGTGCTCAGTGTTGCATTTCTCTACTGAAGTTGCCACGTTTTTTTTGTCGTCCATAATTTCATATAGCGCGCCATTTCTCCTACTTGATATTGCATGAGTCGGACTCTTTCAGGTCTACTTTCCTGCTCTTTATCAGATGGCCACGTCAATGTCAGATTTAGAATGCTCTCCAAGAGGTTGCTCACCGCTCGGGAGAATGCGAAAAGAAACTGTGTTCTTATTCCTGCACAAATGATATAAAAAAAACAGTGTCTGCATTAACTTTTACTATATCACTGACAGTTAAATTCAGAGAAAGAGCATTAACTTTTACTATATCACTGACAGTTAAATTCAGAGAAAGAGCATTAACTTTTACTATATCACTGACAGTTAAATTCAGAGAAAGAGCATAAACTTTTACTATATCACTGACAGTTAAATTCAGAGAAAGAGCATTAACTTTTACTATATCACTGACAGTTAAATTCAGAGAAAGAACATTAACTTTCACTGCATCACTAACAGTTAAACTCAGAGAAAGAACATTAACTTTCACTGCATCACTAACAGTTAAACTCAGAGAAAGAACATTAACTTTCATTGCATCACTAACAGTTAAACTCAGAGAAAGAACATTAACTTTCACTGCATCACTGACAGTAATTCAAAGAAAGAGTATTAACTTTTACTGCATCTCTGACAGTTAAATTCAGAGAAAGAGCGTTAACTTTCACTACATCACTGACAGTTAAATTCAGGGAAAGGGCAACGCGTGATATGTAGAAAGGGTGAGGATTTGTGTTCAACTACAAATTTTGGATACTATGGGTTTTTTTTCCTTTCATATTTGCTCCGTTGTCATATCCATCCCCTCTCATGTCTTCAGCTGGAAATCCTTTTCTTCACAAGATTAGTTTCGTATAAACTATGAACAACAGAGTCGTCAACTTCCACAGAAATAAAAAGTTTCCCCTGATTTCTGCTTTACCATCATTGCAAGAAACAGTGACTGACAACAACAGTCATCTGCTCTGTTTCATATGCATCAGGTGTGCAGTCCAGCATCATCTAATAGTACTCGGCTTTTGGAATGAATAATAATATTTTGTTTCTTATTACATTGCTAAAGGGGCGAAGATGCAGTACGACTTGGCAATCAGTGATCCATAGCTGACATGTTAGTGTTAGGGCTGGCGAACCATAGCTGACATGTTAGTGTCAGGGCTGGTGAACCATAGCTGACATGTTAGTGTTAGGGCTGGTGAGCCATAGCTGACATGCTAATATCAGGGCTGGTGAACCATAGCTGACATGCTAATATCAGGGCTGGTGAACCATAGCTGACATGCTAATATCAGGGCTGGTGAACCATAGCTGACATGCTAATATCAGGGCTGGTGAACCATAGCTGACATGTTAGTGTTAGGGCTGGTGAACCATAGCTGACATGCTAATATCAGGGCTGGTGAACCATAGCTGACATGGACCCTGTCCCACCTCTCCGTTGGCACCGGCAGTAACAGGCGCACGTAGCCTGACAAACGTCTATGGTCGTCATAAACCCCTTTGTAAGGAAGAGAGCGAGAGGAGTGGTAATTAAGTAATTAAAATTCTTCCAAGGGTACAAACTGTGACCCCCAACCCTAATTTTGAAGAGAATCTCACCACAATCATCCCGGTTCCTGGATCCTTGTTAGCCTACAACTCAACCTATAAATATCATGTCTATTCTGTTATCTCATCAACTCTGCACTAACAAAATAAGTTTATTACGACATCAAGACACTCGTCATGAACACACACAATATATAAGAAAGCAAAGGCATAGCAGTGCATCACTGAATCAAAATATGCAAGTCAGTAGTCCTCAGTCATTGTTGTCATTAGAAAATTTTAGCATTCAAGGACAACAACATCAAACTCATCACAGACCAAAAGCGTTATTGTATGTCAGCCCATGTCAGCTGTATATATTAACACCATTCCAACTCATACTACAACCTTGCCGTGCATATTTGTGGGTGCACCCAGCACATACAGTATCATCCTTACAAAATCATCTCTACTAACTAAACTCATACATAGCCAACCTAACTGAGTCCGAGGTGCTGGTGGGATCATAGATGATCAATGCAGGGCACAGTAACACTGTATCACCGTGTGTACGTACTTCAGTATCAAGAACCAACCACATCCACAAAACCACAGGATGGCTCGCCCACCGAGACATGTCCCGAACTAACTGGAAAATATATTTGTACAAGTGTATACTAAATAGTGTTCACAGCCTAATGTTCGGGTCGCTGACAGCAGGCTGTTTACACTCTCCCCGCCCATGAAAAAGAAACGTCATTTACAAAATTTTAAAACAGCCAGTTAATAAATATTATAACTAACTTGACTTGAGCTGAAAATACAGCATTCCAGACACAACAAATTCAACATAATTTATGTCATGCATATGAAGTTCATGTATTTTGTTTCCCCGCCGAATTTATCTCTCTCCGAAACGTGACCTTTTGGTTAACGAACTCTTGGTGAGTGGGGTCACCGCTTTGCCCTAAAGGGACCTCACGTGGCGGGTCATGTTGTTATTTGTCCACCGCTGTTAAAAGTGTGTGGTCAGTTTCGTCTTGGGTCACTGGGGTGTGATATCTGTGAAAATTTCTGTCATATCTTGGGTCCCTGGGTGTGATATCTGTGACCATTTCTGTTACGTCTTGGGTCACTGGGGTGATGATATCTGTGAACATTTCTGTTATGCATTATTTCATCTTGTTCACGTAAAGTTAGCTGAGCCCTGTTGAGCGTTGGCTCGCCATGAATTGATGGAATCAGATGTTGTTGTTTATATTGTCCCTAAGTGCGTGTGGCTCGGTTCTGTCATACGATTTCTTCACTTCTGTTTCACTTGTCCACTCTCTGACAGCCTTGGACCTGCGGTTCAGGTAAGTTTATAACTTCTCGGCCAGTATTCACCTCTGCATCATCTTCCTCGTCCCTTGCTGATGAGTAATATAACGTTTCCGTCTTTGATCTTTCATGATCAGATATAATTGACGAAATGCCACTAAACTTCCTTCGCATTGCCTTTCTTGTCATATAATCGTTTGATGCTGGTGGTATACAACGCCATATATAAGGAGGAGAGTGAGAGTGGTAATTGAATAATGAAATTCTTCCAAGGGTACACACGTACTGTGATCCCCAACCCTAATTTTGACCACAACGATCCCTGTTCCCTGATCCTTATTAACCAACAGTTCAACCTATAAATATTCTGCTTACTTTGTTTCCGCATCATCTCTCATACCAAATACAAAACAAGTAACTCAACGCGTAAAACGGACAAATAAGTTGCATTTGCAATGTTATCGTTCATTCTGTTTGATGAGGTTGAGCTTGGTGTCTTTCCGTCAAAAACCTGTCTTTGATAATGTGTTAGGCTGGGTGCAAACTAGGTTGGAAGTATTTTTTTTCCTAACTTTTTAAAATGAAATTATCCATTGCAATGGCTTAAAAAATCCAGCCTCCCTTATAGCACAGGTCTTTCTTAAAGTCTGTTTTAGCACTACAATACACAAGGCTTGAGTTATACAATACGCAGACTTGAGTTAAACATTATACAAGTTATACAATACACAGATTTGAATTATACAGTACACAGGCTTGAGTTATAAAATACACAGACTTCACAAGACTTAAGTTATACAATACACAACTTGAGTTATACAACACATGGACTTCAGTTAAACAATACACAAGACTTAAGTTATACAATATATAGACTTAAGTTATACAATACACAGACTTGAGTTATACAATACACACAAAACTTGAGTTACACAATACACAAGACTTGAGTTATACAATACACAGACTTGAATGTTTCTACACATACAGTAAATCTTATGCTGGTAAACAAACATGACTACCACGTGATGTCCTCTTTTCAAACTCCATTTGAGGGGGGGGGGGGGAGGGGGCGGCAGTGTCTTGACTCACTCGTGCGCTTTTATGTTACTAAGAAAGGTGACCTGGGCGCACATTCACCTGTTTCTGGACGCGGCTAATAATCTATTTAATTCACCTAACCGTATTACTTATTTGCTCTCTCTCTCTCTCTCGTTGCTTAGTTCCCGCATGCAGTGTATTGTGACACACTGAGTAAATCTAGAGCCAGAATACAATAGTAATTGATCCAAAGGATAGTCGTGACAAGAAGGCCTCGATGAAGAGCATCTCTAAGGGATCATTGATGTAGGTGGAAACGAAGAAGGGATAGAAAGAGATTGATTGATTGATCTTATTTCTAAAGGGTTAAGAGAAATGAAGTCCTAGTTGTCACCAGTCAAGAGAAAGGAGGTCCTAGGTGTCACATCAGAGAAAAGAGAGAGAGAGAGAGAGAGAAACGAGGTCTTATCTGTCAGGAGAGGAGGAGTTCCTGTCTGTCAGGAGAGAGAGAGGATGTCCTAGATGTCACAGAGAGAGAGAGAGAGAGAGAGAGAGAGGTCCTATCTCTCAGCAGAGAGAGGAGAGGAGGTCCTAGATGTCAGCGGTGAGGAGGTCCTAGGTGTCAGCAGAGAGAGAGAGAGAGAGAGAGAGGAGGTCCTAGGTGTCAGCAGAGAGAGAGAGAGGAGGAGGTCCTAGGTGTCAGCAGAGAGAGAGAAAGGAGGTCCTAGGTGTCAGCAGAGAGAGAAAGAGAGAGAGAGGAGGTCCTATGTGTCAGCAGAGAGAAAGAGAGAGAGAGGAGGTCCTAGATGTCAGAGAGAGAGAGAGAGAGAAGGTCCTAGCTGTCAGCAGAGAGAGAGAGAGAGAGAGAAGAGGAGGTTCTAGCTGTCAGCAGTCAGAGAGAGAGAGAGAGAGAAGAGGAGGTTCTAGCTGTCAGCAGAGAGAGAGAGAGAGAGAGAAGAGGAGGTTCTAGCTGTCAGCAGTCAGAGAGAGAGAGAGAGAGAGAAGAGGAGGTTCTAGCTGTCAGCAGAGAGAGAGAGAGAGGAGAGGAGGTTCTAGCTGTCAGCAGTCAGAGAGAGAGAGAGGGGGGGATCCTTGCGGTCAGTGACATGAGAGAAAAGCACCCCATATAGTATATTCCTCCATAGTTGTAGAGTTTTGGTGTAATAACGGGGAACGGATGAGGTTATTAGCCGATCCTAATCTGTACAGTTTGTAAGTAAACCACAAGTAAGCATCATGATACTGCAAGGCGAGCAAATACAAACCACAAGTAAGCATCATGATACTGCAAGACGAGCAAATACAAACCACAAGTAAGCATCATGATACTGCAAGACGAGCAAATACAAACCACAAGTAAGCATCATGATGCTGCAAGGCGAGCAAATACAAACCACAAGTAAGCATCATGATGCTGCAAGGCGAGCAAATACAAACCACAAGTAAGCATCATGATGCTGCAAGACGAGCAAATACAAACCACAAGTAAGCATCATGATACTGCAAGACGAGCAAATACAAACCACAAGTAAGCATCATGATACTGCAAGACGAGCAAATACAAACCACAAGTAAGCATCATGATGCTGCAAGGCGAGCAAATACAAACCACAAGTAAGCATCATGATGCTGCAAGACGAGCAAATAAAAACCACTAAGAACACTTCATGTGCCCACTTGATACAGGATACGACCTATCTCTGTTGCTGATCTGAGGGAGTTGCTTCACTACAGTCAAGACACGCCCGTAAGTGGTCTGCATTCGACCATGGCAGAATCTGGCATAAATTAAAGCTAGTCTGAGCGAAGGGAGATAATTCGGAAGAAGCAGGGGTCAAAGAAGAGTACATTTCTCCTGTAATTGTTTTTTTTTCATAATGGTCTCTTCCTGCACGGGTTTCTTAAAAAAGGCTCAGGTAGAAATTCTATTTTAGTAATGAGAGACTAAATATTTCAGGGTTATAAAGTGCGTTAGTCACGTTTTGTGAACTGGCACTTTTTTTTTTTTATTATACGTTTAGCTCAGAACAAATAGTTTTTCCCGTGACTGAATTTCTTGAGAGAAAGTTCAGGAAGGATGGTGGGGAAAGTCAGCTATATAAAAACTAGGGAAAGTCAGCATTAGGTAAAGTCAGCTATATAAAAACTAGAGAAAGTCAGCATTAGGGAAAGTCAGCTACATAAAAACTAAGAAAAGTCAGCTATATAAAAACTAAGGAAAGTCAGCATTAGGGAAAGTCAGCTATATAAAAACTAGGGAAAGTCAGCTACATAAAAACTAAGAAAAGTCAGCTATATAAAAACTAGGGAAAGTCAGCATTAGGGAAAGTCAGCTATATAAAAACTAGGGAAAGTCAGTATTAGGGAAAGTCAGCTATATAAAAACTAGAGAAAGTCAGCATTACGGAAAGTCAGCTACATAAAAACTAAGAAAAGTCAGCTATATAAAAACTAGGGAAAGTCAGCTATATAAAACCACAGGCGTGAATTCAGTAGGATCACAGTGCGGTTTTTGGTGGTAGAAACGAACGAAGAAGAAGAAGAAGCTATATAAAAACTAGGGAAAGTCAGCATTAGGGAAAGTCAGCTACATAAAAACTAGGGAAAGTCAGCTACATAAAAACTAGGGAAAGTCAGTATTAGGGAAAGTCAGCTACATAAAAACTAGGGAAAGTCAGTATTAGGGAAAGTCAGCTATATAAAAACTAGGGAAAGTCAGCTATATAAAAAATATGGAAAGTCAGCATTAGGGAAAGTCAGCTATATAAAAACTAGGGAAAGTCAGCATTAGGGAAAGTCAGCTATATAAAAACTAGGGAAAGTCAGCTATATAAAAACTAAATCGGAAAGAAAGTGGACTATTGAGACATCACTGTTAGGAAAAGTTCAGATAGGAAAGGTTCGGATAGGAAAGATCGTTTGTTAAGGTCAGTTTTCGGGCCCAGTGGTTTCCAAAATGTAGGGTATAGTACTTAGCTGTCCTCTTCAGGACAGTTTTGTAGCTGTTTTGTTAGTTGTCCTTTCTGTGACATTTAGAGTGGCTCAACGTTAGGTTGTTTTTACTGTCAGACAGTTCCTATCCTAGTGTTAGTCTGGTTTTTTTTTCCAACATGGAATATTGGGATGTGTGGATTTTCCAGTTGTTGCGGTGTTTCATGAGAGTTGTAAGTATGGAAAATTTTTATACAGTTGTTGTAGAACTTCAGGTCCAAGGTTTCCTCCCACATGGCAAACCAAGTCTTGCCGGGGAGTTGACTTTTGTTTTGTATGGTCACCCTGCCATGTTGGCAGCTCTGTTTTTTCCTATAATTCAATAAATTCATGCGTGTATGATGGAAAACACATTCTTGGTTATTCCTCACGCCGTGAGATGCTGTCATGTTGGAAGCCTACAGAGTTTAGTCCAGTTGTACTGTTGTTGTCTGGTGGAGAGAGAGGAACCTACCTGGGTCGTGATGTGTTTCTAAGTGTATATTATAGAAACAAAACTTGAAGATTCATACATCAATCTATTCAAACTTGATCTTGAGAGTAAACTAAATGTCAGTTAGTTATCCCACTAGACACCTTGTTAACACAGTAATTAACGCAGTATATTAATTATAGTGCAGGCAGGCTCCAAACAGTCGCCACTTATTCTATTTCACGACATCAGGATGTCCTTTAGTGTTTTTTTTTTACTGATATAATACCAATACTGTGTTGGTTGTAGATGTCTCGTGTTCTAGCTCACATCTGGGATCTGCTTTCACTTCCTCTCGAGGACGTGCAGTTCAATGAGGCGGGAATAGTACGAGGAAGGTTTCCTGCGCGGATTCTTCGATTTGCTGCTTGAAAGATTGATATATGTCTTCTTTGTCTAAATTGATGTTTCCTTGTGGGTTAGATCTAGCTGCAAGATGGTCAGCTTTTTTCGTTGGCAGCAACGCTGGACTGCCCTGGGCAGTACATCCAAGTGATGCTTCGGATGTACGTTTTGTATAGTATGCCCAAGCACTCTTTTCTATTGGTACAGCTAAAAGACTTTGAGAATCCGTGATGATTGTCGTATATTCTGAGTCATCAGTCAATTCAAGGTTGGTGTAACGGCCCCCATCCGCATGCGCGAGCAGGTGTTGTGGCATGCTCCGGCCATGATCTTGAGTAGTTTGTGGCGACTTAAATTGTTGCTGAACGAAACGCGTGAGTACGCAAGTGGTGACGTAGCTTGGACGGGGGAAAATATCCATGGCCTTGCAGACTCGCTAGCGTTTAGACTGTAATTAAAAATTTCAACTTCCATAACCGAAACAAAGCAATATAGATGAAGTTATTATACTTGCAAATTTGTTTTCTTTTTCCAAAAGGACATGTGTATGGTCTGGGGGAAGGAAACGAGTTTAATGGGGTGGTGTGGTGGTTTCCGGTGTTTATGAAAAACAGCTGCTGGAGGTTTGCCCGTTGTTTGTGGTGGTGCAGTCAACACACCACAGGTCGCTGAGTACAGCGCGCTAATTACCTGGAGATAAGATATATTTTAAAACGTTCGGACAGCGCTTACTGTCTGCCTCACTGCCTGGCTGTTTCACCTCAGCTTTTGCTCACTTCCGCAGAACGAATTAACTTCTTTTTCATAGACCCACTCTTCAGCTTGTTTTTTTTTTTAACCTTATTATTATTTTTAAGGTGTTAAAAAGAGTGGAAAACTAGTCTCGTGTTTTCATACTTCCTATGTTTCAAATTATATATCATAAATATAGATATGGAGAGAGAGAGAGAGAGAGAGAGAGAGAGAGAGAGAGAGAGAGAGAAAGGGAGGGAAGTGGGGGGGGGGATATAATATTATTAAGTTATCAATCCGGGTGGATTGTAATTATACAATATAAACCAATATTGATATTGTTCAATTTTTTCCAGAAAATTATACGGGTTAACAACAAAAAAAAAAG
Organism: Achatina immaculata; assembly: GCA_009760885.1. NCBI lineage: Eukaryota > Metazoa > Mollusca > Gastropoda > Stylommatophora > Achatinidae > Lissachatina > Lissachatina immaculata. Next base: position 48,576,789 of record CM019720.1, on the reverse strand, counting down.
AGCAACCGAGATTGGTTGCAGGCCGCATTAAATATTGCGCCGGGCCAGATGTGACCCGCGGAAAAAGAGTTGCCCATACGTGAATTAGAAGATACATTTTCATCTCCACTGTCTGCCATTATATTTCACTTTTTTTTCTTTCTCTTTTTCTTCCATTATATTCTTGGAACTACGAACTTCATGTTCTGTGCAAACTATCAGGTGAAGATAAAAGGGCATAGGATCGTGTCGGATTAGGAGCGCGTTACGGCGGTTTCTTTTTTTTTCAGTCCTTGAGTGGAACTAGACAGCAGACAGCATGGAGCGTATAGTACTTCTTTAACAGACTCCACCTCCATGGGGACTAAGGCGATCTCTGCCCCGTTAGCCAGGCTAGGCCTGTTACGGGGGGGGGGGGGGGAAGGGTGGTGTGATACTTCTTTTACAACCTCCATGGGGACTATCCCCGCCCCGTTAGCCAGGCTAGGCCTGTTACTGGGGGTTGGGGGGGAGGGTGTGATACTTCTTTAACAGACTCCACCTCCATGGGGACTATGTCGATCCCTGCCCCGTTAACCAGATTTGGCCCATTACTTTGTGTGTGTGTGGGGGGGGGGCGTGGGGGTACCACCAAGGGAGAGGTGGGATAGGGTCTTGGTAAGTTCTGGTTCGCCAACCCAGACACCAGCATGTCAGCGATGGGTGTCTGATTTCTAATTCGGACAGCGTTCTCTCCCCCCCCCCAACCCCTTCCCATTTCTTTCAGTTATATATCACTAATGCGAGGGCCCTTTGTCTCATTTTTTTAGGCAAGATCGTGGGCATCAGAGATACGAGCGCAGTTGCTCTTTGGTCACTCAGTCATGTTGCTGAAGTAACACACGATAAACATTTTTTTTTTTTCTTCTGGCATATTCATACATTTCTCCTTCATGGTTGTGAGTTCTGTCAGTATTAGACTTTCTCTGAGTGAACGATTAAAAAGATCACACTGAAAGTGCATGGGTTCCGGGATAGTGCTGTCCCTCTGAACAGAATTTATGATTTTCATACTTTCCTGTAAAAATAGACAGAGGATCCCACAGGAAAACTTGGATGGGAAAAGAGCATTATTATACAGAAAATGCAACAAAAAACTCTTCTCCAGTAACAAGTAACATGAGATGATGATTCAGGCCAAGGCAGTTAAGGCTGAAAAAAAAAGACATTGAAAAAAAACAAAGGAAGGATATAGCAAAAACAATGAGAAAATAAATGAAAAATGATAATGTAATGAAGATGGCAAGAATTTTTCATATTTTAGAAAATTTCTGAAAAGCGAATAACAGACTGAAAAAGGAAAAACACCCTAGTGGGTTATCCATTTCTATGGAAGATGGGGTGGGGAGAGGGTGAGGGGAGGGGTAGCTAGGTACGGAAGAAAAAAAAACGATATTATTTCCGATAAATTCAAGAGGAAAGTTACAACCTCCAGGTTCCTGAAATAGCTGGTCCGCTGAGAGCAAGGTTAACGCTGTTTACGTGACCACACGTGACCTACATTCCTGAACAGATGAAATTCAGTGAGAATTATGGCGAACTAAAGTGTCAGTCCAAGGAACGTGATAATTGAAGGTTTTTATACACGACAGAAGCAGGGGGGAAAAAATGGAAATCAATATTCATTGTCAATATTGGCTGCGTTAGGTCTCTCACTCAGTCAGTGTCTCTCTTTGATAAATCATCAAGACATTGAAGAAAGTCTCCAACTCATTTTCTGTGCCTCATATAATGATACACCAAGACATTATACCAATTTTCCAACTCTTTATGTTTCTCGTTATAATGATATACCAAGACATTGTAGCAGGTTTCCAACTCTTTATGTGTCTCATATAATTATACACCAAGATATTGAAGAAAGTCCCCAACTCTTTTTCTGTGTCTCATATAATGATATATCTGATTGGCGAAGTGGTTAGTGCACTGGTCTCTCATGGCGAAGGTCGGGGGGTTCGAATCCGGCCGGAGGCACCCCAGTCATCCAGCCGTAGAAATGGGTACCCGACTTCTTCTGGAGTTGGGGAAGGAAAGGCGGCCAGGCGTGATACTGACCATATCACCTTCTAGTGTGCTGACAGGTCAAAAAAATATTTGGGCACTAACACCATATCCCTATGTGTCTCTAAGGCATGACAGGATTACCTTTACCTTTACCTTTTTTTTATATAATGATACACCAAAACATTGAAGAAAGTTTCCAACTCTTTTTTCTGTGTCTCATATGTAGATGTTGTAGCAGTTTTCGAACTCTTTCTGTGTCTCGTTATAATGATACACCAAAACGTTGTAGCAGTTTTCCAGCTCTTTATGTTTATCGTTATAGTGATGTACGGTGGTATCTTGGGTCACGAACGCCTCTAGTCACGAACAAATCGGCCCAGGAACACAATTTCCGATCAAATTTTGACTCGACCTGCGAACAATGCCTCGGTGCACGAACACATAAACATGGCTTTGGCGCCATGTTATCGTCTCGCGAACAGCATCAGTTGTACTCGGGTTTGCGCGCTGTGAACATTGTTTGTCGTTGCGTTGTTCTTAATAGAATTTGTTTTTTTTTTTAGTTGTTGCTTTTTGCATTAAATTAACCCTCATTATGGCTCCCAAGAAAGTGAAAAGTGTTAGTGACATTGGTGTAAAGAAGCCTAAGTGCATTACAGCAGAAATGAAGAAGGAAACAATAACTAAACATGGAATAGTGTTCGTGTTTCTGATCTCGCCAAGCAGTACAACATGGCTAAATCTACGATCTGTACGGTCAGAACAAAGATGCGCTAAAGACGTGGCTAAAGGAGTGACTATGTTAACGAAGCAAAGGTCTCAAGTGTTAGAAGAAGTTGAAAAATTATTGTTAGTTTGGATACCTACACAGTTGCCCCACGTTGTTATGGAATGGGACTATTCTTCGAAGGAGTAGTCTTCTTCCTCATCCTCCTCCTCCTCCTCCTCCTCTACCATCCACCTGTGCCAGCAACTATCAACCACAAAGATATTTTTGTCACACATAAATCCATAAAAAAGTTTTAAAACAATATGTTTCTGGGGCGGGCGAATGGATTAATTGGATTTGCATTAATTTCAATGGGAAAAATTGTTTCGGTTCGCTAACGGAGTCAAAGAACCAATTAAGTTCGTGACCCGAGGTACCACAGTACCAAGATGTTGTAGCAGATTTCCAAATTTTTATGTGTCTCATTATAATGATACATCAAGACTTTTTACCAGGTTTCCAAATCTTTGTGTGTCTCATTATAATGATACACCAAGACGTTGTAGCAGGTTTCCAAATCTTTGTGTGTCTCATTATAATGATACACCAAGACGTTGTAGCAGGTTTCCAAATCTTTGTGTGTCTCATTATAATGATACACCAAGACGTTGTAGCAGGTTTCCAAATCGTTATTTGCCTCCATTTTAAGGCTCTGCAGATCTCAACTTCGCTTCGTGCCTCAATCTGGTGATATAGCTAGACAGATTATCTTATGTCTTTATCTTGATGTTATCCAACCATATACGCAGTATCTGTCTTCATTCTTTCATGCTCACTTTCTCATACCTTTTCAGCTCTAAAGCGACTGCAACTTCAAGAATAACTTCTCTAAGAAAAGTTTCATAAATGATCGGGAAAAGTGAAAGACTGCTACATGAAGCCCTGAGTCACGTTGTTCTTGATCTGTATCGTCACCGTCTTAGTCCTGATATCTTCTTTCAGGTTCCGACCAGGACGGTAATGTCCTTGATGAACTTCGGGAAATTTTCCGAACTTAGCGAAGATTTAACAACGCGATTGACAGCATTCCTCAAAGTCGTGGTTGTCCTGTTCGAATGCCAGGCGATAGGATAATTTCATTAAGTAAACAAGATGCCACTAGGGACTTAACAGTAATCAAGCCACGGAGATTTGTCCAAGATTCACATTTTAAATCTGTCAGTTTCTTTTTGTGCATTCAGATTTCCCATTAGATGAGTTTAGGTTTCCCATATTTTGCTTTGTCTCTGGAATCAGAGAAATCTGGGGAAAGTGAATACGGCCAGGAGTGATACTGGCCACATCACACTTTCATGTGCCGATGGTCTTGGAAATACGAGCCTAATACTGTACCCTCCCCCCCCCCCATTATATACCTTAATGGCATGGAAACGGGAATGTTACCTTATCTCTGGTATACCATTACAGTGTAATGAGAATGCGCATTGCTTGATTCATGCCGAGGCGTTCAAAGAGTTAAATTCACGGAAGAATGCTGTCATAATTGGTAGATTTAGTTTTACTGTGTGCTGTGTCCTTTGAGGGCACACTATCAAAATCTTTCTAGTGTTCCCGCTGAGATAATGAGGTAAAATCAAGTTTTAGTGAGAAGAAATAATAGAGGCGTTTGTAAAATGTTTACAGTACTGAGAGCTGTACACATCTTTATCCTTAAATTATACTTTATGCATTTTATTGATCAATCTCGGACTTAATGGCGTGGGATCGAATTCCCTCCCCTTCCCGGCCCCCTTCCCGTCAGATCTTGTTTGTACAATCATATGCGAGTCCAAACATATGTGGTTGTCTATGAGGCTTCTATATTTTCATTCTAGTACTCCTGCTTAATTAGACATGCTAAAGGTGTGAGTCATGGACAGTGAAGGGATCTACGGAAAGATCACTACAGGCGGCAGATGTGGTTTCGTGCAACGATGTTAAGAGTGTCACGGACAGCCAAGCTGACACACGGAGCAGAGAAGGCCTAACAAAAGCAAATGAAGAAAGAAACTTAATTAAATACGTAAGTTAACCATACATAAGACAACCAACGTTCACTGGGCACATAATGAGAAGGGGAGGGCTTGAGAAACATCACAGCAAGAAAGATAAATGGGAAAAGAGGCAGGGGAAGGCAGAGGAAAAAAAAGGATCATGGGCAGTCCAACGCAGTGGCACAATAAAAAAAAAAACCCAAAAAACTCATAACTGAGTTGATGGAGAACATCGAGATCCTTGGGGAAGCAGGACCCGCCAACATCTGCCGACACAGCAACTGATGATGATGATGATGATGATGATGATTATGATGAAGAGAGGGTCTAAGTCGTGTGCTATCAGGGGCTGTAACTCTCTATAAGGACACACTAATTTTATCAAGTGCCTGTTGTGATCATATAAACTGTATGCTGATTCTGTACGAATCTTTGTGTGGTATAGAGCACAACGCTGCTCTTTCAACATATAACAAAACGGCTCGGCTTCATACTGGAATTCTCCCGGTACGTGTAATTTTGTTTTTAGAAATGTTAATACAAGTATCAAGTAACAAATATATTTAGAAATTCCAAAAATATAATGTTTTCGTTACGGCTAAGAGAGGCAGGCAGACAGACAGACAGACAGACATATAGAATTCAGATACACGAAGAAGTGGATTTATCTATGCCCTATGTAAACACATGTGGCAGTTAATCACATCCGGTTCGGTAATGTTACCTCGAGAGACTGCTGCAGTGGGGCGGTTCTTTTGCTATTCGTTACTAGTCACACACACACACAAATTATCCATTAGGGATTTCGGCTTTCGTTATCTACCTTTAAAGTTTAAACATTTCTTCTTCTTTTTTTTCCATTTCTTGAGTAAAATGATAAATGGTATACTTGATGTAGGTTCAGAGAAATGTAGGTGTGTAATCAGTGGCGTAGCTAGAATGAGACAAGTGGCATATGAGGTCTGAGCATCACGTATAGGGGCTGGCAATTTTATGGTTGGGGGAGAGGGGATTCACTTTTCATGAATGTTAAATGGAATTTTTTTCCGCACATTATATATTTTTTCAACAGGCTTATAATATTATTAAAAGGTCGTACCAACGTCGAGGAGAAACTCCCCGGGAAAATAAGAATACAAGTGAAGTAATAAAAATTAATATAGCACAAGAAATTGGAGTCTTTTCATTATTCTATCTTCCGTAGACGCCGTCAACAACTGTTAACCCTAGCTACGCCCATGAGCAGACTGAATAAAGAGGTAAAAATAGATGGAAAGGCCCCTGGCAGGGAGACAACTTCAAAACAAACAAGAGGACATACAGGCATGGGGCGGCAAAGGTTAATGAAAGGACATGGTTCAGCTAGTGTACTACGGGGAGAAAGCAAGGCAGGGAGCCTATCAGCAGCTAGATAACAGATCACGTAGTGATATAGATATTGCAGAAGGGCTAGTAAACACCGAATCCTGTGAAAGCGTTATGAGAGAGGAATATGGTCATTTAAGCAGGAAGACTGCCTAACATTCCAGCATACACATTAATGAATATTCAACCAAAACAAAAGACTGAAAACGCTAAACACAACCTGCTAGTTTATGAAAATAAGTGAAAGGTTAAAGTACAGCACTTGTATATTTTCCGCTTGAAAGTGTCCGATTTTAAAATTGCTCGAATCTTAAAAGGATGTTAAGATACTGGAAGGTTATCGCCAGCACACGTCGAACAAATCTACAGGCACTCCGATCTCCTTCTGTGACAAATGATTTCAGCATACTGCATGTATCCTGTAGCGCCGGCGAGAACTCTGACGAATGGGAAGCAACCGACCAGGATAGACTGGGGGTGGGGGTGGGGGTGGGGGGGGGAGATAATTCGAACCCACGCCTTAAGTCTGAGATTGACCAAGAGATGACATCCCTACAAATTGCCGCATCATCTAAAAAATATATACAAAGTATAATCCGAATATATGCATGCGAACAAGCCTTAGTACTTTAAAAATGTACACAACCCGTCTATTTTTTTCTTACATCTAAAACTTGATTTACCTCATTATCTTGCGAACGAAGAAGAAGAAGAAGAAGACCTCATTATCTCAGCGGAACGTTAGAAATAATGTGAAGAATATAAATGACCCGAGAGTGACATAAAATGTTCTGGTAAAAGATCGCAGGGAATGGATCGGTTATGGACTCCCAAAAAGGACTCCATACTATTGCAAGAGCTGTCCTATGTGGTGGACATTAGCAGGAAGATGGAATGGACATCTACCGAGGACAATCTGTAGTTGAAATGTCGCGGTCGAGATGTAGGTCAGGAAATAAAGGCAGGACACAATACATAGACTTGGCTGAGGACCATTTGAGCTGGAGACAGTTTGTTGTTTTAAGACGCCACAAGGAATATTGAACAGTGTTCCGTTGATCAGATTGACTGATTGATTGATTATAACGACTGAGACAACTTGGAAGTTTTCTGCCTCTTCTTCTTATTTTCTTCTTTTTCTTCTTCTTCTTTCTTCTTGTTTTCTTCTTTTTCTTCTTCTTCTTGTTTTTTTTTTCTTCTTCTTCTTGTTTTCTCCTCCTCCTCCTCCTCCTTCTTCTTCTTCTTCTGTCAATTTTCTGTCAACTTTTAGTTAGTTTTCGAGTTGATGAATTTTCTGCTATTTTCAATAACTCTGATCGATCGGACGAATTTTTGGGATAATTTTCACATCCCTAATTGTTCTGCTTCTCCCTCGATCCGTTTTCTGTCGCATACTTGGTACGTGGGTATCTAAAAAATACGAAGAGACCAGTACTACTAACAAGAAACAGAAGCACGAATTTGTGGACTTGCCTTGCCTTGTGTTATCTCCCTGTAACTGCGAGCTGGTGTTCTTTGCAGCCGATGCTGTGAAGGTATTGAAGCACAACATCGTATTGGAGTGGGAGCGGGTTATGGCAGCTATTCTTTCAGTCCCCAAATGCAGCTAAAAAGCAGGGGGTCTTCAGTACCTCTTTAGCAGACTCCACCACCGTGGGCACTATGGCGGTACTTGCCCCGTTAGCCAGGCTATGCCTGTTACTGGGGGTACCAACGGAGAGATGGGGCAGGGTCTTGGTCAGATATGGTTTGTTATCCCTGACGCTAACATATCAGTTATGGGTCGCTAACCCCGACGCTAACATATCATCTGTGGGTAGCTAACCCTGACGCTATCATATCATCTATGTGTCGCTAGCCCTGACGCTACCATATCAGCTATGAGTCGCTAACCCTGACGCTAACATATCAGCTAACTCTGACGCTAACATATCAGCTAACCCTGACGCTAACATATCAGCTATGGGTCGGTGATTGCCTAATCGGACAGTGTTTTAACCCCCACCCCCCACCCCACTCCACCCCCGAACTTGTGGACACAGTAGAGAGGTACCAGTAATGATGATCACACGCTTAACTCGGTAAAGATCGCAAAAATATTGAGTTTGGACCCCTTAACAAGATTGACCTTACTAATGTCAGCATTGGGATCAAGGAGGGAAAACCGAGGGTTCCTTATCTCGCTCGAGTCCGATAAATATTTATGAAGAAAACCAGATATGCTAGATACCAGTCTACAGTGGGGTCTACAACGAATGCGAGCATGTTTTAAACAAATTCTGACCACAGACTTCCCTAGAAAATATTCTAATCGATGTCTATAATCATTGTTTGGCCAGAAACATGCTCTTCGATGTTAAAAGTAGGGAAACAAGGGAGAAAATCTTGCTCACAAGCATAACACGGTTTTGTTGTTTTTTTTTTGTAGGAATAAATTTCTGAGCTCTCCAGTGCCATTAGCCCAGCCCCGTAAACACCAGTTGTTTAGCTGTGTCAGCCAGGGAGTCATGAAAATTAATGTTTAATTCGTTCACAGGGGGCACTTTGAAGAGGCCAGTAAAATCTAATTTCCGCGTTAAAATGTGTGAAAATCCTGGTAAACAGATGAATTACAGTGTTCAAGTGCAGAGAATTTCAAGCATACTTGTTCCATGTTTTGTTTTGTTTTTTTTTTGGCCTGGCATTTTGTTTATCGTCAAAAAATCTATTGTTTATCGCCAACAAAGTTATTGTTTATCGTCAACAAAGTTATTGTTTACAAGAAGCCTGGGACTGCTTTCTGATATTCACTATTTTGGAGTTGCCCGAGTGTTTTCTGTTGATCATCACCACATTCTTGGCTACCTGCAGAAGGTATACACCGGTGATACCAGGCAAGTGAATCTTTCGTTTCTCTTATTTTCTTTTATGGACGAATGTCCCGGAAGCAGTCAATTTACAACAGCGTAACCGCCTGCCTGTTCAGAGCGAGAACAGCCCTTCTCTTGTAATCATTAAACAATTATTTACAATATACGTGCCCAATCATCCATACAGGCACGGACACTGAAACAACATATCTAGGGCACATATGTTACAGTTATGCGCGCGTGTCTTGCGCATTTTGTCGTGTAAGTAATCTGCTTCTACGTACTTCTGCCCAGGTGAAGATCTCAAGTTAAGTGGCTGATACTGTCCCTGAAATAACGTATACTTTTCAGGCAACCCAGGAACACGAACAGGAACCTAGCACATGGAGGTCATCACTGAGTCAACGCCGTGTCTGAGATTACACAAAACGTTTGATACACGCACATGATGATGATGATGGCAATATAGTGTATTGGAGAGGTGTTGCGAGTAACGATTCAAACGACTTGGCAGAGCAAAATGCGACAGATTCAGGGCAGTTAAAAAAATCAACAATTACATATGCCACCATCGGAAATAACTATCACAACTTCTGTGCTATAACACTCGACATAACTATTCGTACACACGACTCGCGCTGTACCAGTCTAACAGTAATGATCCGTCTTATCTGACCGGGCTCTACCAGTCTAACAGTAATGATCCGTCTTATCTGACCGCGCTCTACCAGTCTAACAGTAATGATCCGTCTTATCTGACCGGGCTGTACCAGTCTAACAGTAATGATCCATCTTATCTGGCTGCGCTCTACCAGTCTAACAGTAATGATCCGTCTTATCTGACCGGGCTGTACCAGTCTAACAGTTATGATCCGTCTTATCTGACCGCGCTCTACCAGTCTAACAGTTATGATCCGTGGTATCTTATCACCTTCTACCAGTCTAACGGTAATGATCCGTGGTATCTTATCACCTTCTACCAGTCTAACGGTAATGATCCGTGCTATCTGACCTGATACTCAGAGCTAACACACAGTCTCATTCTCTCTAGGAATTAATCTCTAATCCATTGTTTCCCAAACCTTTTCTTGATCATGCCCCAACCTCAGCGCCTAACAGATTTTGATTTTCTCCATCCACCCCCACCCCCACCTCCGATCCCACCCCACCCCACCCCGCTGCATAATAGTCAAGCAAAGTATAATATAAATATATTCTAATTCCCCCCTCCCACCCCGAATCCAATATTTAAATTGTCCCCCTGTGGGGCGTACCCCCCACGCTGAATAACACCGCTCTAATCTAAACTCACAAGCCAGGCTTCATATGCTCACGACACACACAAAACTTACACAAGATTCATGTGAAACACCTTTCCCAGTGTTAAGTTGAGCATAAACTCTGGGCCAATGCTAACGAGTGAGAAAAACAACAAGGGGCCTTAACATCAACAAGTTATTTAACCAAGGTTATTTACCTTTGATTAGCATATTCTTGCTTAGACTCCTTATATAAGCTCCACTGATGTGCTATGATTAGTGGAACAAAGCGATAATATCCATAAAAAACTAAGCGTCTTTTTTAAAGGGAAAGTTTCAGCACGTTCTTGGAGTTACCTGCAGTTGCTCGTAGTGGGTACATTTCCATCTGAAGCTTCTTTCTTTCTGAAAACAAATGGAGACATTACGGTCCAAATGGACCTTGTCCCGGACCACGTAACAACAGGTGGTGGTTCTGATAGGGAGTCCCTGGACCACGTAAAAACAGGTGATGGTTCTGATAGGGAGTCCCCGGACCACGTAACAACAGGTGGTGGTTCTGATGAGGAGTCCCCGGACCACATAACAAAAGGTGGTGGTTCTGATAGGGAGTCCCCGGGCCACGTAACAACAGGTGATGGTTCTGATGGGCCTTGTCCCCGGACCACATAACAACAGGTGGTGGTTCTGATAGGGAGTCCGCGGACCACGTAACAACAGGTGGTGGTTCTAGTGGGGACAGCTCTGCTGGGATTCCTTCCCGGTTAATCTCGAGCTACCCAGTTAACGAAGGTTGACATCCGCATTTGGCACACCCCAGTCCAGCGAGTGATCGCGTTAACCGGCAGCTATCAGTAAATTACCGATTAAAAAGAAAACAGGAAAATCAAAAGATTCGGAGTTTGTCCGTTCCCGTAACAGGTTTATATTATCAAAAACCTGGTAATCGGTTGGAAGATAATCAGGCCAGTGTGATGATGATGATGATGGTGGTGGTGGTGATGGTGATGGTGATGATGGTGATGATGATGATGACGATGATGATGATGATGATGAATTTTCATAGGGAAGAATCAGTCAGTTTTGACTTCTGTTCAGTATGTGAGCATTTTGTAAAGATTAAGTCTCACGGAAAATATAGTAAGGGAAAAAAAGGTCACATAAACGTGTAATTCCCCTTGATATTTGTAAAGTTTGTTTAATTCTATAGGGGGAAGGGGGGAAGGGGGGGAGTGAAGAGTACCGAACGTTGCACTTCTAAGAAAACCGATATTTCAGAAAGTACTTCACGCGAGATAAAAAAAAAAAAAACAAGTACAGAAAATCCTAGGGCGATCATTGTCCTGGTAAATGAATTATTTCGTTACACGGTGTAACACACAAAAACGTTTCGACTTGAAAATAGTCTCATTCATTCATTCATTTGCATGTCCCTTGCGGAACTTTGCCTCCCAAACAGCACTCATGTAGGCCTCTCGGTTGTGAGCAAGATGGCCTGCTGCTGTTGCATCCATTTCCAGATCGTCAACGATGTCCTGCAGCCATCTTCGTCTTGGTCTTCCTCTTTTTCTTTTTCCCATTTTGTATCCTTCCAATACGGTCTTCTCTAAATTATCATGACGTTTAATGTGTCCAAAATATTTCAGTTTTCTCTCTTTAATCCTCTTCACTAGCCAGCCTTCTTCAATATTAAGCTTTTGTAGTATAGATATATTTGTTCTTTTTTGTGTCCACGATATTTGGAGAACTCTTCTGTAGCATTTACATTCAAAGGCATTTATGTGTTTCTCAGCTGTTTTGTTAAGTGTCCAGGTCTCACAGGCATATGTTGCTATGGGAAAGATGCATGCCCTTAAAAATCTTATTTTTGTGGTTCTGTCTGCTCCTCTCCACAGATTCTTTATTTGTTTTACTTTCTGAAGAGCGATAGATGTCCTCCTTTTAATTTCCCTCATTGTATCTCCATTATTAGTTAGTAGCGATCCAAGATATTCAAAACTCTCCACTTCTTCCAGTTTTTCCTCATTGATACATATTTCAGTTGCCTTGTTTGTTTTGTCAGTTGTCATCAATTTAGTTTTCTTTGCATTAAGATAGAGGTTCTGCTCTTCGCTGTTCTTGCGGACTGACATAATTAGTTTTTCCATTCCTTTTTGTGTTGTGGACAGCAATACTGTGTCATCAGCATATCTAATCTCTGGTATTTCATAACCTCCAATTGTTATGGCATCGTAATATTCTTTGTCTACATCTTCTCTAACATTCCTCATTATATTTTCAGTATACAAGTTAAATAAGTAGGGTGACAATATGCACCCCTGACGGACCCCTTGTTTTATGTCAAACCAACTTGTTGTTTCACCATTTATTCTTACTGCTGCTTGTTGGTCTAGATACAGCAGTGATGTTAATTGTATCAAATGTGTTGGAAATCCCATTTTTTCCATTATTTCCCAAAGTTTCTGGTGTTGTACACAATCAAATGCCTTTGAGTAGTCTATAAAGGATAAATATAGATTCACATTAAACTGTCTGCATTTCTCTATTATTAATCTTATATTGAATATATGATCTCTTGATCCTCTTCCTTGCCTGAAACCAGCTTGGACCATATTGACTTCTTCTATTTTCTTTCGAAGTCTACCCATTATGATTTTTAACAGAATTTTACTGGCATGACTAATCAGGGCAACAGTTCTGTAGTTGGTGCATAATTTCAGGTTACCCTTTTTTGGCAGTGGTATGAATACAGTTCTTTTCCATTCTTTTGGCCAAACACCTGAATGCCATATCTTTTTACATAGTGCATGATAGATTGTTGCACACTCCTTTCCTCCTGCTTTAATAAATTCAGCTGTTATCTCATCACATCCTGGTGATTTACCATTTTTCAGATTCTTTATTGCCCATAAAACTTCTTCCATTGTCGGTTCGGGTTCTTTCTCCTCCAATAATAATTCACACTGTTGATTTCTGCTTCCACAGTCGGTTGTTTCATACATTCTTTTGCAATATTCCTTCCATCTTTCTAGAATTTCCTCTGTCTCTGTCAGGGTATTCCCCATCTCATCACAAATTACATTTAGCTTAGGTATGACATTTCTCGTCAATGTCTTCATTTCTTTAAACATTTCACTATCTCTTCCACACTTCTGATGTTCTTCTATTCTTTCACAACAATCTTGTATGTATTGTTTTTTTGTCTTTTCTTATGTTTCTTCGTACTTCTTTTGTTAAAGTTTTATATTTATCTTTGTTGTTGTTTGTCACTTTCCATTGAGTCTTCATTTCTCTACATTGTTTTATCAGTTCTAGTGTACCTGCTGTGATCCATCTATTCTTTTGTGTTTTCTTTACTGGAACTATGTCTTTAGCTGTTGTTACTAAGATATCTTTGGCCTGCATAGCCAATTCATCTGGTGTCATCTCCTCCTGTACAGCCATCAGGATTTCGAAACGGTTCTTCACTTCTATACCGTATTGCTCTGGTATATTTGTAAGGTCAAAGCGGAGTGTTCTTGATCCCGTAACTATCTTTTTCATCTTTATCTTCATGTCTGCTATTAATAACTCATGGTCCGTGTCACAATCAGCACCTGGTAAAGTTTTTGCTGATGTTATGCTTGACCTCCACCTTCTCTGCACTAAAATGTAATCTATTTGATTCCTGGTTTTCCCATCAGGTGATGTCCATGTGTAAAGTCTTCTTGGATGTTGTTTAAAAAGTGTGTTAGCGATCATTAGCTCATTTTCCATGCAAAACGCCATTAGATTGTCACCTGCCTCATTTCTATGTCCTATGCTAAATTTCCCTACAACATGTCCTTCATCTTCTGCTCTTTCTGTACCAATTTTTGCATTAAAATCACCCATTATTAATACAATATCATTTTTCCGTACCTGGTCTATTGTCGTTTGCAGTGTGTTATAAAGGTTTTCTTCTTCCTCTTCTTCTGCTGCTGATGTAGGTGCATATATCTGGATGATTGTTACATTTCTAGGAATGCCCTTAAGTCTGATTGTTAGGATTCTATCACTTACTGGATTGTAGCCTAGTAATGCTTTTGATGTTGATTTGTCCAAATAAAAAGCCACTCCATTCTTTCCTCCTACTTCTCCGCCAGAATATATAAATATATTATCATTAACGCTCTTAAAGTGTCCTGATCCTTTCCATCGATGTTCGCAGATTCCCAAAATGTGTATCCGCGTTCTTTTCATCTCGTCACTTATTACTTGATATTTTCCCTCATACATGCTTCTTACATTCCATGTTCCTACTCTTATTTTTCTTTTTAGTTTGATGCAGGAGTTTTCCTTAGTAACACCGTCAGGATTTTGTCCGTCATCACAATTACTTGTACCGACCTCTGCCTCACACTCTTCCCCAGTGTTAAAATTAGATCTATCTGGCCTGGAGGCGTCACCACCAGATCTTTTTCCTAATTGACTTTCCATGATTGCTGCTTGGGTTTCTTGGTATGTTTCCAGAAGATAGTTTACCATAGTAAAATAGTCTACACTTATTAATTTCGAAGTGAGAAAAAACGAATACGACATTAAAAACACGCAGTTAGCTCTTATTGTTCTGATATTGCTTATTTAATGTGTCGACGAAAGTGTACAATTTTTATGACGAAAAATTTTCCGGGCTACGAATGCATTTTGACACCGCTGAATTACTGTGGCAGCCATGTTATTTACAATGGTGTGTCAGATGTGGGAAAACCTCAGTTTGTTTCTCACATCTAAATTAATAGAAGCGTTTATTATTTTCAAGAAGCAGAGATAAGATAGATGACTGAACAACAACCAGTCTCATGGGTGATCAGGAAAAGGAGATGGACATATGTTGGTCACTTCTCAGTCAGAGAATCCCAAAACAAGCTATCAAGTGGAACACAGCAGGCCAAATAAAATTAGGCAGACAGCGTGAAACTCTGAAGAGGACATTGTTAAGAGAGGCCAAATTAAAAGGCATAACATCCTTTGATGAGGTTGAAAGACTCGCCGAAGACAGGAAAATTTAGCAAACTGCGAGCCCTATGTGACGTTTAACAGCACGGGAAGGATATAAGATATCAGAAGATATATATATATATATATATATAATAATATTATATATATATATTATATATATATATATAAATTTTGCAGTGATATAATAGCCTGAATTTGTATCAGGACTGGATTTTCGCGAAAATGTGTTAATAGTGCAAACAAGTTTTGCTATGTGTATAACGACGTTACTTTTTTTAAAATCCAAGAAACATCAGATTACACCTCTAATCAAAACAGCATATCATTATTATTTCATTTGTAAGATAGGTGATCAGGACAAGCCCCGGGCACGTCACGTTTGCTGTAATAAATGTGCTGTGAAACTTCGTGGTTGGTTCAATAGTAAAGGGCAGTCAATGGGTTTTGCGACTCCCATGATATGGAGAGAGCCTACAGGTCATGTAAGTGATTCCATGATATAGAGAGAGCCTGCAGGTCATGTAAGTGATTCCATGATAGAGAGCCTACAGATCATGTAAGTGATTCCATGATATAGAGAGAGCCTGCAGATGTAAGTGATTCCATGATATAGAGAGAGCCTACAGATCATGTAAGTGATTCCATGATATAGAGAGACCCTACAGATCATGTAAGTGATTCCATGATATAGAGAGAGCCTACAGATCATGTAAGTGATTCCATGATATGGAGAGAGCCTACAGATCATGTAAGTGATTCCATGATATGGAGAGAGCCTGCAGGTCATGTAAGTGATTCCATGATATGGAGAGAGCCTACAGATCATGTAAATGATTCCATGATATAGAGAGAGCCTACAGATCATGTAAGTGATTCCATGATATGGAGAGAGCCTGCAGGTCATGTAAGTGATTCCATGATATGGAGAGAGCCTGCAGGTCATGTAAGTGATTCCATGATATGGAGAGAGCCAACAGATCATGTAAGTGATTCCATGATATGGAGAGAGCCTGCAGGTCATGTAAGTGATTCCATGATATGGAGAGAGCCTACAGATCATGTAAGTGATTCCATGATATAGAGAGAGCCTACAGATCATGTAAGTGATTCCATGATATGGAGAGAGCCAACAGATCATGTAAGTGATTGATATTTTTGCTTGATGCCTTGATATTTTTGCTTGATGCCTCTGTTCACCACGGAATGTCTACAAAGAAGAAGCGGACCTTGAAGTATCCAAATATTCTATCGTCTACGCGACCGGTACCACACAGAGACCACCTGTCTATTCCTGTCCCAGCAGACCAGAACATTATGGAGCTCGATGAGGAACGTAGTCGAGAAATATCAGCTGAACCTGTACAACAAGATTCTGAATTTACACCTGAAGGTTCAGTGGATAAGCTACACAGAATTTCCCAGAATGAACCGAGTGATCTAATTCGAGATCTTGACTTGTCCAAAAGAAAAACTGAACTTCTTGCATCAAGACTTCAGCAGTGGAATCTCCTGAAGGAAAATATAAAACTGTCAGTTTATAGGGATCGACAGAAAAACGTATCTCCATTTTTCATAATGGAAAATAACATTGCTGCCTGCCGTGATGTTAATGGACATATGACAAATTTGAAAATGGAACATAAACCACAAAACTGGAGACTGTTCGTAAGACTGATCAAAGTTAAGCTTGAAAGCTGTTTTGCTACACAATGGCAATTCATTACCATCTGTTCCTATATGTCATGCTGAGCACGTGAATGAGACCTATGAAAATATGATTTATTGCTTCTCCAAGCAATAAAATATGACAACCATCAGTGACAGATTTGTGCAGATTTGTTAAAGTTTTTGAAATTTTACTTGGAATGCAGTTAGGACACTTGTTATTTTCTCTGCGAATCAGAGAGTCTCTGGGACAGTCGACAGAGATCTTCCCATTACATAAGAAAATAATTATTAGTCTTCTAGTTCAATATTGACAACTCTCAGTTACCAATCTCTGTTCCCAGTCGCCTTCACACGCTGTCTTACTTTATTCGCCGTAAAATTTGAGAGGAATTGGTAGATTTCTGGCCTTGTTCTCCAGCCTTCTTGCCTTGTTCTCCAGTCTTCTTCTCCAGCCTTCTAGCCTTGTTCTGCAGCCTTCTGGCCTTGTTCTCCAGTCTCCTCCTCCAGTCTTCTTGCCTTGTTCTCCAGTCTTCTCCTCCAGTCTTCTGGCCTTGTTCTCCAGTCTTCTCCTCCAGTCTTCTAGCCTTGCTCTCCAGTCTTCTCCTCCAGTCTTCTTGCCTTGTTCTCCATTCTTCTTCTCCAGCCTTCTAGCCTTGTTCTGCAGCCTTCTGGCCTTGTTCTCCAGTCATCTCCTCTTGTTCTCCAGTCTTGTCCTCCAGTCTTCTTGCCTTGTTCTCCAGTCTTCTTCTCTAGCCTTCTAGCCTTGTTCTGCAGCCTTCTGGCCTTGCTCTCCAGTCTTCTTCTCCAGCCTTCTGGCCTTGTTCTCCAGTCTTCTCTTGTTCTCCAGTCTTCTTGCCTTGTTCTCCAGTCTTCTCCTCCAGTCTTCTTACCTTGTTCTCCACTCTTCTTCTCCAGCCTTCTAGCCTTGTTCTCCAGCCTTCGTCTGGTTTTATCGTCCGTTTTTTTTCCCGCTCATTGTCTTTGATTTTCTCCTTTTTTTTCTCTCAAGTGACTGCCCGATTTGACTTTCTGTGACGTCATATGGGAATTCCCTATTATTTGTCGCTATGCCCTCGTTTCCGCACCACTGCATTCCTGTCTGGTTGGCTTTTTTGTATGTCTGTTTGACTGGTTGTCTGCCTTTCAAATTCATATTTTTAAAAGTTTTATTCTCCCTCATATGTTTTTTATTTAAATCTTTCTTACCTACGTACCTTTTTTTCCCGTCTGTGCATTCATTTTATTTCCAATGTTAGCCCATATTATTCATTACGACAGCGTCGCCTGTATCTAAAAATGAATAGCAATCTATTTTTTTTTTACATCCATATTCATGGTGAAAGATTTCGCCAAAGACTGTAATGCTTATTCGCATTTCTGTGCTACATCTCCCAATAATAATGTCCAAATTTCTGGACTTTGAAAAAACAAATGGCACATGATATGTCTGAATGCTGCACAGCATTCGTGTGGATGAACATGGATAATGTTCACGGGATTAGTAATAGGAAATATTTCTGACATTCATTGATAAAAGTTAGCGAGATTGTTCCGAAACTGTTGCATTATGGGAATTGTTCCGAAACTGTTGCATGATGGGAAAATTCTCCCTAAAAGCGCAGGAAATTAAATTTCTTTCTTAAAAAAAAAATAATAATAAATAAAAGTTTTGGGTTGTGTCTGAGTAATGTTATGATTTCAAATACATATTTTTCTCAACAAAGGACAATGCAACAACATTTGTTGTGGCAAATGGTTTATTAGCTGGGTAATAGACGATTGAACTTGTGTTTTAATTGCGATTAAAGAAGAACCCATAACATTTGGTTTCAGCATTTTAAACTTACAACAGGTGGATCTTGGAAGATTGATTAAGTGGAGGTGAAAGGTAAAAGATCTTCATTCAAGGTGAAAGGTAAAAGATCTTCATTGAAGGTGAAAGGTAAAAGATCTTAAGCGTAGGTGAAAAGTAAAAGATGTTCAGTGAAGGTGAAAAGGTAAAAAATCTTCAGTGAAGGTGAAAGGTAAAAGATCTTCAGTGAAAGTGAAAAAGGTAAAAGATCTTCATTGAAATGTAAAAGATCTTCAACAGAGGTGAAAGGTAAAAAGATCTTCAGTGAAGGTGAAAGGTAAAAGATCTTAAGCGGAGGTGAAAGGTAGAAGATCTTAAGCGGAGGTGAAAGGTAAAAGATGTTCAGTGAAGGTGAAAAGGTAAAAGATCTTCAGTGAAGGTGAAAGGTAAAATATCTTCAGTGAAAGTGAAAAAGGTAAAAGATCTTCATTGAAAGGTAAAAGATCTTCAGTGAAGGTGAAAGGTAAAAGATCTTTAGCGGAGGTGAAAGGTAAAAGATCTTCAGTGAAGGTGAAAGGTAAAAAATCTTCAGTGAAAGTGAAAAAAGTAAAAGAACTTCATTGAAAGGTAAAAGATCTTCAGTGAAGGTGAAAGGTAAAAAGATCTTCAGTGAAGGTGAAAGGTAAAAGATCTTTAGCGGAGGTGAAAGGTAAAATCCCAGTTTCCAAACCATTAATAGTTAGTAGCGGATCATCGGGGTTTCCCATTCTCTTTCCTCGTCGTCTCTTTTCTTTTCATGCGAACAGCCATTGTGAATTGAAAACCTATCAGCTGTAACTGTATCAGTTACATGAGATGTTCATTCAGAACGTTCCATGAAAAAAAAAGATGGGAAAGAAAAAGAGAGTGAGTGAGTGAGTGAGTGAGTGGAGTGAGTGAGTGAGTGAGTGGAGTGGGTGGGTGGGTGGGTGAGTGAGTGAGTGAGTGAGTTAGTGAGTGAGTGAGTGGAGTGAGTGAGTGAGTGAGTGAGTGAGTGAGTGGAGTGAGTGAGTGGAGTGAGTGGTGGGTGGGTGGGTGAGTGAGTGAGTGAGTTAGTGAGTGAGTGAGTGAGTGGAGTGAGTGAGTGAGCGGATTGAGTGAGTGGAGTGAGTGGTGGGTGAGTGAGTGAGTTAGTGAGTGAGTGAGTGAGTGAGTGAGTGAGTGAGTGAGTGAGTGAGTGAGTGAGTGAGTGAGTGAGTGAGTGAGTGAGTGAGAATTGGAGACATTCTGCCCTTCATAACTCTATCTTTCACTCTTCCCGCACGCTCGATCTAATACAAGTATACAAATTACATTGGGAAAAAAACATATCAAAAGAGCGTAAGATTAAACTATTACATTCAAAGTAAAAGAGAAGAACTAATTAACCTAATAAAATAGCTCTCACACACGCACGAATACGCAGACATAAACAAAAACACATTTTCATACAGATCTTCTAACATACATATTTTTTAACAAACGTTAAAATAATATCTAACAATATTTAAAACACGTTTCTTTCCGAACTATGTCATTTTAGTACTGGATGGCTGGCGAGTCATGGGTTGAGTGCTTGTTGTTCTATGGAGGCATATAATTACAAGGAAGTAAATAATGAAAAACGGTTTGAGTTCAGTGATGAAGTATTAGTAATGGATTTTAGATGGTAGGGGATGGTGTTCCAGAGCTGTACTGCAGAGTATGCAAGGCTTTTCTTGTACAGATCAATCCTGGGTTTAGGAAGAAGGCAGTTTTTTAAACGCTGGCTATGATTAGTGTTATACGTAAACAGTGACCACAAGTAAGGCAGAGCATTGTGCAACAGAAATCTGTGAACAAACTTAACTTTGTTAAATGGCTCTACATTTGAGGGGTAGAATTTTTTGTGTGTGTGCTGATCTGCAGTCTGTACTGGGTGTTTGTCACAAATCAGATTTAATTCTCGTTTGTGAAGTGAGTGGAGTCTTTTTGTGTCTGAGACTCAACATCCATCCTAGATTGTAGGACACACACACACACACACACACACACACACACACACACACACACACACACACACACACACACAGAGAGAGAGAGAGAGAGAGAGAGAGAGAGCAATCTGTAAGATATTTTGACTGGAGTTTTCATAAACCGCATTTTTTTTTTGGCCCTGAGAAACTTGTGTTTTTGGTTGTTTATTCTTTTCCCCCAGAATGCGCATGCGTTATCTGTACTTGCCCAATTGTTTTCAGAGTTTGTGAAGACAATGTCAGTCTTCTTGTCTGTGCACAGTCTGTCTCCCGCTGAGTTGTTTGCCTTTGATAGATTTAAGCCTGCACAAGTACCAGTAGATGCACCTGCCTTTCCTTTGGTGCGCAGAATTAGTCAGAATTACAAACATGGCTCCCATAACGCTATAACAGATCCTTCAAGGCCGAACCTTTCATCATTTTTTCTGGTGCCGTGGGCGTTTATGTTAATGTTCGTGTTCGTGCGCGCAGTTAAAAGCAAACTCCAAACAAACTAAATACAGAAACTGAAATCTTTGACCCGTTTCCGTCGAAATAATGAGCAGTAAACTCGACATAATAGAAACAGGCAAAGATGCAGTTCTGTGTGTGTGTTTGTGTGTGTGAGTGTGTGTGAGAGAGAGAGAGATTCTGTCTGTCTATCTCTCTCTCTCTCTTAGATTAACAAAGAAACGAAAACATAGATATATACAGACAGAGTGAATATGAAGTCTGTCCCTAATTTCGAACATCTAATACACAGAAACTATAGAGTGAGTATGAAGTCTGTCCCTAATTTCGAACATCTAATACACAGAAACTATAGAGTGAGTATGAAGTCTGTCCCTAATTTCGAACATCTAATACACAAAAACTATAGAGTGAATATGAAGTCTGTCCCTAATTTCGAACATCTAATACACAAAAACTATACAGACAAGCGTGTGCCTGCTTTTTTTTAACCTCAACTCAAAAAGTGTTGTTTTTTAAAACTTATTTATGCACTTCAGCATGTGCTCCATTTATTACCTGGAGGAGGTCTAAGCGATAACTCGACTTCCTGTCAGTGTGTTCTACAGCATCTCTTTAGTCACCGTCTCTGAAGCATTCGTTATTCTTGCCTTCCAACGTTTAATATCAGAAGCTGGTGCACGGAACAATTTGTCCTTAACATACTACCATAAAAACAAAATCAAGAGCGGTAATCTCCGGTGAATGTGGTGGTTACATCCCTTCCAGCCTTCTCTATGACACGGGTTATCATTTTATTGGGATTGTATACGTGTAGATCACTAGCAAGCAAAGAAATACATTTACATCCATGCTAAAATGAAAACCATAGAAACATTCTGTACACTAACAGTGTATATGAGGTGCGACACACAAACACACATTAAAAAAAAAAAAACGAGACTGACCCTAGCTTGGGAACCGAGAGCGGAAGGGGAGAAACAAAGAGGTGGTTACAGACCATGTTCTAACCTCTCACTGCAAAACGAGGCTCATCTCCCCTGCTTTACTCAGCACCAGCGGGTGCATGTTCAAGTACGAGACGTATACCTAAGCTCGGTCGGAAAACAGTGCAGTGCAAAGTGAATAGAGTTAACAAGTTTCTTGTGACCTGGAGAATCCGCGACGTAACCTTTTCATTTATTGACAGAGGACTACAGTGATGAGTGCTTGTTTCGTGCACGCATTTCTGAATGACACAAATGATTTTCAGACGGCAGAGAAAGCGTGAAAGATGATGACCGTCGGTTGAATCTTGCACCAGGACAATGTGCCAGCCATAGCGCTTTGTCTATGAGGTAGTTTCTAGCAAATCACAACGAAATTGTGCTCGAAAACTCACCATATTCGCCAGACTTAACTCCCTGTGACTTCTACCCATTTCGAAAGATCAAGTTGGTGCTCAAATAAACCCATTTTTTTATCAGTAGAAGATGTAAAAGTAACAACGACGGAGGCCCTCAACAGCCTTTCAAAAACTGACCTGCAGAATTGCTAACAACGCTAACAGCACCGTGTGCAGCTTTATGTCAGCTCATATGGGAACTATTGTGAAGGAGATCGAACTTGATTTTCTCAATTTGTTCAGTAAAATGAAATACAGGCACAGTCTATTTTCTCACTCTCTCTCTCTCTCTGCCTCTCTGCCTCTATTTCTCTCTCTCTCTCTTGTGTCGCATCCCGTATACAACCCGAATCCAGCCACATTCTTCCCACTCCAGCCACACTCTTCCCACTCCAGCCACATTCTTCTCACTCCAGCCACACTCTTCCCACTCCAGCCACACTCTTCCCCTCCAGCCACACTCTTCCCACTCCAGCCACGCTTTCTTTTTCCCCTCAGAGTCCCAGAAAATCTACGGAGCTTCAAATTGGAAAAACAGCGACGAGAGATTTTTCTCCCTTTCTTTTTTTTCGTTTTAGCAAACCGTGTGATTGTTTCGTTCCTTGCCCAAGAGCAAGTTTTCCAGTCTAATTACGTGATTATGGAAACATGAACAAATAGCTTTTCTGTGTTCCAAGCGTCTGTACTCACTTTCATTAAGAAATACACCGTTGACCATACTGCGTTGAAAGAGGAATTCTCATTTCAAACAAAAAAAAAAAAACGTCAGAAGATCTTCTATAATCATATATAACTTCATTAAGACCCAGTTCTAATTCAGATTCAAACTTTATATAGTAGATATCATTTTTCCCTGTAGTTATGGCAGAAATAGACCCCAAGAGAGTTCTCCAATGAAGCACCGACTACGATTACTGTATATTTTTATTCTCACTCTAATAAAATATGCGTATTTTTTCGTCAAGTCGACGCTAGAATCTACGGAATACATTCTAAATACGTGCAGGGGTTGATTGCCGTACTTCATGAGATCTCTTGGAGACATCCACAAATCATTTTGGGACGTATCCTGTATAAGTTTTCAATTAGTAATATTATACAATAAAATTGTTGCGAAAAGACGTTACAGTCTACGAAATAAAAAAGAAAGAAGTAGAGTTTCAAAAATAGCACTAAGATGGACACCACAGGGGAGCAGAAGTAAGGGTAGACCAAAAGAGACATGGAGAAGAACAACAGAAAGGATGTTGAGCAATAGAGGGCTCACCTGGGCAAGAGCAGAAAAAAAGGCGAAAGACAGGCATTTGTGGAAAACCCTTGCGGAAGCCCCATGTGCCCTGGGCACTTAAGGTTCAGAGAGAGAGAGAGTTTCAAAATATGCTTTAGATGTAAGGGAATATCAGTTAAATTTGAGAGATATTTCCTCATTAAAAAATTTTTTTTTCAAAACAGTAGGAACAAAACAATGAAAACACACAGTTATATCTATCCGTACACTCTGAGTTATATTCGTTGTGTTACTGCCATGATCTGCAATCATTCTTTATAATCTACTGTCTATTTTGCCTGTTAGACTGAGGGTTAAACTTTTACGATTTGCAGGCTGAACATGATAGACATAAGTATGACGAGAGTAAGCAGGACCAGCATGAACATGATGAACGTAATCATGACGAGCGTGAACATGACCAGCGTGAACATGATGAACGTAATCATGACGAGCGTGAACATGACCAACATGAACATGATGAACTTTTATATCAGGAATTGAATGACTCCACAGAAAGTGTGGAAAATAACAAAGTTACATCAGCCAAGATTGAACAATAAATTAAATCAGATATAAATATTTCATTCTTGATGAACAATAAATTAAATCAGATATAAATATTTCATTCTTGATGAACAATAAATTAAATCAGATACAAATATTTCATTCTTGATGAACAATAAATTAAATCAGATATAAATATTTCATTCTTGATGAACAATAAATTAAATCAGATATAAATATTTCATTCTTGATGAACAATAAATTAAATCAGATACAAATATTTCATTCTTGATGAACAATAAATTAAATCAGATACAAATATTTCATTCTTGATGAACAATAAATTAAATCAGATATAAATATTTCATTCTTGATGAACAATAAATTCCACTACGGAAATTCTGCATACAATTTAAAAATAATAAATCCATTGTTGGATATATTGTATATCAACTATGGAAATTAATTAAATTAAGTCCATTCTTCTCTCTCTCTCTTCTTCTTCTTCTTCTCAGCTTTCCGTGCCATTAAGGCTCATTACTGCAATTAAAGTTCGCCTACATTCATTTTTGTTCTTAATCATCTCTCTCTCTCTCTCTCTCTCTCTCTCCAATTATTGAAACCTATTTCCTGTATACCCTCTTCCATGTTGTCTCTCCATCTCTGTCTTGGTCTGCCTCTCGTTTCTTGTTTCCTTCATCTTTTGTGAGCACATCATTTTCATCTGTCTGTTCTCTTCCATTCTTTTCACATCAGCAAAAGCCTTTTTTCAAGTATCACATACAAAAAAAAAACAAAACAAACAACATAACAGATGAAACAGGAAAAATAGATTCACATTTCACATTTGTGTCCATTTTTCTTACTATGAGGGAAAAAAAGCTATGTCTATTTTTATATGTTTTCTCTATCAGCTGTGTTGTTTTTTTGTATATGATCTTGGAAAAACGGCTTTTGTGAAATATTGGATTGTTCTTCATTTGTATGTGCTCATCTTACTTTCTGCCTTTCTTGTTTCTGCCCACTTTCCTCACTCTGTCTATCTTATTTGTAAAACTGAACCATACGCCATCATCTATTTTCATTAGAACCAGTTTTACCGCAGTCGTCATTTCTCTTATCTTCGTATGACCAAACCAGCGTAATATACAACGTAGTCTGTTGCGTTCTTTGCAAAATATAAATTAAGTTCATATTTATATACCTGTACTTGGACATAAACTTCATGATAATTTAAAGAAGACAGTCTTTGAAGGGTACATAATTGGACAAAGAAAGAGAGGAAGACCAAGGCGAAGATGGCTGGCGGACATCGTTGATATCAGTGAATGGATGCATCAGCAGCAGGACATCTTGCTTACAACCGAGAGGCCTACAGGAGAGCTGTTAGGGAGGCAAAGTTCCGCAAGGGACATGCAAATGACTGACTGTCTTGGACGTATTAGTGCTATTACAGCATTGTTCAAATTTCCATTAGATGTCACATGACAGAAAAAAAGAATGTTGCAAAATAATCTCGCGGGAAAAGGGGAGGGGAGGGGGGTATTTTGAAATCATTTAATAATTTAAGACAAATGGCCGTATTCTCTGATTTTTGACTGGCTGAAATATTAATTCGCGGTGTTATCAGACAGTCTTGGCTGTAATCAGAGAAGTAACTTTTTTTCTCTTATCACACCATCATCAGTGACGGCAGACTGCCATTGACATCTCTGATTACTCGCATGATACATTTACCAATAGCAAAATCTTATCTACACGTCATTCGTTGCTTTCGTGATTTATGACGTTGTCATGGCAACATTATTTTCTGAATAATGAATTTAGCTGTTCTGTTTTGTTTTAATTGCTATTCAGTTCTATGCTTTGTCTTGTTTTTCTATTTTATGTCTCTGTTTCTCCAAGAGCCTTACCCAAGAGAGTAAGATAACAGGCCCTGGTATATCCCAGTTGCATTAGGCGAACTGAATTAGCTTCATCTTGTCTGTCTCTGTCTGTGTTCTCTTTGTTTCTCACATTTCAGTATTTCCCTGTTTGCGACCTCAGAATCAGCTACAGAAGTAAGTACCCGGCTTATTCCGGAGCTATGTAATGATTATAGTTTATGATCGTCATATTTGCTCTCGGAACAAATCCATAAGTGCTCAGATTCCCCCCCCCCTTTCAACATATCCATCAAAGTCGTGCTCGTCTTGTGTTGGCTGACCAGTCATGTCATGGGTCCAGTATGCCTCTTGTTCCTGGCCGTGCTAGTCCGTACTCCTATCTCTCTCTCTTTCTGTTTAAGCGAGAATGTGGATTCGCCACCCTCAGTCTCCTTCTCTGCCAATCTCCCTTAGCACATTAACAATATCGGCTTGATCAAGTGGTTGTGTCATCTGCAATGGATGGCAGAGCCAGCTGGCCTATCAGCTCTTTCATTTCCCCTGACGCCCGCATGCCCGGGGACATAGATGAAGGTGACTCCGCGAATCGTTGATTTCTGGTGCAATGACTCAAGCCACTGCCCGCGCACAGAACCTGCCCCGGCCTTTCTGGATCGTTCTCATCGAATCCCCTCATTATGCAGATACGGGTGTAGCCTTGTGACTCCAACCAGACGAATGCTTTCGTCACTGCCGTCACTTCCATTGTCCTGCTGCTTGTGGTCATAGCTAAGGCACTTCTAGCTTCCTGAATTGTTCTGGCGGCTGAGCGTGCTGTGAATGCCCATGCATATGGGATAAAAGGCGACCAGACATGATATTGAATATATCACATTCATGCAGTGATCATCCAGCAATTGCCGGTACGTTACTGATTAGAGAAAGAGATAGATAGATAGATAGATAGATAGATAGATAGATAGATAGATAGATAGATAGATAGATAGATAGATAGATAGATAGATAGATAGATAGATAGATAGATAGATAGATAGATAGATAGATAGATAGATAGATAGATTATAACTTTTGGAGGTAATCCGTTATCGGTTTATCTTATGAAAACTCAGCAAAATCGGCTGGAGGATGATGATGCTCGATTTGTATGGGGGAGAATCAGCCGGTTTTTACGGAGAAGTAGAACATTGACTTGTTTGGCCAGCCCAGATCCCTGTCATAATCAGTTATGGATCATTGGCCGGCAAACCAGACAAGTGTCTTCGCTCCTTTTAACTTGAGATTACTTCTGTATAATGTTGTTTTGCCTATAATTTCGCTTATCCATTTATGCAGTGCTTTGGAGGGGGGGGGGTCTTTTTTTCTTATGGTGTTATATATGGCAGCACTGGTCATCTTCTATCTGGCTCTTTGTTGTTTCTTTTTCTGTTTTCTAAAAACGGTATCCCTGTTTTATATTCCTTATCTAAACAAGCCCCCTTTCATATGTTTTCATCTCAATACAGTTCTCTCGGCTTCTTTCTGTTTTGCCTTTTTTTTTATACTTGTTATTTAAATGCTGCCGTTCTTATCTTGCCATTTCAATACCGCTCTCACTTCCTTCTGTCAGCTTGTGTCCCTATATTTGGTATGAATCATGCCCACGTCATATTTTTTTTTTTTATTGGTGGAGAAACTATTCTGCTCTTCTCTTGTCGTCTCCCGGCAGAGAGATCAATTCAAATGAGGTGGCTTTGTTAACATAGATCTCCATATATAAAACTGTTTTGTACAGTAAGGTCTCCCTCTGACGTCGATCTTCCTAATGTGTGTATGTTTGTGTGTGTGTGTGTGTGGGGCGGGGGTGAATATAAATCAGCGGTTCTCAGTCCCTTTTGCTGCACGGCCCACATTTAAAAGTCAAAACATTTTTGCGCCCCACTAATAAAGTGCTTTATATTTGCAAGATAGAAATCTAATTTTATAAAGTATTATATAATATTTTCTATACATGTTTAACTTGGACATATTCATTTCTGCACAAAAGTTCTTTTCATTGATCTTATAGATGGTACTGTTTCCGGTTGGATAGAATTCTATTCTGGCTGGAATTTGTGACAAACACACTCGATGATCATCCTCCACGTTCATTCTTAAATGATATTTGGTTTTTTATGGCAGTCAATGCAGAAAATGAAACCTCGCATAAATAAGTTGTTGAAAAAGGTAGAAGAACTTTCATCGCCAGGGCTGACAACAACAAAAAAACGGATATTCCAGCGAAACAGTGCACCACAAGGATGAGATATCCACAGCGGGGTCGTTAAATTTGATTTGTAATGTGCGATCGCTAGACAGTTCCGTTAATTCTTCTTGTGCGCGACCTGTTAATTCAGAGAATGCACACTGAAAAAGATTACCAATCCAGTCGTACGTTTTAATAATGCCGTCGGGCGTGAAGTATGCACTGCGTGAAAAATGGGAATAATTTTTTTATATCTATTTTCTCTCTCTCTCTCTCTCTCTTTCTCTCTTCTCTCTCTTCTCTCTCTCTCTCTCTCTCTCTCTCTCTTGCTGCTTTGATACTTCAGAGCGGTCCACAATACTCCCTGTCACGGCCCACCTTTGTTCCGCGGCCCATGGGTTGAGAACCACTGATGTAAATATAGCTGAAAATGAAACCCTCGGGAGGGGGGAGGAGAACATTTAAAAACTGCTGGAAAATGAAACCTGGAAAGGGGGGAAGTGCATGTAAAAGAGCTGGAAAATGAAACCTTAAAATAATGCCTTGGGCATTCGGACAAGTAACGCAACTTTGCCTTATTTGCAGAACACTGACGTCGGGTGCAGTGCCAAAAAAAAAAAACACAGATTATTTTCTCAGTCATTCCTGCTGTCTCACCTCTGGGGAAATTCATAAGGTCAAACCAAACGGCAGTGTATAATATAGACTTCCCCTTAGTTACGAAAGAGTTCGGTTCCTAAGCCTATTCATAAGTCGAATTTGTACGTAAGTTGGGAGAGTTAGGTACGGTTAGTATATTATAGCATTAGTTATATGGTATATAGTGTGCAATGTACTGTGCGTTAATGAAACCTACCAACACCCGTAGACGCGCAATGTTTTGATACGCGCAGCAAAGTAGCTCCCGCTCTTTATTACGAACCATTGTTATGTAACTGGATGTTAAAAATATAATAGGCTTTACGAGTTCGTAGCTATATGTTGTACGTAAGTCGGGCGTTCGCATTTAGGAGGTGTACTCCAATAGGAAATCGTGCATTTATATTATTATCCATTGTCTTCACTGAAGCGCTCGCTTTACTTATCCGTTGGTAACTAGGTTAAGTCCCAGCATTGTGATGTTTTTGTTTTTGTTTTTTTTTATACACACAAAAAAGGACCTGGGGTTCACCCAGCCTCTAAAAAATGGGCACCAGAGAAATCTGGGAAGGTAAAGCGAGACCAGGCGTGATACTGACCACATCACACTTTCGTGGTGAACGAAGGGCGTGGAAATTACGGGCCCAACACCGTGTCCCCAAATATGCCTTAACAGATCTGGGCTAATTTGGTGGTACTTCATTAATTTATAATAATGGAACACTTGTATGGCTAGCCCTTGGAAAATAAATAAATAGTAGACATAGGACTTTAAACGCCTGCGTGCGTGCGTGAGTGAGTGAGTGAGTGAGTGAGTGAGTGAGTGAGTGAGTGAGAGTGAGTGAGTGAGTGAGTGAGTGAATGAATGAATGAGTGAGTGAGAGAGAAAGAAAGAGAGAGAATTAAAGAGAAAGAGAGAGAAAAAGAAAGAGAGAAGAGAGAGCGAGAGAGATAGAGAGAAAGAGAGAGAAAGAGAGAGAGAGAAGAGAGAGAGAGAGAGAGAATGGTAAGGAAATGACTGCGACTGGAACCGCGGACTCCGGCAAGACGAGCAAGACGCCTAGCAACGAAATGGCTAGCCACTCTGCCATCTCGCTTCACTCTTAACTGTTTCGACAGCTACGACTGCTCATTAATTTAACAACTTGTGAATCCAGATCAAATTAACCGGATACAATTAACGTATTTAGGTAATGTGTTAAAAAAAGAATAATTAATCTCGGGAAAAGTTTTTAACGCGTTACTTGCACGAGGTACCGCCATTCATCAGCAGAAGTAGTAATTAATCGTGAAATGTTCTTCATCGTGCACCGTCTCCTTTTTTTTTTCTTTCATTTCCTTTTTCATACACATCTGGCCATTTTGAGTCCTGCCTGTCTCTTTATTGTTATCCGTCCATCAATAACTGTGCCATGTTCTTAATAATTTTCCTTCATTGCTATTTTCGTAAACATAACTGATTTATTACTGAATCCTGTCTACATCATTTTGTTTCCAACTTATCTATGACTTAGAAGAGTAAAAATAAAACAAACAAGCAAACAAACAAAAACAAACAAAAGGCCTTTAATTTCTTCCACTGGTTACTATTGTTCATTGTTGTAAACGTTATTGTGCACCTCATGTTCGCAAACGCGACGGACATGGTTACAGATTAGCAAACAAAGTTTTGTAGGCAATTTCCTTTGAAGCACGGAATATCGTTAACGGACTCTGTAATGCAGTGGATTACGTCCACTTGTTCAGTCTTTCACTTTGGGATTTTATTGTGAAGTTTTACTGTTTTACTGCCTCTTATCTTTACCTAATCGCTTGTTTCTTGCACTTAATCTAGTCTCCTGCTAGAGAGGACAATCTCTTAATGACTCTTTTGTATGGTAACACTTTCGGTCATATAATACGATTGCCAGCTAATGTGTATCCAGCCTAGTTTACTTCCCCCCCCCCCCCAAAAAAAAAAAAGAAACTGAGAATAAAATATAAACCTCTGCTTACGAAAATGATATTTGGGAATGAAGGAGCCGCTTTAATCCCAGAGATGTGCGTTAATCCCAGAGACTGCAGTAAAGATAGTAACATTCAAATCTATTAAGCCTGTGCTGTTCGTGAAGTGATGTTTTTGTTTTCTCTTTAGGCAATTAAGAAGTGGTGTAGTTCTGAGGATGGCCCGTGTTGTAAACTGTTTTGTCACGGGGGATTTGCCGTAAAGGTGCGAGACACACTTCTGACAGAGCGTAATAATATTTATGGAGGTATGCAGGTCTTGTGAAGTTGCGCTATAAAACATAATGCGATACGAAATAAAGTATCACTGTCAATCAGCGTGGAAAACAGTCCCGGGGAACCGGTAGAAGACCTGCTTTTAAGAAATGGTCATTTCAGGTTATTATATTATTCACTATACTAACTGGAAATAAGTGAATGTCTGATCATTATGTTAACTAGCAATAAATGAATGTTTTGATCATTGTGCTAACTAGCAATAAATGAAAATTTGATCATTAAACTAACTAGAAGTAAATGAATGCTAGATCACTGTACTAATTAGAACTAAATGAATGCTGGATCACTGTATTAACAAAGAAATGAATTGTGGATCACTGGACTAACTAGAAATAAATGAATGCTGGGTCATTGTGCTAACTAGAGGAAAGACATGAATGCTATATCGCTGTACTAACTAGAATAAAGAAATGAATGCTAGATCATTGGACTAGTTAGAAATAAATGAATGCTAGATCACTGTATTAACTAGAAAAAATTAAATGAGTGCTAGATTTCTGTACTAACTACATTAAACACATGAATGATAAATCGCTGTACTAACTAGAAGAGAGAAATGAATGGTAGGTCACTGAACTAACTAGAAATAAATTAATGCTAGATCACTGTATTAACTAGAAGAAATAAATGAATGCTAGATTACTGTACTAACTAGAAGAAAGAAATGAATGCTAAAACACTTTACTAACTAGAAGAAAGAAATGAATGCTAGATCACTGTACTAACTACATGGAAGAAATGAATGCTAGATCACTGCCGTATAATGACTGTCCTACTATATGGTTCAGATACATAGGTTATGACCAAGACAATACAACAGAGGATACAAACATTCATGAACTACCGCTTGAGGAGGATTTTAAACATTAAATGAATATTTAGAAGAAATAAATGAATGCTATTGCTGGAGTGAACTTCATGTTCCGGAATACGAGAAACACGTATTTTCGCAGCATTTCCACATCTGTGAATGTCTTCATCGTCATCCCGGACTAAAGGTGTTGATCCCAGGGTAGAATCTGTGGAGCGTAGCAGAAAACCACGGTGAATATGCTCTCAACGAAGAAGCCCCAGATTCAGCATAAACCGTAACTTTGAGATGGAGGTGATGAGTTAGTTACTATGTTTTAGGTTTTTATTTGTTGCAATAGGCGAATCATTCATTACTATGTCTCTAACAGCTCTCTTGAAAGCTTCTCGGCTGTGAGCAAGATGCTCCTGCTACCGATGCATTCATTCCGCAAATCATCAACTATGTCTGTCTCCATGCCATCTTCGCCTTAGTCTTCCTCTTTTTTCCCCCTTATCTCAGAGGATAAAATTATTATATCTAACTCATTTTCATGATGCTCGTCAGTGCGGCAGCGAGCCTTGTGATGTCGGTGATGGGTTTCATGACGTCAATTTTGAGTGGAAGATTTGTCTTTATTTAAAGAGCTTTCTTCACAATTACAGTAATAAAAACTGTACCTTCTGTGATCTGAAGCTATTCCACATGTCCTCATCAGCACTCATTTCTGACAGAAATACAGTTATGTTTCATGAGTTTGTATGTTTTAGAGCGAATGCGAGACAGTGTAGGAAAGTCAAGAGTGGTATCACAGAAACTATGATAATACGTAGCCGCACGTTACATTCTTGTGGGGTTTGTTTCTTTTCTTCTGAGACAGTGAAGAACGCTTGACGCTCATAGACGCCCTTGGTTTTATAACATTTAAAACTAAATGGTCACTTGAAAACAAGCAACAAGACTTGTTTATAAATAGTTCCAATTCCGTACTACATAAGCATACAGCAAACTTCGTTAAAACATATATTCTTCCGTCTGTTGTTCAGTCTGTTTGTCAGTGATTATAACTGACTTCTTCCTTCCTTCATCGCCTTCTCTACCCTCTACCCTATCTGGGGCATAGGCCATTAGCAAGGGCTCTCCATTTATTTCTGTCCTAGGCTTCTTCTTCTGCCGGTCTCCAGGTGTAGTCGACCTTTTCTTTTATCTCTGCTTCAAGACTCCATCGCCAGGTGTTTCTACGTCTTACTTGCTTCCTCTTTCCCTTGGGACTCAAGGTGACAACCGGTCTGGTTATGTTTGTATGATTTCTCTATAGAAGCCACAAAAGGCTTATTCTGTCAGTAACTGCTTACATGAAATAGAACGTGGTTTGAGAGTAAGCGGTTGAAGAGGACAATCTCTTAATGACCCTTTTGTATGGTAACACTTTCGGTCATATAATACGATTGCCAGCTAATGTGTATCCAGCCTAGTTTACTTTTTCCCTAGAAAAAAAAACTGGGAATAAAATATAAACCTCTGCTTACGAAAATGATAATTGGGAATGAAGGCTTACAATGTTGGACAATCTGACACTACAAGGTAAATCAGAGTCAACAAACATAAAGGGAGAAGTTCAAGTGCTTCAAATTATGTCTAAACATAATTTTTACACGTCAACAACACTGAGAAAAAGCTGAATCTTGTTACTCTTCTGTGATATATACTCAAGATTTTCCATAACTTCCGAAGGCATTCAGCCTTGCTTTGTTGTGTTCTAGCTTTAAAAAAAACCAAAGTAGTTCGCCAAGTTGTCCTGTCTTCGGCGAGTCTTCCAACCTCATCAAGGGATTTTATGCCTGCTAATTTGGCCTCTCTTAACAATGTCTTCTTCAGAGCTTACATTTAGCTGACGTTTATTTGAGAGAATTCATTTGTCTATTCTGGTTTATTACTTTTAAATTTCATTTATTTATTTATTTTATTTTTATATTACCTGTCAGTTTTGGTTTTCATTTTAATAGCAGTAAACACTGAGAGGGTAAAAAATTCCTAGAACTAACAGGCCATAAATGTTCTTAGAATCTAACAGGCCACACATGCTTCTAGAACTAACAGGCCACAAAGGCTTCTAGAATTGACAGGCCACACATGTTTCTAGAACTGACAGGCCACACATGCTTCTAGAACTAACAGGCCACACATGCTTCTAGAACTAACAGGCCACAAAAGCTTCTAGAACTGACAGGCCACACATGTTTCTAGAACTGACAGGCCACACATGTTTCTAGAACTAACAGGCCACTCATGCTTCTAGAACTAACAGGCCACACATGCTTCTAGAACTAACAGGCCACAAAAGCTTCTAGAACTGACAGGCCACACATGCTTCTAGAACTGACAGGCCACAAATGCTTCTAGAACTGACAGGCCACACATGCTTCTAGAACTAACAGGCCACACATGCTTCTAGAACTGACAGGCCACAAATGCTTCTAGAACTGACAGGCCACACATGTTTCTAGAACTGACAGGCCACACATGTTTCTAGAACTAACAGGCCACTCATGCTTCTAGAACTAACAGGCCACACATGCTTCTAGAACTAACAGGCCACAAAAGCTTCTAGAACTGACAGGCCACACATGTTTCTAGAACTGACAGGCCACACATGCTTCTAGAACTAACAGGCCACTCATGCTTCTAGAACTAACAGGCCACACATGCTTCTAGAACTAACAGGCCACATATGCTTCTAGAACTGACAGGCCACACATGCTTCTAGAACTAACAGGCCACACATGCTTCTAGAACTAACAGGCCACACATGCTTCTAGAACTAACAGGCCACACATGCTTCTAGAACTAACAGGCCACAAAAGCTTCTAGAACTGACAGGTCATAAATGTTCTTAGAATCTGACAGGCCACAAAAGCTTCTAGAACTGACAGGCCACACATGCTTCTAGAACTAACAGGCCACACATGCTTCTAGAACTAACAGGCCACACATGCTTCTAGAACTGACAGACCACACATGCTTCTAGAACTGATAGGCCACACATTTTTCTAGAACTGACAGCCCACACATGCTTCTAGAACTGACAGGCCACACATGCTTCTAGAACTGACGGGCCACACATGCTTCTAGAACTAACAGGCCACACATGCTTCTAGAATTGACAGACCACACACGCTTATAGAATTAACAGGCCAGAAATGCTTCTAGAACTGACAGGCCACACATGCTTATAGAACTGACAGACCACACACGCTCCTAGAACTGACAAGCCACACATGCTTATAGAACTGACAGTCCACATATGCTCCTAGAACTGATTAGTCACACATGCTCATAGAACTGATAGCTATACATGCTTCTAGAACTAAAAGGTCACAGATGCTTATAGAACTGACAGTCCACATATGCTTCTAGAACTGACTAGTCACACATGCTCCTAGAACTGATAGCTATACATGCTTCTAGAACCGATTGTTATTCAGTTTTCATTTCTGTTACAGAGTCGAACTGAGATCACGTCTTCTGTGTCCATAAACTGTTGCCATGGCTACGCACGTGATAGAAAACATAACATGGAATGACGTGAACATGTCACGTGTGAGCATTGAACAAAAACTGCCGGACAACTGCCAGAATAATACACCATTAGCGTGTGACCGCTCAGGCCAAGGGATTAGCTTATCAACACCCATAATTATGATGAGTCTAGGCGTCCTTGGTAACGTGTTAGCTCTGATAGTTCTGTACTCATCAAGGCGGGAGGTAAGAAGGGACGTGTATAAATTATTCATGGTTTTAATGTTGATGGTTTATATAGCATTTCTCGAGCTGTTTGTCTGGATAAAAACTATCTAACAGAAGTGATTCTGACTGCTGTTTCTTGTCATAAATTATCTATGTTTGTTCTGTGGTGAAGTGCTACAAGCAAAGAATATGATTACTTCGAAAAATAATAAAGCACTTTAGAGGGAAGAGAATATATATATATGTGTGTGTATATATATATATATGTGTGTATATATATGTGTGTGTATATATATATATATATATATGTGTATATATATATATGTGTGTATATATATATGTGTGTATGTGTATATATATATATATATGTGTGTATATATATATATTCTTCAGATTTCCGAGCCATTAAGGCTCATTG
Organism: Achatina immaculata; assembly: GCA_009760885.1. Lineage (NCBI taxonomy): Eukaryota > Metazoa > Mollusca > Gastropoda > Stylommatophora > Achatinidae > Lissachatina > Lissachatina immaculata. Next base: position 48,540,487 of record CM019720.1, on the reverse strand, counting down.
ATGCAGATAAGGTGCTACTCCATTCCTCTCTGTTCCTAATCTTCTCTCTCCAGTCGATGACACCAATTTCTTTTACATCCTCTTCTATGTTGTCTTTCCATCTCTGTTTTGGTCTACCCCTTGGTACGATGGTTGATTGATACGTTCTCGGCATAAAGTACAACGGATTATTTATGGACAACTTTTTGGGGTTATTTCTCAACATAGTCCCCTTTCAAGTTTATGCACATAGTTCAGTGATCCTGGAGCATACGAATCCCTTCTTTGTAAAAGACAGCATCTTGTGGCAGTAGAAAGTGGTCTACAGCATGAATGACGTCATCATCTGAAGCAAATTTGCGACCACTGAGCTCCTTTTTGAGTTTGGTAAACAAGTACTAGTCCGAAGGGGCCAAATCTGGGGAATAAGGAGGATGTTCAAGAAGCTGGAAGCCGTATTCATGAATGGCAGCCATTGCCACCGCCGACTTGTGAACTGGAGCATTGTCTTGCTGAAAGATGACTCCTCTCGTCAATTTCCCTCGATGCTTTCCTTCAGTTTGACCCACAGTTGCTTCACAAGATTAGCATAATAGCCCTCGGTGACCGTTCTGTCCTTCTGAAGATAGTCTACCAATAAGCACACCTTCTGAATCCCAAAAGATAGAAACCATTACTTTGGCTGCAGACAGAACCACCTTTGCTTTCTTTGGAGGTGGGGATCCATAATGTTTCCACTGTTTTGACTGTTGTTTGGTTTCTGGTTGAAAATGATGAACCCAAGTCTCATCCATAGTCACAAATTTCTGAAGAAACTTTTCAGGATCGGCACAAATGTCTTTTGACATATTGAGACGCTGTCGTTTGTGATCAGCTCAGAGACGTTTCGGGACCTATCGACCAGAGACCTGTGTCATTCGAAGATCATTGTGAATAATGGCATGAACGCGTTCCTAGGAGATGCCCAACTCAGTAGCAATGTACCACTCAGTTTGTCGTCGATCCTCCATTATCATGTCATGGATTCTGCCGGTGGTTTCATCGGTGGTTACCGTTCTTGGTCTTCCTGGACGGGGATCATCTTCCAGACTCTCCCTTCCATGTTTGGATTAGCTGCCCATTTCTTCACTGTGCTGTAAGAAGGGGGCACTCTCCCCTAGAGTCTCTACTATATCCTCATGGATAACCTTCGATGATAAGCCCTTGATGCAGAGGTAGCGAATGGCTGCTCGATGAGAAATGTTATCCACTTTCTGAATTTCTGCCACCCCTTACCACTTCAGTAGCCTGTAATAAAAAAAAAAAAGAAAATTGGTTGCACTTAATTTCTTGAAACTTTGTGTTTAATCTTACACTAACAAATGGCCTTAATATCAACTGTGTGTTTCAAGTATTTATACCTTATGCCGAGAACTTATCAATCAACCCTCGTGTATATATAAGCGTATGATTGTGACTCGAATGACTGGCATTGGATCAAACATCATAAGAGAAGATCGTCTTTCTCTGATATCGAGAAATGTTACAGAAGAAGGCCACGGAACATCGCAGGAGCAGCAGGAGAAGAAAGTCAACAAAATGTCTTACAATGACAGGACGAAGTGAGAAGACTAGCTTCTCGGCTCCATCAAGAACATTTCTTTCTTCGGTCATGTTAAAGAATATGGTCCACTAGTGAAAAAAAAAAATGAACGTCGAGGTTTTTGCAAACTGAGGAAGGCGCCAGCCGAGCAGAATCTGCGACCAGGGCATGACTGACACTCTAAACACCAGACTCCGGGAAATAAGCAGCCTGGTTCGACAGACTGTTTCAGACTGTCTATGAAGAGAGCAGTTTCCTGCCAAGGACAGTCTGCGTGAATGAAAGAATCTCGCATGATGTTTGTCTAGATTCCTATTTTCTGTCTTTCCCCCTTGTTTTCAGTGTTTTTCAGTTCCTTCTATTACTTAATCCCATCTTTGAAAAGTATTGAAATTATGTAACAATTTCTGGACCTGTGTCCAATGTCATTGATACCCATGACCAGGGCATCATCATCATCATCATCATCATCATCAGTGCCGTGCCGACTGGCGTTGGCTATTATGCTTCTCCAGAGTACACGATCCTTCATGCAGGCCATCAGTTCAGTTGGTGATCTTCTCTCACACCATCCCGTCAGACTGTCCAGTATCATTTCTCTTGGTGTTCCTCTTGATCTTCTTCCTTCTATTTTTCTTGTTGTTATAATATTTTCAATGCCCCCTCTTCTCATTGCATGAAGTAAATTGTCTCTCTCTTATCTTTTTGACAAGGTTTTTTGTCTCTCCAGCTCTTCTCATACATTCTTCATTAGTTATTTTTGCTGTCCAGGGGATTAGCAACATTCTTCTAATAAACCACATTTCTGTTGCTTCCAATGATTTTTGTGCAGACCTGCCTATTGTCCATGATTCACTTCCATATAACAAGACAGGTTCAATATAACATTTTAGGACTCGTTTTCTAACATTCATTGATAAAGATGTGTTAGCTAATATGTTTCTCATTCTCTGAAATGCAGTCTTTGCTTGGCCTATTCTGTTCCTAATTTCTGTTCTGCATTTCCCATCTGAAGTTATTACTGCTCCAAGGTATTTGAATTTCTGCACCTGCCTTAGAATAGTTCCGTTTAATTTAATACTGCATGTTGGTGGATTCTGTTTCTTAGATATAACCATAGTCTCTGTCTTTTTGATGTTCAAAGTAAGGCCTTTCTGTTCACTTTCTTTGGCGACTTTATCCAAGAGATGACCATGGCATCCGAGGAAAAAATTCTGAAAGATGCTGCAACACCTTCCCCCACATCCTCCTGTCTTTTTCTGTTTTCATCCATTATGGCTTCTTCGAAAGCCCCTCCAGGCCCTCCCTTAAAACCAAGAAAACTCTCTGGATCCCGGAGTGATGTACCAGTTAGGCTCTCTCTCTCTCTCTCTCTCTCTCTCTCTCTCTCTCTGGGTCAGTCCATGACTGTGATCCTGCTAGTAAAACCACAGCCAATGGAAACTACTCTTACATCTTTCTATGAATTCATTAGCAGTTAGAATTTCGCTAACAGTTCCGTGAGAGATGGACTAATTAGGGTGTCAACGGCGCTACATTAATGTGTAAATAGGAACCAGGCAGTGTTTAAAGGGGAAAAAAACAAACAGCAGAACTAGTCTGAATTAAAAAGAGACCTTAATTTCTATTTGAAATAATTCTTGACTCTAGTAATGAGTTGTGTATTTTTTTGTTCTTTGTTAATATTGATCCATATATTGATCCATGCGTTGCTTATATAAAACCATACAATATTTAGGAAAGTGTACTTATTTCAGGCTCACGCGCGTAGGACCGTGTTCTTTGTTATGCTAGCGGGACTAGCTTGGACTGATCTGATTGGACAGTTTGCCGTGAGCCCCATCGCCATCATTACATACGCTAATAACTTAACCTGGGTTGGAGGCATCCACCTGTGTCGTTACCATGGCTTCATGATGGTTTCCTTTGGCATCGTCACTCCTCTTATCGTCTGCGCCATGTCAGTGGAGAGGTTTCTAGCCATCAAGTTCTCTTATTACTACGCCAGGCACGTAACCAGGCGAAAGGCTCAGCTTACTTTCCTGGCCTGCTGGTGTGTGACGCTTCTGTTCACCGCACTGCCCTTTGCGGGATTCGGGAGCTATGAGCTCCAGTTTCCAAACTCCTGGTGCTTTCTCAACTTCCACAGGGAGAGCAACGTCGACACGGTCTACGCCGCCATGTTCAGCAGCCTGAACATCATCGGCATCGTCATTATGATTACCTGCAACCTCATCGTGGCCGGCACCTTGTTCCGCCTGCGCCTCAGCCGACATCTGCACAGCTCGCCCTCTGTGGACAGAAGGTTATCTATATCCGGGGTCGGCTCGACAACTTCCGGTACTGTCATCCGCCCCAAGCGTCACTCGGATATGGAGGCCCAGATGATCTGGTTTCTTGGACTGATAACCATCGCCTTCAGCGTGTGCTGGCTACCTCTAAACGTAAGTGCGCCCATTTTGTGTCACTTGAAAGCGTGTGTTTTGTTGTCCCAGAAGATTCTCCCTTGAACTCCAGTTACACAGGTGCAGAATTTCAGAATATAGACCTTCCATTACTAAGAATTTGAGCGGGAGAGGTGGGGCTGGGGAGGGAGGGAAGATGAGAGAGAGAGAGAGAGAGATATGGACGAACAGATATTAAAATTTCTGGAAAATAAATAAATGAAGAATGACTGGATTTTCTTCTCGAAATTTGGAGATGAGTTTGGAGAGCAGAGGACCTAGACTTAAACTACAATCAAGGAAAAAAGAGATAGACTACAATGAAGGAAACAAGATAGACTACAATCAAGGAAACAAGAGAGACTACAATCAAGGAAACAAGAGACTGTCTACAATCAAGGAAACAAGAGAGAGGCCACAATCAAGGAAACAAGAAAGACTACAATCAAGGAAACAAGAGAGACTACAATTAAGGAAACAAGGAAGACTACAATCAAGGAAGCAAGAGAGACTACAATCAAGGAAACAAGAGAGACTACAATCAAGGAAACAAGAGAGATATTACAATCAAGGAAACAAGAGAGACTACAGTCAAGGAAACAAGAGAGAGACTACAATCAAGGAAACAAAAGAGACTAAAATCAGGGAAACAATAGAGAGACTACAATCAAGGAAACAAGAGAAAGTCTACAATCAAGGAAACAAGAAACTACAATCAAGGAAACAAGAGAAACTACAATCAAGGGAACAAGAGAGACTGCAATCAAGGAAACAAGAGAAACTACAATCAAGGAAACAAGAGAAACTACAGTCAAGGAAACAAGAGAAACTACAATCAAGGAAACAAGAAACTACAATCAAGGAAACAAGAGAAACTACAATCAAGGGAACAAGAGAGACTACAATCAAGGAAACAAGAGAAACTACAATCAAGGAAACAAGAGAAATACTTCAATCAAGGAAACAAGAGAGACTACAATCAAGGAAACAATAGAAACTACAATCAAGGAAACAAGAGAGAGACTACAATCAAGGAAACAAGAGAGACTATAATCAAGGAAACAAGATAGACTACAATGAATGAAACAAGAGAGAGACTACAAGGTTGCCATGTGTAGACTGGGATTTTAATTTGATGAGAGGACAAAAAGGGCGGGGCAGGGAAAGAGTGCAAAGTTCATGATACAAAAAAAATTGTCAATATGGTGGATTGGAGAGAGCTGAGATGTCCGAAACATTGACGAATTTAATGTCTTGTTAAATGTCTTTATCTCTCTCTCTCTCTCTCTCTCTCTCTCTCTCTCTGTTATATGAGCAGCATATTTGTAGAATGTCTGGAACAGAGTGAAAATTGTATGATAAAGGACAGAATACCAGACAGGCCTGTGTGCCCAATTCTTAATCCTTTTGAAATAAAGATTAATCAATCAGTCAGTCAGTTAATCTATCTCTCTCTCTCCCTCCCTCCTTCCGGTATTTCAAGGTTTATACAATCATCATCATCATCATCATCATCATCATCATCATCATCGTGTCTATATCCCTGATTAGACAGTCTGCTAAAAAGAAAACACGAACAAATAAGATGCTCTTTATTCATCACCCAGTCCCAGACTCCATACAAACAGGAAGCGTGAGAAATAACAAAAGTATTGGGCCCCATATCCTGGGCTCCTCTGCTCTGTTTTAACACTTCTCTTTTCTACCCCTGTATCTTGAGGAAGACCGGATGTTTACAGATGTACGTCTCAGCACTAGGATGCGCCCAATTACTCTAGATAACTCCCAACAGAAATGTATTCATCCGCGTTATCCGCGCACTGTTTTGCTATAGAAATATGACGCGCAAGTGTTACAGAGAGTTCATTCTCACAACTATCTTTTCATTATAACCCCAACACTTTTGCCGCCGTGAACACGTGCTGTTTTTTTTAAAAATCACATTTATGCACATTCAGTGTCTCCAGACTAATTGTATTTAAAATAGATAGCAAGTCCTAGAACGAGTTAACATTTGGAATGTAAAAAAAATTCAATTTCTTACTGAATAACATCGCTGCAGTTCAGAATGTGAATAACTTCAGCAGAATTTTTCTTTTTCAAAAACTTGTTTTAAGCGATTGTGAAGCTACGTGCTATAGGTTTCCTTTTAGCGTGAAAAAAAGTCTCACAGACTATGACAGTTCTCACAGACTACAACAGTTCTCACAGACCATGACGGTTCTTATAGAACATGACAGTTCTCACAGACTATTACAGTTCTCACAGACTATGACAGTTCTTACAGACTATGACAGTTCTTACAGACTATGACAGTTCTCACAGACTACAACAGTTCTTACAGACTATGACAGTTCTCACAGACTATAACAGTTCTCACAGACTGTGACAGTTCTTACAGACTGTGACAGTTCTCACAGACTACAACAGTTCTTACAGACTATGACAGTTCTTACAGACTATGACAGTTCTCACAGACCATGACATTTCTCACAGACTGTGACAGTTCTCACAGACTGTGACAGTTCTCACAGACCATGACAGTTGTCACAGACTATGACAGTTCTCACAGACCATGACATTTCTCACAGACTGTGACAGTTCTCACAAACTATGACAGTTCTTACAGACCACGACAGTTCTTACAGACCATGACATTTCTCACAGACTGTGACAGTTCTCACAAACTATGACAGTTCTTACACACTATGATAGTTCTCTCAGACTGTGACAGTTCTCACAGACTGTAACAGTTCTCACAGACTATGATAGTTCTCATTGACTATGACACTCTAAAGATGATCTTATAAATGTACTGCAAAACAGAATTCCCAAACTTAATAAGTTACCATATCATCACTTACATGAAAGCTTTTGAGCGCTGACGACCACGGACGCCTCAGTCATGCAACCGTTAGTACAGTTCAGTTTGATCGTGGACTAGCAATAAAGAATATTGCTTGGAATCGTCAATATGCAGCCACCAAGGTTTAAATATTCTCTGAGGTGGAAGGGATGAGACCATGCCCTGTTCCGTGCGGTATCACGAGAGGCCACTGATCTCAGTATTTCTTCTGCTGTGACAGAATATGTGGGAGAATCCAGCGCTACACACAAAGCCGCTTGAGGGTTGATCTCTCTTCAGCGTTACACTCGCAGATAGCGAGAGCTGATTAATCTTCAGCGTTACACTCGCAGATAGCGAGAGCTGATTAATCTTCAGCGTTACACTCGCAGATAGCGAGAGCTGATTAATCTTCAGCGTTACACTCGCAGATAGCGAGAGCTGATTAATCTTCAGCGTTACACTCGCAGATAGCGAGAGCTGATTAATCTTCAGCGTTACACTCGCAGATAGCGAGAGCTTATTAATCTTCAGCGTTACACTCGCAGATAGCAAGAGCTTATTAATCTTCAGCGTTACACTCGCAGATAGCGAGAGCTGATTAATCTTCAGCGTTATCCCCAAAATGAGAGTGAGAGCTGATTAGTTTCAGTGCTACCCCAAAAAGGACAGTGATGGCTGATTAATCTTCAGCGTTATCCCCAAAATGACAATAAGAGCTGACTAATCTTAAGCGTTACAACCAAGGACAGTGAGAACTGATGAATCTTTAAAACATAAAGATGTTCAAGTGTTATTATCTCTGAAATCTGGGGAATAGTTAAAATTCCTGCGATCTTCCTCCTTGGAGAGATGATCTCGGCGCGGTGCAGGAAATCTGTAGCACCTGCTAGAACTCTGACTGAGTGGGAGCTGCTGGAGTGCAGGGGGTAGAGGATGGAGTTAAAATCACAGTCTGTAGTGAGAACAATCCATAGCCTCTATTGAGAACAATTCACAGCCTAGAGTGAGAACAATCCACAGCCTAGAGTGAGAACAATCCACAGCCTACAGTGAGAACAATCCACAGCCTAGAGTGAGAACAATCCACAGCCTACAGTGAGAACGATACAGAGTCTAGAATGAGAACGATCCACAGCCTAGAGTGAGAACAATCCACAGTCTCTAGTGGGAACAATCCATAGCCTAGAGTGAGAACAATTCAGTCTCTAGTAAGAACAACTCACAGCCTCTAGTGAGAACAGTCCAGTCTATAGTGAGAACAATCCATAGCCTAGAGTGAGAACAATTCAGTCTCTAGTAAGAACAACTCACAGCCTCTAGTGAGAACAGTCCACAGTCTATAGTGAGAACAATCCATAGCCTAGAGTGAGAACAATCCACAGCCTCAAGTGAGAACAATCCACAGCCTCGAATGAGAACAACCGCATCGATGTCAGTGTGGCCATTGGCGCTCCAAAAAACAGTGAAGTCTTTCAAGTTAGTCCATCGGTTTTGTTTGTTTGTTTGTCCCAACCGTAGAATAAACACTCAGTGTAAGGACAGATGGCGCCCACTGTCAACTTGGCGCTAGCTGTGAGAGGAAATCTAGTCCACAAGTTCTGGTTAACAACATCTTGTGCAGGGGATTAAATATGAGTATTTCTGGCTGGTATTTTGTATGCTGAAACGTTATGTTTATATTACATTTAATTGATTAAACTGCCCATACTAAATTTAGTCAAAATAAACTGCTTATATTACATGTAGTCAAAATAAACTGTCTATATTATTCAAAATGAACTGCCATGTAAAACACTTTGCTCCGGGAAGTGATTTCTCCTAATTTTTGTTTGTTTTTGACATGTTAATAAACAGTGTCCAGGGCCGTGGAAAGCCAGCCCGGGCACTGACATCAGTTAATACTGAATTTCTGAAGTTTTCCTCTAATAAGAAAAAAAACGGGTGTGGGGGTGGGGAGTAGGGCTGCCGGTCCGTATCAACAGACCAGACTCCAGGGGTACAATCCTCTCTCTCTCTCTCTCTCTCTCTCTCTCTCTCACACACACACACACACCCTCATCCTCCTTACCCCCTCAGTTTTCGGCCCTGACAGTGTCAAGGGTTTTAATTATATGATTTGTGTGTGGTGTGTGTGTGTGTGTGTGTGAGAGAGAGAGAGAGAGAGAGAGAGAGAGAGAGAGAGAGAGAGAGAGTACTTCCATTTGTGGAATTTGAAAATGTTTTTGTCGTTCCACATCTCGCCATCTTTGAAAGCTTCCTTCCTTCCTTCCTTCCTCTCTCACTCTCTCACTCTCTCTCTCTCTCTCACACACACACAAAGTCCAAAAAGATACGAGCGTGAAAGAAATGAGAACGCAGGTGTTTACCTGTGATATTTGTTCTTGAACTATTTGAGTTCACAGAAATGCACCAGGTACAGAAATTACAGTTCGCACTCAAACTCACGCTTCAGGAATTTCATGACTTGAACGGCCGGTGACCTTGATTCGTCACAGCTAACTTGTACTCTAGGAATGGTGAACTTATATTTTAAGAATGGTGAACTTGTATTTTAGTAATGGTGGAGTTGTACTCTAGGAATGGTGAACTTGTATTTTAGTAATGGTGGAATTGTACTCTAGGAATGGTGAACTTATATTTTAGTAATGGTGGAATTTACTCTAGGAATGGTGAACTTATATTTTAGGAATGGTGAACTTGTACTTTAGAAATAGCTGTCGTGTACTCTAGGAATGGTGAACTTGTATTTTAGGAATGGTGAACTTGTATTTTAGGAATGGTGAACTTGCACTTTAGGAATGGTGAACTTGCACTTTAGGAATGGTGAACTTGCACTTTAGGAATGGTGAACTTTTACTTTAGGAATGGTGAACTTTTACGTTAGGAATGATGAATTTGTATTTTAGGAATGGTGAACTTGCACTTTAGGAATGGTATACTTTTACTTTAGGAATGGTGAACTTTTACTTTAAGAATGGTTAACTTGTATTTTAGGAATGGTTAACTTGTATTTTAGGAATGGCGAATTTGCACTTTAGGAATGCTGAATGTGCACTTTAGGAATGGTGAACTTTTACTTTAGGAATGGTTAACTTGTATTTTAGGAATGGTGAACTTGCATTTCAGGAATGGTGAACTTTTACTTTAGGAATGGTGAACTTTTACTTTAGGAATGGTGAACTTGTATTTTAGGAATGGTGAACTTGCACTTTAGGAATGGTGAACTTGTACTTTAGAAATAGCTGTCGCGTACTCTAGGAATGGTGAACTTTTACTTTAGGAATGGTGAACTTTTACTTTAGGAATGGTGAACTTGTACTTTAGGAATTGTGAATTTGTACTTTAAGAATGGTGAAGATTACTTGAAATAATGTATTCAAGTTCAGTGATTCCCAAACTCTGGTCGTGACTCAAATTAGGGTTGCAGTGAAGTGTGAAATAGGATTGCGAGAAAACAGGAAACCCTCCCCCCCCCCCCCCCCCAAAAAAAAAAACCCCGAGATTTTAGAGAAAACCTCCTACTTGATGTTTTCAGACGTAAATATAAAAATAACAACCACACTTGCTAGCTTTAACCTAAAACAACTTTTGTTGAATTAAAAAAAACAAGCAGCAATTCTGTTTCCTGGTTCGCGAGATGCATGCCATTGCTGGTTTTAGGATTGCGCTTAAAGAAAAAAAAAGATTGGGAACCATTGCTGTTAACCCTTCATCTTAATGGTCTCAGAGCTTTCCATTCTAGCCAGTGTTTCTCAGGATATAATGACATGGACCACATGCTTCCAGTGTTTCGTAATGAAAGTTCTTTTTATAAGATAAGAAGGACAATATTAACTGCGCATGTACTAGAGGTGAGGATCGGTTTTAAAAGAATATAGCTACATTCGGCAGATCTGAAGACGGCTGTGATTGCGTGCCTGAAAATTATTCTTAAACAAGAGGGGGAAAGAAATAGGAAGGCGTGAAATAATGATCATCTGCGAAGAAGTGCTCAGTAGATAAAACTAGAGGTTTAAGTGTTCAGTAGATAAAACTAGAGGTTTCAGTGCTCAGTAGATAAAATTAGAGGTTTCAGTACACTGGATAAAACTATAGGTTTCAGTGATCAGGAAATAAAACTAGAGGTTTCAATGCTCAGGAGATAAAACTAGAGATTTCAGTGCTCAGTAGATAAAACTAGAGATTTCAGTGCTCTGTAGATAAAACTAGAGGTTTCAGTGCTCAGTAGATAAAACTAGAGGTTTCTTTGCTCAGCAGATAAAACTAGAAGTTTCAGTGCTCAGTAGATAAAACTAGAAGTTTCAGTGATCAGGAGGTAAAACTAGAGATTTCAGTGCTCACTAGATAAAATTAGAGGTTTCAGTACACAGTGGATAAAACTATAGGTTTCAGTGGTCAGGAGATAAAAACTATAGGTTTCAATGCTCAGTAGATAAAACTAGAGATTTCAGTGCTTAGGAAATAAAACTAGAGATTTCAGTGCTCAGTAGATAAAACTGGAGGTTTTAGTTCCCAGTAGATAAAATTAGAGATTTGATTTCTAAGTAGATAAAATTAGAGGTTTCTTTGCTCAGCAGATAAAACTAGAAGTTTCAGTGCTAAGTAGATAAAACTAGAGGTTTCAGTGCTCAGCAGATAAGGCTAGAGGTTTCGGAGCTTACTAGATAAGCTCGTATTATAGCAGTATGATATGGGGAAGAACATCATCATCATCAGGTGCCGTGCCGACTGGCGTTGGCTATTATGCTTCTCCAAAGTACCCGATCCTTCATGCAGGCCATCAGTTCAGTTGGTGATCTCCTCTCACACCATCCCGTCAGACTGTCAAGTATCATTTCTCTTGGTCTTCCTCTTGATCTTCTTCCTTCTATTTTTCCTGTTGTTATAATATTTTCAATGCCCCCTCTTCTCATTGCATGTCCTATGAAAGTACATTGTCTCTCTCTTATCTTTCTGACAAGGTTTTTTGTCTCTCCAGCTCTTCTCATACATTCTTCATTAGTTATTTTTGCTGTCCAGGGGATTCGCAACATTCTTCTAATAAACCACATTTCTGCTGCTTCCAATGATTTTTGTGCAGACTTGCCTATTGTCCATGATTCATTTCCATATAACAAGATAGGTTCAATATAGCATTTTAGGACTCGTTTTCTAACATTCATTGATAAAGATGTGTTAGCTAATACGTTTCTCATTCTCTGAAATGCAGTCTTTGCTTGACCTATTCTGTTCCTAATTTCTGTTCTGCATTTCCCATCTGAAGTTATTACTGCTCCAAGGTATTTGAATTTCTGCACCTGCTTTAGAATGGTTCCATTTAATTTAATACTGCATGCTGGTGGATTCTGTTTCTTAGATATAACCATAGTCTCTGTCTTTTTGATGTTCAAAGTAAGGCCTTTCTGTTCACTGGGGAAGAACACACGGTCTGTTTTTGGCAATCAGCGATCCATAGCTACTGGCGTCAGGTTTAGTGAACCATTACTGATATACTGGCGTGAGGTTTAGCGAACCAGAACTGACATACTGGCGTGAGGTTTAACGAACCATAGCTGACATACTGGCGTCATGTTTGGCGAGCCGTAGCTGACCAAGACCGTGTCCCACCTCTCCGTTGGAACCTCCAGTAATATTCTTGGCTAACGGAGCGGAGGTAGCCTACCATGGGTAGGTTAAGTCTGCTAAAGAAGTAATTTACACCTCCTGCTTTTTAGCTACATTCATGGACTGAAAAAAACAAAGAAAACAGCTGCCATGACCCTCTCCCAATCCGACTCGATGTTGTGCCTCAACATCTTCACTGCGTCAGCTGCAAGGAACACCAGCTTGCAATTCCGAGGAGACAGAAGAAGAAGTATATTTAATTTTCTTGGAAACTCAATCGATCGGAAAACTCCGATTCTCAGAGCAAAACTTGGAGCACCGGTGCTATGGACTTTACACCAGAGGTTCTCAAGCTTTTTTATATTATTTTTTTTTGCCACATGCAACCTTTACACAATGTCAGAATGTCATTTATTCCCGACCCTCCATCCTTTTCAGTACTGTCTGACTCAAAAAATGTGCATTCCAAATAATTTGCACAAAATATTCAAACAGTCTCAGTCTGTCAATCTCAGGTCCCAGTTCCGCCCTGAAACTCTAAAATTTCCCCCGGAATGGGAAAGAGGAGGAGTTTTAGATTTTAGTAACCTCTGTTTTAGACTTAATGGTTTCTAGACAATTTTTTTTCCTGGCTGCCGCCCCATACACTTTCAAGGCCAATTTCTAGCGCCCCCGCCCCTAAGAAAAAAAAAATTTTTTTTAGTAAAGTTTCGCTCAGTTAACTCTGCTGTCCCGGCGACTTCCTTTCCTTACTGGACTCCAGGAAATGAGTGAATGGAAGAGGCAGTACTTCCACGGCAGAACTTGTATTTTCTTCTTGATTAATCTTCAACAAAACATTCGAAGGCGGTGGAAGTTTGAAAAGAAAGGGGGGGGGGGAGGGGTAAAGGGCAATACTGCCCACTTGAGAACCGTTGCTTTAGACCAAGTACTTTTTTCAACTTTTTTAAAACTTGTCTGTTTTGGTGGGATTGGTCGTGCTAGAGTCTTTTGGTCTGGGGTTTGATTTTCTCTGATATATTATGTGTACCCTCTTTTCATATTTGTTTCCTTTGGTAACTATTCAAATGTTTTTTTTTCATTTCATTTTCTGAATCGAAGTTTTTAGTTGTTGTAGTTATACTTCTCAGTGATGTTAGAGTTAACGGTGTACATAGATCGATTATTAAAATACATAGACATTGTGCCCGCTTTTTATACTCACATATACCCACATATACCTGCGTTTCTGCAGTTGGTGCCCATCTCTAACCTGCAGTTGGACCACATTCAGTTCTCTATATCTTAGACTAACTTGCCTATTCAGATTCTTAATCGAGATATGATGATTCTGTGCACGATCATGTTTGATTTAATCAGATTTATAATCTGCGTATGATAATTCTCTGCCTGCTCATATTCGACTTTTATCAGATTTATAATCTATACTTCCTTCCTTGCCTTCTCTACCCCTGTCTGGGGCATAGGCCATCAACAAGGGCTCTCCATTTATTTTTGTCCTGGGCCGTTTCTTCTATCCGTCTTCAGGTGTAGTCAATATTTCTGACCTCTGCTTCAAGACTCCTTCTCAAGGTGTTTCTAGGTCTTCCTTGATTCCTATTACCCTGGGATTTCCAGATGAGAGCCTGTCTGGTTAAGTTAATGGTAGACTTTCGAAGTGTATGGTCCCATCCATCTCCAGCGTCTTTTCATTGTCATTTCCTTCACTGTTGATTGGTTCGTTTTCTGCCATAGCTCTTCACTGCTGATGTTATCTGGCCATCTAATCTGAAGGATCCTGAATTCATTCCACTTGATGCCGAGTATTTTCCTTATGCATTTGTTTTCAAAAGAGTCTAGTTTCTTTTCTATTTCTTTAGTTGTTTTCCAGCTTTCACATGCATAAATGAGGGTGGATATTACATTTGAATTGAATAGTCTTAACTTGGTTTTTGTGCTTATAACTTTTGAATTCCATATGTTCTAAAGATTCTTGAAGATTGATGCTGCCTTTGCAATTCTGATCCTAACTTCTTTTCTAATGTCACCATCCTGGTCTGTGTAGCTGCCAAGGTATGCAAATTGATTGACTTCTTGAATATCTGTCCCTTCTATGTGTATTTTTCCATTTTGATTAAGGGGAATTTTCATTATTTTTGCTTTGTCCTTGTTAATTCCAGGTACTATATTAGTGATTCATATCATATTAGTGGTTCATACTATATTAGTGCATATGACATATCTATCTATCTATCTATCTATCTATCTATCTATCTATCTATCTATCTATCTATCTATCTATCTATCTATCTATCTATCTATCTATCTATCTATCTATCTGCCTGTCCGTCCGTCTGTCTGTCTGTCTGTATGTCTGTCTGTATGTCCGTCTGTCTGTCTGCTTCTCGCCCACTTTCATATTCTCTCTCCCCGAAACGTTAAAACCCTACTAATTACAAGTATTTAAGACTTTCCTTTAGCGCCCTCTACATTGTCCTCTCTCGTGTTCTACTCTCATCCTTTATAACTAGTGCTATATTATTTTATTATCCTTCCGTTCCCCCCCCCCCCCAAAAAAAATACTTACATCTACTGGAAATTCAAGAGTCAACTTGCTAGCTCCTTGAGCAAGAAACTCTGCCCCTCCAAGCCTGCCTTATTTTATTTCGTTTCTTTCTCATGTAATGTTCCGACCGACCATTTCCGGGCGCTACCTTCGGCACTTCTCGGTTCCGTCCGGGCACATTGACATAACCTTGCAATCGATTTTCCGTTAACGTGAGGAGTTCACGTGTAGAAACATTTGTCTATTGGAGTAATCGCCCCTACCGCCCTTGATGATCTAGCGATTTTGCATAACTAGGAAACAACGAGGCTTTCGTACGGGAAAGTAAGAGAACACAGATTTTGTAGGGTCATTCATTCATTCATTTGCATGTCCCTTGCGGAACTTTGACTCCCTAACAGCTCTCCTGTAGGTCTCTCGGCAAGATGGCCTGCCGCTGATCATTTGCAGATCATCAACGATGTCTTGCAGCTATCTTCGCCTTGGTCTTCCTCTCTTTCTTTTTCCCATTATGTACCCTTCCAAGACGGTCTTCTCTAGATTATCATGACGTTTAATGTGTCCAAAATATTTAAGTTTTCTCTCTTTAATCCTCTTTACTAGCCAGCCTTCTTCAATATTAAGTTCTTGTAGTATGGATATTTGTTCTTTTTTGTGTGTCCAGGATATTTGAAGAACTCTTCTGCAGCATTTACATTCAAAGGCATTTATGTGTTTCTCAGCTGTTTTGTTAAGTGTCCAGGTCTCACAGGCATATGCTGCGATGTGAAAGGTGCATGCCCTTAAAAATCTTCTCCACAGATTCTTTAGTTGTTTTACTTTCTGAAGAGGATAGATGTCCTCCTTTTAATTTCCCTCATTGTATCTCCATTATTAGTTAGTAGTGATCCAAGATATTCAAAACTCTCCACTTCTTCCAATTTTTCCTCATTGATACATATTTCAGCTGCCTTGTTTGTTTTGTCAGTTGTCATCAATTTAGTTTTCTTCGCTAGAGAAGATAGAGGTTTTGCTCTTCGCTGTTCTTACGGACTGACATAATTAGTTTTTCCATTCCTTTTTGTGTTATCACTTGTAGGATTAGACCTCTAAAAAACTGTAGACAAAGCACTTTAGTGAGATTTGAGAGAAAGAAAAATCAAAAGGAGATGCTAGCTGGCTCAGTTGGTTAGTGCGCTGCTCTCTCGTGGCTAGACGGCTGTTCGTCCTACCCGAGACTGTATGTATAAAATAGGAAAAAGTAGGAGCAGCTTTATTACTTAACAATTACAAAGTCTCGGCGAGAGCCTTAATCATACAAAAACATACAGGACGAAGAAATAGAGAGAGGAGATAAAGTATAGATTCATATGAATACTACTTAAAAAAATTTTTTTTTCTTTTTAAAAGAGTACTTAGCTGTAAATTGTAAGGTGTGGCTTGTCCGGCGGTGTGTGTCAGGAATGGATTTAGTAGAACGTGGAGAATGTTTAAATAGAGACATGTGGTCGGTGGGTTGTAACTGGGGGGTGGTGGATGGGGAACCGGGGAGGGGAGAGAGAGTGATACAATACTGACCTAGCTAAGAGAAGTTGAAACAGATGATTGGGGAAGAGGGGTTGCAGAGTGATGCTGTGAGGAAGTTTGAAAAGTAAGAAGGGGTGGACTTAGTGGAGAGGTACTATAATGATTGAAGAGAATGTTACGTGTAGCTAAATAGAGAGTTTAACCCATGTGGCTCCAGTGTCCCATAATTTTGAATGCAGTGGTTCTCAAGTGCCAGGCGGCTTGTGTCATCTGCATGACATTGTTTGATGGCTGTTACCAGAAAATCAGATTTGCCTCTGTGGTTGGGGCCATTGAAATGATTTGGAACTGGTTTTGAAGCATGCTGGGCGATGTCGTACAGATGTGTTTTTGCATGCGGTCCCCTAATCTGAGGCCAGTCTCACCAATATATGTTATCCTGCATCTTTTGCAAATGATGACATATATCACATTACGGGACTCGCATATGAATTCCTCATGAAGAGTGAGGATAGTTTTGGGAAAGGTGATTGTTTTCGTTTCCCAGACTACCGGGCAGGTAACGCAGCGGGAGCGGTTACATTTTCTGGTGCCAACATATGTAAGGCTCTGCTTCAAGTGGCTGTGGACGAGGATGTCCTTAAGGTTTGGCTCACGTTTGTATGCCAATAGGGGTGGATCAGAGAAAATGTCGCGAGTGTCGGAGTCGAGTTGGATTATCGGCAGATGACGATAAAGAATTTTCTTAACCATCTGACCATGCGGGTGGAAAGGCAGTATTAACTTAACTCTGTCGGATGGAGTAACAGGCTTTTTCCTGAATACTTCTTTGCGGCTCACTAGTTGAAGGTTTCACGAAGGACCTATTCTGTGTAGTGGCGATGACGGAAAAATTCTAATAACTTATTGGACTGATCTATAAAGTCTGTGTTAGTGATTTGTCATGTAGCTGTCTTGGGTATAGAATGCTCCTTTTGGAGACATTATGAGACTATTTCTTATTTATGATTTCAGTAAAGAGTCTGGTAGTTGTTAGTGTCATAATCTCAAGCATTTCTTTCCTTGTCATAACTTTGCTGAACTAAAGAATGTGTAATTAATTCCTTTTTGATATCTTTGTATAGACCTTTGGTTTACAGATTTTCTGTGATCCTTTTTTATGCAGTAAGTGTATATACTCTTATGTTGTACTACATTTGTGTGTATGCTTGTTGATTTTATGTAGTGTGAGAGTTGGGTTTTCTCCCTTTCCATCTGGCAAACTAGTTCTTGCCGGAAAGTGGATTAGCCAGAAACTTTGTATAACGTTATCAGTTGCCTCTCACCTTCACCTATCATCATTCATTTTTTCCCATTAATAAAGTGTGAGTTTATGTTATTCACACTGGACGTATTCTTCACACAGTTCACTGTGCGTTGTCTTTGTTAGTATTTCTATAGCAGAAGTTTCATGAAAGTAATACAATCTTTATAAGTATTGCTGTGTCTGTAACTAGTGGTCACAGAATAATAGACAGATGCACAATACATGTATAAGTAATGCACGTTTATGGGAAATGCCGTGTCTGTAACTAGCGGTCACAGAATAATAGACAGATGCACAATACATGTATAAGTAATGCACGTTTATAGGAATTCCCGTAAAAAAAAGTAGTCACTCGTGGCCATCACCAATAGCAGTTCTGATCAAGGTGTATGGAGATGAGAACATTACTAAACAAGTCACAAGACGAAGATAGAAATGGCTGGGCCACATACTATGAATGGAAAGAGCAAGACACCCCTATACCGCCTTGACTTGGGCACCCCAAGGGAAGATAAAGAGGGGCAGGCCTCTGGGGACCTGGAGACGCACCTTACAGGAAGAACTGAAGGAAGCAGGAAAGACACTTTTTTTTTAGATATCCAGGCTTGCTCAAGACAAGATTTTCTGGAGAACATTTGTTGATTTCTTATGCTGCATTTTGGAGTACACATGTTACTTGTACTGTCTCCCTGTAACTGCGAGCTGGCGTACTTTTCAGTCGACGCTGTGGAGGTGTTGAGGCACAGCATCGTATCGGCGTGGGGGCAGGTTATGGCAGCTATTTCTTCAGTCCCAGAGTCTGCTAAAATACGGGGGGTATGCAATGCTTCTTCAGCAGGCTCCACCACCACTGGGACTATGGCGATCCCTGTCCGGTTAGCCAGACTATGCTTGTTACTGGAAGTACCAACGGGGAGGTGGGACAGGGTCTTGGTCAGCTATTGGTCGGCGATTGCCTATCCTGACAACCTCTTTTCACCCCCCCCCCCCCCCGCACATTGTAAGTACAAAGGACTGATGATGATGTGTCCAGTCTAATGCCAACCGTTGCATTCTTCAGGGATATCCAGCATGACATCTGAGAATGTTTTAGGCAGAAGAAAGCAAACGTGACAGAAGAAAGCAAACATGACAGAAGAAAGCAAACATGACAGAAGAAAGCAAACATGACGGAAGAAAGCAAACATGACAGAAGAAAGCAAACATGGCAGAAGAAAGCAAACATGACGGAAGAAAGCAAACATGACAGAAGAAAGCAAACATGACAGAAGAAAGCAAACATGACAGAAGAAAGCAAACATGAAACACAACGTGGCAGTGAGATAATACATACATATAAAAGCAACGATAAAGAACAACTATTTTAGGCTCGCAAGCAACGATCTAAACAGGGGAATCAAAAATACACGTAAACAGATCACGCCGTATTCCTGACCGCTGACGTCATTTATGGCGATCTGTTGGATGTCATAAAATCTTCCATTCCAGGCGGTTTTCTTGCAGGATACAATAAAACGCTGTATCTCCTGTAGATATAAACAAATATGCTCGGACTTTCCAGATGGTATACAGGCTCCTGACTGGCATATGAAGTGATCGTATTATGATATCTTCAAGTATATTCGTTTATTTACTTTTTCTTTTCTTTTTCAAACTGAGAGCTGTTTCTTCCTGTAAATCAGCGAAGACGCTGTCAGATTTGCCAAAGAGCGATCTATAAGCTCGTACGTATCTGGCATGCTAGCGTCAGAACTGGCCATCCATCGTTGACCAAGACTCTATCCCCTCTCTGATGGTACCCCCCCACCCCCCACAATTACAGACCTAGCCTATCAAGGTGCAAGGATAGTCGAAGTCCCCATGGTGGTGGAGTGTGGTAAAGAAGCTATGCACACCCCCTTCATTTTAGCTTCACCCAGGACTGAACAAAGTAGCCGCTATACCCCCCCCCCCTCCCCCCAAATCCGACACAGTCCTGCGCCTGAACATCTTCACCGCATTGGCTGCAAAGAACACCATCTTGCTGATTCAGGAAGAGGTAGAAGAAGAAATATATATAAGATATATATAAAAGGTTCAAATTAACTACAGCAAATCACGAATATTCAAAATACATGTGTGAAAGAGTCCTGTTCTTAGTCTCCGGGCAGTTTCTGGGTTCTTAGTCTCCGGGCAGTATCTGGGTTCTTAGTCTCCGGGCAGTTTCTGGGTTCTTAGTCTCCGGGCAGTTTCTGGGTTCTTAGTCTCCGGGCAGTTTCTGGGTTCTTAGTCTCCGGGCAGTATCTGGGCTCTTAGTCTCCATTAAGTATCTGGGTTCTTAGTCTCCGGGCAGTATCTGGGCTTTTAGTCTCCGTGCTGTATCTGGGCTCTTAGTCTCCATTAAGTATCTGGGTTTTTGGTCTCCGGGCAGTATCTGGATTCTTATCACGTCGCTCTCTCTTTGTATGTCACCCTCCGAATCTCTTTACTCCGTCTGTGTGTTTTCTCTCACTCGCTCTTTTTTCTGTCGGCTGTCTCTTCCTTTCTCGCTTTTTCTCCCATCCACCCACCCTCTCACTTGCTGTCTCTCTGCTGTTTCCTACGCATACGCGCTCGCACGCACACACACACACACACACACACGCACATGCACACGCACACAGCTTCCCTGCCAGATCACATCATAACTGAAGCGTATGCTTCCAGACCTTTCCCCATTTCCTGCATCATCTCTAATTCTCCAGCTGTTTCTGAGACTAAAGTGGAGCCTCCTGTCCTCACCCGAGTACAGCAGACTTCTAACCTACAACACACTTCTAATCTATAACAAACTTCTAATCTACAACAAACATTTGCCAGACAACACCGATAATTCTGCCACCCCTTGATTCCGCTGGGTTGTACTTTAACGTTCCTCTAGTGTTTTTGCTGTGAATTCTATAGTGGATGAAGTTGAGAGTCAACCTGAAGATAGATTTTTATGTTAGAGCAATGCAGAACGGAGATTACGTGGTCTGGATTTAAACATACTTTTGTTTATACTGTATAAATCAACGCCTTTGCATATGCATCCAAGTGGGTAGGATCTTCTTCTGTTCTATGGAAGAGAGCCAAGGACAACGAAGAGACCAGTACAAAGATCGCTAGATACAAAATATAGATGAAGTGTCTTCAAAGAATGCTAACAATACCATGGGCAGCTAAGATGACGAAAAGGGAATGTCTAATAAAAGCAAATGTAGAAAGGAACCTAATTAAATCCATAAGAAAGCGACAGTCATCATTCATTGGAGATATATTTAGAAGACGAGGGCTTGAAACGTAACAGCATTCATTCATTCATTTGCATGTCCCTTGCGGAACTTTGCCTCCCTAATAGCACTCCTGTAGGCCTCTCGGTTGTGAGCAAGATGGCCTGCTGCTGATGCATCCATTTGCACATCATCAACGATGTCTTGCAGCCTTTTCGCCTTGGTCCTCCTCTCTTTCTTTTTCCAATTATGTACCCCTCCAAGACGGTCTTCTCTAGACTATCATGACGTTTAATGTGTCCAAGATATTTAAGTTTTCTCTTAACGTAACAACAGGAAAGATAAATGGAAAGAGAGGCAGGAGGGAATGCCAAGAAGGGAAAAAAGTCACGGACAGTCTAACGCAGTGCCACAGTAAAAAAAGACACCGGATGAGGTGATGGAAAATATCAAAGATCGAGATCTGTTGAGAAGCATGGTCACCAACGCCTACCGACACAGCACCTGCTGTTAATGAGTGAGTAAGAGGATGAAGACGCAGTCAAAAGTAGCGATCAGCATCCCATGGGATCAGCATCCCATTTCTTTCCTCAGGGTTGACGAGCCATAACCGAACCCACACCTCTTTGTTGTGCACCCAGTAACAGTCTCAGCCTGGTTAATGGAAGCTGGGGTAGATACTGCCCCCGTAGCAATGGAACCTGCTAAATGAAATCGTTGCACCTCCCCCATGCCTTGTAGTAACACCCCAGATAGGCAGAAATAGCCTCCGTAGCTCACTCCCTATCCGACACGAATATGTGCCTCATTATCTTCACCGCATCGACTGCAAAGAACATTCTGCTCACAGAGAGCACAGAACAAGAACAGGAACAATATTCTAGCGGGCGTGTATGTGATGATATACTTGTATATGTGTGCGAATAAACGTTTCTATATGTTTGTATCAGTCTGTAACCTTGCATAGTTGCCAGTGAGTACACATGTGTACATCTGTATATATGTCCCTGCGGCTGTTTTGTTCGCATGAGCTTGGCGCTGTACGAATCTAACTCTGCTCAAAGATTTCGGCGAATTATACGTAGCTGTCGTAGAAGTGCAGTGTTTGTTTATGAAATGCATTCTTTTCTTTCTTCTGTAAAATTCTCCATAAATGTAGTTGACTGAGGATCACATATAAGAAGATCAGGGTTGAAAATTCCACAATCACGTCCTAACATGACAGAGCTGCAGCTGTTAGTTTCGCGTCCCGGAAATTCGTGCAGTGCACTTCTTGACAAAACTGGAATTGAAAAAAAAAATGGAATTCACTTTGCTAAATGTGAGACTGAAATGTGAAGGTGGAATTCATCGGCACGGAACTGAGACTATAAAATATGAAGTCGGAATTCATTCAAACGGATTTGAGACAATAAAATATGAGTGTGGAATTCATTCAGACAAAATGTGATACTACAAAATGTGAAGGTGGGATTTATTCAGACAGATGTGAAACTATAAAATATGAAGCATAATTCATTCAGACAGATTTAAGACTATAAAATATGAAGATGGAATTCATTCAGATAGATTTTAAACTATAAAATATGAAGGTGGAATTCATTCAGACAGATTTTAGACTATAAAATATGAAGGTGGAATTCGTTCAGTCAGATCCGAGATTCTAAAATATGAACATGATATTTAATTCACCTTAACTTGAATAAGTAAAATGCGGAAGTGAACCAATTCAACTGAAGCTGAGCTGATAAAATATAAAGACGGTAATTTATTTTAAGCAAATCCATGCTTAGCTTCTGCACTCTCTCACACCCAACAAGATAACGTAAATAATTCAGACCTAATTTAAATATATTTAAGCTTTCAAAAGGGACAGTTTTCACATCACAAATCGAATTCAGGTGGAAATTTTCGTGACAAAAGAAAAGAAAGTAAGAGAGAGAGAGAGAGAGAGAGAGAGAGAGAGAGCAAACCTTGTAGATAATAAGGAAGAGAATCGAACTGGTGATAGGTTTGAAGACTGCCAAGTGTAAATTGGATATCGTTGGTATTCATGGGCGGGCATGAGTTAAGCGTTTAGCGCGTTTCTATCCCATGACGAAACTGGGGACGTAAAGCGTGTTTTTCCTTTCTACATTATCTTTGAGGATTGAGTTAACAGTGAAAAAATATGCAGCAATACTCTTTCTCTCTTTCCAGATGTATGTGTATGTGTTTTAAATGAAATTACCAGAGGAAGTGTTTGTTGAGGAGGTGATTAAAGGGGAGTTAGTAATGTTTAGAACGTTTAAAATTTAAGAACATTCATGAAAGCCAGAGCCCGAGTTTCGCCAGGAAAAGTTGCTTGCCCTTCTTGTGCACATTATGGCGACATGATCGCCTTGAGCTAAGTGTTCTTCACCTCTTGTTTTTTTTTGCAGGCCCCTTAATGGGTTGCCAAGCGTGTCTCTGTAACGATTGCAGGCTCCTTAATGGATTGCCAAGCGTGTCTCTGTACCGATTGCAGGTCCCTTAATGGATTGCCCAGCGTGTCTCTGTAACGATTGCAGGTCCCTTAATGGATTGCCCAATGTGTCTCCGTAATTGTTTCCCAGATTGTTGAAAATACAATTTTCACCAGTCCTGTTAAATACCATACATAACGAGCAGCCATTGAGAACATTACTAAAGAATTCAAAAGACGAAGATGGAAATGGCTGGGCCACGTACTACGAATTGAAAAACAAGACACCCCTATACCGTCGTGACTTGGACACCTCCATGAAAAAGAAAGGGGAAGGTTATTAGGAACATGGAGACGCATAATACAAGAAGAACTAAAGAAAACAAGAAAGACATTGTTTGAGGTACACCGATTTGCTCAAGACAGGATTGACTGAGGAACCTTTGTTGATGTCTTATGCTCCACCGGGAGTACAGAGGACTGATGATGATGATTATGGTGGTGGTGGTGGTGTTAGGTACCAGTATGACTTTATACTCCACGGGATTGTTTAGATATGGAGTCCTATACCCCCACGGAATTGTTTAGATAAGGAGTTCTATGCCCTCACGGGATATGAATGCCACAGGCTGAGAACCCCTGGCCTAGAGGAAATAAAACAGGGCGTGATCATGAGACACGAGATAGAAGGTGGTCACGAAGACGATTGGTCTAGATTATCAATGACACTCTAAACACCGTCCTCACTGAAGCTAGATAGCGAGACATTTTCAGATTGGCTATCAAAATAGCAACATTCGGCGAATGAATGAACGAATGAATGAATGAATTATAATTATTGTTGTGATTCTAACAAAAATAGAGTCTTGTACGACATACATTAAGCTCAGTTGTATGCTGAGCTACGTGAAAGATTCTGCATCACCATGACAACACATTATTACTATCTACAGCTGCACGGCGAGATGTACGTTTTATTGCAGTTTTATACTTGCTTTCGTACCTTGTGTATCTTATATCTTATATCCTTCCCGTGCCGTTAAACGTCACATAGGGCTCGCAAAGTAGTTCGCCAATTTTTCCTGTCTTCGGCGAGTCTTTCAACCTCATCAAAGGATTTTATGCCTGTTATTTTGGCCTCTCTTAACAATGTCCTCTTCAGAGTTTCACGCGGTCTGCCTCTTTTTCTTTGGCCTGTTGTGTTCCACTTGACAGCTTGTTTTGGGGTTCTCTGACCATCTCTTCTCATCAAGTGACCACATATGTCCATCTCCTTTTCCTGATCACCCATGAGACTGGTTGTTGTTCAGTCATCTGTCTTATCTCTGCATTGTTCTTTAATTCGTTCCACTTGATGCCAAGTACCTTGTGTATACTTACTTTTATTTTTTATGTATTCTTGATCACAGAGCCTATATTTACTTTTATTTTTTATGTAATCTTGATCACAGAACCTATACCTGCTTTTATTTTTTATGTAATCTTGATCACAGAGCCCATACTTACTTTTATTTTATATAATTTTGATCACAGATCCTATACTTATATTTTTTATGTAATCTTGATCACAAAGCCTATACTTACTAATATTTTTATGTAATTTTGATAACAAAACCTATACTTGCTTTTATTTGTAAGATTTTTTTAAAAATCATATCATGTATCTACGCTTGTATATGTAAATTTATGCCTGTATGACTGTTTTTTGTGTCAGCTTTTATCCTTACACATATGTAAGCATCCGTACTTGTATGAAACTGTATACGTGTATGACGTATATCTTCATGTATTTTCATAAACGTATGTAGATTATGGATTTTTGCGTAGGTTTATGCTCTTTGACTGTGTTCTTGCTTGTGATTCACGGTTTGAATTATTATGCAGTATCACTTTTTTTCCCTTTTTTCTGACGAATCTGTGCGTGTATCTGTTACACATGCAACACGCTGTTGTAGTTGCCTATGCTTTGTTAAGCTGTCTGTTCTCTTACAGCTGTAACTAAACTGACACTTTTCTTTTATCTACATATAAAACTTGGCTGCCCGCAGAATGAACTAATATATTCCGTGGCTTTTCTGCTTGAGTACGTGAGATTATAGGGATTGTCTGTCATCCGAGTCATGATTTTGTGTTGGAGTCTTCGTGACTCAATAGTTCCCTCCTTGGTCTTCAGTATTTTCTACTGCATTTTGAAGGTACCTTTCCTTCTTCTAGCGGCCGCCTTTTAAAGACATTGCCAGGCGGTGACTTCAAACCTATTATCACGCCTTGTCTAGAACAGTGCTTCCCTGTCACTTTCTTCTCAGGTCACCAAACCTTAAAGTCAGTAATGAGTCACCACGACCCCTATTCCCCCGCCCCCCCCCCAGCTCTTTTTTCATCCCCACCCATTTCCAATTGGTACTACGACTAGATGAAAAAATCTTCCCACATTTCTTGCATTCTTCTTTTTCGAAAAGTTCGCCTCTATCACCAAGACCGCGCCGTGATCCTACTCAATTTACGCCTGTGGTCCTCAATAGGTCCCGTGGTCCCCCTGTAGTCCCCGAAAGGACCACACGAGATCCCCGAGAGGACCACAAGAGGTTCAGAGTATCGCAGGGCTTGAGCCTGTATTCTTGGTGGGTCTCAGAAGCAGGAATGCGTGACACCGTGGTTTTCGTTGCACCAGTTTAGTCTAGAGTTGGACTTTCTCACCGGAAAACCTCGACGTGTTTTGGATATCAGTATATCCCCGCTGAGTGAGAGGTGGTTACCCATCCAGGCTAGAGTTGGACTTTCTCACCGGAAAACCTCGACGTATTTTGGGATACCCGTGTATAACCGCCGGGTGAGAGGTGGTTGCCTATTAAGTCCAGCGTTGGACTTTCTCATCGGAAGACCTCAGCGTGATTAGTATAGGCATACATCCCCGCCGGGTGAGAGGTGGTTGCCTATCTAGACTGCCCTGGTCCAGTGTCTCCGACTTCAGAATTTTGTGGTCGTGGCCCCTATCCTTCCTAGTTGTGACCAGGACGGAACTTTTGTCCAGAAGACGAATCCTCGCCATTAGTGGGTTTCACCCCTGGGTTGATCCGGTTTAGGCGTATTATCCCAGTATGGGCGTGTTTAGGACGTGACCGACCTCTAGAGCGGAGGTGCAGTGGCATGAGTAGCTCTCGCCACGAGACTACTGGACATATCGATTAAGCTTCATTTTATCCTTTCCATCACCTTTTCACATCGGCGCCGCACGGCAACCCTAAATTCTTTTTGGCATTTTTTTGATTAGCCGGGAGGAGTTTCACTCCACGCGCGGCATCCAAAGAATCTCGCCAGCAGTGTCTTAACCACTGGGTTAAGCCGATTCAGGCAATTCGCCCGATATAAGTGCACATAGGACGTTACCGACCTCCAGACCAGAGGTGCTGTGATTTGAGCAGTCCTGACCTCGAGACTACTAATTACTCTTACTTAATCCTTTCTTTCAACTTTTCCACAGTTGCCGCGCGGGAACCCCATTCGCACCTTTCTTCACTGGTCGGGAGGAGCCCCACTCCACCCACGGCATCTGAAGAATCTCGCCAGCAGAGGTAGATGAGCTACCAAACATGACTTTCATCTACTCGAAGCGTCTAGTTTTTAGGCGCCAGGTATTCGCCTTCGCCCTTTCTTCTGTCAGCTTGAACAATTCTGCCACGAGAAGGCCAGGAGCTGGACTTGACTGTCAGAGGCTATTTGAGACGCACGCCTTGGAGACATTTTATTGGAGTGGATAGCGTATTCCCCCACCCCACCTCCGGCTATAACAGTCGTTAGAACCCTCCATACTCTAAACTTGGTACTCCGACCCCTTACGAATATGCAGATCCAAGTTCGAGATCCACAGGTACAGATCTCTTGTACCCCACAAGGGGTGGATTGTATCTATTATTTCTCTTTGTAGCAGGCAGTAATGTGGTAGAGACCGCGCGAGTCATTTACTATATCAGATGGTTTATGGGATGCAGATGTACGAAGAACGAACGAACGAACTTTATTTTCAGAGGGTTAAGAATTGGACACGCAGGCCCGTCTGACATTCTGCCCTTCATCATACAGCTTCCACACAGCCACAGTCATTCAGAGACCTTCCCAGTATGCGCAGTCACCATGGAAACACGTTACCGCCACTGGGTAAGCGTGAAATGTCAATCAAAAACAAGTTGGAATAGGGTCTTGGCCGGCTTGCTAGCTATAGCTATTAGGAGTCGGTAAAAGTGTTCCTTATACAGTAAATTTTCTCCTTCGCAAGTTAACCTCTTTCAGCGAAGACAGTGATTGTTTACCTCTCATATATATATATATATAATCTACTCACGGAAAAAAGTAAGTGTGCAATGCTTTAAAAAAGCATCATGAACATGCTCAGGTGATGAATGAAATAAAGCGTGGCACACATTGTGTTTGATTATCCATAACAGAAAAAAATGATAACTTTCAGGCCAGTCACATGTCACTGAAAAGTGGAAAAAAACCTCACCTAATGTGGCTCACCACCCACAGAAAAGAAAATTAGGGTTTCAATATCGTGTGTGTCCTCCTCGGGCAGTTATCACTGCTTGACACCACCTTCTCATCGAACCACTGACACGTCGTATCAATTGTTGAGGCATGTTATTCCATTCTTCTTGCAACGCTTGGGCTAATTCTTGGCGGTTTCCAGGGCGATTGTGTCATCTTCGCAGCCTGCGGTCCAGTTCATTCCAAATGTGCTCGATATGTGACAGGTCCGGTGAAACTGCTTGCCCTGGCAAGACAGTAATCTGATGCTGTTGAAAGTGGTCCCTGACCACACCTGCGACATGTGAACGAGCGTTATCTTGCTGCAGTATCACGCCTTGTCCATTAGCATCCAGAAAAGGCATTACGTGGCGTGTAATGATTTTGTCCCTATATCATAAACCTATAAGGCTGCCATTGAGAAAGACTAGGTTTGTTCGGCCAGCATAGGAAATTCCTCCTCAAAACATTACACTGCCTCCTCTCCTTCTATCCACCTCTAGCACACAGTTATTCGCAAAGCATTCTCCTCTTCGCTTGTACACTAAAGCACGCCCATCATGGCCTTGCAGACAGAATCTGGACTCATCAGTGAATAGGATCCGTCTCCATTGATGATAAGGCCATGCCACATGGTGCCTGGCCCAGGTCAAGCGGGTTTGTCTGTGGCGAACTGTCAGTACTGGTCTAACTGCAGGCATATGAGGTAAGAAGTTTACCTCTCTGAGTCTGTTCCGCACTGTCCTGCCCGAAACACGTCTTAAACCTGGAATGTTGCTGGCAGTCCATGTTGCCTGGAGAAACCTGTTATGAAGGTGCAAGAGGTGAATGTAGCGGTCTTGTGCAAGGGTGGTAACTCGTGGTCTACCGCTTCTGTGGCTGTCAGCAACGAAACCATTTTGGTTAAAACGACTTTGAAGGCGTGATACTGTGTTTCTGTGAACATTAACATGTTGAGTACTGCTGCTACTGTTGATTCAGCAATTAACATCCCAACAGCTATTTCTCGTTGATGTTTGTTCAATCTTGGCGTGATGAAAAAAGATGTTTATGTTGAAATTCCACTACTCCTTTCTTCATCGATTATGTGAAGAGATCTCTGAGAACAAAATTACACACTTACCCTCATTTTATGCGTGGTCATTAACCAATCATGGATCACTGCATGTGATTTCACTGGAGCTGTGGTTATCTCCCCATGAATAGTGCGATCAACTTAGTGCAGCGCGGGGAAGTGGACAACACTCAGACAAAACTTCATGCCAAATTTCATTTCATTTCAGTCATGACAAAGTGATTGGTGCGCTTGACACCACTGCACACTTAGTTTTTTTTCTGTATCAGGGGACCGGCTAGAGCACTCGTCTAGCAACCGAATGGTTGAGGTTTCGAATCCCCAGCTGAGCGGGATTTTTTTCTGACCAAAACGGCCCCGGGATTCACCCAACCTCGGAAAATGGGTGCCAGAGAAGTTTGGGAGGGTAAAGCGGCCAGGCGTGATACCGACCACATCACATTTTCATGTTCCGAAGGTCATTGAAAATACGGGCCTAACATCACATTCCCCAATATGCCTTCATAGCATGGAAACGGGGATTTTACCTTTTACCTTTTATGTATCTTCAGTTGTCTCGTTCTTTCGTACTACATGCATATATATAATCAACGACGGTGAGCGACCGGTGGATGTAAACTACTGATTCATGTACCAAGAACACACAACTTGAGAGAATGTTAGAAATGTGAATCTTTCTTAGTGAATTCCAGGTGTACGTCCTTTTATGTGCGCGGGCACGTCTGGAGTGATACACAGGTTATAAACACAAGACAGATGTGAACGTGTACGGTTTGTGTATGTATGTCTTCGTGGGAACAACTTTGAACATGCAAGACAGGTGCTAGTGTATCTGTATGTGTTATGTCATTATGGGGTATATATATATATATATATATATATGCATTCCGAATATGCAAGGCAGTGCAAGTGTATGTGTGTTTGTGTGTGAGAGACGGAGAGAGAATAAGAGAGCGAGAATGTGATTTTACAGAGAGCTGGAACCATAAAAGCAAAATTGAAAAATTCTCTCTCTCATAAAAATAGAATGATACCTGTATTGATATGGCATCTGATATGTGTTGCTATGGCCGCTGTAGAGTATGTGTTGTAGTGGCCGATGTAAAGTATGTTGTTGTTGTGGCCGCTGTAGAGTATATGTTGCTATGGCCGCTGTAGAGTATGTTGTTGGCTTTCACTGGTCGAATTCTTGGATCACTTGGTGGAGGTGCCGGTAGACTCTGAGAGAGGGGAGGCTAATTGGTGCTTTTCTCAAGGGGGGGGGGGGCTTTTAAAGGAAGGCCCATATGGAGGGCTTCCTCTGGGTTCATGGTGAATGAAAATAGAATGATTATTCAATCAGCGAGGGTTGCGGTATGGGAAATAGTTTTGCCAAGAGTTCAAAAATTCCTCTTGGGGGCTCTACGTGGCACACAGGCTTCTAAAATTTCTCTTGGAGGCTCTACGTGGCACACAGGCTTCTAAAATTTCTCTTGGATGGTCTACGTGGCACACAGGCTTCTAAAATTTCTCTTGGATGGTCTACGTGGCACACAGGCTTCTAAACTTCCTCTTGGAGGCTCTACGTGGCACACAGGCTTCTAAAATTTCTCTTGGAGGCTCTACGTGGCACACAGGCTTCTAAAATTTCTCTTGGAGGCTCTACGTGGCACACAGGCTTCTAAAATTTCTCTTGGGGGCTCTACGTGGCACACAGGCTTCTAAAATTCCTCTTGGGGGCTCTCCGCGGCACACAGGCTTCTAGAATTCCTCTTGGAGGCTCTACGTGGCACACAGGCTTATAAAATTCCTCTTGGGGGCTCTCCGCGGCACACAGGCTTCTAGAATTCCTCTTGGAGGCTCTACGTGGCACACAGGCTTATAAAATTTCTCTTGGAGGCTCTACGTGGCACACAGGTTCTAAAATTCCTCTTGGAGGCTCTACGTGGCACACAGGCTTCTAAACTTCCTCTTGGGGGCTCTACGTGGCACAGAGGCTTCTCTTGGAGGCTCTACGTGGCACACAGGCTTATAAAATTTCTCTTGGAGGCTCTACGTGGCACACAGGTTCTAAAATTCCTCTTGGAGGCTCTACGTGGCACACAGGCTTCTAAACTTCCTCTTGGGGGCTCTACGTGGCACAGAGGCTTCTCTTGGAGGGTCTACGTGGCACACAGGCTTCTAAAATTCCTCTTGGGGGCTCTACGTGGCACACAGGCTTCTAAAATTTCTCTTGGATGGTCTACGTGGCACACAGGCTTCTAAAATTTCTCTTGGAGGCTCTATGTCGTAGACGGATCTGGGATGTACCTGTCCATTTCTGTGTCAAGGGACAGAGAGCTTGAGCGACGACGGCAGGAGGAAGAAATAGCTGGCTAGTTTTTCTCTAATCTAATTTTATAACTCATGTTCTGCAAGATGTTCCTGTTGCTGGAGATTGTTGGCTGTTTGCCTGTGGTTTGATTAACCGTGTTTGCCTGTGGATTGATTAACCGTGTTTGCCTGTGGTTTGATTAACCGAATGGTTGAGGTTTCGAATCCCCAGCTGAGCGGGATTTTTTTCTGACCAAAACGGCCCCGGGATTCACCCAACCTCGGAAAATGGGTGCCAGAGAAGTTTGGGAGGGTAAAGCGGCCAGGCGTGATACCGACCACATCACATTTTCATGTTCCGAAGGTCATTGAAAATACGGGCCTAACATCACATTCCCCAATATGCCTTCATAGCATGGAAACGGGGATTTTACCTTTTACCTTTTATGTATCTTCAGTTGTCTCGTTCTTTCGTACTACATGCATATATATAATCAACGACGGTGAGCGACCGGTGGATGTAAACTACTGATTCATGTACCAAGAACACACGACTTGAGAGAACGTTAGAAATGTGAATCTTTCTTAGTGAATTCCAGGTGTACGTCCTTTTATGTGCGCGGGCACGTCTGGAATGATACACAGGTTATAAACACAAGACAGATGTGAACGTGTACGGTTTGTGTATGTATGTCTTCGTGGGAACAACTTTGAACATGCAAGACAGGTGCTAGTGTATCTGTATGTGTTATGTCATTATGGGGTATATATATATATATATATATATGCATTCCGAATATGCAAGGCAGTGCAAGTGTATGTGTGTTTGTGTGTGAGAGACGGAGAGAGAATAAGAGAGCGAGAATGTGATTTTACAGAGAGCTGGAACCATA
This sequence comes from Achatina immaculata, assembly GCA_009760885.1. Classification (NCBI taxonomy): domain Eukaryota; kingdom Metazoa; phylum Mollusca; class Gastropoda; order Stylommatophora; family Achatinidae; genus Lissachatina; species Lissachatina immaculata. Next base: position 48,508,219 of record CM019720.1, on the reverse strand, counting down.
AAAGCAAAATTGAAAAATTCTCTCTCTCATAAAAATAGAATGATACCTGTATTGATATGGCATCTGATATGTGTTGCTATGGCCGCTGTAGAGTATGTGTTGTAGTGGCCGATGTAAAGTATGTTGTTGTTGTGGCCGCTGTAGAGTATATGTTGCTATGGCCGCTGTAGAGTATGTTGTTGGCTTTCACTGGTCGAATTCTTGGATCACTTGGTGGAGGTGCCGGTAGACTCTGAGAGAGGGGAGGCTAATTGGTGCTTTTCTCAAGGGGGGGGGGGGCTTTTAAAGGAAGGCCCATATGGAGGGCTTCCTCTGGGTTCATGGTGAATGAAAATAGAATGATTATTCAATCAGCGAGGGTTGCGGTATGGGAAATAGTTTTGCCAAGAGTTCAAAAATTCCTCTTGGGGGCTCTACGTGGCACACAGGCTTCTAAAATTTCTCTTGGAGGCTCTACGTGGCACACAGGCTTCTAAAATTTCTCTTGGATGGTCTACGTGGCACACAGGCTTCTAAAATTTCTCTTGGATGGTCTACGTGGCACACAGGCTTCTAAACTTCCTCTTGGGGGCTCTACGTGGCACACAGGCTTCTAAAATTTCTCTTGGAGGCTCTACGTGGCACACAGGCTTCTAAAATTTCTCTTGGAGGCTCTACGTGGCATACAGGCTTCTAAAATTTCTCTTGGAGGGTCTACGTGACACACAGGCTTCTAAAATTTCTCTTGAAGGCTCTATGTGGTAGACGGATCTGGGATGTACCTGTCCATTTCTGTGTCAAGGGACAGAGAGCTTGAGTGACGACGGCAGGAGGAAGAAATAGCTGGCTCGTTTTTCTCTAATCTAATTATATAACTCATGTTCTGCAAGATGTTCCTGTTGCTGGAGATTGTTGGCTGTTTGCCTGTGGTTTGATTAACCGTGTTTGCCTGTGGTTTGATTAACCGTATGCTCATTTCTTTGCACTGCTCCACTTCCCAACTTATATATGTATAAATACGTGTATCTTAAGTGACAATATTAGCAATTTTCATCCAAGAAGACGGGCCTGAAGCCTGGCAGGTATCAAATGGGACGAGAATTTGCCAAGCATCATCTTGCTGAGCAGCTCCTCTCCTGGCAGATTCTTCCTTTGTTGGACTTTCATGATCAGCACCAAGCAATGTTTTATTAACACCAAGCAATGTTTTTGTCGCAAGGCCCAGTTTTCTTGCCCTCGAGTCTTTTAAAGCAAAAATACGAAATACATTATAAATACGAAACGTTTCTATATGTTGTTAAATCTACGAAGTTAAAACAGTATAGACCAGAAAACGATAATTTTCACTTTGTCGTAGACCGCCGGAGACACTTGAAACACTTTCTCACATATGTAGCCTTGCTTCCAACTTTTTTGGCAGTCTCAGTGCATTCAGTGTTGTTAGACTTTCAGATTTCGGTTGTAAACTTTCTGTGTGTAAACAAAAACGTTCCCATAATCTAACTTGATACCAAGTAAAATATGGCTGGGTTTGAGCCAGTGTAAGAAATCACCCATAATCTAACATTATACCAAGTAAAATATGACAGAGTTCTAGAGGCAGTTTAAGAAATCACCCATAATCTAACATTATACCAAGTAAAATATGACAGAGTTCTAGAGGCAGTATAAGAAATCACCCATAATCTAACATTATACCAATTAAAATATGACAGAGTTCTAGAGCCAGTATAAGAAATCACCCATAATCTAACATTATACCAATTAAAATATGACAGAGTTCTAGAGGCAGTATAAGAAATCACCCATAATCTAACATTATACCAATTAAAATATGACAGAGTTCTAGAGGCAGTATAAGAAATCACCCATAATCTAACATTATACCAATTAAAATATGACAGAGTTCTAGAGGCAGTATAAGAAATTACACATAATCTAACCTGATGCAAAGTAAAACATGACAGATTTCAGTATAAAAACACCGCCACAACATAAACTGATATAATGTAAATGTGACCTAAGGTTATGAGACCCGCATTTCTTGTCTTTCTTGCATTTCGAAACGAAAAATTACTGAGAATGTACCGTCAGTTTCAGCACCTTTTGATAATGTCACATACAGTACTGTACTGTGCTTCGTGTACAAATCATTCGTGACTTCTCACATGTGAGAAAGAATTAGTTAAGAAGATGATTCTTTCGATCATGTTCCAGGAATTGACTAAAAGATGTGTTTTTCCAAGAAATGATGTGTTTTTCTTCATTGCTTGAAAATGCACACTAACAAAATGCCTCAGGGCACGGTAGATCGCACTAAATATGTGTTTGCGTGCCACTGGCAAAAAGACGTAACAGTTTCATGCCGTGTAGGTACCCATAGAATGTTTCTTTGGCCTGTCAGCAGACTAGAGTGTGATGTGGTCATCATCACGCTGGCCGCCTTTTATCCCGCAAGTCCAGATGTAATTAGGTACCCATTTCTACAGCTGAATGACTGGGTCACCTCCGGATGAACATGAACCACATACCTCCACCTCAGAGACGGACCCATTAACCGTTACATTAGTCGGGCGTCCATTCCTAATAAGGAAAGCAAGCAACTTTTCCAGCAGCTCTGCCTAACAATAGTGACTCCATTTTTGGGGCCTGCGCCTGAAGCTCATTTAATAAACAACAGAGCAGGGTTACCGTAAACCTCTGGTTCACGCTTGTCTGCTGAACGATTTCTATTTCCTGCACGCATCGTGAAGATATTCCAGAAAGTTCGACAATTATTTGGTCCGGAGAAAATTTCCAGCACTGATAAACTCGCAGGGGGGAAACGTGCCATGTGGTTCGCAGCCTATGAACGTGCATGTGGTGGCGTGTTTTCTAACGAGCGTTAATTTACTAAAATTAAGATTAAATTACACATGCGGCTCTGAGTAATGATTTTATAAAAATCAATATAACCTTATTTTCCACACTGTCGTACATAAGGGTTGGTAAGCAACATCTGTGAGTGGATGGAAGGATTATAGGTAGTAAGTACATACAGAATAACCAAAGCCAGGGCAGGATTTATCCAACTTAACAAAATATGGTCATCTGAGAACATCAAAACAAGAACCAAACTTAGACTTTTCAATACAAACGCTTTATGGTTCGGAGATATGGGTTATGACCCAGGCAATACGACAGGGGATACAAACATTCATGAGGATGAACATTAAATGGCAGGACAAGATCAAGAACGAGGAGGTCTTGGAAATATCCGGACAAGAACCTATGAACCTACAAATCATGCCTAGGAAATGGAGGTGGATCGGCCACACGCTGAGGAAACCAAACACCAGCATACCAAGACAGGCACTGACATGAAATCCTCAAGGAAATAGAAAACGAGGAAGACCTAGACTTACTTGGAGAAGAGAAATTAAGACAGTGCTCAGAGACAAGGGACACACATGGAAGGAAGCAGGGGATAATTATAAGAACAGAGATGGCTGGAGAGCCTTGTTCCGTGACCTATGCTTTCAAGGGAGTGAAAGGCGACGATGATGATGATGAAGTACACACGGACAAAATGGGTGGAAGGCTATTATAGGCATAAAGCTGATGGTGAGTGGAAAGAGGACAGATGTTAAGATAATGTTATACTAGTTGGTTTCTTTCAGATCTTTTGTTCAGGAGGATGAATCCTCGCCACTAGTGACTTCTACCCCTGGGTTGAGCCGGTTTAGGCATTATCCCAGTATGGGCGTGTTTGGGACGGGACGGACCTCTAGGGCAGAGGTACTGTGACATTCATAGCCTTCAAGATTCACCCCTGGTATGAGCCGGTTTAGGCAAAATTCACCAGTATGGGTGTTTATCAGGCGTTACCGACCTCTAGAGCAGAGGTGGCATGACATGTCTAGTCATCGAGTTCGACCCCTGGTGTGTGCCGGTTTAGGCATATTTCACCAGTGTAGGTGTATTTCGGACGTAGGCGGCCTCTAGAGCAGAGGTGCCGTGGTATAGCTCTCGTAGCGATACTACTGGACATACCAGGTTAAACTTCACTTTCCACCACCTTTTCCCATCGGCGCCGCACAGCAACCTTTATTTCCGCATTTACTTCCTTAACCGGGAGGAGCTTCACTCCACGCGCGGCATTTGAAAAGTTAAGCCAGCAGTGACTTAAACTCTGGGACAAGCTGGTTCATGCATTTCACCCGATATGACTGCACTCAGGACGTGGCTGACCTCCAGACCAGAGGTGCCGTGATTTGACTGTTTGCTTCGCTTTATTCTTTCAACCACCTTTTTCGCAGTGATGCTGCGCGGCAACCTCATCTGCAAATTTCTTCATTGGCCGGGAAGAGCACCGCTCCACGCACGGCAGCTGAAGATCTCGCCAACAGCGGCAGATGAGCTACCAAACGTGACACTCATCTACCCTAAGTAACTGGTTTTCAGGCGCCAGATATTCGCCCTCGCCCCTTCTCCTGTCAGTTTAAACAGTTCTGCCACGGGAAGGCCAGGAGCTGGACTTGACTGCCAGAGGCTGTTTGTGGCGCGTTTGCAGTCCTTAGAACCAAGTCCAGATGTAATTGGGTACCCATTTCTACAGCTGAATGACTGGGTCACCTCCGGATGAACATGAACCACATACCTCCACCTCAGAGACGGACCCATTAACCGTTACATTAGTCGGGCGTCCATTCCTAATAAGGAAAGCAAGCAACTTTTCCAGCAGCTCTGCCTAACAATAGTGACTCCATGCTTTGGGGCCTGCGCTTGAAGCTCATTTAATAAACAACAGAGCAGGGTTACCTTAAACCTCTGGTTCACGCTTGTCTGCTGAACGATTTCTATTTCCTGCACGCATCGTGAAGATATTCCAGAAAGTTCGACAATTATTTGGTCCGGAGAAAATTTCCAGCACTGATAAACTCGCAGGGGGGAAACGTGCCATTTGGTTCGCAGCCTATGAACGTGCATGTGGTGGCGTGTTTTCTAACGAGCGTTAATTTACTAAAATTAAGATTAAATTACACATGCGGCTCCGAGTAATGATTTGTATAAAAATCAATATAACCTTATTTTCCACACTGTCGTACGTAAGGGTTGGTAAGCAACATCTGTGAGTGGATGGAAGGATTATAGGTAGTAAGTACATACAGAATAACCAAAGCCAGGGCAGGATTTATCCAACTTAACAAAATATGGTCATCTGAGAACATCAAAACAAGAACCAAACTTAGACTTTTCAATACAAACGCTTTATGGTTCGGAGATATGGGTTATGACCCAGGCAATACGACAGGGGATACAAACATTCATGAGGATGAACATTAAATGGCAGGACAAGATCAAGAACGAGGAGGTCTTGGAAATATCCGGACAAGAACCTATGAACCTACAAATCATGCCTAGGAAATGGAGGTGGATCGGCCACACGCTGAGGAAACCAAACACCAGCATACCAAGACAGGCACTGACATGAAATCCTCAAGGAAATAGAAAACGAGGAAGACCTAGACTTACTTGGAGAAGAGAAATTAAGACAGTGCTCAGAGACAAGGGATACACATGGAAGGAAGCAGGGGATAATTCTAAGAACAGAGATGGCTGGAGAGCCTTGTTCCGTGACCTATGCTTTCAAGGGAGTGAAAGGCGACGATGATGATGATGAAGTACACACGGACAAAATGGGTGGAAGGCTATTATAGGCATAAAGCTGATGGTGAGTGGAAAGAGGACAGATGTTAAGATAATGTTATACTAGTTGGTTTCTTTCAGATCTTTTGTCAGGGCAAACCATTTGAAATGTCTACCTCATCTTGCCACTGGAATTCTCACGAACCAGTTTCCTGGGCGTTCTGGTCATGGATGGCTACAGCGACTGGCCTCCAGTCTTCGTTGTCTTGTACCACTCTGGCGCATGTTTATATTCTTATCTTATATCCTTCCCGTGCCGTTAAACGTCACATAGGGCTCGCAAAGTAGTTCGCCAATTTTTCCTGTCTTCGGCGAATCTTTCAACCTCATCAAAGGATTTTATGCCTGTTAATTTGGCCTCTCTTAACAATGTCCTCTTCAGAGTTTCACGCGGTCTGCTTCTTTTTCTTTGGCCTGTTGTGTTCCACTTGATAGCTTGTTTTGGGATTCTCTGATCATTTCTTCTCATCACATGACCAACATATGTCCACCTCCTTCTCCTGATCACCCATGAGACTGGTTGTTGTTCAGTCATCTGTCTTATCTCTCCATTGTTCTTGAATTCGTTCCACTTGATGCTGAGTATTTTCCTTAGACATTTGTTTTCAAAAGAGTCTCATTTCAAAAGAGTCTCATGTTTATATTGATCAAGAATAATTCGCAATCCCCTCACGTGATTTCATTAGTTTGCGCGCACGAAGTACTTGTAGAACTAAGCAACAACAAAGTGTGAATGCATGAAGTGAATACAGCGCATATTAGTTTCTAGGTATAGTTCCTTCCAAGTAAAATTCACCGTTGAATGTGACCAGTCGTGTGTAAGTACTTGTATCACATCTTCACATCTCACTCTGTCAAAATCCTTTGAGTAATCAATGCAACAGAAGTATACATTCTTGTTTGCTTCTACAGATCGCGATATTATTGATCTTAATACTTGTACTATCTCCCTGTAACTGCGAGCTATTGTTCTTCGCAGCCGATGCTGTGAAAGTGTTGAGGTACAGCATCATATCGGCACGGGAGCGGTTTATGGCAGCTATTTTTTTCGGTCCCGGAGTACAGCTAAAAAGCAGATGGATGTGAACTGCTTCATTAGCAGACTCCACTGCCATGGAGACTACGGGGATCCTTAGCCCCGTTAGCCAGGGTATGCCTGTTACTAGGGGTACCAACGGAGACGTGGGACAGGGTCTTGGTCAGCTATGGTTCGCTAACCCTGAAGCTAGCATATCAGCTATGGGTCGCTGATTGCCTATTTGGATAGCGTCTTCACTTCCCTATTGATTTTAATATTAAAAAAAGCATTTGTTGTGCCTTTTCCTTCAGCGAAACCACATTCCTCTTTCTGCAGTTTCTGTCTTTAATATTCTCAAGTTTAATGTTTTAACAGTAATTCTGTAATTTGATTCTCTGCGATGTTGATCACATTCAGCTGTTTCAGCTTTCTCTGGCTTCGATGAAACTGCTGATATACATGTATGTCTCGTGTTACTGAACCTGTTTATGAGAGCAGACTCCATGTATGTCTCGTGTTACTGAATCTGTTTATGAGAGCAGACTCCATATATGTCTCGTGTTACTGAATCTGTTTATGAGAGCAGACTCTTTCGATGTCAAGACGTTTGTCTTCCTCAATAATTTCATTAGCACCTAGGAAATTTGCCATGCTGTTCGCAACATTTAATAACACGTATCACATTCCTCCAAAGTGTGTGTTATTTTTTTTCCTCATGATTTTCTGTTACATGCTTACAAAAATGATTAATTTCACTTCTCATGATTAATTTTATTTCAGGTACACATCTTGATCATGCAGTTCACAGGCACTAACAACACGACCCTTGACCTCATGTTCATCAGGATGGTGAGCTGTAACCAAATCCTCGATCCTTGGTTGTACGTCATCTTCCGGAAGAATTCCCTGCTCAGAATCATCAGGCAAGTGAAGGCCTGTTTCAGACCCCATCAAGCGCCGCATCCGAACGGCCCAGTTCAGCCTCCTCATTTGCGCTACGCCCTGGGCAACAGAAGTTTCACGTGCGAAGCTACCACCATAGGGAGGACAGTTGTTGCTGGGCGACGCAGAGCGAGTTCACCAACTGCTTGTAAGCATTTTGTTAAGAAGTGTGATCTAGAGATCAAGCTCGATGGCTGCGATGGGGACAGCTTAGACAGTGTGACGCGTCTCATGCCCGTGTGCAATGGAGAAGTCTCCTCACCCCAAATTACTTCAAATCCTGGCTTGTCTCCCCCGGCCTTGCATCAGAACCACATCAGTTATGGTTCCTGCAAAGACGTTCTCAAATGTCCTGCTGATCAGGTTGAGGACCTACAGCAGAAGACAGAAACCAAAAAACAAGGCACTTCGGAACCTTTACTGGACATGATAATCAAATCAAAAAAGATACACAAAAAACTCTTGGAAAATCTGGATATCTCCGTAACCAATGACATAAATGATGACTTTTACTACTCGTTAGATTCTCAGCATCATCCGTCCATGAACTACTTAAACAAACCATTTCTACATAGAAATGGAATCGCCCACAATCCAAATACAGAAGAGACAGTTTCTTGATCTGCGAGTTCTAAATTTACAGCTTCAACATTTTATATTGTTCGTCCATAATTTACATCCAGTGCTTCACCTGCGAGCCATAAAACTAACATTCATGAATGGAAATGGCGAACATTTATTCTCACAATATCTTGTGGCCATCCTTATAAGAAAAAAAAATAATAAAGAAAGCAGTTATTTTATTTCTGCCAACATTCCAGTCATAGAGGGTTTGCATCTGCCTTGAATTTTACTCTGACTTCTAGACCATGATTCACTTCAAACCAGGCGATGAATTATCTTTGATGAGATTTATACTGAAAATGTTCACGGCTTTTTAAGAATGCAAGAAGAGAGACTAGAACTATATAGACAACCACGAAAGACTAGAACTTTATAGACAACCATGTGTGTGTCTCTCTCTCCCCCCTCCTCCCCCAAGTCCCAACGGGCGTAGGACATCATGTTCTTTCATAACCCTAGATCCCTTGTGCGTCTCAACAGTCCTATCACTGCTACTAAGCATTTATCGTGCCGGGATGCCAAACATCTTTTCTCTCTGTCTACCTCTGTCTCTTCTGCCTTCGATCTTCCCTGTTGCCGTTAGGTGTACTAGCCCGCCTCTCCTCCAAACATGCCCCCCCCCCCCTCTCAACAAATCTGGACTGCCGTTTTCTGATCTTTCGTTATAATTTTCTTTGTTTCTTGTGCCCTTTCAGAACTTCCTCATTTGAATTTCTTGCTGTCCGTTGTAGTTTCAGCATTCTTCTTAAGGGCCACATTTCAGCTGAATCCAGTCTTCTGTTTTCAGCATTATAGACTCTTGTGGCGCTTCTGCTTTCTGTATGTTCAGGAGAAAAATGCCTAAGAAATGTTGGGCTTCGTCGTGTGCTCTTACAGACGTATTGCAATCTCTATATAATTCTGTCAAACTTGTAGAAGTGGTTATAGTCACAGAAACCACAGAGAGACTAAGTATATCAAACTTGTGGAAGTGGTTATAGTCAGAGGAACCACAGAGAGACTGAGTATATCAAACTTGTGGAAGTGGTTATAGTCAGAGGAACCACAGAGAGACTAAGTATATCAAACTTGTGGAAGTGGTTATTTGTCAGAGGAACCACAGAGAGACTAAGTATATCAAACTTGTGGAAGTGGTTATAGTCAGAGGAACCACAGAGAGACTAAGTATATCAAACTTGTGGAAGTGGTTATTAGTCAGAGGAACCACAGAGAGACTAAGTATATCAAACTTGTGGAAGTGGTTATTAGTCAGAGGAACCACAGAGAGACTAAGTATATCAAACTTGTGAAAGTGGTTATAGTCAGAGGAACCACAGAGAGACTAAGTAGATACAAAAAAACTTTTACCCCCACTGTCAAAGGCTGTGGCATCAGCGAGAAGGGGTTTAACCAAATCTAATGCCCTCTGCTGTTTAAGGGGGTAAGCAAATGGCAGATAAATGTGATGCATGGTATGTGCTCCTTCCACATGTACAGTTATAGTAAGACTGTATAAGAGAAATATGTTAGCAAATAATATTTAGTTTTGACTTAACACATTCACAAGTACATCTCCCCACCTCAAAATATCATTCTGAAGGAGCCAGTTGTCTAAGACTGCATTTACAGGAAGCATATGAAAAATAAAAAATATCTGATTGCCTCAATGGTCAGAAAAACAAACAAACAAAAAATATGAAACAAGACATATTCATTTTGTGCTTTTCAGCTCTGAGCTTCTTTTTTGTCGATAAGAATCTATTGCATGCCAATCTGGGACTGAGGTTGATTCTAAGGGTTTGTCTCAGGTGGGGTTTTCATTCACAACCCCATGAAGGTGGTCAGAAGATCAGCTATCCCATCATGCACAAGAATGTTGTCCTTGGTGAAAGGTGTTCTGCATCTGGTGAGAACGAAATGGTGGACATGTTCTGAATACCCTGGTACAGTTGTTCTTAACCTTTTTTTTTTGTAGCCACAGACCCCCTCCCCTCTCCAGCCTGAGAACCACTGTGAACCCCTCATTAGAAATAAAGCACTAAGTAGAACCCAGATAATGGTAACATTTAAACACACACACACACACAAAATGTATGCCAGCCCATTTGCTGATCCATGAATCATTTGAAATCCTCCTGTGGACCCAAGTTTGCGAGAGAGCTGTAGAAGGCAGGCCAATAAGAAGTGTGATGAAAGTGACAGAAGAGGAAGTGTATGGCAGGCAATGCTTGGAAGGTGGCATATAGACCAAAGCTTTCCCTGATTCAGCCAGCTGCATCTTTTTAACCAAGTCCTTTCCAGATTTAGTTAATTCACAAAACCAGTGAGTTCCCAACCCCTTTCATGCCACAGATCCCAGAGGCTAATGATAATTCTTTATATCTTCACCTACACTTCCTGGCCAGCAGGTCTTAACCTGATAAATATTCACAAATTTCTAGTCTTGTACACTGTACAATACTTCCTCTGCGGACCAAGAATCCTCAGACCCAAGGTTAACAGGGAAAGTATAGGATGGGATTTGATGTTCTTGCTCATTTTATGGCTGCTAATGTATATGTCTCTGGTTACCTTGTTCATTTCTCTGACTTCTGTTCATAACATTGTGAACATTATTAAGATCTAATGCTAAATTTATATGTCTGCTTTTGCAGAACATGTATGATGGTGTTTTGATACACAGACACTGGAAGAAATGTGGTGTCTACTGAGCATAACAGAGACTGATATAGGAGATGCAGGTGAAATGATCATGTGCTGTTTGAGGAAATTAATTGGTCCAGATCATGCAGTGAAATGGGCACAATATGGAAATACAGAATAAATGTGTAAATAAACTTACATGGACAAATAACTGACAGAAACTCCCGACTGAAGAAATGATAAGAGAGACATCAGCCAGCATCAAGAAAGACAGAACACTATCTCTAAATGTCAAAACTCCACACTGACGGGCTTCTAAAAGAGACATGAGCCCAGCATCAAGAAAGATAGAACATCATCTCTAAATGTCAAAACTCCACACTGAAGGACTTATAAAAGAGACATGAGCCAGCATCAAGAAAGATAGAACATTATCTCTAAATGTCAAAACTCCACACTGAAGGACTTCAAAAAGAGACATGAGCCCAGCACCAAGAAAGATAGAACATTATCTCTAAATGTCAAAACTCCACACTGAAGGACTTCTAAAAGAGACATATGCCCGGCACCAAGAAAGATAGAACATTATCTTTAAATGTCAAAACTCCAGGCTGAATGACTTCTAAAACAGACATGAGCCTAACACCAAGTGAGAAAGAACATTATACTGCAAGAACATGATCTCTAAACCATGCTCTCTAGAGATATTTAAAAATGTGTCAGAATCCTTCAGATGGCTGTCTTACCAGGTGAAAAGATTCTGCTTTGTGATATGTACACCAAAGTTTATGTATTATTCAATGACATAGTGTACATAGATGTACATACGAATTAAAAAATAAGAAATCTGTGTTAAAAAAGAGGAATTTTTGGTGAATGATTTTTAATTACAATGACATAGCAGTTAACTGAGAACTGAAAAGAGTTTAAAATATCAAATTTTAAAATTTTTATGTGCATCTTTTTTTTTTTTTATGTGTGTCACATTATTCAACATTTAAGAAGCACATGGAACTTATTTTAAAAAAAAAAAAAAGAAAAAAAAAAAACCTCTCATCAGTGTCAAAAATGTGACTGTACAGCGTCCAGAACTAGATAGCATTTTGCAAGGAAAATGTCACTTTGTGGTATAAGCTTTAACTCTTTTCACACTGTGAGCCATTTAAATGACTTTTTAAAGAAATTACAAACAAAATAACCACAATCCATAATTTTAAACTCCTCCAAATGCTAAAAATAGGCATCATGTCATTTTCCCAGTAAAAAAAAAATGTGTGTAGTGCCTTTTTTTTTTTTTTTTAATTACAAAAAATGTTCCATGTGTCACTGATACTATTAGGAAAATTAAGAGTTAAGGTACTTAATTCGGTGATGATTTTTAAAAAAAACAAAAAAAAAACAATGTCATGGTTACAAATAAAACAATCGTTAAAGTCAATTTATTCAAATCTACTCCAGGTAAACATACAGCAGAGCGTCAATTATCCAAACTAAATTGGCTCCAAGGTAGTTCGGTTAATTAAAATAGTCTGGATAATTAAAAATGCATGAAGGTACCCAGTTCATAACTGCAGCCAAGCCTAGAGTTAGTTATAGAATGCAAGAGTATTACTGCTGTATTTTGAAATGTGATTTACTATACAACATAGCTAAACACATTATACATAACTGCAAGCAGCAGTGGGTGGACAGCTGGGTCAGTAATCCAACTGGAAGTTCCCTATACACACGCCTGCCAAAGCCTAACCCCAGAGACCACATCAACAGCTTGTGTCGTAGAGACCAATGCACAATTTTCAGGTTGAGAAAAGGACACATCACTCTCAGTAAGCACTTACACAGAGTGACCACTGACCACACAACATACTGCATGCACTGCAACAGACTGGATGAAGAAACTGGTAAGCACCACCTGCTGGACTGCAGTGCACTGAAGGAGCTTCGGAAGTACCTGATACCACCAAACTCCTCAATCACCGAGATTCTATATGGAGATGTAGAACAGCTGAAGAGGATATGTACATTTCATTATCTGGCACAAGGGAAAAAAAAAGTGAAAATTCGTAAACCTGGGGAATGGAAAAATCAAAGTCATTACACAAAATAATTCATTTTTTAAACTTTGGTTTTTTTTTAAAAAATTAAAATTAGAAATAAGAACTACACAATACTGAAGAAAAAGCTTAGAACTAAATCTGAAACACTGAATAATTAGAAAAACATGTATGACATCTGCAGCAACACCCAACAGACTGAACCAACGCTCAAAGGGTGTTGAGAACTTTCATGACATCAGTATTCACAGACTTGAACTGTTTTGGACTGACAGCCATAAATTTTTTTTTTTTTTTGGACTTGAAGCTACAGAATTATTTTTGTGGTGCAGCAGTGGTTCAGAAAATTGATGGTTCACGTAACTGATGGTTCAGAAAACAACATTCTACTGTATATTACTTGATGATATCATTTCAAGTTCTGTTCAACATTATTTGGTGAGATAGCAGAAACAATGACTTCAGCAAAACCGGTTCTAGAAATAAAGGCAGGCAGAGATGTATGGTTGGGTTTTACAAAATAAAGATTGAAAGAGTGAGGAATGTGGGCAAGAGCTAAAGTGGCAGTAAGTAAGTAGCATGTATAAATGAAGAACATGTAACAGTTCAATATTTCAGCAAAATGTCTTTTATCAAGGACCACAAATAAAAATAACACAACAGATAAAAACATGAGAAACAGATTTTTAAAAATTGAACACTTAGTTCTTTTGGTATCCTATCCTTGTAAGAAAGATAGGCATAAATTATGGGCATTATATTATCTTTCTTACAAATGGAAGGTTACCTCACATTTTCCATTTTGTGTGCGTGAGTGTAAAACTAAACCATACACCTGTCTACAGGTAATATCAATATTTGATTCATGTGCCAAAAAAAAATGTTCTGCTTGAAGATCCTTGGATCTTTTCTGTTACTAGTGCAATATTGGCAGTTAACAGTTTTGTTTGATGCTTATAATTTCTTAACTTTACATATAGTACCAGTTCTTATGGAAATCATTAAAAAGTATAAAGAAATTTTAAAACCTTTTTTTCTACTTAAATGTATGTGTTACACATTCATATAGGGTGATTCAAAAAGTAACCACAATTTTTATTTATTTGAATAAAATGTACAAATGTGATTGAAAGCTTTTTAATCACTTTTCAACATAGTCCACTCCTGTGTAGGTCTGCCATCACTTCACTAATGGCTGGATTCCTCAAGGGAAAAAAACTCCTCACCTTCACTGCCCAAGAAACAAATAACTGTGCACTGTTCTTCTCTCGTGCATGCTTTCAAAGAAGCAGCCAACTTTGATCTGCTGACATCAGTTTCCAAAATGGCCAACACAGTTAAACATATGTGTATCTAGAAAGGGATGGCATAACATAATCTGTACAACTGTCTGCTGCATATTTAGATCTATTCGAGCAAAATTAAGATTACTTTTTTACTCGCCCTTGTACATACTAATAAATATGTTTGGTGTTCACCATAACTGCTCAAGCTAATTGCTTCATTCTATGAGGATGTTTGGTGTTCACCATAACTGCTCAAGCTAACTGCTTCATTCTATGAGGATGTTTGGTGTTCGCCATTACTACTCATTCTACGAGGTTGTTTGGTGTTCACCATAACTGCTCAAGCTAATTGCTTCATTCTATGAGGATGTTCAGCATTCACCATAAATACTCAAGCTAACTGATTCATTCTATGAGGATATAAAGGCCTCTGTGCAGTTTGGTGGAAGTACATCAGATAGTTCTAAGTTTCAAGGCTGATATTAAGCACGACTGTGTTTTAGACATCTCCCCGTTTCCTATCTTTTTGGAACATATTTTGCAACCATTTTACAATGTGCATTATAAGAAGTCCATAGTGATGCGTTCATTCATATATTGTTAGTTGTCTCACTGTTCAGCTCGGCACGTCTTTGAGTCAAGACAAAAATAATCATAAAATAAAGTACATTAAAGGGACGGAAGGGAGGTAACCGGCTCCAAGAGAGTGTGGTAAGACATGATACACAATGACAGCACTACACACCAAAAGATGGCCAGGGGCATGTAATAAGAACAAACAACAAAGGCTGTATACCTAAGCAATTTATATATATCAGACTTCTAGGGGTAAAAGAAGTTAGCCAGACCTGCAAATTGAAAGATATTTGTATGCTGTTGATGAGAGACTGTTCCATCAGCCTTGAGGACTTGGGAGTGACTCTGAGAAAGGGTGCACTAACATTTGAAGAGGAAATATGGGGGCCCAGAATTGAAAGACAAAAAGATGTAAGAACGAGATGAGTGGAACATAAACACAAACACTGTTTACTGCTAGCGTGCCAGCATCGGTGGAATTAGCCACTCCAGAAGCTGTTCAGCAAAATGATAATCAGCGAGTTCTGCATACAGTTAATATCCATCTGCTTTCAAAACAATCCTCTAAGATGAAAAGTGCCATTATAATAAATATATACACTGAACTGTTCTAGGGTAACTTTTTTGCCACTGTTTCTAATGATCGTTAATTTTTGTTTCTCAGAGTTTTCTCATTATATCTTTGCAGTGAATTTCTTATGTAATGTACCAATTTTAAAAAAATGTTATTACTCACATTCAAGTTGACAATGCTTCACAAACTTCGGGCTCAACATAGTGAATGTTGGGCATGGCCTAATAAACATTTGAGTAAAGGTTGGGTTTAGCCTCATAAATGTTGGGCATAGCCTAATAAACTCTGGGTAAAAGTTGGGTTTAGCCTCATAAATGTTGGGCATAGGATGTGATGAGATAACCGCTGAATTTATTAAAGCAGGAGGAAAGGAGTGTGCAACAATCTATCATGCACTATGTAAAAAGATATGGCATTCAGGTATTTGGCCAAAAGAATGGAAAAGAACTGTATTCATACCACTGCCAAAAAAGGGTAACCTGAAATTATGCACCAACTACAGAACTGTTGCCCTGATTAGTCATGCCAGTAAAATTCTGTTAAAAATCATAATGGGTAGACTTCGAAAGAAAATAGAAGAAGAAGTCAATATGGTCCAAGCTGGCTTCAGGCAAGGAAGAGGATCAAGAGATCATATATTCAATCTAAGATTAATAATAGAGAAATGCAGGGAGTTTAATGTGAATCTATATTTATCCTTTATAGACTACTCAAAGGCATTTGATTGTGTACAACACCAGAAACTTTGGGAAATAATGGAAAAAATGGGATTTCCAACACATTTGATACAATTAACATCACTGCTGTATTCAGACCAACAAGCAGCAGTAAGAATAAATGGTGAAACAACAAGTTGGTTTGACATAAAACAAGGGGTCCGTCAGGGGTGCATATTGTCACCCTACTTATTTAACTTGTATACTGAAAATATAATGAGGAATGTTAGAGAAGATGTAGACAAAGAATATTACGATGCCATAACAGTTGGAGGTTATGAAATACCAGAGATTAGATATGCTGATGACACAGTATTGCTGTCCACAACACAAGAAGGAATGGAAAAACTAATTATGTCAGTCCGCAAGAACAGCGAAGAGCAGAACCTCTATCTTAATGCAAAGAAAACTAAAGTGATGACAACTGACAAAACAAACAAGGCAACTGAAATATGTATCAATGAGGAAAAACTGGAAGAAGTGGAGAGTTTTGAATATCTTGGATCACTACTAACTAATAATGGAGATACAATGGGGGAAATTAAAAGGAGGACATCTATTGCTCTTCAGAAAGTAAAACAAATGAAGAATCTGTGGAGAGGAGCAGACAGAACCACAAAAATAAGATTTTTAAGGGCATGCATCTTTCCCATCGCAACATATGCCTGTGAGACCTGGACACTTAACAAAACAGCTGAGAAGCACATAAATGCCTTTGAATGTAAATGCTATAGAAGAGTTCTCCAAATATCGTGGACACAAAAAAGAACAAATATATCTATACTACAAGAGCTTAATATTGAAGAAGGCTGGCTAGTAAAGAGGATTAAAGAGAGAAAACTTAAATATTTTGGACACATTAAACGTCATGATAATTTAGAGAAGACCGTATTGGAAGGATACATAATGGGAAAAAGAAAAAGAGGAAGACCGAAACGAAGATGGCTGCAAGACATCGTTGATGATCTGGAAATGGATGCAGCAGCAGCAGGCCATCTTGCTCACAACCGAGAGGCCTACAGGAGTGCTGTTTGGGAGGCAAAGTTCCGCAAGGGACATGCAAAGGAATGAATGAATGGGCCTATTAAACACTGAGTAAATGTTGGGCATAGCCTAATAAACACTGAGTAAAAGCTGGGTTTAGCCTCATAAATGTTGGGCATAGCCTAATAAACTCTGGGTAAAAGTTAGGTTTAGCCTCATAAATGTTGGGCATAGCCTAATAAAGTCTGAGTAAAAGTTGGGTTAAGCCTCATAAATGTTGGCCATAGCCTAAAGAACTCTGGGTAATAGTTGGGTTTAGCCTCATAAATGTTAGGCATAACCTAATAAACACTGGGTAAAAGTTGGGTTTAACCTCATAAATGTTGGGCATAGCCTAATAAACACTGAGTAAAAGTTGGGTTTAACCTCATAAATGTTGTGCATAACCTAATAAACTCTGGATAAGTTGGGTTTAGCCTCATAAATGTTAGGCATAACCTAATAAACACTGGGTAAAAGTTGGGTTTAACCTCATAAATGTTGGGCATAGCCTAATAAACTCTGGGTAAAGGTTGGGTTTAGCCTCATAAATGTTGTGCATAACCTAATAAACTCTGGATAAGTTGGGTTTAGCCTCATAAATGTTGGGCATAGCCTAATAAACTCTGGGTAAAAGTTGGGTTTAACCTCATAAATGTTGGGTACAGCCTAATAAACTCTGGGTAAAAGTTGGGTTTAGCCTCATAAATGTTGGGCATAGCCTAATAAACTCTGGGTAAATGTTGGGCATAGCCTAATAAACTCTGGGTAAAAGTTGGTTTAAACCTCTTAAATGTTGAGCAAAGCCTAATAAACTCTGGGTAAATGTTGGGCATAACCTAATGAACTCTGGGTAAAAGTTGGTTTAAACCTCTTAAATGTTGAGCATAGCCTAATAAACTCTGGGTAAAAGCTGGGCACAGCTTATGTTTTCCTCTTGTCCTGGCGCCTTTTTGTACAGTAAATTCTGGTGCACCTCCCACTACAGATGGAGGTTTTCCAGCTGTCACATATTTCAACTTGGCACCAGATTAGAACTAATTCCTTCAGCCTGATAAGACAGCTTGCTACTGCACTGTGCTACACCTATGCTTACAAGAATATATTACACAACAAGTTTAGTCTTTTTTTTTTAATGTTGCTGTTAATATTTCACTGTAAATGAAGATAGTATTGCTTTGTGATGCAATTACATGACTATGTATTGTCATTTTTCTTTTGTGATATATGTACAGATTTGTAATATGTGAAGGCTAACTTCATGTAGATACTTATTGATAAAATTTTTGTCTTATGTGATATTTACATATAACAGTGCAGTCAGTCTGACATGGCTGGAGGTTACATTCATGAGACCCACTGCACTTACAGAATGTTAAGTTTGTTTTTGTTTTTCAAATTCCAAATAAATATTTTATTTTGATGTGATTTTGTAAAAAAAATAGTTTTTCTTTTCACCTTTTTTTTTATTTGAGTGGGCTGGGGGAGGAGGAAACCTTAGAATAATGGAGGTACATGAATTCCACCACACATGAGTATATGTAATATACACATTTCAATGAGGATATAAAGGCCACTGTGTAGTTTGGTGGAAGTACATCAGACAGTTCTACGTTTCAAGGCTGATATTAAGCACAGCTGTGTTTTAGACATCTCCCTGTTTCCTATCTTTTCAGAACATATTTTGCAACCATTTTACAACGTGCGTTATAAGAAGTCCATGATCATATAATAAAATAACATCCACGATCAATGGATGGATGAATGGGAAGACAGAACAACAGAAATGATCCATTAGATTTAACAAGTTTTCCAGCATCTAAAACTCCATGTCAGTCAAGGCAGGCTATTTACAAATGCAATTCCTGTTCTCAACCGAGTTTTTTTTTACCAGTGCCACAGCTGAACATTAACTAAGGAGCTAGAGGACAGAATCACCTTTTCTAACACAATGAATACATAAGGAAACTTGATGAGGCCAAACATGGAAAGATTCACAAAAGACTATTGGAATAATAACAAATGGCAGAAAAACAAACAGAAAACAAAAAATGTCTATTTTAATATGTTTTTTTTTAAAATAAAAAATGTTTTTAATAATCTCTATTTATGTGATAGTTAAATGTCTTTAATAATTTCTACTCATTTATACAGACCAAGAACTACTTTTAAAAATCCAGGAGACCTGCTTGTGCTGAAACTTGTATGAAACTACACATGCACACACACACAAAAAAGAAACAACAACAACAACAACAACCCAACCAGAACATGCTGAAATATGAAATAATTTTAATACAGTGATATCTGTTACTTCTGACTGAACACAGGCATTGGACCATTCAAGGCCAACAAGGAATTCCTATTGGACCATTCAAAGCCAGCAAGGACTTCCTTTTTTTGGACCAATCAAGACCTGTAGGAAATACTTCTCCCAACTGTTCATGATGACAAACAGTAAACAAACAAATGGTAAAAAAAGTAAAGATAGTCCCATAGCAAATGCCGTAGGGGGTGAAGCGTTAGAGACCTCATTATGCTGGGTCATCAGCGTATGAGGTAGGGTGACCAGTTCCTTTCCTCGCTGCCTTTACTTCCCAGATTTTCTCTGGTACCCATTTTACGAGGCTGGGTCGACCTCGGGGCCGTATTGGTCGGAAAAAAAATCCCGCTCAGCTGGGGATTCGAACCCTCGACCATTTGGTTGCTAGACGAGTGCTCTAACCACTACGCTAGCCGGCCCCCCTACAAATGGTACAAATGTATTAATTCCCATGCAGAATGTAAACAGATCAGGAAACATATATTTAACTGGGAGCTTCAGACACAGTATCGATAAGTATATAGTCTCTGAGTTCACTCATTCAGACAGCAACAGTACAGGCACTCCTGCAAACCATTTCCATCACAAGCCAAATCCAAGATGTTCTGCTGATTAAAATCTTTTGTCTCTTAATGATAGGATATCATGCAACTCCAGTTACCTCAATCCCTTGTGCATCTCGGCAGGCTTGCCATTGAGCATGCCAGATCATCAGACATCTTTTCTCCCTGTCTACCTCTGCCTCTTGTAACCTTCACTCTTCCCTGTTGCCATTAGGTGCTCTAGATTACCTCTCCTCCAAACATGCCCCGCAGATTTATACTGTCGACATTTTAATCTTCATTAAATTTTTCTTGTGCCTCTTTCAGAACTTCCTCGTTTGTTTTTCTCACTGTCCATATTTCTTAAGAACCACATTTCAGCCGATTCCAGCCTTCTTTGTATGAAGATTAAAACCAACTTAGCTCAAGTGTTTAACCACTTGGACATGCACTGGTACTACACCTAACTCCATTCTAATTTGAAGGTATCTGTCACAAGGAAGAAGTATTTTGTGAGACCAAGAATATTATAATCTGTAATTTTCATGTAACAAATCCTGAAGTGTGAAAGCAAATATAAACGATCCTAGTATTTTTAGATCTTTCACACAGCACCATATTTTACCAAGTTTGAAAAAAAAAAAAAAAACAACACACCGTTAGGATAACGTTATTCTTCCATGTTTAGTTTCATGAACTCAGTCATCTAGACAAAGAGAAGGCATTACCTCATGAATCCCCTCATCAGCAGGAGCTATTCATGTTTGCCCCAGTTTTCTATCCATGCTCTTCTTCCTGGGATCAGATCTTTAACTCTTTAAGCTTCTACAGAGACTGAACATCAGCAGGACGTGTTTTGGATTCAGGAGATTGTTTTTCCGCTTGGACAGTATGAGGTCTGGGCAACTTTCAGATTATGCAAACTTCAAAACTATGTCTATCTACCTTCTGTCCCGCCGATCATGCTCCTCCACAACTCCGGTCCGATTGCTGATTATGAGCTATCTGTACCATCTTGTTAGTCTGTCCAGCATTTTCTCTCTCTGCCTACCTCAATAACTTTTGTCTTCTATCTTTTCTGTTGTCACGACGTGTAGCATAGCCTTGTAAGTAACAGATACTGTAGTTATTATTATTAATGAATATGATTATGACAACAAAGATAAATATAAAACTTTAACAAAAGAAGTACGAAGAAACATAAGAAAAGACAAAAAACAATACATACAAGATTGTTGTGAAAGAATAGAAGAACATCAGAGGTGTGGAAGAGATAGTGAAATGTTTAAAGAAATGAAGACATTGACGAGAAATGTCACACCTAAGCTAAATGTAATTTGTGATGAGATGGGGAATACCCTGACAGAGACAGAGGAAATTCTGGAAAGATGGAAGGACTATTGCAAAAGAATGTATGAAACAACCGACTGTGGAAGCAGAAATCAACAGTGTGAATTATTATTGCAGGAGAAAGAATCCGAGCCGACAATGGAAGAAGTTTTATGGGCAATAAAGAGTCTGAAAAATGGTAAATCACCAGGATGTGATGAGATAACCGCTGAATTTATTAAAGCAGGAGGAAAGGAATGTGCAACAATCTATCATGCACTGTGTAAAAAGATATGGCATTCAGGTATTTGGCCAAAAGAATGGAAAAGAACTGTATTCATTCCACTGCCAAAACAGGGTAACCTGAAATTATGCACCAACTACAGAACTGTTGCCCTGATTAGTCATGCCAGTAAAATTCTGTTAAAAATCATAATGGGTAGACTTCGAAAGAAAATAGAAGAAGAAGTCAATATGGTCCAAGCTGGCTTCAGGCAAGGAAGAGGATCAAGAGATCATATATTCAATCTAAGATTAATAATAGAGAAATGCAGGGAGTTTAATGTGAATCTATATTTATCCTTTATAGACTACTCAAAGGCATTTGATTGTGTACAACACCAGAAACTTTGGGCAATAATGGAAAAAATGGGATTTCCAACACATTTGATACACATATGCCTGTGAGACCTGGACACTTAACAAAACAGCTGAGAAGCACATAAATGCCTTTGAATGTAAATGCTATAGAAGAGTTCTCCAAATATCGTGGACACAAAAACGAACAAATATATCTATACTGCAAGAGCTTAATATTGATGAAGGCTGGCTAGTAAAGAGGATTAAAGAGAGAAAACTTAAATATTTTGGCCACATTAAACGTCATGATAATTTAGAGAAGACCATATTGGAGGGATACATAATGGGAAAAAGAAAGAGAGGAAGACCGAAACGAAGATGGCTGCAAGACATCGTTGATGATCTGGAAATGGATGCAGCAGCAGCAGGCCATCTTGCTCACAACCGAGAGGCCTACAGGAGTGCTGTTTGGGAGGCAAAGTTCCGCAAGGGACATGCAAAGGAATGAATGAATGAATGAATGATTATGAAAATTTGCAGTAAAGAAAATAGTAAGATCGAACAGTGACAGAGAAAAGTAGGTCGAAAAAAGGAAGAGAAAGGTATAAAACTTCCATGATGCTAGAACAAGACGCAGACAAAAGTAAACAGTGGAAACAGTGATAACAAAGCAGTGACTGGACGTTGACGCGAGTAAACAAAACAGAAAAGACGAATAGAAAAGGCAGACACAATGAAAAGCGAGGACACAATAAAATCTCAGATAAGAAAGAGTATGATAATGACTTAGGTAAATAACAATTGTATAGACTGAGTTGACATTTGACACATGTTACGTGACGCGCGTTAGAACGCGACTGCACACGGTTTTTAAATAAAGGAGTGACTAACTCAGCCAGCTGACCAATCAAATATTTAGAGGCGTGGCCTATTGGACAATTGACTTATGACATAAGTAACGGGGCAGTTTGAATGACGGACAATCAGAACGCTCATGGGAACCAGTGGACATCTGAAGGGTGGAGCCAAAATACTTACTGGTTAAGCTGCATTTGAAGATAAAAAGGAGACAGGAGACAGGGACGAAGAAAGAAGGGGAACCAAGTAGTAAAGAACAAGGAAGAAGAAGAGACAGAGGAGGGAGCCCGAAGATGGAAGAACAGACAATCGAAAAAGAAGAACGAACTAAGTAGGGGGAATGAGGAAGAAGAAGAGACAGAGGAGGGAGCCCGAAGAGAGAAAGACAGACAATCAGAGAAGAACAGCAGAAGGAGAACACACACCAGAGAAGACACGAGAGAGAAAGAAGACGTAGGTAACGACAGTTGGAATAGATGGACAATTAGAGCAATAGATACTCAGGAAAAGCAGTTTTGAAGAAGTAGTTTTAGGACAGATTGAATCTGTGTTTCAAGTGATTCCAGTGATATGAATATTTATGACTTTGAAGCTTCGAGTACAGTGATTTAGTCGTGTAACTGACAGACCACGTGTTTCAGATGGAATATAGTACAGAGTTCAGAACTGTCATCTTATCAAATGTGTAGAATATTGTGAAATAGGAGAACACTGAGAAATGCTGCATGTGGAATATGATAGTTTGATATTGATGTGCTTCAACAACGAAACTAACGAAGATTATGTCATACTGCATCCTAGTACAAGTGATGTTGTGAATTCTAAGTCAAATATCTTATTTGTCAGAATTAAATGAATTCTGTAGAGAACATTTCATCGGAATTACTGTGGTTTAGCGAATGTTGTAATATTTGTGAAACATCTATGTGTTATGATCAGAGAACCAAAGAACACTTCTACTATCAATCGCTAAAAGAGAAATGTATGATTCACAAAATGACATTGTTATAATGGTGCCGTGTGTCACTATTCAATCTTACCATTTTCTTTACTGTATATTTTCATAATCATATTCATTAATAATAATAATAACCACAATAATCATTACTTACAAGGCTATGCTACAGAAGTATTCTGGCTTGACTTGCCATAGAATGTGTCTTATGAAATTGTACTGTCTTCTTCTGACATTTCAAGATGAACTTCTTTTTTTTTTCTTTATGTTATCCTGTAGGCCTTAACAACTTCCTTAAAAAATCATTACTTGGAATTTTTGAGTTGCTAAATGTTGATGATGTATAAAATGAGGATATCTCATGAAGAAAAGATTTATTAAACATTCCTCTACTACCCAATAACAAGAGATTATATTTGTTTCACAAATTTTTTTTCTCATTTACTGCAGTGTTTTATATCACTTGGTTAGTCTATTATTCACTAACTTCTCAGTTGGTTAGTCTGTTACCTACCAATTTCTCACCTGGCTGGTCTGTTATCTGCTAACTTCTCATCTGATCAGTCTGTTACCCATTAACTTCTCACCTGTCTAGTCTGTTATCTGCTAACTTCTCACCTGGCTAGTCTGTTATCTGCTAACTTCTCACCTGGCTAGTCTGTTATCTGCTACCTTCTCACCTGGCTAGTCTGTTATCTGCTAACTTCTCACCTGGTTAGTCTGTTACCCATTAACTTCTCACCTGTCTAGTCTGTTACCCATTAACTTCTCACCTGGCTAGTCTGTTATCTGCTAACTTCTCACCTGGCTAGTCTGTTATCTCCTACCCTCACAACACCACACTGCTTTTTTTGTTGTTGATGCATTAAAAAAAGACCTTTGTCCTTTCTTATAATGAAATCTCACTCATTCATTAGATGCACCGACAATCATTTTGTGCGATCCTTGTTATTTCAAATCAGTGTCTTTCCCAACACTCCCCACCCCACCTCCCCTTGCCACCTAGTTAACTCTTTCAGATCTTCTATCAATCTTGCATTTTCCTTTCATTTTTTTTCTCCCCAGAGTTTACCTGTGTTAAGTCATGCTCTCTAACATATGCTTTCATGACATGGCTGAAGAATTTTGACTGACTTTTCTCTTTGATTTTTAAATCAGTTTTTGATGTTCTGTAAACTTCTCTGAAACTTTCATCTCCTTTTCTGACAATCCAGAGTATATGCTGCACATTTCTTCAAACAAAAAAAAACAAACATCAGCTGCTTCCAATTCTGATGCTTCTGTTAGCCTACTGACCCAGTCTCTCAAGCACAAAGCAATATTTTGTTCTTTTTGGCATCATCTTTCTTGCTGTTCAAGGTTTCCTTTTATCTGTTCGTTTGTTCTTCATATCTTAACTCTTTCACTTCTTAATTAATATCCACGCTCTCCTGGAATAAATCTGGATTTGGATTTTGGTAGAAAAAAAAACAAACTAGAAAGAAGTTACTCTGTAATTTCAAAAATATGACTTAGGTTAGATATTTTATTTAGAATTTGCCTAAATATTGCTCTAAGACTTTCACCGGCATAAACAAACGCCTAAGAAAAATACTATGTATAAAGTGGAAAGAATTCAAGAATAACGCAGAGATAAGACAGACGAGTGAGTAACAACCTGTCTCATGGGTGATCAGAAAAAGATGGGGCATATGTCGGTCATGTGATGAGAAGAAACAATCAGAGAATCCCCAAACAAGCTATCAAGTGAAACATAACAGGCTGAAGAAAAAGAGGTTGATCATGTGAAACTCTAAAGAGGACATTGTTAAGAGAGGCCAGTTCAGTAGGCATAGCATCCCTTGATGAGGTTGAAAAGCCTGCCAAAAACAGGAAAACTTGGCAAACTACCATGCGAGCCCTATGTAACATTTAGCGGCACGGGAAGGATGTAAGATTCACTGGCATAGGTATGCAAGATGTAGCAATACTGCTAGTGCTGTTTTGTAGTAAAAGAGTTGAAAAGCTACCTTTGCTTTTTTCTCATCATAAACTGTGCATTCAACACTAGGACCAATGCATCCTAAAAGAATGACACACGGCCGAGTTGATAATGCAACTAAACTCTCTTTCAGTTAACCCTTATGAACATTTAGTCTGTGTTTGAAAACAATCCATGAATCTCAGTAACCTAGGGAGATGGATGGGTGGATGAAATTACGGCAGCAGTCTGATGTCAGTGACCCCTATGATCTCCCCAATCCAAAGTCCAAGTTCTTAACCAGTCATAAAAAATTAGTAATCAATTTCAACACACAAGCATGATCTAAGAAGCTCACACTGTTGACCCATTGGGTCAAGATTTCACTTATTTCTGAGGTAAGATTCTGAAGAATGGCAGAAGATTCACATGCTCACTTTTGTAAGCAGATCAAATAAACAGTAGTTAAATTCTTCTGTAAATTAGCAACATTGTTACTTTGACAAAACAGAGCACAAATGACTGCTGGGGTGTTCCAAGATATGAAATTGTAAATAAATTTTTAAAAAGACATGTCAGAACTAACTAGAAAGAGCATGAAACAGTAACTTAGAACATTCAGCTATCTTGTTGGAATCTGATGTGTGAAATTTACTAACAACGGCAGGCAAATCGATGGAATGGGCCAAAGCCTTACATCCATCATCTCCCGCTGCCAGTGTTCCTATAGCAACCAGTAAACGATAAGCTGCCTCTGGATCCAAATTCGTAGAGAGAACCTCCCCAACAGCTTGAAGACACTTGGACTTGCTTTCCAAATCATCCACGCTGCACAGTTTGATACAATAATTCAGTATGAGACTGGCCACGGCTACCTGACCCCCTTTAGTGTTCAAGTCTTTACAGCTAATTGCTGCCTGCAGGATGGCATCAATCTGGCGCATGCTGAGCTCAACTCCCTCCGAGTGGCGAAAGAGATTGGTAAAAGTGCGCATGGCCAACATACGACACGTCTGCGGGTTCCCCTGGTCGGCGTGCTGGCACAAGAGATCAACAAAGTCAGGCCTAGAACAAAACAGTCTGCATACATCACGGCTCTGGAGGCTGATGCGGAGTATGTCTAAAGCAGGGAAGACATAATCTGTGAAGAAAGTCAGACTGATTCTGAATATTCAAATATATACAACGCGTACTGATGTAACTGCTTATTCTGGTCCTACTTTCTGGTAACAGTGGGAAAATGAATCTGCAGCCAAGGTGGTGAGGGTTTTGAAGCACAACCATTATATGGAGTGGGTTATAATGGCAGTTCTTCTCAGACCTTGAGCGCAGCTAAGAAGCATACAAAAGTGCATTGTTACTTTGGCATACTGCACTGCCATGCGGACTATGGTGACCCTTCCCATGAGCCTGTTACTAGTGGTACCAATGAAAATGTGGGGGCAGTGTCTTGGTCGGTTATGGTTTGCCAACTCTCACTAAGCAATCAGCTATGGGTGGCTAACTGCTGTCCCATGCTGCATCTTTGCCCCTATGGTATAACTGCATGGGGTGTCTCAGTGGCGAAGTGGTTAGTGTACTGGTCTCTCATGGTGAAGGTCGGAGGTTCGAATCCAGTCGGAGGCACCCCAGTTACCCAGCTGTAGAAACGGGTACTTCTTCTGAAGTTGGGGAAGGAAAGGCAGCCAGGCGTGATACTGACCATATCACCCTCTAGTGTGCTGACAGGTCAAGGAAAATATGGACACAAACACCATATCCCTACATGCCTCTAAGGCATGACAGGATTACCTTTACCTTTTTACCTATAACTATATGCCAATCTAGTTACAAAACTATCACATTGCTTAACATGCAAATCATTCATCAAGTTTGAATCTGAGATAAGATATAACATAAGAATATGCCAGTTCAATGTTCTCAGAGAAAGTAACATGCAGCTAATGAGAGAGACATCACAAATTTATACAAATTTCAAACGTTACAGCGTTTACAGAAAATCTAGATGATTCTCATCATAAATGATTTTTATTTTTCTCTGCATCACTCAGTATTCTAAACCAGAATTCTTCACCAAGCAGAAGTTAAATTCTTACATCCTTCCCATGCCGTTAAACGTCACATAGCGCTCGCATAGTTGTTTGCCAAGTTTTCCTGTTCCCGGCGAGTCTTTCAGCTTCATCAAGGTATGTTTTGCCCACTAAACCGGCTTCTCTTAACAGCGTCCTCTTTAGAGTTTCAAGTGGTTGACCTCTTTTTCTTCGGTCTGTTGTGCTCCACTTGATACCATTCGCTCATTCCTTCTTCTGTCTTGACTGCACAAACATATCCATTGTAGAGATCTCTAACTGATGTTGACAATTTCAGATGGTATTCCATATAGTTAATGCATTCAGGTAATACATAATGTAGCTTTACAACACTTTTGTTTCAGAATAAATGTGGATATTTCTTCTCTATTCATGAATATGTAGTAGCCAATCCCATTAAGGCCATGCTTAGTCCCCCCACCCCACCCCCCAATAGGAACACATAAAACCTTCTTTGTGATGTAATTGATGCCTCTGTCAACATAGATCAAGTGTTAAGACATCAAGCACTTTTTAACTCGGCTCATAATATGCTTATGATGAGGAGTCAGGATGCTAGGTTGATCTAGATTTGCAGGACCCAGTGGCAAGCCTAGATATCTAAGGGGGCCAGGTTGTTCCTGCCAGTGGTCAGTGTAGATCAAGTGTTAAGAATCTAGGATTTCTTAACTCAGCTCATAATTAATTTGTTTATGATTGGGACAGGATACCGGCTTTATACCGGTTTGCAGGACCCAGTGGCAAACTCAGATATCAAAGAGGGCCAGGCTGTCTACAACTGCTTCTGACAATTGTCCTTATTAATTCATTTTGTGGTTAATTCTCTTACCAGGAGGCCAGGTTATGAGCTTGACCAGGGTTTGCAATGCCCCCTCACTGACAGACCCAGAGATCAAGGGGCCCAGGCTGTCTATAGCTGCCTCTGACACTTTCATCTCAGGCTCTACAATTCTGTTGAACTCCTGTAGTTTCCCTGCATCCACAATGTAATATGTTAATCTTTTCATTCAGCTGTTTTGTTTTGTTTTTTTTTGTTTTAAACAGCAAAACATATTAACAGATTTCTGAACTGCATATTACCAATCTTCAGGCAAGTCAGAGGGAGACAATTATCTAAAACAAATACAGCAGACACTCTGTTAACAAGAACTCACACAACCAGCATTCTCAAGCAACTGGCAAAGAAAATTGAAAAAATAATACTTTAAAAACAAAAAACAAAAAATGATAAAAATGAAATCAGTTTCTAGCGGAAATGTAAGTTTAAACTTGATGTGCCTCAAAGCAAGCTGATATTCGTTCATTTTTTTCAAGAAAGCTCCACACAAATTTGCCAGTACAGCATCATCTCCTGATGCACATCTAAAACCATCCACATCCACATCCACATCTCTTGATCCTGCCTGAGCTACATCATCACCAGATCCTGATGCAATGCCTACCCAGTAAACTCTCTACCCACACTGTGACAGTCTTAAGTGTGTATGTATGTGTGTACTTTTTTTTCTTTCTAAGTTACTTGAAGTTAAAAAATGTATGTTTGTGAAGTGTATTCTGTCGAAAAGTTTACTGACTGCCATTTAACTAAAATAGCATACTGCATTCACAAAGCTGTTTTTTTTTATAATAAAACTACTTTACATTACGTTTGTCTTTATTTGTCTTAACATGCTTTTACTGTAATTACTGCATTTCAATTTTAATATCAAGTCAATACAAAGTTTATGGTATGGTATGGTATAGTATGGGTTATAGTATTAGATAGGCCTATTTTAATAGTTGCTACACTTATCTGGCATCTACCACTCCCCATGGTTAATTTTTTATAAATAGGAAACTAAGAGGTTTTGGTACAGTAAAGTAAGAGAACATATCTTATATCTTATATCCTTCCCGTGCCGTTAGACGTCACATAGGGCTCGCAAAGTAGTTCGCCAATTTTTCCTGTCTTCGGCGAGTCTTTCAACCTCATCAAAGGATTTTATGCCTGTTAACTTGGCCTCTCTTAATAATGTTCTCTTCAGAGTTTCACGCGGTCTGCCCCTTTTTCTTCGGCCAGTTGTGTTCCACTTGATAGCTTGTTTTGGGATTCTCTGCTCATTTCTTCTCATCAAGTGGCCAACATATGTCCATCTCATTTTCCTGATCACCCGTGAGACTGGTTGTTGTTCAGTCATCTGTCTTATCTCTGCATTGTTCTTGAATTCATTCCACTTGATGCCGAGTATTTTCCTTAGGCATTTGTTTTCAAAAGAGTCTAATTTCTTTTCTATTTCTTTAGTTGTTTTCCAGCTTTCGCATGCATAAATGAGGGTGGATATTACATTTGAATTGAATAGTCTTAACTTGGTTTTTGTGCTTATAACTTTTGAATTCCATATGTTCTCAAGATTCTTGAAGATTGATGCTGCTTTTGCAATTCTGATCCTAACTTCCTTTCTAGTGTCACCATCCTGGTCTATGTAGCTGCCAAGGTATGCAAATTGATTGACTTCTTCAATATCTGTCCCTTCTATGTGTATTTTTCCATTTTGATTGATGGGAATTTTCATTATTTTTGTTTTGTCCTTGTTAATTTCAAGTCCTATTTTGCTAGCCAGTGAAGATAGGCTATCTGTTTTTTCTTGCATGGAATTCACATTATTACTGATAAGAGTTATGTCATCAGCAAAATCAAGATCTTCTAGTTGGGTCCCATGTACCCAATCAATACCTGTGTTACCTGTGCAGCATTTTGTCATTATGAAGTCTATTGTAATCCCAAAAAGTAAAGGAGACAGTATACATCCTTGTTTCACGCCTGTTTCAATCTGGAACCATTCACTCATCCCTTCTTCTGTCTTGACTGCACAACCATATCCATTGTATAAGTCCTTAATGATGTTGACAATTTTAGATGGTATTCCATATAGACATAAAATTCTCCATAATGAATCTCTGTGTATGCTATCAAATGCCTTCTTAAAATCTATGAAATTCAGTATTAATGGTTTCTGCTTTTCAATATGTTCTTCAAGTATTATTCTGAGAGTAAAGATCTGGTCAAGACAGCTTCTCCCTTTTCGAAATCCTGCTTGTTCTTCTCTCATTGCAGTATCCACTATATCTTTGAGTCTATTCAAAATGACCTTGCAAAATACTTTTGACACAACTGATATTAAGGTTACTCCTCTCCAGTTGTTACAGTCACTAAGGTTGCCCTTTTTTGGTATTTTCACAATGATTCCCTTCTTCCAATTAGAAGGGACCTTTTCTTCTTTCCAAATCTTGTTAAACATTCTCTGTAGTTGTCTCATGTTGTCACTATTGATAGCTTTTAGCATCTCGGCTGTTATTTCATCTTCACCTGCAGCTTTGTTGTTAGCCATTAAATTCACTGCTGTTTCAATTTCATGCAATTCAATTTCATCTAGATTGACATTTAGTTGTGGGGCTGGTAAGTCAGTTTCAAGGTTTAACAATTCTTTTGGGTGTGGTCGATTGAGTATTTCTTGGAAGTGTTCAGCCCATCTTTGCTTTTGGTCTTTATTTGATGTTAATAGTGTTCCAGTTTTGCTAAGGATTGGTCTTTCTTTAGATGTAATAGTACCTGTTAGCCTCTTTTGTATGTTATATAAAGTTTTGCTGTCTCCTGTTTTTGCTGCTTTTTCTGCCTCTTTCGCCATATTGTCTATGTATTCTCTTTTATCCCTTCTAGCTGAACTTTTTACTTTCTTGTCTATGTCTTTGTATTTTGCTTTTGCCGAATCTCTTTCATGATCTGCTTTTGCATTCAACATGTTTAATTTGACTGCTCGTCTTTCATGTATATACTTCCATGTTTTATCTGATATCCATGCTTTTCTATTTGGTTTTTCCAATCCAGCGCTTACTTTTGCTGCTGTGATTATGGCTGTGCTGTAAGAATTCCATAACTCATCTATACCTATCTCCTCAACTTCACTGGGTGTTTTGGAATGATTGGCAAGTTCCTGATTGAAATTAATGTTAGTATTTTCTTCTTGTAGGCTGTGGATGTTTATCTTTCTGTGTACTGATTTCTTGTGTTGACTTTTCAATTTTAGTTTTATTTTCCCTATGCACAGGTTGTGATCACTGTTGACATCTGCACCCCTATAAGCCCTTACATCCATGAGAGATGTTCTGTATTGCTTTCTAATACAAAAATGGTCTATCTGGTTTCTAGTTCTATCATCTGGAGATATCCATGTTGTTTTATGTATCTCTTTGTGTGGAAATATTGTGCCTCCAATGACCATGCCCTCTGTTAAACATATTTCAATTAATCTTTCTCCATTCTGATTAACCATATCAATTCCTTCTTTCCCCATCACTTTTTCAACGTCGGTATTATCCTTCCCTACCTTAGCATTGAAGTCCCCCATAGCAATTAGGATGTCGTGTTTAGGGACTTTGTTGATGATTTGTTGTAGTTGGTGATAAAAGTCGTCTTTCACATCATCATCTGCATCATTCGTGGGTGCATAACACTGTATTATTGTCATTCTTCCGTGTCGTAGGTTGTATCGTGCTCTTATTATACGACTGTTCACTGGTTCCCATTCTACAAGGCTCTTTGCAGCTACATTTGACATAATAATGCCCACTCCGTCTCGGAATTTATTGTCATTTCTACCTGAATGTATAATTAACTTACCGTTTTCCGCCGATCTTTTACCTGCTTCTGGCCATCGCATTTCGCTGATGCCCAGTATGTCTAGATGGTATCTCTCCATTTCTTTGATGACCTGGTTAGTTCTTGTTGGTGATGCCATCGTTCTCACATTCCAGAATCCAACCCTTGTCACATGTTTGGGGCCGACGAATGAGCTCTTCGGAGTTGGCATCCCTGATGCTCGGTTGGTCTCTCTGCGAGTTTCCGTAACGATATCTTTTTTTCCTATCTGGAGTTGCCTCTAGATAGGTCTCAGGATAAGGTTGTTAGCCTTATGCCCAACTCCCGGTACATGATATGTAACAGATCAAGCGGAATTCCGCTGATTTCTGCATGCCGGCGAGAGCGTTTCAAAAACGACCGCCATCTTGCACGTCACGCCGGAAGAGAACATATATTGTAGGATTAATCCTCGAAAAAATCGTAGACAAAGCACGTCTCACTAAAGTGCTTTGTCTACGATTTTTTCCCATGGTTAATTGAGAGTTTACTGTATAAACATGTTCATGAAAGCCAGATGACTGCACCAGATAAATGCAACAATTATGTGTGGAATTACACCTGGGCTGATCCCAGCCTGTTCAATCCTTCTAGCTATGCTCATGACAATGAAGTAGTTCTACTCCTTCAACTTTATCACGCTTTTGATCATCACAGATCTCTCTGGTGATCCTGCATGCAGAAGCCCGTCTGTTAGATTCACTTCAGGAATTCATACAAACTACTAGGAAATCATTCCCTATTTGGTTCAATTCACATGCTTCAAGATTTGTATTACTATGTGTGATGTGTGAATATCTAAAGTCTGGAGATCCAGGGAGACGAAAAAAAACCACACTCTAATGTATGTACTGGGCTGAAATATGATAATAAATCTTCTTTTTAATGCTTAACTCTTTCTGTGCGTATGGTCGAATTTTCTACACTTCCGGTGGTCCCAAGCGTGCTTATGGTCGAAAATTCGACATTGTTTGTTTCATTAAAACAAGCGGTGTAACATTTAGATTGTACATATTTCGTCCGCGATTCCAGTGACACTTTCAAAATGGAGAATGCGTGCCTAGTTACGAGCGATGCCGAGCGAGAACAAGGACGTGAAGCATGGAAATTTTTCAATTTTTGACGATGTAGATAGGGGAATGGACATAGCCTATGGCCACCCCGCTGCTCTTGAATGTTTTCTAAGTAGATTTAGACATATTTAGACGACTGGAGAAGTAGTTAGGAGTAGTTAGGAGGTTATTTCAGACATTCATTCAGCGGAAATGCAATACGGAGTCATAATACGAGATCGACAAGTAGATCTACACATCTTAGATGGTAAGTAGGGATAAGTAGCGCGAATTTAGACCTAACCGATGGTAAGCTGGCCACAATCAGTGTCTAAAAACATCACATTACTTCTTTTTTCCTAAAAAACTCTGCATTTATGAAATTTTCATTCATTTAGCTATACTTTGCCACATATTACGTATATGGAAGTACATGGAAATACTGTTTTCCATTCCATTTTACAACTAGACCCCCTTACAGTCAAGACCCGCGTTTTTACTCCCGCATGCCATGACACGTCCGTGTTTTTCCTCCCGCACGGAAAGAGTTAAGCAAAAGAAAAAAAATGAAAATAATGCATTTGTTTCCTCCAGTAACTCTTGAATCCTGTTCTAAAAGCTGTGGCCACTGACTATAAATCAATCACAAAACCTCACGCTGCATTCATAACTTCTTGAAATACATTATGACATGGTCTAGCGATGACAGAATTAAGCCAGATGAAACCCGGCACCCACAAAAGTCTTACCTAAAATCTGCTCCGCTGGACTGACAGTATCAAAATAGATAAAGTTTTTGAGTGGAAAGTGATTATTTGAAGACGATTCTCTTGCCCTGCCTGTTTAAACAAACAAAAAAAATTTAACATGAAAAAAAATCCACTCTTAATCAGTTGAGGCTAAGGTTTTCTGACATTGTTATTGAAGGGGTCCAACTTTATCTGCATGTCACTATGAATCCTTGCATCAGAATTCTGTCATTTATAAAGTTAGCTCTATTATACTACGGAGGTACCTGATGGATAAGGTGTTAGCGTCTATATTTTTACTGAGGAGCAAGCACACTAGAGGGTGAGCTGGTCACCATCACTCCTGGCTAACTCTCCTTCCCCTACTCTGGAAGAAGCCAGGGACTCATCTCTTTGGGTGACTGGGGTGCCTCTGGCCGGAGTCAAACCACCAACCTTCCACTAGTCCACTAACCACTTCACCAGTCAGATTTCTTCTTCTTCTTAGTACGCACACTGGTGATGATGCGTGGTACCTCGATTTTTGCAATGCGCCTTTTGGCTGGGTACCTCCGACTTCAGCACCTTTCCTTGCTAGGGCAGACTGTGGTCTTGCTTGGACTGCCAAGAAAACAGTGGTGTAGGCTGGCCTGGCCAAAACTTTTGTTTTCCAGCTTCTCATGGCTGTACTTAAGCCCCTTCTCCACATTACATCCAGCATGCAACACTGATGAGTGCCTCAACAATATCCATTCCCCGCCACCTATAGTCTGTTAGCTCTGTTTTGTTTACATCATTCTGATAGCTATTGTTGTAAAGACCCATAGGGTTATCACGTCCTGGATTCATTGGTTTCACACCAGATTTTCCTCATCCCCACCAGCGATCTCCATATCCCCACTCATCCACCAACCTGACATTACATTTTACAAAAATAACACTTACTATCAGTGTAACAGGTTTCTGGGCTACAGAAGTAGGTCGGAGTTTTTAAGCAAACAGATCTATGTTCCCTGTCTCACAAAGACTATGTTAAGTGTGTTCTTAATACATTTGTTCCCAGAGGAACCAGTCAGATAAACTATCATTTATTATTGTGTTTATCAAAATGATCAGGCAGGGAGGTCACACTTCTAAAGAGCGTTTTCAATCTCTCAGCAAAGGTTAAAAACAGATGAAAGATTTTTTTTTTTTAATCATGCTATTTCCCTTTGTTTGGGCCTGCATCTCCAAAATGCATGGCCTCCTCATCAAATTCCTGTTTGTTTGATTCAGCCATTCTTCATTTGTCAAAAAAGTTTTGATTATGACTCAAGCAGCTCTCCTTCTCAACATTATGAAATCTCACTTTCCCACAGAAATTCTAGAATTTTACTATATTCATATTTCTATTTCATTACATATTCTCTAAATTTTATGATTTTCAGCAATATGTAGGACACAGTAATGGTTCTGCGAAATTTATTTGTTGTATTAAATATTTTTTTAAATTAAAATTAAAAATTAAGAATATTCAATTCAAATGTGATATCCAACCTCATTTATGCATGTGAAAGCTGGAAATCAACTAAAGAAATAAAAAAAGAAATTAGACTCTTGTGAAAACAAATGCCTAAGGAAAATACTTGGTATGAATTGAAGAACAACGCTTAGATAAGACAGATGAGCAAACAATAATCTGTCTCATGGGTGATCAGAAAAACAAGATGGACATATGTCGGTCATGTGATTAAAAGAAACAATCAGAGAACACAACAGGCCAAAGAAAAAGAGGTTGACCACATGAAACTCTAAAAAGGGAGAAGCCAGTTTAGTGGGTATAACATCCCTTGATGAGGTTGAAAGACTTGCCGAGAACAGGAAAACTTGGTAAACAACTATGTGAGCCCTATGTGATGTTTAACAGCATGGGAAGGATGTAAGATTAAATATTTAGTGCATATGTATTTGTGTACTTACGCTTTGATATATACCATGTGGGATATATATATACACACACTTATGGTGAGCAAAAGTTGTGCACCATAGGGATTTAGGCTGAACTATTATAAATACTGTACCAGAGTGATTACAATCATTCATATACTGATTGGGTATATATGTATGGTGCGCAACT
Organism: Achatina immaculata; assembly: GCA_009760885.1. Classification (NCBI taxonomy): domain Eukaryota; kingdom Metazoa; phylum Mollusca; class Gastropoda; order Stylommatophora; family Achatinidae; genus Lissachatina; species Lissachatina immaculata. Next base: position 48,471,910 of record CM019720.1, on the reverse strand, counting down.
TTTGACTTACCCTGTATATTATACAGATTTATATATATACTGCACATTTAAGAAATTAAATGCATAAGAAGACACAGTTCAAGAGAAATACACACACATACTGTACATAAGTGCAAATCTTTTTACAGTATATCAAGTTTACTATCCCTAATTAATGAACGAAGTAAACTTGAAATGATGTATACCACAGCGATGTACATCAGGAAACCCCCACCCCCCAACCCCCTAAATTATATCAACCTTTGAGCAACAGAGGTGAAGAAGCTGATGTGTCAAATTTTTTATATTTCAAAGTTCTGTTTTCTCTCTCTCTCTTCCCACAGAAACCATTTATTTATAAAATAAAATTAAAAAAAAAACTTTGCTAGTATTCGACTGGTAAAGTGACAGGACATGGATGATCAACTCTTTAATATTAAACTTACAATCCAAAAATAAGTCAATTAGCATGGTGTCATCATGACCTACAATGAACATTTAAAAAAAAAAAAAATCACACTGGTCACAAATTATGACCTAACTTCATACCTTCTGGTACATATCTGCCTGCTCCAGTGAATGGATCTGATGCATCAGCTGCTCCACCTGCATTTTCATCTTTACCTGGAATGTACCTGTCACCACCTTTAATTAAAAAAACAAAAAACAAGCTGACAATCACTTTTTGGATTCAGACTGATACACAAAGAGTTAAACTACCTGTGACTTCCTGTACAGTAAAGGTAAAGGTAAGATCCTCATTTCCATGCCATTAAGGCATATTGGGGATATGGTGTTAGGCCCCAGTATTGCATAGTAGTGCATTATTTTTGGAAAACAAATTATAAAAAGAGCCCTTGCCAAGTTACAGGCTGAGTGGGGGCCTCAATAAAATTCCTTTGCTTTTCCTTTTCACAACATCTTATATCCTTCCTGTGCTGCTACATGTCACATAGGGCTTGCATGGCAGTTCGCCAAGATTTCCTGTCTTCGGGGAGTTTTTCAATCTCATCAAGGGATGTTATGCCCACTGAACTGGCCTCTCTTAACAACATCAGAGTTTCACGTGGTTGACCTCTTTTTCTTCGGTCTGTTGTGTTCCATTTGACAGCATGTTCGGGGATCCTCTGATTGTTTCTTCTCATCACATGACCAGCATATGTCCATCTTTTTCTGATCACCCATGAGACAAGTTGTTGTTTACAACAAGCGAGAATGCTGTAAACATATCCTGAAAGGAATCTATCTATTCCTTATCACAAGAGAAGATAAATAAATGGACTCCATAAAGATCACAAAAATGAAAAAAAATCCTAGATAATATTTTCTTTGATGCTGATTCTCTGTGTGAAACAGTAAGTATGTGTAGATTACTGTGCATGTCTATTTTCTCTTCACTGACTGCAAGAAAAGCAAAAGGCTTTACCTCTTTTATTCCTGAATTTATTTCCATGCTGCATTAGAATAAATTTTGACGAGAAATTCCGGGACAAAGAAACTGGAAGGAATTAACTCTTATGATTTAAAGTTATGGACTGGTTTAGAAACATGCTACTTTTCATTTCATTTAGACTTTTGCCTAAATATTGCTCTGAGCTTAGATTTACACAGGCATGTAATATCTAGCAAACCCCCCCCTCCCCCCCCCCGCCCAGTGCTGCTTTAGAGTGAAAGAGTTAACAACTGCAACAGGTCACACACTGATATAACACAAATCTTCACTGAGCAACCTTGAACAGGCTTGGTGTTTAGCTCTTTAAAGAGTTAACTCTTTAGCTTCCAGGGTAGCCTGGATGTAATGCATAAACAGAAAGCAAACTCGATGTAAGTTTTCATTTAACCAGTCAGAACGCTTCTCAATCCAAAGTTAAACTAGTGTTTAGCTTCCTATCATGCCTGATTATGAACGACATGGTGAAATGGACCGACTGGAGTATAATTTTCAAGTTTTTTCGAGATCGGTTGGTAGAACAGTCACACAGACTGACTTGACCTATCTTACTATATGTGTTTCTCACAGCTGTAGACCTGTTAGATTTACTGAATGTCAAAATATTGATGCAAACAACGTTTCTGTGTTGACCTACATATTTTGTATGGGATTCTGATACAGTTAGAGGCAAGTACAACTTAGATTATTGCTCAGCCCTAAAAAAGAATTTTAATGCCCAAAAATCGTTCATCTTTTCATAGCAGTTGTTTTTTTTTTCTTTTGTATTTTTTTATATGTATGAGAAGAGCTGGAGAGACAAAAAACCTTGTCAGAAAGATAAGAGAGAGAAGAAAACGAGTCCTAAAATGCTATATTGAACCTATCTTGTTATATGGAAGTGAATCATGGACAATAGGCAAGTCTGTACAAAAATCATTGGAAGCAGCAGAAATGTGGTTTATTAGAAGAATGTTGCGAATCCTCTGGACAGCAAAAATAACTAATGAAGAATGTATGAGAAGAACTGGAGAGACAAAAAACCTTGTTAAAAAGATAAGAGAGAGACAATGTACTTTCATAGGACATGCAATGAGAAGAAGGGGCATTGAAAATATTATAACAACAGGAAAAATAGAAGGAAGAAAATCAAGAGGAAGACCAAGAGAAATGATACTGGACAGTCTGATGGGATGGTGTGAGAGGCAATCACCAACTGAGCTGATGGCCTGCATGAAGGATCGGGTACTCTAGAGAAGCATAATAGCCAATGCCAGTCAGCACGGCACCTGATGATGATGACTCTAAAACGAATGAAACTGGAAACAAAAAAACATTCAGAAGTGAATCAAACTGGGGAATTGAAAAAAAAAAGAGAGAGAGAAAGAGAGAGAGACAGTAAACAAAAACTTACCTGTCCCTCATAAAGAGTCTTTCCAGAAGTACTCTGTGTACCACCACTGGAGCCCACAACGTTCCCAATCTTAATCCATTTGGACTGATTGGCATCCCACTGGTAAACATCCACAGCACTTCCAGTGTTTATCATTGTTGTCTGACCATCCTTTTTCCCTAAAACAATAAATGTCTCTTCAGTGCTGTATGATTTCAATAACCCAGTTTTCAAGATCTGTTCATAATTATTTCTTCTTGTAAACTACACAGCACTATCTGTCTAGCACGTGCTGTATCTGCTGGTGTTGGCAGTCATAACTCTCTACAACTCTCTGTTCTGTGTTGCCTCTTGGAGATGTTCTGGTGTTCTCTATGCCCTACCCACGGCGTCAGACAAGCAAGACCTTCTTACAGTTACAGCTAAGTGCTCTATTCATTAGTAATTTTTGTTTATAGCATTCATGTGAATCTATACTTCATCTCCTCTCTCTATTTCTTCGTCCTGTATGTTTCTGTATGATTAAGGCTCACACCGAAATGTCACAACTTTGTATTCGTTAAGTAATAAAGCTACTACTACTTTTTTCCTAGTTTATACAATTTGATATCACAGCTTTACTGCAGTGGTTCGTGTATAGTTGTATATTTATACACTATTTATTGTGTGTAAATTTAGACTGCTCTTTCTAGACTGTTCTAATTATTTGTAATTATTACCCGACACTAGAAACATTGTGAAAGCTGGAAATCAACTAAAGAAATAGACAACAAATTAGACTCTTTTGAAAACAAATGCCTAAGGAAAATACTTGATATAAAGTGAAACGAATTCAAGAACAACACAGAGATAAGACAGATGAGCAAACAACAACCTGTCTCATGGGTGATCAGAAAAAGAAGATGGACATATATAGGTCATGTTGATGAGAAGAAACCACACAAGCTATCAAGTGGAGCACAACAGGCTGAAGAAAAAAGGTCAACCGTGTGAAACTCTAAAGAGAACACTGTTAAGAGAAGCCAGTTTAGTGGGCATAACATCCCTTGATGAAGTTGGAAGACTCACAGAGAACAGGAAAACTTGGCAAACAACTATGTGAGCCCTATGTGATGTTTAACGGCACGGGAAGGATGTAAGATGTAAGACTAGAAACATTAATTTAGGGTTAATTTCTGTGCTCAACGACTGTCAATAAAGAATTTTCAGGACTTCTTGAATAATTTACTTTCTGAAATAAAGTGCCAGAGCAAAGTATAAATGATTAGTCTTAAAACATAGCAGACAAATAACTTTAGACTTCTGGAGAAAGAAACAGTAATGGTAAAATCCCAGCTTCCATGCCATTAAGGCATATTGGGGATACAGTGTTAGGCCTGCATTTCCAAAATCATCAACACGTGAAAGTGTGATGTGGTCAGTATCATGTCTATCCGCATTTACTTTCTCAGATTTCTCTGGTACCCATTTTTTTTTTTTAGAAGTTGGGTGGACCCCAGAGCCTTTTTTGGTGTGGTGGTACCAAAAAAAAAAAAGCTATGGGACTTGAACCTGGTACCACCTGATTAGTAGACTGAGCATCTAACCACTCAGCCAACCAGGCCGCTGGAGAAAGAAAATACGAATTTAAAAAAAGAAACATTAAACAAAATGTACAATCAAAAGTTTACCTTGCTTTAGGTATGTGTTGTCTGATAGTCAGAAGTTACTGAAGGAAGCCAATACTACTAACACACTGACACTGCCTGAATGTAACAGAATTCAGCAGAATGTGGATTTCTCACTTACTCAAGAAAAATCTAGTACCACCATCCATCACTATAATCACTACTACAAGCACAAAATATCATTTTTATTTATATTTTTTTTTTTCCTAACCTGGATTCCTCAGACTTTCAGGTCCAGGTAAATCTTCAACTTTTATGTCACCCAACTGTTGCGAGGCCACAGGTGCATTTGCCAGAGATGCTTCATGAGCCTCCAGCACCTCTTGACTGGCCACCCTCTCTGGGGCTTGGGTGAATATGCGGATAATTCCATCACTGAAAATTTTTATGACAGAATTGTTAAATTTCATGAATTTCAGACTCTCCTCTATCTACGATGGGGCTGCATTCTGAAGATAAAAGAAATAATGACTGTGGTAAAACTGGTTCTAGTATTAGAGTTAGATTAGAGGTGTATGATTCAGTTTTACAAAGTGACAGAGGGAGTGAGGAAAGTAAGAAAAAAACACAAATGGCAGAAAGTATGAAAGTCATCCATTCATTTGTATGTTCCTTGCGGAACTTTGCCTCCCTAACAGCACTCCTGTGGGCATCTCAGTTGTGAGCAAGATGCCCTGCTACTGATGCATCCATGTGCAGATCATCAACGATGTCTTGCAGCCATCTTCGCCTTGGTCTTCCTCTCTTTCTTTTTCCCATTATGTACCCTTCCAAGATGGTCTTCTCTAGATTATCATGATGTTTAATGTGTCCAAAATATTTAAGTTTTCTTTGTTTAATCCTCTTTATTAGCCAGCCTTCTTCAATATTAAGTTCTTGTAGTATGGATATTTTTGTTATTTTTTTTAATCCACGATATCTGAAGAACTCATCTGTAGCATTTACATTCAAAGGCATTTATGTGTTTCTCAGCTGTTTTGTTAAGTGTCCAGGTCTCACAGGCATATATTGCGATGGGAAAGATGCATGACCTTAAAAATTTTATTTTTGTAGTTCTGTCTGTTCCTCTCCACAGATTCTTTAATTGTTTTACTTTCTGAAGAGCGATAGATGTCCTCCTTTTAATTTCCCTCATTGTATCTCCATTATTATTTAGTAGTGATCCAGGATATTCAAAACTCTCCACTTCTTCCAGTTTTTCCGTCATTGACACATATTTCAGCTGCCTTGTTTGTTTTGTCAGTTGTCATCAATTCTGGTTTCTTCGCATTAAGAAATGGTTTTGCTCTTCGGTGTTCTTACAGACGGATATAATTAGTTTTTCCCATTCCTTTTTGTGTTGTGGACAGTAATACTATGTCTGGTATTTCATAACTTCCAATCGTTATGGCATCATAATATTCTTTGTCTACATCTTCTCTAACATTTCTCATTATATTTTCTGTATACAAGTTAAATAAGTAAGGCGACAATATGCACCCCTGATGGACCCCTTGTTTTATGTCAAACCAAGTTGTTGTATGAAAGTACAACACATAAATAAAAAGAAGAAAAATGAAAATGAAAACCTTAACTCTGTGGCATCCTTCCTAGTATGGAATACAACAATGCGCCCCAAAGACGAGGCTGGGCGACCACAAAGGAAAACAACTTCAATTAATCGGATGCCAGATGAAAGGGAGAGAACAATATGAGGTATGACCTCAGAAAGCTCTAGAACAGCACCTTATTTTCCAGAGCACCTGACCTCAGAAAGCTCTAGAACAGCACCTTATTTTCCAGAGCACCTGTCTCCACCCAGCTGGAATTAACAATATATTCAGCTTCCCTTAAACTTCTTTAGATTTCCACCTACTTTCTGCCGTTTATACTCAACTTGTCTTAGACTCATGCATTTCTCTGCGGTTTTTCATTCATCGGTTTTTAAGTTATCTCCCAGCCCCCCCCCCCCCACCCACCTTCTTCTCTAGCAGCTATCTGGTATTTATTGTCTCCTGGTCTCTTTCCTGTGCACCCTCCCCCCCTCATATTGTTATCTCCCTTTCATCGCCGCTGACATCCGATTGGTTGAAGTTAATTTCCTTTGTGGTCTCCCAGCCTTGTCTTTAGGGCACATTGTTGTATTCTGTACCAGGAAAGATGCCACTAAGCTAAGTTTTTTCAGCTTTCCTCTTTTTATTTATGTGTTGCGTTTGTATGTAATCCTTAAAAAAGCCTGATTCCAAAATACTGGATGTTGCATATTTTTCATTCATACATTCTCATCTTACTTTCATACTTTCTTCCATTTGTGTTTTTTTCTCACTTTCCTCACTCCCTCTGTCGGTTTGTAAAACTGAACCATACACCTCTGTCTACCTTTATTGTATTCTGATAAATCTGTGGTAGGTATAAAAAGAAAAAAAAATGCACCCTGAAAATGACAATTTACATCAACATTTACTTCCTCTTCCCTCCAATCTGAATCTGAGTTACTGAACCAAATAACTTATTTATTGACAGACATAATGTACTTATAACTAAAATATAATAATAAAATTCAATCATTAGCAAAATAATTAAAATATCAGATAAACTTTATGTTATACCCTATCATTTTTCAAACAAATTACCAATTACACACTGTAATAAAACCATAATTGTAGTACATAAAGGAAAGCAATAACATTGTAAAAAAAAAAAAAAAGGTAAAGGTAATCCTGTCATGGCTTAGGAAGGCACATAGGGATATGGTGTTAGTGCCCATATTTTCCTTGACCTGTCAGCACACTAGAGTGTGATATGGTCAGTATCACGCCTGGCCGCCTTTCCTTCCCCAACTCCAAAAGAAGTCGGGTACCCATTTCTACAGCTGGGTAACTGGGGTGCCTCCGGCCGGATTCAAAACCCCCAACCTTCGCTGTGAGAGACCAGTGCACTAACCACTTCGCCACTCAGACACCCAATAACACTGTAAACCATGGAGTTACTAATGGAACAAAAGTAAATGAAAGATACCATCTTTAGTCAAGAATACTGTAAAGACAGCATGATTAGGTCATCACAAACTGTATATATAAGTCAATGACCATCTAAAATTCCAAATAAGGAACACGGTAGATAAGTAATGAAACTCTAAGATGCGTCAAAATGAAAAGAAGAAAAAAAAAACATACAAAAAAATGTTAAGAGAAACTGGTAACGCACAACTATGTAGTACTGCTTACCTGGCCACAGCTGTACAGGTGAATCAAATCTGCAACTGTACATTCTTGACTGTATGGGAAGTTCTGCTGATGCCTTTGTGGCTGGTGAAATGGATGAAGTTCACAACTTACTTGGACCCACTCTTGTTTTCACCTCCCTAGTAATTTATTTCTTCATTGTGAGAGTGTTCAGGGGGTGAAGATGTCCAATATGGCAATCTATAGCCCATATCTGACACTGCTAATGTCAGGGTTGGTGAAGAATAGCTGACCGAAGAGCTTGTCCTTTCTCTCTGCTGACACTCCTAGTAACTGGCCTAGCCTGACTAATGGGGTAGGGATCACCGCAGTCCTCGTGGTGGTGGTGGAGTCTGCTAAAGAAGCACCGTACACCCCCCCCCCCTTTATCTCCACTAAGGGACCCCGAGCCGACACGATGCTCTGCCTCAACATCTTCCCTGCATTGGCGGCAAAGAACACCAGCTCGCAATTCTAGGAAGATTGAAGAAGCAGAAGCGAGAGTGTTTACCCTTTCTAAGAGGTTGAGTTGTTCCTCTTTTCTGCCTTTTTTTTTTTCCAAAAAGAGATGTTTTACTATAAATATTAATCTGTTTAAATTTATACTTCTGTGCTCACTTACCTTGCTCCTGATGCAATATCCCCATCTGGCAGAGCACAAACTGCCCATACAGATTCACAAGGGTGGTAAATGGTCTGAGTACATTTCCCCCCTTGCCAGACACGCAGGGTTCGATCCTCACCACCTGTTATAAAGTCCTGACCATTTGGTAGTATGGACAAGCTGAAACAGAAACAAGCCAACATGAAAAATCTGCACCAAAAAAAAAAAAAAAAATTATAACAGTAACTTATGTGGACAAGTTCATAAGCTAGCATCAAAAGTTCTGTAATGAAAGTTCCCACACAAACTGTGATGAGGGCAACCCAGACTCAAGAAATGGGTGCCTAGAGTTTCCCTGGGAAAACAAAGGCAACTGGAGGAGGGGGGGAAGGGGGTACTGGGTTCAGGCTTCCCCATTTCTCAATCCTGTGGCCTAGAAATGTGAAGCCTCTAACATCTCATACTCCTACAGCATCCAAATGCCATAAAACTTAAGAATGAAAGTTCTCTTGGTACTTCTCCTAGAAGACAGCAAAGAATGAACCATGTGTACCAATGATTAGTTTCACAGAACCACTCTGAAGTAATGTAAAACTGATAATACAGGCAGATAGAGGTGTATGGTAGTTTTACAAAGCGACAGAGGGAATGAAAAAAGTGAGAAAAAACACAAATAATGAAAAACATACAGCATCTAATATTTTGGCGTAAAGCCTTTTTCAAGGATTACATACACAAACAAACACAACACAAAAGAAGAAAAATGAAAATGAAAAACTTAGCTTTGTGGCATCCCTCCTTGTAAAAACTTGTAAAACTGATAACATCATCAAATAACTCAGACAATGGAGTTTATAACTGTTTATATGACACACATCACATGAAGATTTTGAACATAGAATGTAGACTAATAAAAGGCATCAACAGCAGCAAAAACAGATCCAATAATAGCAAATAACACACCAGTGGCCATACAAAACACATATCAATACCTAACATCCTAAAAACTAAAGCAGGCTAAGGTTTGGTAAATGAATGGTAAGCAACCCAACTCCACTCAGAATAAAAGAATACCACAGAATCAACAATCTATATATCTCATCTTGCCTTATATCTCCTGGAACTGCTAGCTAGTGTTCTTTGCAGCCAATGCTGTGACGGTGTTGATGCACAGCGTCATGTTGGCTTGAGAGCAGATTATGGCAGCTACTTTTTCAGTCCATGAATGCAGTTAAAGAGCAGGGGGTGTGTGTGTGTGTGCAATACTTCTTTAGCATACTCAACCACCATGGGGAATACGGTAATCCCTGGAGCATTAGACAGACTAGGCCTGTTACTGAGGGTACCAATGGAAAGGTGAGACAGGGTCTTGGTCAGCTGTGGTTCACCAATCCTGATGCCAGCTTGTCAGCTATGGGTGGCTAATTATCAAAACAGACAGCATCATCCCACAAATATATATATAGTACATAAAGTATATATAAAGAAAGAAATGATCCAATAATATTTAAATACATCTGAAAGAAGCAGAACTTTTGACCAATCCTGATAAGAAAGGATTAAACGTAGATAAATCAGAGTCATGACCTACTTACAACATGTACAATCCACAGGTATTTAGCTTCTTATTATTCATGATATATCTTACATCTTACATCCTTCCTGTGCCGTTAAACGTCACATAGGGCTCGTATAGTTGTTTGCCTGGTTCTCCTGTTCTTGGTGAGTCTTTCAATCTCATCAAGGGATGTTATGCCCACTAAACTAGCCTCTCTTAATAATGTCCTCTTCAGAGTTTCACGCGATTGACCTCTTTTCTTCGGCTGTTGTGTTCAACTTGATAGCGTGTTTTGGTATTCTCTGATTGTTTCTTCTCATCACATGGCCTACATATGTCCATCTTCTTTTTCTGATCACCCATGAGACAGGTTGTTGTTTGCTCACCTGTCTTATCTCTGTGTTGTTCTTTAATTCGTTCCACTTTACACCAAGTATTTTCCTGAGGCATTTGTTTTCAAAAGAGTCTAGTTATGATATATCTAGGAGGAACATTTCTGTTATTCTACATGTTATGAAAAAAAAAAAAAAAACATTAAAATACCATATACACAGCTAGGGACAGAAAGCAGACTGATTAAAAATTTAAAAAAAACAAAAAAACCCAGAAAACTTAAATTGCATCTGTTTCAACAATCTGATAGTCACCTATTAAAATATGTCTATTAATTTCTGTAGGTTCTGGGGATTCTCAGCTAGGACCGCATCAACTGTTCATATCAACAAATATTAATGATTTCGAAAAAAAAAAAAATCCATACTTAACAAAACAAAGTTATGTCCCTTCCTTTTTTCTTTCAGCTCTATCTACGGGATGTTTCTGACGCATCTCAACCACAACCTACCAGTAAACATAGTTCGTATGGCCAAAGTATACAGCCAGGCAATCTCCCGAGGTAACGGCCCAGCGTCTAACGGTGGCATCATTTGAGCAAGACAAGAATTCACTCTCACTGACAACTCCAATGCTCCTGACACAGTCTTCATGACCTGCAGCGGTATGAAAATATATCTGGTGAATTCATCAACTTGCTATGTGCCATACGTACAACTCATTTTTTAAATAAAAACTATATATCCACATATAATGTGCACTAAATTTTTCTCTCCTTCCTTGTTTCTTGGCATTCACATTCTTATTCAAGTGAACTTTTGGACGTATGAAACTGATCTTTACATTTACACATATCTTGCATGCACTGACAGCTAAGTGTCCTGTCACAGCTAAGTGTCCTGTGCATTCTGCTGCATGCTGTCTTCCTACAAACATTCCCCACTGTTTGAGAAACCCTGGCATAAAAAAAAAAAAAAAATCAATCAATAAAATACCTTTGTAAGTCTGCACACATTTCCCTGCCTTCCATGCTTTGACCGTCTTATCTGCAGAACCTGTCAACATGATGCCCTGACTCGAGATAATGCCCACTGCCCAAACTGCCATCTGATGGCCTGTAATGAAACAGACAACAAAGACTTTAATTTAAAAAACACAAATCTCTTCACCAGCCAAAGAGCACGAGGGGAAAAAAAAATCCCTTCTTCTCATAAATGAAAGCATTTAATAAAAATTAAACTGCTGAAATATATGGCTATTCCATTTCATTGTCCTATGCTCAGTGTTGGACTAGGACAAATGGCAACACAATATAAAATATGTAAATATAAATGATTCATATTATAAAGAATAAAGGTTCTAAGGACTGCAAATGCGCCACAAACAGCCTCTGGCAGTCAAGTCCAGCTCCTGGCCTTCCCGTGGCAGAACTGTTTAAACTGACAGGAGAAGGGGCGAGGGCGAATATCTGGCGCCTGAAACCAGTTACTTAGGGTAGATGAGTGGCACGTTTGGTAGCTCATCTGCCGCTGTTGGCGAGATCTTCAGCTGCAGTGCGTGGAGCGGTGCTCCTCCCGGCCAATGAAGAAATTTGCAAATGAGGTTGCCGCGCAGCATCACTGCGGAAAAGGTGGTAGAAAGGATAAAGCGAAGCAAACAGTCAAATCACGGCACCTCTGGTCTGGAGGTCGGCCACGTCCTGAGTGCAGTCATATCGGGTGAAATGCATGAACCGGCTTGTCCCAGAGGTTAAGACACTGCTGGCTTGACTCTTCAAATGCCGCGCGTGGAGTGAAGCTCCTCCTGGTTAAGGAAGTAAATGCGGAAAAGAAATAAAGGTTGCTGTGCGGCGTCGGTGGGAAAAGGTGGTGGAAAGTGAAGTTTAACCTGGTATGTCCAGTAGTATCGCTACGAGAGCTATACCACGGCACCTCTGCTCTAGAGGCCGCCCACGTCCGAAATACACCTACACTGGCGAAATATGCCTAAACCGGCACACACCAGGGGTGGAACTCGATGGCTAGACATGTCATGCCACCTCCGCTCTAGAGGTCGGTAACGCCTGATAAACACCCATACTGGTGAATTTTGCCTAAACCAGCTCATACCAGGGGTGAATCTTGAAGGCTATGAATGTCACAGTACCTCTGCCCTAGAGGTCGGTCCCGTCCCAAACACGCCCATACTGGGAAATGCCTAAACCGGCTCAACCCAGGGGTGGAAGTCACTAGTGGCGAGGATTCGTCCTCCTGTACAAAAGCTCCATCCTGGTCACAACTAGGAAGGGTAGCGGCCACGACCGCAAAATGCTGAAGTCGGAGACACTGGACCAGGGAAGTCTAGATAGGCAACCACCTCTCACTCGGCGGGGATGTTTGCGTATCCTAATCATGCTGAGGTTTTCCGGTGAGAAAGTCCAACCCTGGACTGGATGGGCAACCACCTCTCACCCGGCGGTGATACACGGGTATCTCAAAACACGCCGAGGTTTTCTGGTGAGAAAGTCCAACTCTGTCCTGGGTGGGCTACCGCCTCTCACCCAGCGGGGATGCACTGATATCCCAAACATGTCGAGGTCTTCCGGTGAGAAAGTCCAACCCTAGACCAAACTGGTGCAATGAAAACCACGGTGTCACGCAATTCCGCTTCTGAGACCCACCAAGAATACAGGCTAAAGCACTGTGATACTCTGAACCCCTTGTGGTCCTTTTGTGGAACTCGTGTGGTCTATTTTGGACCACACAAGGGACCACGGGACCTAACGAGGACCACATGCGTGAATTCAGTAGGTTCACAGTGCGGTTTTTGGTGGTAGAAGTGAACAAAGAAGACGAAGAAGATAAAGAATAAAGAGAAATTCACACTATAATTTTACACAGGTAAAAGAACTTACAGCACTTTGATCATAACATTCTTGTCCACAACAAAAAAAAAAAAAACCAGTGTATAACCAAAGACAAAATTAATAGTTCCCTGCCCAACTTTGAATTAGTGTGCAAAAAAAAAAAAAAAAGTTTACTGGCTAGTTTCTAGTGATGTTTGTTGCAGATCACAAAATCTATAACTGCAAATTACGTTTTTTTTTCCTCTTAAAATTATTACAGCACGTTCAAGGTTCTCAATCAATTTGCACTTATATCTTACCTTCCAGGACCATCACACATTTCTGATTCAGCCACACTCGAGCAGTTGTATCCCATGAACCACTGAGCAAAAATCCAAACTTCCCTGATGCAAGAGCGCATACTGTCAGAAACAAAAAACCAAAAAAAAAATGGAATGCTTTCAACTAATTCAATATGTAAAAAAAAACTACAACATATCTTTTCAGCTATTTCACTTGCCAAATATTCTCAAAGTTCAAACACTGACAGCCATGGCTAAGTAACAGAAAGACAAATTTCTAACATTTGCAAATCTGATAGCCATGATCAGCAGGGGAAGAAGGTCTGATGATGTAGCACTCAAGGTGAATGAAACACTGATATGTGACTCATAGGTGACTGCTCGTGTCAATGTTGGCAACTCACAGGTGACTGCTCGTGTCAATGTTGGCAACTCACAGGTGACTGCTTGTGTCAATGCTGGCAACTCACAGCTGACTGCTTGTGTCAATGCTGGCAACTCACAGCTGACTGCTTGTGTCAATGTTGGCAACTCACAGCTGACTGCTTGTGTCAATGTTGGCAACTCACAGCTGACTGCTTGTGTCAATGTTGGCAAATCACAGCTGACTGCTTATGTCAATGTTGGCAACTCACAGATGACTGCTCGTGTCAATGTTGGCAACTCACAGCTGACTGCTTGTGTCAATGTTGGTAACTCACAGCTGACTGCTTGTGTCAATGTTGGCAACTCACAGCTGACTGCTCGTGTCAGTGTTGGCAACTCACAGCTGACTGCTCATGTCAATGTTGGCAGCTCACAGCTGACTGCTCATGTCAATGTTGGCAGCTCACAGCTGACTGCTTGTGTCAACGCTGGCAAGTCACAGCACACCAAGACCCTATTCTGCCTTCAACTGTTTTCATTCACCACTGTCATCATCATCATCATGTGTCTTTTCTACAACTAAGGTTGGCTGCAATGCATCTCAAGCCTGCTTTCTTCTGGCAATATGTAATACATACAAGATAGTTATTACACCTTTGGAAACTCTTCACATCATTCCTATGTAATACAGCCTCAACTACAAATACTCTCTTCTCTTTGTCTTTTGTTGCTTAGCCTGACAAAGCTGGAGTCTAAAACCCACCCTGATGGACAGTTAATAAGAGACATCTTAACATTCTCACCATTATCTTGTTTTTCGGTTTTTTTTAATATTCAGCTTTCATACCATAACCTGATATACAAATACTCACACCACAGCGGTGCTAGCTGCGCACATGAGATTTACTATCCAAAAAAAAAAGGAACAAATAAAGGAAAAAGGAACAAATAAAGAAAAAAAGGAACAAATTTTTTAAAAAAAAAGGAACAAATAAAAGAAATGGAACAAATAAAGAAAAAAAGGAACAAATAAAGAAAAAAAGGAACAAATTTTTAAAAAAAGGAACAAATAAAAAAGGAACAAATAAAGAAAGATGGAACAAATAAAGGAAAAAAGGAACAAATAAATAAAAAAGGAACAAATAAAGAAAAAAAGGAACAAATAAAGAAAAAAAAAGGAACAAATAAAGAAAAAAAAGGCATAAAGGCATACCATTTCCCTCATGTCCTGTCAGCTTGAAGACTGGCTCAGCTATACCAGGTGTGTATGCCAGGATGCTTTTGTCATTGCTTCCTGTGACTATGAGCCCCTGTGGGTATGTGTCATCAGGGGGCATGACACAGACGCTGGAGACGAAGTTTGAATGCCCACGGAGAACCAGTTCCCTTGTAAAAGTGTTGTCTTTCCTTGAGAGGATGGAAGAAACGAAGGATGAAATGAACAACAGGTGTTATATTTTAAAGCACTCATGCTTCAGTTTCACTTCATGATAAAATGGTAGGAAAGATTCTGATCACATAAATGAAATAAACATCATTAGGTTGTGGGCATGAACTTTCAATCAGTATCCTTAGTTCTGAGAAACAATTATATGAATCAACAACACACCCCCTTACATGTTTAAGAGGCTCTGGGGAGAGGGTACTTCATTTTATTACATATAAGTGACTAGACAAATAACTAGTATAAGGTAAAATTTCCAATTGAGGAATACGGTGTCAGGTCTGTATTTTCCATGACCTTCGACATGTGAAAGTGTGATGTGGTCAGTATCATGTCTGGCCACAGTTACCTTCCCAGATTTCCCTGGTACCCATTTTTAGAGGTGGGGTTGACCCTGGAGCCTTTATAGAATCTATAAATATAGAATCTTACCAGCTTATCCAGATGAGAATTCTACAACAAAACAGTCCACATTTACCAGCTTACCCTAACTGTACTTCAGGATTCAAGTTTTAGGTCATATTAAATCCAAAACTCCATTATTTCTGGGAAAAGGTCATAGTTTTTCCCCAGGTTTTTGTGGCATGGACTCTGCTGATACCTGCAATGAGCTTCCTAAATGAACCATGTGTGACTGGGACTCTGATGACATCTTCAATTAGTTAGATAAATGAACTGCACCTTTGACAATCATTAGTGACTGGATAACACACACAGTAGCTGTATGGTCATAATGTTTAAATGATGATGACAAGGACCTTACAACATCAAAAAACTATACAGCAGAACTGCTGGCCATACCAGAAGCCACAAAAACAACTGCATGAACAAAGCCTCATCAACACAAACACAGTATTCCTATGTGACTGTAGATTAGTTCATCAAAGATGAACTAAGAGACTGGCTGATCATGAACATGACTGAACAACTGAACCAGATATCCTGCACACTGTGGTGTTGAAGGAATGAAGCAAAAGACAAACTTGCTAAAGCTGGTGCCTAAAAAAGAACAATTCTGACATGGAATATTACTAAAATGAGCAAAAATGTTCATCAAAGGCCATCAGAACTCCACTCTAGGCATGCCAAAATGGTCCCCATACTCCAAAACACATCCTGCAAATCTGCACCTATACAGGGACCTAAGAGATCAGTCCTAGCCCAAGGAAAAGCAACCACATGAAAATCAATTGGGAATGAATACATGATAACTACTGACAGTGGGATTCATGGAGGAACCATGTCTCCTTGTGTAGCTGACTGTATATGAAATTGAAAGTAGAAGAAATCTCGAACATTATAGTCCATCCCCCATCAAGCTGTCCACGAACTTGAAAACTTAAATACCTCATTCTACAACAATTTGCATCATAAAGTAACAGAATTTCACACGTACAGTGCAATACAGTTAAAACCGAAGTCTCCACCGTCATTGTAATGTCTGTAGAGCAAAGAAAACGCGCTGCATTAAACAAACTACTACTTAATTAGTGGCTCTCTGCCCACAAGGCACAACAGGTGAATTCTAAAACCTAAATTTATACCACAATCGGGTAAAGCCTAGCTTTCAAAAACCAGAATAATAGCAATGGCTACTGATGAAGTCCGGAATTCCGTCGGCAAATGTACACTGACTCAGCACGGATTGACATCCAACTTGAATGGTGTATAATTCTTCGTGGAACTTACTCATTTTCAACCCAGACGCAAGTGGTATTATCCCTTGAGGCCGAGATCAATCCATTTTCTGGAAAGATTGATGTAACAAGAGCTCGGACATCTTTTTCGTGCCCTGTTAGGCTGCACCTCAACTTGTACGGTCTCGCCATTTTGAATACAGCAGAAGTAATAAACTCATCGTGTAATTTCAGTTTCGAATTTTAAATAAACTAGTAAATAATGAAAACATAATTTTATTTTGCATCTAGTTGCTCGCAACGTTCACATATAACATTTATCATGTTACTTTTATAGAAGCAAAATATTCCTTTCTTTCTTCCATATTTTCGACTTTCGAGACCATTCGGTAATGAATAAATGTGCATAACACGTATAAGAATGTGAAAAAGTACGTAACTGTGTTAGTTTTAAATATAAATATATGTTATTATGCCTTATATCTGAAAAAAAAAAAAGCAGCACTGATAAGGAAAAGATATGGTGGCTAAGAACGTAATGAAAAGCAAACGGGCCTACCTCTTTCTTCCTTTTCGCTTTTTCCCTGCTTTTATTTTCATTATTATAGTATATTTGTACGTTTTGGAAGTTTACATCGGACAGTGGTTCCCAGTCTCAGCCAGCTACCCAAACTGGAGTGGGGGAGAGGGGGGGGGGGGAATCTGAGATAGGGTCGCGAGAAAACTTGACAAATGTATTAAAGAAGAAGGAGGAAGAGTTGGGGGGGGGGGTGAATGAATGAATGAATGATCTTTATTTTTAAAGGGTAAAGAATTGGGCAGGCAGGCCGTTTTACATTCTGCCCTTCATCACTCCATCTTTCATTCTTCCCACACACTCTGTTTAATACAAGTAAACAAATTACATGAGGAAAAAATACCAAAAGAGTGTAGAACTAAACTATTTCATCCACAGTATAAGAGAAGAAGTAATTAACCTAACAAAATAGCGCACACGCAGGCATATACAAATGTACATAAACAAAAATACATTTTCAGTACAGTTCGTCTAACATATATTCTTTAACATTCATTAAAATAATGTCTAATAAGATCTAACATGATACTTCTAGAACCTTTTAGTATGTTTATCAACATTCCATTATTATTACTCCATTTAATCATTTACTTCTTTTAGAGCTTGATGGCTGGCTGGCCATGGATTGAGAGACATTTGATTATTTTATGGAGGCATATAGTTATAAGCAAGTAAATAATGAAAAAGGTTGGAGTTAAATGATGAAGTATTACTAATGGATTTTAAATGGTAGGGGAGGTGTTCTAGAGCTGTACTGCTGAGTATGCAAGGCTTTTCTTGTACAGATCTAGCCTGGATTTAGAAAGAAGACAATTTTTTAAACTATGCTGGCTATGTTTAGTGTCATATGTAAACAGTGGCCACAAGTAAGATGGAGCATTGTGCGTTAGAATTCTATGAACAAACTTAACTTTGTTAAAAATGACT
Organism: Achatina immaculata; assembly: GCA_009760885.1. Lineage (NCBI taxonomy): Eukaryota > Metazoa > Mollusca > Gastropoda > Stylommatophora > Achatinidae > Lissachatina > Lissachatina immaculata. Next base: position 48,453,667 of record CM019720.1, on the reverse strand, counting down.
CTATATTTGAGGGGTGGAGTTTTGAGTTGTTTGTGCTGATCTGCAACCTGTATTGGGTGTTTGCCACAAATCAGATTTATTGCTCGTTTGTGAAGTGAGTGAAACCTTTTTGTGTTTGAGACTGAGCAACCATCCCAGATTGTGGAACAGTAATCTAAGTATGTTTGTAAATGTAACATGTATAGTATATCTTTTTTGTGTCTTTGTCGATAAAGTGTCTAATTTTGGCTAGTTTGTAAACTTTCTGTGCTTTCAAGTTTGTCAAGTTATGTACGTGAGAATTCCAAGTTAAATGTTGATCAATGATGAGTCCTAGAGTTTCATGTTCATGAACGTTTTCTATTTCCGTAGTGCCAACACAAACATATAGTGACGTTTTTGTTGATTCTGTAGTTTCTGTCTTGTAGTGATGAGCATGGATTTTGTTTTGTTGGTGTTTACCAACATACTATTATTAGTATTTTATCAATCTCTTTATATCATTTTGGAGAGTTGTCTGTAGTTTATTGATGTCATAGTCACTACTGTAAACAGTACAGTCATCAGCAAAAAGATCACATAAAGAGTGCTTTAAATGTAGTGGCAAATCGTTAATACAGATAGAAAAGAGAATAGGACCAATATTGGAGCTTTGAGGAATATCGGTATCAACCAGAGATCAGTCAGATATTTTGTTTCTAAAGCAAACTACTTGCTTTCTACCTGAGAGAAAAGATGTAATAAATTTTGTCAGGTCAGGGTGTAATCTATAATCTTCCAGCTTTTTTTTGCAAGAACTTCATGATCAATCACATCGAAGGCTTTATTGAATTCAACAAAAACAGCACCACACAGTTCATCGTTATTTATACCAGAGAGCCTTTCTTTTTTGGTCATTTTAGTGAACGCTGTGTGGCAGGAATGATTTGGTCGAAAGCCTGACTGGCTGTCTATCAATAGATTGTTTTCCTGCATGTGGAGCAGTGTTAACTTTTGTTTATGTTTTTCAAGAGGTTTGGATAACGATGACAAAATGGATATAGGTCTATAATTTGAAAAGTCACTAGACTGTCCAGATTTAAAAAGAGGAAACACTTAAAACTGTCAGAGAAGTAGTGTTTGTCAATGCACAAATTGTATATGTATGTTAGTGTGTCTGTAATAACTGATGCAGCGTAGCGTTAGTAATTTGTTACTAATGTCATCACATTCTGCTGAGTTAGTGTTATTTTAAGACCGGGTGTAGAAAAGAGAGATAACATACTATTACATCTTTTCTCTCGAACATCCACTGTGGGGAAAGGAATGCTTAATTATTTTATTGTTTACACATTCACTCTTGCTGTATGTTTTTAACATTCTCGGGTCGTAACTAGGGGGTCGGTGATGAAGATCTTAGAATATGAATTTCTTCCCTAAAATGTTCACTGAAGTTAGTGCAAGTATGTTCATGATTAAGAGTTTGTGGGTCAGATTGCTTCCTTTTATTTACTAGAGTAATTTACTTAATGATAAACATACATGCACTAATTTTCATATTCTAAAATCTTCAATACCGACCCCTAACTGCGACATGAGTGTGTTAGAAACTTACAGCGACAGTAATAAGCGACAGAAGGAGGAGGAGGAGAAGAAGAAAGAGGAAGAAGCGATTGATTGACTGATCTTTATTTCAAAAAGGTTAAGAATTGGGCACACAGGCCCGTCTGCCATTCTACCATTTATCATACATCTTTCACTCTATTCCGGACATTATACAAATACGCTGTGCACGTAACAAACATAATTAACATTGAAGCTGAGAGACATAAAATAAAATATAACATTTACGTTTCGCTCTTATCCATTCACTCACTAAAGAAGTAACTAAATACATACATAAAAGACTATCTAGAGAAGAAGAAGAAGGAGGAGAAGAAGGAGGAGGAGGAAGAAGAAGAAGATGAAGAAGCAGAAGAAGAACCAGTTTGTTCGATGATTTATTTCAGTCATTTGCACTTTCTTTTATTTTCCCTTCAGCTTTCCGGTAATTAATATGTTCTGAACGATTATCTTGCAATGACATGCCGAAGGACTTCTTATGCTCTTTTTCTTTAGGTTTGTAAATAGTTTTCTATACTCTGCAATTTTTCTGAGAGCTTCAGTCTAACATACATAATATTTAAAATGAAGCAAATGTAGTTAAGAGCCATCTTGCTCACAACCGAGAGGCCTACAGGAGCGCTGTTTGGGAGGCAAAGTTCCGCAAGGGACATGCAAATGAATGAATGAATGAGTTAAGAGCGAAAACAGAGCTGAATGGAAGGTTTTCTGTCTGTATAAAATGGTCTGTCGCTTGCTGATGTTCTATTTGTACATGTTTAAATATATTTATGACTCGTGTAGATGTAATAGAAAGTAAAAAATATAGATGAAAACGTAGTAATAACAATAATAATAATATAGATGATGATAATAATAATATAGGTGCAAATATGGTTAATAAATGCACCGTAGATAGTTATTAATCGCCCTTGTCACTGCCCTCTTTTATCCGACTGTCAATGGAGTGGAAGAACAAAACGTTATTAAATATAATGCGAGAGTCAACGCTACTTCGCCATATTACCTTCTCACTTTGTTCACTAAATCACTGGACAGAACAGTTAGGGCATGTGGATTTAGAAATAAGTTTTGGCACTAAACGTTTTCATCAATTTTCAAATATCCTGACTTCTCTCCCCTAGAATGTAATGTTTTAGAACGCTCCCAGTCTTTGCCCTCCGGCCGACCTAGCTGTAGGAAAATTAGTTACTCGACTTTCTAGCGTTAAGAAAACCAGCTTCCAGAGCGGGAGAATATTTGTTTGCTGGTTGCACACTGGACAGAACAACAAAGATGGCTTTCAGTGGATGGAGGGAAATATGAGTTTCAGTACCCAGAATAAGTCTTAAAGCCCGAGTCTAAAGCGGTTGAACATCTACAGCAGTGGTTCCTAACCTTTATACATCCAAGGACCGCTTTTTCAACCACATTTAAGTTGAGGACCACTGTCTTATACGTTATAATTGTTTTTATTCCATAGATAGCATTTAATATCAAATCGTAGCAACGGGCCACTTGATAAAGCTTTGAGAACCACATGCGGTCCGCGAGCTACAGGTTGAGAGCCGCTGGTGCATAGTTCACTAGTCATTATGACAGAATATAGTTACATTTAAGATGCCATAAAAATGTGTTACACGAGTATTTTTACCTATTACTTTCTATATAATCAGGGAATCTCTAACGAAAAGAAAATGCAGATAGGAACCTATTTAAATCTATAAGAAAACGACACTCATCAACCACTGGACATATAATGAGAAGAGGAGAGCTTGAAAACATCGTAACAACAGAGAAGATAGACAAGAAGTGATGCAGGGCAAGACCATGGGAAAAAAAATCATGGACAGTCTAACACGATGGCACTAAAACAAGCAAACAAAAAAAAACAAACAAACAGACAAACACACACACATAAAATCACCAAGCTGAAGGAAAATATCAAAGAGGGAGATCTAAGGTGAAGCTTTACCTCCAGCGCCTCCTAGTATGGCTCTTGATAATGTGTTGTTTTTTTTTTAAATTAAGGAACGCGTAATAAATATAGTATCAGGTCAGAGAAGAAGAGAGATTCAAGCTCCGTCAGTATAACTAGACATAAAGGAAGAACGAGAACTGAGCATCGAAACAACGTCTCCTTCATGGAGCATGCTGTAAGATTCAGCTTGTAGAACCTGAATGTAAGACTGGGGATGCATGGATGAGTGGACTTTGGGGCGGGTAGGGGGGGCCGTGTGGGGGTGGTTGGAGGCACCTGGTGCCAGAGGCCCAACCAGCTGGTGCAAAGAATTTCATCGTCAGCAAAGCTTATGTTTAGAGCTACTCCACCGATGATCGTACGAGGTGTGTGGTTATTTCGCTTTCAGTGACACAGACTTCCTTCTTTTTTTTTTTTCACCACATGCTGTAATTTCTGACATCATTTTCCTCTCTCTCTCTCTCTCTCTCTCTCTCTCTGAACCTGAAGTGCCCAGGGCACATGGGGCTTCCGCAAGGGTTTTCCACAAATGCCTGTCCTTTGCCTTTTTTTATGCTCTCGCTCAGGTGATCCCTCTATTGCTCAACATCATTTCTCTTGTTCTTCTTCCGTGTCTCTTTTGGTCTGCCCTTACTTCTGTTCCCCTGTGGTGTCCATCTTAGTGCTATTTTTGGCAGTGAGTTGTCAGTCATTCGGAGCACATGTCCCAACCATCGCCAGCGTCTTTCCTCAATAATTGCTGTCAATGGCTTCATCTGCATTTCTGCCAACAAGATGTTATCTCTTACGGTGTTTGGCCAAAACATTCCTCTAATTTTTCGCAAACATTTAGTCTGGAAACAATTCAACTTGTTTTCTATGGTTTTGGTGATTTTCCAGCATTCAGCTTCCATAGAGTAGTACACTTAGAACATTATTCTTAAATATCCTAATTTTCGTGATTTTCCTCGTAGTAAACCAAAAAGTATGCTGAATTTAAAAAAACAAAAAACAAAACAAAAACCTGCAATAAATAAAGACATCAAAAGATTCTAGTTTATGCATTCTTCGTGTTTTATTTTGAAGGACTAAAATCGACTGTGTAAACTCTTCCAAGCATAGGCATTTCGCTAGACTTGCACCAGAGAAAAAAAAACATAAAAAACTCGGCATCTGTGATTCCTGTGAACTAATGCCTGAGACTGTTATCAGACGGTCGGATTTTAAAGATAACAATATCAGGTATAAAGCTCACCGAATCTCCCACCTGAAGAATTCAAACACTGCTTTTTTTTTGTTTGTGTGTGCGTGTGTGTGAGACAGAGTGCAGGAGTATACGTTTGTTTCATTGCTACTGCAATGTTCCAGTTATGAGCGTTTGTCCGTTTTGTTTTCTGAGTAGTAGTAGAACTGGACATTCGAAACCACCGACCAAGACACAATTTGGACCTATACGGATATGTCTCGATTTAGGGATGTTGCCTACTACATTGTGGTAAATAATTTCTCTTTTTTTTTTAAAATCATTTTTTTTTTGGTTCTTTCCGTTATTTCGTATTGGCTTACCACTGATAAATTTCTGTTGCATATTCTTCGAGGTGTAGAGAAAAATAGGATTTGGTGAAAATTAGACTCCCGCGTACACATTTTGTATATTGAAAATTAGTCACTTTTATAGAAAGAAACATCTACAAGTGTGTTCAGAGCGGGTGAGAGCGATACGATATTTCATGTTGATAGTATGTGTGTAACTTTATTGTGACTAGTGAGCGTGTAATCGTATTACATATGTAAGTATGTGGAATTATACTGAATGAGAAAAGGAGCAAGGCGTTAAGATATACTCGGTGATCGCGATAGGATTATTTTGAAACCGATACACTTGTACTTATCATTCCCTTTGCATGAAGTACTGTCCGGAATGCCGGTTTTGTCAATACAACATTCGGTACCCTAAACCTTTTTTTTTTAATATAAAATTAAACATACTTTACAAACATCAGTTTAAAGTAAATGTCCCCGTGTAATTTTTTTAAAAATTCGTATTATCTACTTGACAAAATGCTCACAGACTGAACCAAAGTCAAAACTGGCAGACTTCTCCCTGCAGATGGAACATCATCATCCTTCTGGCTCGATCGATTACCTTCCAAACGATTTCGCTTGTGGCCTCTTACTAGATTTTTGATCATATAAAGCCACTACAGTAACCAATGACCTCCGAAAGTTTTTATCTTCTTTTTTAAATCGGTAATTTACCGTTAAGTGCCGGTCAGCGCGATCACTGTTAACAAATAAACAAACAAACAAACAAACAAATAAACACATACACACATATGTATAATGGCCATGACTGGCACTGATGCCAAGCTGTCTGTAAATTCCTAGGTATGTATATATGTATGTATGTGTATGTGTGTATGTATGTATGTATGTGTGTATGTATGTATGTATGTATGTAGAAACATGAATCTTAGACATAGACATAAGAAGCAGGGCTATTACCAAATTCCCCCAATGTGGGAAACATATCAGTTTCTGCTTGAATAACGACACATTAGCCTGTTACCAGGAACGCCGAAAGAAAACATTACGTAGTGTTTTAGTTTCGGCCTACAGACTGTAATTACTCAGCAGGGAGCGAAACACGTATGCCTCCTTACTGTATGTAAGGAACAGAAAGTGTGTGTGTATCTATGTTGTATGTGGAGGAACAGAACATGTATGTCTTTGTTATATGTAGGGAGGCAAATGTTGGGCATCTATACTGTATGCAGGGAGCCGAAACGTGTGTGGCCATGTTATGTGTGTAGATAGAATGCGTGTATCCTTGTATAGAAATATGGAAAACAGAATGCGCGTATCAGTGCATATAAGGAACAGAATGTTTGTATACATGTTGTATGTAGGGAATAAAATGATGATTTTTTTAAAAATCAGAAAATGGACGTCTGGCTTCCATTTTGTAAAGCAGGAAACAGTATACGTGTGTTCATATTGTTCTTTAGTGGACGAATATATGAGCCATGTTGCACGCTGGGAAAAAGAATACGTTACATGTAGGAAAACTATTGTGTGTATTAACACTGTATAAACTAAAACACATATGTCCATATTTTGTATAGAGAACTGATTGTGTGTTGCCAATATTCTCTTTATCACCCTCTCTTTCTCTCTCTCTAACTCTCTCTCTCTCTCTCTCTCTCTCTGAACCTTAAGTGCCCAAAGCAATTGGCGGTTCCGCAAGGGTTTTCCACATATGCCTGTCCTTTGCCTTTTATTCTTATCTTGCCCAGGTGAGCCCTCTATTGCTCAAATCCTCTCTGGTGTTCTTCTTCATATCTCTTTTGGTCTGCCCTTACTACTATTCCCCTGTGGTGTCCATCATAGTGCTATTTTTGATAGTGAGTCGTCAGTCATTCGGAGCACATGTCCCAATCATCGCCAGCGTCTTTCCTCAATAATTGCTGTCAATGGCTTCATCTGCATTTCTGCCAACAAGATTTTATTTCTTACGGTGTTTGGCCAAAATATTCTTCTAATTCTTCGTAAACATTTGGTCTGGAAAGAATTCACTTTGTTTTCTATAGTTTTGGTCATTTTCCAGCATTCACTTCCATAGAGTAGTACACTTAGAACATCACTCTTAAAATATCCTGATTTTCATCTTCATGTTTAGTTTTGAACATGACCCGCAGACTCTGCATTTTATAAGGCACATGATGATGTTTGCAGAGAGGCAAGCGAGGATGATTAATCCAAAAGCAGGAGTACCTTGTTAAAACAAAGAGCAAAACACATACACCGTGATATACGGAATTATAAAATGCACTTTGAAATCAGAAGCAGACGTCTTTGTATACGTTTCTTTTTAATAAAGCACATAGGAATGCACATGTTTCTAAACAATACATGAATGTAGCAGGCTTATGTTTCTTTCTGTATTCCACGATGTTAGAATGTAATTAGTGCCATCACTATTTTCTAGGGCGGATGTTAACGCGTGCGCAGTCTCTGATAAATGCCTGTCCGCACGAGGTCTTTTAAGAGATATGGTCACCTAATACAATGTTTTCGCTTCAATTAGAGAAATTCTGAGCAAACCATGAGCGGGTTTTCATTGTTTTGCTTCATTGTTGACGTCCCCCCCCCACCATGAGAATTTTTTTTTCATTTGCAGTTTTATACAATTCAGAAAAAAAAAAATTACTGAAATAGATCGATGTAAGATAAATATGTTGTGGACATTATCTATAATTAGGAAACAGGAGAAATGCACAGTGCTGGACTTCAAGATTGGTAGAAATAATTCGTAATAAAATATTAGTAAAATACAAAAGCTTGCTTATCATGAAAGGTGAAAACGAACAAAAAACGGTTATTAAAGATGAAGCCTTTATTTCACACGGTGTTCTTTCTTAAGCCCCTTTCCTTCCGATGACGCGCTATCGATTACGTCAGCACAAATCATTGTTACGTGGGAACTCTGCATCTGTTTTACAGTTGTTCTTGCTCTTTAGCCTCCTAAAGGAGGAACTATTTTCTGGGAACTTTTTTTTTCCTTATATGTTTATTAAAGGAACAGTAACTCCGACCGAAGATTCACTAATGATGATGTTCTACGTCGGTGGTTTCTAATCGTTGTAAAGCGAACACTTCGCAGGTGTGTAGCGGAAATTTCTTGGAATTCATTTACTGTTGTTAGTAATTATTATTAAAAATTCCGGTGGTTTTTTTTCCGTGCTGCTGAATCATGCCAAAGTGCCGCAAGGTAAACAATTTTTGTTTTTTAACCCCATACCTGTATGCAAGTTTCAGAACTACTTGGTCGTGACTCTATACTGTGGACGTCTAACCAGCACAGAGAACGCTTACAATAAAATTACATTGCTTAAGATCATGCTAATGTTGCGGTTGCAAACGTCTCAGTTTCCCGACGACAGATCGTGTTATTATTCGTTTCTAGCCAGTCCTGTACAAGTTAACATTAGATAAACAATAATTCACCATCTTGCGGCTGTAGACGTCTCAGTTTCCCGACGGCAGATCGTGTTATTGTTCATTTCTAGCCAATCCTGTACAAGTTAACATTAGATAAACAATAATTTACCATCTTGTGATTGGAGATGTCTCAGTTTCCCGACCGCAGATACTGTTATTATTCGTTTCTAGCCAATCCTGTACAAGTTAACATAAGATAAACAATAATTTACCATATATCATGTTAACGTCAATTTCTAGTCAATCCTGTACAAGTTAACATTAGATAAACAACCTTATTGTAGCTGGAGACGTCCAAGTTAACATTAGATAAACAACCTTATTGTGGCTGGAGACGCCCAAGTTAACATTAGATAAACAACCTTCTTGTGGCTGGAGACGTCCAAGTTAACATTAGATAAACAACCTTCTTGTGGCTGGAGACGTCCAAGTTAACATTAGATAAACAACCTTCTTGTGGCTGGAGACGTCCCAGGTTCCCGGCCTTAGATATGGATACCTGGCCCCTTTTAGAGCTGGGGAAGGAAAGGCACGAAGCTGAAAATATTACAGAGAACCGACAGGTCAAGATAATTATGGACACAAACATCAGATCCCCCAGATACCTGTTTTGACAAATACAGCCAACGTTACTTATTTTTTTTAGTATTAAGAAAAATCCCCAAATAAATTTCAGGTCGGGTGAATTGTTATTTTCTTCTTCTTCTTCTTCGTACGCATTTTTAGCGCTAATGTGTGGTACCCCGATCTTTGCGATGCCCTTCTTGGCTAGGTACCTCCGACTTCAGCAGCTTTCCTTGCTAGGGCAGACTGTGGTCTTGCTCGGACTGTCATGAACACAGCAGTGTAGGCTGGTCTGGCCAAAACTTTGTTTTCCATCCTCTGGTGGCTGTACTTAAGCTCCTTCTCCACGTCAGGCACAACGGCTTTAAGACAGTTCGACTGAGACACTTCGACTTTGGGAATTTAGGATCCGATGAGTGCCTCAACGATATCCATTCCCCGCGCACCTATAGTCTGCTGGCTCTGTTTTGTTTATCTAATTCTGATAGCCGTTATTGTAGAGACCCATAAGCTTGTCACATCCTGGATTCATTGGTTTCACATCAGACTTTCCTCATTCCCACTGGCGATCTCCATATCCTCCTCATCCATCCACCATCCTGACATTATATTTTACAAAAATAACAATTACAATTAGTGTTGATTGCTACAGGTTTCTGGGTTACAGAACTAGGTTAGAGTTTTAAAGCAAACAGATCTATGTTCCCTATCTCACAAAGACTATGTTAAGATAAGTGTGTTCCGGGGGTGAATTGGGTGGAGGGCGAATTTGTATAAATTCGATAATATCTTAAATTTAAATAGACAGACAGAGTAGGTAGATAGATAGATAGATAGATAGATAGATAGATAGATAGATAGATAGATAGATAGATAGATAGATAGATAGATAGATAGATAGATAGATAGATAGATAACTGTGTCATCGTTCTTGATTATTATCTTTTCTCATAGGATAATAATGAAGATGTAAAAAAAAACATCACTACCAGGTACAATGCTATAGTTTTTGGATGATAATTCTTTTGTATTTTATGCAGTTCATGCGAATATGATATCTATTACGGTGAAGTCCTGACAGAATTAGGTCTGATATCCATGATATACCAGGTGCGACACACACACACAAAATGAGACTGTACCTGTATCTCATTTTACGGAGCAAGTTGAGAAAATCAAGTTCGATCTCCCTCACAATAGTTCCCACCTGAGCTGACACAAAGCTGCACACGTTGCTGTTAGTGCTGTTAGCAATTCTGCAGGTCATTTTTTGAAAGGCTGTTGAGGATCTCTGTCGTTTTTACTTTCACATCTTCTGCTGATAAAAAAAATGGGTTCGTTTGAGCAGCAACTTGATCTTTTGAAATGGGTAGAAGTCACAGGGCGAATATGGTGGGTGGTCGAGCACAGTGAAGGTGTGATTTGCTAAAAACTGCCTCACAGACAAAGTTCTATAGCTGGTACAAAGTCTTAGTGCAAAATCCTGGACGTTCATAATCTTTCATGCTTATTCTGCCTTCTGAAAATCGCTAGTGTCATTCAGAAATGCGTGCTCGAGACAAGCGCTCATCACTGATTGTCTCTGTCAATAAATGAAAAGTTTCCGTCGCGGATTTCTTCACCTTCACAAGAAACTTGATGCTAACTCTCTGTCCTGTTTGCTCTGCACTGTGTTCCGACCGAGCTTAGGTATAAGTCTCGTATTTGAACATGCGCCCGCTGGTGCTGAGTAAAGCAACGGAGTTTAGTCTTGTCTTACAGTGAGAGGTTAGAACCTGCTCTGTAACCACCTTTTTGTCTCTCCCATTCCGCTCTCAGTTCCCAAGCTACAGGGTCAGTCTTGTTTTTTTTTATGTGTCGAAGCTCTTACTACCTGATGCTTAAACCTCAGCAGTTATTTACGCTTGATACAGAATAGGACAAAGACAATGATGATGATGATGATGATGATAATTCACTGTTATGTGCCCATTTTTTTCAGCGGGGCTGTAACAAAATGAAAGGGAGGATGCCTCTACAGGGGGAGGACTCCACTTTGTTCCTCTCGGAGCAGGCCACCAGTTCGACGTTTTCAAAGCGATTTGGCGCCAAAGGAAAAGACCTGTCTTCTGCTAGAAGCTGTAGCGTCGACGGAGGTGTTTGTTACATGAAGAAAAGTCCATATTGGATCCACAAGGTAGAAACCATATTTTTTTTTATCTTTTGGAAATGCCTCTGCTTATATTTTTTAAAGGGATTTCTTATTTCTGTCCTTTCCCTAGTAGAGTGTGATGGTTTTCCAGATCGTATAGAAATAAACAAAAATGAAGTGTTAGTGTGTTTTATGTTTAAAAAATACGAGATTTTGGGTTTTTTTTGGCATGGGTTTTAAAAAATAATAACTACAGCACGATGCTGCTGCGGTCTAGTTACATGGCAAAATGAAAATTGTAAATAGCAGAAGAAGATTAAAATCTTGAAAGTAAGTTGGAAACGACGAGCGATGAAAGTAATTTCAGTTAAAAGTACATTAAGAGAATCAACAATGTATTCCTACATTTATATTGCTGCTAATAATGTTGTGAATTCACCCATGTGAATTCCATGCAAGAAAAAACAGATAGCCTATCTTCACTGGCTAGCAAAATAGGACTTGAAATTAACAAGGACAAAACAAAAATAATGAAAATTCCCATCAATCAAAATGGAAAAATACACATAGAAGGGACAGATATTGAAGAAGTCAATCAATTTGCATACCTTGGCAGCTACATAGACCAGGATGGTGACACTAGAAAGGAAGTTAGGATCAGAATTGCAAAAGCAGCATCAATCTTCAAGAATCTTGAGAACATATGGAATTCAAAAGTTATAAGCACAAAAACCAAGTTAAGACTATTCAATTCAAATGTAATATCCACCCTCATTTATGCATGCGAAAGCTGGAAAACAACTAAAGAAATAGAAAAGAAATTAGACTCTTTTGAAAACAAATGCCTAAGGAAAATACTCGGCATCAAGTGGAATGAATTCAAGAACAATGCAGAGATAAGACAGATGACTGAACAACAATCAGTCTCACGGGTGATCAGGAAAAGGAGATGGACATATGTTGGCCACTTGATGAGAAGAAATGAGCAGAGAATCCCAAAACAAGCTATCAAGTGGAACACAACAGGCCGAAGAAAAAGGGGCAGACCGCGTGAAACTCTGAAGAGAACATTATTAAGAGAGGCCAAGTTAACAGGCATAAAATCCTTTGATGAGGTTGAAAGACTCGCCGAAGACAGGAAAAATTGGCAAACTACTTTGCGAGCCCTATGTGACGTCTAACGGCACGGGAAGGATATAAGATATAAGATAAGATAAGATAATGTTGCTATTACTACTCGTACTACTGTGTCAAGTACGTCTGCTGCAATTACTCCCGGAGTAATACTGCTACAGTTAAGCCTATCACTTAACCCTACTACTTCTGCCTTGCTAGCTATCGGTAGTTACTACTACTACTACTACTACTACTACTAATACTACTACAGTTACTACTACTCTACTACTACTACTACTACTTTACTACTACTACTGCTACTACTACTACTACTACTACTATTACTACTACTATATATAGTACTGACTTTGTTTAAAGTGTGTGTATATATATATATATATATATATATATATATATATATATATATATAAAGTCTGTAGTATTACTACAGTCGCTAGCATCAAAACCATCATCGTCTTTGCTGCCACCACTAAAACACATTTCTACTAAATTTGCTAACATTTTGCTGCTGGCTGCTCTGAAAACACTGACATAAGTAGGCAAGTGATTTAATACAGTGCTGTACGACGAGACATTTTAGACGTGACAGAAGGATAAATGACAAGAGCATAAATGGGACTCGAAGCACGGACGATAGGACGAGGAGCAGTCCAGCCACGAGAAAACTTGCGCACTATCTACTCGAACATCTCACATGTAGCTATAACCTCCTAGCCAGGAGATAAAAGCTGCACTATCGACTCAATCTTCTTACATGTAACCTAGGCTATAACCGCCTAGCCAGGAGATAAAAGCTGCACTATCGACTCAGTCTTCTTACATGTAACCTAGGCTATAACCGCCTAGCCAGGAGATAACAGCGCAATATCGACTCGATCATCTCACATCACATATATGACTATAACCGTTAAGATAATTTGGGTTTCCGGGTTTGGGAACAATCATAGGAACCAGAAATATTCCTGTGAATGTTCCCAAACCTGGAAACCAAAATTCTCTTGTAGTACACTCCAGAATAAAACCGTTCAAATTATGAGACACCGCTACAAATATGCACAGCGTTTACAACATTGGATTGGGTTCAAGCAAGAGGGAGGGAGAGCCGAGTTGTGCCCTGGGGCCCAGGCTGTTGAGGGGTCCCGGGGGTCCTATTCCCCCCACCCCCTTTATTTGTTATTAGAGATAAATTCAAGAAAACACCACAACGTTCTGCCTACAGAATTTTCTCTGCTTGGATAATAGGCCCCAAATAGCTCATCCCAGAGTCCGCCTTTCCTCTCTGCAGTCATGCATTGTGTATACACTCTAGTTTGAGCTGGTTTTCAATATGTTTTGTTCCATATACCGTGTTCAGTATGTCATTTCCACTCATCCTTTTTTACACGTTGATATTTTACTTACCTACCTACCTACCTACCTACCTACCTACCTACCTACTTACCTACCTACCTACCTACTTACCTACTTACCTACCTATCTACCTACCTACCTACCTATCTACCTACTTACCTACCTACCTACCTGCCTACTTACCTACCTACCTACCTACCTACCTATCTACCTACCTACTACCTACCTACCTACTTACCTACCTACTTACCTACCTATCTACCTACCTACCTACTTACCTACCTACCTGCCTACCTATCTACCTACCTACCTACCTGCCTACCTACCTACCTACCCACCCAAACCCGCTCACCCGCCCGTCCGTCCATACGTCCGTCTGTCTGTCTGTCCATCAGTCTGTACTCGTAGTCTAAGTTCCTCCTGAAACTCTAAAAATCCTCCTCTCCCCGCCCCCTCCCCCCCTCGAGAACCCTTGTTGTAGTTGTCACATAACCAATATATAATTGTGTTGCTATAAGTGAGTCATCAAAGATTCATTTATGTACAAATCAATAGTTAGGTTAGTATTTTTCATTACCAGCTGTTACCAGCCATTGCTGTTTTACAGGCATTAGGCCGCATGTTTTACTGGTGATAGTTTGCCATATTTTATGAAGTACAAAAGTGAAACGGAACAGCAGGGATGTTCAAAGAGTTAGATTTTGTTACAAATCTTCATCATTTTAAAGAGTTAAATTCTGATACAGATCTTCATCATTTTAAGTTAAGTATTTCACGAGACTGCATAGGAATTCATACGTTTCTGATGGAAGGAAAGTTGGCTTTCCAGCTTCCGTTAAGAAAAGAAAGTTGTCCTTTAAACAAGTTAAACGACTTGGTGCTCACCAGAGAAAAGTAATAAAGGTTGTCGTTCCTGGGGACAAGGAAAGCACCAGCGGTGTTAATAACAGGTTAAATATCAATGACGTGGTAAACACCATACTCACTGAAGCAGGAATCCTGATTAGACAAAGAGACCCATTCAGACTGTTAATAAAGAGAGCACTATTCTGCTAAAGTTGTGTCAAATTGACAGACATTTTGTTTTAGTTTTCAGATATAAACACATAATGGCATTGATCTTCGTTTTCTTCTTTCTTCTTCTTCGTCTTCTCTTCCTCCTTCTCCTCTTTCTCTTCCTTCTCCTTCTCTTCCTCTTCTTCTTTTTTTTTCTTTTAGGACGCATTTTGTGCCCAACTTCTTACAAGGTTGATTTAAAAAAAGCTATGTGCTAAATTTTTCATTCATGTTCAGTGGGGTTTTTTTTTTGGTGTGTGTTGTGTTCTTGTATGTGATTCGTGAAAAATGCTGTCGCCGAAATATTTGTTTGTTGCATGTTCTTCATTTATATTTTCTCATCTTACTTTCTGCCATTCTTCTTTCTGCCCACTTTCATCGCTCTTTGTTTTTGTAAAATTGAACTATTATAATTCAGCCTACCTTAACTCTATGCACATTTATCAGCTAGTAATTTCATTCACCTCTGTAGCTCTAAAAAAGCTCAAGTTGCAGGGTCAGTAGATATTGCACAACTTCAATGCCAAAAGTGATATAAAGTCGAAATAAAATGAAAAGGAGCACACTTCTAACCAAACCCAAGTTTTTGACTTATGTAGCAACTTCCTTACAGTTTCTTTCCACCGAAATTTCTCCAAAAATGTATTCTGGCAGAGTATTGAAATTAATTACGGAGTTAAAGAGTTAAAATTTGTTTGTAGCACTTTCTCTGTCTCGTTATTTGATTCATCTTGTTCTTTGTCGTATTTTTTATATCTGAACTAAAAAAAAAAACAATACTGCTTTTATTACTTGCGTCGTGACCTGTCCTGTACGTGTACAGTATTTTATCTTCTCATTTGTTTTTAGTTATATCGTCCCTCTTATTTACAAAGTTGAAAAGAAAAAAAAAAGATGATTAATAATGTCATTATACACAGAAAAGAACAAGCGTGGATGCTGAACTATGTATGAATGATTTGTGTGCTCACTAGTGAATTAGGCAGCTAAAAAGATATCAAGGGTTCCTGTGTTTGATCTATTGATTGGGCATCTGGGACATCACAGAGAGCTACAGGATGATTCTCTTTTTTTTTAAATCCAAGTTAAGTGGGGAAAATGCAATATTACCCTAATTGATGAAGGACAAATTACATAACGGATGTAGGTGAAACACTGACAAACTCGCGGTGCACTTCGTCACGTCCTGCGGCATCTCACCCGGAGCAGCAAAACAAAGGGCAACATGTGAGCAAATGCTACGCCTCACCGCTAACAAATGAACCGGAACATATTTCCGGTCCGTGTAAAATATAACCTCTAGACTCTTACCTTACGGGCATACATGAATAATTGCGAACATATGGTAACCCTGGACAATTCTATCATCAGTGGCTTGTGGCTGTGCTCTATTGTCTCACACACGCCATGTGTATTCAACAGCAAGAAGTAAGCAGAGGGTGTAAGTCCTGGGTTGTGAAATCTTTCGCCCACGATACAATACATGTTTGAGAAACGGACGTTAAGTAGAAAGAACACATAACATTTAATAAATGTCACAGGATGATGTTGGTGATGTTGAGTTAGTGGAAATGAGGCGTGCCATGTAATGACTTCAGATGATCGTCTTGATCAGCCTTATAGTTCTTGACATTGCTAACAAGCGCTGATACCAAGATTCATTCAAACGACCCAGATTTCATCCAACAATAGCAGTCTAACGATCCTTCGTCCAAATTACTCACAGACCCAGTTTTTGGTAACAAGACAACTACATTTTTACGTCCACCCAGTTCAAGTATTTCGATCAGTTTCCCGCCTCACCAATGGCAGCAGATCCTTCATCCAAACTATCAGCAGATCCTTCGTCCAAACTACCAGTAGATCCTTCGTCCAAACTACCAGCAGATCCTTCGTCCAAACTACCAGCAGATCCTTCGTCCAAACTACTCTCAGACATCATGTTTTGGTAACAAGACAACTGCATCTTTTTACGTCCATCCAGTTCAAGTATTCCGATCAGTTTCCCGTCTCACACATAACTCACAGTAGTCAGATTTTGGTTCCCACGTTCTCACAAAACACACGGAACGGGCGAAAGTCCTGGCTTGAGCTACTTGCTTGGCTATGGCAAGTATACACAAAAACTCAGGGGCGGCGACAGCAAGACCTGTGGGTACTCATCCGCCTCAAATACTCTTACAGCCTTTGCTGAAACTTTCTTCTACTTATTGTCAGAAAACTCGCAAACATTTTTTCAGCTTTTCTACTCCTACAGGTAAAAAAAAAAAACAACTTGAAAATGCGGGAATGTTTTGATGACAGCCATTTCTGTATCAAAAGGCAGCTGATAACTTTGAATATAACTGTGAACAATTTGAACGCAGCAAGCATATAACTGTGAATAATATGAACGCAGAATGCTTATAACCGTGAACAATATAAACGCAGCACCTAGTTCTTAAAAAGTGTTAATCCATATCTTGTTGCAACTTTGTATGAACGTTGTATAAACTGGGGAAACAAGGTAGTAACAGCTTTATTACTTAACGACTACACAGTTGTGACGTTTCGGTATGAGTCTTAATCATAGAAAAAAAACATACAGGACGGAGAAATAGAGAGAGAGGAGATAAAATATAAATTTACATGAATGCTATGTTATAAAAATGAATAGAGCACTTAGCTGTAACTAGCAAGGAGCTGTGACTTATCAGAAATGCGCATGGTGGAGTGTAGAGAGTATTTAAATGGAGACTTGGGATGTGTGATAGGTGGGTCGTAACTGAGGGTGGTGGGTGGGGAAGCCGTGGAGGAGAGAGAGAGAGAGAGAGAGAGAGAGAGAGTGATACACTGGTAATCTAGCCGGAAGAAGGTGAAATATGTGATTATAGTAGGGGTAGAGGGGTTGTAATGTGATGCTGTGAAGAGGTTCTAGGCTATGTGTAACAAGTGAGAAGGGAGTGGAACTTGGTGGGGAGGGATTATGATTGTGGAAGAGGAGAATGTTAGGTGTGGCTGAATAACGAGCTCAAACCGTGTGGTTCCAGACTCCCATATTCATGAATGTAGCAGTTCTTAAGCGCCAGGCGGCTTCTGTCATCTGCGTGACACTGTTTGATGGCTGTTACCAGAAAATCAGATTTGCCTCTGTGGTTGGAGCCATTGAAATGATTTGGGACTGGTTTTGAAGCATGCTGGGTGATATCGTACAGATGTTTTTGCATGCGGTCCCCTAATCTGAGGCCAGTTTCGCCAATGTAAGTTATCCTGCATCTTTTGCAAACAATGACATATATCACATTGCGGGACTCGCATGTGAATCCCTCATGGAGAGTGAGGATAGTTTTGGGAAAGGTGATAGTTTTCGTTTCCCAGAATACAGGGCAGGTAACACAGTGAGGGCGATTACATTTTGTAGTGCCAACATATTCAAGGTCCCGCTTCAGGTGGCTATGGACGAGTCACCACCCTCAGTTACAACCCACTTATCAAACATCCCAAGTCTCCATTTAAATACTCTCTACACTCCACCATGCGCATTTCATACACGCAGTGTCGGACAATCCGCAGCTCCTTACCAGTTACAGCTAAGTGCTCTATTCATTTTATTTATTATTATTAATTTGTTTAAAGATAGCATTCATGTGAAATTATATTTTATCTCCTCTCTCTATTTATTCGTCCTGTATGTTTTTGTATGATTAAGGCTCACGCCGAAACGTCACAATTGTGTACTTGTAAAGTGATAAAGCTGTTCCTACTTTTTTCCTAGTTTATACATTTTGGTATCACAGCTTTATTGCAGTGGCTCAGTGTATAGTTATATACTCAAACACTAATTATTGTGTGTATGAAGGTTGATATTGTCCTGGCTTCTCACTCCCCTAAATGTCTGTACCTCTCTTGTGTGTGCAGTATGACACTATTTTATTTCAAAAACATATTATTAACCATTTAGTCACATATTAGGTTAAAATATCTCTATCCTGTTAAATCATCAAACTCTATCATACGTGCTTCAACGTCATACTGTGGAAGGAATATTATAGCTAATACAGATCAGTCAGTCAGTCGGTCATTTGCATGTCCATTGCAGAACTTTGCCTCCCTAACATCTTTCCTGTAGACATCTCTGTTGTAAACAAGATGCCCTGCTGCTGATGCAACCATTTGCAGATTATAAACGATGTCTTGCAGCCATCTTCGCCTTGGTCTTCCTCTCTTTCTTTTTCCCATTATGTACCCTTCCAAGACGGCCTTTTCTAAATTATCATGACGTTTAATGTGTCCAAAATACGAGAAGTTTTATCTGTTTAATTTTCCTTACTAACCAACCTTCTTTACTATTAAGTTCTTGTAGGATGGATATAATTGTTCTTTTCTGTGTCTATGATATTTGAAGGAGTCTTCTGTAGCATTTACATTCAAAGGTATTTATGTGTGTTCTCAGCTGTTTTGTTAAGTGTCCAGGTCTCACAGGCATATGTTGCGATGGGAAAGATGCAAAATTATAATGCAGATAATAATAATACAGATTAGGAGTTTGAAATCTAATCTAATGGAGACCTCTGCAGAAATAGTTACAAACTTTGTACTCTTTAAATTGTTTTATATTCTATCCATCATAAAAGTCGTAATCACATTATTATTAATTATGACATATTTTTGTTCTGGCGCTGGGATATTTTATTTTTTTGTTTTAAATCGTGGAGTAAATTTTGGATGGGAGTCACATGATCTAAAACTTGATCATACACAAGTGGGTGAAAATAAAATGTAGCTTCCTTAATAGAGCAAACAAAGTCATCAGACTGTGGCTGTTTGTTATTGAAAAAAAAGTTATGATATTAATTCCTTTCTCTCATTTACACGCACCCCAAACTCCCAACGCACATGGTCATTCTTCTGATCTTTTTGGTTGTTCCTGCTGAATTTTGTTTATCCGTGGAATCAGCTCAGAAAATACTGACATTTAATTTATTCCCCCCCCCCCCCCCATGTACAGTATGGCCACGGAGAGAGCCTTTAAATAAAGGATGTTTGTACTAAATACAGGAGTACGGTAACTCTAGAAGATTCCATTCAACTGCCTTTGCTAAATATATCATGTGAGAGGGGCAAAGTGGTAAACTGACACCTGTTACTATACTGAATTACTGCACCGCGAAGCTGAAGATTATACATGATTAGTTCACATCGCAAGATTTTACGTCTGTCCAGTGTTAGCCCAGACAAAGTCATACATCGAACTACAAGAGGTGACGAGAACTATGGTTTCACAAAACAGTAAAACAAGGCATTGATGAGAATTTCTACAACATTCCCTAGAAGAATCAAGAACCGAGAAAGGCTGCTTTTCACGATAGCTATTTTGATCCGGCGTACCACTGCACCATCATTCGAGGATAAAGCGACTAGTGCATTTAGAGAACATGAGATAAAAATAGGATAAAAATCTAAAGCTCAGAACTTCAGAACTCATATTTCGGATAATGGAATAGCAGGATCAACACTGGTAGAAGCTGCACAAATACATTTTAAAAATTATGTATTGTGTTGTTCTTCTATCTAATCCATGAAAAAGGCTGACGCCGAAATATTGGATGTTTGTTTTTCCGTTTATACGTTCTCGTCTTACTTTCATAATTCTGCAGTTTGTGGGTTTTTCCCCTCACTTTCGTCGCTCCCTCTGTCGTTTTGTAAAAATGAACCATACACCTCTACTCTTCTTCTTCTTCGTTCACTTCTACCACCAAAAACCGCACTGTGAACCTACTGAATTCACACATGTGGTCCTCGTTAGGTCCCGTGGTCCCCTGTGTGGTCCAAAATAGACCACACGAGTTCCACGAAAGGACCACAAGGGGTTCAGAGTATCACAGTGCTTTAGCCTGTATTCTTGGTGGGTCTCGGAAGCGGGATTGCGTGACACCGTGGTTTTCATTGCACCAGTTTGGTCTAGGGTTGGACTTTCTCACCGGAAGACCTCGACGTGTTTGGAATATCAGTGCATCCCCGCTAGGTGAGAGGCGTTAGCCCACCCAGGCCAGAGTTGGACTTTCTCACCGGAAAACCTCGACGTGTTTTGAGATACCCGTGTATCACCGCCGGGTGAGAGGTGGTTGCCCATCCAGTCCAGGGTTGGACTTTCTCACCGGAAAACCTCAGCGTGATTAGGATACGCAGACATCCCCGCCGGGTGAGAGGTGGTTGCCTATCTAGACTTCCCTGGTCCAGTGTCTCCGACTTCAGCATTTTGCGGTCGTGGCCGCTACCCTTCCTAGTTGTGACCAGGATGGAGCTTTTGTCCAGGAGGACGAATCCTCGCCACTAGTGACTTCTACCCCTGGGTTGAGCCAGTTTAGGCATTTCCCAGTATGGGCATGTTTGGGACGGGACCGACCTCTAGGGCAGAGGTACTGTGACATTCATAGCCTTCAAGATTCACCCCTGGTATTAGCCGGTTTAGGCAAAATTCACCAGTATGGGTGTTTATCAGGCGTTACCGACCTCTAGAGCGGAGGTGGCATGACATGTCTAGCCATCGAGTTCCACCCCTGGTGTGTGCCGGTTTAGGCATATTTCACCAGTGTAGGTGTATTTCGGACGTAGGCGGCCTCTAGAGCAGAGGTGCCGTGCTATAGCTCTCGTAGCGATACTACTGGACATACCAGGTTAAACTTCACTTTCCACCACCTTTTCCCATCGGCGCCGCACAGCAACCTTTATTTCCGCATTTACTTCCTTAACCGGGAGGAGCTTCACTCCACGCGCGGCATTTGAAAAGTCAAGCCAGCAGTGACTTAACCTCTGGGACAAGCCGGTTCATGCATTTCACCCGATATGACTGCACTCAGGACGTGGCCGACCTCCAGACCAGAGGTGCCGTGATTTGACTGTTTGCTTCGCTTTATTCTTTCAACCACCTTTTCCGCAGTGATGCTGCGCGGCAACCTCATTTGCAAATTTCTTCATTGGCCGGGAAGAGCACCGCTCCACGCACGGCAGCTGAAGATCTCGCCAACAGCGAACCATACACCTCTAGATGTTATGCAGCAAAGCACAGCCACAAGCCAATGATGGTGGAATTGTCTATGGTTACCTTATGTCCGTAATTATTATTCTTCATGTATGCCAGTAATGTACGAATCTAGTGGTTATATTTTCTTCCGTTAACTACTGCATAAAACCGGTGATATTTAGCAACAGTACTTACATTGCCTGCAGCAGTCACTTGTGCTTTTATTTCTGAATAATTCTTTTGTTTCGAGATCCATATATGACCATGCCGTTTCTGTCAGTCAATCAGTCAGTCGGTTGCATGTTCCTTGCGGAACTTTGCCTCCCTAACAGCTCTCCCGTAGGCCTCTCGGTTGTAAGTAAGATGCCTTACTGTTGATGCATCTATCTGCAGATTATCTACGATGCCATTGCTGTACCGTCTGTATAATCCAACTTGGTGACCCACACAGGCGACTAACTCTGAATTAATATTCATTATTCTGATGATTCTTGGGATCTTTTCCTTTGTCGAGACATCACAATGTAATAAGCAGGCAAGTCCGGTGCTGACAATACGACAAAGTGAAGTTTATTGGAGGAAACTTAATGAAGATGGGTACTGAATGAATGGATGGATAAACACATCGAGCAGTGTGTCGAATTACAGGTCTTCAGTCACACCACAAAGCTTCCATTCCAGACAAACAAGTGGACAAGACCTCGGAAGGAACATTCTCAAAGTTCCTAGTACAGCCAAAAGCTCCATAATACAGCGACAAACAAACACATTCGCACCGGTCTAGCGTCCATTTCACTCTTTTTCTTCTACTTAACACACATCCCCGCAAACCAGGCTTAGATCCGCTAAATCACGTGCTGTCCGTTTCTCGGACCCAAGTCAGTCATTCAGGAATGCAACTCAGAAAATGTAAACATTAAAACATGGGCGTCTCCATTAAAAAAACCATAATGGGGTTTATACCCGTAACATATACTGTTACACGTAGTCACGTCAGTGAATTCTTCCCGGAGCTGGAAATCTATGTTTGCATTCTGTATTTCTAAATCAAGTGATATAAGAACCCAGCCAAGAAACGTGCATTTTCCCCCAGAAACTTTTGGGTGTTACAACGCTCAGTTTGTTTTAGTAAAAAACAGAAGTCACTTTTTGTCATCTTGAATTAATATATAGCATGGGGTCCGAAAAGAATCATCATCATCATCATCATCATCATCTCTCGTGCCGCCTCCTCGCAGAATATTGGGTGCAATGAGTCTCCAGTCTGTTCTGCATCTTGGCTTCGCAGCGCACTCGGCCTAGCTGGTTCCTGTCCATCTCTTGATGCTGTCCATCAGTCTGTGTCCTTGTCGTCCTCTATCTCTCTTCCCTTCGATCTTGCTCTATCTCTCTTCCCTTCGATCTTGCTCTATCTCTCTTCCCTTCGATCTTGCCCTCAAGCACAGATTTCAGTGTAGTATTTATGCCTCTTGGCCTGCCCAGAATATCTCACTTGACTTGTTCTTATTATTTTCAGTATTTCTCTTTTCGGTTTCACCTAAACTAATGTCCTCTCATACAAGAAATAAAAGATCTCTCTTAAGTTCTAGACCAACAACAGGTCGGCTCTAGTCCCTGCCTCTGATTGTTCCATAGAGGAAAACTTTTTTCTTCTTTCTTTTCCCCCAGATCTATCAAACACCACTCCCCCAGCAAACCAACCCCCCCCCCCCAAATCAAAACAAAATTAGACAAAGAAATACACTGATTGGTTGGTGTCACTTGAAATATGCATAATTAATAAACAAATTTATTCATTCATGTGACATGTCCTTTCCAGAACGTTGTTCCTCTCACAGCCTCCCTGAATGAAACATGGTCTTGAGAAAGTTGACCGGCGTCTTGCAGTGACATATTCAGACTTTCCGTGATGTCCTGAGTCCATCTGCCGCGAAGTCGTCCCTTTTCTCTTTTTGACGGGCACTGTGCTTTCTACTATCAACCTCTCCAGGCTAACGTGTCTCTTGATATGGCCAAAATATCTCTTCTTCTTCCACCTCCTCATCTTCTTTAGCTTTCCAAGCCATTAAGGCTCAATGCTGCAGATAAAGTTCGCCTCCATTCCTCCCTATTCCTAATCTTCTCTCTCCAGTTGGTGACATCATTTTCTTTTATATCCTCTTCTATGTTGTCTTTCCATCTCTGTCTTGTTTCCATCATCTCTTGTGCATGCATAATTGTCGTTTGTTGTTCTCTTCCATTCTTTCTACATACCCCAGCCAGCGTAGTCTGTTGAGTTTCAAGACATTTATAATTCGTTGGGATTTAAATAACCTGTTCAATTTAATGCTCTTTCTAGCTCTCCATTCTGCACTGTTGGTATCCTTTATGGGCCCAAAGATTCTTCTTAGGACCTTGTTCTCAAAGATCTGCAATTGTTCGTCTTCCTTTGTTGTACTCCATATTTCTGATCCATACACGACTTCTGGTATTATTATAGTTTTGTAGATTGTTATTTTGGTGTTTTGAGACATGATTTTGGATTTTAACAGGTGTTGCAAGATGAAATATATTTTATTCCCTATATGTACCCAGCTTTTAATTTCCTCGCTTACTATGTTGCTTCTGTCGAAAGTTGTGCCTAGATATTTGTATGTTTCTGCTTTCTTAATAATCATATCTTCAACATTTATATAATCTGGATCATTCTGCCTCTGGTCTCTTGAAATCTTCATATACTCTGTCTTATCCTGGTTAATGGTCAAGCCCACCTTTAATGCCACATCTCTCAGGTGAATGCAGGTATTGATGACTTCTTGCATAACTTCCTCCACTAGGTCGATGTCATCAGCGTATCCCAGTATTTTAGCTTGTTCTTCTGTACTGCTTTCTTCTTTCATTTTTCTGATGACCTTTACTAGTACTAGGCTGAATAGTAACAGAGATAATGTATCACCTTGTATTAAACCAGTTCTTATATAGAAGGGTTCTGACTTTATATGTTACTATAATTTGTGCAACCCCCATGCATATTCTGGTCAAATTGATTAGTTTATTGGGTATCTCAAATTCTTTCATAATTTTCCTTAAGCTGCTCCTATCCATGCTATCACAGGCTTTCTTGATGTCAATGAAGATATGTATTTCTCTTCCATATTCCCAGTACTATTCTGCTCTTTGACGTAGATAAAATATTTGATCTACAGTTGATCTATTCTTCCTAAAATCTGCTTGATAGTCTCCTAGTATGTTCTCGCTGCACGGTTTTAATCTATTTAACAGTATATTAGATAGTATTTTGTAGCTTGTCTGTAGTAAGGATATTCCTCTGTAGTTTTCACACTGGCTCTTATCGCCTTTTTTGAATACTGGAATTAGTAACGATTCTCTCCATCCACTAGGAAGTTTTTCTTCTTTCCATATTTGTTGTATTAGTGCACGTATCTGTTCATGTAGATTTAGACCTCTTTCCTTAATCAGTTTTGCAGCAATTCCACCTGAACCAGTTGCTTTTTTTTGCTTCGTAGAAGCATGATACTGTAGATGACTTCTTCTAAGTCTGGTTCCTCTATTTCAGGTTCACAAGTCTGTATTTCTTCGCATGGTAATGTGTTTATAGGCTCTTCTGAGTTTTCTAATTTTTATGGTTTTAACAAGCCAGTTTTCTGCGACATCTAACTCCATCAATATCGCTTTTTGAAATTTTCGTTCTATCCATGATATTCTAACTGCCTTTTTGTAACATTTCATTTCAAATGCTGCTATTCTCTTTTCTAGTGATTTGTTAAGTGTCCATGTTTCACATCCATATGCTGCCACTGAGAATATGTTAGCTCTTAATAAACATAACTGTTTTATTGTTGGTATCTTGCTACGCTCAAATCACGCAAACAAAAATGTGACATGTGATCTTTTGCCCATTATGTTTCACATCCCCTACCCCTACCCATTCTGTAACAGAAACCAAACTGTATTTGTTTGGACTCTCTCTCTCTCTCTCTCCCTCTCTCTGGTCCATGCAAATGAGCCCTTAGTCGTCATTGATTTCCACAACAATCTATTCTTTGCTCTCTCTCTCTCTCACTCTCTCTCTCTCTCTCTCTCTGGTCCATGCAAATCAGGCGTTGGTCGTCATCGATTTCCACAACCATTTATCCTTTGTTCATTCTACAAGCAGTGTTTTGGTCTGTTCTCTGTGCCACTCTTTTAGCCCATCAAGTATCTTGTTTCTTTATCTTCCTCTGTCTCATTTCCCCTCCAGTTTTCCTGTTGTTATTAAGTGCTCCCGTTTGCTTCTTCTTAAAACATGTCCCACAAATCTGGACCGTCGTGTTCTGAATGTTTCCATAATTTCTCCTTTTTGCCCAGCCTCGCTTAGAACCTCTTCGTTTGTTTTCTTGGCTGTCCATGGTATTCTCATCATTCTTCTTGTGAACCACATCTCCCCCCGCTTCCAGTAGATTTTGAAAGCTCTTTATTATTGACCATGCTTCGCATCCGTATAATAATATGGGTTCTATGTAACACTGAATAACTCTCTTTCTGGTGTTCATCGACAGAGCTTTGTTGCACAGTATGTTTTTCTTTTTCATAAATGCTGACTTGGCCTGGACTATTCTGCTCCTTGTTTCAGTTTCGCATCTTCCGTCTTGTGTTATCATTGTTCCTAAATATTTCAGTTTGTCCACTTGCTTTAATTCTGTGCCTTTTACTTTGATGCTACATTTTGCTGGTGTTTCTTTCTTCGATATAACCACGACCTCTGTCTATTATTTAAACTAAGTCCTTTCTACTTACTTTTTTCTACGATTTGTCTAACAAGGCTTGTAGGTCTTCTTCGCTTAGGGCTATCAGTACCGTGTCATTTGCATATCTTAGATTGTTTATGTTGTATCCTCCCACTGCTATTGCAGGCATGTGTTCAATGTGTCTCATAACCCTTTAATTATAGAAGAAGAAAAGGTCAGGGGATAAAACGCATCCTTGCCGTACTCATACTTCCATGTTCTGACACTCTCCTATGTGATTATTAATCCTGTGCAACTTTTTGTTTCCAGTGTAACTGTTTTATTATTCTCAATTCGCTTCCACCTATATTTATGTCTTTTAACACCTGTACGATTTTTTCGTGTTTTACTTTATCAAAAGCTTTACAGTAATCTATGTTTGACACAGATTCTTTTTTCACTTCTATGGCCCGTTCTGTTAGTGATCTTATGATGTATATTGCATTACTTGTGCCTTTTCCGTCACTGAATCCACGCTGTTCTTCCGCAATTTCTGGTCGTGTCTTACTCCTAATTCTCCTCATGATTATGCGAAGCAAAATGTTTGTTATGTGGCCCATAAAACTTATAGTCCTGTGATCTTCGCACTCTATTTCACCTGGGTTTTTGGGCAAGGCTATAAATATTATGTTAGAAAATCATTTGGAACATATCCACTATTGACAATGTCATTGATCAGTTTTGTTATTATTTCTATTCCAAACTCTCATATTGCCTCTATTTCTTCTTTTGTTACGTTATCTGGTCCAGGTGGTTTGTTGTTTTTCATATGGCGTAAAGCGTCTTCCACTTAAGCAGATAATATATATGGTCCGTCGTTATTACTCTCTATATTTACCTCTTCCCCTTCACCGTAATACATTTCTCTTATGTATCCCTTCCATCTCATGAGTATTCCTCTGATATCCATAATGATACTTCCTTCCTTTGACTTTAAACACCCTGTTTTATGCTTTTTCCTTCTTCCCGTCAATTCTTCTATGTCTCGACTATTCACTTGATGATAGCTTCCTATTTTCCTGCATTTCTCGCTCAGCCATTTTTCTTTAGCTTTGTTACATCCATTCCTGGTTGTGCTGTTAATCTGTCTGTATCTAGTCGGTTGTTTTTTAACATTTTTCTTCTGTCCATCATTTCCAGTATCTCGTTTGTCATCCATAGCTGTTTTATTTGTCACTTTTTTGTTTTCAATAACTCTTTGGATGTTTGCTGGATAGATTCCTCAAGCATGCCCCATTGTTATCGATTTTTTCAATTTTTTTTTCTATGGCACTATATCTGTTCCTTGCTAAACTCCTCTTGCAGGTCTTGGTCCCTTTTCAGTTGTCCTATATCTACCTTCTCAATCCTTCTATTTGCTTTTAGTCTCTCAATGATCTTATATCTACCTTCTCATTCCTTCTGTTTGGTCCTAGTCTCTCAATTATCTTATATCTACCTTTTCATTCCTTCTCTTTGCTCTTAGTCTCTCAACTGTCTTATATCTACCTTCTCATTCCTTCTGTTCGCTCTTAGTCTGTCAGTTGTCTTACATCTGCCTTCTCATTCCTTCTCTCTGCTCATAGTCTGTCAATTGTCTTACATCTGCCTTTTCATTCCTTCTCTTTGCTCTTAGTCTCTTCATTCTGACGCTTAATCTTCCTATTAGCAGAGCACGATCAGTGTTGCAATCTGCGTCTGGCCTCGTTTTCACAGACATTAATGAATCTCTAAATTTCTTGTTGATCTTGTTGGACACAGTAACCAAAAATATCACTGCTCCTTTTGACGCTCATCATATACATTCTTCCTATACTATCAGATACATTCTTCCTATACCATCAGATACATTCTTCCTATACTATCAGATACATTCTTCCTATACTATCAGATACATTCTTCCTATACTATCAGATACATTCTTCCTATACTATCAGATACATTCTTCCTATACTATCAGATACATTCTTCCTATACTATCATATACATTCTTCCTATACTATCATATACATTCTTCCTATACTATCAGATACATTCTTCCTATACTATCAGATACATTCTTCCTATACTATCATATACATTCTTCCTATACTATCATATACATTCTTCCTATACTATCAGATACATTCTTCCTATACTATCAGATACATTCTTCCTATACTATCAGATACATTCTTCCTATACTATCAGATACATTCTTCCTATACTATCAGATACATTCTTCCTATACTATCAGATACATTCTTCCTATACTATCAGATACATTCTTCCTGTACTAATATCATCAGTTTCAGAAAAAAACAAAAACGAAGAGTATGTTAACTCTTATTTAATCTATGTCCTGTGCCATTTCCATGCTCTAGCAGTGTAAAGTGTTAGTGCTTTCACAAGTATACTTCAAGTGACGGTGGAAATAAGAGAGATAAAAGGTAGGATGGAAGGACATATTCACAAAGATAAGCACCATATAGACATTCTCTCCTTGTGAAATCCAGAAAAATGCTGATTCCTTTTCAACTCCCCAGGCATGTTTCCCCATCATTTTGCAATTCTTCAACGCCATTTCGACCCTCCCCCCCCCCTCCACCCAAATCCCCCAGATTCGACAACTTTGAAAGCAACAACTACCCAGTCTGAATTTTCTTTCAGTTCGTTCCATGCAAGCACTAACTCATTCAGCCAGAGGCGGTTTCGGTTACACAACAGGTCGTCTCTCTCCATTATGTTTGTATCATGATGAAAATCGCTTACGCAGAATTTAAACTTTTTATATGTCCTGTTTTATTGATTATCAGAAACGAAAAGCCCTGACTGGTTAGTTTGTTACTTTAAATTAATTGTAAATTGTTTCGTTTAATTTTCAAACGAAACAATGGTTCATACTGAAATAATTTCCATTGATCTTTCTTTGTTGTTTACTCAGTTAATTAAAAACTAGGATCTGGAAAAATGCTGAACTGAAATAATTCTTTTTTCCCAGTCAGTCATTTACATGTTCCTTGCGGAACTTTGCCTCCCTAACAGCTCTCCTGTAGGCCTCTCGGTTGTAAGCAAGATGTCCTGCTGCTGATGCGTCCATTATATGGATTTATATTTATTTATATGGTTCGGACAAGGATTGAGTACTTTTTTTGTTTCTGTTCAGGTTTTTTATACTAACCACTGCAGCTTCCCTGAATTTAATTAACGACCATAACGAATTGTTTGCTTTTTAAAATTTTAATGAATAGAATTTTGCTAAAAGTAGCACGAGCAGAATGTTTATAGAATGTTAACAGTCAGGACCTTCTACTAGACTGTTTTCCACTGTGAACTTCGTATGCGCAGTGTAATATTTTATAATCACTGTTGAGCGGATGATATATTCGTCTTTGATACGATTTGTAAGTTCAGAATCCTTGCTCGTGAGATTTGGCTAAAAAAACAAGCCCAGTTCTTCTCTTTGTTTAAGGCTAATCCACCTCTCAATGCTTCGTAGGATCTAGTCATATGAAGACTCTTCACATTCATAAGCTGAAAGCATGTATAAACAAATCTGACGTGGAGTGAATTCAGACATTGTGAAATCAGTTTTCTAAGACCCAGTATGTTGATTTACAATTGTTTTGTATTCAGTGTTGACGACTTTAGAACGTATATTGAAAATAAGCTGATAATTACATGGTAGAACTAAACTGCTTCGTTAGTTCCCCTTTCTTAGTACGTAAGCCCAAATATGTCTCAGTTTATTTTAAGCCAACATAGCTGGGGGGGGGGGGGGGGGGGGGGGGGGAGGCTCTCTTGTATAACCGAAATGTCTTTTATTTTCTATATGTTTTTCCTCATAATAAAAGCTGGCGAAGTCCTCATTTCGTTAACTGTTTTCCTATGATTTCAGAAAAAATAGGAAAACAAAACAAAACAGCAAACCTGTTTATTAATGGCGCAGTTTGCCTTTACATGTGTAATTGTTTTTCACCCCGCGTATATTCTGATTAATGTACGATAAATGTTCGGGATTAAATACATTTTTCAATATATAATTAATCAAAAAAAAGGTTGTTTGAATGTGTGCAAAAGCCGTGAAATAACTTACAGGAAAGTTGTATTGGTTAATTTTCCAGTATGAGTAAAAACAAAGTTACCAACTAATCTCAAGCGTGCATAATTTTGCGTTATACTTCACTTTAACGTGTGCGTGGGTGCATTATATACATCGCTACTGCTCTAGGTGCAGTTTATTATCATAGCAAAACAAGCTGTGGTTCGTATGAGTATCAGCTACGGCTGAAGCTCTGTAATATGTTGCCGACATTAACGTATCAGTTTACACTAGGAAGATCAAACGTTTGAGAGCTAAACATTTAAGGATAAATCATATTTACCCCCTCTCTGCCGTTTAAGAAAAAGAACTCCACAGGGCCTAAGATTATATGAAGAAAAACCCGATGAAGTAGCCGTCAAGACATCAGAATGTATAAAGAGCCGATGAAGCAGTCGTCAAGACATCAGACTATATGAAGAGCCGATGAAGTATCAGTGGCCGCCAGCAGTCCTAGTCAAATAAACCTCATTTGGAGACATCATATCCATGGAAAAAACAAGAACAATAACGTTTATATCTGCTGCCAAATTTCACAACAGAGTTTAAGGAGGGTTATAAAGCCGGGAGTTCATACTTGACATACCAAGCAGATACCCTCATGTCTTGGCTCAAGAAGCTGCCGTTCAAGCGATTTGACAAGTTTAGACGTCATCGGATACTGCCTGAATCAAATAAAGCTTTTGATGGCGTCTCACAAGCGGATATGGTTCACCCAGAATCCAACGTTTGCCACATCTCCCAGAATCCTTTCAGAATTCATAAGGTGAGTGTTGGGAATATCATTGAATGCACTAGGCGGGTGTTCTGATGGGAATTCCGTATAATTCACGAAGTGAATGTTAAAAATTTCTTGAAATTCACAATGTGAGTTTTGGAAATTCCTCATAAATCACTAACTGTATACTAGGAGCTCTTATAATTCACGAGGTGAGTTTCTGAACTGCTCTCGCTATTTCCCATGCGTTCTTTCCCATGCTGTGTCACGAAACTGGGACAACTTTACCTGTCAGTTTCGTTGTCGCTTCTTTCTGTAATAAGGGTCTTCGAACCAGATGGGGCCTCTACACTTTTTGGCAGCTCACGTTAGAGTAGCTGAAAGATAAACTGCATTAAAAAAAACACACACACACTAGAAAAGTAAACATATTTACATACTTGCAAGAGCGGGCCATTCATAAACACCGGCTAAAATTTTTACGAGAAAAAAATCCTTGATCGATAAGAGTTTAATTCTTTTCTACCCTGAACAACTTAACTGGCATTGAAAGAAAAATATAAATAAAATACCTTTATCTATATGATTTTAGTCACCTGGTATTATGAAGATTCTAGTTTTTAACCTAAAATATAACTAAATAAAAGCTAAAAAAAGGGCGATACGTTATTTGCTAGTAAAAACATGGCGGATATATTTATTATAAAGTGTTTTTGTGGACTTGAATTTTTTTGTCTGACTGGGAAAAAAAGTTAAAGTTCGTACATATATATATATATATATTCTATTTGATATAATGGTATATTTTATGATATATAATCTGTTTAGTGTTACTAACTATATGTGACTTTCAGTTAAATGCCTGTGTTTACACAGGCAGATGCTCTCAGTCCCATTTCCCTGTTCAGTGGCTGAGCCAAATGTTTGCGGGTCTCTCAAGGTTTCCCCTCTTATCGCGGGTCCTCTTATCTATCATCAGTCTCATTTTCCTGTGGCTGGTTGGACTATGTTTGCGTGTGTCATCATTAGCTTTATCAGCCCTAGGTGTGACGTAACGTGGGGCTGAGTGCCCTTATGTGGAAGATTAATATTATGTGCCGGATAGCGTTGGCGATCAAGCTCACACGTTGTGTGCGCTCTTTGGGGTTTCTAATTAATCCAGATGCTTTTTCTTAATTTTTTTTTTCTTTTCCAATGCCGCTTGATTAGTCCATTGAGATATTTTTCTCTTGATCTTCCTGCCTTTTTTTTTGTCCTTCTTAAAGTTTTCGTCGTTATTAGGTTGTCCAGCTTCTGTCTTCTCTTGGCAGGGTCAGCCTGCTGGCCCGGAGTGAGGCTAAAGGCTCTCTTACTTTTCGGCAGACTTGTCGCTATGGGGGCAGCATGGATCCTTGTCCTAGCTTCTTTACAAGAAACATTAACGAGCTTTTGTATTTCTTTTCTTCTAGAGCACATTTTCATGCGTAGCAAGATTTTTTTTTATCTGTTTGTAGATTAATATTTGTTTTTATTTATTGTCCCTTGCATCTCAAGGGCGTGTGAGAATGAGTAGTTCTGATAAGAGTATGTCAGAATATGTGCAGAAATATTTAGGGTTTAGGAAGACTGTTAACACAAAATTTGAAATATTTTTAATTAGAAATATATTTGTGACTTTTTTTGTTTAATCTCTACTTGTCCTGTAAGGTAAGTGTTTTGTGGACGATACACGCTTGGATCGAGGGGTGTACGACCGCGACCAAAGCGTCATCGTCCATGTGATGTGGTAGTTAGTTTCGGGGGTGGGGGAATATATATATATAAACATTAGCTTGCATTAGATCAGATTTGGGGGAGGGGGGGGAGGGCGGGCTTGGCCGGCGATGTCATGTCTTCGTTGTGCTTATATTATTGTGCGTGTTTAGTATATTCTTTAGGATTAGACCTCGAAAAAATCATTGAGACGCGAGAGAAAAAAAAGTCAAAAGAGAATTACCTGGGATTCGAACACGGACTCCAGTAGGACGAGCAGCCTTCTATCCACGAGAGAACAGCGTACTAACGAACTGAGCCATCTCAAACCCCATCAAAAAAGGTATTTTGAAAGCTAAGTCATTAGTACTTGTTTAGCCGACACGAAGGATCGTGACACCCGGAAAGAAACGAGGTCGTGACACAGAAATTCCGTAGCTTAGATTCAGTCTCTCTAGTAGTTACCAACTTTTTAGACAAACATACACACGGTCTCCTGCCATGTCTGGTGCATACTTGAACACCAACAACAGCAACAACAACAACAACAACAAACGAATGAATACATTTTACATGAAGTTAGTTTCAGGTATAGTTTCAGAAGCAATTTGTTATAAATAAGAAACAACGTTCATTTGCTGTTGTTGTTGTTCAAGTATACACCAGACATGGCAGGAGACCGTGTGTATATTTGTCTAAAAAAATTGGTACCTGCTAGAGAGACTGAATCTAAGCTACGGAATTTCTGTGTCACAACATCGTTTCTTTCCGCGCGTAACGATCCTTCGTGTCGGCTGAACAAGTACTAATGACTTAGCTGTCAAAATACCTTTTTTTGGGTCTGAGATGGCTCAGTTTGTTAGTACGCTGTTCTCTCGTGGCTAGACGGCTGCTCGTCCTACCGGAGTCCGTGTTCGAATCCCAGGTAATTCTCTTGTGATTTTTCTTTCTCTCACGTCTCACTAAAGTGCTTTGTATACAATTTTTTCGAGGTCTAATCCTACAAAAGTGTGCTCTCTTACTCATTCATTCATTTGCATGTCCCTTGCGGAACTTTGCCTCTCGGTTGTGAACAATATGGCCTGCTGCTGATGCATTCATTTGCAGATCACCAACGATGTCGTGCAGCCATCTTCGCCTTGGTCTTCCTCTCTTTCTCTTTCCCATTATGTACCCTTCCAAGACGGTCTTCTCTAGATTATCATGACGTTTAATGTGTCCAAAATATTTAAGTTTTCTCTGTTTAATCCTCTTTACTGGCCAGCCTTCTTCAATATTAAGTTCTTATAATATGGATATATTTGTTCTTTTTTTGTGTCCATTGTATTTAAAGAACTCTTCTGTAGTATTTACATTCAAAAGCATTTATGTGCTTCTCAGCTGTTTTGCTAATTGTCCAGGTCTCACAGGCATATGTTGCGATGTTCCCTTAAAAATCTTATTTTTATAGTTCTGTCTGTTCCTCTCCACAGATTCTTTAGTTGTTTTACTTTCTGAAGAGCGATAACTGTCATCCTTTTAATTTTCCTCATTGTATTCCATTATTAGTTAGCAGAGATCCAAGATATTCAAAACTCTCCACTTCTTCCAGTTTTTCCTCATTGATACATATATCAGCTGCCTTGTTTATTTTGTCAGTTGTCATCAATTTAGTTTTCTTCGCATTAAGATAGAGGTTTTGCTCTTCGCTGTTCTTATGGACTGACATAATTCGTTTTTCCATTCCTTTTTTGTGTTGTGGACAGTAATACTGTGTCATCAGCATATCTAATCTCTGTTATTTCATAACCTCCAGTTGTTATGGCATCGTAATATTCTTTGTCTACATCTTCTCTAACATTCCTCATTATATTCTCAGTATACAAGCTAAATAAGTAAGGCGACAATATGCACCGCTCTCTTTTACTTTACTGTTGAAAAGCCTCGTTGTTTCCTTTTTAGAAAAAAAAATTGTTTCTTTTAGTATATTCTGCCGAGCCCACCTCATGTAGTGTAGATTATGTAGTTGTGAATTAATCTGTGATGTAGGGTTCTCGTATTTACGTATCGATATGGAAATTCTGTGTATGATATCAGTGTGATTTATCGGTATATTGGATGGGCAACATGTATGAATCGTTTATTATGCTTTTCATGTAGACTAATAGTGTGCCGCAGAAGCACAGTTATATGGCGATGTATCATGGCAGCGATAGCTGAGGGGAATAGATGCCGCTGCAAATTAGACTCGTAGTGTAGTATGTGGAGGGCCAAGAGAGTCCGAGCCCTCAAATCCATACGGTCTGAATATGCAACATGAGAAGTCATTATCTTATGATACCATGATTAATTTCCCTGCATTGCATTGACATTGTTCATCCAATTGCTTTTCTATTATTAACGATTGCTTGAAGTATTTTTGCTTGCAATGACATTGTTCATCCAAATGTTTTTTTTTTTCATATCATCGAAGATTGCTTGAAGTTTATTCCATTGCAGTGATCTTGTTCGTCCATTTGTTCGTCCAGTATGATGACTCATGTCTTGATGTCATGTTGATTGTCACTCTCAATTGCATTTTACTGTTGTGGCGTACAGTGAGATTAAAATGACGTGTCCTTAACTTCAGACTTGGTGATTGTACTGCATGTCAGTGTATTGTTGTGTTGATTGAATGCTTGGGGATTGGGCAAAATTAGCATACAGTATACCAAAGAGGGGGAGAAACTGGGTTGGCGGTCATGATATGGGAGCTAGATTGGCTTCAGGTACGGTAGAACATTGCCAAGGATTGTTGGTCTGTAACCATTCTGATAAAATATTCCTCCCACTAGCTTTAATGTAAATTTGCACCAGACAAGTTTTACAGTTTCCTCGTAGATAGAACGAATATTGTAACGTGAAGATTTGTTTTCTCCTAATACTCTGACAACAGTACGGATAAGTGACCTCGTCGTCACCTTGCCCGCAGATAAAACTAGGTTTTGTGGAATTATTTATCCCTAGATACATATTTGGCGTTATTTATGTGTCTCTTATTTCATGTATAACAGGAATAACATGTCATTAGTTACATTTTTTGGCAGGATTGATCTGTTCCTAGTTTAAAGTGTGTTGACTTAATTATTACTGGTGTGTTTGTGTGTGTTTGTTTTGAAGTATCTTATTATTTCCATAATTTTGATTTCGGTCATTCTCCCCCCTACCCCCCCCCCCCCCACCCCCAGGGTGTCGCTGATTTTGTCCGCATCTTTGCTCCCAGGTCAGGTTTTTGCTTCTTTTCTTCTGCTTATCTCCGTTTCTGTGGTACTTTTAAGCATGTAGAATATTTCAATGCTCCCAGCTCAGCTGCACAAACATACGTGCACATTACACGAACAACAGCTTAGTCGACGATTATTTCAAGATTACAGGAAAACAAAAGTGGTAAACAAAAAGATTACACGGACAAAGCGGCGCTTTTAGTCGGGGAAAACAGAGAAGAAAAGCAAAAAGCTTAATTCGAGACACTAAATATTTCATGAATTAGAGGGACATGTTGTCCAAACCAGTGCTTTTTTTTCAATTAAGGGCCCTATGCCCATAGAGGCCACACGATAACCGAAGACAGGGTCACGGGTGAAAACAGATTGAGAAACACTGGCCTAGACTCCTCCACACGGATGGCATTTAACGATAATGGCTGAACCAGGCGAAGAAGTTAAAACACGTGACAGCTAATTGCAAAAAAAAAAAATTTGCTCCGTAATTGTTTCTACGATAATAACATTGAAAGACAGAGGAAAGGAACATAGTGAAGGAGATGATGGGAACTTAGATAACGCTAAACAGTACCTACAGTATTTGCAACAATAAATAGATGTCAATCACTTGCCTGTTATTCAAGGAAGCGAAAATAATTGGTGACGTACGTTAAAATATGAGGTGTTCCATTCAGAATCTACTAACTTGTTTCAAGAAATAAATACAGAAGAACGTAGATTCAGCCAGTCAGTCATTTGCATGTCCCCTGCGGAACTTTTCCTCCTTAACAGCTCTCCTGTAGGCCTCTCGGTTGTGATTAAGATGCCCTGCTGCTGATGGCCCAATTTGCAGATCATCAACGATGTCTTGCAGCCGTCTTCGCCTTGGGTCTTCCTCTCTTTCTTTTTCCTTTTATGTATCGTTCCAAGATGGTCTTCTTTAAATTCTCATGACGTTTAATGTGTCCAAAATATTTAAGTTTTCTCTGTTTACTCCTCTTTACTGGCCAGCCTTCTTCGGCATTAAATTATTGTAGTGTGGATATATTTGTTCTGTTGTTATTTTGTGTTCATGATATTTGAAGAACTCTTCTGCACCATTTACATTCAAAAGATTATCAGAACTAAATGAGGACCAAGGTGGTTTGGCTAATTAAATTGGTCGGATAATTAACCATGCTTGAACGTACCCAGTTTTTAACTACAGTTTTGGCTAAAGTTCTTTATTGAACACAGGAATATTGCATCTGTATTTTGAAATGTGATTTATTACACAAAATAATTGATTAAAAAACTGTATATACATGTAATAACTCAAATGTGTTGCAGTAACAGTGCGTATTTATTACATGTATTGATTATATAAATGTATGTATGTATGTATGTATGAATGTATGTATGTATGTATGTAAACTATAAAATATTTTTGGACTGAGAGAAACACACGTGTTCTTTTGGTGCAGCAGTGGTCGGATAATTGAAAGTTCGGATAATCGATGTTCGGATAATCGACGTTCTACATTGGTTCGCTACTACTGATCAGTTTTTGGGTAGAAAAATGTCAGTCTCTATTCAGTTACAAACTATGGTAATACTAAAGACGGGAATTCATGTCTTAAGGGATTGTGTTTAGAACTTTCATTCAGGATTATCTAAGATAAGCAAATTGGAACTGTTTTAGAAACCGAACTAGTTTTGATTCTTCTTTCATGTTTGCAGTGGGGAAAAAAAACCCATTTCATGCGATAGCGTTAATGCAGTTCATTAGATAATACAGGGTTAACTCTGATAATATGCAGACAAGGGAATTACTGGTAGATTTAGATTTCTGAGAGCCATGGGTAACTTGGATGTGTGTTTGTGAGTGTTTGCGTGTGTGTTTTGACCCGGTTGGTTGCGGTGGGGGGTGGGGGGATCTGCAGAAAACATGTTTGACAAAAAAAAAAATGCGCTTGAAACGTATTGGTTCAGAACGTACGAATGTCTTTGTCGAAATCGCCAGTTCTGCTAGTTATTGTTCTAGAAGTTATGGCTCGATTCGTTTGTGAAATGAGTTTCACGGTGATAAAGCGCTACGGCATATCAGTTTTAAAATGTAAGTGAAATTTTGAGCGATGACTTTGCTGCCAGCAACATCAGCAGGTACG
Organism: Achatina immaculata; assembly: GCA_009760885.1. Lineage (NCBI taxonomy): Eukaryota > Metazoa > Mollusca > Gastropoda > Stylommatophora > Achatinidae > Lissachatina > Lissachatina immaculata. The sequence continues at coordinate 48,415,262 of CM019720.1, read as the reverse complement.
GTCAACATCCGCAGGGTTCAGTTCTGGTGGTCGATGCGCAGTCTTGGTTTACACAGAAAATAAGAAGCACATACACCCACCCACCCACCCACACACACACACATATATATATATACACACACACAAAAGACAAAGAAGCTTTGCTGCGACAAAAGAAAACAAACATCTGGCAGAACGGAGAAAGTTGACAAAACAAGCTGACGGAGCAAATCAAGCAATGGGTACAGCAAAACAACAACGACAACAACAACAACAACAACAACATCAGCAAATGACAGAAAACCCAAACAGCTGTGCTGCCTACGAATATATTTTTTAAAAAAAGAAATAAAATGATTTAATCTGCGTTATACTTGAGGAAAAATCATGAGAATTTGAGAAGATCGTCTTGGAAGGGTACATAATGGGAAAACGAATGAGAGGAAGACCAAGGCGAAATTTTAGACTAAAAACAATCTGGTGCTATTGGAATACTAGGATCCCTCGTGTAATACCACTTGTGCAAATATTGGGTGGGCAATGGTAAAAATTTAAAGGAAAAAAAAAGAAAATAACAATAATTACACTATATTTTGTTTATAATATACGCACATTTTTCTAAATTGATTTTGGCCTGCAATGGGTATCAAGAACGAAAGCCTTTGATGAGAATGTTTACAGTAAAATAATGAATACTTAGCGAGCAGATAACAAAGTCCATCATTATCTAAGGAAAACGTATTAAATTCAGTATGATCAAAAGCACTAAGCGTGCCTCGTTCTGATAAGGGTACACCAGAGTATGCAGTAAAATCTGGGTTTTAAATAGGCTGTTAAAACAAAATATGAAATATTTTTCATTAGACATATATGGGACTTTTTAAAAAAAAATTATCTCTGCTGGTCCTGTAATAAAGCATTGTCATCTATATATGACGTTTATTTTAACGTGAAGTTATCAGTCAGTCATTTGCATGTCCCGTGCGGAACTTTGCCTCCCTAACAGCTCTCCTTTAGGCCTCTCGGTTGTGAGCAAGATGGCCTGCTGCTGATGCGTCCATTTGCAGATCATCAACGATGTCTTGCAGACATGTTTTCCCTTATATACCATACCCGACAAGTGAACTCGCCGTCACCTTGTCTGCAGATAGAACTACGTTCTTCAGACATCTGGCACCATGTTTTTCCATATGTCAATCTCACAGGATGTGACATTTATAAATGAAACGCTGACAGCTTAAAGAATTATTGAAGAAACCTGGTGGCACTTAAAACCAGGAAATCATGACTCTTGTGTCAACAGGTGTGCACTCTAAACACTTAGCCACTCAAACCGTTAATATCTTCATGACATGGATTATCATGTTCTGGGGAGGGGCATTTTAAAATTACAAAACGTAATACGCAGAAATAACAGATGAAAATTTCAGTGTTCAGTATTTCGAAAACTAAACTGCGCATGCGTAAAGAAGTGGGTTATTTTACGGATCTGTCATTTCTGCGGTCACTAATTCGATTCTGTTCGTAGAAGCGAACGTCTTTCCTCGCTACAAAAATAGGTACCTGACTTTTGATGGAGCTTGGTAAGGAAACACAGCCAGGCTTGTTGCTGATTCTATAATTCTATAAACTTCTAGGAAATCCGATTGTTTTGTCAGCAGAATACGTTTATTTGTCCCTTCCGGTGATGTCTCAATTTGCTAGCAAAAGTTTGCGTTTGTAAGCAAGTTTTAAAAATAATACTGATATTTTATTTGTCATGGTTTTATTATATGCGCTAGCACTCTCAGGAGCTACAAGCTGGAACCATTTTCTTTTTAAAATAGCAAATATTAATTTGTAGGTCAGTGAATAAATTAAAACTATTGTCGTTTTTGTTTAATATAGCTTTTACACTACTGGGGCGGTTGAGAATTTACAGTGTTGCGTCCCTTGAATTGGATTTGTATCAGTGTAAGAGTGAAGCAAAACACATTGCATATTAGAGGTTTCATTTTCTAAAATATTTTTGTGTTCTTAACTGCAGTATTTTCCTCCCTCTCATTACCATTTCTCTATGGAACATAGGGTATCATTTTTATCTATATTACTGTGTTTTTCTTCTGTTTTACTGATAATACTATCGTCATTTGTGTTGTGCTATAGCATTGGCTATAGCATTGGACAGCAAAAATAACTAATGAAGAATGTATGAGAAGAGCTGGAGAGACAAAAAAACCTTGTCAAAAAGATAAGAGAGAGACAATGTAATTTCATAGGACATGCAATAAGAAGAGGGGGCATTGAAAATATTATAACAACAGGAAAAATAGAAGGAAGAAGATCAAGAGGAAGACCAAGAGAAATGATACTGGACAGTCTGACGGGATGGTGTGAGAGGAGATCACCAACTGAACTGATGGCCTGCATGAAGGATCGGGTACTTTGGAGAAGCATAATAGCCAACGCCAGTCGGCACGGCACCTGATGATGATGACGATGATAGCATTGGCCATCTTGCCCTCCGTTTTGTACAGTCCTCAGTTATTTCTAACCAGGTGTGATGTCTTCATTCTCCAATGCCGCTTAGTGCAGTCAGGTAACCAAAAATACTTCCTCGCCTTTTATTTTTTTGTTTGTCCTTGTTTATCCAGTGACTGCCAGGTTCTTTAACTGCTGTCTTCCCACGATACAATTTGAGAAATTTGACTGACCCTTGGCCATGCTTCCTGGGAGTTCGCCATTTTCTACCGGATCTGCGAATTTCTTCACTTTTTCTGAGTCTGGATGGTTTCCGGTTTATCTTTCTCATAAACCACATCTCTTGCTGTTTCCAATTTATGTTTTATCTGTTAAGTCAAGTCAGGGACAAATTTAGTTAATAACAATCCCCCCCCCCCAAAAAAAAAAAGTTGATATTCAGCAGCAAGAAAAATAGCTGCTGTCCAGTGGTCGATTGCAGGGGTTGCAAACTTTTCTATCAACAGATTGAGAATCAAAAGGGACATAACTATTGCTTTTTTTTTGGTAGGAGTAACTCGGTCGGCAACTATTTTCTATAGAGGAGCCTAATGCCACCTGCGTGAGTGGCCAGCGGGCGGGCCACATTCATATTTATAGCTAATAAATGAACGGAATAGTAATAAAACGTGACTTAATTATAAATTTTAGTTATTTCACTTAAGTAATATTACGTAATCCTAATTTGTTTCTTGATGCCCGCGGGCCATAGTTTGCCGATCCCTTGTGTAGTGTATATTTATATACTTAGTTGCCTGCTTGTATGTGTAAAACTGCTTTACTTTAAGTGTTTCGTCTGTCCGTTCATTGTCCAAGTCTGGCAAAATATATTAACATTGGACACCGATGATAACTATATATTTCTCATCATCATCTTGACGTTATTAAAACCTGCTTTTTTCTTTCATATTCTTGATTCGACAAAAACTAAGTTTGCCATTCAGATGGTTTTGTATAGCGTATATTTGTTTTTGGTCTGAGAAGATTATTTTGATGCAGGTAGATGTTAGATTTTGTTTCGTTTTGCCGAGCTTCCAAGTCCTCTCATGGATGATTCTCCAGTGTTGTATTTTGCTCATCAGGACATAGTAACTGCTAGCGATGCCGGTGTTGTTAAAGACAATTCACTGTGAGTTTGCGTCCCCTGTTTTCAGCGTTGGCCCTCGTTCCCTCCTTAAAACGCGCAAGGGTTCCGCCGAGTTGCTTCTCCACGTGATTCAGTCTTTCATCGGTTAATGAACACAGAGGAGAAGGCGCTAACAAACTAAGGTGAAGTACGGGTAAGGTCTTAGGTGAATCGTGCGGGTTAATCAACATAAATAAGAGCACTCCATAAACTTCACCTTCAGAAAACTGGACGTATCAGTCCGGATGAGTGGAAATGGGATATGTTCACGACTAAGTGACCACATATACATCGGGATTCAGGGACAAAGTAATAATAATGGAACGTAGGAAAAGACCAATTATAAAGCAGCCCAGGAGAAGATAATTACCAGGCAAATCCTGAGGATAAAAATATGCAACAGTTCAGGAAATGATAATTATAAAGCAATTGAAGAGGAGATAATTATAAAGAGATTCATGGTATCCAACCCGGACTGTTTCAAAGCCTTTTGTCTTTCATCCCTACAAAACTCGTCCCTTTGTTTCAGCCATTTCTGTCAACACTAAAATGAAAGCGCGGGCGGGCTTAATATTGTCTTTGACAACTTCGAGTTGTGCCATTTCTTGTTTCGGCTTAGTCACTTATATTCTGATGAGCCAAAAGAGAAACTGCAATATGGGAAATAGGAGTGAAGTCATTCGACTGACGAGCTTGATTATGCATTGTTCCTCTTAGTCCCCGTTGCTGAGTGAAAGATCTTTCAGAATGACTTAAAGATATCTTTGTATCTCAGCTTTGGTCTTAGTGTGTGGTCTTATTCTCTCAGGTTCGCCACACAAGATTTGGTTGGATATACTGCTACCATCCATTCTTCCTATATTCGCCAACCATCTTTAGCGTTTCTACGCCTGATAACATCGCTGCTTCTATTCTTGTTGGTCGTACCAGGTTCAGTTCCAGCAGTGGGATTTTTTTTTTCCTGGTACGCACCAAAAATGGGTACCAGAGAAATATGTGAAGGTAAATGCAGCCAGGCGTGATACTGACCACATTATACTTTCATGTGGCCGAAGGTCGTGGAAATACGACCCTAACACTGTATTCCCCAATGTACCTTAATGGCATGGAAACGGGAGTTTTACTTTTTTACCTTTATCTATTATTGTCTTGCAACCATCATCACTGATGATCTGCAAATGGATGCATCAGCAGCAGGGCATCTTGCTTATAACAGAGAGGCCTACAGGAGTACTGTTAGGGAGGCAAAGTTCTTCCCTTTCTTTTTCCCATTATGTATCCTTCCAAGACGGCCTTATCTGAATTCTCATGACGTTTAATGTGTCCAAAATATTTAAGTTTTCTCTGTTAAATCCTCTTTACTAGCTAGCCTTCTTCAATATTAAGTTCTTGTAGTACGGATATATTTGTTATTTTTTGTGTCCATGATATCTGAAGAACTCTTCTGTAGCATTTAAAGGCATTTATGTGTTTCTCAGCTGTTTTGTTAAGTATCTAGGTCTCACAGGCATATGTTGTTATGGGAAAGATGCATGCCCTTAAAAATCTTATTTTTGTAGTTCTGTCCGGACAACGGTACCTTCACAATTTTAATGTTCAATATTTTCAAGCGCGTGAGATATCTCTATGAAGCTTTATATCCCTGCTGTTTTGTTTTGTCTTTGCGCTGTTCAGTAGCACTGTGTTGCATTGCCATGTCTAGTGATTTATATGAATATGTGATTTAATGACACTTCACATGCTCCCGAGTTTTCTCTTTCACTGTAGGGTAGACACTGGATCTTCTGAAACATTACATCTCTGTAGGTTTGCACCTGTGTAGAGAAGGCCACAGGCGGCTCTAATGATGAGGCAAATTCTCAGGGGTGCCATTTCGTTCCAGGTCGACTAGTAAATAATATGGAGAAGGCCGGAATGGATGAGTGCACTGCACACTAAAGGGGTACGGAAATACTTCACTTATTCCAAGGTTTTTGAACTCTTTATAGTATATTTGTGTATGAGTGGTATGTGTGAACATGAAAGTGAGAGAGAGAGAGAGAAATAGATAGAGAAAAAGAGAGAAGAGAGAAAGAAATATATATAGAGATTGATTGATTGATTGATTGATCTTTATTTCAAAAGGGAGAGAGAGAGGAAGGGAGAGAGTGAGGAGGGGGGTTAGGGGAGTAATTTGAAAGTTTCAAAATTTCACACATAAATCTGGGGACTTTAAAAATAGAAAAAATTATCTATCTATCTATCTATCTATCTATCTATCTATCTATCTATCTATCTATCTATCTATCTATCTATCTATCTATCTATCTATCTATCTGTCTGTCTGTCTGTCTGTCTTCTCTCTCTCTCTCTCTCTCTCTCTCTCTCTCTGTTTCCGGGAAGCAAGATCTACAAGCCCAAAGGATCAGCTGACAAGGACCTGCAATTAAATGTTCCCCCAGCTTTTGAGGGAGGAAACGTGGGAAATCCCCGGGAACAAACTGATTACATTCGTCACGCAAAAACGCCACCGCCTTTTGTTGCTGAAACCACAGCTTTTAAAACTGTTTATTCACCGTTCCCCTTATGCGTGCGTCAACGTGAACTCATCTGTTTGTGGGCTCTACGCCCAAGCTTGTTTCGTTAACCCTGGAGTGGTGTCTTTTTGTATAGTTTTAAAAGTACCAACACAATCAAAGAGTTAACGTTTCAGCGTAATTATTCCTGTAATTATATAGATACTGATAAAACAATTTCGAAGTGCCCAATTCATGTAAAAGCCTTTTGAGTTAATTTAGGGGCAAAAAAAAAAAAAAAACATGTAGGGCACATTTGCTCTGAGCGTTATTTCTGCTGTAGAGATTGGAGTACCAACTTCAGAGACTAGAACGTCAGAGCTTCACTAATTGCTACTATAAATTCACCTCTGATAGGGACCGTTGAAATCTGCTGGTGTTACCTTGTCACACTGTAGCGCAACGTGGTTGTAAAGAGAAAAAAAAAACCAAACTTTTGAGATAAACTGAAAACTGCGACGGAGTTCTTAGAGCGAAAGCCCAGTCTTTTGTAACGGGTAATCTGCCTTGCTAAACTAAACCGGAAAGGAGGTTTGGGGGTGGGGGGAGATTTCATCAAATATTTCCTCGAGATCTTGGATTCCGCTGTTGTAAAGTTGAGCAGAGACTTGCAGATATGTATGCTAGGTAGTTAGTTAGTCGATGGATCATCCTCATTGCACATTGGACGATTAGCCCATAAGTGCTTCGATCCTATTTTCAATATTTTTGACCAGTGCTTTGACAGTGCCAGTTTTGTGCTGACTGACCAGTCTTCTTTGCAAGTGTGTATGCTAATATCGGATTTCTTCTAAAACAGGGAGTAACAGTTGTTTGTGATCATCGGTAAAATTGATTGGGTGTACATTTGTTTCAAATGATTCTTGCATTCAGTTATTTCAGTTTGTTGTTTTAAATAGGCAAGTTTTTTTTTTTAACATCAGTTTTGTCTTCTCTTAAAAGATTGCGGAAAAAACGAAAAAAAGTTTTTTATGGTTATTTTAAAATATTAAAGAGGGATATGGAACAAATATTTATTTATTAAGATGTCAAAAATACAAATATAAGACATTTATATTATATTATATTATATTTATATGCATATATATATATATTATATATATATATACTATTTGTAAATCTCTTTTCATTTACAAAAAAATCATTTTTTTGTCTAAAAGTGGCAGTAAAGGTTGAGAATGGCTAGGAATATGGTCACGAAATAACAAAAATGATGCAGTTTCTCAGTAAAAGACGACTATTTCTTTTGTTTCATTTCTTCGCGAAGATTATGTTTTTTTGTTTGTGCCTTTTTTTAAAAATTTTAAATTCAGTAAAACTTATTCCACTCTTCACAACAAATTATCACACATTGCAAAAAAAAAAAAAAGAAGAGAAATAGTAGTTTAGAAGTTCTAACAAAGTGTCAGAGAATTTGTTTTCAACTTTACAGTGGCTGCGGTATAATTTACTGCTTAGTGTTCATAACTGCTACTTTGTCTCACTGAGTTTGTGTTTGGAGCTAGTCTGTATTGGAGAAAAGTTAAAAGTTTAAAGATGATGGCAGTTAAAATATACTTTCCAAAAACGGGGGTGGGGGGGGGGGCGGCAGAAAGAAATGAGGCCGAGGTAATCTGTTTGGTGAAATAACACCTACTTTTGCTGTTTTTATAAGAAAGAATTGAGACCGAGCTAATCTGTTTGCTTAAATAATACCTACTTTTGCTGCTTTTATAAGCGGGCACCATTATGGTTTTGAAACAAATACCGAAGCGGAAAAGATGACGATGTACAGAGGGACGTTAGAATTCGCAGAGTACACTCAGAAGATCCGGCTTGTCCTCAAGCCGCTTGTGCCAGGAAGAACACTTGCCCCCACAAACCTGGCTAAAAAAATATATTCTACAGCCTGGTTTCAAGGCCATTTTCGTGGAAGACGATTGGTTTTGATTTCTTGACCCTTCTAAGTCAGTGCCAGATTGTTAGGTAGAAATTGGGGGCATACCATTCTGGCATGTCGTAAAAGTCATTAGGATTAATTTCTTCTTCTTCTTTTTTCTTTCTGTCTTTCTTTCTTCTTCATCTTCCTCTGTCTCGTTGAAAATGCGAGCCTGTTCTTTGTATCTCATGCGTTGAAACTGTTGCGGCACAGATTAGTGTCGGATTGGGAGAGGGTTACGGAGACTATTTTCTTGTAATCAGTCCCTGAGAGGAACAAAACAGGAGGTAGACTCCAAGGCCACGTGGACTACGGTGATCTCTGCTCCGTTTGCATGGTTAGGCCTGTTACTAGATGTACCAACAGAGAGGTGAGACAGGGTCTTGGTCAGCTACGATTGGCCAGCTCTAACGCTGGTTGCCTAATTGGATAGCGTCTCCACCCCCACTCCCCCCCCCGGCAAAGGGCGGGGGGAATGGGGCTTAAAAATATGAAATGCTGAGTACGCGCAACAGAGCAGGCTAGCGACCAGGCTGTGCTGGAAAGAAGAAGAATCCAGTTGAGCTGACAGGTCAGCCGGCCATTTGTTATCTATTCATCCAGGCACACAGATTTCTGTGCCCTCCCTCAGGCCATACATGACTCTGCAAGATGACTATCTCTGGGGAGGTTTTCTACCCTCATAACACACCCCTAAACCAGTCATTCCCTCCTCCCTCTCCAAGATAACCAAAAAAAAAAGTATGACTTCCATCCTACGCACTTTATATCGGTATTGTTTAAACGGAACAGACTAAAACAGCCCGGCACTAGAAAATGAAATATGTCCACAAATATCGGTTTCACACTGTGAAATCAGTTCATTGATTCAAGTAGAAATTTTGTCAAACTAATTCTCATCGAAACAGCAGAGTCATTGTGCGTTAATTGTGCAGGAAAAAAAATCCCCAAAACTGCCGATGTCACTAAGTCTACAGGAGTGCCGCTGACGCAATTTTTTATTGGTGTATTGCGTCTCTCTAGTAGAAATATCAGTCCTTCCATCACAGCTAAGAGGGGTGATTGATAGGTTCTCGGCATAAAATACAACGGATTATTTGTGGACAACTTTTTAGGGTTATTTTTCAACATAATCCCCTTGCAAGTTTATGCACTTAGTCCAGCGATCCTGGAGCGTATGGATCCTTTCTTTGAAAAAGTTAGCTTCTTGTGCCAGTAGAAAGTGGTTTAAAGCATGAATGACGTCATCATCTGAAGCAAATTTACGACCAGTGGGTTCTTTTTTTGAGTTCGGTAAACAGGTAATAGTCCGAAGGGGCCAAATCTGGGGAATAAGGATGATGTTCCAGAAGCTGGAAGCCGCGTTCATGAATGGCAGCCATTGCTACCACCGATTTGTGAACTGGAGCATTGTCTTGATGAAAAATGACTCCTCTCGTCAATTTCTCTCCACGCTTTTCCTTCAATTTGACCTGCATTTGCTTCACAAAATTAGCGTAATAGGCACCGGTGACCGTTCTAACCTTTTTAAGATAGTCTACCAATAGAACACCTTCTGAATCCCAAAAGATGGGAACCATCACTTTCCTGCAGACAGAACCACCCTTGCTTTCTTTGGAGGTGGGGATCCATGATGTTTCCACTGCTTTGACTATTCTTTGGGATCCATGATGCTTCCACTGCTGTGACTATTCTTTGGTTTCTGGTTGAAAATAATGAACCCAAGTCTCATCCATGGTCACAGATTGCTAAAGAAACTTTTCAGGATCTGCAGAAAAACGACCAAGGTTGTCTCTTGACATATTGAGACGCTGTCGTTTGTGATCAGCTCCAAGAAGTTTCCGGACCCATCGAGCAGAGACCACTGTACAATGCTGGTATCTCACTGTACTGTGTTAGAATCTCACTCAACTATGCTAGCATCTCATTGTTCTATGCTAGGATCTATATATACTATGCTAAGATCTCACTATGCTATGCTGGCATCTGACTGCGCGGCAGTGAGTTATAGGAACATTCAGAGCTGAATGAAAAAAGAGACTAGATTTAATCAGTATCTTGCGTCTTGTAAAAATGTCATGATTTCATAAGTAAAGGGACATTCAGTCAAACATTTCACTGCAACGGTTCATTTGGAAGGAAGAAGTATATGAATAAGTTAACTTCAGCCTGATAGCCTGGAGTCTTCTCTAACTATAAGTGGCTGACTGGTCTTCTCCTATTATAATTGGCTGACCAGGCTTCTCCAGTTATAGTTGGCTGACCAGTCTTCTCTTGTTATAATTGGCTGACCAGTCTTCTCTTGTTATAATTGGCTGACCAGTCTTCTCTTGTTACAGATGGCTGACCTGACTGGTCTTCTCCTGTTATAATTGGCTGACCAGTCTTCTCCTGCTATAGTTAGCTGACCAGTCTTCTCTTGTTATAGTTGGTTGACCAGGCTTCTCCAGTTATAACTGGCTGATCAGTCTTCTCCTGTTATAGTTGGATGACTAGTCTTCTCCTGTTATAGTTGGGCAACACGTCTTCTCCAGTCATAGTTAGCTAGTCTCATCTGGTTGTAATTTCCAAGTCTTCTCCAGCTATGACTGGTTGCCTAATTTTATCCAGTTACATGTAGTTGGTTAGCTAGTTTTCTCTGGTTGTTGTTTGTTAGTAGTGTCCAATAATAGTTGACTAGCTAGTTTTCTTCTGTTATAGTTGACTAATTAGTCTTCTTCAGTTATAGTTGGCTAGCTAAACTTCTTCTGCTATAGTTGACTAACTAGTCTTCTCCAGTTATAGTTGATTGTCAAGTCTTCTCCAGTTATAGTTGACTAGCTGGTCTTCTCCACTTATAGTTTACTAATTAGCATTCCTCAGTTATAGTTGGCTAGCTAGTTTGGTCCAGTTATAGTTGGATAGGTAGTTTCCTCAGTTATAGTTGACGGGGTACTTTGGTCTAGATACAGTTGGTGGCTAATGTGGTCTGGTTATAGTTGGCCGGCTACTTTGGTTCAGTTATAATTGTTGGCTACGTTGGTCCAGTTATAGTTGGCTAGCTACTTTGGTCTAGTTAAAGCTGGCTATCAACTTTGGTCTAGTTATAACTGACTAGGTAATTTCCTTAGTTATAGTTGGCTAGGTAGTTTGGTGTATTTATAGTTGGCTAGGTAGTTCGGTGTAGTTATAGTTGGCTAGGTAGTTTGGTGTATTTATAGTTGGCTAGGTAGTTTGGTGTAGCTATAGTTGGCTAGGAAACTTCGTGTAGTTATAGTTGGCTAGATAGTTTGGTGTAGTTTTAGTTGGCTAGGTAGTTTTGTGTAGTTATAGTTGGCTAGGTAGTTTGGTGTAGCTATAGTTGGCTAGGTAGTTTTGTGTAGTTATAATTGACTAAGTAGTTTGGTGTAGTTATAGTTGGCTAGGTAGTTTGGTGTAGTTATAATTGGCTACGACGTTTGGTGTAGTTTTAGTTGGCTAGGTAGTTTTGTGTAGTTTTAGTTGGCTAGGTAGTTTTGGGCAGACCGCGTGAAACTCTGAAGAGGACATTATTAAGAGAGGCCAAGTTAACAGGCATAAAATCCTTTGTTGAGGTTGAAAGACTCGCCGAAGACAGGAAAAATTGGCGAACTACTTTGCGAGCCCTATGTGACGTCTAACGGCACGGGAAGGATATAATATATAAGATAAGATAAGGTAGTTTTGTGTTCTTATGGTTGGCTGGGAAGTTTGATGTAGTTATAGTTGGCTAGGTAGTTTGATGTAGTTATAGTTGACTAGGTAGTTTGGTATAGTCATAATTGGCTAGGTAGTTTGGTATAGTTGTAGTTGGCTAGGTAATTTGGTATATTTATAATTGGCTAGGTAGTTTGGTATAGTTATAGTTGGCTAGGTAGTTCTGTGTAGTTTTAGTTGGCTAGGTAGTTTTGTGTAGTTTTAGTTGGCTTGGTAGTTTTGTGTTATTATGGTTGGCTGGGTAGTTTGATGTAGTTATAGTTGGCTAGGTAGTTTTGTGTAGTTATAGTTGGCTAGGTAGTTTGGTATAGTTTTAGTTGACTAGGTAGTTTTGTGTAATTATAGTTGGCTAAGTAGTTTGGTGTAGTTATAGTTGGCTAGGAAATTTGATGTAGTTATAGTTGGCTAGGTAGTTTTGTGTAATTATAGTTGGCTAGGTATTTTCTCAATTATAATTGGTGAGATAATTTCCTCAGTTATAGTTGGGTAGGTAGTTTGATGTAGTTATAGTTGGCTAGGTGGTGTAGTGTAGTTATATAGTTGGCTTAGTAGCGTGGTGTAGTTATAGTTACCTAAGAAGTCTGATGTAGTTATAGTTGGTTAGGTAGTGTGGTGTAGTTATAGTTGCGTCCCCTTTATAACATTCTAGCATAAGCATCTTAGCTCCGGGGGGTCATAGGAGAAATGATACTATTTAGAATTATTAAGCGAATATATATATATATATATATATATATATATATATATATATATAATCATTTTTGAAGCATTGGAGTGAAAGTCAAACTCTGTGTCTTAAATTTCCTTTTATTTAGTACCTCTGGTTTTATATAACTGAATTTTCACTAACCCCTGGGAAGAGACCAGGAATTTCACTAACCCATGGGAAGAGACCAGGAATTTCACTAACCCATGGGAAGAGACCAGGAATTTCACTAACCCATGGGAAGAGACCAGGAATTTCACTAACCCATGGGAAGAGACCAGGAATTTCACTAACCCCTGGGAAGAGACCAGGAATTTCACTAACCCCTGGGAAGAGACCAGGAATTTCACTAACCCATGGGAAGAGACCAGGAATCTGAAATGTACTTGACACAGCAGACACCGACTGACACATTTCAATAACAGCTCCACCTTTTCTGAAAGGCTGATAACAATATCAAACCATACTTGAATTTGTTCCCAAATCTTGGACGGAATTATTTGTGTCAGTCTGTTAGAGCTCATCGAAGAGTTTCATGTTTTGTGCTCCGAGTTCTGCGTCTGTGAAATAAGGCAAAAGACGTGATACTCTACGTTAAGTGAGACAGTGAGCTGACTCTTTGCGTCAGTGTTAACGAACCCAAAGAAGATCATATTCGACATCCACATGGTGTCCCTGGTAAGGTATAATAATCTGATTAAGTGAATAGAGACGGAAAACGTAAAACAAGTCCGGTAATAAGAAAGAAAAAAAAGCAAGGTCGAAGACGGATGTTTCGGATCAGAAGGACGCAGATATCACAGCTAACCGTGATACAATGCAACCAATGCCCTTCTGAGAGCGAACACAGAACGGCTGGCTAGGTAGAAATATGTGAAATATTTCAACGTGACGAACAAGACCAAAGGCAATAAATAAGTAAATTACAAGAGTCTAAAATCCCCCGGTCTTCGTTTTACTTTTACTAGATGATGTCTCATGATGTTTTAGTTAGGAAACTTAAGTCGAAACCAGAACACAATATTCACATTCAGGTATTAACGTTTGGGCGAAGACTATTTCTCAAATTTAAATACTGATAAAATCAAACATAAGAATTCAAATTTTCCACAAGTCTGGTGATATCTACAGAATGAATGTAGTGAGGAATGAATCTAGCAAGAATTTGAATGTAGTGAGAGAATGAATCTAGCAAGAATTTGTGAAGTTGAAGTCTAATCTTTGCTAATGTTTTTCAAGCTGTCACGTGTGTATGCGTCCATTTATGGAAATGAACACTGGGTCACAGAGACCCAGAATTAACGACTATTCAGTAAAACGCTTTAATGATAGTTTATTGATATCCCTGTAGGAGTATGGATATGTTCTGAATCAAGGTTAATTTTTTTATCTTATCCAATATTATCAAATATTTCAGTTTCTCATTGGCTCATTAGAATATATCTTATCAAATAAAAAGATTTTTTAAAAAAACAGTAACTGTTATACACAAAGCGTATCAGTTTGTGGGAACTCATACAAAAGAAACAGTTGCCGAAAAAAAAACTGTGAAAAAAATTTTTAAAGTGTTCAATGATGGACGGAAGCGGCAAGGCTGGCCTCGCAGAGAAGGTCAAGACGGATCTTAGCACTAAGATCAACAAGTGCAAGGTACGGGTTTGTCCATTCGCAAGAACAGGAGAGCTTCTGTCCAAGGAAAAACTCTCTGCACATTTGGATGAGGTAAGCAACGTCGTTGTAGAAAAAGAAATGGTAGTAGACGTTGTGAATTGCTTAGAAATGTGGTCAGAGAAGATGAGCAGTAACAAAAATTGATTCAGTCTTCTCAGGGAAAGACGAATACTTTTTGTAACTGTTTAGTGTCTTGAAGATGAATGTTTCAGATTCAGTAACAATGTTTTCTTTGGCTTAGTAGGGGCAAGAGAAAAATGGCCGCATACATTTTTTTAAACATGTGCTTGACATTCTTATGCGATGTATTTGTCAGAACCTTGATTTTGTGAGTAGAAGAGGAGACCTTTATCCTCTCGGATAACAGTCAAACAAGGGTAAAGATTTATTTATAGCATGTATAAAAATAAAAGAGATGGACACACTTTTTAACTCACAATTTATAACAGCCATTATGACAAACAATGAGGTGGCTCGGGCATTCATAGAGAAAGGAGGAAGATAAATAAACAAAGATGGCCTATATAGTAGTGATGAAAGGGGACAGACCAACAGGTAGGTCATAGATAACCACGGCGAGACAGTCTAGAAGAAGGTATACGCGCTCTTGGAATCGACACTCGGCAAGAAAAGATCAAGATCAGAGGGCAAAGAGCTTCAGTGGCTCTGAAAAGCTGTTGAATTCAGCAGCTGCTCAAAGAAGAAGAAGATGAAGAGGTACGGGCCTGGAAGGTACTTAAACAAAATGTGCCCCACGAAGCAGTCGGTTACTGTCTTTATTATCATTATTATCGTTATAATTATTATTAATTCGTAAGTTAGGTATTGTTGACTTTATATTGTCTATTTCAAGATGAAGAACTTCCCTTATGGTTTGAAGTTCTTTGGCGCTTTGACAAAAAATACCCCCCCCCCAAAAAAAAAATTGTGTATCTTTCATGATGGTGATATAGAACATAACATGTTCTTGTGGGTGATGTAATATGTCATTAATTTCCAAGTGTCATGAGCTGTCCTTTACATATTCCCCGTGATACTGTATGATGTTAATTTTCCGTGACATGGTGTGTCCCTTATTTCAATTTTGATTTGATGTTTCATTAATTTGTGCGTGTGTGTGACATCGTCTGTGCATTAATTTCAAGTATCTTGGGGTGTCATGCATTCTACATGATACAAAAGCCCAGTAATTCTGATGATCTATTTTATGTTCTTCTATTATTATTATTATTATTATTATTATTATTATTATTACAAGACAACTAGGATACTTTAAGTATGTCAAGAGGCATAATACTATATTGAAAACCCTTCTCGAGGAAAGATTGAAGGGAAGAGAACAAGAGGAGGACAGCGACACAGATGGATGGACAACACCTAGAGATGGACAGGGACACGCTTGGCCGAGTGCTGTACTAAGACAAGAAACAGAACAGAGTGGAGATTCACTGCACCCAGCCTTCCGTGCGGAGACGGCGCGAGATGATGATGATGATTATGATTATTATGATCATTATTATTTTTTAAGGCGAATAAACATATCTCACCAAAAACATGACTCTCCTTTCTTCTGTCTGGGATAGCGAGTAGCATCTAACCTTTCCGCTTCTACGATATGCAAACGTTCCTACATCCATGCTGAGCCACGATCAAAGCTGGCGTCCTCGAACATTCTTATCGAACGACCTGGGAGCACAATGTTTCGTGCAGGCTCTTCATCCCTGGCTTGGCTGGCCAACGATGTTAATCCCTGGCCAGATCATTTCCAGTGAATATATATTGCTACATTGACCCAGCCCCATTATCTTTTCCCAGCGATCAGAATAATGTCTCGTACAGACGCTTGAGATGTCCGCGGTATACCTTGGCCACTACGCTGCGATGATGTTGAGCACACGTTATCGTGTCGGATGGGGAGCGGATTTACTGTGGCTTGCTTGAAAACCTGGAGTGGGTTTAAGAAAGGAGATTGACTTCGTCGCTCTTATAACCACAGCAAGAATTTCCCTGTTTAGGGTGCAAATTTTCAAATGAGTGAAGGAGTAATCAGTCTTTTTTACTGGGACCATTAAGAAGAGGTAGGCTAGGCCTTTAGCCAGCTCTGGGTCGGTAACATCGATAGCCGTGCTATCTATCAGTATAGCACAATCCTCTTATCTACAGTGATCACTGGAGGCTTTAGCGGGGTCGATCGAAACTACGGGTTGTACGTAAGTCGGACGTTTGTAACTCGGGAACTGCGTGTTTATTATCTTCAGAGTTTAGCTTTTAACAGGCAACAAAGGGAACATAGGAGGGGGAAGCAAGGAGGCGTCGGTACACGTGCGTGCATGTATTAGTTCCTGTAGATTGTTTCGCTCCATTGATCATGCGTAAACTCACAGAGAAGTATTAGCTGTATGTGAGGAAACGTTAAAAAAAATGTCACGGAGTTTTCGATAGTAATGGTTACTAGGGTGGTTTTTATCATGTTTAAATTCAGACACTGTTAATATTGTTAATTAATATCGTAATTTTTAATATTGTTTTTAAAATCTGAGATTGTTAACGCTGTCTTTAAATTCTGAGATTGTTAGCACATTCTCAGATGATAAGGTTTAATTTGAAAAAAAAAATATCTGATGTGAATAAAAATCTTATTTTAATTTCTTCTCCCATCATTTTCGACAGGGTTACAGTTTGTAATGAGAATATAAAAACAGAACAAACAGAAGCAAACACGTGACAGTTCCTCTGTACATTTTTCTTTCTTGACTTCAGACGACCTTTTTACAGGGCTCCAAGATTTTCCACCGTGACGTTGTGTTTGAAAATCAGATTTCCTGGATAATATTTTAGTGCTTTTTATTTTAAAATCCAGAAACAAATCATTGCCCATTTTAAAAAAAATTCTTACCTGGAGTTAAAGGGGTTTGGGGGGGGGGGTTGTTGAAGGTGCTGTCCAATTAGGCATTCAGCGACCCACAGCCGATATGCTAGCATCAGGGTTAGCAAACTTTAGCTGACCAAGACCCTGTCCCAGCTCTCCGTTGGTACCCCCCAGTAACAGGGCTAGCCTGGCTAACAGGGCAGGGATCGCCATAGTCCCCATGGTGGTGGAGTCTGTTAAAGAAGCACTGCACACTCCCCTGCTTTTTTAGCCGTACTCCGGGACTGAAAAAAAAAACAGCCGACATAACCCGCTCCCACGCCGATACGATGCTGTCTCAACACCTCTACAGCATCGGCTGCAAAGAACACCAGCTCGCAGTTACAGGGAGATAGCACAAAAACAAGACAAAACTTGGAGTAGGGGCACTTATTAGCAGCACTCTTTGTCTTTGTTTCTGCCAGTAAGGCATCGTTGCTGGGGATATCCCAAGATTGTTACACATCGTGGATTTTGTATGGGTTTTGAAATTCTGGCCTGTTGTTATGAGTGCTTAATGATACATGTAACGTATAACTGCTTTCAATGCTGAAGTTGTTGCTAAGTCCGGAGTGACCCTAAACCTTCCCATGTATATTACATCATGATCATATGGAAATAAACCAACCCCCCTTTCCTCTCCCATTTTCCAAGTAGGGGAAATTTCCTCCTCTTAAACTTGAAATCTTTCCCTGGAGAGCCACCAGCCTACCCCGCTGAGAATCATTGCTTCGGATAATAATAGGAACGCCATAAATCATTAAATAAAGTGTTTTATGTCCATTGCTGAGTAACACATCCAATGGCCAGACAGTTAAAGGAGACTCACCTGCGTGCTTTCAGTCTCTAGTCAAATCAAGAATCATGGTTTATGAGTGATAATTAAAGGCATAAAGTGGTGCTCTGTTGAAGAAACATTGTCTTCTAGGGAAAGTCTTGACCATAGGCTGTACCAGTGCCGTTAGTAATACCTTTAACGGCCAGAAGGGGAAAAAATGCTCTTAGAGACGTCGCAAACCGCAGGGAACAAGTTAATACACAAGGGAAAGACGGCCCCGGTTCTTTGGATATGGCTTCACCAAATATGAAGTGAACTTGAAACATGAAGTGAACTGACAATCATTGGGAAGGTTTAGGAAAAAAGAAAATGGGGGAGACATAGGGAAAGACGAAGAACAAGAAGAAGAAGAATACCCCAGAGACTTGATTAAATGACACAGGAGAAGAAAAGCAAGAGATGGAAATATTAGCACCCCGCACAAAATTGGGACGCGATCCCAGAGGCCATCAGTCAACACAATCTTATCTTATATCTTATATCCTTCCCGTGCCGTTAAACGTCACATAGGGCTCGCAAGGTAGTTCGCCAACTTTTCCTGTCTTCGGCGAGTCTTTCAACCTCATCAAGGGATGTTATGCCTATTAATTTGGCCTCTCTTAACAATATCCTCACGTGGTCTGCCTCTTTTTCTTCAGCCTGTTGTGGTCCACTTGATAGCTTGTTTTGGGATTCTCTGATCGTTTCTTCTCATCACGTGACCAGCATATGTCCATCTCCTTTTCCTGATCACCCGTGAGACTGGTTGTTGTTCAGTCATCTGTCTTATCTCTGCATTGTTCTTGAATTCGTTCCACTTGATGCCGAGTATTTTCCTTATGCATTTGTTTTCAAAAGAGTCTAATTTCTTGTATATTTCTTTAGTTGTTTTCCAGCTTTCGCATGCATAAATGAGGATGGATATTACATTTGAATTGAATAATCTTAACTTGGTTTTTGTGCTTATAACTTTTGAATGCCATATGTTCTCACATAGAACCTCTATCTTAGTGCAAAGAAAACTAAATTGATGACAACTGACAAAACAAACAAGGCAGCTGAAATATGTATCAATGAGGGAAAACTGGAAGAAGTGGAGAGGTTTGAATATATTGGATCACTACTGACTAATAATGGAGGTACAATGAGGGAAATTAAAAGGAGGACATCTGTCGCTCTTCAGAAAGTAAAACAAATAAAGAATCTGTGGAGAGGAGCAGACAGAACCACAAAAATAAGATTTTTAAGGGCATGCATCTTTCCCATAGCAACATATGTCTGTGAGACCTGGACACTTAACAAAACAGCTGAGAAACACATAAATGCCTTTGAATGTAAATGCTATAGAAGAGTTCTCCAAATATCGTGGACACAAAAAAGAACAAATATATCTATATTACAAGAGCTTAACACTGAAGAAGGCTGGCTAGTAAAGAGGATTAAAGAGAGAAAACTTAAATATTTTGGACACATTAAACGTCATGATAATCTAGAGAAAACCGTCTTGGAATGACGCATAATGGGAAAAAGAAAGAGAGGAAGACCAAAACGAAGATGGCTGCAAGACATGGTTGACGATCTGCAAATGGATGCAGCAGCGGCAGGCCATCTTGCTCACAACCGAGAGGCCTACAGGAGTGCTGTTTGGGAGGCAAAGTTCCGCAAGGGACATTCAAGTGAATGAATGAATGTTCTCACATGCGATGATTGGGACATGTGCTACGAATGACTGACAACTCACTACCAAAAATAGCACTAAGATGGACACCACAGGGGAACAGAAGTAAGGGTAAACCAAAAGAGACATGGAGAAGAACAACAGAAAGGATGTTGAGGAATAGAGGGCTCACCTGGGCAAGAGCAGAAAAAAGACAAAGACCTAAACCTTTCCATGTATATTACATTTTTGTGGAAAACCCTTGCGGAAGCCCCATGTGCCCTGGGCACTTAAGGTTCAGAGAGAGAGAGAGAGAGAGAGAGAGAGAGAGAGAGAGAGACAGAGACAGAGAGAGAGAGATGTTCTCAAAATTCTTGAAGATTAATACTGCTTTTGCAATTCTAATTGTAACTTCCTTTCTGGTGTCACCATCCTGGTCTATGTAGCAGCCAAGGCATGCAAATTGATTGACTTCTACGTGTATTTTTCCATTTTGATTAATGGGAAGTTTCATTATTTTTGTTTTGTCTTTGTTAGCTTCAAGTCCTATTTTGCTAGCCAGTGAAGACAGGCTGTTTTTTCATGCATAGTATTCACATTGTTACTAATAAGAGTTGTGTCATCAGTAAAATCAAGATCTTCTAGTTGGGTCCCATATAACCAGTCAATACTTGTGTTACCTGTGCAGCATTTCTTTCGTTATGAAGTCTATTGCAATTCAAAAAAGCAAAAAGAGACAGTATACATCCTTGTTTCACGCCTTTTTCAATCTGGAACCATTCACTCATCCCTTCTTCTGTTTTGACTGCACAAACATATCCATTGTAGAAGTCCTTAATGATGTTGACAATTTTTAGATGCCACTCTATATAGACTTAAAACTCTCCACAATGAATCGTCAACACTATCTCTCTCACTCTCTCTCTCTCTATATATATATATATATATATATATATGTATATATATATATATATATATATATACATATATAATGAATGAAGGTCGGTCAATATCTCTCCTGTTCTCCATTTACCGTGAGAACAACCAATATCCATTTCCGTGTGCGCTTCACATTGTTATAGGCAGAAGTGTAAGAAACTGCTCCGGCTCTTTCAGACGTCCCGCTTTACGACGACTTGTTTTCCGTACCATCGACTTCCTGTTGTAAATTTACAAATAATTTTTAGAATAAGCAGTACTTATTTATTGGAAAAAGTTCTTATTTTAAATTCTGTGTCATTGTTTGTGTCTCATTATTTGTCTTCATTATAAGGTCACTCTAGTTGTTTTGCGTTTTTTTTTTTTAAATTAAGTTAAGTCCGTATTAAATTTCGCTTTTCGACTGTTTATGATCGAAACCCTGTCGGAAGGTGAGGAATGTGTGTATACACATACACACAACACACACACATAACACACACACCACACCACACACACCACACACATTCACGCATATTAACATAAGAGCTGTAAAGTCAGCTGACTTTATGTATATACAAAAGGCAAAGTCAGGTGGCTTTTACGAATCATGCACCTGTTCATTACTACCATAACGAAATGGAGTTTGATGTAGTGTGTAGCACATGTCTCCCGGACCACGGTCTAGAATGTAATACTAGAATGTAATACCAGAATGTAATACTACGGGGCGTTGGCCGCTCACTAGAATCTCATAAAAACAGGAAAGAAGGAATTCTCGAAATTAACCCACTTTTAACATGGATTTTCTGCGCTTTGGGAAACTCTGTCCGTTTATGGTACGTACAGCTCAAGTGGTGGTAAATCCTTCTTAGAGAGATTTGTTGTACTTTGAAAACATTGCTATTTCTACATCATAAATATATAGTTGTTTACTCATTTTCGATAGTGTAAAGGGGGGGGGGGGGACGCGTTTGTGACAGGGGTGATTCTAAGAAGAAGAAGCTGTAGAATTCTCAGAATTTTTAAAGCAAGCTATACTGGAGTGCACTTATCGTACAATAAAATAATAACAATTTAAGAGCTCTCTTTAAATTCTCATCGTTTAGTCTTCGAGCTATGTAGTGTGAGAGCCCCTATGCTCTTTGTATAAGCTTCTATACATCTTTTCATGTCCCTTTGGTGATTCACACACACACTGTATTGGGTATTTATTATCTGAAATATCTCAGAACATTTTACATACAAATAAAGATGGGTGTTATCTGTCTTTGTACAGTTAAAAGTGATAATGAATAGGAGCTCGTCAGACATCCACTTGCGGGTGTGTACAGAGTGCAAAGATGGTAGTCCTTTCTCGCTATCTAACAGAGGAATTCTGAGTTTTTATATAGCCACTGTATCTTTTTAAAATACTGTACATTTTATGACTCAACTTACTGACCTTCTTCTGTCTTGGGAGAACCACCTAATATCTTCTGTCTTGGAAGAACCACCTAATATCTTCTGTCTTGGAAGAACCACCTAATATCTTCTGTCTTGGGTGAACCACCTAATATCTTCTGTCTTGGAAGAACCACCTAATATCTTCTGTCTTGGAAGAACCACCTAATATCTTCTGTCTTGGGAGAACCACCTAATATCTTCTGTCTTGGGAGAACCACCTAATATCTTCTGTCTTGGGAGAACCACCTAAAATCTTCTGTCTTGGAAGAACCACCTAATATCTTCTGTCCAAGTTTAAGTGCTAAATATTGCAGTGATAAATGACATAGACAATGTAGAATGACGTTCTGTTGTTTTGGAACTGCTGTAAACGAGAGTGGTCAGAGCCACAGTTTGGCCGTAAGACGTGAAACCTAGACACAGAAGCTCATTAGATGTTCGCTGAAGCCACAAGACTATGCCATTTCAACAAATGGGTAAGAATGGGGGGTTTTTTTATGTGTGTGTATTCAGATATGGTAAAAAAAATAATATGGAAATGCTACACTTTCCAGGTTATGGCATTCAGTATGAGGTTGGAGATTACGGCAGTTACTGAGGGAATTATATGTTGTTTGAGATCGATGTGGTGACTGTGACAGATTGCCAAAGTGTGCTTCGCCAGATACAAATATGCATTTCTTCGGAAAGAAATGACTGCTCGCACACGCAGTGTTGTCTGGCCAAATGTGGTCTCAGAGGCATTGAGATTACGGAAGATACACACGTTGGTAATGCATATGCTGACAGAGTGGCTTTGAACAAAAATACTGTCTTGATTACTTTTTCCATCCTAATCTATAAGATGATGTTTAAAATTGGCTATGTGAATTATGTTTATATCAAGCAAATGAATAGCCTGGTGTAAGTGATGTACAGATAGAGGAATGCGCTGGGGCAAGTAGAAATGTGTGTAGATGATGGTCCTGCAGACTGAATTGACAGAATGGTGAATTATTTCTAAAAGAATTGCTGATATTTAACTTAATGTGCCTGCACGTATCATTATCATGTTACAGTCTAAAGTTTTCATTCTCCTGCACTCTGTCCAAAAATAATAACATCAAAGTCTTCAGACATATTGGATCGTTGGTCAGGGACAAGTTTAACTGTCGGAAGATTCAGTGTCACAGTTATGTGCCACCAGGTAGACTGAGATCCATGGCGTACCTGTGTCAAAGCCTTACTTTGTGTATGCATGTGTGTACGTGTGTGTTCCATCTCAATGAGCGCCAGTGTTAGGACCGTACACTGTGTCGGCTTTTACTGCTTCGTTGTCCTCATGTTCTTCACTCTGTTTCTGTGTGCTTGTTTTCCTTCTTAATATTGTGTATTAGTTTTCCTTCATTACTTTTTTGTTTTGAGATATCGAATATGTGGAGCATACTATAGCTATTTTCAGACTGAATAAGCATCTTCATAAAGAAGGACAGTAAAGTGATACTGCGTTTATTAACATGGTGATAAATGCAATCGACATCCATAACTCTCATAGGGACATACATTTTCTTTCAAATTCTTAGCACATGTTAAGTATGGATATTTGAATAGCACATGCTGTGTAAGAAGAAATGCTTTGTTTGAATTGTTTGAACAGAAAAAGGTCATATCTTGCGTACAGTGCAACATCAATGTCACATTAAAATTGAACATTAAAACAGTTAAATAAAGTTCAATAACAAGACGAAGGTTCTTGCTCCACGAAACATCGAGAATGCTTTAAGTGAACAGAAAGGGCATGTCTTGAATATAAAGAATCGTCTAAATTACATTAAAATTAACATTACCTGAACTCAGATTCCATCGTACCTTCAAAAACAAGAGGAAGATTTACTCTTGAATATCTGCAGTAAGGCAACGGGGCTGACATAGCTCTGATGATATACTGTCGTAAATGGACATGCAGGGACTAGATTACAGAATTCTACTAGATGAATCAGTAAGTTTTGGCCTAATCTGTAATGTTTTTTTTTTGGTATCATATTCAGTGTGGCCGCTCTGTAAATGTCCACTGGTGGCGTGTTGTGATTCTGTAGAATGTTTGTGAGCAGTCGTAGTGTTTTCTGTGAAGAAGACATGGCCAACTGCTTCTACGTGTCCATATCAGCAGTCTGTAACGTTGTCTTTTAGAATACTCTGGGTGTCTTTTTTTTATCGCACTGGAGTCATGCTTCATGTTCTGCGTTCCATGATTCTAGCCTCAGATGTTCTTACTCATTGTCCGAATAACTGGAGTCGTCTTTAGGTGGTCATTGTTTCGCGCCCTATAATGTGTCCCCATAGGGTGGCTCCCTGGGGCAGGGGCCGGGTCCGGGCTTCTTGGTAGAGGGGGCAGAGCTGCAGGATGTGCTCTGGAGTCTAAATGTCTGTCTCGCATGTTCTGGAGTCTAAATGTCTGTCTCGCATGTTCTGGAGTCTAAATGTCTGTCTCGCATGTTCTGGAGTCTAAATATCTGTCTCGCATGTTCTGGAGTCTAAATGTCTGTCTCGCATGTTCTGGAGTCTAAATGTCTGTCTCGCATGTTTTGGAGTCTAAATGTCTGTCTCGTATGTTCTGGAGTCTAAATATCTGTCTCGCATGTTTTGGAGTCTAAATGTCTGTCTCGCATGTTCTGGAGTTTAAATGTCTGTCTCGCATGTTTTGGAGTCTAAATGTCTGTCTCGTATATGTAATCAGGAGTATGTTACAAGTTAACTGTCCATGAATATCTAAAGAGAGATTGTGCACTTTTTCCCCCTTGTCAAGAAAGTATTTTCACAAGCAGAGATTCCAGATTGAGATTTTTTCTTCAATTAGAGAAAAACTTGAAGAAAAAAAAAACAACAACATGGAGAACTTATAACACAACTTATAACACTAACCCTGAAAGCTATGTACCCCTTCCTGCAAGGCAAGAAGTTGATGTTTCATGTAATCTGATCTCTGCTCTTCGACTTGTCCGGCCTGGGAGAGACCCTGTAACCGGGTATGCTACCACTTGGCAGTCAACCAGCCAGGATGTGTTGTAGGATGCTTCTGTGCCGGTAAAGTGTTACGTCGTGCTGTCAAACAGCTCCAGAAACACCTTCTACAAGAGTGTGCCCAATTCTTAGACCAGTTCATTCTTAGACCAAAATGTTCATGTTAGGAGACAAAACCGAATTTTAAAACATTAGATTAAGAACTACTCCCCCCCCCCCCCTCGGCTGTTCCGGTTCAGCAGTGACTGTAGGTTGCTTTTGACCATTTCAAGCTCTCGCTGGCGACACTTTGGCTGTTGTGGAATTCGATGTGGAGCTGGAATTCTGCCGTGCTGGATGAAAGTGGTTGTGTCCTGTGGTGGCTTTCCCAAGTCTGACTGAATGTGGTGCGAACTGGAACACACGAAATGTGTCAAATGAGCAAGAGTGTCGTCATTTACTTTCAAGATGGAGGTCGGTTCTGTGTTCCGAGCTACTGAGCTTAGTGCTGTGGCACCAGTGCGAGCTGTGAACTTCCCATATAGCGTTGATGATTCTTCGTTATGTCTACTAGGCCAGCGGTGAACTATGATGGTCTTCGTGTGTTCTGTCAGCAGTTACGTTACGATCGACACAGCTCTTCTATGTCACTGGGACACACCAGCTTTCCTACCACGGAAATGTGGAGACACACCTTTTGGGAGAGACTAGGACAGTTAGCAGAGCTGCTCTTCCACGATTTGTGGAGCGGAGAGGGGAGCAGATATGGATAGAGAGGAGAGGAGAGCAAATACAGATGGAGCGGAGAGGGGAGCAGATACGGACGCATCCCAAGCTCTGTGATGAGGGTTTCTATTACTAACCAAGTAACATTTGTTCTTCTAAATTATATATCATCAGTATCTGACATACCCGCATCAGTGCCCTATGGTAGGATGATCCCACGCGCATCATTTGCAGTCACTCAGTTTCAATCTCTATTCGCCTAACGTGGACGTAAAATGAGTGATCATCAACACAGTTCTTGGATTATTCAGCGGATATTTTCTTTCAGAAACTTTTGCTTTGAGAAATTCAGGTTTTGGTTAAGAAATAAAGCCATAACCACGTAGAGAGGGAAAATTAGTGCATTGCTTATGAAGTGAGTCACGATATTGATTTGTGGAAATATATATATATATATAAAGTGTTGTAAAGCTAACATAATATGAGCTCGGAATTGCTTTGACAGATAATAGTGTAACAAGCTTTGCTGGGCATGATGGTGTGTCTGTGTGTATAAGCATACATGCATTTCTAAAATACTGCTGTCCTGGTCTTTTGCTGCTTTGATTTTTCAGGTTTTCTTATCCACAATGCTTATCCTGTAGTTTTATCTGCAAAATATTTATTTCTATAGCCTTATGCATACATTTCTTGTGTTCTAGATTTATCATTACAGTAATTGTGATCCAGTTTTATATAAAAACACACACACACTGCGTTCTAGCCAGGTTCAGTGAGAAGGAGGCCCCAGCCAGTTCATCGCTCTGGGGGCCCAGAGTGGTTTCCCTTGTGTGGAGAGGGGAAGGAGATCGTAGTGGATATAACAGAATGGCCCATGAACAGGATAAGCGGAGTGCGGGAATTGTTCTGCTATCACGTTACAAAGCTCCTCCCCGAGGTCCTGGTTCTATATTTATCTACAAGATTCTCCTGTTCTAATTTTATCTATAAGATTCTTGTACTTTAGCTTAATATACAAAATACTCCTGTTCTAGGTTTACCTATAAGATTCTTGTACTTTAGCTTTATATACAAAATACTCCTGTTCTTGATTTACCTATAAGATTCTTGTACTTTAGCTTTATATACAAAATACTCCTGTTCTTGATTTACCTATAAGATTCTTGTACTTTAGCTTTATATACAAAATACTCCTGTTCTTGATTTACCTATAAGATTCTTGTACTTTAGCTTTATATACAAAATACTCCTGTTCTTGATTTACCTATAAGATTCTTGTACTTTAGCTTTATATACAAAATACTCCTGTTCTTGATTTACCTATAAGATTCTTGTACTTTAGCTTTATATACAAAATACTCCTGTTCTTGATTTACCTATAAGATTCTTGTACTTTAGCTTTATATACAAACTTCTCCCGTTCTAGATCTACCTATAATATTCTTGTATTTTAGCTTTATATACAAAGTACGTCTATAATATATAATCCATCTATAAATTACTGTTCTTCTAGATTCATCTATAAAATGTGCAGATTTATATTTTTCTATAAAACACTTTTCTTCAAGCTTGATATATAAAAATGCATGTATTCTAGCTTTATCTATAAAATAAATTAATTCTGGCTTTACCTAAACATGAATGTATTTTACCTTCATCTATAAAATTAATGTAGTTTAGCTTTATCTATAACACATGCGAGTGTTTTGCTTCATCTATAAACTACTTCTGCCCCATCTTCATTTATAAAATGCTTCTATTCCTGTTTTTCTAACATACTTGTGTACTATCATCATCTGTCGAATGAATGAATTTTAGCTTTATCCACAAAGTGCTCGTGCCTTGCTCTTAGCTAAACATGACGTTTAATATGCTCGTATAACAGATGCTAGTTATTAGTAGCGGTAATGGTTTTCACTTATTGTTTGGTCGATATTTCTGTTCTGCACATCTGTCTCATACAAACAGACCATGAATGTTCATCTCTGCTCCGCCCTAGCATGCTTGTTTTTCTCTTGATTACACAGCGTTTGGCCTGAGCATATTACACGAGTCGGATTATTATTGTGTTTTTTATTTTGTCTTTTTTTCTAAGCTGCTCCACGGTGAGGCTACCCCGTTCTTTTCGACCAACATTGGCTTTCATTCACTGTGTTGCGGTTTGCTCCTCTCTATAAGGAGAAAATAGTGCGTGCGTTATCTCTCATTGGTGCACTGTTCGCGCAGTGATTTATCATTCACCAATGACGACCTCTAGTGCGTGATAACTCTTTGTATTTTCCGGCTGATGTCTCCTCTATTTTAGCCCTAAGAGACCGAACGTTGCAACGCAAACATGGTCTATTGTTACTGTGGCTGATGATGGCAAACAAATATTTGTAGAACCGGTGTCTAGATAAGCTTCTTTAGTAATATGACACTCAGCAAGTTCTACAAATAGTTGACTTCTGTCGGTTTCTCAACTTTCTCATACAGAAAGAGATTAATTTTTGTTTAACTTCTTGATCATGTAATTATCAATAATTTTGATGTTCTGATCAGTATAGCAATGTAGAGTTTTTTTATGCAGTTTTTTGGATTGAAAGTAGTGGGGGTATGGTCCTACCCGTGATGTCGGTACTAGGGAGTACGGGCACTGTCCTGATATCCGAGTTTGTGGGAGGAGTTAGGATCACCTGTGGACTTCTCCTGAGATCAGAGATGACAGTCCAATAATTTTTTTTTTAAATTTCGTAAAACAGAATCCACCTGCTTCTTTTGTCGATGGCTCTTTTATAAGGCACCTTGGCTGCGAGTTGACCTGCCGGAAGGTGGTTCTAGAGAAATTAAATATCTGATTCTGGACCAAAGCTACAATAAATGAATCGCCGTCACCATCATCCTATGCCGACTCCCCAGAGAAGGTTGGTTGCAGGGGCCCTACAGCTTGTTCTGTCTCTTATGTTTACAGGGCACCAACCCAGGTGAATCCAGTCTTGCTCATCATGTTGTCCACCCATCCATATCGTTGCCGTCCGCTTTCTATTTTCCAATCAACTTTTCCCTCATATATAGGTTTTCGTTACTGCATTATACTTCTTTGTATGATCGCAAACGCATTTAACTAACTTATTATTTAGATGTTTCATAACTTGTCTTTTCAGTTTCACCTTATTTCTTACCTTCTTGTTTGAAAACAAATGAATTCTAGCTTCATATTCCTGCACCTCTCAGTTGTGAATAGCTTTCATTGTTATCCTATAAATTATTGTACTATAACGGTTTCTTCTACATTTGTTTCGTTAATTATTTATATCTACATAAATCTGTGCTATAATATGCAATAACAGTACCAGATTTCAAAATGAAACTCTTTTATTTCGCGCACAGACAGCACTGAAATCTACATCATGTTTTCAAATTTAATTAACGATGTCTTTCAAGGATCTCTTGGTCACTTCTGGTCTCCTGACTGTTGTTATACTTTACAAAATGGCAGATTCTGGTTTTTTTCTTTTTTTAAGTGATGCGTTCATTCTCTCCTATGCTCTATTCCAACGTAGAACTCTTCATTCATTTCGCACCAACATTACATACCTTTACATGACATCATTAATTAAATATTCAAAATAAGGATCACATTTTAGTGTCATAATAGCACGAAACAAAAGAGTGATTGTAATTATTTTAAAAAATGGATCATGGCCATACATTCTACCAAGGCATGTGAGAGCAATTTTGAATGGTAGTTTAAAACAACTTTCAGGTACCGTACCCTACTGATTCTCTTCCCATCATCCTCTAAGGGCCCCTCGTAAAACAGGGCAAGCCCTCTGAGCCCGGGGGCAATGCACCAGCTGTACCAGCAACCTCCTCCACCTCGTCGGGTGTTGATTTGTACCATAGATTTATAGATATAAATAAGTGACAAAGCAACCACAATTTAGATATAAAACCAACATGACAAGTGTTTTTCCACTGTAAACTCGTTTGAGTTTAATAATTTGTAAATTCGTTTGAGTACAGTAATGTGTTTATGTTGTAAATTATCGCTATATAGTTTAAAACAAGAGTTTTTGTCCCAGAATCCCTTGCGGGAGCTTTGTCCAGAAAAAAAAAACCTGGGGGCAACATAAAAACACGTCCAAAGGCTCATAAAAACCAGTGAAAGCGAAACGAAATTCATCTAGTTTCATTACATTGCATCGAGTACTTAAAAGTGCTATGTGATTTACACTTTCCGTTTGTGAAACTGATGATTTAGAACAGTTCAACTCAACACTTTCCCCCACCTTCTAAATTTACTGGAGCATTTTATACGTTTGATTAGCTGACGCTGTTTTTTAATGGCCTCGTTAGGGCGTGTCGTCACGTGTGTCCCATTAGTGGAGTAGTATCTGGAAAGCGCTGCTCAGAACCTATTTGGAGTACATTTACGCGTTTTAATACTATACAATCGAATCATTTATTTTGGCTTTACTGTTTAACCTTTTTGGCCTAGTTTATCATTTGAAGCTAATAACAGGTACTTATATATATATATATGATGTTCATCGACGTAGTGTTTTATGTTTATCCCGTATTCAGTATATATCCCGTGTTCAGTGTTTATCACGTATTCAGTGTTCATCCCGTGTGTTCTTTGACTTATTTTGGTCCCAGAGCCATATGAGGTCATGAAGAAGAGTTTATTTTTATTTGGTTTTGAAGCTTCATCGGTCCTTACTGGCTTAGGATGTGTAGTCTTCTGTCACACCAGAAAGTAAGGGGTAAAAAAAAGGTAAAATCCCCGCTTAGGCATATTGAAGATACGCTGTTGGACCAATATTTCCAAGACCTCCAGCACATGAAAGTCTGATGTGGTCAGTATCGCGCATGGCCGCATTTACTTTCCCAGGTGTCTCTGGTACCCACTTTAGAGCCTGGATGGATCCCGGGGCCTTTTTAGTAGGGTGATACCCCCCCCCCCCAAAAAAAAAATCCCCACTTCTGGGATTTGAACCCTGTATCACCGGATTAGTAGACCGAGCGCCCAACCACTCAGCCAACCAGGCCACCTCACTTGTATATTTACAGCAGAAAGTAGCCATCATTTGGACTATCCTTACTGCGACTAATTCTTTCTGACTAGATCCAAGTCCATACTGAAGGCCGCAAAACGAGATGTTTAAACAGGGAAGATGTATTGTTAGTTATGACATACGAGGTGTCTAAAAAGTTCGATCCGATATCTCATCTGCAACACGGGCCAGGTGCGTGGCTTATTTCTTACCGTGGCTATCCAGAGACACGTCGAGAAGCGCCGCCTAGCGTGGAGTGCACGTGATCAACAGGATAAACCCACTGCAGGCAGTCGAACATAGTCAGTGCGAGAGGTAAGGTCACAGTGCAATGGAGCAACGACTGAACATCGAGTTCTGCTACAGATTGAGGATAACGGCGACGGAGACGCATGAAATTTTGGTGCAAGTGTACGGGACGGAAGCCGTGAGCAGAAAATGTGTTTACGACTGGTTCAAACGTTTTCACGACGGGAAGGAAACGACTGAGGTTGAGCCACGTTCGGATCGGCCGCCGACAAGCAGAAACACAGACATGATCAAGCGAGTACGACAAATGCTGGCACGTGCACTTCTTCTGAAAGTATTTCACAAACTAAGGTCTCTTGTTCACTTCTGGTCTTCTGACTGCTGCCCTGAACATTATAAGTTTCAGAATCTTTTATAATGATTCCTGGTTCTAAGGACTGTTATTGCCGGGGGTGGGGTGGAGAATTCGCTCTCCGCTCCTACGGCGTGCGTCTCAAATAGCCTCTGGCAGTCAAGTCCAGCTCCTGGCCTTCTCGTGGCAGAACTGTTTAAATTGACAGGAGAAGGGGCGAAGGCGAACATCTGGCGGCAGAAAACCAGACAATTAGGGTAGATGAGAGGCACGTTTGGTAGCTCATCTACCGCTGCTGGCGAGATTCTTCAGCTGCCGTGTGTGGAGCGGTGCTTCTCCCAGCCAGTGAAGAAAGGTGCAAATGGGGTTGCCGCGCGGCACCACTGCGGAAATGGTGGTAGAAAGGATAAAGCGAAGCAAACAGTCAAATCACGGCACCTCTGGTCTTGCGGTTGGTCACGTCCTAAGTGCATTCATATCGGGTGAAATGCATGAACCGGCTTAACCCAGAGGTTAAGACATTGCTGGCGAGATTCTTCGGATGCCGCGCGTGGAGTGAAACTCCTCCCGGTCAAGGAAGAAACTGCAGAAAAGAAGTAAGGGTTGCTGTGCAGCGCCGATGTGAAAAGGTGAAGGAAAGGATAAAATGAAGTTTAATCGGTATGTCCAGTAGTATCGCTGCGAGACCTACACATACCACGACACCTCTGCTCTAGAGGCCGGCTACGTCCGAAATACACCTACACTGGTGAAATATGCCTAAACTGGCATACACCAGGGGTGAAACTTGATGGCTATGCATGTCACGGTACCTCTGCTCTAGAGGTCGGTCACGTCCTAAACACGCCCATACTGGGATAATATGCCTAAACCGGCTCACTCCAGGGGTGGAAGTCACTAGTGGCGAGGATTAGTCCTCCTGGACAAAAGCTCTGTCTTGGTCACAACTAGGAAGGGTAGCGGCCACAACCACAAAATGCTGAAGTCGGAAACACTGGACCAGGGGAGTCTAGGTAGGCAACCACCTCTCACCCAGCGGGGATGTATACATATCCTAATCACGCTGACGTTTTCCGGTGAGAAAGTCGAACACTGGCCTGGGTGGGCTACCACCTCTCACCCAGTGGGGATACACTGATATCCAAAACACGTCGAGGTCTTCCTGTGGGAAAGTCCAACTCTAGACTAAACTGGTGCAACGAAAACCACGGTGTCACGCAATCCCGCTTCTGAGACCCACCAAGAATACAGGTTCAAGCCCTGCGATACTCTGAACTCTTGTGGTCCTCTCGGGGATCTCATGTGGTCCTTTTGGGGACCGCACGGGGTACCACGGGACTTAACGAGGACCACAGGCGTAAATTCAGTAGGATCACAGGGCGGTCTTGGTGGTAGAAGCGAACGAAGAAGAAGAAGATAATGATTCCTATGGCATTATTTCCTGTTTCCTATTTTGTAGCTCTAAATGTTTACGAAGAATTAGAAAAATATTTTGGGCAAACACCATAAGAAATAACATCTTATTGGCAGAAATGCAGATGAAGCCACTGACAGCAATTATTGAGGAAAGACGCTGGCGATGATTGGGACATGTGCTCCGAATGACTGACAACTCACTACCAAAAATAGCACTAAGATGGACACCGCAGGGGAACAGAAGTAAGGGTAGACCAAAAGAGACATGGAGAAGAACAACAGAAAGGATGTTGAGCAATAGAGGGCTCACCTGGGCAAGAGCAGAAAAAAAGGCGAAGGACAGGCATTTGTGGAAAACCCTTGCGGAAGCCCCATGTGCCCTGGCCACTTAAGGTTCAGGAGAGATTTTGTAGCTCAGTCTGAATTCGTAAATTTGTTTTGTTTTGTTTTGTTTTTTTCCATCGGTGACAGCTACAAAGAGAAATTCAGTGAGCCTGGCCATGCATGCACATACTATCCCTTTTCTCAAACCTTGATATCGTTTTGGGCATAGATATCACATACATTCACACGCAGTGAAACACAGACAGACAGACAGACAGACAGACACACCATACATAGACACACGCACAGATGCCCAATGACGGGAGGGGGTCCCGCCGGCACACAGCTCCGGGACCCTGTTTTAAGGCCTTCAAAGGTGGAGGGGTCCGGATGAAAACAATAAATAGGGCGAAGGTAAGGAAGAAAACAGTTTTGCCGGCCTTACAAAATACCTACACACATACGCACAATATATCTTATATTTTATATCTTATATCCTTCCCGTGCCGTCAAACGTCACATAGGGCTCGCAAGGTAGTTCGCCAATTTTTCCTGTCTTCGGCGAGTCTTTCAACCTCATCAAGGGATTTTATGCCTGTTAATTTGGTCTCGCACAATATATAATGGAATATAAATCCGATACTTAACACACCACACACGTTTATCGAATCCGGTTATATTTCAAACGGGCATTACAACATAAGTACGATTTGTTGCCATTGTGGCCGATTATGCTGAAAAAGTAGCTGGTAGAATGACCCATGAAAGAAAAGGGGATAAACTAAATGGCGCATTCCACAAAACTGCTTCTATCTTGATGTTTCAAAAACTCTGGACTGAAAACGTTTTATTTTTCAGTGCATCGCTTTCATTTCCTGCCTTTCGTTCTTTTCTCTTCGTTTGTCCTAGCGCCTTCAGATTAGCTGATACTCTGTTACATTCAGTTTAGCCACTTCTCTGTTAAGTTTAATCCAGCATTTTTCTCTGTTGCACTTTAGTGGCTTCTCTTTTACATTTAACTTTTTCTCTGCTGCAGTCAGTTCAGTTGCTTCTTTGTTACATTCAGTTCAGCGCCTTACCCTGTTACATTCAGTCCAGCGACTTACCATGTTACATTCAGTTCAGCGTCTTACCCTGTTATATTCATTTCATTTCAGCGTCTTACCTGTTACATTCATTTCAGCGTCTTACCCTGTTACATTCATTTCAGCGTCTTACCCTGTTACATTCATTTCAATATCTTACCTGTTACATTCATTTCAGCGTCTTACCTGTTACATTCATTTCAGCGTCTTACCCTGTTACATTCATTTCAGCGTCTTACCCTGTTACATTCATTTCAGCGTCTTACCCTGTTACATTCATTTCAACATCTTACCTGTTACATTCATTTCAGCGTCTCACCTGTTACATTCAGTTCAGCGTATTCCCTGTTACATTCATTTCAGCGTCTTCCCTGTTACATTCAGTCCAGCGTCTTACCCTGTTACATTCATGTCAGCATCTTACCTGTTACATTCAGTCCAGCGTCTTCCCTGTTACATTCATTTAGCTGCTTCTTTGATGCATTCAGTTTAGCTGCTTCTCTGTTACATTTAGTTTACACTCATGTTACATTCCGTCACTTAAATGTCCCATAATTTTCTATATGTTGTAATTGTTTTATCTCCTGAAAGAACGAACAGGGTGTTCTGTTCAGCCGCTGCGGTGAAGATGTTGAGGGCACAAGCCTTGCATTGAATCTGCCACGTGGTACTGTGACTGGCTGGCTGGCTAGCAGACCCTAAGTTAAGATAAGAGAAAAAAAAACAGAAAAGGATGCAGTTTTTTCTCAGCAAACTCCACTATCTTAGGGGTCATAGAGAGCCTTGTCAATTTAGACAAGGTGAAAATCTTCTCAGAGGCACACAGCTTCACAAGTGAGACAGAGAATCTACTACGGTTCGCATATCCCATGGCATCACGATAGAACAGTCCTCTTCGCTATCACTTTCTCCATCTCTCCTCTCTCTCTCTCTCTCTCTCTGAACCTTTAGGTATCCAGGGCACACTGGACTTCTGCAAGGGTTTTCCACAAACGCTCGTCTTTGGCCATTTTTCCCGCTCTCACCAAGATGGTCCCTATCTCCACATATATTTTTTTAATTCACACTTTCTCCTTATGACCAGCGTAATTTTTTCGTATCATTCAATTAAAATGTATTGCAGGCCCGAAGCTGTTACAAGGAAAGGAAGCAACTACACAGCTTCGTTGACAAGTACAGAATGTACCGAGACATTAGATGTGACAATTTAACTCTTAATCTCCATTGTTCCGTTCCAGTAACATGGTTGTAACGCAGTAACGCAGTTGGAACTTCGTAATTTTATTTTGCCGCAAATACTAAAAATAAGCACCCCGACCTTTCCCGGTGAAATATGGCATTCGTGATCTTTGATTGGATAAAACGTTTGTCAGTGTCATGGATGTTGTTTGGTATGTTATCGCTATTTAAATTTCACATTTCCATTAATTATTGGTCATGCTCTACGCTCAGCATGGAGTGTTTTTCTTTTTTCCACCTGTTTCCACTAAATTCCTCCCCCTCCCTCCATGTTCTATAGTAATTATAATAAAGCCGTGTCACCGAAGTTTGGTTATAAATTTGCTTTTCGAATCCTGTTCGATGCAGATATATATAACAGCTGCATGTTTTGTGTACCTGGCAACGTAATTGTCCAGGCAGAATTTCTTCGATTTTCACTGAGCAGAGTAACCTCTCTCGTCATTTTTGCTCTGGTACAACTTATGAAATTATTTTCATGTCTCGGGGAAATCCTACAGTACAATAAAGAATTTTATATCTTCAGCACAATGTATATTATTTTTTATCAGTATGTTGTAGATACAATAATTCAGTAAAAATGATCAATACTCGCGTGAGCAGAGAATTATATATATTTTTTTTCGCAGACTTGTTTATAAGTAATGTTTATTTTGTTTTGAAATGAGGATCTCTCGTTGAACTTCTACGACTTCAAGGAACTCCACTTGAGATTAAAAGATAAAAATGGCATTAATCTTCCCGAACTTCCCAAGATGATATCCCAGAATGCTCGAAGAATGAGAAAATTACACTGTGTGGAAAGCAAGGGCCTCTAACTTCCTGTATTCATGAGTCAAAATACTGTGAATGTTATTTACAGCGGTTCCCAAACTTTTGCTGCTGCTTCCTTCCTTGTCAGGCCACATCTCGGGCTCTTCGAAACATTTTATTTTCGCTTAGTTGCTTCTGGTGCTCCCTCCCACTCTCTTGTTTTTCCTCACAACCTTTTGGATTCCCCCCCCCCCCAAAGAAAAACGGTTTTGTTGAGGGAGGGGTGTTGGGGGGGGGGGGAATATATACGATTCATATGCAAAATATATTCATTCAAATCGGGAGATCGGGAGATACAGGAATGATCAATTATTAAGAATTAATGTAAAAAAGATCTGGTCATGAATGAAAAAAAAATATTCACATCTGTCTTGGTCGTTTGTGAATTCGCCTGCAGTGACTTTATATGATCAAATTCCGAGGTGGCTTGTTTCTTTATAATAGGAAGGTCTGGGAGAAATAGGCCAAACATGATCAATCTGGAGGGGGGCAGTTAACTAGCCCAATATTCCCAGCAGCGATGATTAAGAGGGGTTTCTGGTAAAACATTCATTGACCACAGGCAGCTGAACCAATCGTGATATAATATATTGATAACAAACAAACTGGACTCTGGGAATCGGTGACTGAACATGAGGCTACAAAAGACCTTCTAATACCGCAGGGTACAATTAAGAGACCACGAGAGGACCTCTGTGCCAAATCAGTTAATGTAGATCGTTATACATTGTAATCCAAAGCTAATATTTACGTGGATATCATTCACCGTATATAGTCAACCCAATGCCCTCTTTTCAACTTGTTTGTCGGCGGACTGCTGGCATATATCAACAGGATTGGCGCCTACAGATAACAAACCAAAGGTCCTCGACATCAAGGAATCATTATTCTGTGATATCTCTTTGCAGAGCAACGATTTTCATGCTTTACCTCTTCCACAGCACTAGTGTTAACAGTCTACATTTTTGTGCCAAAGTACACAATATAGAAAATGTGGGAATATGTAGCTTCCCTATCTCCCACCTGAAAACATGTGTTTGAATGTAAGAGAGTATCATAGTTTCCTCTTCTTGGTGAAAGCGAGTATTATATTTTCCTCTGTTGGATGAAAGCTAGTATTATATTTTCCTCTGTTGGATGAAAGAGAGTATTATATTTTCCTCTGTTGGATGAAAGAGAGTATTATATTTTCCTCTGTTGGATGAAAGCTAGTATTATATTTTCCTCTGTTGGGTGAAAGCAAGTATTATATTTTCCTCTAAGAATGCTCAACCAACATCTAACATATCATATTAACTCTCGAATTAATTTCCTCTCTGCCCGAATAATTTCTGATGAGAAATGTTGCCAGAAAGACACTGGAAGGAAGTCACTCCATAATTTAAAAAAAATACATAGGTAAGGTTATAAATGAGCTACTTTACTTTTCATTTTATTTAGACTTTGCCTAAATATCGCTGTGAGCATCGACTTGCGCTGGCATGCAAGATCTGCCAGCACTGCCAGTGTTGTTTTGTAGTGCAAGAGTCAAGTCTTGCTCTCTGCACGATACAGATAGAAGTTGACAGTGAGAAGAGAACTACTGCTGGTAGTCAAGTCTTGCTCTCTGCACGATACAGATAGAAGTTGACAGTGAGAAGAGAACTACTGCTGGTAGTCAAGTCTTGCTCTCTGTACGGCACAGATGGAAGTTCGCAGTGAGAAGAGAACTACCGCGGGTGCTCGGTTATTTTAAATCTGCCATTCAGTTACACACATACAGTTTTTATGCATAAGTATGTAGAAGTAAACAGGCCCAAAGCTGCTGCCAGTGAAGGTGTGACAACAGGTAATTAAATTAAGGAAGTAAGACGAGGAATTTTTATTCGTTAACGAAACACACAAATGTAAGCCCTGCATCCCTCTCCCCCAACCTCTAACCCTTTTTTATACAACGAATAAAACTGTTTCTAGTACTTGGAATAATCTGTTGTTAATATTAAGTTTTTTTTTTACCTGGTTACTCTTTTTGTAATGAAGGCTATAGATGAACCTTGATATTATATCTTCTGTGCCTTACTTAGGTCTTGTGTACTTTCAGGTTAATAAAGCCCCACTCACTCCCACCCACCCCCCCCCCTCTCAACACAGTCTCATTTTTCATATCTGAAATATGATCTTCTCTGCTGGATTTAGTCGTCATTCCTAGGCCTGTGGGTGGCCAAGTGGTTAGCGTACTAGTTTCTCATGGCGAAGGTCGTTGGTCTGAATCAAACCGGGAGGGCCCTCTCTCCCAAGGTCACCCAGCTGTAGAAATGGGTATCTGGCTTCTTCTGGAGCTGGGAAAGAAAAGGCGGCCAGAGCGTGATACTGACCACGTGACCCTCTAGTCTGTTGACAGGTTAAGAAAATATGGATGGTAACGCCAACCCCCCCCCCTCCCCCAACTAGTTGCCGCTATGACATAATGGGGTTACCGTTATCTTCACATATTACATATGTAATCAAAGTTGAATAGAGCATATGTAATCAAGATTGAATAGAGCCTAAGTAATCAAAGTTGAATAGAGCATACGTAATCAAGGCTGAATAGAGCATACGTAATCAAGGTTGATAGGGTATACTGAAAACATTTTCCATAGCTTCTAACAGGAGTACAAGATTAAAATTTTGAAAACCGCTGGTGGGCAAGACTAACGATAAACCATTAAGTACATCACTAAACAAGAAGTCTTCCGCTGTATGCTAATTTTCACTTCCGCGGCGGTGAACTGCCGCATTATTTCTCTCATGAATTATTGCACAATATGCAACATTTATGACATCAACGACCGGTTTATCACGGATTACTTTTCAGCTCTGTCCAGTAACATCTCACTGAATGAATGCTTCGTATGTGCCATCAGTTATTGCGATATGATAAGCCATCACCGCTGCTTCCACTAACAGTAATTTTATCTCATCAGAAGAGTGTGACAAACCATGGAAATCGGTGTTTTTGTCTCTTTGTTATTCCGCGGACGAAATGTGAATGTTTATTAAAGTTTGTGACATTTTTATTGATTATTAATATTATTTGAAACGAGATCTGTTTTGGCTTCGTTATTTCGATACTGAAGTTTTAGAGCTTTCTTGGATGTCAAGCGGCGTTTATCATCAACATAGTCGTCATCGGATGCTATGGTTGATAAGCAAATGCGATGGTAGGTTTTGTTGGGATCCTCTTTTCATTAGGTGATTTCTTCCATTCCATGGGGCTACATTCTTCCATGTTATCAGATGTTTCTTCCATGTCATCAGATGTTTCTTCCATGTCATCAGATGTTTCTTCCATGTCATGGGG
Organism: Achatina immaculata; assembly: GCA_009760885.1. Classification (NCBI taxonomy): domain Eukaryota; kingdom Metazoa; phylum Mollusca; class Gastropoda; order Stylommatophora; family Achatinidae; genus Lissachatina; species Lissachatina immaculata. The sequence goes on along the minus strand of CM019720.1, from coordinate 48,375,804 downwards.
GTAATTTTCATGCACGCCACCAGATCAGACTGTTCCCCCCTAACTTCTCTATCCGTCATCCTCTGACTATCTTCTTGTTTATCCTCTCTGTTGTGATGTTTTCCAAGCTTCCCTCTCCCCGTCTGGCCAAATTTTGTAATTTGTTTTTTGAGACCAATCGACACCAGAATCAATCCAGTCTTCAAAAATTGGCACCTGGGCTTTCCTTAGGAAAACAAAGACAGGAAATACAGGTGCAGGCTTCGCTACCTCAAATCCTGTTATGGTCTAGAAAATGTGAAGGTACTAACAATTCACACCACTACGGCAGGGATATGCCACAAGACTTGGATTAGAAACAGACTAAGAACTTTCTATGTGTTAGGCCAAGAATCCCATCGAGCGTATGACAGACCTGTGCCAGTTTTCGTCTTTTACTTTCAAGCACTTGATTTTCTTTCTGAGTGGAATTTCTTCTCCTTTTTATTATGCAGTGCCTGCAGCGCAATGACTGGTGTGCTTGTATTTGGTGGCGAAGTTCTATGGTGTCGACCCAGCTGTGGAACTGGATACTTATCTCGCCTGATGGAGCTGTGAAAGAAGAAAATATTTGAACACTAACACCACATGGGGCTCCAAGGTGGTGTAGATGTTAGTGTACTTGTTTGCCAGTCAGAAGGTTCCGAATCCAATTTCATGTTGGAGTGGACATTTTTTTCTCGGACCCACTGGCGCCTGGGTCGATCCTGTCTCAAGAAACGGGTACCCGGGCTTTCTATTGGAAAACAAACTCATCTGTGGCCTTCCTGCATCACAGTGCTGCAACTTAGAAAATGTGACGGCACTAAAACTTCTGACACCTTCCCACCCCCACCCCCCCCCCCTTTTTTTATGGAAATGCAAATACCAAAAGACATCATTAAAAATTTTTAATATTGTATACTTTATATATTTTCAGACTAAAAAGGCGGTAGATTTGTGCATTTGTTGGGTCTGCGGACGATATAAATTTTCATGATGAGTTAGCTTTAAAAAAATCATTGCCAAACATTATACCGCAAATTTTTTCTAAGCTGTCTAGTTTGTTTTACATTCACTGAAACACCAAGATTCCCTAGAAAGTTTTCAAGAACTGGTGCAGAATCAATGTTACTCCAAGCACCTACATCACTTCCAACTATATCACATGAAAAATGTGAAATACTTGCTGTTGGAACATCATATCCTGACGTTGGAATCACAATCACTGTCACTCGAACTTTCACTTTCTGACCCAGCAACCCTGTGCCTAGTATTCGTAGATCTAATACGATCGCCGTCACAGAAATCACTTTGAAGCACATCAATCACATTACAAGAGTCATTAAACTGTGATTTTTTTTTCGTCACCACTGGGGCAGTGTGGGGTAGAGGAGACAGATATAGATGACTTATGGCATTCTTACAGCACAGCTGTAATTACAGCAGCTAAAACAAGTAGAAAAGCATGGATATCAGATAACACATGGAAATACATGCAAGAAAGACGGGCAGCCAAATTAGCCATGTTGAATGTAAAGACAGATATTGAAAAAGATTTGGCAAAAGCAACATACAAAGAACTAGACAATGAAGTAAAAAGTTCGGCTAGAAGGGATACAAGAGAATACATGGACAATATGGCGAAGAGAAGGCAGCAAAAACAGGAGACAGCAAAACTCTAACATACAAAAGAGACTAACAGGTACTAACGCATCCAAAGAAAGACCAATCCTTAGCAAAACTGGCACACTTTTAACATCAAGTAAAGACCAAAAGCAAAGATGGGCCGAAACTTCCAAGAAATATTTAATCGACCACATCCAAAAAAACTGATAGACCTTGGAACTGATTTACCATTCCCACAACTAAATGTAAACCTAGATGAAATTATATTGCATGAAACTGAAACAGCAGTGAATCTAATGGCCAACAACAAAGCTGCAGGTGAAGATGAAATAACAGCTGAAATTTTAAAAGCTATTAATATAGACAACATGAAACAACTACAGAGAATGTTCAATAAAGTTTGGAAAGAAGAAAAAGTCCCTTTCAAATGGAAAAAGGGAATCATTGTTAAAATACCGAAAAAAGGCAACCTTAGCGATTGCAACAACTGGAAAGGAGTAACCTTCTATCAGTTGTTTCAAAAGTATTTTGCAAAGTTATTCTGAATAGAATTCAAGATATAGTGGATGCTGCAATAAGAGAAGAACAGGCAGGATTTCGGAAAGGGAGAAACTGTCTCGACCAGATCTTTACTCTAAGAATAATACTTGAAGAGCATATTGAAAAGCAAAGACCCTTAATCTTGAACTTCATAGACTTTAAAAAGGCATTTGATAGTATACACAGAGAATCAGTATGGAGTATTTTAAGAATATATGGAATACTATCTAAGATTGTCAACATCATTAGAGATCTCTACGATGGATATCTTTGTGCAGTCAATACAGATGAAGGAATGAATGAATGGTTCCAGATTGAAACAGTCGTGAAAATAGGATGTATATTATCTCCCTTGCTTTTTTGGAATAGCCTTAGATTTCATAATGAAAAAATGTTGCAAAGTAAAACGGGCATTGATTGAGTACGTGAGACCCAAATTCTCATTTCTGGAAGATCTTGATTTTGCAGATGACATAACTCTTTTCAACGACAATATGAAATCCGTGGAAGTAAAAAAACGGTCTTCAATGGCTAGTAAAATATGGCTTGAAATTAACAAGGATAAAACAAAAATAATGAAGGTTCTCATTAACGACGAAGGACAAATATATGTAGAAGGAACAGCTGTTGAAGAAGTAAACCATTTTGCATATCTCGGCAGCTATATAGACCACAATGGTAACACCAGAAAAGAAGTTAGAATTCGAATTGCCAAAGCAGCATTGACCTTCTAGAATCTTGAGAATATATGGCATTCAAAAGTTATAAACACAAAAACCGAGTTAAGATTATTCAATTCAGATGTAATATCAACCCTTATTTATGCATGTGAAAGCTGGAAAACAACTACAGAAACAGACAAGAAATTAGACTCTTTTGAAAACAAATGCCTAAGGAAAATACTCGGTGTAAAGTGGAATGAATTCAAGAACAACGCAGAGATCAGACAGATGAGCAAACAACAACCTGTCACATGATTCGTCCAAAAAAAAAAAAGATGGACATATGTCGGTCATGTGATGAGAAGAAACAATCAGAGAATCCCCAAACAAGCTATCAAATGAACACAACAGGCCGAAGAAAAAGAGGTCCACCACGTGAAACTCTAAAGAGGACATTGTTAAGAGAAGCCAGTTCAGTGGCCATAACATCTCTTGATGAGGATGAAAAACTCACCGAAGACAGGACATCTTGGTGAACTACCATGCGGGCTCTATATGACATTTAACGGAAAGGGAAGGATGTAAGATGTAAGGGGCAGTGTGATAAAAAAAATCAGAGTATAATTCAGTGTCAATAGCAGTGTCATCTAGAGAAACGTGCTTTGCTTTTTGAGAAAATGTCGACGTGCGAAATTCTGTAAATACGTGTTGCCGAAAGCTCAAAACGGGAGAATAGTAATTTAAGTTGTGAAGATCGAAAACAATATTCTATTATAATAACTTTGCGGTAAAAATACGAACAGCAAAAAAAAACAAGCTAAAAACAGTTTAAATAAGACAACCATTGAAAACGGCAAATTTCGCTTTTGGCCAACAACGCACGGAAAACCGGAAGACGGATTTTTCCGTTTTTTTTTTGCTCAAGAATTGCGTTACACATAGCTGCGATCACTCACAATATGGACCCTAGGCGTCACTCGATTGAGAAACACTCTTACATATGGCGTCCACTAACTGCGTCGTGCCATGCATTAAGCTCTAAGTGACTTTGTGTAACGGTTGACTAGAAAACATGAATCAACGAAAAGAGAAAATCACAGAAATCGTGTGTCCCAGCGGCCAAAACGCATTAATGTTGTCCATCAGAATCACATGCTGGCATCTTCACTGTGCTTCACACTTTGTGCTTATCAAATATAGCTAATGCCTTGTGTTCATGCAGCATTTTAATAGCTTGTTTGCTGTGCTGATAAAACGTTAATTTATGTAACGCTTTTGGTTTATGTAACGTTTATACTTCTATTTATGTAACACTGAAACTTCACTCGTTCATATGAAACACTGAAAGTATTTATATAACGTTTTTATACTTAAATTTAAATACCATCTACACTTGATTTATGTAAAATTTAAACTCAGTATTTATAGCGTATTGAAACTTTATTTATATGGCATTTAAACTAGTATTTAAGTAACGGACAATTATAATTTCAGTAATATTAACATTGTATTTATACAGTCTGCAGAAAACAAGCTGAATTCTTTCCAGACTAAATGTTTTCGAAGAATTAGAAGAATAGTTTGGCCAAACACCGTAAGAAACAACATCTTGTTGGCAGAAATGCAGATGAAGCCACCGACAGCAATTATTGAGGAAAGACGCTGGCGATGGTTGGGACATGTGCTCCAAATGACTGACGATTCACTACCACAAAATAGCACTACGTTCCCACAGGGGAACAAAAGTAAGGGTAGACCAAAGGAGACACGGAGAAGAACAATAGAGAGGATGTTGAGCAATAGAGAGATCGCCTGGGCAACAGTGGAAAAAAGGCAAAGGACAGGCGTTTGTGGAAAACCCTTGCGGAAGCCCCATGTCTCTTCGACACCTAAGGTTGAGAGGGGGGGGGGAGGGAGAGCGAGAGAGATTTATGGAGTATTTAAATTTCGATTTATTTAGCATATCGACACCTTATATTATCCAGGCTATGGTTAGGAGTGTTTCACAGTGAAATCTGAAGCCTCAAGAAACAGAACACCAATATAAACTATGTAACTGAAATATGAAATCTAATATGGCTAAAGTTAAGTCTGGAGAGCGTGATAAGGAGTAATATTATATGTAACAGATTCCATAAATCTGTTTTCACCATGGAGAAGAATCATAACAGACAGACAAAAAAGCAAACTTTAATTTGTCAACTATTTTTTTCGTATTTTTATCTGTTGTGTTTTTTTATGTGTGATCCTTGAAAAACGGCTTTTGCCGAAATATTGGATTGCTGTATATTCTTCATTTGTATGTTCTCATCTCAGTTTCTGCCATATGTATGCCCACTTTCCTCACTCTTTTTGTAAATCTGAACCATACACTTCTGTCTACCTTCATTACTATAACCAGTTTTACCGAAGTCATCATTTTTCTTTATCTTAACACTGTCGAAGCGCGATATTTGATTCAGATTCTTTTGTAATATTAATATTATAATTAAAAGCTTTTAAAGCATTTTGTTATTTCAGATATCGTTAATTACTATTACATTTTCATTACACCCTAGTATAGGATCATTCTTGCACTCTGGACATGACTAGTAGTAGATCTCCTGTTGACATAGTAATACTTTCCCAAATGTACTGCATATCAAATGATGCCAATTCTTTGTTTATTTACAGTTAGTCTTGCGCATTTAGTAAAACGTTCACGACCGACATTACTGTTTTTTTTTCCATGTTTGTTTTACTCTAAGTCAGGAGTGGCACAGCTTTGTACATCTTACATCTTTCCCATGGCCTTAAAAGTCAGATAGGACTCGCAGTTGTAGTTCGCCATGATTTTTTTCTGTTTTCAGTGAGTTTTTCAATCTCGTCTAAGGATCTTAGGCCACTAATTTAACCTCTCTCAACAATGTCCTCTTAATAGTTTCACATAATCAGTCTTTTTTTATTTGTCCTGTTGTGTCCCATTTGATACCTTCTTTATTTGGGGGGGGGGGGGGGGGAGAGATTCTTTGTTTCTTCTCATCATATGGCCGATATATGTCCATCTCCTTTTTTTTTTTTGATCACTGGTAGGACAAGTTATTGAGTGCTCTTTTTCTTTATCTCTGTGCACATTTTCCTTATCTCTGCGTTTGTTTTGAATTCGTTGAATTTGTGCATCAAATACGATAAGGTACTCCTAGCTAGTGATTTAAGAACTATCCTTCACACAGCTTCGTCCTCTGTCTCGGTGTTTCATGTGCATAATTCTAAGCAGCTGAACCCAGTAGTTGATTTTATTTATGCAAAGACAAATTAACGAAAACGAACATTACAGATATTTGTGGTCATCATATCAAATGGCCACAAAGCTTGCACACTCTGAAAAACTGCAAAATTCTCATTTCTTACCGTTCCTCCTCTCCACCCCACCCCCAACCTCCCACTCTGAAAAGATTGCAAAATTCTCATTTCTTACCGTTCCCCTCCTATTCTGAAAAGATTGCAAAATTCTCATTTCTTACCTTTCCCTTCCCCCCCCCCCCCCCATTCTGAAAAGATTGCAAAATTCTCATTTCATATTCCCCCCCTCCCACTCTGAAAACAAACGACCAAGCAAAGATAATTCTGCTGGAAGAATTATCTTAAACAACAAGAGAAAGAAAGAGGAAACAAAACAGTCGAAAAACGTCGTCCAGAAAGGAAGGTAACCAGACTTGATAATGACCACGTCACCTTTCTGCATTACGACAGGTGAAGGAAAGTACAGACCACTAACAAGATATTCCTTACATCCCGCGATGACGTGGGAAAAGGATTAACATCAAGAAACTAAAACAACGTTTTCAAAGACTCCAAGGATTACTCAGGGTTAGATACAGGAAAGTAGTCAATGTTACATAGCACATACGTACCGAACAATAGTCAAGGTTGCATATAACAAAGGCAGGCTGCATAGAATATACTTAGTCAAGATCGCTAGAACATAAGTAATCAAGGCTGAATAGAGTATACGCAGTCAAGACTGCTAGAACACAAGTTATCAAGGTTGACAGAATATACGTTTTCAAGGTTGCATAGAGCATACGTTGTCAAGGCTGCATAGAATATACGTAGCGAAGAGTGTATGGACCATACGTAGTTAAGGTTGCATAGAACATACGTTGCTAATGAAAATTAATAAACCATTGGCCAGAAGGTGCTCCACGACCATACAGAGGGCACAAAAGTGATTATTCGGTAACCCCTGCGACCATACAGACTTCACAAAAAGTGATTTTTAGGTAACTCCTGCGACAGTACAGACTTCACAAAAAGTGATTATTCAGTAACCCCCACAATAATACAGACTTCACAAAGAGTGATTATTCAGTAACTCCCACAATAATATAGACTTCACAAAGAGTGATTATTCAGTAACCCCCACAATAATACAGACTTTACAAAAAGCGATTATTCAGTAACCCCCACAACAATACAGACTTTACAAAAAGCGATTATTCTGTAACCCCCACAACAATAAAGACTTTACAAAAAGCGATTATTCAGTAACCCCCACAACAATACAGACTTTACAAAAAGTGATTCTTCGGCATCCCTCAAGATAATAAACATTACATAAAAGCTGATGAAAGTTACACCCGTAGATTACATATATTCTCCCGTTTAATTTCAAAGTACACGTATATGACAAATACGGGTTATAAACAGAGCCAATGAGAGGAGAGAGCGGCTCGGAGCCCTGAGGACCCCAAGGGTTTCAGGGGGCTTGTAATGGATGAAATCGGGGAGGGGAGGGGAGGACGTTTGCCCTGGCTTACAAAATCTCTCTCTGAAGCTCCATTTACAATACAGCTCTTCTGTTAAATAAACTGTCAGCTCTTCTATTAAATAACCTGTCAGTTCTTCTATTAAATAACCTGTCAGCTCTTCTATTAAATAATCTGTCAGTTCTTCTATTAAATAACCTGTCAGTTCTTCTATTAAATGACCTGTCAGTTCTTCTATTAAATGACCTGTCAGTTCTTCTATTAAATGACCTGTCAGTTCTTCTATTAAATAACCTGACAGTTCTTCTATTAAATAACTTGTCAGCTCTTCTAATAAATAACCTGTCAGCTCTTCTATTAAATGACCTGACAGTTCTTCTATGAAATAACCTGTCAGCTCTTCTATTAAATAACCTATCAGCTCTTCTATTAAATAACCTGTCATGCTGAAACGAATGTGAACTTCTGTATTGAGGACGTCAGGGCTTTTAATCAGCCCACTAATGTAACAGGATCCCCCCCCCAGGTCAAATGAGCAAATAGTCGTGCAGGACAAGGCAGAGAACAAAAGATGCACTTCTGTCGCTGAATGTGACCACCCCCCCCCCCCACACACACACATGATATTCATTTTCACGGCAGGGGACAATTTGTAATTCTTCCGTATATCTCTATGTTTTGTTTTGATTTGACGAAGTTTTCTTTTCGTAATTTCATTTTTTTTTTAAAAATTCACTAGTATCTCTGTGTATTTTTACTGATATCTACATCATTACATTGCCTGATATTTTTTTTTTCATTTGCTTTGGCGATGATCATACCTTTTTCTTGTTGACAAGCGCTAATTAGCGATGGTTAGTTCAGGCATATGCGAACTTTTTTTTTGTTACGGCGTCATCTCACGGGGCCACACACTAAAACATATGTCAAATTTACGAATCTATATATATATATATAAATACGCAAAGAGAGAGAGAGAGAGAGAGAGAGAGAGAGAGAGAGAGAGGGAGAGAGAGAGAGAGAGTTTGAAAGAAAACGTAAATATGTTACATAACGCTAGTGAGAAACTTTAATTTTTACTAAACTTTCAAGATTTATCCTTTATGTATTATCCTTTAGCCGTGATCTTACATTTGATGAATTTCGTCACAGAAAATAACTGTTCACACTTGTAGGTGCTTCTAAAAGATTGTATGAAAGATCATTGCTGTTAGCGCTTGCTGCAAATTATACGGCTTTAAAATTTAAAAAAAAACTACCTAGATTTTGGGTTGAGGGCCATAAATTGTTAGTATGGGCCAGATATGGCCTGAGGCGGGGGCAAGTCAAGAGGTGACCATATATAGTTTAGTTGATTAAACAACTATAGCATTAATTGGCGATTCTTTAGTTCAATATACAAAGCCCTAGTAGGTGATCGCGTTAAACGACAATTATCTGTAAACTGCTAATTTAAAAAGAGAAAAACTGACAGTTTTGGAGGTCGTCGGGTACCGTAACCGGTTTATATTATATATAAAAAAACCTAGTTTAAAAAAAGCAAGCCGAGAAATGGATTGTAGGGTAATAGGGTAAAAAACTGTACAGAGGAGAATCAGCCAGTTTTGACCTTGGTTCAACACGCGACCATTTTGTAAAGATTAAATGTCGCTACAAATAAAGTACGAAAAAAAATGTCACTCCAGCATTTACTTTCTTCTGATGTTTGTAAAATATGTTAATTTTTATATTTAAAAAAGGTATAGTGTACCGAATAGTGTATTGAGAAAACCTTTATTTCAGAAAGTAATTCATACAAGTTGAAAGACAGGTATAGTTGTACCAGCTTCATAAAATCATGTCGTGATCATTGATGATATCATTAACTGATGTTTCATTAGCTGAATAAAAAAACTATATAACATTAACTGGCCATAGCTCAGTTGAAGAGAAACAGAAAAGAACATTACATTAACAGGCAGTCTTTTAGTAATAAGACAAAAAAATTGAACATGCTTTACCCTGACTGACTGAGTGGTTGGACGCTCTACCACTCTCGTGGTGCTCTGTTCAAGTTCCAGCAGTGGGGATTTTTTTCTGGTACCACCACACCAAAGATATAAAAGGTCCCGTGGTCCACCCAGCCTCTAATAATGGGTACCAGAGAAATGTGGGAAGGTAAGCGCTGCCAGACGTGATACTGACCACATCACACTTTCGTGTGCCTATAGTCTTGGAAATATCTCTAATTTATCTTTCAGCATGAAAACCATTCGCTTTAGTTTAATTTTTAAAAAAAACCATAACAAGGAATTTATATTCATTACTTATTCATTTTCATTTATTTTCCTGTTCTATTTTTTTAAAAAAAAGGACCGTGAACTTTTAGTCATTCAAATGTAGGACAGAAATAGGTCGTTGATCACGGACCAGACACAATAGGATAAAGAATCATATAAGAACATAAAAAATGTATCTCTTGTACCCCCCCCCCCCCACACACACACATAATATATATCATTATTAGATTAAAAGAAGCATTCCTACAAATGGTGCAGTTGCCAGGATTACGTGAAGGACAGAAATAGGTCGTTTACCGCACATTTTTATGCCAAAACAACAACACAGAGTCAACGCAAGTTCGGCCGATGGTGCGCAACATAGGGCGGACAAGCAGATAACCTAGAAAATTCACTGCCAAGGAAACTGATGATTTGTGCTTGAATTCATTTCACATGCTACTGAATCTATTCTCTGGTCAGTGGATGTTCGAACGTAAGATGAAACATACTGGCAATTCTGTAAAACACATATCCTAGATTCGATTTTGAAGTTGGCTGTAAACATACATTTTTTTTTATAAAAAGCCCGTGTATGTTTAATTGTTCTCCTTCCAGTCACGCGGCCTTCTTTATTTGAAACGTCAGCAGAAAGTCAGTCAAGTATTAAAAAAATTTAGTCAATCATATTACGGAATTTAGTAAAGTGCAACTAGGAAATTATCCATACACCTCCAGGAAATTATTTTACATGATTATTACTCAAGTCAATCTTACAGTTATTAGCAGAAAAATAGAAGTAGAAAGATTTAGTATAGATTATATCTAATATATGTAAGATATTTTTAAAAAAATTATAACTAGATAAAGCAAGCAGACAGAAAAAAACTATTTTTTCACGTAGTTTACGAAATTGAAAAAAGCTGTTTTCCACGAAAATCCGGTGAATATTGGAATGAATAAGTAAGTTTTTATCATATTTTCACACAGTGAATGCCATCTATGACGTTTAAAACGGACAGAAATCTTTATATATTCTGAAGAGGGCTTTTAGCAAATGGCCTTTATTCATATATGAAAAAAACAAAAGAAATCATTCATTCATTCATTCATTTGCGTGTCCCTTGCGGAACTTTACCTCCCAAACAGCACTCCTGTAGGCCTCTCGGTTGTGAGCAAGATGGCCTGCTGCTGATGCATCCATTTGCAGATCAAAAAAAAAAAAATAGCATTCCTAATTACTGATGTTTTTTGCACTGTGAAAAATAAGTAAAAATATTTTAAATTATCTTCGCTGGGCGTAAAATAGCCGCGACGGAGCCGGGGGACTCCGCGGAGCACAGTTCGAAAAAAATCTGGTCTAACGCAAGTTAACTCTTCTGCTCCAAAACAACGCTGGTAGGGTTGGTAGATTCTTGCATACCTCCGAAATCTATGCTCAGAGTGATATTAGTATCACATTTCTAATCTAATCAGTATTTTAAAATTACAGAGTAACTTCCTTCTAGTTTCTTTATATCGAAATTTCTACACACAAAAAAAAAAAATAAATAAAAAAAAATTGCTCTGATACATCATGGAAAATAATTCAGGAGTGAAAAGGTTAAGAGTTTATTACTTTTTTTTTACCGAAAGGCATAATCGACCAAAGTTTAGACAACTGACTTATCAACGAGTGAGATCTTCTTTCCAAAGATGAAACTGAATTACCTTTGCATTTGTTCAGCTTGAAATGTTGCTGATATTAAAACACACGAACGTTCGTGAATTTCTGTTGTATGACAATGATTCACCATACTCTTGTACATGGTCATCAGAAATAATGAATTACCTTAAGCTCTTGAATTTTATGACAATTTTTTGTCCTCTCCGGAGAACCTGGAATGTTTATGCTGGAGCTGTTTGTCTAGCCATTTAACACATATCGATTGAATTCTCCTGTTTATTAGGATCGAAGCGTTATTTATTAACGGGCTAATCAATCAGGGCAAAAGACTGGTGCTATCTGTAGGCATGAAGTGAAAGCCAAACTGTCATAAACTAAATGGAACTACGAACAAGACAATTACTGAAGCAACTAACACACACAGGGCCGTAGAGAGTTAGGTATCGCTTTCAGGGGGTTATGTGTGTGTGAGGGGGGGGGGGGAGGTAAGTTACTATGGGACCCTTCAATCCGAATATGGAAAATTTACTTTATAATTTTCTTCGTACGCATTATCTGCAGTCCTGTCTCTTGGATAAATTTCACTGTTTGTACTTTTTTGTAACTCATGTATGGAATTGTAGAGCTTATATTCTTTGCTGGTTTCAATGGGGCAGTTATTTCTTCTCAATGTATCATAGTTGGTGCAGTTTTTGAAGAATGTGTTCCACAGTTTGGGGTACATATACAAAGAGTAGTAGCACCAACTTTAAACTTTTATGCATGTGACTTTGGAGTTGGGGTTTTATAGTGTTTTCCTGAGTTTTGTTTCTAATAAGAAAAGAAGGGAAATACAGGGCTACTGGGGCTCTCTTAAAAGTCCTTGTCCTTAGGATACAACTCAGACTCTCTCAGCAGTCCTTGTCCCTAGGATACAACTCAGACTCTCTCAGCAGTCCTTGTCCCTAGGATACAACTCAGACTCTCTCAGCAGTCCTTGTCCCTAGGATACAACTCAGACTCTCTCTCTCTCTCAACAGTCCTTGTCCCTAGGATACAACTCAGGCTCTCTCAACAGTTTTTGTCCCTAGGATACATCTCAGACTCTCTCTCTCAACAGTCCTTGTCCCTAGGATACAACTCAGACTCTCTCTCTCAACAGTCCTTGTCCCTAGGATACATCTCAGACTCTCTCTCTCTCAACAGTCCTTGTCCCTAGGATACAACTCAGACTCTCTCAACAGTTCTTGTCCCTAGGATACAACTCAGGCTCTCTCTCTCTCTCTCAACAGCCCTTGTCCCTAGGATACAACTCAGACTCTCTCTTTCAACAGTCCTTGTCCTTAGGATACAACTCAGGCTCTCACAACAGTCCTTGTCCCTAGGATACAACTCAGACTCTCTCTCTCAATAATCCTTGTCCCTAGGATACAACTCAGACTCTCACAACAGTCCTTGTCCCTAGGATACAACTCAGGCTCTCACAACAGTCCTTGTCCCTAGGATACAACTCAGACTCTCTCTCTCTCTCTCAATAATCCTTGTCCCTAGGATACAACTCAGACTCTCTCTCTCTCTCTCTCTTAACAGTCCTTGTCCCTAGGATACAACTCAGGCTCTCTCTTAACAGTCCTTGTCCCTAGGATACAACTCAGGCTCTCTCTTAACAGTCCTTGTCTCTACGATACAACTCAGACTCTCTCTCTCTCTCTCTCTCAATAATCCTTGTCCCTAGGATACAACTCAGACTCTCTCTCTCTCTCTCTCAACAGTCCTTGTCCCTAGGATACAACTCAGGCTCTCTCTCTCAACAGTCCTTGTCCCTAGGATACAACTCAGGCTCTCTCTCAACAGTCCTTGTCCCTAGGATACAATTCAGATTCTCTCAACAATCCTTGTCCCTAGGATACAACTCAGGCTCTCTCTCTCTCTCTCTTCCCCTCCCTCCCCAACCCCTCCACCCGACGAGCTTGGATGTGATATACAAGCAATTACGAAAGAGTTAGTGAACACAGGCGCCCTGCCATGTAACACAGGCGCCCTGCTCTGTCACCAAGAGCGGCTGTAAGTAGGTAGTGGACTAAGATCTTTGAGCTGAACATTGAAATAAGGTCGTCTTACCAGAGCTGGACGAGAAAGTCTTAGATCAACGAGATTTTCTTATGGTCGAACACACTCTTCCGATCCAAAACACAGAGTATACTTCCATGTCCTATGTTGCCTTTATAAAAGTAGATAGAACAGGACAGTACGTGCTTCAAAATGTTAACCATCCAGACGGTAAAGGGAAAAAAGAGCGAAAAATATAGCACAATCAATTAACATTTCTGTCTAAAGCTTTCTTCTTACATCTTACATCCTTCCCTTGGCGTTAGACGTCAAATAGGGCTCGCATGATGGTTCGCCAAGTTTTCTTGTTTTCGGCGAGCTTTTTCAACCTCATCAAGAGATTTTATACCTACCAATTTGGCCTCTATTAGCATTGTTCTATTTAGAGTTTCAAGTGGTCGACCTCTTTTTCTTCAGACTGTTGTGTTCCACTTGACAGCTTGTTTTTGGGATTCTCTGTTTTTTTCTCTCACCACGTGACCGACATATGTCCATCTCCTTAAAGCTTTCTTCAGTAAAGAAGACAAGACACGACAAAATAACATCTCGCGCATAACTCAAGTTTCTGATGATATTGAGGATGTATTAAAACTACCACCACAGACTGTGGAGACAGAAGAGAGAAAAACATTGGATGATCTCAGAAAAAGCTGGAAAATTGGAGAAGTTACAGGAAATTGTGACAGCAATATAGAAGTCCGATAGGTGCAAATGAATAATGAGTAGCTTGGTAATAGAGCAAAATAGTAACTTGGCAACAAAGCAAAGTATTAACTTCAGATCAGAGCAAAGTACAGAATGGTGAAAATAAAAGCAGAGCACATGCACCTAATTTTTTTAAGGCTGAATTTATGCCAAAGAAATGAAGGCAGCCATTTCGAAAACTGAAATGTTGGTGAAGAGCAAAACTATTATCTCATTAAAGACAATAACCACACTTAGGTCAGGGCAGCAGATGTTGTTATCTTGTTTTGATTTTCATTTCGTAACATCCATCTCCTAGTACGTGACTCAGGTCAAAGTAACCACTCAGTTATATTTTGCAACTGAGGGTTTGTCGCCTTATCAGTGCCAGTTAGGATCGCATTCCGGTGTTACAGGTCTCGTTGTTTACTGTGGACGGGCATAAATTCTCGGTGGCTGTAAAGTACTCGAAACCTCAGGCTTTCTCTGGCACGCCGTAGTCTTCTCTTACGTTGATGAAAACTGTTGAACTGTTTTTAGAAGCTACTGAAAGATTTGTGTGTTTATTTAAACAGTGCACAATAGTTTCTTAATATAAATCACAACTTTTCAAAAATGTGCTTCTTCCTGTGTGTTCAAGTGCCGGGTCAGGCTAAATCGGAAGCCGCGTCGTCAGAATGAAGTCCACAGTTCTCTCCAGGTCCTAGTGGCAGCCTCACAGCTTCTGCCTCAGGTCCATCCTCTGTTGACTGTGGCCAGGTCTGACTTCGTAGGTCAGTGAACGTTAGATACTCTTGGAGCACGTGCTCTGGGGTCTGTGCTCCGTCCTCTCAGGGACATGCGTCTGTATGAGAAATCTTGAGTCGGTGGAGCTGGCTCAGTAGTCTGCAGTGGCCTGTTCTTAAACGGACCAAAGTGGTCTGTTGATGTCGCTGTAGCTGGAGGATTGGATCAGGATCAGGAGCACTTTCCAATGGTCTTAGCCTCCTTGTAAGTGACTTGATTGAAAAAAAATATATACAAACTTGAAGTTTTTCTAATCCCAAATCATCAGGCTGTTTTCTGTTTCTGAAACGTCATGCACAGATTCTAGCTTAGAAATAAATTCACTGATTATACTCATAACACTGTAAGACAGTTTCCGTATTTTTTTTTTTTTTTTTTGCCGTTGATCCTATATCGGGGTCCGAAATCAGCCTGTGGATCCTTTTATTGGAAATAACACAGTAAACAAAACCCACATGACGCTAAGACATTTTAAAATCCATCCGATCCATACGGTGGTCCCCGGATCCCCAAAATTCTTCCGTAGACCTCCTGGGATCTGTGAACCCCAGCCACTGCTTTACACGATGTCTAACATTATGGCTGACAGTTTGGGGTAAAAATGCCCAGTGTTTTGTTGGCTTTTATTGCAAATGGTTTTAGCCTTTTACATGTCCTCCATTTCAGATCATGCTGCTTTCTTTCGCGAATTTTTTTTTATCTGAGATTCTTTTAGAGTGTCGGACTTTATTTCCTTGGGGAGATGCATTCATCTTGTGTGAAGTACTGGTTAAGGTACAGACGTAGAAAGAGTAGAACTTATCTGAGAGGGAATATGATTGTAGAGAAAGAAATGTTAAGTGTAGCTGAATTTCAATTTCAAACCATGTAGTTCCAGTGTCCCATATTCCTGTATGTAGCGGTTCTCAAGTATCAGCCTGCTTCTATTAATCTAATGACAAACCCTTTTCCCAACCACATTAATCTATTCCACCCACTTGTCCAGGGCTAGATTACCATTGTCTCTCTTACTCTCTTTCTCTCACGCTAGTTCTCTTCTTTCCACCACCTTCTTTACTACCAATCTGTCACACATCCCAAGTCCTCATTGAAACATTCACAATGCTCTACCATGCGCACTCCTGGACACATCTTCTTAGAAGTCACAGCTAAGTGCTTTTTCTGTTTTTTTTTCTGATCTTATTATTTATTTTTTATAGCATTCATGGGAATTTATATGTTATATTCTTTCCCAGTTTCTTTGTCTTGTATGTTTTTTTTTGTATGATTAAGGTGTAAACCGACACGCTACAACTGTGTGCTCGTTAATTAATGAAGGTGTTCCTACTTTCGTTTTAACTACTCGTATATAGTTTTTAACATTTCAGAATCACAGAAAATCCTGGAAAAAAAAGTTAAAACTCTATTTATTTCTCCCCTTCAAAAAACAGTATGTAGCTGCTTTTCGTGATTTACTTTGAAATGTACTGTTATGTACTTTGAGAATAAGACTGGATAATATTATTCTTCACGAAAGCAGACTTATTTCATAAGCGGATGCGACTTCCAAAAATGTATCCAGATTTCAACGTGTATTAATTTTTCGCTACATCGAACATTTAAAAAAAGTAGTCCTGGTATTGTAGTAAAGGACACTGCAGGATACAGTATTATCGCCCACGTTTTCCTTGACCTGGTTTTGGGGAGGGAGTCGGGTGGGGAATGGGCTAAAGTCATCATCATCATCACCAACACTTCTGACCACCCTTACTTCCACAGCTAAAGAAGCAGCTTGTATCTATTTCCACAGGCAGAGCGAACCAAAAACTGCATCTCTCTCCCTCTCTCTCTCTCCCTCTCTCTCCCTCTCTCTCTCTCTCTCTCTCTCTCTCTCTCTCTCATTTGGGACTATGTCCACGGCAGATGAGGTTTTGAGAATTAAAATCACCAACATCGGCTGACGCGGGTGATCGAATATTCATAAAATTTTGCTTTTTTATGCGCCCCGTTAGGTCCTTCTGTTATTTTATACCATGTCTGATTGCCTGCCTTGTCTCTCGCCTTTGAAGTACAGTATTTGTCGTCTTATTTACTTTTTTAAGTTCTCCCTGTTGAATCAATCATTATTGATTATATTGATATTACATTTTTATTCGTATCTCCAATTTCATTGATACTTCTCAGATATAAATTGGTCGTAGACAAAGCACCTTCCTCGCATTAGTTTCCAGGTGAAGCAGGATATGTGCTCAAAGAAGATATCATATTCCACCCTTAACGTCCAGCGTGGACAATATATGTAGTTAACCAAGATACTGGGCTTCCTTGTGGCATAGTGGTTACTTCGCCCGTCTCTCATTGAGAGGGCGGTAGTTCAAGTCCGGCCGAAGGAGCGCCCCAGCCACTTCCTGCTGTAGAATTGGGTGAAATAGGTCCGCAGCCCAATCTGGACTTGGGGGAATGCAAGGGCGGCCAGGCCTGATGCTGACCACGTGACCCTATGGTGTGCGGACAGACTCTTAAACCGTATGTCCAGGTCTGTCTGTGACAAGACAGAGCTACATTAACCAAGCTACCGAACAGCGTTCAGCCTCATGATAAGTTTCCTTCACTTATCTTTGTACTAATGTGCTCCTCATGACTTTCGATGATTCGGCTGTCTAGCAATATAGTGCAACAAACCCTCGATTTAGCGGAAACCAATATAACGGATTTCGGACTTAACTGACCCGACAAATAGCACATTTAAAAATCTTAAACGCCACAAAAAAGGCGCGTTTCATAACGCACGTGTTTTGGCTAGCGCTGAGTAGATTGACTTTTATTTCGGTGAGTAAATATTACATACTTATATAATTAATTAAAAACCTTGTCAGAAAGATAAGAGAGAGACAATGTACTTTCATAGGACATGCAATGAGAAGAGGGGGCATTGAAAATATTATAACAACAGGAAAAATAGAAGGAATAAGATCAAGAGGAAGACCAAGAGAAATGATGCTGGACAGTCTGACGGGATGGTGTGAGAGGAGATCACCAACTGAACTGATGGCCTGCATGAAGGATCGGGTACTCTGGAGAAGCATAATAGCCAACGCCAGTCGGCACGGCACCTGATGATGAGGATGATGATGATATAATTAATATTGTATACTGCATAGTATTTATACCGTATTAAAGCTTTTTTTTACATTAACATCAATAAACGGGGCACTTAGGAAATCAACAGCGCAGGACAAAGGCTTGTGTGATGCTCACCGTCCACGATAGTGTGGGTAGGGGAATTGGACACGAGGAAAAGGGAAGTTGTGGCCTTGGCCCTCTGGTGTGAGGAGGATGACTGTGCCTTAAAGCTGGAAAATATGCCTGTAGTCGTTGCGTCTTGGATGTCTGCTAGAAAATATGCCTGTAGTCGTTGGGTCTTGGATGTCTGCTAGAAAATATGTCTGTAGTCGTTGGGTCTTGGATGTCTGCAATTGTTGGGTCTTGGATGTCTGCTGGAAAATATGTCTGTAGTCGTTGCGTCTTGGATGTCTACAATTGTTGGGTCTTGGATGTCTGCTGGAAAATATGTCTGTAGCCGATGCGTCTTGGATGTCTGCTGGAAAATATGCCTGTAATCGTTGGGTCTTGGATGTCTGCTAGAAAATATGCCTGTAATCTTTGGGTCTTGGATGTCTGCTGGAAAATATGCCTGTAATCGTTGCGTCTTTTATGTCTGCTAGAAAATATGCCTGTAATCGTTGCGTCTTGGATGTCTGCTGGAAAATATGCTTGTAATCGTTGGGTCTTGGATGGAAGATCTTGACTGTCTGGAGTTATGAACGTTGTCATTTCTGTTTTTCTTTTTTCGTCTGGCCGGGTAATTTGCTTGAGTGGGTTGTGTAGCTGGTAATTCTGGAGAACGTGATGTGCTGTTTGTTGCTCTTTGCTGAAGGCACATATAGATCTGTTGGGTCAATTTTTGGCTTCTGGTACAGATGGTGTCTCAGTCTCCAATGTTCTGTTCTCAGTTGGAAGATTATCACTTGGTCATTTCTTGAGTACTCATCATCTGTTTTTGCTGTGGGGTGTTGTTTTGTTCATTTGGCTATATATATATATATATATATATGGGTGGATATTCATATCATCATGTTCTTGCTCATTCTGCGAGCCATTCATTACTTCCACCATGCTGAAATTAAACGTCTTCACCTGAAACTGACCAGCCTGCCTCAGCTGATTTGACTACAAATGTTCGTCTGTAGAAAAGGTTGTTCCTTTGTGTTGTTCGTCTATAGAAGCGTAGAGACTTGATTGTACTACACTTTCGTCATCACCGTTACGAGCATATACAATCTTCTCTTACCAATTACATGCTTCGGCAGACATACTCACACCTCCCCTCGGTTATACGAACACCATTTTCTAAGTTCCGCTAAACTGAGAGTTTAATGTATTTGTTGTTGTTTTTTTTTTCATGTTATCATTAATAGAATGTCTTATATGGAATATTTTTTTGGAATATCGATTTAACCTGGTGCGTTATCAATCAATCAGGTGCTTGCCGTGTGGCGTAGGCGATCACTTCTCTCCACAATTCCCTGTCTTTAGACTTGATTATAAGATCCGCCGGTGACTTTCTTCATAGACACACTGATTCAGTAAATTCTCTGTCTGTCTTCCTCTGTCTCTTCTTTCCTCACTTTTTCCAGTTGCCACAATGTGTTCCAATTTTCCTCTTCTCAGAAAATGTCCTACACATCTCGCTTGTCTGCCTCTGGTCTTTAATGTAATTTGCCTTTTAACTCCAGCCTCTCTTAAGACTTTTTCATTGGTTTTCTTAGCTGTCCTTGGTACCTTCAACATCATTCTTACGAACATTTCAATAGCCTCCATTTCTCGCTGGACTCTCTTATTGATGGACTATTCTTCACATCCATAAAACAAAATTGGCTCGATGTAACATTTAAGTGCTCGGAATCTCGTTTCCATTGATATGGATCTGTATCAATGGTGCATTATATCATTGTTATTATTCAGATGATCCTGGCGCTTTATACCACTATTATTCAGATTATCCTGGCGCGATATATCATTGGTATTATTCAGATTATCCTGTTGTGTTATACCACTGGTATTATATCTCTAATTCTTCATTCATTTGCATGACCCTTGCGGAATTTTGCCTCCCTAACAGCACTCCTGTAGGCCTCTTGGTTGTGAGCAAGATGGCCTGCTACTGATACATCCATTTGCAGAACATCAACGATGTATTGCACCCATCTTCGCCTTGGTCTTCTCTCTTTATATCTCTAACATCCCAGCTAAAATAATATTTTGTGTATCTTAAACTATGAGTCATTCATTAAATGAAACTTTTTTGTTCCTTTTGGCAGAATTATATTGTTGGAAACTGCCCAGCACGTGAGCGAATCTTCTAGGTTCCGTTTTAATGAAGCACTTCAGCCTGGCTCTAAAGTGTAGTTTGATTTCTCATACAACTGTTTCCCCCATCTCTGTCCCGTTTAAGCGATGTTATGGCCTGGACTATTTAACTATAGGAGCGGCCTCGTGAGGCTATTGGGAATCTGGCTGTAAATTAATCACGTTCGAACTGTTTTCCCCCTGTAATCAAGGATTAGGAATAAAACAGGGTTTCCATTTAAGTGGGCGTCGTTAGGTCAACAGTATTTGCTCAGTGGACCGCATAGTCTTGTTGCTTTACCGTGCCACTAGCAAACAGTGTTAATGTGATTTTATTCTAAGATCGTCATTATGGTGAGATATTTGCTCATTTGCGTCGTGTCATTTTCGTTTAGAACCATCTGTGCTCGTACAGGCCTGCATGGACTGCACATCCAGCATGTCCTGTGTCTCAGACTTACGATTTGTGGGAACAGGCTGTTTTCAGTGTGTTATATACCCATCTTATTTCTTCTTCTTCTTCTACTTCTTCTTCTTCTATGTCACTCGAACTGGGAGCTAGTGTTTTCTGCAGCCGATGCAGCGAAGATTTTGAGGCACATCGTAGTATCGGATTAGGAGCGGGCTATGAGTCCGTGAGGGTAAAAAGCGAGAGGCTTTGCATTAGCCTGCTAGACTCCCAGGACATGAGGACTGCGGCGATCCCTGCCCCATTAGACAAGCTAGCCCTGTTACTGGGGGCTAATAACGGAGAAGTGGGACAGGGTCTTGGTCGGGTATGGTTGACCAACCCTGACGCTAACATGTCAAGTATGGGTCACTTATTACTAAATTGGACAGTGTCTTCGTCCTTGTAACAGTCTGTACTGACGCTGTCTTATTACTGTATTGCCTTAGACGTATTTTCCCACAGCCCCTTTGCTTTTCAATATATCTTTTAATATGTACTATCTGCTTTACTTATCGGGTGAATCGAAATAAGCTCTCAAATAGACCTTACTTGTGTAAAATGCCTGGATTTCCCATCTCTCTAGTGGGGCCCGAGTACATTGACTGCCAGTCAGAAGCTCGTGTAGTTTACCTTATCATTTCTGTAATTTTGTTTAACATGACTGTGAACAATCTGGAATTCGACAATTTCTTATTCAGATCTACCTATTAAACATTAATTTATATTCCGATGGCTCCATACAGCGCGGATGGATATAATGAGAACAGCCTGTGAACACCAGATTATAGTCCCGTCGCTTAAGCCATGAGCTGTATCTACACATGGTAAGAAAGATACCTCTGTATAACGCGACCTCAAGTACAACGCGATATAGTTGTACTGAACCCCACCCCCCAGCCCGCGTTATAGCAAGGCGTCAGCGTATTTATGGACGAGTCTTCGCTCCCCTCCAAAAACAACGAATAAAATATTCCAAAAGTTTGAATTTGTCAAAATCTACTCCATATTATCCCCTTTTCTTGAAACCCTGAAATTGCTACACACATTCCATCTCTCTCCCTCCCTCCACCGCCCCTCCCTCTCTCTCTGTCTCTCTCTCTCTCTCTCTCTCTCCCCGGAGGGAATTATCCATTGGCTGAGAATAATCTCTGATTCGTAGTGTCTGTACTCAGTTAAATAAAAAAAATTTACAGTACTAGAGTGAAGGTGAAAGTTTCCCATTTGTTACCGTGTATCGTGTTATGTTCTGTGGAGCTTTCACCATTTTTCACCGTGTATCGTGTTATATTATGTAGAACTTTCACCACTTGTCACTGATTATCGTGTTATATTATATAGAACTTTCACCATTTGTCACTGTGTATCGTGTTATATTATATAGAACTTTCACCACTTGTCACTGTGTAGCGTGTTATATTATGTAGAACTTTCACCATTTGTCACTGTTTATCGTGTTACATTATATAGAACTTTCATCATTTGTCACTGTTTATTGTGTTATATAGAACGTTCACCATTTGTCACTGTGTATCGTGTTATATTATGTAGAACTTTCACCACTGTCTCTGTTCCAGGCTTCTGTGGGCTTATTTCCTGGGAAAGAAAAAAAAGAAAGAAAATGAAGAAGACTCTCTCGTCTTTATTTCTGTAAACAAAATTTTAAATTACACATGGCGGCATTTTGTAGAATAATAGATTATTATGATTCTTTTTATTGTGATTATTTTTATTATTAATTTATGGCTAACAGACAGCAGAGAAATAGATAGATAGATAGACAGACAGACAGACAGATAGACGACAGACAGACAGACAGATAGACAGATAGACAGATAGACAGACAGACAGATAGATAGATAGATAGATAGATAGATAGATAGATAGATAGATAGATAGATAGATAGATAGATAGATAGATAGATAGATAGATAGATAGATAGATAGATAGATACGTTTATTCGTTATATGATTGACAGATACAATGTCCTTTATTCATCTGTACTAACTTTATTAAATGGATTTGTTCATAATAATACGCAAAGAATGGTCATATGATACAACATTTCTTTCTTTGAGACTATCACTTCGCTAAATTTAAAAACAGTTTATTCTTCCAAATTAATCAAATTTTAACATTTTCTCGCAAATGACGACCCTTCCTTATAATTCACACAGGGAGCGTGAATTTAATAATTCATCAAGTTTTGATTTCAGTGTTCTCCTAGGACCTACTAGATTAACGCTGTCGCTATGGCGATTTTATAGTTCAAAATATTTTCGCACCCACGCCGCGTTGGTAACCCCCCCCCCCCCCCCACCCGCAAGTGTCGTGATGACTTCTCTCGGATGACTGTGAAGTCCTGGTTGATATGTACGCGTTGCTAATAATAATTGAGTGAGCGACACATGCCCCCAGATAATTAAAGTTGCCTCGCGGCTGTCCTGCAGCATTTGATAATTGTGAGCAGCTTTAAGCTATGTGTCAGAAGTTTTTTTTCCCAATAATTTTTCTAGGTGGAATAGAACGTTTCGATTTTAGTTTAGAAAAAGTGGCTTCTCATTCATCAGCATCTACGATGAAAGGCATGTGTTCGCTTTTATTGAACCTTTTATTTATTTTTTTTTGTGGTTCAGATTTTGAATTGTGAATTCCAATTCTCTTGTGGGCTTTGTCCCATTGTATGTCTGCGGATGTAATTAAAACATGGCATTGTGAAGGCACTGGGGAAGGCATTGTGAGAGTTGTAGTGATTCAATATTGCTTGTGGAGAAACGTGTACTTTCAAATCTATGATGCTACTGGGACTGGTCACGTGATCTATTAGGTTGGGTAGGTCTCAGAATGGTATAATCTTTAACAATTGTTAAATGATTGGTCTAAACTCATAGGGCCATTCTACTTACCTTTTGTTTACATTACAGTTCCTGTTAAAAATGCTGGTACAACGATTGTTATAATTTTTTTTACTTGTAAAATTATTAATAGAAACGGTTTTTAAAAAATCTTGCCCCCTCCCCCCACCCTGTGTAAACTTGGCTTTGGCCCTCGTCCTGACCACTCCTCCACCCCCTGAACGTCCAACCCAAACAAAGGGTTTGATAAACTTTATAGGTTAACCGCACCAATATAAGTGTCTCCTTCGTTGTGACGGGCCGTTCTTTCGACTGTTTTCAGCTATAACCAGAACCCACGATTTCGACGGCCTGGTTCACTCTTTCCACCGATTTCGCCAACCTTCCAGGCTCTTCTGACCAACCAGACGTTTCAAATCAAAACTCGCCTCCATCAGACTGTCGTTGAAATTCAGAGAGTATCTCTCGTGTTTATCTCTCTCTCTCTCTCTCTCTCTCTCTCTCTCTCTGAACCTTAAGTGCCCAGGGCACATGGGGCTAACGCAAGGGTTTTCCACAAATACCCGTCCTTCGCCTTTTTTTCTGCTCTTGCCCAGGTGAACCCTCTATTGTTGTTCTTCTCCATGTCTCTTATGGTCTACCCTTACCTGTGTTCCCCTGTGGTGTCCATCTTAGTGCTATTTTTGGTAGTGAGTTGTCAGTCTTTCGGAGCACATGTCCCAACCATCGCCAGCGTCTTTCCTCAATAATTGTTGTCAGTGGCTCGTGTTTAGGCTTATAATATTCTTATATTTGTGCATGTAATACTTTTATATTTCTGCTTATATTTGTGCATGTAATACTTTTATATTTCTGCTTATATTGTTTGTAATTCCTCCTAAACATGGTACCCGTAAGGCTCTCAACTTGCGAGGAAAGTTAGAAATAATAAAACCTATTAACCAATGCATGTTAAAAAAAAAAAAAGTAAAATCCCCGTTTCCATGCCATTAATGCATACTGGAGAATACCGTGTTGGCCCCGTATTTTTCATGACCTTCGGCACATGAAAGTATGATGTTGTCACTATCACGCCTGGCCGCATTTATCTTCCCAGATTTCTATGGTACCCATTTTTAGAAGCTGTATGAACCCAGGGGCCTTTTTTTTGTGTACAAAAAAAAAAAAAATCCCATTGCTGGGTACCACCGGATTACTAAAACGCGTGCCTAACCACTCAGCTAACCAGGCCGCCAACGAAGGCATGTCCCGTGATGATACAGGCTACAACATGGGCGTCTCTCGTTCAACAGTTAGTACAATTCTTAATGTTCAAGTTAAAGTGTTAGAGGAAATTAAAAACGCTAAGTCAGTATATAACATAATCAAGTAGGAAGCTGGACCGTTTATATATTTTAAAAAATCTTTCACACGCGTTCTGATACATAGTGTGTATTATTTTACTTTTTTGGCAGCCAAAATGCAATTACAAACTGGGGGGGGGGGGGGGGACTAACTGGATTTCACTTTCCGACCAATTCCGCAGTCGAATAAGCGGGGGGGGGGGGGGGCGCCTGTTAATGGTACATACAACCTCGTGGCCCCTCTCAACTGCGGATTCCGCGGTAAACAAGAACTGACTACTACAATATGTCAGAGTTTTTTTGATAATATAATCACACGTCTATTTTTAAAGTCTTTAAAAAGGTAAGATAAAGGTCATCCTGTCATGCCTTGGAGGCACATAGGGATATGGTGTTAGTGCCTATATTTTCCTTGACCTGTCAGCACACTAGAGGGTGATATGGTCAGTATCACGCCTGGCCGCCTTTCCTTCCTCAACTCCAGAAGAAGTTGGGTACCCATTTCTACAGCTGGGTGACTGGGGTGCCTCCAGCCGGATTCGAACCCCCGACCTTCGCCATGAGAGACCAGTGCACTAACCACTTCGCCACTCAGACACCCTTTAAAGTCTATACTTAGCTTTTTTTTTGTCTTCTTCATGCAATGCTCTGCAAATCTGAGATCAGGGGTGGGAATAATTTACTGCCAGTTGTCTTTGCGTTTTTGTTTTGTCATAAACTATTGCACTGGATCTGTAAAACCGCCTTTATTTAAAGGTGTTCTTAAGTCAGCCAAGTGTTATTTCAAGGCACTCGTTCCCAGAATGCCTTCTTCTTCCTGTTGCTGTGAACGGGCAGATTCATCTGCGTTCTCTACAGCCGACGTTGTGATCATCTTAACGCACAGACTATGTGCTGGATAGGGAGTGCGTGTAGTTGTAGCTTTGCTTGAAGCCACAGAACGGACTTAAAAGTCTCGGCTTTCTGGCAGACTTCATCACCACGATAGACAAGACACCGGGTCCTAAAAGTAGACAAGACACCGGGTCCTAAAAGCAGACAAGACACCGGGTCCTAAAAGCAGACAAGACACCGGGTCCTAAAAGCAGACAAGACACAGGGTCCTAAAAGCAGACAAGACACCGGGTCCTAAAAGCAGACAAGACACAGGGTCCTAAAAGCAGACAAGACACCGGGTCCTAAAAGCAGACAAGACACAGGGTCCTAAAAGCAGACAAGACACCGGGTCCTAAAAGCAGACAAGACACCGGGTCCTAAAAGCAGACAAGACACCGGGTCCTAAAAGCAGTCAGTCAAGAAGCTAAGACGCATATTATCCTGTAACTGAGGAAACGACGAGGAGGCTGGATATGCGTCGTTCACCTGTCAAGACTTCCTGGGCCTTATAACATACCCATTATCTCCAGCATAGCCAATGTTTCTTCCCAGTCTTTTTTTTTTTTTACGTACGGAATAACAATTACCCAAATTTTAACGATATCGTTAATTACCATGGTGTCGGCCACAATTAATCTGGGTTAACTGATCTCGGCTCTGGTGCCAATATCCCATTTAGTAATTACAGAAAGTGAAATTGTAATTCCTCTCTTCGCTGCCATTAGCGATTTTCAAATTTGTAGCTAGAGGCTGTAATATTTTTTAGCAGTGTTGTTTCCAACATGAAGAATTTGACTTAGTTATCTGTTATACAACCTTGTATCTATAGCATATTTTTGCTGCTTTTTCCAAGTCGAGCAAACTCTTTTCGCTAAAAGTGCATTTTTGAAAGGGCTCCCTTTGTAATATATTGTGGTTTTTTTTTATATATAGAAAATAGCCAGTGGTGTTTACTTTTTTTTAGATATAGAAAATAGCCAGTGGTGTTTACTTTCTATTGTTTAAGTTGATCGGTCGTTTGTTTGGCCACATTCCAATATAGTGAAGTTGAGTTTTTCTACGCTACGGCCATTGATCTTCATAGGGAAGGTGCTGGACTGAGAGTGGGTCGTTTAATATGTCTTTAATTTTTGGAGTTAAGTTTAAGAAGCAGATTCCGCAGAAGATTCTATCGAAATTAGAGAAATATCACACACTGACTCACCGCTGACCAGCGTAAACTGTCGGTTGTCATGGGAACCGCGGGGAGTTAAAAATACGTTTGGTCAGCTTTAATTTGCTGGCTTCGGTAACCGCGGAGAGCCTATTGGAGCAGAGGGGGGTGTTAGCTTGCACTTTGCGATGTTCAAAAATTATGAATTTCTCTTTCTCTGGGATGTTATGTTCTCTGTTATCTCACAAAGAATCACAATCAGAAACCATGTTATTCCTACTGTTATGTGATGTTGTAGAGAGATAAACCAGGTGTGAAATGTCAGAATTTGAAAACTATTTTATAGTTCGGATTCATATTTCAGTATACTTCAAGTCGTGATATCATCACGAGTTGTGACTGACAGATTCTCCTGTTTTTGTAAGTTATTTCATTTAAAGACATCTAGTGCATTATAACACTTGAAACTTTATTTTTGAACAGACAATTCACAAAGATTATCATTCTTCGTAAAGCTGAATAATTAGATTTCCAGTGCCCACTATCTGAACCATCCAGTTTTAGTCGAATTATTTGCTTATAAAACTGATTTTATTGACAAAATCTAAGGATTTTTTAACGAGTACTTATAAAGTTTACTGAAGTAAGTGACAAAATGTCCGCATTACTGAATGAAAAACGACTATTGAAGACGCCAGATTCTATGATTGACCTGGACTCTAGCTGCACATTTTCCTCAAGCTATACAGACCAGGCCCCTCTCGAGACGCGGGACAAATATGGAATGATGGTCACCAGCTGCAGCTCTTCGCCTGCAATTTATAGCTCAGTAAGTTCCAAGGAGATATCAATAATTTCTCAGTCGCCTAACGTTTCTTCGGCGAGACGTAACAATACAGAAGAGAGCACTTCAAACAAAAATAAAAAACCGTGCGGGAAACGACAATCTGAAACGCCGAGGTGGTCGAACGCTAGAGAAAACTCATCGATGGAGTCTTTGAGCATGCTGGATGGGACAACGACCAAACGTCCTCCAAGAAGGAAGGGGAAGACGCTTGTAGATTATCTCCGGGCGGTAACCATGATGAAAAGTGGCGCAGAGGTGAACAGAAACGACACTTTTAGCAGCTCTCCTGCTGTCGAAGATCAAGAGACCGGCCCTGTATGCTTGATTCAGAACAGCCCTCTTAGGATTTTCAAGGTATGTAGGTCTTAAGATTTTTAAGGTATGTAAGTGTAAGAGTCTTAAAAATGTCAAGGTACGTAGGTATAAGATTCTTAGGATTTTCAAGGTATGCAAATGTAAGAGTCTTAAGATTTTCAAGGTATGTAGGTGTAAGAGTCTTAAGATTTTTAAGATATGTAAGTGTACGAATCTTAAGATTTTTAAGGTATGTAAGTGTAAGAGTCTTAAAAATTTCAAGGTATGTAGGTGTAAGAATCTTAAAAGTTTCAAGGTACGTAGGTATAAGATTCTTAGGATTCTCAAGGTATGCAAATGTAAGAGTCTTAAGATTTTTCAAGGTATGTAGGTGTAAGAGTCTTAAGATTTTCGAAGTATGTAGGTGTAAGGGCTAAGAATTATTATACAACCGTGCATCAGATTATCTTCACCAAAACTGTGAGTTCTTGCTCACTTCCGACTACAAATTTGTAATGTGATTGATTATTCAAGTTATTTCATATGTTGATCACCCTCGATTTGGGCGGACTTAGTAACAGAGTTGGGAGATTTGTTTCCCCCTCCCCCCTTTTCCCAAAAAAAAAAAAAAAATCCGGAAGCTCGACACTTTCCGAAAGAATATTTATGGGAACATTAAACCCTATCCAGTCCAGCGAACATCATTAATGTCAAAGGCAGTGTTCACACAAAGTACACACATTACGCATAAGCTGTTACAGTGTATAAAATTTGTAAAAAAATAATACCAACTGGAGAATATCTTGTGAATTACAGTTGGTGGTTTGTTTTGTTTTTTTTTTTTTTGGTTGCAATTTTTATTATCCAGAATTTTGTTCGCAAAATCCGAAATAAGGGAAACTGGGGTCCGCCAGTGTGAGAGTCATCAGTATTTTATTTTACAGGTGATTTTTCTCGCTTGTTATTTTGAAATGTATGAAAACTTACGAAATGCTTCAAATAGAACATAATTAGTGTATGAAAACAGTTATGAAATGTCTAAACTGATTATAATGAAGAAAAAATTCGTCCTTTTTTTTTTTTTACTTAAGCGGAGATTAGGTTCTATATTATTTCGCTGTTTAAAAAAAAAGCTGTTCATTTACAGAAATGTGATTGTAATAGTTATGATTTTGTTAGTGAAATATGGAAGAATTTTTTTTTTACCAGTCTGTTAAACGATGCTTAACGAACTGTGACAGCCAGTTCTCTTTGCATGAGACTGGTAGTCAATTAACTAGAGAAACGCACAATGCGAAAATGTCGGCTGATCATTAATAATGTATAGATCAATGGTTTTCAAACTATGCAAGTAAGTGGCAGGCAATTTTTATTTCATTTTGTACAATAAAGAAACTTACATAAGTAAAGATCATCATCATCGTCGTCGTCGTCGTCACCATCATCATCATCATCATGTGCCGTTTCAGATATCGTAGGTTATCATGCTTCTCCATCTTGTGCGATCCTTGTGTTTCCTATAAATTCAGTGCTTTTCTTTTTCCAACGCCATTTCGTCAGTCCACTGAGATATTTGTCTCTTGGCGCTTATTTCGTCTTTCTTTCCTTTAATTTTCAGTCATTACCAAGTTCTCTGGTTTATGTCATCTCGTGACATCTCCGAGAAATTTTGACCGTCTTTTTCTTATGATTTTAACTTGTTTTCGTTGTTCTGAAACTTCTCATATGTTCTCTTTGTTTCTTTCTCTGTCTGTCCAGGCTATTTGTTGCATATTTCCCCAAAACCACATCTCTGTTGCTTCC
Source organism: Achatina immaculata (assembly GCA_009760885.1). Classification (NCBI taxonomy): domain Eukaryota; kingdom Metazoa; phylum Mollusca; class Gastropoda; order Stylommatophora; family Achatinidae; genus Lissachatina; species Lissachatina immaculata. Next base: position 48,345,738 of record CM019720.1, on the reverse strand, counting down.
AGTTTATTTATTACATTTTTGTTAATTATCCATATTTCATAATCACACAGTACAATTGGTTACATATAACACTGTACTACTCTTTTCCTCACTTTTAGGGACTTGTTAGGATCTTCCTTATATCATAAAAAACTGTTTTACTTCTTCTTCTTCTTCTTCAGATTTCCGAGCTATTAAGGCTCATTGCTGTAGATAAAGTTTGCCTCCATTCCTCTCTATTCATAAACTTCTCTTTCCAGTTGGTGACACCAATTTCTTTTATATCTTCTTCTATGTTGTCTTTCCATCTCTGTCTTGGTCTACCCCTTGGTCTTGTTTCCCTCATCTCTTGTGCATACATCATTTTCGTGGTCTGTTCTCTTCCATTTTTTCTACATGCCTCGGCCAGCATAGTCTGTTCAGTTTCACGACATGTATAATTCGTTAGTATTTAAATAAGCTGTTCAGTTCAGTGTTCTTTTTAGCTCTCCATTCTCCACTGTTGGCAAGTGCTTTTGCCTTACCTGTTTGTGATTTTATTTCATTTGTGCACTTACAGCCCGAAGTAACTGAGTTTATTTACTTGCGTCAGTGGCTTCCAGTTTGGAAGGATGTTGCACTTTGGTATATTTACTCTTTTTTTATATATATTACCATTGTTTCTGTCTTCTTTTTGTTTAGCTCTAAACTTCTCTTATTGTTCTCTTCAAAAATCTTGTTCACCAGTTTCTGCAAACTGCTTTCATTTCCTGCTATAAGATAGGTATCGTTCTCATATCTCAGAAAATTGATATCACGGCCTCGTAATTTTATTCCTTTCAAATTTTTAATGCCTATATTTACACTGTATAATGAGAACAGATCAAATGATAACACACACCCTCGTCTTGCCTCCCGTACGTTATGTGTTTGAATATGAAAGACCAGACGAGATGCAGAAAGGTGTTCAGAATACTGTAGAAGAAATCAAGTTTTTTCAGTTCGTTATTTTGTTTTTACTCATTTGTTATTTTGTCCTCTTTCTTCCTTCACTAAGGCATTTCGCCGAAATATTGGGTTGCTTTAGTTTGTTTTTTGTTTTTTTTTCATTTCCTCGTGTTCTTATCTTTTTTTTTCTTTCCTATTGCTATTTCTTTCTTCTTTCTGTCTTTTGTGTAAATCTGAACCATACATTTGAACTCTCTTCGGCACAGGCGGGTGATTGTGGTCGCCAAATATTTTTATCCTCTCTGTTCGCGTTTTTTTTTTTTTCTTATCTTGGATCATCTTGTGTTTTTTTAAAAATATATTTTAAAATATAGTTTTATCTCATCATCATCATCATCATGTCCTATGCCGACTGGCGTTGGCTATTATGCTTCTCCAGAGTACCTGATCCTTCATGCAGGCCATCAGCTCAGTTGGTGATCTCCTCTCACACCATCCCGTCAGATTGTCCAGTATCATTTCTCTTGGTCTTCCTCTTGATCTTCTTCCTTCTATTTTTCCTGTTGTTATAATATTTTCAATGCCCCCTCTTCTCATTGCATGTCCTATGAAAGTACATTGTCTCTCTCTTATCTTTTTCACAAGGTTTTTGTCTCTCCAGCTCTTCTCATACACTCTTCATTAGTTATTTTTGCTGTCCAGTGGATTCGCAACATTCTTCTAATAATCCACATTTCTGCTGCTTCCAATGATTTTTGTGCAGACTTGCCTATTGTCCATGATTCACTTCCATATAACAAGATAGGTTCAATATAGCATTTTAGGACTCGTTTTCTAACATTCATTGATAAAGATGTGTTGGTTAATATGTTTCTCATTCTCTGAAATGCAGTCTTTGCTTGGCCTATTCTGTTCCTAATTTCTGTTCTGCATTTCCCATCTGAAGTTATTACTGCTCCATGGTATTTGAATTTCTGCACCTGCTTTAGAATAGTTCCGTTTAATTTAATACTGCATGCTGGTGGATTCTGTTTCTTAGATATAACCATAGTCTCTGTCTTTTTGATGTTCAAAGTAAGGCCTTTCTGTTCACTTTCTTTGGCGACATTATCCAAGAGATTTTGCAGGTCTTGTTGGTTCTCAGCTATCAGTACTGTGTCGTCAGCATACCGAAGGTTGTTAATATTGTATCCTCCAATTTTTATGCCTGGTTCTGTGATGATTGTTCTTAGAATATTCTCGCTATACAGAGAAAAAAGGTCTGGAGATAGTACACATCCTTGTCGCACCCCTTGTTTTATAGGTTAATATTTTCCAATTCTATTTTCAACTAGAACTGCTGCTTCTTGCTGCCAGTATAGATGTTTTACAATCCTCAGGTCTTTGCCGTCTATATTGATGTCTTCAAGCATTTTAATAATTTCATTATGTTTCACCTTGTCAAATGCCTTGGTGTAATCAATGAAGCATAAGTAGAGATCTTTCTGTACTTCTAAAGCTCTTTCTGTTAGTGTTCGTAAAGCATAAATGGCATTGTGTGTTCCCTTTCCTTCAACAAATCCAAACTGTTCATCTGCTATTTCCATTTTTATCTTTTTCCTTGTTCTTCTCATAATTGTTCTCAGAAGTAGCTTCGTTATGTGACATGAGAGGCTGATAGTCCGGTGGTCGTCACATTCCTTTGCACCTGGTTTCTTTGGTAGTGCTATAAACGTGGATTTAATCAGGTCACTGGGAATATAACCACTGTTGTAAATGTCATTCAGTAACTTGGTTATTATTTTTATTCCTGTCTCCTCTAGTGCCTCTATTTCTTCTATTGTTATATTATCAGGCCCAGTCGCTTTTCCTTTCTTCATGTGTTTGATGGCATCTATGATTTCATCTTCAAGTATTGGTGGTCCCTCACAGTTTTCAGTATCTGGTGTTAATTCTGGTCTGTCTCCTCCATATAGCTTACCGATATACTCTGTCCACCTGTCCACAATGTCTTCTTTTCCCATTAACATTTTACCTTCTTTCGATTTCAGGCATCCTGTGGTATATTTTGTTTTCCTGCCTGTGAGTTCATTAATTCGTTTGTGCATGTTTTTTGCTGTTTTTATTATGAGAGTCCTCTATCTGTCTGCACTGTTCATTTAAGCACACTTCTTTTGCTTCTCTGCATTTGCGTCTTATTTCTTTATTTATCTTGTTATATTTTTTCTCGTTATTTTTACTCCTCCTACTCTTGTCCATCAGTCTTAAGATGTCGTCTGTCATCCATTTATTTTTAGGGGCTTCTTTTTTTGGTGGTATTATCTCCTTAAAAGTTTGGTGGATAGAATCTCTTAATATTTCCCATTGTTCATCTATACTATTTATCTTTGCTATTGCATTGTATCTATTTGTTATAATAACTTTGTGTTGTTCTCGCAGTTCTTGGTCATTTTTAAGAAGTTCTGTATTCAGTTTGATGGTTTCTCACTTTTCTGCCTGCTTTCTTTAGTTTTATTCTAACTTTTCCATAGAGTGGATCATGGTCACTATTGCAGTCAGCTCCTGGCATGGTTTTTGTTGTCAGTAATGCATTGCGGAATCGTTTGTTGATTAATATGTAGTCTATCTGGTTAAAAGTCTTTTTGTCTGGACTGCACCACGTTGCCAGTCTTCGAGGATGTTGTTTAAACCAGGTGTTTCCTACAACCATGCTGTGTATTCGTGCCCATTCAATTAATTTATAACCTCTGTCATTCCTCTCCCCCAGTCCATAGTCACCAACGATGTCTGAAGTTCTTCCTTTACCAACTTTGGTATTAAAATCTCCCATGACTATGGTAACTTCATGTGACTTTGTGTGTTTTAGTGCTGTCTCTATGTCATTATAAAATATCTGTACATCTTTTTCAGAGCTTTCAGATGTTGGAGCGTACACTTGTATAATATTTATGTTTATTGGTTGTCCTTTCAGTTGGGCTAGCAGGACTCGGTCCGAGATGTTCAAATATCCTACAATTGTCCTTGCCGTTTGCTCATCAAATATAATTCCTACTCCTCGTTCATGTTTCTCACTTCCTGAATATATTATTGTATATTTATCTGAGTTTATCTTCCCTGCACCTGTCCATCTAACTTCACTCATTCCTAATATGTTGATCTTCATCCTTTCCATTTCCATCTTTACATTTTCTAATTTTCCAGCCTGGAATAAAGTTCTAACATTCCATGTTGCTATTTTGAACTTGTTAGTTTTGCAACCAGTAGCTTGATGACGATCTGGCCTCACCTGTGGCTCGTGAGCTGCCCTACCGGACGAGGCTGTTCCAGAGGAACATCCATTAACGTCGTTCATGATGAATCGATTATTCTGTTTAAGCATAACTATTCTTGGGAATTACAACAGTGGTTTCCCGTTGCCTTCTGTCGGTTTGTGTACGGACTCTCCGCTAGCCTTTGGACTCCCTGTCCTACCCGCAAGGCAGCGGGAGCGAGAGGTTTTAAGGCGCCTCTGACCCGCCTGGTATTCCCTTCACTGATCACCTGAGGCACTTTATAGGAGTAGTAGAGCCACCTACTACCCCACCTCGCTCTCTGAGTCTACCGCCAGTTGGTCCGCGCCTGCTTATTTGGATAACTCCTTATTCACAGGGATCCTCCATATCTGGAGGACTTTCACCATCCGCCACCTGTGACGCGCTGGGTTGGGGATGGTCGCCCCAGCTTTACCCAAGTTTTATCTGCATTAGTTTATTCCTTATCCACCTCTCCCCCCTCCCCCCACCCATCTGAAACAATTCATTCCATTTTCACTTTATTATTAATGTCTTTCTTTTAAAAAAATCTTTAGAGGCCGTTGTGCTGATATTTTCATGCTGTGTTATTGTTTTTTTTTTCTTTATCTGGAGATGAGAGTTTAGCTGATTTAACCGAAACAGCAAATGAGGACACTGATGAGCCGGGTTTTGGTTTTAGAATTCATGTTAACGAATGACATGGTGTTGGAACGAAGAGCACAGACAATCAGAAAGAAAACTGTCGTTTTTGACACCTCGGCTTTTAAATGTTAGGAAAAAGAATGTTTTAAAACTAATTTAAGATCTTGCCTAGCTGTCGGGGGATTTTGGGATATAACAGTATTTTCTTGTCCAGCTGTCGGGGGGTTTGGGGATATAAAAGTATGATCTTGTCCAGGTGTCGGGGGGGGGGGGGGGGTGGGTGTTGGGATATAAAAGTTTTATCCTGTCCAGCTGTCGAAGGGGGGTGGGATATAAAAGTGTTATCTTGTCCGGCTGTCGAGAGGAGGGGGGTTGGGATATAAAAGTATTATCTTGTCCAGCTGTCGGGGGGGGGGGGGGGGGTTGGGATATAAAAGTAATGTCTTGTCCAGCTGTCGGGGGAGGGGGGTTGGGATATAAAAGTAATGTCTTATCCAGCTGTCGGAGGGGAGGGGGGTTGGGATATAAAAGTATTATCTTGTCCAGCTGTCGGGGGGGGGGGAGGGAAGGGGGGTTGGGATATAAAAGTATTATCTTGTCCAGCTATCGGGGGGGGGGGGTTGGGATATAAAAGTATTATCTTGTCCAGCTGTCGGAGGGGAGGGGAGGGGGGTTGGGATATAAAAGTATTATCTTGTCCAGCTGTCGGGGGAGGTGGGGAAGGGAGGGGGTTGGGATATAAAAGTACTGTCTTGTCCAGCTGTCGGAGGGGTTTTGGGATATAAAAGATCTTGTTCAGCTGTCGGGGGGTTGGGATATAAAAGTATTGTCTTGTCCAGCTGTCGGTGGGGGGGGGGGGTTTGGGGATATAAAAGTATTATCTTGTCCAGCTGTCGGGGGGGGGGGGGGGTTGGGATATAAAAGTATTGTCTTGTCCAGCTGTCGGGGGGGGGGGGGGGTTGGGATATAAAAGTATTGTCTTGTCCAGCTGTCAGGGGGTTTTGGGATATAAAAGTATTATCTTGTCCAGCTGTCGGGGGGGGGGGGGGTTGGGATATAAAAGTATTGTCTTGTCCAGCTGTCGGGGGGGGGGTTGGGATATAAAAGTATTATCTTGTCCAGCTGTCAGGGGTTTTGGGATATAAAAGTATTATCATGTCAGCTGTCGGGAATTTTAGGATATAACAGCACTCTTTTGTCCAGCTGTCAGGGGTTTTAGGACATAACAATACTATATTGTCCAGCTGTCAGGGGTTTTAGGACATGACAGTACTATCTTGTCCAGCTGTCAGGGGTTTTAGGACATAACAGTACTGTCTTGTCCAGCTGTCAGGGGTTTTAGGACATAACAGTACTGTCTTGTCAGCTGTCAGGGGTTTTAGGACATAACAGTACTATCTTGTCCAGCTGTCAGGGGTTTTAGGACATAACAATACTATCTTGTCCAGCTGTCAGGGGTTTTAGGACATAACAATACTATCTTGTCAGCTGTCAGGGATTTTAGGACATAACAGTACTATCTTGTCCAGTTGTCAGGGGTTTTAGGACATAACAGTACTGTCTTGTCCAGCTGTCAGGGGTTTTAGGACATAACAGTACTATCTTGTCAGCTGTCAGGGGTTTTAGGACATAACAGTACTATCTTGTCAGCTGTCAAGGGTTTTAGGACATAACAATACTATCTTGTCCAGCTGTCAGGGGTTTTAGGACATAACAATACTATCTTGTCAGCTGTCAGGGGTTTTAGGACATAATAATACTATCTTGTCCAGCTGTCAGGGGTTTGGGGGGGGGGGGTTGGAATATGTAAGTAGTATCACTATTTAAATATATAACAGAGCCCCGAGGCACTGCTGGCGTTATTGTAAATTCTGCACGATGGGGGAACTGAAGGTTAAAATAACAAAAATAATTGCCCTATGTCGTGTTGTTCATCCATGTCTAGTAGATTTTCTATAACCGCCCACAGTGAAAGAGGGATATTATTAAACTTCCTTTTATTTTTTTAAACACAAATATAAAATTAGCGCCCACTTGGCCATCTGGTCCAGCTGTCGGGCGCTGTTTTACCAGTGCACCTCGCGGGAATACCTGAACTTCCAGGTACTTTTTTACCATGTGCCGAAATGTATGTGTCCAGTAAGCTTTTTCCTGTCTTGAAACGAGGAAACATAATGTTCCATGTATAAATTACGTTAACAAAAGCTACACGGTTGAGTCTGATTAACCCTTTTCTGTCCTGTGTCAAAGATTTATTAGACGAGATTGGGACTTCGAGTATAAATTTTACTACTGATCAAATACGTGAGGCATAATTTATTCATGTCAGTTGATATGTTCAAGAATATATTCACTTCATAAATCTGAGATCAGAAAGTCTGAAATTTTACAACCGATTAAAAATTAATGGGCAAACGAAGCTGTAAATAAACTAAAATTAGTCGGGATAGGAAAGGGTTAAGCTATAAAGAAAAAAAAAAAGGAAGAAAGAATTTAGTTAAAACACGGCGGGGAAAAGAATGGAAATAAAATGCTCAAGATCTACACAATATTTAGGCAGAACTCCTTCGTCAATAAAAACAGAAAAGACAGCATAACAAACAAACACATAGACTTTTCGGAGATCTGTCTTGAGTGAAAATCTGACAGAGAAGTGTATTGTTAAGCAATGTTAGAAGAGATGAAAATGAAAACTAACAAGGGGTCAGCGGTGAAGTGGGAGGGGGGGGGGGAAGAGGGCTGGGAGAGAGAGGGGGGATGTGAATATTGCTGGCTATGACGTTTTCTAGACGAAGATGGCTACAAGACATCGTTGACGATCTGGAAATGGATGCAACAGCAGCAGGCCATCTTGCTCACAACCGAGAGGCCTACAGGAGTGCTGTTTGGGAGGCAAAGTTCCGCAAGGGACATGCAAATGAATGATGATGATGATGACGTTTTCTGAGTGGCCAATCGGAAAGGTCAAAGTTGCACCTCGTGATTTTGGGGCACGTGACTGGTTTGTGTGTTGTCCTGTTATATTGTGTAGTTGGCCAGTCATTCGTCCGTTGTTTGTGGGGAGGTACGTTAATGATTATAGTGAGAGAGCATGTTATCGTTATTGTCTTACGGATCAGTGTATATTTGGTTGTATTGTTTCCTGCAATAATCTCCTCCTGTGCCATCCTCAAGGTTGTGTAAGCGGTCGTATGTCTAGTGTTAGTTTATGTAAACTTAAATGTAAGTGTTGTTAGAAGAAGTACTGCTCGCTGTTTTGTGTAGCGTTCGTTGTTAAATGTGTTCAGTGTTATACAGAAGTAGCTAAGATAAGGATAGCACGAAACCCATCACTGTTGAAGCGCTGACATTTTTTTTATATATTTGATTTACTGCTTTTGCATCGGACATTGTCCTTTCTTGTGTTACGTGTTATGTGCGCATCTTTGTATGTAATCAGAAGTTTTCATGTGAATGTTTATTGAGTTTATGCGCACGTATACTTTTGCCAGTATTCATTTGTCATATATACATAACGTCAATATTTTTCATTCACACGTGTGGTATTTCATATACTGTGATATTTCATTTGAGAGTCATAATTTGGTGATGGTAAAGTGCATTAGCACTGCGCAGATTGTATATGATATTTCATGAGTTAGCGTGAATATGTGTTGCTAAGTATATGGATGCTAACTCACGAGTTGTAGATGTAGCTTTGTGTTGAGAAGAACTACTGTTGAACATTAGTGCGATTGTACAAGACAGCACAGTGAGGCCTTCTGTGTGAAGAAGGGCCAGTTTAGAAGCAGATGCATGATTAATATGAGAGGCACATATAGCGACAGTTTTGTCATGTGGTGGTTTGATTTCATGAAGTGTCTCATTTTTTTTTGTATGGTCTTGTTCGTAATGCGTACAGTTTTCGTGATCCTCAGCGGTCGTTTGTCATGTGTGATATGTTTTTTTGTTTTGTGATTAAAATGGATTATTGTTTGCCTTCATCATTATATGGTTGACGAGTTATTACTTATGTATGTGAAATGTGTTGTTTTAATATGTCTAATTTCTTCATATCAGATAAAATTTCTAGGGTAGCAAGCTGGGCACAAATTGAAAGTGCTAGAATCTGGGTGGGCATGTTCTGGAGGGGTGCAGTTTGGGATCCCATGTACGACTGTACTTAACAACTGGAAAGAAACATCTGATAGTCGCATATATAAGTTTAAAGCACCAAAGCATCAACCAACCGTAAACATTTATACAGAGAGTTAGCGACGTGCAGAATGTAGGAATCAATGGGAAAGCAATGGACTGAATAAAGAAAAAATAATTTGGTGCGCTAGTGTCAGTTTCACCGTAGTGGCGGTCAACATTCCCCTTTCGCCATTCTAAATGGTGCAGACAGTGACAGTATAGCATAGATAAACTCGCACTCAGAGAATCATACTGTGGTTTAACAACATAATTACTGTAATTTCTACAAATTTATAGCAGTCATTTCCATCTCCATCACAGTCTACAACCTGCACATTACATAACTTTATCCACCGTTATAACAGTTACCACGTTGTCCTGTGACGGCTGGACAAATTGTTCGTCCTGACTCATCTTAGCTCTCTCTCTCTCTCTCTTCTCTCTCTCTCTCTCTCTCTCTCTGAACCTTAAGTGCCAAGGGCACATGAGGCTTCCACAAGGGTTTTCCCAAACGCCTGTCCTTTGCCTTTTTCCCGCTCTTTTTCTGGTGAGCCCTCTTTTGCTCAACATCCTCTCCGTTGTTCTTCTCCATGTCACCTTTGGTCTACCCTTACTTCTGTTCCCCTGTTGTGTTCATCGTAATGCTATTTTTGGTAGTGGGTTGTGTCGTTTTAGCTAGTGTAATTTTTATTTCTCTCACGTCTAACGTAATTTCTCAATAGTTTTTTTTTCAGACTAATTCTACTATTTCCAGCTGTGCTAATGTGCACCCTGTTTTAGTTCAGTGATTCTCAGAAGCGGCCCGTACTGCCCCCCCCCCAACTCCTGGATATTGACAAGATCCAGGGACTAATGACAGAAAAAGGAAGGGCAAAGGGGATCAGCGGCAGCCGAATTTTTAAAAAAAGTTTGGGGGCGCATGGAATTTGGCCTAGAAGGAAAGATGGCAGCAGGCCCAAATATTTTAGGAACCACTGTTTTTGTGGACTTTATTTAAAAGGGGCTTAACAAGAGAAATATTTGGCTAATTTACAGGTAATATATAGTACCTGTCTTCTTGTAGTATCTTGTTAAACTGCACGACAATGAGAGTAAAAAAAAAAAGACGGAAAAAACCACTTGCGGCTGTTAAATCCAGCTTCATGTTGATTAATGGTACAGAATTAAACCATCCTAATTTGTTTCACCTTCCACCTTCTGGAACCATGATCGATTTTCTACATGAAAATTCTCGTTCTTCAGTTGTAAGTTGATTTAACTAAGGTCAAGGCAGCGGGGACGCACCCAAGGAAGCAAAATGAATATCGGTCGAAATGCTTTCATTCCTTGGAACAAATCATTGGACCAAATGTTGTAACAGCCACGCCCACACTCTGCAGGGAGATAAATCTTTCCTTTCATGGAATGACTTTCTTAATCTTCTCCTAGCCGGAAATCTGCGGACCTTGTTTAACCAGCACTCCACGCTGCTGAAGAGCATGTCTTATCCATTCCGTTACCTGCAAACAGAAATCGCCGGTTTGCGGCCCGAAAGTTGTTATCGTGTCTGTAATGAGATTGAGACCTTGTGTTTCAGAAGCCAACTGCTTCAAGCTGCGGCTGTTTAAATGACGCTGGGCCCAAAAGATGGTTTAAAAAGAATACAATGCCGATCCTTGCCGTTTGCTGGTCGTAAATTTGCATAATTCTCTTGTCATTTGAGATCGATAACAAAGAATTTGCTCTAGAAATTGGAAATAGCGCACCAATATCGATTTTGATGTGGGCAGCAGTTTAATTTCTTTGTTTTAAAAATTGTTATTGTTACATCGTGTCTTCAGGATTTATGTGTCTAGTAGATGTACTTGACTTTATGATATGTGTCTAAGTTGTGTGTTTTCTTGATATACTTGACTTTATGATCAGTGTCCAAGTTGTGTGTTTTCTAGATATAATTGTCTTCATGATAAGTGTCCATGTTGCGTGTTTTCTAGATATACGTTTGTTCATGATCAGTGTCATTGTTCCATTTCCCCTAGATCTACCCTAGATCGTTTTTCATTATCACTTTTATTGTTCGATGTCTCCAAGATATGGAACACCTAGTAACAACGGGAAAGCTAGAGGGACAAAGGGACAGAGGAAGACAAAGTAAAAGAGATATTTGACGGACCAAAATAATGCTAGGAAGGACTTTCTCACACACATTTTATAGAAAGAGCAAAGGAAGTATAGTTGTGAAAATAGCTAACGACCAGCGTCTGATTGGGACAGACCAGAGAGAGAGAGAGAGAGAGAGAGAGAGAGAGAGGAAGAGAAAGAGATCATTATCAAAGTTAAAGTTGGATAATCTCTTAAACTCTTAACCTACCAATAATCTCTTAACCCCTTAACCTACCAATAGTCTGTTAGCCTCTTAACCTACCAATAATCTCATAACCTCTTAAACTACCAATAATCTCTTAACATCATAACCTACCAATAATCTCTTAACCTCTTAACCTACCAATAATCTCCTAACCTCTTGACTTACCAATAATCTCTTAACCTCTTAATCTACCAATAATCTCTTAACCTACCAACAATCTCCTAACCTCTTGACTTACCAATAATCTCTTAACCTCTTAATCTACCAATAATCTCTTAACCTACCAATAATCTCCTAACCTCTTGACTTACCAATAATCTCTTAACCCCTTAACCTACCAATAGTCTGTTAACCTCTTAACCTACCAATAATCTCCTAACCTCTTGACTTACCAATAATCTCTTAACCTCTTAATCTACCAATAATCTCTTAACCTACCAACAATCTCCTAACCTCTTAACCTACCAATAATCTCTTAACCTCCTAAACTACCAATAATCTCTTAACCTTTGAACCTACCAATAATCTCCTAACCTCTTAACCTACCAATAATCTCTTAACGTACCAATAATCTCCTAACCTCTTAACCTACCAATAGTCTATTAATCCCTTAACCTGCAAATAATCTCTTAACCTACCAATAATCTCCTAACTTCTTAACCTACCAATAATCTCTTAACCTACCAATAATCTCTTAACCTCTTAACCTACCAATAATCTCTCAACTTCTTAACCTATAATAATCTCTTAACGTTTTAAACTATCAAACACCATTCATGACCCATGAACATTTTTTTTTAATAACAGAACAAACATCTTGAATGCAATGCTCTACCGAGAAATGACGCGATATTTATTTTTGGCCTCCATGGTATTCTAAAATTAGGAACGCAGGGATATGAAACATATGCAGGAAACTCTCTACCGTAGAGAGCGGAACAACAACACAACTCCTTCAGATCATCAGAGGAAGTACCCCCCCCCTCTCAGACAAGTGTTTCGGCCCTTTAAACTCCTGACACTCTAAGGGGGGTGGGCCCCTCTGGGTCATGACTTCCAGAGGTCTTGTGAGTTGTTGCTTTTTTTTTTCCCCGGTCCCGGGATCGAACCCATGATCTTCCAGTTGCCACGCGTCTTTAGCGATTTAGCTATGGAGGACTGGTATTGGTTGTGGCAAACATTTGACTGCATCTTTTTTCTAAACATACATACATTTTTAAAGCCGTTTACGCAGACCGTGGTAAACTGAGAGCTAGACCTATCTGTTTTCGTTATCTGTGCTAACATTGGGTGTTTTCTAGATCACCTTGTTTTCGTTAGTAGTAATAACTTTGGATGCTTCTTAGATCTATCTGTCTTCTTGATAAGTGCTGAAGTAGAGATCTGTCTGTCTTCATGATAATTGCTGAAGTAGAATGTTTCCTAGATCTATCTGTCTTCATGACAAATGTTGAAGTAGGATGTTTCCTACATATATCTGTCTTCATGATAAATATTGAAGTAGGATGTTTCCTACATATATCTGTCTTCATGATAAATGTTGAAGAAGGATGTTTCCTAGATCTATCTGTTTTCATAATACATGTTGAAGTAGGATGTTTGCTGGAACTACTTATCTCCGTTGTCAGTGTTAACTTTCCATATACCCTAAATCTAACACAACAACAGTAAATCCAAGTGCTGTAACACAGATGCAAATGATTGATTCCACACCAGTCCGTAGATCAATCTTAGTCCTAATCAATCTCCATCTTCCTTCGTGAAATAAATTTATCTATCTTTTTCATAAAATACATTTATTCATATTCATTCATTCATTCATTTGCATGTCCCTTGCAGAACTTTGCCTCCCTAACAGCACTCATGTAGGCCTCTCGGTTCTGAGAAAGATGGGCTGCTGCTGATGCATCCATTTGCAGATCATCAATGATGTCTTGCAGCCATCTTCCCCTTGGTCTTCCTCTCTTTCTTTTTCCCATTATGTACCCTTCCAAGACGGTTTTCTCTAGATTACCATGACGTTTAATGTGTCCAAAATATATAAGTTTTCTCTGTTTAATCACCTTTACTAGCCAGCCTTATTCAATATTAAGTTCTTGTAGTATGGATATATTTGTTCTTTTTTGTGTCCATGATATTTGAAGAACTCTTCTGTAGCATTTACATTCAAAGGCATTTATGTGTTTCTCAGCTGTTTTGTTAAGTGTCCAGATCTCACAAGCATATTTTGGGATAGGAAAAATGCATGCCCTTAAAAATCTTATTTTTGTAGTTCTGTCTGTTCCTCTCCACATATTCTTTATTTGTTTTACTTTCTGAAGAGCAATAGATATCCTCCTTTTAATTTCCCTCATTGTATCTCCATCATTAGTTAATAGTGATCCAAGATATTCAAACCTGCCACTTCTTCCAGTTTTCCCTCATTGATACAAATTTCAGCTGTCTTGCTTGCTTTGTCAGTTGTCATCAATTTAGTTTTCTTCGCATTAAGATAGAGGTTTTGCTCTTCGCTGTTCTTACGGACTGATATAATTAGTTTTTCCATTCCTTTTTGTGTTGTGGACAGTAATACTGTGTCATCAGCATATCTAATCTCTGCTATTTCATAACCTCCAGTTGTTATGGCATAATTTGCCTGCTTCTACTTCGAGCTTACCAACATCTATCTGGGCGCATTTTGTGCCCATCTTTCTTATGGGGAGGATACCCCCCCCCCCCCCACACACACAAAGTTAAGCGCTTAATTTTTCATCTATTTTTCGTGTTTGTATATGTGTTTTTTTAAATGTGGTCATTGAAAAAGGCATTTGCTGAAATATTGGATTGTTGTATGCTCTTTGTTTATACCTACTCGTCTTATTTTCTGCCACTCTCTTTCCTGTCCACTTTTCTCACTCTTTCTTTTTTTTAAAAAAATAAAACTGAATCATACACCTCTGCCTGTCTTTACTCAGGACACGAACTAGGTTGGTCATGTTTTCCAGTTTCTCCTTTCACTTCATTCTTCCCCAGAATACCATTTTGCATATCACACTTATCTTTGCCTAGAAAACAGCTTTACTGTGCGCTAGTCTATTCCTGTCTTTGTCGAATAAACAGTTTTACTGGGCTCTTGTCTATTCCTGTCCTTGTCGAATAAACAGTTTTACTGGGCTGTGTAGTCTATTCCAGTCCTTGTCAAATAAACAGTTGTAATGGGCTGTAGTCTATTCCTGTCTTTATCGAATAAACAGTTTTACTGGGCTGTAGTCTATTCCTGTCTTTGTCGAATAAACAGGACCACGCTCTGCATTAGTCCTTTGAGACTCATTATACCACTGAAGAAAACAAAACCACACAACCTTATAGAGTATTAACTCTCAGTCCATCAGACTGATCATCCGAAACTTACATTGCTGACGACAGCGGCGATGTGAAGAGTCTGGACTTGAGATCTCTGGGCCTCCCCCCCCCCCCCCCAACCTCCCACCGCTGTTTTTTTTTCTCTTTGGTTCTGTTTTTCACTTGTCAAGTGATTAATCATTATGACTTGTAAGCTTACAGGCCGCGTACAGTGATTATTTATACCCTAGCGTATTGCGCAGCCGGTGATAAAACACTCTTGCAAATGCCAGTCACCCCGTACACAAGTTCCTTGCTAGGGAAGGCATATTCGAAACGCAGGGAGAGCCGCTCTTTGAAAGCGCGAATTATTGGAGACAGTAAATATTTGCATACACTTCACTGTGGAAGGTTGCCCAGTCTTTTTTCTAAATACTTTAAGCCGTGATATCTTTGGATTGTTATATCATTTCCGGCTATAAATCTACATGAGAATAAACAAAAGGAAAAAAAATCACTGTATTGTAAACATATTTTACAGATTATTACATCTTGTTTATAGTCTCGGTGGGGATTAATGAGAGTGTAAATTATGTAGTTTGATTTACCGTTACAAGATTTGCGTTGGGACAATGGCAGCTGCCCATATTAGAAATTGGCTTATTTCGGAAATTGAGATTTTAAAACGAGAGCTTGAGCACGTGCACACATCATCCAGAACAGTAATACCCCCGGAAATTATTTTACAGTGCGCCCAAAATGGAAACGCCAAGGAAGTTGCCCGCATCATCAAGGCAGACCCAACACGCCTTCACGCCAGGAATCCTCAAGGCCAGATGCCCTTGCATGTAGCAGCAACTAAAGGCCACGTGGATGTTGTGGACATCATCGTCAACGCAAAAGCTGGTGAGTGTACCGCAGTGGTTCTTGTAAAGCGAGATGATTGGCTTTTTAAAAATTTTATATCGTATGTTACTGCGAAAATCTGTACCTCTCGGAGAAAATTCTGAAGATTAAGGTTGAATTTCTGTAAAGATGAATATAGTTCCAGAAATATACCAGGGTGAATCTTATGAAAGTTAGAAAATGGTAATTATGTGAAGCTGTTATTTAGTACAGGAAAAATAAGTTAGAAAATGGTAATTATGTGAAGCTGTTATTTAGTACAGGAAAAATAAGTTAGAAAATGGTAATTATGTGAAGTTGTTATTTAGTACAGGAAAAATAACACTCTCATTTTCAGTATAGCCCCTTTGCTTTGCAGTGCATTTATACCATCTGTAAACCAGCGCCTGAACTCTGTTAACATGCCAAAAAAAAAAAAAAACCCACGAGTCTTCTAATTTCAAGTATGCAACTACGAGACATCTATCTCGCAGATAATTTCCTTTATGCCAACTCGTCGTGAAAGATACTGAACACCGAGCCATAACTGATGGACAATTCTGCAGCATTTTCGGCGAAACTGATACGGCGATTACTCGTACTTCCTTTTGTGAGCACCCACGTCCTGAGTGTTAGTAGGAGTCACCGTCTTCTGTGCTAGACCAGGAAGGTCGCCGTCATGTAAGCTTGTTACACCTGTCTTGAACTTCGTAACAAAGTTCTAGATTTGAGCCCTGCACATGCACTCTTTGCCGTATACGCTATTCTTGGCTTGCTGCTTATCGACAGATGCGCTATGTGCTTACTGGCCTTGGTGCTAACAGCGGGTACTACTAAGGGATTTCCGTTTGACTTTTGGAAGTTTTATTCTCATTTTCTAACTTCCATTTCATTCATCCTAGTACATAACTAAGTATCTGGTATATATATGATTATTTGCTGCACGTGTTCATCTAAGAAGATAGTTTGATTCCTGTGCTCATGAAACCACATTTATTTTAACGTCTTTGTAAGAATCAGGAAAGTTATTAATTATAAACTGTATTTCTTGGACTTTCTGCATCTTAAGAACTTGGTAGCTCGGAGATAAGAGAACCCAATGATCGTGGTACGCCACTGACTGGATATAATCTTAATATGCTTCTTTACAAAATAATGTCATCCAGTCAGGGCCTGAGGAGGCAAGTTAGGCCTTCGCCCCGAGAGTCAGTTACTATCAAGACCTTCGCCCCACCAATCCAAAAACAGACAGTACCTTTTATATTCGTACTGGTTCTAAGGACTGTCATAACCGGAGGTGTGGTGGAGGATACGCTCTCCATTCCAATTAAATGTCTCCAGGGCGTGCGTCTCAAATAGCTGCTGACATTCAAGTCCAGCTCCTGGCCTTCTTGTGGCGGAACTGTTCAAACTGACAAGAGAAGGGGCGAAGACGAATACCTGGCGCCTGAAAACCAGACGCTTCGGGTAGATGAGAGTCATGTTTGGTAGCTCATCTGAGAGAAAACTCTGATTTAAAACCCACTGCTGGCGAGATTCTTCAGCTGCCGTGCGTGGAGTGGGGCTCCTCCTGGCCGTGAAGAAAGATGTGAATGGGGTTGCCGCGCGGCGCCACCATGGAAAAGGTGAAAGAAAGGATTAAGTCAAGTAATCAGTAGTCTCGAGGTCAGGACAGCAAAAATCACGGCACCTCTGCTCTGGAGGTTGGCCACGTCCTATGTGCACCCATACCGGGCGAATTGTCTGAACCGTCTTAACCCAGGGGTTAAACTAAGACACTGCTGGCGAGATTCTTCGTCTGCCGCGCTTGGGGTGAAACTCCTCCCGGCCAATGAAGAAAATGCGAATAGGGTTGCCGTGCGGCGCCGCTGTGAAAAGGTGACGGAAAGGATAGAGTGAAGATTAATCGGTATGTCTAGCAGTCTCCCGACGAGAGCTACGCATACCACGGCACCTCTGCTCTAGAGGCCAGCCACGTCTGTTCTACACCCATACTGGTGAAATATGCCTAAACCGGCTTAAACCAGGGTGAAACTTGATTACTACTCATGTCATGGTACCTCCGCTCTAGAGGTCGAACATGTCATAAACGCGCCCATACTGGGATAATACGCCTAAACTGGGGTGAAACCTACTAGTGGCGAGGATTCGTCCTCCTGGTCAAAAGCTTCGTCCTAGTCACAAGTAGGAAAGATAGCGGCCACGACCACAAAACGCTGAAGTCGGAGACACTGGCCCAGTGTGGGCTAGACAGGCAACCACCTCTCACCCGACGGGATATATGTGTATCCTAATCACGCTGAGGTTTTCCGGTGAGAAAGTCCAACGCTGGACTAGATGGGCAACCACCTCTCACCTGGCGGGGATATACGGATATCCAAAACACGTCGAGGTTTTCCGGTGAGAAAGTCCAACTCTAGATTAAACTGGTGCAACGAAAACCACGGTGTCACGCAATCCCGCTTCTGCGACCCACCGAGAGTACATGCCCAAGCCCCGCGATACTCTGAACCTCATGTGGTCATCTCGGGGGATCTCTTGTGGCCCTCTCGGGCTAAACAAGACCAATCAAGAACCACAGGAGTAAATTAAGATCACGGGGCGACCTTGGTGGTAGAAGCGAACGAAGAAGATTATTCGTATTCAGACACATAACAGGGCTGCCCGGGACCCCATCAACAGCTTGGGCCCAAAGCGTGCAACCCTGGCTCTCCCCCACCTCTCATCGGACCTGCATTATGTTACTCTGTTCCTTTCATTACAAAATTTCCAGCTGAAGACCGAAGACAACTGTTACTTTCACAGACTAGCTCGATACTATTTCCACATTACGGTGCAACTGTTACTCTATTTCAGCTTGTATGTGCTCAGTGTCTGGTTTAGTTGCTCTGTGTCTAATCTCAGGCGTAGTGTTTTGAATCCGTTTCACAAATGTGCTATTCCACCACTTTCAGGTTAGTTGGCTCCACTTTCATGAGGGAACTTATCCCACCGACTTTATGAAACCAAAGCCCTGACCACTGGCTACTTGCCATTGCCCCACGGGGGGGGGGGGGGGGGGGGGAATCTGCTTTTAGCATTATTATATTAATTTTTTAAAGAAGTAATTCGGAACTTTAATAATGGTGAAGATACTAGAGGCAGTCAACGGGGTGTCCATTTTTGGCATAATAATAATAATAATAATCTTTTCATTTCCATCGATAATATCACTTTTCTATCTTTACTATTTTGGTCTTCTAATATTAGACTATTAGGTGGGCTAGAAATAGCTATTTTTGACTATATCAAGACAAGTTTTTATCATCTTTTATATCATTCTGCATCTCAAAACAGCTAACAATGAATTGTAGCATCAGCACTGCCACATTTACAAGTCGATGGTATACTATACTGCAGTTCCGTATCTCTAACTTCAGTGTTCATATCTCTGTCTTCAATGTCCATATCTCTGTCTTCAATGTCCATATCTCTGTCTTCAATGTCCATATCTCTCTTCAATGTTCATATCTCTGTCTTCAATGTCCATATCTCTGTCTTCAATGTCCATATTTCTATCTTCAATGTCCATATCTCTGTCTTCAATGTCCATATCTCTGTCTTCAATGTCCATATCTCTGTCTTCAATGTCCATTACTACTCTTCCAGATCTTGATGCCCCTGACAACCAAGGCAACACTGCGCTCCACCTGGCGGTCCTGGCGGAATCTCCAGAGATAGTGACCTTGTTATTGAAAAGTGGCGCCAACGTGATGGCCAGGAACAACTCCCATATGATGCCAGTCCATGTGGCGGCAGAGATGACCAACTTAGAGGTCATGAAGGTCAGTGGGTTGTAGTTGATCTCTAACACGATACCGATACCGTCAGCAGCTGGAAACAATATTTTGAACATGACTGTATACATCATCCGTCTTCTTCTTCTTCTTCTTCTTCTGCGTCATTGCTTTCTCTCTCTCTCTCTCTTTCTCTCTCTCCCCCCCCCCCCCTTCCTCTCTTTTTTCTCATTTCAATGTCTTTGATTTCCTTCCTGTCTCACAGGTAGAAGAAAGATGAGAGAGAACGAAATGAAAGAGGAAATGAAACAGTATTCATTTTCCCCATTTCCTTCTTTTTTTCATTGTTCTGCTTTCTCGCTTTTCTTTGTCTTTTTTAAAAATCATTCTTTCTCTCTCAGTTTCATCTTATTTTCTCTCTTTTTCGTCTTTTTTAAAAATGTTTTCCCTCTCTCACTTTCATCGTATTATTTAATTTATTTCTCTGCTACTTTTATATTTTCCAATCATTTTCTCCTCACTTTATCTTCTCTCATCTCCTTTTCTCTCACTTTTTCTCCCGTCATCTTCTTTTCTCCCACTTTTTCTTCACACCTCCTTTTCTCTCACTTTTTCTCCCCTCATCTTCTTTTCTCTCACATTTTCCTTAATTTTTAACAATTCTGTTCTCTCTGATTTTTTTTCTTCATTCATTTCTTCACTCTTATCTTTCGTTTTTCTTAACTTTCCCCCTTATTATTCATTATTCTTTATTTCATACTTTTCGTCTATTGTTGTTCTTCCCATTCTTCACCCTTCAGTTTATTTTCTTCACAGTCTTTCCTTTCTGTCTTCACCCTTTTCAACCTTTTGTGTTTCTTCACTTCCTTGATTTTCTTTTCTCTTCCATTTTTCTTATATATTTTAAATATGCTTCATAAGTCCGTTAAACGTTTTAAAAAAATTCGCCACAAATAAATACATAACGGATCATAATTCTTACACTCTTCAAGTGTTATATATATATATATATATATATATATATATCTTATATCCTTCCCGTGCCGTTAGACGTCACATAGGGCTCGCAAAGTAGTTCGCCAATTTTTCCTGTCTTCGGCGAGTCTTTCAACCTCATCAAAGGATTTTATGCCTGTTAATTTGGCCTCTCTTAATAATGTTCTCTTCAGAGTTTCACGCGGTCTGCCCCTTTTTCTTCGGCCTGTTGTGTTCCACTTGATAGCTTGTTTTGGGATTCTCTGCTCATTTCTTCTCATCAAGTGGCCAACATATGTCCATCTCCTTTTCCTGATCACCCGTGAGACTGGTTGTTGTTCAGTCATCTGTCTTATCTCTGCATTGTTCTTGAATTCATTCCACTTGATGCCGAGTATTTTCCTTAGGCATTTGTTTTCAAAAGAGTCTAATTTTTTTTCTATTTCTTTAGTTGTTTTCCAGCTTTCGCATGCATAAATGAGGGTGGATATTACATTTGAATTGAATAGTCTTAACTTGGTTTTTGTGCTTATAACTTTTGAATTCCATATGTTCTCAAGATTCTTGAAGATTGATGCTGCTTTTGCAATTCTGATCCTAACTTCCTTTCTAGTGTCACCATCCTGGTCTATGTAGCTGCCAAGGTATGCAAATTGATTGACTTCTTCAATATCTGTCCCTTCTATGTGTATTTTTCCATTTTGATTGATGGGAATTTTCATTATTTTTGTTTTGTCCTTGTTAATTTCAAGTCCTATTTTGCTAGCCAGTGAAGATAGGCTATCTGTTTTTTCTTGCATGGAATTCACATTATTACTGATAAGAGTTATGTCATCAGCAAAATCAAGATCTTCTAGTTGGGTCCCATGTACCCAGTCAATACCTGTGTTACCTGTGCAGCATTTTTTCATTATGAAGTCTATTGTAATCCCAAAAAGTAAAGGAGACAGTATACATCCTTGTTTCACGCCTGTTTCAATCTGGAACCATTCACTCATCCCTTCTTCTGTCTTGACTGCACAACCATATCCATTGTATAAGTCCTTAATGATGTTGACAATTTTAGATGGTATTCCATATAGACATAAAATTCTCCATAATGAATCTCTGTGTATGCTATCAAATGCCTTCTTAAAATCTATGAAATTCACTATTAATGGTTTCTGCTTTTCAATATGTTCTTCAAGTATTATTCTGAGAGTAAAGATCTGGTCGAGACAGCTTCTCCCTTTTCGAAATCCTGCTTGTTCTTCTCTCATTGCAGTATCCACTATATCTTTGAGTCTATTCAAAATGACCTTGCAAAATACTTTTGACACAACTGATATTAAGGTTACTCCTCTCCAGTTGTTACAGTCACTAAGGTTGCCCTTTTTTGGTATTTTCACAATGATTCCCTATATGTATATATATATATATATGTATATATATGTATATATATATATATATATATATATATATATATATATATATATATAATAAAGCCAGCGCAGAGCTCTCGTGGTTTGCCGCTAGGAGGCAGCAATAGCAAATATGGCACTCAGTAAACGTGAGCAGTCATTTTGTGTTTTGGAATACACAAGAACCTCATCAACAGTATGGCGAATTCTCCATAAGAGACTGAAAGTGTAAGCTACCACAGAGACGTGCGAGTGATGGCACAAAGAAAGTGTCTTTCACAAACCTCTACAAGAGAAAGTCGCAAGGAGTTAAATCAGGGGACCGGGGTGGCCACCCCATTAACTTGTTGTTTTCTGCGCCCTATCCATATCTGTGGCAAATTTTGATCATGCTTGGCACATTATGTGACTTCATAACCCACCTCCCCGAAACCCTAAACCCTACCCCCGAGTGATTACATGCTGGCGATTAACGTGGTGGGTACTAATATTGTGCCCGTGTCAACCTAAGCTGTCAAAACAGGCACCTAACACACCTGTTTCGAGAAAACTCTCTTCTAGAAACAGATTGCATCTGTCTGTCTACAAGACAAGATAAGCCAAAGTACGCTGTAAACACGGCTTTAAAAATATGAAAAAAAACTTAAATTATCCCGTGAATATGACATAACGCCGACGTTAAACAGCGTGCAAACGTGAAAATGAAATGAATAAAACTGATGGGAAATACACAAGCGAAGTAAAATGAAGAATGAACTAGATGTAAGCAGCATTTTGTCTAAATAAAGAGAATTGTTGTATCCGCTCCATTAAAAGAAAATAAGGAGCCGTTTTGTTCTATGGTAGACAACAACAAAAAAATAGCTGCAGGGAAGGAGAATATATCTGCTGCATAATTTATAACTGTCAATTTTCTCGGCTTCATTTAGCCAGCACAAGAGATATAATTATATAAATGTGGCAAGTTATTTAGTGAATGAGTGAGTTCTGTCGTTCTGTAATGACATTTCGACTTCTTTTCAATGTAGGTCTTGCTAGAGAATGGTGCTGACCCAAACTGTCCTGGGGAACTTGGGTCATCGCCTCTGCATTACGCGGCCGCCCAGGACAATGGGGACATGATGCGACTCATTGTAAGGTTTATGACATCTTTGTGTTCTTTTGTTTTGAAGGATTGGAGGGGGGGGGGGCTGTCATTGCAATAAATGTTATCTGTCATTTAACATTCAACGTTGACAGCTTTCGGTAATTACTATGAAGTCAACTTTCAGTAAATGCTGTTAAGAGCTTTGGCAACATTGCTGCTCGGGTAGAGCAATGTGGATGTGATCTCTGAATGATGAAAATAATGCTGAAGAGGAGGCTTTCTGTATCTACAAAACACATACACGGCGCGCGCGCACACACACACACACACACACACACACACCAGTTTGACCCTTTAGCTTCCCACAAAAAGTCATGACCGCTAATGGCGGTATGATAGTAGGTTTCTACGGCTAGCAATCTTTTTATGCTCTCTTTCCGCCATATGTCAGGATCTCATCCCCGCCTCTTTCCTTGCCCGACTCAAAAGGTGCAATTCAAATAATATATAACATTCTAATAGAGTCGGTAGATCTGTGGTTTCCTCCCCCCCCCCTTCCCACGTAAAAAAACCTCGGGGGCAATGTTCCACTGGTTGAGAACCTCTGTTCTAGGTAGCAGCCCAGCAGCTGTGCAGTTGGCCAGAGTTTTTAGTTAGGCACATCCCATTTCGAAAATATCTTTCGAGAAAATGGAACAATAAAGCCAGATGATAGAGATATATCACTATAGTTAAAAACTCTTTGGACAAAGATCACTGACAATCTGGCCTCTACCTCTCAAGATTGCTTGAACCTTTGATTTAACTATGTTTTACGTTGATTACATGGTGTGTAAATCAAGTTCAGAGATAAATAAACATGTTTAAAGACAAGAACCTCTTCTTGGTTATGACATAAATAAACATGTTTAAAGACAAGAACCTCTTCTCAGTTATGAGATAAATAAACATTTTTAAAGACTTCCAAATTTAAAGACTTTTAAGTCAAAGTTAAACAATACCAGCACCAACAGCCTGTAAACGAGAAACGAAAACGGCCCGTCCCTCACATATATGTATATACAGAGAAATAAGGTTTATGTTACGGGCATTAAAAAAAAAACGTAAATCTGAAACAATGTAAGCTGACCACACAATGAAACATTTTAAACACAAGTATAAAGGTGAGAGTATGAGAAGGTAGAAGGAAACAAGAGTTTTGAAAAAAAGCCAAGCCTATAAAAGGGGAGACAATGCAAAGAGATGAACAGCAAAGGGGAGACAATAAAAAGAGATGAACAGCAAAGGGGAGACAATACAAAGATATGAACGAGCAAAGAGGAGCACATATTTATATATCTGGGGTTGGTATGGGAACACATTTTCTAGATCTAATTAGCTGAACTACCCTGTGACAGGTTCTCTTTGATGATACTGCTTGTGGCGATGGCAAAACAACGAAAACACATGTGAGACTGGGAATATTTAACTAACAAACAAACAAACAAATCACATTAATATCTGGTTATGAAAGCTCAGTCATAAATCATTCTAACACTTCTCTCTGTTTTGTGCCCAGATGAGCAAGGGAGGTAGACCCTGCACAAGATGCGACTTTGGTTACTACCCCATCCACATCGCAGCCAAAAGCGCGGCTGCCAGCGCAATGGAAGCTCTGATTGAAAAGTGTGAGTTGTTTTAATTGATTCTAAATAGCTCATTTACAAACAGGTGAGTTATTTTCAGTGCCTCTAAATAGCTCATTAAGAAAAGGTGAGTTGTTTTCACTGATTCTGGATAGCTCATTAATAAATGGTGAGTTGTTTTCACTGCTTCTAAATAGCTCATTAAAAAAAAGGGGAGCTGTTTTCACTGATTCTAAATAGCTCATTAAAAAAAGGTGAGTTGCTTTCATTGATTCTAAATAGCTCATTAAAAGGTGAGTTGTTTTCATTGATTCAAAATAGCTCATTAAAAAATGGTGAGTAGTTTTCATTGATTCTGAATAGCTCATTAAAAAAGGTGAGTTGTTTTCAGTGCTTCTAAATAGATCATTAAAAAAGGTGAGTTGTTTTCATTGAATCTAAATAGGTCATAAAAAAGGTGAGTTGTTTTCATTGATTCTAAATAGCTCATTTTTAAAAAAGTGAGTTGTTTTAATTGATTCTAAATAGCTCATTTTAAAAAGGTGAGTTGTTTTCACTGGTACTAAATAGCTCATTAAAAAGATGAATTCTTATCATTTATTTTAAATAGCTCATTAAAAAAAAAGATTAATTGTTTTCATTGATTCTAAATAGCTCATTAAAAAAGGTTAGTTGTTTTCATTCATTCTAAATAGCTCGTTAAAAAAAGGTTAGTTGTTTTCATAGATACTAAGTAGCTCATTCAAAAAAGGTGAGCTGGTTTCATTGCTTCTAAATAGCTTATTCAAGAAAGGTGAGTTGTGTTTGTTGATTCTAAATAGCTCATTTTTTAAAAGTTGTATTGTTTACATTGATTCTAAATAGCTCATTAAAAAAAGGTGAGTTATTTTCTTTGATTCTAAATAGCTCATTAAAAAAAATTGAGTTATTTTCATTCCTTCTAAATAGGGTTATTTTTTTAAAAAGTGTATTTTTTTCATTGAGTCTGAATAGCTCTTTAAAAAAAAACAGTGAGGTGTCTTTACTGCTTCTAAATACCTCATTAAAAATTGAGTTATTTTCATTCATACTAAATAGCTCATAAACCAGGTGATTTGTTTTCATTGATTCTAAATAGCTCATTTAAAAAAGGTGAGTTGTTTTCATTGATTCTAAACAGCTCATTAAAAAAGTGAGTTGTTTTCAATGCTTCTAAATAGCTTAGTTAAAAAAAGGTGAGTTGTTTTCATAAATAGCTCATTAAAAAAGGTGAGCTGTTTTCATTTCATTCAAAGAAGGTGAGTTGTTTTCATTGATTTGAAGTAGCTCATTAAGAAAAGGTGAGTAATTTTCATTGTTTCTAAATAGCTCCTTTTAAAAAAGTTGAGTTGTTTTCATTACTACTAAATAGCTCATTAAAAAAGATGAGTTGTTCTTATTAATTCTAAATAGCTTAGTTAAAAAAAGGTGAGTTGTTCTCATTGATTCTAAATAACTCATTAAAAAGAACTGTGAACTGTTTTCATTGTTCTAAAGGGCTCATTCAAAGAAGGTGGGTTGCTATCATTATTTTTAAATAGTTCATTCAAAGAAGGTGAGTTGTTTTCATTGTTTCTAAATAGTTCATTCAAAGAAGGCGAGTTGTTTTCATTCTTTTCTAAATGACTCTTTAAAAAAGCTGAGGTATTTTCAATTTTTCAAAATGAATCATTCACAAAAGATTAAATGTTTTCATTCTTTCTACATGGCTCATTCAGAAGAAGTGAAATGTTTTCATTCTTTCTACATGACTCACTCAGAAAAGATGAAATGTTTCCATTCTTTTAACATGGCTCATTCAGAAGAGGTGAGATGTTTTCATTCTTTCTACATGACTCACTCAGAAAAGGTGAGATGTTTTCATTCATTCTAAGTGGGTCACTCAGAAAAGGTGAGATGTTTTCATTCATTCTAAATGGGTCACAGAAAAAAAAGAGCTATTTTTCGCACTTTCTACAGGGTTAAGAATTGGGCACGCAGGCCTGTCTGACATTCTGCCCTTTATCATACAACTTTCACTCTATTCCAGACATTCTACAAATATGCTGCTCATATAACAAACTTAATAACAATAAAGTAACTACATAAATATAAAAATGACCAACTACATACACATATAAATGACTAACTACATACACATGTAAATGACTATCTACCAAACAAAAATTTCATTGCTATTCAGAATAAGCAATTAACTGAATTTGGTGTCTGTAAGAGCAGTCTAAAATAACTTTTTAAGTTTTACTATTCATGGAGGCATGTAGTCGATATCAAATAGACATTGGAAAAGTTTGTAGTTGTAGGAAGGAGTATAGTTTATATTTTTTATACAGGATGGGAGAGTATTCCGACGATGAGCAGCAGAATAAGTAAAGCTTTTCTTGTAAAGGTCAAGTCTATGTTCTGGAAGACTTATGTTATTTGAGTGTTGGCTGCATTTTGTTGGCAACAACTCACCAGATAGCTTATAGGAATGAGGTACTTTTTTGGAGGTTGTTTATTTTACTAATCCTGTATTGTAATTAAGTTAGTCAGCCAACTGCTAGAGGCTGTGCAGCATGTGAAGCTGCCTTGAACCGGCGAAAATTAAACAGAGATATCATTGATGATATCATTATCTTTCTATCATGACAACTCCTTCCAGGTGTTTCAAAAGAGGCTTCTTGCCTGTGACTGTCACAGAAAAGGAGAAAACATTTTGAATTCGAGCAGAATTCACAGACCCGGAATTGAAGGTTGCCAACTTAGAGTTTGACAGCTTCTGTTCTAATTTTTTCCTGGAACACTTGTATTCGTTTTGTGACATATTGGCACTTTTCGTCTAGAAATCTAAAAAAAAGATTGTTTTATATATAAAGTCTAAAAAAGAAAAAGAAGGTGACGCTGACTGTTTCTATGGTAACTTTACAGCTCTCGAGCAGGGATATTCACGAGAGCAAATCTTGAACTTCAAAGACAGGGAGAATAACTTGCCCTTGCATTCTGCAGTTAATGGTGGGAACATAAAGGTAAAACTTTTTTTTTTGTCTGTTCTTGTTATTCGGTCGTGACTTAATATCCTGCTGCTTGATTTCTATTTGATGTCTAGCTAAATATTTTGTTAGTGTTTTTCTTTTAGTCTTAAACATGGGTTCGCTGTAGATGTTAAATTATTAAATACTGGTGGTGTATGTCTTCCGTACATATAACGGTTAGGAAAAAAAATCATAAATGATAAATGAATGAAAACAACGTTTTCAACTCTTTCATTTCATGATATGTCTCCATTCAGGCTGTGGCAGTGTGTCTGAAGGCTGGGGCATCTGTGAAGGCACAGCAGGTATTATCTTGTGCCATGTTTTTGCTTCTTTTCTTCAGATTTATTCCTATATATGTTTACCATTTATTTTAAACTTATTTCATATGCTGCCTATACATTATACGTGTGGATTCTTGTCTTGTAAATTTTCTATGCAGTTTACCTTTAACCAGTTTGTTTTTCCTGTTGATGTTTGCTGAAGTTCTTCATCTCCTTAACAATGTCAACCTTTTTTTTTCCCTCACTTCTTCCAGCTTATAGACACTTGAGTGGTGTAGCGATTAAAGTGCTTGTTTCTCACAATGAGGCAGGTGATTCAAGTCTTGGTCGGAGGTGCTCCTGTCACCCAACTGTAAAAACAGGTACCCGGTACTTCTTGAGTTGGGGAAGGAAAGGCAGCTTGGCGTGATGTCAATCAAACCATTCTCTAGTGTGCTGACGAGTCAGAGAAAATATGGGCACTAACAGCATATCAAATATGGGCACTAACATCATATCAAATATTGGCACTAACATCATATCAAATATGGGCACTAATGTCATATCGAATATGGGTACTAACATTATATAAAATATGAGCTGGGCACTAAAATCATATCGAATATGGGCTGGGCACTAATATCATATCAAATATGGGCACTAACATTATATCAGATATGGGCACTAACATCATATCAAATATGGCCACTAACATCGTATCAAATATGGCCACTAACATCATATCAAATATGGCCACTAACATCATATCCCTATGTCCTTCTATGGCATAAATGAGCTATATTTTTCAACCTCATCAACTTAAATACTGCATTCACAGGAAGATGGGTCCACGCCCCTGCACTTCGCCTGCTCTCAGGGTAACATGGAGATGATAAAGCTGATGAAAGAAGCACAAGAAGAGAACTTCACGACCGCTGTGTTTATCCAAGATGCAATGAAGATGACGCCCCTGCACAGAGCTGCCCTCTTCAATCACATTTCTGTCATGGAGTTCCTCTTGGGCCAAGTAGGTCCTGTAGCAGTACACAACACTCTTGCCACACATTTAATGTAGGTTGTATAGCGGTGTACTAGCCTCACGTTATACATTTAATGTAAGTCATATTGCGGTATATTACTCTCACGTTACACACTTAATGTAGGGCCCACAGTGGTATACTACTATCACATTACATACTTAATGTAGGTCCCACAGTATCATACTACTATCACGTTATACACTTAATGTAGGTCCCACAGCGTCATACTACTATCACGTTACATACTTAATGTAGGTCCCACAGTATCATACTACTATCATATTATACACTTAATGTAGGTCCCACAGCGTCATACTACTATCACGTTACATACTTAATGTAGGTCCCACAGTGCTATACTACTATCACATTACATACTTAATGTAGGTCCCACAGTATCATACTACTATCACGTTATACACTTAATGTAGGTCCCACAGTGTCATACTACTATCACGTTACATACTTAATGTAGGTCCCACAGCATTACATTACTATCACGTTACACACTTAATGCAGGTCCCGTAATGGCATGTTACTCTCACGACACACACTTAATTTAGGTCCCACAGTTGTATAACTTCTCTCACGTCATACACTTAACGCTCTCTGTATATACCAGTCTCATCAGAAATTGTTTGTATTTTGCCATTTTTCTTCAGTTCATACTTTCTAACTGGCGTTAGGCGTGGACAGAAAACGTTTGCTTCCTATATGCCATGTCTGTTAGGATAACATGAACATTTGCTACTGCTAGTTCTCTACATACTGAATCACAGTCCCAGTAAACTTAAACAAGTTGGGCTATACTTCCTTCAACTTACACAACACGCCCAGCACTCTGTGAGATGCAGATACAAAGTTTTTTAATGCAAGGGTTGCGCGAAGGATGGACATTTATTCCAAAGGTTGTGCCGTGAGGGGGACAAAAACAAACTGAGAAATGCTGTCAGGCAAACTGTTAAATGATGGCAAAGTATATTGTATTTAATGTTAGAAATGTGAGATGAGCTTCATTCCATTTGTATTTATCCTAGAAATGTGAGATGATCTTCATTCCATTTGTATTTATCCTGGAAATGTGAGATGATCTTCATTCCATTTGTATTTACCCTGGAAATGTGAGCTGAGCTTCATTCCATTTGCATTTAACCTTAGAAATGTGAGATGAGTTTCATTCCATTTGTATTTACCCTGGAAATGTGAGATGAGCTTCATTCCATTTGTATTTATCCTGGAAATGTGAGATAATCTTCATTCCATTTGTATTTACCCTGGAAATGTGAGCTGAGCTTCATTCCATTTGCATTTAACCTTAGAAATGTGAGATGAGTTTCATTCCATTTGTATTTACCCTGGAAATGTGAGATGAGCTTCATTCCTTTTGTATTTACCCTGGAAATGTGAGCTGAGCTTCATTCCATTTGTATTTACCCTGGAAATGTGAGATGAGCTTCATTCCATTTGTATTTACCCTGGAAATGTGAGATGAGCTTCATTCCATTTGTATTTACCCTGGAAATGTGAGATGAGCTTCATTATATGTGTATTTAGTGGTAGAAATGTGAGATGAACTTCATTCTATCTATGTTAAATAATGATATCACATTCTACAGTATAACAGTATTTTTGTAAGTATATTTCTCCGAATATATTGAAATGAATGAAAAAAAAAACAAACAAACAAACAAAGGTTTTCTGAAAAGTTAGCTTGTTCTTGATGATTAATCCCGCCATATTGTTTCAGCATGCGGACATTGATGCTAGAGATATCCATGAGCGCACGCCCCTGCTCTTGGCTGCGTCCAAGGGTTGCTGGGGAACGGTTCAAATGCTTGTCGCCAAGGGAGCTGACGTGAGGGTCAAGGACAAGCACAATCGCAACTTCCTTCACCTAGCTATAAAATTTGGCGGGAAACTGAAGTCCATAGCGGGCCCATCTTTCATAGTAAGTGTTATTAGTTTCTTAACTTTCGTTTGTTACAAGTATATGTTCCTGTAATAAAAGTAAGTGTTATTAGTTTCTTAACTTTCGTTTGTTACAACAAGTATATGTTCCTGTAATAAAAGTAAGTGTTATTACTTTCTTAACTTTCATTTGTTACAACAAGTAAATGTTCCTGTAATAAAAGTTTAAGCATTACACTACTCTCATGTCACACATATAGGTTATATAGCGATATAGAATCTAATGTAGGTCCCGTAAGCTACTCTCATGTCACACGCTTAATGTAGGTCCCAAAGCAGTACGCTACTCTCTCGTGACACACTGATCGTACCCCCATAGCCTTATGCTACTCTCATGTCACACACTGATCGTAGCCCCCCATAGACTTATGCTACTCTCATGTCACACACTGAATGTAGGCCCTGTTCTGGTGGCAAAATCAACAATTTCGTGGTTATCAAGATAATACTGGAGATGAAGCTGACTGTTGAATGATGATATTAATCACAGTACTTATGCCGTTTTTTTTTTTCAACATACAATTTACCTGGTTTTTACAACATTTAAAGAACCCATATGACTAAAAACAAACAACTCATAAAAGGACCTCCATGCCTATGAAAATACAGCTCATAAAATACTAATTTATAATGACACCCTGCTGCATATGGCGCATATAACAAGATAAATGACCTGTGAAAACACATATAATGTATGGGGGGGGGGGAGGAGAACCTAGTTATAGATTCAGAATTATTGTAATATGTCGTGAGAAGATTACAGTCACAATCCGAGTAATGTTAGTCACAACCTGAGTAATGTTAGTCACAACCTGAGTAATGTTCCGTGACCGAAGTCGAAAAAACGTAATAATTTTATGTCGTGGTGAGGAATCCACATTGAACTTTGGGCACAGACAATCAGAATCAGCACTGGTGACGGTGGAAATGTAGATTAAAGAAACTTCTTCTGTACTGAGTTTCATATGCTCGGTTATCTAATCAAAGAAATGGGTGGCCTCCATTGTTGTTATCATCACCTGGAGTTTTCCATCCATGTTCACGTGGTGATCTTAAGTTAAAGTATACAGATCAGCGGAAGAACAATGATTGGTGGCAAACGCATCAGGAGTAGTGAATCTATTTAGGACGCACTTAGCCAACAGAAACACTTATTGCAATGCACCTAGACACCAGAAACACGTGTTGGGATGCAATCAGCCAAAAGAAACACCTGTTGTTGGAACACACTCAGCAAATAGAAACACTTATTGTTGGGACACACTCAGCAAATAGAAACACTTATAGTTGGGACACACTCAGCAAAAAGAAACACTTATTGCTGGGACACACTCAGCAAATAGAAACACTTATTGTTGGGACACACTCAGCCAACAGAAATATTTGTTGGTGGGATGCACTTAACCAAGAGAATCATTTGTTGTTGGGAATCACTTTGTGAACAGAAACATTCATTGTTGGAGTGTAATTAGCCAACAGAAACACTTGTTTGTATACACTTAGCCAATAGATACACTTGTTATTGGTACATACTTAGCCAACTGAAACGTTTGTTGTTGGGAGGCACTAGGCCAACAGAAATACTTAATGGGACACATTTAAATATCAAGAAACACTTATTGGAACGCATTTAGTCTGACAGTAACACTTACTGCGACTCACTAACCCACTCCCCCCCCCCCATGAGATTATTCTTACATATCCACGTTATGCATATCTCCTTGTTGTATTATACAAGGGATACGCTTGGAAGGAAGCAGAGAACAAATCCAAGAGCTGGGATGACTGGAGGAACTGTATCCGTGATCTATACTCCTATATATATATATATATATATATATATATATACATACATACAAGTTTTTCGACTTGTATATCCATATTATAAGAACTTAATATTGAAGAAGATTGGCAAATAAAGAGGATTAAACAGAGAAAACCTAAAATATTTTGGACACATTGAATATCATAAGAATTTAGAGAAGACAGACTTCGAAGGGTACATAATAGGAAAAGAAAGAGAAAGACCAAGACAAAGATGGCTGGAAAACATCGTTGATAATCTGCAAATGGATGCATCAGAACCAGGGAATCTTGCTCACAACCGAGAGGCCTACAGGAGAGCTGTTAGGGAGGCAAAGTTCTGCAAAGGACATGCAAATGACTGATACTCCAAAGGGAGTGATTTAATGGTCTGGATTATCATCACTGTATTCCAAACATGTCTACTGGTTCTCAGATTCCATTCCACCCCACCCCCACCTCAACATATCCATCAGCGTCATGTAGATGACAGTGTCCATCTTGTGCTGGTTGACCAGTTGTCTTGTGCATCCAGTATGCTTCTTGTTCCTGGCCATGCCTGTCTGTACTCCTAGCTCTCTCAGTCTAAGCAAGGATGTGGATATGCTGCTCTTGAAGTTCTCTACTCCGCCTATTTCTCTGAGTGCATTAACAATATCTCCAAAGGGAGTGATGGGCAATGATGATGATGATGTCTTTTATATATATATTTTAAAATAAACTTTTATAAATACTGTATATACGTTACCCAACCTCTCTCAGCTGAGCACAAGTTGTAGTTTACTGTAATAATGTGAATATTCTTAATGAATAAGACAACAGATTGGAAATGTAACAAAGTGAAAGTGGATACTTAAAACAGTGGTAACTTTTCTTCCTCCTTAATTTTTTTAGGGTTTACAGCAGTTACTAAACGAGCGAGACGACTTTGGATGCACGCCCTTGCATTATGCATCCAAGGAAGGACATCTCTATGCGCTGGACGATCTCATCAAGATGGGAGCTGTGCTCAACCTTAAAGACAACCATAAACAGTCCCCCTTTCATTTTGCTGCCAAGTAGGAATTATATCTCATTTCTCCTCTTGCTTCATTTGCACCATATTTTTTTCAGTAAACTGACAAAGTTCAAAATTCAGACTCCAGCTTCATTGCATTCAGGACAACCCCATATATATGCTCCATCGCATTGCCGCAGCATCCATCCAAGAGTATGTTTGCTAATAGTTCCTGTCCAATGTTGGTTGTTCACGATGCATTTTCTGCCACACTGTTCGGATTTCCTGCCAGCACCTTTAATTTGTCCTACTTCGAGCAATCTCTTCAGATCTACCCTGTTCTTCCATTTGTACACTGAGGTCGATGCTGTAGGATCTAAATAAGAAGCCAAAACTAGAGCGGAGGAGGAAAAGTAATCATGGGGGGGGGGGGGAGGAGGGGGGAATTAAGAGGAAAAGGAGAACAGAGAAACGTAAGAATAGGACTAAATCCTATCAGAATAAGGCAGAAATGCTTAAATGTTGGTTATTGGAACTGCAGGAGCGCCAAACAACTGGCACCTGTCTTGGAGCATATGTCGCATGACTTTGATATAATGCTTTTACAGGAAGCACATACAGGGTTGTTTCGATTTCCCGGATTCCAGTGTTATTCCAACTCAGCGAGAGGAAGTTGCAGTGGGCAGTATATTCTGGTCACAGTGGGACTAAAACATGAGACATGTTGAAGTGAAACATGGATGGCATGGAATTACAAAGCCTGGAAGTCTGGACTGGAGGTGCAAGGTGGAACATAATCTTATTCAGTAAACTGATAGGTAAAGGTAAAGGTAAAAGTAAAAGTAAAGATAAAGGTATGAGTTGTGAACCAGCATCATAACACACGGTCAAACCATGAGTGCTCTGCTGCCTAGTCAGCAGTTGACCGAAAATTACCAACTAGTGTCGCCAACAGCACGAGCTCCGTAGCTAGCGGCGTCATTTCTCTTCCTTCATATAGTGTTATTTTTTTCCAAGCTTGGTAACTCCAGGAAGCGAGCTACTGTTTTTTTTTTTTTAAACACCGCATGGTGCTGCTAGATAATTTTACCATTGTGAAGTGGTGGCGGTTTTTAGGTTATCATCTTGGCCTGGACCTTATTGATCATGGTTGTCTTCCGTGCCATAATGTGGTGAGTGGAAATCGAAACCGGGTAACCGGGTCACCGGGTCGCCTGGTCGGCGAACGAGTGACTAAAACATTGCTAAAACGGCTCACCAGTAAACTGATACGGTAGATAAGCTTTTATGAGAAAAAAAAATTAACCACACATCATTAGATAATATAAACAAATAACTAACATACACTTGCTTCAAGAAACGATATTTTAAGATGAAAAGAGCTTTTATTGACTAGAAAAGTAGCATTGAAGCAGACAGAGTTACATACAGCTTTCCTAATGATAGACATTATAAACAGTTGTCTCCTTTGTTGTTACACAGTCATTCAGTAATTTTGCAGGACACTCCTGAAGTAGTTATCTCCCATTGTTTGTCTTTCATTTTGAAAGATTCCAGACCACTTAAGTCAAGAGTAGCAATTGTGTTATCTGTAAGAAATTCCGTTTTCTTGAAACAGATTCAAGATTACACAAAACGATTAGCACCTCAGCTATCCCCTGGTAAACAGCTGCTAGTAAGAAATTCAGTTACCATGCTAAATTCTAATAGAGCTGCCATTTTATTGTGTCTTTAGTTACCACTAATCTAGTTTTCTCCCATCTCCCCTTAGATCTCCGGCATGTTAGAATCAAACAGTGAATTCATCCAAACCACTGTCCGATCTAGCAGTAAGCGATTGTACGAGGGGTGACTGTAAGTTCTCAGCCTAGGGTATAAATACTTGAAACACACAGTTGATATTAGGTGCATTTGTAAATCAGGTTAATGTAAGATTAAACACCAAGTTTCAAGAAACTGACTGCAACTAATTTTTTTACAGGCTACTGAAATGGTAAGGGGTGGTAGAAATTGAGAAAATGGATAAAATTTCTCATCGAGCAGTCATTTGCTACCTCTGCATCAAGGGCTTATCATCGATAGAGATCCATGAGGATATGGTAGAGACTCTAGGGAAGAGTGCCCCTTCTTACAGCACAGTGAAGAAATGGGCAGCTCAATTCAAACATGGAAGGGAGAGTCTGGAAGATTATCCCCGTCCAGGAAGACCAAGAACGGTAACCACTGATGAAACCACCGGCAGAATCCATGACATGATAATAGAGGATTGACGACTAACTGAGCGGTACATTGCTACTAAGATGAGCATCTCCCAGGAACGTGTTCATGCCATTATTCACAATGATCTTCAAATGACAGAAGTCCCTGCTCGATGGGTCCCGAAACTTCTTGGAGCTGATCACAAACAACAGCATCTCAGCATGTTGAGAGAAAATCTAGGCCATTTTTCAGCAGATCCTGAAATGTTTCTTCAGCAATTTGTGACTATGGGTGAGACTTGTTTTCATCATTTTCAACCAGAAACCAAAGAATAGTTAAAGCAGTGGAAACATCATGGATCCCCACCCCCAAAGAAAGCAAGGTTGGTTCTATCTGCAGACAAAGTGATGGCTTCCATCTTTTGGGATTCAGAAAGTGTGCTATTGGTAGACTATCTTCAAAAGGGCAGAAAGGTCAGCGGGGATTACGCTAATCATGTGAAGCAACTGCGGGTCAAATTGAAGGAAACGCATCGAAGGAAATTGACGAGAGGAGTCATCTTTCATCAAGACAATGCTCCAGTTCACAAGTCAGAGGTGGCAATGGCTGACATTCATGAACGCGGCTTCCAGCTCCATGCTCCAGGCTCCAGGATCACTGGACTAGGTGCATAAACTTGCAATGGGACGATGTTGAGAAATAACTCCAAAAAGTTGTCCACAGTTAATCCATTGTACCTTATGCAGAGAACTTATCAATCGACCCTCATAACTGATAAACTAGCATCAGGGTTGCCGAACCATAGTTGACATGCTGGAGTCAGGGATGGTGAAGCATAGTTGTCCAAGACCCTGTCTCACCTCTCCATTGGTACCCCTGTAACAGGCTTAGCCTGGCTAATGGGGCAGAAATTGTCATAGTCTCATGGTGGTGGAGTCTGCTGAAGAAGTACTGCACACTTCCTGCTCCTTAGCTCCATTCGGAGACTGAAACAAAAGCCGCCATAACCCGCTCCCAATCCGATACGATGCTGTGCCCCAAACCTACTCGTTGCATCGGCTCCAAAGAACACCAGCTCGGAGTTCCAGAGAGAAGATCTATTTTCTGAGCTGAACTTACACCGAGGGGCTCTAGATGATGCCAAGTTAAAATATGTCGATGATTTAAACCGAAATCAAAGTGGTGATGACTTAAGAATGAAATCAAAGTGCAAATGATTTAGACCGAAATCAACGTCTCCATGATTACTAAAATCAAAGTCCTTCACTGGCAATCTTGTTACTGAAACTCGCCATGGTAAGATCATTCATAGTTCTTCTACCTGCTAAATTTAACACTCAGCTAAGTTACATAATACCCACATGAAATAGGTCTGTTGGTAACTAATATGACACCCAGAAACACTTATCACCCTTATTTGTCATTCACATCTGTTGTATTATCCAGATATGGGCGTGTGAACACGTGCAGGCGGTTGCTAGACAGCATTCACGGCCCCAACCTCATCAATGAGACAGATGGGCTTGGTCACACTGCCCTCCACATCGCCGCACAGAATGGCCACACTAAAATCATCCAACTTTTACTAGAGAGAGGCGCAGTTGTCAGCAAGTGAGACATTTTTTTTTGGTGCCTACTTGCTTTTTTTGATTACTCAATACCGTGCAGTACAAAATGGCCATATTTTTCAGTTCTGTGATTAAAATTGAACAATAAAAAACACATAAAGAAAAACAAAGATATGTATTCGCAAAACATGGCTTGATGGCCTGCATGAATGATCAGGTACAATGTAGAAAAATAACAGCCAACGCCAGTCGGCACAACACTTGATGATGATGATGATGATGATTCGCATATACTCTTCTGTGGATGGTGTAAAGTAAATGGATGTCAGAAGTTAATACAGTAAATGCATGGCTCAGTCCTTCTTCAGTAATGCAGTCAGTTGCAGATTTACCACTTTGGGACCCCTTTTTTTTAAAAAAAAAAAAAGGGTTTTTTTTACTGTTCTAAGACTAGGATGGTGTCCAATGCTCACTTGACTGAACTGAACGTTTTACCTACATCCACTAACAGTCATGTGCGATCTTGCATGTCTTTCATGCTCTAGTTACTCTATGTATTAAAGTTGTAACTCTTGTATATAAGCTACTGATGAAATCACTATCCTGAAATAATACAAATTGTATACAAAAACAAAGGTATACATACACGACTAAATCAATACCATTTATATAAAAAAGGGTATAAAATACAATATCTTTACCTACCTACCTACCCGTCTGTCTGTCTGTCTACAAACAGAACACAATGTTGTAGGGCTTACATCTGACATCCTTCCCGTGCCATTAAACGTCACACAGTAGTGTGCCATGTTTTCCTGTTTTCGGTGAGTTTTTTGCCCATGTCAAAAGTTCTTATGCCTCCTAATTTAGCTCTCAAAAAGGTTCTCATTAGAGTTTCATTTTCTTTGTCCTGTTGTTGTCCCATTTGACAGCTTGTTTTCATATTCTCTTATTGTTTCTTCTCATCACGTTGGCCGTTATATATACTGTTAAAAAAAATGAAATGCAACACTACTGTAGTCGTAATGGACACCAAATTTCAAACTTGTATCAAAATTTTATTTTACTGAATTAATGTTTCAATCTCAGCATGAAGAAACTTTAAGACTTTAACAATGAAATGATGTTCATTAGATATGGTTTGGACTTTTATTCTTTGCGACTGAGGCCTCCGTTTCAATAAGGTGTATGGCCTCCTTTGGCTTGTATCAGAGAACGACATCTCCTTGACATAGATCCGATTAGCCTTTGGATCCATTGTGGGATGGATGCCCAATCTTTCCACAGTGCAAGAGACAACTGTTGGAAATTGGTTGGCTCCATGTCTCGCTGGTGGTCTTGCCTGTTGAATTCATCCTATAAGTGTTCTATTGGGTTCATGTCTGATGACATGGATAGCCACGGAATGGTCTGGACATTGTTGTAAGCGAGGAACTAAGTGGTGAGTTGTGCCAAATGAGGTCGAGCGTTATCCTGCTGAAAAATCGACCCTGGTGCAGCCAGAAGTGGAAGGACGTGAGGACGAAGAATTTCAGCTATGTATCGTTTGGCATTCAGGCGTCCTTCAATTTGCACCAGGTCACTTCTTCCCATGACGTTGATAGTCCCCCACACCAGTACACCTCTACCACCATGTGGAGGAGCCTCATCCACGCAGTTCTGGGCATAGCGCTCATGGACTCTGCAGTAAACTGTTCTCTGTCTGTCGTGTTGCTGGAGCAGAAAGAATGATTCATCACTAAACCAAACCCTTCTCCAGTCTTTCGCAATGGTCCATTGACAATGCGGGTTCACCCACTGCAGTTGGTTCTGGCGATGCTGGTCCATTAGGTTAGGATCTCTATAGGGTCTTATAGCCCAAAGACCAGCGTCGTGCAACCGGTTTCTGACTATTTGATCTGAAATTCAACAAGCTGCTGTCATTGACTGACTGTTGAGGACACAGATGCAAATCGATTCCTGAGGTGACGTAGCCGTATGAAGCGGTCTTCGGCAGGAGTTCTGACTATGGGTCTTCCACTGCATGGCTGGTCTGCAACTGAGTCAGTTTCTTGAAATCATCTTCAAAGGCGACTATTAGTGCTTCTAACCACATTAAATTGTCTGGCCACTACACTTTGTGACTGCCCAATCTGTAAACATTCAGTGATGATGAGTCGTTGTTCTTTAGTGAGATGAACCATACTTGTGCACTGAATTTTCAAATGAATTGATTCGAGGAGCGTCAGTCTTTTATAGGCATTCAATAACATTGTCAGTGAGTTTTGTGTTCAGTAAGTTTCATGGGATTCCCATGAACCTGTCATGAGTTATTATCAAAAATGCTGTTTTAACTAGTGTCACTTTTCTGTGTTCATGAACCTTCTGCTGAGTACAATTCAGGTCAGCACATGAAGTTGATGTCCAGGTGAATGTTTCAGGCAATTTGCCCTTGTCTGATCAGCAAACTTCAGTTTAAATCACAACATCGTATTTGTT
Organism: Achatina immaculata; assembly: GCA_009760885.1. NCBI lineage: Eukaryota > Metazoa > Mollusca > Gastropoda > Stylommatophora > Achatinidae > Lissachatina > Lissachatina immaculata. The sequence continues at coordinate 48,305,978 of CM019720.1, read as the reverse complement.
GTCTTTTTTTTAACAGTATAGTTTGTCAACATCATTAGAGATCTCTGCAATGGATATGTTTGTTCAGTCAAAACAGAAGAAGGAATGAGCGAATGGTTTCAGTTTGAAATAGGCATGAAACAATGATGTATATTATCTCCCTTGCTTTTTGGAATTGCCATAGACTTTATAATGAAAAGAAGCTGTACAGGTAAAATCTTCATTGATTGGATACAAGGGACCCAAATAGAAGATCTTGATTTTGCATATGACATAACTCTTATCAGTGACAATGTGAAATTGATGCAGGAAAAAACATATTTTCTGTCTTCCTTGGCTAGTAAATTAGGTCATGAAATTAACAAAGACAAAACAAAAATAATGAAACTTCTCATTAATCAAGAAGAAAACATATATGTAAAAGGAGCAGTTGTTGATGAAGTAAACCAATTTGCATATCTTGGCAGCTACATAGACCAGGATGGTGACACCAGGAAGGAAATTAGAATTAAAATTGCAAAAGCAGCATTGTCTTTCAAAAATCTTGAGAACATATGAAATTTAAATGTTATAAGCATAAAAAGCAAGTAAGATTATTCAATTCAAATGTGATATCCATCCTCATTTATGCATGTGCAGACTGGAAATCAACTAAAGAAATAGACAAGAAATTAGACATCTCTTGAAAACAAATGCCTAAGGAAAATACTTGGTATAAAATGGAACGAATTGAAGAACAACGCAGAGATAAGACAGATGAGCAAACAAGCTGCCTCATGGGTGATCAGAAAAAATGAAGATGCAGGCCATGCGATGAGAAGAAATAACCAGAGAATACCAAAACAAGTTATCAATGGAGCACAACAGGCCGAAGAAAAAGAGGTTGACCACGTGAGACTCTAAAGAGGACATTATTAAGAAAAGACAGTTTAGTGGGCATAACATCCCTTGGTGAAGTTGAAAGACTCGCCGAGAACAGAAAAACCTGGCAAACAACTATGCGAGCCCTATGTGACGTTTAACAGCATGGGAAAGATGTAAGATGTAAGATAGTTTGCCCATTTTTTAACAAAAATCACTGATGAGACAGCGTGTTGTGTGCTAATCTTCCTTATCTCTGCGGTGGTCTTGAATTGCTACCTTAAGAATGGATGGCTACCTTACTAAAATAAAATACAAAGTATTTCAGGCATGAGAGACATAAAAATAGTAAAAGAATGAAAGTGCTCCTATCGCGAAGTCCGGTATCATTCACTCTATCACTTTACCATCATTAAGCCTTATTATTTTTTATCTGACAAATGGGGGCACGTAACCTGTGGCGTGAATTTTTTGCATAAAATAAATAAATAAATTTTTTAAAATACCCACCTTTAAATCTTCAACAGAGACCACGAAGACAACACACCCTTGCACCATGCCGCTAGTCAAGGCTGGACCCACAGCATGAAAATTTTGCTCGGCATACATCAAAATCTCCGGGATGTGCCCAACATTGAGGGGGTGAGAAGGATGACTGGCGAGAGTGAAAGCTGTCAAGAATGCAAGATACACTGAGGGGTTAAGGCATTACATGGAGATACTATCTGTCTGTCTGTCTATCTGCCTGCCTGCCTGTCTGTTTGTCTGTCTGTCTATACCAGCTGATGTAGACTTGAAGAGAGTTAAAGTTGCCTGATAATAAGCAGATATCAGATAACCTTGCGTGCCAAACTCTTCACCCTTTTAAAATAAAGTTCATTTTATCTGTCTGTTTTTCTTAAATATTTTGGACACATTAAGTGTCATGATAATTTAGAGAAGACCGTCTTGGAAGGGTACATAATGGGAAAAAAAGAGAAGAACAAGGTGAAGATGGCTACAAGACACCTTTGATAATCTGCAAATGGATGCATCAGCAGCAGGGCATCTTGCTTACAACTGAGAGGTCTACAAGAGAGCTGATAGAGAGGCAAAGTTCTGCACGGGACATGCAGATGACTGACTGTTTTTCAGTCTCTGCCTTTATGTACGTGTTGTCTCCGTTCTTGCCCACCACCACCACCCCCCCCCCCATGTGTTAATATTCTTAGTCCATATACCTGATATTTATATATTCCTGAACTTTTCTTATATTCTGTAATCACAGGACACGGCCCTCCACGTGGCAGCCAAGAATGGGAAGGCATCTTCAGTCACACTACTGCTCACCCTGGGCGCTAAGATTCAGAAAAATAAAGTAGGCGCTGCCTTCTTAGACTATGTCATCCAGATGATGCACATGGATGTTGCTGTGGCAGTTGTCAACCACGACAGGTATTCGGGCACATGCATCTGTCAAATCAAATTTAAGATCATAAATCAGTATTATTAAACTTGAATTCAAATGCACACATCCAAACACTTCATCATTCCCCCCCCCAGTAATTTAATGTTTTATGTTCTTATAGAAAATAGTTGAGTGTATGGTTCAGTTTTACAAGATGTGTACATATAAATGAAAGACAGACAATATAATCGTATGTCCTTCATGTATATGTATTCATCTTGCTTTCTGCAATTCTTGTTTCTGCCCCCTTTTCTCACTCTTTCTATTTTTGTTGTTATTGTTGTTGTTGTTGTTGTTGTTGTTGTAAAACTGAACATTCATCCAACTATTTTCGTAAATAGAACCAGTTTTACTGCAGTTTTCATTTCTTTGATGTTCTTACTGCTATGGTTCCAAGTAACAGTGACCTGTGACCTAATTCTATGATGCAATATTTGGGTCAGTTATTTTTCAGATATTTCACTGCTCAGTATAATATGTTGTGCTTTTTTCTTTTAATCTGTCAAAATGGAGAAAGTCATGATATTGAAACGTGTAATATTATATAACTTAATACTTTTCTTTCCCCTGGGAACAACTGTGTTAAGAGCACACTTATCTTAACATAGTGTTTGTGAGACAGGGAACATAGATCTGTTTGCTTAAAAACTCTGACCTACCTCTGTAGCCCAGAAACTTGTAGCAATCAACACTAATTGTAATTGTTATTTTTGTAAAATGTAATGTCAGGTTGGTGGACGGATGGGGACATGGAGATCTCTGGCGGGGATGAGGGAAGTCTGGTGTGAAACTGATGAATCCGGGACGTGACAAGCCTATGGGTCTTTACAACAATGGCTATCAGAATGATGTAAACAAAACAGAGCCAGTAGACTATGGGTGGCGGGGAATGGATATCATTGAAGCACTCATCAGATTCCTCATCTCAAAGTCAGAGTGTCTTTGTGGAACTGTCTCAAAACCATCTGACATGGAGAAGGGGCTTAAGTACAGCCACCAGAGGCTGGAAAACAAAGTTTTGGCCAGGCCAGCCACACTGTCTTCATGGCAGTCCGAGCAAGACCACAGTCTGCCCTAGCAAGGAAAGGTTCTGAAGTCGGAGTTACCCAGCCAAAAGGCGCATCGCAAAAATCAGGGTAACACGCATTACTGCTAATGAAATGTCTCTATCTGCAGTTTTCAAACATGGTGCTCGCCCTGTGAAGACTAACCAGGCAGGTGCAGTGCCGGGCCCCCTGCCTTGAAAGGGTCCACCCAATGCTACTGGAGGTCCTCTCAGTTCGTCTTGTGGAGTCAGGAGACATGAGAGTAGAGCTACTGGCCAAAAAATACAACAGAAGAAAACAGCCAAAAAGCAAGAACTTAAAATAATGCAGTGGAATGCTGAGGGTGTCAGCAGTGTTAGAGATGGCTATAGCAAAAAGGTTGAACTAGAGAACATACTTTTTGCAGAGCAGGTAAGTATATGCTGCATACAGGAGACACACCTAACCAAAGATGCCGCCTTTAAAATCAGAGGCTACCAGTGTTTTAGATCAGACCGACAGGACAGAAGAAAAGGAGGAGTACTCACACTTGTTAAGAATAACATCAGCGCATGTCAGGTGGGAGTGTACATGGAAGGAGCCAAATACCAGATGATCCATCTAAAAAGTAGTAATACAGATTTCCACCTCCTTAACTATTACTGTCCTAATGACCGCCCACTTGCTTTAGAAACAATCCCACACAAAGAGAGACTGATGGTCTGTGATGATTTTAACAGCCATTCCCAGAGCTGGGGCTATGACCACATAGACAAGAGAGGAGAGGAAGTTGAGAGCTGGCAGGATGATAATGGACTTCTCCTGATCAACCAGCCAATGGATCCCCCAACATTTTACTCAAGGGCTTGGCATACAAAATCAACACCAGATCTGGCATTCCACTCTCCAGGTCTGAAGTGGAACATTACACGTGAAGTTGGAAAACAACTTGGAGGTAGCGACCATCGACCAGTCTTCCTGACAATAGAAAATGAACTCCTTAACACCAGTAGCCCTCTCCCCAGATGGAACTATAAAAAAGCAAACTGGACAATGTACAGACATCGTACAGGTATCCTGGTGGGACAGCTGTCCATAGAAGGTAAGGATATTAACAGCATAGTGAAGGAATTCAATGCTTGTATCCTTCAGGCCGCTTGTGAAACCATTCCCAGAGGAGCTCGCAGGGACTATAAACCATACTGGTCTAGTGAGCTGGGAAAACTCCATGATGACGTGGAAGCAGCTCGAAAGCAAGCAGAAAATAGACCATGCCAAGAACACCACAATAATTACCAACATTCTAAGGCCAAATTTCAGAGAGCAAAGCTGCAAGCCAGACGGGAAAGTTGGAGAGAGAAAACAGAGTCCCTAAACTTTGAAAAGGATGGAAGGAAACTGTGGAAACTAATCAAACAGTTAAATGATGAGAGTACCGGAAGAAGTACAAAGGTTACACTAATAGAGGATGGGAAAACTCTTACAGGTAAGCAGGTAGCAGATCACTTTGCTTGCATGTTTGCATAGGACTGCAACATTGATATCCATCCAGAGAAGGAGCGTACAGTGCGCATCGAGCCACAGAAAGAGGAGGAACAAGTCAGAAAAGTGGAGGTCTTGGATGCACCAATCACACGCAGTGAGTTAGACCTAGCAGTTAGTAAACTGAAACCAAGGAAATCATCAGGACCAGATGGAGTGTCCAATGAAATGATCAAGAACCTGGGAATGGCAGCAATGGGAAAGCTGTTGGATATTTTCAATATGTGCTGGAGCACAGGTAAGTTACCTCAAATCTGGAAGGAAGCAAGCATGGTACCTCTGCTAAAACCAGGGAAAAACAGTGATACTGCCTCCAGCTACAGGCCAATCAGTCTCACTAGCTGCCTATGCAAAACGATGGAACGCATCATTGACCTGAGACTAAAATGGTACCTAGAAAGTGAAAACCTTCTCGTTCTACAACAAGCAGGATTTAGGCAGTACTACAGTAGGAAGATCAAGTGACCTATCTCTCTTAAGAGATTGAGGATTCCAAGAGAAAAACCTTGTACTAGCAGCATGGATAGACCTGAAGAAAGCCTTTGATAAAGTATGGAAAAAAGGTCTGCTGTGGAAACTAAGAAACTGCAATGTGAATGGAAGACTGTACAACTGGATAAAGTCCTATTTACACAATAGAAGAGCTAAAGTAGTAATGGATGGACACAAAAGCCAGAAATACTTCTGCGACACGGTGTACCACAAGGAGGAGTCCTTTCGCCTACACTATTCCTTGTATTCATTAATGACCTGGTCAAGGAACTTCCCTATGGAATCAAAGCGGCACTGTATGCAGATGATCTGGTCATGTGGTGTACAGATGAATATGCGACAGTTGTTACACAGAGACTCCAAAGAGCAGCAGACATCTTGACATCATGGACAAACAAATGGTGTGTAAGTATCAACACAGAGAAATCAAGTACCACTCTGTTCACCCTCTCATCTAAACAGAAAGCAGGTAAGATCTTTGTAAATGAAATACCCTTAAGGATGGACAACCAACCCACTTACTTAGGAGTGACTCTTGACTCAAAACTGACGTGGAAGCAACACATCAACAGTGCAGAAGCAAAAGCCAGAAGAAAACTAGCCATATTAATAAAACTGAGTGGAACCACATGGGGAGCTAGTGAAAGAATTCTCAAGAATGTATATCAGCAAAGTATTCTACCACATTTAGAATATGGCTCAACATCTTGGTGCACAGCATCAAACACTACGCTGCATAATCTAGACAAGGTTCAAAATCAGTCACTACGGATTATCACAGGTGCCATGAGGTCCACACCAATAGTAGAAATGCAGAAAATAGTTGGTGTTCAACCGCTAAAGGAACGTAGAGACACAAAGGTCATGACCATGGGAGAAAAATTCCTTAGCTCTGTAAGCCATCCCCTGAAGGAGAGATTCAATAACTTGGCATTAGGACGGCTTAAAAGAAGCAGCTTCATTCATCAGGCCAAGCATATGCGTAAGCTGATACCTGACCTTCCAACTGTAGTCGCTCCATTATCATCTGTACCAGAGCATACACCATGGAAAGAAGCAGATTATACACAAATAACTATTCAGACTGAAGTGATAGGTGTGCAGAATGGTGAGATGCAGAGCAGTCTTGTAAGATCAACAGCCACACTTAGTGTTCTAGATGACAAATATCCATGTGACACCTGGATACATGTGTATACAGATGGATCTGCACATAATGCCATAAAGAATGGAGGGGCAGGAGCATATATTGAATATCCAAACAACACCATTGACAAGATTTCCATACCCACTGGTAAATACTGCAACAACTTTGATGCAGAAGTTAGGGCAATTATTGCTGCAGTTGAAAAACTATCAGACTCCAGAATTGATACATGTCCTGTAGTAATTCTTACAGATGCAAGATCAGTACTAGAAGCTCTTCAGTGCAACAAACTACCAGACCTTAAAGATGCCTTGTCAAAAATTGGCTTACAACATGGAGTCACTTTGCAATGGATTCCCTCCCACTGTGGGATACCAGGCAATGAGAAAGCTGACCATCTGGCCAAAGAGGGCACTGAAATGGAGCAACCAGACATACCAATCACCTATAATCAGAAGAAAAGCATGATAAAAACCTACAGGAAGCCACAAACACCACCACATGATGACTATCACATGCTAAACAGAAAGGAACAAGTCACTATCTTCCGTCTCCGAACAGGACACAGCCGACCCCAAAGTCATATGTATACAAAGTTTAAGGTTGGTACTACTAATCTATGTACATGTGCCCAGGTGCCCCAAACTGTGGAACATATCCTCCAGAACTGCATCAACTACGAGACACTGAGAAATAATTACTGGCCCAGTGAAACCACTAAAGAAGATAAGCTCTACAGTTCCATACATGAGTTACAAAAAACAGTGAAATTTATCCAAGAGACAGGACTGCAGATATAGACAGACAATGCGAACGAAGAAGAAGAAGAAGAAGAATACTTTTATTTACATTGCCGTTACACTGAGAGGAAATAAAATATTTCATTGAAATAGTTATTACATAACTGCATGTTTGCTTTGTCAGTTTGCATTCATTCATTCATTCATTTGCATGTCCCTTGTGAAACTTTGCCTACTAACAGCATTCTTGTAGGCCTCTTGGTTGTAAGCAAGATGCCCTGCTGCTGATGCATCATCAATTTGCAGATCATCAACGATGTCTTGCAGCCATCTTCATCTTGGTCTTCCTCTCTTTCTTTTTCCCATTGTGTACCCTTCCAAGACAGTCTTCTCTAGATTATCATGACGTTTAATGTATCCAAAATATTTAAGTTTTCTTTGTTTAATCCTCTTTACCAGCCAGCCTTCTTCAATATTAAGTTCTTATAGTATGGATATATGTTCTTTTTTGTATCCATAATATTTAAAGAACTCTTCTGTAGCATTTACATTCAAAGGCATTTACATGTTTCTCAGCTGTTTTGTTAAGTGTCCAGGTTTGCAACATCTTAAAATAAATCATAAATTTGAAGTGTATTATTTCACTTGCCAGTTTGCCACATCTGTAGTCGTCTTTCCACTGGCAAATTTTTGTAAATTTAAAATTTCAGATGGGAGGAGGTTTTGCTGTATCCATCAGCCACGTATGGAGGGTATATTCTTGGCTTAATCCAACACCTTCCCCAAGTCTGTATTGTAAGTCACATAATAAACGTAATCATTCATTGAAATGAAAGTTAAAAAAAAAAAAAAAGAAGTCAAGGATCATGCATAAACAAGCATCAACTGAAAGAAAAAAGAACTTACCTAACATTTCAGCAAGAAAACTTTCAGTTACTGAACTCCATGTTTACGTGCTTCACTTATAACATTTCTTTTGTTGTCTTGTTTCATGTTTGTAGCAGCTTCATGTTTAAAATGGTTCATGACAGAATATTTTTTCTTAAGCTTCAGTCACTCTTCAGTTTCTTAAAACATGGTTCATTCATTCATTTGCATGTCCCTTGCGGAACATTGCCTCCCAAACAGCACTCCTGTAGGCCTCTCGGTTGTGAGCAAGATGGCCTGCTGCTGATGCATCCATTTGCAGGTCGTCAACCATGTCTTGCAGCCATCTTCGTTTTGGTCTTCCTCTTTTTCTTTTTCCCATTATGTATCCTTCCAATATGGTCTTCTCTAAATTATCATGACGTTTAATGTGTCCAAAATATTTCAGTTTTAACTCTTTAATCCTCTTTACTAGCCAGCCTTCTTCAATATTAAGCTCTTGTAGTATAGATATATTTGTTCTTTTTTGTGTCCGCGATATTTGGAGAACTCTTCTGTAGCATTTACATTCAAAGGCATTTATATGTTTCTCAGCTGTTTTGTTAAGTGTCCACGTCTCACAGGCATATGTTGCAATGGGAAAGATGCATGACCTTAAAAATCTTATTTTTGTAGTTCTGTCTGCTCCTCTCCACAGATTGTTTATTTGTTTTACTTTCTGAAGAGCAATAGATGTCCTCCTTTTAATTTCCATCATTGTATCTCCATTATTAGTTAGCAGTGATCCAAGATATTCAAAACTCTCCACTTCTTCCAATTTTTCCTCATTGATATATATTTCAGCTGCCTTGTTTGTTTTGTCAGTTGTCATCAATTTAGTTTTCTTCGCATTAAGATAGAGGTTCTGCTCTTCGCTGTTCTTATAGACTGACATAATTAGTTTTTCCATTCCTTTTTGTGTTGTGGATAGTAACACTGTGTCATCAGCATATCTAAAACATGGTACAAATGTAAAATATCAGGTTTCTTCCTATGCCAAAGTCAAATATGGAAGTGACCCTTAGATAAGAATAAGAAAAATAAGCTAAAGAAAATATTTAATGGCAAACAGAAAAGTAAGAAGATGAGAGAAGTAACAGCAGGTGGTTAGCATTAAAAGATGTACAGGCAGGAGCACGTAGTTAGCATTAAAAGATGTACAACCAGAAGCAGGTGGTTAGCATTAAAAGATGTACAGGGAGGATAGCATTAAAAGATATACAGGAAGGAGCAGGTGGTTAGCATTAAAAGGTATACAGGAAGGAGCAGGTGGTTAGCATTAAAAGATGTACAGGAAGGAGCAGGTGGTTAGCATTAAAAGATATACAGGAAGGAGCAGGTGGTTAGCATTAAAAGATGTACAGGAAGGAGCAGGTGGTTAGCATTAAAAGATGTGCAGGAAGAGCGGGTGGTTAGCATTAAAAGATGTACAGGAAGGAGCAGGTGGTAAGTTCTTTATGTAATTCTTCTAGAATTCATTAACATTAAAATGACTTATTACATTTCAGAATGTACTGGATAGATGCCAGGTACCATCCTCTGATGATCCACGGAGCAGTAATTATCATGTAAGTCAGGGCATCATCTCATGGAAGACTGATAAATTCCATGCTTCCAAATTACAAGAGGTTAAATAAGTTCTTTTTTTTATTTTTTAACCTGTTAGCTTTGGTTAATTATCAGAGAAGTACTTTATAGGAGTATTGTCTTTTGCTTGGAAACTAAGCAGTTGAAATGTATAAACTACATGTAAAACTTTACTGGTGCATAAATCTGCTTAATTATAACTTTTAGAATGAATGTAGTTTTGAATGTTAAAAGTACTTGTACTTTGGGAAATTATGAATGAATTTTTTTTTTCAAATATTCATCACCATCATTATCATCATCATCAGGTGCCATGCCGAATGTCGTTGATTACTGTGTTTCTGCATAGCACCCAATTCATGCAGGCCATCAAGCTCATTTGGTGATCTCCTCTCACACCAAAAACTCAAACTGTTCAGTGTCATTTCTCTTGGCCTTCCTTTAGCTCTTCTTGCGTCTATTTTTCTTGTTATAATATTTTCAATGCCCACTCTTCTCATTTTAAATAGTGTGTATGAACTATTAATGTATATACTGTATTCTTCAGTTTAATAAGTTTAGTAAAATTTTAAAAAAGCATTTGCCTCGTGACTTTTGTTATTTTCTGTAACTTTTTTTTTTTTCATTTGTCCTTTTTATTCTATATTATTACCATGAGATTTACTTAGTTTATAGAATGCTTTTTGGTGTTTATAGTTTACTTGCAACTTTTGTTAAACTATGTGTACTTTAAAACTACTTAATGAAAGAATAAAATCAGCAGCTATGATTTTCTTTGTTTCAGATCACATATAATTTCAAATTTTTGGATCCATACTCACTGTGTACCACAACCACAAAAGACAAAAAGGATGATGATGAAGAATATTGTCCCATGGTGTCCTTAAATGTATAGCTATTGTTTCACTTTAAATTTTATTTGTTGTTGTCCTGCCAACAGCATAAATAATTCTCTCTCTTGTTTCCTCATATATTCTAATGTTACTGATAACTAGAAACAATAATTCTCTTTCTTGTTTCCTCATATATTCTAATGTTGCTGATAACTAGAAACAATAATTCTCTCTTGTTTCCTCAAATATTCTAATGTTGCTGATAACTAGAAAAAATAATTCTCTTTCTTGTTTCCTCAAATATTCTAATGTTGCTGATAACTAGAAACAATAATTCTCTTTCTTGTTTCCTCAGATATTCTAATGTTGCTGATAACTAGAAACAATAATTCTCTTTCTTGTTTCCTCAAATATTCTAATGTTGCTGATAACTAGAAACAATAATTCTCTTTCTTGTTTCCTCAAATATTCTAATGTTGCTGATAACTAGAAACAATAATTCTCTTTCTTGTTTCCTCAGATATTCTAATGTTGCTGATAACAAAAACACTACAAATAATTTATGAAGTAATATAAAGAAAAATGTACATGACACACATTTATTAGGGAAACTACATCTGAAATTGGAGAATATCTGCCTGCAGGTTGAGGCACACTAGAGTACACAGTCCGCATGATTGGCAGTGTCTGAAGGAAGAACAGAATTTATAATAGTCACATGAGTCTACATCAAGATTAACCATTTCTGGATGTTAAAAATAATAAAATCACAATGTTTTGTAACTGGAAATCTTCTGGAATTAAAGGAATAAATAATTAAATATTTTGATGGCTGCTAGGAATTCTAAACATTCCCATGAATATCACATGAAAGTGGTTTTATGGTATTGGATAGTTAGTCATACCAGATATATTGTCCCAGCTACAGTAAATTACACTTTATTTTCCTCATTGTTTTCTTTTTTAAGTTGTGAGTTAAAATTTCTACCAAGTCAGCTAAGGGGAGAGCAAAATCCATAATATATAATTAATACAAAAGTAGATAAAATGGCTGGATATAAACAATGAACCTGACACATTTCACCAACAACAGAGGCATTAGCAGATTGTTCCGCTTTGACTAAGAACCTAACACTGCAGATATCCCACACAAACAAAATGCCCCTTTGGAAGTGGGAGTACAAACTTCAGAATGTTTACCACAAAAAAGCCCAGTGAATGTGGACCCTGAAACCAGACCTAGCAAGAGAGATTTGTTCTGAGGCGGAAACCACGAGCCTGAAGGAAAATGTGAACTTAATACTTTGATGAGCTCATAATACTGTAATACTTCAGCTTGGAGTATTGATTTTAGATACGTTTTTATTTTTAAAATAAGTTTTTGAGTTCCATCTCTGTTTCTGTATCTTTGTAGTCTTTCTGTTATCATCTTACTGCTAATTTCATGTGTGAGTTTAGGTGGACTAATCTAGTCATTACTCTTCAAATAAGATAAATAGCTTAATGCATTTGAGATTGCAAGAGGCAAGAATTTCTGCTTTTTTAATGTCTCACTGCTGGCAAAGCAACCAGTAAATATGCACATTGTCTTTTCCCATTATAGTTTTCAATGTTTTAAACAGACTTTTAAGTAGGTCTCTTGATGTAAAAGCTGTTTACATTGTAGTTATATTATAGTACTTTAAAATAACTTTAGTAAATCAAGATTTGTTATTTTTTAGAGCATTGATACATGTTAAAATTTCAGGATATCAAAACAAGAAATTTATAACTATTAGTTCATTCTTTGAAGCATGATTAAATTCTTTCCATTTGTCCAATAATTATGTATAAGTATATAAAACTAAGTATATAACTATACACGAAGCCACTGCAGTAAAACTGTGATAACAAAATGTATAAACTATGACAAAAAGTAGGAACAGCTTTAATACTTAACAAGCAGATAGTTGTGATGTTTCGATGTGAATCTTAATCATAAAAAAACACACAGGACGAAGAAATAGAGAAAGAAGATAAAAACAAATTATTAGAATTTTTCCGTCATCACCACTGTCCAGAAAATGTCCTCCGGAAAGCATTTAACCATATCCAAAAAGTGAGCCATGAAGAGGCATTCAGAAGAAAAAAGCCTGTTACCTCGTCCGACAGAGTTAAATTAGCACTTCCTTTTCCCCCACATGGTCAGATGGTTAAGAAAATTCTTTATTGCCATCTGCCACTAATCCAACTTGAACCCGAACTCACAGCATCTTCTCTGATCTACCCCATTAGCATACAAATGAGAATCAAATCTTAAGGACATCCTCATTCACAGGCACCTGAAGCAAAACCTTGCATATGTTGGCACCAGAAAATGTAACCACCCTCGCTGTGTTACCTGCCCTGTAGTCTGGGAAACAAAAATGATCACCTTTCCCAAAACTATCCTCACTCTCCATGAAGGACTCATGCGAGTCCCATAATGTGATATATGCCATTGTATGCAAAAGATGAAGGATAACTTATATTGGTGAAAATGGTCTCAAATTAGGTGACCGACCGCATGCAGAAACATCTGTATGATATCACCCAGCATGGTTCAAAACCAGTCCCTAATCATTTCAGTGACCCCAACCACAGAGGCAAATCTGATTTTCTGGTGACAAGCATCAAACAATGTCACACTGATGACAGAAGCCACCTAGTGCTTGAGAACTGCTATATTCAGGAATATGGGACACTAGAACCACATGGTTTTAACTTGCAATTCAGCTACACCTAACATTCCCCTCTTCACAATCATATTCCCTCTGCACTAAGTTCCACTCCTTTCTCACTTGCAACACATAATTCAGAACCTCCTCACAGCATTTTACAACTCCTCTACCCCAACTGTAATCACCTATTCCACCTTCTCCCAGCTAGATTACCATTGTATCACTCTCTTCCCTTTCCATGATTCCCCCTCTTCATTTAAAACCCACCTATCACACACCACGTGTCTCCATTTAAACATTCTCTACACTCCATCATGTGCATTTCTGAACACAGACTCTTACAAGCCACAGCTTCTTACAAGTCACAGCTAAGTGCTCTATTCATTTTATTTTATTTTTTTCATTCCTATTTTTTTACATAGCATTCAAGCGAATTTATATTTTATATTCTCTGTCTATTTCTTTGTCTTGTGTGTTTTTGTATGATTATGATTCACACCAAAATGTAACAACTGTGTGCTCATTAAGTAATAAAGCTGTTCCTATTTTTTTTCCTGGGTTATACATTCCATTTGTCCAAATGCTTCTAATGGCTGATTAGAGTTTTTCATAAATACATAAACAATACAGTAATACATGAGATTACAGAAAATGCCCATAAGGATCAATTTTGATAAGACAAAGTTGATTCTTGTATGTCATATGGTATGTAGCTAAATGCATGTCCTACAAAATTGTATATGATTGTAAATGAAACCCTGTGACCAAAGCTATTAGCAGACTTTAATATCTTTTTAGGCTATGGTGAAGAACAATCGAGTTGAATGCCTGTCACATCCTGTATGCACAACTTTCCTGCAAGGCAAATGGTAGGTTTCTGTGAAATTATAGGGATTTTTTTTCACCATTTTGTTTATGGCATGGTCTCATATCATTCATTGCTGTGTATGCAGGAAACTCTCTACTGTAGAGAGCGGAACTTCTTCTTCTTCGTTCACTTCTACCACCAAAAACCGCACTGTGAACCATCTGAATTCATGCCTGTGGTCCTCGTTAGGTCCCGTGGTCCCCTGTGTGGTCCAAAATAGACCACACGAGATCCACGAAAGGACAACAAGAGATTCAGAGTGTCACAGTGCTTTAGCCTGTATTCTTGGCGGGTCTCGGAAGCGGGATTGCGTGACACCGTGGTTTTCATTGCACCAGTTTAGTCTAGGGTTGGACTTTCTCACCGGAAGACCTCGACGTGTTTAGGATATCAGTGCATCCCCGCTGGGTGAGAGGCGGTAGCCCACCCAGGCCAGAGTTGGACTTTCTCACCGGAAAACCTCGACGTGTTTTGAGATACCCGTGTATCACCGCCGGGTGAGAGGTGGTTGCCCATCCAGTCCAGGGTTGGACTTTCTCACCGAAAACCTCAGCGTGATTAGGATACGCAAACATCCCCGCCGGGTGAGAGGTGGTTGCCTATCTAGACTTCCCTGGTCCAGTGTCTCCGACTTCAGCATTTTGCGGTCGTGGCCGCTACCCTTCCTAGTTGTGACCAGGATGGAGCTTTTGTCCAGGAGGACGAATCCTCGCCACTAGTGACTTCTACCCCTGGGTTGAGCTGGTTTAGGCATTATCCCAGTATGGACGTGTTTGGGACGGGACCGACCTCTAGAGCAGAGGTACTGTGACATGCATAGCCTTCAAGATTCACCCCTGGTATGAGCCGGTTTAGGCAAAATTCACCAGTATGGGTGTATATCAGGCATTACCAACCTCTAGAGCGGAGGTGGCATGACATGTCTAGCCATCAAGTTACACCCCTGGTGTGTGCCGGTTTAGGCATATTTCACCAGTGTAGGTGTATTTCGGACGTGGCCGGCCTCTAGAGCAGAGGTGCCGTGGTATAGCTCTCGTAGCGATACTACTGGACATACCAGTTAAACTTCACTTTCCACCACCTTTACCCATCGGCTCCGCACAGCAACCTTTATTTCTCTTCCGCATTTACTTCCTTAACCGGGAGGAGCTTTACTCCACGCACGGCATTTGAAGAGTCTCGCCAGCAGTGACTGGCAGGATCAACCAGATAGCTTTCTTCACCGAACCTTTGTCGGATATCTGCCGACAGACCGACGCGGGGCAAGGGAGACAGCGCTCTGCTCAGAGCGGATCCCTTTCGACCCCGGTGGCGTTTCATTTCCTTTAACCGGCGGGGGAGGCTCTCTCTGGTCTAACGAGCGGAAAAGAAAGCCTGGCCACCCACAAACAACACACGTTACATACTGCAGACCCGATACTCTTTGCGAGAGATGGGGCAATTTCGAGACCATCGGTTGACAAAACCGTACTACATCGTTATCACGAACCTGGCTGGCTAGCCGTTTACATGCTTCGCTCGACGGACAAACCACTTGCTTCTGCATCGAAACACCTTAACTCTCGCCGTCCGGGAAGGGAGCGAAAGCCTGTCTCCCCACGCACGGAACTCGAGAGCGCTTTTTCGCCAAAAGAACGGTCGGCCTGCGCAACAGCAACCGCCGGCGCTGTGCAGGTCGGCGCAGCTCTGCGCGGCTGACAGAGAGCGGAACAATAACACAACTTCTTCAGATCATCAGAGGAAGTACCCCCCTCCTCAGACAAGTGTTTTGGCCCTATTAAACTCCTGACACTCTAAAGGGGGTGGGCCCCTCTGGGTTATGACTCCCAGAGGTCTTGTGAGTTGTTGCTTTTTTCGTCCCGGAATTGAGTTGGCACTGCACTTTGAAGTGCGTCTTTAGTTAGCTACAGAGGACTGGTATTGGTTGTGGCAAATGACATTTATATTCTCAATGCTTGTTTCGCATACTCCACAGCCAGCTTGAGGCCTTTTCTGCTAATTCTGAAAGGCTTTTCAGTGCCTTGCTCTTGCTTGTCCCTTTATTCCCAGTTGCTTACATAGGTCATATGCTGATGTTGCTATGAATTCTCTCACTCCCACTTCTACAGCTATCACCTTTGCTCTGACTCCTGACCCCTGTCTCAGTTGCTTGACCAGATCATTATACCTCTCACGTTTGAATAGATGTTGCTCCTCTATTCTTATTTCATATGCAACCATAAGCTCCATCGTTATTAGTTCCTGTTTTTCTATGGAGTACACTACAATGTCCGGTCGCATTCCTGTGTTCTTGATAGCAGTCGGGTATTCTCTTCTTCCTGGTAGGTCCACTATCACATCCCAGTCATTTCCACTATCTAGCAGTGATGGTAAGGGAATGTCTCTGATTTCAATATTCGTGAAGCCTGCTGTATCTTGTTTGTATTTATGAATGTCATCTAGTATATCTTATTTATATCCTTCAGAGTTATTAAGCCTGTTATATCTTCATTGTCTTTTTCAGTGTTATTTTATTTATCTCTTCTTTACGTCTGGCGGCATCATCAAGTCTGGTATAACTTCTTTGTCTTTTTTTTTTAAGTGTTTTAACATCATCTGCTGCCCTGTTGTCTTCAGTGTCACAAGTCAGGCATGTCTTATTCTTGAAATCTAAGGCCTCAAGTTTCTTTTCTCAGGACATTAGGCATTTTACTTCTCCTGTTCATCTCCTTCGTGGTGCAGAGGGCATTCAGTGTTTTTAATCTTCTTCTATGCACTGAAACTATTAACTGAATCTTGCTCTCTTGACAGTTGTGGTCTTCCGTATGCTTAACACTTGCGATAGTGATGCATTTAGACCCAAGGATGTTTGTCAGGAAGTCATTTTTCCACTCTCTCTCTCTCTCTGTCCATTGAAATTACTTTGGAAGAATGAATTCTTCTATTCATGTGGATTTTTTGGAAAATGTGTTGTGGCTTTTTTTTGACAAATATGTACCAAAATAAAGCATTTGTTGTGTGGTTATCATTTCTAATTGTGTGTCCATTCAATGGCTTAGGCAAAATAGAAAATTAAGATACTTTCATATTAAAAAAGGATAATATGACATATTTGTAAACTGGATATGACAACAAATAAACAGAGTAACCATGGAATTAAGATCAAAAGTAATTTTGCATTTAAGAGATAATGAGAATTAATTGAATCATCAGTACATTAGCTATTACATCAGCTGAAACAGGTTTTAACCTTTGTCATACCCTTCTATGTTTGTCTCATTCACTTTTATATTGTGTTTTGTTTCATTCACAATGTAGCATGATAAATCTGCCTTTTAGATATTGGGAGAAGGGGTGTGGGGTGGGGGAGAAGATAGAATGAATCATATTTTCATTGCTAAAGCACTTTAAACCACAGTAAGATAACTGATAATTGTGTAGAAAGATGATAAAACTGAAAAATTAAAACTGTTGGACTAATCATTAATGCTGTTTCCAGGCGTCGGTATGGCATGTGGGTCTACATTGCCTATTTACTAGTCTACATTGTGTTTCTAACATCAATCACATCGTTTGTGGTCTGCGTGAATTCTCTACAGGTAAGACTGGCAGTTTGTTTGCAGACTAATAGGCAGATTTTTTTTTTTAAATGGGCAGTTAAACATGATGATTTTCTGCTGCGTTAATAAGATTAGTGTCCTACCTTTGAATTCATATATGTATGTGAATTAATAAATTCTAGACCTGAGTATTAGATTTTGTAATTAAAGAATTAGATAGGCATAGATACATTGGTTTTAAGAGCCAGGAGTATTGTTGTGAAGACATTATGTGTGTGTGTTTTTTTTTAGTTTTAATTGTGCAGATCTGAATACTTATATATGACTAATTGTAACAGAAAAGAATGCTCATATACTGTGGATTCTTCAGTAAGTTTCTCTCTTTGATACTGATATCCTCTGTTCCTGAACAGGAAGTGGATCATATTAATGAAACATCAGAGTTGCAATATGGCAACTACCTGGACCGCCCAGACAAGCCAGTTTTTGTTGTTTTTCTTTGGATCATTGTGGTCTACAGTGGTTTGAATATAATCAAGGAAATCCTACAGATCTTTACACAGGTAATATACTGTGCACCTTAGGACTCCGAATTTTGTCAAGAGTTTAAAAATAAAAATTATCCAGTTCATTCATGGCATAAGACAGTTAACGGTAAAAGAAAGTTCTTTAAGAACATAAATCTTAGTTGTTGTGAGAACAAATCTTTTGCTCTCCTTTTCTTTTTCATAAGTATAATTGTTTAGTTGCTGAAAAAAAAAGAAATTAAAGCTAAATATATTCAACATCCCTTTTTAAATTCTTGCTTTATTAGTATTACTATCATTATATCCGACATCCTTATTTATATTTCAACTTTACTGTCATTTTGATATATAATTAATTTAGTGATCCTGGCATTTTTATTCATGCTGTGGATATGTAATGGACTTTATATTTATATATCTATATTTCTGCAGAGGGCTCGTTATTTTGCCGATGTTAACAATATTTTGGAGTGGGCACTATATATAACATCCCTTCTGTTTGCAATACCATTTCTGTTCCAAGAATCTGCTTACTGGCAATGGGAGACAGGAGCCATTGCTGTGTTTCTTGCTTGGTTTAACTGCTTGGTGTTTCTTCAAAGGTATTAGAGTAATAAATATATTGCAGTAAAAGACTGATTTTTAGGAAATTTTGTTTGATCGTAGTTTGCTTGATTCATGAATTTTTAGCACCTTTTGTTTGGTAATAGCACGTTTGATTCATGATGTTTAGCATATTTTTTTTTATATTTGGCTAAAATATCAGTTAATGAATAACCCATTGTTTAGATAGATTACAGCTTTTTGTTTCTTTCATTTGCTTAATGAAAAACTCTTCAGTTATTAGCTAACAACTTCGTTCTTTATCTCAGTAAAATTGATTATGTGCCTTTAGTTGGATTCCTTATTGTTTCTGTTTAATTTTAATTCCCCTTTGTTCTAGTTTAATCACTTTATTGTGTTTAGTTTTGTTATTTCCCAGTTTAACGGGTGCACATTAGAGTATATTTTTCAATGCTTTCTTTTCCCATAGGTTTGACTTCTTTGGCATTTATGTTGTGATGTTTCTGGAGATTTTGCAAACTCTAGTGCAAGTCCTGTGTGTGTTCTCAATCCTCATCATAGCATTTGGCCTGTCTTTCTACATGCTAATGTTCAAAGAGGTAATAATTTGCAGATATCCAGTCTGCAAACCTGTTTTTTTTTGTTTTTGCTTTTGATCACTTGTATCAGTCAACAGTTTCAAACCTAGACTCTGCTAATTCTTGGGGATCCATGAAGCGTCATGTGGAGATCTGCATAGGAAGACCAAACATTAAAAATATTTTTGTATGTCAAAGAACTCAGGCCAGAAATTCTCAAAATATGAATATTTAGAAGGTTTTAATTAAATATCCAATTATCAATGGTTTCAAGGATCAGTAGCTTGAAAAAAAAACAAAAACTTGAGAACCCCTGATTTACATAAGTGTAATTGGTTGGCAAGCAGAGATATGATGAGCAACATTCTGTTCTTTGACTGTTATTTATGTAAATTTCTCAGACGACAAGATTTTTTTTTCAAATATCAAAAAGATATTGAAGATGTATGGAAGTATATGGTGTAGTTTTAGAAATAGTAGTAAGATCAGATGAGAATTAGTTGAATCATATGGAAGTAAAACAGAACAGTTACATCAGAGGAAACAAGCATAACCAATATTTTATCAGAGCACTTTCTTCAGGGACAGTGGAAAAGACAAAGGAAAAATAGTGTGAAAAAGATAAACTTTCTAGTGTGTCCACCAATTATGAAGAACATGTGAAGATTCAGCAGCTGATATATAACTGATAAGAGATGATTTCCCTTTCCTTTTTTTTTTCATTTTTTTTTTTTTTTTGGTCTTGTAAACTACAGACTTGCATTAAAGTATCAATTTTATCTAATATATCAATGTACTCAGGCAGATTTCAAGGGCTACCTGTCTTTTATGAACCATAACTAAAAAACCATAACTAAAAAAAGGGCTGTGAAACTTCTGTCACTTACTACCAAATTTTTTTATCTTCAGGAGTCAAAAGCATACTCCACACCTGGCCTCTCATTTCTCCGAACATTCATGATGATGCTGGAGCTGGACTATATGAACTCCTTCAATCAACAGTACGTGGATGGCGATAAGGAGACTCTTCACTTTGGGAATTTGACTCTGGTGTTTCTGACCATATTTGTTTTGCTGATGCCCATACTTCTTATGAACCTTCTGGTATGTCAGAGACAATAAAATGTAGTCTAATTTAAATTGGGGTCTGGGTTGAAGACTTTCATATATCATCATCATTGCCTTTCACGCCCTTGAGAGCATAGGTCACAGATAAAGGCTCTCCAGTCATCCCTGTTCTTGGAATTATTCTCTGCTTCCTTCCATGTTTATCCATTGTCTCTGAGCACTGTCATAATTTATCTTCTCAAGTAAGTCTAGATCTTCCTCATTTTCTATTTCCTTGAGGATTCCATGTCTTGCTATGTGGCGGGTTTTCTCAGAGTGTGGCCAATCCACCTCAATTTCCTAGACATGATTTATAGGTTCTTGTCCTGCCCTTTCCCAGACCTCCTCATTCCTGATTTTGTCCTGCCATTTAATGTTTAAAATCCTCCTGAAGCAGTAGTCCATGTCTCTGAACCATATAGCAGGACAGTCTTTACTTTCATATATCTCTCTGAACCTTAAGTGCCCAGGGCACATGGGGCTTCTGCAAGGGTTTTCCACAAATGCCTGTCCTTTGCCTTTTTTTCTGTTCTTGCCCAGGTGAGCCCTCTATTGCTCAACATCCTTTCTGTTGTTCTTCTCCATGTCTCTTTTGGTCTACCCTTACTTCTGTTCCCCTGTGGTGTCCATCTTAGTGCTAATTTTGGTAGTGAGTTGTCAGTCATTCAGAGCGCATGTCCTAACCATCGCCAGCGTCTTTCCCAACCATCGCCAGCGTCTTTACTTTCATATATACCAGGTATTAAATAAGCATTTCCATGAATCTATTGTACAAACATTGTTTCTTGTAGTATAATGACCAACAGTAATGATTAGGTTTACATTTTAAAGCTACTAGCATGATATGAAGGCAAGTAAGATAAGAAAAAAAAACCATAAAAAAACCATTCTGTTCCTATATACTAATAGTCTGTTTGGCTGGGTGGTTAGGCACTTGGTCTACTAATTCAGTGGTATCAGGTTCAAGTCCTAGCATTTAGGATTCTTTTCTGGTACCACCACACCAAAGAGGCCCTGAGGTCCACCCAGCCTCTAAAAATAGGTACAGGAGAAATCATGGAAAGTAAATGTGACCAGATATGATAGTGATTGTATCACACTTTCATATGCTGAAGGTCTTGTAAACAATGGCCTAACTCTGTATCCCCAGTATGCCTTGATAACATGGAAACAGGGATTTTCCCTTTTTTCACATTTATTCCTATACGCTGCATACTGTAGTGTGTGGAAATGGAAAGTTGCTTTTCCTAGTGACTATAGAGGTGCTTTCCCTATAATACGTAGTGTGTCAGAATAGAAAGTTTTTGTTTTCTTTTTTTTTCATTTTGGTTATCCTCATATCATGTTAGTAGCATTAAAATGTATCTAAAAACAAGGTAAAGGTAAAGGTAATCCTGTCATGTCTTAGAGGCACATAGGAATATGGTGTTAGTGGCCATATTTTTCTAATAGTGTTTAAATCTTACATCTTACATCCGTCTTGTGTTGCTAAACGTCACATAGGGCCCGCATGGTAGTTTCGCCAAGATTTCCTGTCTTTGGCGAAGTTTTTCAGTCTCATCAAGGGATGTTATGCACACTGAACTGGCCTCTCTTAACAATGTCCTCTTTAGAGTTTCACGTGGTCGACCTCTTTTTCTTATGCCTGTTGTATTCCACTTGAAAGCTTGTTTGGGGATTCTGTGATTGTTTAGTGTTTAAATACATATGTAATAATTTTAAAAGTATTTCCATCATTTCACTGTTGGAATTCTATGATTTTTCATCTTCCACTGTTCTAATACCACTGCTGTTGTAATACCTGCTACCACACAGATTATTTCACTACTTTTGCAACTATTAATAATATTAGCATGCTAGTAGTACTATAAAGACTCTTGCTAGTGCTACTACTTTTCTGTTAGCACTTATCTTATGTCTTATATCCTTCATGTGCTCTTAAACATCACTTAGGGCTCACATAGTTGTTTGTCAAGATTTCCTGTTCTCAGTGAGTCTTTCAACTTCATCAAGGTATGTTATGCCCACTAAACTGGCTTCTCTTTACAATGTCCTCTTTAGAGTTTCACGTGGTCAACCTCTTTTTCTTCAGCCTGTGTGCTCCACTTGATAGATTGTTTTGGTGTTCTCTGATTGTTTCTTCTAATTACATGGCCTACATATGTCCATCTTCTTTTTATGATCACCCATGAGACACTTTGTTGTTTGCTCATCTGTCTTATCTCTGCGTTGTTTTTCAATTTGTTCCACTGTATAGTATTTTCCTGAGGCATTTGTTTTCAAAAGATGTCTAATTTCTTGTCTATTTGATTTCCAGCTTTTGCATGCATAAATGAGGGTGGATATCACATTTGAATTGAATAATCTTAACTTGGTTTTTATGCTTATAACTTTTGAATTCCATATGTTCTCAAGATTTTTGAAGGACAATGCTGCTTTTGCAATTCTAATTCTAACTTCCTTCCTGGTGTCACCATCCTGGTCTATGTAGCTGCCAAGGTATGCAAACTGGTTTACTTCATCAACAACTGTTCCTTCTACGTATATTTTTCATTCTTGATTAATGAGAAGTTTCATAATTTTTATTTTGCCTTTGTTAATTTCAAGACCTATTTTGCTAGTCAAAGAAGACAGGGAATCTGTTTTTTCCTGCATCGATTTCACATTGTCACTGATAAAAGTTATGTCATATGCAAAATCAAGATCTTCTATTTGCTTCTCATGTACCCAATCAATGCCGGTTTTACCTGTACAGCATCTTTTCATTATAAAGTCTATGGCAATTCCAAAAAGCAATGGAGATAATATACATCCTTGTATATTATATAGCACTTATAGTCTCTGCATTAATTTTTTATCTGTTATTTGAAATGTTAAGTAATGCTAGAGGTTTGGCTAGCTGAATCAGTTATTGTTTCTTATTTAGGTACTGGTTCAGTTGTTAATAACATTTGTTATTTAATTCTGTATTCTTTGAGGAGACCTTTTTTAAAAAAAAATTTTCTGCTACATGAGTCTCAGTTTTTCTTCATACTACATGAGTCTCAGTTTTTCTTCTTACTACATGAGTCTCAGTTTTTGTTCTTCATTATTGTATTTGTTATATATGTGCTTCAACACGATGGAGAAGTATTGAGTAATCATAGTTTTTGACAGTTCTCATCTTAAGTGCTGTGTTATTTTATAAAGATCTTATTCATATCTATTAAAATGGCATTTTTATGTTTTTATTATATAATATGAAAGATGAGTTTGCTTCTTACGCACAGATTGGTCTTGCTGTGGGGGACATTGAGTCTGTGCTGAGAGATGCCAGACTGAAGCGTCTTGCCATGCAGGTAAGTTCTGAACGAGAGAAGGACAGCCTGAATAAGTGAGACCATTTGCACAGGGACTCTTACAAGCAGAGTTTCTTCTGCTTCTTCTTCCATGTTCACCTTCAGCAGGGTGTTGATTTGAATATGCCTTGGTTTGCAGCTAGGCTGAGATATCTATGCCTTTCTATCTGATACATCCATCTTCAGCATAGTGAACATTCAGGACTGGGTTTGCTTTTTCATTTTGATCCCTCTTAATTTGACCAGATTATTGTCTGTTATTAGACATACACATGGAGGCAAAATGGGGTTTTGGTCACTTAACCCTGATGCAAGCAGTCAGCTGATAGTTTGCTGACCACTATTTCATTCACTCCAACTATTACATCTTCATCCTTAGGTATAATTTAAGACTTTGTCTGATGACAAGCCAGGAATGTCAAGATAATCCCTTCTTATAGCCCTCCCATCCACTCCTGAATGTTAAGTCCCTTTATTATGTCTTATGCATATACAGTGGTACCTCGGTATACGCCAGCTTTAAAATAAGTCTAACTTGATGTATGTCCTGTTTGGAGGTGAAAAATTTTGTTTGGTATACAATATTTGTTTGGAATATGACTTGAGTTTGATGAGTCATGACTGTGCACGCTATCCTTGTTTACCTCTTTCGAGACAATGCTACAACTGGCTTTAAGCATCAGCACTCCTGTTGCTACTATTCAGTAAACAACCTGTGCAATAACTCTGAATTTTCACATGATTTTGTGGGGTTTTTTTGCGTAAATAATCAAGGACATCTTTGCCAAATGGACGGATGTCAAAAACTTTGCAGAGAAGTACCATCCCAACAAAGCTAAAACAAGCTGTAATAGCATTGTCTGGAATGACCAAACAATGTCACATTTCCGAAACATCCTGAGGAGAAGGCAGAAGCAAAGTTCTTTGGACAGATTTTTAGGAAAGATCATACCTGGTGATCCTCAGCCAGATCCAAATAGGGACCTGACAGAAGAAAAGAGACAGAAAGGAGATAAATAAATTTGGTAAATTTTCATTTATGTACAGTATATATTTCACGTGGGCCGGCTAGCGTAGTGGTTAGAGCACTCGTCTAGCAACCAAATGGTCGAGGGTTCGAATCCCCAGCTGAGCGGGGATTTTTTTTCCGACCAATACGGCCCTGAGGTCAACCCAGCCTCGTAAAATGGGTACCAGAGAAAATCTGGGAAGTAAAGGCAGCGAGGAAAGGAACTGGTCACCCTACCTCACACGCTGATGACCCAGCATAATGAGGTCTCTAACGCTTCACCCCCTACGGCATTTGAAATGCTATGGGACTATCTTTACTTTTTTACTTTATATATTTCACCCATTGCATTTGTATTTTAATATTAAACAGTGTTATAATAATAACAGTAGGATTTTTTATAATAATAACAATATGATTTTTTTATAAGAACGGATTAATTATTTTCCCTTTATTTCTTATTGGAAAAGCTCATTTGGTATACGTCCAGTTTGGTATAAGTCCAAAGATCTGGAAGGGATTAATGATGTATATCGAGGTAACACTGTAATTTCAAACTGTATCAGCTGCAATGTTGATGAACATATAGAAAAATGTTCATTTAATTTTGTGGTTCATAATTCAGATCTGTCACATTTGGCAGCTGGTCAGTTTGTAGAACATTAAATGTCCGAGTGGATGATAAGAGTAGATGAGTCAGATTTAAGCCTAAAAAACTGCATAGAACTAGAAATTCAGATTATCATCAAACATTCATCTTAGGCTGCATGTTGTAGCATGACACTGGAAACACCAACCAATTATTACCCCCAGGCGCGGTGGCTTTTTTAAAAAACCAATTAAAGAAGCTGTAATTGGAAGGAAGTTCCCATGACAAAATCCAGAAAGGTTATAGCTGTAGTTCATGGACCCAAAAACACATTCACTTCATCAGGAATCAAGAAACTAGTGACATTGTTGTTAAAAAAAAAAAAAAGAATCATTAATGAGGAGATGCATTGAATGCAATGAAGACTACGCCAAAATGTGATGTAAATGTAAGGAACATATCTGTAGCAATGATGGTCTTGAAACCATGTCAAGTTTTTCAGTCTCATGTGTCTTCATGTCATGTTGGAAGCTGTGAAACAATCTTTTACACTCCCCTTCTATTTCCTCAGGTCGATCTTCACATAAACATGGAGAGAAAGATTCCTAAATTTCTCCGAAAATATGTTCAGCTCACAGAGTACAAACATTTTCCTAACAAATGTCAGACCTTGCTCAGAAATGTGAGAAAGTTTTTCATACAATTTGTCTTTTTTTTTTTATATTTTAATGTTTTAATTTCATCATTATCATCATTGTTGTCATCTTCATCCTCATCATCGTTGTCATCACCACTACTAGTATCTCATGTGCTGGTAAACATTGGGAATCATACTTCTAAGATTTCAATCTTTTGATGGTTTCTCTCAGCTCCACTGCCAGTTTTTCTGCCATGTCTTCCTGCCAGACTATCTATTATCTTCTCTCCTAGCCTTACCCTGCCTCTCTTTTTTATGATGCTGTCAGGGTCCTCCCCTTCAAACAATGTTCCAAATGAATGTTAATTATCTTCTTCAGTTTTAATTAAATTTAATGTTTTATTTTACCGAAATTTGACAGACATCCTCCTACAGACATTTCAGCCATCTGATATTCTTTTTTTTGTGTGTTCTTGTTCTATCTTACTGGAGCTGCATGCAGGATGTTCTTTGCAGCTGATACAGTGAAGACATTGAAGCATAAGTATCACACTCAATGGGAAATGAGTTACAGCAGATAGCTTGCAGTCCTGGAATGAAGCTAAAAAAAAACAGGGAAAATAGTACACTGCTTCTCTGCAGACTCCACTACCATGTGGGTCATAGTGAACCCTCCCCCACTGGTCAGGCTGGGCCTGCTATTGGGAACATTAAAAAACAGAAAGGTAGGACAGGATCTTGGCCAGCTATGGTGTACTAGCCCTGGTCACTCTAGGGACAGTCATCTTCACTCCCCATTTTTCTCGAAGAAACACTTCTCTTCTGACCAATGAACATCTTATTTGTTTTTATTTATGAGTGATCTCCATGGAGTAATATTGACTTATATCATTTTTATTGTTTTCTGAGATTTAATGACAGAGATGGGGTTACACAAAGTATTTGTAATTCTTTTGAATGTAGTTTTTTAGTTGCAAGGGGCGAAAATGACAAACAGTTGGCTAATCTGTGAGTCTACTAATAAACATGAAATACATAGCTCATTAGATTTAAGTCATGTGAGACTTTTATCACTGTCTGTTTTACTGTTCTTTTTGTTTTGTTTTAGAATCAAATTGCAGAACATGACACTGTTTAGACACCTGCACTTCTGCTAATCATTATGCTTGTGAATCTGTTAATGTAACAGAATTTGTGAATTCATGTCAAATACAGTAAAACATTTATTTGTCAGATATTGTCAGATGTGACAAAGTGTTAGTCAGTCTATGTCAGATATGACCAAAAAAAATTGGTTTGTAAATCCAGTTTGGCTGCACATCTCTTAAGTAACATGAGGGAGAATGAAGAAGTAAAGGCAACATAAAAATAACCGCAATGGACAGAAGCTGATGCAAATACAAGACCTTCACAATGGTTGATGGGTAGTTTGAACATATACCATACAGCCTCCGCCCTTAGTCTAGTTAAAGCCAATGGGAAATAAACATGGATGCTCCACTGCAAGGTAGCACCAGTGTTGAACAGTGCACTGTAGTGAGATTTATTTTGGCAGAGAGAAATTCATCACAGTACAGGAGTGAAAACAGCATAACTCCACCAGAGGTTTATGAAATCGTAGAAATGTTTAAAACAGAAAGAGCAAGTGTAACCAATGAAACTTGATTAGGTCAGCAATCAACATCACATAAAGTCTACAATCATCAATGCAAAAGCTGTGGTTTGAATGCGTTCCTGATGCTCTTTACAGTCCTGATCTGATGCCATGCAATTATCATGTTTTTGGCCGGCTTAAAAAAAAAGGCTCTACCAGTCGCAGGTTCATCTCTGAAGATGAGATTAAGGGATAATTGTGATAGCGGCTGCTGTATAACTGGTAGTAGTAGAGTAGATGGAAGTGTAGGGTACAGTTTTGTGAAAGCAGGTAAAGAGGAGGAGGAAGAAAGAAAAGTTAGCATTAAAGAGGAGGAGCAATGAAATTGTTATGAGAAACAGCAATAACAATTCATTATTTTGGAAAATTTGCCTTTATCAGTGATGGACTGGAAAAAAAAAGTAGATATGTCTGGTTCACATTGTGTTAGTTTCTATGGTGGTGATCCAATTGAAAACCTTACATTTTTTCCCATAATTTACTGATGCAGAAATTTCATATGCAAATGCATAATTTTTCTACATTTATCTCCACTGCAAGTCCTTCAACACTTCCAAAGTGCATGGATTCCTGCATTAAAAAAAAAATCTTTTGATCCAGTGTACAGATGCTAATGTCCCATCTGTTGCACCTCTTATTCTTACCTGAAAGTCTTTCCACCCATCACATCTTTGAATGGTCCAAAGATGTGGTAACTGAGGTGAGTCTGTTTCATTCACTGTCACTTGACAGGTTTTCCATCGCAGTGTGTTCAACTTCTGTTTTTGACTGAAGTGTGCCTGACCTGAACAAAGAGAGTCAGATGCAGAACTCAGGTCATTTCAGAACTTCCTACTCCACCCATGAACTTGCTGCAGTGCCAGACATGTATCTCTGTACTGAATCTTCATTCACCAGTGAATTTTGATTAGTTTCACACCTTCACTGCTCAAAACACCAATGACAGAATGCTGCTCCACTTTCATGCATGTCTCTAGAGGAATGGCCATCTTTACGCTGCTATTATTTCATCACGTAGCTCCTTGACACAGTGCTGCCACCTGCAAAATGTTCTTTACATCATTATTAATGATGCTGTCAACTTAAATGACAATGGCACAGTGCTTAGATTTTCTATTACAGTTTTCAAGTTTTCATTTAAGTCACCCTTATATGTTTTCTTTCATGTGTTGGCATATTAGAAGATATTAGGTACTGTATCATACATGCCAGCTTTTTCTTCCCTAATGCAAAGAAGAGCCACATACCTATTTTTACTTCCAGTTTGTATGCAGCACCCTGGGCTATAAATAGATTGGTTTGGTTGGGGCACCTTGGGCTATAAATAAACTATAAACTATTATTGATATTTGGTATATCTTCCACAGATGTTCACACTGATCACAAAGACAAATGGAAGTAGTGAGGGAAATCATTCAGAAATTAACTCATACAAGGCCTCATTCGTGTATCAAGAAATGTACAAACAGAAAGTCAGGTATGTCCATTATGCTTCCCACTGCGGTCACTGTGTGGGTCATTTATAGCTGTATTCAGTTAGACAATAAAATGTGCATCAGAATAGTTCTTACACAAAAATATAGAAAACTGATAATAAAATTGAAAATTTCATCAACTCAACAAATCTGAGAGCAAAGCACTGAGGAGAATATCTGGAGTACTTGGGGAAAACAATGGAACACAGGGGTAAAACAAAGGTAATGTATGAGATTAACTTGAGGAGACCAAGGAATGTGGGAATAAAACAAAGTTGATGTGTGGGATTAACTTGAGAAGACCAAAGAACATGGGAATAAAACAAAGATGGTGTGTGGTATTAACTGAGAAGACAAACTGAGAAGACCAAAGAACATAGGAATAAAACAAAGATGGTGTGTGGGATTAACTGAGAAGACAAAAGCACATAGGAATAAAACAAAGATGGTGTGTAAGATTAACTGAGAAGACAAAGGCACATAAGAACAAAATAATATATTGTACATAACAAATATGAAAATGTGGATGAGATGAACAATGAACTGGACTCCATAATGAGACAGAACAAAAGGTAGATAGAGAGAAACACAAAGATGCACCTTTTTGATAGTCTAGATGAGAAACAGAAAGAGAGGCACCTGCAGGAAACTATCCATTACAGAGAGCATAACAACTATATATCTCCCTAGATTATCAGAGGAAGTGATTTCCCCCCCTCCTCCAGTTATGTGTTTTAACACTTTCTAAATCCCTGACACTCTAAGGGGAGTGGGCCCTCTGTGTCATGGCTTCCAGAGGTCTCTAGGTTGTTGGTTATTTGTTTTTTTCCTTGTTCCTGGATTTCAACCTCCATCATCCAAGATACATATAAACTTGTAATTCATTTTGACTACTCTGCCACACAGAACTTGTTAGAAGTGACAAATTAAGCTACTTAAGTTTTATCACTGCTTACTGTGTATGCTCCACACCCAGCATGAAAAAAAGAAAGAAAGAAATTAATAAATAAAAAGAAACAAACAAACAGAGAAAGAAAGAAAGAAAGACATAAAAACATACTTTCAGATCTACCATTACCTTCACACTTGTACAAACTCCCTGTAACTGCGAGCTGTTGTTCTTTGCAGTCGATGCTGTAGAGATGTTGAGGCACAGCATTGTATTGGTGTAGGAGCAGGTTATGGAGGCTACTTTTTCAGCCTCGGAGTACAGTTAAAAACCAGGGGGGTGTGCAATGCTTCTTTAGCAGACTCCACCACCCATGGAGACTATGGCCATCCCTGCCCCATTAGCCAGGCAATGCTTGTTACTGGGGATACCACGGAGAGGTGGGAAGGGTCTTGGTCAGTTATGGGTCGCTAACCCTGATGCTGGCATATCAGCGAGGGGTCACCGATTGCCTTATCAGACTTCTTCACCCCCTTACCTTCATAATCTTCATGCCTTTGTTACTTGAACAAATCAGATATTTTGCATTTTCAGAATGAGAGAGATGAGCACAGTGTTAGAGAAGAACCACCAGCTCTTGCGGAAGATAATGCAGAAGATGGAAATACACACAGAAGAGGAGGCATGGGACGAAGGAGCTGGGTTCAACAGTGATGACGGTGAAGGTGAACTTAGGGCAATGTCAAAGCTGCTTCACACGAGATCAATTAAGCAGGATATTTACCTCAAAACAGCAGTTGTGGGCTTATGGAGAGGGAAGAAGAAGTAACGAGGTGATCCAGCGTTTGGATAAAATTCAGTTCTACTATTCTTGTGATAAACAGCACAAATTTTATTCGTCTTTGTTGCCAGTTATCCTTACCACTTTGAAATTTAGGAAATATGACTTGTTCTTGTTCTACCACCCTGGAACTATATGCAGCCAATGTGGTGAAGATGTTGAACCACAAAGGTCATGTTGAATAGAAGGTTGGTTACAGTGACTAACCTGCATAACCCAAAGTGAAGCTAAAAGACAGAAAAAGATGCAAGGCCTCTCTGCAGGCTCCACCACCATCTGGACCATAGTAATCACTTCCCCCCACTGGCCAGGCTGAGCATGTTATTGGAAGAACCAATAGAAAAGAGGGACAGGGTCTTGACCAGATATGATTTGCTGCCACTGACAACTGTGCCATCACTCCTTGTATAATTGTCTTAACTGTGGAGGATATCTGTGGTAGTGATACAGTATCGAGATAATACTGTAGTCAGACATTTTGTAGCAGTCAGATAACTGCATTAATTTTTAGTGCAGCAATGGAATAATGATGAAGCCACTGTATAAAAGATGAGGTAGTGGCAGAATAATGCTAATATTTGGTGTAGCAGCAGTTATGGTGTGGCCTTTGCATAAATGTGGTAATAAAATAACCATGAATCATCAGAGGTAATATCACAGCCAAGCCATAACAGAAGAGACAATGGCACATCTGCAGGCTTCAGATAAATGCAAAGCCATAATATAACTGCTGAGGCAATGAATCCAGGCATCGCTATGTTTGGTGTTATAGTTGAGACAATGAAATCCTATTGTAATATAAATTGTAATTATTGGTAAAGAATGGCTCAGCTATGAACATATTTATAGTAAAATGGGTAAGCTGTTTAGTATGAAAAGTGTAACATAAGGGCAAGTCAATAAATAAGTTGCAAAATGACAAAATACGACCGAGTACTTGCCTGAAATTTGTATTTTTTTGACAAAATCATCTTGAAACATTCAGGCATTTATCTCGTTGATTCACAAGTCCTTGAAAACCAGCATCAAAGTCAGTGAGCTACCTCTTTGGTAGAGTCTTCGTTGTCTTGAAAATGGTGACTACCCAGGTGATTCATCCATTATTGAATTTTTGGATTCAGTTATATATGGCTTTTCTTGACATACACTTTTCATAGTATACTTTAAGCACTTCTTTATTCGCTTCATCTGTGCTCAGTCCTTGGGTCCACAGAAAACACACAACTTCATGCTGTTCTTCTTGTGTATGCACATGTAGTACACTTGCCATATTAAAATGGTTGGTTTTTAAATAACCGTGACATGCTGGGATATAGGTTTGCTCTGATTTTGTGCCAGTTAGTGCTGCTATATACCGCTCTTCAGGCTGTGTGGTTGTGTGACTTATTTACTGACTTGCCCTCATAGTAAAGCAGTTTTTACAAAATATGATGTGACTGGACAACTAGTTAATATAAATCAGGAGGCGATGGACAAATATTAATAATTCTTTCATGATAAATATAGCTGTGCTGACATTACTGATGCTACTTTTAACTGTCAAAGTTCATATATATTAAACTTGTTGTAATACAAGTTTACATGATGTATTTGCATTTATGAATATGTAGAATTTTTATTATTTAAAAATGAGAGAAATTTCTGGCATATTCATTGCCACAAGTAATGTGGGTGTTTTTATCCTTTGTTCTTTTTTTCACAAATATTTTTTATGGAGGACCAATTTTGTAAGTTCATGCAAATGTGAAATATTCATATAATAAAACCTAATATATAATAGAAGCTTTGTGCTAGTAACCTTGCCCAGCTCTGATGTCTTCTTTTTTTTTTCATAGACAACATTTTTTATTCATTTTCTAGTTTAAAGTATTATAGCCACACTGCATGCCACTTTTTTTTTTTTGAAAGCTTGTCTATATCTGCTCTCACAATGAATAAAATCATTTTATCTTTCCTTGCAGTAAAACTTAGACACTCCTTCCTCTGGCCAAGACAATACTCTACTCTGACAAGATTTCTGGTATTTCTGTTTCAAGAATTTCCCCAAGTTTTTTTTTTGTTTTTTGGGGGGGGGTTCTTTTTTCCCCTTGTATCAAGTAAGAATGTGGCAGCTTCTAATCTGATAAGGTGATAACAGTATGCAGTTTATTGATTTCTGCCTTCCTCTTATAGTGGAGGAATATGTGCAGTATGTCTTACATCTTACATTCTTCCCATGCTGTTAAATGTCACACAGAGCTCACATGGTAGTTTGCCAAGTTTTTCTGCCTTGATGAGCTTTTCAGCCTCATCAAGGGATTTTATGCCTACTAATTCGGCCTCTTTTAACAATGTCCTCTTTAGAGTTTCACGTGGTCGATCTCTTTTTCTTCGGCCTGTTGTGTTCCAGTTGATAGCTTGTTTTGGGATTCTCTGACTGTTTCTTCTCATCATGTGATTGACACATGTCCATCTCCTCTTTCTAATCACCCATGAAACAGGTTATTAATTGCTCATCCACCTTATCTCTGGATTGTTATATGCGGTGTATATATATATATATATATATATATAAGTCTAGTATGTGCAGTATATCATCTCAAACCAGTGGTAATTAAACATTCTTCATTAAAAGCTCAGTTTATTAGTTTGTTTTATGCCTGCTACATGTTAGCACCCAATTGTTTCTACAAATATAAGAATATAAAATATGGGTACCAAATGTATTGTCTTGTAAGCATCATTATTTTATAAAAAAAAATAGAGTATTAGCAATTAAGATACTATTGTTTTGCATATACTGATTCAAAAATTAATGGCTATGTTAAAAAAAAACACCTATAAAAATGGATGAGACACAACATTTATTATTATTATTATTATTACTATTATTTGTTTTCACCCATTCTGGGCTCAGGCAAACTACTTTAAACATATGATTCAAAATCATGTAATATTCTATTTTCCCTTCTTTCACAAAAAGCCATGTATGCAGTGCATTCTGGTATGCCTTGCCCTGCAGGTGGATATTCTTCTTCTTCAGTGGCAGTATGATAATAAATAATGAAAAGATTAAGTCTGGAAATAAAATAGTATCATCTGGCATTACTAAAATGGATATGATTGACTGTCAAATTGTTGGTTACACATTGAGGGAAACATGCCTTTTGTTTACTGCTTTTAAAATGATGAAACAGAAGCACTGATAAACAGAAAATTAAAAACATTACAAAGCTTTGAAGTAGGCCAAAGATTTTATTACATGCCTTTTTTATGCAAATTTGACAAATAGGAAACAACGAGGCTTGCACACTATCAGTTTTAAATACTTTCTGCATTTCACAACAGGTTGTGTTGTGTTTATCTAAGACTTTGAACTAATTAAATATTTGTAATATATTTGTCTTTCTCATCTATGTATGTATGCCTGAAATGATGCAGTTTGTCTAAATACATTTGCTTTCAATATTTTACTTGCACAAGCATTCTGCAGTTGTCCAACAAAGATCAGGTATGATGGGCTGGATGGTTCAAGTATGTATGTCAGTTTAGTGTGAGACAAAAATACAAATTATATAAAAGGGACAAGCAAGAGCAAGGGCATTGGAAAGCCTTTCAGAAAGAGCAGAAAAGGCCTCATGCTGGCTGTGGAGCATGCAAAACAAGCATTAAGAACTTAAATAATTTCGTTTGTCACAACCAATACCGGCCTTCCTTAGCTAAATCGCTAAGATGCACTTCGAAGTACAGTGCCAATCCGAAGAGGAAGATCATAGGTTCAATTCCAGGATGAGAACAAAAAAAGAAATAACAAGACCTTTGAGAGTCATGACCTTGAGAGGAGACCACCCCCTCCCCCCCCCCAACCGATATAGTGGCATGAGTTTAATAGGAACGAAACACTTGTCTTGGGGGGGAGGGGGGTACTTCCTCTGATGATATGAAGGAATTGTGTTATTATTCCACTCTCTACAATAGAGTTTCATGCATACATCTGTTGATTTGGAGACATTATATACATTAAAGGCAATAGCAAGAATTCATATCTGAAAGAGGAACAAAAGGACGAAAAAACTGCATAATGATTCCAAAGTTTATATCCTTAACTCTTTCATGACTGGATTAATTTCCATGCCCTTATATTCTTGTATAATTTTGCTAGAAAGAAACTGGAAGAAAGTTACTCTATAGTTTATAATTATGGATTGGGTTAGAAATGTGCTACTTTTCTTTTATTTAAACTGCCTAAATATCCAAATAAGAGCAGCCAAATCAGCCTTGTTGAATGTAAAGACAGATCTTGGAAAAGTTTTGGCAAAAGCAACATACAAAGAACTAGACAATAAATTAAGTTCAGTTAGAAGAGACAAAAGAGAATATATGGACAATATGGCAAAATAAGCAGAAATGCAGCAAAAACAAGAGACAGCAAAACTCTATATAACATACAGAAGAAGCTAACAGGTGCTATTACCTCCAGAAAAAGACCAGTCTTTAGCAAAACAGACAACCTATTAACATCAAGTAAATACCAAAAGCAAATATGGGCCGAACACTTCCAAGAAATACTTAATCGACCACACCCAAATGAATTAATAAATATTGAAACCAGTTTACCAGTCCCACAACTAAATTTCAACTTAGATGAAGTTACACTGAATGAAATTGAAACAGCAGTGAATCTAATGGCTAACAACAAAGCTACAGGTGAAGATGAAGTAACAGTCGAGATGTTAAAAGCTA
This sequence comes from Achatina immaculata, assembly GCA_009760885.1. Taxonomy (NCBI): domain Eukaryota; kingdom Metazoa; phylum Mollusca; class Gastropoda; order Stylommatophora; family Achatinidae; genus Lissachatina; species Lissachatina immaculata. The sequence continues at coordinate 48,270,383 of CM019720.1, read as the reverse complement.
TTAAAAGTGACAACATGAGCCAACTACAAAGAATGTTTAATAAAATTTGGAAAGAAGAAAAAGTCCCTTCCACATGGAAAAAAGGAATCATTGTTAAAATACCAAAAAAAGGCAACCTGCAATAACTGGAGGGGTGTAACCTTACTATCTGTTGTGTCAAAGGTGTTTTATAAAGTGACTCTGAATAGAATTATGGATGTAGTGGATACTGCAATGAGAGAACAGGTAGGATTTTAAAAAGGGAGAAGCTGCCTTGACCATCTCTTTACTCTACGAATAATACTTGAAGAACATACTGAAAAACAGAAACCATTAATCCTGAACTTCATAGACTTTAAAAAAGCATACGATATCATACACAGAGATCCATTGTGGAGAACTTTAAGATTATATGGAATACCATCTAAAATTGTCAACATCATTAGAGATCTCTACAATGGATATATTTGTGTGATCAAGACAGAAGAAGAAATGAGTGAATGGTTTCAGATTGAAACAGGCGTGAAACAAGGATGTATATTATCTCCATTGCTTTTTAGAATTGCCATAGACTTTATAATGAAAAGATGCTGTACAGGTAAAACTGGCATTGATTGTGTACATGGAACCCAAACAGAAGATCTTGATTTTGCAGATGATATAACTCTTATCAGTGACAATGTGAAATTGATGCAGGAAAAAACAGATTTCCTGCCTTCCTTGGCTAGCATAATGGGTCTTGAAATTAACAAAGACAAAACAAAAATTATGAAATTTCTCATTAATCAAAAAGGAAAAATATACGTAGAAGGAAGAGCTGTTGATGAAGTAAACCAGTTTGCATACCTTGGCAGCTACATAGACCAGGATGGTGACACCAGAAAGGAAGTTAGAATTAGAACTGCAAAAGCAGCATTGTCCTTCAAAAATTTTGAGAACATGGAATTCAAAAGTTATAAGCACAAAAACCAAGTTAAGATTATTCAGTTCAAATGTGATATCCAACTTCATTTATGCATGCAGAAGCTGGAAATCAACTGAAGAAATAGACAAGAAATTAGACATCTTTTGAAAACAAATGCCTCAAGAAAATACTTGGTTTAAACTGTAACAAATTTAAGAACAACACAGAGATAAGACATATTAGCAAACAACAACCTGTCTCATGGGTGATCATAAAAAGAAGATGGACATATATAGGCCATGTATTTAGAAGAAACAATCAGAGAATACCAAAACAAGCTATCAACAGGCCAAAGAAAAAGAGATCGACCACGTGAAACTCTAAAGAGGACATTGTAAAGAGAAGCCAGTTTAGTGGGCATAACATCCCTTGATGAAGTTGAAAAATTCGGTAAAAACAGGAAAACTTGGCAAACAACTATGGGAGCCCTATGTGACATTTAACAGCACAGGAAGGATGTAAGATGTAAGAAATATCAATCTGAGCATTGATTCCTATAGGTATGCAAGATCTACCAACATTGGCAATGAAGTTATGGAATGAGAAAGCTAAAAGACATTTTTTAAAAAAACACACACTTTATAGCAGAACTGTTATGTATCATATTATGCTCTGAGTCATAAATATTTTTATTGTAATAATAATAATCATAGGCAATAATTAAGATGCCTTGAATTGTCCAGAACCAATTGGTTATTACAGATGATTATGTAATGTATACATTTTTACTTTGATGTATGTTCCACTATTTCATGTAAATCTGATTTACTATCTCTAGTCATTCTGATCAAGAGTCCTTCACCTTCCCAGTGTTCATTATATTTGAGTGTATGAAAACAGTACTGCTTTTCCAAGCTTTTCTGTATGTAGAAGGTATTATAGGATCAGATATTCAGATTTCATATGAAATATGTCAGATATTTTCAAACAATTATAAATATTCATTTACACTTATTTATGGCATTATAAACCATTATAAGCTGAAATATAACTTTTTCCTAATGTAGTAACCTTCATTTGGTGTCATGGAAAATAGAATAGAACAGCAACATCCTTCTGGTCATTTTCACAACAGGTAAATAAAGGAAAGGTTAATCCAACAAAGCAAGAGGTAGCACACAGAACTCAGAAGATCTAATTTAGGATTCCGACCCCACAGTTTCATTTCAACAGTGCCTGGAGACAGGAAGAAGCCATAAGATACAAAGAACTTTAAATGTAAACCACAAGTTTACACATGCACTATGCCAAGTGTTAATGGCCAATATAATCTCATGAACTCATTATTCTTCCTTGATTAACACGCTGAAAAGACTCATTAGATCATTGTGGTGGACTTTATTCAAAATGACTGACAGTTGTTGCAGACTGAATTGTGTAACCACAGGAAGAAAATTGTATAATAAAAGTATCAGGAAATGGACTTTAAAATCTGAATAATTGTATAAAAGAGAATCCTGTCTCTAAAAAAAAAAATATTTCTTACTAATTCTGAAATAAAGCATGAAGTTTAGATTTCTATAGTTTTTGTTCATGGCTTATTGTTGTTGCTATTTGCAGTTACTAAATGTCACTTACTCCTGTCATTACTTATAGTATTTATTCTCTTTTCCTTTTTTGTTTTAAATGTTGTCTGATGATGACAAAGCTAACATATTACATTGTTGTTTTGTTAGTGGGCAAAGTTAAAAGTTTAAAAAAGTTAAATTTTTATTTTAATCCCCAAAATTTTAACTAACAGGCTAGATTTATAACTTTACTTACAAATGTATTCAGGCCTACATGTTGTACTCCTCTGGAGAATGAATTATCTACAAGATAGCAATATTTCGACTAAGATAATTTTTAAAAACTTCTGGGTATTTCCAAACATGTGGTGATCAAAGATCAAAATACAAGACAATATGGAACAATTAGGCATCCCAAACCAAAGTAATATGATTCCCAGGACAGATCTTTAGAATACAAGACTGTCCTGTACAATATGGGACAATTGATCACTTTACCTATTAAATATCCTAGTATACTGTTCACTTTTGGTTTGTGATGTGGCCTCCTTCTATCAATAATAATAAGAAGAAGAAAAGGTAAAGGTAAAATCCAATTGCAGATCTTTGAGAACAAGATCTTAAGAAGAATCTTTGGGCCAATACAGGATACCAACAGTGGAGAATGGAGAGCTAGAAAGAACACTAAACTGAACAGCTTATTTAAATCCCAACAAATTATAAATGTCTCAATGGAAATTGAGGCTGAGTTGGCAGCAATGGAATGGTTAGTTGATCATGATGTGGTTAATTGTGACAGATTCACAAAGTATACTCTGTAAGATTGAGAAGAATTTGCTTCATTCACAAAGAATGGGTTCAACTGTTAAGCCAGTCAGCTGTGGCAAGCCTAACATAGCTTTACTGTCCAGGGCATGCGAGAGTAAATGGCAATGATGTGGCAGACAGACAGGGTAAAATAAATGGCAGACTGTCAATAGACAAGGAGGATATTGCTAGGGCTGTACTGGACAGACTTCGGGAAAATGAAGAGCAGGAATGGATGAGCAATGTATCTGTGAGGAGACTGCTGGAGTTAGGACAAATTAAAGGTGGTGGCAGGAAATCCAAACTGTGTGGCAGAAAACGCATTATAAACAACCAACATTTGACAGGAACTATTAGCAAACATACTCTTGGATGGATGCTGCAGCGTGCAGCGGAGCATATACAGGATTGTTCCGAATGCAGTGAAGCTGGAGTATGAATTTTGAACTATAAATGTCTAAAATTGAACAGACTACTGCTGGTTGGGCCATGTAGAAAGAATGGAAGAGAACAGACAAACAAAAATTATGTATGCACAAGAGATGAGGGAAACAAGACCAAGGGGTAAGTCATGACAGAAATGGAAAGATAACACAGAAGAGGATATAAAAGAAATTGGTGTCATCAACTGGAGAGAGAAAATTAGCAACAGAGAGGAATGGGGGTGAACTTTATCTGCAGCAGTGAGCCTTAGTGTCTCAGAAAGCCATTAAGAAGAAAGGTAAAATCCTGTTTCCATGCCATTAAGGCCTACCTATTAGGTATACAGTGTTAGGCAGGTATTCCAAGACCATTGGCACATGAATGCGGTGATGTGGTCTTGTATCATGATTGGCCGCATTTACCTTCCTAGATTTCTCTAGTACCCATTTTTAGAGGCCGGATGGACTTTGGGGCCTTTTTTGGTGTATGAGAAAAAAACAACTGGGACTTGAATAATAATAATAATAATAATGATGATATTATAGATTGTGCAGCATAAGGCGGGAGCCAGATATTGCTGAGCAAAAATTGATAATTATTGTAGAAATTATCACAATAAATACTACAAATACTAGATGTTGGTTGAATGTGTTCGACATAAAACAGACCTCAATAATGTACATGCTTATGTATAACTCTGAGGTCTTGCAATGCACTAAGCTTCCATCAGTGATAACAATACTAAGCAGCAGAAGTCTGAGATGACTGAGATGTATAATAAGAATGAATAGCAGCTGTACTCCCACCCAGGTTTTGTATGCTAGGCCAGCTTTACTGATAGTGCAGCACATGCAAGTTTGGAATGGGGGAAAGGGGGGGGGGTTGGGGAAGGGTATATGGCAATAACAGGAAAAGTGGGATGAACTGTTTAAAAAAAAAAGAGAAGATTAAAATTAACTGTTTTTTTTAATGCCCATTTTCATTTATTATTGACCTTGGTTGCTCATCGACTGGCTCAACATTATCTTGGGAGAAGGATTCAGAATGAATTGATTAGTTACAGACTGTACTCCAGATGCAAGGCATGTTGAACAACTAACACATTTTGCAAGATTTGCTAATACAGATCCAAGTGATATTAATATTCATGAGCATTTTCTTGGTTTCATTCCTGTAGAAGCCACCACAGGCTCTGTGTTAACTGAATCTTTGACAATTGTCAGACATTAACATATAAATAGCAAGCATGCAGGGCCATGGAACAGTAATAGATCAAATATGAAAGGAAAACATTCAGGAGTTCAACAATGTATTAGAGACTTGAACCCATGAGTTTGTTCTCATTCTCTCAACTTAAGTGTCAATGATGCAGCAATCTCATCTAGAGAAGAAATTTCATGTTTTTTTAAACAGTTCAGAAATTGCGTCTGTTTTTCTCAGCCTCAACACTGTATTAAGGAATATATTACAAGTCTAATGTTCAAGCCACTAAGTACCACCTGCTGGGATCTATAATTGAACCCATTCATCCTTTATGATATTCTGCTGACGAGTTTTATGTTTTGATAGAAATTTCTGATGTACAAAGTGGACAAAAAGGCAAGACATGAAACACTTGACCTTGAGGTCAGAGATTTAAATTTTTTATCTTATATGGCAATATGTATTAAATGAAAGGAATATTTGTATTACTTAGGCTAAACAGTGGCTGAAACTCGATTAGAAGGATTTGCCTTGATTTCATTTGAGCATTTTAAACGTCACATAGGGCTCCCATAGTTGTTTGCCAAGTTTTCCTGTTTTCAGCGAGTTTTTCAACTTCATCAAGGGATGTTATGCCCACTAAATTGGCTTCTCTTAACAATGTCCTCTTTAGAGTTTCACGTGGTCGACCTCTTTTTCTTCGGCCTGTTGTGCTCCACTTGATAGCTTGTTTTGGTATTCTCTGATTGTTTCTTCTAATTACATGGCCTACATATGTCCATCTTTTTATGATCACCCATGAGACAGGTTGTTATTTGCTCATATGTCTTATCTCTGTGTTGTTCTTAAATTTGCTCCAGTTTATATTTTCCTGAGGCATTTGTTTTCAAAAGAGTCCAAATTTTTATCTATTTCTTTAGTTGATTTCCAGCTTTCACATGCATAAATGAGGGCGGATATCACATTTGAACTGAATAATCTTAACTTGGTTTTTGTGCTTATAACTTTTGAATTCCATATGTTCTCAAGATTTTTGAAAGACAATGCTGCTTTTACAATTCTAATTCTAATTTCCTTCCTGGTGTTACCATCTTGGTCTATGTAGCTGCCAAGGTATGCAAACTGCTTTACCTCATCAACAACTATTCCTTCTACGTATATTTTTCCTTCTTTATTAATGAGAAATTTCATAATTTTTGTTTTGTCTTTGTTAATTTCAAGACCCATTTTGCTAGTCAAGAAGGCAGGAATCTGTTTTTTCCTGCATCAATTTCACATTGTCACTGATAAGAGTTATGACATCTGCAAAATCAAGATCTTCTACTTGGGTCCCGTGTACCCAAATCAATGCCGGTTTTACCTGTACATCATCTTTTCATTATAAAGTCTATGGCAATTCAAAAAGCAATGGAGATAATATACATCCTTGTTTCATGCCTGTTTCAGTCTGAAACCATTCGCTCACTCCTTCTTCTATCTTGACTGCACAAACACATCCATTGTAGAGATCTCTAATGATGTTGACAATTATATATATATATATATATATATATATATATATATATACAATTCAATTCAAGTGCCATGCCACGTGGCGTAGGCGATCATTTCTCTCCACTATTCCCTGTATTTAGACTTGATTATGAGATCTGCGGTGACTTTCTTCCTAGCCACACTGACAGCCCATACAGTAACTTTTATCTCTGTCTTCCTCTGTCTCTTCTTCCCGAATTTTTTTTCCAGTTGCCACAGTGTGTTCCAATTTTCCTCTTCTCAGGAAATGTCCTATAAAGCTCGCTTGTCTGCCTCTGATCTTTGCTATATTTTTTTTTAAACTCCAGCCTCTCTCAAGACCTCTTCATTGGTTTTCTTGGCTGTCCATGGCACCTTCAACATCCTTCTTATAAACCACATCTCCATGGCCTCCATTTCTCGCTGTACTCTTTTATTCATAGACCACGCTTCACACCCATAAAACATAATTGGCTCGATGTAACATTTAAGTACATATATATATATATATATATATATATGTAACTTGGGTATGCAAACCCAGTCTTGGTAGAATCAGCGGTGAGAGGAGTTGCTTGGCAAAATAATGCTTAAAAAACATCACAACAGATATCTTCTCGCATGAAAACTGTTTCATTAAACCAAAGTGCAAGTATTCTTCTTCTTCTTCAATCTCCCAGGAGCTGTAAACTGGTGTTCTTTGCACCCGATGCGGTGGGGATGTTGAAATGTAGCATTGTATCGGCTCGGGAGCATGCAATGTACTATTTTAAGCTGAAACTGACAATAACTGACTGAAACACACTGTATATTCTTCAGTACCTAAAAGCAGCTTTAAAAAAGCAAGAGTATGCAATGCTTCTTCAGCGGACTCTACCACCATGGGGGCCGTGTCGATCCTGCCACGTTAGCTTAGCTAAGCCTATTACTGTGCGTACCAGGGGAGAGTTGGGGCAAGGTCTTGGTCACCTATGATTCGTCAACCTTAACGCCAGCATGTCAGCTACGGGGTCTCTGATTGTCAAAACTTTAAAGTGCCAATATACTGTCATCATCATTATCATCATCATCATCATCAGGTGCCGTGCTGACAGGTGTTAACTATTATGCTTCTCCAGAGTACACGATTCTCTATGAAGGCCAATCAGGTCAGTTGGTGATCTCCTCTCACACCATCCCGTCAGACTGTCCAGTATCATTTCTCTTGGTCTTCCTCTTGATCTTCATCCTTCTATTTTTCCTGTTGTTATAATATTTTAAATGCCCCCTCTTCTCATTGCATGTCCTATGAAAGTACATTGTCTCTCTCTTATCTTTTTGACAAGATTTTTTTTGTCTCTCCAGCTCTTCTCATACATTCTTCATTAGTTATTTTTGCTGTCCAGGGGATTTGCAACATTCTTCTAATAAACCGCATTTCTGCTGCTTCCAATGATTTTTGTACAGACCTGCCTATTGTCCATGATTCACTTCCATATAACAAGATAGGTTCAATATAGCATTTTAGGACTCGTTTTCTAACATTCATTGATAAGGATGTGTTGGATAATATGTTTCTCATTCTCTGAAATGCAGTCTTTGCTTGACCTATTCTGTTCATAATTTCTGTTCTGCATTTCCTATCTGAAGTTATTACTGCTCCAAGGTATTTGAATTTCTGCAAATGCTTTAGAATAGTTCTATTTAATTTTATACTGCATGTTGGTGGATTCTGTTTCTTAGATACAACCATAGTTTCTGTCTTTTTTATGTTCAAAGTAAGGCCTTTCTGTTCACTTTCTTTGGCAACTTTATCCAAGAGATTTTGCAGGTCTTGTTGGTTCTCTACTATCAGTACTGTGTCGTCAGCATACCGAATGTTGTTAATATTGTATCCTCCAATTTTTATGCCTGGTTCTGTGATGATCGTTCTTATAATATTCTCGCTGTACAGAGAAAAAAGGTCTGGAGATAGTACACATCCTTGTCGCACCCCTTGTTTTATAGGTTGATATTTTCCAGCTCTATTTTCAACACAAAGTGCTGCTTCTTGCTGCCAGTATAGAAGTTTTACAATCCTCAGGTCTTTGCCGTCTATATTGATGTCTTCAAGCATTTTAATAATTTCATTATGTTTCACCTTGTCGAATGCCTTGGTGTAATCAATGAAGCATAAGTAGATCTTTCTGTACTTCTAAAGCTCTTTCTGTTAGTGTTCGTAAAGCATAAATGGCATTGTGTGTTCCCTTTCCTTCAACAAATCCAAACTGTTCATCTGCTATTTCCATTTTTATCTTTTTCCTTGTTCTTCTCATAATTATTTTCAGAAGTAGCTTCGTTATGTGACATGAGAGGCTGATAGTCCGGTGGTCATCACATTCCTTTGCACCTGGTTTCTTTGGTAGTGCTATAAACGTGGATTTAAGCAAGGCACTGGGCATATAACCACTGTTGTAAATGTCATTCAGTAACTTGGTTAATATTTTTAATCTTATCCCCTCCAGCGCCTCTATTCCTTCTATTGTTATATTATCAGGTCCAGTAGCTTTTCCTTTTTTCATGTGTTTGATGGCGTCTATGATTTCATCTTCAAGTATTGGTGGTCCATCACAGTTTTCAGTATCTGGTGTTAATTCTGGTCTTTCTCCTCCATATAGCTCATCGATGTACTCTGTCCACAATGTCTTCTTTTCCCATTAACATTTTACCTTCTTTTGATTTCAGGCATTCTGTGGTATATTTTGTTTTCCTGTCTGTGAGTTCATTAATTCGTTTGTGCATGTTTTTGCTGTCTTTATTATGAGAGTATACACATACTTATGTATATTTGAATTATTGCATCACGTGAACAGAAAAATCTGCCCGACCCTAAGCCCCGGATGTTAACGTCGGCAGTTTTGATAAAGAGAATGTCGTCTCATGATATTTCAAGGATGAAGTTTACAGTTGTTTGCTTCTTGAGTATACTTTCATCGGCGTGGAGCCTTGGAAGACCCAGAGGAGTATCGCTTGAAAGTTAGTGCTTACTTTTTTGCGCATAAATATAACTTTTTGTTATTGTATCTTGGAGAAAAATCACGCATCCCTTTTCCCGGTCATCATTGGAAATGACATTCTATGCTTATTTAAAGCTAAGATAAACTGTCTTGTTTGTTTTGTAAACTATAACAAACATAATTTATGAGACGGACTGCATTTCTAAGTAAAGATAGTTACATCGACTCAAGTGCAATATTGTTTCTAATTTAAGCAGGTCAGACGATCCCTAGTTGGATTTTGTACTCGAGCGGAATTTTTTGGACCGACCGGCACTGGAGTCAACCCAGTCTCAAAAATGGCTATCTGGGGTTTCACTAGGAAAACAAATGCAGCGAGAGATAAACTAGCATTCCTACCTTAAATTCTGTAGTGACCTAGAAATGTGAAAGTATTAACAGTTCGCACTCCTACAACATTCATATACTAGGCCCGTTGAGAAGGTGGACTGTTTAAAGGATCGGCTGGCGTGTCCCAGTTATTAGGACACGTAATGGCTAAAGTAAGGGATCCGAAAAACACCAACTTAAAAAATTCTTAACAGAGGCCCAGGTTTTATCAGGCGCTGAGTAGTGAAATGGATAGTGTTCTTGTGTATTACAGAGATCGGCTAGTATGACTAGGGAAAAAGTAGGAACAGCTTTATTACTTAATGAATACACATTTGTGACCTTTTGGCGTGAACTTTAATCATACAAAAAACACACAAGGGAAAGAAATAGAGAGAGGAGATAAAGTGTAAATTCACTTGAATGCTATGTTTAAAAAAAATAAAATAAAATGAATAGAGCACTTAGTTGTAACTTGTAACTCCTCTCTCTATTTCTTTGCTCTGTGTTTTTGTATGATTAAGGCTCACACCGAAACATCACAACTGTGTACTCATTAAGTAATAAAGCTGTTCCTATTTTCTTCCTAGTTTATACATTTTGGTATCACAGCCATACTGCAGTGGCTCCGTGTATATACTCATACACTAATTATTGGGTAGTATGACTGGGCTGCAGCCACCCATGTAAACCTAGCAGTAGAAATGTGTCCCTGATTCTTTCTGAACCAGGGAAGGGATAGGCGCCCATGCTTGATACTAACCATGTCATCTTTCTAGTTTGCCTGTAAATCAAGGAAAATATCACTAATACATATCCTTTATATGTCCTCAAGAGTTTCTTTAATGACCTTCGACATTATTTTCACACTGTTAGTTCTCATAGTTCATTAGTTCTTGATTGGAAAATTTAAGTGAAAAAGAAAGAGGAAGACCAAGAAAAAAGAAAGAGAGGAAGACCAAGAAAAAAGAAAGAGAAAAACCAAGAAAAAAAAAAGAGGAAGACCAAGAAAAAAGAAAGATAGGAAGACCAAGAAAAGAGAAAGAGAGGAAGACCAAGAAAAGAGAAAGAGAGGAAGACCAAGAAAAAAGAAAGAGAGGAAGACAGAGAAAAAAGAAAGAGAGGAAGACCGAGAAAAAAGAAAGAGAGGAAGACTGAGAAAAAAGAAAGAGAGGAAGACCGAGATAAAAGTATGACTGAGAAAAAAGAAAGAGAGGAAGACCAAGAAAAAAGAAAGAGAGGAAGACCAAGAAAAAAGAAAGAGAGGAAGACCGAGATAAAAGTATGTAAGTGGGCTGACAAAATGGCATGGGAAAAGAAAAGCATCTGAATTGATTGAAAACACAAAAGACCACACAAGATTGAGAAGCATGATCTCCTCTGCAATCCAGCACGGCACATAAGAATGATAATTTCTCATAATCTTCATATAATTTGCCATTAGTGAGTCCAGAACAGTTTGCAAACCTTCACCCTTTGAGCATAATAGCCCAAACCTGACCCCAGGAAAAAAAAAAGTATGGATTGAGCATGGTTTGTGAGGCAAATATGAAAAACTCCTGCTGGCAGTTGGATCCTTGAGGGTGACCTGTGTCCTTGTCTAGATGGCTGAGCTTATGAAACTAAATGCAGAAGAAGAAAAATATGGCTGACATTCACTAAATTTTACAAAATACAGATGGACCCTGACTTATCATAGCTTTTCCGTCACCGTTCATTGCTAAGGACATTGCTAAGGCTGTATTGGACAGACTGCGGGGGAATGAAGAGCGGGAATGGAAGAACAATGTAGCTGTGAAAAGACTGCTGGAGCTAGGACAAATTAAAGGTGTTGGCAGGAAATCTGAACTGTGTGGCAGAAAATGCATTGTAAACAGCCTACATTTGACAGGACTATTAGCAAACATACTCTTGTGTGGATGCTGCGGCATGTGGCTGAGCATATATGGGGTTGTTCTGAATGTAGTGAAGCCAGAGTCTGAATTTTGAACTTTGAGCTTTCATCGGTGTTCCCTCTTAGAAATGTTTTGGCATGTGCAAAAATATTTTTGCATGAGCAGTTTATTTATGTATAATTTATGAGTAGCTTATCACTTAGACATGTCATGAATTTCACTGTTCAACATCTTTACTAAGTGATGTGAAAAATTTATGAGTGACTCCATAAAAAGATGTGAGCGGTATCTCATGTATTCAGCTTTAGAAGGAGCATTGACTTTCTTTTAATGTATATAGATCCCACTGTATGTAAACAGCCTAAATGCACACAAACTTTGTGCAGTTTTATGTAACAAACTGGTAATGTAAAATACACCCCCTCCCCCCAGTTGATATATAATAGAACATGACTCACGAGTTACATAAAGATCAGCTTATGCATAGGGTTGTGCAACAGTCCAGATATATAATTCAGGGAGTTTCTTCAACACATTTCTTTCACCCCCATCTTACAGGATTTTTACCTCTGACATGATTTTGTTATTTGTTTTCTCCACTGAAAGCATCCTCATTTTATAGAGGAACTGAGTTTAAGTGTCTCTCTGACGGCCGTACCATCCCCTTTGACCATGTTAATGATGATTACTGTGATTGTGAAGATGGGTCTGATGAACCAGGTAAGATGAACATAATTTTGTTAAAAGACCACATGTAAAACAATGAAAGATAACACCATATTTGGTTATGGAATTTCTTTGCTATCATCCCATTCTGCTACACTTCTTCATTCAGTTTTGCAAAATGGTGCCAGGCCTCTTCTGGCTGCAGAGAGTGAACCTGAAGACACAAGCTGAGGACCATGGACTTTGCCCCAATAAAGGGGGCAACAAATTTATTATGACCTTCAAATTTGAAAATGGAAGAAGAAGATTAGCTGAACAGAAAAAAAAAAAAAAGAAAAGAGCAGTACTTTTTATACTGCACAGGGTGGACAGAGCTGTGGAGTCAGAACCAAATGAAATGCACCATTTATGGAGGAATTTGAGTTGAATTAAGACAGTTTTTGAGCTGGAGTTAAGAGTTTGACAGCTGAAAAAAAGATGCATCGGAATGAAATGTTTAGCATATTGGCTCTACAGTTCTACAGGGAACAAGACACTGTCTTTACTGTGAAGCCAAAATCATTTCTGTAAATGGAAATGAAAGATAACAGAATGAGATATGAGGAAGTAAAGTAATCTTAATCATATTAATAATTCCTTACACTTGCATGCTATTTTCAGACATAATGAAACTGTCTCTTTGAAACAGTCGCATAAGGGGAAAAAAGAAACTAGAATCAGGTTGTTTCAGTGGTATTTCTTTTTTTTTTTTTGTTATTGTTAGCGAATAATTGCCGTTAGAATTCACCTGAAGTGTAAACAAAAAAAATTTATGAAAAATGGAGGACCTCCCCAAAAGTCAGGCTTGACGAACATTGATTATTCCATACTCAGGGACATCCGCGTGCAGTAATGGAAGATTCTACTGTGAGAACAAGTCTCATGTAGGGGCCTACCTTATCTCATCCAGAGTCAACGATGGCATATGTGGTATGTAGACGAGTGAGTTTGTTTTAAGTAGTTTGCTGCCAGTGTGCAGTTTCTGCCATTTGAAAATATACACTGAGTTTATATATACAGCTTATAAATGTGTGTTTGCAAGTGATTAGTAGTTTGAGAATATACTTTTGAGGCTCTTGACAGTGTGAAAATATAATTTCAGGTTTTTTTTTTTTTTTATAGTTTGAAAATATAATTTCATGTTTTTGTTTTGTTTTGTTTTGTTTTAGATATAGCTTGAAAATATAATTTCAGGTTTTTTTTTATATATGTATATAGTTTGGAAATATAATTTCAGTTTTTTTTTTTTTTTTTTTTAGTTTGGAAATATAATTTCAGGTTTGTTTTTTTTTGTGTGTGGTTTTTTTTTTTGATAATTTGGAAATATAACTGCAGGTTTTTGCTAGTTTGAAAATATAATTTCAGGCTTTTGATAGTTTGAAAATATAATTTCAGGTTTTTGATAGTTTGGCGATATAGTTTCAGATTTTTTTTTTTTTTGGTGATAGTTTGAAAATATAATTTCATGTTGTTTTGTTTACTTTTTTTTTTAATATAGCTTGAAAATATAATTTCAGTTTTTTTTTTTTTTTTTGTTTTTTTAAGTTTGGAAACATAATTTCAGGTTTTTGATAGTTTGAAAATATAATTTCAGGTTTTTGATAGTTGGAAAATATATTTTGGAGTTCAGTTGTGGGTAAAGTGACTGATGGCAGATTTTCTTTTTTTGGAGGGAATTACTCCTCATTCTTATAACATAGCATCAGGATTAGTTTTCATAATAATGTTCTTCAGGCTTTTTTTCTTTTAAGATAAACATATTTTCTTACAACTTTCACATACTTAAACAATATACTGCTGGCACCAACATAATTTCTTATCATCTCATTCATCTTGTCATTGCCATTCTTTCATATGTACATATTTGTGTTACTTTGTGATGCAGGGGGGGTTTGTGGTTGTTGAAATTTTGTCTGATCTTGTTAGCATGACACTTCCCCAGGGAAGGGTATGTCCATTTCCTTCTGAGACAAGACATAATGTGTTGTAGTCTGTATACTTTGAAGGACACCTGAGTAGAAAGAAGTAATTAGTTCTGTTGTTTCTCATAGCATAGTTTGGTGGTTTGAATGTGATCAGAGGTGTCCCAGTTACCCAGCCATGGATGTAGATACTTTGTTCCTTCTGGAACTTGGGAAAAGAAATGTAGTCGGGCATGATCTTGACTACATCACCCTCTAGTGTGCTGACAGGTCAAGGAAAATACGGCCACAAACACTTTATATTATATTACATTATTATTATTATTATTATTAGAATTATAAGAATTGTAGAGGTTACCTTAGTACTTCAGGTTATTATTCACATTGAATAGTATAGAAGTAATTCTCTCTCTGACCCTTAAGTGCCCAAGGCACATGGGGCTTCTGCAAGAGTTTTTACAAATGTCTGTCATTTGCCTTTTTTTTTCCCCCCGCTCTTGCCCAAATGAACCCTCTATTGCTCATCATCCTCTCTATTGTCCTATAAGAAGTGATTGATTACTCTTTATTGTGTTTTTTTTTTTTCTGTATCTTTTCAGACTGCTGTGACGGATCTGATGAATATGATGGGATAATAACATGTGAGAACATTTGCGAGTGAGTATTTATCTGCAATGAGTCTGTGTAGTCACTTCTGGTCACTTCACATGAACCTTGATTTTGTGACTTTGTCACCAGAACATTGGTGCCGAATACTTGTTTTAAAAAAAAAATCTAAAGTTACCGCTATTGTTGGTGAAGGGTTTCTGAGTTAGTTGTTGTAGTAGTGGTTGTCAGATTGTTACTTGGTATCTACAAATTGTGTTCAGTGGCTCCTAAAACTAATAGGATAAAATAACTGGTGCATAGTACTGATGTTTTTTTTTATAGCTAAAAAATAATGTTGTTTTATGGTCATAGGTATTAATGCTTTCTGTGCCTCATTTGTCATGACCGCTTCGTCATTTAGGTGCCCATTTTTTTTTGAGAAACACATAAATGCCTTTGAATGTAAATGCTACAGAAGAATTCTTCAAATATGGACACAAAAAAGAACATATATCCATACTCTCTCTCTCTCTGAACCTTAAGTGCCTAGGGCACATGGGGCTTCCGCAAGGGTTTTCCACAAATGCCTGTCCTTCGCCTTTTTTTTCTGCTCTTGCCCAGGTGAGCCTTTCTGTTGCTCAACATCCTTTCTGTTGTTCTTCTCCATGTCTCTTTTGGTCTATCTTTACTTCTGTTCCCCTGTGGTGTCCATCTTAGTGCTATTTTTGGTAGTGAGTTGTCAGTCATTCGGAGCACATGTCCCAACCATCGCCAGCGTCTTTCCTCAATAATTGTTGTCAGTGGTTTCATCTGCATTTCTGCTAATAAGATGTTATTTCTTATGGTGTTTGGCCAAAATATTTTTCTAATTCTTCGTAAACATTTAGTCTGGAAAGAATTCAACTTGTTTTCTATGGTTTTGGTGATTTTCCAGCATTCACTTCCATAGAGTAGTACACTTAGAACATTACTCTTAAATATCCTGATTTTTATATTTATGCTTAGTTTTTTTGATTTCCATATATTCTGCAAAAGCCTGGTTTGCTCTAGTAAGTCTGCTGTTGATGTCCTCTGTGCTGTCTCCATTTTCTACTACTCTGCTGCCAAGGTATACAAATTCGTTGACCTCCTCCACTAACTTGTTATCTACTCTGAGTACATTTCTGTTGTTCACATTTTGCTTCATTAACTTTGTCTTTCCTACGTTGATCTTTAGTCCTATGTTGTTTGCATTCTGAGTTAGCTTGTTAATTTTATCTTGCATATCTTTGTGACTGCTTGATAATAGACAAATGTCATCCGCAAAGTCAAGGTCCTCCAGCACTGTGTCAAGGGTCCATTGTAATCCTCTGCGTTTGTCTGATGTTGCCTCCTTCATTAACCAGTCTACTGCCAAAATAAATAATGTTGGTGATAGTACACATCCCTGTTTCACTCCTGTTTGTACCCTAAAGCTGCTGGAGGTATGTTCTCCACAGATAACTTTGCACTGAAAACCCTCGTATAGGGCTTTGATTACATTAACTATTTTATGGGGGAGGCCATGCCATCTTAGGATTTTCCACAGTGCGTCTCTGTTGACACTGTCAAAGGCTTTCTCAAAATCTATGACTAATGCATATGTTGTGCTATGCCACTCATTTGCCTGTTCTAATATTTGTCTAAGTACAAATATGTGGTCTATGCATGATCTTCCTTTCCTAAATCCTGCCTGCTCTTTCTGAAGTTTTTCCTCAAGTGTTGGTACAATTCTGTTGATGATTATTCTGCAAAATACTTTACTGGTGAGTGGCAGTAAGGTAATGCCTCTCCAGTTCCCGCAGTCTCTGAGGTCACCCTTCTTTGGTAGTTTTACTATAAGGCCAGTTTTCCACTCCTCTGGGGTTTTTTTCTAGATCCCAAATTTGTTGTAATATCCAGCAAAGTTGTTTTGGTGTTTCTGTTTCTTCTGCTTTCAACATCTCAGCAGTCACTTCATCTTCACCTGGTGCCCTGTCTGATTTTAGCTTCTTTATCACCTCCTTTACTTCATTTATTGTTATTGGTCCTGTATTGATGTTTAGTTCCGTTTTTGCTTCAGGTATGTCTATTGTTTGTGCTGCTTGTGTTCTGTTTAGTAGGGTGTTAAAGTGTTCCCTCCATCTTTCAATTTTTTCTCTTTCTCCACTGACCAGTTGTCCATTTTGTGTTCTTACTGCACTTTCACATCTTGTGTTGAAGTTACCTGTCATCTGCTTTGTGATTTTATATATGGTTTTCATGTCATTTGTATATGCTGCTTTCTCTGCTGTTTCTGCTAAGTTGTCATAATATTGACGTTTATCTTGACGGCATGATTCCTTCACTTCTTTGTCTTTTTGTGCATAATTACTTAAAACTCGTTCTTTAAGCCGTTGTGATTTGGTGTTCAGTAATTTTTTCTTGATTTCTTTTCTTTGCTCTATCTTTTCCCATGTGGTCTCGCTTATCCATTCCTCTTTTCTCCTTTTCCGATATCCCAGCACCTCTTTTGCTATTTCCTGTAGTGTTTTATTGAACTCTAATATGGACATTGTTGCTTTGTCTTGCATGACACTGAAGCGGTTCTTAAGTACTATTGAGAATTCATTTCTTGTTTGCTGGTCTGTCAGTTTTCTTGTATCAAAATGTATCTTTCTGTGTTCTCCGATTTTGGCTTTCCTTAATTTTAGTTTTATTTTTGCTACCAGAAGATTGTGATCACTTTCTACATCTGCTCCTTTCCTTGCTCGCACATCTTGTAGTGACCGTTTCCACTTGTTGTTTATTAGTATGTGATCGATTTGGTTTTCTGTGGTTTTATCTGGTGACCTCCAAGTCACCTTATGGATGTTTTTATGTTGGAAAATTGTCCCTCCGATGGTCATCATGTTTTCTTCACAGAAACTGCACAGTCTTTCTCCATTTTCATTTATTTCTCTGATTCCTTCTCTTCCCATGATTCTTCTTCTATCTTCATTTCCTTCACCTACTTTTGCATTGAAGTCGCCCAAGATGAGTAGCATATCATGCTTGGGTATTGTTTCTACTGTTGCTTGGAGACTGTTGTAAAAATCTTCTTTTAATTCCTCTTCAGCTGCTTCTGTTGGTGCATGACAAACTATAATAGACAGCTTCGTGAATTTTGAATTGAAGCGTGCATATAATAATCTCTCATTTATTGGTGTCCATTTCAGCAATGCTCTTGATGCTTCTTTTGTTATAATCAATGCTACTCCTCCTTCATGAAGATCTTCTTTACCTGACCATATTATTGTATCTTCTGCGTGCTGTGTTGTTAATTTCCTTCTGCCTTGTCCTGTCCATCTTGCTTCTTGTATTCCTAGTATGTCTAGTTTGTATCTGTGCATTTCCTTGATGGTTTGTGCTAGTTTTCCAGTCTGGTTTAGTGTTCTTACATTCCAGCTGCCTATTTGCATCTTATGTTTAGGTTCCAGGAGGTCTGCAGTCGGGCTGGGGACTTCCAGTGGCTGGCTTTCATCCACAACCTTCATGGGCTCAGTTTCCTGATACGCATTTCTCCTTCCACCTGCATTTGTTTTTTCCCTTGCTTCCGTTTCTGTAGCAGTCTGATAGTTATTTTACCAGATAGGGTTGCTGGCCCTATGCTGAACCCTCCTTACTCACCTTTTACGATCATGCGTGGTAGGGTACAGTGGTCCTATTCTTTGTAGATCCCGGGTACCACACGGGGGATATCCATACTACAAGAACTTAATATTGAAGAAGGCTGGCTAGTAAAGAGGATTAAGCAAAGAAAATTTAAATATTTTGGACGCATTAAACGTCATGATAGAAGACCATTTTGGAAGGGTACATAATGGGAAAAGAAAGAGAGGAAGACCAAGGCGAAGATGGCTGCAAGACATCGTTGATGATCTGCAAAAAGATGCATCAGCAGCAGAGCATTTTGCTTACAACTGAGAGGCCTACAGGAGTGCTGTTAGAGAGGCAAAGTTCCACAAGGGACATGCAAATGAATGAATGAATGAATGTGCCTCATTGTGTAATGTTCTGTGGTTCATGGTATTAATGTGTTTAGTGGCTCATTTGACTAATGTGCTCTGTGGCTCTTAGGTCTATTGTTTTCATGTTCTAATTTTGCTAATGTATTCTGTGGCTTTTTCAAGTCTGTGGGGTTAAAAAAGATAAAGGTAGCCCTTTTATGTCATGCAGGCTTTTAGGGGATGTGGTGCTAGTGTTCTTTTTTTCCCTGACCTGCTGACACACATGTGAGTAATATGGTCAGCATCATGATTGACTGCCCTTCCTTCCCAAGCTCCAGAAAAAGCCAGGTACTCATTTCTACAGCCTGGGTAACTAGGGTGCCTCCAGCCAGATTCAAACCACAAACTTCAACATGAGAGGAAAATGCATTAACCTCTTTGTCCTTTAGGTGCCCTTCTTTTTTTTTTTTCAGTTTGTGAACCTGCTGATTTGAAATTATCGGCTTCCTTAGGTTCAGTTCATATTATTATTATCATTGATTTTTTGTGGATAGAATACAGTGCTGGCTTGTCAGCATGCTCAGCTAACAGCAGCAGAGATGAATCTTCCTTTTAATCACACAGTTGAAAGGGAGACAATCCCTTTTTTCTTCTTCAGGCCTGATAACCCATGTGTTACTCCACTATGCTGTAGCAGATTATGATCCAGCCCTATACTGGTAATGGTTTCATTGCCACATATAAAATATGAAACCATTATTTTTTTTTTTTTTATACTCCAAGTAAATATTACAAAAAGTTTTGTTCTGTAGCAGACTTTCTCAATCTTTTTACCTTGGTTTAAGGTCTGTCATTGCACATCCAGCAGTGCTCCAGTTATCCCTTGTGAAGAAGGTTCTTGGCATGTATAGCACTAGTGAGATCCCTAACAAATGGGAGATGATGAGCAGAAGATTTGATCCCACTTCTTAAATCCAAGGCTGGCCAAGAGATTGGGCCCCTGTCAGTTTGGCCAGTTGTACTGTTCTTTTTTTTTTTTTATTTTGCTGGTTGAATCCTTGAAATAAATTTCAAGTCTTACAGAGCTCTGCACAGAATTTATTATTTCTTCTTCATCTTTGAGCAGCTGCTGAATTTAGCAGCTTGCTGAGCCACTGAGGCCCATTTCTGCAGATAAGACATGTCTCCATTCCTCTCTGTTCTTGTTTTTTTTTTTTAATATATATCTTACTCCTCGCTGTATGTCAGTATGATCACAAGTTGTAAATATCATAACCTAGTATTTCTGAGTGCTCTTTTTAACAGAAAGTTGGGTTTTTTTTTGGTATATCTGTTTATAAATGTAGTTTTGTTTCTTTTGTGTGGTTGAATCTACGGTGCTAAACCATAGGGCACTGAGGAGCTCTGTTTAAGAAACTGTATTCTAAATAGTGGTTAACAAGATGTCACACAGTGCAAAATGTGTGTGTTTTTTCTCTCTTATTTACTTGGCAGCAAGTTTCAAGTTTCCTTCTTTCTCTTTTTTTTTTCCCCTAAAGGTGCAGTATTTGGTGGGCTGAAAAAAAAATGTTAACAAAAAGTGTGGGCAGTGTTTTCTTTAACACTTGTCTTACAGGCAATCAGTGTGGCAATGTACTTTTAAAAAATAAAATGTTTGGAATCGCGTTAGCTCTTACAGTCCATGTTTATGATTGCATTTGTTTTACTCTTTCTCCTAACTGGTGGCCACATGCACGGTTTTGTGCCAAAAAAAAAAATAATTGCAAATAAAATCTTTATGGTTTTGTTCCAGTTACCGCCATTCTCTTTATTATTCGACTCAAAAATTGTGAAAATGGAGAGCTCCTTATTGTTCATATTTTTTAACTGTCTGTAATTACCTGTTCATTACTTCCCTTTTGATGTATGAGTTCAGGTGAAGAAAGATTGTTGCTATTTTTTGTCATTTAGCCAATATTTGTTATATTGTTACTGGTAGTTCAAGCTAGTGTTAGATGCTTGATTGTTCCAGTGACCAATGCTACTTATTTCCTTGTTATATTTATCACATTAAATCTTATTGTTTATGAATCTGCATTAACCACAGCAGAGTTTACTGAGTTTACAGTCTAGAAACTGAGTTTGTAGTCTAGAACTGAATTGTATGGTTAAATAAATAAATGCACAAGAAAATGGGACCAGTTTATAATCTAGAACTGAATTATGCAATATTTAAGTGCACAAGAAAATGGGACCTTGCAACACAAACATTGCTTGCTATTACAGCCATGAGAGGAGCTGCTCAGCAAGATGTTCTTCTTCTTCAGCGTTCCAAGCCATTAATTCTTTCCCTGCCATGGTCGATATAGTGAATACTTCCTGTTAGTCTTTTGCCTACCATGGTCGTTATAGTGATTTTGTTTCGTTGCAACGTAAAACTATTGTAAAACTTTTTATTGTACACGATTTATCTGCGCATGTCTGGTGACCTTTCATAGTTCAATATCCTATGACCTGACCACTGTTCCTGAATGTACCCCAAGTACATCTAGACATATTAAATGGACTGGAGAGGTAGATGGTTATTTCAGACATTATTTTAGTGAGAATGCCATCACACGATGAGATCTGATGAAAATTTAAATAGATCTGGAAATCTCAGATGATAAACATTGTACATCTAGGCATCGCCGATGCTAAGCACTACACAGTTATCAGCTAAAATCATCACACTACTACTTTTTTTCCTAAAAAACTCTCCATTTATGAAATCTTCTTACATTTAAAACTATTTTCATGCATAATATGTATACTTTTAAAGTGGAAATACTTTGTACATTCACTTTTACAACTATACCCCCTACACATATCAAGACCCGCGGTTTTTGTGTGGCACTGATGGGAACGTCTGCATTT
Organism: Achatina immaculata; assembly: GCA_009760885.1. NCBI lineage: Eukaryota > Metazoa > Mollusca > Gastropoda > Stylommatophora > Achatinidae > Lissachatina > Lissachatina immaculata. The sequence continues at coordinate 48,248,673 of CM019720.1, read as the reverse complement.
TTTTAGGTGGCCTGGATAGAGTTAAGGCTCATTTCTGCAAATAAAGTTCTCCTTCATTCTTTTCTATTCTTAGTCTTCTCTCTCCAGCTGGTGACACCAGTTTCTTTTATATCCTCTTCTATGTTGTCTTTCCATCTCTGTCTTGGTCTGCCCCTTGGTCTTGTTTCCTTCATCTCTTATGCATACATAATTTTCATTTGTCTGTTCTCTACCATTCTTTCTACATGCCCCAGCCAGCATAGTCTGTTCATTTTCAAGACATTTATAATTTGTTGGGATTTAAATAAACTGTTCAGTTCAGTGTTCTTTCTAGCTGTCCATTCTCCACTGTTGGTATTCTTTATAGGCCCAAAAATTCTTCTTAGGATCTTGTTCTCAAAGATCTGCAATTGTTGTTCATCTTTATTTGTTGTACTCCACATTTCTGATCCATACATAATGGCTGGTCATATTATGGTTTTGTAGATTATTTTGGTGTTTTGTTTTTTTTTTTTGCGAACGAAGAAGAAGAAGATTTTGGTGTTTTGGGACAGAATTTAGGATTTTAACAGATGTTGCAAGGCAAAGTATATTTTATTCCCTATCTGTACTCTGCTTTTAATTTCCTCACTTACTATGTTGCTTCTGTTGAAGTTTGTGCCTAAATATTTGTATCGTTTCTGCTTTCCTAATAATCATATCTCCAACATTTATATAATCTGGATCATTCTGCCTCTGGTCTCTTGATCATATACTCTATCTTACCTTGGTTAATGGTCAATACTCTATCTTGCCTTGGGTAATGGTCAAACCCACTTTTAGTGCTGCATCTCAGGTGTATGCAGGTATTGATTGGTTCCCCCCACCAGGTTGATGTCATCAGTGTATCCTAGTATTTTAGCTTGTTCTTCTGTACTGCTTTCTTCTTTCACTTTTCTGATTACCTTTTCTATTACTAGGTTGAATAGTAATGGAGATAACATATCACCTTGTTTTAAACCAATTCTTATATAGAAGGATTCTGACTTTCTTCCTTTATATATTATTATATTTTATGCATCCTCCATATATATTCTGGTCAGATTGATTAATTTATTAGGTATCTTAAATTCTTTCATAATTATCCATAAGCATCTCCTATCTATGCTGTCATAAGCTTTCTTGAAGTCAATGAAGATATTATTTACTTCTTTTCCATATTCCCAGTACTATTCTGCTCTTTGAATAAAATATTTGGTCTACGGTTGATCTGTTCTTCCTAAAACCTGCTTGATAGTCTCAGCAAGATGATGCTTGAGAAAAATCCGTAACTGGTATCTGCCTGCTTCAGCACTGCCTTCTTAGATGAAGAATGCTGATATATTTCTTAGGTGTTAAGCAACTGGTGTTAGCTTGTAGTGTAGGACCATCCTGATTGTCAGCAAAGTAGTAAATAATAAGAAACAGAGTAGTCATTCTTTTTTTTGTTTCAAGTGTTTTCAGTGTCATTCCAAATGATGGTGTTCTGTTATCTTCTTGGAACTGTAAGTGGAGTGTAAGTAAGCCCATGCTGTGAAGACGTGGAAACACAGGCATTGTGTTTGATTGGGAGTGGATTGTTTTGGCTTGCTCAGAGACCCAACTTCTTAACAGACTCCCACCCCCTATCAGCCAGGTGGAGTCTGTTACTAGAAACACCAGTGGAGAAGTGGGATAGGCTTCGCAGTAAGTTCCACCACGATGGGGAACATGTCTAGTGGTTCCTCCTACATTTGTAAGCCTGTTTCCATGAGGTTGTTTCAAGAAGTGAGGTAGTGTTTTTGATTCATCAACCATGACTACAGAATGGACAAAACCTTTTTTTAACTTGGTAAGAAGGCACCTATCTTTACCACTGGTACAACAACAAAAATCTTGAATGAAAAGTTTCAAAATGAATACAACTGCTGTGATTTTTCTGGAAAAAAATGCAGTGCCTATTTTTAGCTTATACAATGGTTTAAAGTTACAAATGCCCAAATTTAATAATTTTCATGTTTTTTTTGGTTTTTTTTTTAACAAAACAGTACAGATGTCTGATGACAGTACTGGAGTAAATATACTTTGTAGGCAGTCTCAAATGCCTAAAATATTGTGATACCTTACATCATATTTCAGACAGCTTTCTGCAGCAAGCCGAGCTGAAAGGGAGGCATTTAAACAGGTTCAGGAGAAAGGTTACAAGGTCAAACTTGAGTACATTCAGCAGGGACATCAGGCCAGGAGCGAAAAAGAGGTGAGACTGTCTCAATTTTCCCTGCCAAAAGTTTTAAAATTCTTAGAGTTGTAACTGTTAATATCACAACTCATGCTGACAGACTGGCAAAGATTTGAGCCACCATGCCACATTCCCACCAATATGAGAACAGTTGAACATTGTATACAACAATTGCAAGCAGAAGTGGATGAACAGCCGGGCCACTAACCTATCTGGAAGATCTCTGTATACATACCTACCAAAGCCTAACTCTGGAAACCACATCAGCAGCTTATGTTGTAGAGACCAGTGCGTAACTGTCAAGTTGCAAACAGGACGCATCACCCCCAATAAGCATTTACACAAAGTGAGCGCTAACCACACACCATACTGCATGCACTGCAAAAGATAAGAAGAATAAACTGTTAAGCACCACCTGCTGGATTGCAGTGCATTGAAAGATCTTTGAAAAAAACCTGATGCCACCAAACCCCTCCATCACTGACATTCTGTATGGAGATATAGAGCAGTTGAAAAAGACTTGTACATTCCACTGTCTGGCACAAGGGGGGAAAAAAGAGTGAAGACTCGTAAACCCAGGGACCAGAAAAGTCAAAGTCATCATGACATTTCTCTCCCTGTGTGGTCATTTTCTGCATTGCACAGTGCCAGGTTTGGAGCTTTGATATTCAGTGTGATAATCAGGGGTGATAAAATGTTGCTGTCAACACCCTTGTCTCACTTGTACAAAGTTTACTGCAAAAAAATAGAAGTGTTAGGATAGCCTGACATGTGAAGTATGGATCAGCATGTTCCCTGTAATGATGGAGCCAAGAGAGGGGCCCAGTACCTGAGAGAACATCAACCCATCCTATAAAGTATAACTGGGGGGAATCAAGAAAACTGTAGCAAAAGTGATCATCTTCATCATATTTGTACAGAAGAAAAGAAAAAGTGGAGTCACAGAGTGTTTAAAACCATAGCTGCACCACTGGGTTTACTATACCACATTACCCTGCATCGTTGTTCACTGTTATTCTCACTTCTGTTTTACAGAGACGCTGTAACCCATCCAAAAAAAAATGATGAAAGATTAGAAAATACAATTTTTTGCTCAGATTAAATGGGAACTCACAGAGAACAACCAACTATCCTCAGAGAATATCATCACCTATCCTGGATCAATATTACAAACAAACAAAAAAACCCCCCAAAAAACCTTCTTTGTGAATATATATTTAAATACCAAAAGAAAAAAATGCACAGTCAAAATTATTATTTTTATTCCACAAATTTTTAGTTTTTGAAGTGGAAACAGAAAAGCAATTAGAAAATTTTACTTTAAATTGAGTCCACTTCAGTCTTAGTTGCTAACTGTCCCAGTTTGAAACTGTCAGTTGCCCATGTTGTCTTGTCTGCAGCCGCTCTTGTCTGTCATGGCTCCTCCAGACACTTGTCATTTCTTTCACAGGAATGAATTTTTAAAGAGTTAGATTGATCTCCACCTTTTCATAGTTTGTGATGGTGTGTTGTTTATGTTTATTGCCTCCTTTCCTTCAGTATGCTAATTATCACAGTAGTTCAGATGCAGTTTTTTTTTTCTTCACTACAGATTCTACTTGTTTGCTGTTGATTTTTATCTTTATTTCATTTGAAAACATTTATTGTTAACATTTTCATAGCCATTTTTGAAAGGCAAAAGTAAGCATTAAAATCCCATAATCCCTTGATCTACAGCATTGTGTAAGGTAAGCATTTAGATAACAGTAATTTATATCACATGAAGATAAGAATGAAAATCCCATTATTTGTAGCTGCCTTTAGCTCAGCGGTTCTCAGGTTTTTTGGGCTGTGAAAGTTAGCACAGTAGACCCCAGGAGACATTTTTGATCACAGAACAAGGCATTAATAAAATGAGAAGACGATGGAATGGCATGAAAACATTAATTACACTGTGAAATAATGCAGACGTGTCAAGATAAAATGCCATCCAGTTTATTGAACAGATAATTTTTTAAAAGTGGATATTCCACAGACCCTCTGGGGATCTGCAGATCACACCTTGAGAAACCCTGCTTCATCTGTTTATTTTGTTTCAGTATTTTTTTTAGGGTGGCCATATTTGCATAATGAATGCTAAGTGAAAATTATTATGAGAAGAAAACATTTGAAATGCAGCGTGTTTCCCTTAAAAATTATATTTTTTTGAAAAGAGAAAAGCAGTTTAAAAAAAAAAAAAGTTCCATTACACCACAAAGTTGTTGATAACCATTGTTAATAATAATGTACTGAATAATCTGTAAAAAAAAAAAAAAAAGCTATTATAAAGTTAATATAGGGTAATGTAGTACATTAAAACCTTTTTTTTTTTTTTTTTCAGTGATAAAGTTTTTAAAAAAATCTTATAGCAGAAAAATGTGTACTTTGGTTCTTGCTAATGAAGAAAACTTTTGTGCTTGTTCTTACTAGTCACGGTTGGCTGATCTTACAAAGGAGAAAGAAACTTTTGTTGAAGCTAAAAATACTTTACAAGGTAATGTAGTTCAGACAATGTACTTTTAGAATTTTGTTATGGCAGCATCAAAACGCCATGTTTCAATTCCATTAAGTCGCTATATGTAATCTTGCAAGATGTTTTCATTCATCCACCCATTAGCATGTGCCTTGCGGAACTTTGCTTCCCTAGCAGCTGTCTTGTAGAATTCACAGTTGTAGGCAAGATGTCCTGTTCTAGGAATCTTATTTCAGCTTTAAAATGATTGAATATTCAGTTGAAATTGTAAATAGGGTTGACTAACTTTCTTGGCAGTTTCTCTGACAGCAAAAAAAAAAAAAAAACACAAATTCGTAGTGTTATTTCACAGATATTTTTGATTTTGGCTGTTTTTCTCATAATATAAAAGCTGATATAGAGGAATATAGAATTTTGTAAGACTAATGAACTGCGATTAGCCAGAACTCTGTACTTCATTTTAGTTTTTCTAGAAATGAATTTACATTGTAGAGGTGGAGGTTTGTGGGGAGCCAACATCTTGAGTTAATTTTAAGAATTCAGACAAGTCATTGAAGTATGGGCGTCTGAATGGGGCGAAGTGGTTAGTGCACTGGTCTCTTATGGCGAGGGTCGGGGGGGGGGGGTCGAATCCGACCGGAGGCGCCCCAGTCACCCAGCTGTAGAAATAGGTACCCGACTTCTTCTGGAGTTGGGGAAGGAAAGGCGGCCAGGCGTGATACTTATAGCAGTATTGCTCTTGGCTAGGAGTTATAAGCAGGATTGGTATTTAGGAAATAATTAATAGAGTGAGTACCCTTGTTTGAGAGGTAGGTTGGTTGAGACCATTGAGCAGGGGTCTTGGGAAAAGCGTGCAGCATGGAGAAAACTGAGTGGATAGGGATAGTATAAAAACCACTCATGTTTTAGTAAAAGAGAGAGAGCCTTACTTGTTTGTTGTAGCGGGAGCCTTACTTGTTTATGTTGTAGGAAGAACATTAATAGTTTTGATGTAGATGTTTCTAGCAGTGGCAGTTTGTTGGTAGTTAGTTGGAGGATTTAGTTATTCTTGTGATGGCTGAGGTTTTTTGGTGGAACGTTGTAAGGATTTTTGTGCTTATAGGACATTGTAAGGTTTTCGCCCATATGGCGTAGTTCTCTCACGCCGGGCATTGTCATTGTGAATTTCTGTTCAGCCTGATGGCTACATTCCCATCATCATGATTTCACCCCTCATTTTGGTCCATTAATAAATGTGTGTTGTCTGAAGATATAACTACACCAATTGGCTTTGTTGGAATTCTCATTGTTGACCAGTTTGTTTTGGTTGGAAGACTGCCAAGTTATGTTTAAGTTGTATCTGTATTATTCTGTGGAGTTGGAAGCCTGGGTGTCTTGTTGTATTTTCTCAGTGTGTAACATAGAAAATTAGGTGGTTTTAGAACACCAACAACAAGAAGAAATTTATAAGAAGAAGCTGTTTTAGTACGGCGCAACACTACTTTACTTGGCGCCAGAGAGAGTCATACTGTTACATACTGACCATATCAACCTCTAGTGTGCTGACAGGTCAGGGAAATATGGGCGCTAACACCATATTCCTGTGTGCCTCTAAGGCATGACAGGATTACCTCGATCTTTTATTGAAGTATGCTGTCCTACCTGGTGTCAGTTCTTTGTGACCTTCATAAAGTCGGCTGAAGAGAACTGATGTTCACAGCTTCTGCGTATAGCAGAAACATAGGCAGTTTTCAGAATGTTATGAATTTCAAGTTGCAATATACAGTTTTTTTTTTTTTCGTATTTGTTCATACTTGCATAAAGTGACACTGGGCCACTGAACTGTTTAGTGGCATTTGATGTAACCAGAACGTTAAATTGTTAACTGTTACATTTTCTTTAATCATTCTTAAATGTTGAAAGGATGTCTTAGAACTTTTGCATTCCTTTAACTTTTGTCAGTCCATATATTCTGATGAAAAAGAATTCATTCTTTGTCTAATTATGTAAGCCTGTTTCAGTTTTAAATGAAGAGTGGTAATGTTCAACTATTGTTGCTTGTAATGTGTAGTACGGTGCATTTTGTGTTATAGTATAACTGCTTGATTAGAAAAATTTTTGAATTGTTTATTTCGTTATTTTTTTAAAAGTGTGATAATTTCACATGTTTGTAATTTTGTGTGTGTTTTATGTTTCTTCTTTGTTTCACTTCTTATGCAGCTTTTAAAGATGAAGCTGAAGCTCCAGAGAAGCTGGCCAAGGAAAAACATGAAAAGGCATGGGAAGGTGGGTTTGAAGAGAAAGGATCTGTGTATGTTATTTGTTCATTGGCTCAGTTTGCCCAGTTATTATGTGCTGAAGTCTTTTATATGTGAGAGGATTTTGGTGTGTATAATTTTGTAATCAGATGGCTGGTGTCATGGTTTAAACTGCCCTGTTTGGTTTCTTATTGCTTTTGATTTGTCAGGAACAAGTGTTTTTTTTAAATAAGACTCTGGTGGACTTGATGATTGGCTGTTTGTATTTTATTTTGAAGAGGTAGAATCACAATGTCATTAAAGGGAAGGAACAAGCAGCATTCATTGTTGTGCGATGTCATTAATGGGAAATAACAAGCAGCATTCACTGTTGCATGATGTCATTAAAGGGAAGGAACAAGCAGCATTCACTGTTGCGTGATGTCATTAATGGGAGGGAACAAGCAGCATTCACTGTTGCGCGATGTCATTAAGGGGAAAGAACAAGCAACATTCACTGTTGCACGATGTCATTAAGGGGAAGGAACAAGCAACATTCACTGTTGCACGATGTAATTAAGGGGAAAGAACAAGCAACATTCACTGCTGCACGATGTAATTAAGGGGAAAGAACAAGCAACATTCACTGCTGCACGATGTAATTAAGGGGAAGGAACAAGCAGCATTCACTGTTGCATGATGTCATTAAGGGAAAGGAAAAAGCAGCATTCATTTTTGCACGATGTCATTAAAGGGAAGGAACCAGCAACATTCACTGTTGCGTGATGTCATTAAGGGGAAGGAACAAGCAACATTCACTGTTGCGTGATGTCATTAATGGGAAGGAACAAGCAACATTCACTGTTGCGTGATGTAATTAAGGGGAAGGAACAAGCAGCATTCACTGTAATCTTGTTTGAGAGAGAAAGCTGGGCATAGTGGATGTTAGATATTTGTAGAACTATTTTTTTATGCATTTAAATTCTGTTTTGATGTTTTTGCATGTGCCCACTCTATCTGTTACCTTCATGATTGATTTTAATTTCTTAGCTGTGAAAGCAGAACGTCAGAAGGTCAAGGACGCCCAGGCAGCAGAGGTGGCCTTTGCAGAACTGGATGTGAATCAGGATAAAATGTAAGTACATGCCAGGAAGTCCTAGAATTCATGGGTGGGTGATGTTAGGGGGAAAGTGAAATATTTATGATTGACTTGATGGAAAATTTACTGGGGTGGGTGAGGGTGAGGGGGGTGGGAATTGAAAAGTGAACAGGCTGATTTTGTTTCAGGTGATTAATTGGTTTGATCTAATTAGCTGAACACAATTAATTCACAGCCAGTACCAACCAACTCATTACCATAGGTCTACTTTTGTTTGGTGATGTTTTTTTTTTTTTTTTCTTCCAGCCTCGTTAATCTGAATAGGCCAAGTCATAGACTTGAGTTTTGTTCTGCTCTTCGCTTTCGCAGTTTAGAATCTGCTTATAGTAGTGCATGCCAGGCATACTCTGACACATACCACCAATGTTAACTTTTTCAGCATCTGAGTCTCTTTGTGGTAGCACATACCTGTCATGTTCTGACACATACCACTAATGTTAAGTTTTGAGCATCCAAGTCTGTGGTATACCTGTCATACTGTATCACATACCAACAATGTTAGGTTTTCCAGCATCAGAGTCTCTTTATGGTAGCACATACCTATCACATTGTAATGCATTGCATTAATGTTAACTTTTCAGCATCCAAATCTATATGTGGTAGCACATGCCTGACACATTGTAGCACATATCACTAATGTTAACTTTTTTTAATAACATCCTGCTAGTGCTGTTGTTAAATAATTATTTGAGAAATGATTTTTTGTTGTACAAAAAAAACTGACTATGATTAGAAATTATTTTAATCTTTAGACAACCATCTTGCTAGTAATTTTGGTGTGAAGTTTTGCATGTTGAAATCTTTGAAACTGTCACCACAAGAAAATATGCCCACATCATCTTCATGTTTGCCTGCCTCATGAATACCCATATGAAACTGTAAAGCTCTATTTCTTCAAATGTCTGATCTTCAGTGGCATCAGAGCCACTCTTTGTCCAGCATGCAGATACCATGGGATGTAACTTTTTTTGTAGTTTAAGCTTTTGAGCCTCCAAAAAGTTCTAACCAAACTACATAGAAGCAGTTATTTTATATGTAAATTTTTTTTTTTTTTTTAAACCATCTGTGTGGCCCATAAAAGGAAGGGAAATAACCTCAAAATATGCTGTCCTTCTGTTTTCAGAGTAGACTATCCAGAACTCATGAAGCATTCAGAGTTTGATATAGATTCGGATGGCACAGTTAGCATTGAGGAAGCCAAGGTAAAATACATTATTGAAGTGTTAGAGCTTTGTTTCGTTTGATTAAAGTGATACACCACAAAACACCACAGATGTATGATGTGAGAGAAAGAAGTATTGCAAGAGGTAATGCGGGAATTGAGCAGTGTGATCTAGAATGTAGGTTTCACGCCCTATTGGATGTGAAGCTTGTTTCGATTCATCCATGGTTAAGTTGCAGAGCTAAGTCTACAACATATCCCGCTTGTTTGCCCAGTTGGTGTCACAGACATCACAACAAAGGTAACAAGAAACCACACAGCATACCTCATTAAGTCATTAACTCCAAGTTTTCTCCCTAACATACAGTCACAGACACCACAACAAGAGGAACAGAACATAGAAACCACACAGCATGGTCCACTATATGACCAGCTGGAGTCCTTAGCTCAGAGCTTTCTCCCTAGCATATAGTCAACAACACCACAACAAGAGGAATAGAACATAGATACTACGCAGCATGTCCCACTATATGACCAGCTGGAGTCCATAGCTCTGAGCTTTCTCCCTAGCATATAGTCAACAACACCACAACAAGAGGAACAGAACATAGAAACCACGCAGCATGTCCCACTATATGACCAACTGGAGTCCATAGCTCCGAGCTTTCTCCCTAGCATATAGTCAACAACACCACAACAAGAGGAACAGAACATAGATATCACGCAGCATGTCCCACTATATGACCGGTTGCAGTCATTAACTCTAAGCTTTCTCCCATGGGTATGGTCACAGATACCATGACGGGAGGAACAGAATGTAGAAACCACACAGCATATCCCACTAAATGACCAGTTGCACTAATTAGCTCCAAACTTTCTCCATAGCATATAGTCACAGATACCACAAGAGGAACAGAACATAGAAACCACTGTTTGCACCAATGGTAACCATTTGCTATATGTATAGTATACAGTCATTGCATCTTTAGTTATTCAGTTGATTAATTTCTTCAGTGGGATATATACAGAGAGGTTTGACGGAAGCTTCATTACCACATGTTTGACATGATGTAATGTATATGTTAAATAATAAGAAATGATCATTTTAAAAAAGGTGGGGGGGAGAAGATTGTGTTTTCAAGTTAATCCACCAAGAATTTTCACAGATAGATTTGTGTTAGACTGGCAGATAAATTTCATCAACTGATAATTTGTAATGTGTGACATTATTATTATTATTAATAAAGTAATGTGGAGACATAAAATAACAAATATATCCATACTATAAGAATTTAATATTGAAGAAGGCTGGCTAATAAAGAGGATTAAAGAGAGAAAACTTAAATATTTTGGACACATTAACTCTTCCCATGCCATAGTCGCTATAGTGACAATTTCTGGTTACTGAGTTGTGTGCCATGTTTGTTATAGTGACAATTCATTTGTTTCAATAAAACAACCGGTGTAATATTTAGATTATACATATTTCGTCCGCATTTCCGGTGACACTTTTCAAAATGGTGGAAGAGTCCTTAGTTACGAGCGATGCCAAGCGAGAAAAAGGAAGAGAAGCATTGAAAATTTTCAATTTTTGATGATGTAGATAGGGGTATGGACGTGGCTTGTGACCACCCCACTGCTCTTGAGTGTATCCTAAGTAGATTTAGACATATTAGACGACTGGAGAAGTAGTTAGTAGGTTTTTTTCAGACATTAATTTAGCGAGAATGCAACACAGAATCACAGATGGTAAGTAGTGTAGATCTAGACCTAGCCGATGGTGAGCTGGGCACAGTCATTGTCTAAAAACATCACATTACTTCTTTTTTTCCTAAAAAAACTGCATTTATGAAATTTTCTTACATTTAGTTATACTTTGAAACATAATAAGTACACAGAAGTGCATGTAAATACTGTTTTCCATTCCATTTTACAACTATATTCCCTATACAGATAAAACCTGTGCTTTTTTTGTGGCACGAACGGGAATGTCCGCGTTTTTTTTTTTGGGCCATGGGAAGAGTTAAACAACATGATAATCTAAAGAAGACCATCTTGGAAGGGTACATAATGGGAAAAGAAAGAGAGGAAGATAAAGATGAGTGCAAGACATCATTGATAATCTGCAAATGGATGCATCAGCAGCAGGGCATCTTGCTTACAACCGAGAGGCCTACAGGAGAGCTATTAGGGAGGCAAAGTTTTCCAAGGGACATGCAAATGAATGAATGAATGAGTGAATTCTCCTTGTTAAATGGAAATTATATCCATAGTAATTGATGTAGAGTGTCTGAAATTGAGAAAAAGTTGCATGATAAAGGCCAGAATGTCAAATGGGCCAGCATACACCCTTTTAAAATAAAACTTGCTCATTCATTCATTCATTCATTCATTTGTTCCCAAAAGTACCATTATCTTAGTACCCCAGAGGTTAATTGATTTTGTGTTATGGTGTTATTTGTTTAATTTAAGTATTGAATGTAAAATAGGTTCCTAATCTTATCTTATATCCTTCCCGTGCCGTTAAACGTTACATAGGGCTCGCAAAGTAGTTCGCCAATTTTTCCTGTCTTCGGTGAGTCTTTCAACCTCATCAAAGGATTTTATGCCTGTTAATTTGGCCTCTCTTAACAATGTCCTCTTCAGAGTTTCACGCGGTCTGCCTCTTTTTCTTTGGCTTGTTGTGTTCCACTTGATAGCTTATTTTGGGATTCTCTGATCATTTCTTCTCATCAAGTGACCAACGTATGTCCATCTCCTTTTCCTGATCACCCATGAGACTGGTTGTTGTTCAGTCATCTGTCTTATCTCTGCATTGTTAGGTTCCTAATACTTTTCATAAAATGCAGTGTATTTTTCTGTAGGAATATCTTGAGGATAACGAGCAGACAGATTTGGCAACATTCACTTCCAAAATCTGGCCTAATATCAAAGAGATCTACAAGCAGAAGGACTCTAAGCCACAAGAAGGTGAAACTGCGAAGGTCCCTGATGCAGGAGAGCAAGCTGGAGATCCAGTAAATATATCTTTCTCATTCATGTCAGTGTTGTATTGTACCTTTGTTATACTAAAGTGTAAAAGTTCATCAGCTGAAAGCTGCAAGTCTTTTGGTGTATTTGCTAGTTAAGCTAAACAGTCTTTATGAAGTTATTTAATTGTCTTTCCAGCCATTTGTGTGAAACCCAGCTTCTTTGTTTGAATTAGAAATTTAATTCATTTTCAAACAGTCAGGTTTAGCTGTAAAAAAAATTAAAGTAATATTTAATTTTGCTATGATTAGAGCTAATAAATGACATTGCAGTTCCATGTTCCATGGGAAGTTAAAACAATAAGTTATACTAAAATGGAGCATGAACATGGTGTAAAAGTCATCGTTTGACTTGTAATATTTTTTTCTATGGGGGCTGTCAGTCTACAGATGAGTTGTTTGTTATCTTCTTGGCTTTTACTGTGCCACTTGCCATCAATATTGTAATTTTCCTGCATACTTTATTCTAATAGCTTGCTTTCTTTTTTTTTTTTTTTTTGTTCTTACAGAATGGTAATTAAGAACAGTTGCAAATGAATGTTCAGGAATATTGTTTTAGACCTTTTATGTTTCTCACAGTTCATTTTAAAAATTTTTTAAAATATAATTTTCTTAAAAAAACTCATCAGTTTTTTTTTTTTTTGAGTATCAGAATATGATGTTTGTCTCCCTGCTGTATAGCGCCAGCTCTGAGGTTGGTTTTATTCATGATAGTGAATGAATGAACACACTAAGGTAAAAAAGATGAAATAAAAAAAAAAAAAGCAAAAAATAACCTGCTCAGTGAGCACAGATTTGTTCACATCCAGACATTTCTGCAGGAGCACGTGCTGAGAAGGTGGTTTTATTTGTGATAGTTCTGTAGCACTTGCTGAGAGGGTGGTTTTATTTGTGATAGTTCTGTAGCACTTGCTGAGAAGGTGGTTTTATTCATGATAGTTCTGTAGCACTTGCTGAGAAGGTGATTTTATTCGTGATAGTTCTGTAGCACTTGCTAAGAGGGTGGTTTTATTCGTGATAGTTCTGTAGCACTTGCTGAGAAGGTGGTTTTATTTGTGATAGTTCTGTAGCACTTCCTGAGAAGGTGGCTTTATTCATGATAGTTCTGTATCACTTGCTGAGAAGGTGGTTTTATTCATGATAGTTCTGTAGCACTTCCTGAGAAGGTGGTTTTATTCCTGATAGTTCTGTAGCACTTGCTGAGAAGGTGGTTTTATTCGTGATAGTTCTGTAGCACTGGGTCAGAGATTGGTTTTATTTGTGAAAGTTCCATGGCACCATCTCAGAGGTTGATTTTGTTCATGATAATTGTATAGCACCAGCTGAGAAGTTGGTTTTGTTCATATAATTGTATAGCACCAGCAGATAGGTTGGTTTTGTTCATGATAGTTCTATAGCATCAGCTCAGTTTTTTTTTTTTTTTGTCCATTTAAATAGTTCAGTAACACCAATTTAATAGGTTGATTTTGTTCTTGAGAAATTATTTAGGTATAATATACTTTGATTTTTAAAAAAATCTGCCTGTGTGTGCCATACTCATAGTGACCATGTGCTTTGTTTAGCAAAATCAGTATACAGTTTCCTTGTATGTGTAATAATTCATTATGCGTGCATCTTAGAATATCTACTGTAATTTTATCTTTGCTTTGAGAATTTTCTGCTATAATTTGGTCTTTGCTTTGAGAACATCTGCTGTAATTTTATCTTTGCATTTAGAACATCTTCTGTAATTTTATCTTTATTTTGATAGTTTCTTCTATAATTTGATCATTACTTTGAGAATTTCTGCAGTAACTTGATCTTTACTTTGAGAATTTCTACTGTAATTTTTAAAAAAGAAAAACTGAATATTGGATGCATTATTTTGTCATAGTTTTAGGAGAAAATGTTAAAACTATTGGCTTATCATTAACATAGTGCTAGAAGTTTGAGTTGTTGGTTCTGTTTAGGAGTTTGTCACGACAAAGTTTGTTTGCAGGTTAAATTGTGATAGTTTGACTACATCAGTTCAGTTTCCATGTCTCATTATTTTGGTTTCCTTTTTCATGTTCTTTCATTGAGCACATCAAAGAATCCTCCTGATCAGTGATTCTTCTGTACTTAGATTGTGTTTAAGCAGTGATTGTGCTAGGTAGGATTTTTTGAAACCAGTACCTCCTCTTTCACTGTGCATGAAGTACTTTCTGAAATACCAGTTTTTGTTAATGCAAACATTTGGTACTTTATACTTTTGTAATGTAAAATTAAACACACTTTACAAACATCAGTGAGAATTAAATGTCCACGTGAAATTCTTTTCTTAATTTGTAATCAGCAAGCTTTACACAACGCTCACATGTTGAACCAAAGTCTGAAGTGGATGATTTTCCTCCATACAAATTGAGCATCATCATTATGCTGGCCTGATTATCCTCCAACTAATTTCACTAGTTACTTTTTACTAAGTTTTTTATAATGTACACTGGTTATAGTAACCAGTGACCTCCAGAGGTTTCGATTTTTCTGATTTTTTATGAATAATTTACCAGTTATTGCTGTTTAGTGTGGTCACTGGTTGAAGTCTTTGTAACTGTTCAGTCCTCTATGCAGGAGAGTAGTCTTCTGATCCCAGACACAGTTTGAATAGTACTGTTCTCAGATATGGATTCCTTATGAGATGTCTTTTCTCATAACTCGTGATTAAAGTCAAATGATTTTGTGTTTTTGGAAGTTGGTTTTGAAACTTGTAGATGTATCTGATGTGAGATATGTCAAGTATCATTTGCCTGAAATGTTTCTCAAATGGCTGATTTTACTAGTGTCAGATTTGAGGAATTTGCCATAGTAATAGCAGGCAGGGTTTGTGTTAAAGGTCCACTCTCCTTGTGCTTGCATCTTTTGTCTATGATTTTGGCTTTTGTTTCCCATTCAGATAATGCCGTGCCCAGTGCATGTAGTTGCAGCCTGTGTCTTTTTTCTTTTCTTCTCAGGACTCAAAGCTGATAGGAAAACTCACAGATGACTTATAAATATTTTTGTATTTCAGCTTTGGTCTACATTGTGGCCTCATTTCCCCCCTAATATTTTCCAGTATGTATCATTTGCTTACAGATATGGCTATCATTCATTCTTTCTATATATGCTAAAAAAATCTTTAAAAAAGGCAGGGTGAAAAAAAGGGGTCATGAATAATTTGATTTTCATCACAGCATAAAGGAAGTTATGATTTTATTGTGACTTCTTTTTAAGTTCTTCATCGTCCTTCTGTCTCACTCTGCCGTTAACATTTATTGTTTTTAAATTTGATGGTATCACGTGTAGGTTGTTGCTCAGTTGATGCCTTTCCTTCAGAAGATTTTTGCATTTTCTTGCCATATAGGAGCCATTTTTATAAGATAATGTTGTGCTGGTCAAGTATGTTGTAGAGGTGTTTCATATTTTAACCAAATTTAATGTTGAATAAGTTAGTTATGTTGCAGCCTAGTCAGATATTGCATTTGTCTTTTTTTTTTTTTCAACTGCATCGCTGTGTTTAATTAATTCTATTAAATACACTGGTGACTTTATATAAAATTCTTTGTACACGAGGTTGTTTTGTAAGGAGGAACCTTCTTCTTCCACATATACAGTCTGTCACGTGACAGCCACTATTTATCAGGTTGTCTTCATCCTACTTGTGGCAAGATCAGAGTATAGGCACAGCCAGAAAAACATTTCAGATTGAGTCAGTTGATTGTAAACTGTGTTATGAGCTGCTACTTAACTCAGTAGACTGCCAGTCTTTCTCAACCTTTTTTGCTTATGTGGAATTTTTTTTTTTTTTAAATCCACTCAGAACCTTTGCATTAAATATTTACTGCTGGTCATTTATTGCTTCAGGCATTCCTTCCCCTCTTCCAGCTAGCACGGCAGTTCTGTTCCCCCCCCCCCCCCCTTCCCCTGGCGCCACAAAACAAACCAATTTTAATAAAATTGCTAGTGTGGGCAGGAAAAAAACAACTGTTTCTCCTTTTAGTTTATCTAGGATAGTTATCTGGCATGGTTTGGATTTCATTGTTGTAAGCAGTGTTATGTTTCTGAGATTTATCTGTATATCAGTGCAGTTGGCTAGACTGACACACATTTAGTTACAGTTACACAGTGGGGAGACTATATAAATAAACCAGTTTATTTCAATGTTCAGAGATAAACTGTCACTGAGGTGAGTCATAAACAAGGAAATTAATGGCTACTTTACAGTATTTATCTGTGGACGCGAGCTACATAAGATAATGTGACATTTTGTCCTTATTTAGACTTTGCAGACAAAATGTCATGATTTGGTTTCATCAGGTTCAGATTTTATATCTCATCATCAGGACTTGTTTTGCTGACATGCTTGTCTAAGATTTCTATCTTCCCTTATTTTCTGTTTTTGTAACTGAAAGCTAATTCTTTCGCTTGTGTGCTTTGTCAGAATACATTTTGATGAGAAATTTTGGCAGAAAGAAACTGGAGTGGAGTTAGTCTGCAATTTAAAAATATGAGCTGGGTTGGAAATATGTAACTTTTCATTTTATTTAGACTTATACTAAATATCGCTCTGAGAATTTGAGTTGCATAGGCATCCAAAATCTACCAACATGGCCAGTGTTGTTTTGTAGTCAAAGAGTTAAAGAGGATATTATAATGTTTTTATACATGATGGTGGCCTAGTGTAGACTAATAACTACACATTTTGAGAGATCTGTAAAAGAGAACTTTAACCGGGACTTATGGATTATCCTGTTATACGAACTACAATGATGCACTTCTTGCCTTGAAAGCATTATCATCGTTGTGTTGAAGGAAGTTAGTAAACCGTCCGATAAGTTGGTAAACCCTCTGATTGCCTCCATTGAAAGAGGTTCTTGACAAGGGGTACATGCTGTAGCTTTGGAAGAACCCTGACAAATGTGTGAAGTAGAAGTTTTAGAAACAAATCATAGTGAATGAACATTTTAAGCATTGTCATATGTGAGGATAGTAACTTTTGAGATCTTCGACTGCTTGCAGTATATTGGAGATTTTGAGAACATGGGACTGCCACTAAATTAACTCTTCCCGTGCTGGAGGAAGAAACACGGACATGTTCTGGAGTGCGGGAGTAAAAACGCGGGTCTTGATATGTTAGGGGGTATAGTTATAAAATGGAATGGAAAACAGTATTTCCATGTACTTCCATATACTTATTATGTTTCAAAGTATAGCTAAATGAATGAAAATTTCATAAATGCAGAGTTTTTTAGGAAAAAAGAAGTAATGTGATGTTTTTAGACACTGATTGTGGCCAGCTCACCATCGGCTAGGTCTAGATCTGCACTACTTACCATCTGAGATGTATAGATTACTTGTCGATCTCATATTCTGATTCTATGTTGCATTCTCGCTAAATTAATGTCTGAAATAACTCCTAACTACTTCTCCAGTCGTCTAAATATGTCTAGATCTACTTGGGATACATTCAAGAGCAGTGGGGTGGTCACAGGTCATGTCCATACCCCTATCTATATCATCAAAAATTGAAAAATTTCGGTCTCTCTCTTCCTTTTTCTCGCTCAGCATCGCTCGTAACTAGGTACTCTTTCGCCGTTTTGAAAAGTGTCACCGGAATCGTGGACAAAATATGTACAATCTAAATGTTACACCGGTTGTTTTTTTGAAACAAACAATTGTCACTATACTGACCATACGGTAGCTTCCGGATACCGGAAGAGTCGCTATATCGACCAAATGCACGGAATGAGTTAAGCACTGTTAGAGAAATGCTTGATGAAAAAAAAATTTTCAGATGGAACAAGACTAAGCAAAATTATTATCTTCTTATCCTCATATACGAGGGTCATACCGAAAGTTATGAGCAAAAATTATTTAAAATCAGAATTTATAGATTGAGAAAATATAAATGTATCAACTTAATCTGCATCCTTTGCACTTCATGTAGAGATCACATGATATCACCATCATGTGTCACGTGACCACACATATTGCATAGCAGAAACAATGGTGGGTGCTGGAGTTTCGTTTCGTCAGCATGCTGTTATTGAGTTCCTTGTTAAAGAGGAAATCCCTGCTGCTGAAATTCACCAAAAACTTCAGCTTGCTTATGGAGATGTGTGTATGGGTGCTAGCAGTATTAGGTGGTGGGTGAAACATTTCAGAGATGGAAACACGAGCATCCAAGATAGGCCTCGCAGCGGTCGCCCTCGAACTGCCTCCACTGAACGCAGCATGGAAAGGGTTGATGACATCATTAAAGAAGACAGACATGTCACAGTATCTGAAATCACTGTAAATCTTGGAATAGGACACAATGCAGTTCAGGAAATAATTTAAACCCTAGGCTATAGAAAAGTTTGTGCCTGCTGGGAGAGAACTTCTAGAAAGCAGTGCTTCTGTGCCGTCAGTCAGCTGGAACGGAATTCTACTGGGAGGGTATTTTCAAACTTGCAGAGTCATGGTAAAAATGTGTGCAGAGAAATGGAGATTATGTTGAAAGTGAAGAAAAGAATGCAGATTAAGGTGATATATTTATAGTATTATCTATAAATTCTGATTTTTAAAAAATTTTTGCTTACAACTTTCGGTATGACACCCCGTACATACTCCTCATTATCATTGTTGTCATCAGTTCCCTTTACAAAATCAGTCTTGGGGGGAAATAGTAATTACAGTTTACTTTCTATCTCAAACTTTCTTCTATGTCATGGTCAGTTTGACCTTGGCTATCCAGTTTTTAATTTTTTTCTTATTAATTGTGGTGACAAATTATTGTTATTTCTATGCTGTTCCGGTTATTTATATGAATAAATAGTCAGCAGTGAATGCATTCTGGGACAGGAGTAATGTTTCAACACTGCTAATGCACAAAAGGTAGATATTGTAATTGGGGCTTGTGCACACTAAAGTGGTTTAGGTGACTGATGTTCAGATAATGAACATTCTGATGCATTACAATAATGTAAGCTTGTTGAAGAAAAATGTGGGCTTGCTTATGTATGTTTGTAGGGTGTTTGCCATTGGACAGTTTTATAAATTATAAACCCATTCATTCTCTCAGTAACCTATTAAATACCAGAATAGATAAGTAATCAATTTTAGGGGTTTTTTTTTGTTTGTAGTGCTTGATTCTCTTTAACGATTTTTTAAAGTTTGGCAACAGCAGCGGACTAACGAGAGTGAGGCTGATGTAAGAAAATTGTAACTTCATCAAATCTTGATACTCTCTCTTGTTTATTAGCTGGCTATTGGCATTGCTTATTTTCATTCAGCTCCAGTGTTTTATTAATGCTTATGCTATTGCTGCTTGATGCCAGGATGGATAAATAAATTTCTGGGCTGCCTTCTCTTGACGTGGAATCTGATACGTGTCTTTTGTATGCAGACTAACAGTGAAACTGGTTTTTTTATAATCTCATCCCCTCCATTTTTTTTTTCCCTTAAATAAAAAATGGATAGCTTTTGACATTTTTATGGCCTCTGGAATTGCATTATTAGGTCATGATTTGAGCAGCAAAATATGTTTCACAGAAGACATAGTTCTTTTTTTTTTTTCATTTTTATTTTGCTGACATTTTCATGCTGTTGTGAATTCCAGTAATGTTTATTGTGTCTTGTCATTATGGTATTATGGGGGGGTGGGGTGGGGTTCGGTTCAGTTTGTTATATAGATCCAAAGATAATCTCTGTTCTGATTGTGTCTATTGAGCTAAATTTTGATTGTACGAGGGATGATTGATAAGTTCGTGGCATAAGGTAAAACGGATTATTTGTGGACAACTTTTTGGGGTTATTTCTCACCATAGTCCTATTGCAAGTTTATGCACTTAGTCCTGGAGCTTACAGATCCCTTCTTTGTAAAAGTCAGCATCTTGTGCCAGTAGAAAGTGGTCTACAGCATGAATGATGTCATCATCTGAAGCAAATTTGCGACCACTTAGCTCCTTTTTTGAGTTTGGTAAACAGGTAATAGTCCGAAGAGGCCAAATCTGGGGAATAAGGAGGATGTTCAAGAAGCTGGAAGCCGCATTCATGAATGACAGCCATTGCCACCGCTGACTTGTGAACTGGAGCATTGTCTTGCTGAAAGATGACTCCTCTCGTCAATTTCCCTCAACGCTTTTCCTTCGATTTGACCCACAGTTGCTTCACAAGATTAACGTAATAGGCCCCACTGACTGTTCTGCCCTTTTGAAGATAGTCTACCAATAGCGCACCTTCTAAATCCCGAAAGATGGAAGCCATCACTTTGCCTGCAGACAGAACCACCCTTTCTTTCTTTGGAGGTGGAGATCCATGATGTTTCCACTGCTTTGACTGTTCTTTGGTTTCTGGTTGAAAATGATGAACCCAGATCTCATCCATAGTCACAAATTGCTGAAGAATCTGCAGAAAAATGGCCAAGATTATCTCTTGACATGTTGAGATGCTGTCATTTGTGATCAGCTCCAAGAAGTTTTGGGACCCATCGAGCAGAGACCATTGTCATTTGAAGATCATTGTGAATAATGGCATGAATATGTTCCTGGGACATGCCCATCTCAGTAGCAATATACTGCTTAGTTAGTTGTCGATCCTCCATTATCATGTCATGGATTCTGCCGGTGGTTTCATCGGTGGTTACCATTCTTGGTCTTCCTGGACGGGGATCATCTTCCAGACTCTCTCTTCCATGTTTAAATTGAGCTGCCCATTTCTTCACTATGCTGTAAGAAGGGGCACTCTCCCCTAGTCTCTACCATACCTTCAGTGGTAAGCCCTTGATGCAGAGGTAGCAGATGACTGCTCAGTGAGAAATTTTATCCATTTTCTCAATTTCTGCCACCCCATACCACTTTAGTAGCCTGTAAAAAAAAATAAATTGGTTGCAGTTAATTTCTTGAAACTTGGTTTTTAACCTTACATTAACCTGATCTACAAATGCACTTAATATCAACTGTTTGTTTCAAGTATTTGTATCTTAATCTGCGAATTTATCAATCAACCCTCGTACTTTGTGAGCTAGTACCAGGAAGAGAAACATACTTTATCGTTATAAAAACGATAACTGATAAAAGTTTAGCTCTTTTTTTTATGATACTAGTTTTCTTTTTCTGTTTTTAATAAAGGATAACATAAATGTAATAGAGTGAGTAAGTTGCCCTCATTAGTTAATATAGCAATGAGGAAGGTACTGTCGCTAGTTAATATAACATTATGAAAGGTGCTGTCTGGCAACTGTGAGCAAGGTACAACAAATAGCCATGACCCTCTCATCTACCATAGTCAAATCTCCTTCCGATTTGTTCCTAGGACAAAGAACCAGATATTCGTAGCCCACCAGATGATATTTCAGAGGGGGGTCCTGAGGATTATCATGATAGATATGATGAGGATGAAGACTTAGAGGATGGTGATGATGATGAAGGAGAGGATGAGGACACTGAGTATGATATCAATAGAGGAAACGAGGCTAGAAAACCACCTGCTGTAAGTACTTACCTTCGGTGAATGATTTGCATGGTCAGTTTCATTTCTATATAAAGGAATTTAACATCGCACCAGTGGGATAAGAAGTTAGTTGATATGATAACACCTAAATAATATAACATCTGTGAAATAAGAAAATAGATGACATGTGTGTGTTTTTTTTATAACACCTAAATAACTTGGAGGATAAGATAAACGATGCTGTGGTCTTGTGATAATACCTGAATAATATAACATCTATGGGATAAGAAAATAATTGACACCGTGGCTGATAACATCTAAATAAGATAACACCTGTAGGATTAAACAAAATAACTGATGCTGTGTTTTTATGATACCTAAATAACATAACACCCACAAAAATAAGAAAATAGTGCTGTGGCTTTATTAACATTTAAATAACATAACACCTGTGGGACAAGAACTGGATCTGTGTCTTTATAGTAACACGGTAACTTCATTCTTTGAAACTTTTTAAATATCCATGTTTTGTGTAATGAGCATAAACTGTTAGTCTATATTGTAAGATAAACTGATCATGCATCAGTGCATTTTTGATAAGTCCATATACACCTTTTTATTTTTTGCATCACTTGGCATGATAGTTTGTGTCAGTGAATCGCTACTATTTCTGCCATTACATGGCATGATAATTTTTGTCAGTGAGTCAGTGCTATTTTCTGCCATCACTTGGCATGATAGTTTTTGTCAATGTGTTGGTGGTTTTTTTTTTTTTTTGGCATTACTTGGTATGATAGTTCATGTCAGTGAGTCACTGCTATTTTCTGCCATTACTTGCCATGATAGTTTGTATCAGTGAGTCACTGCTATTTTCTGCCATTACTTGCCATGATAGTTTGTATCAGTTAGTCACTGCTATTTTCTGCCATTACTTGCCATGATAGTTTGTATCAATGAGTCACTGCTATTTTCTGCCATTACTTGCCATGATAGTTTGTGTCAATGAATCAGTGCTTTTAGACTATGAAATTAGAAATTGCTGTCAAATAATTAGTATTTTGTACAAAATGACAGGTCATAACAAATTCTCTCCACTTTTGTGTTACTTTTCAGTCCATGTCTTCAGGCACTGAACTTTTCAGTCCATGTCTTCAGTCACTGATTTAAAGAAGCAGTCAGAGTGCAGAAATCATCTCAGCTTCTAAGTCCATAGTCAGCCTTTGTATAGTTTTTTTTATGGTGAGAGATAAGAGAAATGACAACTGTGGTAAAAGTGATTCTAGCAGTAAAGGTAGACAGAGGTGTATAGGTCAGTTTTACAAAATGATAGAAAGAGTGAAGAAAGTGGACAGAAATCAGGATAAGCATGCATAAATGAAGAACATTCAACGGTCAAGTATTTCAGCAAATGTTTTTGTCAAGGACTACATATAAAAACAACCTACCAGATAAAAAAAGAACATGAAAAATAAATAAAAAATGAACACTCTGTAGTATCCTTCTTATAAGAAAAATGGGCACAAAATGCACCCAGATAGATGTAGGTAAGTACAGAATAGAAGCAGACGACTGACTGAGAAATGAGAGAAAGGAACCATGACAGTACCAGCTGGCAAACAACATGATGTATTGCTCCATATGACAGAAAAGTCAGATGAATATGGCCGCTCAGATTGCACAGATAGTAGAAGATGAGAAAACAAGTGTAGGGAGGAGGAAGTGGATGAAGGAAGTTTCAGAATGAATAGAGATTGCAGAAAGGGCAAAACTTCTTGCTTAGAATGCTTAAATGAGAAAGTTATCACAGTGCTCTGATTACTATAGAATAAAGATAGAAAAAACTGGAAAATTAACCCTATCTTTCTTAGAGAAGGAAGGAGAAAATGAGGCAAAATGAAGGGGCTTAAGACATGAAAGCTGGGCATAAAAAGAGCAGAAGTAGGAGCATAAAAAAAAAAAATAGAAAAAAAGGATGGCAAATAGACAGGAATGTGAAGTTGTTCAAAGAATGCTGAACTCCAGCTGGGTGGAGACAGCCAGCCTGGGAAACAGGCCACTATTCTATTTTTCCAAGATTATTTATCAGAAAAACAAGAGTGGATTGCGGTGACAGAAATGTCCCATTTTCATCAGTGACCCTGATGACAGAAATGCTTGGCAACCGGCCTCATTGCCATGCTGATGTTGGTGAAGCTGATTTCCTAAGCATAAACTATCTTTCTTATATATTGCAAATTATGTGATATAATGTATGCTCTTTATTTATAAGTGCTTATCATATTTTCTGTCTCTCATTTCTACCTATTTCCCTCGCTCTTTCTATATTTTTGTAAAACTGACCTTTATAGTTTTCCTATCAGTCATCAGAGTAACAGCAGTATCAAATGCTTCAGTGTACAGGTTGGGATCATCCTAAGGGTAGATTATAGGTTAGGAATGGTGAAGCCATAGCACTCATGCAAAAAGTGCCACATGAGGAAAGTTTTTGAATAAAATTTTGGCCAAATTTGACATTCATCCTAAAAGATTAGTTATAAAGGTCATTGATTAATAAAGTTAATAATTTTGTAGTATAAAAGACTTAATTCCCTGATAGTTATCACATCTTCTGGAAGTGAAGGTGTGAACAGTAATTATATTTTACTGTATTGAAATATATAACTGATGTTATTTTAGGTCATTGAAGCTAGCATAAAAGAGCTTTTGAGGAGGAAAGCGTTTTTTCTTATGGAAGGAAAGTGGTTCTGTGTGTCAGTCTTACTTTAAGTGATTGCTGACTTTGTTGTTTCTTTTTTTTTAAGTTAGTCTTTAGGGATTTTTGCTTCCAGACTTATAGTTTGAGCTCACACTGGTCATATTATTTCTGGTTGAGGGTTTTTTTTTTCCTTTGACAGTTCCTGTCAGTGGTTTTATTATGTAAAACTGCACAGTTATGGTTTTGTTTGACCTGTGTGGTTAATGGTTACTCTTGTGCATGTTAAACTTTGTATAGTGATTCATGGTCAGTTGTTTGTTGTTCATTGATAAATAATAAAAGTGTGCCAGTATGTGGTTGCTGTCATACACCACATATGATGATTAAACTTTTGTGGAACATAAAATAATGAGAAATGTACACAGCTTGATTGCATGGTAAAAAATAAGTGTTAGAATACATTTTCTACACTGTTTTAAATCTTTTTTTTTTTTGTTTTTTGCCTACGCTGTTGTGTTGTTTCAGTAGTTCTCAATATAAAAATAAAATAATAGAAATTCAGAAATCAGAATATTGCATTATTGCATTCAGGACAGTCCCGTACCTGGTCCACCATGTTCTCCAACATCTACTGCAATGTTTGTCTACTAATGGTTCCCGTCAAATGTTGGTTGTTGATTATACATTTTCTCCCAGGAAGTTCCGATTTTCTGCCGGAACCCTTCATCTGTCCTAACGTTATCAGTCTCCACATATGCACATTGTTCAGCCACTCCCACTTCTCATCCTTTCCAACCTGTCCAAAATGGCCTTAGCAATGCCCTGCTTGTCCATTCTTAGTCTTGTATTTCAGCCTGCCCAATCAGTCAGTCATTTTCATTCACACCCACATGGCCTGCATGGAAGATCCACATTAACCCCCTCCCATGTGATGGTCCAGCAAATCACACATTCTCTTTGAAGAAAATTTTTCTCTGTCTTTCTCAACATACTCAGGGAGTCCGTCACAACGACACAGCGAGACACATCTTGATGTACCAGCCATCCAGTTGCAGCGGATAATGCTCAGTCTCCTTGTGCATGCTGGATGTAGTGACTGCATGTTTGCATGTACAACTCCCAGTTTTCCATGGCAGTGAACCTCTGTGTAAATCATTTGTTTCTTGCATCCCTGTATTTTAAAACTGTAACTTCTGCTGAGGGACTTTCAGTGGTGGTCAGCAGGGTAGCCAGACCACTACATCTTATACTTTTTTATGTATGAGTTGAAGGTTTTGTACCAGAGAAATTTATGATAATTTTTTTTTTAGTTTTATTTTATTTCTTCATGCACAAGCTTTTGGCCTGATGTGGAAATCAGGCTCATAGTTTAGTTAGTGATGTGGTTTTAACAAGTGTTGATGCACTTTTGTTGCATTGTTTGTGTACATATAGTGTTTATTTTTAAATCATTTGTTGTCAAGTGCCATTTTATTTCTCTTTTATTCACACATTTGTTTTTCTCACTTCTTTTTTGTGTGTCTTTTTTTCTCCACCTTGTATTCTGTGTGTGTGTGTGTGTGCACATGTGCGTTTATGTGTGTGTGCAGGGAGTTTGAAAAGTGTGCACAGAGAGTTCAAAAAGTCAATGTGATGTATCCCAGTATTGATTCTGGTATTGTAGTGGTGTTTTAGTGGATGTGATATCTAGGCACATCTACCTGCCTTATGGTAGTGAGACTAGAGCCACTGATCAAGTGTGCTGATTTAAAAAAATGTTATGTAATATGAGCTAATCAGACACATACCTTATAACAAATGTTGGAACTGATATCCTTGTGTGGACTACGCACCCTTGAATGCATTTAATTTTATTCACAAACACTTTTTTTAGATCTCCTTGTGAAATGCATGTGTGCAGTTATTGCAGTTTTTAATTCATTCTGCATGCATGGGTGATTTCAGTACATTTCAGACTTAGATGTTCTCCACAAATAAAAGTCTGGTGGATTTAGATTCAGGAAGCGAGGGGGCTATAAGTTTTTAGAGATAACATGATCTCTGAAAATTTTGTTCAGATGTTTCATAGAGTTTTTAGCTATGTGTACAGTAACACCATCTTGTTGAAACCAAAAGTAGGTGATTTCATTTTCCTCAGGCAGGTCTATGAAATCATGGGGTACTGAACAGTAACGTTTGCTGTTGACCATCCCTTCAAAGAATACGGGGCCAACAGTACACTATCTGGATATTGCAGCCCACACTCTTAAGTTTCTGTCATGCATTGGTGTTTCATGCACAGCATGAGGAGTCTTGAAAACGACCACAATCGTGTATTTTGTATGTTAATGTAACCCAATAACCTGAGAGGTGAAACCAGGCCTTGTTTGAAAAAAAAAATTGCCATAAAAAATATCAGCAGTTTTAGATTGAATGAAATTTATAAACCATTCACAGTAATGGAGTTGTTTTTTCATGATCCGCTGGCAGTAATTGTTGGACCACTGTTACTTTATATGGCCCAACCCATCTATTTTCATTACTTTATATGAGAATAGTTTCAAATTTTCTCTGATTGCTTTATACGCTGTTGTAAGCCCAGTGCCTTCCTGTTGTGCCAGCTTCCATAAAGCCTTTGATGGACTCTGAAGCATAGAGTCAGAAATGTTCGATAACCTCTCCTCGTTAAGTTTAGATTGTCTCCCATTACAGTGTGCATGTGCATCTAACACTGAGTCTGTATCATGAAATTTTTCAGTAAGTTTATAAACTGCATTGCAATGAGGTACAGGTATTCCTGGGAATTTTTCAACAAACTGCTCCCGCACTAAATTGGTATATGTATTGCATTTTCAAAATATATGTTCAACAAGAAAAATAGTTCCTTCGGTGAAAGAACCATAGTGAATAAATAGATTTAAACAATTCGCCCATCGTGTATTTCAAACGCTGCTTGACAACTGAATGCACAAACACAGAAGACAGACTGAATATAGAGAATGTTACACCACAGCAGACTTCAGCATGCTAATGTTTGCAGATAGATGTGGCTAGATATCATGGCCAGTTAGATACCATTATGTATATGTATGTATATATATACACACACACACATATATATATACACATATATATACTTGTATGTATATATACATTTAAATATATGGATATATATACATATATCTATATAACACACACACAGAGTCCCCAACTGACAACCTCTCACTCTCTCTCAACCTTAAGTGCCCGAGGCACACGGGCTTTCACAAGGGTTTTCCACAAGTGTCTGTCCTTTGCCTTTTTTTTCCTGCTCTTGCCCAAGTGAGCCCTCTGTTGCTCAATATCCTCTCTTATGTTCTTTTCCATGTCTCCTTTGGTCTACCCTTACTTCTGTTCCCCTGTGGTGTCCATCCTAGTGCTATTTTTGGTAGTGAGTCATCAGCCATCTGGAGCACAGTCATCTGGAGCACATGTCCCAACCATCGCCAGCTCTTTGACAACCTGCTCAAGTTAAATGGTCCACAGTTGTGACTGTCAGCTTCTTATGCTTCTTTTATATTCAGATAAGTTGAAATGCCACATATTATTTTATTGTAAAATTTTAATTGGTTGATATTTAGTGTTTTCTGACCTTCTGTAAGAAACAAAGAACAAATTTGTTAAGACACTGATAATAAATAGCTGTAACAGAGAAAATGAAAGAAAATGATGTCTTTGGAGTAAATATTCTATTTACATTGATGTTGACTTATGACAGGGGTCATCAGAACAGTCAGGTGGCATCAGGATAGTTTTCTTTTTCCTAATTTTTGTATGAGAAGCACTGAACTGATTGAAGTTATGAAGAAAAATATTTTTTTGCAACACTTTTTCATTAGCTTTCATTTACTGATGAAAGCAACTGAGTATATATTCTGAAAGAACTTTAATTATTCTTGCTGGCGTTAATTAGTTTGGACGGTATTGATATCGTGCTTTGGCTTTCTTCTTTTTTTCTTTTCTTAAACTTTGTCAGCCATCACTATCGTTTTTGTCCTCATGCTCTTTTTTTCCCTTCAACTTTTCATTCTGGTATGGTTTTCATCATTTGTGTTGTGTCTCTTTATATGACCAGAATATTTTACCCATTTGGTTCTAATGTTTTTCATTATTTCTCTTTTAATTTTCAGTTGATTTAATACTTCTTTCTTTGTTGTTTTATTTTATGCCTATGAAATTCATCCTATTTTTCTGTATATTCATGTTTCAAACGCCTCTATTTTCTTTTTCATTTTTTTTTTAATGTCCATCTTTATACGCCATAGAGAAGTATGGAATATACTTAACATTTGATGACTCTCATCTTCAGTTGTTGTGCATTATGTTTTGGGATGTAAGAATTTTTTTTTGTTTTATTGAATGTACATTTGGCTGTTCCTGTTCAGCTATTAATGTCCATTTCACATTTCCCATTATCTTTTATCACGTGTCTCAAATGCATGTATTCTGTCACATGTTCTGATTTATCTCCATTTATTTGTTCTTTCCTGCTGATTGTCATGACCTTTGTCTGTACAGTAATGTGATAGTTTTAGCAAAATAAATGACTGAACTGATTATTTAGAGAACGGAACTTGGGGAGGCAGATGTCATTATTGTTACATTTTTTATAGGGCCATCTCTGACTATGGTGTAGTATTTAATATCTGTAGTTGTTTAAAATGTTTGTGTCTTGTGATTGTGGAAGATGTCCTGTCTTGTCACCTTTCTCATGTACCTTACTGTCTCAGTGGGACAAATAGACTTCTTAACAGCGCTGGGTGCTTTTTTTCATTAAAGGGGATATTTAGGGATGAGTGTGATGATGGATGTGGAAATGGTCAGTTGATTGTTATGTTTTATAACTTGATGAATTTTACAAGCAACTTTCATATGAACTTTTTCAAAACTTTCTTAGTTTTAGTATATTTGTATGTGTGTGTGTGCATATGGGTGTAGGCACACACATTGGTATATGTCAGTTTGTTTTATAAGTATAATTTACCTTTTGGATAATTAAGTATACATTTTTTTGTAAAGCAGATCAGCTTCTTTCTTTAAAAAAGTGTTCCATTTAGATTAAAAGATTCAGGCTGTCAGGAAAGGAACATTGTTTCATGCAATGAAATAAAGATTCATAATGCATGCACACACACACACACCTGACATTCATTACTCCTGATATTTGGTCAGACATTTCTGATCACATGGCTCATCCCATAATTATTAATAATATCTCATCTGGTCCAGGGAGGCTGTTTGGAGAAAGGTTTTATGTTTTGTGCTATCAGGGATTTGATTCTTTACATAGAGATGAAGACTAAGTTTTTTATTTACTCCGTGGATGATGAGAAATAATAGAATTTTGTAAATCTAACTTGTTAAAAAATGTATATATTTCGGATTCATTAAATTGATTGAAATGTTATCAAATATGGAAGTAAATAGATTTGAATTTCTTTTTTTTTTATCTGACTGTATGCCCTGGTTTCTTAAAATATATGTGTATGTATTTATTATCTATAAAATGTGATGATTGATGTATCTTTATAACTTTAGTCAGAAAAAACTGGCAGTCATATGATGAGCATCAACTACCAAAATGATTTTTTTTCTTGAAAATTTAAAATCTTGAAGAATCAAATACTTTTCTGTTGTATTGACTTGCATAATCCCCCATGTGGAACACACATTGCATTGTACGAAATTTATTGGGTCTCGTGTCACATGTCTGCAAAAGTCGAGTAGTTGATATATAATAATGGATGTTTAAAGGCAGATGCAGTGTTTCGTTGTGGGTTGATTTGTGTGAAATTCTTCGAAAGCTGTCTATTTCCCCTCTCAGTAAATGAGGATGTCAAATTTTTTTTGTCTGTAGGAAGAAGTTTCAGGTCTGAGGGGATGAATTTCCGGTCTAAGGGAAGAATGAGAGAGGAAATGTTTTTTTCCATAGGAGAGGATTGTATAATAGTGGAGATCTTTTCAGGATGATACATGGGAGGTTTGGGGGGGGGGGGGCCACCCTGGTTTGAGCAAGAAGGATTGTAACCAGGAACATCGGGAATTCTGAAATTGCTATTCTTTCTCTGTCTCTCAGGGCCCCTCCGACAGGAGCAGGATATCATGTCCTTGTGAATCTTGACAGGCTTGTCACTGAGCATTTGCCATTCCAGGATGCCATGCCAACAGACATCTTTTTTCT
Source organism: Achatina immaculata (assembly GCA_009760885.1). Lineage (NCBI taxonomy): Eukaryota > Metazoa > Mollusca > Gastropoda > Stylommatophora > Achatinidae > Lissachatina > Lissachatina immaculata. Next base: position 48,218,081 of record CM019720.1, on the reverse strand, counting down.
CTTGTCTCTTCTACCTTCGATTTTCCCAGTTGTCATAGGTGTACTAGCCCGCCTCTCCTCCAAACATGCCCCACATATTTGGATTGTCTTTTTCCGATCTTTGTTTCTTGTTCCACTTTCAGAACTTTCTTATTCGATTTTGTTGCTGTCGATTGCATTTAAAAGGGATAAAAGATGTGCACGCTTTGTGGATAAATTCTGAAAAATCTATGGAACTCCTATGTTACAGAATTGGCAGTTTTTAATAACTTTTTTTTTTTTTGTGGCGTGCCTTTATACAGCAAAGTATTCTGCTGACAGAAATGCTTTTTCAGCAGTTTCAACTTTTTTTTTTTTTTTTAAATTTTCATACATTTAATGGGTATCTCAAATTTAACAACAAGCTTTATTTTTGAAAGGGGAAGAACTGGACATACAGATCTGTCTAACATTCTGCCCACAGTCATACAACTTTCATTCTACACTTACCACATGACATCGAGCTTATTCATTGTTTCTGAGTGAAACTTATGAAAGCGTGTCATTATTTTTTAACTACTTTGTATTTAAATATAAAATTTACACTTGGCAGCATTAATTAAAATCCAGAAGCCTTTGTTGTTATGTGTGGCTGTGAGTGAGTTTTTCATGGAGGTTGAATTTCCTGCCTTGTTTTATTTTCAGCTGCTTAACACCATCAGTGAGGAAGATAAGATGCCAGAATATGATGACAATACGAAAAGGCTTATTGAAGGTATGACAAATGAAATTTTTTGTGTGTGTAGGATACTGTACATGGCTGTTTTTGTTGGTGATTTTCTTCTGACTTGTTAAAGTCATTTTTAAAGCAGTCAGAGAGTAGAGGGAGTACATATTACCGAAGCTTTGGAATCAAGAGTCAGAAGCATTTAGAACGGAATAGGAGTCCGTAGAAATGTACCATTTATGAATGAGTCAGAGTCTGACGGTGTACTTGGGCATCAGATGTGTGGATGGAGGTGATGGAAATGTACTACTTATGAGGGAGTCAGAATTTGACAATGGATTGATTGATCTTTATTTCCAAAGGGTTAAGAATTGGGCACACAGGCCCATCTGACATTCTGCCCCTTATCATACAACTTTCACTCTGTTCCAGACATTCTACAAATATTCTGCTCATATAACCAGCATAACTAACATTGGAAATCTGAGAGACATGAAATAAAATTAAAGTATAACATTCATATTTCACTCTGGAGGAGTCAGGCATCAGATGTGTGGATGGAGGTGATGGAAATATACTACTTATGAAGGAGTCAGAATTTGACAGTGGAAAGATAGACTCAAGAGTCAGATGTGTGAATGGAATCAATAGGAAATGTATCACTTATGAAGGAATCAGAATATGTCATTCAAAATATGGAGTTGAAATGTAATACTCCATAGGCCTGATACATACAAGTTAAGTTGATCTAGCTGATGTATAATTGAAGATTTGCTCAAGGGCTATAGAAGTCGCATAGGCACAAACTCTTTGTTGCTGAAGACACTGTTTGTCTCAGAGAGTAGAATAAAATAACATGACATGTACACAATATGGATAGTTGTGCAAGGAAGTTATTTAGACATATGTCTCCATGTTTTTTCACTGTTTTCAAGGGAAAAAAAAAAATAAGGTCAATTTTTTTATTGTTTCTAGTTGCTGATGAAGCCAGACGGAAGTTTGAAGATGCAGATAAAAAAGTTAGAGATGTAGAAAATGAAATTAAGTAAGTAATAAGCTGGTAAATTCTGATTTCACTTTGTTTTTGTGTATGTTTTCACATTTCTGTGTGGGATATTATCAATGGATGCAGTGGATATTATGTAACTCCTATGTCTTGTCCTGGAAGTATAGTTGTACAATTTCTACCTGATGGTCTTTATTGAATGAGCATCATTTTAGTTATAATTATGGCAGAACATCATTCTAGTTGTTATAATTATGGGGTATTTGTATTGCAAAAACCATGTTGAGCATCATTTGACATGTTGCTCCCAAATTTGGCATACATTTGTTTGGGTATGCTTACATTGCATTTGAGTGTATGGAGACATCTCAGCAATAAGTTTTTATCTTAACTGTTTTCTAGGGTAATAATGGCTAAGCTCTTCACTAAGAGGCCTTCTGCTTTCTTCCATGCAGAGAACACTGTTTGACAGACACTTAGTTAATTCATGTTAGCAAGAATTCTGTGTGCAAGTCCACAGACCACATATTTTTGTATTTGTTTTTAATCATTTTCTGTTACTATCAGAATTAGATTTGATTAGATTTGGATTAGATTTTTAAAATTGTTAATATATATATTATAGGATATATTATATATATATTCTATGACAAACATAGATTGAAGGTTTTAAGAATATCTATATGAGATTATCAAAAACTAGGTTATTTATCAAAACTACATCTGTCCCGTAGTTGTGTAGCTTATACCAGTGACTTTTTTTTTAGCTCTGTTAGTTTCTTGAGATGATGAGTGTATGAGCTGAAATTACTGCACAAGTGTTAGAACAGAATTTATGTACTTTATAAATGGCAAGCCAATGAACACAAAAAAAAAAGTCACATTTTCTACAATCATTCCATCCTTTCCATCCACCAAAAGTTAGCTTGTGTGATCTTCCTTTGATATCTTAGATTTATTTGATAGTGAATCTACTGTACTGTACTGTTGTGTAATTTATTGTATTGTAGTGTAGTAGAATCATGGACAATAGGCAAGTCTGCACAAAAATCATTGGAAGGTGCAGAAATGTGGTTTATTAGAAGAATGTTGCGAATCCCCTGAACATAAAAAATAATTAATGAAGAATGTATGAGAAGAGCTGGAGAGACAAAAAATCTTGTCAAAAAAAAAAAATAGAGACAGTGTACTTTCATAGGACATGCAGTGAGAAGAGGGGCATTGAAAATATTATAACAACAGGAAAAATAGAAGGAAGAAGATCAAGAGGAAGACCAAGACTGGACAGTTTGATGAGATAGTGTGAGAGGAGATCACCAACTGAGCTGATGGCCTGCATGAAGGATCGGATACTCTGGAGAAGCATAACAGCCAACGCCAGTCGGCACAGCACCTGATGATGATGAGTGTAGTATGGCCAGCTGAAGAAAACGAATTTCACATATCTATATTAAGATCTCTGAAATTATTTCTCCAGATAATCTCATTTAAGGCATTAAAACATTGCCTCCATCTTCCAGATTTTACTTTAATAATTCTCTTTTCTCCCATTACTTTTTTTTTGGTCATGTCTTGTCATAACTTTAGCTTTGTGTTCATCAGAGCCTGACATGCGTTGATGAATATGATGAATATTACAGATTGTCCTAGCTGTTTTTTTTTGGCGAGCCATCATTTTTTGTTTACATTATCTGTTAATCTTTTTAGTCTCTTTTTTTTCCTATTTTGCTCTGTTTTTGCTGACCCAGTTTCACAATTTTGTTCTTCGTTGCTGCCATTTTATATTTTATTACTTTTCTTCCCATTGCAAAGTCTTTTTTTTTCCCCCTTAAGGTTTACAACCCTCTTATGAAAAGTGAAGTATAGGAACGTTCATTAAATGTACTTTGGAGAACAGTCATGTTTTTTAACTTCATCTTATTAATGGCATGTAATTTCTTAAAAGAAATTCTTTGTCTTCTTGATAATTTTTTTTTTAAAAGATTGTATTTGGTAATTTATTACAGGGACAGCGTTAATGAAATCTAGGTATAACATTTGCAGTGTTTTGTTCATAAGCTTTCAACATTTCGTTCTTGTTTGTGGGCGTGAGCTAAATACCAGCTTAACTACCGATTACAGTGACATTAAAAAGTACCTGGAACTTGATCTTGGTCCAGAAGATGAATTTTCCGCTTTGAGAGGCCAGTGCTTTGAGTACTCAGACAGGGAGTACACATACAGGCTCTGTCCTTTCGAGAAAACTTCCCAGAAGCCCAAGGGTGGTGGCATAGAGACAAATCTTGGGTGAGTGTCAGAGTTTAGCTTCAGTGTGTTTTTTAATAGAATGTTGTGGATAGTTGTTTGTTGGCAAGGAAAGATTACATTGTGTGTGGCACTGATGATAAATGTATCTGCTAGTGGGCAGGCTTCACTGGATGTGTAAAGTAATACAGTTCATGTAACAAAGGGATCGTGTCAGTGAGATGAGTGTTGCTATGGCAGTTATAATTGCTTGAAGTAAGAATGTTGTGATTGCTGTTACAACTGTTTGGAAAAAGTCATACAGTGGATATTATAACTGCGTGAAAGAAGAGTATTGCGATATTTGTAGAAAATGTTAAATGGTGAGTTACTGTTACAATTGTTTGAAAGAAGAGCCTTTTGATAATTATAGAGTAAGAATGAAGTGGTGAGTTACTGTTAAAACTGCTTGGAAGAAGAGTATTTCAGTGATTGTTATTAATTGGTTGGAGAAGAATTATGGTGGTATAACAGCTTGAAAGATGAGTGTGCTGGCTGTCATAACTACCTGGAAAAAGAGTGTTGTGCTGGCTGTTATAACTGTTTGGAAGAAACATAGTTCTCAATCAGCTCAACTGTCAGTGGAGGATTTGTTGATTTATATCTTACCGTCCAAGAAGCTGTTGCCAGTATCTTTTCTAGGTCATGCCTAAAAGTTCTGATGGTAAAGTGAGTAAAAGTTTACCGAGTACTAGATGCTCTTGCTGTATATCAACCCTTTTATTTTTGGACATGATAGTATAGTTTCTGCAGACATTTTAATCATTTGTGGTACCTCTAGACTTTCTGTCTGTGGTGTAACAGCATGGCCACTGAAGATATGAATTAGAAATTTGTTTTCTAGAAATGTTGCCACTTAAGACCTATGAATGTTATCTACATAGAGTTTTTTTTTTTGATTTAAGAGTATATGGGACCTGTCTCTTCATTTCTTTTACTATCAGTTAGAGCTTTTCCTCAATAAGATAACCAGGAGTCTGGCTTTTGCTGTGGAAGTCCATATATTGGACAGACCAAAGTTGTCAGTTCTGCTTCATCTTTTAACAGTATGTTACTAGTGCTAACCACATTATTGTATCTGCTGTAGGCGCTTATGATTCTAGTATTTACAGTGTCTGTTATGTTCAGTTAATGTTTACCTGAATTATGGTTAGCGTTTGTGAATATGGGCAGCATGTGTGTCAGCAGGGGTGAACTCTGCTAGTTGAGAGAGAAGAGAAGAATGCTGGATGAGAGTGGATGTGTTTTTGTCGTTACTGTCTGCCAGGAGTCCTGGATGATATTTGAAAGTTAGAATGATGGTAGGTTTCTTCAAGACTTGTTCCTGTGTTTGTCTGAATGAATGAGAAGATACCAGTGTCATGGTCTGATGGATTGATGGCTGAACTGGAGATGTACAGTTTGATATATTATCTAACAAGTCATCACCTTACCATCACCATCACATTCCATCTCTTAAATATTCTCTCTCTCTCTCTCCATATATATATATATATATATAGGAATCTTGACTCATACGATTATTTTGCAACAAATGATGACTGGACAATTGTGTATGAAACTGGGTATTGTCTGAACAATGTTTATTCACTTAAGAGAGATTAACAACTCATGTAGGCCTGTAAGCTATCAAGTGGAACACAACAGGCTGAAGAAAAAGAGGTCAACCATGTGAAACTCTAAAGAGAACATTGCTAAGAGAGGCCAGTTTAGTAGGCATAAAATCCCTTGATGAGGTTGAAAAGCTTGGTGAAAACAGGAAAACTTGGCGAATTACCTTGCGAGCATTATGTGATGTTTAACTACACGGGAATGGTATATGATCAGATGTTGTTGAAGTAGGATAAGAAGTAGGCCTGCCAACAGTAGTGGCTTACAGCTGAGCTACATGGTAACTTCTTGATACTTGTTACAGGCATAATTTGAAAGGGAGGTGGCATTTATAAGGAATAGGAGCAAGTTTTAAAATAATTAACAATTTTATTTTCAGAAAAAATGAGAACATAAATATAGCCTATTATCTCTTTTCTTTTTGATGTAGCTTTGATAACATATACTAATAACTTGCCAGCTGACAAGCATGTCTGGAGTAGAACTATTACTTTGTTGTACAGCATTCATTGTGTGATGTGAAATGCTGTGCTTGTTAGAATGCAGCTCAAGGTTTGAAAAACAAAATATGAAGTAAAGAAGAGCTGTGCCTTGGGACAGTGGTTCCCAACCTTTCATGAGCACGACCCAAAAGCAGCAGTGTCACATGACTTGTGACCAACAGAAAGAAAAAAAAATTTAAGAAATACTGAAGTTCAGCAAAACAATAAACCCAAAACCACTTCAAATCCTCTAACATGATGTAACTTTGCTGCAGACCACAAAAGAAAATATATGCATAATATCACTTCCTGAATAATCTGATATTTTAAAAATATTGTGAAATAATCAAAATGTTAAGAAAAAAAACATGTATTTTACAAAAAAATCTGTTTTTTTTTTAAAAACATTTTTGATATCATACTGATTTCCTGTCTCAACCAGGTCATGACCATATGTTGGGAACCACTGCCCTTAGAATATGTCATGAGTGTAAGCTTAGCAGGATTGTGTGAAATTGTAAAATCAATACAGTTTTGATTGTCATTTTCCTCCAAAAATAACAGGCCCTTGAGATTCAGTTATGTTTTTGTGTTTATTCTGAAGCTCAACCTGTAGCAATTGGCCTCTCGTTTTTGTTTTTTCTTTTTTTGCTGTTTTTGTTTTCTTGATTAATTGTGTTCTGTGACAGCTGGTAAATTTATCATGTGTTGCAACAGCCTCCTTTCTTATGTATGTCACAGGTTATATTTGTTGTGTTTATGTTAGATTTGACAGGCAGATTAATATTTTGTCTATACGTCTACTGCTGCCTCTCCTACCCACCCTTCCTTCCCCCAGTCTTTTATGTGGTTCAAACTTTTTTTTTTTCAGAAGTTATGTTTAATGAACGTAAACTGTTTACAGCTGAGCTCATATGCCCAGTTATTACTTACATGTATGTGGTTAGTTGATAATGAAAGTTTCTTGGCATCTTTCAGAAATTGGGGTCACTGGTATGGCCCGGAAGGCGATAAGTATGTGGCTATGAAATATGAAAATGGTCAAGGTTGTTGGAACGGTCCTAACAGATCTTGTCATGTAAGTGTTCCTCCAAACGTTTAAGTCAGAAGTTTTGTCGGGCGTTTATGTGGTTTTGACAGCCTGGTTGCTGAGTGGGTTAGTCACCCAGTCAACTAATCTGGTTGTATCAGGATCAGCTCCTGGCATTGGAGCACCACACCAGAAAGGCCCTGGAGTCCACGCAGCCTTTACAAACGTGCAGCCAGGGCGTGATACTGACCACATCACACTTTCATGTGCCAGAGGTCTTGGGGGAAAAACCGAACACCACATCCCCAGTATGCCTTAATGGCATAGAAACTGGGATTTTATCTTTATTCATGTGTTGAAATGTGAGTGGGGAAAAGCATTATAAAATTGCTTCATTCATTTGCTGAGGTAGTAAATGACTGGAGATAACAAGGTTAACTTTCATGAAAATAAATGAGGAAAGAGTGCAGAAAAGTATTACGAAAAATGGGAGTTTTTATAACATTGCCAGGATCAGATTATTGATTATTAAAAAAAAAAAAAAACCAATAAATGACACATTGAAAATGAAATAGAGAAACAAATGAGTTTTAATTCCACACTGAGTTTTAGCGTGACACAAAAAAAATTAGTTAGGGAAAAAAAAATTAATGGAAACTCATATGATCCCTTCAAGGCAGTTTTAATTTGCCATTTGGCCATCTGTCTTCTCAGGTTAATCTGCACTGTGGAGAAGAGAACGCTCTAACGGGAGCCTCTGAGCCGAGCAGATGCGAGTACCAGTTTGAGTTCACCACTCCTGCTCGCTGTTCTAAGCCACCCCCGGCAGTTTCTCCAGATGTCCACGTGGAGTTGTGATTCTGTCTGTGTTGAAGTTTTATCATTGGGCGCAAGATCATTTCTTTTTTTTTTTTTTCTTACACACTGATAGAAATTGTCACATATTTGAAACAGACCAATGTGACTACTTAAAAGTTTTTCTTTCCTTCTTTCCTGAAATCAAGGAATTGGCTACATGTGAAAAATGAATTTTGTTTTAAAATTATATCCTGAAGTTCATTAATTATGACTTGTGATCTTGACTTGGTTAAATTTCTCTACCCATGATTATGCCCTTTTCCAGTTGCTTGTGTTAGCATGTGAACAAGTATTTTGTTAAGAAGAGGAGAATAGTTTCACAAATTTAAGTGTTTTATATTTCTTTTTTTTTTTTTTCATTTGAGAAATTAAAACTTGGTATCTTAAAATATGTGTATGGTGTTTTTTTTCCCTTTAAGATATATTAGAATTGTACAGGTTTGTAGAAAAACATATGCAAGATGTCCCTATGATTTGTACAGGTTTGTAGAAAAACATGCAAGATGTCCCTATGATTTGTACAGGTTTGTAGAAAAACATATGCAAGATGTCCCCAGATAATGAATGTCTAGCCTGTTACAACTCGTAGTTACAAATGTCCCCATAAAGTCTATTATATTAACAATTTTGAGTTGCGTACAGTGATCCATAATAACAAATATACCCTACATTATTGCCCACATCAAAAGATTGCATGTCTGTAGCAGTTCGGCGGTTTCTTTAATTTATTTGTGCATAGAGGGTACACTATTTACTAAGACTGACTAATGTTGGATACAAACTGTATTTAACTTATATACAAGTTTGACTTGGAAACGGAACTCATTCATTACCCAGGGATTGCTTGTATACAGAAAGCGTAATAGAAGATGTGTGATGGGCGAGTGTATTTGGATAGAAAATATTGAGATAAGTGCTTTTTTTAATTACGTCTGTTTGGTGAGACAATACACTCGAGGTGCTGCATAAACTGACTGTTTTGACCTGTGTTTGTCATATAAAAAAGTAAGTTTGACACAACAAAAGTAAAACAAAAATAAGTTACACAGAATGCATGAACATAAGATTCAGGCGTGAAAAATAAAAACTGAGATATCAGGAAAAGATAAAGAAAACTTGCCAAAAACTGCATTAGGAAAGATGGAAATTAAGAACAAAAATTTTAAGTTCATGAGTGGAAAGTCATGATGCACTTCTGCTGTTGGGTCAGAAACATCAGGTTGTGGTTATGGTTTTCTTTCATTTATTGATCTGGATTTTTGGACTCTGCACATCATTAAGTAGGTCTCTCAGACAGTGTACATCATGAAGTAGGTCTCTTAGACAGTACACATCGTGAAGTAGGTCTGTCTTTGCAGCTTGTTTCTGTATATTGTGAGGCTGGTGCAGTACTACTGCAGGACCAGTCATTAAAACTGTTCACAGTGGGACACACGTATCTCACGTGTTCTTTTATAAATTAAGAGCACCACCACCTACTCCCACCTCTCATTTTGTTTTTTAAAAGTATTTTTTAAAGCACACATAAAAAACTGGTGAGAAAGTGTTACAGATCTGTAAATGTCGTAGAAATTCTTCACAAACAGTTCACAGAGAACAGTTGCAGTTTTAAGTGTATTCTTGATATTGTCAGGGCTCAGGAACTTTACAACTGACAAATAGGCATTATATTATGATAAGAAAAAAAAATACAGTACTAGAATCTATACTGGGTTAGTGCATAGTTACTTGTATATATCTTGCCTTTTAAACATTATCTCTGTAAACAGAGCCGATGTTTTCCTGAGAATGAAAGTTAATATTCAAAGTAAAGTGAATGCTTGTGTTGGCTGTCAGTATGCTAGGAAAAGAGTTGATAACGCGCGGTTGGATCTGTGAAGATGAGAAACCAGGCAGGATTGAATAATTTTCGTGCCTCGTGTCGCAGCTGTTGGATTGGGCACGGTTTGAGAATGTTGACCCTCACAGTGGGAGGAGGTGGGGACCAGCAGAAGAGTTGCAAGGGTGAGGCACCTACATTGGATAACAGATCGGGTGAAGGGGACGCCATTTTGTGGTTGGTCACCATCATCATGTGTCGTCTTCAGTACAAAGGTCGGCAGTAATGAATCTTCAGCGTCTTGTATCCCTCGCTTTGAAGGCACACTCAGCGAGGCTGTATGCTGTCCAGTATCATATGTTATCTTCCCATCTAGTTCCGTCTACCTCCTTATTTTTTTCACCTTTCTTTATAATATGGTCTTCAGTGTGTTATTATGTTTCTTGATATGACCGAAGTTATTTTGTTTTCTTGATCCGTATTTCCTTGTTCACGTTGCATTTAAAAGTGTGGGGAGTTAGTTGTAACAAAGTCGCTAGAGTAACCAGCAGTTGAAAAGGATGCCCGCAACATTTCCTGAGAGAAAAGAAAATCGAATTTTAACCTCTCATTTATAAGCAATATGTAATGCTGAGAGATGGAATAGAATCTGATATTACATGAAAAGAAAATAAGTGTGAGCAAAGAAAGTAATTTGAGCGCTCCTCTCGGCCATTACGAATGCAGTTTTGTGGGTTATCTCCCTTGCTATGCCCAGCGGATATATGGATATATGTCAGAACATTCGCAGCAGAATGAAATATGTTTGTCCTGATTAGTTCATCTCTTGCCATCTCTCTCTCTCCCCCTCCATTTTTTGTTTAACGCCATCAGACATCAGAAATAATTAAGGACAGGGAGAATTCTTTTTTTTTTTTTAACTTCATTTTTTGATAACTGAAGTCGGGACAAGAAAATGCAAGATACCAAGTGGTATGTCAAGTCGTAATAGGGCTGCAACTTGAAAGCAGAGTGTGTTATGAAGGAGTGTTTCCTCTTAGCATGCCAGTAAAACAAAGTAGACTTCTGAACTATTATAGTATTCTTTGATTATTATACGCAGAGGTTCTGTTCTTGATTATTATTGTATTGAAGATGAAGTATATTCATTTCTGTTTTATACTTCTGCCACTTAAATCGATGATATTGCTGAATTATAACACAGGAATGATTATGCTATTGAAGCTTGTTCTTTTGATTAATGTGGACATTGTCTTGACACACAATCCAGATTTCTATGTCTAGAATTTGTTTCACAAATATTACAACATTCAGTTGACTAAGTCCGCTGAAAAGTTCACTGAATCCATTTAATTCTGACAAATAAAGTTACAGATGTATTCTTTACAACATCATTTAGAATAGGATGCAATCGGACATAAAATTCGATGGTTTCTTCGTTAAAGCACATAATCATTGTTCACAAACTCAAACTCCTAGTGTTATTTTCTACACAAGCTGTGACTGAAAATGTCTACACACTACTAGGTCAACAGCTCATGAATAACTCTTTATCTCCTAAATATTTATTTCCTTTACTTGTCCATCTGTCGTTGCTCCCCTCTTCTTTCTATCACCTTTTTCTCTGTCACCCCTCTGTCCTCTCTTCTTCTCAGTTTCCCTCCTCTCCTATTCTGCGCTATCCTCATAAAACTACCTGCCTGGCTTATATGTCAGTTGTCCAATAGGACACACCTCTAGATCTTTCTGATTGGTCAGGTGATTGACTACTTACTGATTGGGCCCTGATTAGATTTCAGTCAGTCCACTCCTTTTTTTCAAAACTGTGTGCATATTTCGTCCTAAGATTAGCAGCTGTCAGTTGCATCATATCCGTCTGTTCAATTGTCATGGGGGATATTATCTAAGTCCGCCATCTCTTTCATGTCGTTGGTCTCGGGGATTAGCCGGTTCTCTACTTTTATTGTGTCCTCGCTTTTCATTATGTCTTGTATTTTTGGTATCTACTTAGTCTGATTATTCTTAAACTCTTTTAAGAGTAATCCTCTCGTAATATTACCACTAATGCCGTGACCGTTCCTCTCCCAAACTTTGAATCGTTTCTGGCCTACTTTCAACTTAGCTGTAATAATAACTATGATAAAATTGCTAATAATAATAACAACACTAATAATAATAATAATAATATCCTAATATACAAGGGACTATCCTACACCAGGAGAGAGTGGAGGTGGATAAGCTAAGTTAAGAGTATACACTCAGGAGTATTGTTCTTAAGAGCTGTCACCGAGCAACACTCTTGGGTTCGGTTCAGAAAAAAGGAAGGGAGACCACCGTGAGTATCTAAGGCGCCATTGTGTGGCTGGCTGTGTGACAGTTATCGGAGACTCAGGAAGTTCCTGCAGCCAACGTCGTGTAACCGTAACGTCTACAGCGGTGGTTCTCAAACTAAGCTGGGGGGGGGGGAATACGATCACGAGAAGTTAGTGTGAAAAATTTTTTAAAGTTTAAGAATTTAAAAAAATGGACATTCAGGGATATCATCCTACTTCATGTTTTCAACACGAAATATTTAAAACAATAACAATCACACACGTCTGTTCGTTTCTGTTTGAATTTTAACAAGTCGCTTTCATGGACACCGCAGGGTCATGTATCAGTGCTGGTATAGGGTGTAGCTCCAAACAAAAGAGTCAGAAGACCGCTAGTCCACAGGATCAGGGTGGGTGTTCCTGCCAGGTAATATGTCGTGTGTGTGTGTGAGAGAGAGAGAGAGAGAGAGAGAGAGACAGAAACGGTACGAGAGAAATCCAGTTCTGGTCACTTTTGAATCCTTCCGTATACGTTCATAGTTTGAATTCGCCCATTTCATTCAAAGGTAGCAGTAATAACTTCAGATGGGAAATGCAGAACAGAAATTATGAACAGAATAGGCCAAGCAAAGACTGCATTTCTGAGAATTATAAACGTATTATGTAACACAGCCTTATCAATGAATGTTAGAAAACGAGTCCTAAAATGCTATATTGAACCTATCTTGTTATATGGAAGTGAATCATGGACAATAGGCAAGTCTGCACAAAAATCATTGGAAGCAGCAGAAATGTGGTTTATTAGAAGAATGTTGCGAATCCCCTGGACAGCAAAAATAACTAATGAAGAATGTATGAGAAGAGCTGGAGAGATAAAAAATCTTGTCCAAAAAAAAAAAAATAGAGACAATGTACTTTCACAGGACATGCAATGAGAAGAGGGGGCATTGAAAATATTATAACAACAGGTAAAATAGAAGGAAGAAGATCAAGAGGAAGACCAAGAGAAATGATACTGGACAGTCTGACGGGATGCTGTGAAAGGAGATCACCAACTGAGCTGATGGCCTGCATGAAGGATCGGGTACTCTGGAGAAGCATAATAGCCAACGCTAGTCGGCACGGCACCTGGTGATGATGATGATGATAATTCAAAGGTCAGACATTGTTACCCGGCAAGTCGGTGTATCATTAAGATTTAGATCCTTTATCTCTGGGGAAAATAACATTTATTGCGCTAATCATATCTCCAAACAAATGCTTCGCTTAAGTTAGAATTTTTTTTGTTTAGAACCCAGCCTTGCATCTTGTCAGTTTTCTTGTGAGAACTTCGTAACAGGGAGAATGAACGAGAGAGAAGTTAAAAACACTTCGTATTTATGTCTTAAATAACAACATCCATCAACAAACAAACAAAAATTAGGTCAAGGTTCAGCATAAAAGTTTCAGGACTCTCTCTCTCTCTCTCTCTCTCTCTCTCTCTCTCTCTCTCTCTCTCTCTTTCTGGAACTGAGAGAAAGTTGTATGATAAATAGCAGAATGTCAGACCGGCTTGCGTGCCAAAATTTTCCTCTTTTGGAAATAAAGTTCAATCAATCAGTCTCTCTTCTCCCCCCCCCCCCCTCTCTTTCTATCTCTAGAAAATGTCAGATAAGTTGGCGTGGTCAATTCTTCCCTCTTTGCAAAGAAAGTTCAGTTAATTTCTCTCTCTTTTCTCTTTCTCTCTCTCTCTCTCTATCTCTATCTCTCTCTTTCTCTTTCCGTCTTTCTATTTCTCTTTCATTCTATTTGGACTTTTCTCTCTCTCTCTCTCTCTGTCAGTTTCTCTCTTTCCTCTCTCTCTGTCATTCTATTTCTCCTTTCCTCTCTCTCTCTCTGTCATTTTATTTCTCTTTTCCTCTCTCTTTCTCTCTTTTTCTCCTTTCCTCTCTCTATCTGTCATTCTATTTCTCTTTTCTCTCTCTCTCTCTGACATTCTATTTCTTCTTTCTTCTCTCTCTCTCTGTCATTATATTTCTCTTTCCTCTATCTCTCTCTCTGTCATTCTATTTCTCTTTCTCCTCTCTCTCTCTCTGTATCATTCTATTTCTCCTTTCCTCTCTCTCTCCCTGTCATTCTATTTCTCCTTTGCTCTCTCTCTCTCTCTCTCTCTCTGTACCATTCTATTTCCCTTTTCCTCTCTCTCTCATTCTATCTCTCGCTTCCTCTCTCTCGCTGTCACTGTATTTCTCTTTCCTCTCTCTCTCTGTCTGTCATTCTATTTCTCTTTCATTTATCTCTCTCTTTGTCAATCTATTTTTCATTCGTCTCTCTCTCTGTCGTTCTATTTCTCATTTCCTGTTTGTCTCTGTTTCTCCTTCCCCTCTCTCTCTGTCATTCTATTTCTCTTTTCCTTTTTCTGTCATTCTGTTTCTCCGTTCCTTTCCCTCTCTGTCATTCTATTTCTCCTTTCCTCTCTGTGTCATTCTATTTCTCTCTCTCTCTGTCTTACTATTCTCTTTGTCTTTCTATTTCTCTTTCTCCTCTCTCTCTCTCTCTCTCTTTCTATTTCTCTTTCCTCTTTCTGTCTTTCTATTTCTCGTTCCTTTCTCTCTGTCGTTCTATTTCTCTTCCCTCTCTCTCTCTCTGTCTTTCTGCTTCCTCTCTCTCTCTCTCTCTCTCTCTCTTTATATTTCTTTCCTCTTTCTCTCTCTCCGGTCATTCTGTTTCTCCTTTACTTTCTCTCTCTGTCTTTCTCTTTCTTCTCTCTCTCTCTCTCGCTTTCTATTTCTCTTTCCCCTCTCTCTCTCTGTCTTTCTATTTTTCTTTCCTCTCTGTTTCTTTCTATTTCTCTCTCTCTCCTTCTACTTCTCTTTCTATATTTCTATTTCTCTCTCTCTCTCTCTCTCTCTCTCTCTCTCTCTCAAACTGTTGATGTATTCAGTTTTTTTATACTTTATACTTGAACGTTCAATAACAAATGTTGTATGTTTGTGACTGAGTTGAAGTTCTACGATGAAAGGCAGAATACGGGCCTGCGTGCTCAATTCTTAACTCTTTGAAAATAAAACTTGTTCATTCGTTTGTTCTCTTTGTCTTTCTATCTCTGTCTGTCTGTCTGTCTGTCTGTGTGTGTGTACCTTTCTGTTATTCTCTCTCTGTCTTTATATTTTATCTCTGTCTTTCGATTTCTATTCCCCTCTGTCTCATTCTCTTTATCTATCTATCTATCTATCTATCTATCTATCTATCTATCTATCTATCTATCTATCTATCTATCTATCTATCTATCTATCTATCTATCTATCTGTCTGTCTGTCTGTCTGTCTGTCTGTCTGTCTATTTCTGTTAATCTCTGTCGCTCGTCCTTTCTCAGTATTCCTTATTCTCTCTCTTTCTATTTCTTTATCTTTCTATTATGTCTCACTGTCTCTTACTATCTTTCAATTGTTTCACTTTCTTTCTTTCTTTTCTTTCCTCCTTTCTGTCTCCTTCGCTCTGTGTTCCTCTATCTCTTCCTCACACACACACACACCCTCTCCCTCACTCTCTCCCTCATGCACACACACACTCCCTCACTCTCTCTCCCTCACACACACTCTCTCTCCCCCTCACTTTCTCTCCCACACACACACACTCTCTCTCACTCTCTCTCCCTCACACACACACACCCTCTCCCTCACTCTCTCCCTCATGCACACACACACTCCCTCACTCTCTCTCCCTCACACACACTCTCTCTCTCACTTTCTCTCCCACACACACCCACACACGCACAATCTCTCTCCCTCACTTTCTCTCCCACACACACGCACAATCTCTCTCCCCCTCACTTACACTTGAAAAATAAAACTACATAATCCCAGTATCGTGGCACATCCCTAACGGGAGAGAAAATGAAAACAGGGGGCATAACCCACCAGAAAAAAAACAGACAGACGGGACATTTCATAACCCCAAAGCTCCAATATAACCTGCCCTGAATATCCTTCGTATCCGATATCAGAATGGGTATACTCGAACGAGATTAGATTTTGTGATTGTAACGCGGGCTTACCCTATAAGAAGGACAATATTGTAGGAGTTTCACCGAGGATTATGGGAACTAACCAAAGAGCATATCATCCGCGAGCCGTTTTTTTTTTTTTCCTAAGCTTAACAACGGGATTCTCAACAATCAAGAGACGTGGGAGTAAGGGGGTGGGGAAGCGGGAAGAGACAGACAGACAGAAAATAAATTAATGAAAATAGCAAAAATATGTTTAAAATTTGCGATTTTAATCTTAATCCCAAATTTTAATCAGTGCCCTAGGTTTATAACTTTACTTACAAATGTGGCAGTCAGGTGTACTACTTGTGCTTCTGTACAGAATATAAACATTTCCACTGTGATATTTTGCAAAGGAAAATTCTGGGCAATTCCCAAATGAGAATACGGGACACGGCGTTTTATTAAAATAGGGAACATTTAAGCAGAAAAGGCCTCGTGCTGGCTGTGGAGTATGCGAAACAAGCATTGGGAACATGAATAATTTCAATACCAGTCCTCCGTAGCTAAATCGCTAAAGACGCACTACAAAAAAAAAGTGCAGTGGCAACTGGAAGATCATGGGTTCAATCCCGGGACCGGGAAAAAAAAGCAACAACTCACAAGACCTCTGGGAGTCATGACCCAGAGGGCCCCCCCCCCCCCCCCCTTAGAGTGTCAGGAGTTTAATAGGGCCGAAACACTTGTCTGAGGAGGGGTACTTCCTCTGATGATCTGAAGGAGTTGTGTTGTTGTTCCGCTCTCTACGGTAGAGAGTTTTCTGCATAAGCATCGTTCCCTGGGGCTAATCCTTAAAATATGGGAACTTCACTTCAGAGTGTGAAGAATTTGGGAGCAGGTGAAGAAATCGTAATTCATGTTTCCTTGCCCGTGCTTGTGACACGCTCAGCAGTCAGTACTTCTTAAGATGTGACGATCTGCAGCTTCACAAGGCGGTCCTCTTTTCGATTGGATGCTTCTGGTGTCGATGCTTCTGGTGTCATCATCATCATCACCGTCGTCGTCATCCTCATCACTACCATCTTGTGCCATCCATCTTTGAAGGTTGGCTGCAGTTGTCCTCCAGCTTGTTCTGTCTACCTTCGTCTTCACATTGCACCCAGTCAAACTCATAAGTCCTTTTTTTAACCTTATCCACCAATCTCTTATCGTTGTTGACCTTCTGCTCTTCTCCCCGCCCCCCCCCCCCCACTTTTCACACTTGTACTGTGTCTCATTACCGAACCAAGCGAACTTATTCAGCAAATTATTTTGTCTTGGCCGTTTGGGGCGAAGACGCTGTCCAAATAGGCAATCAGCGACCCATAGATGATATGCTAGCGTCAGGGTTAGCTGACCAAGACCCTGTCCCACTTCTTCGTTGGTACCCCTAGTAACAGGCCTAGCCTAGCTAACGGAGCAGGGATCGCCATAGTCCCCATGGTGATGGCGTCTACTAAATAAGTAGTGCACCTCCCCCCCCCTCCGCTATTTAGCGGTACTCTGGGGCTGAAAAAATACCTGCCATAACCCGCTCCCACGCCGATACGATGCTGTAGCCCAACACCTCCACAGCACCGACTGCAAAGAACACCAGCTCGCAGTTACAGGGAGATATCGCAAGACAAGATCTTGACCGTTAGATTTGAAATTATCGTTCTGAAAACCTTATCCACATTTGTTGATTGTTGTGCATCTGTTCAGTCGAGCTAAGGGAAAATGAGTTCTTTAAAAATTCCAACCGGAGGCGTCCCAGTCATCCACCTGTACAAATTGGTACCTGACTTCTTCTGGAGTTGGGGAAGGAAAGTCGGCCTGGCGTGACGCTGACCACATCACCCTCTAGTATGCTGACAGGTCAGGGAAGATATGGGCACCAACACCACATCCCTTTGTGCCTTCAAAGACATGACAGGGTAATCTTTACATACCTTTACCTTACCTTTAAAAATTGTACTTGAATTTTATGTTATTTAGTTTTCACGGCTATATTCGTCAGAGAGTGAGGGGAGAGAAGTGTGTAAGTGCCTGGAGATGATTTCTCTTCATAGTCCAGACCTAAACTTACAGTGAGTTGAAGTCCGAGCGTATCACGGGATTTTCGGAAGTAACAACCTAGCTGGTGGCGTGGTTTTTTTTTTTTTTTCGGTGTGGTAGAAATTCTGAAATTGGTGATGGTGTTCTAGTTGAAATAGTACAATTTAATTGGTAAAATGAATTCGTTCCAGTAAACATAATATTTACATTTCTAATCCCGTCATTTTTCACGTGCGTGCAAAATTACTTTTTTTTTCCCTTTTACTCAACAGTTCGCAAAAAAGCCATTGTAATCTTTGAGAACCAACAGATTCTAAAATAAGACTCACCCCTGGAGAAACAAAATCTTTTCAGGTTTAGAGTGAGTTGTTGAATTTAGATGTATTTTAAACACGTTTAAATAGGCTTAGCCCTGACGTCAGCTGGAAGTCTCCCATCATCATCAGGTGCCGTGTCAGTAGGAACTGGCGGGCATGCATCTCCACAGGTCTCTATCCTTGATAATTTCCATCAGTTCAGTTGGTGATGTGTGTGTGCGCGCGCGTGCGTACGTGCATGCGTGCGTGTGTGTGTGTGTGTGTGTGCATCTCTTCCCACTTATCTTTTCTGTTGCTATGATGATTTCAAGCCCTCATGTTCTCATTATATGCCCAACAAACGATGATTGTCGTTTTATTTTAGATTTAATTAGGTTACTGTATACATTTTCTTTTCTTAAAACCTTCTCTATTTTACATCTTAACATTCTTCTAATGGACCACATCTCGGTTGCCTTTATTGATCTTTCCATCGATCTGTTGATTGTCAATGACTCACTTCCATTTGGAAGTCAATGTAACATTCTAGAACTCTCTTTCTGATGTTCATTGATAGAAATCCATTGCACAAGATGTTTCTCATTTGTTGGAAAGCTGTTTTGACTTGGCGTATTCTGTTCTTGTTCTCAGAGGTGCATTTCCCATCTTATGTTACTCGAGTGCCCAGATAATTATGTGCATATCTCAAAGTTGTTTCTGGAAGTCTGGGTATTGAAAAATTGATAACGAAGCTGTCAAGAGTCGATGACTTGTGATGTCAAATGAGCAGATACTTGAGAAAATGATGTGCGTGATGGGCCGAGCTTGCCTTAAGAGTTGGTGTTTAAAAAAAAGTAATAAAAGAGTTATGGGTGAGTAGTTAGAGAGTCGAATTCTGCGTCTCAAGGTCTCGTTCAAGTATTAGAAAAGACGTTCCATTATAAAAATGAAAATGAGATTTATCTGAGTGCTTTGGTGGCCTTGTGGAGGTAGGTTCCTTATTTTACCTGTTATATAGCCTGGTCTTATCTTTTCAAAATGAAAACACGCAAAACTAAAGACCATTTTTATAGGGAAAAAAAGGGTTAATTGACCAACGCAGTAGAAAGACTAAAGTCCATAGTTAGAGTGATGGCTTTAGACGAATTTTGTTACTTTTTTTTTCATGGCTGTATTTTCTTGCCAAAAGTCCATAGTTAGAGTTATGTTTTTAGATTAATCTTCTGTCTTTATTTTCTTTCATATTAGTTTCCACAAAAACTGGAAAGTCTAGAAGATGCAGGAGATTTGGTTATTAAACGTATTCTGATATTGCTTTAGAAAACAAGAAAAACTCACGGCTTACTTTAAGAATTAATAAGAGCTGTCCTCTAATTTGAACATGGAGACTGGACTGTCTTCCTCTCAACTTCATGCCTATCATTTTTTTTCCTTGTTGTTTTCGTGTAGATCTTTATGTTGTTCTTGATTGCCTCCTTGTTTAATGTCTGTCATACTACGTTCTATATTGGTAGCTAGCATTTTTATTGTTGTTGTCATGTTAAAGTGATTTAGCGCAATGTTGTATGGTTAGCCTTTCCGTCATAGTAAAGTGATCTAGCACAGCGTTATGTGGTTAACCTTTTCGTCATAGTGATCTAGCACAGCGTTATGTGGTTAGCCTTTCCGTCAAAGTAAAGTAATCTAGCACAGCGCCGTGTGGTTACCCTTTCTGTCACAGTAAAATGATCTAGCACAGCATTATGTGGTTAGCCTTTCCGTCAAAGTAAAGTGATCTAGCACAGTATTGTTTGGTTAGCGTTTCCGCCACAGTAAAGTGATCTAGCACAGCGCCGTGTGGTTACCCTTTCTGTCACAGTAAAATGATCTAGCACAGCATTATGTGGTTAGCCTTTCCGTCAAAGTAAAGTAATCTAGCACAGCGCCGTGTGGTTACCCTTTCTGTCATAGTAAAATGATCTAGCACAGCATTATGTGGTTAGCCTTTCCGTCAAAGTAAAGTGATCTAGCACAGTATTGTTTGGTTAGCGTTTCCGCCACAGTAAAGTGATCTAGCACAGTATTGTTTGGTTACCATTCCCGTCACAGTAAAATGATCTAGCACAGTATTGTTTGGTTAGCGTTTCCGCCACAGTAAAGTGATCTAGCACAGTATTGTTTGGTTAGCATTCCCGTCACAGTAAAATGATCTAGCACAGTATTGTTTGGTTAGCGTTTCCGCCACAGTAAAGTGATCTAGCACAGTATTGTTTGGTTAGCATTCCCGTCACAGTAAAATGATCTAGCACAGTATTGTTTGGTTAGCGTTTCCGCCACAGTAAAGTGATATAACACAGTATTGGTTGGTTAGCCTTTTCGTCACAGTAAAGTGATCTAGCACAGTGTTATGTGGCTAGCCTTTCCGCCACAGTAAAGTGATCTAGCACAGCGCTGTGTGGGTACCCTACGGGGAAAAAAATGTAGAAGACCAAGCATTTTAGACGCGAGAGTAAGAAAAATGACAACAGAATGACCGTGACCTCATCCGCGAGATCCAGTAGGGCCAGCAGCTGCCTATCCAAGAGCAAACAGCCGCTTTGTCCTATCGGCCTCTTAACACTTCCACGCTGCTAGATCACTTTACTGTGAGAATACTTCCTTGTTTCTCATTTGAAAAAAAAAATGTCTACCTTTCCACCATTTCGGTAAGGGAGAGGACATGTTTTGTCGCCAACTGACATACATATAAAAGAAATATATACAGCTAAGGCAAACATAATATTACGTTGGAGATAAGACCCCCATTCATGTTTAATGTATATCACTCATGTAACAATGCATTGGAACACATACGAGGTAATGTGGATCCACGCTACCTCGAATAGGAGAAAACATGGATAAACTTGATAAAATGTATGGCCGCGGGCATTTAACAAATGAGGATGTAAAAGATTTTGCCACTTTATGGGGGCGGTATAGCTATTAAGCGTCTTTTCATACTTTAGTAAACTTAATTGTATGTAAAAAAACAAACAAACAAACAAACAAACAAAAACACATTCAGACATTTTGTGTATGTGTGGTACATCATTTATTTTACAGCTAATACGTACAACAGTTTTAAAAAGGAGGTGGGGGGGGGGGAATGTGCATTGTTGAAGTTACATTTTAATGTGAATGGTTTGTCTCACTTTACTAACCGAAGATGAGAGATGTGAGAGGGAGATAAAGAAAAGAACAGAAATGACAAAAAATACATTCACCACCACTAAGACTGTCCTGTTATCCAGGAACCTGGGACTGTCCTGTTATCCAGGAACCTGGGACTGTCCTGTTATCCAGGAACCTGCGACTGTCCTGTTATCCAGGAACCTGCGACTGTCTTGTTATCCAGGAACCTGCGACTGTCCTGTTATCTAGGAACCTGCTGATAAAAATAAGACTGAGATCTGTAAAATGATGTATCTGTTCTGTTCTACTGTATAGAGGGGAAAAAAACAGATCCATATCAACGGAAACAAGATTCCGAGTACTTTAATGTTACACCGAGCCTATTTTGTTTTATGGATGTGAAGCATGGTCCATGAATAAGAGAGTCCAGCGGGAAATGGAGGCCAAGGAAATGTGGTTCATAAGAAGGATGTTGAAGGTACCATGGACATCTAAGAAAACCAACGAAGAAGTCCTAAGAGAGGCTGGAGTTAAAAGGCAAATTACAGCAAAGATCAGAGGCAGATAAGTAAGGATGTTTTTTTTTTTTTTTTGAGAAGAGGAAAATTGGAACACATTGTGGCAACTAGAAAAATTGAGGGAAGAGGAGACAGAGGAAGACAGAAAGAGAAGTTAGTGGATAAGTGTGGCTAGGAAGAAAGTCACCGGCGGATCTCATAATCAAGTCAAAATACAGGGAATTGTGGAGAGAAATGATCGCCTATGCCACTCGGCACGGCACTTGATTGATTGACTGTATAGAGGAATATAAGCAAAAAAATGGAGAGAACTGTTAATGCAGCAATGTATAAAACGGAAAAAAGTAGCAACAGCTTTATAACAAGCACACAGTTGCGATGTTTCGGTGTGAGCCTTTTGTATGAGAGATAATCATGCAAAAACACACAGGACGAAGAATATATATATATGGAGAGAGAGAGAGAGAAGATAAAATATAAATTCATATGAAAAATAGGAATGAAACAAAAATAGAATAAAATGAAATGAATGGAGCACTTAACTGTGACTTGTAAGAAGCTGTGACTTGTAAGAGGCTGTGAATACGTCCTGTGTGTTTTTGTATGATTAAGGCTCACGCCGAAACGTCACAACTGTATGCTCGTTAAGTAATAAAGTTGTTCCTACTTTTTTCTAGTTTATACATTTTGTTATCACAGCTTCACTGCAGTGGCTTCGTGTATAGTTACATACAGTTTTATATAAAAAAGGTAAAAGGTAAAGGTAATCCTATCATGCCTTAGAGGCACATAGGGATATGGTGTTAGTGCTCACGGAAGGAATGTGGAGCTACAGAAAATTAGGGCGTATACCTGTGACAGTATATGTGAGGTAACTGTTGTGTTTTCAGAATGGGAAGTTGTTGTGAGTCTCTTTTTTTTCAACTTTCCCTTGCTCGGCTGTGGTCCTTCAAGAACGTCACGTGGACTGAGCAACCCGCGACAGGAAAGAGGGGGGGGGGAATTGTGTGAGAAAGGCTGAGCGAGTTAGTTTACGTTTGGAAGGCTTTTTGTATCGTTCTCTCGTGAAAATGGATGTTGCCGACGTGAAGATGGCTGTTATATTGTTACTGGAGTCTTGGATGGATGAAAGGACATGCCATGTGGCAGGGGCAACCTGCCGGCTGTCAAGATATCATCATTCTCATTCACATCTTCACCAAGTTCATCAATAAACTCATTGTCTATGTGACACACAAGACTTGCTTGAGATTTGTACCACTAGTTGCTATAGTGAGATTGTGTACGGAGCCTGGTAGTGAAGTATTGCTGGACTCCGCGGATAGTTAATCCAGCATCACTCATGAAATCACGGCCTGAAGTAAAAATCCCAACCTTACCTTACTGTACAAAGATGAAAGATAAAAAAAAGAAGAAATACTGTTTCATACCATAGAGAATGAAAAGAGCAAGTGCACAAATTTTATAACAGCTCCAAGTGCAGTGTGAGTTTATGAAAGAAATAATGATAAATAAAGCAAGATACTTTGACCATATCAAAAGACACAACAACATACTGAAGGCCACGGTAGAAGGAAAGTTGGAAGGAAGAAGAGCGAGAGGTAGACAGAGATGTAGATGGGAAAGATAACATACGAGAATGGACAGAATACGGCGTGGGCTGAGCCCAACGTCATGAGCTAGTGGGAGAGAGAGGAAACTGGAGATTCATTACCGCTAACTTTCGTTCTGGAGATGGAACATGATGATGATGATGATGATGTCGCACATTGAAGCTAAAAATAAATTAATAAAAGGTAATAGAAATACGTCATTTTGTAACACTTGTTATCGTTTTACACTTTCATGAACAACAACAACAAAAAAAAACAAACTCTTTCCCAGATGTGTGTTACAGCGGTTCCTGGCTTCTTCCCCCTAGGATAATGAGGAACTTCGATTAATTGTGCATCGGTTAATCGAAGTTCTGCTGTATGAGTTTTTAGTTTCAGCATTCTATAAGCTGATTTTTATTCTAAAATGGGGACATGATTCAGATTTCTCGAACTTTTGAAAGGGTTGATTCACAAACAGTTATTCAGAATTTCGCGTGTAGAAAAAAAATATTTTCACAGGTTATTCACTCATTTTGCCGTAAGAAATGTTGCTGGTTTAAAAAAAAAAATGCTGTGTCATTATTTCACATTTTCTGATTCAGCTTCCAAAAATATGTTGTCTGATTATATACACTTTTCTAGGTTGGTTTTCAAAAAAAAAAAAATGTCGCGTGATTATGTCAAATTCCCTCAAGCGTTTCGTTTTTGTAAACGATAATTATTTGTGCACTTTCTTAGAATATTTTCCCTTCGGTTTATAATTTGCAGTGTCAGAAAATATATTATTATCAGAGAGCAACGTTTTACCGCTGGACATGGCTATCCTAGTCCATTCGACGTTTCTTGTATCATCATCATCATCATCGTCATCGTCATCGTCATCGTCATCATCATCATCATCATCATCATCATCATCATCATCATCATCATCATCATCATCGTCGTCGTCGTCGTCGTCATCATCGTCATCGTCATCATCATCATCATCATCATCGTCGTCGTCATCATCATCATCATCGTCGTCGTCGTCGTCATCATCATCATCATCGTCGTCATCATCGTCGTCATCATCATCATATGCCCTCCACCCGTGAAGGTTGACTCCAGTGGTCCTCTAACTTGTTCTGTCCTTCGTTTTCAACAATGCACTCGGCCAAGCTCAGTCCTGTCAACTTTTTTTTTAACACCAGTCAGTAACGTTAATGACCTCTTCCTCGTTTTCCTTTTACTTTCATTCTAGTCTGGTTTTCATTATTGTGTAATACCTCTTGATGTGACAAAAATATTTCAACTGTCTGAGTCTAATGTTTTTGATTAATTCTCTTTTCAATTTCACCTGATTTAGTACTTATCTTTCCCGTCCACGAAATTTATCTTATTCTTCTGTATATCCATATTTTAGGCCGGTCGATTTTCCTTTTCGTTTTCGTATTTAATGCCCATGCTTCTACGCTTCAGAGAAGTGTATACATAACGTTTGACGGACTCTGATCATCTTCAGTTGGTGTACAGTATGTTTTGATGTAAGTATTTTTTTCCATTTAGAATCAATAATGTATATTACTGTTCTCCGACCACCGGACGTAGATCAACATAATCTCTCTCTTAATCTGAGGTGCCCAGGGCACATGAGGGCTCCGCAAGGGTTTTCCACAAACGCCTGTCCTTTGTCTTTTTTTCGCGCTCTTGCCCAGGTGAGCGTTGTATTGTTCAACATCCTCTCTGTTGTTCTTCTCCGTGTTGCCTTTTGTCTACCCTTACTTCTGTTCCCCTGTGGTGTCCATCTTGGTGATGTTTTTGGTAGTGAGTTGTCAGTCATCCGAAGCACGTGCCCCAACTATCGCCAGCGTCTTTCCTCAAAATTGCTGTCACTGGCTTCATCTGCATTTCTGCCAACAAGATGTTATTTCTTATGGTATTTGGCGAAAATATTCTTCTTAAACATTTAGTCTGGAAAGAAATCAGCTTATTTTCTATAGTTCAGGTAATTTTCCAGCATTCACTTCCATAGAGTAGTGCACTTGGAACATTACTCTTAAATATCCTGATTTTAGTCTTCATGCTTAGTTTTTTTTAAATTTCCATGTGGTCTGCAGAAATGCATAAGCCTGGTTTCCTTTAGTAAGTCTGCTGTTGATGTCCTCTGTGCTGTCTCATTCTTCTGCTACTCTACTACCAAGATAAACAAATTCGTTGACCTCTTCCACTAGCTTGTTATCTACTCTGAGTAAGATTATTATACTCCCTGCGGTAAAGGCAGCTAAAAAGTGTGGAAAACTGTCACCCCAGAAATCTGCCCATCTTTGGTTTTGCTTGCTGTTTTGTTACATGCTCTTCGTGGCAACACCAGAATTTAAGCCTTTCTAGTTTACATTTATACAGAGATACAACGACAGCGGTACCTTTTCATATTTTAGAAAAAAAAAAGATAATTATTCTTTCAAATGCCGTGGCCTCTTGTTTCACGACCACCGTGAACTAGAAAGTGAAGATCCTTTCACTGGGCATGAAACTAGAAAGTGAAGATCCTTTCACTGGGCATGAAACTAGAAAGTGGAGATCCTTTCACTGGGCATGAAACTAGAAAGTGAAGATCCTTTCACTGGGCATGAAACTAGAAAGTGAAGATCCTTTCACTGGGCATGAAACTAGAAAGTGAAGATCCTTTCACTGAGCATGAAACTAGAAAGTGAAGATCTTTTCACTGTACATGAAACTAAAAAGTGAAGATCCTTTCACTGGGCATGAAACTAGAAAAAAAACTGACAATTCATGGACGGACAAGAACGTGGTTATAATCACATTTTAAACGGCAGTAAAACGTTCTCCTCCTGTATTCATTTTCTAACATTTACTCATCTAGACAGATAAAACGGTTGTCTACATGAATTCGATCATCAGCAAGATTTCTTTATGAATGTAAGTCGTCGTTCCCCCCCCCCCCCCCCCCCCCCCCCCCATAGTTTTCCCTTTTATACTTTTTTTTTATCTGTAGAGAAATCTTTCAGAACCGTTCTGTTTTTTTTTAAATCCTAGTGGAGTCTTACCTTAATCTCAAGTTAAAACAAACAAACAAACAAACCCCTTTTTCTAAAATTAGTTTATCTGTAGCACAGAGTACGTTAGAATGCTCACTAAATTTTAGATATAAAAATTCAGTAAGAATTATCAGTGATCTTTCGAGTAGAAAGTGGAAAACAGTTTTTTTTTCTTTTTTTTCTGTAAGTCTGTTTTGAACAATTTTTTTTTCCTTGTAAATTTTGATCTCTCGTAGAACTCCTAGCTACGTCGCTTGAAACACGAGCTGAGAAACGCTGCTGTTGGGGTCGCAGGCTTGCAGGATGTATGCTGGAGATGGAGAGTATTTCGCTGCGTATAAAAAGGCAGTTTATGTAGACGAGTTTTGTAGTCACTAATGTCCTTTCTGTGCCGATAAAAAATGCTTTGTTGTGATTTTGTTTTTTGTTTTTGTTTTTCTGTTCAGCTCCTTAATGGAATCAAACGTCGAGAGAATTTAGAGAAGACCGTCTTGGAAGGGTACATAATGGTAAAAAGAAAGAGAGGAAGACCAAGGCCAAGATGACTGCAAGACATCGTTGATAATCTTCAAATGGATGCATCAGCAGCAGGCCATCTTGCTTGCAACCGAGAGGCCTACAGAAGTGCTGTTAGGGAGGCTAAGTTCGGCAAGGGACATCCAAATGACTGACTGAATGGAATCTTTGGGGGGGGGGGGGGAGTATTTGCTGTTTATTATTTGTCTCAATCAATGTCATGCTTCCCACACTCATGATAAGCATCATTCGCTTCGTTTACTGTGTGTCAGAATTATTCTATAAAAATCTTATACATATGCAGCAATTCCTTTCCTATTACACACAAAGCCTGCCTATCATTGCACCATGTGTCTGCCGCAGCACAGCCTGGGCTGTCAGAGTTTGTTGTAAGAAGCACTAAACATGTATGACGTTAGCAGTCTCGGCTGTTAGAGCACATTGTAAGAAACACTGTACGTGTACTAAGAAACTCTGTAAAAAACACTGTACATGTACTAAGAAACATTGTAAGAAACACTGTACATGTACTAAGAAACTCTGTAAGAAACACTGTACATGCACTAAGAAACATTGTAAGAAACACTGTACATATAATAAGAAACATTGTGAAAAACACTGTACATGTAATAAGAAACTTTGTAAGAAACACCGAACATGCACTAAGAAACATTGTAAGAAACACTGTACATGTAATAAGAAACATTGTAAGAAACACTGCACATGCACTAAGAAACATTGTAAGAAACACTGTACATGCACTAAGAAATATTGTAAGAAACACTGAACATGCACTAAGAAACATTGTAAGAAACACTGCACATGCACTAAGAAACATTGTAAGAAACGGTGAATCTGCATGAAGTCGGAGAATCTGTGAATTTTGTCTTGTCTTTTATTTTCTGCGTTTATAGTTGGAGGGTTTTTTTTTCGGTTGTTGGTGTAATTAGATGCATATATTTCGCCGCCATCTTGGTTATACTATTTTTTTGTTCTCATGGACGCTTTTCACGTGAAAGATATGCATAAGTTATCGCATTAATGTCTGGCTAGCTAGACAGTGTTTATAGACATCACTGGTTACGAATATACAAAGAATAATTATTGTTTGGAGATTTTGGTGCTGCGTGATTTTAGGAAGAAGTTTTCTGTCAACGGTTTCATAGCTCTGCACTTGTTCTATCTGCCTGCACTTGTTCTATCTGTCTGCACTTGTTCTATCTGCCTGCGTTTGTTCTATCTATCCATCTGTTTTTTTTTTTGGGGGGGGGCTTGAGTGACGAAGTGGTTAGTGCACTGGTATCTCGTGGCGAAGGTCGGAGGTTCGAATCCGACCGGAAGCGCCCCAATCACCCGGCTGTAGAAATGGGTACCCCGGCTTCTTCTGGAGATGGGGAAGGAAAGACGACCTGGCGTGATACTGACCACCTCACCCTCTAGTGTGGTGACAGGTCAAGGAAAATATAGGCGCTAACACCATATCCCCTATGTGCCTCTAAGACATAACAGGATTACCTTTAAATTCATCACATGCTTTTGTAGCTGTCTGTCTTGTCTCTCTGCAGCTAGGCCTTCCATTCGTCCAGTTCCACAATTCCATTAATCCGTCCTCGTTTAGCTTATCCTTCAATAATCTCTCTGCCCCTCTACGAGAGGTCATGTGCTCTTTGCGCCAAATTTTGGGGGGTTCTGTTTTTATAATAACAGAAATGGAATAGAAATTCACTTTTCTTATATATGAAGTGGAATTTATGTAGCTAAAATTTTGAATGGGCGTCTTTCTTTATTTTCCCAGCTCCTTCCTACATGTTTGATCTGTCATTCTCTGCCGCATTGGTAACCTGACTGTCCGTTTGTTTGTCTGTCAGTTTGTTTTTCTTTATGTCTGTTTATTCTGGATGCCTCATCACTCGTTGAGACTATTTATCTGTACCTCTTTTGAACTATTTTGCTTACCTGCTATTTCTATTTGACTATTTTACTTGCCTGCTCTTTCTGTTGAACTATTTTATTTGCCCGCTTTTTTTCTATTTAACTATTTTACTCGCCTGCTATTTCTTATAATTTATTGTTATTGTAAAATGTCTCTCAGTCCCTTAATTTCACGTAAAATCTAAATTCCTCTACTTTCTTCTCAGTTGTCTAGACTGTGTTTTTAAAACAAATGTACTTGTACTCAATATAGCACAGTCCCTTGTAACTGAGAATTATGAATATATTTTAGTTATAAAAGTTAATATATAAGGAGAGAAAAGTTAGATAGGAAACTTAGAGAACAATGTAGAAAACCAATTCCCACGACACTAGTGAAAGACCATTACGACTGGACGCTGACAGATGTAAATAGAAGAAACAGACGAATAGAAAAGACCGATATAATGACGCCGAGATAGAGTTATGCTGAAGAAAGACGTTCGTAAGTAAAATAGGCCGACATGACCATACGGTAAGAACAGGTGACGACAAAGAGTCGACGCACGAAACTCTAAGAATAGGATGACAGGTAGTTAATTGTCGACAGATCTCAAACTCTCGAAAACAACTTGCCAAAGGTGATAAAATGGACAATGGCACTAGACGGATTTAAGAAAAGCCAAAAGTCTTGTTGACGACGGATAGTCTGCGAACTGGACACGACGAGTAATGAATACCGGACTGGTAATCAGTAAACAAGTGCAGGTAGAAAGTGTCACGGGAAAAGGGATGGACATTCGACACCACTAAATTGACAGATTATGACGAGAGAACCAATCGTTATACATAAAGAAACTAGTGGACCAGTGAGGGGCGGAGCAGAAATACCGATTGGTCAGTCCATCAAACTGGTCTTCAAAATAAAAAGAGGGACCAAGGTAGCACAGGCGCAGAGAAAGTAGGGGACATGGGACTTGGACTATCAACTTTAGTCCCACCAAACAACTCGCTGGCACACCACTTCGGCACACTACCACTCTTCTACAAAAACTGCATACAAGCAATCCAAGGACAGGAAACAATCATTCATTCCAAGCCAAATCACATATACAAACATTTGGTCAGAAACCAGGCACCGACATTACACCTTAGGATTAAGAGGGGACGCAGATACCCCGTACTAGACTACACCCCGTACTAGACTACACCCCGTACTAGACTACACCGACAAGTTCAAAAATCTCCCCATCTTAGAAACATCACACCAAAAGCCAGAGAAATCACATTCAGACAATGTTTCCGTGTGTTTGTCTCTGTCATATGCAATATATTGTATATGACACCCATTACACAGAGACAAACACACAGAAACATGGCACGATGTTGCCTAGGGAAGAGAGGCACACTAGAAACAGAATAACACATTTTCTACGAATGCGGAACAGTCGCAACCACCCTAAGAACAATACAGAACACCATGCAAACAACAAGCAGATACATACAAAGCCATAATGTTGAAAACAATCCCTAAAACTCAGGCGTACACACACACCAAGTTACAGGCCCTGCTCGCAGAGTTCAGGTTCTTGATGTGGACATGTAGAAACAGGGATCGTTTTTATTTTTGCACGTTCAGTCCTGCCACCTTCTTAGAACTGTTTCAGCAGAGAACAAGTAATACCATGGACTGAGTGAGAGACAGAGAGAGAGAGAGAGAGAGAGAGAGAGAGAGAGAGAAAGCAATGACATTTGTGTAATTTCTTTCTGTTGTCTAAACGTATAATTAACATAATACCATACGAATCACTATCATCTCATGATTTGTAAAAGACCACCATTTCATTATTTCATCTCACGGGCAATCGTTCGCAATTCACGTCATTTCATCCGACTTTGATGAACCAAGGAGACGCATTTTCTAGTCCATGTGATGTTACCAGCCATTGTATCTGAACCATTATTAGAGCGAATTAAATGAGTCTGTAACTTTGGGGGGAAAAACCCAGGAGAGAGAAAGATGCGCAGGACGACAGACAGACACACAGACAGACAGACACAGATGCGCAGAAAGAGACATGCAACGGCTCGGGGGACAGAACTAAAACTCCGACACCAAGGTACTCGGAGACGAAGATAAACCAAATACTCTGCGAAGAAGATAAACCAAATACTCTGTGACTAAGATAAACCAAATACTCTGCGAAGAAGATAAACCAAATACTCTGCTAAGAAGATAAACCAAATACTCTGCTAAGAAGATAAACCAAATACTCTGCTAAGAAGATAAACCAAATACTCTGCGAAGAAGATAAACCAAATACTCTGTGACTAAGATAAAACAAATACTCTGCTAAGAAGATAAACCAAATACTCTGCTAAGAAGATAAACCAAATACTCTGCGAAGAAGATAAACCAAATACTCTGTGACTAAGATAAACCAAATACTCTGCGAAGAAGATAAACCAAATACTCTGCTAAGAAGATAAACCAAATACTCTAAGAAGATAAACCAAATACTCTGCTAAGAAGATAAACCAAATACTCTGCTAAGAAGATGGTCCGACACTAAGATACTCGGACTCTCAGACAGAGACGCAGATAAGTAGATGGAGACCAAGACAGATGCACAGATAGAAGCAGGCAAACAACTACGGATAGATATAGTAGGAGAAATGGTAGAAGTGCACTTTGAGAAATAGAATCGGACAGTCATGCTGATGTGATGAAACTACGAGATAGTTTGACATGCAGGTTCTTAGGTAAGGTAAGGTAAAGGCAATCCTGTCGTGCCTTATAGGCACATAGGGATATGGTGTTAGTGCCCATATTTTCCTTGACCTGTCAGCACACTAGAGGGTGATATGGTCAGTATCACGCCTGGCCGCCTTTCCTTCCCCAACTCCAGAAGAAGTCGGGTACCCATTTCTACAGCCTGGGTGACTGGGGTGCCACCGGCCGGATTCGAACCCTCGACCTTCGCCATGAGAGACCAGTGCACTAACCACTTCGCCACTCAGTCACCCGCAGGTTCTTAGGAGAGCTAATGAACAGATGCCGCGAGATAGTGCGTAGTGAACTGAAAGAAATCCACTAGATAAAGGTTCGCGAGAGAGTGAGAGACAGATTAGTTACTAATGCTCGTATAAACCAAGGGATTTGTACTTTAAGAACGAGTTCCCTGGTGTTTATGCCTTTTCTATTCAACTGTTGGAAATTCTACTCTCATTTTAACAAGAGCTACCTGGTGTAAATAAACTTGTATTTCTTGCCACGGACGAATGCAGTCACAGTACTTGTGTGTGTGTAAGACGTTTTATGTGGTAGCAATGTATAAAACACCAACTCTAACATAAACATTACATAACAATATTATATCATCTGCTCTTTGTAAAAATTAGTCTTTTATAGTGCAGCCACTTAAGAAAAAACCCCCAGTGTAATAACGTCTAATTTATCATCGTTTCTATTCCCCCCCCCCTCACCCCTCTGTTTCTTACTTGATGAGATGTAACTTCCTGGTTTGAGTCTACCCAAGAGTTTCGTAGTTTCTTGCTTTAAAAAGTTCACTATTTCCTGTGTCGTAGCGCTACCTAGGATTTCCTTTCATTTCAGAAAATGGACGCTCTGAAATAGAGCTTGTAAGATCAGAAAACTTTCCTTTCCACTCTTACAAGTATCTCCAAATGTCTTCTTGAATGCTAAAAAAATGTTTCTTATCTTTCGAAATCCTGTACTTTTCTTTCCTTTCTCATTCCTTAAGTTTTCCTCAATGAATCAGTGAGTTGTGGGTTCAGATAACCTCCTTTGGATCATCATCCACGCACTCCAGACACACCTATAGTGTGCTTCACTATCAATATCTTCTTCAGTGTCTTTCAATAATTGATGACACCTGTTCTTCGTTGGTTGACCATCTGTTCATAGCTCTTGATGAATCGTTCATTTTTCGAAACCCCAAGTTTCTTAGATCAGAAAAAGGATATGGACATATGTCGATCACGTGACGAGAAGAAACAGTCAGACAATCCCACAGCAAACTATCAAGTGGAACACAACAGGCTGAAGAAAAAGAGGTCGGCCATGTGAAACTCAGAAAAGGACATTGTTAAGAGAAACCAAACTCATTCATTTGCATGTCCCTTGCGGAACTTTGCCTCCCTAACAGCATTCCTGTAGGCCTCTCGGTTGTAAGCAAGATGCCCTGCTGCTGATGCATCCATTTGCAGACCATCAACGATGTCTTGCAGCTATCTTCGCCTTGGTCTTCCTCTCTTTTTTTTCCCATTATGTACCCTTCCAAGACGATCTTCTCTAGATCATCATGACGTTTAATGTGTCCAAAACATTTATGTTTTCTCTCTTTAATCCTCTTTACTAGCCAGCCTTCTTCAACATTAAGTTCTTGTAGTATGTATATATTTGTTCTTTGAAACCAAATTAGTAGGCATAAAATCCCTTGATGAGGCTTACAAACTTGGCGAACTACCATGCAAGCCCCATGTGACGTTTAACGGCATGGGAAGGATGTAAGATGTAAGAAGTTTCTCGACCAACCTTTTCATTCCTAACAGCGACACTGATTAACTTCGTTCGACCAGGTTCTCTTATATCATAGATAATGCCTGCTCTATCTACTGGCCCTTCCTGCATGGCTGCTGAGTCGAAAGATTGATTTGCTCTTTCATTTCTTTATGACACCACCCCGTTCCCTTTCCACGTTAGAATATTACACTGGAGTGTGTCTAGTCGGGTGTTCTGTAGTGCAGAGCTGGGGTTGAAATGACCAGATTTAGCTATTGATATATATCGATTATTGTACTTTGTTCGCCTGGGGTTAGGGGAAAAGGTGCTTTTTTTCTGTTTTTACTAGACTTTACTATGCACTTGATCGTACTTGCCCATATGTACTTAGTTACTTCAAAACAAAAGTTATAACGTAAAAATGTTTCAAGCACTTCTTGAGCTGTCACTCCAGGCTTCACTTCCTCTCCTCTGAACCAGAGCACTGGGTTGAGTAAATGTATCAATCCTCAGAATGTGCCCCTCTGGGTTCAGTTCGATCATTATAAAAATCATGTTTCTTACGAAGAGTACTCGCGCAAATCCTGTTTCTTCTGAAGATTACTCGCGCAAATCCTGTTTCTTCTAAAGAGTAGTCGCGAAAATCCTGTTTCTTCTGAAGAGTACTCGCGCAAATCCTGTTTCTTCTGAAGAGTACTCGCGCAAATCCCGTTTCTCTGAAAAGTACTCGCGCAAATCCTGTCGCGAGTTTAGTATCCGAAATAAGACCTGGAACAGTCTTTCATGTGTAAACATGGGCAGTTCAGTATCTTGACATTGTTAAGATATTCACGTCAATCATTACACAAGTGATGCATCGTCCATTGATGTGCATGTGTTGTGCAGATTTACATATCGACCAGGATGATTATATGTCGTTAAACTCTGTCATTTTAAGCACAGCAGAACCTGGGAAGAATTTCGTTCCTGAAACACAACGGGTGATGGCATCCACTGCGCAGCTGATTATAATTTGCTCATTACATTTACCATACAAGCAATACGTGTGGAAATCTGGTGCCTTTTTGCAGTTCAGAAAACTGCCAGAGGAGCGATGTGTTGAACTAAGTGCATACATGGTCATTGGTTTAAAGTTGTGAAAAATTAATTATACGAAAGTTAAGCCAGCGTAATTTAATAAGAAAATTATATATATATATATGTATATATATATATATATATATATATATATATATCATGTGCTTTGCCGACTGGCGTTGGCTATTATGTTTCTCCATGGTATCGATCCTTCAAGCAGTCCACCATTTCAGTTAGTGATCCCATTTGGCAACATCTTTTCAAACTATCATTTCTTTCGGCCGAACCCTGGCTCTTCTTCCCTTTATTTTTCCTGGTGTTACAATATTTTCAATGCCCCCTCTTCCCATTGCACGTCCTAAGTACATTGTCTCTCGTATATATATATATATATATATATATATATATATATATATATATATATATATATATATATATAAAGAAACACATATAGCATTATTGTAGGGTTTAATTACACATGTTTTGAACCATAAATTTTTTAAAAATCTCTATTTCTGAAAAACGTGTTAATTTACAGATCATTAATTTCTTGTTTTATTTTTTTGTTTCTATGTAGGTTTCTTTGACGCGCACCGTACTCGTCGGGACTCCTTTATTTTGGGAACTGAAGCAAACCTAATGAAACGAAGACGCAGTCAGCGTCTCGGCTCCCGGCCCCCGGGGACTTTCTCTGTTTTAAAAGAAAGTAGGGGGTGAAAATAAAATGGCTAATCAAATATGACACAGTAAAATGATAGAGCAGGGCATGTCCTGGGGCTTGAACCATGGTAGGAACTCAAGCCACGAGACTACGGCGCGCCGGGAGATAGCCAAGTCGATTAGCGCGCTGTTCTCTCGTGGCTCGTCCTACAGGAGTCTGTGATTCAAGTTCCTGGTAAGACTCTTGTCACTTTTCTTTATCTAAGTCTAAAATGCTTTGTCTAATTTTTTTTTCCTTCAAGTCTAACCATACAATGCTGTGTTCTGTCGCTTTACTATACGAAAGACTCTTCCCCACCCCCACCCCCCCCCCCACCCCCGCGCGTTATTTGAGAAATCATTAGAAAAGAGAGCCTTCTAATAGTTTTGCACCACGTTACAAAATTCATATCAGAAACTCTGAACTGAAGTACTTCATTATATTTCCACCACCTGCTAAAGAAAAAAAAATAGCTAATAATCTGATCTAGTGGCCGACTCCTCTTTTAGTGCACCTAAAGTAGACCA
The DNA here is from genome assembly GCA_009760885.1 of Achatina immaculata. Taxonomy (NCBI): domain Eukaryota; kingdom Metazoa; phylum Mollusca; class Gastropoda; order Stylommatophora; family Achatinidae; genus Lissachatina; species Lissachatina immaculata. The sequence continues at coordinate 48,182,099 of CM019720.1, read as the reverse complement.
CATGAGACTTCAAATACTCAGATAAAATTGCCAATTTTCAAAATTACTTGCAAAAGTCTTCGTTCCTTTTTTTTTTCAAAACTCAGACAGCAGTAGACAGGATAATCTCTGATCTAGATCAGCGGTTTTAAAACTTGCCCAAGCACCATTTTCCCAAGAACATAAAAGTTACTGACCACCATTTTATATGTAATGTCGGAATGCTACAAAGCCTTAATTGTTTTTGTTCTTAGATGGTACAGCCCCCCCCCCCCCCCCCCCCAAGATAATGACGAAGACGCGGGTCACCTGATAATGAGCCATGGACTATATATGATCTGGAGATCACGCTGCCCTGGACAGCGAAACAACCACACCATGTCTTAGATCTTATTAGCTATTATCTCCTTTCCATCACCACAGGGGATTATTTGCGACATTTCAAAATGCGATACCTATAATGGGATGGTTGTTATATTTGCAAATACATGAACACAATTTAAGAAAACAAAATCTGGCTGTTCTTATCTAAAACCAGATAGTTTAACCAGTAGTTTATCATAACCATAAACAGACATCTGTCTTTACTAGAGGGGAAAAAACACGTAAGAACAGCTTTATTACTTAAAGAGCACACAGTTGTGATGTTTCAGTGTGAACCTTGATCATACAATAACTCACATGACGAAGAAATAGAGAGAGAAGATAAAATATACCTTTTCTCGTAAGTAATAAAGCTGTTCCTACTTTTTTCACCCTAGTTTACACGTTTTGTTATCACAGCTTTACTGCAGTGGCTTCGTGCATAGTTATATACTTAAATTTAAATACGTCTACACTAATTATTCATCTTTTTACTGGTTTGGGCTGTATCATAACCAGAAACAGATGCCACTGATTATGCATGTGAGGTTTATCATAACCAGGACGAGACACCAAAGGCTATGTCTGCATTTGGCTGAGGTAGGTTTATCATAACCAGGACGAGACACCAATCGCTATGTCTGCATTTGGCTGAGGTTTATCATAACCCTGAATAGATTCCACTAGTTTTCTCTTTACAAGTCTGAGGTGTACTGTAATCAGAAATACACACCGCTGGTTCTGTCTTTACTTGTCTGTCAAGTTGCAAGCAGCAACTTTAAATCTGAAATTTTAGATCGGTGATGCATCGGATATAGAGGAAAAGAAGAAGGCAGGATAAAGAAGGGGAAATCCCTCGTTAGCTCTCTCGATTTCTTGTCCTTCCCTAGAGCAAGAACTTCGTTAAGTTTCTCGTTGTTCATTTCTGTTATAGGAGGCAGAAAATCCTTAGTATTTATTTGTTGTACCCTCATTTAGAGCAAGAACTTCTTTAGGTTTGTTTTTTTTCTGCTAAACCCTCTCCCACGAGCCAGAACTTCGATATTTTCTGGTTGTCTTGTGCTCTCCCAGGAGCTAGAACGTCGACATTTATCTGGTTGTCTTGTGCTCTTTCAGGAGCCAGAACTTCGATATTGTTTGGTTGTCTTGTCTTCTCACAGGAGCCAGAACTTCGACATTTTCTGGTTGTCTTGTCCTCTCTCAGAGCTTAGAACTTCGATATTTTTCTGGTTGTCTTGTCTTTTCCCAGGAGCTAGAACTTCGATAATTTTCTTGTTGTCTTGTCTTCTCCCAGGACCAGAACTTCGATATTTTTCTGGCTGTTTTGTCTTCTCCATAGAGCCTGAACTTTGATATTTTTCTGGTTGTTTTGTCTTCTCCAAAGAGCCAGAACTTCGATATTTTTCTGGTTGTCTTGTCTTCTCTCAGGAGCTAGAGCTTCGTTAGCTTTTTTGTTGCGCAGTTTTCTCCCATGATCGAGAACTTCTTTAGCTTCTTTGTTGCTCAGTCCTTTCCAATGATCCAGAACTTCATTAGCTTTATTGTTGTGCAGTTCTCTCCTAGGATCCAGAACTTTGTTAGCTTTTCTGTTACGCAGTTCTCTCCCATGATCAAAATCTTGTTATCTTTTCTGTTACGCAGTTCTCTCCCAGGATCCAGAATCTTGTTATCTTTTCTATTACGCAGTTCTCTCCCAGGATCCAGAATCTTGTTATCTTTTCTGTTACGCAGTTCTCTCCCAGGATCCAGAATCTTGTTATCTTTTCTGTTAAGCAGTTCTCTCCCAGTGTCCAGAATCTTGTTATCTTTTCTGTTAAGCAGTTCTCTTTCAGGGTCCAGAATCTTATTATCTTTTCTGTTACGCAGTTCTCTCCCAGGATCCAGATTCTTGTTAGATTTTTTGTTGCTCAATTCTCTCCCAGGATACAGAACCTTGTTAGCTTTTTTGTTGCTCAGTTCTCTCCCAGGATACAGAACCATGTTAGCTTTTCTATTACGCAGTTCTCTCCCAGGATACAGAACCTTGTTAGCTTTTTTGTTGCTCAGTTCTCTCCCAGGACACAGAACCTTGTTACCTTTTTTTGTTGCTCAGTTCTCTCTCAGGATACATAACCTTGTTAGCTTTTTTGTTGTTCAGTTCTCTCCCAGGATACAGAATCTTGTTAGCTTTTTTGTTGCTCAGTTCTCTCCCAGGATACAGAACCTTGTTAGCTTTTTTGTTGCTCAGTTCTCTCCCAGGATACAGAACCTTGTTAGCTTTTTTGTTGCTCAGTTCTCTCTCAGGACACAGAACCTTGTTAGCTTTTTTGTTGCTCAGTTCTCTCTCAGGACACAGAACCTTATTAGCTTTTTTGTTGCTCAGTTCTCTCTCAGGACACAGAACCTTGTTAGCTTTTTTGTTGCTCAGTTCTCTCTCAGGACACAGAACCTTGTTAGCTTTTTTGTTGCTCAGTTCTCTCCCAGGATACAGAACCTTGTTAGCTTTTTTGTTGCTCAGTTCTCTCCCAGGATACTGAACCTTGTTAGCTTTTTTGTTGCTCAGTTCTCTCCCAGGATATAGAACCTTGTTAGCTTTTTTTGTTGCTCGGTTCTCTCCCAGGTTGAAAAAACCTTGTTAGTTTTCTTGTTGCTCAGTCCTCGCCCATGATCCAGAACCTTACTAGTTTTCTTGTTGCTCAGTTCTATCCTAGGAGCTAAAGCTTTGTTAGCTTTCTCGTTGTCGTATCCTGTTTTAGAAGGGATAACGTCGTTAGCTTTCTCTTTGTTCAATCGTCCTATAATAATCAATACTTCTTTAGCTTTCGATTGTCCAGCGTTCTCCGAAGGGCGAGAACTTCGTAAACCCTTGACAATATGCCTACGAATGTGTCCATTCTGCGTCGGTTTGTGTCCAGAAGTGCCAAAGTTTGTATCTGCCTACAGCACCTGCCAGCTGACTTGCTAATCATGTTAATCTGGCCTCACGAAGGAAGAAACAAAAGCTGATCATTACATGATACAAATATTAAAATATTAAATTTAATACGTAAACAAACAGAAACAATGGTACAACAAAAAAAAACAGGCAAGATCAGACAGAATTTATATGTCATTTATTACAGTTAAAATGTATCAGATCGCAGATTAAGATTCTGGGAGGGGATGAGAAAAGAAGACCAACAAACGTTTATACAAACGAAGAAAGAAGACCAACAAACGTTTATACAAACGAAGAAAGAAGACCAACAAACGTTTATACAAACGAAGAAAGAAGACCAACAAACGTTTATACAAACGAAGAAAGAAGACCAACAAACGTTTATACAAACGAAGAAAGAAGGCCAACAAACGTTTATACAAACGAAGAAAGAAGCACAAGGGAATGTGTGCTGACTTACATATACCATTTTTGTCGAATGTCATGAGATATAGTTTTCAAAGTTTTACTGAGTTTTGTTTGTTTGTTTGTTTGTTTGTTTGTTTGTTCAGTGAACGTGAAATGGAAAGATCTGTACTAATCGATATTGGAGTTCCACATAGTTCAACTTTTTCAAATCGTAAAAGAAGCTGAAAAAGAACGATCTGCACGTGTTTGAACCAGAAAATGATCAATCGCATGGAATTTTAATCATACTGAAAGCATCTTTTAGGTTCCAGGGAGGGTTGGAATTTATCCGTGCACGTGGAACAAGTTAAAAAGTTTTACCATTCCTGCAGTTCCGTGTAGATATTTCTTTCATGCAACTTGATCAGAGAGATGAAGTCCAGTGGGTGTTTTTTTAAAAAATAAATTTCTTTTCTTATTAACACACATATCTATGTATGTAAATGATTGTGTCAGAGGTATGCATGTTATGTATGTATGCATGTTAATTATGTTATGTATGTAATGTGTGTTATGTATGTTATGTATGTAATGTATGTTATGTGTGTAATGTATGCTACGTATGTTATTGCGTAGTGTATGTTATGTGTGTAATGTATGTTATGTGTGTTATGTATGTTATGTGTGTAATGTATATAATATATGTCATGTATGTAATGCATGTTATGTATGTTATGTATGTTTTTTGTAATGTATGTTATATATGCTATGTATGTTATCCATGTTATTATGTATTTAATTATGTTGCATGTATGTAGCGCATTTAATGTATGTGTGTATAGTGCATGTAATGTATAATGTATGTCCTATGTGTGTACGTGTATGTAATGTTTGAATGTATGTATGTATAAAAGGTAAAATCCACGTTTCCGTGCCATTAAGGCATGTTGGAGAAACGGTGTTAGGCCCGTATTTTCAAGACCATCTGCACATGAAAGTCTGACGTGGTCAGTATGGCTCCTGGTCGCATTTACTTTCCCAGATTTCTCTGGTATCTACTTTCAAGTGTATAAAGCACATACTGATTGAGCATCTCTTTTTTTTTCAACATGATCACCTTGGTCAAATTAGCTGTGGAAAGACATGGTGGCTTCTCTCTCTCTCTCTCTCTCTCTCTCTCTCTCTCTCTCTCCTCGTCTTCTTCTTCTTCTTCGTTTTTTAAAAAAAAATAAAATGTTGCAGTATGAAGGACAAATCTGATACTGGTTTCATAAAAGCAAAATGATAATCTCTCTCTCATTCTATACTTCACTACTGTGCAAGGCTGGGAGAATAACTTTGTTATAAGGATGTAGTTATGGATTAAAGTGGAATTTAGACTTTTGTGTTATTTCGGTTATGCTTATTATACACATAAAACATTTGTACTAACTGATGTAGAATGTCTGGAGTAAAGTATGTATGGTAACGAACAGAATACCGGACGGGCCCGCTATTCCAGTTCTTCACCTTTTGAAATAAAGTCAATTGTTTCTTCCTGCATTATTGGAAGATAGGACTGGTACAGTTAATGAGTCTAGTTTACAACAGTCACTCATAAACGGTATAATTGTATTTTAACTCTTTAACCATCCGTTTAAAGAAACTTAACTATTTCACTCCAAAACAACATTGGCGATGTTGGTATATTTTGCACACGTATGCTATTCAATGTTCAGAGCGATATTTAGGCAAAGTCTAAATAAATTGAAAACTAGTACATTTCTAGCCCAGCCCATATTTATAAATTATAGAGTTACTTCCTTCCAGTTTCTTTCTACCAAACGTTCTCATCAACATTTATTCTGACAGAGCATGAAAATTAATTCAGGCGTGAAAGAGTTAAAACACAAACTTGTATGCAACGAATCGGGTTTTTGTTTCTCTTGGCTGTAATATGTTTTTTTTCAAAGTAGTATGTTTTAGATATAAGGAAGTATAAGGCAACTATGAGAGGTGTTCTCCACCAGTCCCAAAGGATTTGTCAAAGGACACAAGACTGCGTCACACATGAGGAACTACTTTACGATAGTGGAGCAGCTTCAGGTGATTAGTAAATAAGGGCCAGAATTGTGGAGAAGAAAAAAAAAAGAAGAAAATAAGAGTAAAGAGTGCCGACCTATTAATACAAAAATGTTTTGTTGCTATTGATGCCGGTAAAATGTTGGTAGAATCGGCCAGGAGACAAACTGTTCGACGTGCACAGCAAGCCACACAAACAATTAACATACACTAATTCCAAAAGGAGAAAAATAATTATGATAGTGGTTTTTTTTGGTGGGGGGGGGGGGGCTTATTTTGTGATCTTTTATGCTCCGTGATATTAAAAAAACCCAAGCCTTTTGAAGAAATGAATTTATAAATAATCTGAATGAATTCTTGTTTTTTTTGTGTGTATAATTAAGTAGCGTTTACAATGAAATGCGTGTCCAAAATAAAAACAGTTCAGAAATATCACATCTCATGAAAGTAATGTTTGATTAGTGACAAGAGTCCAATGTCCATGCTTGGACATTGTCTTGTTTCTGCGCTTGGACATTGTCTTGTTTCTTTGCTTGGACATTGTCTTGTTTCTGCGCTTGAACGTTGTTTTGTTTCTGCGCTTGGACGTTGTCTTGTTTCTTTGTGTGGACATTGTCTTGTTTCTGCACTTGGATATTGTCTTGTTTCTTTGCGTGGACATTGTCTTGTTTCTTTGCTTGGACATTGTCTTGTTTCTGCATTTGGACAATGTCTTGTTTCTCTGCGTGGACATTGTCTTGTTTCTGCACTTGGACATTGTTTTGTTTCTGCGCTTGGACAATGTCCTGTTTCTTTCCGTGGACATTGTCTTGTTTCTGCATTTGGACAATGTCTTGTTTCTTTGCTTGGATATTGTCTTGTTTCTACATTTGGACAATGTCTTGTTTCTGCGCTTGGACATTGTCTTGTTTCTACATTTGGACATTGTCTTGTTTCTGCGCTTGGACATTGTCTTGTTTCTGCATTTGGACATTGTCTTGTTTCTTTGCTTGGACATTGTCTTGTTTCTACATTTGGACAATGTCTTGTTTCTCTGTGTGGACATTGTCTTGTTTCTGCACTTGGACATTGTCTTGTTTCTGCATTTGGACATTGTCTTGTTTCTTTGCATGGACATTGTCTTGTTTCTGCGCTTGGACAATGTCTTGTTTTTGCGCTTGGACAATGTCTTGTTTCTGAGCTTGGACATTGTCTTGTTTCTTTGCATGGACATTGTCTTGTTACTTTGCTTGAATATTGTCTCGTTTCTGCAAATTGGACATTGTTTTTTTTCTGCGCTTAGACATTGTCTTGTTACTTTCCTTGAACATTGTCTTGTTTCTGCGCTTGGACATTGATTTATTTCTTTCTCTTAGACATTCTCTTGTTACTTTGCTTGAACATTGTCTTGTTTCTGTGCTTAGACATTGTCTTGTTTCTGCGCTTGGACATTGTCTTGTTTCTGTGCTTAGATATTGTCTTGTTTCTGCGCTTAGACATTGTCGTGTTACTTTGCTTAAACATTGTCTTGTTTCTGCGCTTGGAGGAAAGATGACCCTGGAATCACAAGATTGATGGCTGAGCTGAATACCTGTAATTCGACGTATTGCTCAACGTATTTATTATCCATACAGTATCCATCGTCAAGTTCCGCTCAATAAACTGTATCTTGTCGTATTGTCAGCATCTAGTTTACTTGCTAATTACATTGTGATATCCAGACAAAGGAAAAGATTCTGGCAATCATTTGAAGAGTGACTATTAATTCAGACTTTGTCGCCTGTGCTGCACGAAGTTGGGTTATACAGACGGTACAACAACGTCACGATCACACTGCGTAGCACCGGCGAGTAGTGTTGTAATGGTAATGTGTTATGTTTTTCAAATATCTCTGGTGAAGAATGAAGCAATGCGTCTTGAGAGAAATGACTTCCCTCTGTGGTAAGGTCGACGGAAGCATTCCTTCAAGCTTCGTCGGAAACTCTCGGAGAACAGGCTGTAGAGCACTGGGTTCATTGCGGAGTTGAGATACAGGGAAATGAAGGCCAAGGGCGGAAAGAAGCTCATCCCGAAGGAGGAGTCTGGGTAGACGTTCCAGTAGAACATCAGAAGCCGTACGTGATGAGGAAGAACGCACACGGCAAACGTGAAGAGCACAAGGACCAGAAGACGCATAACTTTACGCCTCGAGGACAGCACGCGGTCGGTCATGGTCGGCTGGGAGCGATGCGTGTTATTGCCAGATGTGAACGCTTGTACTGTACTGGCTTCGGAGGCGTTATCTGGCTGGTAAGACCTTCGGAGCTGCGGTCTGTGAGAGTTCCTCGTAGGAAGCGTCTGGGCAACTACCCCATTCTGGCGCTTGGAATGCGTGCTCTGATTATGAAGGCACGAGGCGGCCATGCAAGTCATCTCAAATGTATAGTACTTGTCACAGTGACTGCAGGAAATGCGACTAGCAAACGACTGATGCCTGAACACGCGACTTTCATCACCTCTGGCGGCTTCCTCTCGTGTAGACCACGGCCAGGACGATGGTGATCCGTTAGCGTGTACGTGCTGTAGGGGAGAAAACTGAGGCGATATTTCATTTCTCGACCCCAAGCAGCGATTGGTGGTTACTCCACACCGGCCACAGCAATCGTCGCCATTTATATGCAGCCGAACAGTCAGCTCGGCGCAGCAGCCGCAGTGGTTTCTACTGCTAACCTCGTGAACATCCCCGCCGATGTTTCCACTTCCACGCCTGCTCAGTCCATCCCCCACACTTCCACCGCTGTCCTTCTGACTGCAGTCACTGACGCTGCCACATCCCCCGCTGCTGCTGGAGGAGATATTAGCCGACGAACGAAAGTCTCGAACCATGGGCGTCGAGACTGTGGCACTGCTCTGGTTGTTCACAGTCTTCTGCTGGCTGAATATTGTCCCCGAGTGCCACAGCGTCCACGAGATAATAGCGTACACCACGGACATGGTGATCAAAGGCAAGGTGTACCACAGGACAAAATTGATGGTGTAGTATATTCGAAGATTGATTATGTCGTCTCTGATATTGCAGAACATAGTTACTCCCCCTGATCTGTCCACCTCCTCGAAAGTGTCGAAGATGGCCATGAGAGGAATATTGTACACGGCAGAGAAGACCCAAATCAGAATCTGAAATGAAAGAAGAAGAAAAAAAAAAGGTTTTTGCTGTCATAAGTTTTATCCTTCCTTTTAAAAACATGTTGGCTATATCTGGGAAAACAGATCTGACTCGAGTAAGCGTAGGTCCAAATCAAAAAGGAAAAAAAAAAACCAAACTATTACTATACGGCCATGTTTTTAGAAGTTATAGAGATTTGTCTTGTCTTGTCTCCTTCCTCATGTACCTATCGGTGCAAAGTGAGAAAAAATTAGACAATCTGAGAGAGCTAGACGTTTGCTTCGTATTAATAGGTATTTAAAGTTTCTGTACTTTCCTCTCTCCACCTCTTGGGTGGACGACTATTCCTGTTATCTATACATCTTAGCGTGAATGTTTTCTGTGGTTGTGTTGTACTGTCTGGTGGTAGCCGTGTAATGTGAATGTTTTCTGTGGTTGTACTGTCTGTTGGTAGTCGTGTGATTTGAATGTTTTCTGTGGTTGTACTGTCAGGTGGTAGTCGAGTAACATGACCAAACTATACTATTGCACAAAAGTTAAGGGCCACTACTAAAACCGTTGTCTAAAAATAATATGCAGCCAATATCAGAAAAGAAATTATCAGAATTAACTGTATTTAAAATGCAACAAATTCATACAACCTTTATGCAAATGTTACAAAAGTTATAAACTGAGAAATTACTCACCCATCGTCATACAAGTCACAAGGCAAGCACTACTACACTTAATCTGTCAAAATCTGCTATAACCACCATTCGAGGTCAGGCATTCGATACATCTCTAATGCAGTGGAGTCCACAAGGGTTCTAAGAGAACCCTGCGGAACAGCCTGCCATTGACGATCAAGAAACAGAGTCAGCTGGTCAACATCAAACTAGCGGAGGGTGGTTAGTTGATACTCTCCGCTGAAAGGACGTTCAGAGGTGTTCAGTAGGAGCAAGATCAGGTGAACGAGCAGGTCATTTCATCATGACGGATTCCCTGGTGTTGAATGATGTCATTAACGATACGAACTCGATGAGATCGAGCATTGTCATCCTGTAAAGGCAGCATTAGCACCCATGAACTCCGGAGAAAGCTGAATAAGAGCTCACAATGTCTCATCTTAGTACCTGAGATCGGACACTGTGCCATGGATGACATGAAGAGGGGCCTTGCCTTGTCGACTGAAGCAATCCTAGACCAAGACAGAACCTCCTTCATAAGATCCACTTCTCTAACTGTGTCATCAGTAAAAGGCTCTCCTTACCTTCTCCAGACACAAACCATTGTACCAGTATGTTACTGGTGCAAAGGGAAGTAATAAAGTTTAGACAGTTTTATTGTGTAGGTGAGAATGCTTCGAGAGTCTGCAGTTTAAATTCACGTTCAAATCAAGAGACCTCTTTCTTAACTGCGCATTTAGGGTTAATGGGTACTCTACTGAAAAACTGTATAGCGCGAGAAAAGTATTGAGAAACTTGGAGAATCTTAGAGCAAGAAGAGCGTGCGCTGAGAAGTCACGAACTTGGGAAAGCACGAGGAAAACTACGGGAATTTATGGAAAGTTTGAAAATATAAAACTGGGAGAAGAAATCAGAAAAGGACGACCAGATAAGAGATCAGATATAGAGATGAGACCAGAGAGAGAGTAGAGTAGATCAGATAGATGAGGTCAGATTGTTTCTTAGAAGCATGTAAGAATTGTTCAGCCACGTCCGAAATGGATAACAGTTTGGTTAGGGACATGTTCAGATGTCAGGATACTAGCCAGTTTTCCGTCCTGTGGGGCAGGGATAGGTTTCTCACAGTAGCCAGCATAGGACCTAGATTAGTATATTTTGTGTATTATATCCCTTTGTAGGATTTGATTCGTTGTCGTGAGTTCATTTGTTCATTTGCACATCCCTTGCGGAACTTTGCCTCCCTAACAGCTCTCCTGTAGGCCTAAACTGTGAGCAAGATGGCCTGCTGCTGATGCATCCATTTGAAGATTATCAACGATGTCTTGCAGCCATCTTCGCCTTGGTCTTCCTCTCTTTCTTTTTTCCCATTATGTACCCTTCCCAGACGGTCTTCTCTAGATTATCATGATGTTTAATGTGTCCAAAATATTTAAGTTTTCTCTCTTTAATCCTCTTTACCAGCCAGCCTTTTTCAATATTAAGTTCTTGTAGTATGGATATATTTGTTCCTTTTTTGTGTCCACGATATTTGATGAACTCTTCTATAGTATTTACATTCAAAGGCATTTATGTGTTTCTCAGCTGTTTTGTTAACACTTTGTGGACCACAGTTATTTACCCTGAAAAACCCCCAGTTCCGAGCCATTTTTCTGAAAAATGAACTTTTTTGAGTGGACTTAGAAAAACATGCATATTTCTACTTATCACTGAGATAAATTAATCCAGGTTGGTAGACAGACTCCCAAGACCCTCTAGTACTTCTTGAGTGTGTGATATCTTGTGAAACAATTATCTGGATGCAATGGGACTTGACAACTTTTACAAAAAAAATTGTTTCACTCCTTTTCTCATTGACCAAGCACACACTGCACTTCCTAGATGATGCTTTTTTAATGCTTTTATCCTCAGGCTTCATCAGGACATGATCCTTTACTATTCCAGACAATCACTGTTGTGCATTGTTGATATCATGCGGACAAGTCATTGTCTTTTCTTCATCAGTCGAAAGCTGCTGCTTCGGTTTACACAACTCTTGAAATTTAGGCAAAAAATAATCCAGCAGAGGTTTTATTTTGCTAATTCTACTTGTTTCTGGAAATGTTGAGAGTTGTCAGAGAAATGCAGAAGTGTCAGAAGATGCTCAAATTTATATCTGCTCATTGTTTTTGAAAATATTGGTTTTTCCAGAAGAGGGTCTGTTCTCCAGTAATCTTTCCAGTGTGGCTTCCTAGTCTAGCCCATCAAAATGATCAATCCAGAGAATTTGTTCATGTCTGAATGTGTTATATTTTCAGACAAAAAGGCAGTAGTTTGTTCATATGTTGTGTCTGTGCACAGTATACATTTTCATGATGAACTAACAGTTTAAAAAAACCATTGCCAAACACTGTACTGAAAATTTCCTCAATGTTGTCTGGTTCGTTTACATTCACTGAAACACCAGGATTTCCCATAAATGTTTCAAGAACTGGTATAGAATCAGTGTTACTCCACATACCTATATCACTGCTAACTATATCACATGAAAAATGTGAAATACTGTTGGAGCATCATATCCTGACATTGAATCACAATCACACTGTCACTTGAATTTTCACTTTTGACACAGCCACGTTGTGCCTAGTTAATGTATTTTTAATCCGATCGCCGTCACAGAAATCACTTTGAAACACATCAATTCTCTAAATTTTTTGTCAGACTACCATAGTGATGACTAAAAATCACTGTTTAATGATTCTAGTAATGAAAACATCCACTTGATAGACATGAAAACATCCACTTGATAGATAGTTCCACTGAATGAGATAAACATTTCTACAGCCTTCGTGGTTTTGTGTGAGATGATTCCAAGAAATTCTCCTCGAACTCGGCACAAGGGTCTCCCCCCCCCCCCCCTTCCTTTTAATCTCTCTTGCCTGTAACTAATGTCTTGAACTGGCTGAATGCTTAACCTGTATTCTTAACATTTAACACGAAAATCGTTTGTGACCTGAATAACCAGCTCATTATTTTTGTTGTTAGCCTGGCACAGTGATTGTAGTTTGTAGAAATTATCAAAAACAAGTTTTATATTAAATTCTAGTCTGTCTCATTCATTCATTAGGATGTACTTTTGCGGAACTTTGCTTCCCTAACAGCTCTCTTGACGGCCTCTCGGTTGTAAGCAAGATGCCCCTGCTGCTGCTGTATCCATTCGCAAATCATCAACGATGTCTTGTTGCCATCTTCGCCTTCATCTTCCTCTCTGTCTTTTTCCCATTATGTACCCTTCCAAGACTGCCTTCTCCAAAATCTCTTGACGTTTAATATTATTTCACAAGACCTCTGGGAGTCATGACCCAGAGGGTCCCACCCTCCTTAGAGTGTCAGGAGTTTAAAGGGCCGAAACACTTGTCTGAGGGGGGTACTTCCTCTGATGATCTGAAGGAGTTGTGTTGTTGTTCCGCTCTCTACGGTAGAGAGTTTCCTGCATACGTATGTCCAAAATACTTAAGCTTTCTCTGTTTAATCTTCTTTACTAGCCAACCTTCTTCAATACTAAATTCTTGTAGTATATATATATATGTGTGTTCTTTGTTGTGCCCTATATATTTGAAGAACTCTTCTGTAGCATTTACATTCAAAGGCATTTATGTGTTTCTCAGCTATTTTGTTAAGTATAAATATGTGTTGAAAATAAAGGGATAGCCCTCAACTTTTGTACAGTAGTATATTTGACTTGTATTTTAGTCTTATATGTTAAAGAGACCTTTTTAAACAACAACAACAACAACAAAAACTAAAGTAATAATAATTAACAAAATGAGCAGCAAACCAAATATTACATTGGACCATCAAGAACTTGAAAAGTTAAATAAATTCGAAAATCTCGGTTCAGTCAACACTACCAATGGCGACTGCGCAGTTGAAATCAAAAGAAGAATTGTGGTTGCATAGCATATGAAGAGCATGTAGCAAGCTACCAACAAGAAAACACAGTTATGTTTACTAAGAGCGAACATACCCCCAGTAGCAACGTACGGATGTAAACCATGGATGCTTAACAAATCACTAGAAAAGAGAATAGCAGCATTTGAAATGAAATGTTACAGAAGAGCACTTGGAATATCATGGATAGAACGGAAATCAAATAAGGAGATATTGATGGGATGAGGTGTCGCAGAAAACTGCCTCCTCTTTAACACCATAAAAATTAGAAATCTGAGATACTTCGGCCACATCAAGAGATACATTAGCTTGGAGAGGTTGATAGAAGAAGGCACAGTGCCCGGCAAAAGAGAAAAGGGACGACCTCGCGTTTGATGGACTCAGGACATCACGGAAAGTCTGAAAGTGTCACTGCAAGACGCTGGTCACGTTGCGCAAGACCGTATTACTTTCAGGGAGGCTGTGAGAGGGACAACGTTCTGGAAAGGGCATGTCACTTGAATGAATGAATGTTAAAGAGACAGTACATAATAATTACAGATTACTTGCTCAACATTTTAATTTCCTGTTTGATCTAATCCGACTTATCTCTCTGAACCTTAACTGTCCAGGACACATGGGGTTTCCGTACAGGTTTTCCACAAACGCCTGTACTTTGCCTTTTTTCCGCTCTTGCCCAGCTGATCCCTCTATTGCTCAACATCCTCTCTGTTGTTCTTCTTCATGTCTCTTTTGGTCCACCCTTACTTCTGTTCCCCTGTGGTGTCTATTTTAGTGCTATTTTTGGTAGTGAGTTGTCAGTCATTCGTAGCACATGTCCCAATCATCGCCAGCGTCTTTCCTTAATTGCTGTCAGTGGCTTCATCTGCATTTCTGCTAACAAGATGTTATTTCTTATGGTGATTGGCCAAACTAGTCTTCTAATTCTTTGTAAACATTAAGTCTGGAAAGAATTCAACTTGTTTTCTAATTCGACTTATATATTAGTATTACTTTTGGGGCCAATATATGACCCGACGCGTGGGAAAAAAATTATTATAAGTTTTTACTAATCGAGTTTTCTTGCGAAAATAAAACATTCTAAGTCGTCATTTCTCCACAGAATAATACTCAAATGTTCGGAACGTCTCTGCGTACTCTGTTTATATGTTATTGCCGGTTGTTAAGACTGGTAGTATAATAATTCAATCATTGGTAGATACATGTGAACATGTATATTTCTTTACAGCTGATGATGCGGTGGAGATCTTAAAAGATTTGCATGATAAGACGAGGAATGAGCTGGCTAGGGAGGTTTTCTTTAACCCACTGTGTGGGTCCAACGAAACAAGCTTCTTAATGTTATCCTCTACGCTGGTATGGAGAATACATCGACCGTTACCCAATTGGCCAGTCAGAACCAAATGCAACAGCTTGTTGCCATGGGTACCGCGTGATTGATGTGTCGTGGACAGCTCTGATTCGCTAGATTAGACAATCGCCCCCTTTCCTCTAAACAAATTGTTTAAAAGCCTGGTTCGCCATTCTAAAGAGTATTCAAAGAATAAGATAAATGCAAAGAAAATTCTTCATTTGCGAGTTAAGAAAGTTGTGCATTTTTAATTGTCAAGCAAATTGAAAAGTAAGATTATGTTATTTGATTATTTCCTCAATGAAAAAAATCGATGAAAATGGAGATTAAATTTGTTGATTTTATCATCAAATTATCCTTACTCAGTCAATATGCTGATTATTTCGCCAAGTCCTCGATATTTAAGAAGCACGCATAAAATATGCTGATTATTTCGCCAAGTCCTCGATATTTAAGAAGCACGCATAAAATAAGTTCAAGCACTGCAGATCTCTCTGTTGCAGGAAAGAATTTTCTTACTGAGATTCCCAGGAGATGGCCAAAACACAATCTTACACGAGGCAGAATATGATATCTTGACTTTCATAAAAACAGTGCTTCAGGCCAGCTTGACCTTTGACATCTGGTGTGCTGAACACGGTGACTGACTGCGACAATTTATTACTTTTTTTTCTATGCTTCGGCTTTGATCTGATTATAATTTGTTCTTTATTGAACTGTCACGTCTGATTAGATCAATCACAAAGGGACGTAATGAAAAAAAATCAACCGCTTGAAAAATTGGCAATCATGCGACATTTAAAGGCTATCAACAAAATCAGGAAGCTTTATGAAGAAATAATAACCTATTAATACGAATCATTTTAATAGCTGTAATAAGATCGATCAGGATATCCATCTTTCTTCAGAAGCTAAAACAACTAAAGAACTAAAGAGGGGCAGACAAAACTACACACACAAAAAATAAGATTTTTAATGGCATGCATCTTTCCCATCGCAACATATGCCTGTGAGACCTAGACACTTAACAAAACAGCTGAGAAACACATAAATGCCTTTGAATGTAAATGATACAGAAGAGTTCTTCAAATATATAGGGCACAAAAAAAGAACAAATATATACATACTACAAGAATTTAGTATTGAAGAAGGTTGGCTAGTAAAGAAGATTAAACAGAGAAAGCTTAAGTATTTTGGACATACGAGTATTAAAGAGAGTTTGGAGAAGGCAGTCTTGGAAGGGTATATAATGGGAAAAAGAAGAGAGGAAGATGAAGGCGAAGATGGCAACAAGACATCGTTGATGATTTTGCGAATGGATACACCAGCAGCAAGGGCATCTTGCTTACAACTGAGAGGCCGTCAAGAGAGCTGTTAGGGAAGCAAAGTTCAACAAAAGTACATCCTAATGAATGAATGAATGAGACAGACTAGAATGTAATACAAAACTTGTTTTTGAAACTTTCTACAAACTATAATCACTGTGCCAGGCTAACAACAAAAATAATAAGCTGGTTATTCAGGTCACAAACGATTTTCGTGTCAGATGTTAAGAATACAGGTTAAGCATTCAGCCAGTTCAAGACATTAGAGATAAAGAGAAGGGGGGGGGGGGCCCTTGTGCCGAGTCCGAGAAGAATTTGTTGGAATCATCTCAGCCAAAACCACGAAGGCTGTAGAAATGTTTATCTCATTCAGTGGGAACTGCCTATCACGTGGATGTTTCTGTCAGTAATGGGGTAATTAATATTAGCATACTCCCAAGAGGACATGTAGGAGACTGTTACGCTGTTTCTGTGTTTCTTCTTCTTCGTTAAGTTGATGTTTGTGTCTGTGTAGCAGAGTGTGATAATTTTGTGATACCTGTCTTCCCACAGTGTCTTGATGCCATATTGTGATACCTGTCTTCCCACAGTGTCTTGATGCCATATTGTGATACCTGTCTTCCCACAATGTCTTGATGCCATATTGTGATACCTGTCTTCCGTTGACGGTCCTGGTAGTATAATGTGATATCTCTCTTTCCATGACAGTCGTGATAGCTTTTATGATACACGTTGGCTCTGATAGCATTTTGTGATGCCTCTCTTCGCACAGTGTCTGGGTACCATATTGTGGTATCTGTATTTCTAAGGCGTATTGTTATACCTGCGTTCGCCGGGCGGTTCTCATAAAATGCCATCAGAATCTCTTGATAATCTACCAGAGTGCTAGGAACGCAAGCAGCATCCTCATAGCATACTGTTATCATTCTAGTAGGCAAAGTCAGGTTAAGCCATTATAACATATTCTCACTTGGATATGAAGAAGGAACTTTACCACAGCTTCAGCTACCAAAGGTTTTTACTTCCCGGCAACAGATAAATCATGTATAGGCGGGCCCTCCTTACGGTAGTAAGTTAGACACTGTAATAACGCGCAGCTAATTTCAGTGCAAGTGACTATTTCCGTGTGCGGTTCTTAGTTACTGTAATAATGGGCAGCTAATTTCAGTGTAAGTGACTATTTCCGTGTGCGATTCTTAGTTACTGTAATAACGCGCAGCTAATCTCAATGTAGGTGACTATTTCCGTGTGCGATTCTTCGTTACTGTAATAACGCGCAGCTAATCTCAGTGTAAGTGACTATTTCCGTGTGCGGTTCTTAGTTACTGTAATAACGCGCAGCTTAGTCTAAGTGACTATTTCCGTGTGCGGTTCTTAGTTACTGTAATAACGCGCAGCTCAGTGTATGTAAGTACTTCTGTGTAGCTGGTGTTTCTTCCTGGAGATGGTCATTGTCATTCCTGTGTAAAAGATTGTGTCTCTAGCTGGTTTGTAACTATGTTTCTTCTCTCTAGTTCTTTGATGATGAATTGCTGATCCAACTACTGGTTTCTCCATAGTGACAAATGCACATTTCAGCAATACTGACACGCTGAGTAGAAGTTCGTATGCTGCTCCCAACAAATTCTGAATACTTAATACTCAACAGATAAATCCCATTATAAAGATAAAAATAAAGCCATAGTTTTCAGGTCCCGAATCGGGCAATGCAGTCTACAAGACCATCTACAAAAATTTAACTGTATCAAAGGCACCCAGAGACCAGGACACGTTCTGTCAACCCCCCATTCTGTGAATAAACCTAAGGGCCCAAAACTTGGTCCCAGGAAAAGAGCATAGAGGCAATATTTTGGGACACGTTTGAGGAACTCCTACAGACTTTCGTCTGACGTCAGTGTATTCGGGACAGCCCCCGTATATGCCCCGCCGAATGCTGCAGCATCCACGACGAAAGAGCTTCTTTGCTGATAGTTACCTTCGAGTGTCTGGTTGTTTACGACAGCCACACATTGGGACTTCCTATCAGCACCCTTAATTTGTCCCAGCTCCAGCACTTTCTTTACATTGTCCTTCCATTCCCGTTCTTCATTTCCCCTGTAGTCTGTCCGGTACAGCTTCAGCAATGTCCCTCTTTTTAAGTCTTGGCCTGCCTTTTATTTTAGCCTGTCCAGCAAGTCTGTCTGCAGTTTCATTTCCATAGACTAGTACATGGCCTGGATAATAAATCCACATTAGACTCATCACATCTGGAATGGCTTAACAGGTTAACCCATTCTTTCTGAAGCAATTTCGTCTCCGTTTTATGAAGCATACGCTGTGAATTCGTCACATTGTCATCATTAACCACATCATGGGCTACCAGCCATCCCATTGCCGCCGACATAGCCTCTATTTCCGTTCGCATCCTTGATGTAGTGATTTTAAAGACCCCATAAATCACGTGTTACTACTCTACCATTTTGCCAGGCTACAAAACCCCAGCAACGTTTGCTAATTGCGAGTCACTGAGCCGTGGGAATATATTACCGTGACTGAAGACCTACAGTGACACAGGCTGTGATACTAGAAAGTGAGGACACTTGTGTTTTCTACTGCAGACTGTTTAGCTTTGTAATGATTTTCTGAATTTGTTAAAAAAAAAAGAATTTCAAATTTAACGACTTCTAAAACCTGCTGAGTGGTCAGGTCTGCCTGACATTATGAGAATGTGAGCTGTGCCACCAAACTCCTGTCAGGCTTAACGGCCACGTGGGTGGCTGGGACGTGTGCAAGGGCTCCGGGTGCAAATCTGGGAAGAAAATTTCGGAGGAAAAGAACCCGACAGCAGCTGATGGACAGATTCTTTAGTCTAGTCCATTGCGGCATCCTCTACGTCTCTGCTAGATTTTCAGACTATCTACAGATCTTGGCTTTCCCCTGGAGCTGACTGTAGAGTCGGGGGGGGGGGGGGAGACTGAGGGAAAAAAGGAAGGGAAGGGGGGAAGACGGAATCCAACATGAGGAAAATACTTCATAACAACTTTCCGAGCGAAGCAGGATACAAAATATCTGTCTGGTTTAAACTAAGACCAAAAACATCAATACTTTACTCTGCGGGATACGTAATATCTGTCTGGTTTATACTAAGATAAAAAGATAAACAGCATTAAATTACTCTCTGTCATAAAAGGCTTTTCGCACGCACAAAAAATACAAATAAAACAACTGCTGTCTACATAAATTTACTCCGTTTTTTTTTTCCTCAGTGTATGTGACTACTTCCGTGTAGTACACAGTTGCTAAACATAAAGGTTCTAAGGACTGCAAACGCACCACAAACAGCCTCTGGCAGTCAAGTCCAGCTCCTGGCCTTCCCGTGGCAGAACTGTTTTAAACTGACAGGAGAAGGGGCGAGGGCGAATATCTGGCGCCTGAAAACCAGTTACTTAGGGTAGATGAGTGTCACGTTTGGTAGCTCATCTGCCGCTGTTGGCGAGATCTTCAGCTGCCTTGCGTGGAGCGGTGCTCTTCCCGGCCAATGAAGAAATTTGCAGATGAGGTTGCCGCGCAGCATCACTGCGGAAAAGGTGGTCGAAAGAATAAAGCGAAGCAAACAGTCAAATCACGGCACCTCTGGTCTGGAGGTCAGCCACGTCCTGAGTGCAGTCATATCGGGTGAAATGCATGAACCAGCTTGTCCCAGAGGTTAAGTCACTGCTGGCTTAACTTTTCAAATGCCGCGCGTGGAGTGAAGCTCCTCCCGGTTAAGGAAGTAAATGCGGAAATAAAGGTTGCTGTGCGGCGCCGATGGGAAAAGGTGGTGGAAAGTGAAGTTTAACCTGGTATGTCCAGTAGTATCGCTACGAGAGCTATACCACGGCACCTCTGCTCTAGAGGCCGCCTACGTCCGAAATACACCTACACTGGTGAAATATGCCTAAACCGGCACACACCAGGGGTCGAACTCGATGGCTAGACATGTCATGCCACCTCCGCTCTAGAGGTCGGTAACGCCTGATAAACACCCATACTGGTGAATTTTGCCTAAACCGGCTCATACCAGGGGTGAATCTTGAAGGCTATGAATGTCACAGTACCTCTGCCCTAGAGGTCCGTCCCGTCCCAAACACGCCCATACTGGGATAATGCCTAAACCGGCTCAACCCAGGGGTAGAAGTCACTAGTGGCGAGGATTCATCCTCCTGGACAAAAGCTCCATCCTGGGCACAACTAGGAAGGGTAGCGGCCACGACTGCAAAATGCTGAAGTCGGAGACACTGGACCAGGGAAGTCTAGATAGGCAACCACCTCTCACCCGGCGGGGATGTCTGCGTATCCTAATCACGCTGAGGTTTTCCGGTGAGAAAGTCCAACCCTGGACTGGATGGGCGACCACCTCTCACCCGGCGGTGATACACGGGTATCTCAAAACACGTCGAGGTTTTCCGGTGAGAAAGTCCAACTCTGACCTGGGTGGGCTAACGCCTCTCACCCAGCGGGGATGCTCTGATATTCCAAACACGTCGAGGTCTTCCGGTGAGAAAGTCCAACCCTAGACCAAACTGGTGCAATGAAAACCACGGTGTCACGCAATCCCGCTTCTGAGACCCACCAAGAATACAGGCTAAAGCACTGTGATACTCTGAACCCCTTGTGGTCCTTTCGTAGAACTCGTGTGGTCTATTTTGGACCACACAGGGGACCACGGGACCTAACGAGGACCACATGCGTGAATTCAGTAGGTTCACAGTGCGGTTTTTGGTGGTAGAAGTGAACGAAGAAGAAGAAGAAGAAGAAGCTAAACATAAGCATTACGTGATTACCCGATTTATTTTTTTAGAAAAATACATAAGGTTGCTTGCTATTACAAAGTAAGGGCTAATGAAGTCTGGTAGAAGACGTCACATGTGTTATAATCTAAGTGTCTCTCTAACAATGGTAGAACACGTCACATGTGTTATAATCTAAGTGTCTCTCTAACAATGGTAGAAGACGTCATATGTGTAATAATCTAACTAAAAATGATTATCAGGAAAAAGCAAGGAACGTCACACATGGAAACAAAAATATAGGATATGCTAGTAGAAGTATACCAACGGGTAAAAAAAACTTGTAAAATTAAAGAAAATTAAAGAGAGAAAACTTAAATATTTTGGACATATTAAACGTCATGATAATCAGGAGAAGACCGTATTGGAAGGTACATAATGGGAAAAAGAAAGAGAGGAAGACCAAGGCGAAGGTGGCTGCAAGACATCGTTGGTAATCTGCGAATGGATGCATCAGCAGCAGGCCATCGTGCTCACAACCGAGAGGCCTACAGGAGTGCTGTTAGGGAGGCAAAGTTCCGCAAGGGACATGCAAATGACTGACTGACTTGTAAAAGGAGAATATACAGTATAAATAAGACCCCGGGAGTTGGGGGGGGGGGTGGGGGCCCGGCTTACAAAACATCACAGAGGAGAATAACAACAGGAAAAGCAACGCAAAAACGATAATTTGACTTCTTGATTTGTTGTGAAAACGTTCTAACGAGCCTATTAATTTCTCTCTGCGATTTGTTTACTAGATGACTTAATATGGCCCGAAGAAAGCCTTAAATTTGTTCGCTCTTTAGATTTGTTTTGATGCTGAATGAGTTTTTCCTTCATAGTTGAGTTCTGGATTGGGAACTTTGTTGATGGTATCCATGGTAACGCGGAAGCCACGAAGTACTGTCACGCTTGAGTGGTGTGAGATTTGGTTGTCTGATACTCTTAAGACTGTAATCTCCTTTTAAAAAAAAGTGTGGGGGGGGGGGGAGCTGAGAATAATGGCAACGTTGCAGAGAATATGAAAACAAAAAAGAAAATGCAACACAAATAGCTACCTGCGCTGCGTGCATTCTGCATGCCGTGAAAAGCTCCTTTGCTTGAAGTGGGTGCATAACTGCGATATACCTCTCCACAGCAATTGCTGCAAGCAGTAGCACAGACACACAGAAGCTGAAGCTCTCCGCAAAGTAGTACACCTTACACATCGTCTGAAAAAAAAAGAAAGAAGAAACAGTGGCGTTCTGTAGTATATTTAGGAATCCGCAAGATTTTTTTATGCCAGAACAGCAACACGGGGTCAGTACAAGTCCGGTCGATGGTTGCGCAACATCAGGCGGACAAGCAACTGACCTAGTATAAAAGAGAAAAGATGTAGAGTTCAAGTCGGTCGGGACATTCTACGTTGAGCACGTAGGAAAATGCCAACGGATCGGAGGAGATTATGTTTTCTTTTAAGCACAAATGAGTGTGTATTTCATCAGTGGATACACACACACACACACACACACACTCACATTCACACTTGCTTTAATTATGACTCATATTCTGTGGTGTGGATGCATGCCAGGTGTGCTGTCGATCCCTCCAATCCATCCTGATCAACACACATATAGTGTGAATATATAAGTGATGTATGAATAATCATAGTTTCTTTTATAATGTATATGTTCCACATAACATCTGAAATGTTTTTAATATGCTTTGAGGGTTTATGTATGCATATCACACTTATGTAAATATTGAACTTTATGTATACAAGCATTTTGTCGTATTTTCTTGCCAATAGTTCTCTTTGTTTACAAAGAGATAATTAATCATCAAGGACAATATTTTTAAACATATGTGACGATTTCGTTTTAAGCATGCTAGTCCCATAATATGTAATAGACGTTAATTGATTTCAGTCGTTCCTTGTTTGCGCTTCTATTTTCTGAAGGAATCTTAAAAAGTTGAAGAAATGGATAAAAGGCTGATTTTGTTATTCACATTATAAATTGATGATTTTTTTTTGGACGGAAAATCGGTGTTTTGTGTTTTCATTTTCTTGTATTGTTTGCGATGTGAAGGAAGTGGACGAGAGATGGGAATAAAGTTAAGAATAGATCACACGGAAGATATAATATAATTAAGAACCATGTAAGAACAATCAAACATTTATCTACTGTACCCCGAAATAAAAGAACATATAAATAATATTTATTTATTTATTTTATTTATTCCTACATTTCATCATCGAGCAAATAACACAAACATTTAGACCAGCGGTTACCAAGTGGTGGTCCGCGGAACCTGTCGTGGAGGA
Organism: Achatina immaculata; assembly: GCA_009760885.1. Classification (NCBI taxonomy): domain Eukaryota; kingdom Metazoa; phylum Mollusca; class Gastropoda; order Stylommatophora; family Achatinidae; genus Lissachatina; species Lissachatina immaculata. Next base: position 48,158,905 of record CM019720.1, on the reverse strand, counting down.
TCTGTGACCAAAAACTCGAGATCCATTTTTTAAAGTTTTATCTTCATTTTAAGATGTTTAACAGCCGATGTTAGGCTAGGTCTGGGTGCAGGTTTTCTCTGATTATAAGGAGGTTGGTGAGAAAGCGTTGAAGCATCTCGTTCCGTTTTGAGAGCAAACGTTTTCGACACATGAAGAGCAAGAGCAGGATTCGGCTCGATGTTGACCCAGATTTGAGATTTAAAATAGGAAATATTGAAAAAGAAATGGAAGCGATAGTTGGGAGCAAAACGCAGCATGATCTCTCTCATCATATTTAGGTTAGTTAGCTGTCACACATTTCATATTCTGTTGATTTGTCAGAACAAGTATGAATGCTATTTTTTTTTTCTTATCTGTACTATTGTCATTTTGAAAACTCACCAAAGTTTATATTGTGTTTTTTAGGGTAGTCTAGCGTTTACTCATTAAATTTTACCCACATTTTCTTTAAAAAAATTATTTTGCATTTAAAGTGCATAGCTACCATACAGATATGAAGCTTTTCCAAATTATGGTGGTCCCCGGACTCTTGTTAATTAGTAACCACTGATTTAGAATGATCAGAAGATGGAAACTAAAAAATAAAGATGAAGATGTCTTTTGCTGGCTTTAGTGCCTGAATTTAAAGTCAGTATATGAAGGGTGCCACACGTGGCCTGTTCTCGTGCGAATCGGCCCTTGGGTATCCTTCTTGAAGTAATTTACATAATAATTTGAATGGCCACGTATAAAATTAATCTTAAAAATTATACAGGGCGTTGCTTTGCACTTTCCAGAGGCAACTGCAGAGGCTGTATGGAGAAAGTGTGTGTTAACTGTAGCAAGTCAAATGCGACGATTATATGGAGAAAGTGTGTGTTAACTGTAGGAAGTCAACTCCAGTGGCTATATGGAGAAAGTGTGTGTTAACTGTAGCAAGTCAAAGCGACGATTATATGGAGAAAGTGTGTGTTAACTGTAGGAAGTCAACTCCAGTGGCTATATGGAGAAAGTGTGTGTTAACTGTAGCAAGTCAACTCCAGTGGCTATATGGAGAAAGTGTGTGTTAACTGTAGCAAGTCAACTCCAGTGGCTATATGGAGAAAGTGTGTGTTAACTGTAGCAAGTCAAAGCGACGATTATATGGAGAAAGTGTGTGTTAACTGTAGGAAGTCAACTCCAGTGGCTATATGGAGAAAGTGTGTGTTAACTGTAGCAAGTCAAATCTGTAGAGAAAATTTCACCTTTAGACCACCCACCAAACATTATTTCGGACACAACATACGGCTCTCTGCGAGATGGCTAATCAGGAGCAGAAAGGCACCATCGTTTTGCGTGTTGGAATTAACGGAAACTAACAATTCTACGATAGTACAGTGAAGTGATCTGAAGATGTTTCGCAAGAAAAGCAGTTTCTATCAACCCCCCCCCCCCCGATCTATCAGTGATATAGCTGCTTTGAAGAGACGGCTGCTTGTATTCCCCCAAACCACAGTGCCTCTCCTTCTGCGTCATGTGAGACAGTAGAGGGAATTCGCAAGGCATGTCAGTGCAGTCCTTGAATATCACTTCAGCCAGGCCGTCGTGAGTTATAGATATCGAAGGCAGCTCAGTAGCGTGTGTCACGGAAAGTAACAGAGCAGAGTATTGCATGGTCAGACCTTGAAAAAGTCATAAACAAAGCACTTCTACTCATGAGAGAAAGAAAAATGACGAGAGAATTCCTGGGACTTTGAACCACGGACTCCGGCAGGACAAGCAACCGTCTATCCACGAGAGAACAGCGCATAAATGAACTTGATGGTTCAAGTCCCAGGTAGTTTCCCTGTCATTTTTCTTTCTCTCATGTATAAAAGTGCTTTGTTTATGATTTTTTTTTTCAAGATTTAACCATAGAATACTGTTACTTTACGGCACGAAAGCCTTCATGTTTCAGATTTAAAAAAAAAACGTACATCACAGAGGAGACTTTGCATTCGCCTGTACAGGCCGTAGCTGGTGCATGCTGAAATAACAATAACAAAATGGTCAGACATCAATTCTGTATCGACTGTTCAAAGAATTATCTTTTGTCGTGAAGGTAATTTGCAACAACGAATCGACGTTCCATGTTTAGTGGAAAGGTGAACAGACATAATTTTCGTGTCGGGAGTACAGGAAACCACCCAGCGGGTCATCGAGAATGAACGAGATTCACCAAATGTTAATGTCTTCATCGAGCACGAACGAGATTCACCAAATGTTAATATCTTCAGCGAGCAAGAACGAGATTCACCAAATGTTAATGTCTTCATCGAGCATGAACGAGATTACCAAATGTTAATGTCTTCATCGAGCACGAACGAGTTTAACCAAATGTTAATGTCTTTTGTGCAATTTGGAGAAGGTTTATATACTGTTAAAAAAAAACCGGAACAGATACGATGTTGCGATTTAAACTGAAGTTTGCTGATCAGACAAGGAAGATTTGCCTGAAAGTTCACTTGGACATCAACTTCACGTGCTGACCTGAATTGTGCTCAGCAGATGATTCATGAGCACAGAAAAGCAACATTAGTCAAAACAGCATTTTTTATAATAACTCATGACAGGTTCACGATAATCCCATGAAACTTACTGAACACAAAACTCGCTGACGGTATTATTAAATACTGTTAAAAGATTGACGTTCCTCGAATTAATTCATATGAAAATTCAATGCACAAATGTGGTTCATCTCACTACAGAACAACGACTCGTCATCATTCGACGTTTACAGGCTGAAAGTCACAAAGTGTAGTAGCCAGACAATTTAATGTGGTCAGAAGCACCGTTAGTCGCTTTGGAGACGATTTCAAGAAACTGGCTCAGTTGTAGACCAGCCTCGCAGTAGAATACTCATAGTCAAAACTCCTGTCGAAGACCGCCTCATACGGCTGTGTCACCCCAGGAATCGATTTACATCTGCGACCTCAACAGTCCAGTCAATGACAGCATCTCGTATAATTTCAGACCAAACGGTCACGACGCTGGTATTTGGGCTAGAAGACCCTACAGAGGTCCTGTTCTTATGGACCGGCATCGCCAGAACCCACTTTAGTGGGCGAACCAGCATCGTCAATGGATTGTTGCGAATGATTGGAAAAGGGTTTGGTTTAGTTTCTTGTGTTGGCCCCTTAGATGCCTTGACCTGACACTTTGTGACTTTTTCTTCTTGTGGGGGGGGGGGGGGGTGGGGGGGTGGGGGACATTTAAGGACAGTGTTTACATACCACCCACCCACTTTCCACAGGGTCTGGACAATCTGAAGCAGCGAATCACAGACGTCATTGCATCTGTTACTTCAGATAGGCTACATAAAACATGGGAGGAACTCGATTATGGCACTAAAGTGTGCCGTGTCACCCGGGGGGGGGGAAGGTCTCTGTAAGGTATGTCTAAAACTTTGGCAAATTCTCTACAAAACGCACAAACTCCTTTTACGCATGACTAAGCTTCAAAGGTTCACATTCAGACTCAAGCGTCATTGCAGTCAGGACACCCCCCATATACGTTTGACCGCATACGCTGCATCGATCCTAGAGTATGTTTGCTAATAGTACCCATCAAGCGTTGGTTATTTACGATGCGTTTTCTGTCACACAGTTCAGATTTCCTACCAGCGCCCTTAATATGCCCTGGCTCCACAGCGTTTGCTCAACAGTTACGTTATTCTTCCATTCCCTCTCTTCATTTTCCTTCCAATACGGTTTTAGCAATGTCAGCCTTGTCCATTCTCAGCCTGCCATTTATTTTAGCCTGCCCAGCAAGCCTATCTGCCACTTCATTGCCACGTGGCCCCGCATGCCCTGGACAGTGTAGCTACGTTAGGCTTGTTACAGTTGACTGGCTTAACAGATAAACCCATTCTTTTCGAAGCAATTTCTTTTTCTCAATCCTACGAAGCATACTCGTGGAATTTTTCACAATGACGCCCTGAACTGCATTTATCTTCCTGCAGTATACTTGTACGAACTCCCCGTAACTGCGAGCTGTTGTTCTTTGCAGCCGATGCTGTAGAGGTGTTGAGGCATAGCATCGTATTGGCGTGGGAGCGAGTTATGGCAGCTACTTTTCCAGTGCCGGAGTACAGCTAAAAAGCAGGAGGTGTACAAATCTTCTTTAGCAGACTCCACCACCATGGGGACTATGGCGATCCCTACTCCGTTAGCCAGGCTAGGCCTGTTACTGGGGGTACCACGGAGAGGTGGGACAGGGTCTTGGTCAGCTATGGTTCACTAACCCTGACGCTGGCATATTAGCTATGGGTCGCTGATTGCTTCATAGGACAAGAGTCTTTACCCTACAGCGGAAAATAATTCATGAAACACCCCGTATTCAGGAAATCCAAATTTGACTTTTTCATGGATAAAAATGTGAACTCTTTGGAACTTTTAGATATCGCATTTTCACAATATTCAGAATATTTTTTATCCCTTAGTTCAATGTCTCTCCCGGCATCATCGATCTTTAAACAAAAATTCTGCCAAACATTTCCTAGCACGACAGTAAACAATTTCCTTACTTCAGAAGAACGATTCACAAAATGTACGCTCCGATATCGCTTGAAAACTTATACATCTTGTCGATGTGTCTTTCTTTCTGTTTGTTTGTTTGTTTTAACCCTGCTGATAAAAACATCACACACTGAGGATTCTAATGTATAATTATGCAGAATAAAGCAATTACTGTAGAAAAGAACAAATGAGAGCAATGAGTTTGAAACCATCAAATGATCTACTGTACTCTAAATTTTTAATATAAAAATGTTCTTTAAAAAATCTGAATTAATGTTCTTGTTTTGCAGGTATTAAGGATCATGAAAGGGCATTTTTCTTGAAGATTGATAGCTTTGAGAGCGAGAGTAATAGTGTCTTTGTGTTGCTCTGGCGGGGAAGTGGGAGGAGAGAATGGAGTGGCTTTTTATTTGAACAGGTCGACATCAAAGGCATTACTGGGCTGCAATCCAGTAGATGATAGAATCCTGGCAATCGGACTTAAGGGGATTCCTAGAGATGTAACAATCGTCCAGATATATGCACCTGCGTCGGCAGCAAAAGAAGAGGAGGTAGAAAACTTTTATAACACACTGCAGGCGACGATAGACCAGGTACGGAAAGGTGATATTGTGTTAATAATGGGTGATTTTAATGCAAGGATTGGTGCAGGGGGAGCAGAGGATGAAGGACATGTTGTGGGGAGATTTAGCATGGGACATGGAGATGGGGCAGGTGGCAATCTAATGGCGTTTTGCATGGAGAGTGGGCTAATGATCGCTAACACACTTTTTAAACGGCATCCAAGGGGACTTTGCTCGTGGACATTGCCTGATGGGAAGACCAGGAATCAAATGGATTGCATTTTGGTGCAAAGGGGGTGGAGGTCAAGTATAACATCAATAAAGACTTTGCCAGGTGCTGATTGTGACACGGACCATGGATTATTGATAGCAGACATGAAGATAGGGACGGAAAGGATAGTTGCGGGATCAGGACCACTCCGTTTTGATCTTACAGGTATACCAGAGCAATACGGTATGGAAGTGAAGAGACGTTTCAAAGTCCTGATGGCTGTGCAAGAGGAGATGACACCAGATGAATTGGCTGCGCAGGCCAGGGATATCTTGGTGGCAACAGCTAAGGACATGGTTCCAGTAAAGAAAACGCAAGGGAATCGATGGATCGCAGCAGGTACACTGGAACTGATAGGACAATGTAGAGAAATGGGGACGCAATGGAAAGTGATAGGCAACAACAGGGAGAAATGTAAAACTTTAACAGGGGAAGTACGGAGGGATATGGGAGAAGACAAAAAACAATACATACAGGATTGTTGTGAAGGAATGGAGGAGCATCAGAAGTGTGGAAGAGATGGTGAAATGTTTGGAGAAATGAAGACATTGACGAGAAATATCACACCTAAGCTAAATGTAATTTGTGATGAGATGGGGAGTGCCCTGACAGAGACAGAGGAAGTTCTAGAAAGATGGAGGGAATGTTGCAAAGGAATGTATGAAACAACCGACTGTGGAGGCAGAAATCAACAGTGTGAATTGTTATTGGAGGAGAGGGAACCCGAACCGACAATGGAAGAGGTTTTGTGGGCAGTGAAGAATCTGAAAAATGGTGGGTCACCAGGATGTGATGAGATAACAGCTGAATTTATTAAAGTAGGAGGAAAGGAGTGTGCAACAATCTATCATGCACTATGTAAAAAGATATGGCATTCAGGTATTTGGCCAAAAGAATGGAAAAGAACTGTATTCATATCACTGCCAAAAAAGGGTAACCTGAAATTATGCACAAACTACATAACTGTTGCCCTGATTAGTCATGCCAGTAAAATTCTGTTAAAAATCATAATGGGTAGACTTCGAAAGAAAATAGCAGAAGAAATCAATATGGCCCAAGCTAGTTTCAGGCAAGGAAGAGGATCAAGAGATCATATATTCAATCTAAGATTAGTAATAGAGAAATGCAGAGAGTTTAATGTGAATCTATATTTATCCTTTATAGACTACTCAAAGGCATTTGATTGTGTACAACACCAGAAACTTTGGGAAATAATGGAAAAAGTGGGATTTCCAACACATTTGATACAATTAACATTACTGTTGTATCTAGACCAACAAGCAGCAGTAAGAATAAATGGTGAAACAACAACTTGGTTTGACATAAAACAAGGGGTCCGTCAGGGGTGCATATTGTCACCCTACTTATTTAACTTGTATACTGAAAATATAAAGAGGAATGTTAGAGAAGATGTAGACAAAGAATATTACGATGTCATAACAACTGGAGGTTATGAAATACCAGAGATTAGATATGCTGATGACACAGTATTACTGTCCACAACACAAAAATGAATGGAAAAACTAATCATGTCAGTCCGTAAGAACAACGAAGAGCAGAACCTCTATCTTAATGCAAAGGAAACTAAAATGATGACAACTGACAAAACAAACAAGGCAACTGAAATATGTATCAATGAGGAAAAACTGTAAGAAGTGGATAGTTTTGAATATCTTGGATCACTGCTAACGAGATACAATAATGGAGATACAATGAGGGAAATTAAAAGGAGGACATCTATCGCTCTTCAGAAAGTAAAACAAATAAAGAATCTGTGGAGAGGAGCAGACAGAACCACAAAAATAAGATTTTTAAGGGCAAGCATCTTTCCCATTGCAACACATGCCTGTGAGACCTGGATACTTTACAAAACAGCTGAAAAACACATAAATGCCTTTGAATGTAAATGCTACAGAAGAGTTCTCCAAATATCGTGGACACAAAAAAGAACAGATATATCTATACTACAAGAGCTTAATATTGAAGAAGGCTGGCTAGTAAAGATGATTAAAGAGAGAAAACTTAAATATTTTGGACACATTAAACGTCATGATAATTTAGAGAAGACCGTATTGGAAGGATATATAATGGGGAAAAGAAAACGAGGAAGACCAAAACGAAGATGGCTGCAAGACATCGTTGACGATCTGCAAATGGATGCAACAGCAGCAGGCCTTCTTGCTCACAACCGAGAGGCCTACAGGAGTGCTGTTTGGGAGGCAAAGTTCCGCAAGGGACATGCAAATGAATGAATGAATGAATGAATGATAGAACAGCGTTTCTCAGTTTAAACCATACGGTCTCTTAAGTGGTGATGTATTTCTGGATGCCAGGACCATCAACAGCTTAAAAAAACCATGAAAATACGCTTTCTCTGCAATAATAGAGATGGAGAAGAAAGGGATCATCATCATGTGCCATGTCTGAAGGCGTTGGGGACCATGTTTCTCCACAGTTTCCGTTCTGTCATGTTTCCCATCACTTCTGTTTTTTTTTGTGCTTCTATCACGTCATTTTGTCAAGCCATCTAAGATCTTTCTCTGGTGGTCTACCTCTTCCTTTCCTACCTCCCATTTTCCCTGGTGGCACAATATTTTCGATGGACACAGACAAAAATTTAATGCAATAGGAAGGATGTCAGAAGTATAAAATGTTAAGAAACCCTGGTTTAGAGAAATTATTAAAACATCATCCGGCTTCAGAGAAGAATGTTGAGGTTCCCAGTTAACCTATGAGCAGTGTTTGAGACAAGCTAACGAAAAACGTTGTATAATAACAAAGATAAGAAAAAAAGGTAATCATTATTCTTTGGGCACGTGATAAGAAGAGAGAAACTGTAAAACATCATAATAATTGACAAAATTGAAGGCAAGAGAGGTAGATGGCGACCAAGGCAGAGGACGACTAAGGGAACAAATGCTTGAAGGCCTCACAGTTGTGACAGTAAAATAAAATCAGGAACAGAGTTACTCAGAAATGCCAGGGACCGAGATCTAGGGAGGAGTATAACCGCCCACGCTGCCTGGCACGGCACGAGATGATGATGATGAAAATTCAGAAATAAGGTTGCAGGCGATGTAACTGATGAAGATGGACCAAAGTATTAATCCTTTATTTTCCTGTGCGTTTTAGTATATCCACGGTTTACATGTAGTGACTTGTACTTACCGCATGCAAACAACAGTTTACAGGAAACAGACTTTAGTCACGTGCTCATACCGACAAGGAACCAGGAAAAAGGGAAGAAGAAGAGAAAAGGGAAGGCCCTAAGAAAAGTGGGAATGATTTAGGAGAAAAGGAAGTCTCCATGCATCCTGCAGAGTCTTCCAGAGACAAAAGTATTAGGGTCAATATGGCCGCGTGTTCGAGTAGAGGTTTCTTTCTTCGAGAAGTAAGTCTCAAGGGGTAAGGTTAAAGGGCAAGGGAGAAGTCCGTAAAAGGAACTTAATCTTTTAGTAAAAAGAACTTAATCTTTTAGTAAAAGGAGCTTAATCTTTTAGTAAAAGGAGCTTAATCTTTTAGTCTAAAAAATGCGACGCTGGAGGGGAGGGGGGAACCGGAAATAGTTAATAATTAGGAGTGGATAATGCGTTGAGGACAGAAATTAAGGTAGACGGTATAATTACCTGGACCATACACAAGCGTGGAAAATTATCTCTAAAAATACCTAATCTTGGAACTCTTAAAACAAAAGGAGAGAGAGAGAGGAAAGAGAGAGAGAGAGAAAGAAAGAGAGAGAGAAAGAGAGAGAGAGAAAGAGAGAGTTAGAAAGTTAGATGGATTTGGAGAACTAAGGGATAGGCCAGGTTGATGGAGAGGAAATCCTAGACAAGGAAAGGAAGTGACTGACCAGACATATATTTGAATGCAAGACATCGTCTGAGTGTGGTCCAAACAGCAGAGAAAGCAACATGCACAAATGACATGAAAACTATATATAAAATCACAAAGCAGATGACAGGTAACTTCAACACAAGATGTGAAAGTGCAGTAAGGACATAAAATGGACAACTGGTCAGTGGAGAAAGAGAAAAAATTGAAAGATGGAGGGAACACTTTAACACCCTACTAAACAGAACACAAGGAGCACAAACAATAGACATACCTGAAGCAAAAACGGAACTAAACATCAATACAGGACCAATAACAATAAGTGAAGTAAAGGAGGCGATAAAGAAGCTAAATTCAGACAGGGCACCAGGTGAAGATGAAGTGACTGCTGAGATGTTGAAAGCAGAAGAAACAGAAACACCAAAACAACTTTGCCGGATATTACAACAAATTTGGGATCTAGAAAAAGCCCCAGAGGAGTGGAAAACTGGGCTTATAGTAAAACTACCAAAGAAGGGTGACCTCAGAGATTGCGGGAACTGGAGAGGCATTACCCTACTGCCACTCACCAGTAAAGTATTTTGCAGAATAATCATCAACAGAATTGTACCAACACTTGAGGAAAAACTTCGGAAAGAGCAGGCAGGATTTAGGAAAGGAAGATCATGCATAGACCACATATTTGTACTTAGACAAATATTAGAACAGGCAAATGAGTGGCATAGCACAACATATGCATTGTTTATAGATTTTGAGAAAGCCTTTGACAGTGTCAACAGAGATGCACTGTGGAAAATCCTAAGATGGCATGGCCTCCCCCACAAGATAGTAAATGTAATCAAAGCCCTATATGAGGGTTTCCAGTGCAAAGTTATCTGTGGAGAACATACCTCCAGCAGCTTTAGGGTACAAACAGGAGTGAAACAGGGATGCGTACTATCACCAACATTATTTATCTTGGCAGTAGACTGGTTAATGAAGGAGGCAACATAAGACAAACGCAGAGGATTACAATGGACCCTTGACACAGTGCTGGAGGACCTTGACTTTGCGGATGACATTTGTCTATTATCAAGCAGTCACAAAGATATGCAAGATAAAATAAACAAGCTAACTCAGAATGCAAACAACATAGGACTAAAGATCAACATAGGAAAGACAAAGTTAATGAAGCAAAATGTGAACAACAGAAATGTACTCAGAGTAGATAGCAAGTTAGTGGAGGAGGTCAACGAATTTGTATACCTTGGCAGCAGAGTAGTAGAAAATGGAGACAGCACAGAGGACATCAACAGTAGACTTACTAGAGCAAACCAGGCTTTTGCAGTGCTGCACACTATATGGAAATCAAAAAAAACTAAGCATAAATATGAAAATCAGGATATTTAAGAGTAATGTTCTAAGTGTACTACTCTATGGAAGTGAATGCTGGAAAATCACCAAAACCATAGAAAACAAGTTGAATTCTTTCCAGACTAAATGTTTACGAAGAATTAGAAAAATATTCTGGCCAAACACCATAAGAAATAACATCTTATTGGCAGAAATGCAGATGAAGCTACTGACAACAATTATTGAGGAAAGACGCTGGCGATGGTTGGAACATGTGCTCCGAATGACTGACAACTCACTACCAAAAATAGCACTAAGATGGACACCACAGGGGAACAGAAGTAAGGGTAGACCAAAAGAGACATGGAGAAGAACAACAGAAAGGATCTTGAGCAATAGAAGGCTCACCTGGGCAAGAGCAGAAAAAAAGGCGAAGGTCAGGCATTTGTGGAAAACCCTTGCGGAAGCCCCATATGCCCTGGGCACTTAAGGTTCAGAGAGAGAGAGAGAGAGAGAGATATTTAATACTATATATTAGACGGAATGTAGGTTCTGTCACTTCAGTCAACGTTATGAAAACCCTAATTCAGAAAGAAAGGCAGTACGTAGCAGAAAATGAACAACGCGTTGCTATGAGTTCTCAATTAGAGGATTAATGCACTAGAATACACGGAGGTCATGACAAGTTTTCAAAATGTAGACACATTTTTTTCGCGTATGGCAACAAGAAATTCATCGCCAGTGTTTACATATATCAAAGTAGAATTTCAAAAACATCCGGGTGCAAGAAAAACAGCCTTGAAAAACAAAAGTAGAACTAATTCAATGGACTGTAGAGTTTTTAACCTGAAGCAGCTGTTAGTAGAAATAATTCAATGGACCGTAGAGTTTTTAACCCGAAGCAGCTGTCAGTAGAGCTAATTTAGTGGATCGTAGAGTTTTTAACCTAAGCAGCTGTTGGACATGCACCAGCAGAAAAAAGATCCGTCCCTGACGTGGACAATATTGGCAAGCTCAAAGTTTGATGGAATTTGCATGATAATGTTTTGTTTTCTTGTTTTGCAGGTTTTGTGTTCTTGATGAATTCTCGGTGATTTTACCCTTTTATCAGACTTAAATACAAAGAAACATTACAGAATTGAAATATTTGATTCGTAAAATCATTTAAACTATCTTCTGGAAATATACCAATAAACCCAAACAGCAACATGGAAGGTCAATGGTGAGTCTCCCAGGTCATATAAATCTAATTTCTAGCCTAGCGGCCTACAGGAGAGCTGTTAGGGAGGCAAAGTTCCACAGATGACTGACTGACTGCAAAGAAATCCCCTACCAAAACTGGGACTGAAAAATATCTCGGGAAAGGTATTTCTGAATAAGTTTTATAAACAGTCTTATAACTAATGAATATTATACTCCTTTTTCAGCAATTAAAGCTAACAGGAATCATCAAGTTCGGATACCGAACAATCATTCAGCAGAGGAGATCGTGTTTCTGAAGTTATTCTTATTTTGAGAATGCAAGATCTCATTAGAGTATCTTTTCCAAATATGGTTACAGTCACGAAGAGTACTACTGGTAGAAGACAGTTTTGTTTTTCCTGCATAAGAGGACAAACAATGGACACTGTGGATTGGCAGGACAAGATCAAGACAGAGGAGGTCTGGGAAAAGGGCAGGACAAGAACCTATGAGCCTACAAATCATGTCTAGGAAATGGAAGTGGATTTGAAACACTCTGAGAAAACCCGAAACTAGCATAGCAAGACAGGCACTGACATGGAATCCTCAAGGAAAAAGAAAACAGGGAAGACTTAGACTTAACTGGAGAAGAGAAACTATGACAGTGCTCAGAGACAAGGGATACACATGGAAAGGAGCAGAGAATAATTTCAAGAACAGGGATGACTGGAGGGGCTCTGTCCGTGGCCTATGCTCTCAAGGGAGTGAATGATGATGATGATGATGATGATAAGAGGACAAATATTTGCAATTACTTCTGTTGGGCTGGTTATCATGATGACAGCAAATTTGAAAAACAAAGCCCGTAAGAGTAATCTAGACATATTTTCATCCCTTCGAAAATGGATAAGATTTATGAGGACAGCTGACAGCCAGCTCCATGTTTGTGAGAGTTCCTCCCACCCAGTCATTTCTTCGAGATCATAGGAGCATCCATTAGGGAGTTGGTTTCTGGGGGCAAATAAAATCTCTCACCTCAACATCTTCAAGAGGTTTTCCCACTCTCGGAGCTAATGAAATCTCCCATCTCGACATCTTCTAGAAGTTTTCTCACTCTCGGAGCTAATAAAATCTCTCATCTAAACATTTTCCAGAAGTTTTCTCACTCTCGGAGCCAATAAAATCTCTCATCTCAATATCTTCAAGAAGTTTTCTCACTCTCGGAGCAAATAAAATCTCTCATCTCAACATTTTCCAGAAGTTTTCTCACTCTCGTAGCTAATAAAATCTCTCATCTCAACATTTTCCAGAAGTTTTCTCAGTCTCGGAACTAATAAAATCTCTCATCTCAACATTTTCAAGAAGTTTCCTCAATCTCGGAGCTAATAAAATCTCTCATCTCAACATCTTCAAGAAGTTTCCTCACTCTCGGAGCTAATAAAATCTCTCATCTCAACATCTTCAAGAAGTTTGTCTCACTCTCGGAGCAAATAAAATCTCTCATCTCAACATCTTCAAGAAGTTTCCTCACTCTTGGAGCTAATAAAATCTCTCATCTCAACATCTTCTAGAAGTTTTCTGTCTCGGAGCTAATAAAATCTCTCATCTCAACATCTTCAAGAAGTTTTCTCAGTCTCGGAACTAATAAAATCTCTTATCTAAACATCTTCAAAAAGTTTTCTCACTCTTGGAGCTAATAAAATCTCCCATCTCAACATCTTCAAGAAGTTTCCTCACTCTCGGAGCTAATAAAATCTCTCATCTCAACATCTTCCAGAAGTTTCCTCACTCTCGGAGCTAGTAAAATCTCTCATCTCAACATCTTCCAGAAGTTTCCTTACTCTCGGAGCTAATAAAATCTCTCATCTCAACATTTTCAAGAAGTTTTCTCAGTCTCAGAACTAATAAAATCTCTTATCTAAACATCTTCAAAAAGTTTTCTCACTCTCGTAGCTAATAAAATCTCTCATCTCAACATCTTCAAGAAGTTTTCTCAGTCTCGGAACTAATAAAATCTCTTATCTAAACATCTTCAAGAAGTTTTCTCACTCTCGGAGGTAATAAAATCTCTCATCTCAACATCGTCAAGAAGTTTCCTCACTCTCGGAGCTAATAAAATCTCTCATCTCAACATCTTCCAGAATTTTCCTCAATCTCGGAGCTAATAAAATCTCTCATCTAAACATCTTCAAGAAGTTTCCTTACTCTCGGAGCTAATAAAATCTTTCATCTCAACATCTTCTAGAAGTTTTCTCACTCTCGTAGCTAATAAAATCTTTCATCTCAACATCTTCTAGAAGTTTTCTCACTCTCGTAGCTAATAAAATCTTTCATCTCGACATGTTCCAGAAGTTTTCTCACTAACAGGTGACTCGCATCTTCCTGTCAGACACAAATGAACTAAGGAAGCAATAGCCCTAGAGAAGGAAAAATATGAAAAAAAAAGAAACAGAAACAGAAACGACTCATTAAAATATGCATGGTATAGATTATCCTTGAGGAGTTTCTCATTTCGTACGCAACAAGAACGATCAAGAACATTTGAGACAATGGTAAACAAGCAAACATTTGAGACAGCGATAAACGAGCACAAATTTGAGACAGTGGTAAACAGGCAAACATTTGAGACAAAAATAGACAGGCAAACATTTGAGACAATGATAAATAGGCAAACATCTGAGACAATGGTAAGCAGGCAAAAATGTGAGACAACGATAAACAGGCAAACATTTGAGACAATGATAAACAGGCAAACATTTGAGACAATGATAAACAGGCAAACATTTGAGACAATGATAAACAGGCAAACATTTGAGACAGCGATAAACGAGCACAAATTTGAGACAATGGTAAACAGGCAAACATTTGAGACAACAATAGACAGGCAAACATTTGAGACAATGATAAATAGGCAAACATTTGAGACAATGATAAACAGGCAAACATTTAGGAAAGTTCGATTAGAGAGAATAGGATATGGCAAGCTTGTACAGGGAACGGCATGAAGGATTCGTTTGCAATTAGATGTTGGAGGGAGAGGAGGAAGAGAAATCAATGTCAAAATAATCCCTACGTACAATATACATATACATTATGGTGCAACCGCCAGTTGAAATTAACTCTATATTGGTAGTTCAAAGTTCTGAGTTAGAAAGAACAGCAAGCTGGATGAAGCAATTAGTTTTATTCACAGCTGAATATAAGAAAGGTTACGTCAAGAAGACGGGCAGATCGATCTTAGGATAAACAGCGACAGCGCACGTAACATATTCTTCTCAAACATCAGTTTTTTTTTTTATTTATTTCCAAGCGCCTCTAAATTCTCATCGTCCCCATACGCGGGGAGCTATATGCATATATGATTGTGAGTAGTTATAAGGATACATTATTTGTGAATAGTTAAAAGCATATATGATTTGTGAGTAGTTATAAGGATATTATTTGTGAATAGTTAAAAGCATATATGATTTGTGAACAGCTATAAGCATATATGATTTGTTCAAAATATTAGATGTAATCTCACTTCTTGACCAGCTGTTAGACATTCAGCAGCAGTATAAGATCCGTCCTTGACGTGCAAATCCTGACAAGCTCAAAGATTGATGGAATTTGAGTGATAATGTTTTGTTTCCTTGTATTGCAGGTTTTATGTTCTCGATGAATTCTCAGTAATTTTACTCATCTTTTGCCAAACTTAAATACAAAGCAACATCACAGAGTTTGACATATTTTGATTCGTAAAAGAAAACACTTATCAAACTGGCACTGAAAATTCATTGGGAGGAAGACAATGCCTTCTTCATATCAAATATATAAACATTCATATTTGGTCGCTGTTGTTGTGCTTTTGAATGTAAATCCCACAGAAGAGTTCCTCAAATATCATGGACACAGAAAATAACAAATATATCCATACTACAATAACTTAATATTGAGGAAGGCTGGCTAATAAAGAGGATTAAAGAGAGAAAACTTAAATATTTTGGACACATTAAACGTCATGATAATCTAGAGAAGACCGTCTTGGAAGGGTACATAATGGGGAAAAGAAAGAGAGGAAGACCAAGCGAAATGGCTGCAAGACATCGTTGATAATCTGCAAATGGATGCATCAGCAGCAGGGCATCTTGCTTACAACCGAGAGGCCTACAGGAGTGCTGTTAGGGAGGCAAAGTTCCGCAAGGGACATGCAAATGACTGACTGACGCTGTTATCATTTTATGAGAGAAAATGCAGTACTTCATTGCCCGTTTATGAAGTCGGATCATCCACAGTAAAATCTGTAGGTTATAAAGATAAGGTAAAGGTAATCCTGTCATGCCTTAGAGGCACATAGGGATATCGTATTAGCGCCCATATTTTCCGTGACCAGCCAGCACACTAGAGATTGGTATGGTCAGTATCACGCCTGGCTGCCTTTCCTTCCCCAACTCCTGAAGAAGCTGAGTACCCATTTCTATAGCTGGGTGACTGTGAGTGCCTCCGACCGGATTCGAACACCCGACCTTCGCCATGAGAGACCAATGCACTAACCACTTCGCCATTCCGAAACCCGTAGATTATAAAGCAGGTGATAATATGATCAGTCCGTTACGTTCTAATCTGTTTTGTCCTCGCCGCAAGCGTCAACAGAGGACACGCTGGCTTGTAATGAAGCATCTGCTGATATGATGAATTTTGTTTTGGTTTTGACCTTTTTCTTTTGGTGGACGGTGCATGATGATGATTGTCAAGTCTTAGGGTAATGCCTGCGAGATTTCCTTCTATCCGGTTCTGACATTATTTCTTCTTATCAATAGAGCACCCATTAGGGAGCTAGTTCCCTGAGGACCGTTGAGTTTTTATTCCGAAGGTGACAAAGAAATCTGGAAGGACATATCGAAAGTGAAAGGAAGTACCAGTCTTATTACCAATCCCTTTCTAACTAGGACAACGAGAAGACATTCTTCACTGCTTGCTGGAAACTGAAGAAAAGCGGATATGGTTGTTCCCCCTCTCCCTCCGAATGTTAGCATGTGGAATACACCCCTCACAAACTTCAGTGATGTTAACTACTGTAAAACTGGTACTAGTAGAGTTAGATGGAGGAGTGTGGTGCAGTTATACGAAAACAGATAGGGAGGGGAATGAAAGAAGAAAAGTTAGCAATATGGAATAGGAACAAATAAATGGCTTCAAAAGACAAAACCTAAGATTGTGTAGATAAGTTTATTTGCGTGTTGTTTGTCTGTTTGTTTTATCTTTATTTCTGTTTGTCATTGATGAAGGCTGTTTTGCCGAAATATTGGGTCGTTATGATCTTCCTTACGTCCTTCTAACAGACTAATAATATGTTCCAGGACGTAAACAACGCGCAGTTCTGCTGGTGTTGTTTAATGCCGTGATTGCGTGCGATTAACGCGTTAAAAATTTCTGCGATTATTTTTCGTTAAAGCACCACCTACATGCGTTAAATTAGAGGACAAAGGTGCGCTGAACCTCAAAAATTAGAGAACACAGTGCTCTGGCTCAAGCTTGTGTTTGGCTGATTCTTATCCAAAATTAGCACTTCTACTGAAGATCGAGAATCTTGTAGACCCAAAGAACCCCATATACTTATTTGAACATTGCGAAAGGTAGAGAAAGATACGACATCTCCGCCTGAAACAAAAGCAGACCAGTGCTGTGATAGACCCTATGGAGGACTATGTGATGTCATAATGTGTGTAGATCAGTTATTCAGGTAAGATATATGGCATCACAAATATGGGCTAATCTAACATGCGGTTTTCAAAACACTGTCGAAATATTGGTGTAGTGTATGTTTTTTCGTCTATACGTGCTCATCTTACTTTCTGCCATTCTTGTTTCTGCCCACCTTGCTCACTCTTTCTTTTTTTTTTTAAACTGAACCATGCACCATCATCTACTTTAATATTTTGGCAAAAGCTTTTTTAAATGATCTCAAACAAAAACATCGCAACATATTATAAACAAGGTTAAAAAAACATACCAAAAATTAAACACTTAGCTCTTTGGTACCCTCCTGGCACGAAAGACGGGCACAAAATACGCTCAGGTGGATATAGATAAGCACAAAGTAGACGCAGACAGTTGCATGAGAACGAGGCAAACTAAACGTCAGGCTCTCAAGTTTGAGAATTGCGACTGTCCTGGACCCTCGTTTCAAAAATCTTAAAAAGCCTGCGAAAAAACAAAAGAATCGAAGTCTGGCAGGAGCCGTAAATTCTTCTGGAAAATTCTGACCAACTGGACAATGAGCAACACACACCAGAAAAACGACCCAGAAAGAAATCGTGAATACACGAACTGTCACCAAACTCTCAAGATGAGTCAGTGATACCTCGAGCCAGTAAAACAGTTGTTGAATGAGCAACAAATTGACGCTGATTTGGATACATTACCCTGATGAACAGAGGACAAGCGCACATTTCTAGCAAAGTTACCTAGAAAGTATTTAGCATCCCCGGCCACTAACGTCACTTTTGAACATTTGCTTTTTGTTTCTGAGATATAAGAGAAATGACGACCGCTGTAAAACGGATTCAAACAACACTGAGCAACAAAACCAGACTGGTTCTAATAACACTGTGCAACAAAAATAAACTGTTTCTAATAACACTGTGAACAAAACCAGACTGGTTCTAATAACACTGTGCAACAAAACCAGACTGGTTCTAATAACACTGTGCAACAAAAACAAACTGGTTCTAATAACCCTGTGCAACAAAACCAGACTGGTTCTACTAACACTGTGCAACAAAATCAAACTGGTTCTAATAACACTGTGCAATAAAAACAAACTGGTTCTAATAACACTGTGCAAGAACCCCCCCCCCCCCCCCCCAACCGCCCACTGAATTTTTTTTCTGTTTCATGTTAAAAACTCGCCAGTTCCTACTGAAAATTGGATGAGAAAAACGAGATCAGAAAAAAAAAATTTTTACGAGCTCTAGTTTTCGAGATATTTAAATGTAAAAATCTGTATTAACCCCCCCCCCCCACCCCTTCCTTGGGTGGATGACTACATAAAGAATAAAAAACCTTATTGTTTCCCTTTTCTATTGTACTCCATTTCTGGGGCATCTCTTGTCGCATTCCAACAGTTGTCAGCAAGAACAGATGTGTTCCATTTCCCTTGGCAGCTTTTTTTTCATTAATGAAATGTCTCGGTGGAGACGCACCCCATGTTCATCACTTACTACACTACAGTCGGGGGGGGGGGGAGAGGAGGGGAAGAAGTCAAGATGAGAATCCTGGAAGTGGATCTCGACTGGTATGTTGCAACCTAATTGTTGATATGCTGTCAAAAGTTCATTAACAGCCACAAGATAGTTTTTACTTCTTTGATTTCCTAGGAAAGTGTGAACAACAAATCTTGAAGGCTTCACAAGCTGTTTTCTCATTCCCGTGAAGAATGGAATCAAAGTGTTTATCATTTTAGTAGTTCCCTAATCTGAAGGCCTACAAAGAAACTTTCTCATTCCCGTGAAGAATGGAATCAAAGTGTTTATCATTTAGCAGTTCCCTAATTTGGGGCGGCTACAAAGAAACTTTCTCGTTCCCTTGAAGAACGGAATCAGAGTGTTTATCATTTAGCAGTTTCCTAATCTGGGCACCTACAAAGATTTCTTTATTTATTTTGGCATCATTAAGATGATGAAATTTGTCTTCAGGTACTTGAATACCTCTCCTTCCTGGTTCATCCTCCTGACAAAGATTTTCATTAGCCCCAATTTAATATATAAAGAGGGCAGAATGATTTTGCTACGATCAACAACAAGAGTCTGCTGGACCTTCGTTTCAAAAATCTTAAAAAGCTTGCGAAAAAAAAAACAAAAGAATCGAAGTCTGGCAGGAGCCGTAAATTCTTCTGGAAAATTCTGACCAACTGGACAATGAGCAACACACACCAGAAAAACGACCCAGAAAGAAATCGTGAACACACGAACTGTCACCAAACTCTCAAGATGAGTCAGTGATATCTCTCTCCTTCTCCAGTAAAACAGTTGTTGAATGAGCAACAAATTGACGCTGATTTGGATACATTACCCTGATGAACATTTCTAGCAAAGTTACCTAGAAAGTATTTAGCATCCCCTTCCACTAACGTCACTTTTGAACATTTGCTTTTTGTTTCTGAGATATAAGAGAAATGACGACTGCTGTAAAACGGATTCAAACAACACTGAGCAACAAAACCAGACTGGTTCTAATAACACTGTGCAACAAAAATAAACTGTTTCTAATAACACTGTGAACAAAACCAGACTGGTTCTAATAACACTGTGCAACAAAACCAGACTGGTTCTAATAACACTGTGCAACAAAAACAAACTGGTTCTAATAACACTGTGCAAGAAACCCCCCCCCCCCCCCCCCAACCGCCCACTCAATTTTTTTTCTGTTTCATGTTAAAAACTCGCCAGTTCCTACTGAAAATTCGATGAGAAAAACGAGATCAGAAAAAAAAAATTTTATGATCTCTAGTTTTCGAGATATTTAAATGTAAAAATCTGTATTAACCCCCCCCCCCCCCCCCTTCCTTGGGTGGATGACTATATAAAGAATAAAAAACCTTATTGTTTCCCTTTTCTATTGTACTCCACTTTGGGGCATCTCTTGTCGCATTCCAACAGTTGTCAGCAAGAACAGATGTGTTCCATTTCCCTTGGCAGCTTTTTTTCATTAATGAAATGTCTCGGTGGAGACGCACCCCATGTTCATCACTTACTACACTACAGTCGGGGGGGGGGGGGAGAGGAGGGGAAGAAGTCAAGATGAGAATCCTGGAAGTGGATCTCGACTGGTATGTTGCAACCTAATTGTTGATATGCTGTCAAAAGTTCATTAACAGCCACAAGATAGTTTTTACTTCTTTGATTTCCTAGGAAAGTGTGAACAACAAATCTTGAAGGCTTCACAAGCTGTTTTCTCATTCTCGTGAAGAATGGAATCAAAGTGTTTATCATTTAGCAGTTCCCTAATTTGGGGCGCCTACAAAGAAACTTTCTCGTTCCCTTGAAGAACGGAATCAGAGTGTTTATCATTTAGCAGTTTCCTAATCTGGACACCTACAAAGATTTCTTTATTTATTTTGGCATCACTAAGATGATGAAATTTGTCTTCAGGTACTTGAATACCTCTCCTTCCTGGTTCATCTTCCTGACAAAGATTTTCATTAGCCCCAGTTTAATATATAAAGAGGGCAGAATGATTTTGCTACGATCAACAACAAGAGTCTGCTGGACCTTCTTCTTTCCATGATC
Source organism: Achatina immaculata (assembly GCA_009760885.1). Classification (NCBI taxonomy): domain Eukaryota; kingdom Metazoa; phylum Mollusca; class Gastropoda; order Stylommatophora; family Achatinidae; genus Lissachatina; species Lissachatina immaculata. The sequence continues at coordinate 48,137,922 of CM019720.1, read as the reverse complement.
CAGAATTTTCCTATCAGACCAGATTTTTCTTATGTAATGGGAAGATCTCTGTCGACCGTCTCATTCGCAGAGAAAACAATAATACTTGGTGTGTCCTAACTGCACTCAAAGTAAAACTGCAATAACTTTCCCTGCCAGTCGTTAGATATCTGACGCTTCCGGTTTCTCACGTGGATGCCATTCGTCAGACTTGACGTTTGGTTTGTTTCATTTAAAAAACCGGTGTAAAGTTTAGATTGTATATATTTCGTTCGCGTGTCCGGTGACATTTTTCAAAATGGCGAAAGGATGCTTAGTTACGAGCGATGTCGAGCCAGAAAAACGAAGAGAAACATCGAGAAATTTCAATTTTTGGTGACACAGATAGGGATACTGACATGGCCTGTGACCAGACCACTGTTCTTGAATGTATCCCAAGTAGATCTAGACATATTAGACGACTGGAGAAGTAGTTAGAAGGTTATTTCCAGCATTATTCCACCGATAATGCAACATTGAATCACAATACAACGTCAACAGGCAGATCTACGCATCTCCGATGGCACGTATTGTACCTCTAGGTCTTTCCGATGGTAAGATGGACACAATCAATGTCTAAAAACATGAAATTACTTCCTTTTTCCTAAAAGAACTCTGCATATATAAAATCTTCATATATTTAGTTATATTTTGAAACATAATAAGTACACGGAAGTTTACTGTTTTCATTCAATTTTACAACTATACCACCTATACATATAATGACCCGCGGTTTTACTCCAGTACCAACTGAACGTCTGCGTTTCTTCCTCCGGCCGGAAAGAGTTAATAGTCAAGGGATACATTATTTTTCATCTTCATATCCTTTTGCAGACAATGATACTGTTTACAGGGTGTTTCGAAAATCACTATACAGTAGCTTAGTATCGATTACGGCATTCATGACTGATGTATACAGATTCTTAACCTAGATATAGTATAGTGATTACCTGAACACCCTGTGCCATGATCTTTTAGGAAAAAAAACAAAGGTTAATTTTAGCCGTTGACTCTTTAGTGTTTCATTATTTATTCAATTATTTATGTCGCACAAAGACGTCATTAAACTAGCAAAAAATAATTTAATATATGCAGGCAAGCTGGGGAAGCCAGCGGATCGCTGGAGATCATGTTGTCATTCATAGTTGTATGATTGTGTATTTCGTCTGTGGATAAACATGTACGTGTTAGCTTTGTATTGAGATTTATATTTATGTCATGTGGAAGCTGTGCTGTCGACTCATCCGATCCATCCCGGCCAACCTAGGTGTAATTAGGACAAAGAATGGTACATGAATACATATAATTCTAGTGTAACATATTACTCTATGTAAGATTTAGATATTTGGTAATGTGCAAATGATGGCTTATGTGTGCAAATAAATATGTACAAGTATTCCTGAATTATATATATATACCTGAAGCAAAAGCGGAACTAAACATCAATACAGGACCAATAACAATAAATGAAGTAAAAGAGGCGATAAAGATGCTAAAATCAGACAGGGCACCAGGTGAAGATGAAGTGACTGCTGAGATGTTGAAAGCAGAAGAAACAGAAACACCAAAACAACTTTGCCGGATATTACAACAAATTTGGGATTTAGAAAAAGCCCAAGAGGAGTGGAAAACTGGTCTCATAGTAAAACTACCAAAGAAGGGTGACCTCAGAGATTGCGGGAACTGGAGAGGCATTACCCTACTGCCTCTCACCAGTAAAGTATTTTGCAGAATAATCAACAGAATTGTACCAACACTTGAGGAAAAACTTCGGAAAGAGCAGGCAGGATTTAGGAAAGGAAGATCATGCATAGACCATATATTTGTACTTAGACAAATATTAGAACAGGCAAATGAGTGGCATAGCACAACATATGCATTATTCATAGATTTTGAGAAAGCCTTTGACAGTGTCAGCAGAGATGCACTGTGGAAAATCCTAAGATGGCATGGCCTCCCCCATAAAATAGTTAATGTAATCAAAGCCCTATACGAGGGTTTTCAGTGCAAAGTTATCTGTGGAGAACATACCTCCAGCAGCTTTAGGGTACAAACAGGAGTGAAACAGGGATGTGTACTATCACCAACATTATTTATCTTGGCAGTAGACTGGTTAATGAAGGAGGCAACATCAGACAAACGCAGAGGATTACAATGGACCCTTGACACAGTGCTGGAGGACCTTGACTTTGCGGACGACATTTGTCTATTATCAAGCAGTCACAAAGATATGCAAGATAAAATAAACAAGTTAACTTAGAATGCAAACAACATAGGACTAAAGATCAATGTAGGAAAGACAAAGTTAATGAAGCAAAATGTGAACAACAGAAATGTACTCAGAGTAGATAACAAGTTAGTGGAGGAGGTCAACGAATTTGTATACCTTGGCAGCAGAGTAGTAGAAAATGGAGACAGCACAGAGGACATCAACAGCAGACTTACTAGAGCAAACCAGGCTTTTGCAATGCTACAGAATATATGGAAATCAAATAAACTAAGCATAAATATGAAAATCAGGATATTTAAGAGTAATGTTCTAAGTGTACTACTCTATGGAAGTGAATGCTGGAAAATCACCAAAACCATAGAAAACAAGTTGAATTCTTTCCAGACTAAATGTTTACGTAGAATTAAAAAAATATTTTGGCCAAACACCATAAGAAATAACATTTTATTGGCAGAAATGCAGATGAAACCACTGTCAACAATTATTGAGGAAAGACGCTGGCGACGGTTGGGACATGTGCTCCGAATGACTGACAACTCACTACCAAAAATAGCACTAAGATGGACACCACAGGGGAGCAGAAGTAAGGGTAGACCAAAAGAGACATGGAGAAGAACAACAGAAAGGATGTTGAGCAATAGAGGGCTCACCTGGGCAAGAGCAGAAAAAAAGGCGAAAGACAGGCATTTGTGGAAAACCCTTGCGGAAGCCCCATGTGCCCTGGGCACTTAAGGTTCAGAGAGAGAGATATATATAAATATATATATATATATATATATATATATATATGAATGTTGTACACAATTATTACCAGTTAGTAAATTATAAAATTTGACTGCATTCAGACATTTAATCTTTAATGATAAAGATTAGAGAATTTGATAAGGAGCGATTTTGTGTTAAATGTTTAATGATTTTGTTGATAACAAATATAAGCTGATGAATAAAAATATAAACTGATGATCCTTTCTTTGATTTGTTAACCTATGTAAACAGGATGATCCTTTGAAGAACTATTTGTACTATCATTCATTTTCAGTAATGGGTGAATGTGTAGTCCCTGCAGTCTCAATCCTCGTGTAGCAAATAAAGATAATATACAAACAAGAAACATACAACATAAGAACATATAAATTACAATTATTAGCCTCATTAAAATCCATAATTTCTACAAATGGTGCCGTGATAGAGCGGACCTTAATATAGAACAGTCCCTTTCCAGATAGAGTATATATAGACATACCTATTTATAAATTAAAAGATATATATATATATATTACTAATGTACGAAGGTTGATTGATAAGTCTGCGGCATAAGGTACAAATACTTGAAACACGCAGTTGATATTAGGTGCATTTGCAGATCAGGTTATTGTAACATTAAACACCAAGTTTCAAGAAAGTAACTGCAACCAATTTTTTTACAGGCTACTGAAGTGGTAAGGGGTGGCAGAAATTGAGACAATGGATAAAATTTCTCATCGAGCAGATATTCGTTACCTCTGCATCAAGGGCTTATCATCGAAGGAGATCCATGACGATATGGTGGAGACTCTAAGGGAGAGTGGTTCTTCTTATAGTACAGTGAAGAAATGGGGAGTTCAATTCAAACATGGAAGGGAAAGTCTGGAAGATGATCCTCGTCCAGGAAGACCAAAAAAAAAAACGGTAACCACCGATGAAACTACCTGCAGAATCCATGACATGACAATGGGGGATCGACGACTAACTGAGTGGTACATTGCTATTGAGTTAGGCATCTCTCAGGATCGTGTTCATGCTATTATTCACAATGATCTTCAAATGACAAAGGCCTCTGCTCAATGGGTCCCGAAACTTCTTGGAGCTGATCACAAACGATAGCGTCTCAACATGTCAAGAGACAATCTTGGCCATTTTTCTGCAGATCCTGAAACGTTTCCTCAGCAATTTGTGACTATGGATGAGACTTGGGTTCATTATTTTCAACCAGAAACCAAAAAAAAAAAAACAGTCAAAGGAGTGAAAACATCATGGGTCCCCTCCTCCAGAGAAAGCAAGTGTGGTTCTGTCTGCAGGCAAAGTGATGGCTTCCGTTGTTTTGTTATTCAGAAAGTGTGCTATTGGTAGACTATCTTCATAAGAGCAGAAAGGCCACCGGGGCCTATTACGATAACCTCGTGAAGTAGCTGCTGGTCAAATTGAACGAAAAACGTCGAGGGAGATTTACGAGAGGAGTCATCTTTCAGCAAGACAATGCTCCAGTTCACAAGTCGGCGGTGGCAATGGCTGCCATTCAGCTTCTTGAACATCCTCATTATTCCCCAGATTTGGCCTCTTTGGACTATTACCTGTTTACCAAACTTAAAAAGGAGCTCAGCGGTCGCAAATTTGCTTCAGATGATGATGTCATTCATGCTGTAGATCACTTTCTACTGGTACAAGATGCTGACTTTTACAAAGAAGGGATCCGTGTGCTCCAGGATCGCTTGACTAAGTGCATGAACTTGCAAAGGGACTATGTTGAGAAATAACCCAAAAAAGTTGTCCACAAATAATCCGCTGTACCTTATACCAAGAACTTATCAATCACCCCTCGTACATATTGAGTATATTTCAGACACAACGTCCACGCAAATGACATAAAAGTCACATTAGTCAGCGCTGACCATGCTCAGTAACGCAAGATTATACGTGGACAATGAAGGCCAGCGGTTGATACCAACACAGAGCTGACCGGAGATCAGCAAAAGTTCAGCGTTGAGAACCATCGTACGTGGGGAAACTCCATACATACGCCAGAGTCAAAGGTCAGCGAACCAGCACGTATCACATTACGTCCAGGATGAAAATCGATTAAATCATGGACACGGGGTCAATGAATGGGGTCCCTAAAGTTACATCGAGTAGATGAAGGGAAGAGAGATAAAGAAGGAGCACATAGTAAAGATGAAAGAAAAATTTCCGGCAGACAGCCGATGTTATGTAGGCTACGACATTTTTTTTCTTGCAAAGAAGTATTTCCTTGTGAGGAAAGTTCTACTGGGATTTCCACAATTATTTATTGTGGAGTTCGTGAACTTTTGCTGTAAACTGAGTGAATCACCTGACCGACGGTCAGTCAGTTAAAAGGCAAGGCTGTACTCAGCACAAAGCATCCGGAGTAACGAGCATAATAACGCCCAACGCTGAGTCAACAAAACATGTCAGTAACGCTGAGTCAACAAAACATGTCAGCAACGCTGAGTCAACAAATCGTAGTTAGCAAATAATTAGACATTTACTTATCACCAGTAAACAGCAACATCTTGTCTTTACAGGATATGACTAGCTCGATATTGACAGATAGTCATTACAGATAATGGCTAGTATCGAAAACAGAGAACCAGCAAAATTTGTGCAGGTCGCAAATAACAGAGTGTGGGATACATAGAAATAATACAATGTCCATGCAAAATGTTTTGTATTAAATACACAAAAATTTTGTAAACAAAACTGGGGGGGGGGGGGGATTGTGAAAGGGAAGAGATAAGAATATAGCAAACCTAGGTTGATTGGCAACCCTAGCGTAAGAAATAATGAGCAGGTTATTGGGCAGCTCAGGAGTGTGCAATTTTGAGTGAGGTCAGTTCGTCGGACCCCAGTATATAAAGAAAATATTAGAGAATTTTAAAAGGTTGCGATTTGTACGCTGCGCACGTAGGAGGCCATAAGGTCGTGGGAGGTCATGTCGTCGTTCAAGCGTGTTTGAGTGTGTATTTAATCTATGGATATACATGTAAGTTTAGTCTATTATTGGGGTTTATATTTATGTCATGTGTACGCGTGAAAGCTGTGCCTCGACTCCTCCGATACATCCCGACCCACCTATGATGATTAGGATAAATGAATGGTACATGAATAATTACAATTTTTGTGTAACATACTGTTCTAAGTAAGATTTAAATGTTTTGGTAACGTACAAATGATGGCTTATGTGTGCACATAAATATGTATTGCTGAATTTTATGTATGTGGATGTTGTACGCAATTATTTACCAATTAGTACCCTTGACTGCATTCAGACACTTAATCTTTAATGATGAAGATTAGATAATCTGGTAAGGAACGATTTTGTGTTAAGCGTTTAATATTTTTGTTGATAACAAATATAAGCTGATGAATAACAGTATAAACTGATGATCCCTTTTTTTTTGGATGTATTAACTATGTAAACTGACGAATAACAATAATATAATATAATTAATGATCCTTTGAAGAAGAACTATTTGTGTTATCACTAAATTTTCTGCAGTGTGTGAATGGGTAGTTTGTGCAGTCTTCAATCTTCATTTACCTTAAAAAAACGATTATACCAACAATAAAAATACATTATAACAACATATAAATTACAGACAATTATTAGCCCATTGAAATCCTAAAATTCCTACAGTAGTATCTTGTTAAGAAACATGTGGCCAAATTATTAAGTGCTTAGCCTCTTGCTGCTGAATAGTTGCTGGTATTACAGATGCTTAGAACTAAACTTTTATCGCCTTAGTGCTCAATGACTTACTTCTCGAGGGTTCCATGCTTACCTTGATTCAGCGTTATCCTCGTTTTCACTCCCCCCCCCCCCCCATGTTTCCAGCCATTCATTCTTTCAAAAAGAAAATAATTCCCGGTTGTTTTGTGTACACCCATGTTTAGAAAACTTATCTTATCTTATATCCTTCCCGTGCCGTTAGACGTCACATAGGGCTCGCAAAGTAGTTCGCCAATTGTTCCTGTCTTCGGCGAGTCTTTCAACCTCAACAAAGGATTTTATGCCTGTTAACTTGGCCTCTCTTAATAATGTTCTCTTCAGAGTTTCACGCGGTCTGCCCCTTTTTCTTCGGCCCGTTGTGTTCCACTTGATAGCTTGTTTTGGGATTCTCTGCTCATTTCTTCTCATCAAGTGGCCAACATACGTCCATCTCCTTTTCCTGATCACCCGTGAGACTGGTTGTTGTTCAGTCATCTGTCTTATCTCTGCATTGCTTTTGAATTCATTCCACTTGATGTCGAGTATTTTCCTTAGGCATTTGTTTTCAAAAGAGTCTAATTTCTTTTCTATTTCTTTAGTTGTTTTCCAGCTCTCGCATGCATAAATGAGGGTGGATATTACATTTGAATTGAATAGTCTTAACTTGGTTTTTGTGCTTATAACTTTTGAATTCCATATGTTCTCAAGATTCTTGAAGATTGATGCTGCTTTTGCAATTCTGATCCTAACTTCCTTCCTAGTGTCAAAAACTACACTACTTAAAAAAAAACACAGACTAAGTTAAATATTTGAAGCGGTTCTTGAAAAATTTTGAACAGAGTTTCTTTTGTTTCGTTAGTAATAAATGAATAAAGAAATTCATGTTAGAATGCAAAGAGGAAATATCATTGTATACCAGTTATCCCTGCTGCTTTCTTACCCTAACATACCAGCTATCCCTGCTGCTTTCTTACCCGAATATACCAGCTACCTCAGCTGCTTTCTTACCCGAATATACCAGCTACCACAGCTGCTTTCTTACCCTAACATACCAGCTACCCCCGCTACTTTCTTACCCTAACATACCAGCTACCCCCGCTGCTTTCGCACCCTAACATACCACTCGAAAACAAGAGACAACTAATTAATAGAATATTTATACCAACGTTGTCCTGCCAATGGCAAACAAGGGCACTAACCAAGAAAAAGCAAAATAAAACATCTACGTGCGAAATGAGATGTCTATGAAAAGCTGCAAACGTCACTAGGAGAGACAAGATAAGAAATGACGACATAAGACAACTGGTAGGAACTACACCATTACTACAATATATCTAGAGAAACAAAGAATTAAGTGGTCTGGCCACTTAACGAGGATAGCACACATACATACAACCAGCTACGAGGATCTTCAACCAAAGAACTACAGGATCAAGAAGAATACCCCGAAAAAAAAGATGGATAGATGGTGTTACAGAAAATCAAGAATTACGGCGTGAACATCACTGAGGCCACTCGTATGGCCCAAAAAACCACCAACTACATCTCTCCACTACATCTCACGGAGAAAAGACAAATTAAAGTAAGTTAGTAAGGAAGTAAGCTAGTTAAGTAATACATTTGAAACAGAGATTCAAACAGCTTCTTCATCACGTGACGTGTCCTTTTCTAGAACGTTGTCCCTCTCAATTTTCAGAATGTCGTCCCTCTCACTTTCCAGAGCGCTGTCCCTCCCACTTTCCAGAACGCTGTCCTTCTCACTTTCCAGAACCTTGTCCCTCTCACTTTCCATAACGTTGTCCCTCTCACTTTCCATAACGTTGTCCTTCTCACTTTCCATAACGTTGTCCCTCTCACTGTCCTGAACCTTGTTCCTCTCACTTTCCATAACGCCGTCCCTCTCACTTTCCATAACGTTGTCCTTCTCACTTTCCTGAACGTTGTCCCTCTCACTGCCTCCCTGAATGCAGTACAGTCTTGTTCAATTAGACCAGCATCTCGCAGTAACATATTCAGACTTTCCGTGATGTCCCGAGTCCATCTGCGGCGTGGTCGCTCTTTTTCTCTTTTGCAGGGCACTGTGCCTTCTACTATCAGCCTCTCCAACCGCTGTCTTTTGAAGTCGCCGAAGCATCCCAGCTTTATTTGATTTTCTTTCTATCCATAATATTCTAAGTGCTCTTCTATAACATTTCATTTCAAATGCTGCTGTTCTCTTTTCTAATACTTGAAAGAGAGCTATCACAAAAAAGAGCTTAAAAATCATGAGTAATTTCTTTTCAGTAATAATACCTGGTTTATAAATGTCGAGAAAACCTCGGGCTGCATTAAAAGTGAGATGTTAAGTGTTATCCTAATTTGAGTTGTTTTTTAAATAAAATATAACACACACAAAAATTAGTCTGTGACATCAGATTTAGGTTAGGTTGCCAAGATAAAAGCTCTCCTCATTAAAGAATTAATCCTATCCATCTTACATAGGCTTATTTCAGAGAAAAAGATCTGGTAAGTTTCAACTAATCTCACACGTACCTCACAGCGCCAAATTAACTGTAGTGATGAAATAGCTACGTATCTCCAGTCTTATGAAATACAACATTACGAATGACGACATAAGACAACTGGTAGGAACTACACCATTACTACAATATATCTAGAGAAACAAAGAATTAAGTGGTCTGGCCACTTAACGAGGATAGCACACATACATACAACCAGCTACGAGGATCTTCAACCAAAGAACTACAGGATCAAGAAGAATACCCCGAAAAAAAAGATGGATAGATGGTGTTACAGAAAATCAAGAATTACGGCGTGAACATCACTGAGGCCACTCGTATGGCCCAAAAAACCACCAACTACATCTCTCCACTACATCTCACGGAGAAAAGACAAATTAAAGTAAGTTAGTAAGGAAGTAAGCTAGTTAAGTAATACATTTGAAACAGAGATTCAAACAGCTTCTTCATCACGTGACGTGTCCTTTTCTAGAACGTTGTCCCTCTCAATTTTCAGAATGTCGTCCCTCTCACTTTCCAGAGCGCTGTCCCTCCCACTTTCCAGAACGCTGTCCTTCTCACTTTCCAGAACCTTGTCCCTCTCACTTTCCATAACGTTGTCCCTCTCACTTTCCATAACGTTGTCCTTCTCACTTTCCATAACGTTGTCCCTCTCACTGTCCTGAACCTTGTTCCTCTCACTTTCCATAACGCCGTCCCTCTCACTTTCCATAACGTTGTCCTTCTCACTTTCCTGAACGTTGTCCCTCTCACTGCCTCCCTGAATGCAGTACAGTCTTGTTCAATTAGACCAGCATCTCGCAGTAACATATTCAGACTTTCCGTGATGTCCCGAGTCCATCTGCGGCGTGGTCGCTCTTTTTCTCTTTTGCAGGGCACTGTGCCTTCTACTATCAGCCTCTCCAACCGCTGTCTTTTGAAGTCGCCGAAGCATCTCAGCTTTATTTGATTTTCTTTCTATCCATAATATTCTAAGTGCTCTTCTATAACATTTCATTTCAAATGCTGCTGTTCTCTTTTCTAATACTTGAAAGAGAGCTATCACAAAAAAAGAGCTTAAAAATCATGAGTAATTTCTTTTCAATAATAATACCTGGTTTATAAATGTCGAGAAAGCCTCGGGCTGCATTAAAAGTGAGATGTTAAGTGTTATCCTAATTTGAGTTGTTTTTTAAATAAAATATAACACACACAAAAATTAGTCTGTGACATCAGATTTAGGTTAGGTTGCCAAGATAAAAGCTCTCCTCATTAAAGAATTAATCATATCCATCTTACATAGGCTTATTTCAGAGAAAAAGATCTGGTAAGTTTCAGCTAATCTCACACGTACCTCTCAGCGCCAAATTAACTGTAGTGATGAAATAGCTACGTATCTCCAGTCTTATGAAATACAACATTACGAATGACGTCTTCAGCCATGCAGTAAAAACACACTGTTTCGTAAACAATATCACCGCTCTTAGAGGAATTAATCATGAGCAAGGAGATTTCATAAATCTGGATTACAATTCAGAATTTGCCAGGTGCAAAAATAACAGCGAAATCAACAACCACCAAAGTTAAAAAATTAATCTTGTGTATACCGACACAGAATTAATATTCCGTATGTTTCATTTAGACTTCTACGCATGGTTTCTTAGAAGTCTAAGTCTGATTGAAAAATAATAGGTTCGTAAATTAGAAAAGAGTTCACGAATGCGAAAAAAAAGATGATAAACCATTAAACTTATAAAACTACAGATAAAAGCTGATAAAATCCTAACTCACGCGGAAATTTCACTTTTATGAGCACGTTATGAAGCCGATGGTCTGAAATTATCTAACCCAGTGGTTCCCAAAGTGGGACGGCCTTGACATAGCGGGGATGTGTCATAACCAGTGGAGCGAAAAAAAAACCAGCTCTTTTTTCTGGTTGTCTATCGCATGTGGCTTCGAAGACAAAGAATCCACAGCTAGGGGTCTCGTGTCGTGAAGGCATCTAGCAGATGTGGTGTTTCTGTCTCGTGTCGTGGAGGCATCTAGCAGATATGGTCTTTCTTAAAGAGTTTGGGACCCACCGGACCCTTTGTTTTAAAACTGTTAGCGAAAGGTTTAAGCTGGGATTTATCACGTTTTACTCTCAAATTTCCCCATCCTGAACAGAGATGGTATGTTATCGTGTGTGATGAAATCAAGAATTACGGCGTGAACATCACTGAGGCCACTCGTATGGCCCAGAAAACCACCAACTACATCTCTCCACTACATCTCACGGAGAAAAGACAAATTAAAGTAAGTTAGTAAGGAAGTAAGCTAGTTAAGTAATACATTTGAAACAGAGATTCAAACAGCTTCTTCATCACGTGACGTGTCATTTTCTAGAACGTTGTCCCTCTCAATTTTCAGAATGTCGTCCCTCTCACTTTCCAGAGCGTTGTCCCTCCCACTTTCCAGAACGCTGTCCCTCTCACTTTCCAGAACCTTGTCCCTCTCACTTTCCATAACGTTGTCCCTCTCACTTTCCATAACGTTGTCCCTCTCACTTTCCATAACGTTGTCCCTCTCACTTTCCTGAACATTGTTCCTCTCACTTTCCATAACGCCGTCCCTCTCACTTTCCATAACGTTGTCCTTCTCACTTTCCTGAACGTTGTCCCACTCACTGCCTCCCTGAATGCAGTACAGTCTTGTTCAATTAGACCAGCATCTCGCAGTAACATATTCAGACTTTCCGTGATGTCCCGAGTCCATCTGCGGCGTGGTCGCTCTTTTTCTCTTTTGCAGGGCACTGTGCCTTCTACTATCAGCCTCTCCAACCGCTGTCTTTTGAAGTCGCCGAAGCATCTCAGCTTTATTTGATTTTCTTTCTATCCATAATATTCTAAGTGCTCTTCTATAACATTTCATTTCAAATGCTGCTGTTCTCTTTTCTAATACTTGAAAGAGAGCTATCACAAAAAAGAGCTTAAAAATCATGAGTAATTTCTTTTCAGTAATAATACCTGGTTTATAAATGTCGAGAAAACCTCGGGCTGCATTAAAAGTGAGATGTTAAGTGTTATCCTAATTTGAGTTGTTTTTTTAAATAAAATATAACACACACAAAAATTAGTCTGTGACATCAGATTTAGGTTAGGTTGCCAAGATAAAAGCTCTCCTCATTAAAGAATTAATCCTATCCATCTTACATAGGCTTATTTCAGAGAAAAAGATCTGGTAAGTTTCAACTAATCTCACACGTACCTCACAGCGCCAAATTAACTGTAGTGATGAAATAGCTACGTATCTCCAGTCTTATGAAATACAACATTACGAATGACGTCTTCAGCCATGCAGTAAAAACACACTGTTTCGTAAACAATATCACCGCTCTTAGAGGAATTAATCATGAGCAAGGAGATTTCATAAATCTGGATTACAATTCAGAATTTGCCAGGTGCAAAAATAACAGCGAAATCAACAATCACCAAAGTTAAAAATTAATCTTGTGTATACCGACACAGAATTAATATTCCATATGTTTCATTTAGACTTCTACACATGGTTTCTTAGAAGTCTGATTGAAAAATTATAGGTTCGTAAATTAGAAAAGAGTTACACGAATGCGAAAAAAAGATGATAAACCTATAAACTTATAAAACTACAGATAAAAGCTGATAAATCATAACTTACGCGGAAATTTCACTTTTATGAGCACATTATGAAGCCGATGGTCTGAAATTATCTAACCCAGTGGTTCCCAAAGTGGGACGGCCTTGACATAGCGGGGAGGTGTCATAATCACTGGAGCGAAAAAAAAACCAGCTCTTTTTTCTGGTTGTCTATCGCATGTGGCTTCGAAGACAAAGAATCCACAGCTAGGGGTCTCGTGTCGTGAAGGCATCTAGCAGATGTGGTGTTTCTGTCTCGTGTCGTGGAGGCATCTAGCAGATATGGTCTTTCTTAAAGAGTTTGGGACCCACCGGACCCTTTGTTTTAAAACTGTTAGCGAAACGTTTAAGCTGGGATTTATCACGTTTTACTCTCAAATTTCCCCATCCTGAACAGAGATGAAGTCAGCTCATCTACCTGTTCTAGCAGGGCGTCGTTAATGTTTTCATTCTGCCAGGTAGCAGAACCGACTTCAGAACACACGTTCCGGCCTGGTCCATTAGGGTTGCTAGGTTAAACATGTCTGCCTGGTCCAGTATGTCCGCCTAATCCATTATGTCTGCCGGATACAATATCTCTGCCTGGTCTAGTACGTCTGTCTGGTCCAAAGGTCTGTCTGATCCAACATGTCTGCTTGATGATTCAACATGTCTGCTTGACCCAACATGTCCGCCTGATGATTCAACATGTCCGCCTGACGAACCAACATGTCTGCCTGATGATTCAACAAGTCTGCCTGATGATTCAACAAGTCTGCCTGATGATTCAACATGTCTGCTTGACCCAACATGTCTGCCTGATGATTGAACATGTCCGCCTGATGATCCAACATGTCTGCCTGATGATTCAACAAGTCTGCCTGATGATTCAACATGTCCGCCTGATGATCCAACATGTCTGCCTGATGATTCAACAAGTCTGCTTGACCCAACAAGTCTGCCTGATGATTCAACAAGTCTGCTTGACCCAACATGTCTGCCTGATGATTCAACAAGTGTGCTTGACCCAACATGTCTGCCTGATGATTCAACAAGTGTGCTTGACCCAACATGTCTGCCTGATGATTCAACATGTCTGCCTGATGATTCAACAAGTCTGCCTGATGATTCAACAAGTGTGCTTGACCCAACATGTCTGCCTGATGATTCAACAAGTCTGCCTGATGATTCAACAAGTCTGCTTGATCCAACATGTCTGCCTGATGATTCAACAAGTGTGCTTGACCCAACATGTCTGCCTGATGACCCAACATGTCTGCCTGATGATTCAACATGTCTGCCTGATGATTCAACATGTCTGCCTGATGATTCAACAAGTCTGCCTGATGATTCAACAAGTCTGCTTGACCCAACATGTCTGCCTGATGATTCAACAAGTCTGCTTGACCCAACATGTCTGCCTGATGATTCAACAAGTCTGCTTGACCCAACATGTCTGCCTGATGACCCAACATGTCTGCCTGATGACCCAACATGTCTGCCTGATGATTCAACATGTCTGCCTGATGACCCAACATGTCTGCCTGATGACCCAACATGTCTGCCTGATGACCCAACATGTCTGCCTGATGATTCAACATGTTTGCTTGACCCAACATGTCCCCCTGATGATTCAACATGTCTGCCTGATGATCCAACATGTCTGCCTGATGATCCAACATGTCTGCCTGATGATTCAACATGTCTGCTTGACCCAACATGTCTGCTTGATGATTCAACATGTCCGCCTGATGATTCAACATGTCTGCCTGATGACTCAACAAGTCTGCTTGACCCAACATGTCTGCCTGATGATTCAACATGTCTGCTCGATCCAACTTGTCTGCCTGGTCCAGTATCCTGCCAACTTACGTCGTACCTATAATTAGTCTCGCTGACTGAAACAATGGCAGTATAAAAACACCAAAACAGCCAGGTCTGTGGTGCTTCGGCTGCACAGCGCCAATATGATCAACAGTCCTAGCAGTTCAAGAACTGGCAGATATTAGAATGATACGGCTTGAGCTCAGCGGCCTGGAAGGACTGGGGGTCCATCAACAAGAGGAAAAACTAGAAAGGCAGGGGGTCCATCATCTATAGGAAAAACTAGAAGGGCAGGGGGTCCATCAACAAGAGGAAAAACTAGAAGGGCAGGGGGTCCATCATCTATAGGAAAAACTAGAAGGGCAGGGGGTCCATCATCAAGAAGAAAAACTAGAAGGGTTGGGGGTCTATCATCAAGAGGAAAAACTTGAAGGGCTGGGGGTCAGTCATCAAGAGGAAAAATTAGAAGGGCTAGGTGTCTGTCATCAAGTGGATTAAACTGGAAGAACTGGGGGTCCATCATCAAGAGGAAAAACTAGAAGGGCTGGGGTTCAGTCATACAGTGAAAAAACTAGAAGGATTGTGGGTCAGTCATCAAGAGGAAAAACTAGAAGTACTGGGATCTACCATCAAAAGGAAAAACTAGAAGGGCTGGGGGTCCATTATCAAGAGGAAAAACGAGAAGGGCTTGGGGGGGGGGGGTCAGTCATCAAGAGGAAAAACTAGAACCGATGGGGGTCAGTCATTGAGAGGAAAATTAGAAGGGCTGGGGTCAGTCATTAAGTGGAAAAACTAGAAGGGCTGGGGGTCAGTCATCAAGTGGAATAACTAGAAGGGCTAGGGGAAGGACCACACAGGAGACGACGGGACCTAACGAGGACCACAGGCGTAAATTCAGTAGGATCACAGTGCGGTTTTGGTGGTAGAAGCGAACGAAGAAGAAGAAGAAGTCATCAAGTGGAATAACTAGAAGGGCTGGGGGTCAGTCATCAAGTGGAAAAAACTGGAAGGACTGGGGTCCATCATCAAGAGGAAAAACTAGAAAGACTGGGGGTCAGTCATCAAGTGGAAAAACTAGAAGGGCTGGGAGTCAGTCATCAAGTCGCTGTTGGCGAGATTTTTCAGTTGCCGTGCGTGGAGCGGTGCTCCTCCCGGCCAATGAAGAAAGGTGCTAATGAGGTTGCCGCGCAACATCACTGCGGAAAAGGTGGTAGAAAGGATAAAGCGAAGCAAACAGTCAAATCACGGCACCTCTGGTTTGGAGGTCGGCCACGTCCTGAGTGCAGTCATATCGGGTAAAATGCATGAACCGGCTTGTCCCAGAGGTTAAGACACTGCTGGCGAGACTCTTCAAATGCCACGCGTGGAGTGAAGCTCCTCCCGGTCAAGGAAGAAATGCGGAAAAGAAATAAAGGTTGCTGTGCGGCGCCGATGGGAAAGGTGGTGGAAAGTGAAGTTTAACCGGTATGTCCAGTAGTATCGCTACGAGAGCTATACATACCACGGCACCTCTGCTCTAGAGGCCGGCCACGTCCGAAATACACCTACACTGGTGAAATATGCCTAAACCGGCACACACCAGGGGTGGAACTTGATGGCTAGACATGTCATGCCACCTCCGCTCTAGAGGTCGGTCACGTCCCAAACACACCCATACTGGGATAATACGCCTAAACCGGCTCAACCCAGGGGTGGAAGTCACTAGTGGTGAGGATTCGTCCTCCTCGACAAAAGCTCCGTCCTGGTCAAAGAGTAGCGGCCACGACCATAAAATGCTGAAGTCGGAGACACTGGACCAGGGCAGTCTAGATAGGCAACCACCTCTCACCCGGCGGGGATGTTTGCGTATTCTAATCACGCTGAGGTTTTCCGGTGAGAAAGTCCAACTCTGGACTGGGTGGGCAACCACCTCTCACCCGGCGGTGATACACGGGTATCTCAAAACACGTCGAGCTTTTCCGATGAGAAGGTCCAACCCTAGACTAAACTGGTGCAATGAAAACCACGGTGTCACGCAATCCCGCTTTTGTGACCCACCAAAAATACAGGCTAAAGCCCTGTGGTACTCTGAACCCCTTTTGGTCCTCACGTGGATCTCGTGTGGTCCTTTCGGAAGGGGGAAGGACCACACAGGAGACGACGGGACCTAACGAGGACCACAGGCGTAAATTCAGTAGGATCACAGTGCGGTTTTGGTGGTAGAAGCGAACGAAAAAGAAGAAGAAGTCATCAAGTGGAATAACTAGAAGGGCTGGGGGTCAGTCATCAAGTGGAAAAAACTGGAAGGACTGGGGTCTATCATTAAGTGGAAAAAACTGGAAGGACTGGGGGTCCGTAATTAAGAGGAAAAAACTGGAAGAACTAGGGGTCCATCAACAAGAGGAAAAAACTGGAAGAGCTGGGGGTCTAGCATTAAATGGAAAAAAACTGGAAGGCTGGGGGTCTGGCATTAAGAGGAAAAAACTGGAATCACTTGGGGTCCATCATCAACAGGAAAAAAAAACAGGAAAGATTGGGGGTCTGTCAGTCAATCAGGCATTTGCATGTCCCTTGCGGAATTTTGCCTCCGTAACAGCTCTCGTGTAGGCCTTCGGTTGTAAGCAAGATTACCTGCTGCTGATGCATCCATTTGCAGATTATCAACGATGTCTTGTAACCATCTTCGCCTTGGTCTTTCTCTCTTTCTTTTTCCCATTATGTACCCTTCCAAGACGGTCTTCTCTAAATTCTCATGATGCTTAATGTGTCTAAAATATTTAAGTTTTCTATTCGCTTCTACCACCAAAATCGCCCTACGATCCTATTGAATTTACTCCTGTGGTCCTTGATATGTCCCCGAGAGGACCACAAGAGGTTAAGACTATCGCGGGGATAGGACTTGTATTCTTGGTGGGTCTCAGAAGTGGTAATGCGTAACACTGTGGTTTCCGTTGCATCAGTTTAATCTAGAGTTGGACTTTCTCACCGGAAAATCTCGATTAGGCGTATTATCCCAGTATGTGTGTGTTTAGGACGTGACCGATCTCTAGAGCGGAGGTACCGTGACATGAGTAGTCATCAAGTTTCACCCCTGATTTAAGCCGGTATAGGCATAATTCACCAGTATGGGTGTATATAGGACGTGACCGGGCTCTAGAGCAGAGGTGCCATGGTATGAGTAGCCCTCGCCGCGAGACTACAGGATTTCACTTTATCCTTTCCATCACTTTTTGACAGCGGCGCCGCACAGCAACCCTAATCGCATTTTCTTCATTGGCCGGGAGGTGTTTCACCCCACTTGCTGCAGCCGAAATATCTCGCCAGCAGTTTCTTAGTTTTTCCCCTGGGTTAACCTGGTTTAGCCAATCTGCCTCAGTATGGGTGTATATACGTGGTGGCCGGCCTCTAGAGCAGAGGTGCCGTGATTTGAGTAGTTCTGACCTCGAAACTTCTGGTTACTTCACTTAATCCTTTCCTTCACCTTTTTTTCCACGGTGGCGCTGCTCGGCAACCCTAATCGCATTTTTTTCTTCAGTGGCCTGGAGGAGTTTAACCCCACGCACGGCAGCTGAAGAATCTCGCCAGCAGCGGGTTTTAAATCAGTTTTCCTTCTCCTACATGAGCTACCAAACAAGACTCTCATCTACCCAAAACGTCTGGTTTTCAGGCGCCAGATATTCGCCTTCGCCCCTTCTCCTGTCAGTTTGAACAGTTTCGCCACGAGAAGGCCAGAAGCTGGACTTGACTGTCAGAGGCTATTTCAGACACACGCCTTGGAGACATTTAATTGGAGTGGAGAGCGTATACATGGAGAGGATACAATATTAACAACCTTCAGTATGCTGACGACACAGTACTGATAGCTGAGAACCAACAAGACCTGCAAAAATCTCTTTGATAAAGTCGCCAAAGAAAGTGAACAGAAAGGACTTACTTTGAACATCAAAAAGACAGAGACTATGGTTATATCTAACATGTAGTATAAAATTAAACGGAACTAATCTAAAGCAGGTGCAGAAATTCAAATACCTTGGAGCAGTAATAACTTCAGATGGGAAAAGCAGAACAGAAATTATGAACAGAATAGGTCAAGCAAAGACTGCATTTCAGAGAATGAGTCATATTATCCAACACATCCTTGTCAATGAATGTTAGAAAACGAGTCCTAAAATGATATATTGAACCTATCTTGTTAGATGGAAGTGAATCATGGAAATAGGCAGGTCTGCACAAACATCATTGGAAGCGCAGAAATGTGGTTTTTATTAGAAGAATGTTGTGAATCCCCTGGACAGCAAAAATAACTAATGAAGAATGTACGAGAAGAGCTGGAGAGACAAAAAATCTTGTCAAAAGAATAAGAGAAAGGCAATGTACTTTCATAGGACATGCAATGAGAAGAGGGGGCATAGAAAATATTATAACAACAGGAAAAATAGAAGAAAGAAGATCAAGAGGAAGACCAAGAGAAATGATACTGGACAGTCTGACGGGATGGTGTGAGAGGAGATCACCAACTGAACTGATGGCCTGCATGAAGGATCGTGTACTCTGGAGAAGCATAATAGCCAAAGCCAGTGGGCACGGCACATGATGATGATGATGATGGAGAGCATATATCCCCCAACCCAGCTTCGGCTACAACAGTCCTTAGAACCATATGTTATTCAAAGACAGTGACGCACCAGTTGTGTTTATTATGTAATACAAAGCTATACAGTAACTGCAGGTACAACAAGTAGAAACGAATCATCTTATATATATATATATATATATATATATATATATATATTCTTATATATATATCAGTATTTAGACGGTATTGGTCGAGGGAGACAAGAGGTCCTTATTGATTGTAACCTATTGTCCAGGTGGTTAGTAATCCGTCACTGACTTTTTTAGGTTCAAAAATTAAAAGACTGATACTGGATCATATTGACCCAAGTAATATGTCAACTTGAGGAAAAAAAACTTTCATAAATAACGATAAAGTATTTATTTTGTTGCCTTCTTTGGGTTTGACACGAAAAGAAAACTGATAGATCCGAATCTTGTGCGGCTAAACGCAAAGTAGAGACGAATATAGTTTAGCCAAAAGATAGAGATTCATGTCCTTTTGAAACGAGGGAGACAGCGGGATAAATGACCACATATTGGCTTCCTAATGGTATCTTTCGAATAACTATACAGCTTTACCTAAGCATGCCGTCTGTACGGAGGGCTATTATACGTATAACGGAGAGCGATTATATATACATATATATATACATAGATATATACATATATATAATACATATTATATATATAATATATATAATACATATATATATATATATATATATATATAATACAACAAAAAAGCTGTAGATGAAGATGAAAAATACCAGCTGAAATGTTAAAAGCTATTAATATGGACAACATGAAACAACTACAGAGAATGTTTAATAAAGTTTGGAAAGAAGAAAAAGTCCATTCTAAATGGAAAAAGGAATCATTGTTAAAATATCGAAAAAAGGCAACCTTAGCGATTGCAACAACTGAAGAGGATTAACCTTACTGTCAGTTATGTCAAGAGTATTTTGCAATGTTATTCTGAATAAAATTCAAGATATAATGGAGGCTGCAATAAGAGAAGAACAGACAGGATTTCGAAAAGGGAGAAGCTGTCTCCATGAGATCTTTTTATATACTTGAAGAACACACTGAAAAGCAAAGACCCATAGACTTTAAAAGGGCATTTGATAGCATTCACAGAGAATCATTATAGAGGATTTTAAGAATATATGGAATACCATCTAAGATTGTCAATATCATTAGTGACATCTACAATGGATATGTTTGTGCAGTTTAATACAGACGAAGGAAAGAGTGAATGGTTCCAGACTGAAACAGGCGTGAAACAAGGATGTATATTATCTCCCTTGCTTTTTGGAATTTCCTTAGATTTCATAATGAAAAAATGTTGCAAAGGTAAAACGGGCATTGATTGGGTACGTGAGACCCAACTGGAAGATCTTGATTGTGCAGATGACATAACTCTTATCAGCGACAATATGAAATCAATGCAAGTAAAAACAGATACCCTGTCTTCAATGGCTAGTAAAATAGGACTTGAAATTAATAAAGATAAAACAAAAATAACGAAGGTTCTCATGAACGACGAATAACAAATATACGTAGAAGGAACAGCTGTTGAAGAAGTAAACTATTTTGCATATCTCGGCAGCTATATAGACCACGATGGTGATACCAGAAAAGAAGTTAGAATTCGAATTGCCAAAGCAGCATTGACCTTCAAGAATCTTGAGAACATATGGCATTCAAAAGTTATAAACACAAAAACCGAGTTAAGATTATTCAAATCAAATTAATATCCACATCCATTTATGCATGTGAAAGCTGGAAAAACAACCAAAGAAATAGACAAGAAATTAGACTCTTTCGAAAACAATGGCCTAAAGAAAATACTCGGTATAAGTGGAATGAATTCAAGAACAACGCAGAGATAAGACAGATGAGCAAACAACAACCTGTCTCTTGGTTGATCAGAAAAAGATGGACATATTTCAGTCATGTGATGAGAAGAAACAATCAGAGAATCCCCAAACAAGCTATCAAATGGAATACAACAGGCCGAAGAAAGAGAGGTCGACCACGTGAAACTCTAAAGAGGACATTGTTAAGAGAAGCCAATTCAGTGGGCATAACATCCCTTGATGAGATTGAAAAACTCACCGAAGACAGGTCATCTTAGCAACTACCATGCGGGCCCTATGTGACGTTTAACGGCACGGGAAGGATGTAAGATGTTATATATATATATATATATATATATATATATATATATATATATATATATATATATATATATATATATATACATCCTGACAGTGTATTAAGGAAAACCCCTGCATCAAACTAAAAAGAAAAATAAGAATAGGAACATGGAATGTAAGAAGTATGTATGAGGGAAAGTATCAAATAATAAGTGACGAGATGAAAAGAACGGGGATACGCATTTTAGGAATCTGTGAATATCGATAGAAAGGATCAGGACACTTCAAGAGCGAGAATGATAATGATAATATCTTTATATACTCTGGTGGAGAAGTAGGAGGAAAGAATAAAGTGGCTTTTTACTTGTACAAATCAACATCAAAAATATTACTAGGCTGCAATCCAGTAAGTGATAGAATCCTCACTATCAGACTTAAGGGCACTCCATCAGCAGCAGAAGAAGAGGAAGTAGAAGACTTTTATAATGCACTGCAAACGACAATAGACCAGGTACGGAAAATGATACTGTATTAATAATGGGGGATTTTACTGTAAAAATTGGCACAGAAAGAACAGAAGATGAAGGACATGTTGTAGGGAAATTTAGCATAAGGCATAGAAATGAGGCTGGTGACAATCTAATGGCTTTCTGCATGGAAAATGAGCTAATGATTGCTAACACACTTTTTAAACAACGTCCAAGAAGACTTTACACATGGACATCACCTGATGGGAAAACCAAGAATCAAATAGATTACATTTTACTCCAAAGAAGATGGAGATCAAGTATAACATCAGCAAAAACTCTACCAGGTGTTGAATGTGACACGGGCCATGAGTTATTAATAGCAGACATGAAGATAAGGATAAAAAAGACAGTTACGGGATCAAGACCACTCCGCTTTGATCTTACAAATATACCAGAACAATACGGTATAGAAGTGAAGAACCGTTTCGAAATCCTGATGACTGTACAGGAGGAGATGACACCAGATGAACTGGCTACGCAGGCCAGAGATATCTTAATAACAACAGAGAAAGACATGGTTCCAGTAAAGAAAACACAAAAGAATGGATGGATTACAGCAGGCACACTAGAACTGACAAAACAACCTAGAGAAATGAAAACGCAATGGAAAGTGACAAACAACAACAAAGAGAAATATAAAACTTTAACAAAAGAAGTAAGAAAAACATAAGAAAAGACCAAAAACAATACACACACGATTGTTGTGAAAGAATAGAAGGACATCAGAAGTGTGGAAGAGATAGTGAAATATTTAAAGAAATGAAGATATTGACGAGGAATGTCACACCTAAGCTAAATGTAATTTGTGACGAGATGGGGAAGACATTGACAGAGACAGAGGAAATTCTAGAAAGATGGAAGGAATATTGCAGAGGAAAGTATGAAACAACTGATTGTGAAAGCAGAAATCAACAGTGTGAATTGGAGGAGAAAGAATCAGAACCGACAATATAAGAAGTTTTATGGGCAATAAAGAGTCTGAAAAATGGTAAATCACCAGGATGTGATGAGATAACAGCTGATTTTATTAAAGCAGGAGGAAAGGAATCTGCAACTATCTATCATGCACTATGTAAAAAGATATGGCATTCAGGTATTTGGCCAAAAGAATGGAAAAGAACTGTATTCATACCACTGCTAAAGAAAGGGTAATCTCAAATTATGCACAAACTACAGAACTGTTGCCCTGATTAGTCATGCCAGTAAAATTCTGTTAAAAATCATGATGGGTAGATTTCTTAAGAAAACAGAAGAAGAAGTCAATATGATCCAAGCTGGTTTCAGGCAAGGAAGAGGATCAAGAGATCACATATTCAATATAAGATTAATAATAGAGAAAAGCAGAGAGTTTAATGTGAATCTATATTTATCCTTTATAAACTACTCAAAGGCATTTGATTATATACAACACCAGAACCTTTGGGAAATAATAGAAAAAATAGGATTTCCAACACATTTGATACAATTAACATCACTGCTGTATCTAGACCATCAAGCAACAGTAAGAATAAATGGTGAAACAACAACTTGGTTTGACATAAAACAAGGGGTCCGTCAGGGGTGCATATTGTCGCCTTACTTATTTAACTTGTATACTGAAAAAAATAATGAGGAATGTTAGAGAAGGTGTAGACAAAGAATATTACGATGCCATAAAAATTGGAGGTTATGAAATATCAGAGATTAGATACGCTGATGACACAGTATTACTGTCCACAACACAAAAAGGAATGGAACAACTAATTATGTCAGTCCGTAAGAACAGCGAAGAGCAAAACCTCTATCTTAAGAAAACTAAATTGATGACAACTGACAAAACAAACAAGGCAGCTGAAATATGTATCAATGAGGAAAAACTGGAAGAAGTGGATAGATTTGAATATCTTGGATCACTACTAGCTAATAATGGAGATAAATGAGGGAAATTAAAAGGAGGAGATCTATCGCTCTTCAGAAAGTAAAACAACTAAAGAATCTGTGGATAGGAACAGACAGAACTACAAAAATAAGATTTTTAAGGGCATGCATCTTTCCCATCGCAACACATGCCTGTGAGACCTGGACACTTAACAAAATAACTGAGAAACACATAAATGCCTTTGAATGTAAATGCTACAGAAGAGTTCTTCAAATACCATGGGCACACAAAAAAGAACAACTATATCCATACTACAAGAACTTAATTTTGAATAAGGCTGGCTAGTAAAGAGGATTAAAGAGAGAACCTAAATATTTTGGACACATTAAACGTCATGATAATCTAGAGAAGACCGTCTTGGAAGGATACATAATGGGAAAAAGAGAGGAAGACCAAGGCGACGTTGGCTGCAAGACATCGTTGATGATCTGCAAATGGATGCATCAGCAGCAGGCCATCTTGCTCACAACTGAGAGCCCTATAGGAGTGCTGTTAGGGAGGCAAAGTTCTACAAGGGATATGCAAATGAATGAATGAATGAATATATATATATATAAAGGAGACCTATTAAAACTATTATACGTAAAACGGAGTTTTATTAGAGCTATTATACGTATAAAGGAGAACTATTAGAACTATTATACATATAACGGAACGTTAATACAACTATTATATACATAACGGAGAGCTATTAGAGCTACTATACATATAACGGAGAGCTATTAGAGCTGTTATACATATAACAGACAGAACTTAGTGCTATTATACGTATAACGCAGAGCTGTTATACAAATATCTTAGAGCCATTATATGTATAACGGGGAGCTATTTGTATACAGAGAAGAGCTACTTTACATATAACGGAAAGCTACTTTACATATAACAGAGAGGGGAGCAGAAGTAAGGGTAGACCAAAAGAGACATGGAGAAGAACAACAGAAAGGATGTTGAGCAATAGAGGGCTCACCTGGGCAAGAGCAGAAAAAAAGGCGAAGGACATGCATTTGTGGAAAACCCTTGCGGAAGCCCTATGTGCCCTGGGCACTTAAGGTTCAGAGAGAGAGAGAGATTATACATATAACGGAGAGCTATTATGCATATAACGGAGAGCTATTACAGTGTAACTTTTACTGGATCCTCTCTCTCTCTCTCTCTCTCTGAGCCTTAAGTGCCCAGGGCACATGGGGCTTCCGCAAGGGTTTTCCACAAATGCCTGTCCTTCGCCTTTTTTTCTGCTCTTGCCCAGGTGAGCCCTCTATTGCTCAACATCATTTCTGTTGTTCTTCTCCATGTCTCTTTTGGTCTACCCTTACTTCTGTTCCCCTGTGATGTCCATCTTAGTGCTATTTTTGGTAGTGAGTTATCAGTCATTCGGAGCACATGTCCCAGTCATCGCCAGCGTCTTTCCTCAATAATTGCTGTCAGTGGCTTCATCTGCATCTCTGCCAACAAGATGTTATTTCTTATGGTGTTTGGCCAAAATAATTTTTCTAATTCTTCGTAAACATTTAGTCTGGAAAGAATTCAACTTGTTTTCTATGGTTTTGGTGATTTTCCAGCACTCACTTCCATAGAGTAATAGACTTAGAATATTACTCTTAAATATCCCGATTTTCATATTTATACTTAGTTTTTTAGATTTCCATATTGTTTGCAGCACTACAAAAGCCTGGTTTGCTCTAGTAAGTCTGATATTGATGTCCTCTATCATAGAGTGCATATATTTATAACTTTCTCTGGGCCTCAAAGTCTCAGACTGTTTTGAAAGAGACAAAGTGCATTTGAGCAAGAGAAAAATGAGACCAAGACTCTGCTGTGTCTTTTACAAGGTGCAGAATCAGAAAATAAAATGTTCTTAATTAAAGTGTCTCATTACTGGTACTCTCAGAATAAAAAAAAGATGTAAATGTGCCGTTTTGTCTGTCTGGTAACCCATAATCAAGCTTGTTATTTTTCGACTGGGTGTCTTTCGTAATATCACGTGTTTTGCTATAGTTCTTCCCTGTAGCCTTTTTCTCTCAGAACTGATATTAGTATTTGATTGCAATTATCCCGTATTAAATATCTTGTTCTTGCTCTATTCCCCGTGGACTTGGGTTAACTATTTCTTCCTGGTAATATAACACAGCCATCTCGTCGGATGGGGTGTGTGTTTATGGTGGCCAGACGGAAGCCCCAGGGACGGGTTAAGGAACAACGTTCTTTTTTTTTAGGGGGGGGGCGGGCGTTGATGAGGAAGAGGAGCACTATGAGAAGGCTTAGAGAGAACTGTCGTGGAGGCATCTAGCAGACATAGTCTTTCTGTCTCGTGTCGTGGAGGCGTCTAGCAGATATGGTCTTCCTTTCTCGTGTCGTGGAGGCGTCTAGCAGATATGGTCTTTCTGTTTGGTGTCGTGGAGGCATCTAGCAGTTATGGTCTTTCTGTCTCGTGTCGTGGAGGCATCTAGCAGTTATGGTCTTTCTGTTTTGTGTCGTGGAGGCATCTAGCAGATACGGTCTTTCTGTCTAATGTCGTGGAGGCATCTAGCAGATATGGTCTTTCTGTCTCGTGCCGTGTAGGCATCTAGCAGATACGGTCTTTCTGTCTCGTGTCGTGGAGGCATCTAGCAGATATGGTCTTTCTGATTCGTGTCGTGGAGACATCTAGCAGATATGGTCTTTCTGTTTCGTGTCGTGGAGGCATCTAGCAGATATGGTCTTTCTGTAAGTATTTTCCTTGTTATGTTGATTGCCTTTCTCTCCACAACCTGTCGCTACAGCTGTATTACTGGTCAGGGGTTAAATCACCGACCTCCGCCAAAGCAAAAGTGCTCCACTAGTCACTCGAAAGACCAGCTTATTACAAGGGACATGACAAGCAAATGTAATAGGATCTTGACCGGTTCTGATTCGTCATTGGCGATTACTACTCAGTCACTCTAGGACCAGTGATTCCTAACCTTCCAGGTCCCAGTTCTCCCTTTTCAACCCTGACAGTCCCAGATCCACCTCCATATATTAAATACCCGGGACGGATTTTTCACCATTGAACATTCTTTTACGATGATGAAATTCCTCTCCTTGGTCGTAAAATTCCTATCCGGGGAGTCACCTCCTTCCAAGATGAGAACCACTGCTCTAGTGCTGATGATACATACAGCGGCACATAAAAAACACCTTAGAATTGTGAGGCGACATCAAACTGGACTTCGAATCTGTGAAGTCGGGAATCATATATATATATATATATATATTTATATAATTAATTAAATCAGTAACACTTGTCTGGGGGGGGGGTACTTCCTCTGATGATCTGAAGGAGTTGTGTTGTTGTTCTGCTCTCTACGGTAGAGAGTTTCCTGCATATATATATATATATAGTTACTGACTTAATTATTAATTAAAATTTTTATGCTACAGTTGATCATATAAATGGGATTTTTGTTTTTTTATTTTTTAGAGAAGGGAAAATTAAAATTGAAACAGCTGCTATCAGACGGTTTTGTTCCGTAGCTGGGAATTCGTAATTTTTAACTGCCGTGAATGCTAAATATATAAATCTCAACATTCCCCCCCCCCCCCCCCCATATAAAACATGGCGGCTGTGTAAGTCTGAATTTTGAAAAAAAATGTGACTTGTGTGCTAGTAACACTCCCTGGACTCTGGATCACGGGGGGGGGGGGGGGGGGGGCAAAGGTGGATTGTAAGGTCAGAGTCCAGAAGTCACAGTCTTTTGACCTCAGGTCAAACCTTGACATCTCTAGCTAGGGGTGTTCAGAATTTACCTAGAACTATATGGTGAGGTTTGGTCAGAATTTAAACATGTTGTTTTGATTGACCAGTCTCTAACCAAACGCGACATAGCAGAAGTAGAGAACGTTACCAATTTAAAAAGCGATGTGAGGTCAGTTTGATACCGGGAGATGAAGAGCAAGCACTGTAATCAAAACTTGAGAATTTGATCAGAAGTTTTAACGAAAACCTCCTTCAGCAGTCAGATCGTCAGCTTTCTTTGGTATCGTCATGCTGAGTTCATTGCACTGTGTGCTGACTTGATCAGCATTCTCTTGTTCGCTTTAATAACCGATCGCCTACAATCTGTCATGTTGAATAGTGTACTCGGGCGCTGGCCAGCCGAGCTTGAATAAACTTTGATGAATGATATGCTGATCTCGATGTCTCAGTTTCTGCTTACAGATGTGTGAAAGTACGAGCGATGCCGTCGGTGTTTAAATAATGACAATATAGAACATATATAAATTAGAAAAATGAGCAATAATTTCATTGTAGAAACTGTCTACAATTTATGAACAATAAATCCATTTTGGAAATAATATAATTCAACTATGAAATAAATGAGAATAAACAAAATAAAGTTTTTAAAAGTAAATAAATCCGCTATGGAAAATATATTTTACAATTCAGTTCGATAGTTTTACAGTCTTTAGGAAAAAATTTAAGTTTAAAAATTAGCAGGACGGAAGAATTTATCTCACAATAAAACTATTCTCTCGATAACGTGATACTGTCCTTGTCAATTAATATATCTGTTCCTTTATTATCACGTTGTTTTTTTTCTCTATTTGCCCTAGGTTATCAAATGTTTCGCTTAATGACGGTCGGAAACTACAGTATCTGTGACAATCTCTTTCATCCAGAGAATGTAAAGAAGGGTCTTTCAGAAAGTAAAGTAATATGTGGGAAAAAAAAACCAAACAAAGACTTTCTCTTACATTGTATGGTCAACCCGCTCTAAGACTATCCACCCGGATAAGCTAAACATTATAGCTCTGTAAAACAGTGTCTAAAAGTTCTTTCTAGAATTAAGCAGCGGGAAGCAATAACGTAGACAGCAGAATCTATGACCTCCTCCATGTGTGCTATCAAGCTTCCCCTCACTCACTCACTCACACACACACAAACACACATACATTTCATTATATATTTTTTCATGGGATCGCATTACAAGCAGAGATTAGCTTTAGCCGCCCAGACAATGCACTCAAATACGCACTTTTGTGCAAAAATCATTGCCCCGAAGTCGCTGATCTAATTCCAAATAGTGGGGACAATAAACTGGGGGACTTTGTGGGCAGAATAAACTGGGGGACTTTGTGGGTAGCATAAACTGGGGAGACTATGTGGGCAGCATAAACTGGGCGGACTTTGTGGGCAGAATAAATTGGGTTACTTTGTGGGTAGCATAAACTGGGGGGACTATGTGGGCAGCATAAACTGGGCGGACTTTGTGGGCAGCAAAAACTGGGCGGACTTTGTGGGCAGCATAAACTGGGGGACTTTGTGGGCAGCATAAACTGGGGGACTTTGTGGGTAGCATAAACTGGGGGACTTTGTGGGTAGCATAAACTGGGGGAACTTTGTGGGTAGCATAAACAGGGGGACTTTGTGGGTAGCATAAACTGGGGGACTTTGTGGGCAGCATAAACTGGGGGACTTTGTAGGTAGCATAAACTGGGGGACTTTGTGGGTAGCATAAACTGGGGGACTTTGTGGGCAGCATAAACTGGGGGACTTTGTAGGTAGCATAAACTGTGGGGACTTTGTGGGCAACATAAACTGGGGGACTTTGTGGGCAGCATAAACTGGGCGGACTTTGTGGGCAGCAAAAACTGGGGGACTTTGTGGGCAGCATAAACTGGGGGACTTTGTGGGTAGCATAAACTGGGGGACTTTGTGGGTAGCATAAACTGGGGGACTTTGTGGGTAGCATAAACTGGGGGACTTTGTGGGTAGCATAAACTGGGGGGACTTTGTGGGCAGCATAAACTAGGGGGACTTTGTGGGTAGCATAAACTGTGGGGACTTTGTGGGCAGCATAAACTGGGGGACTTTGTAGGCAGCATAAACTGGGGGACTTTGTGGGTAGCATAAACTGGGGAGACTCTGAGGGTAGCATAAACTGGGGGACTTTGTGGGCAGCATAAACTGGCGGGACTTTGTGGGCAGCATAAACTGGCGGGACTTTGTGGGCAGCATAAATACTAGGTAACGAAGACGTTTTAACGAGAAAACTCACCGTGCCCAAGAGCCAGCTGAAGTAGAGAAAGGTCTGGAGATTGGGCAGGATACAGACTATCCCGACACACAGGTCTGCCACCGCTAGGTTGGCCAGGAATAGATTCGTCCGTGTCTTCATCCGGGCACTTTGTGCAGTGACAATGAGGACGAGTGTGTTGCCTGAAATACAAAAAAAATGTGGAGAGTGATGGCAGTGAAATGTTATTTAACACTGAAACTGTTTACATCACTGAAATCATCATCATATGCCACGCCGGCGACAATGACTCCACAGTTTTCCGATCTTTTATGTTGTCCATCAGTTCTGATGTTGTTGCTTCTCCCGTTCCACTTTGTCACGCCATCTAAGATTTTCTCTCTTTGTCTACCTCTCCATTTCCTGCCTCCAGTTTTCCCTGTTGTCACGATAGTTTCTATCCCCACTCCCCCTGTCTCACTATGTGACCAATGAACCCAGACTGTCTCCCCCGTAGTGTGTTTATTAAGGTTCGCTTCTCACTGGCTTTCTTTAGGCATTCTTCATTTGTTATTTTAGTTGTCCGTGCTATTCTGAACATTCTTCGTAGGAACCACATTTCAGTTTCCTCTAATGCTCTCGGTGTTGTTTTTGTCAGTGACTAAGATTCGCTTCCATATAGCAATACTGGCTATATATAGCATTTCAAGGGTCTTTCAAACTATCCATGTACTAAGATGGACTCCACAAAATAAGTCTTAATTTTCTGAAATGCTTACTATGCCTGACACATTGTTTTTGATATCTGTGATAATCTTCCACTTGACGTAGTCGTTGTTAGTGTTATAGCCGTTATAACATAACTTTAGTGCTAACATTGTATCGTTTTCTGCGTTTTCTAAAATCATTTAGCAGTTAGAATAAAACTAAGTATCTAAAAACAGAAGCTAATAAGATTGAAGCAAAAAAAAAAACCATGGAAATAAATCCATGTCTGTGTGGCCACTGCAGTATTTGAGGTAGCGGAAACCAGCACTTGTCCTCGATGACCGTTTCACTAGTTAAAACCCAGGTACCCATATTTCCAGGCTGGGTTAACCCCCCGCTGCTGGCAGAAGTTCCTTCTGTGCGAAATGGAACCATGGACCTTATGATCGACAGGCGAGTGGAGTAACCAGTCCACCACCGCGGCACTTAAACGACAACGTAGATAACGTATTTTTTTGGACAGCGAAGGACAGGTGAAAACGTTATCGCAGGTTTGTCGCAGGAGAATACAGACGAACAAGAAAAAGTGGATTTTAGAAGAGTAAAACAACTGAAATGATGCGCTGTGGTCATTCTCAAAACTGTCTTTGATCCAGCGAACACTTCTAAGAGAACATTGTCTGTTCTTTACTCTTCCACTTCATCAGTTCTCCTAGAGATGTATTACCTGTACAGACAGCTCTAGTCAACTCATTCATTTCATTTGCATGTCCCTTGCGGAACTTTGCCTCCCTAACAGCACTCCTGTAGGCCTCTCGGTTGTGAGCAAGATGGCCTGCCGCTGATGCATCCATTTGCAGATCGTCAACGATGTCTTGCAGCCATCTTCGTTTTGGTCTTCCTCTTTTTCTTTTTCCCATTATGTATCCTTCCAATATGGTCTTCTCTAAATTATCATGACGCTTAATGTGTCCAAAAATATTTAAGTTTTCTCTCTTTAATCCTCTTTACTAACCAGCCTTCTTCAATATTAAGCTCTTGTAGTATAGATATATTTGTTCTTTTATTTGTTAAATAAAACACAAGAAAACCATATAGCAACATCAGTGCATCCGCCAGGGGGAAAAAGGCTGAATTACTGAATTCATTGAATGACTGACTGACTCACTGATTAATTGACTGACCAAATTTTATTCACAAAGGGTGAAAGATTAACACTCAGAAGTGACACTTGACGTTCCGCCCTCTATCATAGAATTTTCTCTCTCTCTTTCAGACACTACAAGTGTGCCTAGTATTTAACTCTTTCATTCCAAAACAGCTTGTCAGGGTTGCAGATCTTGCATGCCTATGCAAATCGATACTCAGAGCGATATTTAGGCAAAGCCTAAATAATATGGAGTGTGTTAGAAATATGTTACTTTTCATCTTATTTATGCAAAGCCTAAATAAGATGAAAAGTAACATATTTCTAACTCACTCCATATTTTAAAATTATAGAGTACTTGTTCTTTCCAGTTTTTTTGTACCGGAATTTCTCCTCAGAATTTACTCCAGCATAACGTGGAGTTAAAATTAGGAGTGAAAAGAGTTAACAAACGTCGTTGAGGCTGAAATAAAAACACTGAAACAACGAAGCTGAAATGATGAACGTTTTCACTTTTTTCTCAAACGCTCAAAAGGAAAAGCTACATACGTACATACTCTCTTAATGGATATCTACTGTTATTCCGTAAGTTGTCTCAGCGTTAAGAAACTCGCCAGTTTTATCTATCAAGCGCCGTGCCTGCCGTTGTTGGCAATCATAACTCTCCACAACTCCCTGTTCTGTGTTGCCTCTCTGAGCTGTTCTGTGTTGCCTCTCTGATCTGTTCTGTGTTGCCTCTCTGATCTGTACTATGTTGCCTCTCTGATCTGTTCTGTGTTGCCTCTCTGATCTGTACTATGTTGCCTCTCTGAGCTGTTCTGTGTTGCCTCTCTGAGCTGTTCTGTGTTGCCTCTCTGATCTGTTCTGTGTTGCCTCTCTGATCTGTACTATGTTGCCTCTCTGAGCTGTTCTGTGTTGCCTCTCTGATCTGTTCTGTGTTGCCTCTCTGAGCTGTTCTGTGTTGCCTCTCTGATCTGTTCTGTGTTGCCTCTCTGAGCTGTTCTGTGTTACCTGTCTGATCTGTTCTGTATTGCCTCTTTGAGCTGTTCTGTGTTGCCTCTATGAGTTGTTCTGGTGTTGGCACTCCATGTCATCTTGCCAATCCATCCAAGATTTTCTCTCTTCGTCTACCTCGGCCTCTTTTCCCCTCTAACTTTCCTGCTATCACAGTCTATTCTAGTTTGCCTTTTTCATGAGATGTCCTATAAATTTTTACTGTCTTTTCTTGACTGTTGAATGTATTGGTCTTCTCGAATCGGTCTCTATTAAAATTTATTTTCATTTGATTTTCTTGCCGTACAAGGCGTCCTTAACATTCTTCTAAGAAACCACACATCCGTTACATTCAGACGCTGTTGTATCTCTTTAGTAACTTGTACAGCCTTAACATCATTAGATCAGAACTAGCTCTGTATAGCATCGGAGCACCCTTTTCCTTACACTCGGTGACAGTGATTTGTTGCACAAAATGCTTTTGATCTTTTGGAACATTATCTTAGCTTGGGGGTATTCTGCTCTTTATCTCCGCTAGACAATTTCAATCTGACGTCAGGATTGTTATTCAGTATTTGTACTTCTCATGATCTTGATCACTGAAATATTTTTTTCTTAAAATATTGGCCTACCTCTCTTCCTTTTCCATTGAATTTTCCAGCCATTACAGAGTTATTTAACTTCTGTCTTCTCCTCACTTTCAGGGACATCTCTTTATTTGTTAGTATCTTCTTTACGTTATAAAGAATCTCTCGTAACGGCGTTCTAAGTAGAGTCGTAATTATTGTTGCCGGGAAGGAAGGCACAAAAGAAAACCAAACGACTGCAGCACCTCTTCTCTCAGCTTCGTCGGGAAAACCATATGATTGATGTTAGTAAAATGAGAATAACAATCCCAAAATAACCAGAAAAGAAACTATAAACCATAATCTCTGTACGTCAGGGGTCGACAAACTAACAAGACTCACGTACAGGCGGGCTCGTTAGCTGAGTGGTTAGGGGCTCAGTTTGCTAATCCGGTGGTATCGGGTTCAGTCCCAGCAGTGGGATTTTTTTTAAACCCTGGTACACACTGAAAAAGGCCCTGGGGTCCACCCGGCCTCTAAAAATGGGTACCGGAGAAATCTGGCGTGACACTGACCACATCACACTTTCATGTGCCGAAGGTCATGGAAAATGCGGGCCTAACACCGTATTCCCCAATATGCCTTAATGGCATGGAAACGGGAATGTTACCTTTACATTTACAGGTGTTAGTACATCACGAAAATCACACCTTATATTCCCACCCAAAATATATTATCATTTCCATCTGTTCGTGATTGGCATAAATAACACGATGGGTAGATTTAACTAATCATAACTGAAAATCTTAATTTCTAGAAACATGAATAAAATGATATATATATATATATATATATATAAAACCTACTTTATAAGCTAGTGGCAGTGTGTGTTTACAAACTATGATACAAAGCAACATTAAGTATAGCTGAAAAACATACCGAAAGAAAAGAGTAAAAACCAATAAATCTGAAGTGAATTCTCTGATTAACTCTTTGGTAAATATAATTGCTCAGTAATGAAGTTTAATATGAAAGAAAAGTAATGATTAATTATTATGAAATGTTTTGCTTTTTTGTTTTATAAGGGCTCGAAAATCATTGAAGAGATCTAAGTGGCACGTTGTTGGAGTTAAATCATTGGAGCCGTCTAAGTGGGTCGTAGTGGGATTAAAAAAACATTCAAGCCATATGAGTGGCACGTAGTTGGAGTTAAATCATTGGAGCCGTCTAAGTGGTACGTAGATGGAGTTAAAATCATTGAAGCCATGTAAGTGGATGGTAGTGGGAGTTAAAATCATTGAAGACATCTAAGTGGCACGTAGTAGGAGTTAAAATCATTGAAGACATCTAAGTGGCACGTAGTAGGAGTTAAAATCATTGAAGACATCTAAGTGGCACATAGTATGAGTTAAAATCATTGAAGACATCTAAGTGGCACGTAGTAGGAGTTAAAATCATTGAAGACATCTAAGTGGCACGTAGTAGGAGTTTATGTAATTGAAGACATCTAAGTGGCTTGTAGTGGGAGTTTATGTAATTGAAGACATCTATGTTGCTCGTAGTGGGAGTTTATGTAATTGAAGACATCTAAGTGGCTCGTCGTAGGAGTTAAATCATTGGAGCTGTCTAAGTGGCTAGTCGTAGGAGTTAACATCGTTGAAGACATCTATGTGGCTCGTCGTAGGAGTTAACATCGTTGAAGACATCTAAGTGGCACGTAGTTGGAGTTAAAATCATTGAAGACATCTAAGTGGCACGTAGTTGGAGTTAAAATCATTGAAGACATCTAAGTGGCACGTAGTTGGAGTTAAAATCATTGAAGACATCTAAGTGGCACGTAGTTGGAGTTAAAATCATTGAAGACATCTAAGTGGCACGTTGTTGGAGTTAAATCATTGGAGCCGTCTAAGTGGCACGTAGTTGGAGTTAAAATCATTGAAGCCATGTAAGTGGGTCGTAGTGGGATTAAAAAAAAACATTGAAGCCATGTAAGTGGCACGTAGTTGGAGTTAAAAATCATTGAAGACATCTAAGTGGCACGTAGTAGGAGTTTATGTAATTGAAGACATCTAAGTGGCTCGTCGTAGGAATTAAATCATTGGAGCCGTCTAAGTGGCTCGTCGTAGGAGTTAACATCGTTGAAGACATTTATGTGGCTCGTCGTAGGAGTTAACATCGTTGAAGACATCTAAGTGGCACGTAGTTGGAGTTAAAATGATTAAAGACATCTAAGTGGCACGTAGTTGGAGTTAAAATCATTGAAGACATCTAAGTGGCATGTAGTTGGAGTTAAAATCATTGAAGACATCTAAGTGGCTCATCGTAGGTGTTAAATCATTGAAGACATCTAAGTGGCTCGTCGTAGGAGTTAAATCATTGAAGATATCTATGTGGCTCGTCGTATGGGTTAAATGATTGAAGAGATCTATGTGGCTCGTCGTAGGAGTTAAAATCATTGAAGACATCTAAGTGGCATGTAGTTGGAGTTAAAATCATTGAAGACATCTAAGTGGCTCATCGTAGGTGTTAAATCATTGAAGACATCTAAGTGGCTCGTCGTAGGAGTTAAATCATTGAAGATATCTATGTGGCTCGTCGTATGGGTTAAATGATTGAAGACATCTATGTGGCTCGTCGTAGGAGTTAAAATCATTGAAGACATCTATGTGGATCGTCGTAGGAGTTAACATCGTTGAAGACATCTATGTGGCTCGTCGTAGGAGTTAACATCGTTGAAGACATCTATGTGGCACGTAGTTGGAGTTAAAATCATTGGAGCCGTCTAAGTGGCTCATCGTAGGAGTTAAAATAATTTTTAAAAAGCTTGTACATTTCTTTGGAGATAGTGTAATAAAGAGAATCAAGAAATTAAATAACGTGACAACCGCTGGAAAACTGAAAAAAGAGGGGGTGGGGGGTGGGGGGAGACTCGGAGAAAGTTATATGAACGGTCAGGTTAATGGCACAAGAAGATAGAGGACATACAGAAATAAAGGCCTAAAATAAGGAAGGTTGGTTGCCAAGGCCTGCCTGTACTGTATATGATGATCGGACGAAAATGATCTGCTACGAACTGCTGCGGTAGAAAGACAAAGCACCAGGGAGCCACAGATAATACGTCCTGGAACGCAACAACCAGAGACTCGCCAGTGACGTCAGACTCAAGAATCATTGGACAAATTAAAGATTTAGGATATAACGATTGAAGCGGATCATGAGGTAAGATCAAAAGTAAATCCTTGATCAATATTATGAGAAGCATTGATACAACGAGAATTTTGTTATCAAAACATGATCTAGAAACCCGCCCCCCCCCCCCCGCCTGCTCCCGCGCGCGCGTGCATGTTCGTAGGTGTATGTGTGTGTGTGTTTGTGTGTGAAATAGATAGATAGGGAGGGGGAGAGATAGGAGGTTTAAAATATGAAATTACATAATACATAACATAGAAAAACACAATCCACAAAGAAGCTAGT
Organism: Achatina immaculata; assembly: GCA_009760885.1. NCBI lineage: Eukaryota > Metazoa > Mollusca > Gastropoda > Stylommatophora > Achatinidae > Lissachatina > Lissachatina immaculata. The sequence goes on along the minus strand of CM019720.1, from coordinate 48,101,171 downwards.
GGATTGGGTTGATTTTGTTGTTGGATTAGTTTGATCATGTTGTTGAATTAGGCTGATCATGTTGTTTGATTAGACTGATCATGTTGTTGGATTAGACTGATCATGTTGTTGGATTAGACTGATCATGTTGTTTGGATTAGACTGATCATGTTGTTGGATTAGACTGATCATGTTGTTGGATTAGACTGATCATGTTGTTGGATTAGACTGATCATGTTGTTTGGATTAGACTGATCATGTTGTTGGATTAGTTTGATCATGTTGTTGGATTAGACTGATCATGTTGTTGGATTAGTTTGATCATGTTGTTTGATTAGACTGATCATGTTGTTGGATTAGACTGTTCATGTTGTTGGATTAGGTTGATCATGTTGGATTTGGACGGTCCCGTTAATTGAGACTGGAATTGTAGCGGCGGGATTACCTCCTCCTCCTCCTCCTTCTTCTTCTTCTTCTTCTTTTTTGTTGCTGCTGCAATACCACGTCTGTGTTCCATGTTTGTAGACTTAGACGCCTCTATTTATTGTACGGTTAAACTGTGCAGTTTTTTGGAGGTCATCATGATCTCCACCCCAAAGTTTTGTCTTCCAGTGTAGCTCCCTGTGGCCAAAGCTGGATGCTGGCTTCGTGGTAAAGGGGGTAGAGCTGCAGGGTGTGCCCTGGAGTCTGGATGCCTGTCTCGCACCTGCAATCACCCGGGCGCAGGAAAGGCAGAGACGATATAGGTGTTCTCTCTATGGGCAGTGTCCCGTGCGTGGTCTGAAAATTGTGGTTTGTTCTTGACCTGAGACTTGTGACATCTGATCGTTTTTTTTTTTTTTTGGTGGTGGGTTGTGCTGGTCAGTCCATGATTTCTTCTACTGATATTGGTTATGGTTTCGACTTCAGTGTATGTTGCGGTTCTATAGTGTCAGTAATGTCGACTGGAGAGAACCAACGAACGACGATTTGAACTTAAAGGGCGAAGAAATGGTCACGCAAGCTTAGCTGATATTCGTCTCGTCAACTTTCATTCCAACGTAAACATTCAACATCGATTCAGTTCTAGTATTACACAAATGTAAAGGACAATAGTAAACATGGAAAAAAGAGAGAGATTCGACATCTGACTGCTAAGAAAGGGGTAAGGGAATGGGCTCCGTATGGTCAATGATGTATATTCGTATATTCGAAGGTGTCTCTAAAAGGTTCGGTGAATGGTCCGATATCTAAACGGCAACTTGAGGCAAGGTACGTGGCCATGCACGTAGCTATCAAAAGACACGCCGAGAAGCGCCACCTAGCGTGGAGTGCACGTAATCAACAGGATAAACCCGGTAGTCGAACGTAGTCAGTGTGAGAGCTAAGGTCACAGTGCAATGGAGCAACCAGTGGACATCAAGTTCTGCTACAAACTGGAGAAAACGGCGACGGAGAATTGGCGCAAGTGTACGGGACGGACGCCGTGAGCCGAAAATAATGTGTTTACGACTGGTTCAAACGGTTTCACGGCCGGCCGGGAAGGAAACGACTGAGAATGAGCCACGTTCGGATCAGCCGTCGACAAGTAGAAAAACAGACATGATCTGTGTGCGTCAATTCTTGGCTCAGCGTGGCGTACCTGTTGTCGATCATCCACTGTACTCCCCTGATCTGGCGCCTGCGATTTCTTTCTGTTTCCCCGCCTGAAAAGCGCCATGAAAGGCGCACATTTTGTGGACATGGCGGCAATCCAATGCATATCGTATATCATCATCATCAGGTTCCGTGCCGACTGGCGTTGGTTATTATGTTTCTCCAGAGTACACGATCCTTCATGCAGGCCATCAGCTCAGTTGGTGATCTCCTCTCACACCATCCCGTCAGACTGTCCAGTATCATTTCTCTGGTTCTTCCTCTTGATCTTCTTCCTTCTATTTTTCCTGTTGTTATAATATTTTAAATGCCCCTCTTCTCATTGCATGTCCCATGAAAGTACATTGTCTCTCTCTTATCTTTTTGACAAGCTTTTTTTTGTCTCTCCAGCTCTTCTCATACATTCTTCATTAGTTATTTTTGCTGTCCAGGGGATTCGCAACATTCTTCTATTAAACCACATTTCTGCTGCTATATAGTATATATATATATATATATATATATATATATATATATATATATATAAGCGGTGGATTTTGGTGACTCAAACAAACTATAAGGAAACCAAGGACAGTGATGCTAATCAAGAGGAACTAACCGAGGTAGAGAATTGAGAACAGAAAACTATAGGGGCTGTGTATTAAACAAGGAGACAGGAGAGAGAATTTCAGGCAGACAGGTTGACCGCGTTGGAACATGTCAGAGAATGGACTGAACGGTTGGGCAGTCAACACAAGTAGTCTACATTATTCAGATAACTGATACAGATAAGGACAAGAATAAGATTTTCCGATGTTACTAGGGGTTATTGATAAGTTCTCGACCTAAGGTACAACGGATTATTTGTGGACAACTTTTTGGGGGGTTATTTCTCAACATAGTCACCTTGCAAGTTTATGCACTTAGTCCAGCGATCCTGGAGCATACGGATCCCTTCTTTGTAGAAGTCAGCATCTTGTGCCAGTAGAAAGTGGTCTACAACATGAATAATGTCATCATCTGAAGCAAATTTGCCACCACTGAGCTCCTTTTTCAATTTGGTAAACATGTAATAGTCCGAAGATGCCAAATCTGGGGAATAAGGAGGATGTTCAAGGAGATAGAAGCCGCATTCATGAATGGCAGCCATTGCCACTGCCGACTTGTGAACTGGAGCATTGTCTTGATGAAAGATGACTCCTCTCATCAATTTTCCTTGATGCTTTTCCTTCAATATGACCCGCACTTGCTTCACAAGATTAGCGTAATAGACCCCAGTGACCGTTCTGCCCTTTTGAAGATAGTCTACTAATAGCACACTTTCTGAATCCCAAAAGATGGAAGCCATCACTTTGCCAGCAGACAGAACCACCTTTGCTTTCTTTGGATGTGAGGATCCATGATGTTTCCACTGCTTTGACTGTTCTTCGGTTTCTGGTTGAAAATGATGAACCCAAGTCTCATCCGTAGTCACAAATTGCTGAAGAAACTTTTGAGCATCTGCAGAAAAATGGCCAAGGTTCTCTCTTGACATGTCGAGATGCTTTCATTTGTGATCAGCTCCAAGAAGTTTCGGGACCCATTGAGCAGAGACCTTTGTCATTTGAAGATCAATCTGAATAATGGCATGAACACGTTACTAGGAGATGCCAAAGTCAGTAGAAATGTACCGCTCAGTTAGTCGTCGATCCCCCATTATCATGTCATGGATTCTGCCGGTGGTTTCATCGGTGGTTACCGTTCTTGGTCTTCCTGGACGGGAATCATCTTCCAGACTCTCCCTTTCATGTTTGAACTGAACTGTCCATTTCTTCACTGTGCTGTAAGAAGGGGCACTCTCCCCTAGAGTCTCCACCGTATCCTCAGGGATCTCCTTCGATGATAAGCCCTTGATGGAGAGGTAGCGAATAGCTGCTCGATGAGAAATTTTATCCATTTTCTCAATTTCTGCCACCTCTTACCACTTCAGTAGCCTGTAAAAAAATTGATTGCAGTTAATTTTTTGAAACTTTGTGTTTAATCTTACATTAACCTGTTCTACAAATGCACCTAATATCAAGAGTGTGTTTCAATTATCTGTGTCTTATGCAGAGAACTTATCAATCATCCCTCGTAAGAGAGCCGAGAGACAGAAGGGAAGTTATATGGAGAAATGAGAGTTGTGGTGTTACTGGAACACGTGTGATGTGAGTTCTCCGTCAAGAGGTGCCTTTTATGGGGATTTATTCGAGGGACTAAGTAACAGCGGACATTCGAACCGACGAGGAAGTGAAGTCTATTTATTTCTGACTTCATCTGGAGATCTTTCACGTTACTAGCCTAGTCATTGGTTGCTGTGTAAACTGAACGGAAAGCTATACTTAAGTATGTGTGGTCCGGCTAAAGGGATGTCACAAACTGCAATTCTTGCGTCTTCTGTATGTTCAAAAACGTTTTTGTATCTTTGAAACCAGTGGTTATCCAGTTTTGCAGCTGAAGGGCCTTGCTGAGGCTGATTGTTAGCTACCCAAGATTTATCACATTGGGTAAGAGACGGTGGTTGTCCAGCTCTAACATAGAACGATCAATAGTGGACGATCCCCCACACACCCGTACATTCATACTGACAGACAGGCAAGCAGGCAGACGGACGGACGGACGGATAGACAGACAGACAGATAGATAGATAGATAGATAGATAGATAGATAGATAGATAGATAGATAGATAGATAGATAGATAGATAGATAGATAGATAGATACTTGTGCCAGTAGAAAGTGGTCTACAACATGAATGACGTCATCGTCTGAAGCAAATTTGTGACCACTGAGCTCCTTTTTCAATTTGGTAAACATGTAATAGTCCGAAGATGCCAAATCTGGGGAATAAGGAGGATGTTCAAGGAGATAGAAGCCGCATTCATGAATGGCAGCCATTGCCACTGCCGACTTGTGAACTGGAGCATTGTCTTGATGAAAGATGACTCCTCTCATCAATTTTCCTTGATGCTTTTCCTTCAATATGACCCGCACTTGCTTCACAAGATTAGCGTAATAGACCCCAGTGACCGTTCTGCCCTTTTGAAGATAGTCTACTAATAGCACACTTTCTGAATCCCAAAAGATGGAAGCCATCACTTTGCCAGCAGACAGAACCACCTTTGCTTTCTTTGGATGTGAGGATCCATGATGTTTCCACTGCTTTGACTGTTCTTCGGTTTCTGGTTGAAAATGATGAACCCAAGTCTCATCCGTAGTCACAAATTGCTGAAGAAACTTTTGAGCATCTGCAGAAAAATGGCCAAGGTTCTCTCTTGACATGTCGAGATGCTTTCATTTGTGATCAGCTCCAAGAAGTTTCGGGACCCATTGAGCAGAGACCTTTGTCATTTGAAGATCAATCTGAATAATGCATGAACACGTTACTAGGAGATGCCAAAGTCAGTAGAAATGTACCGCTCAGTTAGTCGTCGATCCCCCATTATCATGTCATGGATTCTGCCGGTGGTTTCATCGGTGGTTACCGTTCTTGGTCTTCCTGGACGGGAATCATCTTCCAGACTCTCCCTTTCATGTTTGAACTGAACTGTCCATTTCTTCACTGTGCTGTAAGAAGGGGCACTCTCCCCTAGAGTCTCCACCATATCCTCAGGGATCTCCTTCGATGATAAGCCCTTGATGGAGAGGTAGCGAATAGCTGCTCGATGAGAAATTTTATCCATTTTCTCAATTTCTGCCACCTCTTACCACTTCAGTAGCCTGTAAAAAAATTGATTGCAGTTAATTTTTTGAAACTTTGTGTTTAATCTTACATTAACCTGTTCTACAAATGCACCTAATATCAAGAGTGTGTTTCAATTATCTGTGTCTTATGCAGAGAACTTATCAATCATCCCTCGTAAGAGAGCCGAGAGACAGAAGGGAAGTTATGTGGAGAAATGAGAGTTGTGGTGTTACTGGAACACGTGTGATGTGAGTTCTCCGTCAAGAGGTGCTTTTATGGGGATTTATTCGAGGGACTAAGTAACAGCGGACATTCGAACCGACGAGGAAGTGAAGTCTATTTATTTCTGACTTCATCTGGAGATCTTTCACGTTACTAGCCTAGTCATTGGTTGCTGTGTAAACTGAACGGAAAGCTATACTTAAGTATGTGTGGTCCGGCTAAAGGGATGTCACAAACTGCAATTCTTGCGTCTTCTGTATGTTCAAAAACGTTTTTGTATCTTTGAAACCAGTGGTTATCCAGTTTTGCAGCTGAAGGGCCTTGCTGAGGCTGATTGTTAGCTACCCAAGATTTATCACATTGGGTAAGAGACGGTGGTTGTCCATGCTCTAATATAGAACGATCAGTAGTGGACGATCCCCCACACACCCGTACATTCATACTGACAGACAGGCAAGCAGGCAGAAGGACGGACGGACGGATAGACAGACAGACAGACAGACAGATAGATAGATAGATAGATAGATAGATAGATAGATAGATAGATAGATAGATAGATAGATAGATAGATAGATAGATAGATAGATAGATAGATAGATAGATAGATAGATAGATAGATAGATAGATAGATAGATAGATAAGATGGATCATTGCAAATCATTAAGAAGATCATTAACAATAACCTAAGGGTTCAATATTTTCTCAATAAGAAGATGGGAGTTGCTTATATAGTTGGGATCTCATGTCTACAGAGTGAGATGAAGAATAGATCCTTGCTCGCTCCAACCTGATCAACTGGAAATTGGGGGAACCAGACAATGGTTGGGACATGTGCTCCAGATGATTGACGAATCATTACCAACACAGCACTAAGATGAACACCACAGGGGAACAGGATTTAGGGTAGACCAAAGGAGACATGGAGAAAAATAACATAGAGGATGTTGAGCAATAGAGGCCTCATTTGAGAGAGAGAGAGAGAGAGAGAGAGAAGAAAATCCAGATTGCTTCATGTAGCAAGTAACAATCAGTTATAACTTATTGCTGAACTAAATCGTTATGTTATCTTAAAGACAGTGACATATCAAATCTGTTTTGGTATGTGTAGCACAAAGTCGTAAGGTGACGATAGAGATCACAAGCAAAGGGAATCAGGCCCTTTGTCAGGGGATAGACAGTATAGGTCGAAGGGGATAGGGACTTTACTAAGTTTAGCCCAATGCGACTAACCCGTCTCTACATGGTACAAAGTTTCAAGGGCATGGATTGCGACTAACTATTCTCTACATGGTACAAAGTTTCAGGGACCTGGATTGCGACTAACCCGTCTCTACATGGTACAAAGTTTCAGGGACCTGGATTGCGACTAACCCGTCTCTACGTAGTACAAAATTTCAGGGACCTGGATTGCGACTAACCTGTCTCTACGTGGTACAAAGTTTCAGGGACCTGGATTGCGACTAACCCGTCTCTACGTGGTACAGAGTTTCAGGGACCTGGATTGCGACTAACCCGTCTCTACGTGGTACAAAGTTTCAGGGACCTGGATTGCGACTAACCCGTCTCTACGTGGTACACAGTTTCAGGGTGATCGTAGGCCACCGTAACGCGGTTTAAGAGACCTCAGTGTAGGTGAGAGAATACCTCAAAGTGACTGAGGACCACGTAAGCGTGGTTTAAATAACTTCAGCCTTGGCGAGAGAATATACTCATTGTGGTAGGGGGCCACCTTAACGTGGCTACCAAAATGGCCTCCATAGTCGGACTTCTCAACGGTTTGGGAACTTACACACAGACTGTCATGTCCACTTGCCCTTTCCCTAACATATGTCACTGAAATAGCAGCGGATAATCGAGCCTCAACGTGGCCTGAACCTCTGGAGATGAAACAGGGCAGAGTAGGAAGATAGGCTTCAAAACATAACTAGATCAGGTTCGTACAATGTGAGACACCTGTACTTCAGACATATTGCAGCGGAAATGATGAAATACAAACCTGTACGTCCTAGGAATAGAAAAGAATGTGGCGTAACTGACAGAAAGATAACTGAAGCTAATTGTTACAACAGAGTAATGTGTAAGCATGGACTCTCACTACTATTACAATAGAGTAATGTGTAAGAATGGACTCTCACTACTGTTACAACAGAGTAATGTGTAAGCATGGACTCTCACTACTATTACAATAGAGTAATGTGTAAGAATGGACTCTCACTACTATTACAATAGAGTAATGTGTAAGCATGGATTCTCACTACTATTACAATAGAGTAATGTGTAAGCATGGACTCTCACTAATATTACAATAGAGTAATGTGTAAGCATGGACTCTCGTTACTGTTTCAACAGAGTAATGTGTAAGCATGGACTCTCGTTGCTGTTACAATAGAGTAATGTGTAAGCATGGACTCTCACTACAATTACAACAGAGTAAAGTGTAAGCATGGACTCTCGTTACTGTTACAATAGAGTAATGTGTAAGCATGGAATCTCGTTACTGTTACAACAGAGTAATGTTTAAGCATGGACTCCCGCTACTGTTACAACAGAGTAATGTTTAAACATGGACCTCCGTTAATGTTGCAGCAGAGTAATGTGTAAGCATGGACTCCCGCTACTGTTACAACAGAGTAATTGGTAAGTATGGACCTCCGCTAATGTTACAATAGAGTAATGTGTAAACATTGACTCCCGCTAATGTTACAACAGAGTAATTGATAAGTATGGACTCTTGCTCCTGTTACAACAGAGCAATTCGTAAGCATGGGCTCCCGTTACTGTTACAACAGAGTAATTCGTAAGCATGAACTCCCGCTATCGTTTCAAGAGAGTAATGTGTAAACATGGACTCCCTGTACTGTTACAACAGAGCAATGTGTAAACATGGACTCCCGCTTCTGTTACACACATCAACTTCACCAGCCAATCAGATTAGGTTTAACGTTAGATCGTTTATTTTGTACAGCATGATCAGTCAATTCCCTTATTTTTTTTTTTAGATTAATAGGATTGATTATGGGTCTTATATTTACTGCTCTGGAAAGACCAAAATACTATACAGCCATTTGAAACATACATGGTATTGGGTGTTGAAACATACATTTTGCAAAATTTGCAGTTAAAGAGTACCAAATATTAGTAAAGCACAGAATTCTGCAAGTATCTTCTAATTTATAAAGTAATCTCTCTCTCTCTGAACCTTAAGTGCCCAGGGCACATGGGGCTTCCGCAAGGGTTTTCCACAAATGCCTGTCCTTCGCCTTTTTTTCTGCTCTTGCCCAGGTGAGCCCTCTATTGCTCAACACCCTTTCTATTGTTCTTCTCCATGTCTCTTTTGGTCTACCCTTACTTCTGTTCCCCTGTGGTGTCCATCTTGTGCTATTTTTGGTAGTGAGTTGTCAGTCATTCGGAGCACATGTCCCAACCATCGCCAGCGTCTTTCCTCAATAATTGTTGTCAGTGGCTTCATCTGCATTTCTGCCAAAGAGATGTTATTTCTTATGGTGTTTAGCCAAAATATTTTTGTAATTCTTCGTAAACATTTAGTCTGGAAAGAATTCAACTTGTTTTCTATGGTTTTGGTGATTTTCCAGCATTCACTTCCATAGAGTAGTACACTTAGAACATTACTCTTAAATATCCTGATTTTCATATTTATGCTTAGTTTTTTTATCTCCATATAGTCTGCAGTACTGCAAAAGCCTGGTTTGCTCTAGTAAGTCTGCTGTTGATGTCCTCTGTGCTGTCTCCATTTTCTACTACTCTGCTGCCAAGGTATACAAATTCGTTGACCCCCTCCACTAATTAGCTATCTACTCTGAGTACATTTCTGTTGTTCACATTTTGCTTCATTAACTTTGTCTTTCCTACGTTGATCTTTAGTCCTATGTTGTTTGCATTCTGAGTTAGCTTGTTTATTTTATCTTGCATATCTTTGTGACTGCTTGATAATAGACAAATGTCGTCTGCAAAGTCAAGGTCCTCCAGCACTGTGTCAAGGGTCCATTGTAATCCTCTGCGTTTGTCTGATGTTGCCTCCTTCATTAACCAATCTACTGCCAAGATAAATAATGTTGGTGATAGTACACATCCCTATTTCACTCCTGTTTGTACCCTAAAGCTGCTGGAGGTATGTTCTCCACAGATCACTTTGCACTGAAAACCCTCATATAGGGCTTTGATTACATTTACTATAAGCCCAGTTTTCCACTCCTCTGGGGCTTTTTCTAGATCCCAAATTTGTTGTAATATCCGGCAAAGTTGTTTTGGTGTTTCTGTTTCTTCTGCTTTCAACATCTCAGCAGTCACTTCATCTTCACCTGGTGCCCTGTCTGATTTTAGCTTCTTTATCGCCTCCTTTACTTCATTTATTGTTATTGGTCCTGTATTGATGTTTAGTTCCGTTTTTGCTTCAGGTATGTCTATTGTTTGTGCTGCTTGTGTTCTGTTTAGTAAGGTGTTAAAGTGTTCCCTCCATCTTTCAATTTTTTCTCTTTCTCCACTGACCAGTTGTCCATTTTGTGTCCTTACTGCACTTTCACATCTTGTGTTGAAGTTACCTGTCATCTGCTTTGTGATTTTATAGATGGTTTTCATATCATTTGTATATGCTGCTTTCTCTGCTGCTTCTGCTAAGTTGTCATAGTATTGACGTTTATCTTGACGGCATGATTCCTTCACTTCTTTGTCTTTTTGTGCATAATTTCTTAAAACTTGTTCTTTAAGCCGTTGTGATTTGGTGTTTAGTAATTTTTTCTTGATTTCTTTTCTTTGCTCTATCTTTTCCCATGTGGTCTTGCTTTTCCATTCCTCTTTTCTACGTTTCCAATATCCCAGCACCTCTTTTGCTGTTTCCTGTAGTGTTTTATTGAACTCTAACATGGACATTTCTGCTTCGTCTTGTAGGACACTGAAGCGGTTCTTAAGTACTATTGAGAATTCATTTCTTGTTTGCTGGTCTTTCAGTTTTCTTGTATCAAAATGTATCTTTCTGTGTTCTCCGATTTTGGCTTTCCTTAATTTTAGTTTTATTTTTGCTACCAGAAGGTTGTGATCACTTCCTACATCTGCTCCTTTCCTTGCTCGCACATCATGTAGTGACCGTTTCCACTTGTTGTTTATTAGTATGTGATCGATTTGGTTTTCTGTGGTTTTATCTGGTGACCTCCAAGTCACCTTAGGGATATTTTTATGTTGGAAAATTGTCTCTCCGATGGTCATCATGTTTTCTTCACAGAAACTGCACAGTCTTTCTCCATTTTCATTTATTTCTCCGATTTCTTCTCTTCCCATGATTCTTCTTCTATCTTCATTTCCTTCACCTACTTTTGCATTGAAGTCGCCCAAGATGAGTAGCATATCATGCTTGGGTATTGTTTCTACTGTGGCTTGGAGGCTGTTGTAAAAATCTTCTTTTAATTCCTCTTCAGCTGCTTCTGTTGGTGCATAACAAACTATAATAGACAGCTTCGTGAATCTTGAGTTGAACCGTGCATATAATAATCTCTCATTTATTGGGGTCCATTTCAGCAATGCTCTTGATGCTTCTTTTGTTATAATCAATGCTACTCCTCCTTCATGAAGATCTTCTTTACCTGACCATATTATTGTATCTTCTGTGTGCTATGTTGTTAATTTCCTTCTGCCTTGTCCTGTCCATCTTGCTTCTTGTATTCCTAGTATGTCTAGTTTGTATCTGTGCATTTCCTTGATGGTTTGTGCTAGTTTTCCAGTCTGGTTAAGTGTTCTTACATTCTAGCTGCCTATTTGCATCTTGTGTTTAGGTTCCAGGAGGTCTGCAGTCGGGCTGGGGACTTCCAGTGGCTGGCTTTCATCCACAACCTTCATGGGCTCAGTTTCCTGATAAGCATTTCTCCTTCCACCTGCATTTGTTTTTTCCCTTGCTTCCGTTTCTGTAGCAGTCTGATAGTTATTTTACCAGATAGGGTTGCTGGCCCTATGCTGAACCCTCCTTAGTCGCCTTTTACGATCATGCGTGGTAGGGTACAGTGGTCCTATTCTTTGCAGATCCCGGGTACCACACGGGGGTTATAAAGTAATAGTATTCCAATATTAAAGATTAAACCTGATGTTCTTATCGAATGCTTTGATTATGATTATGATTCTTCTTATTATTATTATTGTTATTATTATTATTATTATTGAGCGCCCCAGACAGATGTTGGTTAGCTGAGTGGTTAGAGTCTCTGTTTACTAATCCGATGGTATCGAGTTCAAGTCCCAGCAGTGGGGATTTTTTCTGCTTCTCGCCAAAAAGGAAAAGTACCCAGCTATTGCAAACTGGAAAAACCAGACAAAACTATAAACTGGTTTTCTGGTTAATCTTTAGATAATAAAGGGAGGTAATCAACAAGGCACACATGTAGTTGTCACAGAAAAACATGATTGCGCGCATCAGTGTCAGATCAATGTATTTATTCTCTCATCAGTTACAGAACACACTGTCACATAATAGTCAAAGCATTCGATAAAAAAACAGGGGGATTTCATCTTTAATATGGCAATACTGTCACTTTATAAATTAGAAAATACTCGCATAATTCTGTGCATTACTAATATTTGGTACTCTTTGACTGCAAATTTAGCAAAACGTATCTTTCTGTGTTCTCCGATTTTGGCTTCCATTAATTTTAGTTTTATTTTTGCTACCAGAAGGTTGTGATCACTTCCTACATCTGCTCCTTTCCTTGCTCGCACATCTTGTAGTGACCGTTTCCACTTGTTGTTTATTAGTATGTGATCGATTTGGTCTTCTGTGGTTTTATCTGGTGACCTCCAAGTCACCTTATGGATGTTTTTATGTTGGAAAATTGTTTCTCCGATGGTCATCATGTTTTCTTCACAGAAACTGTACAGTCTTTCTCCGTTTTCATTTATTTCTCCGATTCCTTCTCTTCCCATAATTCTTCTTCTATCTTCATTTCCTTCACCTACTTTTGCATTGAAGTCGCCCAAGATGAGTAGCATATCATGCTTGGGTATTGTTTCTACTGTGGCTTGGAGGCTGTTGTAAAAATCTTCTTTTAATTCCTCTTCAGCTGCTTCTGTTGGTGCATAACAAACTATAATAGACAGCTTCGTGAATCTTGAGTTGAATCTCTCATTTATTGGTGTCCATTTCAGCAATGCTCTTGATGCTTCTTTTGTTATAATCAATGCTACTCCTCATTCATGAAGATCTTCTTTATCTGACCATATTATTGTATCTTCTGTGTGCTGTGTTGTTAATTTCCTTCTGCCTTGTCCTGTCCATCTTGCTTCTTGTATTCCTAGTATGTCTAGTTTGTATCTGTGCATTTCCTTGATGATTTGTGCTAGTTTTCCAGTCTGGTTAAGTGTTCTTACATTCCAGCTGCCTATTTGCATCTTGTGTTTAGGTTCCAGGAGGTCTGCAGTCGGGCTGGGGACTTCCAGTGGCTGGCTTTCGTCCACAGACTTCATGGGCTCAGTTTCCTGATAAGCATTTCTCCTTCCACCTGCATTTGTTTTTTTTTCTTGCTTCTGTTTCTATAGCAGTCTGATAGTTTTTTTACCAGATAGGGTTGCTGGTCCTATGCCGAACCCTCCTTAGTCGCCTTTTACGATCATGCGTGGTGGGGTACAGTGGTCCTATTCTTTGGAGATCCCAGGTACCACACGGGGGTTATAAAGTAATAGTATTCCTATATTAAAGATTAAACCTGATGTTCTAATCGAATGCTTTGATTATGATTCTTCTTCTTATTGTTATTATTATTATTATTGAGCGCCCCAGACAGATGTTGGTTAGCTGAGTGGTTAGAGTCTCTGTTTACTAATCCGATGGTATCGAGTTCAAGTCCCAGCAGTGGGGATTTTTTTTCCCCTGGTACGCACCGAAAAAGGCCCAGGGGTCCACCCAGACTTTAACAATGGGTACTGGAAAAATCTAGGAAGGTAAAGCGGCCAGGCGTGATACTTATCACATCACACTTCCATATGCCGAAGGTCACGGAAAATACGGGCCTAACACCGTATTACCTAATATGCCTTATTGGCATGGAAACGGGAATTTTACCTTTTACATTTACCGATTTTGACCAGGGGTTCTAGGCTTTTTCTGCCAGGGAATTCATCTAGAATCTCACTATTTACACAAGGAAAACGGGAAACGGATGGAGTTAATACTAGGTTTTAAAATACGGGTGAAAATACTGGTAATATACCGGAACGAATACTGTTGAGAGTAAAATGTTGGAGATAATACTGATGAGAGTATAATATCGATGAGAATACTAGTGAAAGTAAAACAGCTGTGGTTCTAAGGAGTGTTATAGGCGGAGGTGGGGTAGGGGATATGCTCTCCACTCCAATTAAATGTCTAGAAGGCATGTGTCTCAAAAGGTCTCTGACATTCAAGTCCAGCTCCTGGCTTTCTCGTAGCAGAACTGTTCAAACTGACAGGAGAAGGGGCGAAGGCGAATATCTGGCGCTTGAAAACCAAACGCTTCGGGTAGATGAGAGTCATGTTTGGTAGCTCATTTACCGCTGCTGGCGAGATTCTTCAGCTGACGTGCGTGGGGTGAAACTCCTCCCTGCCAATGAAGAAAAATGCGATTAGGGTTGCTGCACAGCGCCGTCGTGGCAAAGGTGAAGGATTACGTGAAATGACCAGTAGTCTCGAGGTCAGGACTACTCAAATCACGCCCATGGCTCTAGAGGCTGGCCACGTCCTATACACACCCATACTGGGACAGATTGCCTAAACTGGCTTAACACAGGGGTTAAACTAAGACATTGCTGGCGAGAGAGATTCTTCGGTTGCCGCGTGTGGAGCGAAACTCCTCTCGGCAAAAGAAGAAAATGCGGAAATGCGATTAGGGTTGCCGGGTGGCGCCGCTGTGAAAAGGTGAAGGAAAGGATAAATTGAAGTTTAATCGGTACGTCCAGTAGTCTTGAGGCAAGAGCTGCTCATACCACAGCACCTCTGCTCTAGAGGCCGGCTACGTCCGATATACACCCATAATGGTGAAATATGCCTAAACCGGCTTACACCAGGTGTGAAACTTGATGATTACTTATGACATGGTATCTCCGCTCTAGAGGTCGACCACGTCATAAACACACCCATGCTGGGATAATACGCCTAAACCGACTTAACCCAAGGGTGAAACTTACTAGTGGCGAAGATTCGTCCTCCTGGACAAAAGCTCTGTCCTGGTCACAACTATGAAGGGTAGCGGCCATGACCACAAACTGCTGAAGTTGGAGACACTGGACCAGTACAGTCTAGATGGGCAACCACATCCCGCCCGGCGGGGATGTATGCGTATCCTAATCACGCTGAGGTTTTCTGGTGAGAAAGTCCAACGCTGGAATGGAAGGGCAACCATCTCTCACCCAGCGGGGATATACTGATATCCATAACACGTCGAGGTTTTCCAGTGAGAAAGTCTAACTCTAGATTAAACTGGTGTAACGAAAACCACGGTGTCTCTTGTAGTAATCTCGGGGATCTTGTATGGTCCTTTTAGGGACCACAGGGGACCACGGGACCTATCGAGGACCACAGGAGTAAATTCAGTAGGATCGCGGGGCGGTCTTAGTGGTAGAAGCAAACGAAGAAGAAGAAAAAGAAGAAGAAGAAAAAAAAAGAAGAAACAACTGTGAGAATACTGATAAGAGTAAAATATCGGGAAAGAAAATAACCGACAGCACTTTTCGTCAGTTCAACCAAATAACTGTTTTCTGGTACTGACATTGCAACTTAGAAGGTTTCAGCTGGTCTAGAAAATGGATTATCCTGTCTTTCTATCCTGGCTTGTGACATCAGCATTTCCCATAAGAATACTATTAGAGGATTTTAAGTATTTTCCCCTTAATAATTAGTTAAAACATTTTATTATAAATTTTAAATACTAGTTACTCTATAATACTGACAAGTTGTGAATCATATTTTTCTGACTAAAGAAGATGTTCTTGATTAATACCGACTTTATTTTCGCACACATCCAGATATCTGTTGTTTTAGATTAGGTTTCACAAACATTTACCACTTCTATAATCAGGGGAGGTCCGATGAAATGTTCTCTACAGAATTCAT
Organism: Achatina immaculata; assembly: GCA_009760885.1. Lineage (NCBI taxonomy): Eukaryota > Metazoa > Mollusca > Gastropoda > Stylommatophora > Achatinidae > Lissachatina > Lissachatina immaculata. The sequence continues at coordinate 48,085,573 of CM019720.1, read as the reverse complement.
TTAATTCTCACAAATAAGATATTCGACCTAGAATTCACAATATCACTTGTACTAAGATGCAATATGACATAATCTTCGTTAGTTTCGTCGTTGAAGCACAGCAATATCAAACTATCATATTCTACATGCAGTATTTCTCAATATTCTCAACTTCACAATATTCTACACGTGATACGAGAACATTTCCTAATTCCGTATTATATCAGGTGTGCAACACCTGGTCAGTCAGTTACACGATTAAATCACTGTACTCGAAGTTTCAAAAGTAACAACTATTCATATCACTTGAATCACTTGAAACACATCTTCAATCTGTCCCAGAACTAATTCTGCAAGACCACTTTTCCTGAGTATCTATTGCTCTAAGTGTCCATCTGTTGTTACATACGTCTTATTTCTCTCTCGTGTCTTCTCTGGAGTATGTTCTCCTTCTGCTGTTCTTCTCTGATTGTCTGTCCTTCTCTTCTTCTCTTGTCTAGACCGGACTCGGTTCACTGACCGTCCTTGTTCCCCCGTCCTCGAGGCTCCGTCCTCTGTCTCTTCTTCTTCTTCCTCGCTCCCCACTACTTGGTTCCTCTTCCTTGTTCTTATTGTCTGTTCTTCCGTCTTCGGGCTCCTTCCTCTGTCTCTTCTTCTTCCTTGTTCCCCACTACTTGGTTCCTCTTCGTTTTCCTGTCTCTCCGCTCATCTTTTTATCTTCAAGTCAAGCTTTATGGATTAACCAATAAGTATTTTGGCTCCACCCTTCAGATGTCCACTGGTTCCCATGAGTGTTCTGATTGTCCGTCATTCAAACTGCCCCGTTACTTATATGTTGTAAGTCAATTGTCCAATAGGCCACGCCTCTAAATATTTAATTGGTCAGCTGGCCGAGTTGGTCACTCCTTTATTTAAAACCCGTGTGCAATCTCGTCACCTAACAGGTGTCAAGTGTCAACTCCGTCTATACAATTGTTATTTACCTAAGTCATTATCTTGCTATTTCATGTCGGAGGTTTATTGTGTCCTCACTTTTCATAGTGTCTGGCTTTTCTATTCGTCTTTTCTATTCTGTTTACACATGTCAACGTCCAGTCACTGCTTTGTTATCACTGGACCATCCTACTTTCTGGCGTCCTACCTTTGTATTCCGTATGTATCAGCGTCACTGAGTCTCGTCTTTTTCTATTCACTGTTTCCACTGTTTACTTTTGTCCGCGTCGTGTTCTAGTGTCATGGAAGTTTTATATTTTTCTCTTTCTTTTTCGACTTATTTTTCTCCGTTGCTATTCGATGTTACTATTTTCTTTACAGTATATTTTCATACTCATATTCATTAATAATAATAATAATAATAACAATAGTAATAATAACAATAATAATAATAATAACTATAATCATTACTTTAAAGGCCATGCTACAACTCCAGGAAGCAATAAATAAGAAAAAGACGAAGATATATTCTTGTTATATTCTATATAACATATTGAGCAGGGAGTACTGTAAAGAATGTAGTGTAGGGAGGTTCTAAACAGGCCACACACGTCTCTCTGTCTGTCTCTCTCTCTCTCTGACGTCACATTTCCCGCCAGTCGCACGCAGTCACTCGACACTTTCCTCTTACATTAATACTATATGTTAGCTCCAAGTATATTATGTTTTTAGCCTGATAGTCCTTTCTGTTCAAATCATTATATGCCGTGCCGGACAGCGTTGACTGTCATGTGAAGCAGGACTGGACAATAGAAGGACGGTACAGCGATGGTTCCCTTCTGTCTTCCGCTGAGTTTGCACATGGTTTTCTCCGCCAACCTTTGTCTAAAGATACTTACCTGCAAAGGGTTAAAGACGCTGTCCGTGTTAGCAATCAGTGACCCATAGCTGTCATGCTAGCATCAGGGTTAGTGAACCATAGCTGACCAAGACCCTGTCCCATTTCTCCGTTGGTATACCTCCTGTAACAGGCCTGGCCTGGCTAACGGGGCCAGGGATCGCCTTAGTCCCTATGGTGGTGGAGTCTGCTAAAGAAGTATTGCACACCCCCCTTGGTTTTTTAGCCGTAGTCCGGGACTGAAAAAAAAAGCTACCGTTACCCCTTCCCGCTTTGATAAGATGCTGTGCCTCAACATCTTCATGGCATCGGCTGCAAAGAAAACATCATCTCGCAGTTCCATGGAGATAGAAGACAAGACAAGGCACTTCTGCTGCTGTTATTCGGATATTCACAGCCGACCTCTGTATCCGGAGTCCATGCCACATCCGCCACCCATTGGACGCACCTTGCTATAGGGCAATCTCTCCCCCACCCCCTTTACAGCCAAACATTTTTGTTAAAAATTAATATACTTTTTAGATATTAATCTGTGAACAGTTTTGTTGCAGTTTTTAAAGAAATCCATAAATACTTCCCATACACTTGGACTGTTTTTCAGTTGGGTTTTTTTTTTCATGCTCAGTTAAGGATTTTTTTGTTTCAGTACTTTGTCTATGTTGAAGTTGCTGTTTTCTTCTTCTTCTTCTTCTTCTTCTACTTCGGCTTTCTGAGTCATTAAGGCTTATTGCTACAGATAAAGTTCGCCTCCATTCCTCTCTAATACTAATCTTCTCTCTCCAGTTGGTAAAACCAATTTCTTCTATATCCTCTTCTATGTTGTCTTTCTATCCCTGTCTTGGTCTACCCCTTGGTCTTGTTTCCCTTCATCTCTTATGCATACATAATTTTAGTTCGTCTGTTCTCTTCCATTCTTTCTACATGCCTCAGCCAGTGTAGTCTGTTCGGTTTCAAGACATTTATAATTCGCTGGGATTTAGATAAGCTGTTCAGTTCAGTGTTCTTTCTAGCTCTCCATTCTCCACTGTTGGTATCCTTTATCAGCCCAAAGACTCTTCTTAGGATCTTGTTCTCAAAGATCTGCAATTGTTGTTCATCTTTCTTTGTTGTACTCCACGTTCCTGACCCATACATGACGTCTGGTCTTATTATAGTTTGGTAGATCAATCTCAATTTTTGAAGAAAAAAAATCAGTTTAATTTTTTCTTTACCGATTTGAACAGGAGTTCTAAACTTTTCTCCCATGGGGGTCATCTAGAATCTGGCTATTTACATAAAGTTACATTCCTTTACGTGTCATATCCGGTAACATTGTCACGCTTCTTTCTAATGTGATCCTTTTTGTGTTTCCGATCAGTTCAAATGCATTTCATTTTCCATGCCTCGTGGCCTCTCTCTCTCTCTCTCTCTCTTGGACTCTCTCTTTCTCTTTCTCTCTTGGACTCTCTTTCTCTCGGACTCTCTCTATTTCTCTCTCTCTTGAACTCTCTCTTTCTCTCTCTCTCTTTCTCTCTCTTGGAGTCTCTCTTTCTCTCGCTTGGACTCTCTCTATTTCTCTCTCTCTTGGACTCTCTCAGTTTCTCTCTCTTGGACTCTCTTTCTTTCTCTCTCTCTTGGACTCTCTCTCTTTCTCTCTTGGACTCTCTCTATTTCTCTCTTCTCTCTCTTGGACTCTCTCTTTCTCTTTCTCTCTTGGACTCTCTTTCTCTCGGACTCTCTCTATTTCTCTCTCTCTTGAACTCTCTTTCTCTCTCTCTCTTTCTCTCTCTTGGAGTCTCTCTTTCTCTCTCTTGGGGTCTCTCTTTTTCTCTCTCTTGGACTCTCTCAGTTTCTCTCTCTTGGACTCTCTTTCTTTCTCTCTCTCTTGGACTCTCTCTCTTTCTCTCTTGGACTCTCTCTATTTCTCTCTCTCTTTCTCTCTCTTGGACTCTCTCTTTCTCTTTCTCTCTTGGACTCTCTTTCTCTCGGACTCTCTCTATTTCTCTCTCTCTCTTGGACTCTCTCTTTCTCTCTCTCTTTCTCTCTCTTGGGGTCTCTCTTTTTCTCTCTCTTGGACTCTCTTTATTTCTCTCTCTCTTGGACTCTCTCTTTCTCTCTCTTGGACTCTCTTTCTTTCTCTCTCTCTTGGACTCTCTCTCTCTCTTTCTCTCTCTTGGACTCTCTCTATTTCTTTCTCTCTCTTAGATTCTCTATTTCTCTCTCTCTTGGACACTCTTTCTTTCTCTCTCTCTCTCGGCTCTCTCTCTCTTGGACTCTTTCTCTCTCTCTCTTGGACACTCTCCAAGGGTACATAATGGGAAAAAGAAAGATGAATCCCAAGGCGAAGATAGCTGCAAGACATCGTTGATGATCTGCAGATGGACGCATCAGCAGCAGGCCATCTTCCTTACCACCAAGAGGCCTACAGGAGAGCTGTTACGGAGCCAAAGTTCCGCACGGCACGTGTGAATGAATGACTTATATGCCTGTGTGAGTATGCGTGTACTCGTTCGTGTGTGTGTGTGTGTGTGTGGAAGTCATTCTCGACGATGTCGAGTACCATTCGTTTGGATGTCCTCAGTGTTGTCAATACGACACCCTTTCAATTCTATCATCAATTGTGAGAAGAGACAGAAATCGCCAAGAGAGGACGGGGGGGGGGGCATTCAGGTAAAGAGCAAGGGGTTGAGAAACGATATCCACGTTGTTCTTGACCAAAAATTCCTTTTTTTTCCGCCATATATCTTCCTTTTCACTGGATACCATAACAGGAAGGCGACATTTTACTAACGAATAACTTGTAAGTTGTGACTAACATGATACATTTATGCCGTCAGAGAATGAGCAAGTATAAGAACGCTGGGGTAGGACTTTAGAAACCAGATTAAGTATGTGAAATAAAATTATGAATCTGGTGTTGTTGTTGTTGTTGTTGTTACTGTAGTAGTAGTAGTTGTAGTAGTAGTAGTAGTAGGTGTTGTTATTGAAGTAGTAGTAGTAGTAGTTGTAGTAGTAGTAGTTGTTGTTTTTGTTGTTATTGTAGTAGTAGTAGTAGTTGTTGTTGTTATTGTAGTAGTAGTAGTTGTTATTGTAGTAGTAGTAGTAGTAGTAGTAATAGTAGTAGTAGTAGTTGTTATTGTAGTAGTAGTAGTAGCTGTAGTAGTAGTAGTAGTAGTTATTGTAGTAGTAGTAATAGTTGTAGTAGTAGTAGTTGTTGTTATTATAGTAGTAGTAGTAGTAGTAGTAGTAATAGTAGTAGTCATCATTCATCATCATTCCTTTGCTTGTCCCTTGCGGAACTTTGCCTCCCAAACAGCACTCCTGTAGGCCTCTCGGTTGTGAGCAAGATGGCCTGCTGCTGCTGCATCCATTTCCAGATCATCAACGATGTCTTGCAGCCATCTTCGTTTCGGTCTTCCTCTTTTTCTTTTTCCCATTATGTATCCTTCCAATACGGTCTTCTCTAAATTATCATGACGTTTAATGTGTCCAAAATATTTCAGTTTTCTCTCTTTAATCCTCTTTACTAGCCAGCCTTCTTCAATATTAAGCTCTTGTAGTATAGATATATTTGTTCTTTTTTGTGTCCACGATATTTGGAGAACTCTTCTGTAGCATTTACATTCAAAGGCATTTATATGTTTCTCAGCTGTTTTGTTAAGTGTCCAGGTCTCACAGGCATATGTTGCTATGGGAAAGATGCATGCCCTTAAAAATCTTATTTTTGTGGTTCTGTCTGCTCCTCTCCACAGATTCTTTATTTGTTTTACTCTCTGAAGAGCGATAGATGTCCTCCTTTTAATTTCCCTCATTGTATCATTGCTGCTTGGGTTTCTTGGTATGTTTCCAGAAGATAGTTTACCATTGCTTTCCTTCCGGGCAGTGACTGTACTAGTCAGTGATCGTAGCCATTGTCCCTACATTGAGATCATCTGCCTACCATCATAGAATGGTGACCATAACCAACATTATCTGTCAGCTGCTCTCCCATTCCATCCACCACCTGCTCCCATGGCTTCACGTCACCTTGATCGGGGGGCTATACGGGTAGTCCGCCTTGCCCAAGGGTGTCCCGTAGACTGACGTAGGTAAGGAGGCGTCTTACTTCTCCTTTGATAGGGGATACCCCTACCCCGCTAACCAGTTCTCTCTCTTAGATTCTCTTTCTCTCTCTCTCTCTTGGACACTCTCCAAGGGTACATAATGGGAAAAAGAAAGAGATGAAGCCCAAGTCGAAGATAGCTGCAAGACATCGTTGATGATCTGCAGATGGACGCATCAGCAGCAGGCCATCTTCCTTACCACCAAGAGGCCTACAGGAGAGCTGTTACGGAGCCAAAGTTCCGCACGGCACATGTGAATGAATGACTTATATGCCTGTGTGAGTGTGCGTGTACGCGTTCGTGTGTGTGTGTGTGGAAGTCATTCTCGACGATGTCGAGTACCATTCGTTTGGATGTCCTCAGTGTTGTCAATACGACACCCTTTCAATTCTATCATCAATTGTGAGAAGAGACAGAAATCGCCAAGAGAGGACGGGGGGGGGGGGGGGGCATTCAGGTAAAGAGCAAGGGGTTGAGAAACGATATCCACGTTGTTCTTGACCAAAAATTCCTTTTTTTTTCGCCACGTATCTTCCTTTTCACTGGATACCATAACAGGAAGGTGTCCTTTTACTAAAGAATAACTTGTAAGTTGTGACTAACATGATACATTTATGCCGTCAGAGAATGAGCAAGTATGAGAACGCTGGGGTAGGACTTTAGAAACCAGATTAAGTATGTGAAATAAAATTATGAATCTGTTGTTGTTGTTGTTGTTACTGTAGTAGTAGTAGTTGTAGTAGTAGTAGTAGTTGTTGTTATTGTAGTAGTAGTAGTAGTAGTAGTTGTAGTAGTAGTTGTTGTTTTTGTTGTTATTGTAGTAGTAGTAGTTGTTGTTGTTATTGTAGTAGTAGTAGTTGTTATTGTAGTAGTAGTAGTAGTAGTAATAGCAGTAGTAGTAGTTGTTATTGTAGTAGTAGTAGTAGCTGTAGTAGTAGTAGTAGTAGTTATTGTAGTAGTAGTAATAGTTGTAGTAGTAGTAGTTGTTGTTATTATAGTAGTAGTAGTAGTAGTAATAGTAGTAGTAGTAGTTGTTATTGTAGTAGTAGTAGTTGTTGTTGTTGTTATTGTAGTAGTAGTTGTTGTTGTTGTTATTGTAGTAGTAGTTGTTGTTGTTATTGTAGTAGTAGTAGCAGTAGTAGTAATAGTAGTAGTAGTTGTTACTGTAGTAGTAGTAGTAGTAATAGTAGTAGTAATAGTAGTAGTAGTAGTAGTAATAGTAGTAGTAATCGTAGTAATAGTAGTAGTAGTTGTTACTGTAGTAGTAGTAGTAGTAGTAGTAGTAATAATAGTAGTAGTAGTAATAGTAGTAATAGTAGTAGTAGTTGTTACTGTAGTAGTAGTAGTAGTAATAATAGTAGTAGTAGTAATAGTAGTAGTAATAATAGAAATAATAGTAGTAGTAGTTGTTACTGTAGTAGTAGTAGTAGTAGTAATAGTAGTAGTAGTAGTAATAGTAGTAGTAGTAGTAGTAGTTGTTACTGTTGTAGTAGTAGTAGTAGTAGTAATAGTAGTAGTAGTTGTTACTGTAGTAGTAGTAGTAATAGTAGTAGTAGTAATAGTAGTAGTAGTAGTAGTAGTAATAGTAGTAGTAGTAGTAGTAGTAGTAAATGTAGTAGTAGTAGTAGTAGTAGTAAATGTAGTAGTAGTAGTAGTTGTTGTTATTGTATTAGTAGTAATAGTAGAAGTAGTTGTTCTTGTTATTGTATTAGTAGTAATAGTAGAAGTAGTTGTTCTTGTTATTGTATTAGTAGTAATAGTAGTAGTAGTAGTAGTTGTTGTTGTTATTGTATTAGTAGTAGTAGTAGTAGTAGTAGTAGTAGTAGTAGTTGTTGTTGTTGTTGTTGAATGAAAACAAAATGGATGCTATTTTGAATGCTTTCTGTGCCAGGCGAACGAAAACAAACATGAAATGTAAAAAAAACAAGTGTTATAAAAATGAGTAGTGGAGTTAAACAAACGGAATACGCAATTCTGCATCAGTCCTGAATGAAACCCAGACGCAAGATTAGGCCGAGGATGTTGAATTTTAAATCCATCCATGGCTATCTCCGATGTTTTGTTTTTTTTTCTAATTCCATAAGAGAATCCAGGAGAACGAACGGCAGAGAATTACCTACATGAAACCTGGACTCAGTTTATGAAGCAATAAATGGGCTCAATGGGTTAAAGACATGAAACGCGACAGGATAACAATAATCTGAGGAATGAGACATGAACAGACAAGAAATAATTATGAAAAGAAGCATAAAAATGACGAGAAAAGAACAGAAAATACCGTTTTCATTTGATAAAACACAAAATAATGCACATTACATCTGTTTAAGATTTAAATTTGAACCTTCTGTTTGCTTTCAACAGCCATTAGCACTCCATCAAATACTTAGTACAGTTTTTAGTTCAAAGACGACGGTTGAGCAAGGAATGAATAGCTCAAAGAGTCACAAGTAAGGGAGCTGGGGGAGAAATGTGAAAATCTATCATAAGAAAGCACGCTAGAGGATATTTAAATTGGAACCAAGAAATTAGTACATTTATTTTATTGTTACTTCTTTCCACGCACACAGCAAAAAGTGTTGATCACGTGGGCGTACTGCGTGTCCTACCAAGATATTTCTCTTATATACATTTACTATATTTTCTATTTCCCCTGTTTTATCCACATTTACTATGTTTTTTTTGTTTGTTTTTATTTCCTGTATCTTCGCCACATTGCCATATTTTCTATTTATATTATCTTCTCCACATTTTTCATATTTCCCAGATTTTCCATTGTTTTTTTCGATTTCCCAAACTTTTCCACAATTGCCATATTTTAAGTTTCCATTTCAAATATTTTCTCCACTTTTGAAATCTCTCTATTTATCATCTTATCCCCACGCCACCCCCTCCCACCACACCCCCCAATCTTCTCCACATGTGATATATTTTCTTCTCCGCATATGCACATTTTCTGTTTCTATTTTCCAAAGCGTATCCACATTTGCCATATTTTCTATCTTCCCTTTCTTCTTCACATTTTCCATATTGTCTATTTTCCATTTTCCTCTATGTTTTCCACATCTTCCATATTTTTTTTAAAATTTCCATTTCCCCTATCTTCTACACATTTGCCATATTTTCTAATTCCTTGTCTTCTCCACATTCACGATCTCTATGTTTGTTATAATTTCTTACTATTCTCACCACACTGTCCGATCAAAATAAACTCTAGAAATGTCCCTACAGTTCTGATTGCGATATAGTGACTGAATGTATAATATTCCCTGTTTATTGCATATTCTGTCGGGTCCGGAAAGCTATTATACCTGGCGGGACATTACGTTTCACCTAATCGGTCCAGGCTCTGTCTAGCCTCTGCATACCACCAGGAAACAGTGCGGGCAGTGAGATAAACGTTCTGACTCGATCGCTGCGGAATGAGAACGGAAACCTCCTCAATAACCAGGATGCGAAAAGGAAATTTGTCGCAGGCAGTTGCGCCAAAGGTTGACGCTGTATCAGCTTTTGACCTTCGCGGATTTGGATCTGATAGATCAGTGGATAAATCAGCGTTTGGAAATATTTAATTTAATTTCAAATACTGACGGAATTCTTAAAAAGTGTGTTAATCCATGGTTGAATGGGGCTGTTATGACAAGTTTCAAAACTGTTACAGATGATGATGACGATGATGATGATGTATATCACATTTAGTAATGAGAACTGAGATATCAAGAAATTGGTTGTATGGAAGACTATCGCAATTTTCAACTTACTGTACATCGAAAAAGGTTAAAGAAAAAAAATTGCGAGACACATCGCAATTTTTAATGGGAGATTTTAAGATTTAAATTTGAACCTTCTGTTTGCTTTCAACAGCCATTAGCACTCCATCAAATACTTAGTACAGTTTTTAGTTCAAAGACGACGGTTGAGCAAGGAATGAATAGCTCAAAGAGTCACAAGTAAGGGAGCTGGGGGAGAAATGTGAAAATCTATCATAAGAAAGCACGCTAGAGGATATTTAAATTGGAACCAAGAATTAGTACATTTATTTTATTGTTACTTCTTTCCACGCACACAGCAAAAAGTGTTGATCACGTGGGCGTACTGCGTGTCCTACCAAGATATTTCTCTTATATACATTTACTATATTTTCTATTTCCCCTGTTTTATCCACATTTACTATGTTTTTTTTGTTTGTTTTTATTTCCTGTATCTTCGCCACATTGCCATATTTTCTATTTATATTATCTTCTCCACATTTTCATATTTCCCAGATTTTCCATTGTTTTTTTCGATTTCCCAAACTTTTCCACAATTGCCATATTTTAAGTTTCCATTTCAAATATTTTCTCCACTTTTGAAATCTCTCTATTTATCATCTTATCCCCACGCCACCCCCTCCCACCACACCCCCCAATCTTCTCCACATGTGATATTTTCTTCTCCGCATATGCACATTTTCTGTTTCTATTTTCCAAAGCGTATCCACATTTGCCATATTTTCTATCTTCCCTTTCTTCTTCACATTTTCCATATTGTCTATTTTCCATTTTCCTCTATGTTTTCCACATCTTCCATATTTTTTTTAAAATTTCCATTTCCCCTATCTTCTACACATTTGCCATATTTTCTAATTCCTTGTCTTCTCCACATTCACGATCTCTATGTTTGTTATAATTTCTTACTATTCTCACCACACTGTCCGATCAAAATAAACTCTAGAAATGTCCCTACAGTTCTGATTGCGATATAGTGACTGAATGTATAATATTCCCTGTTTATTGCATATTCTGTCGGGTCCGGAAAGCTATTATACCTGGCGGGACATTACGTTTCACCTAATCGGTCCAGGCTCTGTCTAGCCTCTGCATACCACCAGGAAACAGTGCGGGCAGTGAGATAAACGTTCTGACTCGATCGCTGCGGAATGAGAACGGAAACCTCCTCAATAACCAGGATGCGAAAAGGAAATTTGTCGCAGGCAGTTGCGCCAAAGGTTGACGCTGTATCAGCTTTTGACCTTCGCGGATTTGGATCTGATAGATCAGTGGATAAATCAGCGTTTGGAAATATTTAATTTAATTTCAAATACTGACGGAATTCTTAAAAAGTGTGTTAATCCATGGTTGAATGGGGCTGTTATGACAAGTTTCAAAACTGTTACAGATGATGATGTATATCACATTTAGTAATGAGAACTGAGATATCAAGAAATTGGTTGTATGGAAGACTATCGCAATTTTCAACTTACTGTACATCGAAAAAGGTTAAAGAAAAAAAATTGCGAGACACATCGCAATTTTTAATGGGAGATTTTAACATTTAAATCCAAGTATATTATAGCTTCTTTTTGGCTCTTACCCCCAGTATATGCGGCATTACCTGGGGATACTTCAACAACCAAACAAACAAACACAGAGAGAGCGAGAGAGAGAGAGAGTGACAATCACTGACATAAAGGAGGTTCTGAAGCTGTAATTTATGATGATAAAAAAATTAAAGAAGATGGTGAAGAATTATCAAATTCTGGAGAAAGGAAGCAAATTAACCAAATTTTCTGCATTTTGTTTGTGTCCAAGAGAGTTTTTAGAAATCCCGAGAAAAGCTAGAACAAAGAAAAGCAACCAGAGACTCTGTGACATGAGAATATTTATTTTCGGCGGCATGATACTGATGTCTCACGTTCATCATCATGTGACATGTCCTTACCAGAACTGTGTCCCTCTCAGTGGCCTCCCAGGATGCAACACGGTCTTGTGCAAGTTGACCAGCATCTCGCAGTGACACGTTCAGACTTTCTGTGAAGTCCGGAGTTTACCTGCGGCGAGGTCGTCCCTTTTCTCTTATCTCTCTCTCTGAACTTTAAGTGCCCTGGGCACATGGGGCTTCCGCAAGGGTTTTCCACAAATGCCTGTCCTTCGCCTTTTTTTTCTGCTCTTGCCCATGTGAGCCCTCTGTTGCTCAACATCCTTTCTGTTGTTCTTCTCCATGTCTCTTTTGGTCTACCCTTACTTCTGTTCCCCTGTGGTGTCCATCTTAGTGCTATTTTTGGTAGTGAGTTGTCAGTCATTCGGAGCACATGTCCCAACCATCGCCAGCGTCTTTCCTCAATAATTGTTGTCAGTGGCTTCATCTGCATCTCTGCCAACAAGATGTTATTTCTTATGGTGTTTGGCCAAAATATTTGTCTAATTCTTCGTAAACATTTAGTCTGGAAAGAATTCAACTTGTTTTCTATGGTTTTGGTGATTTTCCAGCAAGTGAATGCTGGAAAATCACCAAAACCATAGAAAACAAGAGTAGTACACTTAGAACATTACTCTTAAATATCCTGATTTTCATATTTATGCTTCTTTTCTCTTTTGTCTTGTAACTGTCAAGCTTTCCACGCTGTTATGTCTCATGATGTGGCCGAAGTATCTAAGCTTTCTAATCTTTATGGTGTTAGCGAGCCAGTTTTCTGCGACGTCTAATCCCATTAGTATCTCTTTATTTGATTTACGTTCAATCCATGATATCTTAAACGTCTCATGTTCATATGATATAAATATAAAAAGATTCAAAGAAAAATTTGAGACAAAAAAGTCGACAAAAAAAGACAAGTTAAAGAGTAGAAAGACAAACAATGACTATCCCACCATTATGTTAATTTTTAGAAGGACAAATCATCAAGGACTACTCTCTGTCTCTAATGAGATTTACAGAAAGATCATCTCAGACGGAATAAAGGAATAAATGTACTTTATTCAAGTCACTGTGTCAGGGTGTCTCTCATCTCAGCGTTTGGTTTTGCCCTGGGCTTGCGAGTGGTTCTTTTTTTTTATTGCAATCAAGACATAATTACGGAGTACCCATTATCTGGTAATTAATCCCCCAAATAATATATTGATATTCAGAAAAATATAGAATCCATCTTCCTTGTTTTGTGGAATACGATGAGACCAGCGCTTTGCTTTGGTTAGTCGCGTAAGATAAAGACAAAGGTAGTCCCATAGCAAATGCCTTAGGGGATGAAGAGTTAGAGACCTCATTATGCTGGGCCATCAGCGTATGAGGTAGGGTGGCCAGTTCCTTTCCTCGCTGGCTTTCCTTCCCAGATTTTCTCTGGTACCCATTTTACGAGGCCGGGTCGACCTCGGGGCCGTATTAGTCGGGATAAAAAAAAATCCCCGCTCAGCTGGGGATTCGAAATCTCGACCATTAGGTTTCTAGACGAGTGCTCTAACCACTAGCCGGTCCCCATAGTCACGTGGACATTTATAATATAGGAGAAAGTCTGTGACGTTAAGTCCATACCACAATGATCAGATCAGACAGTGCCATGCCGACAGGCGTAGGTGATTATCACCCTCTATCTTACTCTATCTTCCGTGCCTGATAACAATGGCTGTGATGGTAAAGTCAGTGATTTAACTCTTTTGGCTTTTTTTCCCTTCATACACTTACACAGTGCCATGACAGAGGCTGGTCAGACAAAGAACTTTACTGATAACTGTCAATCAGATGTCGTTGAATGAGTTTTGAAGGTGAAACTTTGGGAGACGAAGTTTCAACGATTCACCAGAAGCTCTGCACGAATGGTCAGCCAACAAAGAAGAAATGCCACCAGTTACTATACGCAGAAGAAGATACCGAACAGGAGATCGGGCCATCTATAGATAATTCTGGAGTGCGTGGATGATGGTCCTTCCTAGCTGACAAAGCGATGCCTTCCCAGCAAGCCACCATACTTGTTTCCCATGAAGCTACTATCTCTTGTTTCCCAGCAAGTTATTGTTTCTGATTTCCTAGCAAGCTACTGTCCCGAGTTTTCCAGAAAGCTATTATCCCTAGTTTTCTAGCAAGCTACTGTCCCATGTTTTCCCAGCAAGCTACTGTCCCTGGTTTCCCAGTAAGCTACTGTCTCGAGTTTCCCAGCAAGCTACTATTCCCCCGTTTCCTAGCAAATCTGCTATCCCTGGTTTCACAGCAAGCTACTGTGCCTGGCTTCCTAGCAAGCTACTGTACCTGGTTTCCAGGCAAGATACTATCCCTAGTTTCCCAGCAAGCTACTATACCTGGTTTCCATGCAAGCTACTATCGCTAGTTTCTCCAACAAGCTACTATCACTGGTTTCCCAGCAAGCTACTATCCCTGGTTTCCCAGCAAGCTACTATCCCTGGTTTCCCAGCAAGCTACTATCACTGGTTTCCCAGAAAGCTACTATCCCTGGTTTCCCAGTAAGCTACTATCCCTGGTTTCCCAGTAAGCTACTGTACCTGGTTTCACAGTAAGCTACTATCCCTGGTTTCCCAGCAAGCTGCTGTACCTGGTTTCCCAGTAAGCTACTGTACCTGGTTTCCCAGCAAGCTACTGTACCTGGTTTCCCAGTAAGCTGTTGTACCTGATTTCCTAGCAAGCTACTATCACTGGTTTCCCAGCAAGCTACTGTACCTGGTTTCCCAGCAAGCTACTATCCCTGGTTTCCCAGCAAGCTACTATCCCTGGTTTCCCAGCAAGCTACTATCACTGGTTTCCCAGAAAGCTACTATCCCTGGTTTCCCAGTAAGCTACTATCCCTGGTTTCCCAGTAAGCTACTGTACCTGGTTTCACAGTAAGCTACTATCCCTGGTTTCCCAGCAAGCTGCTGTACCTGGTTTCCCAGTAAGCTACTGTACCTGGTTTCCCAGCAAGCTACTGTACCTGGTTTCCCAGTAAGCTGTTGTACCTGATTTCCTAGCAAGCTACTATCACTGGTTTCCCAGCAAGCTACTGTACCTGGTTTCCTAGCAAGCTACTGTACCTGGTTTCCATGCAAGCTACTATCACTGGTTTCCAAGCAAGCTACTGTACCTGGTTTCCTAGCAAGCTACTATCACTGATTTCCCAGCAAGCTACTGTACCTGGTTTCCTAGCAAGCTACTATCCCTGGTTTCCCAGCAAGCTACTGTACCTGGTTTCCATGCAAGCTACTTTCCCTGGTTTCCCAGCAAGCTACTATCCCTGGTTTCCCAGCAAGCTACTGCCACTGGCTTCCCAGTAAGCTACTGTACCTCGTTTCCCAGCAAGCTACTATCCCTAGTTTCCCAGCAAGCTACTATCCCTAGTTTCCCAGCAAGCTACTATCCCTAGTTTCCCAGCAAGCTACTATCCCTAGTTTCCCAGCAAGCTACTATCCCTAGTTTCCCAGCAAGCTACTATCCCTAGTTTCCCAGCAAGCTACTATCCCTAGTTTCCCAGCAAGCTACTATCCCTAGTTTCCCAGTAAGGTCTAACACGTCAGTCCAGACTATTTCGACATGTATGATGTATAACATCAGGAGGCGATGCTGATAGTGATGTAGCTTTCTTGTCGGCTTTATCTCACCAGTGGTGGCATATACACTGGCATGTCTGCAAAGAACAGGATTTAAACGAAATCTATCACCAAAATATTTCACTGCATTGTGGTATATATATATATATATGGGACAATACCGGAGTCGGCGGAAACAACGAAGCTGACCAATCTAGAAGCAGGGGGCAAACAAGAGGGCCCCATCAAAAATGGACAAATCGGACCTATACAAACCCATCAATCAACACCTCGACGAACAAATGCAAAGCAGCTTCCCTGGAAATACCTCCCACATACGACTCAAAGCATTACATGTAGCCAAGGGCAGTGGTTGCAAATGCCAGCTAAACGATTAGATCACAGGCAACACACAATCAACACAACATTGGAGTCATCTCCCTAAAAACACTGAAGGAAATCCCCGATGTGAAAGGCCGGGCACGGGTGGGCATGCCCTGAGGGTAATGAAGCCACTCACCAGGACCAGCAACAGAGTTAAGTCCCATTTTTTATAGTTACAGTTACAATACGAGGGGAAGTCAGTAAGTAACTCGCAAATGCCTGTTACAAACAAAAACAAATAAACAAAAAAAAAAACTACATGCGGCAGTAATTTGAAAACTTTAAATTTTTGAACCTATATTATTCTTCTATTTCTCAACGTAATCGCCGCCAACATTGATACATTTGTCCCATCATGTAATCAGTGATGGTTTAAAATGGTGTAAAAATCGGGAGTCCGATTTCTGAACCATTTTTTTACTTCTGTTTCCACCTCTTCGTCACTCGAGAATCTTCTCCCGCCAAGGTGGTTTTTCAATGGAACAAACAGGTGAAAACCACTTGGAGCTAAGTTCAGGACTATAGGATGGATGTTCAATAACTTCCCAACCTAACTGGCTAATTTCCTCTTGGGTTAACCGAGCCGTATGTGGTCTGGCATTGCCATGAAAGAGAAGCACACCTCTAATCACCAGACGAGGACGTTTTCTTCGAAGTGCATCCCGTAGCATCGACAGAACTTCACAGTACGATGCAGAATTCACACTGTCACCATACTTCTGGAACTTGGTTAACAACACTCCTTGATAACCCCAGAACACTGTCAGCATAACCTTTCCTGCAGAACAGGACGGCCAAGTTGGACTTTGTCAACAATATCGGTGCGTCCCTGAGAAAATTCTTTTACCCATTTATAGACCGCTTTGCGTGATAAACACTTTTCCAGCATAAACTGTAATCATTTCCTTATGAATGTCCTCAAATGAATGTCATTTAGCCCACAAAAAACGCACTACACTTCTCTGTTCTTATTTGGTACACATTAACAGTTGGGTAGGCATTTTGTTATTGCTTTGCGCATGCGCACGTAACTCCCAGCGCCCCCTACATAGAATTATTATAAAGTTGGATGATGGTACTATCTAAGGATATATTTAAATACTACCTGATAACTGCCACTGATAAAATACTTCAATTTACGAGTTACTTAGTGACTTCCCATCGTGTATATATATATATATATAAAGGGGAAAATTCTGTAATCTCTGTGCATTTGATCATTTCTATAGAACTCAATATCTTTTCTATATGATCCGTAATCATTCTATGTGAATCAATGCCTTGGTGATGAAGTAATCATAATCTGACTCAACAACAATACTCTGAAAGCAGAGAACATAAAGGATGAATGGGTAAACTGAATGATGGGAACGGGTCAAAATGAAAACATTAATATAGAGAGCTGTGTCTTGAACATAATTCATGGCAGATAACGAAAATGTCATAATCTTTGGCTCGCTGCAAGCAGAAGTCCGAAGAGACAATAAAAAAAATATTTGATGAAGAAAAAACAAAATCTCAGAGAATGATATTCCGGTAATGGCCGTGAAAACTAATAGACTTATTTGTTCTTGCTGATGTTCCGTTGCTAATGTTGCTGGTGTTGCTGTTGTTGATGTTGCTGTTGTTATTGTTGTTGCTGTTGTTGATGTTGTTACTGTTGTTTATGTTGTTGACGATGCTGCTGTTGTTGATGTTACTATTATTGATGTTGTGTTGCCGATGTTGCTTTTTTATATTGTTACTGTTGTTGATGCTGCTGTTGTTGATGCTGATGCTGCTGTTGTTGATATTGTTACTGCTATTGATGTTGCTGTTGTTGAAGTTGTTACTGTTGTTGATGTTGATTTTGTTGTCCGGTAACGGTGTTGCCATCATTTCAGGAAGAATCGAGCCCCACAACTGAAACAAAATAGGACAGCGCAAGAATACTGGACTCTATAACACTGCTTGTTTGTTTCTCTCTTTCTTCGTTCGGAAATGGCATCATCGGAGTCAGGACACACTCCTGGATCTGCTTGACCGCGCCTCCAGAGCGAGCACCCAGTCAGCATAAACGCTCCGAGTGCTTCTACCAATCTCCGTGCCAGATCTTCTTAGGTTGTCGTCTTGCCTACCCTTTTGTGTAGTTTCATGGAGACTAGTGGTGTTTTATTGCTGAATGCCGCTGTTGGCGAGATCTTCAGCTGCCGTGCGTGGAGCGGTGCTCTTCCCGGCCGATGAAGAAATTTGCAAATGAGGTTGCCGCGCAGCATCACTGCGGAAAAGGTGGTTGAAAGGATAAATCGAAGCAAACAGTCAAATCACGGCACCTCTGGTCTGGAGGTCGGCCACGTCCTGAGTGCAGTCATATCAGGTGAAATGCATGAACCGGCTTGTCCCAGAGGTTAAGTCACTGCTGGCTTGACTCTTCAAATGCCGCGCATGGAGTGAAGCTCCTCCTGGTTAAGGAAGTAAATGCGGAAATAAAGGTTGCTGTGCGGCGCCGATGGGAAAAGGTGGTGGAAAGTGAAGTTTAACCTGGTATGTCCAGTAGTATCGCTACGAGAGCTATACCACGGCGCCTCTGCTCTAGAGGCCGCCTACGTCCGAAATACACCTACACTGGTGAAATATGCCTAAACTGGCACACACCAGGGGTGGAACTCGATGGCTAGACATGTCATGCCACCTCCGCTCTAGAGGTCGGTAACGCCTGATAAACACCCATACTGGTGAATTTTGCCTAAACCGGCTCATACCAGGGGTGAATCTTGAAGGCTATGAATGTCACAGTACCTCTGCCCCAGAGGTCGGTCCCGTCCCAAACATGCCCATACTGGGAAATGCCTAAACCGGCTCAACCCAGGGGTAGAAGTCACTAGTGGCGAGGATTCGTCCTCTTGGACAAAAGCTCCATCCTGGTCACAACTAGGAAGGGTAGCGGCCACGACCGCAAAATGCTGAAGTCGGAGACACTGGACCAGGGAAGTCTAGATAGGCAACCACCTCTCACCCGGCGGGGATGTCTGCGTATCCTAATCATGCTGAGGTTTTCCGGTGAGAAAGTCCAACCCTGGACTGGATGGGCAACCACCTCTCACCCGGCGGTGATACACGGGTATCTCAAAACACGTCGAGGTTTTCCGGTGAGAAAGTTCAACTCTGGCCTGGGTGGGCTAACGCCTCTCACCCAGCGGGGATGCACTGATATTCCAAACACGTCGAGGTCTTCCGGTGAGAAAGTCCAACCCTAGACCAAACTGGTGCAATGAAAACCACGGTGTCACGCAATTCCGCTTCCGAGACCCACCAAGAATACAGGCTAAAGCCCTGTGATACTCTGAACCCCTTGTGGTCCTTTCGTGGAACTCGTGTGGTCTATTCTGGACCACACAGGGGACCACGGGACCTAACGAGGACCACATGCGTGAATTCAGTAGGTTCACAGTGCGGTTTTTGGTGGTAGAAGTGAACGAAGAAGAAGAAGAAGAAGATTGCTGAATAGTTCTTGGAGAAAAAAAAATTTCCGCTACTTCTGGGGGAATTCTTACGTCCTATCAGTGATCTATGTTAAATCTTACGTCTTATCAGTGATCTGTGTTAAATCTTACGTCTTATAAGTGATCTATGTTAAATCTTACGTCTTATAAGTGATCTATGTTAAATCTTACGTCCTATCAGTGATCTGTATTAAATCTTACGTCTTATCAGTGATCTATGTTAAATATTACGTCTTATCAGTGATCTGTGTTAAATCTTACAACTTCTAAATGATAAATGTTAAGTCTTACAGCGTATCGGTGATCTATGTTAACTCTCACGACTTATCAATGTAAAATATTGTCTTACAGCCTTATCAATGATCTGTGTTAAGTCTTACAGCTTATAAATGATAAACGTTAAGTCTTCCAGCATTATCAGTGATTTGTTTTAAGTCTTACAGTTTATAAATGATAAATGTTAATGTTTTAAGTCTTACAGTTTATAAATGATAAATGTTAAGTCTTACAGAGTATCAGTGATCTATGATTACCCTTACGACTTATCAGTGTAAAATATTGTCTTACGGCTTATTAGTGGTCTGTGTTAAGTCTCACGGCTTATCAGTGGTTTATGTTACGTCTTTCGGCTTATCAGTGATCTGTGTTAAGTCATCCGGCTTTTCAGTGATCTGTTTTTTAAATCTTCCGTCTTATCAGTGATCTGTGTTAAGTCTGAAGACTTATCAGTGATAAATGTTAAGTCTTACGTCTTCTCAGCTATCATATTCAAGTCTTACATTTTATCAGCGACCATAATTATCTCTTACTGCTTGCTAATGATCTGCCAAGGGACGTTACACTTGCTAATATTAAGTTTTATAATATGCCTGTTTTCTGCTTTGAGCTTGTCAGTGTTGTTACATTATGTACAGCATACAAATTTCAGTATTAAGTCTTATTATTAGACTGTACTGTGTCTTTGTTAGTATTACATCTGACTATTCGTCTGAATGATGTCTTTGTCATGCTGAATCTCACCATTAGTCAGTGTTACACCAGAGTCCTGTCAATCATGATTTAATTTCAGCAATGTTTTGCCATCAGCCATACTTGACTTATCTCACTGTCAAGTTTAATATCAGTCAGTGATCACAGGTGGAGTAGATAGTACGAGTTTTGCGGGGGCGTTGAACTGAAATGTAACTACTGTAATACAGCTCGCGTGGGATTATGGAGGCAGGTTCTAAAATCCATCAAATCACGAAGGAGGATTTGTTCAAAATCTGCCAGGATGAAAGATCAAGCCACTGAGTAATACGTATGTAATGACAGGTTCATTATAGGGGCAACCGGTGAACCGAATGTTTATAGGAATAATCAAGCTGTATGGAGATGTGATGTCAAAGAAGGATGTTTTGGCATAGCTTTGCAGTATTAGCGGAGTGAAACAAAGGATAACATTGTTTGTCACTTGGCTGAAGGCTTAGGCAACTTAATAAATGTCTGTTTTCAAAGACACAGTCTCTAGCACACATAGACTTCCCGCAGCTGAACCGAACTGCGGTTAACTTGTCTTTGCCACGTGGCTATAATTAACTCTTTCACTCCCGAATTAATTTCCGTTCTCTGCCAGAACAAACTTCGGCGAGAAATTTTCGTAGAAGAAAACTGGAAGGAAGTTGGATTATAATTTTAAAATGTCGGCTGGGTTAGAAATGGGGTGCCTTTTCATGTTGTCTAAATTACCCTCTGAGAGCAATGATTTGTATAGGTGTATAAGATATAGCAACGTTGTCAGTAGGTGAATAAGATATAGCAACTTTGCTAGTAGGTGTATAAGATATAGCAACTTTGCTAGTAGGTGTATAAGATATAGCAACTTTGGTAGTAGGTGTATAAGATATAGCAACTTTGCTAGTAGGTGTATAAGATATAGCAACTTTGGTAGTAGGTGTATAAGATATAGCAACTTTGGTAGTAGGTGTATAAGATATAGCAACTTTTGTAGTAGGTGTATAAGATATAGCAACTTTGGTAGTAGATGTATAAGATATAGCAACTTTGGTAGTAGATGTATAAGATATAGCAACTTTGCTAGTAGGTGTACAAGATATAGTAACTTTGCTAGTAGGTGTATAAGATATAGCAACTTTGCTAGTAGGTGTATAAGATATAGCAACTTTTGTAGTAGATGTATAAGATATAGCAACTTTGGTAGTAGGTGTATAAGATATAGCACCTTTGGTAGTAGGTGTATAAGATATAGCAACTTTGGTAGTAGGTGTATAAGATAGAGCAACTTTGCTTGTAGGTGAATACGATATAGTAACTTTACTAGTAGATGTATAATATATAGTAATTTTGCTAGTGCTGTTTTGTAGTGAAAATGTAAACACGGATGTGCGTGGACTGTACACCTGGTGTGTACAGATCCAAACATCAGATTAGATTGTGTTACTCACGGTACTTGTTTTCGACCTTGCGTGCGATAAAATCTACTTTTGTAGTCTTTTTTTGGTTTTTTAAATAAAATTTCCATTCATAATTAATTTAACTCCGTCTAAATAGCTATGTAAATGATAGCTATGTAAATGTATCAAAATATACTTTTATTAAGGTGGTTTCAATAACCTCTTTTATTTTGTTCAAACACTGTGCCAAAAGCGCGGAAAGAGACACTCATACTTTAAAGTCGACTTCCAACTGCACAACCCCAGATTTCCACTTATGGACATACTGTGGCGTGCTTCCTTTGGGCGCGTATTTTCTAGCCAAGGATAATTTTATAGATGATCCTTTACCATATTCACCAAACTTTCTAAATACTTTTATTTCTTCATTTTACTGATATAGAAGGGAGATTTTCTTTTATATTTAAAAAGCAAATGCTTCTGTGTCAGAGGGGCTGTTCTGACTACACGAAATTTATCGTATTTGATGTTTCCACAAACAGTCCATGTTCACTTTCCGTTTCTATGCCGCGTCGGAAGGCGAACTGGATGTATAGCGAATTTCACACTGGCGTATGTGCAGGTCTACTTTAGCTGTCAATAGACATGCATAAACATAGGTTTATATGATAATTTGTACATAGATTTTAAAACATTAAATAAATATTGTATACTCGCACATGTTGTAAATTTACAATAGCAGGTCCTAATATTTCAGTGGATCAGTCGTCGTAAAGCGAGACGTCGTATAGCGAGAACTGTCCGTACAGAACGCACATCGGAGCTGGCATAAAAGGAAATGAACGTTTGCAGAAATCAAAGCGAGAATAATTAACCAAATCAGATAAGACATCCCCGACCAACTGGCTTCGACTTGGTGTCATGGTTTCAGACAACGTAGGCCGCATCATCCCAAAACCCAAAGCAAACATACACCAGCTCACACCGCATGGGACTCTATCAAAACCTGGTCCCACTAAACGTCTCACACCCGGACCATTTTCGCTACACTTTAACACTCGTACCAGACATACATACAGGTCACTCTTTGACACGAGACACATATACATTGGAGAACTAATTAGTTCTGCAAATATTTAGCTACAAAACAATCACCCCCCAGTATTCCTTGCGTTTAAAACTGGGACAGGAGATACGTCGTCTTCAGCATCGAAGAAACTTTCACCGATCTTCATCTCAGAAGCACCATTTCAAACAGTCAGAGAAATTACTCTTCGACTGATTGACATACAACATGGCACTCATCATACACGGTGAAGGACAACGTTTCAACATATCTTTCACAATTTCAGTTACGCAGAAAGAAAAAAAAAAAACACTTTCCGAACCACCGAGGCCTCATTGCTGCAGTTAAGACACGTCTCCATTTCTCTTCTTTTTTTTCAGTTTCAGATTGGACATGTTTATTTTTAAGCTCCCATATTTCCACTTTTGCCCGAGTCGTTTCTTAAGATTGTGACGTGAAAGGAATATCGCTGGTGGAGTTCACTTGTGCTTACGCTTGTTGTGAAATATGTGATATTTATGAACAAAAAAAAATATGCGTAGTTTGTTTAATATTTATTGAAATGTTAGAAAGTTATCAATCTCTTTGTCTAGTACTGACCTAGCACGTGACCACGAGAACGATACCTCATTTTAACTAGGTAACCGTGTGGCCAGGTCAGACACAATGGCTGAGATTATTTATTGCTTCATAAACTAACAATGACATCGCGGAGTCCAGAAGAAGAATTAGAAGAAACTAGCCAGACAATAAGAAATAGAAGAAACTAGCCGGACAAGAAGAATTAGAAGAAATTAGCCAGACAAGAAGTATTAAAGAAACTAGCCAGACAAAAAGTATTAAAGAAATTAGCCAGGCAAGAAGAATTAGAAGAAATTAGCCAGACAAGAAGTATTACAAGAAACTAGCCAAACAAGAAATATTAGAAGAAACTAGCCAGACAAGAAGTATTAGAAGAAACTAGCCAGACAATAAGACAGGACAGACTGCGGTCGGCGGCAGTAAATAATTAATTACTCCCTGAAGAAAAGAAAGGCGATGAATACCAAACTCTGTACTCGGATTGACAATAACAAGGACCAGCGAGGGACAATCCACTCGATTATGAGTGAGTGAAAGATGCGTTCAGGGAGTGCTACCACGGCCACACAGAAAAGAGGACAGGTAGAAATGGTGCAAATGTGAAGGACTTTATGAAAACATCACATGTAACAATCCACCTGTACCATACCGGAAATAAAATACTGATTCAAGGCTGTGCTTATAGATGACTTTAGCCGCATCCAGGATGGGGCTATAAAACATTTCCCGCGACTTTCAGGCACAGCGATAGCCATCTCTGTTAGCTGTGTTGCCATGAGTGACGGATCAGACACCACTAATGTGACAACCGTCAGTGACGGACCAGACACCACTAATGTTACTACCTTCAGTGACGGACCAGACACCACTAATGTTACTACCTTCAGTGACGGACCAGACACCACTAATGTGACAACCGTCAGTGACGGATCAGACACCACTAATGTTACAACCCTCAGTGACGAACCAGACACCACCAATGTTACTACCTTCAGTGACGAACCAGACATCACTGTCATCGCTAACACCAGTACAAGCAACGCCTCCACAGCCAATTTCAGTTCACACACCTTCGCTAATACCTGAGGCGCTACCGCTAGCAACGATGGCCAATAACACGCCACTACCAGAAATGACGGATATGAACACGCCACCACCAGCAACGAAAACAAGAACACGCCACTACCAGTAACGAAGAACAAGAACAAGTCGCCACCAGCAACGAAGAACAAGAACAAGTCGCCACCAGCAACGAAGAACAATAACAAGTTGCCACCAGCAACGAAGAACAAGAACAAGTCGCCACCAGCAACGAAGAACAAGAACAAGTTGCCACCAGCAACGAAGAACGAGAACAAGTCGCCACCAGCAACGAAGAACAAGAATACGCCACTACCAGGAACGAAGAGCAAGAACAAGTTGACACCAGCAACGAAGAACAAGAACAAGTCGCCACCAGCAACGAAGAACAAGAACAAGTCGCCACCAGCAACGAAGAACAAGAATACGCCACTACCAGGAACGAAGAGCAAGAACAAGTTGACACCAGCAACGAAGAACAAGAACAAGTTGCCACCAGCAACGAAGAACAAGAATACGCCACCACCAGGAACGAAGAGCAAGAACAAGTTGACACCAGTAACGAAGAACAAGAACACGCCACCTCCAGAAATGACGGATAAGAATCAGGACCTGTAAGAGACGAAAACACAAAAATGAGACTAA
Organism: Achatina immaculata; assembly: GCA_009760885.1. Classification (NCBI taxonomy): domain Eukaryota; kingdom Metazoa; phylum Mollusca; class Gastropoda; order Stylommatophora; family Achatinidae; genus Lissachatina; species Lissachatina immaculata. The sequence goes on along the minus strand of CM019720.1, from coordinate 48,060,786 downwards.
TGATCTCAGAATGGCAAAGCGAGCCACACAGACAAAATACGAAACTGAAGTCAGGTAATCAAAAAGTGGCTGCAGACACAGATAATCTTACTGTACAGTCACGCACTCATACATTATCTACCATCACAGAAAACACGCCACAGTAAAGAGCTGCACAAGAAAAGAAACACACCACACCACTTACAAAGGCAGCACTTGAAAATACACCATACACTATTGATGTACACATAAGTAATAGATTATAAGTTTCAGAAGAAAGCTCTACATTACATAAATATCAAGCAACAAGAACCCAAACAGATAGTTCAAACAAGTCACGTTCTTACAAAATTCACCAAGAAAAATATACACAACAGCAGCATCACAGTAATTGGAGATTCCTTACTTAAAGGAATCTACGATGAACGGATATCAAATACCACTGAAGACACTGTCTCAGTCATGCCACTACCTGGAGCTGGTATTATAAAACTAACTTAGACACTGTCTCAGTCATGCCACTACCTGGAGCTGGTATTATAAAACTAACTTAGACACTGTCTCAGTCGTGCCACTACCTGGAGCTGGTATTATAAAACTAACTTAGACACTGCCTCAGTCGTGCCACTACCTGGAGCTGGTATTATAAAACTAACTTAGACACTGTCTCAGTCGTGCCACTACCTGGAGCTGGTATTATAAAACTAACTTAGACACTGCCTCAGTCATGCCACTACCTGGAGCTGGTATTATAAAACTAACTTAGACACTGTCTCAGTCATGCCACTACCTAGAGCTGGTATTATAAAACTAACTTAGACACTGCCTCAGTCATGCCACTACCTAGAGCTGGTATTATAAAACTAACTTAGACACTGTCTCAGTCGTGCCAGCACCTGGAGCTGGTATTATAAAACTAACTTAGACACTGTCTCAGTCATGCCACTACCTAGAGCTGGTATTATAAAAACTTAGACGCTGGCATTAATGACAGAATGAACGGCCGGAGTCTTCGGCCTTCTGATATACAGGACTTGATATCCACCATCAAGAAGAAATGCCCCAACACTTCTATAAATATTTCATCCATCATTCCACCTTGTTCTGGTCCTGACCGTCGCTTGGTGGATATAAACAACAAAGCACTACAGACATTCTCTCAGAACAACACAATAGTTTTTATAAACAACACATCGTGCTTTTACTTCAGCTACAGGTGCTCCCAAAAAAAAAAACACGCCTTTACAGGGACCACATCCACATTAACAAGACTGGCAGCAGCATCTTTGCCAAGAATATCAAATATCCAGCAAGAACTGAGCAGAACGTAACAACACACTCAAATATCCGGCAAGAACTGAGCAGAATATAACAACACACTCAAATAGCCAGAAACAATTTAAACAGCCACCCACGTCTCGTAGCTCCACCATCACGCACTCTACACCAACCACAAAGCTCCAAGGACACTCAAAAATATCACCTGCTGCCTCTCTACCATTGCCCACTCCATCCACTGAACTACAATATGATTCCATGTTCCTGCCTCTGCCTACAGGCCACGCTTAAACAGTTACACCAACACTTAGTACAGCGAACAACGTCGAGACTGCTGCATAGTCACCACTTAGGATTATAACAACTGTACAGGATACAAGCACAAGAACCCCGCATCATTATCCATGGAACTTTCAGATACAATATCTAATGCAGTTTAGTCCTACAGCATATATGATGTCTACACTATACAATCAACACATAATACTCACATACAGACACTAGATAATTTGAAACTTTAAGAACCTTTTAACTTCTGTAGATAAACCTATCTAAGCTACAACAGCAACAACAACAACAACAACAACAAAACATAACTTTTTACAGCAGAACACAAGTCTCTTAGTGCCAGTTTACAACAGAACACAAGTCTCTTAGTGCCAGTTTACAGCAGAACACAAGACTCTTAGTGCCACTTTACAGCAAAACACAAGTCTCTTAGTGCTGGCTTACAGCAGAACACAAGTCTCTTAGTTCCAGTTTACAGCAGAATACAAGTCTCTTAGTACTAGCTTACAGCAGAACACAAGTCTCTTAGTGCTAGCTTACAGGTAATATTGTCATCTAGTCTTTTACAATTTGCAGTTGCATAACTTTCATTGCATTGTTGATTTTTCCACCCTTTGTGTCCCTTATTCGTTTGTCAGTGTATTATAAATATAGATTCGTTAACTCTACTGTCGTGAGCTTGAACGTGTATTATAGAAGGATTGCTGAAAGAGTAAGTCTGACTGATCAGATATTTTAACTGAAGCTTTTCAGACCTAAGTTTGTGGATGTGAAAGTCCTTGATTTGAATGCTTTGTTATTCGATAGCGTACTTTATATTTGAGCTATTCAACAGTTATATAGTTTTTTCCTGCCACTCAGCGCGGGATCCCACTTCTAAGCAACTTTATTGTCTTTTACTTTTGTCACTTTTTATAAAATGACACAGAAAGAAGCAGAGGAGAGCCTGCGAAACGAAGGCTTATGTTCTGGCCACTTACTCGTAAATGTCTATCACTTGTTAGGAGAAACTCCTTGAGGTTACAATATTTTCATATTTTTGGCTTCTCTGAAAGTCGCTTACAGAAAAACATCACTGGTGACGATTTCCAAATAGATTGTTTTAACTTGATCAGGCGCGACCCGGCTAGAAAGATAAGAGACAGGTTTAGTTTTTTACATATCTGATACAATTACATTTTCTAGAAGATGAAACTTTAAAATAAAACCAGAAGCTGAAAGTATAATGTTAGAAATTAAATTATCAAATCTCAGTCCAGTTCTAATTAGTTTAATATATCTCTGAACCTTAGGTGCCCAGGGCACATGGGGCTTCCGCAATTAGTTTAATATACCGAAATACAAATGCTTCAGCCGAATAGATACAAATGCTTCAGCCGAATAGTATGATCACTTTACGACCATGATGGATGATACTCTAACCTATAAATTGAAGGGCATAATCATTCTCGGTGACTTCATTATAGATCTCACTCAGTCCAATCCCACATGGAAGGACATTTTAACATCCTACAGCTTCTCACATTGTCAACAAACCTCCTAGGGTAACTGAATCACAATCCACGTTAATAGATAAAATATATATGTAGCTCATCCAGGAAATGTTACTGAATGTACTGTGCCTCATGTGTCAATGGATGATCACCACCTGATCTGCTGTACGTTGTCACATAAGGGGTATAAAATGCATACGCACAAACATAGTAGCATCAAATATAGGAGGAAGTTTAAAAAACTTTACCTTGGAATTAATTTTAGCTGATCTAAAAGCTTCGCCTCATGCGGACGTATACCATTTTACCAATCTAGATGAGGTTCAGCAGCAGGTCATCTTGCTCACAACCGAGAGGCCTACAGGAGTGCTGTTTGGGAGGCAAAGTTCAACAAGGGACATGCAAATGAATGAATGAGATGAGGCTATCGAATACTGGATTAAGATATTTCGAAATATTTTTGACAAGCCTGTCTCCATAAAAAAAGATGGTAAAACACGTAACAAAATCCCCGTGGATAACTCCTGATATCTTGAAACTCATTAGAAAGTAGAATGAAGCTCATAAAAGCAGAGACTTCAGTAGGTGTTAGATATTGTTCGCTTAGAAATAAGGTGCAGTATTTAATAAGGCAGGTATCCCTTGGAACAATTGGGTTAAGAATACACTTATCTTAATATAGTCTTTGTGAGATAGGGAACATAGATCTGTCTGCTTAAAAACTCTGGCTTGTAGCAATCAACACTGATTGTAACTGTTGTTTTTGTAAAATGTAATGCTAGGTTGGTGGATGGATGGGGACATTAAGATCACTGGCAGGGATGAGGAAAATCTGATGTGAAACCAATGAATCCAGGACGTGACAAGCCTATGGGTTTTACAAAAGCGACTAACAACTAACAGAATGATGTAAACAAAACAGAGCCAGCAGACTATAGGTGGCTGGGAATGGATATCGCTGAGGCACCCATCGGATTCCTCATTCCAAAGTTGGAGTGTATCTGTGGAACTGTCTCGAAGCCATCTGGCCAGCCAGCATTGCATGTTGGATCTGACATGGAGAAGGGGCTTAAGTACAGCCACCAAAAGCTTGAAAACAAAGTTTTGGCCAGGCCAGCCACACTGTCTTCATGGCAGTCCGAGCAAGACCACAGTCTGCCCTAGCAAGGAAAGGTGCTGAAGTCGGAGGTACCCAACCAAAAGGCGCATCGCAAAAATCAGGGTACCACGTATCATCGCCAGTGTGTGTACGAAGAAGAAGAAGAAGAAGAATAAGGCAGGAAAAGAATAATTATTTTAGAAATTTAGTGAAAGACAAACCATGATAGTAAATCGATCTGGAAAGCGATAAATACTCTATAAATAAAAGAAAGCAATCTGACCTACAAACAAATAATCATGAACATACTCGCACCAGCTTCAGTGAACATTTTAGAGAAGAAATTCGTATTCTAAAATCTTCATTACCGACCTCTGCTTGCGACCTGAGTGTGTTGAAAGCTTACAGTGACAGTAAAAGTGTAAAGCTAAAATAATTAAGTATTCCTTTTCTCACCTTCGGCGAAGTTTATAACTACATCCGGTCTTTAAAATCAACATTAAATCTGCAGGATATAATGAGATTTGTAACAAGATACTACGCTACGCTGCACCAGCTATTACAAACACATTAACTTACTATGGCGTTCAGAAAGTAATGTACCACATCGTTTATCTCAGGAGCTGTTTATTAAAAATGCATGAAATTTATACATGGATATGTCATGTAAACATTGGTATTATTCAACATAAACCCTATCAACTTGTCAATTTGTACGGCTTTATGCTAGCGCAAAACAAGTGCATGTATTCCTAGTCCATACCAGTCTTTCTCGCGAAGAAACGTAGGCATTTCTTCGCTCCTACATTTCTTCGCTGCATGAATCACTCCTTCGTCATCTTCAAATCTTACCCCCCGGAGTGCATCTTTAAGTGGACCAAACAGATGGAAATCAGAGGGTGCCAAATCGGGACTATAGGTTGCAAAGGGTAGTACAGCCTAACCCAATATGGTGACTGCTTCCCGTGTTGCCAGACTTGTGTGAGGGCGCGCATTATCGTGAAGGAGAAGCAGGTCTGCTGGATTCTTGTGCTGCCGAACTCTGCGAAAACGATGAGTTTTTTCAATGTCTTAATATAAGCTTGCGAATTGATTGTTTCTCCTCTTGGCATATAACATCCACAAGAATCACACCTTCAACGTCCTAAAAGATAGTGATCATGACCTTTTCAGCTGAAGTAGTTGTCTCGAATTTCTTTCTTCGTTGTGATTGCGGATGATGCCACTCCATTGACTGTCGTTTTGGTCTCAGGTTAAAAATGATGTGCCCAGGGTTCGTCATCTGCTACAATCTTAGCCAAAAAGTTCTCTCCCTCAGCACCGAAACGCTCCAACAATTCAGAAGAAATTGCTTTTCTTTGCAATCGATGTCATTTGTGAGACTTCGAGAAAACCATCTTGCGCACACCTTAGAAAATCAGTGAGCTTTTATAGCTGCATTTGCACTACCATTGCTGACTGACAGCTTTAAGGCCAATTGTTGAGTAGTGATACGCCTATCAGTAAGAATAATGCATTCGGCGAATTTCAACATTTCTGCCTTAGTGGCTGTGGCAGGACGTCCACAGCGCGGCCGATCATGCAACTCCTTATCTCCACTTATTGATTCTTTTATTCTCTGAACCCAGCGACTGACTGTACTCTTCTCGACTGCAAAACGTCCATACACATCACATAGACGCTTGTGAATGTCCACAACAGTTTCCTTCTCTGCAACAAAAAATTCTATCACAGTTCGCTGCTTATACCGCAAGTTGCTAAAACGCTCCATTTCAACGGATAGGGCAGCCATATTCTTTGGCCGGTTGCGGTGCAATTTGGATCGCACAATCGGCACATGCCATATTTAAGTGTGTAAAACTTGATGCTTCTATCTTCATTATTAGCTGAAAAAAAAAGATATATTGCATTACTTTCTGAACGCCCCTCGTACATACACAATTTGTGCTTGGAAAAACACTATTTCCATGACTCGTTTAAACTCGCGAACGTGTATCCTCTTTTCAAATTCAGACAGACTAGTGACCTCTAGAACTATAGGCCCATATCCACTCTGTCATCATTATCTAAACCTCTTGAAAAAAAAAACATATACAAAAGTTAACACTTCTAAACATGCAGAAAAACAATCTAGTGATAGGCAGTCAGTCAGGCTTTAGAGCAAATCACTTCTGCCACACAGGGTTAACTAAAATGACCGAAAACTGGCTGTTTGATATAAATGATGATAAATTGTGTGGTGCTGTCTTTGTTAATTTCAGGAAAGCCCTCGGGCCGACCGGACAACGATGATTCGAACAAGATAATCTCGCATTACGGACAGGTAACGACAACTTGACAGGGAAACTATTAATTTTTCCGTCAACCAGAATCTCCCAGATTAATTTAGAAAGCGCTGTACAACTACCCAGCTCCCCCAACATCTGTTTATCATATTGATTAGCCAGTCGGTTTTCATCCACTGCTGGCTCCAAAATCTTCCTTATTTTTCTTTTTTTTTTCTTTCTTAAAACAAGGAAGACAACGGGCCCCGGGGCAGTACAAAGGCTGGAGTCCCTCTCTTTCTACACCTCCCACCCCCTCCCCACTGGGCCTGTCACGAAGTCACTACCGATCTGGACAAGTACATACGAGGGGTGATTGATAAGTTCTCGCATAAGGTACAAATACTTGAAACGCACAGTTGATATTAGGTGCATTTGAATGTAAGACTAAACACCAAGTTTCAAGAAATTAACTGCAACCAATTTTTTTTTACAGGCAACTGAAGTGGTAAGGGATGGCAGAAATTGAGAAAATGGATAAAATTTCTCATCGAGCAGTCATTCACTACCTCTGCATCAAGGGTTTATCATCGAAGGAGATACATGAGGATATGGTGGAGACTCTAGGGGAGATTAGCCCTTCTTACAGCACAGTGAAGAAATGTGCGGCTGAATTCAAACATGGAAGGGAGAGTCTGGAAGATGATCCCCGTCCACGAAGACCAAGAACAGTAACCACCGATGAAACCGCCAAGAGAATCCATGACATGATAATGGAGGATCGACGAATAACTGAGCGGTACATTGCTACTGAGTTGGGCATCTCCCAGGAACGTGTTCATGCCATTATTCACAATGATCTTCAAATGACAAAGGTCTCTGCACGATGGGTCATGAAACTTCTTGGAGCTGATCACAAACGAAAGCGTCTCAACATGTCAAGAGACAATCCTGGACATTTTTCTGCAGATCGCGAAAAGTTTCTTCAGCAATTTGTGACTATGGTTGAGAATTGGGTTCATCATTTTCAACCAGAAACCAAAGAACAGTCAAAGTAGTGGAAACATCATGGATCCCCATCTCCAAAAAAAAAGGGTGGTTCTGTCTGCAGGCAAAGTGATGGCTTCCATCTTTTGATATTCAGAAGGTGGTAGACTATCTTTAAAAGGGCAAAAAGGTCACCGGGGCCTATTACGCTAATGTTGTGAAGCAACTATGGGTCAAACTGAAGGAAAAGCGTCGAGGGAAATTGACGAGAGGAGTCATCTTTCAGCAAGACAATGCTCCAGTTCACAAGTCGGTTGTGGCAATGGTTGTCATTCATGAATGCGGCTTCCAGCTTCTTGAACATCCTCCTTATTCCCCAGATTTGGCCCCTTCGGACTATTACCTGTTTACCAAACTCAAAAAGGAGCTCAGTGGTCGCAAATTTGCTTCAAATGATGACGTCATTCATGCTGTAGACCACTTTCAACTGGCACAAAATGCTGACTTTTACAAAGAAGGGATCCGTATGGTCCAGGTTCGCTAGACTAAGTGCTTAAACACGAAAGGGGATTTTGTTGAGAAATAACCAAAAAAAAAGTTGTCCAAAAATAATCCGTTGTACCTTATTTCGAGAACTTATCAATCACCCCTCGTATGTATAACAGGCGGAAGACGCAGAAGCCAAAACTGACAGCCATTAGTTAGAAGAGGACAGAGTTTGTTGCAGCTTCTGCCTATACTTCAGTGTTAACGTGAAGGGACGTGAAGACGATGTCCGTTGGGACAATCAATGACCCATGTCTGACATGCTGGCGTCAGGGCTGGCGAACTCATAGCTAACCAAGACCCTGTCCCACCTCTCCGTTGGTGCCTCCAGTAACAGGCCTGGCCTGGCTAACGGGGGCAAGGGGTCACATAGTTTCCATGGCGACTGTTTCTGCTAAAGATCTGCTTTTCTGATTCCAGTCAGGGACTTGAAAAAAAAAGTAGCTGACACTCCGACACGATGCTGTGCCTCAACATCTCCACCGCATCGATTGCAAAGAACACCAGCTCGTAGTTCCAGTGTAGAAGAAGAAGAAGAAGGGGAAGAAGAAGAAGAAGAAGGGGAAGAAGAAGAAGAAGAAAAAGGAGGAGGAGTTAATGTGAAGACTATTTAAAACTAAAGCAGAAAAAGTTTTGTCAATTACTGAGCCCAAATCTGTTTCAGCTTACACCTTTAATAAAACACAAACACACACAGGCACGCACGCACACACGTACGAACGCACTCACCCACACACACAATCATAAAGGACAAAGAAACAGGACAAGAAGAGAAAACGTAACAATTCATATTCAGAACGAAATACTCGTAAATAGCAGAAAAAATGGAGCTCTCCGCTTTGAACCCATGTGAAATATATTAAACCCTCCATTTAACGGACTAAAAGTGAAGAAGGGTGTCTATTAATGTCGTAAATTCGTTAAAATGAATGTAATTGGGGGGGGGGGGATAATGGCATTTTAATAAAATTTAAAAATTGTTTTAATGTGAACAGACAGTACATTTTGCAATACGGCAGAATATAACATTTTAAAATTATAATGCATAATATGTCATATTTATTAACCTTTTAATCCCGTAAGTTTTTTTTTTAATTTTAAATCTCAAGTCCGTTATATCGGGGTCCGTTAAATCGAGGTTTTTCCTGTACTTGCTAGTTAAAGGATTTGCGGAATCAAGAATCCAGAAAAGTCTAGCATACTCTTGTTGGAAAAAAAAACGATGTTATGTTCCATTAACTGAAGAAATTCAATAAATGCAATTTTATTTTGTTGTGTTTGGCTTCCAATTTTATCTTTCATCGTCTGCTTTCTGCTACAACACATTCATTCATTCCTTTGCATGTCCCTTGCGGAACTTTGCCTCCCAAACAGCACTCCTGTAGGCCTCTCGGTTGTGAGCAAGATGGCCTGCTGCTGCTGCATCCATTTCCAGATCGTCAACAATGTCTTGCTACAACACACAGCAACAAAATTCTCTCTGTTCAGAGCCAAAGAGTTAATTTGAAAATGAAAACTGTGAACCAGAGAGTTAACTGAAAAATAGCGCGGTGAGCCACAAAGTTAATTAGAAAATGAAAGAATAGAAAGAGAACAATATACATGAGAAGAATGACCAGTAGTTAAGTGTCCATGACCCTAGATGACACGTGTCACTCTTTGTTTTGGGGAAAACAAGGGCGGAAAATTACTGGAACTCAGAAGGCAACTGAAAGGGTTAACTTAAACTAATCTCATGACAATCTTCTTCTCTTTTAGTCCGTTAAATGGAGGGTTTACTATATTTCGCTTGGGTTCAAAGTGGAGAGCTTCATTTTTTCTGCTTTTTACGAGTATTTCGTTCTGAATATGAATTTACGTTTTCTCTTCGTGTCCTGTTTCTTTGTCCTTTCTGACTGTGTATGCGTGTGTGAGTGTGGGAGTGCATGCTCGTGCGTGTGTGCGTGCGTGCCTGTGTGTATGTGTGTGTGTTTTATTAAAGGTGTAAGCTGAAACAGATTTGGGCTCAGTAATTGACAAAACTTTTTCTGCTTTATTTTTAAATAGTCCTCACACTAACTTCTTCTTCTTCTTCTTCTAGAATGAAATATGGAGTGATGAAGGGCAGAATAGGCCTGCGTGCCCAATTCTTTACCCTTGAAAAATAAAGATGATTCATTCATTCATTCATTCATTCATTCTTCTTCTACACTGGAACTACGAGCTGGTGTTCTTTGCAGTCGATGCGGTGGAGATGTTGAGGCACAGCATCGTGTCGGAGTGTCAGCTACTTTTTTTTTCAAGTCCCTGACTGGAACCAAAAAAGCAGATCTTTAGCAGAAACAATCGCCATGGAAACTATGTGACCCCTTGCCCCCTTTAGCCAGGCCGGGCCTGTTACTGGGGCACCAACGGAGAGGTGGGACAGGGTCTTGGTTAGCTATGAGTTCGCCAGCCCTGACGCCAGCATGTCAGACATGGGTCATTGATTGTCCCAACGGACATCGTCTTCACGTCCCTTCACGTTAACATTGAAGTATAGGCAGAAGCTGCAACAAACTCTGTCCTCTTCTAACTAATGGCTGTCAGTTTCAGCTCTGACGCCAGCTTGTCAGCCGTGGATCCTGCTTTCGGCGAGCTTTTCAACTTCGTCAAGGGATTTTTGGCCTAATAAATTAATCTTTACAATGTCCTCTTTAGAGTTTCTTTTTCTTCGGCCTGCTGTGTTCCACTTGATAGCTTAAAACGTATAGAAAGTGCAAATTTGATTAAAGAATGGAAGTTGTACCTCTTGTGACTGAATGGTGTCGTAGACTGCTCCCACAGATACTACGATATTCGTGTTGTGTACTCACACTTTTGTACATCGTGAAGAATAACAACCAGGTCCATTCACCACTCTCAAGTCTGCTGTTACAAATTATGAAGCCATCAGTCAACGATCCAATTGTAGAATGAAATTTAATAATACACTATAGACGAAGACGGATGGATACGACTTGATGAAGAAAACATATACTGTCACGTACCAAAGTAAACGTCCCACAACAACGAACATAGTTCTGGGCAGGTTACTGAGATAACTCAAGTGAGACTCTCTCACACTGAAACTCTCTCACAAACTACATTCTAGCTAGAATCACAACTATGAAAAATCACCTTCACTCTACATAACTTTCACGTCCAGACTAACTCACACGAACCCGAAATCTTGCTCAGATCATTGACACAAAGTTCAAGGATTCCACTGCAAATGGTGCACACACTTCTACCTTAAAAGCGGCTACTATGAACAATCAAACTTATCATAAAATACCAGAAGAGTTAAATCGGCAAGGAAAAAATACAAATTATTTCCTTCATTACTAGCAAATCCTAAGAGAGCACCACTGGCATAAAGTAGACATACGCACTGTAGCTGCATTCCCAAGATACGGGTACAACCATTAACCCTCATCTTGCGTTAAAAAATGGAACATATTAAAAACCCGATGCGAACGTCTAGGAACACTAGTTGTCATATCTTGACGATATCGCATGGACGTCAGGAATTTAATCAAATTTTGAGCTGTTCTAGTTCTTTAAAATATGTGACATCACTTATTAATAAAATATGTGGTAATAAACTGGTACTTCAAAATATGTTACTTTCAGCTACATCCTATTATATTACTTTTTTTCGGGGGAAGATCTCTGCCTTGTCTTTGGAAGGAGAGAGGGAGAGAGAGAGAGAGAGAGAGAGATTTCGCTTTTATTCTGACTAGCTAAAAAATGTTCATTCTCCCATACTGAGGCACAACTACCACAGAAGCCAAAGAATGACTGCAACCTCTCATAATGAGGCACTACTGCTACAGAAGCTAAAGAATGACTGCAACCTCTCATGAGGCAATATTGCTACAGAACTACAGAATCCAAAGAATGACTGTAACCTCCCATAATGAGGCAATACTGCTACAGAATACAAAGAATGACTGTAACATCCCATAATGAGGCAATCTCTCTCTCTCTCTCTCTCTCTCTCTCTCTCTCTCTCTGAACCTTAAGTGCCCAGGGCACATGGGGCTTCTGCAAGGGTTTTCCACAAATGCATGTCCTTCGCCTTTTTTTCTGCTCTTGCCCAGGTGAGCCCTCTATTGCTCAACATCCTTTCTGTTGTTCTTCTCCATGTCTCTTTTGGTCTACCCTTACTTCCATAATGAGGCAATATTGCTACAGAATCCACAGAATGACTGTAAGCTCCCATAATGAGGCAATACTGCTACAGAATCGAAAGAATGACTGTCATGTAACAGTCTACGGAATGTCATAACCTAAGATCCCCCTTGTTTTACGCGGGACCTGGTCACATGGTTGTGAAACAAAGAACAGAACAACTGTACCCTACCAAGCATCATGGGCGGCTAAGGACGGTCTGGCCAAGGGCCAGCAACCCTGTCTGGTTAAAAAAAAAAGTTAGCAACGGAAACTTCAAGAAGAGCTCAGCAAGAAATAATTGGAGAGCCTTTGTTGATGACCTCTGCCCCAGTTAGGGACTGAAGAAGACAGTGAAGGTAGGAGAGATAATCTAAGAAGAATTGGTGACAGTGGGAGCAAAGAGTTAACAAACCTGGAAGACTGTCAGCTAATTGGAACAAGTAACAAACTTAATGAAAGTGTGAGGAGAAAATATGAAGCAGTAACAATCTAGAAGACACACATTATGACAGTTAGGAAAGTGTTAGTCAGAACTGTACACTACGTCCACCAGACGCTTATTGGCCTCATTATGGGATGTTACAGTCATTCTTTGGATTCTGTAACAGTATTGCCTCATTATGGGAGGTTGCAGTCATTCTTTGGATTCTGTAGTTCTGTAGCAATATTGCCTCATTATGGGAGATTGCAGTCATTCTTTGGCTTCGGTGGCAAAATTGCCTCATTATGGGAGGTTGCAGTCATTCTTTGGCTTCTGTGGCAGTAGTGCCTCATTATGGGAAGTTAGAGTCATTCTTTGGCTTCTGTAGTTCTGTAGCAATATTGCCTCATTATGAGAAGTTACAGTCATTCTTTGGATTCTGTAGTTCTGTAGCAATATTGCCTCATTATGGGAGGTTGCAGTCATTCTTTGGCTTCTGTGATAGTAGTGCGTATGGGAAAATGAACATTTTTAGCTAGTCAGAATAAACGTGAAATCTCTCTCTCTCTCTCTCCTCTCTCTCTCTCTCTCTCTCTCTCTCTCTCCTTCCAAAGACAAGGCAGAGATCCGTCTCCGAAAAAAAGTAATATAATAGGATGTAGCTGAAAGTAACATATTTTGAAGTACCAATTTATTACCACATATTTTATTAATAAGTGATGTTACATATTTTAAAGAACTAGAACAGCTCAAAATTTGATTAAATTCCTGACGTCCATGCGATATCGTCAAGATATGACGACTAGTGTTCCTAGACGTTCGCATCGGGTTTTTAATATGTTCCATTTTTTAACGCAAGATGAGGGTTAATGGTTGTACCCGTATCTTGGGAATGCAGCTACAGTGCGTATGTCTACTTTATGCCAGTGGTGCTCTCTTAGGATTTGCTAGTAATGAAGGAAATAATTTGTATTTTTTCCTTGCCGATTTAACTCTTCTGGTATTTTATGATAAGTTTGATTGTTCATAGTAGCCGCTTTTAAGGTAGAAGTGTGTGCACCATTTGCAGTGGAATCCTTGAACTTTGTGTCAATGATCTGAGCAAGATTTCGGGTTCGTGTGAGTTAGTCTGGACGTGAAAGTTATGTAGAGTGAAGGTGATTTTTCATAGTTGTGATTCTAGCTAGAATGTAGTTTGTGAGAGAGTTTCAGTGTAAGAGAGTCTCACTTGAGTTATCTCAGTAACCTGCCCAGAACTATGTTCGTTGTTGTGGGACGTTTACTTTGGTACGTGACAGTATATGTTTTCTTCATCAAGTCGTATCCATCCGTCTTCGTCTATAGTGTATTATTAAATTTCATACTACAATTGGATCGTTGACTGATGGCTTCATAATTTGTAACAGCAGACTTGAGAGTGGTGAATGGACCTGGTTGTTATTCTTCACGATGTACAAAAGTGTGAGTACACAACACGAATATCGTAGTATCTGTGGGAGCAGTCTACGACACCATTCAGTCACAAGAGGTACAACTTCCATTCTTTAATCAAATTTGCACTTTCTATACGTTTTAAGCTATCAAGTGGAACACAGCAGGCCGAAGAAAAAGAAACTCTGAAGAGGACATTGTTACGATTAATTTATTAGGCCAAAAATCCCTTGACGAAGTTGAAAAGCTCGCCGAGAACAGGAAAACTTGGGGAACTACCATGCGAGCCGTGTGTGACGCTTAGTGGCAAGGGAAGCATGTAAGAAGTAAGAGACATTTTAACACCTCATAACAACCACTCCAAAATTCTACACTCTGCCTACAGTACAGCTGCTCAGCGCTGCATTGTTCCTGTGGATGTAATTGCGAATAAATGCCAGTTCTATATTCCTCATGGAATAGAAGCGTGCAGCAACGTTTGCGTATGAATGGATTAGTTTGGGTGGCTTTTAGCCACCTTTCACCGCCTGTCTATCACTATCATATGATACCGTGTATACCCCGTATTACTTTTTCACATCACTTAACATTTCATACTTAGGAACACCCAGTATTCAAACCACACAGGAGTAGTGAAAGAACATTTCATGTGAACATATTGACACTCTTTTAACTTTTAAAAGTGCCGCCGTGGTATAGTGTTTAGTGAGATCACCTGTCGACCAGGAGGTCACAGGTTAGATCCCGCACTGGAGTGGACTGGCTCCGGTCCCCCTAGCCTCAAGAAATGAGTACTTGGGGTTATCCTGTCTTCTTTAAAATGAGCACATTTGCATCAATATTTCCATGTTTTTTTTTAAATATTCGCATATATGCAGAAAATTTGCGTTGTCTTTTTTAAAATTAGCATTTTTGCATCAATATGTGGATGTTTTCTTTAATATTAGCATATCTGCATCACTATTTGCATTCTGTCTTTAATATTAGCATATTTTCATTAAAAGTTGCTTTTTTTAAAATTAGCTTATATCTGCATCAAGATTAGCATAACTATTTAGCTTTAGCATTTACAGATTTTCTTAAATAACAGCGAATTTGTTTCAATATTTATAAGTTTTATTCAATATTAGCACATCTCCCTTAAATATTTTATATTTTCTTTCGTATTTTTTTGTGTGTGGCTATATGTATACTGTATATTCTTTAATATGCTTATGTGGTGGGGTGAGGTAGAGCGTGGTGCTGAGTGTAGCGATAATGGGCGATGCCACGAAAGATTTAGATAAAGTAGATGGACAACGTACACCTTCTTACAGAAGTCAAAGTATTTAACCTAATGTTCATACATACAAGCTCCGGCAATTAAGTAATGAGATTGATTTTATTATGGCCAGGACAAAAATGCCACCTATGAAGCAAAGCATGGAATCCAAAGAGGCAATCTTCATCTATGATTGGCAACTTTTCATAGTCGCTCGATAAACAGACGACAAACAAGTCGTCATTTTCTTGACCTAGTTAAAGGTGCAATGTCACGTAATCAGCATGGAGCAAATAAGCTAACATTAAATTCTGTTTAGAACTCCAAAAATCGGAAAAATTGCCATTGGGACAGTTGAATTGATGCGACAAGTTTATTGGATAATTGTTTATCTCGTGCACAGATAATCATATAGTATTCACGATTCAAAAATGGTGTGGAAACAATTACATATCCAATTAGACATGGACGCCTAATTTCTATTCGTAATGAGGAACTGATTGCAAAAGTCAGAGAACGGATACAAGAAGATTGTTGTTTGACTGTGAAAATGACGGCAGATGAATTTGTTGTTAACCGAGAAACCATTCGTAAAATAAATTTATTGGAAGATTTGGGCAAGAAAAAAGTTGCTCGCCGGTTTCTACCGCATTCGTTGTCTGATGATCTAAAAACAATCAGCGTGTTGAGTACGCAAAAGACATCATCCAAACGTATCGCAGAAATAAACATTTCTTAAATTTGATTGTTGCACAGGATGAAACATTGATTTTCCTCTATGATCCCACAACTAAACGCTAAAGTGCTCAGTGGAAGTCATCATCATGACCACAAGGCAAACAATTTCGTCTTCAAAAGTCGAAAGTGAAGACAACATTGGTGTGTTTCTACGACAGCAAAGGAGTTATTCACAAAGAATTTATTCCAGAGAGACAGACTGTCACTGATAAAATTTATTTAAGTATTTTGAAACGCCTATTAAAAAGGATTCTCGGAGTCCGACCCGAGTATTCAACACCTGGCAGTTTCTTCCTTCTTCATGACAATGCACCAGCTCACAGGAATTTTTGGCCAAAAAACAAGTGTGTGTTCTCAACCATCCACCCTATTCCCCAGATTTGTCTCCCTGCGATTATTTTATATTCCCAAAATTAAAGTTACCATTGAATGAAGGCTTCTTTGACGGTGCTGATGACATCCAAAGGCCCGTAACATGGAGTTAAGGGCCATACTAACAGAAGAACTGCAGAGATCGTTCCAATGTTTGTTAGATCGTGCCACTCGCTGTATCAATGCACAAGGGGGTTACTTTGAATAAAATACAAGTTATCTCTTCGACTATTGTTTATTTTATGTTTTATGGAATTAATCTCATTACTTAATTGTCGGACCTTGAGAACTTAAAAGTTACATCGAGTCAATTTTGTTTTATGTGTGTGAAGCATGGTCTATGAATAAGAGAGTACATCGAGAAATGGAGGTCATGGAGATGTGGTTTATAAGAAGGATGTTGAAGGTGCCATGGACAGCCAAGAAAACGAATGAAGAAGTCTTAAGAGAGGCTGGAGTTAAAAAGCAAATTATAGCAAAGATCAGAGGCAGACAAGCGAGATTTATAGGACATTTCCTGAGAAGAGGAAAACTGGAACACACTGTGGCAACTGGAAACACTGAAGGAAGAAAAGACAGAGGAAGACTTCTCTAAGTTACTGGATGGGTTGTCAGTGTGGCTAGGAAGAAAGTCATCGGCGGATCTCATAATCAAGTTTAAAGACAGGGAACTGTGGAGAGAAATGATAGCCTACGTCACGCGGCATGGCACTTGGAACTGAATTGAATTGAAAGGTACAGTTGTCAAAACTGTATGCCTACAAGTAAGATACAAGTGGAACTTGGCAGTCCAACGTTTGATGGAAGAATGATTTGTCACACTGGATTGGAAATCACGTGACCGTGAGCGAGCCAGACAGAACTCGTCAAATCGCGTGTAATTTCACTCGTCTTCATGTTCCCTCTTTATTTTAGTTTGATCAAAAACATCAGGTATATAACTTCCTATATTCGTATAGAATTTCATTTAGAATTTGGAGACGTTGCAGAAAGGTTTCATTTATGTTATATTTATTATTTGTATGTTTTCTTTAATGTTTATACATTTCTTTTAAATCTTCAAGATTTCTCTTTTTGAAGAATAAGAAAACACACACACACACACACACATATTCCTCACTCACCGCTCTCGTGTGGTGCTCGACGCATGGGCTTCATTTTTAGAATTAAACAAATATATGTTTTTTTTCATTTTTGTGTAAAGAGTCACTTCCTTCTTTGCTGTTAGCCAATCAGAAAGGAGACTGTCTTACAATTCCCAGATCCACATAAGAGTGTAAAGCCACATACTGCTCTTTTTATACTTCTTTCTGCAATAGCCTTTCACGTGCTTTTTAATTAATTTTTTTGTTGTCTTTTCTTTCACTCTTTTTTTTTTGTTTTTTTTTTTGGTTACATAGCTTTCCTCTTCTCTGACAGGTTATTTCGCTTTTTTAAAACCTTCCTTTCCTCCTTTTTTTTGTGTCCCGTTTATTACAGTTTGATTTGGAAAATAGACATGTTATAACTTTTTCTTTTCGTTAAAGGAATAAAGCTGCTCCAACTTTTAAAAAATCCAGCTTTTTGGTTATAGCCTTTGTCTATCCCCAGGCTGTGGTCCTAGTAGTTGGCCGTTGTATTTCTACATCACATTCCAATGGAGGTTATTCAGAAGACTTTTTTTTATTCTCCACGGGAGGCAAAGAAAACTGCTTTGGTTTATATTTTATCCCGATATGACTGATGTCTCGTAATGACTAGGTAGAAAGTCAGTAAAGTGGAAAACACGAACAAGTCTTGCAGAACAGAAATGATAACAGAAGAGAGTGCGGGATTCGATCTGATAAACTAGTGAATCAGTGTGTCAGACTGCTGAAGGGAGACAATATTATTGAAGTTTTGGTGGGGGATTTAACGCCCTTGCGTGTTTACGCCATTTGTTAAATTTACATTGTACCTTCCCTTGAAGACACGTGACTAAAGAGTGCTGCTTAGCATGAGATTTATAATACTCGTGCAGAGAATGTTTGTGAGTAATAATTTGACTGGGCCATTTGAGAAGAAGCAGTTCAGAGAATGATTTTAGACTGAGAAGGTTAGAGAATTAGTTTTGAGTTCAGTTCGTAAGCTTTGCGTTAGTACTAGTTTAGTTCTCTCCTAGGAGCAGTTGCTAGCTATGTGTCGTGTTTGTGGAAATTCTTATGGCGGCTTTTTGTAACAGAATAGCAATTCTGTTCAGAGACTATTTGTGTATTGCTAATAGTTGTGTTCGCGTAGACCACAACTCATGTCGTTAGGAAGTACGTGTGCAAAGCACGTCGTTAGAAACGTCCGTGTGCAAAGCACGTCGTTAGGGAGAGTCTTGGTTTGAACGTGGAACTGTGTGGACGTGTTTTTGTCGACCTGTGTGATCGTCTCTAGAAATGTGGTAGAGAGAGCCTTGTTGTTAGAGTTAGTTTCTTTTTTTTATTTTCCCTGTGTGGGTTGAGGTTTTTAGTAAGATTGTAAGTATGATTCTTTGTGTACAGATCATTGTAATGTTTTTCTTGCCCATATGGCGTAGAGTTCTCTCTCGCCGGGCACTGCTAAATGTACTTCTTGTTTAGCCTGATGGCTACGTATACATCTTCACGATTGTCACCCTCATTTCTTGTCCATTAAATAATGTGTGTAGTCTGATGATGGGTTTTGTTGGAGTCCTTATTGTTGACCGGTTTGTTGGTTGAAAGACGGTCAAGTTACGTTGAGTTGTTGTATTTGTATTATTCTGTGGAGTTGGAAACCTGGGTGTCTTGTTGTGTTTTCTTGATGTATAATACAGAAAACTAGGTGATTGTTAACACCAGCAACAAGAAGAAGAGATTTTTAAGATAAACTGTACTCCACATGTAATCAATCAATCCAGCAGGAACCCATTTTTGTAAGGAGAAATCCTGCTTTATTTTCTAGATATGTTAGTAAGCCGCCCAGAACCGTGTTCGTTTTTGTTTGACGTTTAGTTTCATGTGTGCCATCGTATACTTTCTTCATCAAGTCGTACCCGTCTATCTTCATCCATGACGTGGCATTAAACTCACCTGCACACTGGAACAAGTCTCAGGACTGGACGGCTTTAACTGTTTAGTGTGTGTGTAGTATTGTTTACCTGGGTGTTTATTTTCATTATGTGCAAATTGTCAGTAAGCAGCCGTAGGTATAGATATTCTTGATAATTCTGCCACCATGGCTCGCATCTCAGTTCCTGTTACATTGTAGCTAATAAGAAGTTTATAGTTGGTACCACGATGATTTTCTGTTACATTTGGCACCATGAAGATCTTCTGCTATATTTGATACCATGATGATCTTCTGTTATATTTGGTACCATGATGATCTTCTGTTATATTTGGTACCATGATGATCTTCTGTTATATTTGATACCACGATGATTTTCTGTTACATTTGGTACCATTATGATCTTCTGTTACATTTGGTACCATTATGATCTTCTGTTATATTTGGCACCATTATGATCTTCTGCTATATTTAGTACCACGACATACCGATATAATCAGGAGAGAAAGAAAAACCAGAAAGATGATGATGACCGAACCGCGGGCTTCCTTTAGGTCGAACCTGTCTACATGAAGACCAGGCACCACCAAATCTTCGCACTCTCCGTTCACCATCGCTTAAGACAACAAACAGTCTTTCACCAGGACATGAACTGCCATGAATATATTATTTGGGAGTTTTATCCTGTAACACACACGTACACACACAAAGAATCCACTGTTAACTGAGAAGAATTGATTTTTCAGCATGGTCTGGCTAATTGTCTTGTCTAAGTCGGTCCTCAGTGCAGCTTCCTGTGACAACAGAACAATCCCTCAACATTTCTTGGGGAAAACAAGTATGGGCTGGGAAACAGATTTAGGGATTAAAGGTTCAAATTAGATGTTGTACCTTTTTTTCCCCTCAGAAATATAAATCCTCTGAAAAAATTACGTAAAAGAAATCTTTGTGGGAATTGGGAATTCTGGCCGGCCGCCTTTTTGTTCCTTCCAAGGATACAAGAAATTGTAGCTAAATCCTTTCATCTTCCTTTCCTCCAGCGTCACATACAAAAACACAGATGATCAAGTACGGTTTGGTTGAATACTTTCAAGGAATACATAGAGCAGGCAGATTCTGTGCATGAAAAACTGGGACACTTTTCTCAGACTGAACAAAGGAAAAGCTATTCGAATATCATCACTAATTACTAATAAAGAGTAGCATAAATCTGTATTTGCGTTGTCGCCACGGAACGAAACGCATTTATGTTTATCAATTTTGTTCTCTTCTAACGCATGAATACAGTAGATGCTTATTTCAGAAGTAATTTCACTTTTTAAAGAACTCAGTTTACGCACGTTTATAATCATATCCTTTTTTTTTTTTTTGTAGGACTAAAGCACTGGACAGGAATGGTCTTTTATGTAACGATTTTGTGGACATCAGAGTTTGTAGCGTCGGTCGCAGTATCCAAATAGCGGACGTTTGCTTCTTCTTCTGCATTCGAGGTTGTTGGTCACATCAGATCCTGATCCCTGTCGGCATGGGAAAGCTCGCAGTCCTCTCTAGATCTTGACATCCCTTATCCTTCCCGCTGGAGTAGGGCCGGAGCGAGACCATGCCGAGAGATGGAATTGTACCAAGATCATTCTCAACCTCGTAAGTGTCTCTGTGTCCTGTTTTACCCGGGTACTGCGCAGCAGCCAACAAACTCCGTCTTCGGCAGACCCGGGGGGCTCCTGGACAAGAGGGCTACATCGTGCATGTGGTCGCTTGCGCTCCCGGTGCTCGACATTAGGTTATACTCCGTTCATTACCGCTAAAGCTTTGAATTATCTGTTCAAGAATTGTTTCATTAGTTCACAGCGTGTAGTACGCCCGTCGCCATCTTGGCCGGAATCTGGACATTTGATAAATTACCACAAATTTTAAAAAACTACTTTATCGTCCCAAAGTCTCGTTGTTTTCTACTTGCATGCAATACTGTGTTATATTACTTTAGTGTGCTAAGTATCACGTAATTGCTTGGTAGTATCAGCAGCTAAAATGGATTTTACTATTTCTGTTGCTTTAATTCTCCCCAATGCCACATTTTTGCTGTTTTGATATATTTAAAAAAAATCTTTTTTTAATTCATTATTTTTGGTAGTACAGTCCACTGAACTGAACGAGGTGTGCTGTTTAATTGTACCATAG
Organism: Achatina immaculata; assembly: GCA_009760885.1. Classification (NCBI taxonomy): domain Eukaryota; kingdom Metazoa; phylum Mollusca; class Gastropoda; order Stylommatophora; family Achatinidae; genus Lissachatina; species Lissachatina immaculata. Next base: position 48,039,242 of record CM019720.1, on the reverse strand, counting down.
CACGATGCCAATTTCACCACTTGTACTGATTTTTCTTATTCAGAAGATTTGAGCACAAAATAATTGTCCACTCATGTATACATGTTTGATTTATGCTTTTGATTTGCTATGTTGTCTTTTATATCCATTCTTCCCCATGCGCAATAACAGTGTAACACTTCTACATTTTACATTCTGTTTCATGGTCATTTCTCCATCATTTTATAAAGACCATTTCTGTAAATATTTTTCATGAAAGAAAAACTTTCTCTTAGGCATTTTGAAAACTCTTCATGCAATTATTGTAACAACAGTATTTTTTAAAGTGGATTTCTCTCAACACCGAGAATAGCGAAAAAAGCACTTATTTTTTTCTTTCACTAGTCATAAGTCCCAAAAAGACGTCAGTCAGAAATGCATTATCAATTTTTAGATCTACGACCCAATAATGGTAAAAAAAAACAAACTATTTTTACCAAAGATTATGAAACTTGCAGACACCGTAGTCTTCAAGAACAAGCAGAAGCCAGTGGATAGGGAAGATATCGCACCTTAACTGATCTAATTCCTTCATTACGAGATTTGCGTTTTGCAATACAGATCCTTGTTTTCTATTGGAGCGATGCTGAGAAAGAGGTAGGCGTAGCCAATAGAAAACGTCTATCTCGCGAATACAACGAAAAGAAAACTAACGAAACTGCACGAAATGTCAGCCAATTCCAACTCGGAGACAGGGATAACAAATTAAGTTTCCACTGTATTTTTGTTTCAGAATCTCTGTAACAGTTCCGCCAACCTGAAATCACAGGGTGAGAAAAGAAATCGAACGCAAACCTCTTCATTTGAGAGTGGGAAGAGGAGATGGGGACGGGGACAAATACGTGTCCCGAAAGAATTATTCCGGACAGTGATTTTTTATGGGACTGTCCCGAAAAAAACATGGACGTCTGGCAACACTAGAAATACAATAGTTGCGTGTGATTGATCAAAAACTTGAACAGTAAAAAAAAGGTTAGTTTCTAAGGAAACTGAATATATCATTGCGCATTACTGGTGCTATTTTTAAACTTCTTCTCCTATATTGACGCTATGAACTCCAATACCTATGTGATGCGAGTCAGTCAGTCATTTGCATGTCCCTTATGGAACATTGCCTCCATCACAGCACTCCTGTAGGCCTCTCGGTTGTGAGCAAGATACGTTGGTGCTGATGCATACATGTGCAGATTATCAACGATGTCTTGCAGCCATCTTCGCTTTGGTCTTCCTCTCTTTCTTTTTTTCCCATTATGTAACCTTCCAAGACGTTCTTCTCTAAATTCTCATGACGTTTAATGTGTCTACAATATTTAAGTTTTCTCTCTTTAATCCCTTTCACTAGCCAACCTTCTACAATATTAAGTTCTTGTAGTATGGATATATATATATATATTTTTTTTTCTTTTTTTTTTTTTTTTGTGTCTCCATGATATTTGAAGAACTCTTCTGTAGTATTTACATTCAAAGGCATTTATGAGTTTTCTCAGCTGTTTTGATAAGTGTCCAGGTCTCACTGGCATATGTTGCGATGGGAAAGATGCATGCCCTTAAAAATCTTATATTTGTAGTTCTGTCTGTTCCTCTCCACAGCTTTTTTAGTTGTTTTACTTTCAGAAGAGCAATAGACGTCCTCCTTTTAATTTCCCTCATTATATCTCCATTATTAGTTAGTAACGATCCAAGATATTCAAAACTATCCACTTCTTCCAAGTTTTCCTCACTGATAAATATTTCAGCTGCCTTGTTTGTTTTGTCATTTGTCATCTATTTAATTTTCTTCGAAATTAAGATAGAGGTTTTGCTCTTCACTGTCTTACGGACGGACATAATTAGTTTTTCCATTCCTTTTTGTGTTGTGGACAGTAATACTGTGTCATCAGCATATCTAATCTCTGGTAATTCATAACGTCCAATTGTTATAACATCGTAATATTCTTTGTCTACAACTTCTCTAACATTCCTCATTATATTTTCAGTATACAAGTTAAATAAGTAAGACGAGAATATGTACCCCTGACAGACCCCTTATTTTATATTAGACCAAGTTGTTGTTTCACCATTTATTCTTACTGCTGCCTGTTGGTCTAAATACAGCAGTGACGTTAATTGTGTCACGTGTATTGGAAATCCCATTTTTTTCCATTATTTCCCGAAGTTTCTGGTGACACAATCAAATGCCTTTGAATACTCTATAAAAGATAAGTATAGATTCACATTAAATTCTCTGCTTTCTCTATTAGTAATCTTATATTGAATATATGATCTTTTGTCCCTCTTCCTTGTCTAAAACCAGCTTGGACCATATTGACTTCTTCTATTTTCTTACGAAGTCTATCCATTATTAGTTTTAATAGAATTTTACTGGCATGACTAATCAGGGAAACAGTTCTGTAGTTTGTGCATAATTTTAAGTTACCCTTTTTTTGGCAGAGGTATGAACACAGTTCTTTTCCATTCTTTTGGCCAAATACCTGAATGTCATATCTTTTTACATAGTGCAAGATAGATTGTTGCACATTCCTTTCCTCCTGCTTTAATAAGTTCAGCTGTTATCTCATCACATCCTGGTGGTTTACCATTTTTCATATTCTTTATTGCCCATAAAACTTCTTCTATTGTCGGTTCGGGTTCTTTCTCATCCAATAATAATTCACATGTTGATTTCTGTTTCCACAGTCAGTTGTTTCATACATTCCTCTGCAATATTCCTTCCATCTTTCTAGAATTTCCTCTGTCTCTGTCAAGGTATTCCCCATCTCGTCACAAATTATATTTAGCTTAGATGTGACATTTCTCGTCAATGTCTTCATTTCTTTAAACATTTCACTATCTCTTCTACACTTCTGACGTCCTTCTAATCTCCCACAACAATCTTGTATGTTTTGTTTTTTGTGTCCTTTCTCGGGGGGGGGGGGTGGTGAAGACGCTGTCTTATGAGACAGTCAGAGATCCACTGCTAATATACTAACGGCAGGGTCAGCGAACCATAACTGACCAAGACCCTGCCCCACCTCTCCGTTGGTAACCATAGGAACAGGCTTAGCCTATCTAAAATGCAGGGTAAAATAGTATTCCGTTGTCTGTGATGTACTGAATATTAGCGTACCAATATGGCACTAGAAAAGATGTGTCTGTTGTGTTTAAAGGTCCAGAGGAACAACTATTAATAAAAATAAGTTACTCTCTCTCTCTCTCTCTCTCTCTCTCTCTCTCTCTCTCTAAGGATCACATTAGACAGATTGATTTGAGAGACCGCGATACACACAGAGAACAATACACCCAGGCACACTCCTTCTTCCACTGGACAACCACAGAAAATCTGGACTCCATAATTCGAGCTTACAGCGCAACAGTAACTCAAACTTAGGAACCAGTCAAGAGTGTAGTCAAATTCAGTAGACAACAAATTTATTAATGTGGAAGATGTGGATGATGGATATGGCGATGGTAGGAAAAACTGCTGTCATACAACAATGCCAAAAAGTGAAACATGAAAAACTTCCTGGGCACGCAGTCCGTGCCATAAGGAAGAAACATTCCACCAGAAAACAGATACAGAAAAAAAGCAGTACTTACTAATGTCTGGAATGAATAACAACTGCCAGAATAACACTTCATCTTCCAGAATAATAGAACACAAACAGTAAGCTCTGGTCCTATGAAGGACACTACAACATAAGTCCTACATACAATTACAAGGAAAACCTTGTCCTTCTTCTTCTTATTCTTCTTCTTATGCTTCTTCTTCTTCTTGGTTCGCTTCTACCATCAAGATCGCCCTGTGATCCTACTGAATTTACTCCTGTGGTCATCGATAGGTCCCATGGTCCCCCGTGTGGTCCCCGAAAGGACCACACGAGATCCCGAGAAGACCACAAGAGGTTTAGAGTATCGTAGGGCTTGAGCCTGTATTCTTGGTGGGTCTCAGAAGCGTGATTGAGTGACACCATGGTTTTCGTTGCACCAGTTTAATCTAGAGTTGGACTTTCTCATCGGAAAAGCTCGACGTGTTTTTGGGAAACCCGTGTATCACCGCCGGGTGAGAGGTGGTTGCCCATCCAGACCAGCGTTGGACTTTCTCACGGAAAACCTCGGCGTGATTAGGATACGCATACATCCGCGCCGGGTGAGAGGTGGTTGCCTGTCTAGACTACACTGGTCCAGTGTCTCCGACTTCAGCATTTTGGGATCGTGGCCGCTACCCTTTCTAGTTGTTACCAGGACGGAGCTTTTGTCCAGAAGGACGAATCCTCGCCACTAGTGAGTTTCACCCCTGGGTTGAACCGGTTTAGGCATATTATCCCAGTATGGGCGTGTTTAGGACGTGACCGAGCTCTAGAGCGGAGGTACTGTGACATGAGTAGCCATCAAGTTTCACCCCTGGTTTAAGCCGATTTAGGCATATTTCATCATTGTGGGTGTAGATCGGACGTGGCCGGCTTCTAGAGTAGAGATGCGGTGGTATGAGTAGCTCTCACAGCGAGACTACTGGACACATCGATTAAATTTCACTTTGTCCTTTCCATCACCTTTTCACATCGGCGCCATACAGTAACCTTAACTGCTTTTCCGCATCTTCTTTATTGGGCGGGAGGAGTTTCACTTCACTCGCAGCATCCGAATAATCTCGTCAGCAGTGTCTTAACCCCTGGGTTAAGCCGGTTCAGGCAATTCGCCCAGTATGAGTGTACACAGGACATGGCCGCCCTCCAGAGCAAAGGTGCCATGATTTGGGCAGTCCTGACCTCTAGACTACTGATTACTTCACTTAATCCTTTCTTTCACCTTTTCCACAGTGGCGTCACGCGGCAACCCCATTCGCACCTTTCTTCACTGGCGGAAGAAGCCCCACTCCACGCACGGCAGCTGAAGAATCTCGCCAGCAGCGGTAGACGAGTTACCAAACATGACTCTCATATATTCGAAGCGTCTGGTTTTCAGGCGCCAGATACTCGTCTTCACCCCTTCTCCTGTCAGTTGGATCAGTTCTGCCACGAGAAGGCCAGGAGCTGGACTTTACTGTCAGAGACATTTCATTGGAGTGGAGAGCGTATCCCCCACAGCACCTCCGGCTATAACAGTCCTTAGAACCACACTGTCCTAAAAAAGACAACACAAAGCTACTACACTCAACTAGGACATGAGTGAATTCACTACAAAACTACTACTGACTTTCCTCTATCACACGATCCTCATATTCCGAATACAATCATCATAATCCCATAATTTTTCCTAAACTCAGCCCTGAGTTCTCTTATATAGCAGGCATTTTCTCCGCCATCCTTCGAGAACTTTCACTCCGTGCAATTCCCATTCACACAAAAAGATAACTGTTATGATCTTCACTATAACACGATATTCACAACTCCATGAATTTGACAAGTCGTAAACACCATAACCTTGAACTTTCGTTCCCGAAACAAACAATTAAAACTCTAAAACTAAATTTAGACTGTTAAGTCAACACAGACATTCCAATCGTTGACACTTAAGAAACTTTCCCTAACAAAACTCATAAAAATCCCGAGAAATTCCGTAACCTGTTCAAAATTACTAGAGCCAAGAGACTTCCCTCTCGGAATCCCGTGCAAAATAACATTAGATGATTACAATTTTGTCTGCCGTTACAGACACGGACAGGCTAAATCATGTGCTGAACTACGTGAACTAAACAATGGAAATAGGCCATTTAGTTCAGATCTAAGGGACTTAAACATACGTGACTCTACAATAATGTTTAATATTTCTGATCACCAAAACAAATCGATTTTAAAAGATCTCATGTAAACACCATGGGAAATACTGTTACAAGGGATCGCCATAGTCCTCGTGGTGGTGGAGACTACTAAAGAAGCATTGCACACTCCGCGCTTTTAAGCTGTACTCCAGGACTGAAAAAATAGCCGCCATAACCCGCTCCCAAGCCAATACGATGCTATGCATCAACACTTCTACAGCATCGGCTGCAAAGAACAACAGCTCGCAGTTACAGAGAGTTCATACAAGTACAAGTACAATGTGTCTTTTCTTATGTTTCTTCTTACTTCTTTTGTTAAAGATTTATAATCCTCTTTGCTGTTATTTGCCACTTTCCATTTCGTCTTCATTTCAATACGTTGTTTTGTTACTTCTAGTGTGCCTGTTGTAATCCATTCATTTTTGTTTTCTTTACTGCAACCATATCTTTAGCTGCTGTTATTAAGATATCTATGGCCTGCGTAGCCAGTTCATCAGGTGTCATCTCCTCTTGTAGAGGAAGTTTGAAGTGGTGTTCAGTATCTCGATACAGTTCTTCACTTTTATACCGTATTGTTCTGGTATTTTTGTAAGATCACAGTGGAGTAGTCTTGATCCCCTGTCTTTTTAAAAAATCTTTTTGATCCCCTGTCTTTTTTATCTTTATCTTCATGTCTGCCATTAATAACTCATGGTCTGTGGTAAAGTTTTGCTGATGTTATATTTGATCTCCACCTTCTTTGCACTAAAATGCAATCTAGTCGATTCTTGGTTTTCCCACCAGGTGATGTCCATGTGTAAATTCTTCTAGGATGTTGTCTAAAATGTGTGTTAGCGACCATTAGCTCAGTTCCATGCAAAACGCCATTAGATTGTCACCCGCCTCATTTCTATGCTCTATACTAAATTTCCCCAAAACATATCCTTCGTCTTCTGCTCTTTCTGTACCAATCTTTGCATTAAAATCGCCAATTATTAATACAATATCATTTGTTTGTACTTGGTCTATCGTCGTTTGCAGTGTGTTATAAAAGCCTTCTACTTCTTCTTCTTCTGCTGCTGATGTAGGTGCATATGTCTGGATAATTGTTACATTTCTAGGAGCGCCATTAAGTCTGATAATGAGGATTCTACCACTTACTGGATTTTAACCTAGCAATGCTTTTGATGTTAATTTGCCCAGGAAAAAAACCACTCCATTCTTTCCTCCTAATTGATGCGAGTTCCCTGCAAAAAATTACCTGCAATAGTTTGCTCATTCCTGCTGTACTCACTCATCTGAATCCCTTCGCAAATGCAGACGACCCTGTTTGAGGAACTTCACACCGAAAATTAAATTTCCTATTCTGACTTATCCATACGTTTTCCTCCTTCCTTAACAAAGAACTTTAATCAAAAAGCGAAAAGTTGTGGAGGTGTGCAAGTTTACTACTTTTGTATACTCTTTTGTTCAGAAGGAACTTGACGGCCTGAAATCCCTGATCATACGGGATGGATGTGTAAAAGGACACTACATCAAGGGTGAAGATACGGTAGGTGTGGCCAGGCAGGAATGTAAGGGTCTCAAAAGCAATGAGGGCATGATTCATGTCCTTAAGATAAGTGGGCAGACTAGAGACCAGAGGTTGAAAGATGCTGTCCAAGAAAGTCAGAGATTTGTTCTGTAGGGCAGGAACAAGCGAACACTATGGGCCTTCCCGGGTTGCATTTTGAATTCAATGACCTTTACTTCGACCAGATTAGTGGTGTGGCCATGGGTACCAAAATGCCCCCCCCCCCCCAAGCCAGGCATGTCTGTTTATGGGAAATGATATTTCTAAGAGGGCCTGGACACCTGTGGCTAAATATGTTTGCCTTAACAATCACAGGGGTAAACAGGACATATCTGTTAGTGCGATCCGCTCTTGTTCTGCTGATGTACGATCTCAGAGGGTCCTAGAACAGCGCCTTATTTTCCAGGCTGGCTGTCTCCACCCAGCTGGAATTAACAGTGCCTTCAGCTTTCTGTAACCTTTTTAGTTTTCCACCTTTTTTTAAACTCTACTTTCTTTCTTCTAGCTACCCCTCCCTACCGCCACCCTCTTTTCTTCTCTGGCAACATATTGGTGTTTATAGGGTCTTGTCTTATTCATCAGTTTCACATTCTTTCACAGCAGGTGTTTATGTTTTTCATTCATTATCTCTCCACTTCCGATTTCCCCATCCCCCACACCTTCTCCTCAGCGGCTATCATATTTCTATTGCCCTCCCCCACCCCCACCCCCCGTTCAACCACCTGTTTCCCTCCTCTCTCTCCACCTCTTCTTTACGATTGGCTCTATTGGCTTATCCTTTGTGTGACCCAAGTAGTCTCTATGCATCTTCTAGTAGACACGCATTTCTTTGTTTCCTACTTCTGGAGGAGGCCATATTAAGATAAGTTCTTCGTTTAGTTATTTGTTTTTTTGTTGTCTCGTTCGTACATGTAATCCTCGAAAAAGGCTTACTCCAAAATTTCGGATGTTGCATGTTTTTCATTTATACATTCTCATACTTTCTATTCGTTTTTTTCTCACTTTATTCACTCCCTCTGCCACTTTGTAAAACTACATCGGATGTTGTATGTTTTTCATTTATACATTCTCATATTTTCTATTCGTTTGTTCTCATTTTATTCACTCCCTCTGCCACTTTGTAAAACTACACCATACACCTCTATTTACCATTATTATTTAAACCAGTTTTACTGCAGTCGCCATCCCCTTCATCTGTGTGATATGTAGTATATCTTTCTTGTGTGTTTGTCGATACATTTTGGCTAGTTGGTAAACTTTCTGTGCAATCAAGTTTGTTAGGTTATGTACGTGAGAGTTCCAAGTTAAATGCTGACAATGATGAGTCCTAGAGTTGCATGTTCATGAACATTTTCTATTGCCTTAATCCCAGCACAAAGTTGTAGTGAAGCTTTTGTTACATTCTGCAGTTTCTGTCTTGTAGTAATGAGCATGGATTTTGTTTTGTTGGTGTTTATCAACATACCATTATTATTACTGCATTTAATAAAAATGTTTATATCATTTTGGAGTGTAGTCTGTAGGTTATTGATGTCACAGTTACTGTTGTAAACAGTACAGTCATCAGCACAAAGATCACATGAAGAGTGCTTTAATGTAGTGGTAAGTCGTTAATATAGGTAGCAAAGAGAAGAGGACCAAGAATGGAGCCTTGAGGAAAACCAGTATCAACCACAGAAGAGTCAGATATTTTGTTTCTAAAGCAAACTACTCATTTTCTACCTGAGAGAAAAGATGTAATAAATTTTGTTAGGTCAGGGTGTAATCTATAACCTTCCAGCTTTTTTGCAAGAATTTCATGATCAATCATATAAAAGGCTCTCTTGAAATCAACAAAAACAGCATCACATAATTTGTCATCATTTATACTAGTCAGCTTTTTGTCATTTTAGTTAATGCTGTGTGGCAGGAGTGATTTGGTCTAAAACCTGATTGACTGTCTATTAGTAGATTGTTTTCCCACATGTGTAGAAGTGTTAACTTTTGTATAAGTTTTTCAAGAGGTTTAGATAATGGTGACAGAATAGATATGGGTCTATAGTATGAGAGGTCACTAGTCTGTCCAGATTTAAAAAGAGGAAACATTTTGGCGAGTTTAAAAGCGTCAGGGAAATAGTGTTTGTCAATGCACAAACTATATATGCATGTTTGTTTGTGATAACTGGTGCAGCGTAGCGTAGTATCGTGCTACTAATGTCGTCACATCCGGCTGAGTTAGTGTTTTTTAAAGATCAGATGTAGTTATAAACCTCACCGACTGTGAGGAAAGGAATACTTAGTTGTTTTAGCTTTACACATTTACTATTGCTGCAAGTTTTCAACACACTCAGGAATATTTTAGAATACTAATTTCTTCCCTAAAATGTTCACTGAAGTTAGTGCAAGTATGTTCACCATTAAGTGTTTGTAGGTCAGATTGCTTCCTTTTATTTACAAGAGTATTAATTGCTTTCCAGATTGATTTACTATCAGTTCTGTCTTTCACTAAATTTCTGAAGTAATTTTCTTTTCCTGCCTAATTAAATACTGCACCTTATTCCTAAGTGAACGATAGCTACTGAAATCTCTGCTTTTGTGAGCTTCATCCCGTTTCCTCATGAGTTGCAAGATATCAGGAGTTATCCACGGGGATTTTGTTACGTGTTTTACTCTCATTTCTTTGATGGGGACTTGCTTGTCAAAAATATTTCGAAATATCTCGATCCAGTATTCGATAGCCTCATCTGGATTGGTTAACTGGTACGTAAGAGGCGAAGGTTTTAGATCAGTTAAAAATAATTCCATGTTAACGTTTTTAAAGTTCCTATATTTGATGTTGGTATGTTTGTGTTTAGACATTTTATACCCCTGATAAAATCACTTACAGCAGATCAGGTAGTGATCACGCAGCGACACATGAGGGACAGTACATTCACTAATGTTTCCTGGATGAGCTACATAAATATGATCTATTAGTGTTGATGATGATTCAGTTACCCTAGTAGGTTTGTTAACAATGTGGGAGAAATTGTAGGATGTTAAAATGTTCTTCCATGTAGGATTGGGCTGATTGAGATCTATACTGAAGACGCCTAGAATGATTACATCCCTGAATTTATAGGTTAGAGCATCATCCATCATGGTCGTGAAGTGATCATACCATTCGGTTGAAGCATTTGGACTTCGGTATATAAAACTAGTTAGAATTAGACTAAGATTTGATATTTTAATTTCTAACATGACACATTCAACCTCTGATGTTTCCAGGTCTTCTCTTCTACAGAATTTAATTGTGTTAGAAATGTAAACGACTAAACCTGTCTCTAGCTTCCTAGCTGGGTCGCGCCTGATCAAATTAAAACCATCTATTCGTATATCATTGTCAGTGATGTTTTTATGTAATCTGCTTTCAGAGAAGCTAAAAATATGAAAATGTTGAAGTATATGTGTAACCTCAGGGAGTTTTCCTAACAAGTGATAAACATTAAAGTGGCCAACACGTAGGTCATAGTGTCACAGCCACTCCACTTTCTGGGTTATTATATATAACAATGTAACAAATATTATATTTCAGTAAAAATAAAATAACTGGTCAGACAGACTTACTCGTGCAACAATCAGATTTCAATCATATAATTATGCTAGTAGAGGTAATGAATGTAAATAAATTTATAACATACTGACAAACAAGTAAGGGAGAAAAAGTACAAAAATCAACAATACAATGAACGTTATGTAAGTGTAAATTGTAAAAGACTTGATTACAATATCAGCTGTAAGCTAGCATTAAGAAATTTGTGTTCTGCTGTAAGAAGTTCTGTAGTTTTTGTTTTAGTTTAGTTAGGTTTATGTAGAGAAGTTAAAATGTGCTGGAAGTTTCAAACTATCTGGTGTCTGTATGTGGGGGTTACGTGTTGATTGTGTAGTAGGGACATCATATATGATACATGCGTGGCTCAGAGCTGCAGGACTAAACTGCATTATATATTGTAGCTGAAAGTTCCATGTATAATGATGCAGCCTTCTTGTGTTTGTGTCCTGTACAGTTGTTGTGGTATTCCTAAGTGGTGACTGTGCAGGAGTCTCCATGTTGTTTGCTGTACTAACTGTTGGTATAATTTGTTGAGCCTGCCGTGTAGGCAGGGGCGGGAACATGGAATCGTATAGCGGGCCAGTGAATGGAGTGAGCAATGGTAGAGAGGCAGAGGGTGATGTTTTCGAGGGTTCTTGGAGTTTTGTAGTTGGTGTAGAGCGTGTGTTTCTGGAGCTACGAGATGTGGGTGGCTGTCTAAACTATATCTGGCTATTTGAGTGTGTTGTTATCTTCTGCTCAGTAGACAGACAGACAGACAGACAGACAGATAGATAGACAGACTTTCTTGCTTTCACATTTCCCTGATATGCGAATCACAGAAGGGAAACACTCTTCACATTTAGTTCCAAATCTGAGAAGAGAAAGTACTAGACGAATGGCAAATGATTATATTATCAATTCTTCAGAGCCTTTTTTCCCCCATTGTCTCGGCCTACTATCAGCAAATATCATTTATTTTCTTTTTAACTTAAGCTATTCGTCAAGTATTTCTGTTCTAAAGAACGCTAGACCGGCCTTTAGCATTTACACTCTCTATCTTCCGCTAGGCAGATGCTAGTTATTTAGGATTAGTGCCAGTGCACTTTGGTCAAATCCGGAACTCTTTTCATCTCTTACACAGAGGGGGATGGGGGGAGGGGAGGAAGAGGGGGTGGAAGGGGAAACCGCTAACCGGAGTTGTATACCCTTGGGCCCACCTGTTGAGGGTGCCCTATAGCTCTGTTTTGTTTTTGCTTTTTTTTTTATTCGAGAGAAAATATTTCATGCCCTACATTAACTGACCCCGAAACCTGGCATGGTTCCCTGTAGCTCTGCTCAGTACAACCCCCCACACCCCCACCCCCACCACCCCCGTATAGAGAGTAATGATACCAGTTATGTTGTGAATTACTATTTTACTATTTATTACCAGTTCTATTTTGAGCTACTAGAATTCTTCTAGCTTCATCAATTTGCACACGGAGACCAAATCTTTGACCTTATGGGATGATAAATCATAAGCCAAAGGCTCAGTCACAAACAAAAAAAAACAAAAACTTTGTCAGTGTAATAAAATATAATAAGGATGAAAGTTAATTCCAGACCTTACACGCATCTCCAGTATGTCACAATGTTACTATTATTTTATTACTGGCCGGGTCCAGCCAAGCTGGGAAGGTCTGCTGGAGTAGGGGTCCGACGAAACTTGCAGCAGGTCTTCCAGGTTGGGGCAACGACCCCATCTCCGTAACAAAAAAAAAAGACTAGTGTTACGGAACAGACAGAGAAACCTCGAAATTGGACGAATAAAAATGGAAAGAATGAAAGAGAACAGACAAACGAAAATGATGTATGCACAAGAGATGAGGGAAACGAGACCAAGGGGTAGACCAAGACAGAGATGAAAAGACAATATAGAAGAGGATATAAGAGAAATTGGTGTCACCAACTGGAGAGAGAAGATCTGGAACAGGGAGGAATGGAGGCGAACTTTATCTGCAGCAATGAGCCTTAATGGCTCGGAGAAGAAGAAGAAGAAGAAGAAGAAGAAGAAGAATTATGTGCCAAGCCAGAAAGCATTAATGATCATTTTTCTCCATCTTGTGCAGTCCTTGTTGTTTCCAATTAAATTAAGATGATTTTTTTTCATGTAATTTGGTCAGTCCGCTGAGACATTTTGTCTCTTGGTCTTCCTCTCTTCCTTTGTTTCTTGGTCTTCCTCTCTTCCTTTGTTTCTTGGTCTTCCTCTCTTCCTTTGTCTCTTGGTCTTCCTCTCTTCCTTTGTCTCTTGGTCTTCCTCTCTTCCTTTGTCTCTTGGTCTTCCTCTCTTCCTTTGTCTCTTGGTCTTCCTCTCTTCCTTTGTCTCTTGGTCTTCCCCTCTTCCTTTGTCTCTTGGTCTTCCCCTCTTCCTTTGTCTCTTGGTCTTCCTCTCTTCCTTTGTCTCTTGAATTTTCCAATCATTACCGGGCTCTCCAACTTCTGTCTTCGCATGACAAGTCTACAAAATTTTGACTGTCTTTTTTATCATTTAAAAAAAAAAACTTTTCATGTGTCTGAAACTTCTTTGATGACATTTTTTCGTCTGTTTTTCTGTCTGTCCGGGATATCTGTGGCGTTTTTGTCCAAAACCTTATCTCTGTTCATTCCATTTTTTTTGTCATCTTTTTTTTTTTTTTGGTTAACTGTCCAAGTTTCACAACCATATAGCAATAATGGTTCTATGTAGCACTTTAATATTATTTTTCTTAAAGACATTTTCTTGTCTGTTGGCACCTTCTTCGTGTCATAAAAAAGATGTCTTTTGTCTTACTTTTTCCTGACTTTGTATCATTTGCGCACTTTTTATCAACTATTATTGTTGTTCATATACTTACTTGTGTCAGTGTCTTTCCTTTCGAAAACATTAGCACTTTGACATGCTTATTCCTTTCAATATTTGGATTGTTTAGTTTGTCATAAAACATTTCATTTCATTCATTCATTCATTTGCATGTCCCTTGCGGAACTTTGCCTCCAAAACAGCACTCCTGTAGGCCTCTCGGTTGTGAGCAAGATGGCCTGCTGCTGTTGCATCCATTTCCAGATCGTCAACGATGTCTTGCAGCCATCTTCGTCTTGGTCTTCCTCTCTTTCTTTTTCCCATTATGTATCCTTCCAATACGGTCCTCTCCAAACTATCATGACGTTTAATGTGTCCAAAATATTTCAGTTTTCTCTCTTTAATCCTCTTCACTAGCCAGCCTTCTTCAATATTAAGCTCTTGTAGTATAGATATATTTGTTCTTTTTTGTGTCCACGATATTTGGATAACTCTTCTGTAGCATTTACATTCAAAGGCATTTATGTGTTTCTCAGCTGTTTTGTTAAGTGTCCAGGTCTCACATGCATATGTTGCTATGGGAAAGATGCATGCCCTTAAAAATCTTATTTTTGTGGTTCTGTCTGCTCCTCTCCACAGATTCTTTATTTGTTTTACTTTCTGAAGAGCGATAGATGTCCTCCTTTTAATTTCCCTCATTGTATCTCCATTATTAGTTAGTAGCGATCCAAGATATTCAAAACTCTCCACTTCTTCCAGTTTTTCCTCATTTCAGTTGCCTTGTTTGTTTTGTCAGTTGTCATCAATTTAGTTTTCTTTGCATTAAGATAGAGGTTCTGCTCTTCGCTGTTCTTGCGGACTGACATAATTAGTTTTTCCATTCCTTTTTGTGTTGTGGACAGCAATACTGTGTCATCAGCATATCTAATCTCTGGTATTTCATAACCTCCAACTGTTATGGCATCGTAATATTCTTTGTCTACATCTTCTCTAACATTCCTCATTATATTTTCAGTATACAAGTTAAATAAGTAGGGTGAAAATTGTTGGAAAAGAAAGCAGGCAATAAGTAGCAGTATCAAGTGTGTTTCTACGTTGAAATAACAAAATGAAGCTACACCAAAATCATTCAAGGTAGCAAATTTCTTACCATTTTCTGACAATAATGACTTCCTCTTCTTCGATCGCAGTTGTCCACTAAGCACGGTTCTACTTCTTGTATATATATTTGACCTTTTTCTTAAATAAAACAGTTAAAACAGTTATAACTACATGGCCTTATGACATGATAAATCATAAGCCAAAAGATCTGTCTTAAATATCTTAAAAATATCTTAAAGATACTAACTATTTTGAAGATATTAAACGTCATGATAATCTAGATAAGACCGTCTTGGAAGGGTACATAATGGGAAAAAGAAAGAGAGGAAGACCAAGGCGATGATGGCTGCAAGATATCATTGATGATCTGCAAATGGATGCATCAGCAGCAGGCCATCTTGCTCACAACCGAGAGGCCTACAAGAGTGCTGTTAGGGAGGCATAGTCCCGCAAGGGACATGCAAATGAAAGAAAGAAAGAATGAATGAATGAATGAATGAATGAATGAACTACATGGCCACTCGTGTTTCATAGCTGGTCTGACTTCGGACCAGAGAACCTTCTATCTTTACGTTGTATAGGTGTTAATTTGTTCACATTTAGAACTGTCTGACCTTGGTTATACAACCTTATGCATTACGTTTTAGTTAAAACACTTAAGAAAGTGCACTCCCAGGCTCACTGACACTTGGATAGCGAGTTATTGGACGGCACTAGCAGACTGTCAAGACAACACTGTTGACATATTCAACTATTTGTGATATCTGAAGATATCTAATATATATTGGTCAATGCTGACAAAGTGACGTAGATAAAGAAGATAGAAAAGACGTCATGAGCAGATCGAATAACCCTCGGTGCCAGGCTAGTGGTTCCCAATCTGTGGTCTTTGGACCCTCTGCATGCCAGGCTAGTAGTTCACAGTCTGTGGACCTTCTGCTTGCCAGGCTAGCGGTTCTCAGTCTGTGGTCTGTGGACCATAAGTGATCCGCAGCGCATAATTAAGTGAACCGCTGCTGCGCTGTTGATCTGGTATTTAATGACGCATATATTAATTTAATACAACTAATGCTTTATGATATTGCATAAAAACTGGTGGTCCGTAACTTATATGCGGATGGAAAAATGATCCCTGGATATACAAAAATAAGCTTGGCAACCACTCTACAGACTGTATGATAGATCTTCACAAGCTGGACGATGCAGCTAAGCAGACAGGGAAAAAAAAGAACTACAAAAGAAGTTCAAGTATATTTTATAGATATATAAGAAAAACACGGTAATAGTAAAGGACTGCTGAGGAGGTTATGTTTCTAGGATATGTCTGACAGCATAAACACCACACTCACTGAAGCAGACACATCTAAAAAATAATATAATTTTTAAAAAAAGTATGATTAAAATCAGCTCCCAGATAAACCCAGTGGGAAATATTTGGTCACCCATACAGACATAAGAAGAATCTACACACACACGAGACGATAACATATCTAGTTCTAGATCAGACATTACAAAAAATAGCCAGCCCATGTGTCTGTATGGCTAAACCTGACTGAGTGGACTGTACTTGGGGGGGGGGGGATGCCGCATTAGTCGGGCGCCGTGTCTCCAGATTTATCTTGACATAAAACAGCCCTTGTAATCAGACCTGGACAGGACAGAACCATCTGACGAATAGCTTGTCGAGTTTCTTCCAGAAAATGTTCTAGTTTCTTTTTTTTTTAAACGCTTCTTATATCTTTGTTTGATGTTTTGTTACAAGCTGTAGATGAGCTGTTCTCAGCCTAAATTAGGGTTGGAGGGCGTCTGATATTGTATGGTTAGAATAAAAAAAAGGTAAAGGTAACCCTGTCATGACTTAGAGGCACATAGGGATATGGTGTTAGTGCCCATATTTTCCTTGACCTGTCAGCACACTAGAGGGTGATATGGTCAGTATCACGCCTGACCGCCTTTCCTTCCTCAACTCCAGAAGAAGTCGGGTACCCATTTCTACAGCTGAGTGACTGGGGTGCCGGCAGCCGGATTCGAACCCCCGACCTTCGCCATGAGAGACCAGTGCACTAACCACTTCGCCACTCAGACACGTATGGTTAGAATATGTTATGAAAATGCAAGAAATAAATAAGTTAAAATTTTACAGGTTTTATTTTTCTATCAATGATTGAATTATGTTGCATGCATGAGAGCGTCATAAACTTTACAAGTATCCATGGTGTGTAACTGAACAGGTTGAGAACCTTTTATCTTTACGTTGCCTAGTGTTCATTTATTCAAATTTAGAACTGTCTGACTTTGGTTATACAACTTGAAACATTACGTTCCAGTTAAACACCTAATCTTTTGACACTAAGTTTCCCAATTTTCTCTTTGACTTTATGAGCCAAAGGTCAAGTGTGAAGAGTTAATGTCAAGAGGAGCACTCTGTCATTACTTAAATTATATGAATTACCTCCCTTCCACCACTATTAAACTTTTCCTAAGTCTTACTCTTTCACAACATACACAGATTAGATTTGAAGAGATACCTACTACTTTTATCTTTGTCATATCTGAACATTAGAATAACAATAGTTACACTTGCTATTATTAATTGAAGTAGTTTTTGTTGAATTTTAGCTCTTATGAAAGAATTTTTCATGGTCCTTTGATCAAGTGCAGTTGAATGGATACCACTGCTGTAGTCAGTTCAAGTGGAAGAAAAGTTTAAATCTGAGACTGCGGCCATATAAACTTTCACATATTTCTTCTTGCTGTTTTCACAAGTATTCATACACACTCGGCTTATTAATCTGGTGGTACCCGGCTGTATTCTCAGCAGTGGGGTTCTTTCTGGTCATTCATTCATTCATTCATTTGCATGTCCCTTGCGGAACTTTGCCTCCCAAACAGCACTCCTGTAGGCCTCTCGGTTATGAGAAAGATGGCCTGCTGCTGCTGCATCCATTTGCAGATCGTCAACGATGTCTTGCAGCCATCTTCGTTTTGGTCTTCCTCTTTTTCTGTTTCCCATTATGTATCCTTCCAATAGTCTTCTCTAAATTATCATGACGTTTAATGTGTCCAAAATATTTAAGTTTTCTCTCTTTAATCTTCTTTACTAGCCAGCCTTCTTCAATATTAAGCTCTTGTAGTATAGATATATTTGTTCTTTTTTGTGTCCACGATATTTGGAGAACTCTTCTGTAGCATTTACATTCAAAGGCATTTATGTGTTTCTCAGCTGTTTTGTTAAGTGTCCAGGTCTCACAGGCATATGTTGCGATGGGAAAGATGCATGCCCTTAAAAATCTTATTTTTGTAGTTCTGTCTGCTCCTCTCCACAGATTCTTTAGTTGTTTTACTTTCTGAAGAGCGATAGATGTCCTCCTTTTAATTTCCCTCATTGTATCTCCATTATTAGTATTAGTATTTCTGGTACACACCAAAAAAAAAGGCCCCGGGATCCATCCTGCCTCTAAAGATAGGTATCAGAGAAATCTTGAAAGCAAATGCTGACCACATCACACTTTCATGCGCCGATGGTCTTGGTTTACTCCGTATCCCCCAAAATGCTTTAATGGCATGGAAAAGAGGATTTTACCTTTTTTTTTTCTTAGAGCACCCCGTGGTGGTGGAGTCTGTACCCCCGGAGCGAAAAAGTAGCTGCCATAACCCGCTCCAACGCCGATACGATGCTGTGCCTCAACACCTCTACAGCATCGGCCGCAAAAGAACACCAGCTTGCAGTTACAGATAGTACAAGATAAGACAAGTCCGTTACAAGACGTCGCACAGATTTCCTCAGTCTAAGATGAGTCAGAAAGCAATACCTGATATTATTTTATTTTACGCAGACTCCGAAGAACATGGTGATCATCTGTGGAGAAAACGCTTGGAACAGAAGACGCTAAATTTGTCCATGCGGAAATCCTTGTTCTAAACCATAATCTCTTTGACGGATTGTGTCCGGATACAACACTTTCTCTTCTGTTACAGCAGCCATTTATTTCTTTTGGTCGTCGGCTGAAACAAAATTGCAGGAGGATAACGTTTGGCAATGATAAGTATTGTCACAGACGCGTACATCCCATTTTAAGAGACACGTGATAGTTTAATGTATTGTCAGCACTTTAGTGCCATCCCTCCCACCCCCCACCCCCCTCTCTCTCTCTCTTTCTGTTACGGACATATCCCATTTGTTTTTAACTTACATATTCGTGTTCAGAATAACGTTGAACTGATCCTGACTATTTAAATTCTTTGTCTTTTCCATTTCTGTGTTTTCTAGAGTAAAATATGGAAACGTTTTCTAGACATATAGTTCTGTCTTCTGTTTCGCTGGTTTAATCTAAGACTTTCGAGATCGCCTCCCACTGTTTACAGGACACAAAACGTAAAGGTAATAGATCTACTTGAAGGTAATATATCTGCTTGAAGGTAAGGACTGTAGGGAAAGTAATAGATCTACTTGAAGGTAAAGACTGAGGGAAAGTAATAGATCTACTTGAAAGTAAAGACTGTAAGGAAAGTAATAGATCTACTTGACGGTAATAGATCTACTTGAAAGTAATAGAGCTACTTGAAGGTAATAGATCTACTTGAAGGTAATAGATCTACTTGAAGGTAATAGATTTACTTGAAGGTAAAGACTGTAGACAAGGTAATAGATCTACTTGAAGGTAAAGACTGTAGGCAAGATAATAGATCTACTTGAAGGTAATTGATCTACTCGAAGTTAATAGATCTACTTGAAGGTAATAGATCTACTTGAAGGTAAAGACTGTAGGTAAAGTAATAGATCTACTTGAAGGTAATAGATCTACTTGAAGGTAATAGATCTACTTGAAGGTAAAGACTGCATGGAAAGTAATAGATCTATTTGAAGGTAATAGATCTACTGGAGGTCAAACACCTTTGGGAAAGTGATAGACCTACTTTGAGGCAAAGATCGTTTTTAAAGGTAACAGACCTACTAGAAAGCACAAATCATATGGAGAGCAATAGACCTACTTGAAAACAAAGACCTTTTGGAAAGCAATAGATCTACTAGGAGGCAAAGAACATTAGGAAGACAATACACTTAAGGCAATACAAAAGGAATAAGCAAAGAAGAGACAGGAACAAAACCGGTCTGTATATGAGAAAAAGCAGATAATAATTCGAAAGATCAGAACAGTTCGTAAAACTCTCCTGATCTACACTTTAAGACAGTGTTTCCCAAAGTATGGGCACCACCATCACCAACTCCAAGCGGGAAGTTTTCGTGTGATACCCTGGGATAAACCATTAACATGTAAAGGAAGTTAAACTTTACAATTCCTGATATCTCCAGCCACTCAGCACAACATTGGTTTACGTTCTCTGTGAAGACAACGATCAAAACTAATAATGTCAGTGATACTTTTTACGAGGGTGCACCAACGGTGCTACGAGACCAGTACATCCACTTTGAAATATACTGTTTTACAGCATAGAACATCGGTATTGTGAAGACCTGTAAACAGACAATTATTATTAAGGACAGCATTTCAGTGAATAGTAGCCAATGCAGCTGTGGTTAATTCAATTTTTAAGTTAGAAAAAGTAAAGTAGTAGATTTCTCTGAAACAGTGGAACTTAACATGGGCTTCTTGGAATCTCAGGGGGGGGGGGGGTCCACGAAAGGATTTTTGGGGGTCCATGTATTAACAAATATATTTGTTAGATTTAAAAAAAAACTAGCATTATTTTGGGTTCTACTTACTACTTTGTTTCTAAAATAAACGGCTCATGGCTGTTCTCAAGCTGGAAAGGAAATCCACGACTGCAGTCAGGTAGAAAGGGGATCCACAGCTGTGGTCAGACCAAAAAGGAGGTCCACAGCTGTGATCAGGCAAGAAAGGGGGTCGAGATCTGTGATCAGGCAGAAGGGGGGGGGGTCCACAGCTGTGATAAGGCAGAAAAGGGGGGGGGGGGTCCACAGCTGTAATCAGGCCAGATAGGGGGTCGAGATCTGTGATCAGGCAGAAAAGGGGGGGGGGGGTCCACAGCTGTGGTCAGGTCAAAAGGGGATCCACAGCTGTGATCAGGCCAGAATGGGGTTCAAGGTCCACTGCTATAAAATCTTGCAAATTTAAAAAACAAACAAATATTACTTCTCTCTCTCTCTCTCACTTTCTCTCTGCCACTCTCTTATAGTTCATATAGTTTCATCTTGCATACCACATACACACACACATATATATATATATATATATATATATGTGTGTGTGTTCGTGTAATTTTGTATACCTTGAATGAATGAATGAATGAATGAATGAATCTTTATTTTTCAAGGGTAAAGAATTGGGCGCGCAGGCCCGTCTTACATTCTGCCCTTCATCACTCCATCTTTCATTCTTCCCACACACTTGATTTAGTACAAAAAATACAAATTAAATTAGGAAAAACATATCAAAAGAGTGTAAGATTTAACTATTACATTCAAGGTAAAAGAGAAGAAGTCATTAACCTAATAAAATAGCACTCACGCACACATACACACGCAGACATATACATAAATAAAAATACATTGTAAATCATCTTCTAACATATGTTATTTTAACAAACATTAAAATAATTTCTAACAATATCTAACAAGTTGCTTTTCTAACTATGTCATTGAAGTACTTGATGGTTTACGAGCCATGTGTTGAGAGAGTGCTGGTTATTTTATGGAGGCATATGCAAGTAAATAATGAAACAGGTTTGAGTTAAAGGATGAAATATTTCCAATGGATTTTAAATTGTAGGGGAGGGTGTTCCAGAGCTGTACTGCAGAGTATACAAGGCTTTTCTTGTACAGATCAATCCTGGGTTTAGGAAGAAGACAGTTTTTTAAACGCTGGCTATGTTTAGTGTTATACGTAAACAGTGACCACAAGTAAGGCGGAGCATTGTGCGACAGAATTTTGTGAACAAACTTAACTTTGTTAAAAATGATTCTATTTTTGAGGGGTAGAATTTTGAGTTGTTTGTGTTGATCTACAGTCTGTACTGGGTGTTTGTCACAAATAAGATTTAATGCTTGCTTGTGAAGTGAGTGGAGCCTTTTTGTGTTTGAGACTGAGCATCCATCCCAGATTGTGGAACAGTAATCTAAGTGTGTTTGTATGTGTGATATGTAGTATATTTTTCTTGTGTCTTTGTCGATAAAGTGTTTAATTTTGGGTAATTGGTTAACTTTCTGTGCAATCAAATTTGTTAGGTTATGTACGTGAGAATTCCAAGTTAAATGCTGATCAATGATGAGTCCTAGGGTTTTATGTTCATGAACATTTTCTGTTGCCTTAGTCCCAGCACAAAGCTGTAGTGAAGTTTTAGTTGCATTTTGCAGTTTCTGTCTTGTAGTGATGAGCATGGATTTTGTTTTGTTGGTGTTTATCAACATACCATTTTTATTACTCCATTTAATCAAACTGTTTATATCATTTTGGAGCGTTGTCTGTAGTTTATTGGTGTCATAGTCACTATTGTAAACAGTACAGTCGTCAGCGAAAAGATCACATGAAGAGTGTTTTAAATGTAGTGGTAGGTCGTTAATATAGATAGCAAAGAGCATGTGGGAAGAATGAAAGATTGAGTGATAAAGAACAGAATGTAAGAAAAGCCTGCGGGCCCAATTCTTCACCCTTTTAAAATAAAGATCATTCATTCATACTCCCTCTCTCTCCCCCTGTCTCTCCCTCTTCGTCTCCCTCTCCTTCTCTTTCTTACTTTCTGCCCCTCTCTTTCCCTCTCTCTCTCTCTCTTAGTCCCTCTCTCTCCCTCTCTCGTTCAGTCTCTCTTAGTATCTGTCTTCCTCTCTCTCAGTTTCTTTTAGTCTCTCTCCCCCTCCCGTCCCTCTCTCTCTCCGTCTCTCTCTCTCTCGCTGTTTATAATGTATTTTCGAGGTCCTACCTCAGACACCCCAGCCTCCCGTCACCCCACCACCATCGTCACACCAACGGCTCTAAGTCGCGACCTGAGATTGAAAATAAAGTAGTAGATTTCTCTGAAACAGTGGATCTTAACATGGGCTCCTTGGAACCCCAGGGGATCCACGAAAGTATTTTTGAGATGGTCCATGGATTAACAAATGGATTTGTTAGATTAAAAAAAAAACCTAGCATTGAAGCAAACTTTCTCAATGTTTACTAAGTTATCTGTTTGACTTAACTCTTTCACATCAAAAACAGCACGGACAGGGGCGGGAAATCTTGCATGCCCGGGCGATTCAATGCTCAAAAGCGATATTTAGGCAAAGTCTAAATAAAATGAAAGTATCGCATTTCTAACCCAACCTTAGTATATAACCAGTGGGTTTATATATATATATATATATATATATATATATATATATATATATATATATATATGGGGATTAATCCAGGATTGAAAGAGTTAACACGCCTCACCGTAGGGCCTAGCCAACATTTTATTTATTTTCACTTATCAGTTGTCTATCAGTAGAGAAAGTAAAACGCAACCATAAACAATACACGCCAGTACATCGCGAGTCCACGTACGTGTCGACAAGCTATGACTGGTTAAAAGTTAAAGGTAATATAAAGTTTAAAAAAATATGACCGCAGATTATTAAGGTCTCCTTTCTTAAAATGTGGATGGTACCCAAATAAATTCGGAGATGAACCTTAAAAAAAAGATCTAAACTGCGGAATGTATGTACTTCTACCCTTCAGATCAAAGCGCACAAGAAATACTGAAGTATTATTTTAGTTCGCTCCTTGAGCTAAACAAGAGAGGTTGGGCACGTAAATTACGAACAGTAAGTACTCACTTGCTAGAATACCCAATGAGTTAATCAAATGCGAGAAAGAGGTTGGAATAGCCTGGCTTCACAGACTCCATAACCTGGTATGGGAAAAACAAGAAGCACCACAGGACTAGAGAAACGCTGTAATTATTCCAATATGGAAGAAAAAGGGACCAACAGGGACTACAACCAATACCGAGGCATCTCACTGCTAAGCCGTACTAGAAAAATGTTCTGCAAGATCCTAGAGAACAGACTGTGACCAGTGACTGAACCACAGTTAAATGAAACTCAGATGGGATTTAGAAAAGATAGAAGCTGTACAGATGCCATCTTGTTCCTAAGACAACTAACAGAAAAATCATTTGAACACAATCAGATACTGTACATAGCTTACGCAGATCAAGAAAAAGCATTTGATATAGCAGATAGACTCTGGGAAATTTTACAGCATTATGGATCATTTGATCAACCTATGCAAAAACCTATACAGAAACAGTCAATATACAGTTAGAACAAAAGCAGGACACTCTGAACCATTCATCATAAAATCTGGAGTGAGGCAAAGCTGTGTACTATCTCCCTTATTTTTCATAACATATATTGACGACATCAGCAAAGAAGATAACATACTCATAGTAACAACTCCACGACAGTGCTGCCCAACAGCCCAACCCCAGAAAGAATGCCGATAAATCCACAACACCTTCCAGAAGGCATATCCAATAGGAGGTCCATAAACGAACTCCTTTTTTTTCCGACGATCGAACACTTATAGCCACATCAGAAAAAGACCTACAGCGGAACATGGATAATTTAGTAAGAACATGTAAAATCCACGACATGAAGGTAAGTGCTGAAAAAACAGAAGTCATGACCATAGCGATAGAATAAATCCAAAGCCCATGAAACAAGTGAAAGATTTCAAATGCCTAGGCAGCATAATATCGTCCTCAGGGAAAACTGACGCAGAGATTGAGAAGAGACGCAATAAGGAAAACCACGTCAATGGACAAATGACTCCTTTACTGAAAAACAAATACATCACAACTGAAACAAAAAAGGGCACTGTACAACACAATTTTCCTCCCAACTCTATGCTTTCAGTGTCAAGCGTGGACACTAACAGCCAAGAACAAAAGAAAAATCATCACGACAGAAATGAGATGTTTAAGGAGAATACTAAATGCGACAAGAAGAGACCAAATAAGAAATGACACCATCACGTGAGACTTAGGTTGTAGTAACACAAGTATTACACTATATCCAGAAAAGGCAAGTCAAATGGTTTGGCCGTGTTACACGGCTACCACCAGACAGTATATCACAGACAACATTCACACTAAGATTTGTAAATAACAGAGGAAGAGGCCGCCCACGCGGAAGATGGAGAGAGGAAATTACAGAAACATTAAATATCCCATTATACGAAGGAAATCGTCGAGCTCTATCATGTTGTCTATTTGTCTCCTCAACACTGAAAGGTATACGAGGAAGGAGAGAAGACAAGACAAATAATCACTGAAAGTAGGTTAAAATATAATCTTACATATGTGATCAGCGTATATTTTCTGTAAAAGTCAGCTAAGTTAAATAAGAGGTAAACGTATAGTTTTATCTAAAATTCATCTGAGCTTTATATGAGTTTAACCGTGTAGTTTCTCTAAAAGTCAGCTAAATTATAAAACAGTTAAGCATGTATTTTCTATAATATTTAAGTTATAAAACAGATTGGACTTCATTGTCTGTAAAGGTCAACAACTTTATATGTGAGGTTAGCGTATACACTCTCCAGAAATCAGCTAAGCTATATTTTCTATAAAAGTCAGCTTAGCTGTAAGAGAAGCAAATGTACTCGTAAATTTTCTGTTGAAGTTAGCAAAGCTAAATAAGAAGGAAATATGTGTTTTCTCAGAATTGTCGACTAAGTTATAAGACTGTGGGGTTTTTTTGGTCCCTTTCTCTAACGCTGGGTCCACCTGGACTCTAACGATGAGTACTAGAGAAATCTGCGAATATAACATGTGGCCAAATTGTGATACTAACTACAGCACACTTTCATGTGCCGATGGTCTTAGAAGTACATGTCTTAATCGTATGCTTTAAAGAAATTGAAACCTTTCCCCCTTTTTTTTAATCTCTAAGGCTGGTAAAGTACTTTAAGTAGTAAGCATGTACTTCCTTTTCAGAGGCCGAGAGATAGTTAAAGCAGGCCGAGAGATAAAGCAGGCTGAGAGATAAAGCAAGTGAGAGATAGTTAAAGCAGGCAGAGAGAGACAGTGAGAGAAAGAGACTGATTGATTGATTGATTGATCTTTATTTCAAAAGGGTTAAGAATTGGGCACGCAGGCCCGTCTGACATTCTGCCCTTTATCATACATCTTTCACTCTATTCCAGACATTCTACAAATATGCTGTTCATATAAAAAACATAACTAACATTGAAGCTGAGAGACATAAAATAAAATATAACAGAGAGAGAAAGAGAGAGTTAAATTAGGCTGAGAGAAAATTACAGCAGGCCGAGAGATAGTTAAAGTAGCCGAGAGATAAAGCAGATCGAGAGATAGTTAAAACAAGATGAAGATAGTTATTAAAGTAGGTAGACAGATAATTACAGCAGATCGAGAGATAGTTAAGGTAGGCTGAGAGATATTTAAAGCAGGCCAGAGATAGTTAAAGTAGGTCGAAAGATAGTTAAAGCAGGCCGAGAGATAGTTAAAGTAGGTTGAGAGATGATTAAAGTAGGTTGAGAGATAGTTAAAGTAGGTTGAAAAATAGGTAAAGTAGGCCGAGAGATAAAGTAGGCCGAGAGCAGGCCGTGAGGTATTTACAGTAGGTCGAAAGGTAGATAAAGCAGGCCGAGAGATAGTTAAAGTAGGCCGAGAGCTAGGTAAAGAAGGCCGAGAGATAGTTAATGTAAGCCAAGAAGTAGTTAAAGAAGGCAGAGAGATAGTTAAAGCAGGGCGAGAGATAGTTAATGCAGGCCGAGAGATAGTTAAAGTAGGCTCTGAGATAGTTAAACTAGGTTGAAAGATAGTTACAGCAGGTTGAGAGATAATTAAAGCAGGTTGAGAGATAGTTAAAGCAGGTTGAGAGAAAGTTAAACCAGGCTGAAAGATAGTTAACACATGCTCAGAGATAGTTAAAGAAAACTGAGAGATAGTTATATTAGGCCGAGAGATAAAGCAGGCAGAGAGATAAAGCAAGCTAAGAGATAGTTAAAGCAGACCGAGAGATAGTTAAAGCAGGCCGACAGATAGTTAAAGCAGATCGAGAGATAATTAAAATAAGCCGAGAGATAAAGCAGGCTGTGAGATAGTTAAAGCAGCTGACAATAGTTTAAAGCAGGTTGAGAGATATTTAAAGCAGGCCGATATATAGTTAAAGCAGGCCTAGAGATAAAGTAGGCCGAGAGATACTTAAAACAGGCCGAAAGATAATTAAAACAGTCCGAGAGGTAAAGCAGGCTGAGAGGTATTAAAGAGGCTGAGAGATAGTTAAAGCCGGTGAGAGATAGTTAAAACAGGATCAGAGTTAGTTAAAGCAAGCAGAGAGATAGTTAAAGCAGGGCGAGAGATAGTTAATGCAGGCCGAGAGATAGTTAAAGTAGGCTCTGAGATAGTTAAACTAGGTTGAAAGATAGTTACAGCAGGTTGAGAGATAATTAAAGCAGGTTGAGAGATAGTTAAAGCAGGCTGAAAGATAGTTAACACGTGCTCAGAGATAGTTAAAGAAAACTGAGAGATAGTTATATTAGGCCGAGAGATAAAACAGGCAGAGAGATAAAGCAAGCTAAGAGATAGTTAAAGCAGACCGAGAGATAGTTAAAGCAGATCGAGAGATAATTAAAATAAGCCGAGAGATAAAGCAGGCTGTGAGATAGTTAAAGCAGGCTGACAAATAGTTAAAGCAGGTTGAGAGATAATTAAAGCAGGCCGATATATAGTTAAAGCAGGCCTAGAGATAAAGTAGGCCGAGAGATACTTAAAACAGGCCGAAAGATAATTAAAACAGTCCGAGAGGTAAAGCAGGCTGAGAGGTAGTTAAAGAGGCTGAGAGATAGTTAAAGCCGGTGAGAGATAGTTAAAACAGGATCAGAGTTAGTTAAAGCAAGCAGAGATAGTTAAAGTAGGCTGAGAGGTAAAGCAGGCCGAGGGATAAAGCAAGCTTAGAGATAGTTAAATCAGGGCGAGAGGTAGTTAAAGGAGGCCGAGAGACAGTTAAAGTATGCCGAGAGGTAGATAAAGCAGGCCGAGAGATAGTTAAAGCAGGGCAAGATATAATTAAAATAGGCCGAGAGATAAAGCAGGCAATGAGATAGTTAAAGCAGGCTGTGAGATTAGTTAAAGCAGGTTGAGAGATAATTAATGCAGGTTGAGAGATAGTTAAAACAGGTTTAGAGATAGTTAAAGCAATCCGAGAGCCATCCAAGCTTTCCAGATACATTATCCAATGCACGCTCCGATCTCATCTTCAACGTGCAATAACTGATAATGCCTTTCTGAATTGATTGATCACCGTTTCTGGAACCTTTGTCTGTTTGAACTCTTCTATTATAAATATCTCTTTCTACCCCTTCCTCCTCTTATTTTCTTTATTGTCATCGTGAATGTCAACAATATATGAAAGTGTGAACGTCAACAATAAATGTAAGCGTGAGTGTTAACAATACATGTAAGCGTGAATGTAAACAATATTTGTAGGTCACGTTTGCCGTTATGTACTCGAATAGCAACTTCCTCCTATTATTTTTTTGTAAAATGTACTTTCAAGGAAACTCTTAAATAGATTATTATTTGAACAACAACAAAAAAGGATTGGCCAAGTGTCAGTAGCTGATGCATTCAGGTCAACTCAATTTAGCAGCAGTAAAAGCAGTTTATTTGTTTCTTTCAAGAAGACGACAGAAGAGCGAATTTTCTAAACCTGAAAGTTTATATTAGCACTTCCTCTTCCGTCAATTTTATTCCAATATACGAATGAGCTAAGTAAAACTTTATGTGGTTTAAAAACCTAATTAACATGGGCTACATTCATTCTAAATACAGGATATACCCATAAAATAGTGAACACAAGACGCCAGTGCAGAAAAGGAAGATTAAAATGTCCCCGAAGTAAACACTTCCAATGCTGTTCTAATTGTCCTTGAGATAATTGTCATCGTGGCTGATGTAAAGCTCGTTCTAGCAGAGTCAGATGAAATTATTTGCTGCAGTTTTGAAAAAAATAGATAGGAAGAGAAAAAAAAAAGGGGGGGGGGGGCGATAGCAATAGGAGATAATACAGAGTGAAATGATTGTTGTTCACGGTTGTATCCAATCAACATTTCTATTTTTAAACGACGATCACTCATTTCGCTTGTGGAAAATGTCATTGAAAATGACATACCAGACATCAGCAATTAAATCTAATGAAACACTTAATGACATTTAGGATATTCTCATGATGCATACTTACTGGGGTCACAACGGGGTATAAAGACGCTGTCCAATTTGGCAATCAGCCACCCATAGCTGACGTACGTGCTAGCGTCAGGGTTGGCAAACCATAGCTGACCAAGACCCTGTCCCACCTCTCCCTTGGTATCCCCAGTAACAGGCCAGTCTGGCTATAGAGGCAGGGATCTCATGTCCCCAAGGTGGTGGAGTCTGCTAAAGAAGTATTGCACATCACTCAAGAACTGAAAAAATATTCCCTATAACCCGCTTTCAAGCCGAAATTATGCTGCCTCTCAGTATCTTCACAGCATCGGCTGCACAAAACACCAGCTCCTAGTTTCAGGGAGATAGTAGGAGAAGAAGAAGAAGAAGACGAAGAAGAAAGAAGAAGAAGAAGAAGAAGAGAAGAAGAAGAAGAAGAAGAAGAAAGAAGAAAGAAGAAGAAAGAAGAAGAAGAAAGAAGAAAGAAGAAGAAGAAGAAAGAAGAAGAAGAAGAAGAAAGAAGAACAAGAAGAAAAAAAGAAGAAGAAGAAGAAGAAGAAGAAAGAAGAAGAAGAAGAAAGAAGAAGAAAGAAGAAGAAGAAGAAGAAGACGAAGAAGAAGAAGAAGAAGATGAAAGAGTTGCAGCAAAGACAAAATTATAAGAAGTGACTAGAACTGATCACACATTGGTGACATAGTGATCGTTTTGTTATGTGACATAAGTCCCCAGTGGCAACTTCACGAAATTGCATGTTTAAAATTTGGTTAACTTTATTAAAAAAAAAATCTTCTCGTGCGACTAAGAATTTTACTGTGCATTTTTATTGTGAAAACTTTTGGGTTTTGCGTGTCCAAAAAGTAGTTTCTTGCCGCTTTTGATCTATCTACCACGGATTTGTCATTTTCTGGCATGTGCAAACATTGACTTGAAAGAACATAGGGACTTGAATCAATGTCGATTGATCAATACTTTGTCTGCTAAACGTACCTTCCATAAATTTACCTTCATTTCAATATTCACGCTACATATCACAATTATATATTTATTTTTTCTGAACTTGTATGTGCTCCTTACGCGCGGATATTTCTGTACATATCATCCGAACTACAGTTCAACCACCCGGAGAGTATAAGACTAGGAGACGGCAGCGTACTTGTGTGAATCGTCATATACAGAAACAGGAATGCAGACAATGCAGGAAGTAAATCGCATCACATTCGAAAATCCAGAATCCGTAGAACCACAGCAAAACCTTATAAAGACCTTATAAGGCTTCTTTGTGAAGCAGATACAGTGAGCACTTATTTAAAAGGGAGAGGGGAGGGGGGAGGGGTAACAAACAGAAACCAGTAACCGTATGTCAGAATGTGGGGTGAGAAATGAATATGGCAAGACGGAACAAGAAATATGGAAAAGCAAATAATTTTTTTTAAAAAGCCTTTACGGGAATAAGTTCACATAGAACTCCGACACCAAAAAAAAAGGGGGGGGGGGGCTATAATCGGTTAACTCACACCTTATACGTGTAAAAGACAAGACAATCTAGACACAGTTTGAGCCAGACTCGACATGACAGAAAGGACATGATCAATGTCTCAGGGAGGTGCCATTTTCTCAGACATTACTTCAAAATGCAGGAAATTGCATTTATTAAAGAGACAGCGACCCAGATCAAGATGGTAAGAGAGTCTTTTGTCTCAGACCCTACACGCCGAAAGCTTCTGCCCAGCTTAGTGATAACGTGTGATAGAATTCTGTAAGTGTAGAATTAAAACGCCAGATTGCTGAGTCACAGAGTCAGAATTCTAGTATATTGTAATACCGCATAAATTATTTCCCCTTGGAGTCTGAACTTACAATGACCAATGGTCGAGGAAAAAAATCAATAATTGTCATATTAGGACGTTACAGGTCATGTTCTAACACCAACTCAGAAAAAATTCTCGTGAAAAAAGTGACTATTGGCTAGGAGTAATGTTAAAAACAGTCATAACAAACTGTGAATTTGGATACAAAGATTATTTGTTAGAAACTAAGATTTTCCACAGTAGTTGAAGGTTAACGAAACAGTACTCCTCACGGAAAGGTTGAGACTTCTCGAGACAGAAGCTTCTAGACGGGGCTGAGAAAATCCTAGTCATATAAAAGAGGCAGAGCTGACCCACGCAAGAGGTATAGAGATTATTGATGATTAGGATTATGCAGAGACCAGTAGGTTACGTTAGCATGAGGACTACCTAGGAAGATGGTCATGTTTGATCAGTGTGTTCAGAATGTTTATGATAGAGAGATTTTTATAGGTTTGCTCAGTCAGATTTTTCTTTAAATCATGACTTTATGTATTCTGGACTACGTGTATAGTAGTTATTCAGTAAGTTTTGCTTCATGTAGTGAAAGTAATACTTGGTATCCTTTTTAGGACAGAACGATAATGACAGTTTGTTAGAGTAGAATGTGAGCTCAGTTATTGTTGATAGCGCTTTTTGATTATATTCATTTTAAAACGCACTTGGGAATTGTGGGAAGAGCGAATCATGGGATCTTAAAATGTTGGGATTATGTGTTTGTTCAGAATTTTCTATATCATCTTTGTTCTTCGCCTGAACGCTAGATGTTGCTTCGTGTAGATCTTTTATTTTTAATCTAGGTCTTTCTCGTGTAGAAAAGAAAGAAAGAAAGAAAGAAAGAATCTGCTTCTTTCTCGTGTAGAAAAGAAAGAAAGAAAGAATCTGCTTCTTTCCGTGTAGAAAAGAAAGAAAGAAAGAAAGAAAGAAAGAATCTGCTTCTTTCTCGTGTAGAAAAGAAAGAAAGAAAGAAAGGAAGGAAGAAAGAAAGAAGAAAGAATCTGCTTCTTTCTCGTGTAGAAAAGAAAGAAAGAAAGAAAGAATCTGCTTCTTTCTCGTGTAGAAAAGAAAGAAAGAAAGAAAGAATCTGCTTCTTTCTCGTGTAGAAAAGAAAGAAAGAAAGAAAGGAAGAAAGAAAGAAAGAAAGAATCTGCTTATTTCTCGTGTAGAAAAAGAAAGAAAGAAAGGAATGAAAGAAAGAAAGAAAGAAAGAATCTGCTTCTTTCTCATGTAGAAAAGAAAGAAAGAAAGAAAGAATCTGCTTCTTTCTCGTGTAGAAAAGAAAGAAAGAATCTGCTTCTTTCTCGTGAAGAAAAGAAAGAAAGAAAGAAAAGAAGAAAGAAAGAAAGAATCTGCTTCTTTCTCGTGTAGAAAAGAAAGAAAGGAAGAAAGAAAGAAATGAAGAATGAAAGAAAGAAAGAAAGAATCTGCTTCTTTCTCGTGTAGAAAAGAAAGAAAGAAAGGAAGAAAGAAAGAAAGGAAGAAAGAAAGAAAGAAAATCACTTTCCACCTTATTTTTAAGGAACAATTTTTTATAAATAGGAAACTACGAGGCTTTGGTACGGTAAAGTAAGAGAACAAATTTTGTAGGATTAGACCTCGAAAAAATCTTAGAAAAAAATCTCACGTCTCACTAAAGTGCTTTGTCTACGATTTTGTCGAGGTCTAATCCTACAAAATTTGTTCTCTTACTTGATCTTATTTTTAACAACCTCTTCTAACTCCTTGCTCCTCCTCAGTCCTCTCAGCAACAGTTTCACTACAAAAATGTGCACAACTACACTACAGTAATACAGGTATCACATAAACCTGACGTTCTATAGATATTGTAGACAGTTCACATTCTACAGGTACCACAGAAAGCTAGCATTCTACACGTATCATAGAAAGCTGACATTCTATAGGCATCATAGAATTGTAAAATTCTGAAATTATCACAGAAAGTTAACATTGCACAGGCATCGCTGAAATTTTAACATTCATATCGAACTGAAATTATCAGGTATTTCAGTTTTTTGTTTCATTAGAAGTTAGGAAATTTACCTCCCTTCAACTGATATCACTGCGACGATCTTGAGACACAGATATAAAGTCGCATAGGGAGTGGGTGGCAGCAGCGGCGTGGTTTAATCCCTGCAGCGTCTCATAAGACGAATCTGTCATCAAAAACATGCTTTATACCAGCTTCTTAGCTGCGCTGAATGCACGTGAAAGCATGTTTATGGCAGTGGAACTATAGTAACCTGGCAACAGCGTCGTCTAGACGATGATCTTTAGAACTCCAGAAGGCAGAGAGGGCGACACAGGGGATGAAAGAAAAAAAAGGCGCCCTATAAAGAGTCTAATAGAGATATCTTGACGCATTTGACGAGACAATTAATGTAAAGAAGTTGATGATAACGATAGTGAGGATGATGATTAACAATGAAACTTTCAGCAAGGCACAGCTCTTAGTTGTAACATGAATACAACGGCAATATTTAGGTATACTATTATTACAAAGGAAAATGCCACAAACGATTATAATCGGCAACAAAAATTTGTATTTAGTAAGACAATTCAAACGTTAAAGAAATGGCAGGAATCTTTAGTCCCTTCATTAAGGAAAATATTAACATTTTGTCAGTATCCAGATATTGCTTGACCTATCGGTACACTAAAAGGGCGATGCAATCACACTTGTCTGTCACTTCCAGTAGGGGGTCATATACCAGTCTCTACGCCTGGATCTGACAGAGGCCACTCGGGCCGAAATCGATCTACAGACCATCGGCATGAAAGATCTAGTGGACTACACATTTCGCTACTCAGCTGCTTATCCTATTAACTCTTTCACCGCCTGAATTAATTTTCATGCTCTGTCAGACTAAATTTTGATGAGAAATTTGATAGAAAGAAACTGCAAGGAAGTTATTCTATAATTTCTAAAAAAAATATGCGTTGGGTTAGAAATGTGCTATATTTCATTTTATTTAGACTTTGCCTAAATATTGCTCTCAACAATGATTCACATGAGAGTGCAAGATCTATCAACAGTGTCACCATTGTTTTGTAGTGAAAGAGTTAACTAGCTCACGCAAAAAAAAACAATCATGGAACGGTGAAACTGTACTTACCCACAATGCACACAAAGAAGATAGTGCTGTAGATGACAATGAACATGTATCTGTAGAGCTTCACCTTGAAAGCCGGCTGGAATGGCGGCTCAAATGACCCGTTAATAAAATGTTCCTCGTAGCCATCCACGTAGCTCATGTTCCCGTAGACGTAAACACTTTCCTCGCCCATGATGGTTCTGATGATTCAGGCGTCAAGTCATATCTACACTCAACGTTATGGTTTTTACTTTTGTATTTCGCAATTTCACAATCTACGTCAGTCTGCGTGGGATATCCACTTCTGAGTAAATCGTTATGAGCTTCTGTTTACCCTGGTCACTGTAAAGTTTGAAAAATTTTAACAAAGCGATATTTGAATAACAAGATAACTCCTGGAAACCGAAGAAATGTTCACAACACAGTTCTTGTGCTTCACAAAACAAAACAAAACAGAAATGTAATTAAAGACTTAAATAATAATAACGATTATTATTCTTTCACTTTCTTTTAAGAAATATTATTCTTCAGCTTCAACTCGCCTAATGGTTCATCAATTACAAGACGAGGAGTGTTCTGTGGGGTTACACGTGAGCAGCGGTTTTCTCAACCGAAAACACACGGAGAAAGACTCAACGATGAAGTCTAGAATCCTTAAGATTTCGAAATGAAACAGATCAGCCCGCGCCTGTTATGGACACGTGATTTTAATAACCGTCTCAAAGGCACCACTCGCAAACACTGGCAGAACTGACGAGACGCTTTGAACAAGTTTTGTTTTGTTGTTGTCACTGTTGCTTTGACACTTATAACTTTGCTCTAAATGTGATTCGTTTATGAAACGAGACGCTTTATACAAGTTTCTTTTGTTGTTGTTGTTTTGACACTTATAATTCTGCTCTAAATATGATTCGTTTTTTTTTCAGATCTTCTGCAGAACACACGCTTCTGGATTATATAAAGTCCAGGAAAACAAAAATCTGTCTGAAGCTAGAGTCTCTTTGACAACATCCTGTCTACTTTTCAGTAAATTCTGGCATTTCCCTCGTCGCTGTTGACATCAAGCGCATTTGGTTATGCTGCCCTTTCACCACATCAGCTACATGGAGCTTTTGGGAGCGTCCTGCTAGTACCTTCACAAAGCTGTCGACGCCAATAAAACACATAACACGGGTCTTGCCTTGAGGTCACATGATCCAAATGTCAGGAATAACTGAAAAAAGACGATATTGTGGTTATTCATGTTTAAATTAACGTAGATGAAGTCTTAAAAGATATAAGACAAATATTCAGAAAAAACAAAGCGGAAGAGCAGTAAATTACCCCAAAAAGTCCAGAAGAATAGCAGAACTTTGCAATGCAAAAAATGAACAACAAAAGGCAAAAAATATATTCAGTTGAAAACAATATTAAAAATTGAAAATTATTTGTAATCAGGAAGAAAAAAAAAGTCATAAATAATAAATCAATAAAGAAAATTATTGACGAACAAGATTTCTCATATATTCTCATAACAGACGGATAATATGCAATACAAATTATAAATAGAACTGAGGTTAGTTTAACCCTCGTTTAAAAGAAAGAGAAACAGAATTTAAACTTCAAGTAAACTGAAATCTAGAGTTAATATATGCGGTTTGATACTCCCATATTATGTTAAGGCGTTCTTGTACTTGTACTTGTGTTATCTCCCTGTAACTGTGAGCTGTTGTTCTTTGCAGCCGATGCTGTAGGGGTGTTGAGGCACAGCATCGTATCGGCGTGGCAGCGGGTTATGCTAGATACTTTTTCAGTCCCAGAATACAACTAAAAAGCAGGGGGGTGTGCAATGCTTCTTTAGCAGACTCCACCACCATGGGGACTATGACGATCCCTGACCCGCTAGTCAGGCTAGGCCTGTTACTGGGGGGGGGGTACCACGGAGAGGTGGGACAGGGTCTTGGTCAGCTATGTTTCGCTAACCCTGACGCTAGCATATTAGCTATGGGTCACTCGTAGAACAGGGGTCTTCACACCCATGTTAAAGCGCTGGAAACTAAACAAGAAAATTGGAAAGAAGGTGGAGACCCTTGAAATGTGAACATACAAAAAACTGGTTGCATTTAAAACGCAGAAACTTTAACAAGCAAAAGAAATGCTAGAAAAATTACAATTGGAAAAAAAGACACAAAAAATCCATCATCATCATCATCATCATCACCAAAACAACATCAACAACAACAACAATAATACCAGCATCAACAACAATAACAATAATAACAACAGCATCAACAACAATAGCAGCATCGACAACAGCAACAAAAATAGCAACGTTAACAACAGAATCGACATCAGCAACAACGGCAACAACCAGCAACATCAACAGCACAGCTACAGCTAAAT
Source organism: Achatina immaculata (assembly GCA_009760885.1). Classification (NCBI taxonomy): domain Eukaryota; kingdom Metazoa; phylum Mollusca; class Gastropoda; order Stylommatophora; family Achatinidae; genus Lissachatina; species Lissachatina immaculata. The sequence goes on along the minus strand of CM019720.1, from coordinate 48,002,963 downwards.
CAAATGAATTTCTAAAACCGAGTCATCATGAGAAGAAAAAAAAAGCCCTTTCAAATCATCAAAACATCAAATCAAAATATTAAATTAGCATGTTAGGCATTAAAAAAATTACACAAAAAAATTAATTAAATTATTTAGTTATGTTAATGATAGCTCGCCGCTTAGTAAAATTCATGGATTAAACTTTCGAAATCAATTAAACGACAGGAAAAAAAAAGAAATGAAAGAACAGAAGAAATACAGAACAGGAGAAGAGGAGTAATAAAGCACATCTGATGAGGAGGTACTACCATCTTTAAAGTTAGAAACACAACCACTAACACGCTTTTTGATACTAGAAGTTGATGGTGCTTAGATAGCAGAAAAGGACGTAATACGTTTATGGCGTATTGATATCTAAAGGCCGCGCGAACCAGCCAAATCACACTCACCCAAGCTTTTAAGATCTCGCTGAACTATTCTACAGTACACGTGAATGTTTAAAACCCTATAAAATAAGTACATTATAGAAAAAAATTTGTCGAAAACACAAAAATTTGGCTTTTTGGACTACTAGATTATATTACCTTCAGAGGAAAATATGCACTATAATTTCAAAAAAGAAATTACTACATTTAATACGTAGCAACAGCGACACCTAAACAAATCACTGAATCCAAATTTTACAAAATTTATATAAAATCACCGGTAGAAAACAAAGATATGACTAAAGCTAAATCAGTGTTGTAACAAAGCAAAAGCGAATGCACGTCTCGGAAGTACGAGATTTACACGGCAACGCTTACACCACGCGACGCTTCCATGGCAACGGAGAATTCAGCATAGTTATGCCCCATTACTCCTCTTCTTAACGTAATCTTCTATTAACGCAGACGCAATCCCTTTAATACATGAGTCTTTCCTCGTCAAAACATTTAACAGCCGTGTGTACAGTGGATTCCTGCCTCTCTCTCTCTCTCTCTCTCGTTTGACAAGAAATATATTACTCGCTTAATTATAGGCGGAGGATGTTCTCCAAATAGGCCTTAAATGTTGAATTTTGCCAAAATGTATAAATAGATTCATGGCAGCGCTTTGAAATTAGGCTGAGTTATGATTTCCTTTAGTTGAAAAGCTTGCTCTAATGCTGCGTGGTCCCAAGGTTAGACATTGGTCTCTAGTGCTGGTGGTCGCAGGTTCGAATCCAACCAAGAGTGGCATGGATTCCCCACCACCCCCTGAATCCTCCAGCAGTAAAATGTCCTGGTTTCTAGACACTGAGACTGAATGTCCGCATGCATTGTAACACATGTCAAAATTCCCTTGACAGTTGGACAAAAAAAACAAAACAAAGATGGGGTTAAACGGCCACTAACCGGGCTAGATTCTAGGACAATTCTAGCGCAGGGATTGTCTCTGGCGCTCCAGATGACTATTCTGTCTTTCGACATCTGGCAGCGGGGAAGATATGGGGACATTCTGACTGCGATAATGTCATTTCCGAACTAGGAAGCAAGGAAGGAGCTAGGTCGCTGACTAACCTCTACGTTACCTATAGAAGGAGAACCATCTCACCCATTCCCCGCAGAATTCACTACACACGTGCGGGTACTACACACGTGCGGGTACTACACATGTGCGGGTACTACACATGTGCGGGTGTACTGTGAGCTTGCCATCACGTGAACAGAATAAAATCCAAAATATTAACTTTAAAAACAACAGAAGATGGTGGGAATGACGTAAGCATTGGAGAACCTGGACTGGATAGTCAAGAAATACTCTTATCCTTGGCTTGCAGTTGACTCTCTCTCTCTCTCCTCTCTCTCTCTCTCTCTCTCTCTCTCTCTGAACATTTAGGTAACCAAGGCACATGCATCTTCTGCAAGTATTTTCCACACACGCCTGTCCTTCGCCCTTTTTTCCCCCCCTACTCTTGCCAAGGTGAGCATTCTATTACTCAACATCCTCTCTGTTATTCCCCCATATTTCCTTTGGCCTACCTACCCTTACTCTTGTTTCACTGAGGTGTGGATATCAGTGCTGCTTTTGATAATGAACTACCAGTTATCCGGACTGCTATGCCCCAACCACCGCCAGCGTCTTTCCTCAGTAATTGAAAGTCAACGGCATCATCTGAATTTCTGCCAGCAAGGTGTTATTTCTTATGGTATTTGGTCAAAATATTCGTCTAATCCGACATATACGTTTAGTCCGTAATGAATTTCATTTTGCTGTTGACTCAGTATAAACCAAATGAAAAGAAACATAATTTTGTGACACATCGTGGAATAAATAAATGTAAAAGTTATTGCGAATATCGAAATTGTGTGTGTGTGCGTGCGTGCGTGCGTGCGTGCGTGCGTGCGTGCGTGAGTGCGTGCGTGCGTGCGTGTGTGTGTGTGTGTGTGTGTGTGTTTTATTTAACCACTAACGTATTAAGTAAGAAAAAAAAAACCTGAAAAAAAAATAATGTCAAGAAAAGGTAAATTAAAACACTTAAATTCATGAATCAAATAGCTGAAAAACTGGTTCACACGCTTCCAAATAAATGACTACTTTAATAATATCAGCTCGCTGTAGGGGCACAGTTGTTTTGCTGCAGCCAAAATAGATGATTTTGCACTAAGATATGCGGGCGGAGCATAATGTGGGCAGCTGGTATTTCCACATACAGGTAATCATCGGCTGAAAAATGACGCCAGAAATTATTTTGTTCTTCTGTTCCCTCAAAGGCTATGTTTGTTAATAATTATCCATGAACTTTACCCGCCTGTCTTTGTCCTTGTTCTATTGCCAGCTTCGAACCATGAGGGATGTAATTATTTCTCTTCCTATCATTTCCATAAATTCATGATCCTCAAACAACTGCCTCCACTAAACTGTAAAGAACACTCCAATCAGTCAGTCAGTCCTTGCTAAACTTTGCCTTCTAAACAGCTCTCCTGTAGGCCTCTCGGTTGTAAGCAAGATGCCCTGCTGCTGATGCATCAATTCGCAGATCATCAACGATGTCGTGCACCCATCTTCGCCTTAGTCTTCCTCTCTTTCTTTTTCCCATTACCCTTTCAAGACTGTCTTCCCTAAATTCTCATGACGTTTAATGTGTTTAAAATACGAATATTTTACATTTTCTCTGTTCAGTCTTCTTTACTATTCAAACGTCTTCAGTATTAAGTTCTTGTAGTATAGATATATCTGTTCTTTTTTTTTTATTTCCATGAGGTTTGAAGAACTCTTCTGTAGCATTTACATTCACATGCAAAACACGCCAACTTTTGTAATTTCCTCGACTTACTGAGAAGCTCGGGACTTCCAAGACGTCACACGTTTTGAATTGACGGTATTTTAGCGCCTTTGAAATAGCAACGACTTCGAAGTAGCACATTAGAATCATGACCATCGTAAAACTTCCCTCAAAAGAAGTTAAGGTAGATATTGGTGTTTATTTCATTTTTACAGAACGATACAATGAGTGAGGAATCATCTTCTTCTTCTTCCTTCTTTCTTCATCCTTCTTCTTCTTCCTTTCTTCTTTCTTCCTTCTTTTTCTTTCTTCTTCTTCCTTGTTTTTCTTTCTTCTTCTTTTTCTTTCTTCGTCTTCCTTCTTTTTCTTTCTTCTTCTCTCTTCATTATCATCTTTCTCTTCTTCCTTCTTTTCTTTCTTCTTCTTCCTTCTTCTTCTTTCTGCTTATTCTTCCTTCATTTTCCTTCTTCTTCTTCAGCTTTCCGAGCCATTAAGACTTATTGCTGCACATTATGTTCGACTCCATTCTTCCCTCTCTCCGACTGATAACATCAATTTCCTGTATATCCTCTTCTACGCTGTCTTTCCATCTCAGTCTTGGTCTGCCTCTCAGCCTTGTTTCCTTCGTCTCTTGTACATTCATCATTTTCATTTGTTCTCTTTCAGCCTTTCAACTTGGCCTAACCAGCGCTATCCGTTCAGTTTAGAGACGCTTATAATCCGTCGTGATTTAAACCAGCTGATAAGTTCAGTGTTCTTTCTATCTCTCCATTCGCCGCTGTTGGTACTGGTATCTTTTACAGGCCCAAAGATTCTTCCTAAGATACTGTTTCAAAGACCCGCAATTTGTTCATCTTTCTTTGTTGTGCTCTACTATTCTTGTCCTTACATGACGCCTGGTCTTGTTATAGTTGTCTCTTGCACTGCGGGAAGAGTGGGCAGCCATCCAATAACAACAGATCCAACGGTTAATCGGATCCATGTCAAGGAGATGTCGTTCTCTGATACAGGCCAGAGGAGACCATACACCTTACTGAAACGGAGGCCTCAGTCGCAAAGAATAAAAGTTCCAAACCATATTTAATGAACATATTTTCATTGTTAAGTCTTAAAGTTTCTTCATGCCAAGATTGAAACTGTAAAATAACATTTTGATACAAATTTGAAATTTGGTGTCCATTACGACTACAATAGTGTTGCGTTTCTTTATTTGAACAGTTTAGTTGTGTATATGACATTTTGCAAGGAATTATTAAAACTTTCATGACGAATTTCGTGTCAATTCTGGAAATAAGCAACAATAAAATGAAGGCTCTTATATTAAAATTAACGTTACATCAATCTATATTTCCAAATTCTGTTCAGCTATCAAACAAGGTCATAACAGCATTTTACGAAATCTCTCATATATTATCTAAAAAAAAAAAAAGATAAAAACGTTTCAGCGATGGAGAAATCATTAAAGAAGCAATGATAGATGACGCCGAATCTCTCTTTTAATGGTCGCGGGGACAGACTTTTTATCTTTTATCAAAAACATTCAGTTATCTCACCAGACAGTTACTGGCCTGGTGTGGCAGATCTGGAAAGATTTGGAATTCTAGCTTCAGAAAGATCTGCAATTATGTGAAATTTTTGTTTCTCTCTATTCAGTTTGATGAAGGCACTAATATGTTGGACATTGCGCAATACTGTGTCTTTTGTAAGAACAGTTTTTGTTGATTTTACTGGGAAGCAAAAAAAAAAAAAAATATTCGTTAAACTGCCTTCACTTCTCGGACGTACAAGAGAAGAAGTGCCAGAGAAGAAGTACCAGAGAAGAAGTACTAGAGAAGAAGTACTAGAGAAGAAGTACCAGAGAAGAAGTACCAGAGAAGAAGTACTAGAGAAGAATTACCAGAGAAGAAGTACCAGAGAAGAATTACCAGAGACGAAGTACCAGAGAAGAAGACATCTTCAATGTGCTCCTTGAATTTGCAAGGACAGTAGTCTACTGCTTCCAAAATTTGTTAGGATAACAAGTGAAGGCAGATCTTCAGAATCTTATTTTTTTTTTTGTGTACTGAACATGAATCTTCTTCTTTGTGCTGAACATGAATCTTGTCTTGTTCTTTGTACTAAACATTAATCTTGTTCTTTGTGCTGAACATGAATTTTGTTCTTTGTGCTGAACATGAATTTTGTTCTTTGTGCTGAACATGAATTTTGTTCTTTGTGCTGAACATGAATCTTGTTCTTTGTGCTGAACATGAATCTTGTTCCTAAATTTCCTTCTTATCACCCCCATTATTTTTATGTGCAAAAGTGATGAAGTTGGAACAGGTCATGGCAGAAGTTACACTTAATGTAAATTATAAAAAATACCATGACAGAAGTTAATACTTACTGTAAACTATAGAAGAAATCACGACATAAGTTACATTTATTGTAAATTACAGAAAATATCATAACAGAAGTTACACTTACTGTAAATTATAGAAGATATCACGACAGAAGTTACACTTATTGTACATTACAGAAAATATCAAAACAGAAGTTACATTTACTGTAAATTATAAAAGATATCACAACAAATGTTACACTTGTTGAAAATTATATAAAATATCATAACAGAAGTTACACGTACTGTAAATTACAGAAGATATCACGACAGAAGTTACACTTATTGTAAATTACAGAAGATAATCTTCCACTGGTCAAAGAGACTCTTGATCTCATCAGACGCCAACAAATGGTGATGTAGTTTGCGCACAAGTAATGTAGCTTAATAAGGCGGGACACAGTGGAACTGCTCTGCAGCTTACACAATGGGATCACAGAATCTCTTACATTGATTTCTTCCAAATTAAACGAACTAAATCTCAAACTGCAACGGAAAGACCGTGACATGTCAGAAATGACAAGTGAAATAAATGCTTTACAAAAGAATTTAAATAAAACATGGATGGCGCATTTTAGAAGAGATTCCATATCATAATTTCCGCATTTGAGATCTGTCTCTAGGGGTGGAATCTGTTATCGTTTTCCTTTTATCAAGCATCGTGAAACCCTGGAGAGGGATTTTGGTAACAGATTTAGTCAGTTTTCTGTCCTAGATTTAGTCAGTTTTCTGTCCTAGATTTAGTCAGTTTTCTGTCATAGATTTAGTCAGTTTGCTGTCCTTGATTTAGTCAGTTTTCTGTCATAGATTTAGTCAGTTTGCTGTCCTAGATTTAGTCAGTTTTCTGTCCTAGATTTAGTCAGTTTTCTGTCATAGATTTAGCCAGTTTTCTGTCCTTGAACCAAACAATGATGTTTATTTACAATCCAGTCCCTTCTGTTAATGTCTGTAGACGTGGACATTCGTTGTGTAAAATCTTCCACGGATATAACTTTGAAAAATTACAAATAGAAATCTGAACATTCCAAGAAGATGCTGGATTCTTTTTCACCACTTCTACGACTTTATGGGTCTTTGGTGGGCGGAACTTCCTCGGCAGTTCTTTTTCCCCCTCTGCCTTCTACAGATTTAAAAAAAAAGAATAAAATAACTTCCAACATTATAGTTTGTTCCGCTGCTGATAATGATACATTTTAGGGCAAATTCAATTAAATATTGTGAAGCAAAGAATATACATCACGTCATTTTCTGGGGAAAACCATTCCTGATGCTTTTTATTCTGAAACTTTATGAGTTGGATTTTGTTTTAACCTGCAGGAGGGACTAGAAGCTATTATCGTCAGTTTTTAAGTTAAAAAAAAAAGGGGGGGGGGGAAGGGAGGAATAACTTTCTCTCTTTTCTGCATTTGTCTCTCATTATTAACATTTTCACCTCAAAACAACTCTGGCATTGTTGGTGGATCCTGCAGGCCTATGTAAAGCAAAGCTCAGAGCGATGTTTATACAAAGTCAAAATAAAATGAAAAACAGTACACTTCTAACCCAGTCCATAATTTAAAAAAGGTTCAAAGGTTCGAAATCAGACTCAGGCGTCAGTGCATTCAGGACAGACCCACATATGCTCCGCCGGATGGCTCAGCATCCACCCAAGAGTATGTTTGCTAATAGTTCCCATCAGGTGTTGGTTGTTTACGATGTGTTTTCTGCCACAAAGTTCAGATTTACTACCAGCACCCTTAATTTGTCCTAGCTCTAGCAATCGCTTCACAATTACATTATTCTGCCATTCCTGCTCCTCATTTTCCTGCCGTTTTTTCTGCTACGGTTTTAGCATGTCTCCCTTGTCCATTCTCAGCCTGCCATTTATTTTAGCCTGTCCAGCAAGTCTATCTGCCACTTCATTGCCACGTGGCCCCGCACGCCCTGGACAGTGTAGCTACGTTAGGCTTGTCACAGTTGACTGGCTTAACAGATAAACCCATTATTTTCGAAGCAATTTTTTTTTCTCAATCTTACGAAGCATTCTCTGTAAATCCGTCACAGTGACGCCATGAACCACATCATGGGCAACTGGCCGTCCCATTGCCGCCGACACACTCTTTTTCCACTCGCATGCTTGATGTGCTGGCTTCAAAGGCTCCCGAACCCTGTGCCACTACTCTTTCCATTTCTGTAGACAACAAAACGTCAACCACTTCTATTGTTCCGAGAAAATGAGCCATCTATATACACTACCGTGTCGGAAGACCCACAGTGATGCTGGATGAGATCTTGAACCCACAGTTCAACTGCCCCTTGCGCCAAGTCTTTACATTCGCGACCCTTCTGTTAGCAGAAGCTAGTCTTAATATCCATAATCAGTCATCACCTTTAACCTTTAGGCACCTCATCTAAATCGCACACTGACACTATTGCACCCTCAGCCTCAGCCATCCAGGGTCTGCCTCGTTTGATGCATCTGGCCTTTATCAGCCCCGGCTCCTTATGGAGAAGATGGTCCTTAATGCCAGCAACCCTGATGTATGCCTTTACACCAGCATACTTCTGTTTTTTTTTCTAGCTCACTCTCAACATATCAAGCAGAAAATGCACGACTTGTACATAAGTATTCCTAGTGCAACCTAACACCGCTCTCTGCCTCGTTCTGTACACGCTCTAGTCTGTTCAGCTGTGCATGTGACACGGTGGGTAGGCCTAGACCATACTCCAATGGTGGTACGACCAGCGCCTGCATCAGCAAGAACAAAGTGCGCTGTGGAAAGTTTGTTGCTGCCATTAACCCAAATGCTCCCAACGCTTTCCTGGACATTCAAAAGTACAGTAACTTCCTTCCAGTTTCTGCCTGCCAAAATTTCTCGTCAAATTTTATTCTGCCAGAGCATGGGCATTATTTCTGTAGTGAAAGAGTTAAGCTTTGTACTAAATGTATCGCCTGACAGAGAACGTTAGTAACCTAACGACAAACAAAACTATTGTGTAGATCAGAGACTACAGGTAATAGTGCTATATAAGATAAGCTAGGCCCCTGGAGATAAAGATAACACATAAGAGAGCTGTTAATCCAGTCTATTCGTAGATTCCAGCGATGTCTGACATTCTAAAGAATTTCAGGGAAAAAGGCAGTGTCATAATTTACTCTCTTGAAGATGTTTTATCACTTACGGCCTATTTCAGTTTATTTTGCTTTTATCTCGTATGACGTCGTACACGCTTACAGTGTCTCGCATCACTCCTTTATCTTTATCACGGCGGTACAAACATACTCATTTATCTTTTTTTTCATGTCGCGCTAACCTAATTTCATGTTATCTTTATCTCGGCTCCACTTAATAAAAATATGTGCTCTTTTATCTTTATCTCAGGTCTACTTAATAAAAAAAAAATATGTGCTCTTTTATCTTTATCTCACATCAACACACTAAGAGGATCTCGTAAACGTCTCTCACCTCTATCTCGGCACTAAAAACGTTATCTCATATACAAGTAACTCCTGTCTTTATACTGCTTCAACACACGAATGTAGTCTGCTGTTGTTCTTTTATCTTTATCTCAACTCTACAAACACAAGTGGTCTCACGTAGGTGCTTTGTCGTTATATCATCTCTATATGACAACTAAAATATGGTCTCGTTAGCTAATTTTATCTTTATCTCTCTTCCAATGTGATGTCTTGTAACTCTTTTATCTGTAATCCCCACTTAGTTCACATAGTTGTATTATCTGTTTTCTCATCTATACAAGATTGCTTGTCTCATATATATATATATATATATATATATAGGGTGTCTGAGTGGCGAAGTGGTTAGTGCACTGGTCTCTCATGGCGACGGTAGGGGGTTCGAATCCGCCTAGAGGCACCTCAGTCACGAGTTGGGGAAGGAAAGGCGGCCAGGCGTGATACTGACCATATCAACCTCTAGTGTGCTGACAGGTCAAGGAAAATATGGGCAGTAACATCATATCCCTATGTGCCTCTAAGGCATGACAGATTACCTTTATCTAGGTGCCGCGGTGGCGTAGTGGTTAATCCATTCGGCTGTCGATCACAAGGTCCCTGGTTCGATTTCGCACTCGGGTCGAATTTTTGTCGGACCGACCGGTACCGAGGTCAACCCAGCCTAAAAAAATGAGTACCTGGGGTTTTCATAGGAAACTCAAAGACGGCGAGGACAAATGTTGGCATCCCTACCTTAAATGATGTAGTTGTCTAGATACGTGTAAGCAGTAACACTTTACACCTCTACGGATGCAAATGCTACTGGACATAGATATACAGTCTACGAAAATAGCAGTGTGTTTCTTCTTTCAGCTGTGCTGTTTTTTATCTGTCATCTGTGCTATTTCTTATGTTTCAGCTGTGCTGTTTCTTATGTTTCAGCTGTGTGTGACAGCATGACTAAGGGTCAGGGAAGTTTATTGAAAAAGGGATATACAGAACATTAGTCAGGGAAGCGGGAATTATACATCCCCGCAGGAATTAGTCTGACAGTGAAAGAGAACATCCCAAGAGACGACAGAGAGCAAGGCTTAGATTTGGGGGCACTTAGAGACAAAAACTTGAGGGTGACAGGGTGGAACCATGACTTCGAGACAAGAAGTTCGTGACTAAGTACAAACTGAAAGAAGAATTAACGAGACCAAAGCACAGAGAAAACGGACGAGAAAGAACATAATGAAACGAAGAGCAATCGACGACAAATTGGTTTATTTCTTTTAATGAAAAGAGATAAAAGATTGTTTGTACACTGTAACCGTGGTCAGTCGGAAAATAAACATTGACACGATGAGACTAGGTGTCAGTTGAGTTAATTCAGTTGAATCATTATTAAACTGACTTGAGTTCTAACTGTTGGTGGTTGACATCATCTTGAGTTGGATACGTTCAAGAAAGTAAGAACTGAGTCCGAGTTCGGAAAGGGAACATCAGGCTGAGTTGAATATGTTCGAGAGTTCAGTGTTGGGTTACTTGTTTACTCCTGTCCAAAGGAAGCCAGGGGAACGGTGACGCTGTGCTGTTTCTTATATGTCAGCTGTGCTGTTTCTTATATGTCGGCTATGCTGTTTCTTATATGTCGGCTATGCTGTTTCTTATATGTCGGCTATGCTGTTTCTTATATGTCAGCTGTGATGTTTCTTATATGTCAGCTGTGATGTTTCTTATATGTCGGCTATGCTGTCTCTTATATGTCGGCTATGCTATTTCTTATATGTCAGCTGTGATGTTTCTTATATGTCAGCTGTGCTGTCTCTTATATGCCAGCTGAACTATTTCTTATATGTCGGCTATGCTGTTTCTTATATGTCGGCTATGCTGTTTCTTATATGTCGGCTATGCTGTTTCTTATATGTCAGCTGTGCTGTTTCTTATATGTCGGCTGTGCTGTCTCTTATATGTCAGTTGCACTATTTCTTATATGTCAGCTGTGCTGTTTCTTATATGTCAGCTGTGCTGTTTCTTGTATGTCAGCTGTGCTATTTCTTATCTTTCGGCTGTGCTATCTCTTATCTTTCAGCTGGGCAATTTCTTATATGTCAGCTGTGGTATTTCTTATATGTCAGCTATGCTGTTTCTTATATGTCAACTGCGCTATTTCCTAACAAATTGCTCTATACTAGTTCCACTGTGCGAGCCAAGCTGACCTCGCTATTTACCCACCCTTCCTTCCCCATCCTTCTCTAATTACCGCATCCTATTACTTTCTGTATGGAAACTTAAACACGAAACGTTGACATATGCATTGTTTATGTTTGTTTCCTGTCCTAACAGCTCATCTAAATCTCCCTAGGACTCTTTTGTCACATGCTGTGAGCTTTTATCACGTGCTATCCGCTTCACGGACATGAAATTGACAGCTCACCTGTTCTCATTTTAATTCAGTGATTAAAAAAAAACATGTTGCCAGGATGTTGGTGAAGAGAGAATGAATGAACTTTTAGGCATGGTTCCATAGACAGAAATGATAGACTGGCGGGCCTGTTTGACAATTTTTCCTTTATGCAAAGCTGTCAACGTTGTAAATTCACACAGAAGTATCCTGTCAACATCAGAGAAAATTTGTGGGAGGTGGGGAGGGTGGACATAATAGCTACCGGCTAATATAGAGAGAAGAGGATATATCAAATAGCTCAAATGTGAGACATCTACCCCATATGTCAATGGGATGTGGTGAAATCTAATAACCGACGTTAAGAAACCGTTGCTAAATCTATGGCTTTCCGTTTGTCGGCTAAATCTATGGCTTTCCGTTTGTCGGCTAAATCTATAGCTTTCCGTTTGTCGGCTAAATCTATGGTTTTCCATTTGTCGGCTAAATTTATGGCTTTCCGTTTGTCGGCTAAATCTATGGTTTTCCGTTTCTCGGCTAAATATTGGCTTTTCGTTTGTCGGCTAAATCTATGGTTTTCGGTTTGTTTCCTAGATGAAGGGCATTGTCAGTTAAACTCCGGTGGTGCTATTCTCCTCTGAAAACTTAATGACCACTCATTACTGATCTAATTATCATTTCATTCATTCATTCATTTGCATGTCTCTTGTTGCCTCTCTAACAGCACTCCTGTAGGCCTCTCGGTTGTGAGCAAGATGGCCTGCTGCTGATGCCTCCATTTGCAGATCATCAACGATGTCTTGCAGCATCTTCGTCTTGGTCTTCCTCTCTTTCTTTTTCCCATTATGTACCCTTCCAAGACGTTCTTCTCTAGATTATCATGACGTTTAATGTATCCAAAATATCTAAGTTTTCTCTCTTTAATCTTCTTTACTAGCCAGCCTTCTTCAATATTAAGCTCTTGTAGTCTAGATATATTTGTTCTTTTTTGTGTCCACGATAATTGAAGAACTCAAAGGCATTTATGTGTTTCTCAGCTGTTTTGTTAAGTGTCCAGGTCTCACAGGCATATGCTGAGATGAGAAAGATGCATGCCCTTAAAAATCTTATTTTTGTGGTTCTGTCTGCTCCTCTGCACAGATTCTTTAGTTGTTTTACTTTCCGAAGAGCGATAGATGTCCTCCTTTTAATTTATCTCATTTTGTTTTACTTTCTATAGAGCAACAGATGTTCTCCTTTTAATTTCCCTCATTGTATCTCCATTATTAGTTAGTAGTGATCAAGATATTCAAAACTCTCCACTTCTTCCAGTTTTTCTTCATTGATACATATTTCAGCTGCCTTGTTTGTTTTGTCAGTTGTCACCAATTTAGTTTCCTTTGCATTAAGATAGAGGTTCTGCTCTTCGCTGTTCTTACGGACTGACATAATTAGTTTTTCCATTCCTTTTTGTGTTGTGGACAGTAATACTGCGTCATCAGCATATCTAATCTCTGGTATTTCATAACCTCCAATTGTTATGGCATCGTAATATTCTTTTTCTACATCTTCTCTAACATTCATCATTATATTTTCAGTATACAGGTGAAATAAGTAAGGCTAAGGCGACAATATGCACCCCTGTCAGACCCCTTGTTTTATGTCAAACTAAGTTGTTGTTTCACCATTTATTCTTACTGCTGCTTGTTGGTCTAGATACAGCAGTGATGTTAATTGTATCAAATGTGTTGGAAATCTCATTTTTTCCATTATTTCCCAAAGTTTCTGGTGTTGTACACAATCAAATGCCTTTGAGTAGTCTATAAAGGATAAATATAGATTCACATTAAACTCCCTGCATTTCTCTATTATTAATCTTAGATCTCTTGATCCTCTTCCTTGCCTGAAGCCAGCTTGGACCATATTGACTTCTTCTTCTATTTTCTTTCGAAGTCTACCCATTATGATTTTTAACAGAATTTTACTGGCATGACTAATCAGGGCAACAGTCCTGTAGGTTGTGCATAATTTCGGTTTATCATTTTTTTGGCAGTGGTATGAATACAGTTCTTTTCCATTCTTTTGGCCAAATACCTGAATGCCATATCTTTTTACATAGTGCATGATAGATTGTTGCTCATTCCTTTCCTCCTGCTTTAATAAATTCAGCTGTTATCTCATCACATCCTGGTGATTTACCATTTTTCAGATTCTTTATTGCTCATAAATCTTCTTCTATTGTCGGTTCGGGTTCTTTCTCCTCCAATAATAATTCACACTGTTGATTTCTGCTTCCACAGTCGGTTGTTTCATATATTCCTCTGCAATATTCCTTCCATCTTTCTAGAATTTCCTCTGTCTCTGTCAAGGCATTCCCCATCTCATAAAAAATTATATTTAGCTTAAGTGTGATATTTCTCGTCAATGTCTTCATTTCTTTAAACATTTCACTGTCTCTTCCACACTTCTGATGTCTTCTATTCTTTCACAACAATCTTGTATGTACTGTTTTTTTTTTGTTTGTCTTTTCTTATGATTCTTCGTACTTCTTTTGTTAAAGTTTTATATTCCTCTTTGTTGTTGTTTGTAGTTTTCCATTGCGTCTTCATTTCTCTACGTTGTTTTATCAGTTCTAGTGTACCTGCTGTAATCCATCCACTCTTTTGTGTTTTCTTTACTGGAACCATGTCTCTAGCTGTTGTTATTAAGATATCTTAGGCCTGCGTAGCCAATTCATCTGGTGTCATCTCATCCTGTACAGCCATCAGGATTTCGAAACGGTTCTTCACTTCTATACCATATTGTTGTGGTATTTTTGTAAGATCAAGCGGAGTGGTCTTGATCCCGTAACCCATCTCATTATAGTTTGGTGAATTTAACCTTTAGGACAATAGAGCCAGCGTAGGTCATACAGAAATAAGAGAAAAAAAAACGGAGAAGATGTTTGTGGGTTATAGTCAACTGAGCAAGAAAATTATGGTTCCTGACACTTGTATCTTAATAACAACAGCTAAAGACATGGTTCCAGTAAAGAAAACACAAAAGAATGGATGGATTACAGCAGGTACACTAGAACTGATAAAACAACGTAGAGAAATGAAGACGCAATGGAAAACTACAAACAACAACAAAGAGAAATATAAAACTTTAACAAAAGAAGTACGGAGAAACATAAGAAAAGACAAAAAACAATACATACAAGATTGTTGTGAAAGAATAGAAGAACATCAGAAGTGTGGAAGAGACAGTGAAATGTTTAAAGAAATGAAGACATTGACGAGAAATATCACACCTAAGCTAAATGTAATTTGTGATGAGATGGGGAATACCTTGACAGAGACAGAGGAATTCTAGAAAGATGGAAGGAATATTGCAAAGGAATGTATGAAACAACCGACTGTGGAAACAGAAATCAACAGTGTGAATTATTATTGGAAGAGAAAGAAACTAATTATGTCAGTCCGTAAGAACAGCGAAGAGCAGAACCTCTATCTTAATGCGAAGAAAACTAAATTGATGACAACTGACAAAACAAACAAGGCAGTAAGAATAAATAGTGAAACAACAACTTGGTTTGACATAAAACAAACTTAAATATATATCAATGAGGAAAAATTGGAAGAAGTAGAGAGTTTTGAATATCTTGGATCACTGCTAACTAATAATGGAGATACAATGAGGGAAATTAAAAGGAGGACATCTATTGCTCTTCAGAAAGTAAAACAAATAAAGAATCTGTGGAGAGGAGCAGACAGAACCACAAAAATAAGATTTTTAAGGTCATGCATCTTTCCCATAGCAACATATGCCTGTGAGACCTGGACACTTAACAAAACAGCTGAGAAACAAATGTAAATGCCTTTGAATGTAAATGCTACAGAAGAGTTTTCCAAATATCGTGGACACAAAAAAGAAAAAATATATCTATACTACAAGAGCTTAATATTGAAGAAGGCTGACTAGTAAGGAGGATTAAACAAAGAAAACTTAAATATTTTGGACACATTAAACGTCATGATAATCTAGAGAAGACCATATTGGAAGGATACATAACGGGAAAAAAGAAAAAGAGGAAGACCAAAACGAAGATGGCTGCAAGAAATCGTTGACAATCTGCAAATGGACACAGCAGCAGCAGGCCATCTTGCTCACAACCGAGAGGCCTACAGGGAGGCAAAGTTCCGCAAGGGACATGCAAATGAATGAATGAATGACACTTGTTTCAGGGAGTAACACACGCAGGTAGAAAAAAAAACGGACAATATCGACCTGCAAGACCCGGCACACTGGAAGTTCTGCTGTCAGTGTGTTACAGAAAACTATGATCTCGATAGAAATGTGGCCAAAAAATGAAAAAAAAAAATCAAGTAAAATATAACGGGGAGAACATGGGATGAGTAATGATGGTAAATAGAGGCAAGAAGAATCAGAATGGGAAAAGGTGACGAGATATGAGGACTTGTAGCGAAGTGGATTTGCTGTTTCGCATATTATTGGTGAACCAAGGGACAAACCATACTGTCGGAGCGCGTGGGTAGCGTGGCAGAGTAAAGTATGAGTTGTCTGGGCGTGATATCAAACTGTAACCTCTGTTGTAACTCATACAACCTGCACAGAGTTCTAAATATACGTCGTGGACTAGCTGAGATTCGGGGGGGGGGGGGGGGGAAGACACTGTCCGTTATGACAATTTGCTACCAAAAGCTGACATGCTAGTGTCAAGGTTGGCGAATCACAGCTGACATGCTAGTGTCAAGGTTGGCGAACCACAGCTGACATGCTAGTGTCAGGGTTGGTGAACCACAGCTGACATGCTAGTGTCAGGGTTGGCGAATCATAGCTGACATGCTAGTGTCAGGGTAGGCGAATCATACCTGACATGCTATTGTCAGGTTTAGCGAACCATAGCTGACATGCTAGTGTCGGGGTTGGCGAACCACAGCTGACATGCTAGTGTCGGGGTTGGCGAACCACAGCTGACATGCTAGTGTCAGGGTTGGCGAACCACAGCTGACATGCTAGTGTCAGGGTTGGCGAATCATAGCTGACATGCTAGTGTCAGGGTTGGCGAATCATAGCTGACATGCTAGTGTCAGGGTTAGTGAACCATAGCTGACATGCTAGTGTGTCAGGGTTAGCGAACCACAGCTAATATGCTAGTGTGTCAGGGTTAGTGAACCATAGCTGACATGCTAGTGTGTCAGGGTTAGCGAACCATAGCTGACATGCTAGTGTCAGGGTTAGCGAACTATAGCTGACATGCTAGTGTCAGGGTTAGCGAACCATAGCTGACATGCTAGTGTCAGGGTTGGCGAACCATAGCTGACATGCTAGTGTCAGGGTTGGCGAACCGTAACTGATCAAGACCCTGTCATACCTCTCTCTTGGTACCCCCAATAAGAGGTCTAGCCTGGCTAACGGCGGGGATCGCCATAGTCCCCATGGTAGTGGAGTCTGCTAAAGAAGTATTGCACGCCCCCCCCCAGCTTTCTAGCTCCACTCCTGGACTGAAAAAATAGCCGAACAACCCACTCCCAATCCGACACGATGCTGTGCCTCAACATCTTCACCACAACGGCAGCAAATAACACCAGCTCGCAGTTTTAGGGAGGTGAAAGAGGAAAGTGAAGGAAGACATGATGTTCTATTCTGAGTTGGAAATTTTAGACGCTCGATAGTTCGTGAAGCGGTAATAATGACAAGGACTGATAATTTATTCATCCTCTTTTCTCTCTCTCTCACTCTCTGTCTCTCTGTCTCTCCCACCACCACCACCACCACCATACCTCAGGGATTTGTCAGGGATATGTAGTATTGAAAATGTTGGGCAGTGTGTAGACTAGAAAGTGAAGGCGACCGAGCCGTCACTGTTACAAATATGAGCACACAGATACACTCATTTTTCCTCTTTTTTCTGTGAGGAGAGAAAGAGAGAGAGAATGATGCAAAGAGAGAAAGTAATGCAGAGAGAGAAAGAGAGAGTAATGCAGAGAGAGAGAACGAGAGAGTAATGGAGAGAGAAAGGAGAGAGTGGTGGAGAGAGAGAAAGAAAGAGAGTAATGCAGAGAGAGAGAAAGAGAGAGAGTGATGCAGAGAGAGAAGGAGATAGTAATGCAGAGAGAGAAAGAGAGAGTGATGCAGAGAGAGAAAGAGATAGTAATGCAGAGAGAGAAAGAGAGAGTAATGCAGAGAGAGAAAGAGAGAGAGAGTGATGCAGAAAGAGAACGAGATTGTGATGCAGAGAAAGAAAGAGAGAGTGATGCAGAGAGAGAAAGGAGAGAGTGATGGAGAGAGAGAAAGAAAGAGTTGAGAGAGAAAGGATAGAGTGATGGAGAGAGAGAAAGAAAGAGTAATGCAGAGAGAGAAAGAGAGAGTAATGCAGAGAGAGAAAGAGAGAGTAATGCAGAGAGAGAAAGAGAGAGAGAGTAATGCAGAGAGAGAAAGAGAGAGAGAGTAATGCAGAAAGAGAAAGAGAGAGAAAGTAATGCAGAAATAGTAATGCAGAGAGAGAAAGAGAGAGAGAGTAATGCAGAAAGAGACAGAGAGATTAATGCAGAAATAGTAATGCAGAGAGAGTAATGCAGTGAGAGAGAGAGTAATGCAGCGAGAGAGAGTAATGAAGAGAGAAAGAGTAAAGCAGAGAGAGAGAGAGAGTAATGCAGAGAGAGAGAGAGTAATGCAGAAAGAAACAGACAGACTGATACAGAGAGACAGAGAGAGAGAGAGAGTAAGAGAGGATCTCTGGGAAAAGTGCACAGTGAATGATGTTTCGTCAGCCATGGTGAATATATAACTCTATTACTAAGTTAAAATGGCCGAAACAACGGAAAGTGATATCAACGGCTCGTGATTTTAATCAGAGACTTAACTAGTTTTAGGCTGACGGGCCCTGAAACCAAATTGAATGATGCGGCGTCAGTTTTTAAGTTAGAAAACTGAAAAAAAATGTAACTTTTTCTTTAAATTTAAAGTAAAGTGCACTATACGCGCTAGCCACATCTGATGGGAAATGTTAAAAAAAACGTAAATGTGTGTAGAGGGCGTAAACATTCATTCATTTACATGTCCCTTGCGGAACTTTGCCTCTCTAACAGCTCTCCTATAGGCCTCTTGGTTGTGAGCAAGATGGCCTGCTGCTGATGCATCCATTTGCAGATCATGAACGATGTCTTGCAGCCATCTCCGCCTTGGTCTTCCTCTCTTTCTTTTTCCCATTATGTACCCTTCCAAGACGGTCTTCTCTAGATTATCATGACGTTTAATGTGCCCAGAATATTTAAGTTCTCTTTGCTTAATCCTCTTTACTAGCCAGCCTTCTTCAAGATTAAGTTCTTGTAGTATAGATATATTTGTTCTTTTTTGTGTCCATGATATTTGAAAAACTCTTCTCTAACATTTACATTCAAAGGCATTTATGTGTTTCTCAGCTGTTTTGTTAAGTGTCCAGGTCTCGACATAAGTGTCAGGCGTCAACATAAAAGATGATGTTATGGAACATGGCGGTGACTCGGCATGACATTGTGTTCATGTACAAAACGAAAAGTCATCGACAGATCTCTTTTACTCTGGACACACATGAGGGTGAAGACGCCAGTCAGATGAGGCAGCCGGCAAGCCACAGCTGGTATGCTAGCGTCAGGGTTAGCGAAACATAGCTGACCAAGACCCTGTCCGACTTCTCCGTGGTACCCCGCAGTAACAGGCCTAGTCTGACTAGCGGGTCACGGATCGTCAAAGTCCGCATGGTGGTGGAGTCTGCTAAAGAAGCATTGCACTCCCCCTGCTTTTTAGCTGAATGCATAAACCAGGTAAAAGGTAGTAACAGCTTCATTACTTAACGATGACAAAGTTGTGACGTTTCGCCGTGAGCCTTAATCATATAAAAATATGCAAGACATACTACATGTTTTTGAACGATTAAGGCTCACGCCGAAACGTCACAACTTTGCAATCGTTAAGTAATGAAGATGTTACTACCTTTTACCTGGTTTATACATTCTCCTATCACAGCTTTACTGCAGTACTTCGTGTATAGTTGTATACGTATACACTAACTATCGTGTGTTACTGCTTTTTAGCTGTACTGCGGGACTGAAAAAAATAGATGTCATAACCTGCTTCCACGCCGATACGATGCTGTACCTCAACACCTTCACAGCATCGGCTGCAAAGGAACGACAGCTCGCAGTTACAAGGAGACTGCACTGACTTAGGACACATTAAAAAGCGTTTTTAACTCTTTAAATGCCGCAGAAAAAAATGCTGACGTTCCGTATGTGCCAGATTAAAAGCGCGGGTCTTGATTTGTATAGGGGGTACAGTTGTAAAATTGAATGTAATAGTATTTCCACGTATTTCCACTTTATAAGTATACGTATTATGCATCAAAATAGCTGTAAAAGTAAGAATGAAGAGTTTTTTTAGGAAAAAAAAAGTAATGTGATGATTTTAGCTGATAATTGTGTCCTACTTACCATCGGGTAGGTCTAGAGATGCAATATTTGCCATCGGCGATGTCTAGACCTATCTGTAGCTTCATCCGATCTCGTCTTGTCATAGTATGTGGCATACTCAGTACAAAAATGTCTGAAATAACCTTCTAACTACATCTTCAGTCCGTCTTATATGTCAAAATCTACTTGGGGCACATCCAAGAACAGTGGTCTGGTCGTAGGGCATGTGCCTGTGTCTCAGAAATCACAGAAAATATTGAAATTTCTCCATCAAAACACCCATTTTCACTCGGTTGTTAGGCACGCTTCGGACATGCGCAAATAAAACGTGTACAGTTAAAAAGTTACACCGTGTTTTAAAGAAACAAACATGGGTTCCTGTAGTATCCGATGACACTCTAGACACAAAACAAAAGGGCTACCTCACTAACCCGAAGCACGGAAAGTGATTTAAGCACGCTTCATTAGTTAGAAAGCAGGGAAGCTGTTCAGAAGAGCAATGTTCGGCTACTTCTATCTATCTATCTATCTATCTATCTATCTATCTATCTATCTATCTGTCTGTCTGTCTGTCTATCTATCTATCTATCTATCTATCTATCTATCTATCTATCTATCTATCTATCTATCTATCTATCTATCTGTCTGTCTGTCTGTCTGTCTGTCTGTCTGTTTGTCTGTCTATCTATCTATCCATCTATTAAATCGACTGTCTGGGAAGAATGAAAGATGGAGTGATGAAGGGCAGAATGTAAGACGGGCCCGCGTGCCCAATTCTTTACCCTTCATTCATTCATCTATCTATCTATCTATCTATCTATCTATCTATCTATCTATCTATCTATCTATCTATCTATCTATCTATCTATCTATCTATCTATCTATCTGTCTGTCTGCCTGCCTGCCTGCCTGCCTGTCTGTCCCTTCATGAATGTAAGACGGGCCTGCGTGCCCAATTCTTTACCCTTGAAAAATAAAGATTATTCATTCATTCATTCATTCATTCTGTCTGTCTATTGTCAAGCGGACAGGGATTGTCGGTCATGTTTTCTTCACAATTCTCTTTTCTGCGCCTTAATTATGAGGTGAACTGGTGTTCTTTCTCCATGGCACTTAACCAGTCCATCTATTATTTTCTCTCTTTGTCTACCCCAGTCTCTTTGGCCCTCTATCGTCACTGTTGTTATCAAATACTCCAATCCACCTGCTCTTATGACGTGTCCTATGCATTTGTTTTGTCCCTTCATGAACTTTGTTATTGCATGTATCTCTTTGTCTTCCTCTTTCAAGACCTCTTCTTTTGATCTCTTCGCTGTCTCATCTAGCACCAGCTTCAAAACTATCTTTAAAACCGAAAAGAGTATCATTTCTCTAATACTTTATTTTTAGGAACATGAGTTTCACAATTATCATGAAAATAGTATCAACAGATACACAAATTGCTTGTTTATTTGGGTCCAGCAATAATAAAACTGTGACAATTTTGCAACTTCTAGTGCACACAATCTCTCAACATGATCCACAGTGTTAAAACTCCGGTCTGTCGAACTATTGCATGCAGAACTTCCTGTGAATAATTCACAGTTTTACAACGTTCCTAGCCGTGTATACAGATCTAATTGTTTGGTTATTTGCAATAACAAGTTGATTTCATTCCAAGATATTTGCTTAAGATTTGTAAACGCGGCATCTAGACGGTAAAGAAAGCTAAAAATAAATCTAATTGGTAAGACTCTCGCAACAAATAACACGTTTATATTGCAGCCCCACTCAGTGTATGTATACGTGAAAATACGGTTTTGGTTCTTGATTGAGATACGTATATACATGAATTTATTTCTTCTAAAACATGCTTTTGAAGACTGGCTGTTTCTGCTGATAGAGGAGAAGCGCTTATACACGATAGTCTGAAATTAATTATGTTCTGTGTCCCATGGCAGTTGTATGTCGTAGGGGTGTGAAATATTTAACACACTTACGTATGTCACAGCACTATCCTATTAACACAGATTTCAATAATGTGGACACACTAAACGTCATGATGATCTAGAGAAAACCGTCTTGGAAGGGTACATAATGGGAAGAAGAAACTGAGGAAGACCAAGGCGAAGATGACTGAAAGACATCGATGACAATCAATAAATGGATGCATCAGCAGTAGGGCATCTTGCTTACAACCGAGAGGTCTACAGGAGAGCTGTTAGGGAGGCAAAGTTCCCCAAGGTACACGCAACTGACTTGATGGGTGCTAAGTGTTAGTGCCTTCATATTTCTAGACCACTGCATTATGTGAGGTAGGAGTACCAGCACCCGTCCTTGCTGTCTTTGTTTTCCAAGGGAAACCCCAGGTACCCGTTTTCTTAGGGTGGGTTGACCCAGGTGCTGGGCGGTCCGAAAAAAAACCCTAGTGCGAAATCGAACCAGGAACCTCTTGATCGACAGGCGAGCGTGGACTAATCACTACACCACCTCGACACCTTAATTAAAACACATGTTTTGATTCAGATAAAGTTGAAGAGCACCCTGACATGTCCAATCCAAGATAGATCAAAATGATACCTCGTTATATTTATTCTGATGAGAAAATGTACTCTAGGTCATTATGACAATTCATTATATTAAAATGAAGAGAAATGAAAATGCCAAGAACAATAGCTTTTAAAGTTAATTTCTGATATTCTTGGCGTTTGATCTAGATAAGAGCAGTTTCCTTTAAAAATTCCACGGTGCCCCTGACATTGAGAAAACAGTTCTAAAGCAATACACTTCTCGTCTAAAAAAAATGCACAGATTTTATAAATTACAGGAAAATAAACCAGTATAGATCATAGTGGTGGAGCTTTCTTCAGAAGCTTGTTGCATTGTGGAAATTCCAGAACTTACCAGAAAGCCACTGCAGCCACATGTCATCAGATTCATCTCAAGATTTACACATCATCATCTGCCAAGAGCATCAGGTGTGCTTTCTTGTCAAGATTCTACAACCAACTGCAGCAGCAGTAAGAACAGCACCGACAACCACAACATGAATAGTTGCAACAACAACAAGAATTGCAAAAAAAACAGCTCAAACTGTAGAACAACTATAGTGGCACTGTAAGATGGGTAGAAATAAGAACAGACTAGTAACCTAGGTTGGTTGGCAACCCTAAGCATAGGGAATAATGGGTCAGTTACAGGTCAGTTTTCAGAGGTGCGCAACTCGGAGAGAAAAAAATCGGCTACTGACCCATTATATAAAGAAAATGTGGGAGAATTTAAATAGGTTGGAAGTTGTACGCTGAGCACGTATGAAGTGCCTACGGATCAGAGGAGCTCATGTTTTCGTTCAAGCACGAAGGAGTGTGTATTTCCTCAATGGATATATATATATATATATATATATATATATATATATATATATATATATATATATATGTGTGTGTGTGTGTGTGTGTGTGTGTGTTGGGTTAGCTTGGATTTATATTTCTGTGATGTGGACGCGTGCAAGCTGTGCTGTCGACTGCTCCGATCCATCCCGACCCACACAGGTATGACTGAGATAATAGAAACAGTACATGAATAATCATAATTCAGTTATAGTATAATTTGTCTATGTGGGATTGATGGTTGCCATGATGTGCAATGATTGTTTTGTTATGTACACATAATTTATCTGAGATTGAATTTTATGCATATGCATTTGTTGTTATACCATTTTCTTGCCAATAGTTCAGTTTGTCACAGTCAGAACATACAATCATTTAGGGATGACAAAAAATTGAGATTTATCTATGGGACGATTTCGTTGTAAACTAAACTAACCCACAAAGTGAGACATTAAAATGATTACATTGTTTTGTCGGAGGAACCAAATATTAAAAGAAATTGATTTGATTTTGTTGATAGCAATGTAAACTGATGCTTAACAAGAATATAAACTGATGATTAACTGATGAATAATCTCCTTCTTGGTACTTTTACTCTTAACGCGTATTATTTTGATGTGTAGGAATCACTGAGAGAGACGGTAGAGCAAAGAGATCAGAGGCAGAATATTATTCGTGCTCCTTTCTCTGTTGTAAGATGTTAATGTATAATCCGTGTAATCAGCAGACTCCTGTACCATCAAAATAACAAATAATATAAGAAATAAGAACAACAGAAAATATACGTTATAATTTTTTAAATAATCCATACAGCACCAACGACAGCAGAAGCTAGCTACGATACTGGCAATAAATCCAGCAAGAAATATAACAAAGAGGAGCGCAGTAGCATCAGTAACAACAGCATCAGCTGGCGAGAATATGAAGTCCCGTTTCACATGGGAATACTAAAACAGCAGCAGTTTCAATAACAAACAAACCAAAAAAAATTGACGCCAACAAAAGCAATGGCAGGAAGAGCAACAATCTCTCTCTCTCTCTCTCTCTCTCTCTCTCTCTCTCTCTCTCTCTCTCTCTCTCTCTCTCTCTGAACCTTAAGTGCCAAAGGGTCATGATGGCTTCCCCAAGGGTTTTTCACAACCGCCCGTCCTTTGTCTTTTTTCCGCTCTTGCCCAGGTGAGCCTTCCAGTGCTCAACATACTCTCTGTTGTTCTTCTCCATGTCTCTTTTGGTCTACCCTTATTTCTGTTTCCCTATGGTATTCATCTTAGTGCTATGTTTTTGGTAATGAGTCGTCAGTCATTCTAAGCAACAATACTAGAAGTAAAATCAACAATAATAGTAACAGGAATAACACCAATAGAAGTAGCATAATGACCAAAGACAACAGAAGAGAAAAATACTAGAAGTAAAATCAACAATAATAGTAACAGGAATAACACCAATAGAAGTAGCATAATGACCAAAGACAACAGAAGAGAAAAATACTAGAAGTAAAATCAACAATAACAATAGTAGTAACAACAACAATAGAAGTAGCACAATGACCAAAGACAACAGCAGAGCAGCAATCTGACATCCTACATTCATCCCCTTGCCGTTAAACGTCACATAGTTCTCGCATAGTTGTTTGCCAAGTTTTCCTGTTCTCGGCGAGTCTTTCAACTTCATCAAGTTATGCTATGCCCACTAAACTGGCTTCTTTTAACAATGTCCTCTTTAGAGTTTCACGTGGTTGACCTCTTTTCTTCAGCCTGTTGTGCTCCACTTGATAGCTTGTTTTAGTATTCTCTGATTGTTTCTTCTCATCACATGGCCTACATATGTCCATCTTATTTTTCTGATCACCCATGAGACAGATTTTTGTTTGCTCATCTGTCTTATCTCTGTGTTGTTCTTGAATTCGTTCCACTTTATACCAAGTATTTTCCTTAGGCATTTGTTTTCAAAAGAGTCTAATTTCTTGCCTATTTCTTTAGTTGATCTCCAGCTTTCGTATGCATAAATGAATGTGGATATCACATTTGAATTGAATAATCTTAACTTAGTTTTTGTGCTTATAACTTTTGAATTCCCTATGTTCTCAAAAGTTTTGAAGGACAATGCTGCTTTTGCAATTCTAACTTACTTCCTGGTGTCACCATCCTGGTCTAAGTAACTGCCAAGGTATGCACATTGGTTCACTTCATCAACAACTGTTCCTTCTACGTATATTTTTCATTCTTGATTAATGATAAGTTTCATTATTTCTGTTTTGTCTTTGTTAATTTCAAGACCTATTTTGCTAGCCAAAGAAGACAGGGAATCTGTTTTTTCCTGCATCGATTTCACATTGCCACTGATATGAGTTATGTGATCAGCATAATCAAGATCTTCTATTTGGTCCCATGTACCCAGTCAATGCCATTTTTACCTGTACAGCATCTTTTCATTATAAAGTCAATGGCAATTCCAAAAAGCACGGGAGATAATATACATCCTTGTTTCATGCCTGTTTCAATCTAAAACCATTCGCTCTTTCTTTCTTCTGTCCTGACTGCACAAACATATCCGTTTTAGAGATCTCTAATGATGTTGTCGATTTTAGATGGTATTCCATATAGTCTTAAAATTCTCAACAATGAATCTCTGTGTGTGCTTTTTTAAAGTCTATGAAGTTCAGGATTAATGGTTTCTGTTTTTCAATATATTCTTCAAGTATTATTCTTAGAGTAAAGATCTGGTCGAGAAGGGACTTTTTCTTCTTTCCAAATTTTATTAAAGAATTCTTTGTAGTTGGCTCATGTTGTCACTGTTTCATCTTTACCTGCAGTTTTGTTGTTAGCCATTAGATTCACTGCTGTTTCAGTTTCATTCAGTGTAACTTCATCTAAGTTGACATTTAGTTGTGGAATTGGTAAATCGGTTTCAAGATTTATTAATTCATGTGGGTGTGGTCGATTAAGTATTTCTTGGAAGTGTTCGGCCCATCTTTGCTTTGGGTCTTTACTTGATGTTAATAGTTTGCCTATTTTGCTAAGGACTGGTCTTTCTCTGCACCTAATAACACCTGTTAGCTTCTTCTGTATGTTATATAGAATTTTGCCACCTCCTATTTTTCCTGCATTTTCTGCTTCTTTTGCCATATTGTCCATATATTCTCTTTTGTCTCTTCTAGAACTTTTTACTTTATTGTCTAGTTTTTTGTATGTTGCTTTTGCCAAAACCTTTCCAACATTTGTCCTTACATTCAACATGGCTAATTTGGCTGCTCTCCTTTCATGTATGTATTTGTGTTATCTGATATCCATGCTTTTCTTACTTGTTGACTGCAGTCCAGCACTCGCTGTTGCTGCTGTGATTATGGCTGTGTTGTATGAATTCCATAATACATCTATATCTGTCTCGTCTACCTCTTTGAGTGCTGCGAAATGTTTGGTAAGTTCCACATTGAAATCACTGTTGGTATTTTCTTCTTGTAGGCTATGACTGTTTATCTTTCTGAGTATTGATTTCTTGTGTTGGCTTTTCAGTTTAAGTCTTATCCTCCCCTATACACAGGTTGTGATCACTGTTGACGTCTGCACCCCTGTATGCTCTTACATCTATCAGAGATATTCTGAATTGTTTTCTAATATAAAAATTATCTATCTGGTTTCTGGTTCTATCATGTGGATATATCCATGTTGTTTTATGTATTTCTTTGTGTGGAAATACTGTTCCTTCAATGACCATGCCCTCTGTTAGACATATTTCAGTTAATCTTTCTCCATTCTGATTTATTGTATCAGTTCCTTCTTTCCCCATTACTTTTTCGACGTCGTTGAAGTCTCCCAAGACAATTAAGATGTCGTGTTTAGATACTTTGTTGATGAGTTGTAGCTGGTAATAGAAATCGTCTTTTACTTCATCATCTGCATCGTTCGTGGGTGCATAGCATTGCATGATTGTCATTCTTCCATGCGTTATTCTGTATCATGCTCTTATCATACGACTGTTCACTGGTTCCAGTTCTGAAAGGCTATTTGCTGCCGCAGATGACATAATTATACCCACTCCATCTTGGTATTTCCTATCGCCTCTGCCGGAATATATTAACTTACGGTTTTACGCCGTTCTTTTCCCTGCTTCTGGCCATCTCATACCCAACACATTCAGGTGATATCTATCCATTTCTTTTATTTACCTGAGCAGTTTTTTATATTATCGTGGCTATCGTTCTTAAATTCCAAAATCCGATTTTTGTTATGCATTTGGGGCCAATGAATTTTCGATTATTGCCAACGGCATGCAGAGTTAGTGACCTTGATGTTCGGTTACAGCTGTTGCGAGATTCCACAACAACAGGGTTTTTCCCATCTAGAGTCGCCTCTCGATGGGTCTCAGGATGAGGTTGTTGGCCTCACCCTCAACTCGCGTTTTACGATGTATGGCGACCTAGAAGACTAACACGCAAGTGTGCCGGCGAGAGCGTTAAAAAGCTCCCGCCATCTTGTATGTCACCGGGAAGCGAAATAAGAGCAAGAATACTAGAAGTAAAATCAACAATAACAATAGCAAGAATAACATCAAAATAAGTAACAAAATGAACAAAGACAACAGCAAAGCAATAATACTGGAAGTAAAATCAGCAACACCAATAGCAGGAATAACACCAAAAGAAGTAGCAGAATGAACAAAGATAACGGCAGAGCAGCAATTCTGGAAGTAAAATCAACAATAACAATAGCAGGAATAACACCAGAAGAAGTGGCAAAATGAACAAAGACAACAGCACAGCAACAATACGAGGAGCAAAACCAACAAAGGTATTACCAACAGCAGCAAAAAAAAACAAAAAAAAAATACAACAACGACAGCAGCAGCATCAGTGGAAATCATCAACAACAGCAACAGGGACAGCAAAAACAATAGCAACAACAATAACACTAACAAACAATACAAAAGTTTAGACAAGAGTAGTTTCCTTTCAAAATTCCACGGTGACCCTGACATTGAGAAAACCGTTCTAAAGCAATTCACTTCTCATCTAAAAAAATACAAAGATTTTATAAACTACAGGAAAATAAACCAGTGTAGATCATAGTGGTGGAGCTACTTCAGAAGCATGTTGTATTATGGAAGTTCCAGAACTTAATATAAAGCTACAACAGCTACGTCCTATCGGATCAATCTCAAGATCTACACAACATCATCATGTACCAAGAGCACCAGGTTGTTGAGGACTGTCTTGGGAAGACCAAAATGTGGGGAAATGTTGAGGTCAGTCTTGGGAAGACACAGCGACTCTAACCCGAGACAAGAAGATGAGATAAATCTTTCTGATGACTGCCCAGCCTAAAGAGGTCGTGTAGTAAATAAGAAAAATACGGTTATTCAATCCCAGGTGCCAGGGGGTAGCTAAATCAGTATATTATCTGGTGGAACCGACAAAAGACAATGAAATATTCATCAATCTTGCTTAAGAGTGAATCTGATGACATACTGATGTCAGGGACAGCAGACGCTGGATAGAGTTTCGAACCAATTTTCCGTGTAAATCTTTCCATGTCAGATAGACAGCAACAACAATAACAAACAATACAAACATTTATATACATTCAAGTATAACTTAAGCCTGATGAACGACCATGCCCCTCCTTGCACTCAAGACGCTCTCATATGTGCTCAACCTTTAACCTCAGTGTTCTTCATAGCGTGTGCTAGACAAAAGCGCCAATAGCACAGATTGTAGTGTGTAACATGTATTCAGTCAACCTTCAACTTTTTTGGCCCGTTTTCCTGCTTCTCTTGCCTCTGCGTGTTTTGGTTTTTGATCTGTTGTTGGTGCACTCCTTCTTGGCATTGAGGTTGTTACCTATTTTGTAGCCCGTCTGCAGCGCATATCTGCATCTCTGCATATATAAATAATCCTGTCATGCCTTAGAGGCACATAGGGATATGGTGTTAGTTCCAATTTTCCTTGACCTGTCAGCACACTAGAGGGTGATATGGTCAGTATCACGCCTGGCCGCCTTTCCTTTCCCAACTCCAGAAGAAATCAGGTACCCATTTCTACAGCTGGGTTACTGGGGGGGGGGGGCCCTCCGGCCGGATTCGAACCCCCAACCTTCGCCATGAGAGACTAATGCACTGACCACTTCGCCACTCAGACACCATATATATATATATGTATATATAAGGTAATACCCAATAACATAAGTATTAAACTATAATTCTTCAAGCATCAGTGGGAGAACTATACAATATCTTCTTGTGGTACAGTCACCAGACTTCCAAAACACCCGGGAAATAGACTAGACTTTAATTAGACTGCCATCTAGCTAGCATAGTCCAAAAACAGCTATTCTGAGCTAGGATTCTCCAGGGGGTAAGGCGGGGGCAAAGGGACCTCAATAAATGTTTGGACAATAGCGTTAATGAGAACTCTTCTGCGCTGTAGGCTAAACGAAAATACACTGGGTGCTCCAGTGTTCGTAATTTTCCAAAACGGAAGAGCTCTTCGACTAAGTAAATACGGTACCCAAATTCAGTTTGTGAAGGGACCGCCTTCACGTCAACTTTATAGAAAGACTGATTTTCTATTTTTGTTAAAAGATAGAAGCATTATTCTTGAAATAAGGTAAAAAAAAACTAATGGAAAAGAGAGCGAGCTGAACCACTGTACAAAAGATTACAAATTCTCGTAATGAAGAGACCAAAAGAGTGATTTTCAGACTAAAAGGATCTGTCACAGTGAATCAGTCGCATTCTGATCAAGAAGTTAAATAACGTACCGGAGACTTGAAGATCTACAACACGTAGTGAAAAAATATGTATAGGCATATAGAGATATATCATTTTGTGGATTTGTTTTTTTTACACATATGTATTGACGTACAGATCTCTCTCTCTCTCTCTCTCTCTCTCTCTCTCTCTCTCACTCTTTCTCTCTCTCTCTCTCTGAACCTTAAGTGTCCTAGGCAGATGGGAATTTCGCTCTTGCCCAGGTGAGCCCTCTATTGCTAAACATCTTCTCTGTTGTTCTTCTCCATGTCTCATTTGGTCTACCCTTTCTTCTGTTCCCCTGTGGTGTCCATCTTAGAGCTGTTACTGGTAGTGAGCCGTCAGTCACCCGGAGGACATGTCCCAAACATCGCAAGACATCTTTACAGAGATATGTAACATGACAAAAATAAGCAGACATTTAGACATACTGTTATGAATGTATGTTGTAATTTTTTCGGCGTAGGGCCAGCAAACCTTTCGGTAAAACCAACAAAAAACCCCATCAGACTGGTACAGAAAGAGAAACAAGGAGAAAAAAACATACGCAGGTGGAAGACATTTGTCTGCGTGTGTGTGGAGGCATAGAGACGTGAGTCATATGTTGAATGTATGTAAACAGTTCTTCAAGAATATCAGATCCTTGAAACAAAATGACTAGCTGTTTAACATAAACTTCAGCTCTGAATGGAGAAAGAGAGAGAGAGAGAGAGAGTTGGGAGAAAGAGAGAGAAATAGAAAGCGAGAGAGGGGGGAAGAAAAAATGAGAGACAGACAAACAGGCAGATAGGCAGACAGACAGACAGACAGACAGACAGACAGACAGATAGATAGATAGATAGATAGATAGATAGATAGATAGATAGATAGATAGATAGATAGATAGATAGATAGATAGATAGATAGATAGATAGATAGATAGATAGATTAATTGAGAAACAAAGAAAGATAAAGAGATAAAACGAATTCCAACTGCAATTGTTGCTATTCAATGAACAGATTTCCTTTCAAGATGACGCAGGACAAAGAAGAAGAAAGAAACATCAAAGTCGGACCAAAGTGAGAATGGTGAGGACAGTCTTGAGAAAACACACCAAAATGGGGAATGTTGAGGACAGTCTTGGGAACACACAGAGTCAGACCAAAGTGGGGAATGTGAGGACAGTCTTGGGAACACACAGAGTCAGACCAAAGTGGGAAATGTTGAGGTCAGTCTTGAGAACATACAGAGTCAGACCAAAGTGGAGAATGTTGAGGTCAGTCTTGGGATCACACAGAGTCAGACCAAAGTGGGAAATGTTGAGGTCAGTCTTGGGAAGACACAGCGACTCTAACCCGAGACAAGAAGATGAGATAAATCTTTCTAATGACTGCCCAGCCTAAATGGGTCGTGTAGTAAATAAGAAAAATACGGTTATTCAATCCCAGGTGCCAGGGGGTAGCTAAGTCAGTGTCTTATCTGGTGGAACCTATGAAAGACAATGAAATATTCATCAATCTTGCTTAAGTGTGAATCTGATGACATACTGATGTCAAGGACAGTAGACGCTGGATAGAGTTTCGAACCAGTTTTCCGTGGAAATATTTCCATGTCACTTTTATCGAAGAAAAGGATAAAAGGATGGACACAGTAGCTATTCTGTTAGATAGGAGATCCGTTTTTTGATTAATCAGAGAAAGGCTTTCAGCTTCTTTGCTTCATTTTATTTGTGTTCTTTCTGAAATGCCGAATCCGGGCTGCAGATAGCATATTTTCTTACGTTGTCAAAACATTCAAATTTCTAAACTCGTCTTAAAGCAAATTTGCCAAATATCAGGGTTGCGTCGACAGCATGTTACAACAACGTGGAATCTTCTAGAACATATTTCAATGTCGTTTTTAGACTTTACTATATTTGGAAAACCTGGCTAATTATTACTCTTGGCCTATAGTAAAGTTTCCTCTCCCAAAGACCAACCCCGCGATTACTGGGATTACTGGGTTGAACGAAGTCTGGTGTGGCTGCGGCTGTCATGAAGAACAACCTGGACCACTCAGAAAACGGCTGATGACGATGCGGCAGACCTAGCAGGCTGACGGTGGATTTTCTCTTGAGAAAGGAGATAAAATGGACTGACTTAAACAATTACAGGGCACAGATCAAGAGGAAGACCCCGGAAAAGACCGATAGATGGGGTTATAGAAACACTCACGAGTTGGGTCATGCACTTCACCTGATATGGCCTAAAACACGAAGTGCATCTCCCCCTTGACACTTCACAGTACAAGAAGAAGGATAGTGTAGAAATGAGTGAGTAAAGTGTCACCTTACCTTGTAGTGAAATGCGCTAGACATGAAGATAATGTAACTGTTGACACTTTCAAACAATAGTCACCCAGATTCTGTGCCGAGCGCACCAAATGCCACGACAGAAGGATAACCGCATGCGAGATAATAAGTGCAAGAAAAATGGTAAACATGACCAGAGGCGATCAAGTGCGAAATTGAGCAATGTGGCAAATAGTGGGAACAGCACCTGTCGAAGTCTGCATCGAAAGATCGGAGAATTACGTGCTTCAGTCATTTGATACGCATGAACTCACAACAACCAGCCGGGCGTCCATACAGCTCGTAAACATCTGGACATAGGGCGCTAGGACGACCAAGGAAAAAAAAATGAACCAGACGCAGTGAAAGACACACCCAGGCCTTTCATCTTATTCAGGGACTGGCTTTTGACAACCCTGCTATGCTAATGGGGGTAATCAGACAGACAGACTGGAGATACAAGTCATGGTAATGTCCCTTGTTTCATTCTTTATTCCACAAAGCACTGGGTTAATCTTCAGTTTCCAATGTAAACCTGTGTCGAGCTTTCTTTGTTCGTCTTCGTCTTTTTCTTTTGCCAGTTTATCCAGTTCTTTGTTTTCTCCAAATGCTACTAATTTATAAAATTACAAACACCTGGTTTTCTCTAGTAGATAAAGCACTTCAGGCGTCAGAGGAAGCGAAATAGTAGATAAGACACTTCAGACGTGACAGGCTAGGAGAATTAGTAGATAAGGCACTTCAGACGTGACAGGATAAGAGAATTAGTAGATAACGCATTTCAGACATGAGAGAGAGAGAGAGAGAGAAAGAGAGAGAAATAGTAGATACAACAAATTCAGATGTGTGTGTGAGAGAGAGAGAGAGTGAGAAAGAGAAAAGTAGTAGATAAAGCACTTCAGACGTGACAGGATACGAGAATTAGTACATAAAGCACTTCACACGTGAGAGAGAGAGAGAGAGAGAGAGAGAGAAATAGTAGATAAAACAATTCAGATGTGTGTGAGAGAGAGAGAAAGAGTGAGAAAGAGAAAAGTAGTAGATAAAGCACTTCAGACGTGACAGGATACGAGAATTAGTGCATAAAGCACTTCATACGTGATAGAGAGAGAGAGAGAGAGAGAAATAGTAGATAAAGCAATTCAGATATGTGTGTGAGAGAGAGAGAGAAGTAGTGGATAAAGCACTTTAGACGAGATAGGATACGAGAATTAGTAGATAAAGCACTTCAGACTTGATAGATAGATAGATAGATAGATAGATAGATAGATAGATAGATAGATAGATAGATAGATAGATAGATAGATAGATAGATAGATAGATAGATAGATAGATAGATAGAGAGAGAAATAACAAATAAAGCACTTCAGACTTGAGAGAGAGAAAAATAGTAGATAAAGCACTTTCCTGAAAAGATATGAGAATTAGTAGATAAAGCACTTCAGACGCGAGAGAGAGAGAGAGAGAGAGAGAGAGAGAGAGAGAGAGAGAAATAGTAGATAAAGCACTTCAGGCCTGAGAGGATACGAGAATGAGTAGATAAAGCACTTCAGACGTGAGAGCGAGACAAATATAGTAGATAAAGCACTTCTAACGTGAGAGAGGAGAAAGACAGTAGATAAAGCACTTCAGACGTGAGAGAAAGAAACACAGTACATAAAGCACTTCAGACGTGAGAGAAAGATAATTATTAGTAAAGCACTTCAGACGTGAGAGAAAGAAAGATTTAGATAAAGCAGACACAAGAGAAAAGACTGTCAGGGGTCTCATCTTCGACGTCGGCTCCACCACCACCCTTCAAATGCTTTAATACTTATTGATAATTTATAGAAGCGGGTATTGAGATGATTTACATAGCTTTTGTTTTAAGTTTCAAACGCACGTAGCTCTGAATCAGCAACAGTAGAGTAACTCCTTTATCATTTTATGTTGCTAAGATGTTCAATCAGAAAGGCGATTGAACGTTTGCGTATTTACTTGGAACACCAGCGCCTGGATCCTCACGTATATTCCTTCTACAGCGAGCCTTCTTGGGATTAATCCTATCAGCGCATTATGTGCTTCTGCTCCACGTTTCTCCCGTAAGATGTTTCTAGCTGTCTAATCTGTATCCGTTTGTGAGCATGGCTGCCGTATGAGCTTGTGAGCATGGCTGCTGTATGAGCTTGTGAGCATGGCTGTTGAATGAACTTGTGAGCATGGCTGCTGTATGAGCTTGTGAGCATGGCTGCTGTATGAGCTTGTAAGCAAGTCTGCTGTATGAACTTGTGAGCATGGCTGCTGTATGCGCTTGTGAGCATGGCTACTATATGCGTGTGTGAGCATGGCTGCTGTACGGAAGCTGTTTGAAAGGAACGTCATTTCAAGGTCCGGAGACGTAAAATGATCATCCTTTGCTCTGGATCCCTTTTATCCGTGGTTTTACTGTAAAGACGCTGAGTACACTACAAAATGCTGAATGGAAGTCAAACAATGCATAACTCAAGAGACTGAAAACATCACTCGGGCTATACTACGAGTACTGCTGAGCTCAGATATAACTCTAGCAAGTGCATGCAGTATAAAGGAGACCATCTGACTTACGTAATTTTAAAGTGGAATACATGCTGAAACAGCTACTAATTTTCTATTCAAGACAATTCTCTCTTTCTGTGTAGAACATTCCTACACTATTTAAGAAGTATTAGTATAAAGTGATGCCAATATACAGTGGTGGCCAAGGGTTTAATATCCTTTTGTATCCTAACGGTACTCACAAGTACTACTTTGTTTAAACTGGAATATTTCATAAATGCAAACATCATTCTTGATGATACTCAAAGGAATATGTATAACAGCCTTCTGTCAAACAACCAGCGAAGGGCCAGCACTCTGAAATTTTGCTCTTCATTGTGTGGAGTATTCTTTTTTTCTGTCCTGTCAAACAAAAATGGCCAATTTTTCAGAGAACTTGAGTTTTTCCCCCCTTTGTGCTTCTAAATTCCATCCGTTGAAAACCATGAAAACGTTTACAAAAAATTAATTTCCTTCTTTCTATGTTCATTGCTCACCAAAAAGTACCTTATGACATAAAAAAATAAGAAAAAGTTATCGGGAAGTTAATTCAGGACATAAAGGGTAGGACCACTTAATATTTTTCAACAAAAATGACGTAAACGCTGTACAGAGAGAAAAATAACAATACAGTACTGACTCTTAAGTCAGGTTTGTTTGATATCAATTGTCTTGCATAATTTCTTTCATTATTTAGTACTTTGTGAGTCCACCTTTTGCCTTGATGACCGCTTGGACGCAACAAGGCACGATGAAGATGAGTTCTTGACAATAATCTTCTGAGATGCCAGGGACCCAAACGTTCTTAATAGCTTCGGTAAACTTCTTGGCACAGGATGGATGTTTCTCTGCAACCTTAATTTTCATAAGGCTCCACAAATTTTCAATAGTCCGGGTTATTTCCGGGCCATTCCACCATTTTCATCATATCTCTTCCCTTGATTTCTTCTTACATGATGTCTATGCACTACAAATTGCTGAAATGTTGATTCATCAGACAACATAACATTTCCCCCACTGCACTTCAAGTCCAGTGTTCATACTTTAAAGCAAATTCCAGGCGATTTCTTCTCCTTTCTGGTGTCAATCTCGGCTTTCGGGCATGTTTGTGTGGTTTCAATTCAAGCTCACTCACCCACTAATCTCCGAGACACAGTCCCCCGACTCACATCAACACCTCCAGAAAGCAAAGCAGATCGTATCTTCTTACAGGAAGCTGCCGGAGAGTGTGAAACGATGGATTTGATTACCCGGTCGCTCTAGGGGGGGGGGGGATGCTTTATCTGAGATGTCCAC
Organism: Achatina immaculata; assembly: GCA_009760885.1. Lineage (NCBI taxonomy): Eukaryota > Metazoa > Mollusca > Gastropoda > Stylommatophora > Achatinidae > Lissachatina > Lissachatina immaculata. The sequence continues at coordinate 47,966,830 of CM019720.1, read as the reverse complement.
TTCTCTTTCGGTCTGAAAAAAAAGTACCGTCCAACTGGTTCCTGGTGATGGCATTGTAGACCGTCGTCTTGCTACAGCTAATTCGAATAGAAATATCACGTTCTGTGCACCCTTCTCAATTTAATGTTACACAAAATGGACAACTGGTCAGTGGAGAAAGAGAAAAAAATTGAAAGATGGAGGGAACACTTTAACACCCTACTAAACAGAACACAAGGAGCACAAACAATAGACATACCTGAAGCAAAAACGGAACTAAACATCAATACAGGACCAATAACAATAAATGAAGTAAAGGAGGCGATAAAGAAGCTAAAATCAGACAGGGCACCAGGTGAAGATGAAGTGACTGCGGAGATGTTGAAAGTAGAAGAAACAGAAACACCAAAACAACTTTGCCGGATATTACAACAAATTTGGGATTTAGAAAAAGCCCCAGAGGAGTGGAAAACTGGTCTTATAGTAAAACTACCAAAGAAGGGTGACCTCAGAGATTGCGGGAACTGGAGAGGTATTACCCTACTGCCACTCACCAGTAAAGTATTTTGCAGAATAATCATCAACAGAATTGTACCAACACTTGAGGAAAAACTTCGGAAAGAGCAGGCAGGATTTAGGAAAGGAAGATCATGCATAGACCACATATTTGTACTTAGACAAATATTAGAACAGGCAAATGAGTGGCATAGTACAACAAATGCATTAGTCATAGATTTTGAGAAAGCCTTTGACAGTGTCAACAGAGATGCACTGTGGAAAATCCTAAGATGGCATGGCCTCCCCCATAAAATAGTTAATGTAATCAAAGCCCTATACGAGGGTTTTCAGTGCAAAATTATCTGTGGAGAACATACCTCCAGCAGCTTTAGGGTACAAACAGGAGTGAAACATGGATGTGTACTATCACCAACATTATTTATCTTGGCAGTAGACTGGTTAATGAAGGAGGCAACATCAGACAAACGCAGAGGATTACAATGGACCCTTGACACAGTGCTGGAGGACCTTGACTTTGCGGACGACATTTGTCTATTATCAAGCAGTCACAAAGATATGCAAGATAAAATAAACAAGCTAACTCAGAATGCAAACAACATAGGACTAAAGATCAACGTAGGAAAGACAAAGTTAATGAAGCAAAATGTGAACAACAGAAATGTACTGAGAGTAGATAACAAGTTAGTGGAGGAGGTCAACGAATTTGTATACCTTGGCAGCAGAGTAGTAGAAAATGGAGACAGCACAGAGGACATCAACAGCAGACTTACTAGAGCAAACCAGGCTTTTGCAATGCTGCAGAATATATGGAAATCAAATAAACTAAGCATAAATATGAAAATCAGGATATTTAAGAGTAATGTTCTAAGTGTACTACTCTATGGAAGTGAATGCTGGAAAATCACCAAAACCATAGAAAACAAGTTGAATTCTTTCCAGACTAAATGTTTACGAAGAATTAGAAAAATATTTTGGCCAAACACCATAAGAAATAACATCTTATTAGCAGAAATGCAGATGATACCACTGATAACAATTATTGAGGACAGACGCTGGCGATGGTTGGGACATGTGCTCCAAATGATTGACAACTCACTACCAAAAACAGCACTAAGATGGACACCACAGGGGAGCAGAAGTAAGGGTAGACCAAAAGAAACATGGAGAAGAACAATAGAAAGGATGTTGAGCAATAGAGGGCTCACCTGGGCAAGAGCAGAAAAAAAGGCGAAGGACAGGCATTTGTGGAAAACCCTTGCGGAAGCCCCATGTGCCCTGGGCACTTAAGGTTCAGAGAGAGAGAGAGAGAGAGATTTGGGCTTCTGGAATGCCGGAAAGTGTCGGGGTTTTTCTTACTCATTTTCTTGCGAACAAAATAATCCACAGATAATCCCATTGAAACAACCAAACGGCACTGAAAACAATAACAACAGCAGCCTGTGTTTTCACAGCTATAATAATGTAAGCAATAGACTGCAATGATTGCAATTAGTGTGCACAAAAATAATAGACGATGCACTACACCGTAATAGTATGGAAATATCAATTATTTACCAAGTGGTCTTAAACTTTTGGCCATCACTGTATTTCATTTTCAAAACGGTTACATGTTTTCGCTCTACCCCGAGTCTAAAGTTCAAATCTGATATTGTTCATACAGAGAAACATAGCTTCCCTCTCAAGTTCCGTGACGTCTGCAGAGATTTCTGAGCTGTTAATGTTAGAGATATCTCTTCACTAAAGCCATTCATTCATATGATATGTCCTTTCCAGAACCTTGTCCCTCTCCCAGCCTTCCTGAATACAGTACGGTTCTGCGCAAGTTGACCGAGTGACACATAGAGAATTTCCGTGATGTCCTGGGTCCACCTGCGGCGAGGTCGTTCCTTGTCTTTTTTTTGTTGGGCACTGTGCTTCTTTCTGTCAGCCTCTCCAAGCTGTAGCGTCGCTTGATGTGGCCAAAGTATCTCAGGTTTCTACTTTTTATGCTCCTCACTGGGGGTACGACGCTGTCCGATGAGGCAATCAGCGACCCATAGCTGATAAGCAAGCGTCAGGGTTAGCGAACCACAGCTGACCAAGACCCTGTCCCATCTCTCCGTTGGTACCCCTAGTAACAGGCCTAGCCTGGCTAACGGGTCAGGGATCGCCATAGTCCCCATAGTTGTGGAGTCTGCTAAAGAAGCACTGAACACACACACACACCCGCTTTTTTAGCTGTATTCCTGGACTGAAAAAAGCAGCTGCCATAACCCGCTCCTACGCCGATATGATGCTGTGCCTCACCACCTCTACAGCATCGGTTGCAAAGAACACCAGCTCGCGGATACAGGGAGATAGTATTGGTGCACGTATAAACAAGTATGGTCCTCAGTGAAGTCAGGATTTTAAATTTCCCATGAACGCAGGCTGTCGTAGCCGTGACCATTTCTTGAAACCCCAGCGCCGTGCTGCTGCATTATAGCTAGAATTTTTTTTTTCTCCCGCTTGAGCTTTTTTATACTGAACATTTTCCGGACCATTCGTTTTCCTCTCTTGATTTTTTTTTCATTGCGTCTCTTGTGCAAGGCTTTCTAGCACTCCCAAAGTTTTCTCTGCGTCTCTTGTGCAAGGCTTTCTAGCACTCCCAAAGTTTTCTCTGCGTCTCTTGTGCAAAGCTTTCTAGCACTCCCAAAGTTTTCTCTGCGTCTCCTGTGCAAGGCTTTCTAGCACTCCCAAAGTTTTCTCTGCGTCTCTTGTGCAAGGCTTTCTAGCACTCCCAAAGTTTTCTCTGCGTCTCTTGTGCAAGGCTTTCTAGCACTCCCAAAGTTTTCTCTGCGTCTCTTGTGCAAGGCTTTCTAGCACTCTCAAAGTTTTCTCTGCGTCTCCTGTGCAAGGCTTTCTAGCACTCCCAAAGTTTTCTCTGCGTCTCTTGTGCACGGCTTTCTAGCACTCCCAAAGTGTGTCTCGCTATTATTCTTGCTGCTTGACGCAGTGTACTATTTTGAAGCTCAGCTTTCCAGCGGCTTGAGCATGCGCAAACAACTCCTTTTCAAGATCTCTCTCTCTCTCTCTCTGAACCTTAAGTGCCCAGGGCACATGGGGCTTCCGCAAGGGTTTTCCACAAATGCCTGTCCTTCGCCTTTTTTTCTGCTCTTGCCCAGGTGAGCCCTCTATTGCTCAACATCCTTTCTGTTGTTCTTCTCCATGTCTCTTTTGGTCTACCCTTACTTCTGCTCCCCTGTGGTGTCCATCTTAGTGCTATTTTTGGTAGTGAGTTGTCAGTCATTCGGAGTACATGTCCCAACCATCGCCAGCGTCTTTCCTCAATAATTGTTGTCAGTGGTTTCATCTGCATTTCTGCTAATCACGATCTGCTATTATCTAATCTTCCAGAAAATGCAGGGTTGCTTCAACTTCCTTGGAAGAGTCCCAACGATGTAATTAATAATTTTGTTTTTGATGAAGTCAGGCTGGTCTTTACGTTTTATTTGGTTCATGTTATTTTGTTCCCTTTGTAACTCATATTACAATCTTGATTTAATTTCTCCGCGATCTATTAGTATTCAGTGATTGATTCTTCTGTTTATATGAGTACTTTAAATATTAAAGTGAAAGAGAATACTGCTAGTTTGTTTGCTGTAACCATTTTTTTGGTCAGAGAACATTGCTAGTTTGATTGGTGTAACCATTTCTTTGTCAGAGAACATTGCTAGTTTGATTGGTGTAACCATTTCTATGTCAGAGAACATTCTTAGTTTGCTTGGTGTAACCATTTCTTTGTCAGAGAACATTGCTAGTTTCCTTGCTGCAACCATTTCTTTATCAGAGAACATTGCTAGTTTGGTTGGTGTAACCATTGCTTTGCCAAGTTTTCGTAAGATCTTTTGAATCTTAATGGTTTCTATGACTGAGTTTATCCTCGTTTATATACATACACATGGCATCGTGGTTGGATGATTGGTTAGGCGCTCGGTTTACTAATCCGTTGGTACCGGTTCAAGCCCCAACAGTGAGGATTTTTTCTAGTATCTTCCTTCCTTCCTTCTTTCCTTCCTTCCTTCCTCCCTCCCTTCCTTCTTTTCTTCCTCGCCTTCTTTACCTCAGTCTGGGGCATAGGCCATCAACAAGGCTCTCTATTTCTTTCTTTCTCTGCTGTTTCTTCTATTAGTCTCCAGGTGTAGTCCATCGCTTTGATCTCCGCTTCAAGACCCCTTCGTATGTATTACTAGGTCTACCGCCTAGCCTCTAAAAATGTGTACACGATAGATCGGGGAAGGTAAATGCGGTCAGGCATAATATTGACGACATCACACAGAATCATGAATATCCTTTAATGACATGGAAAACGGGATGTTATCTACCACATATACATATATAACATAAGATCATCTATTACAAACGCCGAGTGGGTATTTCCTGTTAGGCTTCTAGATATCTTTTAAAAATACGAGTACATATAGTATAATTCTTGAAATCTTTTAAACATACGAGTACATATAGTATAATTCTTGAAATCTTTTAAACATACGAGTACATATAGTATAATTCTTGAAATCTTTTAAACATACGAGTACATATAGTATAATTCTTGAAATCTTTTAAACATACGAGTATATAGAGTATAATTCTAGATATCTTATAAACAGACGAGTATACAGAGTAAAAATGCTATGTTGAACCTATCTTATTATATGGAAATGAATCATGGACAATAGGTAGGTCTGCACAAAAGTCATTGGAAGCAGCAGAAATGTGGTTTATTAGAAGAATGTTGCGAATTTCCTGGACAGCAAAAATAATTAATGCAGAATGTTTGAGAAGTGCTGGATATACAACAAAATCTTGTCAAAAGATAAGAGAGAGAGAGAGAGAGAGAGAGAGAGAGAGAGAGACAATGTACTTTCATAGGACATGCAATGAGAAGAGGGGGCATTGAAAATATTATAACAAAAGGAAAAATGGAGGGACGAAGAGACAGGGGAAGACCAAGAGAAATGATATTGGACAGTCTGACGAGATGGTGTGAGAGGAGATCATCAGCTGAGCTAATGGCCTGCATGAAGGATCGTGTACTCTGAAGAAACATAATAGCCAACGCCATTGATGATGATATACAGAGTATAATTCTAGATATCTTATTAAGATACGAGTATACAGAGTATAATTCCAGATATCTTATTAAGATACGAGTATATAGAGTATAATTCCAGATATCTTATTAACATACGAGTATATAGAGTATAATTCCAGATATCTTGTTAACATACGAGTATATAGAGTATAATTCCAGATATCTTATTAACATACGAGTATATAGAGTATAATTCCAGATATCTTGTTAACATATGAGTATATAGAGTATAATTCCAGATATCTTATTAACATACGAGTATATAGAGTATAATTCCAGATATCTTATTAACATACGAGTATATAGAGTATAATTCCAGATATCTTGTTAACATACGAGTATATAGAGTATAAAAAAGAATAGTTTCCTGTTTACCTTCGAATATATGCCACCTGAGTTAATTTATTTGTTCCCTCAAAGTAAACGTAACACTAACTATCTTGATATAGAAACACCTAAAAAGTACGACGGGGTTAGTGGCCCTAGTTTCCCTGTTCTGTGGACACACCAGAGGACGATGTGAACAGCATCACGCCTGGTATCTCCTTCCCGAGCTCTAGAGCAGGTTATATACATATTCCAACATTTGGCCGACCGGAGCGCCTCCAAACCAGATAGAAATATCATCACATATTCCTACAAAAGTCTACTGGAAAGAAGAAGGAGGAGCACGATAACATCAATTATGTTACCAAAAAAAAAAGAGTTTCTGTGGCTATTTACATTATTTCCGTTATAATTATAGCCAGCTTCGACTGAACAGAATAATGGCCCTTTTAAAGGTTCATTTATGACCGTTTTCCTTTTTCTTAATGGATAAGTTATTATTGTTCCATTTCTGAATGCCTCATCACGAAAGAAAGAATTGTTCTTCAGGAACATAATGAATGCATACCTTGCAGAACTTGGTCTCAATTAGCAAGAGAAAATACTTCGTCCTATACCCTCCAAAAAAGGAAGAAAAATAAGTGAGGAAAATAGGCACAAAAGATTTGGCATAGACGTACGGAATTTGCGGAAGTAACGAAAGTTATCTGCATTAGTTTAGTCATAAATGTTTAGAATGCAAGCACACTGCATAGAGAGTCTAAACTCTGTTAAAATAATATGTTATTTTTGGGGGCTAAATTCTTTTTTTTTTTTTTCATCAAATATTGTATAAAGATTTCTTGATTTTAGTTACAAGTTACATTCAGCTCTCTCTCTCTCTCTCTCTTATCTTATCTTAAAAGTTATCTTACACTGCTCTTACAGACACCGAATACAATTAATTGTTTTCTGAATAGTCCCGAAAATTTTGTTTAGTAGATAGTCATTTATAATGTATGTAGTTACTTCTGTACGGAGTGAATGTTTAAGAGCGAAACGTAAATGTTATATTTGATTTTATGTCTCTCAGCTTCAATGTTAGTTATGTTTGTTATATTAACAGCATATTTGTAGAATGTCTGGAATAGAGTGAAAGATGTATGATAAAGGGCAGAATGTCAGACGGGCCTGCGTGCCCAATTCTTAACCCTTTTGAAATAAAGATCAATCAATCAATCAATCTCTCTCTCTTCGTCCAATGACTGAGCTTGAAACTCCAGTCATTACAAAAGCTGTATTCCCTACATACATTCACCTTCAAAATAAGGGTCGGGTTCCGTGTTGTCGAAAGGATTAAGGATTCTCACGTATAGGTTAGCCTTCAGCTCCCACGCGACCAGACTGTTTCAAATTGTTGGGGATTTACAATTGTTGCATTTACAAATATTGAAAAAAAAGAATAATGAGTACATCATTACAGCCATTAAAATTTATTGTGACTTTTTTTATGTTGAATACCTGATTATGACTCGAGTTGGCCACCAGCAACGTCTCTCGGAAAGGATAGAGATTTATGAAGAAGCATGGCCATCAACGTCCACTGGCGCCTGAAAATGAATGCGAGTGAACTTTATCATACTCCAGACTTACATACCCGGTCTTCCTTACCTGCCATCCTTTCTTACACATTCTAACAAAAATTAATTTGACGCTTGCATGCGATCTTCCTCTTTACATTACTCTTCATGTGGCTTTGCTAGTCCGCCCCCTCATGATTGAATATTCATTTTAAATTGTCCCTACGACGTTAAAAAACATTTTAATTTCGTTTGACCTACGACAAGTCAAGCTTGATTAACGTTTTTTTTTCCCCTTCGGATAAAGGCAATACAGGAACATGATGCCAGGGCAGATTAGAGATCCTTCATTTTTAATCCCAACCAGAGCCAAGTAAAACCCGATAAATATGATAAATATTCCCATTTTCCTTAATCCTTCAGAAAAATGTGGAAAAACATTTCTGTACAATTATCGTAGCTCCAGTTTTCTAATTAATTTGTTTCCTGACTAACGTATTGCTCAGTTTCATGATAATATTTTGTACCAATTATGTAAACTTGGTTAAATTCGTCAGGATTACAAGTTTCAGAAGAAGGATAAAACCAGAGAAGATTAAGTCTCCAGCACACTCTTGTAATCTCAAGATCAGGAAGACTTTCGGATTTAGTGGGGATTGGATTTCTTTCTAAGACTTAGTCAGACAACATTGTCTGTTTGCTAATGAAGACTTCTGAAGTGCCTTTTTTCCCCGGGTAAACTTGGAATTTGAAAGGAAATTTGTAGCGAAGGATCAAACTCTATCCTAGGGAAACAAGTAGAACAAGGGTTCTCAACAAATCATGTCCTAGACCTCTTTTCAACCTGGTTGCCACTCAAATAACTCCCTGTATATCAAATCACTAACCAGAGAGAACTTTAAACCGTCTGACTTGCTGTTTCTGGATATAGTGTAATACTTGTGTTGTAATAGAACTTAAATTTATCATTTAAGGCTCCACTATAATAGATTTTTATAGTTATATATTTAAAGCACCACTGAAATAGTATTGGCGCCAACTAAAATGGTTTTCTAGGCTACATCTAAAATTGTTTTCTATTGGGTTAATTAAATCTTCTTGTGGAGTACATATAGGTTCATCTTATAAATTTCTTCTTGTTGCTGGTGTTATAGAACCACCTAATTTTCTATGTTACACACTGAGAAAATACAACAAAACTCACAGGCTTCCAACTCCACAAAAATCATACTGATACAACAACTTAACATAACTTGGCAGTCTTCCAACCAAAACAAACTAGTCAACAATGAGAATTCCAACAAAGCAAATGGTGTAGTTATATCTTCAGACAACACACATTTATTGATGGACAAAATGAGGGGTGAAATTATGAGGATGGAAACACAGCCATCAGCTGAAAAGAATTCACAATGACAATGCCCGGCGTGAGAGAACTCTACGCCATATGGGCGAAAACCTTACAATTTTCCTTATACACATAAAACCATACTTACAACGTTCCACCAAAAATCTCAGCCATCACAAGAAAACCTAATTCTTCCATCTCAACTACATAAAACCTGCCGCTAACAAAAGAAACTCTTCCTAAACGAGATTCCATCTACATCAAAACTAGTAAGGTTCATCCTACAACACAAACAAGTAAGGCTCCTGCTACAACAATCAAGTAAGGCTCTCTCCCCTTTGACTAATAGTGAGTGGTATTTATACTATCCCTACCCACTCAGTTTTCTCCATGCTGCACGCTTATCACAAGACCCCTGCTCAACTGTCTCAACCAACCTACCTTTCAAACAAGGGTACTCTCTCTATTAATTATTTCTTAAATACCAATCCTGCTTATAACCCCTAGCCTATACTACTATAGTGTGACTCCAAGCTTTGCACTGATGGTGTCATTTCTTATCTGGCCTCTTCTTGTCACATTTAGTATTCTCCTTAAACATCTCATTTCTGTCGTGATGATTTTTCTTTTGTTCTTGGCTGTTAGTGTCCATGTTTGACATTGATAGCATAAAGTTGGGAGGAAAATAATGTTGTACAGTTCCATTTTTGTTTCAGTTGTGATGTTTTTTTGTTTTTCAGTATAGGAGTCTTTGGTGTGAGAAGAGATCACCAACTGAACTGATGGCCTGCATGAAGGATCGGGTACTCTGGAGAAGCATAATAGCCAACGCCAGTCGGCACGGCACCTGATGATGATCATGATGAGTCTTTTGTCCATTGACCTGATTTGCTTTATTGCGTCTGTTCTCAATCTCAGGTTCAGTTTTCCCACTCATAGAAAACACATGAAGAATACACAGACTGATTATTCCTCTGCTTAGATTTAAAATCCCTTTCCCTGGAGCCATCTGACTCTCAGCTGAGAACCACTGCAATAATCATAAACCAAAGCAGCGGAAATAATTATGCGAGTACAGTATTTATAATATAAAAGAACGTTTCGTTTCATCATTTAAATCCTTACTTTTAATTTATCTCCAGACAGCTTTCAGCAACGTCTCCTTAGCCACATTAATTTAAACAGGGGGTATTTATCTTTCCGTATATTACTTATATGTGTATACCAGGGGGAAAAAAAGATTAAAATATCACATAATTCTATGTATTTGTATGGTATTTCTTAAACGTAGATTTACACAACAACGTTTAAACAATGTTCAGTAAAATGGCCAGCGTTTTACCGGATCAACCCAGTACCGAGGGTGAGGTCTGGTAGTACGGCCTCACACCAGACACTCGGAGTTCAGGCTAAGCACCCTAGTCTGTCTACTTCCAATACAATCTCCAGGGGGCACACCAGAGAAATTTTATAAGCCGGTACACATCCCTTACCCTTTTCTCCACGTTTTCATCCACCTCTGCCTCCCCCCCCCCCACCCCGGCCGGGGCCCACCATTAAAACAGGGACAAACCCTCCAGGCACCGGCTCGACCCCCCCCCCCCCCCGCCCCGCCCCCCTCGCTTGGGCTCAGACAGTTCCACTTGTAGTGCAATTAGAATAGTCATTTTTTTTAAAAACAAAGATATTTCTGTGGTTATCTCCCTTAGCGTCAGGGCATCCGTCATTGAACAGAAGACATCCTCTGAGAAATTGAGAAAGGACAATCAAGCACCAAAAAATGCTTCCCTTGGCTTCACATTTTGTCACTGGCGTGTTTCAGATAGCTCAGCTTTCTCCCAGCTGTGCTTGGGTGCTGCAGGGACCGACCGCAGGGTTGAGACTGGGATCATATAATTATTAAAGAAACAATCTATTATTCATGAACATTCTTCAGTTATTAATAGTAATAGTCTTCAAGAAGCTCAGACGCCCTTACTGTTAGGAAGTTTCTCTTGTCTTTTTTGTTTTCGTATCCAGAAACAGTAAATAGAAGAAAAGTATTTCTCTTTTTTTTTTCGTATCCAGAAACAATAAACGGAAGAACAATATTTCTTTATCCAGAAACAATAAACGGAAGAACAATATTTCTTTATCCAGAAACAATAAACGGAAGAACAATATTTCTTTATCCAGAAACAATAAACGGAAGAACAATATTTCTTTATCCAGAAACAATAAACGGAAGAACAATATTTCTTTATCCAGAAACAATAAACGGAAGAACAATATTTCTTTATCCAGAAACAATAAACGGAAGAACAATATTTCTTTATCCAGAAACAATAAACGGAAGAACAATATTTCTTTATCCAGAAACAATAAACGGAAGAACAATATTTCTTTATCCGAAACAATAAACGGAAGAACAATATTCTTTATCCAGAAACAATAAACGGAAGAACAATATTTCTTTATCCAGAAACAATAAACGGAAGAACAATATTTCTTTATCCAGAAACAATAAACGGAAGAACAATATTTCTTTATCCAGAAACAATAAACGGAAGAACAATATTTCTTTATCCAGAAACAATAAAGGGAAGAACAATATTTCTTTATCCAGAAACAATAAACGGAAGAACAATATTTCTTTATCCAGAAACAATACACGGAAGAACAATATTTCTTTATCCGGAAACAATAAACGGAAGAACAATATTTCTTTATCCAGAAACAATAAAGGGAAGAACAATATTTCTTTATCCAGAAACAATAAACGGAAGAACAATATTTCTTTATCCAGAAACAATAAAGGGAAGAACAATATTTCTTTATCCAGAAACAATAAAGGGAAGAACAATATTTCTTTATCCAGAAACAATAAACGGAAGAACAATATTTCTTTATCCAGAAACAATACACGGAAGAACAATATTTCTTTATCCGGAAACAATACACAGAAGAAAATTATTTTTCTTCCCTCTACAGAAACAAAACACAAGGAAAAAAAATTGTTTTTCCCGTATCTAGAAACAATACTGACAAGAAAAATATTACTATTTTTTTTTACTTAATGGATTGCCAAATAGGCAGAAAAATGTTTGTTTTCTTTCTTATCCTAGGAGAACAGACAGTAGAAATGTTCTGCAGAAGATATACGGAAGAATCATTTACCAGTTAATCTATGCTTAAGGAAATACTGAAAGGAAGGTAGGAGCACCTATGGATGTGTCTGGAGTGCATACAGATGACAGTTTTCAACCAACCAACCAACCCAACCAACAAACCGATCGACCGACCGACCGACGGACTGACCGATCGACCGACCGACCAACCAACAAGCCAACCAAGCAAGTAAGCAATCAACCAACGAACCAACCAACCAACCGACTGACCGACCCACCGACCAACCAACCAAGCAATCAGCCAGCCAACCAGCCAAGCAAGCAAGCAAACAAGCAATCAACCAACAAATCAACCAACCCACCGACCAACCAACGAAGTAATCAGCCAGCCAGCTAACCAACCAACCGCCAACTAAAACTATATATATATATATATATATATCTTTCTCTGAACCTTAAGTGCCCAGGGCACATGGGGCTTCCGCAAGGGTTTTCCACAAATGCCTGTCCTTTGCCTTTTTTTCTGCTCTTGCGCAGGTGAGTCTTCTATTGCTCAACATCCTTTCTGTTGTTCTTTTCCATGTCTCTTTTGGTATACCCTTACTAGATATCTAGCTGTATAGAAGAGTGTGGATAGAAAATAAAACAAGCAGAAGAAATACTAAATAAAATGAAAAAAAAACAGAACAATGAAAATGAACCCAAGAAATCACAGGACTGAAACACTTTGGACATTTAATAAGGTATGAATGAACAGTGGAAAACATAACTGAGGATAAACTGACAGGAAAAGAGAAAAACAATGGGGATATCCTATGTGGAAATGAGATGAGCGCGTAGAACTGTAAAACACATCGTAACAAACCAATATTTCAGCCATATGCTTTTATCGAAGGCACCAAAATTAAAGAGAGAACAAATAAACACAAAAAGCGCTGATTTCCCCTATATTACGTGTCATCTGAATTAGATTATGTGTTCTCACAAAATAGAGTGAACCATTTCATCCTAATGTTAGACATTACTTGCATGATGTCCCAACCAAGAGGAACTTTGCCAGCTAAGTGTCGTTTAAATTTAAATGAAATCTTTGTGTTCTTACATTTTTATTTCACATTTATATGTGTGCGTCTAGGTGCATCTGTGGCTATTCTTTTTCTTATATCCCTACAAAGATTATTGGCTAAAGTGAATCTTTAAGCATGATGTTGATTCCTGCTCTTCATGGAGCACCTGGCTAAACGGATTCTCGTCTATTACAAAGATTATTGGCTAAAGTGAATCTCCAAGGATGATTTTGATTCCTGCTCTTCAGGGAGCACCTGGCCAGGCTGATTTTTGTCTATCCTTTGATGTTGAAAAGCAAATAGTGGAACATGCCTATCCCCTTGCTCTTTATTCTTCTTCTTCTTCTTCATCGTCAGCATCATCATCAGTTGCCGTGCCGGTGGGCGATGTTGATCATTGTTCTCCACAAATCTCGGTCGTTGATATTATCCATTATCTGACTGTCCATTATTTTTTTTTCTCCTGGTCTTCCCGCCTCTATTATATTTTCCCGTTGTTTCTGAAGCTTTCAAGCCCTCCCCTTCTCAGTATGTGTCCAATGAATAGTTACTGTCTTTTCTTATGGATTTAATTGGGTTCCTTTCTACATTTGCTTTTGTTAGACGCGACCTGTTTGTCATTTCAATTGTCCCTGGTGTTCTTAACAATCCTTTGAGAAACCACATCTCTGTTGCCTCTAGTAACCTGTGAAATCAATTTGTATGTTGTCCATAACTCACTTCCATAGAGTACAGTAGGCTCAATGCAGTTTTTTAGAACTCTCAATCGGATGTTTAGGGAGAGAGATTTATTGAACAAGATGTATGAAAGCTGTTTTGGCTCCCACGTTCTATTCTTGATTTTAGAGGTGCATTTTCCAACTGATTTTACTCGAGTGCGCGAACATTCAAATACAGTATATGTACTTGTCTCAGTATTGTTTCTTGAACTTTTGTATTGCATTTTGGTGTCCTCTTCTTCTTCTTCTTCTTCTTTTTCTTCTCTTTCTCCTGCTCTTTCTTCTTCCTCTTCTACTTTTCTTCTAACCTGATGACTGGTTCTTGATTTCAATATATGTTTTTTCCTGTATTATTCTCAGATTTTTATCATCAATACTTATATCCTCGAACATTTGTATGTTTTCGTCATATCTTTGTTTCTCAAATGCTTTAATATAGTCTACTAAGGAAACACGTAAGTCTTCCTGTACTTCTAATGTTATTTATATCAGATTTCTTAGTGCGAATATGTCATTATGTGCTATTTTTCCCTCTACAAATCCAAACTGCTCATCTCCTGTTTCTATATTTATTATGCTTTAACTATTACTTCTAACTAGTATACTGTTTAAAAAAACAAACAAACGCAACACTACTGTAGTCGTAATGGACACCAAATTTCAAACTTGCATCAAAATTTTATTTTACGGAATTAATGTTTCAATTTGAAAGAAATTTTTAAGAAACTTTAAGACTTTAACAATGAAATGATGCTCATTAAATTTGGTTTGGACTTTTATTCTTTGCGACTGAGGCCTCCGTTTCAGTAAGGTGTATGGCCTCCTCTGGCCTGTATCAGAGAACGACATCTCCTTGACATGGCTCCGATTAGCCGTTCGATTTGTTGTTGTGGGATGTCTGCCCACTCTTCCCGCCACGTCTCGCTGGCAGACTTGTCTGTTGAGTTCATCACATAAGTGTTCTATTGGGTTCATGTCTGATGACATCGATAGCCACAGAATTGTCTGGACGTTGTTGTCAGCGAGGAACTGGGTGGTGAGTTGTGCCACGTGAGGTCGAGTGTTATTCTGCCGAAAAATCGATCCTGGTGCAGCCAGAAGTGGAAGGACATGAGGACGAAGAATTTCAGCGACGTATCGTTGGGTATTCAGGCGTCTTTCAATGTGCACTAGGTCAGTTCTTCCCATAAAGTTGATCGTCCCCCACACCAGTACAATTCCACCACCATATGGAGGAGCCTCATCCACGCAGTTCTGAACGTAGCGCTCTGCGGTAAACTCTTCTCCGACTATCGTCCTGGAGCAGAAAGAATGATTCATCACAAACCAAACCCTTCTCCAATCATTTGCACGGTCCACTGACAACGCTTGTTCGCCCACTGCAGTCAGTGCTGGTGATGCCGGCCCGTAAGAACAGGACCTCTGTAGGGTCTTCTAACCCAAAGACCAGCGTCGTCCAGAAGGTTCCTGATCGTTTAATCTGAAATTCGACGAGCTGCCGTTATTGACTGGAGAGGACGTAGATGCAAATCGATTCCTGAGGTGACGCAGCTGTATGAAGCGATCTTCGGCAGGAGTTGTGACTATGGGTCTTCCACTGCACGACCGGTCTGCAATTGAGCCAATTTCCTGAAATCGTCTCCAGAGGCGACTCTTCTTCTTCGTTCGCTTCTACCACTAAGACCGGCCTGTAATCCTACTGAATTTACACCTGTGATCCTCGATAGGTTCCGTAGTCCCCCGTGTGGTCCCCAAAAAGACCACACGAGATCCCCGAGAGGACCACAAGAGGTTCAGAGTATCGCAGGGCTTGAGCCTGTATTCTTGGTGGGTTTCAGAAGCGGGATTGCGTGACACCGTGGTTTTCGTTGCACCAGTTTAATCTAGAACTAGACTTTCTCACCGGAAAACCTCGGCATGTTTTGGACATATCCCCGCTGTGTGAGAGGTGGTAGCCCATCAAGGCTAGAATTTGGACTTTCTCACTGGAAAATCTCGACTTGTTTTGAGATACCCGTGTATCACCGCCGGGTGAGAGGTGGTTGCCCATCCAGTCCATCGTTGGACATTCTCACTGGAAAATCTCAGCGTGATTAGGATACGCAAACATCCCCGCTGGGTGAGAGGTGGTTGCCTATCTAGACTGCCCTGGTCCAGTGTCTCCGACTTCAGCATTTTGTGGTCGTGGCCGCTACCCTTCCTAGTTGTGACCAGGACGGAACTTTTGTTCAGGAGAATGAATCCTCGCCACTAGTGACTTCCACGTCTGGGTTGAGCCCGTTTAGACATATTATCCCAGTATGGGCATGTTTAGGACATGACCGACCTCTAGAGCAGAGGTACCTCGACATTCGTATCCATCGAGTTTCACCCCTGGTGTACGCTGGTTTAAACATATTTCACCACTGTAGGTGTATTTCGGACCTGACCTACCTCTGGAGCAGAGGCGCTGTGGTATGAGTAGCTCTCGCCGCGATACTACTGGACATACCGATTAAGCTTCCTTTATCCTTTCCATCACCTTTCCACATCGGCGCCTCACAGCAATCTTAATTGCTTTTCCGCATTTTCTTCCTTGACCGGGAGGAGCTTCACTCCACGCGCGGAACCGCAGAATCTCGCCAGTTGTGTCTTGCAGGCATTTCGCCCGATATGAGTGCACTTAGGCCGAACCCCAGACCAGAGGTGCCGTGATTTGACTATTGTTTACTTCGCTTATTCCTTTCTTTTACCTTTTCAACAGTGGTGCCACACGGCAACCCCATTTGTACCTTTCTTCATTGGCCGGGAGGAGCCCCACTCCACGCATGGCAGCTGAAGAATCTCGGCAGCAGCAGTAGATGAACTACCAAACATGACTCTCATCTACCCGAAGCGTCTGGTTTTAGGCGCCAGATATTCGCCTTCCCCTCTTCTCCTGTCAGTTTAAACAGTTCTGCCACGAGAAGGCCAGGAACTGGACTTGACTGTCAGAGGCTATTTGAGACGCACGCCGTTGGAGTGGAGAGCGTATCCTCCACCCCACCTCCGGCATTAACAGTCCTTAGAACCCAAAGGCGACTAAGTGTGCTTCTAACCACACTAAATTATCTGGCCACTACACTTTGTGAATGTCCAGTCTGTAAACGTCCAATGATGATGAGTCGTTGTTCTGTAGTGAGATGAGCCATACTTGCGCATTGAATTTTCAAATGAATTGATTCGAGGAGCGCCAGTCTTTTATAGGCATTCAATAACATGGTCAGTGAGTTTTGTGTTCAGTAAGTTTCATGGGATTCCCGTGAACCTGTCATGAGTTATTTGTTGTTTTGACTAGTGTCACTTTTCTGTGCTCATGAATCATCTGCTGAGTACAATTCAGGTCAGCACGTGAAGTTGATGTCCAAGTGAACGTTTCAGGCAAATTGGCCTTGTCTGATCAGCATCTTCAGTTTAAATCGTAACATCGTATTTGTTTCGTCTTTTTTTTTTGAACAGTATAGTTTCATTATATAACATGAAAGGCTTCATGTTCTGAAGTCATCTCATTGTCTGATCCCTGGTCTCTTTGGCAAAGCCATGAAGGTTGATTTTAATTGTTCATTAGGAAAACCTTCTTTAATTATTATTTTCCCGTTTTTGTTTTGTTTTTTTTTTTTTGCTGAAAACGTTGTCTCGAAACTATGAAGAAATGTACCGGATAAGATAAAGAAGATAGTCATTTAACAGAAACGTACATACAGACGAACAGAATATCGTATTCATACACGCAAGCTTGTAAATACCAAGTAAATCAAGTGGATGCAAATGCAGAGACACACACGTAATACTTGTTTCTCTTGTCCCTCGCCTCGCTATTTGAAAGTAGACCTTTTCTCCGAGAACGTACGTAAGTGAAAGAATCAGTTTTCTTTAATTTACACCGAAAAATTATTAAGCATTTCTAGACGCAAAAATAAACTACCAAATAACGTAGAACTTAAAATAACAGTAACATATAGTAAAAACAGTAATGATATGATAAATAGACAGCTTATATAAAGTTGACATAACGTTCGAAACGCGTTATTGAGTTCACTTTTTACGCTAAGCTAATACCAACATGGTCGACCTATTTTTTTCGGCATGTTATACATTCACATTCCTGATTTTCGGCCTGTTATACATTCACATTCCTGTGTTTCGGCCTGCGACTTGATAGCTAATTTTGGGATTCTCTGATTCTTTCTTCTCATCACGTGATCGATATATGTCCATCTCCGTTTTCTGATCACCCATGGGACAGGTTGAGTCATATGCCTTATTTCTGCTTTGTTCTTGAATTCGTTCCACTTTATTACCGAGTATTTTCCTTAGGCATTTGTTTTCAAAAGAGTCTAATTTCTTGTCTATTTCTTTAGTTGTTTTCCAGCTTTCGCATGCATGAATGAGGGTGGATATTACATTTAAATTGAATAGTCTTAACTTGGTTTTTGTGCTTATAACTTTTGAGTGCCATATGTTCTCAAAATTCTTGAAGGTCAGTGCTTCTTTTACAATTCTATCTTCCTTTCTGGTGTCACCATCCTGGTCTATGTAACTGCCGAGATATGCAAATTGGTCTGCTTCATCAACAGCTGTTCCTTCTACGTATATTTTTCCTTCTTGATTAATGGGAAGTTTCATTCATTTTTTTCCTTGTTAATTTCAAGTCCTATTTCACTAATCAGTGAAAACAGGGTATCTGTTTTTTTTTCATCATTTTCACATTGTCACTGATAAGAGTTATGTCATTTGCAAAATCAAGATTTTCTAGTTGAATCTTCTTCCATGTACCCAATCAATGCCTGATTTACCTGTGCAACATTTTTTCATTATGATGTCTATGACAATTCCAAAAAGCAAGGTTGATAATATACATCCTTGTTTCACGCCTGTTTAAATCTAGAACCATTCGCTCATTCCTTCTTCTGTGTTGACTGCACAAATATATCCGTTGCAGAGATCCTTAATGATGTTGACAATTTTGGACGGTATTCCATATAAAATTCTCCACAGTGCATCGATGTATATGCTGTCAAATATCTTTTTAGAGTCCATGAAGTTCAGGACTAATGGTTTTTGCTTTTCAATATGTTCTTCAAGTATTATTCTTAGAGTACAGATTGTTGCCTTATATTTAAAAAAAAAAAGAGAAGTTAATTATATTTCAGGATGGCTCATGGCTTATATGAAGAAGGAGGGGGAGAGAGAGAGAGGGATGGAGGGAGAGAGAGAGAGAAAGAGAGAGAGAGAGGAATGGCTGTCTCAAGTTCATTTCTGAGCAGCGTCTCTTTTCTCATTAAATCTTTATTTCTTACAAAAATATGTATATAAATGTTCTCATATGTTCTCTTATATGCTCTGACAACTTTTGCTTCACTTTCATTATCTGCACACGTTCTAGGAACAAACATTCTATGAATCCACGCATTTTCGCTTCTAGCACGATAGATAACTATTAAAGAGCAAGAAAATGACTTCTTTTTAAAAAATGTGTACAAACAAAAAGCTGTTTGTGAGTCCTCTTTAATTTTTCCACCAGGGAAGGGGTATCAGAATACATTTTTTAAAATGTTTAAGAAAAGCTTCTCTATGGGTTTCGGAACTTCATAATTAGTGTTAAAAATAGCAAGTAAGATACCAATTTTATACGTCCAGGTCGTCCATGGAAAGGGCTAAATCCGGGATGCGAAAGATATTTATTATGTCCCTAATGAGGCATTTTCCGGTGAGCACTGACAAGAATTGATGGAAAATCGAATCGCTTGCAGGGCGACTGTGCCTGAATGTGCTGCAACATCTGAAGAGGAAATAAGGGTCAAATCTGAAGATGACAAGATGCAAGCGCAGTCAAAATGGTTCTTGCAACACACAAATATTTCTTGCTGTTCCTTCGGACTAATGTGTAAATCCGTGTATTGGTAGAATCGGCCACGAAAGGGGGGGGGGGGGGTCGAGCAGCAGGATGATGCTTGATAGAGCTCACAGCGAATCATCTGTTTGCTTCAGTATCGTCTCATAATATAAAAAAGTGTTATTAATAATGGTCCATACATGATCCCTGGAGTGACGTTTTCCTATGCTGTACTTCTTCAGTGAACATACCATGGCAGCGATCTAAGTTTTCTCTCGTTCTGGGCGCTTTTATTCCATGTTTCATGTATCATCTCACTGTCCTTTTGTTCTGGGCACTTTTATTCCATGTTTCATGTATCATCTCACTGTCTTTTTGTTCTGGGCACTTTTATTCCATGTTTCATGTATCATCTCACTGTCCTTTTGTTCTGTGCGCTTTTATTCCATGTTTCATGTATCATCTCACTGTCCTTTTGTTCTGTGCGCTTTTATTCCATGTTTCATGTATCATCTCACTGTCCTCTCGTTCTGGGCGCTTTTATTCCATGTTTCATGTATCATCTCACTGTCCTTTTGTTCTGTGCGCTTTTATTCCATGTTTCATGTATCATCTCACTGTCCTTTTGTTCTGGGCGCTTTTATTCCATGTTTCATGTATCATCTCACTGTCCTCTCGTTCTGGCGCTTTTATTCCATGTTTCATGTATCATCTCACTGTCCTCTTGTTCTGGGCGCTTTTATTCCATGTTTCTTATTTTACGCGTATATCACACTATCATGCCATTATGGGCTCTTTTGTTCCATGTTTCAGGTATAATCTCACAGTGCTTTCGTTAAGGCGGCTTTTGTTCCATGTTTCACGAACCAGCACCGTATTCCTCTCTCTTTATAGGCGCTTTTGTTCCATGTGTAGGAATATTTAAAGTAATATATTTTCTATTATTGTTCTATTGTTTAGTATTTCAAAGGTACTGGCGATCAAACCATATTAAGTCTGGCCTGTCCTGTGATCTTTCCTATTCCTCATTCATTCCTACACATCAAAACAGTTACAAGAGATAAAGAAAACACGAATAACGATTCTTAATAAAAAAAATCCCATCGCCAATTTATCTTATTAACAACAAAATCAACGTTTTACTCATTTCTTTCAATTTTTTTTTAACTCCTTCATAAAAATACAAACACTGAAATAACTGAAATCAGCTAAAAACACCTTGTACAAGGTTGACATGATTACAACTACAATGGTCCCATAAATAATCTCAAACTGTCGTCCTTGAATGATTGAATGTCTGATTGTAATCAAAGGAACAAACTGGCAAGAACTGTATAACAAAATGCATATACAGAAAATTCTATGATGTATAAATTTATGTGCAGATAATAACCACCAGGAAGAAAGTTAGAATTAGAATTGCAAAAGTAGTATTGAACTCAAGAATCTTGAGACCATATGGCACTCAAATGTTATAAAAAAAAAATAAGTTAAGTTTATTCAACTCAAATGTAATATCCATCCTCATTTATGCATGCGAAAGCTAGAAAACAACTAAAGAAATAGACAAGAAATTAGACTCTTTTGAAAACAAATGCATAAGAAAAATACTTGGCATCAAGTGGAACGAATTCAAGAACAATTCAGAGATAAGACAGATGACTGAACAACAACCAGTCTCATGGGTAATCAAGAAAAGGAGATGGACATATGTTGGTCACGTGATGAGAAGAAACAGTCAGAGAATCCAAAAAACAAACTATCAAATGGAACACAACAGGCCGAAGAAAAAGAAGTTATCCAGGCGAAACTCTAAAGAGGACACTGCTAAGACAGGCCAAATTAGTAGACATAAAATCTCTTGACGAGGTTCAAAAGGTGACGAACTACCATAAGAGCCCTATGTGAGGTTTAACGGCACTGGAAAGATCTAAGATGTAAGAATGATCATCAAAATGAGTATTAACAAAATATCAAAATCTTACATTGAACATAGATGTTATAAAAAAATATAAACTACTCATATATCCTTTATCTACCAACAAATATAGCAGAGCGGGTCGAGATCGGTCGGAGGGACAGACAGCAAAACTTCCATCATGCGCCCACATCACAGAGCAATAATCATGATCAAGGAATATATATATATATATATATATATATATATATATATATATGTGTGTGCTCCGAATGACTGACAACTCACTACCAAAAATAGCACTAAGATGGACACCACAGGGGAGCAGGAGTAAGGGTAGACCAAAAGAGACATGGAGAAGAACAACAGAAAGGATGTTGAGCAATAGAGGGCTCACCTGGGCAAGAGCAGAAAAATAGACGAAGGACAGGCATTTGTGGAAAACCCTTGCGGAAGCCCCATGTGCCCTGGGCACTTAAGGTTCAGATATATATATATATATATATATATGCAGGAAACTCTCTAGAGAGAACAACAACACAACTCCTTCAGATCATCAGAGGGTGTACCCCCCCACTCTCAGACATATGTTTCGGCCCTATTAAACTCGTGACACTCTAAAGGGGCAGGGGGTGGGCCCCTCTGGGTCATGACTCCCAGAGGTCTTGTGAGTTGTTGCTTTTGTTCGCCCCCGGATTGAGTTGGCACTGCTCTTTGAAGTGCGTCTTTAGCGATTTAGCTACGGAGGACTGGTATTGGTTGTGGCAAACGACATTTATGTTCTCACTGCTTGTTTCGCATACTCCACGGCCAGCATGAAGCCTATTCTGCTGTTTCTGAAAGCCTTTTCAATGCCCTTGCTCTTGCTTGTCCCTTTATGCCCAGTTGCTTTTACTTAACTTATAAACAAACAAACAAACAAACAAATAAACAAACAAACAAACCCACACACGGTGTTTTTAAAGCCTCACTACACTTTCTATGAAAAAAAAATTGAAAAATGAAGTAAATGACGTCATCACAAAATGTGCTAAAAAAAAAGTCATATAATAGTGACTGCAATGATACAACGCTGTTTTAGGTTAGTTGGAATTTACCACTGAAATGTTCATTATAACAGATGTTGGAAATGTCCACCACGTGCTTCAAGACATGACTGTACACGACTCTTTATATTGCCAAATACCTTGTGCAAAGTGTCTGTTGTTATTTCTTGAGTGGTAATTATGATTGCTTCTTTCAGGTCCTCATTTGTTTGTACATTATTTTTGTAAACATTTCCTTTCAAGAAACCCCATAGATAATAATGTAATGGATTTAGATCTTGAGCCAAATTCCACGAGATATTATGGGATTTGCGAAAATTCCTTCCAAAAATTCGCGTGTTGCTCTAGCTGTGTGTGCAATTGCATCATCTTGCTGGAACCACACTTCTTCAATTTCACGTTCATTCAGCTGTTCTAAAAAAGGTTCCAGAATGTCATTATGGTACCCATCGGCATTTATAGTGTTGTGGAAGAAAACTGGTCCAATTAAACTTTTTCTTCTGACGGTACACCATACCCCAATTTTCGCATCGTGTAGCGGGGCTTCATGAAATGTATTGGGATTAACACTGCTCCAAATACGATTATTTTGGCTATTAACATATCCAGATTGATGAAACCATGCTTCATCAGAGAAGAATGTTAAATCGAGAATTGACTCGTCTTCTTCAGCGAAAAATGCTTGAAACCACATGGAGTAGTTGACTCTGGATTGATTGTCGCACTCTTTTAGTTCAGACACAACAGAAATCTTGTATGGATGAAAATTTAACCGATGTATAAGAATATTGTGCACTGTGCTCAGTGATACGTTCACTTCTTGCGACACTTTCCTTAAGGACTTGCACGAACTTTTCAGGATTCTGTCTTGGATATCTAGACATTTTTCTTCAGACACAGCAGACCTACCAGATCGCGGAGCGTCTTTCACAGTTCCCATATCACGAAACTTATTCAACAAATTTCTAACCGTAGTGCGATGAGGAGATTGTTTATCAGGAAATTTTGCTATAAATCTTTGAACAAACATACTTGTGTATCGACCGCCATTTCGAAACACTTGTTCAACTAAAAAATAAATTCTTTCTTCCGTTAATAACACCATTCTGTTTTGAGTGCAAAAGATTACTCCAGCAGATGGCAACCATTCATTGCATTTTTCTTCACGATTCATTGTGCAGCACATTCACTTTTTATGCCGTCATTTTCTTCATTTTTCTTCATTTTTACATGGAAAATGTAGTGAGACTTTAAAAACATCCTGTGTATATATATATATATATAGGTAAAGGTAACCCTGTCATGCCTTAGAGGCACATAGGGATATGGTGTTAGTGCCCATATTTTCCTTGACCTGTCAGCACACTAGAGGGTGATATGGTCAATATCACGTCTGGCTGCCTTTCCTTCCCCAACTCCAGAAGAAGTCGGGTACCCATTTCTACAGCTGGGTGACTGGGGTGCCGCCGGCCGGATTCGAACCCCCGACCTTCGCCATGAGAGACCAGTGCACTAACCACTTCGCCACTCAGACACCCATATATATATATATATACTTATGACCTTCTGCCTACAGGCTCCAACCTATACAAATGGGGTGTATCAGAAGATACAAAGTGAGTGCCCTCTCTGCAACGAAAGGCAAACATTGGAACATGTGCTGTCAGCATGTAAGAGTGTCTTTAGGACAAGGACGGTACACCTGGCGGCACAACAGAGTGTTGCAGGAACTAGTAGCCATCGTAGACAGGGCAAAAGATAAAGCAATTAACAGCAAAAGAGTTGAGGTCCCACCTAAATACTTCACAGGTGCTGGTACGACATCAAATATTTAAATCAGGGACATTCCCTTACCATCACTGCTAGATGATACAAATGACTGGGATGTGATAGCGGACCTTCCAGGAAGAAGAGAATACCCAACTGCCATCAAGAACACAGGAATGAAACCGGACATTGTAGTGTACTCCACAGAAAAACAGGAATTAATAATGATCGAGCTTACGGTCCCATACGAAACTAGAATAGAGGAACAGCATTTATTCAAATGTGAGAAGTACAATGATCTGGTCAAGCAACTGAGGCAGGGGGCAGGAATCAGGGCAAAAGTGATAGCTGTAGAAGTGGGAGCAAGCGGATTCGTAGCAACATCAGCATATGATCTATGTAAGCAACTGGCCATAAAGGGACAAGCAAGAGCAAGGGGATTGAGAAGCCTTTCAGAAACAGCAGAAAAGGCCTCATGCTGGCTGTGGAGTATGCGAAACAAGCATTGGGAACATAAGTAATTTCATTTGCCACAACCAATACTAGTCCTCCGTGGCTAAATCGCTAAAGACGCACTTCAAAAAAGTGCAGTGGCAACTGGAAGATCATGGGTTCAATCCCGGGACCGGAAAAAAGCAACAGCTCACGAGACCTCTGGGAGTCATAATCCAGAGGGGCCCACCCCCCTTGGAGTGTCAGGAGTTTGGTGGGGCCGAGGCACTTGTCTGAGGGGGGTACTTCCTCTGGTGATCTGAGGGAGTTGTATTGTTGTTCCGCTCTCTGCGGTGTAGAGTTTCCTGCATATATATATATATCCATATATATATATATCCATCCATTGACAAAGTACACAATCAGTCGTGCTTAAACGAAAACATAATTTCCCTCCGATCCGATAGCACCTTCCTACTTCCTCAAAGTTCAAATTCCCGACCGACTAAAAATTCTGACGCATCTTTATATACTGGATCAGTCGGCACCGATTTTACGCAGTGTTGCGCACCCCAAAGCTGACCAGTCCCTGTCCTTATTTATTGCTTTATTTGTATGCTTCTGGTGAAAACAAACCTAGGTTTAATAGTCTGTCCTTATTCCTGCCTTTATTGCACATTGTTCACGGACCATCTCACTATTCTTTCGTCAGGAACCAAATTAAGGCCATGAAAGCTGAATCAACAGCTTCATCGCATGTTTTTATCTCTCATCCAAAGCCTTCGCTGATACTTTTCTAATTGTCCTTTTTGTACATCGTCTTTGACTATTAAAAAAGTCAGTTGAAATGTTCCTTCACTGATTCTTTTACTTATTACGTCGAATTCTCCTATTTGTAACAAATGTATTGTCATTAACAATCATTTCTATCTTCTTTTTATTCAGGGTTGCTCAAAATAGCTCACATCTTCGGAAGTTTGTTTAGATGCCAAGGTTTAACAGCTCTGTTTAATTCTTTGCAATTTTGGAGGCTCCAAAAATTCAGGGACAATTTGGAAAATGGTTAGCTCTCTTTTATTGAATAGAGGGAAAAAAACCAAGGATCAGAACTGTTTCCACCCAGGGTTTCTGGTGGTATTCTTCCTGCATTTTCGGTCCTTCGTTTCCAATAGAACAGTTATAAAATGTCTTCCGGGACAATTAATATCCGCCATATTTTAGAGAAAAACTGTCAGGATTCTGTACCACAGAAGGGTTGTTTTGATGCAGAGACCAGCTACGTAGAGCATGTTGGGAGTTCAAAGGCTTTTCAATATGGCTGCCAGCGATCACCAGCTTGCGCGTTTGTGTCAGGACCGGCGATTCTGTCGTTCATGACTATGACCTACCTCGTGGTTGGTACCCCCCCCCCCCCCAGAAAACAGAATCAGCCTTTGTAATGGAGCAGGGATCACTGCAGTCTCCACTGGCGGTGGAGTCTGCTAAAGAAGCACTGCACACACCTCCACCCCCCACCCCGCCTTTTTTTGCTCCACTCTCAGGACTTAGAAAATAAGCGCCTCCTAAACCACTCCCAGATAAACGCGATGCTGTGCCTCGCCCCCCTTTTTCGCATCGGCCGAGAAGAACATCATGTTCCAGGAAGACAGAGCAGCAGCATGCATAGTGATATAATGGCGTGGATTATATGACATGAAAGTGTCAGCATTATTGACAGGACTAACGTCAGTGATCCATACGCCTTTAGAAAAGCTGGGGCTGTTTTATATAGATTTTTTAAAAAAAAACAAGAGGCAGGACAAAGTCATGGATGACAGAATCACCAGTCCTGAAACAACGTAAGCTCTATAAATATTTTTACAGAGGGCCCTTTTAAATTAGGAGTCAAATCAATTATTTATTCGATTATATCTTCGTCATCAGATGCCAACTTATCATTCCATAGACGAGAAATACCAGATTCAAACAAGAAAAAAATGTGATGTTGTTATCGTTATTGCACTTTGGTTTTAAGTCCTTGAGTTCTCTGACCTCTTCCTTAGCACGTGTTCCCGTTCTTTGAAGAACTAGAAAGAACCATGACAAACTGAAGCGGCCATATTTGAGCCAGAGCACGCACTCTATTGAGTCCCAGAAGCCGCATCCAAAAACTGTTTAGAACGCTGATGAAAATTGGAGAATGTAACTCTTCTTTAATTGCTTTATCCG
The DNA here is from genome assembly GCA_009760885.1 of Achatina immaculata. Taxonomy (NCBI): domain Eukaryota; kingdom Metazoa; phylum Mollusca; class Gastropoda; order Stylommatophora; family Achatinidae; genus Lissachatina; species Lissachatina immaculata. The sequence continues at coordinate 47,939,867 of CM019720.1, read as the reverse complement.
AATGATCAAACAAGACACGCTTTAAGACTTTAAGACCTTGGCTTTAACTCTTTTTCTTCTGTATTATTCCATCTTATGCTTGAATACATTTTGCTGAGAAGATTTGGTACTTATAAATTTGAAGGAAGTTATTCTATAACTTAAACACGTGGACTGAATTAGAAATGCGTTATCTTTCGTGTTGCTTTGACTTGTCCGTGTATTGTACTGAGCACTGATTAGCCTTAGGTATGCAAGATCTATCAGCAATGATCGTGAAAGAGTTAATGAGCAGTGCAGACCTTCAGAAATCAGAGCTGGGATTTTCTCTACCAAAGAGTAAACATTTTAATTTTACGTCGCGGGACAAAAACATCCCTATAAATTCTTCCACACAATCAACTGCAGCAAATCAACTGATCCTAGTTTCAGCAGCAAGTCAACTAATCCTAGTTTCAGCAGCAAGTCAACTGATCCTAGTTTCAGCAGCAAATCAACTGATCCTATTTTCAGCTGCAAATCAACTGATCCTAGTTTCAGCAGCAAATCAACTGATCCTAGTTTCAGCAGCAAATCAACTGATCCTTGTCTCAGCAGCAAATCAATTGATCCTAGTCTCAGCAGCAAATCAACTGATCCTAGTTTCTCCAGCAAATCAATTGATCATAGTTACAGCAGCAAATCAACTGATCCTAGTTTCAGCAGCAAACACGCCCAATGACTGGGGAGTCCAGCCAGCGGATTTCTCAGAGGCCCGGAGCTCTTCCGTGGAGGGGTGGACTCTTAGTAGAAGAAAATACAACGGCAAACAAATGGAGTGAGCAGAGGAAAAGGGGGGATAGTTTTTGGAGGCCCTAACAGCAAATTAATTTCTTAAAGCCACAGTTTGGAAGTGAGCACGCTCCAGAACATTGGAGACACTTCATTACTTGCCTAAAACAGAGCTTTCCTGCTGTTTTGTAGATGACAACTGCATTGACATGAGTCGTCATTTCCCTTATTTGATAATACAAGATTCGAAAAATACTCATAAAAAACGACGGAGACAGATTTTCGTTGTTAAGTATTTAAATGAGAAAAGGGAAAAAAGGCCAGTAACGACCTTTAGTTAACAATATAATCACTCTTCTAAGCAATATGGACAAGCATTATTGACTTCTTTCGGAATCGGTAAAATCAAGGAACAGGCAAATCATTGCAGATTATTCTGTGTATCGTTCATTATAATAATAATATAAAAATTATTATTATTATTACTATTATTATTAGGTGATATGCCAGCAGGCGTTGGCGACCATGCTTCTCAGTAGATCTCGGACCTTGAATTTTCCATCAGCTCAGTTGGTGACCCTTTGTTCTGCCGTCCTTTGTTTTAGGGTGTGTACGATTTTTTTTAATTCTATTGGTATTTTCCTTGCCTCTCTTCCCACGTATCTTTCCTGTTGGTAATGATCTTTTCGAGCCCTTCCTTTCTCATTAAATGTCCAGTGAACGATAACTGTCGTCTTTTTTTAATGGATTTAATTAGATTCGTTTCTACATTTTCGTTTGTAGAACAATCATTATTTCTTCTCTTATCCGCCCATGGTATTTTTAACATTATTCTAAGAAACCTTATCTCTGTTGCTTCTAATGACCTTCCATCGTTGTCTATGGCTCACTTCCATAGAGTAGGATAAGCTCATTGCAGCATTTTGGAACTCTTTCTCTGATGTTCCGTGACAAAGATCAATTGCCCAAGATGTTCCATGTTAGTCTGAAAGCTATTTTGGCTTAGCATATTCTATTCTTGATTTCAGACATCGTGCATTTCCCATTTGATGTTACTCGAGTGCCCAGATATTTAAATGTGGGCACTTATCTCAAGGCCGACCTGTGTACAATAACACTGAATTTAGGTGATTTTATTTTCTTTTGCGACATGACCGTTGTTTCTGTTTTCTTGCTGTTTAGGGCGAGTCCTTTCTTCTCATTTTTCTTTTATTGCTATCTGTAATAATTTCTGTAGTCTACATACATTTTTTTTGTTATTAGTACTGTAACATCTGCATGTGGAAGATTGTTTACAATGTCAAATCAATTGTTTATCGCGTTATGTCTTCATCAGCTTGAATTCCTGGTTTATTACTTTGATTATTCTCATGATAATTTCACTGTATAGTGAGAAGAAATCTGGTGAGAGGAGACAACTTTGAGAAGACGTCTGGTGAGGGAACCCAACTTTGAGAAGTAATCTGTTGAGAGGACACAACTTTGAGAAGACATCTGGTGAGGGGGCACAAATTTGAGAAGTAATCTGTTGAAAGGACACAACTTTGAGAAGAAATCTCTTGAGAGGACATAAGTTTGAGAAGACATCTAGTAAGGGGACACAATTTTGAGAAGAAATGTGGTGAGGGTACACAACTTTGAGAAGAAATCTCTTGAGAGGACATAACTTTGAGAAGACATCTAGTAAGGGGACACAATTGTGAGAAGAAATGTGGTGAGGGTACACAACTTTGAGAAGACATCTGGTGAGAGGACACAACTTTGAGAAGAAATCTTTTGAGAGGACACAATTTTGAGAAGAAATCTCTTGAGAGGACACAACTTTGAGAAGAAATGTGGTGAGATGACACAACTTTGAGAAGAAATCTCTTGAGAGGACACAACTTTGAGAAGAAATGTGGTGAGTTGACACAACTTTGAAAAACATCTGTTGAGAGGACACAACTTTGGGAAGACATTTGGTTAGAGGTCACAACTTTGAAAAGAAATCTTTTGAGAGGACACAACGTTGAAAAGAAATCTGTTCAGAGGACAGAACTTTGAGAAGAAATCTGTTGAGAGGACACAACTCTGAAGAGAAATATTTTGAGATGACACAACTTTGAGAAGACATGTGGTGAGAGGACACAACTTTGCCTAAATCTGTTCTTTAGTGGTTGATATTTGTCTATCACATTTTCTATCCTGATGGGAGCTTTTTTTTTAGCTTAAAAGAGTTAATTTTACAGCCAGACCACGAGTGAAAATATAACCCAACGCCCGTCTTTCCACGCCGGAGCGGGAATATGAAACTCAAAGTTCAAAGTTCAAAATTCAGATTATGAAGCTGTTTCATTGCAGTCATAGAAAGGCTGAAAACTCCCAGTACTTTCCAGGAAAGCACTAATGCCGGGATAAATGAGGTCATTTTTAATGGTTCTCACAGCATTACAGTTGAGTACGGAACTCAAAACTGATCTAATGAACAGGTCAGGGGAAACTACCTGTCACGCTTGTAGTTACATAGCAAATGATGCTTTAGAGAGTTTAAAGAATGAGTAGATTGATCCTCTTGGAGCGCTATACGATGTAAATTTCTCAAGTCGCTCAAGCAATTTGATTTATCATTAAACTGTGAAACAAAATCCCCAGTTAATCTTGGTTATGAAAACAGAGTTCGATTCCATAGAGACAACTGCGGGCATTGGAGATATTTATCAAGGTAACTGGAAGACAGTAATATCTGGCAGACTAGTGCTAGTCATTTTTAAAGAGGGCTCCCAAGGGATCACTGGAATCATAAACCATGTAAATGTAGGATCTTGCTGTAGTCTGAACCATCTTGCTCTTTCATTCATTCATTCATCTGCATGTCCCTTGCGGAACTTTGCTTCCCTAACAGCACTGCTGTAGGCCTCTCAGTTGTGAGGAAGATAGCTTGCTGCTGATGGATCCATTTGCAGATCATCAACGATGTCTTGCAGTCATCTTCGCCTTGGTCTTCCTCTCGTTCTTTTTCCTATTATGTACCCTTCCAAAACGGTTTTCTCTAGATTATCATGACGTTTAATGTGTCCAAAATATTTAAGTTTTCTCTCTTTAATCCTCTTTACTAGGCAGCCTTCCTCAATATTAAGTTCTTGTAGTATGGATATTTACACTTTCTGTTGTCTGATGTGAATACACTGAAATAGCAAAATATACGGACAATCAGAAACAGAGCAGCATTAGTGATACCTTTCTGGTTATCGGAAAGCCAGATCTCCGCTATACATATTGCTCTCTCCAACAGAGCATCAAGATCAGGGTTCGCATATGTTGTCCGGACTACTCCAAGTGCAACTGCGGTGATCTCTAAGTTCATTTTAGTATTCTCAGTATTACAAAGGAATTACAAACAAGACCAAAAAAATTCTGCCAAAAGATTGTAGTAGTGAATACGAAAACAGCGAAGTTACGGCGAACCTTGGAAGATTTTCTGTCACTTGTTTCATTCTACGAGGGTGTGCTAAAAAGCTATCGGCCCTACCCATGTCCCAATAACCTGGGCGTAATTTTGTCACTGAAGCTGAAAATAATGTTATTTTATAACGCAAAGCCAGTTCGCAGAGACACGGCATTATTATTATTATTAATCTTTCTTTTCTTAACTTTCTCACATCAGAGCAGAACCGTGCCACCCAAAGGTGTGAAATCTTCACGTGTGCAGATCCCGGGCATCATTAGGGTCTTGCTCGTGCGCAAAAAAACTCCAGAGGGAACCCGTGAGCACCCAGGTGTAAAACATTGAATGACAAACGCCCATCATGCTTAACTGTGAAGATGTGGTGTGGTGACCTTCAGCACGGAGATTTCGAGACCGAATATGCAGCAAGATCTGAAAAGCTTTCAGAAGTTTCTGGAGAAATTGTTGATCATGATCTGATTTTGACAGATCGAGAAATTTCGGCCGAAGCAGTAGCTTGGGTACTAAAATTACCCAAGTAACGCTTAGAGCTTATGGTTCATGAGTATATGGATTTACAGACACTGACTACCAAGTGGTCCAGAAATGTGTGATTGCCGACGAAAAACGAAATCGACACCTCCAAGTTGTGTCTTCAGCATTTTGAGCAGTCTCAGTCAGTCAGTCATGTGCATGCCCCTTGCGGTACTTTGCCTCCCTAACAGCTCTCCTGTAGGCCTCTCGGTTTGTAAGCAAGATGCCCTGCTGCTGATGCCTCCATTCGCAGATCATAAACGATGTCTTGCTTGAGCAGTCTAATGATACCTTCTTGGAAGGACTCGTCAATCCTGATGAAACATGGTTACACTTCTATGATTTCTAGATCAAACAACAGTCTCTGCAACGGCAGTTCTCGAGTTTTCCACGGCCGAAGAAAATCAAGACCTAAAAGTCAGCAGGATAGGTCGAGGCATCTAGCGGAGAAGGAAAAGATATTTTGATGACTGACTATCTTCCGAAGGATCCAACAGTTATTACAGAACACTACTATGGCTTTCTACGCCCATGAAAAATGAACTGAAACTATACTTTCATCTACTGAATGTGCTCAATAAAGACATCACGAGCATAGTTTCCGTTGGTTAATTGATACGATACACTTAATATTGCACACAGATTCATCACTTTAGTAGAAAAGAGTGACTACAAGCATAGCTTCTATATCCTGGTTGTTATGTAGCTGTTATGCCTTGTCAAAGACAGGCGGCGAGACAAGTTCAAGTTGGCTTTAGAGAAGAAGCAGAGTTCAGAGTTGGTGTAGATTCTGGGAGAGAAAACAGCAACGACAGGAAAATACAGGCAGTATAAATCTATGAAATGAAGTCTCAAACAGACAAGAAATATCAGCAACAGGAAAAAGTGACATTTTATTTCGCGTTACCTAAAGATCGTTCTCATTTCTGAAATGTGTAAGCTGGCAATCGGAGCTAATTGAAGGGATATAAAACTGTCAGCACCAGAGAACAGGTCATATAAACTTGCGTCTGCATTACATAAATCACAATATTAGAATGTGTTAACGTACTAACTTTTTTTTGTCAGACTGTTTCCAAAAAGATTTTCTTCTTCTTTCTTCATCAACTTCTTCTTCTTCTTCTTCTTCTCTCTCCTCCTTCTACTTCTTCCTTCTCCTCCTCCTTCTACTTCTTCCTTCTCCTCCTCTCCCTCCTCCTTTTTTCCTTCTCCTTCTCCTCTTTCTTCTTCTCTTTCTTCTATTTGTGAGATGTTTAGTCTTATAGTGTAAGAAACCTTCTCCTAGTTCAGTTACATAGGAGAACAGTCCTCTATAGTAAAGCACTGCTCATATTTGTAGTTTGATCCGACATGTCAAAGTAACGTCCAGTCTGAAACATTTTTATTTTCCAGCAAGGAAACTGGAGGTTTGTCGGTGAAATAAAAACAGCGCGGTAAGGGACAGACAAACCGTTGGCACAGATTTCTCTATCAGGGCATATAAATTACCATGCAAGGATAAGAAATAAAGCAAAGAAAAATGCAATTATATATATACTCCAAATCACAGGACCCTGCCATCTGTACTCCAAATCACAGAACCCTGCCATCTATACTCCAAATCACATAACCCTGTCATCTATGCTCCAAATCATAGGACCCTGTCATCTATACTCCAAATCATAGAACCCTGTCATCTATACTCCAAATTATAGGACCCTGTCATCTATACTCCAAATCACAGGACCCTGCCATCTATACTCCAAATCACAGAACCCTGCCATCTATACTCCAAATCACAGGACACCGCCATCTTATACAGACGGCTCTTTACCTCAACGTCTAAGAAGTGAACGACGTGCCTGTTGTGAACAGAATGTAAACCCTTGCAACCACCACCTCCACATGAGAATGGAGGTTGAGGCGGCATCAGAAACAATTGCCTGGGTGGAACAGGATGAAACGTATGGGGGGGGGGGGGGGGGGGGTCAGTCACTGTGACAGACACTTGAAGGATGCTCGAGAAAATCGAGAGATACTTCATCCGCAGAGAGTGCCCCCCTCCCAACTTCTCGAAAGTTGACAGGTTGCCATTATGACGTGGATCTACTGATCACGTCATTGGGGGGGGGGGGGGGAAGGGAGGATCAAGGGCAATGAAATAGCTGCAGGAATGAAGGCAGGAAGGACAAGCGGCGAGGGCATCCAGAGCGTGGAAGAAGGCAGGAAGGACAAGCGGTGATGGCATCCAGAGCGTGGAAGAAGGCAGGAAGGACAAGCGGTGATGGCATCCAGAGCGTGGAAGAAGGCAGGAAGGACAAGCGGTGATGGCATCCAGAGCGTGGATGAAGGCATCACAACGGCTGTTCTGAACAGATTGTACGTGAAAAAAAAGGGGGGGGGGGGTCGGCATTTAATGTCTAAAATCTGAACTTATCAAGATCTTCGGACTCCGTGGAGTAACAACAGACTGAGATATCACATGTATAACAAGCAGACGATAGACACAACAGACTGAGATATCACATATATAACAAAAAGAAGATAGACACAGTAGACTGAGATATCACATGTATAACAAACAGAAAATAGACACAACAAACTGAGATATTACATGTATAATAAATAGAAGATAGACACAACAGACTGGGATATCACATGTATAACAAACTGAGTATTGACGTAGCTGATAAGTGAATTTGTGGCAGTTTTAAAAAAGGTGGGGGGGGGGGGTGCAACCGAGCATCTGCTGCACGGCCCGCCCTACAGGTAAACAGCAAAGAGGGCGCAGAGAGCTATCATCAGCACCAAAGACCACACTGTACGGCGATGTCTAGAACTTAAGGCGGACTTCTGCGTTCACCAAGGATATCCAACCTTACGTCTGAGAATGTTTGAAGAAAAAGATAAGTAAAACCTGTATTACAGTGAGTCAAAAATTCCTCACGTTTTTCCCCAATGCCTTAAATTCGGTCAAGGTTCCCGTCTTATACGCTGTACTGGTGTTGCGTCATTCTGAAAACGTGCATACCCATTTTTAGCCAGTGAGTAGCAAGATAAGTGACCATTAGAAGCAAATATGGCGGACAGTAAGGTTGTCTTTCGCTTACTACTGAGGCATTATTGGAATAAAGGGCCGAATGCCTCTGCAGCCGCCCGCGAAATCTGGAATGTGGAAGGCGAAGAAACAGTTGATGACAGCACTGCAAGGACGTGGTTCGAAATGTTCAGCTCTGGGGACACCGATATCAAAGACAAGCCCAGGTCGGGACCCCCTTCAAACACCAGTGATGAAGTCCTGTGCCAAGCTGTTGAAGACAATCCCAGTACCGGTATTCGGCGCTAGTCAGACCAGCTGGACCCTTCCGAAGGCACCACTGTTCGGCATTTGCACGAGCTCTCTTTCAGCAGCAGGTAGTCTCGGCGTTTCCCCACTGTCTCACTCCCCAGCAAGCACAGAGACGTGCTACCATGATCTCGCTCCCCAGCAAGCACAGAGACGTGCTACCATGATCTCACTCCCCAGCAAGCACAGAGACGTGCTACCATGATCTCACTCCCCAGCAAGCACAGAGACGTGCTACCATGATCTCGCTCCCCAGCAAGCACAGAGACGTGCTACCATGATCTCGCTCCCCAGCAAGCACAGAGACGTGCTACCATAATCTCGCTCCCCAGCAAGCACAGAGACGTGCTACCATAATCTCACTCCCCAGCAAGCACAGAGACGTGCTACCATGATCTCACTCCCCAGCAAGCACAGAGACGTGCTGACGTCCGTCGCCAACTGTTGAAACTCATATGACAAAAGGTTTCTCCGCCGTATCGTCACTGATGATGAAAAGTGGATTCTTAAGCGGTACCCCATCACAGGTACCAAATGGCTCCAGCCATGCCAGGTCGGACAGGCGGTTCGAGGAGGAGGTTATGCTCTGGATCTTGTGGAACTTTGAGGGCCACCTGCACTGATAATTGGTTCCATTTGGTCGCTCAGTGGACAGGAATCTGTATGCTGAGCAACTGAAGCAGCTGCTGCATGATGTTCTGTGCACCCAATACCCGGAACTCATCAAGAGGGCACTCCTCCAGCACGACTACGCGCCAGCGCACACTTCCAGTGTGGTCCGTGGACAACTCACGGATATGGAGGGAACCACGATCCTGCCCCATCCACCGTACAGCCTTGACCTTGCACCCTCTGTCTACCTTTTAATCCGCGCGATGGCATACATCCTTCAAGGGCGGGGATTAATTTCATTGGAAGAAGCTGAAACCAGTTTGAGAGATTTCTTGGCCTCAAAGCCCCCTCGAGTGGTACTACTAAGGACTCCTCGCACTGGCTGAGCAGTGGCAGAAGACCATGGAAGGTTATGGACTGCATTTTGAACAATGAAGTTACGCCGTTATTAAAACTACGCACCCATCTGGAACACAGATAAGTATATTTTATGTTGCTTGGTTGTGTATATATTATGTTGCTTGGTTTTGTGTATTTTATGTTGCTTGGTTGTGTATATATTATGTTGCTTGGTTTTGTGTATATTATATTATTTGGTTTTGTACATATTATGTTGTTTGGTTTTGTATACATTATGTTGCTTGGCTTTGTATATATTATGTTGCTTGGCTTTGTATATATATATATATATATATATATATATATATGTTGCTTGGTTTTGTATATATTATGTTGCTTGGTTTTGTACATATTATGTTGTTTGGTGTTGTATATGTTATGTTGCTTGGTTTTGTTCAGCAATGAAACGCTGCAAAAACGTGATGAACTTATGACTTACTTTAGTGTGCGGAGTTACAAAAAACAAATGCAGTTTCCATTATTAATCTGTGGATTCATGTATGAATTATCTTAATGACCGCAAGTGGAGGGACTCATGGTAATTCATTCCTGTTCATGGTTTAGTCATTTTTTTAAACATCTTCATCATCTTTTTTCTATCTTTTCTTAAAGATTTATTACATAAAATGTCCGACATCACGCACAAAGTTTTAGCGCTGATTAAATAGAAAATGTATTATTTATTCACTTAGCTATCATGTTCACCAGTAATTTCTCTTTATAAATTTAACCTTCACGTAAGTAAAGTTGAACGTTTTATATCCGGTTAAAACATCATGATAAACAAAGCTGCATATAGGCTAAAAATATTCAAGATAGGAAAAGTTTAAACTCATAAAAAATGTCATTTTTTTTCTCCCCAACAATTTCATATGAGCATCTTATTTTTCACTGACCGTTTGTTTGTTATTCTGTATTCCCGTGTTCATTTTTTTACACTTTACTAAACAAAAAATGAAAATGTAGATCAAATGAATCATTTTCTTCAATGCCATCTTATATATATATATAAGAAATGTAACGACAAAATGGTAGGAACTACATCATGTCTAAGACACACAGAGAAGCAAAGAATCAAGTGCTTCGGCCATTTAATGAAAATGAAACGCTCCCAGCCAGCCGCGCGAACTTTTAACCAAAGAACTGCAGGACACAGATCAAGAGGAAGACCCAGATAGAGATGGATAGATGGTATTAGAGAGACGCTTGCTGATTATGGCATGACCGTCACGGAGGCTACCCATTTGGCCTAAAATCGCCAATTGCAGGTAAAGTAAAGTAAAGTAAAGTAAAGTAAAGTAAAGTAAAGTAAAGTAAAGTAAAGTAAACGGCAAAAATCGTTTTTGTCTAAGAAACGTTATTCTGATGACAACAAAATGGTAATTCAGTTCGGCTCGAATATCAGTGCGGCTTGTAACTCAAACGTGCTTTGTTTATAAGTATATAAAATAAATATGTAAATATACATAAGACCACTGCAGTAAAGCACTGAAGTTGCTTCTACCTTTCTGAAATAAACCTAAGCACAGTTTGTAGCTCTGACATGTCAGTCATTTGCATGTCCCTTGCGGAACTTTGCATCCCTAACAGCTGTGACATGAGACAGAAGAATAGTCACCCCTGCTTCTCTAATGTAGCTCAGTTGACTGCGCGTACTCCAGAGCAAGAACTCTTATCTCAGGCCATTTATAATAGATGATACACAGTTACTACATTCTGACGAAACGGGGATCATTCACATGACATGAATTTCATTTGGATCAGGAGACCATATCTTCCATAAAGGTCGTTTCACTGCACGAGGCGAATATCCTTTATGTCTTTTTTTTCAACATAATAAAAGTGGAAAGTCACACCAAGTGGCTTTACGAAACATTTGGAATGTCAAATAAAGTGGCTTACAAAACGAGTGGAATACCCCACCAAGCGGATTTATAATACAAATGGACTCCTCTAAAATGTTGCTTTATCACAATAGAGACGCGAGGAATGTCCCACTAAGATAAGTTGACCATACATCCCGCTTTAGGCGGGACAGTCTCGCTTTTTAGATTGATGTCCCGCCGTTGCCGAAAGTCTTGGCGGGACGCACAAATGTCCCGTTTTGAACCTGCTAATTTAAAGTTTAATAAAATCTGTTAAAAAAAGTAATCTATTAATTTTGAAATGACGGCGCGTGACCTAATTGATCAGACGTATTTATTATTCTATTTTTAGCTTGATAGAAACGTATGGTACGCACTAATTTGTTGCATCAGAAAATCATCTTCACTTATTCTAAAAACGTTGAACCAATCAGAGTATAGTTATCTTCCTCTTGACTAAATTAACCAATCGCAAAGTTAGTGGAAGAGTTTGAAGGCGCTAAATGTTTGAGCCAGCGTCAGTTGTATATCAACAGAACGACTGAGAGGGTGGTTTGGATTTTTTTGTCACGTTAATTAGTAGTACTGTACTTGTATGGTTATTAAGTAAGGCGCATTTCATGTGCGTTATTGCGTGTTTAATTTTATTTCTTTTACTGACTTACCAGCTGAACACATTATGTGGCGGGATAATGAAAAGTTAGCCTGTACTCCGACGATGTCTAAACTAGCGTGTAAACTGAATCAAGAATTAGAGAGTGATTTCCCCTTCATAAAAGAAGGCGAGAACTGACAATGACTCCCAAGTTAGATGTGACACTTGCAAATCTGAATTCTCAATTTCGTACGGTGGCAGATCGGGTATCACAAAACATCTCAAGAGTGAAGGACATAAAGTAGCTGTGTCAGCAGCACTATCCGCCCGTCTCGTGACAAACTATTTCCGACCAGCAACGAACTTTGGGAGCATGGAAGCCAAGTTAGCAGCTGCAGAGGACACATTTGCATATCACACCTTATGTCACAATTCACAGTTTTCGCTCAGTGACTTGCACCAACAAATTGATTCAATATTTATTTGAGCCGAAGTTTATGTGTGGGCGCACAAAATGTGAGGCCATAAGAACTAACGTCCTTTTTCTATTTGTCACTGACCAACTTCAAGAAAAATTGAAGAATGCAAAATGTGTGACAATAATGACAGATTCCTCAAATCACAAAGATATAAAGGTGTTCCCACTGCTTGTGGGATATTTTGTGCCTTCACTGTGCGTCGAAGTTAAGTTATTAGATCTGCAGTCAACCTCTGGCGAAACATCAGACATAATTTGTGAGTTTCTACTTAACGTGTTGAAACAAAATAATCTCACTACAGAATGTGTGGTTTTCTGTGCTGACAATGTCAACATAAACTTCGGCGGTGTTCCAAGAAAAGGACAAAACAACGTATTTGCGAAATTAAAATCTTCGATTGGAGAAAAACTTGCGGGAATTGGCTGCGCAGCTCACGTTGTCCACAACGCAAACCAAACGGCGGCTGATTGCCTTCTTATTGATGTTGAGATTTTTGTTGTGAAAACATATTCCTTCTTTTATATTTACACTGTTCGTGTGGAAGAACTGAAGGGATTTTGTGACTTTGCAATGATTGAGTACTAACGGATTCTTCTTCTTATATATCTTATATCCTTCCGTGCCGTTAAACGGGCTTGCAAGGCAGTTCGCCAGTTTTTCCTGTTTTCGGCGAGCTTTTCAACCTCATCAAGGGATTTTATGCCTATTAATTTGGTTTCTCTTAACAATGTCCTCTTTGGAGTTTCCCGTTGAAACGGATTCTAGGATACGGAAAACTCCAGATGGCTTTCACTAATGCCAGCAGTGGAGAAAACATTAAGCTCTTTCCTGCGTTGAAATCATATTTTTTTTGTCTCAACAGATGTGCCCTACAGTAATGTGAACTTTCTTCGAAAATCATTGCGCTGAGTTGTGGCTCTTCTTTGTTCACAACAGTTCTGCCACTTTTCATGCTGCTGTCCGAAAAATTTAGGAGCAAACGCTTTCAGCGCTGGAAGTGTCGTCTGTGGTTGACGATCTTCTGGACAAAATGCAGGGACAGGAGTAGAACCAACTTTATTCCAAATGAGGTGAAAATCCAAATTCGCTGTCTAGAAAACGAGGGCCTCGTCAGAAAAAAACAGATGTGATGAATATTATCAACAATTTTCATGACAGCATTATGTTGAATATCTACAGGAAAGAGCGAACCAATTTCAATATTTGAGGGGCTTCAGTTGGGTGGCTTTGAGACATCCACCTTCTTGGGAAAATGTGCAGACCAGCCTGAACCTCTTTGGTTCAGAATTTCCAGATCTTGAAATCAACGACAACGATGGAATCAACAATGTTTGTAGATTTGCTTCAGCAGAAAAAAAAAAGTCAGACTGGAACTCCGAACAAGCAAAAACTGATATCCTGTGGGTGGGAGTGTTTTCCCATTTCCAAGAGAACTCTGTTGCGTGTGTTGAATTATACAAAAAATTATCGAATTTATTCTCTGTCTGTCTGGGGCTAACGCACCCACTGAAAGAATATTCTCATTCGTGAATACGATATGGACAAGCCAGAAATCACAACTTTGCGTTAAAACATTGAAACGACGCTTATGGTTAAATGCAACTTTGAGGGCGCAGGAAACCCATGCCAGAAGCTCCACGACACGCTCATGCAGCGCCCAGGTCTACTAAGAAAAATACATTCCTCACAGAAATATTGCGCCACAACTTCAGAGGAGACAGTACCAAGTGCATCATCTGCTGCAGAGCAGCTGTGATGACTACTAATTACTGTTGGTGTAACAGTAAGGTGCGATTCCTTTATATTGAGCTTTTTACATTTTTATGTGAACTTTAGAACAAAATACTAGCTATGGATGTAAAAAGTACTGAAGTGAGCATACAATTTTTAAAGACTTTCTGCAGTTTGAGTTTGACCTGTATAGGCTAAAGAGCAATTTTTTTGTTGGGGGGGGGGGGTGTCCCGCTTTGGTTTGCGAAAAAGATGGTCACTTTATCACTAAGAGGCTTTATGATACAAGTGGATTTCCCCAACAAGTGCTTTAGAACAAAAGAGGAATGCCCCACCAAGTCCCTTTTTGACACAGGTGGAATGTCCTACCGATGCACTTGACAACATAAGTGAAACATCCAACCACGTCGCTTTTACAATATAAGAGAAATGACGGCTAGAGTATGTCCTTCATTTGCACATGCTCATCTTACTTTCTGCCATTTGTGTTTTGTTTACTCTCCTCGCATCTTTTTTCTGTAGAAATGAATCATGCACGTCTATCTACAGTACAAGTAGTGTCCTAGTATGTCGCTTTACGATATAAGTGAAACCTCCCACAAAACCGCTTTCCAATACAAGTGGAATATCCCATCATATTTCTTTACCAAGCCGCTTTGTATCAGTTCAATATCTTACTAAATAGCTTTACGATAGAATGGAGTACCATGCCAAATCGCTTTAAAGTGCTACGTAAAGTAAAACAACAATATACGTCAAATCAACGCGCAGTATCAGCTGTTCCAGAAGTTCTTCTACACTTTCTGGAGGTCAAGTATAATACAATACAAATATAGTTTGGTGAACTTCTATTCTACGTGGAGAAAGTGCGCGCTATTTTGTGAAGAAGTTCTCAGAGTTTTAAGCCTACCTTGGAGGTATGGAAAGCACAGGTCATTGGGATCATCGAGTTCCTCCTGGTTTTTATGTAGCACATCTGGCGCAACAGACAACATGACGTCCGTGATTAGCTGCTTCAGAATACTGATATCCTATGAAGGTAGGGCTATGTAAACATTGTCTGTAATGCACTCCCACAAGAAAAAAAAGGTCACAAGATGTCAAGTCAAGGGATCTACGGGGCCACTGCAGAAAATGTGAGCCCTTGTTTACCAGTTCTTCCAATTCATCGATTGCGCAGGTCAGAGTTTAAAAGAAAATGCGGTCACGTTTCGGTGCAAGTAAGGAGATACTCTGTCTTGATGAAAAATGAAAATTTGATTGTCTTCCTGGCGCTGACACATCAGCTAATCATTTAACATGCTGGAATAGGACACGCTAGTCTTCTTACAAGAAAAAAAGGCGCATTCTGTCTAGAAATGTCTGGTATAATGAAAAAAAAAGATGATTTATCATCAAGAAAAATCAAAGAAATAATACTTGTTCTTTGTTTTGCTTAAAAAAAAAAGAACCCATTTTCACGTATTCATTACGAGTTTTCGCCCACTCTCTCAGTTTCTATAAACAGTATCACGTACATCCGAAGATCTGTTTGTTCAAAGTAATCTTATCCTTTCTGGCAATACTTAAAAACAGGCATGCTATCTCATTTTCCTTCAGTTATCTTTTCCTTGCCCGAAGAATACGTTGTTTATTGTATAACTCTGCTAGTTAAAGGGCCTGATTGTAAAATCCTGGCAGGAAACTCAATCCGTCCATCATACTGGGAGCAGCATATACATCAGCAACTAGGAAGGAAGGCAGGCGTTCCTATAACGTGAGATATATGGGAAAGATATGATGAATCCATTAAAGCAGCAGGCAGGGGTTATATATATATATAATCCAGGGCCCACAGACAGCGAAGCTCAGGGATTAGGACGAGAATCATTTCAGAAATTCAGAAAACTGACATACATGAACGGAGATTAACCAGGAGATGGTGAGCAAGGAGTGGCCAGATGAGTCCAGTGAGAGCAAAAAGGCAGGATAGAAGGATATATCCAGTTCCAGTTCTAGTGATACAGAGAACAATTCAACGATCGCAAACAAGCTCGATGGTGTATTTTATATTAGTGAACGAACACACACACACCCACACACACAGAGACACACACACACACATATATATATATATATATATATATATATATATATATGTGATGTTTGATTCTAATACAAGTATGTATCTTTGCAACTCTCTTACAGTGATAACTTAAACTGTCTTTGTAAGGACATCACATACTACTTAAATATCCCAGTTTAAATATTTATGTAACAATTTAACACGAATTCGGATATAGTTACAG
This sequence comes from Achatina immaculata, assembly GCA_009760885.1. NCBI lineage: Eukaryota > Metazoa > Mollusca > Gastropoda > Stylommatophora > Achatinidae > Lissachatina > Lissachatina immaculata. The sequence continues at coordinate 47,923,865 of CM019720.1, read as the reverse complement.
TATTATGGCCAACTACAGAACTGTTGCCCTCATTAGTCATGCCAGTAAAATTCTGGGTAGACTTCGTAAGAAAATAGAAGAAGAAGTCAATATGACCCAAGCTGGTTTCAGGCAAGGAAGAGGATCAAGAGATCACATATTCAATATAAGATTAATAATAGAGAAATGCAGAGAGTTTAATGTGAATCTATATTTATCCTTTATAGACTTCTCAAGGGCATTTGATTGTTTACAACACCAGAAACTTTGGGAAATAATGGAAAAAATGGGATTTCCAACATATTTGATACAATTAACATCACTGCTGCATCTAGATCAACAAGCAGTGCTAAGGATAAATGGTGAAACAACAGCTTCTCTCTCTCTCTCTCTCTCTCTCTCTGAACCTTAAGTGCCCAGGGCACATGGGGATTCCGCAAGGATTTTCCCAAGGTTTGACATAAAACAAGGGGTCAGCCAGGGGTGCATATTGTCGCCTTACTTATTTAACTTGTATACTGAAAATATAATGAAGAATGTTAGAGAAGATGTAGACAAACAATATTACGATGCCATAACAATTGGAGGTTATGAAATACCAGAGATTAGATATGCTAATGACACAGTACTACTGTCCAAAACACAAAAAGAAATGGAAAAACTAATTATGTCAGTCCATAAGAACAGCGAAGAGAAAAACCTCTATCTTAATGCAAAGAAAACTAAATTGATGACAACTGACAAAACAAACAAGGCAGTTGAAATATGTATCAATGATGAAAAATTGGAAGAAGTGGAGAGTTTTGAATATCTTGGATCACTACTAACTAATAATGGAAATACAATGAGGAAAATTAAGAGGAAGGCATCTATCGCTCTTCAGAAAGTAAAACAACTACAGAATCTGTGGAGAGGAACAGACAGGACCACAAAAATAAATTTTTAAGGGCATGCATCTTTCCCATGGCAACATATGCCTGTGAGACCTGGACACTTAACAAAATAGCTGAGAAGCACATAAATGCTTTTGAAAGTAAATGCTGCAGAAGAGTTCTTCAAATATCATGGACACAAAACAGAACAAATATATCCATACTACAAGAACTTAATCTTGAAGAAGGCTGACTAGTAAAGAGGATCAAACAAAGAGAACTTAAATATTTTGGACATATTAAACGTCATGATAATTTAGAGAATACTGTCTTGGAGGGGAACATAATGGGAAAAAGAAAGAGAGGAAGACCAAATCGAAGATGGCTGCAAGACATCGTTGATGATCTGCAAATGGATGCATCAGCAGCAGGCCATCTTGCTCAAAACCGAGAGGCCTACAGGAGAGCTGATAGGGAGGCAAAGTTCCGCAAGGGACATGCAAATGAATGAATGAATTATGGCCAACAGCGTGTACAAATTTCATGTGTCATGGTTTTTATTAATTTTTAGGGAAAACTAAGCTGTAGTAAGTCCATTCTCAAAACTGGCAGTAAATACAGTCTCAAAAGTGGGTGATGTTAATTTCTATGACCGATGGATAGCAACACGACAGCGGTTAGGGATTCAACAATTCGGTAGTCACAGTTGATACCACAGTTCCTTTATTGGATCCTTCACCGTGTTAATGCCCCCGCACACGTGTCTGTCAAAACAAGTGAATTTTTTGGCAAAACACCACATTCCATTGCTTTCACACCCTCCATACTCACCTGACCTTGCTCCCTTGGATTTCTTCTTGCTGTCGCATCTGAAGAAAACATTGAAAGGTCACAGATTTGATGAAGTTGAAGAGATTCAAACAAACGCGACAAGACAAATGAGGGTTATCTCTCAAAGTGACTTCCAGATGTGCTTCCATGAACGGCAGGACCGCTGGAATAAGTGTAATATAGACTACAAGAATTCGGTAAGTCCATACAATTAGTTTTTGTTTTTTTTTAATCAGTCCCGGAATTTCACGAACAGCCCTCGTATGTTTAAGTTTTCTACATCAGGCTTGTAAATCAGCATATATTTCTCCTTATTTGGTTCTTCGTGTCTACTCTCTCCAGATTTGTTCCTATGCTCTTTGCCTCATCTAACACACTCGCTAATTCCTCGCTCTGATTACTATGTACATACCTAGTTATGATTCTTGAATAGTCCTACTTGTGTACTACTCGCTGTCTTCCTAACGTCCATTCTGCTCGCTCTTCTTAACGTCTATTCTGCTCGCTGTCTTCCTAACGTCTATTCTGCTCGCTGTCTTCTTAACGTCTATTCCGCTCGCTGTCTTCCTAACGTTTGTTCTGCTCGCTGTCTTCTTAACGTCTATTCTGCTCGCTGTCTTCCTAACGTCTATTTTGCTCGCTGTCTTCCTAACGTCTGTTCTGCTCGCTGTCTTCCTAACGTCTATTCTACTCGCTGTCTTCCTAACGTCTATTCTACTCGCTGTCTTCCTAACGTCTGTTCTGCTCGCTGTCTTCCTAATATTTATTCTGCTCCTTGTCTTCCTAACGTCTATTCTACTCACTGTCTTCCTAACGTCTATTCTACTCGCTATCTTCCTAATATTTATTCTGCTTGCTGTCTTCCTAACGCCAATTCTGCTTGCTGTCTTCCTAACGTCTGTTCTGCTCGCTGTCTTCCTAACGTCTGTTATGCTTGTTGCCTTCCTAACGTCTATTCTGCTCGCTGTCTTCCTAACGTCTATTCTGCTAGCTGTCTTCATAATATTTACTCTGCTCGCCGTCTTCCTAACGTCTATTCTACTCACTGTCTTCCTAATATTTATTCTGCTCCCTGTCTTCCTAACGCCAATTCTGCTTGCTGTCTTCCTAACGTCTGTTCTGCTCGCTGTCTTCCTAACGTCTGTTATGCTTGTTGCCTTCCTAACGTCTATTCTGCTCGCTGTCTTCCTAACGTCTGTTCTGCTCGCTGTCTTTCTAATGTCTATTCTGCTCGCTGTCTTCCTAATGTCTATTCTGCTTGTTGCCTTCCTAACGTCTATTCTGCTCGCTGTCTTTCTAATGTCTATTCTGCTCGCTGTCTTCCTTACGTCTATTCTGCTCGCTTTCTTCCTAACGTCTATTCCGCTCGTTGTCTTCCTAACGTCTATTCTTCTCGCTGTCTTCCTAACGTTTATTCTGCTCGCTGTCTTCCTAACATCTATTCTGCTCGCTGTCTTCTTAACGTCTGTTCTGTTCGCTGGCTTCTTAACGTCTGTTCTGCTCGCTGTCTTCTTAACGTCTGTTCTGGTCACTGTTTTCTTAACGTCTGTTCTGTTCGCTGTCTTCGTAACGTCTGTTCTGCTTGTTGTCTTCCTAACGTCTATTCTGCGTGTTGCCTTCCTAACGTCTGTTCTGCTTGTTGCCTTCCTAACGTCTGTTCTGCTTGTTGCCTTCCTAACGTCTGTTCTGCTTGTTGCCTTCCTAACGTCTGTTCTGCTTGTTGCCTTCCTAACGTCTGTTCTGCTCACTGCCTTCCTAACGTCTGTTCTGCTTGTTACCTTCCTAACGTCTGTTCTGCTCGCTGTCTTCCTAACGTCTATTCCGCTCGCTGTCTTCCTAACGTCTATTCTACTCGCTGTTTTCCTAACGTCTATTCTGCTCGCTGTTCCTAACGTCTATTCTACTCGCTGTCTTCCTTATGTCTATTCTGCTCGCTGTCTTCCTAACGTCTGTTATGCTCGCTGTCTTCCTAACGTCTATTCTACTCGCTGTCTTCCTAACGTCTGTTATGCTCGCTGTCTTCCTAACGTCTATTCTACTCGCTGTTTTCCTAACGTCTATTCTGCTCGCTGTTCCTAACGTCTATTCTACTCGCTGTTTTCCTTATGTCTATTCTGCTCGCTGTCTTCCTAACGTCTGTTATGCTCGCTGTCTTCCTAACGTCTATTCTACTCGCTGTTTTCCTAACGTCTATTCTGCTCGCTGTTCCTAACGTCTATTCTACTCGCTGTTTTCCTTATGTCTATTCTACTCGCTGTCTTCCTAACGTCTGTTATGCTCGCTGTCTTCCTAACGTCTATTCTACTCGCTGTTTTCCTAACGTCTATTCTGCTCGCTGTTCCTAACGTCTATTCTACTCGCTGTTTTCCTTATGTCTATTCTGCTCGCTGTCTTCCTAACGTGTATTCTACTCACTGTCTTCCTAATATCTATTCTGCTCGCTGCCTTCCTAATGTCTATTCCACTCAATTCCTATTAATGTTTTCGCTCATTGTCTCCTAACATATATTCTTGGTCAATGGTTCTAACCAGCTCTTGTCTCTGACTTCTGGTATCTCTGAAAATGATCTCTACTCAATTTTCTTCTGTAATTAATTCTCAATGTTTTTCTTTGGACCCCCGGAGCCATTACGAAGTTTCGTATCTATTCAAAAACGAGATTTCTCGGATTTACGACTATTACTTCCCGTCTCATCTTACCACGGGTCCATCCTAAGATACTTTCTTTAACCATCCACTAGCTTGGCATGTCAGTTCTATCAAATACTGTCCAGTGTCACTTCCAAGATTTATTACTATCCCTTCCCTGGTATCAAATCCTTGCCCACCCTAAAGAAGCGGATATTGATTTTGTGTGTAGCAGATGCTAGTCTTTAACAATTAGGGACTATTTCTGCCCTCTAAATCCTGTGCAAAATTGATGCAACTATAATATTTATAGAAAGAATACATAGATATATTTTAAAAATAAAATAAAGGTAGATTATAGAAATAGGGGCTGTTATTCATTCATTCATTTGTATGTCCCTTGTAAAACTTTGCCTCCCTAACAGCACTCCTGTAGGCCTCTCGGTTGTGAGCAAGATGGCCTGCTGCTGATGCATCCATTCGCCGATTATCACCGATGTCTTGCAGCCATCTTCGATTTGGTCTTTCTCTCTTTCTTTTTCCCATTATGTACCCCGCCAAGACGGTCTTCTCTAGATTATCATGACGTTCAATGTGTCTAAAATATTTAAGTTTTCTCTCTTTAATCTTCTTTACTAGCCAGCCTTTTTCAATATTAATTTCTTGTAGTATGGATATATTTGTTCTTTTCTATGATATTTGAAGAACTCTTCTGTAGCATTTACATTCAAAGGCATTTATGTGTTTCTCAGCTATTTTGTTAAGTGTCCAGGTCTCACAGGCATATGTTGCGAAGGGAAAGATGCATGCCCTTACAAATCTTATTTTTGTGGTTCTGTCTGTTCCTCTACACAGATTCTTTATTTGTTTTACTTTCTGAAAAGCAATAAATGTCCTCTTTTTAATGTCCCTCATTGTATTTCCATTATTAGTTAGTAGTGATCCAAGATATTAAAAAGTCTCCACTTCTTCCAATTTTTCCTCATTTTTCTCTAACATTCCTCACTATATTTGCAGTATAGAAGTTAAGTAAGTAAGGCGACAATATGCACCCCTGATGGATCCCTTGTTTTGTGTCAAACCAAGTTGTTGTTTCACCATTTATTCTTACTGTTGCCTGTTGGTCTAGATACAGCAGTGATGTTAATTGTATCAAATGTGTTGGAAATCCCATTTTTTCCATTATTTCCCAGTTTCTGGTGTTGTAACAATCTAATGCTTTTGAATAATCTATAAAAGATAAAAAGAGATTCACATTAAACTCTCTGCATTTCTCTATTATTAATCTTAGATTGAATATATGATCTCTTGATCCTCTTCCTTGCCTGAAACCAGCTTGGACCATACTGACTTCTTCTATTTTCTTATGAAGTCTACCAATTGTAACATATCTGTAATTTGTGCATAATTTCAGGTTACCTTTTTTGGCAGTGGTATGAATACAGTTCTTTTACATTCTTTTGGCTAAATACCTGAATGCCATATCTTTTTACATAGTGCATGATAGATTGTTGCTCATTCCTTTCCTCGTGCTTTAATAATCTCAGCTGTTATCTCACCACATCCTGGTGGTTTACCATTTTTCAGATTCTTTATTGCCTATAAAACTTCTGTCGTCGGTTCTGGTTCTTTCTTCTCCAAAAATAATTCACATGTTGACTTCTGCTTTCACTGTCGGTTGTTTCATACATTCCTCTGCAATATTCCTTCCATCTTTCTAGAATTTCCTCTGTCTCTGTCAAGGTATTCCCCATCTCGTCACAAATTACATTTAGCTTAGGTGTGACATTTCTCGTCAGTGTCTTCATTTTTTTAAACATTTCACTATCTCTTCCACACTTCTGATGTCCTTCGATTCTTTCACAACAATCTTGTAAATATTCTTTTTTTTTTGTCTTTTCTTATGTTTCTTCGTACTTCTTTTGTTAAAGATTTAGATTGCTCTATGTTGTTATAGGGGCTGTACAAAGAGAAAATAGGCAAATGAACTCAATAATGATCACAACATGCAGAAGCATACACATGATGGAAACTAGAGAGAACGACGAACTAAACCCGAATTATAAAAGAATAATGACCCTCAGTATCAGTAACCAGTGGTTCTCAAATGTCCCTCTAGTTTCATGTTTCGAGAAATGTTGTGTCAGATAAAAAAAAATGAGAAGAAAATAAACGAGAAATGAGAAGAAAATGTTTCAAATGTTTATGACTTTATAGACTGATATACAATGTTTTATTTCTATAGGCGTTGGAAAGACATCTGCCGATATCTGAACAGCGATTTTCTAACAATTGTCTGTCAAAGTTACTGAAAGAATGTGTTATTCCAGCGAAATTGGAAGATTCTTAACAAGTTAGACAGAGGTGTATGGTGCAGTTTTACAAAGTGTCTAAGGAAGTGAATAAAGTGAGAAAAAACGAATAGAAAGTATGAGAATGTATAAATGAAAAACATACAACATCCGATATTTCGGGGTGAGCCTTTTTCGAGGATTACATGCACAAACGAGATCAAAACAAATAACTAAACGAAGAACTTATCTTAATATGGCCTCGCCCAGAAGTAGGAAACAGAGAGATCGATTTTTAACAAGGACATGTGCGGAAAGAATTCTGAAGAATGAAGACGCTGATTTGGCAGTCGGTGGTCCTTTAGCTTAGATGCTAGTCGGTGGTCCTTTAGCTAAGATGCTGGTCGGTGGTCCTTTAGCTAAGATGCTAGTCGGTGGTCCTTTAGCTAAGATGCTGGTCGGTGGTCCTTTAGCTAAGATGCTAGTCGGTGGTCCTTTAGCTAAGATGCTGGTCGGTGGTCCTTTAGCTAAGATGCTAGTCGGTGGTCCTTTAGCTAAGATGCTAATATCAGGCCTGGCGGATCATACGTAACCAAGACCCTGTTCCATGTCTCTATTGGAATCCCCCGGGGTAACAGGTCTAGCCTGGATAACGGGGCGGGGATCGTCGTAGTCCTCACAGAGTTGGGGATCTAATAAAGAGGAATTGAACCCACCACCCCCCCCCCCCCCTCCTTTTTTTCCTGTTTATTTTTTTACTTGGACTCAGGGACCGAAAAAACAAAGCTGTCATAACCCGCTCCAAATTCGACACGATGCTGTTCCTCGATATCTTCACCGCATCATCTGCAAAGAACACCACGCTCGCAGTTCCCGGGTATGTATAAGAAGAGGAAAAAGAAGAATTAGTAACAGTAGTTCAGTTCTGAATCTGTAATTCTTTTCTTGGCATTAGGCGGTTTTTGAAGCAAGTAGATGTTCGCTGAACAGATTTTCTAGTGACTGCTTCTATTGATATATGACTTGTATGACTAACGTGACTTGTATGACTTACATGACTTGCATGACTTACATGACTTGTATGACTAACATGACTTGCATGACTTACATGACTTGCATGACTAACATGACTTGCATGACTGGCCGGTCACAGTAACATCCTATGTGAAACTTTTTTTCCCCCTGATTATATTATAGCGGCCTGGTTGGCTGAGTGGTTAGGAGCTCGGTCTACTAAACCCGTGGTACCGGGTTCAAGTCCCAGCAGTGAGGATGTTTTGTTTTTCGTACCACTATATCCAAAAAAAAAAAGCCACGAGATCCACCAAGCTTCTAAAAATGGGTACTACAGAAATCTGGGAAAGTAAATGCGGCCGGGCGTGATACTGACCACATGAGACTTTCATGTGCCGAAGGTCTTGGAAATATGGACCTAACACCTTATCCCCGATATACCTAAATGGAATAGAAACGGAGATTTTACCTTACATGTCTGAACTACAGAAAAAGCATAAATGTGCCAATGTTTTAGAACGTAAAAGTACGGAGAAAAAAAAAGTTGGGGGGGGGGGGTCGGCGGGTAATCTGTCTGGTTTTTATACAAAATGTCTACAAAATAAATATCTGGAAAGGAAAAAAATATCAAATGCTAAAACATTAGCGCTAACCTTGAACCTCACATGTCAGTCAGTCCGTCAGATGATTGCATGCCCTTTAAGGAACATTGATTCCCTAACAGCTCTCCTGTAGGCCTCTCGGTTGTAAGCAAGATGCCCTGCTGCTGATGCGTCCATTTGCAGATCATTTGCAGCCATCTTCGTCATTGTCTTCCTTTCTCTCTTTTTTCCCCATTATGTACCCTTCCAAGACTGTCTTCTCTAAATACTCATGACGTTTAATGTCCAAATGTGTATGTACATGTATATGTATACTCGTATACATATAAACGTATGTATGTATGTATGTATATATGTATGTATGTATGTATGTATGTATGTATTTATGTATATATGTATGCATATATGTATGTCTGTGTCTATGTATGTATGTATGTATATATGTATGTATGTATGTATGTATGTATGTATATATGTATGTATGTATGTATGTATGTGTGTATGTATGTATGTATGTATGTATGTATGTATGTATATATGTATTTATGTATATATGTATGCATATATGTATGTCTGTGTCTATGTATGTATGTATGTATGTATATATGTATGTATGTATGTATGTATGTATGTAAGTATGTATGTATGTATGTATTTATGTATATATGTATGCATATATGTATGTCTGTGTGTATGTATGTATGTATGTATATATGTATGTGTGTATTTATTTAGTTATGTATGTATGCATATATGTATGTATGTATGTATGCATATATGTATGTATGTATGTATGTATGCATGCATGCATGTATGTATGTATGTATGTACGTATATACACATAACTACCTGATCTTTGGTGTTTTTCTAGTGACATTGTTTTGACTTAAACGAAGTTTGCATGAATATTTAACTATTAAATTATACACTTCAATGTCCGCCACGCTCGAGTATAATTATTGTCTATATCAAATCCGGCAACATCAATAAATAAATATTTACCAACATCTTGGCACCTTCGAAAACGCCGAATCTGTTCGTAACGAAAGCGTCATCGTGTAGGAATTCTCGCTGACCAGGATGGTAGAAAAGGACATCAGGAGCATTTCATTTCTGCCGCTAACTGACAAGAAGACATATTCTGCAGGAGCGCCTACCAAATGAGGCGCAGGGAAGATACATCCAGTGATCGCGTTAACCAGCATTTACCGGTAATTTACAGATAAAAAAAGGGGAAAAGGCCGAAGCTTAGGAGGTCTCGTTGGTTACCGTAACCGGTTTATATTATCTAAAACCCAGTAAAAAGCAACCAGAGAAACCGGTTGGATGATAATCGGGCCAGTAGGATGATGATGATGATCCTCAGTTTTGCATGGAGGAGAATCAGCCAGTTTTGACTCTGGTTCGGTAAGTGAGCATTCTGTAAAGAATAATCTCGACACAGGTAAGGTAAGAAAACATTCACACGAACAGTCTCTTTCCGCTGATGTTTGTAAAGTTCGTTTAATTTCACATTAAAAAAAAGGCATAAAGTACCTAATGTTGTATGGACAAAATCGGTATTATGTAGGGTGCTTCCTGCATGGTGAAAGACGGGTATATTTATAATCGATTTCAAAAGATGCTAGCGCGATCACTGGATATAGTAAAATCTTGTATCAGTTCAGGAGTAGCTGTATAGGGATGTGCACCAACTCCAGCTGAGCACCGATTACTTCTGACGAATACAATTCGACGTCTGCGAATGAACGAAGAAGAAGATAAAGAAGATTCCCATTCGTTCATGTGCATGTCCCTTGCGGAACTTTGCTTCCCTAACAGCACTCCTGTAGGCCTCTCGGTTGTGAGCAAGATGGGCTGCTGCTGATGTATCCATCTGCAGATCCTCAACGATGTCTTGCAGCCGTCTTCGCCTTGGTCTTCCTCTCTTTCTTTTTCCCATTATATAACCCTCCAAGACGGTCTTCTCTAGACTATCATGACGTTTAATGTGTCCAAAATATTTAAGTTTCTCTCTCTAATCCTCTTCACTAGCCAGCCTTCTTCAATATTAAGTTCCTGTAGTATAGAAGATTCCCATCATGAATAAATCTGGCTAAGAATTTCGTTCACCTTCTTTGATAAAAATTCCTCCTGTTTCCATTCACATCCCTTCTATGTTTCTACCAAGCAACTCAGTACGAGTTGATCGGGGAAGTCTGGGTCATAGGAGCGTCAAAGTTTATTAACCCATTAGAGACCTCGACCCAGACAATACCAAGACTATTCTGAAATCGAACTGTGGATCTTTTACCACACATGAAAATAGCTAAGTACTACTTGATTTCACTCTTCTCACCGCCAGCTGTCGTGAATGAAAAGATCACAATAATCTCGCGTCGGGTTGCGTTTTTTTTTCTGTTCTCATAGCTTTAAAAAAAACGTTTTTCACCCATTCGTGACAAAAGAGAAATGACGACTGTGGTAAAACTAGTTCTAGTAATGAAGGTTGACAGAGGTCAAGGTTCCATTTTACAAAGAAAAAGACACAAGAAAGAGAGAGGAAAGTGAGCAGAAGCAAGAGTGACAAAAAAATGAAATGAGCACGTGTAGTAAACCCAATCCAATATTTAGGCAAAAGCCTTTTTCAAGGATCACATAAAAAAGAGATAAAGACACCAAAAAAAAAAAAATAAATAAAAAACAATAAATAAATAAATACTAATTTATTTTTTTTTGGTCTCTTCCTTGCAAGAAAGACATTCTTTGTTTAACTACGTCTATCCGGGTGAATTTTGAAACAGGCTTTTTTTTCGTCGAAATATTGGAGTGTTTTACGGTCTTCATCTTACTTTCCGTCATTCTTGTTTCTGCCAACTTTCCTCACTCTTTCTTTTTTTTTATAAAAAATAAAACTGAACCACACATCTCTCTCTCTCTCTCTCTCTGCCTTCACCCATTCGACCAGACAAGACTTTCAACGCCTGATTGGTTCTAAATGTGAAAAGTAACCATAGTGCACAGGTACAAGTTCTCGCTGCAGATCTGTACGCGCTCTTGGGAATTGCAGTTTTGTTTTCCATTCCATTAAAGTTAGTACAAGATCGCGCTGTTTTTAAAAGCTTCAAATGCTTGTGTTTTTGTTATTCCAGGCTGTCCAAAGTGCTCTTAACAAAATCAAGAGGGGAAAATTTGCACTTCGTATCTGGGAAGACTGAGTCAAAGTATAAAAGCTATGAAAGAGACTTTCTATATTCATCATCATCATCATCATCATTTGCCATGCCGATTGAAGCTGGTTAACTCATCTTCTTTATTTCGCGCAGTCCTTAACTTTTTTTTTCCACTCAAGCCCAGTTGTCTTTCTTTTCCTCTGTTATGTGATCAGTGAGCTTGGATATTTTTCTCTCTTTTCCATCTCTTCTTTTGAGTTTTCCTGTGATTGTGCAGATGTAAAAAAAAAGTGAGGGGAAGCCATGACAAAATGAATCTGAAATGACTTTCACCCGTCTCCCTGCTAACTACTCCCAGTCTGAGAGTGTAAACAACAGACTTTTTAAACTGTCTGTTTAGATATTCACAGACTTTCAGAGTTAAACTATTCACATACTTTCAGCTTCTCCATGCTAATCATTTACAAACTGAAATGTATAAACAACTGACTTTCAGCTTCTCCATGCTAATCATTTACAAACTGAAATGTATAAACAACTGACTTTCAGCTTCTCCATGCTAATCATTTACAAACTGAAATGTATAAACAACTGACTTTCAGCTTCTCCATGCTAATCATTTACAAACTGAAATGTATAAACAACTGACTTTCAGCTTCTCCATGCTAATCATTTACAAACTGAAATGTATAAACAACTGACTTTCACCTTCTCCTTGCTAACAATTCCCACTGGTTCGCAGAAAGTGAATACAACGCATCATTTTTCTAAAATCAAAACAAGATTTTAGTTATTAATCACCGAGTCGTGAAAAATAACAACGAAACAGTTTTAATAGGTAAAACGATATTTAAAATGGCAAAAACATAAGGAGAAAAAAAGTTTTCTTCCGTGTGTTTGGCGCGAAAAAAAACAACAACAACATTAGTAACGTATGATATTAAGCACTCAGCACTGGAAGATATAACGTGAGGTGATAGAAAAGTATGTGAGAAGTCTATTTCCGTGCTTGATCAGTCTTTACATACAAAGAAAGCTTCAAATATATTTGTGCATATTTCCACATTAACTGTCATTTGAAGAACCGTTTCCTCTGCGAACAACTGTGTTAAGAACAAGCTTATCTTAACATAGTGCTTGTGAGACAGGGAACTTATATCTGTTTGTTTAAAAACTCTGACCTACTTGTGTAGCCCAGAAACCTGTAGCAATCAACACTGATTGTAACTGTTATTTTTGTAAAATGTAATGTCAGGTTGATGGACGGATGGGGACATGAAGATCACTAGCAGGGATGAGGAAAATCTGATGTGATACCAGTGAATCCAGGACGTGAAAATCTTATGGGTCTTTTCAAAAACGGCTAACAGAATGATGTAAACAAAACAGAGCCAGCAGACTATAGGTGGCTGGGAAATCGTTGATGCACTCATCGGATTCCTCATCCCAAAGTTGGAGTAGAACTGTCTCGAAGCCATCTGGCCAGCCAGCGTTGCATGTTGGATCTAACATGGAGAAGGGGCTTAAGCACAGCCACCAGAAGCTGGAAAGCAAAGTTTTGACCAGGCCAGTCTACAGCACTGTCTTCATGGCAGTCCGAGCATGACCACAGTCTGCCCGAGCAAGGAAAGCTGCTGAAGTCGGAGGTACCCAGCCAAAAGGCACATCGCAAAGATAGGGTACCCCGCATCATCGCCAGTGTGCGTACTAAGAAGAAGAAGCAGAGAACCGTTAATATAACCTTAAGTAAGTACACAGGACCAATTTGGGGGGGGGGGGGCTAGGCGGCGTGCATAGCCCTGGGGTCTGAGGGGATTCTCCAAATTTGACGAGAAGAAAATGATTTGGACAGAAAGTAATCATTTTTAACATCCTGTGAGACACCATGAGGTGAGCGTCAAAAATGAGGATATGGAAAGAGTCAAATTATAACCAGAACTTTTCCCAGAGACACAGCGTTGTAGGCCAGAAAATGTCAGCGTTGAAAGAAGCCGGCGAATTGCCTGTCCATTATGTCACGAAGAATGAGCATGGGAAGTAACGTAGAATGAGTTTTACTTGGAGATAGGCTTCTGACAGAGTACTGACGGCTGGGTTTTGTTAAACTTTAGATGAGGACTTTCATGTCAAACGAAAAATAAATACTATTCTGGAAAAGGCTAGCAAAAGACTCCGAAGTAACCACAGATTTCACCTTGAGCAATGATCGATGTAGTACTCACCACAAAAACATATTCTGAAGATTTAGAAATTATTACCAATATTTCGAACCCGTCAAAACAGCAACAGCAACAACAACAACAACAACAAACTGCTGTGAGATGCTGTATTTCAGTTATGTCAGGGCAGGAGTCGTGGAACTGTGGATTGTGGTCGTACGCGGCTGCTGCTGGCAGTTCTGATGATAGGTTTTAATGCCATCCAGGAGCTGAGAGACATTCCTTTTAAATAAAGGTGGATAGTTTTCTTTTTAATTGGAGGGAGGGGTGGGGGTGGAGAGAGAGAGAGAGAGAACATTCATTTTTTCTCTCAGAAGTGTAGAGTAATGGCCGAATTGACAGATTTTGTAGTAAAATATTAGTTCGACTTATGATCTAAAATGAGAGAGAGAGAGAGAGAGAGAGAGAGAGAGAGAGAGAGAGAGAGAGAAACAGACAAACAGAGAGAGAGAGAGAGGAAGAGAGAATGAATGAATGAATGATCTTTATTTTAAAAGAGTGAAGAACTGGGGTCGCAGGCCCTTCTTACATTCTGCCTTTTATTACTCCATCTTTTAATCTTCCCACACACTCGATTTAATAATGTATACTAAATTACAAGAATACACACACACACACATGCATACGAGGGGTGAGTGATAAGTTCTCGGCATAAGGTACAATGGGTTATTTGTGGACAACTTTTGGGGGTTATTTCTCAACATAGTCCCCCTGCAGGTTTATGTACTTAGTCTATCGATCCTGGACCATAAGGATCCCTTCTTTGTAAAAGTCAGAATCTTGTGCCAGTAGAAAGTGGTCTACAGCATGAATGATGTCATCATCTGAAGCAATTTTGCTACCACTGAGCTCATTTTTGAGTTTGGTAAACAGGTAATAGTCCGAATGGACCAAATCTGGGGAATAAGGGAGATGCTGAAGAAGTTGGAAGCCGCATTCATGGATGGCAGCCATTGTCACCGCCGACTTGTGAACTGGAGAATTGTCTTGATGAAAGATGACTCCTCTCGTCAATTTCCCTCAACGCTTTTCCTTCAGTTTGACCCGCAGTTGCTTCACAAGATTAGCGTAATAGGCCCTGGTGACCGTTCTGCTCTTTTGAAGATAGTCTACCAATAGCACACCTTCTGAAACCCAAACGATGGAAGCCATCACTTTGCCTGCAGACAGAACCACCCTTGCTTTCTTTGGAGGTGGGGATCCATGATTTTTCCACTGCTTTGTCTGATCTTTGGTTTCTGGTTGAAAATGATGAACCCAAGTCTCATCCATAGTCAAACATCGCTGAAGAAAGTTTTCAGGATCTGCATAAAAATGACCAAGAGACAATTCTCTTGACATGTTGAGATTTCGTTTGTGATCAGGTCCAAAAGTTTCGGGAGCCATAGAGCAAAGACCTTTGTCATTTAAAGATCATTGTGAATAATGGCATGAACACGTTCCTGTGAGATTTTAGTTGATCCTCCATTAGATTGCATGAAAAAAAATATCTAAGAATGTAATATGAAAATATTACATTCACAAATATAGGATAATAAACTACATAAGAGGTAAATGATCTAACAAGATAGCGCACACACACATCTACATATACATACATATACACACAAATACATTTTCAAATGAATTTTTCTGACATTCCATTCTCGCATATTTATTAAGATAATTTCCAACAAGATACAAGATCTAACAAAGATAATTTCCAACAAGATACAAGATCTAACAAATTATGTTCAGAACTACGAGGTATGTTCTCTTAGATGGAACTCGGTGGATGGCGAGTCGGGGTATGAGAGGCTATTCTATGGAGACATATAGTTACAGCCAGTAAATATTAAAAAAGGCTCGAGTTAGATGATGAAGTATTGCTAATGGATTTTATATGGTGGAGGAGGGAGTTCCAGAGCTGTAACGCAGAATATGGAAGGCTTTTCCTGTACAGATCTAGCCTGGATTTAGGAAGAAGACAGTTCTTAATCTTAAACGTTGGCTATGTTTAATGCTGGACGTAAACAATGGCCACACGTAAGGCGGAGCATTGTGCGACAAAATTCTATGAAGAAATTTGAGTTTCTTAAAAGAATTATGTATTTGAAAGACAGAATTTCTACTTCTTTGTGCTGATCTGCAGTCAGTACTGGGTGTTTGCCACAAATCAGATTTAATGGTCGTTTGTGAAGAGAGTGGAGCCTTTTTTAGTCTGACTGTGGGGAAGTAATCTAAATGTGTTTGTAAATGTGATTTGTAGTATGTCTCTCTCGTATCTTGGCCGAGAAAGTGTTTACATTTGGCTAGTTGGTAAACTTACTGTCCTATCAAGTTTGTTAGATTATGTACGTGAGAATTCAAAGTTAAATGTTGATCAGTGGTGAGTCCGAGAGTTTTATGTTCATATACATTTTCTATTTCTGTAGTCCCAGCACAAAGCTGTAGTGTAGTTTTTGTTGCATTCTACAGCTTCTGTCTTGTAGTGATGAGCATAGATTTTGTTTTGTTGGTGTTTATCAACATGCAATTTTTATTATTTTATTTAACGAAAATGAATATGCCATTTTGTAGCGTTTCCTGTAGGTTATTTACGAGGGGAAGTCACTAAGTAACTCGCAAATTGAAATATTTTATCAGTGGCAATTATTATGTAGTATTTAAATATATCCTTAGATAGTACCATCATCCAACTTTATAATAGTTGTATGTAGGGGGCGCTGGGAGTTACGTGCGCATGCGCAAAGAAATAACAAAATGGCTACCCAACTGTTAGTGTGTACCAAAGAAGAACAGAGAAGTGTAGTGTGATTTTTGTGGGCTAAAGGAAATTCAGTTGAGGAAATGAAATTCATAAGGAAATGATTACAGTTTATACTGAAAAGTGTTTATCACGTAAAGCAATCTATAACTGGGTAAAAGAATTTTCTCAGGGACTCACCGAAATTGTTGACAAAGTCCGACTTGGCCGTCCTGTTCAGATTGCAACAGAAGCGACTGTGCAACGTGTGGATGAGATTATCAGAACTGATGGACGAGTAACGATAGACAGTGTAGCAAGTGCAGTGTGATGTTCACATGGCTTAGCCTAGAGAATAATGCATGAGCAATTGAATTTTCGGAAAGTTTGCTCATGTTGGGTACCCAGAGATCTGAATGATAAACACAAAATGAACCGATTTGATTTGTCATTGCAGCATCTCTGTCATTACGTATACGAAAATATGTTCCAAAGGATTATTACTGGAGACAAATCTTGGGTGCACCACTACCAACCCGAATCAAAACGTGCCTCAGTGCAATGGAAACACCCGTCATCGCCATGAGCAAAAATAATTCAAGATTACGCCCTCTGCGGGGAAGGTTATGCTGACAGTGTTTTGGGATTATCAAGGAGTGTTGTTAACCAAGTTCCAGAAGTATGGTGACAGTGTGAATTCTGTATCGTACTGTGAAGTTCTGTCGATGCTACGGGATGCAATTCAAAGAAAATGTCCTGGTCTGCTGACTAGAGGTGTGCTTCTCCTTCATGACAATGCCAAACCACATACGGCTCGGTTAACCCAAGAGAAAATTAGCCATTTGCGTTGGGAAGTTTTTGAAATCCACCCTATAGTCCTAACGTAGCTCCAAGTGGTTTTCACCTGTTTGGTCCAATGAAAACCCCATTGGCGTATGAAGAGTCTCGAGGGACGAAGAGGTGGAAACAGAAGTAAAAGAAATAGTTCAGAAATCTGACTCCCGATTTTTACGCCATGGGTGTTGATTCACTGATTACACGATGGGACAAATGTATCAATGTTGGTGGCGATTACGTTGAGAAATAGGAAAATAATGTAGGTTCAAAAATTAAAAGTTTTCAAGTTACAGTCGCATTTAGTTTTTTTTTTTTGTAACAGACAAGTGCAAGTTACTTAGTGACTTCACCTCGTATGTCATAGTCGCTGATGTAAAAGTTGCAATCATCAGCAGGTCACACGAGGTGTGCTTTAAATGTAGTGGTAGATCGTTATACAGGCAGCAACGAGAAGAGGACCAATAGTGGAACCTTCTGGAATACCAGTATCAATTATAGATGAGTCAGATATTTTATTTCTGAAGCAAACGACTTGTTTTCTACCTGAGAGAAAAGATATAACATGTTTTGTTAGGGCAGGGTGTACTCCATAACCTTCCAGCTGTTTTGCAAGAATTTCATTTTCGTCATATCGAAGGCTTTCTTGAAATCAGCAAAGACAACATCACACAATTTATCATCATTTATGTCAGATAGCCAGTTTTCGGTCATTTTAGAGAGAGAGAGAGAGAGAGAGAGAGAGGATGAGTGACATGTCTTTAGAAATATTTCATCCATATTCAATAGTTTCTTTACAGCTATGGAAACATGGAGGTCCTGGTCTTGTCTTGCCTCCTCACTCTTATACCTATCTGTGTTGAGGGGACAAACAAACGACATGAGAGGGCCATGGTAATTGCTCTATATAATGGGATAGCTACGGTTTCTGAGACCTTGGAGAAGACAGTCTTGGTGCATAATGGGAAAAAGAAAGAGAGGAAGACCAAGGCGAAGTTGGCTGCAAGACATCGTTGACGATCTGCGAATGGATGCATCAGCAGCAGGGCACCTTGCTTACAACCGAGAGAGGCCTAAAGGAGAGCTGATAGGGAGACAAAATTCCACAGGGGACATATATATGACTGACTGAATGGCTGACTGATTGCATCATACAAGTTGTCTAGTGGTTTCTGTTTCCTGCACTGACTCTCTCTCTCTCTCTCTCTCTCTCTCTCTCTTGGTGTTAGTGTCTTGCAACTGTCAGTCTGCACGTGTTAGATTCACACGGATGGTCATAATCCTTCACTGTTTATCGTTAGGACTGCTGAGAATGTTTATACCTCATATTAGTTAATACCGATATATCAGCGCACAATCACCAGGATCTGCTAGACAAATGGTACACAGTCATGAGCCATTAGACAAATGGTACACAACCTGACGAGCTACTAGACAGGCGGTACACAGCCATGACGAGCTACTAGACAAATGGTACACAGCCATGACGAACTACTAGACAAATTATACACAGCCATGACGAGCTACTAGACACATGGTACACTGCCATGACAAACTTCTAGACAAATTGTACACAACCATGGCAAGCTAATAAACAGAGAGTACACAACCATTAAGAGCTACTAGACAGAGAGTACACAACTATGAGGAGCTAATAGACAGATGGTACACAACCATGATGAGCTACTTGACAGATGATACACAACCATGAAGAACTACTAGACAGATGGTACACAACCATGAAGAGCTACTAGACAGATAGTACACAACCATGAGGTGCATAATCTAACAACAATGTCGCTCCATGAATATATATTTTAATGTACAGCACACTCAGATAATTTTATTAAATGGTTAATCGGCGCCAAATACTCGTGTCCCATATGGGCTATGTCTACTTTGTAGTTAATCTGAACTATATGGCTGCCTAATACTACGACGTATTCAGTAACACACAATAATTAGTGTATAAGTATATAACTATACACGAAGCACTGCAGTAAAGCTGTGATACCAGAATGTATAAAATAGGAAAAAGTAGGAGCAGCTTTATTACTTAACGACTACAAAGTTGTGACGTTTCGGCGTAAGCCTTTATCATACAAAAACATACAAGACGAAGAAATAGAGAGAGGAGATAAAGTATAGATTCACATGAATACTATTTTAAAAAATTTTTGTTTAAAGAGTACTTAGCTATAAATTGTAAGGTGTGACTTGTCCGGCGGTGTGTGTCAGGAATGGATTTAGTAGAACGTGGAGACTGTTTAAACAGAGACCTGTGACATGTGGTCGGTGGGTTGTAACTGGGGGTGGTGGATGGGGAACCGGGGAGGGGAGAGAGAGTGATACAATACTGACCTAGCTAGAAGAAGTTGAAACAGATGGGTGATACAATATTGACCTAGCTAAGAGAAGTTGAAACAGATGTGATACAATATTGACCTAGCTAGGAGAAGTTGAAACAGATGTGATACAATACTGACATCTGTTTCAACTTCTCCTAGCTAGGTCAATATTGTATCACTCTCTCTCCCCTCCCCGGTTCCCCATCCACCACCCCCAGTTACAACCCACCGACCACATGTCACAGGTCTCTGTTTAAACAGTCTCCACGTTCTACTAAATCCATTCCTGACACACACCGCCGGACAAGTCACACCTTACAATTTATAGCTAAGTACTCTTTAAACAAAAATTTTTAAAAATAGTATTCATGTGAACCTATACTTTATCTCCTCTCTCTATTTCTTCGTCTTGTATGTTTTTGTATGATTAAGGCTCACGCCGAAACGTCACAACTTTGTAATCGTTAAGTAATAAAGCTGCTCCTACTTTTTCCTATTTTATACATACGACGTATTCAGAACTGCAACATATTCTGGATTTCCTATGATGCGGTGGGTGAGCCACGGAAACAATTATTGACTCACTGGAGCCAGCCGTGACAAAATGACTCTTCACAACTTGTGGGTTTGGCCTACTTACTTCTTGTTACAAATGACCAGTTATGGTAGCCTCAACTCCGAAGCTCTAATTAACTCTGTACTCGTCATACTTATCTGTACGTCACTGATCATCTCGAGTACCATTTACTCTAAACTAGAGATATACAAGCGGAATTTCTTTCACGAGCAGCTGCGTTTACTATAGATATTAAAAGGCCAACCGTCTTATTCTCAGATTCATCAGAAAGATGAATCGTGGAACTACGTCACACATGGACAACTTGGTTATTCTTTTCAGCGAGTTCATCAGTCACAATTGAACGCCATCCTTTCCACACTACGTGCTCCCCACAGCTGGCGAGAATGGCAATTAAATGGTCAAATGTTTACCTGGGCGCTACTCGTGCAAAACTGAAGAAAATGAACTGTGGGTTGGCATTTAGCGAGATGGTACACTTTCTGTACTAGCTGCTACAGACAATTCGTAGTGTCACTATGGCAAATAGTTTATTTTTACCGTCCAATCTGAGACTAATTTTGGAATAGCCCTCACATATAATACGACTGAATGATTTTGTTAATTTTTAAATGTTAAGACTTTATTTTAAATGGATGAAAACTTTGCAATTTTATGAAATATTAGGTGAACTTAAGTACTTTTGAAATAAATAATAAACCTCACAAATCTTGAAGCTTTCAGACCCTCTATCGGTATACAACATACAGGCTGTTACAAAATGGGAATAATCTCTCTGGCAGTTTTGGGTAGAATGGTTATATTAGAAAATATATCCATGAATTAAATTGGCAGGATACACAAAGAAAGTCACTTGGTGATGGCTGTTGGGGGAACCAAGAGAGAAGAAAGACTGAGGCCTAGATTCAATCTGGAAAGATTCATTATTTCTGTCCTTCACCATTAAGAATCTTACACAGCTCTCTGACTGGAAGAGAGGTCAATAAGAGATTCGTGCTGAAAGTCTGGCAAGACTTATCCTCATTATATGAAGATTCGACGTTCCTTTTCCAGTTGTGACGCTAGCGTAATCATTTGACAGGGATATTGGCTCAAAGCAAGAGAAGAGAAGGATCACATATTTGGACACGAAATGTAAGATTGTAAGAATAGCTTCTGCGTATTGGAAAAGCGTAAACTGAGTGGCAGAAGAGTTGACAGATACATGACAACTCAGCTTGATCAAGAAAAGAAAGTTGTTCTGTCTTGGTAATAATTTTCTTTGTCTTAGCAAGAGACTCAATGATCTATAGCTTGGTAATAATTTTCTTTGTCTTAGCAAGAGACTCAATGATCTATAGCTTGGTAATAATTTTCTTTGTCTTAGCAAGAGACTCAATGATCTATAGCTTGGTAATAATTTTCTTTGTCTTAGCAAGAGACTCAATGATCTATAGCTTGGTAATAATTTTCTTGTCTTAGCAAGAGACTCAATGATCTATAGCTTGGTAATAATTTTCTTTGTCTTAGCAAGAGACTCAATGATCTATAGCTTGGTAATAATTTTCTTTGTCTTAGCAAGAGACTCAATGATCTATAGCTTGGTAATAATTTTCTTTGTCTTAGCAAGAGACTCAATGATCTATAGCTTGGTAATAATTTTCTTGTCTTAGCAAGAGACTCAATGATCTATAGCTTGGTAATAATTTTCTTTGTCTTAGCAAGAGACTCAATGATCTATAGCTTGGTAATAATTTTCTTTGTCTTAGCAAGAGACTCAATGATCTATAGCTTGGTAATAATTTTCTTTGTCTTAGCAAGAGACTCGATGGTCTATAGGTTGTAGTAACTTTCCTTGTCTTAACAAGAGACTCGGTGATCTATAGCTTGGGCTTAGCAAGAGACTGGATGGTCTATAGCTTGGTAATAACTTTCTTTGTCTTAGCAAAAGACTCAATGATCTATAGCTTGGTAATAACTTTCTTTGTCTTAGCAAGAGACTCGCTGATCTATAGCTTGGTAATAACTTTCTTTGTCTTAGCAAGAGACTCGATGCTCTATACCTTGGTAATAACTTTCTTTGTCTTAGCAAGAGACTCGATGGTCTATAGCTTGGTAACAATTTTCTTTGTCATAGCAAGAGACTTGGTCGGTGGTCTATAGCTTGGTAATAATTCTCTTGGGCTTAGCAAGAGACTCGATGGTCTATAGCTTGGTAATAACTTTCTTGGGCTTAGCAAGAGACTCGATGCTCTATAGCTTGGTAATAATTTTCTTTGTCTTAGCAAGAGACTCGATGATCTATAGCTTGGTAATAACTTTCTTTGTCTTAGCAAGAGACTCAATGATCTATAGCTGTGTTTTTTTTTTAATTTGTGTAGGCGTGGATGACCTTTTGCAGCCAGAGAACAGCTGTTATTTTCCCCTTCTGGTCTGAGAGCGGTTTTATGTTCTAACTGGCTGTCGAGAGAGAAAAAATCCTACAAAGAAAGTAAAGTTAATGCTTGATTAATAAGCGCTCAGAAGTAATAAAGTTGCCCCAAGCATTTGGTAGAAATTCCCCCTCACTTTGCTTTGTTGAAAGCCGCCGCCTATACTTTTTATTAGTGGCATTAATAAGATCTTCATGATCTTTATGATCCCAACAATTTGACCAAACTAATTTGACGCTTGAAGCCTTCATCACTTGCTCTGTTATTATTTTATTCAATGAAGCCATCTTATGCTAGCAGAAAGGTTCTTCCCTGTCTTGTTCCTCAGTCTGTGGACATTACTAAGAAACGTCTAAACTGTGTAGTTGTCATCTTGATTTTTTTTCTGGCTTATTTGATCTCTATACGTATCTTGATTTTATCTCTGTATTGTTTTTTTTTGCAGCCCATATACCAGGACCAAGGCGGTTTATTGTAATGGCCATACTCAGCACTTTGTCTAAGAGTGCTCTTGCACTATATCTAAGAGTGTTCTTGCACTTTGTCTAAGAGTGTTCTTGCACTTTGTCTAAGAGTGTTCTTGCACTTTGTCTAAAAAGTGTTCTTGCATTTTATCTAAAGAATGTTCTTGCACTTTGTCTAAAGAGTGCTCTTGCACTAC
The DNA here is from genome assembly GCA_009760885.1 of Achatina immaculata. Taxonomy (NCBI): domain Eukaryota; kingdom Metazoa; phylum Mollusca; class Gastropoda; order Stylommatophora; family Achatinidae; genus Lissachatina; species Lissachatina immaculata. The sequence continues at coordinate 47,900,721 of CM019720.1, read as the reverse complement.
ATCTAAGAGTGTTCTTGCACTTTATCTAAGAGTGTTCTTGCACTTTGTCTAAGAGTGTTCTTGCATTTTGTCTAAAGAGTGTTCTTGCACTTTGTCTAAAGAGTGTTCTTGCATTTTATCTAAGAGTGTTCTTGTACTTTGTCTAAAAAGTGTTCTTGCACTTTGTCTAAAGAATGTTCTTGCACTTTGTCTAAGAGTGCTCTTGTATTTTATCTAAGAGTGTTCCTGCACTTTGTCTAAGAATGTTCTTGCACTTTGCCTAAAGAGTGGCTTTTAACATCCCGAGAGAGCTGAATTTTCTAAATGTTTGTAGAGTTCTACTCCCGTCAGCCTGCTCGCCACCAGTGCATGTCCAGGCTGTCGATATCCACAGTTTAAGACGAGCTGCTGGGTTCCTCAGGGCTGTCAGCGTCGACTTCTGAGAGTATTCGAAAGAATGGAAGAGACAGCGTTAAAACCGTTCCTTTATAAAGAGCTTTGGTTTACAGGGCATTTCACTCAAGAACTGAAAGCCCTTCTAGTTTGCTTTCCCTCAAGCTTCTCTTTCGTTTCCTGCTCGTAGTTTTGTAAGATCCTGCGTTATGGGATTCAGTTTTTCTTTCTCTCCTAGCCCGTCCTTATACAAGAGTGCTATTGCTTCTGTAGAGTCATTTTGAAAACATTAAAAGTTAGCCATGATTAGATGACTTAGCCCAGACATGGTTTCTCTCTCTCTCTCTCTCTCTCTCTTTCTTTCTTTCTTTCTTTCTTTATCTTGTCAGTAAATGTTATTTTCTTTCATTATTTTTATTCTGGTAAATACTTGTAGCCGATCTGCCAGTGACAAGTCGACCCAGATAGATCAAGCGTCTACGCCTTCTTCTATCCTAAGTGTTTCCTATGAATTTTCTCCCATTCCCATGCTATCTGGTGGTTCCCCGGGGATATTTTTCTTTCTCTTTCCCTCTCCATATTCTTTTCTTCCTTTTTTTTCCAGTCATTTACCAAGTTACCTAACATCAGAGTGCCCTTGACGTGTACAATAAATGTTGAGTTCTTATAATTTTAAGAAGTTTTTTTTTGCCAGTTCTATAGGTAAAGGTAAAACCCCAGTTTCCATGTCATTAAGGCATATTGAGGATACGTTGGTAAATGTGTATTTCTACCACCTTCGGCAACATGAAAGTGAAATGTGGTCAGTATCACGCCTGGCAGAGTTTACCTTTCCAGATTTCTCCAGTACCAATTCTTTAGAGGCTGGGTGGACCCCTGGGGTCTTTATATATTATTTTGTTACTGCCAGGTTTATATTCAGCGGTATTGTTTTTTTTCCCTAAGTATCATCATCATCATCAGGTGCCGTGCCGACAGGCGTTAACTATTATGTTTTTCTATAAAACCCGATCCTTCATGCAAGCAGTCAGTGATCTCCTCTCATGCCATCTCGTCAAAAGCTGGTGATCTCCTCTCACGTCATCTCGTCCAACTATCCAATATTTCTCTCGCCTTTTCCCTGGCTCTTTTTCCCTCTATTTTTCTTGTTTTTACAATATTTTCAACCCCCCCCCCCCCCACACACACACACACAACCCCCTTCTCAGTGCATGTCCTATGAAAGTACATTGTTTTGTATTTTTTGACACGTTTTTCTAAGTTAATTTTTGTAAGTTTTTATTATTATGTGATAAATACATTATTTCGCTATGGTACTCTTTGAGTCATTTTAGAAAGGCAGCATTTGTCAGTATGAAAAGAGTATGAAAAGAGTATAAAAATGGCGTACTGAATTTGATTTTATCTGAATTCGGGTTGGAAAACAAGACTTTCAACGATTATGCTTCAGTCTCCTGCTGGCTCTCACGGAGAATGTGTAATAAAAATTATTTCTTTCAATAACATTCAGTGATAATCAAGTTCACTTTGTCGAAAGGAAAAAAAATTGTTATTTTCTGCCAAATTCGATTTGTTCTATATTTGTAATTTCGGTTCTGAGTACTTTTCGATTCGATGTTTTTCATGAAGCTTTAAGGTAGCGGAACTGGTTCTGTTGACCTTGGTGAAGAGATGAAGCAAATGTCAACAGATTCTGTGCAAGAACGCCTGCCAACTGAATAGAGAAGGGAGAATGAAACTAGAACATTAAATAATAGAAGATTACACAGGATAAATTATGGCATGTTCTATGTAATTTAACATGTCTTTTCATCTGCGATCGATTGCCTTTTTTCACTTAGCAGTCCAGCACATACAAGTATGTATTCCATAGCAAGGTTTAGTATAAAATGATATTTTTTCTTTTTGAAATCGTCAGACAATGAAATATTATTAACAACGGTCCGCTTGCTTTCATATCTTATTGTGCCTAACGGCAGTTTGTAGATAGGAAAGAATAGCGACAATAACGACTCTTTAACAATATTTATTGTGTTTTGTAACCCCAGAAACGACACCGATAAATGAATGGTGATAACAATTTCTGATATCCAGTAGTTGAGATCAGGCAGTTCCTTATAAAGAATAATCAACGAGAATGTCACAGAAACGTGTTCTACCAAATATTTTTGCTCATTTTCTTTTCGGCAAATATACGTTTTCTTGATCAAATATTCAACAACGAATACAATTCATTTATATACTTTGTGGAAGTGAGATCAGTCTTCTGAGATAAACACTCTCCGAAGAGAACTGACACTTCACAATCTCAAGACATCTTCGAGACTTCATTCTCTACGGTACTCGCATGACGAAAACTCAGGGAGAGATATATATATATATATATATATATATATATATATATATATATATATATATATATATAACAGACATAAATAACATTGAAGCTGAGAAACATATAATAAAACATTTACGTTTCCAACTTTATTTCCAAAGGGTTAAGAATTGGACACGCAGGCCCGTCTGACATTCTGCCCTATTTTCCACGAACTTCGAACAGGGGTTTATTTGCAGCCGATGCGGTGAAGACGTCGATGCACACGGATCGTGATGGATGGAAATTGATGGACAGATTGATTGATCTTTATTTCAAAACTTTCACTCTGTTCCCAGACATTCTACAGATATGCTGCTCATATAACAGACAAAGTTAATGAAGCAAAATGTGAACAACAGAAATGTACTCAGAGTAGATAACAAGTTAGTGGAGGAGGTCAACGAATTTGTATACCTTGGCAGCAGAGTAGTAGAAAATGGAGACAGCACAGAGGACATCAACAGCAGACTTACTAGAGCAAACCAGGCTTTTGCAATGCTGCAGACTCTATGGAAATCAAAAAAACTAAGCATAAATATGAAAATCAGGATATTTAAGAGTAATGTTCTAAGTGTACTACTCTATGGAAGTGAATGCTGGAAAATCACCAAAACCATAGAAAACAAGTTGAATTCTTTCCAGACTAAATGTTTACGAAGAATTAGAAAAATATTTTGGCCAAACAACATAAGAAATAACATCTTATTAGCAGAAATGCAGATGAAATCACTGACAACAATTATTGAGGAAAGACGCTGGCGATGGTTGGGACATGTGCTCCGAATGACTGACAACTCACTACCAAAAATAGCACTAAGGGGAGCAGAAGTAAGGGTAGACCAAAAGAGACATGGAGAAGAACAACAGAAAGGATGTTGAGCAATAGAGGGCTCACCTGGGCAAGAGCAGAAAAAAAGGCGAAGGACAGGCATTTGTGGAAAACCCTTGCGGAAGCCCCATGTGCCCTGGGCACTTAAGGTTCAGAGAGAGAGAGAGAGAGAGAGAGATATATATATATATATATATATAACAGACATAAATAACATTGAAGCTGAGAAACATATAATAAAACATTTACGTTTCCATCTCATGTACTCAGTACAGAAAGTAACTACACACACAAACATACTCACGCAAGCACGCACGCACGCAAGCACACACACTCACATAAGGGGTGACTGATAAGTTCTCGGCATAAGGTACAACGTATTAATTGTGGACAACTTTTTGGGGTTATTTCTCAACATAGTCCCTTTGCACGTTAATACACGTAGTCCAGCGATCCTGGATCTTTGTAAAAGTCGGCATCTTGTGCCAGTAGAAAGTGGTCTACAGCATGAATGACGTCATCATCTGAAGCAAATTTGCGACCACTGAGCTCATTTTTTAGTTTGGTAAACATGTATTAGTTCGAAGTAGCTAAATCTGGGGAATAAGGAGGATGTTCAAGAAGCTGGAAGCCGCATTCATGAATGGCAGCCATTGCCACCGTCGACTTGTGAACTGGAGCATTGTCTTGCTGAAAAATGACTCCTCTGGTCAATTTCCCTCAACGCTTTTCTTTCAATTTGACCCGCAGTTGCTTCACAAGATTAACGTAATAGTCCCCGCTGACAGTTCTGTCTTTTTGATGATAGTCTACCGATAAGCACACATTCTGAATCCCAAAAAATGGAAGCCATCACTTTGACTGCAGACAGAACCACCTTTCCTTTCTTTGGAGATGGGGATCCATGATGTTTCCACTACTTTGACTGTTCTTTGGTTTCTGGTTGAAAATGATGAACCCAAGTCTCATCCAAAGTCACAAATTGCTAAATAAACTTTTCAGGATCTGCAGAAAAATGGCCAAAAGACAATTCTCTTGACATATTGAGACGCTGTCTTTTGTGATCAGCTCCAAGAAATTTCGGGAGCCATAGAACAGAGACCTTTGTTATTTGAAGATCATTGTGAATAATGGCATGAACACATTCCTGGGAGATGCCCAACTCAGTAGCAATGTACCACACAGTTAATCGTCGATCCTCTATTATCATGTCATGGATTCTGCCGGTGGTTTCATCGGTGATTACCGGTCTTAGTCTTCCTGGACTGGGATCATCTTCCAGACTCTCTCTTCCATGTTGGAACTGAGCTGCCCATTTCTTCACTGTGCTGTAAAAAGGGGCACTCTCCCCTAGAGTCTCCACCGTATCCTCAGGGATCTCCTTCGATGATAAGCCCTTGATGCAGAGGTAGCGAATGACTGCTCGATGAGAAATTTTATCCATTTTCTCAATTTCTGCCACCCCTTACCACTTCAGTAGCCTGTAAAAAAATTGGTTGCAACTAATTTCTTGAAACTTGGTGTTTAATCTTACATTAACCTGATCTACAAATACAGCTAATATCAACTGTATGTTTCAAGTAGTTGAACCTTATGCCGAGAACTTATCAATCAACCCTCGTGTACACACACACACACACACACACACAGAGAGAGAGAGAGAGAGGGAGAGAGAGAGAGAGAGAGAGAGAGAGAGATATTCAAAAATTTAAGCAAAAATTTCGGTACTATTACAATTAACTGAATTCGGTGTCTGTAAGAGTTGCCTATAATAACTTTGTAAGTTTTACGACTCATGGAGGTCCATGTAGTCGAAATCAAAGAGATATTGGAAAATTTTGTAGTTGTAGGAAGCAGTATAGTTTATATTTTTTATACAGTATGGGAAAGTATTCCAAAAATTAGCAGCAGAATAAGTAAAGCTTTTCTTTTAAAGATCAAATCTAAGTTTTGGAAGACATGTTGTTGAAGAGCTGGCTGCAATTTTAAGCTAAATTTAAACAGGTTTCATGGATAAGAGAGAAAGAGAGAGAGAGAGAGAGAGTCGACACTTCGAAATTTCGGGTAGTCGGCCAGGTTTCTTCTCTGCTGTACATACTGAGATCAAAGCCTACAGAGAACCCGTTTTCTTTCGGTGTTCTGCCTTAAGTAGTCAGACTGTAACTTCCAGGAATCTTGCTTTTCCGTGTCTTATCCACACATTTCCATCTACACCAATGGTTTTCTGTTGTTGTTTTTTTTTTCTTTTTCGCCCGCCCAAGTTTTCGACACTGTTACTATGCTACAGGATGAGAGTAGTAAAAAGAATTACTGAGACTCGAACCCGCACTCCAGTGGTTGGAGCCACAGCCTAGCTATGAAAAAGCAGCGCGCCAAACTCTCCGTTACGAAACTGGTTTTTTTGGGGTTTTTTTTTTTCATTCAAGTGTTAGATTTTCCTAAAATTGGCACAGAAAATACAGATAAAGACATATAAAAGGCCAATAAAACAAACAACATTTCGCCTCTACAAACGTTGTTAACGTAGTGTGTGTAAAATAAAAAATATATATATATATTTTTTTTTTCGAAAACAGAAAAAAATGTTATTGCAAAATATAAAGTCAGCTATTCCGCAGGCGTGCAGATTCCTGTCGGACATGTCAATTCTCGCGTTATTACCGTGAGAATAACCTTCCAGACAGGTCAGGTTTCCGCTTCCCAATTATCGTTTCTTGTATTATCTTACCTCCATGTCTGTGAGCGGGTTTATCTTGTATTAGAAAAAAATCGTTCCTGTGGGTTTTTTTTTTTTTTGGGGGGGGGGGGGGAAGGGGTTGTGGTTTTTTCTTTTTTGTTTGGAGAGGTTGGCGGGGGGGGGGGGATTGTGCTTTTTCCTGTTTTTAGGGACAGGGGGGTGGGTTGTCCGCTTTTCCTGTGCTTTTGGGAGGGGGAAGGGGGGTTGTGCTTTTTCCTTTTTTTTTGGGGGGGGGAGGGGAGGGGACGGGGGGAGGGGGGAGTTTGCTCTTCTCTTGTTTTTTTTTTTTTTTTTTTTGAAGGGGGAAAGGAATTGTGCTTTTTTCCTTTAGGGGGAGGGAGACGGGGGGGGGGGGGGGTGGTGTGCTTTTTTCTGTTTCTTTTTTTTGGGGGGGGGGAAGAGTTGTGATCTTTCCTTTTTTTTTGGGGGGGGGGAAGAGTTGTGATTTTCCTTTTTTTTTGGGGGGGGGAGGGGTTGTGCTCTTTTCCTTTTTTTTGGGGGGGGGGGAGGGGTTGTGCTCTTTCCTTTTTTTTGGGGGGGGGAGGGGTGTGCTCTTTTCCTTTTTTTTGGGGGGGGGAGGGGTTGTGCTCTTTTCCTTTTTTTTTGGGGGGGGGGAAGGGGTTGTGCTCTTTTCCTTTTTTTTTGGGGGGGGGGGGGAGGGGTTGTGCTCTTTCCTTTTTTTGGGGGGGGGGAGGGGTTGTGCTCTTTTCCTTTTTTTTGGGGGGGGGAGGGGTTGTCTTTTCCTTTTTTTGGGGGGGGGAGGGGTTGTGCTCTTTCCTTTTTTTTGGGGGGGGGAGGGGTTGTGCTCTTTCCTTTTTTGGGGGGGGGAGGGTTGTACTCTTTTCCTTTTTTGGGGGGGGGGGGTTGTGCTCTTTTCCTTTTTTGGGGGGGGGAGGGGTTGTGCTCTTTTCCTTTTTTGGGGGGGGGAGGGGTTGTGCCTTGCTCTTGTTTTTTGGAAGGGGGTGGGGTTGTGCTATTTTTCCTTTTTTTCCATGGGGGTGTACTTTTTCCTGTTTTTTTTTTTTTAATGCGGTATGCTTTTTTTTCCTTTTTGTAAGGGGGGGGAGGTGGGGTTGTGCATTTTTCCTGTTTTTTTTTTCCTCCAATTTTTCATGATACCGTCCTCTCAATTTTTTTTTAACTTGGGAGTTATTGCTCTTGTTTTTATCCTATTTTTCCAGGAACTGCGAACACGGGTTTATTATTTGCAGCCGATGCGGTGAAGACGTCGATGCACACGGATCGTGATGGATGGAAACTGATGGACAGATTGATTGATCTTTATTTCAAAAGAGTTAAGAATTGGGCACTAAGGCCCATCTGACATTCTGCCCTTTATCACACAACTTTCACTCTGTTCCAGACATTCTACAAATATGCTGCTCATGTAACAAACATAAATAACACTGAAGCAGAGAAACATAAAATAAAATAAAATAAAATATAACATTTACGTTTCACTCTTATCCGTGCGCTCTGTGCAGAAAGTAACTAAATACATATAAAAATGACTATTTAGCAAACAACAATTTCAGAACTATTCAGAATAAATAATGAACTGAATTCAGTGCCTGTAAGAACAGTCTAAAATAGCATGTAAGTTTTATGAATCATGGAGACATGAAGTGGACATCAAATAGATGCTGGAAAAGTTTGTAGCCGTAGGATGGAGTATAGCTTATATGTTTTAATTACAGAATGGGATTATAATTTCTATTCTTTTATACAGGATGGGAGTATAGTTTCTATTTCTTTTATACAGGATGGGGTTATAGTTTATATTTCTTTTATACAGGATGGGAGTATAGTTTATATTTCTTTTATACAGGATGGGAGTATAGGTTATATTTCTTTTATACAGGATGGGAGTATAGGTTATATTTCTTTTATACAGGATGGGAGTATAGGTTATATTTCTTTTATACAGGATGGGAGTATAGGTTATATTTCTTTTATACAGGATGGGAGTATAGGTTATATTTCTTTTATACAGGATGGGAGTGGATTAAGTCTGCTGTTTTTGAGGACCTGAACTATAGCATAAAACGGAGGTGAAATGCTTCTTTTTTAGACTCCACTACCACAGAGGCCGTAGCGATCTCTGCCCCTTTATCCAGACTGTCTTTTTTTACTGGCTCTACCAACGGTTAGCAGAGTAGGGGTATCCCCAATCAAAGGAGCAGCCTACGAGACACCCTTGGGCAAGGTGGAGTACCCATATAGCCCCCCGATCAGGGTGACGTGAAGCCATGGGAGCAGGTGGTCGATGGAATGGGAGAGCAGCCGACAGATAATGTTTGTTATGGTCACCATTCTATGATGGTAGGCAGATGATCTCAATGTAGGGACAATGGCTACGATCACTTACTAATACAGTCACTGCCCGGAAGGAAAGCAATGGTAAACTACCTTCTGGAAATATACCAAGAAACCGAAACAGCAACCTGGAAGGACAGATAGGAAAAAGATCTGGTGGCGAGTCCCCCAGGAAAGATAGATCTAATTTTAACACTGGGAAGAGTGTGAGACAGAGATCTGTACTAGTAATTGTGATGACGGACAAAATCCTCAAGGTGTTACTAAGGAAAAACTCTGCATCAAACTAAAAATAAAAATAAGAGTAGGAACATGGAATGTAAGAAGTATGTATGAGGGAAAGTATAAAATAATAAGTGACGAGATGAAAAGAACGGGCATACATATTTAGGGAATCTGCGAACATCGATGGAAAGGATCAGGACACTTCAAGAGTGAGAATGATAATATCTTTATATACTCTGGTGGAGAATTAGGAGGAAAGAACGGAGTGGCTTTTTTACTTGGACAAATCAACATCAAAAGCATTACTATGTTATAATCCGGTAAATGATAGAATTCTCACCATCAGACATAAGGCACTCCTATAAATGTAACAATCATCCAGATATATGCACCTACATCAGCAGCAGAAGAAAAGGAAGTTGAAGACTTTTATAACACACTGCAAACGACGATAGACCAGGTACGGAAAAATGATATTGTATTAATAACGGGGGATTTTAATGCAAAGACTGGTACAGAAAGAGCAGAAGACGAAGGATATGTTGTGGGGAAATTTAACATAGGACATCGAAATGAGGCAGGTGACAATCTAATGGCGTTTTGCATGGAAAATGAGCTAATGATTGTTAACACACTTTTTAAACAACAAGAAGACTTTACACATGGATATGATCTGATGGGAAAAACAAGAATTAAATAAATAGATTACATTTTAGTGCAAGAAGGTGGAGTTCAATTATAAAAAAAGAGAAAAAACTTTACCAGGTGCTGACTCTGACATGGATCATGAGTTATTAATAGCAGATATGAAGATAAAGATAAAAAAGACAGATACGGGATCAAGACCACTCCGCTTTGATCTTACAAAAATACCAGAACAATACAGTATAGAAGTGAAAAACCGTTTCGAAACCCTAATGGCTGTACAGAAGGAGATGACACCAGATAACTTTGCTACGCAGGCCAGAGATATCTTAACAATAGCAGCTAAAGCTAATTATCTTTACAGCCAGCCTTCTTCAATATTAAGTTCTTGTGGTATTGATATATTTGTTCTTTTTTCTTGTGTCCATAATATTTGAATAACTCTTCTGTTGTATTCCAGTAAAGAAAACACAAAAGAATGGATGGATTACTGCAAGCACATTAGAACTGATAAAATAACGTAGAGAAATGAAGATGCAATGAAAAGTGACAAGCAACAACACAGAGGAATATAAATCTTTAACAAAAAAAGTACGAAGAAACATAAGAAAAGACAAAAAAAAAAACAACACATACAATATTGTTGTGAAAATAGAAGGACATCAGATGTGTGGAAGAGATAGTGAAATGTTTAAAGAAAAGAAGACACTGACGAGAAATGTCACACTTAAGCTAAATGTAATTTGTGACGAGATGAGGAATACCTTGACAGAGACAGAGGAAATTCTAGAAAGATGGAAGGAATATTGCAGAGGAATGTATGAAAAAACCGACTGTGAAAGCAGAAATCAACAGTGTGAATTATTATTGGAAGAGAAAGAATCCGAACCGACAATATAAAAAGTTTTATGGGCAATAAAGAATCTGAAAAATGATTAAATCACCAGGATGTGATGAGATAACAGCTGAAATTATTAGAGCAGGAGGAAAGGAATGTGCAACAATTTATCATGCACTATGTAAAAAGATATGGCATTCAGGTATTTGGCCAAAAGAATGGAAATGAACTGTATTCATACCACTGCCAAAAAAAGGGTAACTTGAAATTATGCACAAACTACAGAACTGTTGCCCGGATTAGCCATGCCAGTAAAATTCTGTTAAAAATCATAATGGGTAGACTTCGCAAGAAAATAGAAGAAGACGTTAATATGGTCCAAGCTGGTTTCAGGCAAGGAAGAGGATCAAGAGATCATATATTCAATATAAGATTAATAATAGAGAAATGCAGAGAGTTTAATGTGAGTCTATAAATATAGTGTATAACACCAGAAAGTTCGGGAAAAAATGGGATTTCCAACATATTTGATACAATTAACATCACTGCTGTATCTAGATCAACAGGCAGCAGTAAGAATAAATGGTGAAACAACAACTTGGTTTGACATAAAACAAAGGGTCCGTCAGGGGTGCATATTGTCGCCTTATTTATTTAACTTGTATACTGAAAATATAATGAGGAATGTTAGAGAAGATGTAGACAAACAATATTCTAATGCCATAACAATTGGAGGTTATGAAATACCAGAGATTAGATATGCTAATGACACAGTATTACTGTCCACAACACAAAAAGGAATAGAAAATCTAATTATCAGTCCGTAAGAATAGTGAAGAGCAAAACCTCTATCTTAATGCGAAGAAAACTAAAACTAAACTAATCACAATTGATAAAACAAATAATGCGACTGAAATATGTATCAATGAGGAAAAATTGGAAGAGGTGGAGAGTTTTGAATATCTTGGATCACTACTAGCTAATAATGGAGATACATTGAGGGAAATTAAAAGGAGGACATCTATCGCTCTTTAGAAAGTAAAACAACTAAAGAATCTGTGGAGAGGAACAGACAGAACTAAAAAAATAAGATTTTTAAGGGCATGCGTCTTTCCCATCACAACATATGACTGTGAGACCTGAACAGTTAACAAAATAGCTGAGAAACACAAACATGTATTTGAATGTAAATGCTACAGAAGAATTCTTCAAATATCATGGACACAAAAAAGAACAAATATATCCATACTACCAGAACTTAATATTGAAGAAGGCTGGCTGGCAAAGAGGATTAAAGAGAGAAAACTTAAATATTTTGGACACATTAAACGTCGTGATAATTTAGAGAAGATCGTTTTGGAAGGATACATAATAGGAAAAAGAAAGAGAGGAAGACCTAGGCAAAGATGGCTCCAAGACATCACTGATAATCTGGAAATGGATGCATCAGCAGCAGGGCATCTAGCTGACAACCGAGAGGCCTACAACAGTGCTATTAGGGAGGCAGAGTTCCACAAGGGACATGGAAATGACTGAAATGCTTGCCTGACTAGCAAAGATAATTCCTCCTTAATTCTTTCTTAGAAGAAAATGTTCTCCCTTTAAATTTGAAACATGACGTAATTAATAACATGGGCGAGTATCAGGACATTAAACGAGGCGTAAAGACATGGGGAAGGAGTGAGTATTGTCATCTTCTATATGCTCATTATTCAGCGAAAAACGTCATAAGAGACATTAAAAATGTGAAAGAAATTAAAATAGAAGGCTATAATGTCAATAACCTGAGATACAAGGATAGCATCGTTTCGACAGAAGAAAGTGAACGCAATGTGCAGAAATGTGTGAGTAAGATTATGGAAGAGAGCAATAAAAGAGGTCTAGAGCTAAACAGCAACAAGAAACAATGGGAAGATTGAAAATAAATACAGATACCAAAGTGGAAAGACAGTGATGCAAGTAAGAAGATTCAGTAACATGGGAAGAACAACAACAACACAAATGAAAAAAAATCATGAATATGCAAAGCAAAAACAGCTTTTTTGTGAAATGAAGAAAATACTAACAAATAATATCTTCCTAAAAGTGAGGAAAAGAGTATTGCAGTTCTATATAGAGCCAACAATGCTATACGATTGTGAAACCTGGGCAGTCGATAGAATAGTGACAAAGAAACCTCAAGCAACAGAGGTGTGGTTTTTTTTTTGGAGAAAGATGCAATAAACACCCTGGACAGACAGAAAAATAAACGAAGAGGTCCTTAAAGAAGTTTCAGAACAACGAAAACGTGTTTAAATAAGTAGAAAAAAGAGAGTCAAAATGTCTTGACATGTCATGGGAAGACAAGAGTTGGAGAATGTCGTAATGACTGGAAAATTCAAGAGAAAATGGAAGAGATGAAGAACAAGAGAAAAATATCTCAATGGACTGACCAGATCGCATGGAGAAAAGAAAAACATGTGAACTGTTGGGAAAACCAAGGACAGCACAAAAGGGAGAAGCACGTTTGCTAACCTAATCAGGCATGGCACGCAGTAGTAGTAGTAGTAGTAGTAGTAGTAGTAGTAGTAGTAGTAGTATCAGTAATAGTAATATTAGCAGTAGTAGTAAAGAAATATTAGCAATAGTAATAGTAGTATTAATAGTAGTAGTGGTAAAGTAGTAGTAGTAATAATAGTAATAGTAATACTAATAGTAGTAGTAGTGGTGGTAGTAGTAGTAGTAAAATAGTAGTAGTAAAGTAGTAGTAGTAGTGGTGGTAGTAGTAGTAGTAGTAGTAATAAAAACTTGAAACTCCTTCCTTGAAGTCCCACCTGCCTCTGTGTTGAGAAACATCGCGTAAAGCAATACGCGTCAAAACTGGCCGCCAATGAAACAAACTTAGATTCAGCACCATTTCTGTATCCCATACTTTACCATTAAACAAATGAAGCCATTAATAAGGACACGTTCTGCACTTTTTAAAACCTGGGTTCCCGGTAAAGCCTCTCTGCTTTCATGGGGCAGCTAGTAAACGCTTTATTCACTGCCAGTTCTTTCATCCTAATTTAATAAACAAACAAGTGAAATGAAGCTGATAAGCACAGCTATTGAATCACATACAAGGTCGGCACGTTTATATACAGAAACCTGTATGTGCGACAATAATTATTAATTTTTGTGATCAAAACGAGACCTGCTACCTTTGTAAACGGGATTTTTTTAGGGTAGGGGGATCATTTGTCCCTGTAACCCTGGGTCAAAGTGTTGTCAAAGACGTTTTCTAGATTTGAAAAAAAAAATTGCTATAATCATTAATGGAACAAAGAAATGTGAGTTAAAATAGTTATCATGACCGCCCTTAGAACACGTTCATAAAATAAACCCATAACTTTCTTCTAAACAGAAGATCTCAGCACAGTGCATTTACTTCACAGGAACCCCTGAAAATCCAGAAGAATGGAAGCGACGACCAACAGGGGCAGAGCTCTAACTGCTTTCTGGCCGAGAAGGCCTGTTTATTACACAGATTCAACAAGCATTTCTGCTCCATCAGTGAGCAAGAATTCAGTCACGCTAAGTAACTATTCTGTTTTTAAGTTATTTCTTTCAAGACCTTTCTCACAGGTTGTATAACAGGAAAAACAAAATAATATTTAAAGATAGTAATAAGAGGGAAAAAAACAGGTAAAATAAAATGAAATAATCAAATATTCGCTCATGTGTCTAGAGAATGGCTTACCTTTATAATGTATAAGGAGTAGGCGAATTTTCTGAAGTTACACAGCACTTTATGATGATGATGATGACGACGACGACGATGATGATGATGATGATGATGACGACGACGACGATGATAATAATAATTATAATAACTCTTGAATAACAAATCTTTCTTGGATTCGTCGTTTATCTGATAGACGTCGCAGTAACACTGAGAAAGATAAAGTTGTTTCTTCTCTGAAGCTTAAATCCGGATTAGAAAGTATTTAAAATTTGAACAGAAACTTAGGACATGAAGTTCAAATGACCATAACCCCATTGACTTACCACAACAAGCAGGAGAAAGCGTTGTTTCGCACGCTAGGATCCCATTGTTCAAAATGTAAAATCCGAACAGAAACTCAAGACACGGCCGGGAACTTCGCGGTGACCTGATCGATTGATGGCGGACTGTTGCTGTAGATATTCTCAAAACACGTGAAGGTGAGAAGCAGAAAAGTTTTCCAGTTCTCTTGGAGCTGGTATTGGATCAGTCAGAAATGAAAGCTAAAAGGGCTTGGGATTTTTCCCCCTTAATTTTCTTAAATACTCCCTCACTCCTGCCTCACCCCAACCGGCTAACAGGAAGAATGATTCGTTTTCTACACTCTCATTGCTGGGGTTATAGATTGATCACTGATTTCACGCTGCTGGCTCATAGATCACTCGATCCTCTGTCGTGGTTTATCATGCTCCTTTCAAGTGATTTTTCCCCCTTCTTTCGAGTGGGTGTAAATGTGATCTTGTAGATTGTGTCTTTCTCTGTCTCCCAGCTTGGAAAGTTTCCACTCGTCAGGGAGATATCATAGCATCAGTGTTTCAATTTAATCCTATCAGTCTGTTCCTATCTTGCTCCCTAAATTTGTTTTTGTGCCACTCGTCGGTTCAGCTTTGCTGCTATTGACAATTTTTCTTCACGTAGAGGCAATAAATTAGATTCTTCCGAAAACAAATGCCTAAGGAAAATTCTCGGTATAAAGTGGAACGAATTCAAGAACAACGCAAGAGATAAGACAGATGAGCAAACAACAACTTGTCTCATGGGTTATCAGAAAAAGAAGATGGACATATGTCGGTCATGTGATGAGAAGAAACAGTCAGAGGATCCTCACACAAGCTGTCAAGTAGAACCTAACAGGCCGAAGAAAAAGAGGTGGACCACGTGAAACTCTAAAGAGGACATTGTTAAGTGAGGCCATTTCAGTGGGCATAACATCCCTTGATGAGATTGAACAACTCGCCGAAGACAAGACGTCTTGGCAAACTACTATGCAAGCCCTTTGTGACGTTTAGCGGCACGGGAAGGATGTAAGAAGAAGCAGTTTTCTCCTTTCTAGATTCTGGAATCATCTGCCATGATGACTGATTCTTTCGAAGTCATCTTCATCAAACTTCTGACATAGCGTAGTGTAAATTTCGACTTGTTATGTTCCCTTGGTTTTCTGTAGCGGTCTTGTTCTTTGCTATTTGTTTTTTTTTCCTCTTTCTCGTCATAGCTTCATCTTGGTTATGTAACAGACCGTAAGTACCCCCGCGATGTAAAGCAGCCAACCGTTCCATATTATACGGGAGAGCCCTGGATTTTAAGGAATTTGTCCTTGGCATCGTATTACGTCGGTCCTGATGTCTAAATATCAAATATTTTAAAACACGTAATGTCCGGCATTCTTATCATTGACCGACTTAAGTCCGGAAATAAAGGGTTTCAGTGTTTCTGTGAACAACCGAGAGAGAGAGAGAGAGAGAGAGAGAGAGAGAGAGAGAGAGAGAGAGAGGGGGGGATGTTGTTATCGTCTAGACTGGGTGTATCACTATCTAAATTTCAAAATGGGACGTCGGAATCTCATTGGTTTCCTGCACCTCTCTTTCTCTATCATGTCTTTGTATTCAATCTCCGTGTTCAGGGAGATTCTAGACAAGATGGAGGGCCCGCTGCAAAAGCAACATTGGGGGTCAACATTAGTGCCACTGTTACTGTCAGTGCTGAACTGATTTTGCTGATTCTGTCGTCTCCGTGTAGGCTCAGATCATAACGTGCGTGTTTTTAATGGAGGCCTTTAGCTTAGGGTGCATGTTTCTGTGTAAGTCTAGGATGCATGTTTATGTGTAGACTCATAGTCTAGGATGCATGTTTCTGTGTAGACTCATAGTCTAGGATGCATGTTTATGTGTAGACTCATAGTCTAGGATGCATGTTTCTGTGTAGACTCATAGTCTAAGATGCATGTTTCTGTGTAGACTCATAGTCTAGGATGCATGTTTCTGTGTAGACTTATAGTCTAGGATGCATGTTTCTGTGTAGACTCATAGTCTATGATGCATGTTTATGTGTAGATTCATAGTCTAGGATGCATGTTTCTGTGTAGACTCCTAGTCTAGGATTCATGTTTCTGTGTAGACTCATAGTCTAGGATGCATGTTTATGTGTAGACTTATAGTCTAGGATGCATGTTTCTGTGTAGACTCCTAGTCTAGGATGCATGTCTCTGTGTAAACTCTTATCCAATGATGCTTGTTTCTGTGTAGACTCTAGGATGCATGTTTCTGCGTAGACTCTTAGTTTAGGATGCATGTTTCTGCGTAGACTCATAGTCTAGGATGCATGTTTCTGTGTAGACTCATAGTCTAGGATGCATGTTTCTGTGTAGACTCATAGTCTAGGATGCATGTTTCTGTGTAGACTCATAGTCTAGGATGCATGTTTCTGTGTAGACTCATAGTCTAGGATGCATGTTTATGTGTAAACTCTTATCCAATGATGCTTGTTTCTGTGTAGACTCATAGTCTAGGATGCATGTTTCTGTGTAGACTCTTAGTCTAGGATGCATGTTTCTTCGTAGACTCATAGTCTAGGATGCATGTTTCTGTGTAGACTCATAGTCTAGGATGCATATTTCTGTGTAGACTCATAGTCTAGGATGCATGTTTCTGTGTAGACTCATAGTCTAGGATGCATGTTTCTGTGTAGACTCATAGTCTAGGACGCATGTTTCTGTGTAGACTCTTTTCTAATGATGCTTGTTTCTGTCTAGACTCTTAGTCTATGATGCATGTTTCTGTGTAGACTCTTATCCAATGATGCTTGTTTCTGTGTAGACTCTTAGTCTAGGATGCATGTTTCCGTGTAGACTTTTAGTTTAGGATGCATGTTTCTGTGTAGACTCTTAGCCTACGGTATGTGTTTCTATTTCGTCTTTACACTTTGTTTTCGTTATAACGCGCTAAGATGAAAGCGAGTTTTATTGTTTTATCAAAGACAAACTGCAGACTGTAATGACCCTAACGTGACTTTATTATCCAGAGCATGAGAAGTACATGGCAATGAAGTGGCAGACAGACTTGTTGGACAGGCTAAAATAAATGACAAGCAGAGAATGGACGAGGGGGGACATATTGCTAAATCCGTATTGGAAAGACTGCAGGAAAATGAAGAGGAGCAGGAATGGAAGAACAATGTAATTGTGAAGCGACTGCTGGAGCTAGGACAAATTAAGGGTGCTAGTGGGAACTCTTCTCTTATGCCAGAACCAAAATAGAAGCAGTCATCTGTAATGTTTTCAAACAAGACAATTTATTTCCTAAAGAGCGATTTTTTTTCTGAGACCAATTTGTAACTGTTTTATCATTATTATTATTATTATTATTGTTCAAACCAAGAGGACATTAAAATATGGCCTTTTCAGCAAGGTTTTAAAATAAACCTTTAATCTTCCTGGTTAAAGGATTCAGGCAAAGGTTCTTAATGACGACCAAGTTAAACACGACGGCTCAGACATTCTTTTAAAGTGAATTCATTATTGTTACCGTTGAGTCTAATGAGCTAAGATCCAAAGTTTTGGCACTGTGTGCTGACAATTATCATTTGCAGCTTTTGTGGGGCTGATAAATGGGTAGTAACCGTATTTTTTTTTCTAACTACAGAAAAATTTAGGAAGCAATTTATTTGGTGCAAATTGCGGAGCCCACATTTCTCATACCTCTATTAGAACTGCTCACATTGCTCATACTTGTATTAGAAAAGCTCACATTGCTCATACTTATATTAGAATTCACATTGCTCATACTTGTATTAGAACTTCTCACATTGCTCATACTTGTATTAAAACTTCTCACATTGCTCATACTTGTATTAGAACTTTTCACATTGCTCATACTCGTATTAGAACTTCTCACATTGCTCATACTTGTATTAGAACTGCTCACATTGCTCATACTTGTATTAGAGCTGCTCATAGTGTTCATACCTGTATTAGAACTGCTCACATTGCTCATACTTGTATTAGAACTGCTCACATTGCTCATACTTGTATTAGAGCTGCTCATAGTGTTCATACCTGTATTAGAACTTCTCACATTGCTCATACTTGTATTAGAACTGCTCACATTGCTCATACTTGTATTAGAGCTGCTCATAGTGTTCATACCTGTATTAGAACTACATATAGTGCTCATACATGTATTAAAACTGGTCATAGTGCTCATACTTGTATTAGAACTATTCACATTGCTCACACGTGCATTAAAACTGCTCAAATTGCTCATACCTATATTAGAACTGCTCACATTGCTCATACTTGTATTAAAACTGCTCATAGTGCTCATACTTGTATTAGAATTTCTCACATTTCTCATACTTGTATTAGAACTGCTCACATTGCTCATACTTGTATTAGAATTTCTCACATTTCTCATACTTGTATTAGAACTGCTCACATTGCTCATACTTGTATTAGAACTCCTCACATTGCTCATACTTGTATTAGAACTGCTCACGTTGCTCACACTTGTACTAGAACTGCAGCTGAATGCCTAGTATTTGTCACTGAAGCTATTGTTGACAAGGTGTTCAAACATTTTTCACATTTAGCCAGTGAGAACTGAAGAACCTAAAGAGATATTTGACTTTGTTGAGAGTGAGTATCAAAAGCTTGTACAGCGCTGCACCCAACACAACCCAACGTGGTTGTCTTTACCGCCATCTAAAGAGAAGTTCGTTAAAATGTTCTGACAGGTCTTCTTCTTCTTCTTCGATCGTCTAACACCAAGACCGCCACGTGATCCTACTGAATTTACCCCTGTGGTCCTCGTTAAGTCCCGTGGTCCCCCGAAAGGACCACACGAGATCCCCGAGAGCACCACAAGAGGTTCAGAGTATCGTAGGGTTTGAGCTTGTATTCTTGGTGGGTCTCAGAAGCGGGATTGCGTTACACTGTGGTTTTCGTTGCACCAGTTTAGTCTAGAGTTGAACTTTCTCACCGGAAAACCTCGACGTATTTTGGATATCAGTACACCCCCGCTGGGTGAGAGGTGGTGGCCCACCCAGGCCAGAGTTGGACTTTCTCATCGGAAAACCTCAGAGTGATTGGGATACGCATACGTCCCGCTGGGTGAGAGGTGGTTGCCTGTCTAGACTGCCTTGGTCCAGTGTCTCCGACTTTAGCATTTTGTAGTCGTGGCCGCTACCCTTCCTAGCTGTGACCAGGATGGAACTTCTGTCCAGGAGGACGAATTCTCGCCACTAGTGACTTCCACCCCTGGGTTGAGCCGGTTTAGGCGTATTATCCCAGTATTGGTGTGTTTGGAACGTGACCGACCTCTAGAGCAGAGGTACCGTGACATGTGTAGCCTTCAAGTTTCACCCCTGGTGTGCGCCGGTTTAGGCATATTTCACCAGTATGGGTGTATATCGGGCGTGACCGACCTCTAAAGCGGAGGTGGCGTGACATGCCTAGCCATCAAGTTTCACCCCTGGTGTATGCCAGTTTAGGCATATTTCACCAGTGTTAGGTGTATTTCGGACATGGCCGGACTCTTGAGCAGAGGCGCCATGGTATGTGTAGCTCTCGCAGCGATACTACTTTGCATACCGATTAAAATTCGGCAGCTGAAGAATCTCGCCAGCAGCAGTGAACTTAAACATGCATGGCTTAATCTTTGAGATAAGCATAGGACTAAAGGCAGGATCAACCAGATAGCTTTCTTCACCGAACCTTTGTCGAATATCTGCCGACAGACCGACGCGGGGCAAGGGAGACAGCGCTGTGCTCAGAGCGGATCCCTTTCGACCCCGGCGGCGTTTCATCTCCTTTAACCGGCAGGGGCAGCCGGGGGCTCTCTCTGCTCTAACGAACGAGAAGAATGCCCGGCCACCCACAACCAACGCACATTACATATTACAGACCCGATATTCTTTGCAAGAGATGGGCCATTTTCGAGACCATAGGTCGACAAAAATGTAGTACAGCGTTAGCACGAACCTGGCTGGCTAGCCGTTTATATGCTTCGCTCGACGGACAAACCACTCGCTTCTGCATCGAAACACCTTAACTCTCGCCCTCCGGGAAGGGAGCGAAAGCCTGTCTCCCCACGCACGGAACTCGAGAGCGCTTTTTTCGCCAAAATAACGGTCGGTCTGCGCAACAGCAGCAACCCGCGCTGTGCAGCTCGGCGCGGCTCTGCGCGGCTGACGTTCTGACAGGTGAAATCGCATTTTCTGAGTCGGGAACCACCTCCCTCCCCCAAGTTCTCATTAAAATCGTTTTATGAGAGGGGAATGCTTATCAGTAATAACGTACGGATAAGTACGTTCCTGAGCGGCCGCTTATTCGTGCTATAGCCACTGCGCATGTCTTCTGCGCACTTTTTTTTAAAAGGGGAAACGGATTATGTACCACAAAAGTGATTATTCTTTTGACCGTCCGGCTAGCTCAGTCGGTAAAAGCATGACTCTGGTAACATCGGGGGCATGGATTTGATCCCCATGATTGGTGAAGTTTTTTTTCTTTTACCTTTTAAAGTTATATTTTATATTATGACACTATTTATTTATCTTTTTATTAAGAAAAAGTATACTTTTAACAATTTTCAACAAACTGAACACACCTGATTCAACAAACTCTCAGAAAATACTGTCTGAGCCATTACTGTCCGTCACAGGCTCGATGGCCAATGGGAACCCTCCGAAGGATATTTTTTTAAAAACCGGCGCTGTGGGCGACGTAGCACGTTCCATGACGCGGACAGCGAAGCTGGATAGGTAATCGTTAAGTAATAAAGCTGTTCATACGTTTTTTTTTTTAGTATATACACTCAGGTATCAAGTAAAGTCGGCTGTTTTGCCCACAATGTTATTGCCATGGGGTCAAAGGCCGCGGGACATGCGCAGTCTCAATATAGGTCATACACTGTACTACGGTTAAGCTCAGCCCTAAGAGAGAATCACCGGACGCTTGGCTGTAGTTCCTGCACGCTCAGGCGGTGATTCTCCGAAGTACAACTTGAACAATTCTGCCTCATAAAAAATCTCAATGATGGCTGCGACTGGAGTACTCAGTGATCACAGAAACAAGTTCATAGCTTAGAAACAAATTAGCTGCTTAGAAATAGGTTAGTAGCTTAGAAACAAGTTAGTAGCCTAGAAACATGTTAGTGGCTTAGAATCAAATTAGTAGTTTAGAAACAAGTTAGCAGTTTAGAAGCAATGTTGTAGCTTAGAAGCAATTTAGTATCTTAGAAACAAGTTAGTAGCTTACAAACAAGTTAGTAGCTTAGAAACGAGTTAGTAGCTTAGAAACGAGTTAGTAGTTTGGAAACAAGTTAGTAGTTTGGAAATAAGTTAGTAGCTTAGAACGTTAGTAGCTTAGAAACAAGTTAGTAGCTTAGAAACGAGTTAGTAGCTTAGAAACAAGTTAGTAGCTTAGAAACAAGTTAGTAGCTTAGAAACAAGTTAGTAGCTTAGAAACGAGTTAGTAGCTTAGAAACAAGTTAGTAGCTTAGAAACAAGTTAGTAGCTTAGAAACAAGTTAGTAGCTTAGAAACAAGTTAGTAGTTTGGAAATAAGTTAGTAGCTTAGAACGTTAGTAGCTTAGAAACAAGTTAGTAGCTTAGAAACAAGTTAGTAGCTTAGAAACGAGTTAGTAGCTTAGAAACAAGTTAGTAGCTTAGAAACAAGTTAGTAGCTTAGAAACAAGTTAGTAGCTTAGAAACAAGTTAGTAGCTTAGAAACAAGTTAGTAGCTTAGAAACAAGTTAGTAGCTTAGAAACGAGTTAGTAGCTTAGAAACAAGTTAGTAGCTTAGAAACGAGTTAGTAGCTTAGAAACAAGTTAGTAGCTTAGAAACGAGTTAGTAGCTTAGAAACGAGTTAGTAGCTTAGAAACAAGTTAGTAGCTTAGAAACGAGTTAGTAGTTTGGAAACGAGTTAGTAGCTTAGAAACGAGTTAGTAGTTTGGAAACAAGTTAGTAGCTTAGAAACGAGTTAGTAGCTTAGAAACAAGTTAGTAGCTTAGAAACGAGTTAGTAGCTTAGAAACAAGTTAGTAGCTTAGAAACGAGTTAGTAGCTTAGAAACAAGTTAGTAGCTTAGAAACGAGTTAGTAGTTTGGAAACAAGTTAGTAGTTTGGAAACAAGTTAGTAGCTTAGAAACAAGTTAGTAGTTTGGAAACAAGTTAGTAGCTTAGAAACAAGTTAGTAGTTTGGAAACAAGTTAGTAACTTAGAAACAAGTTAGTAGTTTGGAAACAAGTTAGTAGCTTAGAAACAAGTTAGTAGTTTGGAAACAAGTTAGTAGCTTAGAAACAAGTTAGTAGTTTGGAAACAAGTTAGTAGCTTAGAAACAAGTTAGTAGTTTGGAAACAAGTTAGTAGCTTAGAAACGAGTTAGTAGTTTGGAAACAAGTTAGTAGCTTAGAAACAAGTTAGTAGTTTGGAAACAAGTTAGTAGCTTAGAAACAAGTTAGTAGTTTGGAAATAAGTTAGTTGTTTAGACGCAAGTTAGTAGCTTAGAAACAAGTTAGTAACTTGGAAATAAGTTAGTAGCTTAGAAACAAGTTAGTATCTTAGAAACAAGTTAGTAGCTTAGAAACAAGTTAGGAGCTTAGAAACAAGTTAGTAGCTTAGAAACAAGTTAGTAACTTGGAAATAAGTTAGTAGCTTAGAAACAAGTTAGTAGCTTAGAAACAAGTTAGGAGCTTAGAAACAAGTTAGGAGCTTGGAAACGAGCTAGTAACTAGGAAGAAGGAAGTGTTTTTGCCTGTGACAATCAGAAAGAAGATAACAGATCTTGGAGAAGAGGGCAGCTTTGATGAAACAGATTTCACGCAATCTGTGTCATCTTTCTATACCACTTTCATCGATTACTTAGGATCAGTGGACATCCCATTTCCTAGAGATTGGGATATAACAGCGGACGACTCTTCTCCAGAAACAATCGGAGTGTTTTAACTAGAGCCGTCTTTAGATTACGTTTTGTTGCAAGATCTGATCTGCTAGAGTCAGTAATAAATGATCCCGAAATATTTGATGAGTTCTCTTGTCTTAAATCATCTGTTTCCGAAGAAAGAGTTCAAGAATAAGGGAAAAAAGCAGACACCACGGTCGTCGAGACGTGGAAAGATGTGTCTAGAAACATCAAAGGTAAATAGCTACAATATAAACAATCCCCAGGGTAAGAGGGAACAAGGGAGACATCAAAAGTAAATAGCTACAACATAAACAATCCCCAGGGTAAGAGGGAACAAGGAAGATACCTAGAAATACCTTGTGAAGGAGTCTTGAGGCAGAGATCAGAAGATGGACAACACATGGAGACAGAGAGAAGAAGCAGCTAGGGACAGAAATAATCGGAGAGAACTTGTTGATGGCCTATGCCCCAGATAGCAGTGAAAAAAAAGGTATGGATGGATGGGATGAAATATAAAAATGTATGCAAAATTGTTGAAATTACAAAAAAAATGTTTTATGGGCTTCAGTGGTTCCGGATGAATGGGGGTCTTTCAACCACGAGCAAAGTGTAGTCTAAGGAAAGGGAAGAAATCTGGAATGCACGTGGAAACTTAAATGTCCAATGATTTTTTCTATTCTTAAGAAGCCGTTTCCTTCAGAACAAATTGCCGAGCACACAGTTGTTATATCTGGGTCAGATGAAAGGCGTCGACAATGGGGGTTAGAACCCATACCTTTTAGTCAGAGAATCTGCTTTACTAGTGATTCGTTTCTTTGTACCTTCCTGGATTATATCACAGACTATTCTCTTAGTTGCACTATTTTGAAAGACCTAACTTCCGATATAAATCGAGAGACCAAGATTTCCACATTAGTCGAGAGACCACACTTCCCACATTAGTCGAGAGACCACACTTCCAACGTAAGTTGGGAGATCACACTTCCAACATGAATCAAGAGGCCAGATTTCCTGCATAAATCAAGAGATCAGCCTTTCGACATAAGTTGAGATCAGACTTTCGACATCAATCAATAGACCAGACTTCCTACATAAACCGAGAGATCAAACTTTCCACGTAAGTTGAGATAGACTTCCGACATAAATGCAGAGACCAGACTTCCGACTAAGTCCAGAGATCAGGCTTTCACAGTGAGCCAAGATGCCATACTGCCTACATAAATATTGGCTAGGATTTTACAGTGCAAAGAACACACGGCAGACAAAGACGTGCTTGCAGGTCCATTCTGTAAGAAAACTCTATAAAGCGTCAGGGAAAACGGGACGAAAGAGAGAAACTCAAGACCAAGACAGAAGAGTCCTGTTTCGCCTTGAACTTTTCCCGGCATGTATGTTATTAATGAGGATTAAGAAGAAGAAAAAAAAAGACGGTGATCTTGAAGAATGTCAGTAATAAATGATCCCGAAATATTTGATGAGTTCTCTTGTCTTAAATCATCTGTTTCCGAAGAAAGAGTTCAAGAATAAGGGAAAAAAGCAGACACCACGGTCGTCGAGACGTGGAAAGATGTGTCTAGAAACATCAAAGGTAAATAGCTACAATATAAACAATCCCCAGGGTAAGAGGGAACAAGGGAGACATCAAAAGTAAATAGCTACAACATAAACAATCCCCAGGGTAAGAGGGAACAAGGAAGATACCTAGAAATACCTTGTGAAGGAGTCTTGAGGCAGAGATCAGAAGATGGACAACACATGGAGACAGAGAGAAGAAGCAGCTAGGGACAGAAATAATCGGAGAGAACTTGTTGATGGCCTATGCCCCAGATAGCAGTGAAAAAAAAGGTATGGATGGATGGGATGAAATATAAAAATGTATGCAAAATTGTTGAAATTACAAAAAAAATGTTTTATGGGCTTCAGTGGTTCCGGATGAATGGGGGTCTTTCAACCACGAGCAAAGTGTAGTCTAAGGAAAGGGAAGAAATCTGGAATGCACGTGGAAACTTAAATGTCCAATGATTTTTTCTATTCTTAAGAAGCCGTTTCCTTCAGAACAAATTGCCGAGCACACAGTTGTTATATCTGGGTCAGATGAAAGGCGTCGACAATGGGGGTTAGAACCCATACCTTTTAGTCAGAGAATCTGCTTTACTAGTGATTCGTTTCTTTGTACCTTCCTGGATTATATCACAGACTATTCTCTTAGTTGCACTATTTTGAAAGACCTAACTTCCGATATAAATCGAGAGACCAAGATTTCCACATTAGTCGAGAGACCACACTTCCCACATTAGTCGAGAGACCACACTTCCAACGTAAGTTGGGAGATCACACTTCCAACATAATCAAGAGGCCAGATTTCCTGCATAAATCAAGAGATCAGCCTTTCGACATAAGTTGAGATCAGACTTTCGACATCAATCAATAGACCAGACTTCCTACATAAACCGAGAGATCAAACTTTCCACGTAAGTTGAGATAGACTTCCGACATAAATGCAGAGACCAGACTTCCGACTAAGTCCAGAGATCAGGCTTTCACAGTGAGCCAAGATGCCATACTGCCTACATAAATATTGGCTAGGATTTTACAGTGCAAAGAACACACGGCAGACAAAGACGTGCTTGCAGGTCCATTCTGTAAGAAAACTCTATAAAGCGTCAGGGAAAACGGGACGAAAGAGAGAAACTCAAGACCAAGACAGAAGAGTCCTGTTTCGCCTTGAACTTTTCCCGGCATGTATGTTATTAATGAGGATTAAGAAGAAGAAAAAAAAAGACGGTGATCTTGAAGAATGTCTGTTATATGCTACATATCTGTGAAATTCCCAGGTCATTTTCTCTGTTATGAAAAAAGAGAGCAGTTAAAGAAATTGATTGTAACTGGACAAATAAGATCAATAGGCACAGGAAGAAGATTAATACAAATGGAAAAGAAAAAAAAATAGAAAGGACAAAGGATGACAATGGCCGCACACAATGTAGGTGTTAATCGTTCAATTATCCGCCGTCATGTTTTCATTACGTCTTTTATTTTCATTATCTGATGCTCTCCAAACAAAGATGAATGTAAGTTAGAGTGACAGTTATCGGGGCCCAGGGAAAGACCAAGATCCTTAACCCACATCTCGCCGTTAGAGGCTTTCTGGGACAGGCTCTGTCTGAATAACGGGGGCAGAGAGTGGCCATGACCGTGGATAAAGCTTGCATGTTTTAGTTTGTCAAAACAGGGTCTTCAAACTATCCGCCGTGAACTAATTCCATCTTTGATACAAAACGTGTCCTTTACCCAGAGTCTTCACTTTTCATTCACCCAGATTCTTCACTTGTCCTTCACCCAGAGTTTTATCTTGTCCTTCACCCAGAGTCTTAACTTGTCCTTCATCCAGAGTTTTGTCTTTTCCTTCACCCAGAGTCTTAACTTGTCCTTCACCCAGAGCCTTTATTTGACCTTCACCCAGAGTCCTCACTTGTTTTTCACCCAGTCTTCACCTGACCTTTATCTATAATTTTCACTTGTCCTTCACCCAGAGTCTTAACTTGCCTTCATCCAGAGTTTTGTCTTGTCCTTCACCCAGAGTCTTAACCTGTCCTTCATCCAGAGTTTTGTCTTGTCCTTCACCCAGAGTCTTAACTTATCCTTCACCCAGAGTTTTGTCTTATCCTTCACCCAGAGTCTTAACTTGTCCTTCACCCAGAGTCTTAAACTGTCCTTCATCCAGAGTCTTCACTTGTCCTTCATCCAGAGTTTTGTCCTGTCCTTCACCCAGAGTCTTCACTTGTCCTTCACCCAGAGTCCTCAATTGTTTTCACCCAGTCTTCACCTGTCCTTTATCTATAATTTTCACTTGTCCTTCACCCAGAGTCTTAACCTGTCCTTCACCCAGAGTCTTAACTTGTCCTTCACCCAGAGCCTTCACTTGTCCTTCACCCAGAGTCTTAACTTGTTTTTCACCCAGAGTCTTAACTTGTTTTTCACCCAGAGTCTTAACTTGTCCTTCACCCAGAGCCTTCACTTGTCCTTCACCAGAGTCTTAACTTGTTTTTCACCCAGAGCCTTCACTTGTCCTTCACCCAGAGCCTTTATTTGACCTTCACCCAGAGTCCTCACTTGTTTTTCACCCAGTCTTCACCTGACCTTTATCTATAATTTTCACTTGTCCTTCACCCAGAGTCTTAACTTGCCTTCATCCAGAGTTTTGTCTTGTCCTTCACCCAGAGTCTTAACCTGTCCTTCATCCAGAGTTTTGTCTTGTCCTTCACCCAGAGTCTTAACTTATCCTTCACCCAGAGTTTTGTCTTATCCTTCACCCAGAGTCTTAACTTGTCCTTCACCCAGAGTCTTAAACTGTCCTTCATCCAGAGTCTTCACTTGTCCTTCATCCAGAGTTTTGTCCTGTCCTTCACCCAGAGTCTTCACTTGTCCTTCACCCAGAGTCCTCAATTGTTTTCACCCAGTCTTCACCTGTCCTTTATCTATAATTTTCACTTGTCCTTCACCCAGAGTCTTAACCTGTCCTTCACCCAGAGTCTTAACTTGTCCTTCACCCAGAGCCTTCACTTGTCCTTCACCCAGAGTCTTAACTTGTTTTTCACCCAGAGTCTTAACTTGTTTTTCACCCAGAGTCTTAACTTGTCCTTCACCCAGAGCCTTCACTTGTCCTTCACCCAGAGTCTTAACTTGTTTTTCACCCAGAGCCTTCACTTGTCCTTCACCCAGAGCCTTCACTTGTCCTTCACCCAGAGTCCTCACTTGTTTTTCACCCAGTCTTCACCTGTCCTTTATCTATAATTTTCACTTGTCCTTCACACAGAGTCTTAACTTGTCCTTCACCCAGAGCCTTCACTTGTCCTTCATCCAGAGTTTTGTCTTGTCCTTCACCCAGAGTCTTAACCTGTCCTTCATCCAGAGTTTTGTCTTGTCCTTCATCCAGAGTCTTCACTTGTCCTTCACCCAGAGTCTTCACTTGTCTTTCACCCAGAGTCTTCACTTGTCCTTCACCCAGAGTCCTCACTTGTCCTTCACCCAGAGTCTTCACTTGTCCTTCACCCAGAGTCCTCACTTGTCCTTCACCCAGAGTCTTCACTTGCCTTTCACCTAGAATCTTCACTTTTCCTTCACCCAAATTCTGTAAACTGTCTCACAACTATTTCTTCCTTTCCCCCCCCCCCACTTTCTCCCTTCCTCCTCCTGCTTATTTCTTTTCATCTACTACTCCCATCTCCCTTCCAAGCTGTTCTATCTCACTCTTAAGATAAGGAAAAACTCTTCGGGTCCAGGAGCGATGCACCGGCTGGATCTCCTCCTCTTTCTCAGAGGACCTGCCTTCAACTCCTTCACCCTTTTGAAATAAAGATCAATCAATCAATCAGTCAATCACTACGTGGGCTCCTACGAGCATCGGGGCTTGCAGTTCTAACGAGACAGAATAAATGCTGCATCTTACTGTTATGGTATTGCCTAGAACGGTCTACATACTCTGACATGCTGTCTG
The DNA here is from genome assembly GCA_009760885.1 of Achatina immaculata. Taxonomy (NCBI): domain Eukaryota; kingdom Metazoa; phylum Mollusca; class Gastropoda; order Stylommatophora; family Achatinidae; genus Lissachatina; species Lissachatina immaculata. Next base: position 47,871,967 of record CM019720.1, on the reverse strand, counting down.
CTTTACTGAATGTAATTTGTAAACAAAATGTCAGTCTTTCCCCTCTTTGGTCAAAACAGTGGTTCTCAGCGGGGAGGCAGTTAGATCTCCTGGAGGGAGGAATTTCAAGTCACTTTTTTTTTTTTTTGGGAAGACTTTTCTTTTTCTGAGGGATGAACTAGTGAGGAACATTTTTTTTATGGCGAAATGTTTATTGTTTTAAAATGGATTTGAAGAACGGCCAAGCTCTGCTGCTAGCCTACAGATGGGCCTCAGTGCAAGGCAGGACAATCCCATATGTGCTCGGATTTTAAGCACAGAGTTGTTCGTAGTGTTATGTCGAGTGATGGGGCCAACGGCGGATTGGTTGTACGCAGATCTGTCTTTTCCGCAAAGTTCTGATAGTCTGCCGCTGGCCTTCGTTATGCCTCTTTAGCATAGTCTTTGGTGATAATTGCTGCATTCTTCTTCTTCCTTCTTCTACTTTGTTCGCTTCTACCACCAAGATCGCCCCGTGATCCTACTGAATTTACTCCTGTCGTCCTTGATTGGTCCTGTGGTCCCTCTGTGGTCCCCGAGAGGACCACAAGAGATTTCCCAGAGGACCACATGAGGTTCAGAGTATCGCGGGGCTTGGGCCTATATTCTCGGTGGGTCACAGAAGTGGGATTGCGTGATACGTGGTTTTCATTGCACCAGTTTGATCTAGAGTTTGACGTTCTCACCGGAAAACCTCGACGTGTTTTGGATATCAGCATATCCCCGTCGGGTGAGAGGTGGTTGCCCATCCAGTCCAGTGTTGGACTTTCTCACCGGAAAACCTCAGCGTGATTGGGATACGCATACATCCCCATCGGGTAAGAGGTGGTTGCCTAACTAAACTGCACTGGTCCAGTGTCTCCGACTTCAGCGTTTTGTGGACGTGGCCGCTACCCTTCCTAGTTGTGTCAAGGACGGAGCTTTTGTCCAGGAGGACGAATCCTCGCCACTAGTAGGTTTCACCTCTGGGTTAAGCCGGTTTAGTATAGTTGGATATCGGACATGTTCGATCTCTAGAGCGGAGGTACCATGACATGAGTAGCCATCAAGTTTCACCCCTGGTTTAAACCGGTTTAGGCATATTTCACCAGTATGGGTGTATTTCGAACGTGGCCGGGCTCTAGAGCAGAGGTTCCGTGGTATGGGTAGCTCTCGTCGCGAGATTACTGGACATACCGATTAAACTTCACTTTATCCTTTCCTTCACATTTCCACAGCGGCGTCGCTCGGCAACCCTATTCGCATTTTCTTCATTGGCCGGGAGGAGTTTCACTCCACTTCCGGCAGACGAATAATCTCGCCAGCAGTGTCTTAGTTTAACTCTTTCACGACGGGAAAAAAAAGCGCGGACGTTACCGGCGTACGGGCGGACGTTACCGTCGTACGGGCGGACGTTATATTATCGAGCAGGTGTTGCGATAATTTTTGGGTCCCTCTTTAAAATTAATTTTAACAAACTTATTCAGGGTTCAACATAAGTGTATCATATATCAAAATAAGTAGAATTAAATGAGGATTTCATAAATGTAATTATTTATCAAAGAAAGAGAACTGTTGAGAAAAAATTGAAAAGTTTGTGAGCAAAAAAAAAAAAATGTTATTTAAGACTGAGAAAAAAAGAGTGTTCTACTTACCCTCAATCTGAATATATTCCAACTGAATATAAATCCAACTTTGGCACATTTTGTTGTGAAATCCAAATGAATCACATCTAATATACAATATATCTCTTTTCAGCTCAAAAAAAAAAGAATTATAACGCACAAATAAAATTGTTTTCTACTTACCATTACAGCTGTAAATATCCACTTGAAAAACACAATATGAAGATAAATGGAATTCCTCACATGAAGTGTAAAAACTGTGGAGAAATTTGCAGAACTACAAACAAACAAAAACACAAACACAACAGAAAACCTTGTGAACTCATTTTGCACACAAAATGTGCTTGCCAATCTTGAAAATTTGGATGGCCCTGAAAAGGGCCGTTACAGAGCTGCTGTTGGCTGGGGTGAAGGCTCCTCTTTTCTGAGCAATTGCCAGTCTTGACAATTTGGGTGCCCCTGAAAAGGGTCATTACAGAGCTACTGAAAAATTATACACATGGCATGAAAAATGAAAAAATATATATATACAGAATATACGTACAACACGTGAACACTGTACAACACACGGTCGTATAAAACTGTCAGTATGTAATCTGTACACAATATATTTACATGATAAAAAAGTGTTTAAAAAAAATTTAGCTGTCAATATATACAATACAGGTACAAAAAACACTAGTCTTCTGCTGTCTTCAGTCAAGAAATCAGTCACCTACAGAGTAAAAATGGTCAGGCTAGACAGAGATGTCAAGGGTGGCTCAGACAGTAAATGTAGAAAGCACAGGCAAATGAAGTATTTGTGCTAGAATACAGTGGTATCATGCTCGATGTGACTTATGATACACCCGGAAACAATTCTTTGGACACAGATGAGATTCGTCCGAGCACGTAGTGCAGTAGTAATAGGTGCGGACTATCTTGTCTGCCCTTGAACAGTATAAACACCGTTTATGGAAATCTTTCATGTCAATCAGATGAGCACCTTGGTAGTGTTCTGAGATAAGGGGATGTGCTGCTGCTCCCGTTTGCCTGGGAGCAGGCATACTAACGTCTGGAACGAAGCTGCTGTCTACCAAGGATACCAAACCTTCAATAATCTGGTCCTTGAAGAAGACCAGGGATTTGTTACTCCTGCCGGGGTTCTCTGAAAGTAAATATAAAGTGTGAGCATTCACCTGTGTTATTTCCAAAATCCAGCTGAATATTTTCTTCCACCACTTTATGCATGCCATAGTATGAAACCTTTTGGTCAGCTCTCTGTCACATCCATTCATACACATGTTATACGCGTGAATGATCTCTGGTTTCTGGACCTCTCGCTGCCCTTCGATAAGAGGAATAGTGACAGCTTTTCCATGTGTTGTAACCACATGAACAGGCTTCTTTGACTTTCTGTTTGTCCAGGAAACACAGAGAATCTTACCATCATCTCTGACATGGTAAACAGGCTTGTTTTCCTCAAGTGTCTGAGTTTTCAGCTGCGGAGGAAAGCCTTTGCGACAGATATTCAAGGTCCCAGTGTAATTGTGACCTTTTGACAGCAGATAATCAACCAGAGGAAGACTGATATAATACCTGTCTGCAAATATATTATGAGAAGCCTTCACTGGCTGCAAAAGTGTCTGTAAAACTTTCACAGCATGACTTGGACTGTCAGCAGTGGCAGGGTCATAGGAGGTTTGCTTCCCAAAATATATCACCAGGTTGAACACATAACCTGTGATGGAGTCACAAAGGCCAAACGTCTTGATGTTATATTTGGCTGGCTTACTAGCGTTATATTGCTTGTGACACCAGCATCCCTTGTAGCCAATTACCATTTCATCAATACTTACGTCTCTGAAAGGGTAAAAGGCTGCCTGAAAAGATGCGACCAGCTGATTGACAAAAGGTTCAATTATGGCTTTACCTTCACTATCAGCTTCACCGACATGCAGCATAGTGCTATATATCTTCAGAAACTCATCCCTAGTAAACATATGCCTAAAAATGGTGACTGCAGATGGCCTGTGGTGATCCAATAGTCACTGAGTTTTGGTTTAGGTTGCATGCTCATGGAAATGATAGTTGCCATGAACTTATACATTTCATGGCGGCCAATAGGTGTCCATCCAGAATCATTACTACCATCATCTGCTTGGCTAAGTTTCATAACAGCATAAGCATTTATGCTGGCTATGAGACTGTCCAAAATATCTATTGTAAATAGTGCAAAGAAAAACCCCAGTGGTGTCCGCTCACGGCCAACATCTAACAGAATACCACTGCTAGGATCACTGCTGCTAGGAGTTCCTAGCTCTTCATTCACCTGTGCTTCTCTCCAGTTAGATACTGGATTGTTATTTTCTCTCCGAGCCACAGAAACAATAGTTCTAGGTCGTTTCACAGGTGGAGGACTTATCCTGTTGCTCGGTCCAGCTAAAGAACTAGAACTAGTCGTAGGACCATTGTCAGAGTCACTTTCACTATGCCTGTCACCGTCACTATAGGCAGATAAACTGACTACAGGTTCATCCACGTGAGAACTTGATTTAGTTATGGGCTTTCCGTTACCTATACATTTAAATAAATTCAAAGCTGCCTTTGCACTGTCTCTAACAGGCCTACCACTACCTGAATAACATGCAGTCACATTTGTCGAGACGATGGGTGTGTCCATTTTTTAGTCGGTCTCGAAAATGCCACTGGAAAACACACACAAAAAAACTGATGAGATTTAAAGAATTCCTATCGAACAACGTGGCGGAAGTAAAGGAAGATTTTGGCATGCGCAGATAGTGGTTAACTAAAAAGTTACTTTCACATGTGAACGCAACAAAACACAGTGTCTTATAAGGAAGTTTCGATTGTTGACGTAAACCGGAAATGGTCCCTACAGGGATCGCTAGGGTGGAAAGTGTTAACCCCTGGGTTAAGCCGGTTCAGGCAATTTGCCCTGTATGGGTGCACATAAGACGTGGCCGACCTCCAGAGCAGAGATGCCGTGATTTGAGCAGTCCTGGCATCGAGACTATTGATTACTTCACTTAATCCTTTCTTTCATCTTTTCCACGGTGTAGCCACTCGGCAACCCCATTCGCACCTTTCTTCACTGACCGAGAGGAGCCACACTCCACGCACGGCAGGTGAAGAATCTCGCCAGCAGCGGGTTTTAAATCAGAGTTTTCCTTCTCTCAGATGAGCTACCAAACAAGACTCTCATCTACCCGAAACGTCTGATTTTCAGGCGCCAGATATTCGCTTTCGCCCCTTCTCCTGTCAGTTTGAACAGTTCCGCCACGTGTAGGCCAGGAGGTGAACTTGACTGTCAGAGGCTATTTGAGACGCACGCCTTGGAGACATTTAATTAGAGTGGAGAGCGTATCCCTCATCTCACCTGCGGCTATGACAGTCCTTAGAACCAGTGCTGCATTAAAAAAAAAATATGTTGTTCTTTTTTGCTCCTCTCCATGTAGTTTTGATAGGGTGGCTGTTAATTAGGTCGTGGCTGTTAATGAGGTCGTGGCTGTTAATGAGGTCATGGCTGTTAATGAGGTCGTGGCTGTTAATGAGGTCGTGGCTGTTAATGAGGTCGTGGCTGTTAATGAAGTCTGCTTTGTCCATTTGTAGGGTGCTCAGAGTTGCTGCTTTGCTTGCAATTATCAGATTATTTTAGCGAGGTAGGCGGTTAAGATGTCAGATTATTTTAGCAAAGTCGGCGGTTAAGTTGTCAGACTGTTTTAGCGAAGTGAGCGGTTAAACTGTCAGATTGTTTTAGCGAGGTAGGCGGTTAAGTTATCAGATTATTTTAGCGAGGTAGGCGGTTAAGTTATTGGATGGTTTTAATGAGGTAGGCACTTATTACTGTAGTAAATTTTGTATTTGTCGATCTCTGCCCACTTGAGCGCATGAACTGGAAGTAGATAGTGTATTCACTTATCATGGCAACCTGCCTAGTTTAAATTCGATGGGAGATGACCCAGTCCGCCAGATGCCGGAGATGACCCAGTCCGCCAGATGCCGGAGATGACCCAGTTCGTCAGATGCCGGAGATGACCCCAGGTGCCCAAGCCGTAGAAACGGGTACCTCGCTTCTTCTGTAGCTGCGAACGAAAATGAGGATCAGATGTGATGCTGACACACGCAATCCTCTACTGTTCTGACAAACCAGGGAAAAACATGGGCACCAATATCTCTTGGGTCAGGAGACCCTAACTTAGGTTACCAACACCCCTTGGGTGTTTGAGAAGCTACTGATAGGGACATGGGACCCGATCTCTGAACAACAGCTGTGGAAAAACATTGTTAGATTAGGTGTGTCTTTCAGCTGTTCTGTTCCATGTTATCGATATGTAAAGTATAAATCCAGCTTTTGATATCTCTTTAACTCTTTGACATCGTTCCATAGCAGCACTGGCGGTATTGGTCGATCTCGCGCACATGTGAATCAACGCTCAGTACGATAAATATTAAATTAAATGAAAAAGCTGTATCTGATTCCTTCTACCAAAAATGTCTCATCAAACATTAATCTGGTAGAGCATGGAAATTAATTGGGAGTGAAGGAGTTAAAGTCATGCAAGCAACCTAACAGAGGCAGGCAACCTAATAGAGGCAGGCACCCTAATAGAGGCAGGCAACTTAATAGAGGCAGGCACCCTAATAGAGGCAGGCAACCTAATAGAGCTGCAGATGATTATTTCGATAGTCCAAAGACTGTGGGGGGGGGGGGGGGAACATACTGCAGAAATCCAATGAGGGTCATGAAATCGTAAATAAAGGTTAAAAACCAGTCCCTTAGGGTGGCTACATGGCACGATGGGGCTACTTTTCAAAGTATTACTCACATAAACTGATTATGTGCCCGAGTCCTCGTAGTTTCTGATTCTATTTTAGAAAATGAGGGAACGTCTTCTTTAATATATCACCGTCCATGAATTTGTGAGACACAGATTCTAAAATTTAACATTGATCCCATCCGTCTCTGTTGGAGATGAAAGTAAACAGATCAGTAATAAGATCACTGTAAGTAATGGAGATGTAGCATCACCAGATAATGTAACAAGTTATAGAGGGATTAGATGATTAACAAATTTCTAATGCCTGAAATGAAGCTAGGCAAAAAGAAAAGACATTTTATTTTAAATTATTTTTTACAGCGAAATCATCATTATCATCATCATTGCTCCCAATGGAGCATAGGGCATCAACAAAGGTTTTCTTAAACAATCCTGTCTTGAGCAAGTAGGGGTACCTCAAATCATGGATTTCTCTATCCCTTTAGTTCTTCCTGTATTGTGGGCTCCCATGTTCCTAATGGTGAAATAGTATATACCGCTACGTTTGTTTACTGTGTTACTATTTTTTTGTTACTGAATAGAATGTTGGGGCACTAGTTGAAGCCGTGTTTGCTGAGTGTTTCTGGATTAGTTCTTCACTGTCTGCAGCCATCCTTCACTTCCAGGATCTTTCAATCCTAAAGTTGGCAACACACTGATGCAGAAGTCAAGCTAGTCCTGCGTATCGCTTGACATGAGGTTTTATTGATGAACTGGATGAAAATGTAGATGGTGACGACGATATTCTGACCGCCGGCAGGTTTGTCCTGGCACATGGCGAGTTCATTCATACTTGCAAACTCCATAATGGATGTCCATTTTCTCGACAGAGACATCACAAAACCCATCCTCTCAGGTACGCATGCAAACGTAGACTGACTGCTCACCCACAGTCTCTCCCACAATTCTCTGTCACGGGTTTCTCAGCCCACGTGACGTTCTAGAAGGATCTCGACCGACCACGGACAAGTTCAAAAAGAGAATCATAACAATTGCCCTTTCTGATAAAAACAACAGTTATCTCCCGTATACTGCTACAATGGCCTGCCCCTCTTTCTTTTTTTCTTCTGGTGTCCAAGGCAATACGGTATAGGGTGTCTTGTTTTTTTTTCCACTCGTACTATGTGGTCCAGCCATTTCCATATTCGTCTTTTGAGTAATGTTCTCAATGTCCGTTCGTTTGGTTATTTCCTCGTTTGTCACATGTTCCTCCCAGTGTATTCTTAGGATTTTTCTAAAGCATATTCCTTCGCATTCTCTCAATCTACTTTCTATTCTCCAAGTGGTTCTAAATGTTTCGGCTGCATTTAATAAAATGTAGCGTACACCGGAGATAGATTCTGATCTTGAGGCTGGTATGGAGAATAGGAGATTCCTACATGTTCCATCATTTGTTAAATGTCTGAGAAGCCTGTTCTAATGCTTGTGGATATTTACTTTTCGATATTGCTATTTTTAAGTAGAAATACATTTGGCATATTTTGGAGAGTCTTCGGAAAATGGAAAGAAGTGTATACTTTGGATGAGAAAATAAAACAATCAGAGCAATATTAGAACAATAACATTTGTTAAAAAGAAAATAATGAAAGACGTAAGAACTAGACAACAATGATATCATATTGTGGTCATAAAAATAAGCGTAATATTATAACGAAAACTATAGCTGAGTGAAAGCATGAAGTGAAAATATAGCCAGGTGAGAAGAGTGATGTAGAGAGACAGGAGGCAGTTTGATCAGGTGTCCCGAGAAAGCTATGTACAGCCAGGCGCCCCAAGAAAGCTAGGTACAGCTAGGTGCCCCAAGAAAGCTAGGTACAGCAAGGTGCCCCAAGAAAACTAATTACAGCCAGGTGCCCCAAGAAAGCTAGTTATAGCCAGGTGCCCCAAAAAAGCTAGTTACAGCCAGGTGCCACAAGAAAGCTAGTTACAGCCAGGTGCCTCAGGAAAGCTAAGTACAGCCAGGCGCCCCAAGAAAGCTAGTTACAGCCAGGTGCCCCAAGAAAGCTAGTTATAGCCAGGTGCCCCAAGAAAACTAGTTACAGCCAGGTGCCACAAGAAAGCTAGTTATAGCAAGGTGCCCCAAGAAAGCTAGTTACAGCCAGGTGCCCCAGGAAAACTAGGTACAGCCAGGCGCCACAAGAAAGCTAGGTACAGTCAGATGCCCCAAGAAAGCTAAGTACAGCCAGGTGCCACAAGAAAGCTAGGTACACCCAGGTCCCCCAAGAAAGCTAGGCACAGCCAGGTGACGTAAAAAAGCTAGGTACAGCCAGGTGCTCCAAGAAAGCTAGGTACAGCCAGGTGCCACAAGAAAGCTAGCTACAGTCAGGTGCCCCAAGAAGGCTAAGTACAGCCAGGTGCCCCAAGAAAGCTAGTTACAGCCAGGTGCCCCAAGAAAACTAGGTACAGCCAGGTGCCACAAGAAAGCTAGGTACAGCCAGGTCCCCCAAGAAAGCTAGGCACAGCCAGGTGACCCAAGAAAGATAGGTACAGCCAGGTGCCCCAAGAAAGCTAGGCACAGCCAGGTGCCCTAAGGTGCAGAGTGGATTGGAAATTCAGGGTTTTTTGTCTGCAGAGCGAACAGGAGTTTCAGTTATTGCAGTGTGTTTTAGTGAAGAAAGGGAATATATGAAACTTTTAAGAACGAAATATTATATACTTGTTTTTATGAAACTTTTAAAAATGAAATATTATTTACCTGTATGTATGAAACTTTTAAGAATGAAACATTATATACTTGTATATATGAACATTCTGGCTAGACTTTTTATACACATTCCAGACTTTTTTTTTAGGAGATACCAGACTTTCTCTACAGAGGAATAAGGCAAATGAGTTGCGCTGCATGGCAAGGAGTAGTCAGTGACACATAGGTACCTTTCTTTACAGAAACAATATGACGCTGCTGATATTTATTGCATGCAGCTAATATTCTTGGGGCTGGCGAAGATGTAATTTTAAAAAAAATAGGAACAATAGGTGGAAACCGTGAGAAAGAAAGGCCAGGTGCAGAAGTATAAACGACAGTGTGACACCTCAAGATAAAGCACCCACAAAGAAAGGCCGGATGCAGAAGTATAAACGACAGTGTGACACCTCAAGATAAAGCACCCACAAAGAAAGGCCGGATGCAGAAGTATAAACGACAGTGTGACACCTCAAGATAAAGCAGCCAAAGACAGGCCAGGTGCAGAAGTATAAACGACAGTGTGACACCTCAAGATAAAGCACCCACAAAGAAAGGCCAGATGCAGAAGTATAAACGACAGTGTGACACCTCAAGATAAAGCACCCACAAAGAAAGGCCGGATGCAGAAGTATAAACGACAGTGTGACACCTCAAGATAAAGCACCCACAAAGAAAGGCCAGATGCAGAAGTATAAACGACAGTGTGACACCTCAAGATAAAGCACCCACAAAGAAAGGCCGGATGCAGAAGTATAAACGACAGTGTGACACCTCAAGATAAAGCACCCACAAAGAAAGGCCAGATGCAGAAGTATAAACGACAGTGTGACACCTCAAGATAAAGCAGCCAGAAAGAAAGGCCAGTTGCAGAAGTATAAACGATAGTGTAAAACGTCAAGATAAAGCAGCCAAGAAATCCAGCTGTGAAATGTGCTGCAAATCTGGACATCTGGAGAAATAATCGCGCAAATTACAGGGGGGCGGCACCTGATAACGATTATGATGATTATGAAAATAATGATTATAATGATTATGAGAATAACTTATTTAATTTTTAGCAAAGTTTCTCGTCCACAACTGATATAGTTACCGCAACATTACATAAAGCACAGTTTCTGTTTGACGCTATACAGAATGAATTACGCCAGGCCATGCACACTCAAAGGCACAGATAAACTTGAAATTGCACTCTCAAGTTCTACTCTCTACATACATATCAAGAAACACAATACTATAATGAAAACCATATCTGAAGCAACAAAAAAAAAACGAGCTAAGGGGACACAACGTTGGATAATGCTATTCGATACCTCTGAAATGAACAGCACCCCACTTGGTTCGGTAGCGTTCTAGAAAAAAATATGTATAGAACAACTTTGAGGTCAAGACTGTGCCGATGCATTTTTTTTTCTTTGCCATAACACTCGTAATGCTTGCTTTAGCTTATTATTATTATTATTTTATTTTCCGTATCCTACTGTGACAGTATATGTCATGGGGTGTTAACCCCATAGCTTGTTTGGTGGTGACGCCCATGATGATTTAGTGTTAACATTTCGTGTTGTTCAAGCCAGTCGATTACCTGAGTCAGTCCGTGACACAGACAGGACAGGATTGACGGAGAGTTAAGTCTGAATTCCTGGGAACTGTATTAAGAAGGGGTGAGGACTTGATGGACGCTTCACCATTGCGGGTGCTATGTTTGCCGCTGTCAGATACGGAAATTTTTGGTAATATTTAAAATCTTGGAATCTTGATGTACTTCCTCTTTATCTGTTTTCCTGTGACGTGGGGAATAGAAAGTTTACTAGCAGTTCAGTGGCTTTATTTATCACTTGGTTGAGGGTGAAGCTCTGTTTTTTTGACATATCATTCGATGTACCTTTTATTCACCGAGTTAACATCATCATCTAGTTCCTCCAATTAAACGTCTATTTTGTATCAACAACACTGGAGCCGGTTATTAGTTGCAACTCCTAATGTCCTGGCAGAGTGTGAAAGTTACCTGGGTTTTGGTGAATGGAAGTAATCAGTTCAGAGGAGGTTACCAATTCTGAGTAAGGTTGTCAACAGACAACAGAGGAAATGTTCACACTAAGTTACACGTAAATCATGAAATACGAGATTTTCTATGTGCTTAAAGCCGGGGGGGGGGGGGGGGGGGGGTTGCGAAAGCCTAGGTCAAGTGGTCGACAGCTCCAGGTAAAGACACAACAATATTTCAGGAGTAAATGTCGACTAAATTTAGATGACGCAACCCTAGGAAAACTGGACCTTGCAAGACAAATACCGCTTACTGTCGCTGTGGCTGATTATGAAAATCTAACATTGTGGCGGAGTTAGCCATGAGAGGAACTGCTCAGCAAGATGATGTATGACACAACCCACAACAATAGTCGTTATCTACTTACTTCAAGACCCTTTGAACCATTTGTCACGACAATTTTGGCAGCGGTTTTAGTGGTGCTGTAAAAGTAAAGTGAAAAATTTAATTCCCTACGGTCAAAAATATAATCTAATTTAATTCTTCACTCTACTAGCTACAATGCTTAACAAAACAGCTGAGAAACACATAAATGCCTTTGATTGTAAATGCTACAGAAGAGTTCTTCAAATATCACGGGCACAAAAAAAAGAACAAATATATCCATACTACAAGAACTTAATATTGAAGAATGTTGGCTAGTAAAGAAGATTAAACAGAGAAAACTGAAATATTTTGGACAAATTAAACGTCATGATAATTTAGAGAAGACCGTCTTGGAAGGGTACATAATGGGAAAAAGAAAGAGAGGAACACAAGGCGAAGATGACTGCAAGACATCGTTGATAATCTGGAAATGGAAGCATCAGCAGCAGGGCATCTTCCTCACAAATGAGAGGCCTACATAAGAGCTGTTAGGGAGGCAAAGTTTCTCAGCTGTTTTGTTAAGTGTCCAGGTGTCACAGGCATATGTTGATGTGGGAAAGACATATGCCCTTAAAATGTTCTTTCTCCACCTCCTTATATGATTGTTATCATTATTATTATTATTATTATCACTATTATTATGTGCTGTGCTGGATAGAGTTGTTTTTCCATCTTTTGCTCTTCTTGGCCTTTTCGACAAATCTCAGATTCCCCCCCCCCCCCCCTTTGACTCTTGGTAGACCCGCTGAGATATTTTTCTCTTGGCTTTCCTCTCTTCCTTTTTTTCTTGAAATTTCCAGTCACTACTAGGTTCTCCACCTTGTCTTCTTATGATATGTCCAAGGAATTTTGTCTTGTCTTTGTCTTATAATTGTAGCTGTTTCCTTTTTTCTGAAACTTCGCTGAGGACTTCTTCAGGGTTTCTTTTTTTTTTGTCCGGTGTATTTGTTCCATCTTTCTCTAAAATCGCACACATCTCTGTCGCTCTCTAATTTCTATGCCATCCTTCTGTTAATTGTCCGAGTTTCAGAACAAAATAACCAAATATTGGCTTGATGTAACATTGTGAAAATATTTTCTTTACTTTTAGGGGCATCTTATTTGTTAGTATCTTCTTCATGTCATTAAAAAAGCTGATTTTGCCTTGCTTATTCATGATTTTATTTCTTGTGTGCATTTGCCACCAGTTTTTAGTGTTGTTTCGAGATAACTGAATTTATCTTACCTGTATCAGTGTCTTCCTGTTTGAAGAAAAATGTTGTACTTTGGTATATTTATCTTTTTTTTTTTTAATCACCATTATTCCTGTCTTGTTGCTATTTATCTCTAAACTATTTTACTGTTCTCTTCACTAGTTTCTGCTAGCTGTTTTCACTTTCTGCTTTTAGAACAATGTCATCACATATTCCAGATTGTTGATATGGCCTCCTATTTGTTACTCCTTTCAAAACTTAATGCGTCATTTTCATTTCGTGTTTTTATTTCGCAATATGAAAATAACGAAAGATGGTTAGTCCACAAAGAATGTTATCCATAATGGCGTGCCGAGAATGCCCAGTAGTCTTTTGCATGTAATCTGATTTAAACTTTTCATAATCTGGTGGAAATCTGCTAGAATCCGGTCTAATCTTCTAGAACAGTGATTCTTAAACCTTTTTGGGCATGGACCATCTTTCCAGCCTGAGAACATCTTAAGACCCCTCATTAAAACATAACACAGTAAATAGAACGCAGATGATTCTGAGATTTATCTAATCGAGTCGATCCATTTGGCTGCTCGTGGACTCCCTTAAAATATTTTCACGGACTCCTCTGGGTTACATGGCCTAAGGGAAAGATGACAATTTATGCAGCTTCTGCTTTTCCCCCCTAAATCCCACGTGAGATCATTTAATTATGGTTCAATTGCTGCCCGCGGTCTTTTTCTCTGGGATCTTGTAGATGTTGTTTCCGGTGTGGCTTTACAGGGAGATGGCCCCCGTATCGGTTTGCAGCGCTTACTGCCTTATTTCTTTCCTCCAAATTGGGCTAGTTATAGCGTTTCTGCAGTTCTGCGATGTTTCTTGTTTTGCCCGTACCGAGTTAATAGGGTCTGTGAAGGTTAGCTGTTCCGACCTCTGTCTCGCGTTTGATTCATAACCTCGGTATTACATCAGATCCCAAAGGGTTAATCTCTTGTGAAGCAGTTAACTGAATATTGTGTAGTACATTATTAGTGCAAAATATAATGTCATCCGTTGTCAGCAACACACGTCGAGTTCTGCACCATCATTCTCCATATCTTGTCATTTTTTGCATTAATGTGCTTGGTGTGGCAAAACATCATTGTTGAAGTAGTGTCCTATCTTAACATGAAATCGTGTTGTGTTCTACACTTTATCACAACGGAGCACCTATTTTATCATGAAGTCACATAGTGTTTTGTGCCTGGAGGTGAAGACCCCTAACCGATACGGCAATCAGCTACTCATAGCTGATAAGCTAAAGTCAGGGTTGGCGAACCACAGCTGACCAAGACCCTGCCCCACCTCTCATGGTACCTCCAGTAACAGGCCTTGCCTGGCTAACAGGGCAGGTGTAAACTTAGTGGGATGCCAAGTTCACAAATGGAAACACTCTGGGGAAGGGACATAAACCAAAACCCAGCTGAAACCCACAAATCCATGACCCAATGTACTACCGTACTGGGGTGGCCATGCCTAAAACCGCCTCTACAACCTAGGATTCCCCTCCCAGGATACTGTATGCCAGTCATGCAACACGTCATATAAATATGAAATACATATCACCAAGTCAGCCATCAATTTACATCCATTTATTAATACTCTCTACATCTATCATAGTGACGCCACCGCAGACATTACATACACAGGACATCCACATGTATCATTATGATAGCAAAAAGGCATGACATAAATATAATGTATCATCAATGCAACACATTCAAATATGGCATATATCATCAATGTAACATATTAACTCTCTAAGGATAACCAAAAATATATGTGCCTGATGCTAGCCTGGGCTCCCCTGGCCCCCATAAGCAATTTCACACACATTCATTTAGTTGTGCCACTGCACTTATCTAGCCTTGCCTACTGCTGCTCTTTTGAAACTCTCATCTCCCTAGATCGCTAGCAAACTGCTGCCACATCCCTCTTCCCACACTACACATGATCTTCTGGTGTGCTAACCCACTGAAATACCACTACACAATCTCCTAGTGTGTACTAACGCACTGAAATACTACACATAATCTCCTATTGTACCAATGCACTGAAATAATCATTTCACATGATCTCCTGGTGTGCTAACACACTGTAATAATCATTCCATCCCCCCCCCCCACTTCACAAATTCCACGTGCTAATCGCCTCATTGATTTGCAGATGCTGCAGCCAGGTTACGAATCTCCAGAATACTATCTCGGCCTATATATTTACCAGCCATACGAACGAAGGCACTGATAGACCTAGATATGTGCCCATCCAACTGTGATGAGAATAGATGAATCTGATAAAATCTCCCCATGCTACGAGAAGGACAAACAATCTACAGCACTTTGATTTCCCAACATATTAAACCAAAACAGTGTGAGTCGGCTGGGGCATAAGTATATCACGATAATCATGGGCAGACGAAACGAACTCAGCCCCGCCATAGACCCTAGATTATCCCCCTCCCCGCACGCTGTTCCTCGCTATATATATGGCCCTTCCACTCCCAGATTTACATGAACGGCCACGAAGTACAACCAATGGCTGTTCACACAGGGATCGCCATAGACCCATGGTGTTGGAGTCTGCTAAAGAAGCATTGCACACCCCTTGCTTTTTAGCTGTACTCTGGGGCTGAAAATTTAGCTGCCATAACCCGCTCCCATGTTGAAACGATGTTCTAGTTTAACATCTCCACAGCATCGGTTGCAAAGAACAACAGCTCGCAGTTACAGGGAGTTCGTACAAGTACAAATGTATTCTATGCCATCATTGTCAATATAAGAATACTTGTTTTGGTCAAATCGCACGTGTCCCGTATTATTATTATTATTATTATCATCATCATCATCATGTGCCATGTCTGGAAGCGTCAGTGACCATGCCTCCCCCCACAGTTTCCGATCTTTCATGTTTTCCATCAGTTCTAATGTGCTTCTTTGTGCACTTGGCTTAGTATTATTCCTTTGATTTTTACATTGTATTCTAGTATGGATTTCTTTCTGGACACGGCCATCGTTTCTGTCTTCTTACTGTTCAGTTATAGTCCTTTATATTCAGTCACTACTATATCTAGCAGCTCTTGTAGATCTTTTTTTCCGTTGTCTTATAGTGAAAGCATAGAGTGACCAAAGTTGTCATGAAAACGTAATAGTGTCCTATGTGATTATGAACGCACAGAGAGTGTCCAAAGTTATCATGAAAACGTATAGTATCCTATGTGATTGTGAAAGCATATGGTGTCCTACTTTACTAAAGAAATCACTTTTTATCTTATTTAAATCTTCTCCTCTTCTCCTCCCTCCCCCCCCCCCCAGCCACATACACTATACACACACCCTCTTCTCCCTTCATTTTGTACTTTGTTAAATGACCTCAGGCATTCCAAGTACAGAGGCTGCAGACATACCACGACTATCATGCATTGCGAACATTCGATTTTCATATTCTAAGAATAGGTGCGATGCGCTACTCACTCTACGTGGCCTCGATGTGTGTAGGCGAAGGAAAGTACAAAACAAAGGACTGCAGACTTCATGTTAGAATGGCCCTGAATTCTATCACAGCATTCCTACGATGTCGGTTCAGCACATATATCGGTTCATCGAGTGTTTTTTTTAAAAAAGCAGCAAGTCATGTATTTATGATTTTGTCAGTTGAATGTAGGCAGGGGTCAGATAATTACCAGAACAAAGATTGCGAACTTATTTCTAAGAGGATTTTTAAAAACCAATATGACTTCGAAAATTTAGCAGAGAAATGTTGCATATAATTTTTAATTTTAAACACATTTTATCTTTTGTGGTCAGCAGTGCAGAGCTGCACAGCAAGCTGCTGTTGCGCAGGCCGACCGTTCTTTTGGAGAAAAATTGCTCTCCAGCTCTTTGCGTGCGGAGAAAGGTTTTCGCTATCTTCCCGGACGGCGGAAGTTGAGGTGTTTCGATGCAGAAGCGAGTGGTTTGTCCGTCGAGCGAAGCCTATAAACGGCTAGCCAACCAGGTTCGTGCTAACGCGTCAGTGGTGTACTACGGTGTTGTCGACCGATGGTCTCGAAATTGACCCATCTCTCTCGCAAAGAGTATCGGGTCTACAGTATGTAATGTGTGTTGGTTGTCGGTGCCGCGCTTTCTTCTCGTTCGTTAGAGCAGAGAGAGAGAGAAAGAGAGAGAGAGAGAGAGCCGGCCGCGCCGCGCCGCCGGTGGTTAAAGGAAATGAAACGCCGCCGGGGTCGAAAGGGATCCGCTCTAAACAGAGCGCTGTCTCCCTTGCCCCGCGTCGGTCTGACGGCAGATATCCGACTAAAGTTCGGTGAAAAAAGCTGTCTGGTTGATCCTACCAGTAGTCATATACTTGTCTCAAAGATTAAGCCATGCATGTCTAAGTTCACACCGTCTCACAGTGAAACTGAGAATGGCTTATTAAATTAGTCGAGGTTTCTTAGATGACACGATCCTACTTGGAGAAATGTGGCAATTTTAGAGCTAATACATGCTTACCAAGCTCATATCCTCGTGGAAAGAGCGCTTTTATTTATTAAAAACCAATCGTCGTTGCCCTTCCTTGGGCGCGGCGTCCCAAGATATCACATGGCCTTCTGTGCCGGCGATGCATCTTAAAATGTCTGCCCTATCAAATGTCGATGGTACGTGACATGCCTACCATGTTTGTAACGGTTAACGGAGAACCAGGGTTCGATTCAGGAAATGGAGCATGAGAAACGGCTACCACATTCAAGGAAGGCAGCAGGCGCGCAACTTACCCACTCCCGGCACGGGGAGATAGTGACGAAAAATTACAATACGGGACTCTTTCGAGGCTCCGTAATTGGAATGAGTACACTTTAAACCCTTTAGCGAGGATCTATTGGAAGGCAAGTCTGGTGCCAGCAGCCGCGGTAATTCCAGCTCCAATAGCGTATGTTAAAGTTGTTGCAGTTAAAAAGCTCATAGTTGAATCTCAGACGCAGGCGGGCGTTGGCTCGCGACGGTTCACTGCCCGTTGTATCTTGCCCTACCGTCTACTGGCTCTCTCTCACGGGTGCTCTTCGCTGAGCGTCCCGGGTGGCCGGAGCGTTTACTTTGAAAAAAATTAGAATGTTCAAAGCAAGCTCCAGCTGCCTCAAAAACAGTGCATGGAATAATGGAATAGGACCTCGGTTCTATTTTGTTGGTTTTCGGAACTGGAGGTCCGCTGCTGGAAAGATTCTTCAGCTGCAGTGCGTGGTGTGAAATTTCTCCAGGCCAATGAAGAAAATTGCGATTAGGGTTGCCGCGCGGCGCCGTCGAGGAAAAGGTGATGGAAAGGATTAAGTGAAGTAGCCAGTAGTCTTGCGGTCAGGGCTACTCATATCACGGCACATCTGCTCTAGAGGCCGGCCATGTCCTATATACACCCATACTGGTTAAAATGCCTAAACCGGCTTAACCTAGGGGTTAAACTAAGACTCTGCCGCCGAGATACTTTGGCTGTCGCGCGTGGGGTGAAATTTCTCACGACCAATGAAGAAAATGCAATTAGGGTTGCCCTGCTGCGCCGTTATGGAAAAGGTGATGGAAAGGATTAAGTGAAGTTTAATCAGTAGACTCGCGGTGACGGCTACTCATACCACGGCACTTCTGCTCAAGAGGCCGGCCACGTCCTATATACACCCATACTGGTGAAATATGCCTAAATCGGCTTAACCCAGGGGTGAAACTTGATGACTACGCATATCACGGTACCTCCGCCCTAGAGGCCGGTCACGTCCTATATACAATCATACTGGGATAATACGCCTAAACCGGCTTAACCCAGGGGTGAAACTCACTAGTGACGAGGATTCGTCCTCCTGGACAAAAGCTCCGTCCTGGTCACCACCAGGAAGAGTAGCTGCCACGACCACAAAATGCTTAATTTGGTGACACTGGACCAGGGCGGTCTAGATAGACAACCACCTCTCACCTGACGGGGATATATTATATCCAAATCAAGTTGAGGTTTTCCGGTGAGAAAGTTCAACTCTGGACTGGAAGTGCAACCACCCCTCAACCGGTGGGGATATTCTGATATCCAAAACACGTCGAGGTTTTCCGGTGATAAAGTCCAACTCTAGACTAAACTGGTGTAAAGAAAACCACAATGTCAAGCAAATCCCGCTTCTGTGACCCACCGAGAATACAGGCCCAAACCCCGCGATGCTCTGAGCCTCCATCCTAGATGAGACTATCGCGAGAACCACAGGAGTAAATTCAGTAGGATCACGGGACGATCTTGGTGGTAGAAGCGAACGAAGGAGAAGAAGAAGATACCTATGTGAAGTATTTACAAGAATAAAAGGCACATATAGGTGTCGTATTTTATAATTATTCGGCAAGGAAGCCGGTTAACAAGTATATAAACACAATATACAAATGATTTTAGTTTCTTAATTAAAAAAAAGGAACCATAATAAATACTTTTTAAAAGACCGCGTGAAAGTTGAAGAACGTATTCTAAACATTGCGTTATAACCAACTTTCCTGTCAATGTATTAACAATGATGGCGTCAGTGCCAGTGATACAAATCTGCTCCAGTTTGACCAAACAATTCAGCTAACCGTTAGAGCCGCGTCTTCAATCCAGCCCATAGAAAATATCGACAGTAAACACTTACACTGTAATTTAACGGTAAAACTGTTCCTAAGGATTATGCGTCGACCTCTGAGGGCTTTCCCTGCCTGTTTGTTGGACTGGGGGAATAAATGAATAAATTGACCATTTTTTAAATGTCTAATCTGGAGAAAAGTCAAAAAGCCAAAACAAAAGCACATTTGAGAGAAGCTTCCACTATCGAAAGATATTGAGAAATAGGTTTTGTATTGGGATTGGGGACAAGGTTATGTAAAGAAAATAAATCAATAAATAAATAAAGTAGCAAATCTCTGTCCTGAAAATGTATGCATACCGTAGAGGTATAAAGTATTAGTACCTTCGCATTTCTAAGCCACTACGACATTTGAGGTAGGGATGTCTGCACGTCTTCGCTGCTTTTTGTTTTCTTAGGGAAACCCCAGGTAATCATTTTTGTAGACTGCGGTGACACCCTTGCCCGTCGACCTGAAAAGAAAAATAATTTCTCTGGAGTGCGAAAATTAACCAGGAACCTTCTAATCGGCAGGCGAGAGCACTTCTAATCGGCAGGCGAGAGCACAAACAACTATACCACAAGGGAACATTTTTTTTTAATGTTAACGTCATTTCACATCTGACAAGTTCATAAGTGCTACTACCTCTTCATGCAAACATCAGTAGGTGCACGTACTCCGTAGGACAGACGATAACCCAGGCGAATATGAGGTGACGGGCAGGATTCGAACTTATGCCCAGAGTCTGAGATAGACTGGCCGAAAGACGGTGCCTGTATCGATCCTAACGAAGCATAGCTCACGATAGAGAAGGCTACGAACTTCCATACGACGAACAGTTTTTGAGCAGACTTAGCTGTGAGTAAATTGGTTATGAAAATCCTTGGTGGACTAAGTTGAGAATATAATAGTCGAATTCAGTACGGAGCATCATGCTGATAATTAACTCTTTCACTCGTGATATTAATCTGTGCTCTGCCGGGATAAAACTTGACGAGAAATTTTGGTGGACAGAAACAAAATGGAATTTACTCTATTTGAGGTGGGTTAGGAATGTACTACTTTTTATTTTATTTAAAATTGACCTAAAGATTGTACTTCTCAACGTTGATTCATATAGGTATGCAAGATCTTTCAACACTGCCAGTGTTGTTTAGTAGTAAAAGAGTTAAAATAAGAGGAGAGCATCTTTCAGTATAAAATGTTAAATAAAAGCCCTTAGAATGTCTTGGAAGGATAAGAGGAGAGGAACAGAGCATTTTAGAAGGACTTTCTCCTCGGCTATGTCAATAACAGAAGTTATCCATCATTGATCATATTAGTGGCACAATAGCCTTTAAAATAAAACAATAATTGAGAATTCGTTTCTTGAGAAACGACAAAGCAGCGGCGGGCAAAACGATGGGCGTGGGATATCACTGAGAGTTTCAACACAACATTCACCGAACCACACATCTTGGCTACACAACCAGGGTGTTTCAGATTAGCTTATCAAGAGAACAGCGTTTTGTTAAGGGCAGGCCACGCAGGCAAGATGAAAATTAAATGAAATTTAACATTTTAGAACCTTCCCTGTTGATGCAATCAACGCACGGAGACCATGAAAATGGAAGATGATTGTAGATAATGAATAAATTAGGCTAAACACTGAAACACTCCACGTTTTCATAGTCACATTTGACAGGTTGTTTTCACGACATAACATAGGCTTGCTCAAGAGAGAACGTAATTTGTTCGTCAAATTCAAAGTTTATTTTTTTATTCCTGTTTATGCTTGTTTCAAAACGTTAAACAGTCTGAACATTATTTAGCATCTTTATATCCATTTCATTATTTAACTACAGGAAACAGGCAGGGGCCAACATGCACCGAAATCGTAAGTTTTAAGGAAGAAAACGTAGGAAATAAAGGAATAAAATAAGACTTATTTCACTTGCAAATCGACATGAAATGAAAGCGTACTGACGCTTGACATAGTGCTGGAAATAAAGTCTCATTTGTGATAGGATTTTGCTGCTAGAAAAGTCGTAATCCGACGTATTCAACGTAGTAAACGGAAATTCAAAATGCTAGCGTTTCCACTACGCCCCAGAAGTTTCGGTAGACAAATTACGTCCTTCGCCATTTTCTGTCCATTCCTTATTCTCTTTTTTCCTCCCCATGTAAATTTCTTCTTCTTCTTCAATCTCTCTGGAGCTGCGAGTTAGTGTTCCTTGCAGCTGATGCAGTGAAGACGTTGAGACACATCATCGTGTGGGCTTGGAGGCGAGTCATGGCAGCTTTTCATTCAGTCTCAGAATGCAGATATAAAACCAGGAGATTTGCATTACTTCTTTAACAGGCTCCACCGCCGTGAGGACTGTAGGGATCCCTGCCTCGTTAGCCAAGCTAGACCTGTTACCGGTGTACCAACGGAGAATGTGGCAGGGTCTTAGTCAGCCATGGTTTGCCAATCTTGACGCTAGCATGTCAGCTATAGGTCAGTGAGTGCCAAAAACGGACAACCCCTTGTTATGTTAAAATTTCATGCAAGCAGATTTTCAAGTAAAATGTTTCATTATTTCATGGTTTACAACAGACTTTTCTGCTATGGCTAGTGATGATGGTGTCGTGTTGTCTCTGTGGAGGTGCCAGCACGATGTCCTTTGCAGGCCAACGCAGCGAAGATGTTGAGGGCACAGCGGCTATTTTTGTTGATCCCAAGTGTAGCTGAAAAACATAAAAGTGCAGTGATTCCTTAAGCAGATTCCACCGCCGCTGGGACTGTAGCCATCATTGTACTAGCTACTGGGACCGTAGCCATCATTGTACTGGCTATTGGGACCGTAGCCATCATTGTACTGGCTACTGGGACGGTAGCCGGCATTTTACTGTTAACTAGACAGGACTTGTTACTAGGGGTACAATGGGATAGGTGGGGCAGGGTTTTGGTAGGCAGTATTTTGTCAGCATTGACGCAGTCAGCTATGGGTCGTCGACTGCAACCACTACCTGGTACTAGGTCTTCACTCAGGCCTAGTAAGGACAGATCACAATATATCCTAGCACCGACAATGTATTGACGAATCATTAACAACAGATGACATGCAGTCTTATAGAAATATATTATGTGATGTTTTTTTTAGATCTTACATATTGTTTTTGCCACCTGGGATTTCGTTCGCTTTTCGACGGCTATGGAAATAATAAACCCAATATGAAACAGATCCTGGCTAAAACATACAATCTTGTTCATATTATTGTATGGAATGTTTTGAAACTTTGGTTCTGTTGAATTGTCAGTGTTCAATTTTCAAAAGTAGAACTACAACGCTTCCCACAATACAAAGATACAGTATTTACACAAGAATGCACTAGACAAAGACACTGTATTTATAAAAGAATGCGTCAGACACCTGTAGGAGATTGTATGCTTGTGTTTAAAAATTGTGGTACCTGCGAGTGAGTGAATTCAAGCGACGGAATCTCTGTGTCATGACCTCGTCACTATTTTCTACCAGACAGGCATTGATGGCTTTGCTATTAAACATCTTTTCTGGGGTGTCGGGTACGAAATAGTTAAGTTGACTGATGCGCTGTTCTCTCGTGGCTGGACGGTTATTCCTCCTACAGCAGGCCATGGTTCAAGTCCGAGGTCATTCTCTTGTCGTTTGTCTTTTTCTCACGCCTAAAAGTTCTTTGTCTAACATTTGTTTTCGAGGTCTAGCCATGTAATACTGTCTTCTGTTACTTTATATACTGAAACAGTATCACAGCTGTGAGAACGTCCACTCGAAGCACATTGGGTGTACGACCGTGGGAGGAGCGTTGCCGTTCACGTAATCCGGGGGTGAAAGGACCTATATGTAGTCAAGAAAAGCGTGGCGAGAGAAGTGTGAGAGCTTGAGACATGGCGGGCTGAGTTCACTTCGTTTGTGCTTATGATTATCGTAAATACTTAGCCCAAGCCGAACTCCTACTGTTTGATAATGTATTGTGGAACCATAACGTGCTGTGGATTATGTCATTCTCGTCTTATATGGAGATTCTCTATTTCCTGGTGATATTCGTCATATATATTTGGATAGGCAAATATCAAGATCAATAATGTTCATTCGTATAGATAATACTATGTCAATGGTATCAGGAGATACGAGGGGCGATTGATAAGTTCTCGGTGTAAAGTACAAATATTTGGAATGCACAGTTGATATTAGGTGCATTTGTAGATCAGGTTAATATAAGATTAAATACAAAGTTTCAAGAAATTAACTGCAACCAATATTTTTTACAGGCAGCTGAAGTGGTAAGGGGTGCAGAAATTGAGAAAATGGGTAACATTTCTCATCTAGCAGTTATTCGCTACCTCAAGGGCTTATCATCGAAGGAGATCCATTAGGATATGGTAGAGACTCTAGGGGAGAGTGCCCCTTCTTACAGCACAGTGAAGAAATGGGCAGCTCAGTTCCATCATGGAAGGGAGAGTCTTGAAGATGATCCCCGTTCAGGAAGACTACGAACGGTAACCACCGATGAAACCACCGGCAGAGTCCATGACATGATAATGAGGATCGGCGACTAACTGAGCGGTACATTCCTACTGAGTTGGGCATCTCTCAGGAATGTGTTCATGCCATTATTCACAATGACCTTCAAATAATAATTCTGGGTCCAGAAACTTCTTGGAGCTGATAACAAACGACAGCGTCTCAACATGTCAAGATAATTGTCTCTTGGCCATTTATCTGCAGATCCTGAAAAGTTCCTTCAGCAATTTGTGACTATGGATGAGACTTTGATTCATCATTTTCATCCAGAAACCAAAGATCAGTCAAAGCAGTGGAAACATCATGGACCCCCACCTCCAAAAAAGTAAGTGTGGTTCTGTCTGCAGGCAAAGTGATGGCTTCCATCTTTGGGAAATCAGAAGACGTGCTATTGGTAGACTATCTTCAAAAGGGCAGAACGGCCACCGGGGCCTATTACGCTAATCTTGTGAACCAACTACGGGTCAAACTGAAGGAAAAGCGTCGAGGGAAATTGACGAGAGGAGTCATCTTTCATCAAGACAATGCTCCAGTTCACAAGTAAGTCTGCGGTGGCAATGGCTGCCCTTCATGAATGCGTCTTCTAGCTTCTTGAACATCCTCCTTATTCCCCAGATTTGGCCCCTTGGGACTATTACCTGTTCACCAAACTCAAAAAAGGAGCTCGGTGGTCACACATTTGTGTCATATGATGACGTCATTCATGCTGTGGGCCACTTTTTATAGTATTTATACAAGAATCCGCTAAACAAAGATTCAGTATTTAAGCAAGAATGCGCTAGACAAAGATACAGTATTTACAAAAGAATGCATTAGACAAAAATACTTTATGCGCCAGACACCTACAGATCATGTGTGTCCATGTGTGTGACCTTGACAAAGAACTGTTTACAAGATGTTGACTTTTACAAATGAATGGATCCGTATGTTGAAGAAGCTTTTCAGGATCACTGGACTAAATGCAGAAACTTGCAAAATTGCTTGGAAATAACCAAAAAAGGTGTCCACAAATAATCCGTTGTACCTTATGCTGAGAACTTATCAATCATCCCTCGTTCCTAACCTAACAGCAGCACCTGCACAATCAATGACGTGCATTCTTATCATATATCTTATATCCTTCCCGTGCCGTTAAACGTCACATAGGGCTCGCAAAGTAGTTCGCCAATTGTTCCCTTCAGCGAGTCTTTCAACCTCATCGAAGGATTTTATTCCTGTTAATTTGGCCTCTCTTAATAATGTCCTCTTCAGAGTTTCACGCGGTCTGCCTCTTTTTCTTCGGCCTGTTGTGTTCCACTTCATAGCTTGTTTTGGGATTCTTTGATCATTTCTTCTCATCAAGTGACCAACATATGTCCATCTCCTTTTACCATTAGCATTAGCACATGGTAATTCCTGGAGAGGGGAGGTGAGGCACTAAGCGACAGCTATGCGGATTATTCAGTGCATTGGTACAAGGGGTGATATGTGTGATAATTCAGTGCATTTGCACAAGGGGTAATATGTGTGATAATTCTATGCATTAGCACAAGGAGGGATACGAGTCTCATAAGAGAGGCAGTAGCAGCCATGTTAATAAGTGCGAAGGCACAATTTAGAAGAATGTGTATTGTATTACGAGGGCCATTAAAGTCCAGGCCAGTCGGGTCCATATGATTTCAGTTGATGCGCAGAGAGTTATACACTATATTGATGTCATGCTATTACACTCATTATGATACATATTGATGTAATGTGTGTGCTGTGTCTTGTTGTGGCGTTGATATGGTGTATGTAGTAGCGTGGATAATAAAATGTTGAATGACTTAATTGTTTGACTTGGTTATGTGTAATATATGTCCTATAAATTGTATGGATGTATGTAATATGCTGCACAACTGGCATACGGTATCCTTGGAGGGGAGATCCTGGTTTTCGGATAGATATGGGTTTGAAACTGCCCACCCTGTGCGGTAGTACATTAGGCCATGGATTTGTGGGTTTCAGCTGGGTTGTGGTCATATCCCTTCCCCCATTTCATCCCCAATTGTAGATTTAGCACTCGCTAAGTTTACAGCTGCGACAATGTACAAGGCGGGCAGAAATACAGCTCCAGTGGCAATCGGATCCGTGATAAAAGGACCATATGACACTATGTATGACACGTAAATCCAGCCGTCTCCTGTAGAACTTATGTTCGTGTATAACCCAATCTAATTTTACTGGACACCTTATTCTACTCATCAACTATAGAACTTATGTTCATGTTTAGCCCAATCTAATTTTACTGGAGACCTTACTCCACCCAATTCCTATAGAACTTAGTTCATGTATAGCCCAGTCTAATTTTATTGGACGCCTTACACTAGCCATCTCCTCTCTGTGTGTAGTTTATGCTTGTGTATAGCCTCCAGCTTAGAAGATTATGGCTAGGGTCTGGGTGTTATGGCTGTTATGACCAGAACAGAACTCAGACTGTGGGATATGAGTAAGAAACGATTTGTGGGCTGGAGTCATGATCTGATTCATCGGTCTAGTCGCCATGATTATTTTGAATACTAGAATTAGCTTCGGTTTTACATCTCTGTAAATGAGTTTCGGCTTCATATCTATTTTTATTACCTTCAGCTTTACATCTGTTTTTATTACCTTCGGCTTTACATCTGTTTTATTACCTTCTGCTTCACGTCTATTTTATTACCTTTGGCTTTAAGTCTGTTTTTATTAACTTCCATTTTTACGTCTGTTTTTATTAACTTCGGCTTTACATTTGTTTTATTAACTTCGGCTTTACATCTGTTTTTGTTAGCTTTTAGTTTTACATCTGTATTTTTTTATTAACTAAGGCTTTACAACTGTTTTTATTAGCTTCAGCTTTACATCTGTTTTTATTAGCTTCGGTTTTACATATGTTTTTTTTTATTTACTAAGGCTTCACATCTGCTTTTTTAAAAATTAGCTTCAGCTTTATATCTGTTTTTGTTTTATTAGCTAAGGCTTTACATCTGTTTTTATTAGCTTTAGCTGTACATCTGTTTTTTTTATTAACTAAGGCTGTAAATATGTTTTTATTAGTTTCGGTTTAACATTTGTTTTTACTAATTTCTGCGTTAAATCTATTTTTATTAACTTTGTATTTAGATCTGCTTTTCTGAACTTCTGCTTTGCAGCTGTTTTTATTAGCTTCGGCCTTACATATGTTTTTCATTAACTAAGGCTTTACATCTTTTTTTATTAGCTTCGGCTTTATATCTGTTTTTTACTAACTAAGGTTTTACATCTATTTTATTAACATCGGCTTTACATATGCTTTATTAGCATCGGCTTTACACCTGCTTTATTAGCATTGGCTTTGTATCTGTTTTTTTATGAGAATCGGCTTTACATCTGTTATATTAGCATCGGCTTTATACCTGTATTATTACCTTCGGGTTTACATCTGTTTTTTAACGTGCTTCGGCTTTACATGTGCTTTTATTCGCTTCGGCTTCAGATCTGTTTTTATTAACTTAAGCTTTACATCAGTTTTTATTAGCTTCCGTTTTGCATCTGTTTTTATTAAATTTGGCTATACATCTGTTTTTATTATCTTCTGCTTTACATCTGTTTTTATTAGCTTCGGTTTTACATCTGTTGTATTACCTTCGGCTTTACATCTGTTTATTAAATAAGCTTCGACTTTACATCCGTTTTATTAGCTTCAGCTTTACATCTGTTTTATTTTAATAAGGCTTTATATTTGTTTTATTGAACGAGCTTTGGCTTTACATCTTTTTTTATTAGCTTCTGCTTTATATCTGTTTTATTTATTAATTAAGGCTTTACATCTCTTTTTATTACCGTCGGCTTTATATCTGTTTTTTTTTTAATGAGCTTCGGCTTTAACTGGGTAAAGCTGGGGCGACCATCCCCAACCCAGCGCGTCACAGGTGGCGGATGGTGAAAGTCCTCCAGATATGGAGGATCCCTGTGAATAAGGAGTTGTCCAAATAAGCAGGCGCGGACCAACTGGCGGTAGACTCAGAGAGCGAGGTGGGGTAGTAGTTGGCTCTACTACTCCTATAAAGTGCCTCAGGTGCTCAGTGAAGGGAATACCAGGCGGGTCAGAGGCGCCTTAAAACCTCTCGCTCCCGCTGCCTTGCGGGTAGGACAGGGAGTCCAAAGGCTAGCGGAGAGTCCGTACACAAACCGACAAAAGGCAACGGGAAACCACTGTTGTAGTTCCCAAGAATAGTTATGCTTGAACAGAATAATCGATTCATCATGAACGACGTTAATGGATGTTCCTCTGGAACAGCCTCGTCCGGTAGGGCAGCTCACGAGCCACAGGTGAGGCCAGATCGTCATCAAGCTACTGGTGGCAAAACTAACAAGTTCAAAATAGCAACATGGAATGTTAGAACTTTATTCCAGGCTGGAAAATTAGAAAATGTAAAGATGGAAATGGAAAGGATGAAGATCAACATATTAGGAATGAGTGAAGTTAGATGGACAGGTGCAGGAAAGATAAACTCAGATAAATATACAATAATATATTCAGGATGTGAGAAACATGAACGAGGAGTAGGAATTATATTTGATGAAAAAACGGCAAGGACAATTGTAGGATATTTGAACATCTCGGACAGAGTCCTGCTAGCCCAACTGAAAGGACAACCAATAAACATAAATATAATACAAGTGTATGCTCCAACATCTGAAAGTTCTGAGGAAAATGTACAGATATTTTATAATGACACAGAGACAGCACTAAAACACACAAAGTCACATGAAGTTACCATAGTCATGGGAGATTTTAATGCCAAAGTTGGTAAAGGAAGAACTTCGGACATCGTTGGTGACTATGGACTGGGGGAGAGGAATGACAGAGGTTATAAATTAATTGAATAGGCAAGAATACATAGCATGGTTGTAGGAAACACCTGGTTTAAACAACATCCTCGAAGACTGGCAACGTGGTGCAGCTCAGACAAAAAGACATTTAACCAGATAGACTACATATTAATCAACAAACGATTCCGCAATGCATTACTGACAACAAAAACTATGCCAGGAGCTGACTGCAATAGTGACCATGATCCACTCTTTGGAAAAGTTAGAATAAAGCTAAAGAAAGCAGGCAGAAAAGTGAGAAACATCAAACTGAATACAGAACTCCTTAAAAATGACCAAGAACTGCGAGAACAATACAAAGTTATTATAACAAATAGATACAATGCAATAGCAAAGATAAATAGTATAGATGAACAATGGGAAATGTTAAGAGATTCTATCCACCAAACTGTTAAGGAGATAATACCACCGAAAAAAGAAGCCCCTAAAAATAAATGGATGACAGACGACATCTTAGGACTGATGGACAGGAGGAGGAGGAGGAGTAAAAATAACGAGGAAAAATATAGCAAGATAAATAAAGAAATAAGACGCAAATGCAGAGAAGCAAAAGAAGTGTGGTTAAATGAACAGTGCAGACAGATAGAGGACTCTCATAATAAAGACAGCAAAAACATGCACAAACGAATTAATGAACTCACAGGCAGGAAAACAAAATATACCACAGGATGCCTGAAATCGAAAGAAGGTAAAATGTTAATGGGAAAAGAAGACATTGTGGACAGGTGGACAGAGTATATCGGTGAGCTATATGGAGGAGAAAGACCAGAATTAACACCAGGTATTGAAAACTGTGATGGACCGCCAATAATTGAAGATGAAATCATAGATGCCATCAAACACATGAAGAAAGGAAAAGCGACTGGGCCTGATAATATAACAATAGAAGAAATAGAGGCACTAGAGGAGACAGGAATAAAAATAATAACCAAGTTACTGAATGACATTTACAACAGTGGTTATATTCCCAGTGACCTGATTAAATCCACGTTTATAGCACTACCAAAGAAACCAGGTGCAAAGGAATGTGACGACTACCGGACTATCAGCCTCTCATGTCACATAACGAAGCTACTGCTGAGAATAATTATGAGAAGAACAAGGAAAAAGATAAAAATGGAAATAGCAGATGAACAGTTTGGATTTGTTGAAGGAAAGGGAACACACAATGCCATTTATGCTTTACGAACACTAACAGAATGAGTTTTAGAAGTACAGAAAGATCTCTACTTATGCTTCATTGATTACACAAGGCATTTGACAAGGTGAAACATAATGAAATTATTAAAATGCTTGAAGACATCAATATAGACGGCAAAGACTTGAGGATTGTAAAACATCTATACTGGCAGCAAGAAGCAGCAGTTTGAGTTGAAAATAGAATTGGAAAATATCAACCTATAAAACAAGGGGTGCGACAAGGATGTGTACTATCTCCAGACCTTTTTTCTCTGTACAGCGAGAATATTCTAAGAACAATCATCACATATTTAGGCATAAAAATTGGAGGATACAATATTAACAACCTTCGGTATGCTGACGACACAGTACTGATAGCGGAGAACCAACAAGACCTGCAAAATCTCTTGGATAAAGTCACCAAAGAAAGTGAACAGAAAGGCCTTACTTTGAACATCAAAAAGACAAAGACTATGGTTATATCTAAGAAACAGAATCCACCAGCATGCAGTATTAAATTAAACGGAACCATTCTAAAGCAGGTGCAGAAATTCAAATACCTTGGAGCAGTAATAACTTCAGATGGGAAATGCAAAACAGAAATTAGGAACAGAATAGGCCAAGCAAAGACTGCATTTCAAAGAATGAGAAACATATTAGCTAACACATCTTTATCAATAAATATTAGAAAACGAGTCATAAAATGCTATATTGAACCTATCTTGTTATATGGAAGTGAATCATGGACAATAGGCAAGTCTGCACAAAAATCATTGGAAGCAGCAGAAATGTGGTTTATTAGAAGAATGTTGCGAATCCCCTGAACAGCAAAAATAACTAATGAAGAATGTATGAGAAGAGCTGGAGAGACAAAAAACCTTATCAGAAGGATAAGAGAGAGACAGTGTACTTTCATAGGACATGCAATGAGAAGAGGGGGCATTGAAAATATTATAACAACAGGAAAAATAGAAGGAAGAAGATCAAGAGGAAGACCAAGAGAAATGATACTGGACAGTCTGACGGGATGGTGTGAGAGGAGATCACTAACTGAACTGATGGCCTGCATGAAGGATCGGGTACTCTGGAGAAGCATAATAGCCAACGCCAGTCGGCACGGCACCTGATGATGATGATTCGGCTTTAAACCCTTTTTTTTACAAAGGCTTTACATCTTTTCTTTTTTTTTGTTTTGTTTTTTGAATGAGCTTCGGCTTTGCGTTTTCAAAATGAGTTTCAGCTTTACATCTCTTTTTTTTTGGTTGTTTTTGGCCTAAGGCTTAACATTTGTTTTTATTAGTTTCAGCTTTACATCTGTTTTTGTTAACTTCGGCTTTAGATATGTTTTTATTAACTTCAGCTTTACATCTTTTTTTAATTAACTAAGGCTTTTATTTCTGTTTTTATTGCCTAAGGCTTTCAATCTATTTTTATTAGCTTCGGATTTACATCTATTGTTATGAACTTCTGCTTTACATCTATTTTTACTAATTTCGGCTTTACATCTTTTTTTTATTAACTAAGGCTTTACATCTGTTTTTATTAGCAATAGCTTTACATCTGTTTTATTATCATCGGTTTTGCATCTGTTTTATTAGTATCTACTTTACGTCTGCTTTATTAGCAGCGGCTTTACATCTGCTTTATTACCTTCTGCTTTAAATCTATTTTATTAGCATTGGCTTTAATTTTGCTTTATTAGCATTGGCTGTACATCTCTTTTATTAGCAGCGGTTTTATATCTCGTTTAGCAATTATTGAGGAAAGACGCTGGCGATGGTTGGGACATGTGCTCCGAATGACTGACAACTCACTACCAAAAATAACGCTAAGATGGACACCATTGGGGAACAGGAGTAAGGGTAGTCCAAAATAGATCTGGAGAGAAACAACAGAGATGATGCTGAGCAGTAGAAGGATCACCTGGGCAAGAGCAGAAAAAAGGCAAAGGACAGGCATTTGTGGAAAACCATTGCGGAAGCGCCATATGCCCTGGGCACTTAAGGTTCAGAGAGAGAGAGAGAGAGAGAGAGAGAGAGATTATCATCGTCTTTACATGTGCTTTATTAGCATCGGCTGTACGTCTGATTTATTAGCATCGGCTTTACATCTGCGTTGTTAGCACTGGCTTTGTATCTGCTTTGTTATCATCGGCTTTACATCATCTTTATTAGCATCGGCTTTACATTTGTTTTATTAGCATCGGCTTTACATCTGCTTTATTAGCATAAGCTTTACTTCTGTTTTATTACCTTCGGCTTCACATTTTTTTAAATGAACTTCGGCTTTACATCTGTTTTTATTAGCTTTAGCTTCACATCTGGTTTTTTTAAAAATTAACTATGGCTGTACATCTTTTTTTATTAGCTTCGGTTTTATGTTAGCTTCGGTTTTACATCTCTTTTTTTAATTAACTAAAGCTTTACATCTGTGTTTATTAGCTTCAGATTTATATCTGTTTTATATTAACTATGGCTTTACATCTGTTTTTATTAACTTCGACTTTACATCTGGTATTTTTTATTAACTAAGGCTTTATATCTGTCTTTATTAGCTTCAGCTTTACGTCTGTTTTTTTAAATTAACTAATGCTTTACACTGTTCTTATTAGCTTCATCTTTACATCTGTATTTATTAACGTTAATGGCTGCCTTGCGTGAGGTAAGACAAAGAGTTTTAGCTGGACACTGGGACTATGTGCATCAGACTATAAATATCTGAACTGAATAAAACAAGGCTTTGTTTGAACAGACGGCTGGTAACAGTGTGGCCAAAATAAACCCATCTAAGCTATGTAGTTTACATTTAAAAACTACAAAAGTAATGCATCCTATTACTTTAGAAGTAGCATTCTCCATGTACATATATTTACTTAGAAGGCTGTACTCTCAGAATGCTCATTTCTATAATTAGAAAATGATGGCATTCCGCTATGAACTAAAATGTAAAATACATTGAAAAAAAGTTTTTTTTTTTTAAATAGAAAGAGTTTGCACATACTTCCTCTACAGAGCTTCAATGTTTCAACAATTTTTTTTAACCGTCTAAGACGTTTTTAACTATTTTGCTCCAGAACGACACTGGCAACGTTGGTAGATCTTCCACGCGTATGCAAATCATTGCCCAGAGCGATATTTAGATAAAGTTTAAGCAGAACGAAGAGTGGCACATTGCTAACCCAGCCCATGTTTTTAAATTACAGAGTAACTTCCTTCTAGTTTCGTCATACTGAAATTTCTACACACAAGACATATTCTGGCATATCATGGGAAAAAAAAACTCAGGAGTAAAAGAGTTAAAAGTTTTTCTTGATAAAACTCTTCTCACTTATTACCTTATACTTGACGTTATTCCTGTTGTGAGCTATTACTCCTTCCGTTGATGTTCTTCCTCTATAGCTACCTATGGCAAATGCTAACCGAGGATGGGAGATGTTAGGCGGAGAAAAAGAAAAGAATAGGAGTGACAAAATATACATTAAACAACATGAAAACAGCGCTGTTATCCAGGACACCCGCCCATAAAAACAAATCAGAGATTACTAAAACGCTACATCTACTCTGTTTTAATAAAAGGAGCAGAAACCTGGACTTATGCAAAAAAATGTCAGAGAGAAGGATTAAGGCAGCAGAAAGTTGGTTCTACAGAAAAGTAGGTCATACTCGTACATCATGGAGAATGAAAAGAATAAATGCGTACGTTTTAGAACAGTTCCAAGTGCGGTGTTAATAGAAAATAAATAATGATCAAGAAAACAAAAATACTTTGACCATATCAAAAGACATAACAATATACTTAAGACCAAGCTAGAAGAAAAGGTGGAAGGGAAACAAAAGAGCGAGAGGCAGGACAGAGATGTAGACGGGAAGATAACATACGAGAACCGGACAGGCCAGTCTGGATGAGTACAACATCAAGGCTTAGGGAGGGAAGAAACTGGAGATTCATTACTGCCACTTCTGGAGATGGCACATGTTGATGATGAAATTAGAGAAGTATATTATTATTAGATTGCATATATGGAGGCAGAAGTATTGTTAGCTGGGAATTAAACAGCAGTGATATATTGTTAGCTGGGAACTAAACAACAGTAATATATCGTTAGCTGGGAACTAAACAGCAGTGACATATCGTTAGCTTGGAACTAAACAGCAGTCATATATTGTTAGTTGGGAACTAAACAGCAGTCATATATTGTTAGTTGGGAACTACACAGCAGTGATATATCGTTAGCTGGGAACTATACAACAGAGATATATTGTTAATTGGGAACTAAACAGCAGTGATATATCGTTAATTGGGAACTAAACAGCAGAGATATAGCATTAGTTGGGAACAAAACAGTAGTGATATATCGTTAGCTGGGAACTAAACAACAGAGATATATTGTTAGGTGGGAACTAAACAGCAAAGATATATTGTTAGTTGGGAAATAAACAGCAGTGATATATCGTTAGCTGGGAACTAAACAGCAGTGATGTATCGTTAGCTGGAAACTAAACACCAGAGATATATCGTTAGCTGGGAACTAAACACCAGAGATATATCGTTAGCTGGGAACTAAACAGCAGAGATATATCGTTAGCTGGGAACTAAACAGCAGAGATATATCGTTAGCTGGGAACTAAACAGCAGTGATATATCGTTAAATCGTGACGTGCAGCACCAAACCTTTGACCTGACTTGCACGAATTCTCGTCCTTACTTAACACACAGATAAAAGCCTCCACTACCAAGGGAGAACATCTTGAAGCTATCATGACAGCCATTACGTCAGGTTCTAAGTGCACGTAAGTAATTTCTCTCGCCAGCTCTCATTGTCTGAGTCGCTTACTTGCGCATGATTTCCTGTCCCTCTAACGCGACCATACCAGCTCACAATGACTTTTTGTTTGGTTTTTTTCTGGGTTTTGACTGCAATAAAAGTGACACAGACAAAAGAGAGAGAGATAGACAGAGAGAGAGAGAGAGAGAGAGAGCTTGTTGTCCTCTGACCACTAGCCGATAATACTATTAAGGGGACCGGCTAGCGTAGCGGTTAGAGCACTCATCTAGCAACCGAATGGTCGAGGGTTCGAATCCCTAGCTGAGCGGGATTTTTTTTTTGTCCGACCAATATAGCCCCGAGGTCGATCCAGCCTCGTAAAATGGGTACCAGAGAAAATCTGGGAAAGAAAGGCAGCGAGGAAAGGAACTGGTCACCATACCTACTACGCTGAAGGCCCAGCATAATGTCTCCAATGCTTCATCCCCTGCGGCATTTGCAGTGGGACTACCCTTTACCTTTACCTATAATATTATTACAACAGTGATCAGCGGAGGTGTTAGTGGTATCCATTGTTTGAGGATCAGTGTTTTATCTTGTAGATTTGAGCAAAATCGATTACATTCCTTTGAATTCTCTGACAAGAGATACACTGTCTTTTTAACTTTGGCTGCTACGCAATCAAAAACGACCTATAGGGACAAAAAAAGATTAATTTAAAATGTGAAAATCTTTGAATTATTATTTATCCATCCTCTGCTTCTCTCACTCTTCCTCTCTCTCTCTCTCTCGTTTATCTCTCTCTCCTTTCTCCATGTCTCTCTCACTCTGTCCATCTCTCTCATTCCATTTATCTCTCTCACTAAGACTTTCTCACTCGATCTTATTCATTCTGTTTCTCTCTCTCTCTCTTTCACTCTATCTCTTTCAGTGTCTCTCTCACTCTTTCTGTCTCTCTCACATTATATCTCACTATGTCTCTTACTCTGTCTCTGACTCTATCCCTCTCTCTCTTCTTTTTCCACTCCTCTCTCTCTCTATCTTTCTCTACCTCTCTCACTCTTATCTTTATCTCTCTAATAGTCTCTGCCTGTCTCTCACTCTCTTTCTCTCTTTTTCTATCTATCTTTATCTCTCTTACTCCTATATCACTGAATTTTCTCATTCTACATCTCTTCCCATTTATCTCTATCTCCGTCACTCTATCTCTGTCTCACTTATTCTCTCTCACTTATCTCACTCACTCTTTATCTCTCTCACTCTACTTCTCGTTCAGTCTTTCTCTATCTGTAACATGCACACACACACACTTCCTCTCACTCTTTCATCTCTTATTCCCCATCTCGCTCACTTCATCTCACTCTCTCTCTCTCTTCCTCTCTCTCTCTCTCTCTCTATATATATATATATATATATATATCACTCAATATCTCTCACTCTTTCTCACTCTATCTCCCATTCTCTCTCCTTTCCCCCTCCCTCCATCTCATTGTCTCTCTCTAACTTTCTGTCTCTGTCTCTCTCTCTCTGTCTCTATTCACTCTAACTCTCTGTCTCTCATTGTGTATCTATCTCTCCTCCCTCTCTCTCATTCACTATATCTCTCTCTCTCGTTATATCAATGAGATGATATCTTTCTTTCTTTCTTACTATGTTTGTCACAAGCTTCTCATTTCATAAACCTATAACACTCAAGAAGTATATATTTAAATGAAAGAAATATAACATAGAGTCATTCGTTCAATGAAAGAAGAACTGGAGTTTTCATACTTCATGACCCTTTGTTCCACACACAATCATTAATCTATAATGTCAACGAGCCATCTCGCTAGAGACTTGCTATACGTGATTTGCTTTACTCATGCTGTAAGAGACTTGCTATTTACAAGTAGTTATCATCCTTATGAGCAAAGGCACAAGAGAAAATCTGAACACACACTAAGAAGAGAAGATAACTCTGTTCAGGATAAATGATCTGGCAGTGGACTGAGGTGAAAGTTGACCCCAGGCACTATGATAAGAACTTAAGGAAGAGTTATAGATTAAAATATGCTACGCCATGTGCCTTGAGCACTGGTAGGTGGTTCTATTATGCCACGGAAGCACCCTGGGAGGGGGGCGGGAATATGGTATTAGAGTTCATATGTTTCTTTATTTTGTCATATTCATCTTTATCTTTCTTAAGACTTCTTCTCCGATCTATTAGTTGCAAAATGTTTTTCTGTCATCCACCCCTGTTTAGCATGTTGTTTATTTGAAGGTAGGATTTCGACAGATGTTTGGTGAATGGAGTCTTTAAGCTTATTCCATTGTTCATCAGTCGTTCCAATCTTCTCTATAGCATTATACCTGTTATGTACTATGGTTCTATTTGTTCTTGTATTGCTTTTTCTTTCCGAAGCAGCTCTCTATCTAGTTCTTTGTTTTTAGCTGCTACTTTTAACCTCTTTAGCCTGATTCTCACTTTTCCTACGACTGGGATGTGGTCACTGTTGCAGTCTGCGCTTTGTCTTGTTTTCAAGGATATTAATGAGTTCAAGGATATTAAATCTTCTGTTGATCATAATGTAATCTATCTGGTTACGTTTGTTATTATTTGGGCTTTCCCATGTCCATAGTCGCTTTGGGTGTTGTTGAAACCAAATATTTCCTATTATCATTTTATTCTTTTCTGCCCACTCAATCAACATCTCTCCTCTTGTATTTCTGATACCTTGTCCATACTTGCCAGTGGCTTAATTGTCTTGTTCAGTCCCTACTTTCTCGTTTAAAACATCCAGCACAAAGTTTACTTCCCATTGTTTGTACTGTTTCATTGCCATGTCCAGACTGTTGTAACATTATTTTATCTCATAATCAGAGTTTTCTAAGTTGGTGCATATACTTGGACGAGATTTGTGTCTATTAGGTGGCCCTGTAATTTAACCATTAACACTTTGTCCGATATGCACCAGAAACCTTTCATGGTTCTTGCTTTCTTCTTATCCAGTATTATGCCAACTCAATTTCTACACTGGTTTCCCCGGGAATATAATATTTTGAAGTCTATGATCTCTGCTTCCTGCTCCAGTCCATCTCATTTCACATAAACCAAGAATGTTAATTTCCATTCTTTTCATTTTCATTTCTTGTTCGATGTTTTCCAGTTCTCCAAGTTCCGTCAGTGTTCTAAAGTTCCATGTTGCAATTAATGTGGTGCTATTTGTGTTTTCTTTGCATACAATAGTTGGATGACGATCTGGTATCACCTGTCGCATGTGATAGTCCCTACTGGACGAAGTGGTTCCACTGGAACTCCCATTAAGGTCGTTATGATTCAAAGAATTGTGGTTTGTCATGAATGTTCTTGGGAATGTACAGTGTTGTTTCTCCTTGCCGTCCACCCGTTTGTTTATGGTTTATTCCACTAGCCTTTGACTCTGGCCAGAGCCTACCTTACAAGGCAGCAGGGGATTTGAAATCAGAGTTTTCCTTCTCCTAGATGAACTACCAACCAAGACTAATGAGTCTCATCTACCCTAAGCGTCTGGTTTTCAGGCGCCAGATACTTGCCTTTCGCCCCTTCTCCTGTCAGTTTAAACAGTTCCGCCACGAGAAGGCCATGAGCTGGACTTGGACTGTCAGAGACTATTTGAGACGCACGCTTTGGAGACATTTAATTGGAGTGGAGAGCTTATCCTCTACCTCACCTCCGGCTATTACATTTTTTGACAACGTGAAAAATTGAGGGAAGAAGAGACAGAGGAAGACACAGAGAGAGAAGTTACTGATTGGGTTGTCAGTGTGGCTTGGAAGAAAGTCACCAGCGGATCTCATAATCAAATCTAAAGACGGGGAATTGTGGAGAGAAATGATCACCTACACCACGTGGTACGGCACTTGATTTGTCAATATGTTCCTTGTCCTGGGAAGGTATATATTATTAATGTCCATATCTTCCTTGACCTGGGGAGGGGGGATATGGTATTAGCGTCTATATATTCCTTGACCTGAGGAGGGGGGAATATGGTATTAGTGTCCATATGTTCCTTGACATGGGGAGTGGGGGAATATGTCATTAGTGTCCATATGTTCCTTGACCTAGGGAGGGGGAGGGAATATAGTATTAGTGTCCAAATGTTCCTTGACCTAGGGAGGGAATATAGTATTAGTGTCCAAATGTTTCTTGATCTGGGGAGGGTGAATATGGTATTAATGCCCATATATTCCTTGATCTGGGGATGGGGGAATGTGGTGTGTTAGTGTCCAAATGTTTCTTGACCTGGGGGAATATGGGATTAGCGTCCATATTTTTCTTGAGTTGGGAGGGGGGAATATGGTATAATCGTACATATATTCTTTGACCTGGGGGATATGGTATTAGCGTTCATATTTTCTTGACCTGGAGGAATATGGTATTGGCGTCCATATTTTCTTTACCGGGGGGAGTATGATATTAGCTTCCATATTTTTCTCTACCTTGGGGGAATATGGTATTAGCGTCCATATTTTCTTTACCGGGGGGAGTATGATATTAGCTTCCATATTTTTCTCTACCTTGGGGGAATATGGTATTAGCGTCCATATTTTCTTTACCGGGGGGAGTATGATATTAGCTTCCATATTTTTCTCTACCTTGGGGGAATATGGTATTAGTGTCCATATGTTCTTTGACCTGGGGGAATATGGTATTTGCCTCCATACTTTCCATGAACTGGGAGGAACATAGTATTAGGGTGTATATGTTCCTTGACTTGGGGGGAAATTTGGTATTTGCCTCCATATGCTCCTTGACCTAGGGAGGATATGGTATTAAACTCCATATGTTCCTTGACCTAGGGAGAATATGGAATTAAACTCCAAATGTTGCTTGACCTAGGGATGATATGGTATTAAACTCCATATGTTCCTTGACCTAAGGAGGATATGGTATTAAACTCCGTATGTTCTTTGACCTAAGAAGGATATGGTATTAAATTCCATATGTTCCTTGACCTAGGAAGGATATGGTATTAAATTCTATATGTTCCTTGACCTAGGAAGGATATGGTATTAAACTCTGTATGTTCCTTGACCTAGGGATGATTTGGTATTAAATTCCATATGTTCCGTGACCTAAGGAGGATATGATATTAAACTTCATATGTTCTTTGACCTAGGGAGGATATGGTATTAAATTCCATATATTTCTTGAGCTAGGAAGGATATGGTATTAGACTCCATATGTTCCTTGACCTAGTAACGATTTGGTATTAAATTCCATATGCTCCTTGACCTGTCAGTACAGTACAGAGTGATATGGTCAGCATTATCCCTGGCCACCTTTACTTCCCCAGTTCCAGAATAAGTCAGGTAACAAGACAGATGCAACTCCACCAGGATTCGAACCACCGACCTTCTTGAGAGACTAATGCACTAACCACTTCGCCAATCAGGCGCTCCGTGTACACTGAGGAAGGGATAAATGATGCAGAATCTATGGTCACTCTTGAATCTATCCCGAGAAGCAAGCTAACAATCCTAGCCATTTAACTACAGAAAAGGCACCAGTGTTTTTAGCATTCATTAGCTAACGTACTAATGAGTCCTTTAATTGGAGAGCCAGTTTTCACAGAGCGACACGTGTAAGAAGAGCAATAGCGGACGGGGAAGAACGCGGACCAACGTATGACATTATTTATCAAGTAAGAACTGAATCTAAAGTCCGTCTGTTTAAATATCAGAATCTTGATTATTGTCCACTAATAATCGATCCTGGATTAGAGCGTACTCTAAGAGCGAAGGGTTGACTGGACCTGACTTCTCTAACCTCTCCCTCTCTACAGACTTCCTTCCTTTACTATCTTTTACGTGTTTTCCACGTCTGCACTATAACCATCCAAGAGTGCGGCATGTCTTCTGATGCTTTTTTCGTGTTGCACTTTTTCAATCAACCCTGTTCCAGCTTGCTCTGGTTTCTGTCACACTGATGATTCAGATGTTTTGAACTTTTACAATTTCACTCTTACAAATAAAAAGACAGTATAGACTGGGTTAATATAAGAGAAAACAAACAGGACATTTTGGAGGCGAAAACAAACCAGGTACTGTGGGTGAATAAATGCAGCGACATAGAACAAGATGGTGACATAAGAAAGGACGTTAGAATTAGAATTACAAAAGCAGCATCGATCTTCAAGAATCTTGAGAACATATGGAATTCAAAAGTTATAAGCACAAAAACCAAGTTAAGACTATTCAATTCATATGTAATATCCACTCTCATTTATGCATGCGAAAGCTGGAAAACAACTAAAGAAATAGACAAGAAATTAGACTCTTTTGAAAACAAATGCCTAAGGAAAATGCTCGGCATCAAGTGGAACGAATTCAAGAACAATGCAGAGATAAGACAGATGACTGAACAACAACCAGTCTCATGGGTGATCAGGAACAGGAGATGGACATATGTTAGTCAGGTATGAGAAGAAATGATCAGAGAATCCCAAAACAAGCTATAAAATGGAATACAACAGGCCAAAGAAAAATAGGCAGACCGCGTGAAACTCTGAAGAGGACATTGTTAAGAGAGGCCAAATTAACAGGCATAAAATCCCTTTATGAGCCTGAAAGACTCGCCGAAGACAGGAAAAATTGGCGAACTACGTTGCGAGCCCTATGTGACGTTTAACGGTACGGGAAGAATATAAGATGTAAGATAAAGAATAAACGACTCTTCTAATGTGACGGTGCATTTTATTGGTTAGTTCCAGCCAATCAGAGCTGGGCACCGTATGGCAGTATTCGGGTAAAAATGGTTGGATTGATAGTAAGGGCATTATTCTGTGTTTTCTTTTTGAATTTCCTCGTGCTGAGATCCTTCGAGAAGGTCACGTGGGGTGCAAAACCCGTGACAGGGAACTGTGGGAGCAAGGCTGAGTGCGTGGAGTCAGTTTTTGGCTTGAACGTATAACTGTGTGGACGTTTGTTTGTTTGTTTGTTTGTTTGTTTGTTTTTTGAGCTGTGTGATGTCTTCGTGGAACAGATGAACGTTTTGGTTGTACGTATGAATGGACTGGCCACATGGCAGGGATAACCAGCCGGCAGTCAGATTTAATGTTATTTTCATCAGCATTGTCATTATTCCATCAATAAATGTTTCAAGTCACCGTTACCCAGGATTTACTTGACTATCTGTACCAGTTGTCGTCAACGTGAGGTTTTGAAGAGCCTGGATGAGAAGTATGGCTGGAACAGTGTGTAACTAATCCAGAAGGTGAGAGTGAGAGCTGGAATTATGTGTGTAACTAGTCCAGTAACCTCAACTCTCGAAGATCAACAAGAGAAAGTCGACCCTGTTATTCACGTGCGTAATGTGAATCAGCACAACTTATGTCAACACGGCCCAGCCTATGAGTGTCATATACACAGCAAAGGCTGTGTCACAAAAAGATTACCTTGTTAATTTACCACGGCACGGAAATCCTATTATAACCGCCATATTCTATTTTTCTGGTTGCGCTTCTAATAGCAGAATTAAAAAGATAAATTTGTGGTCTTGTTGTGGATCACATGATGATGGGGTCTGGCTAGAAGTTTGATTGTTTGTTTGTTTTTTATTTGTGTCTTTACTTACATGTTGTTTATTTTTGGTTTGCTTTTTATTTATTTTTTTGTTTCTTTCTTTTGTGTATTTTTTTATTTGCTTTTTGTTTATTTGTCTGTTCTTTGTTTTTGTTAGTATGTTTAGTTGTGTTTCTTCGTTTGTTTCCTTTCGGAGACTTTCAGCTATATGTCATAAGCAAATTCTACTTTAATGTATGTGCTTCAACACCGTCTAAAAGAGGGATGCTAAACCCATACTGCTAGAAGTTGTAAGAGAACAGAACAAAGGAAACATAAAGCAGAAAAAAGTTGAAAAAATAAAGAAAATCGAGCCCTTTACATTGGCTGAAAGAAGACTTAGAGAAAATCAACACTTTTCTCTGGGTGAAGGAAGATAGAGAGAGAATCAATAACCTTCACTCTGGGTGAAAGAAGATGGACAGAATATCACCAAACTTTACTCTGTGTGAAGGAAGAACGACAGAAAATCAACACACCTTTCTCTGGGTGAAATAAGATAGAGAGAAAATATAAAATCAATAACCTTCACTCTGGATGAAAGAAGATGTAGAGAAAGTCAACAAGATTCTCACTTGGTGAAAAAAAGATAGTGCGAAAATAAAAATAAAAAAACTTTACTCTGGGTGAAAGACAACGGATAGGAAATCAACAACCTTTACCTCGGGTGACATAAGATGGACAGAAAATCAACAACCTTTACCTCGGGTGAAAGATGATGGACAGAAAATCAACAACCTTTACTCTGGGTAAAAGATGATGGACAGAAAATCAACAACCTTTACCTCGGGTAAAAGATGATGGACAGAAAATCAACAACCTTTACTCTGGGTAAAAGATGATGGACAGAAAATCAACAACCTTTACTCTGGGTAAAAGATGATGGACAGAAAATCAACAACCTTTACCTCGGGTGAAAGATGATGGACAGAAAATCAACAACCTTTACCTCGGGTGACATAAGATGGACAGAAAATCAACAACCTTTACCTCGGGTGACATAAGATGGACAGAAAATCAACAACTTTTACT
This sequence comes from Achatina immaculata, assembly GCA_009760885.1. Classification (NCBI taxonomy): domain Eukaryota; kingdom Metazoa; phylum Mollusca; class Gastropoda; order Stylommatophora; family Achatinidae; genus Lissachatina; species Lissachatina immaculata. Next base: position 47,828,655 of record CM019720.1, on the reverse strand, counting down.
CTGGGTAAAAGAAGATGGACAGAAAATCAACAACCTTTACTCTAGGTGAAAGATGATGGACAGAAAATCAACAACCTTTACTCTAGGTGACATAAGATGGAGAGAAAATCAACAACCTTTACTCTAGGTGACATAAGATGGACAGAAAATCAACAACCTTTTCTCTGGCTGAAAGAAGACTGAGGGAAAATCAACAAACTTTACTTTGGGTTAAAGAAGATGGAGAGAAAATTAACAATATTTTCTCCACGTGAAGCAAGATCAACAACCTTTACTATAGGTGAAAAAAGATGGACAGAAAATCAATAACCTTTGCTCTGGGTGAAAGAAGACGGAGAGAAAATCAGCAATCTTTACTCTGGTGTACCGCATTACACTGGTCTGCAAGTGTGATTCGAGTGTTGAGGGTAGAATAGAACTGGATTTACGGAGTCTTACAATAATACACTCTCCACTTAAAACCCACGTTTACTATGGATTTTTTTTTCCACACATTGATCCAAGTGCTTGGAGCTGAAATACTTGTGGATTGTCAGTCGCTGATCTAGGCTACAGGGGTTACAAATTATAATTCCTCATTACGCGTTTTGCTATCCTTCTTCCTCCATCTTGCACTGAATTCTGGCATCTTTCTGCTGCTTTCAAATCATATTTCTGTGAGGTTACAAGTCTACATGTCTCTCCTTCTAGTAGCAGCTAGTTTCTCCACATCTTGTAATGACCGCAACACAACCCCCCCCCCCCCAGAGAATGGCAGAATTAAGGGGCACAGTTAAACTGCTACTTTATTAATAATTAAGTATTATCTGATCACTGCCGGAGGTTAATGCTCTATTTCTTTGGCGGATGTTTCTCCCAGCGGAGTAATACGTCCTAGTTTTACCCACTATCTTGAGAGACTTCCTGGTGCATATAATTATAAGCGCCAGCTAAGAGATTCTCACTACTGGACAAATCTAAACAGCAGCACTCGGTCAAAGGGACTATCATCGTAGCCAGTGCAAACAAAAACAAAAACAAAAACAAAAACGAAGCATCGCAAGGAAAGGGATTCAGGATTTCACTGTAAACTGACATGAATTATTATTATTATTATAAATATTGTATGACCTCTGTAAAAGCACTTGACAGCGCATTTCTTGCCGCCCTAGTCGGGGTCTTCATGCTTTCCCCAGGGGAGCGAAATACGTTTTCTACCATTTGTTTTTTCTTTTCATCCCCTAGATTTTGTACCAGACAGAACAAATTTACATAAAGTCGAATTTACGTTAAACTGAGAATTACGTACGCCTGGAAGTGTGTGAACTTCACTCTTATGTCATGCTGACAGTTTAGTTAGTTAGGTTGCCGACTTTTGAAGTCGCAGTCTCGATCTCGTGTAACGTGTTTGTCATTAACCCCTTGTTTCCGAACCATTAGTTTGTTCTTACACCGGTATGGAAAGTCAGGCCGCACTGAGCCCTGTCGGAGGAAGACAGTGCAGTCGTTGATCTGTAGTGTGTGGTTTGTTTGATGTAAAACAGAAAACTGCAAGGCTAGTAGATCCACCGCGCCATCAGAAATCTGCGCCGAATGAGAAGCTAACTAGATGATGTAGGAGACGAAGTTGATTAGTTGTTTTCTTTTTTAATGAAACGGGGAAAAAAAAGAAAACTTTTCTTTTTCATATTACTGACATCAGTCAACATCATCACCGTTATTATTATTATTATTATTATTATATTAGGTGCTTTTCTTGCAGGAACTGGTGGCGATACTTCTTCCACAGATCTTGATATTTTTTATCAGCTCAGTTGGTCAGTTTTTATTTAATGGGAAACCATCGTCATCATCATCATCATGTGCCTTCTGCCTTCTCCAGAAAGAAGGCTGGTGGTAATGAATCCCCTTCGCCTTGATAGCTGCACTCAGCCGCGCTGTATCTTGTCCATTCTCGTATGCTGTCTCCCCCAAAGCTGTTTGTTGAATATCAGAATAAAACAACTGACGGGCTATTTCCTTACCCCAAAAAGCCTGTTTGGCAAGTCGGTCTCTGACATTAACTCTTTTATCCCAAAACAACACTGGCAGTGCTGGTAGATCTTGCATGCCTATGCGAATCAAATGCTCCGTGCAATATTTAAGAAAAGTCTAAATGAAAATATGAAAAAAGTTGCATATTTCTAACCCAGCCCATGTTTTTAAATTGCAGAGTAACTCCCCTTCAGTTTCTTTGTGCCAAAATTTCTCATCAAAATTTATTCCGGCAGAGCATGAGAAGTAATTCAGGGATGAAAGAGTCAGTTAAGAAATACAGTTTTAGTAAAAACTAATCAGTAAAAAATCGTGAAAAATTGAGCGTTCTTTGTTGAATATTATTTCTTTTAATGAGGACTCCATTCGACAGTGTAATCGTTTGAGTCGAACTGACTGACATTTTACTTCCATAAGGCAGAGGTCGCATTAATTGGAAATTACCGGTAAATTTCTGATTTTTTTTTTAAAAAGTAAAAAACAGAAACTTTTGGAGGTCTTCAGTTACCGTGACTAGTTTATATTATCACAAACATTGCAAAAACAAACAAACAAACAAACAAACAAAACATCGAAATCGGTTAAAAGATAATCGGTCCTGTAAGGCTGATGGTGCTCAGTTTGTATAGAGGAGAATTATCAAGCCTTGACATTGCTTCAGCAAGTGACCATTTTGTAAAGATCAAATCTCGCCCTAAATAAGGTGACCAAAAAAAAAAAACACATTGAATTTGTGTGGTATTTTTAAAGTGTATTTAATTTTACATTTTAAAGTGGTGAAGCAGCGTGGTTAGCTGAAGGATTAGGCAACGGTTTACTAACCCGGTGGTATCGGGTTCAAGTCCCAGCAGTGGGATTTTTTGTTTCTGGTACACAACCAACAAGATCCCGGGGTCTACCCAGCCTCTAAAAATGGGTACCGGAGAAATCTGGGAAGGTAAATGCTGCCAGGCGTAATACTGACCACATCACACCTTCTTGTGCCGAAGGTCGTGGAAATGCGGACCTAACATCTTGCCCCCAATATGACTTAGTGGCCTGGAGCCGGGAATTTTACCTTTTTTCACATTTTATAGAGTACAGAATGCACTGAGAAAAGCGGTATTTTGGAAAAGCATTTCACGCAAAGTGAAAGACTGGTACACCTGTACCGGTTTCAAAAGACCCTAGTGATATCACTGGATGAACTTTCAGTTCCCATTGTACAGAGTTTTGAATGGTCTCTTTCTACATAAAAGGAACAACCATTCGGATGGATGGATGGATGGATGGATGGATGGATGGATGGATGGATGGATGGATGGATGGATGGACGGATAGATGGACGGATGGACGGATGGATGGATGGATGGATGGATGGATGGATGGATGGATGGATTTACAAAAGAGAAAAAAACATAGATATAGTAAAACAGAGAATGGCTACTGAACAAGATGAGTTTTAATTTTTTAAAAAATCTTACTGCTTCATTTCAAATGTTACCCATTTTCGTGGAATCCCAGCAGACGTGGCCGGTGCAGATCAAATTGTCTCCAGCATACGGCACGGCATGAACTTCAGACTTGGGACCTTTGCGTAGGACTTTAAAATAAATAATTTAATGCTGGAATTTCCTAACTGGATTTATCCACACACTAAGGGATATGAAAACCAAATGATGACAGTCTGGGATCTCACTTTTAAATAACTTTCTGATCTAAATTCTGTTAGCCGCTATTTCCTTCCGACAGAAAGTACAGAGTCGGGGTGGGGGAGGATTGTGATAGTACGAAGCCAGATGAATGTGATTTCATTGGAATGTAAATAATTCTGTATATAGTAGGAGACACAAAAAAAGCTGAAGAGGTATGAGAGACTGAAACTGAAACCAATGTAAAGATTAGTAGTCAGTTAGTCATTAGCATGTTCTTGCGGAACTTTACCTCACTAATAGCACTCCTGTAGGCCTCTCGGTTGTAAGCAAGATGCCCTGCTGCTGATACAACCATTTGCACATTATCAACGATGATAAACATATTGACTGCTTCTTCTACCCATTATGACTTTAATAGAATTTTACTGGCATGACTAATCAGGGCAACCGTTTGCATACTTTCAAATTACCATTTTTGGCAGTGGTATGTATAAATTTCTTTTCCATTCTTTTGGCCAAATACCTGAATGCCATATCTTTTTACATAGTGCAAGATAGATTGTTGCTCATTCCTTTCCTCCTGGTTTAATAAGTTCAGCTGTTATCTCATCACATCCTGGTTATCTACTATTTTTCAAATTCTTTATTGCCCATGAAACTTCTTCAGTTGTCGGTTCGGGTTCTTTTTCATACAGTTCACACTGTTGATTTCTGTTTTCATATATCTCTCTGCAATATTCCTTCCATTTTTCTATAATTTCCTCTGTTTCTGTCACGGTATTCCCAATCTTGTCACAAATTACGTTTAGTTTCATTCATTTGCATGTCCCTTGCGGAACTTTGTCTCCCTAACAGCTCTCCTGTAGGCCTCTCGGTTGTGAGCAAAATAGCCTGCTGCTGATGCATCCATTTGCAGATCATCAACGATGTCTTGCAGCCATCTTCGCCTTGGTCTTCCTATCTTTCTTTTTCCCGTTATGTACCCTTATAACAGTATTTACTCTTTCTCTGTTCAAAGAGGACCACTGAAATGGTATGGCTATTTATCATTTATAGCAGCCACTATAATAGTATTGGCGCCAACTAAAATGGTTTTCTACTGGTGTGATTAAATCTTCTTGTGGAGTACAGTTTCAACTTATAAATTTCTTCTTGTTGTTGGTGTTCTAAAACCACCTAATTTTCTATATTATACACTGAGAAAATACAACAAGATACCCAGGCTTCCAACTCCACAGAATAATACAGATATAACAACTTAAACATAACTTCGCAGTCTTCCAACCAAAACAAACTGGTCAACAATGAGAATTCCAACAAAGCCAATTGGTGTAGTTTATCATCAGACAACACACATTTATTAATGGACAAAATGAGGGGGTGAAATCATGATGATGGGAATGTAGCCATCAGGCTGAACAAAATTCATAGTAACATGCCCGGCGTGAGAGAACTCTACATATGGGCAGAAACTTTACAATGTCCTATACACATAAAATCATACTTACAACGTTCCACCAAAAACCTCAGCCATCAAGAAACCTAATTCCTCCAACTAACTACCAACAAATTGCCACTGCTAGAAACTCTTCCTAAACGAGATTTCATCTACATCAAAACTACTAATGTTCTTCCTACAACACGAAAAAGTAAGGCTCTTGCTACACAAAACAAGTAAGGCTCTCTCCTTTTTTCTAAATCGTGAGTGGTTTTTATACTATCCCTATCCACTCAGTTTTCTCCATGCTGCACGCTTTTCCCAAGACCCTCGCTCAATGGTCTCAACCAACCTACCTCACAAACAAGGGTACTCACTCTATTAATTATTTCCTAAATACCAATCCTGGTTATAACCCCTAGCCAATACTGCTATACTATTCCCCCCTCCCAAAAAGTAGAGTTTCGCCTGTCAAAACTCTCAAAAAACCAATCTACTTATCTAAATTATAACTCCAGGCTAATTCAAAGATAATAATGGACTCTCAACATAGAACTTCATACTCTGACTATACCCATAAACTGTTCCTGTGACATTCGGCTATACTCAGCCCATGTCCACTTCATATACAATCATATATATCTATTATGTGTGACTCCTCAATACACATACATAGAATAGGTAAACTCTGGTACCATATATAATCTGCTATTACTGACAAATGCAGCTATATGCTGTACATATGCAGAATAGGTTCATCTAGGTTACAAATATTAATCATCAATTCTTAAACATATGTAAATATCCATTAAACATATGCAGAATAGGCAAAACTTTGGGTATCATAAATAATCATCCATTCTTAAACACATGTAAATATCCATTAAACATATGCAGAATAGGCAAAACTTTAGGTATCATATATAATCATCCATTCTTAATCTTATGTAATTATCCATTAATATATGCAGAACAGGCAAAACTTTGGGTATCATAGATAATCATCCATTCTTAAACATATGTAAATATCCATTAAAAATATGCTGAATAGGCAAAACTTTAGGTATCATATATAATCATCCATTCTTAACATACGAGTCTATACGCTACACATGTGCAGAATGGGCAGAACTTGAGTATTAGGCTAATCCGCCTTCATCCATCCCCAAAGGGATTGTGCCACGTACCACATGTACGCGCAACAAAACAATGTAATATCTAGGTCCTTAAAAAAAGACCCCCTCTGGTAATTTGTACCCTGAGCTCGGTCACATGGAATCTCCATGTTCCGGGCTAGGTACCCAATCAGAGAACTACACCTGTTTGTGTAATCTCCTCATAACATCACATCCGATGTAATAATGTCACAACCGAAGCAATGCTGTCACATCACAGATAATAACCAATTTGAAAATGGTTTATGCCAGAACAATTGGCTATCTATAAGTCATCATCAGTAATGTCACCTAATTCAAGGCTACATGATTTATCATCAATCCTAATTAACTACTAATAAATCCGTTATACAAAAAATAAACAGAGGAAAAAAAATACATTCACTAATTGCTGCACAAGAACTATATAATCTATAAAAAAATATGCTTAAGAGAATCTCTAACTGTAGCCTTAATCTCCCAGGGACATCCCATATGTAGCAATAATACTTCCAGGGCTTATTGTACATTTCCAATGCACTGCGTGACAAAGCCTAACCTCTTCCATAGTGCAAAGACTGTTTCTGGAAAAACTCAGACATGTAACCAATATCTATAACAAAACGAAAAAAAACAGTATTAGAATGATACAATCTACCCAAAATAATCCAAGCATACTTTCATGTAATACTAACCAGAATGATTGCTGTACTTTTTAATTCAATAAGTAACAACAGCAAATGGCAATCTTCAAAAAAAAAATGTAGCTAAGAATCCTCAGTTTTCTAGCACCTATCAGAGTAAAGAAACTCAAATTAATGACACATACACTAATGTCAAATATCAATATCATCCTTGCTAATGCAAAATCACAACAAAATGGTAAACTAAATGCTAATTAATAGCAATCCAGAAAAATTCCACAGCAGAACAAAATAATTGTCCCTAATGTATAAACACAATAATGTTCCTGAAATTTCTAGATAATCTATCCAGAAGAAGCATATCTGGCAACTTCAAATCAACAGAATGTTCATTTCCAAAAACAAATTTTTTTCACAGTTGAAGGTAGTCCAAAAAGTTACTATATCCCTCCGTATGAATGTCTGGTGACTGGATGAATCAGAACTACTCAATTGTCCAACAAACTTCCAAAGAGAATGACAGTAAATAAATCCAACATTCACTATTTGAGCTATAATTAATAATGTTCAGTCTGCACGATCTGGCTTGACTTCTTGCTGAAATTTCAGAGGTCACAGTTAAGTTACAAATTGTTACATGTCCCTTCCTACATAGTACCAGCGAAATGTACCGTACAAGCTGCACTGGTTCCTGGCAGGATACTGGTTCAGGATCAGCTTCACTGGACTGGATACAAGCTACTGGTATGGCTTCGTCCACTATGCTGCCTAGGGCCCAGGAGCTAGAGGTGCCCCCCAAGATTCTGAGCAAGCTGGACATCGTCGCCGCCTTGAGTAAACGCCTCAAAGACTCGTCAACACACCCCTGACGCCAATTCGAAGGAAGAAAAGGACGCCAATGTAACTCAACTCTTTTCCTAATCTAGACTCCTTTTCTTCTCCGGCAGAAGATGTCGGGAAGCCAATGCTGACAGAACTACCAACCGAAATTCGAACGCTAGCTAACTAACCGAACTCCAATCTTGACTCCCTAACTAACTACAAACCTATCAACTCCTAATCTATCTGCAGGCAACTTCCAAAACTTAAGCTAGCTATCCTTACTCTATAACACATTCCCTACTGACCAAAACACTAGTCTGCGCATATCACGAGAGACAAAAACGAGGCTAAGTAAACAGGTCATCGATCGATAATCGTAATCTAGGGCATAGTAACAATAGACAAAACTTTGTTTGTACTACACCACTGCATACAAAAAATTACTACAACTGGAGACTTGCCAAGACTTCACCATTAAAAGTATAAACCGTGCATGAAACCAGCGGCCCATGAGCAACAGGTGAAACAAATTGTTGCCGACTATGAAAGAAAGGGATGGTCACGGCATCACTGTAACAGCAATTTACTATCTCTCTCTCTGAACCTTAAGTGCCCAGGGCACATGGGGCTTCCGCAAGGGTTTTCCACAAATGCCTGTCTTTCGCCTTTTTTTCTGCTCTTGCCCAGGTGAGCCCTCTATTGCTCAACATCCTTTCTGTTGTTCTTCTCCATGTCTCTTTTGGTCTACCCTTACTTCTGCTCCCCTGTGCAATTTACTATACCTCTCTGAAATTGTATGACTATTTATCATTTATAGCAGCCACTATAATAGTATTGGCGCCAACTAAAATGGTTTTCTACTGGTGTGATTAAATCTTCTTGTGGAGTACAGTTTCAACTTATAAATTTCTTCTTGTTGTTGGTGTTCTAAAACCACCTAATTTTCTGTATTATACACTGAGAAAATACAACAAGATACCCAGGGTTCCAACTCCACAGAATAATACAGATACAACAACTTAAACATAACTTGGCAGTCTTCCAACTAAAACAAACTGGTCAACAATGAGAATTCCAGCAAAGCCAATTGGTGTAGTTTATCATCAGACAACACACATTTATTAATGGACAAAATGAGGGGGTGAAATCATGATGATGGGAATGTAGCCATCAGGTTGAACAAAATTCATAGTAACACATGCCCGGCGTGAGAGAACTCTACGCCATATGGGCAGAAACTTTACAATGTCCTATACACATAAAATCATACTTACAACGTTCCACCAAAAACCTCAGCCATCAAGAAACCTAATTCCTCCAACTAACTACCAACAAATTGCCACTGCTAGAAACTCTTCCTAAACGAGATTTCATCTACATCAAAACTACTAATGTTCTTCCTACAACACGAAAAAGTAAGGCTCTTGCTACACAAAACAAGTAAGGCTCTCTCCTTTTTTCTAAATCGTGAGTGGTTTTTATACTATCCCTATCCACTCAGTTTTCTCCATGCTGCACGCTTTTCCCAAGACCCTCGCTCAATGGTCTCAACCAACCTACCTCTCAAACAAGGGTACTCACTCTATTAATTATTTCCTAAATACCAATCCTGGTTATAACCCCTAGCCAATACTGCTATACCCTTCCAAGACGGTCTTCTCTAGATTATCATGACATTCAATGTGTGCAAAATATTTAAGTTTTCTTTCTTTAATCCTCTTTACTAGCCAACCTCCAATATTAAGTTCTTGTAGTATGGATATATTTCTACGTTTTTCGTGTCCATGATTTTTTAAGAACTCTTCTGTAGCATTTACATTCAAACGCATGTATGTGTTTCTCGACTGTTTTGTTAAGTGTCCAGGTCTCACAGGCATATGTTGCTGTGGGAAAGATGCATGCCCTTAAAAATATTATTTTTGTGGTTCTGTCTGCTCGTCTCCATAGTTGTTTTACTTTCTGAAGAGCGGCATATGTCCTTTTAATTTCCCTCATTGTATCTCCATTATTAGTTAGTAGTGATCCAAGATATTCAAAACTCTCCACTTCTTCCAGTTGTTCATTATTCATATATATTTTAGCTGCCTTGTTTGTTTTGTCAGTTGTTATCAATTAAGAAATTAAGATAGAGGTTTTGGTCTTCGCTGTTCTTACCGACTTACATAATTAGTTTTTACACTCCTTTTTGTGTTGTGGACAGTAATACTATGCCATCAGCATATCTTATCTCTGGTATTTCATAACCTCCAATTGTTATGGCATCATAATATTCTTTGTCTACATCTTCTCTAACATTCCTCATTATATTTTCAGTATACAAGTTAAATAAGTAAGGCGACAATATGCTCCCCTGACGGACTCTTTTTTTTATGTCAAACCAAGTTGTTGTTTCACCATTTATTCTTACTGCTGCTTGTAATTGCTATATTAATCTTATATTGAATATATGATCTCTTGATCCTCTTCCTTTCCTGAAACCAGCTTGGACCATATTGACTTCTTCTATTTTCTTACAGTCTACCCATTATGATTGTTTACAGAATTTTACTGGTATGACTAATCAGACCAACAGTTCTGTAGTTTGTGCATAGAACACCTTTTATTTTAGTGAAAACTGAATTTCTCCATGAATGATTCAGACAAATGTTCAGGAGTGTTAACATTTTTTATGCATTTCTTTGTCATGAGCTCACAAAACTTGGAAACCGCTGGTGGAATTTTTTAAGGCTTCAAACTTCTGGTGTAGACTGTAAGGGAGCCTATATAAATATTCTGTAACATGATTTACGGTGAAAGAATCACGGGGACATTTAGATGCGGCTGAGGCTGGCTGACGTGACTGAGAACGATAAACTTTTCTACCCAGCTTCAATAGTCGGAGCCTGCAGTCTGACGACAAGAAGGTCTTAGTGCTGAATGAGACTCAAACAGGCAGTGCTACTCGTATGTCTTTTTTTTCTACACCTTTTTTTTTGTTGGAGGTTACGGGATTTTGCTGCAGGTAACAAGCTAATCAACAGGCTCCACTTCTATCGGAGGCTGGATATATCACGGTGGATCCAAAATAAAATAAATTTTCCCCCATAATTTATTGACCAAGAAAATCTCACTAGAACTTCTTCAGCTTTTCCACGAAGTCTCTGTCACGTTTGATGCATGTTCACCAGCGCTTACAGAGTGCACGCAGTAAAGAGAAGTTCACGTCTTTTGGTCCAGTGTGCAGTCACTCAGTCACGACCTGCTGCATCTCGTCGCCTGTCCAGAAAGTCTTTCTGCTTATAGGCTATTAGAGTGGCCCAAAGAAGGCAGCAGACCCAACACTCATCTCCAGTAGTAGTTCTCGCCAGGAAGCAATTATGTTCTGCTTAAAAGGGGCCGTAAAAGATGCTAGAAGGCGTGAGCACGCGTCGTTATTTCAGATCTGGTGTCAGTTGTCGTGAGCACACGTCGTTATTTCAGATCTGGTGTCAGTTGTCGTGAGCACACGTCGTTATTTCAGATCTGATGTCAGTTGTCGTGAGCACACGTCGTTATTTCAGATCTGGTGCCAGCTGTCGTGAGCACACGTCGTTATTTCAGATCTGGTGCCAGCTGTCGTGAACACACACTCTGCTGACCTGGCACTCTGTTTTACATGAACACATCGGTGATGATGTGGTGTGTGCTGAACAAGCTGACCTTTAGAACTATGTCATTCGCCATCACTCACCGATCTTCCACCACAGCCAGCGCATTCGTCTTCTGTTATCGACTCTGGTTTCATAACTTATTCAGAACTTCTTACTCAACTCATAAACCTACCGCAACCACAGACATGCACCACCATAATAAACCTTCATTCCTCCGATGAATTTCGATAAGTTTCACATCTTCCTTCACCGGAGAAAAAAATAATAGATGACAGAACGCTGTTCCTCTCTAGTGCATGTGTCTGGACAAGCAGTCATGTTTACACTGTTACTGTGACGCCATTTAGTTTCGCTGGCACTGCGCTGCCACATCTAGGACATCCCTTACGTGTTTGGTAACGACGATTTCAGCTTACATAACGATGAAACGGCGTTTAAAATTTCTGTCACAGTTTTAAGAATTTCGTTTGCATCACTCTCGTATAAACATCATATAAACATGAAAGAAAAAGAAGAAACAATGATCGTGAAACATCAGAGATTTATAAGAAGAGTACTTCAGTTGTCTGTGCCATGAAGTATAAACGAAAGAAAAGACACACTGATACAACCGAAGAGTGGGCGCCTACTCAGAAAATCTCACAGATAAGGTCAGATAAAAGGGATGGCGACTGCAGTAAAACTGGTTTAAATAAATAAGGTAGATAGAGGTGTATGGTGCAGTTTTACAAAGTGAGGGAGGAAGTGAGCAAGGTGAGAAAAAAACGAATATAAAATATGAGAATGTATAAATGAAAAACATACAACATCAGATATTTCGGCGTGAGCCTTATTCGAGGATACATACACAACGAAATACAAACACATAGAACTTATCTGAAGTGTCTTGCTCCCAGTGAGAAGCAGAAATGTGTGTGGAAGAAGGAGGAGGAAAAAAGGAGGATGGAAAAAAAATCACTCTGCCTACAGACAAAAGATTCCCGATAGAGCCAATCATAACGAAGAAGCGGAGAGAGAGGATGCGAATAAGTGGGAGAAAGGGGTGGGGGGAAGGCAATAGAAACATGATAGCCGCTAGAGGTGTCGGGGAAGGAGAGAGAGGAGGGAAAAGGGGACGCGGAGAGATAATGAATGAAGAACTTAAACACCTACAGGTGTTCCTTCTTTGCCAACATATTGGTCTTGTTCTATTCACTAGTTTCACATTTTCTCCCTGTAGGTGTTTAAGTTCTTCATTCATTATCTCTCCGCGTCCCCTTTTCCATCCTCTCTCTACTCCCCCCCCCCCCCGACACCTCTAGCGGCTATCATGTTTCTATTGCCTTCCCCCCACCCCTTTCTCCCACTTGTTCTCATCCTCTCTCTCCGCTTCTTCGTTATGATTGGCTCTATCGGGAATCTTTTGTCTGTAGGCAGAGTGATTTTTTTCCATCCTCCTTTTTTCCTCCTCCTTCTTCCACACACATTTCTGCTTCTCACTGGGAGCAAGACACTTCAGATAAGTTCTATGTGTTTGTATTTCGTTGTGTATGTATCCTCGAATAAGGCTCACGCCGAAATATCGGATGTTGTATGGTTTTTCATTTATACATTCTCATACTTTATATTCGTTTTTTCTCACCTTGCTCACTTCCTCCCTCACTTTGTAAAACTGCACCATACACCTCTATCTACCTTACAGATAAGGTCACACACTTTCAACGGAGAATCTCAGAGGATGTAACGCGTGACAACACGAAGATTCTAAAAGGACGCTTTCAATGTACATGTACGATGGACGTTCAGAAAGTAATGGACCATATCGCTTTTTTTTTCAGCTAATAATGAAGATAGAAGCATGAAAATGTGCAAATTTTAAATATGGCATGTGCCGATTGTGTGACCCAAATTGCACAGCAACCGCCCAAAGATTATGGTTGCCTTAGCCGTTGAAGTGGAACGTGTTAGCAATTTGCGGTATAAGCAGCGAATTGTGATAGACTTTCTCGTTGCAGAGAAGGTAACTGTTGCGAACATTCACAAGCGTCTATGTGATGTTTATGGAAGTTTTGCAGTCACAGGAGTACAGTCAGTCGCTGGGTTCAGAGAATCAACCAATCAATAAGTGGAGATAAGGATTTGCATGATCGGCCCCGCTGTGGACGTCCTGTCACAGCCACCAAAGCAGAAATGTTGAAATGCGCTGAGGGCATTATTCTTACTGATAGGCGTATCACTATTCAACAATTGGCCCTAAAGCTGTCAGTAAGCAATGGTAGTGCAAATGCAGTTATAAAAGCTCTCAGATTTTCTAAGGTTTGTGCAAGATGGGTTAATCGAAGTCTCACAAATGAACATCGACTGCAAAGGAAAGCAATTTCTTCTGAATTGTTGGGGCGTTTCAGTGCTGAGGGAGAGAACTTTTTGGCTAAGATCGTAGAAGGTGTCGAAACCCGGGCGCATTATTTTGAACCTGAGACAAAAAGACAGTCAATGGAGTGGCATCATCCGCAGTCACCACGAAGAAAGAAATTCAAGACAGCTACTTCAGCTGGAAAGATCATGATCACTATCTTTTGGGACACTGAAGGTGTGATTCTTGTGGATATTATGCCAAGAGGAGAGACAATCAATTCGCAAGCTTACATTTAGACATTGGAAAAACCCAACGTTTTCGCAGAGTTCGGCCGCACAAGACTCTAGAAGACCTGCTTCTTCTTCATGACAATGCACGCCCTCACAAACGTCTGACAAAACGGGAAGCAATCACCAAATTAGGTTGGACTGTACTACCCCATTCACCCTATAGTCCCGATTTAGCACCCTCTGATTTCCATCTGTTTAGTCCACTTAAAGAAGCACTCCGAGGGGTAAGATTTGACGATGACGAAGGGGTGATTCATGCAACGAAATATTGGCTACATAATCAAGAGAAAATCTGGTACGGCTAGGAATACATGCACTTGTTTCGCGCTGGCGTAAAGCCGTACAAGTTGATGCGGTTTATCTTGAATAATACCCATATTTACATGACATATCCATGTATATTGTGTATAAATTTCATGCTTTTTTAATAAACAGCTCCTGAGAAAAACGATGTGTTGCATTACCTTCTGAACGCACCTCGTAGAACAAAGACAGACTACTCTGAACCTCTCGGTGCACAGGGCACATGGGGCTTCCGCAAGGGTTTTCCAGAAACACCTGTCTTTAGTATTTTTATCCTCTCTTCCCCAGTGTAAGCCTCTCTGCTGCTCTTCTCCGCGTCTCCTTTGGTTTGCCCTTATTCCTGTTTCCCTGAAGTGCGCATTTCAGTGCCATTTCTTGGAATTGAGTTACCAATCATCCGGATTACACGCCCTAGCCGTCGCCATTGTCTTTTCCTAACTAATCGAAGTCAATGGCTTCGTCCGCATTTCTGCCAGGAAGGTGTCCTTTCTTATATTTGGACAAAATATTAGTCTGATCTTACCTAAGCAAGAATTCTTGGAAGAATTCCGTTTTTTTTTATAGTTTTAGTGATTTTGGAGAGTTTTGAATATCTTGGATCACTACTAACTAATAATGGAGATACACTGAGGGATATTAAAAGGAGGACATCTATCGCTCTTCAGAAACTAAAACAACTGAAGAATCTGTAGAGAGGAACAGACAGAACTACAAAAATAAGATTTTTAAGCGCATGCATCTTTCCCATCACAACATATGCCCGTGAGACCTGGACACTTAACAAAACAGTTGAGAAACACATAAATGTCTTTGAATGTAAATACTACAGAAGAGTTCTTAAAAAATCATGGAAACTAAAAAGGAACAAATATATTTATATTACGGGAACCTATTATTGAAGAAGGTTGGCTAGTAAAGAGGATTAAAGAGAGAAAACTTAAATATTTTGAACACATTAAACTTCATGAGTATTTAGAGAAGACAGTCTTGGAAGGGTACATAGTGGGGAAAAGAAAGAGAGGAAGACCAAGGCGAAGATGGCTGCAAGACATCGTTGATGATCTGCAAATGGACGCATCAGCAGCAGGGCTTTTAGCTTACAACCGAGAGGCCTACAGGAGAACTGTTAGGAAGGCAAAGTTCCCGAAGTGACACATGCGAATGACTGACTGACTGACTGGTGGCATTCACTTCCACAGAGTAATAAAATTAGGATATTACTTTTAAATATCCTGATTTTCGTTTCCTTGCTCAGTTTTTTGGATGGTGAAAGGCGGTTTTGCACTAGTTAGTCTGTTGTTGATGTCCTCTTCTTTGTTTCCATTTTCTGCTACTCTACTGCCAGGATAATGTGTATAATATATCAGCAGTAAGCCGATTTAAAATGGAATTTGACAGAAGAAAGGCGGAATGTGATACGGGAGGTTGTGCCAAATTCTTTACTCTTTGAAAATAAAAGTCGTCTGTTCATTTTTTTTTATTCCAAAACAAATTTTCAATACTTCGCTTACAGCCATAGAATACAAGTGGTACGCTTTTTTTAAACAACTGAAGTAAGTTTATTTAAGAAATTTATGATTTATAGTCGAGATCGCTACTTCTTTCCCTTCCAGAGAACCAAGATGTTATTAACTGCATATCTTTTACTACCAAAACCAGTACCAAAGGCTTCATCATTTTCCTCAGTAAAGTTCAGATAATCATCATCAGGGACAAAGGCTATTGTCTTTTTTTTTCTTCTCATCCTTTCTGAGCTGAACTCACATACATCTTCTGACAGAACAGTTGGGCTGCTTAGCTTCAACGCCCCCGCCCCTTTTTTTCCAAACAAATCCTTCAGTATGTGAAGATTCCTGGAAATAATGAGATTTCTATCCGTTCCCAAGTGAAATCTTTTTTTCGCCTTGTCTTGTTTTCGAGAATGATCTTTCAGCCTTCGAGCTCTGCGAATAACTATAGTCTTTCCATTTTGGTGAAGTACATGTAGATAATTTCTGTGACACTTCACTCGTTACTATACTTAATTCTCGAATAATCTCATTTCCTGGCACACTCTACTTCCTGGTACGCGGAAATCTCGCGTTAACTACTTCCTGCTACGCGGAAATATCGCTTTAACTACTTCTTTCTACAAGGAAGTATTTGATACCTTACTCTCATTTTTTGTCGTTAAACTGAGTAGCCCACTACTCTTACCGTTTATTGTTACAGAGGAATCGGTATGTATTTTCTGCAACCACCTTTTGTTAGAACGATTTCTTTATTTTTGTATTCTTCTTACCATAGAGCGGTATGTACTACTTTACACTAATTACTTCTTACTATAGAAATCATTAACAAAGTCCCTAAACACGATATCCTAATTGCTATGGGGGGCTTCAACGCTAAGGTAGGGAAAGATAACACCGACGTTGAAAAAGTAATGGGTAAAGAATGAATTGATATGGTTAATCAGAACGGAGAAAGATTAATTGAAATATGTCTAACCAGAGGGCATGGTCATTGGAGGTATAATATTTCCACACAAAGAGATACATAAAACAACGTGGATGTCTCCAGAAGTAAGGGCATATAGGCCTGCAGATGTCAACAGTGATCACAATCTGTGTATAGGGAAAACAAAACTAAAACACAATAAATCATAATCTATAAACTAGGAAGAAAGTAGGAACAGCTTTATTACTTAACGACTACAAAGTTGTGACGTTTCGGCGTGAGCCTTAATCATACAAAAACATACAGGACGAAGAAATAGAGACAAGAGATAAAGTATAGATTCACATGAATACTTCTAAAATAATGAATGAATTAATTAATTAAATAGAGTACTTAACTGTAAATTGTAAGATGTGGCTTGTCCGGCGGTGTGTGTCAGGAATGGATATAGTAGAACGTAGAGACCTGTGATATGTGGTCGGTGGGTGTGTAACTGGGGTTGGTGGATGGGGAACCGTGGAGGGGAGGGAGAGCTGTACAATGTTGACCTAGGCAGGAGAAAGTGAAATAGATGATTAGGAAAGTGGGGTTACAAAGTGATGCTGTGAGGAGGTTTTGAACTATGTATGACAAGTAAGAAGGGGTGGAGCTTAGTGGAGAGGTACTATGATGACTGAAGAGAATGTTAAGTGTAGCTGAACAGCGAGTTTAACCCGTGTGGCTCCAGCGTCTCATAATTTTGAATGCAGCAGTTCTCAAGCGCCAGGCGGCTTATGTCATCTACGTGATTTTGTTTGATGGCTGTTACCAGAAAATCAGATTTGCCTCTGTGGTTGGGGCCATTGAAATGATTTGGGATTGGTTATGAAGCATGCTGGACGATGTCGTACAGTTGTTTTTGCATGCAGTGCCCTAATCTGTGGCCATTCTCACCACTATATGTTATCCTGCATCTTTTTCAAACGATGACATATATCACATTACGGGACTCGCATGTGAATCCCTCATGAAGAGTGAGGATAGTTTTGGGAAAGGTGATTGTTTTCGTTTCCCAGACTACATGACAGGTAACGCAGCGGGGACGGTTACATTTTCTGGTGCCAGCATATGTACGGCTCTGCTTCAAGTGGCTGTGGACAAGGGTGTCCTTAAGGTCTGGCTCACGTTTGTATGCCAACAGGGTGGTTCATATAAAATGTCGCGAGTGTCGGGGTCCAGTTGAATTAGCGGCAGATGACGATAAAGAATTTTCTTAACCATCTGACCATGCGGGTGGGAAGGCAGTACTAACTTAACTCTGTCCGATGGAGTAAGAGACTTTTTCCTGAATACTTTTTTGCATCTCACTAGTTGAAGGCTTCACGAAGGACATTTTCTGGGTAGTGGCGATGACGGACAAATTCTAATAACTTGTTGGACTGATCTATCAAATCCAAATTATCCTGACGGATGAGTTGGGAGTATGGGATGGAGTTCTTACAGGCTTCAGGATGGAAGGATGGGTAAAGCAAATAGATATGGCTGTCGGTGGGCTTGTAAAATATAGAGATGAAAAGCCTGTTTGTGCCAGTAGAAATGTTAATGTATAAAAGTTGATAAACTTGTCAGAAATTTCATAAGTTAATTTTATGTTATTGTTGAGTGAGATGACGAATTCAATACATCTTTTCAACTTTTTCTGTGGCATACTTGTGACTCCAATGCCATCATCGATGTACCTTTTATAGAATTCTGGAAGTTTGCCAGTGTAGGTTTCTCATAATTTGACTTCCAGAAAGCCCATAAATAGACATGCATAACTGAGAACCATTTTCGTTCCCATGGCAACACCACTGATTTGCTCGAAGTATTCGCTGTTGAATTCGAAAGAATTTAGGTTTAGTACTAGCTGTGTAAGTCTGATTATGGTGTCAGTGTTAGTGATGAGGTGAAGGTCTTTGTTGAGAAAATAGCGGAGTGCTAAGAATCCATGCTCATGGGGGATATAAGTGTATAGGGAGCAGACATTTATTTACTTTGTAGTCGTTAAGTAATGAAGCTGCTACTACTTTTTTCCTAGTTTATACATTCTGGTATCACAGCTTTACTGCAGTGCTTCGTGTATAGTTGTATATTTACACACTAATTTTTGTGTGTTACACAAGAAATCAATACACAGAAAGATAAACAGCCACAGCCTACAAGAAGAAAATACTAACAGTAATTTCAATCAGGAACTTGCCAATCATTCCACAACACTCAGTGAAGTAGAGGAGATAGGTGTAGGTGAATTATGGAATTCTTATAGCACAGCCATAATCACAGCAGCAAAGGCAAGCGCTGGACTTAAAAAATCTAATAAAAAAGCATGAATATCAGAAAACATGAGGTTCTAAGGACTGTTATTGCCGGAGGTGGAGTGGAAGATACGCTCTCCGCTCAAATAGCATCTGACAGTGAAGTCCAGATCGTGGCCTTCTCGTGTCAGAACTGTTTAAACTAACAGGAGAAAGGGCTAACGAGAATATCTGGTGCCTGAAAACCTGACGCTTCGGGTAGATGAGAGTCATGTTTGGTAGCTCATCTACAGCTGCTGGCGAGATTCTTCAGCTGCTGTGCGTGGAGTGCGGCTCCTCCCAGCAAGTGAAAAAGGTGCAAATGGGGTTGCCGTGCGGCACCGCTGTGGAAAAGGTGAAAGAAAGGAATAAGTGAAGTAAACAGTAGTCAAATCACGGCACCTCTGGTCTGGGGGTCACCCACCTCCTAAGTGCACTCATATCGAGCGAAATATCTGAACCGTCTTACCCTAGAGGTTAAGACAATGCTGGCGAGATTCTTCGGACGCTGCGCATTGAGTGAAGCTCTATGGCGCCGATGTGAAAAGGTGATGGAAAGGATAAAGTGAAGCTTAATCGGTATGTCCAGTAGTCTCGCGGCGAGAGCTACTCATACCACGGCACCTCTGCTCTAGACTCCGGCCACGTCCTAAACAGGCCCATACTGGGATAATATGCCTAAACCGGCTAGTCACTAGTGGCGAGGATTCATCCCCATGGAGAAAAGCTCCGTCCTGGTCACAAATAGGAAGGGTAGAGGCCACGACCACAAAATGCTGAATCGGAGACACTGGACCATGGCAGTCCAGATAGGCAACCACCTCTTACCCGGCGAGGATGTATGCGTATCCTAACCACACTGAGGTTTTCCGGTGAGAAAGTCCAAGGCCGGAATGGAAGGGCAACCACCTCTCACACGGCGGTGATACACGGGTATCTCAAAACACGTAGAGGTTTTCCGACGAGAAAGTCCAGCTCTACTTTAAAATGGTGAAACGAAAACCACGGTGTCACGCAATCCCGCTTCTGAGATCCACCAAGAATACAGGCTCAAGCCGTGCTTGAACCTCTGAACCTCCTGTGGTCCTCGTGGATTTCGTGTGGTCCTTTTGGGAACCAAACGGGGGACCACGAGACGTATTGAGGACCATAGGTGTAAATACAGGGCGGTCTTGGTGGTAGAAGCGAACAAAGAAGAAGAAATAGAAAAAAAACATGAAAGTACATACATGAAAGAGAGCAGCCAAATTAGCCATGTTGAATGTAAAGACAGATTTTGAAAAAGATCTAATGAAAGCAACATACAAAGAAATAGAAAATAAAGTAAAAAGTTCAGCTAGAAGGGATAAAAGAGAATATACAGACATTATGGCGAAAGAGGCAGAGAAAGCAGCAAAAACAGGAAACAGCAAAACTTTACATAACCTACAAAAGAGGCTGACAGGTACTATTACATCTAAAGAAAGACCAATCCTTAGCAGAACTGGAACCCTATTAACATCAAGTAAAGACCAAAAGGAAAGATGGGCTGAACACTACCAAGAAATACTTAATCGACCACACCCAAAAGAACTGATGAACCTTGAAACCGACTTACCAGCCCCATAACTAAATGTCAACCGAGATGAAATTACATTGCATGAAACTGAAACAGCAGAGAATTTAATGGCTAACGACAAAGCTGCATGTGAAGATGAAATAACACTCGAAATGTTAAAAGCTATCAATAGCGATAACATGAGACAACAACAGAGAATATTTATTAAGCTTAGGAAAGAAGAAAAGGTCATTTCTAAATGGAAAAAAGGAATCATTGTTAAAATGCCCCAAAAAGGCAACTTCTGTAACAACTGGAGAGGAGTAACCTTAGTATCAGTTGTGTCAAAAGTATTTTGCAAGGTCATTTTGCGCAGACTTAAAGTTATAGCAGATACCAGGAGAAGAACAAGCAGGATTTCAAAAAGAGAGAAGCTGTCTCGACCAGATCTTTACTCTAAGAATAATACTCGAAGAACATATTGAAAAGCAGAAACCATTAATACTGAACTTCATAGATTTTAAAAAGGCATTTGATAGCATACACAGAGGCTCATTGTGGAGAATTTTAAGTCTACATGGAATACCATCTAAAATTGTCAATATCATTAAGGGACTCTACAATGGATATGTTTGTTCAATCACAACAGAAGAAGGGATGAGCGAATGGTTCCAGATTAAAACAGGCGTGAAACAAGGATGTATACTGTCTCCTTTGCCTTTTTGGAATTGCAATAGACTTCATAATGAAAAAATGTTGCGCAGGTAACACAGGTATTGATTGGGTACAACTAGAAGATCTTGATTTTACTGATGACATAACTCTTATCAGTAACAATATGAATTCCATGCAAGAAAAAAAAACAGATATCCTGTCTTCACTGGCTTGCAAAAAAAAAAAAAGACTTGAAATTAACAAGGAAAAAAAAATAATGAAACTTCCCATTAACCAAAATGGAAAAATACATGTAGAAGGAACAGATGTTGAAGAAGTCAATCAATTTGCATACCTCAGCAGCTGCATAGACCAGTATGGTGACACCAGAAATGAAGTAAGAATTAGAATTGCAGAAGCAGCATCGATCTTCAAGAATCTTGAGAACATATGGCATTCAAAAGTTATAAGCACAAAAACCAAGTTAAGACTATTCAATTCAAATGTAATATCCACACTCATTTATGCAAGCGAAAGTTGGAAATCAACTAAAGAAATAGAAAAGAAATTAGACTCTTTGAAAATTAAGTGCCTAATGAAAATACTCGGCATCAAGTGGAACGAATTCAAGAACAATGCAGTGATAAGACAGATGAGTGAACAACAACCAGTCTCAGAGGTGATTAGGAAAAGGAGATTGACACATGTTGGTCACGTGATGAGAAGAAATGATCAAAGAATCCAGTGAATGAAGCCATGAAGTGGAACACAATAGGCCGAAGAAAAAGAGGCAGACCACGAGAAATTCTAAAGAGGACATTGTTAAGAGAGGCCAAATTATTAGACATAAAATCCCTTGATGAGATTGAAAAGCTAACCGAAAACAGGAAATATTGGCCAGTTACCTTGCGAGCCCTAAGTGACGTTTGACGGCAGCGGAAGAATATTAGATATAAGATAGAAATGTCTCTGCTATTTATACTAATTACGTCTTACTACAGGGATGTCTCTGCTACCTTACACTAATTACTTTTTACTGTAGAAATGTCTCTGCTAATTTACACTACTTCTTACTATAAAAATGTCTCTGCTACTTTATACTAATTACTTTTTTTAAAACTAAATATCTCTGCTACTTTACACTAATTACTCGCTGCTGGCAAGATTCTTCAGCTGCCGTGCGTGACGTGAAACTCCTTCAAGCCATGAAGAAAAATGTGAATAGGGTTGCCGCGCGGCGCCGTCGTGGAAAAGATGATGGAAAGATTTAAGTGAAGTAGCCAGTAGTCTCGCGATCAGGGCTACTCATATCACGGCACCTCTGCTCTAGAGGCCGGTCACGTCCTACATACACCCATACTGGTTCAAATGGCTAAACCGGCTTAACCAAGGGTTAAACTAAGACTCTGCTGGCGAGATCCTTCGGCTGCCGCGCATAAGGTGACATTCTTCCTGGCCAATGAAGAAAAATGACAGGGTTGCGTGCAGTGCCGTTATGGACAAGGTGATGTAAAGGATTAAGTGAAGTTTAATCGATGTGGCCAGTAGACTCGCGGTGATGGCTACTAATATCACAGCACTTCTGCTCTAGAGGCCGGTCACGTTTTGTATACACCCATACTGGGGCAATATGCCTAAACCGGCTTAACACAGTTGTGAAACTTGATGACTACGCATATCACGGTACCTCCGCTCTAGAGACCGGCCACGTTCTATATGCACCCATACTGGGATAATACGCCTAAACTGGCTTAACACAGGGTGAAACTCACTAGTGGTGAGGATTCGTCCTCCTCGACAAAAGCTCCGTCCTGGTCACCACCAGGAAGGATAGCGGCCACGACCACAAAATGCTGAAGTCGGAGACATTGGACCAGTGCAGTCTAGATAGGCAGTCACCTCTCACCCGACGGGGATATATTATATCCAAATAAAGTTGAGGTTTTCCGGTGAGGAAGTCCAACGCTGGACTGGATGGGCAACCACCTCTCACCCAGCGAGGATATATTTATATCCAAACCACGTCAAGGTTTTCCGGTGAGAAAGTCGAACTCTGGACTAAACTGGTGCAACGAAAACAACAGTGTCATGCAATGCCGCCTCTGTGACCTACCGAAAATATAGGCCCAAGCCCCACGATGCTCTGAGCCTCCATCCTAAATGAGACTATCACGAGAACCACAGGAGTAAATTCAGTAGGATCACGAGGCGATCTTCATGGTAGAAGCGAACGAAGAAGAAGAAGAAGACACTAATTACTTCTTACTATAGTAATCTCTGCTACATTACACTAATTACTTCTTATTATAGAAATGTCTCTGCTACTTTACACTAGTTACTTCTTACTATAGTGATGTCTGCTACTTTACACTAATGACTTCTTACCATAGAAATGTCTCTGCTACTTTATACTAATTACTTCTTACTATAGTGATGTCTGCTACTTTACACTAATTACTTCTTACTTTATGGATGTCTCTGCTACTTTACACTAATTGCTTCTTATTGTAGAAATGTCTCTGCTACTTTACACTAATTACTTCTTACCATAGGGATGTCTCTGTTACTTACATTAAATACTTCTTACTATAGAAATGTCTCTGCTACTTTACACTAATTGCTTCTTATTGTAGAAATGTCTCTGCTACTTTACACTAATTACTTCTTACCATAGGGATGTCTCTGTTACTTACATTAAATACTTCTTACTATAGAAATGTCTCTGCTACTTTACACTAATTACTTCTTACTTTAGGGATGTTTCTCTACTTTACACTAAAACTTCTTACTTTATGCATGTCTCTGCTACTTTACACTAAATACTTCTTACTATAGAAATGTCTCTGCTGCTTTGCGATAATTACTTCTTTATTTAGGGATGTTTCTACTACTTTACACTAATTACTTCTTACTGTAGAAATGTATCTGCTGCTTTACACTAATTACTTTTTACTTTAGGGATATTTCTGCTACTTTTACACTAATTCTTACTTTATGGATGTCTCTGCTACTTTACACTAAATACTTCTTACTATAGAAATGTCTCTGCTACTTTACGCTAATTACTTCTTACTACAGGGATGTCTCTTTTGCCATGCACTAAATACTTCTTACATATATATGTTCCACGGCATTTGCGTGTCGTAGATGTGTGAAATGTTACTGCCTTCACACCTGAACAAGTGAGAGCATTGTGACCTGGTGGTTTGGGAGGAGGAAGAGGAGGGGCAGTACCTGTCCTGGGTGTGTTTACATTACTTGAGGGTAGGTCGACTCAGATTCTGATCAGTTCTGAGAAAGTTTCCATCCTGACAGTGAATCCAAACCGGGGAGCGACCGGCAAGCTAATGCACTAAGCACTGCGCTACAGCGACACCCTAACCACAGGTTTTTTTTTCCATTTATTTACTTTTGACCCATATTCTCTTCCCCCCCCCCCCCCCAATGAAAAGCATTAATTAACCCTTACGGTATTACAGGGAATTCCCTAATGCTTCTCTGCATAAATAAAGATGTACAATTCTTTGTCTGCATAGTACAGTAGTTTATCGTTAATGTTCACATTATATACATAAATAAACAGTGGATAAACATGCGCTGAGGCGGGAAGAGAATCATGGAGTGTGTCGAAATGCGTTGCTACCGAAGACTGAATAAGACTATAGGAGCGACGACTTCTTGACCTCCTAGGAAGGGAAAAAGAAAGAGGGAAAGACCAAGCCGAAGATGGCAACAAGACATTGCTGACGACTTGCGAATGAATACATCAGCAACAAAGGGATGGTGTTTTGCTTACAAATCGAGAGGACTTGAAAGAGAGCTGTTAGGGATGCAAAGTTCCGCAAGGGACACGCTAATGAATGAATGGATAGATGGATGAAAATGGCGGAGATATTTACACCATTGTCTCTACGTGTCCATCGTATTGTGTCTGTTGCCTAAACCTTCTTAGGGAAACTTAGGTATTTCACATATCAAAGAATAATGAATATATGGAATATAAAGGATCGTTGTCAGAGCCAACTTGTTTTATTGTTAAAATTACCGTCTCGTTCCCAGTTTAGCCAGAAACTCTTGTGTAAAACAGCGAATTTTAGGCTATTGTCCAGATTACCTAAAAAATAAAAAATAAAAAACTCATAAACTACAAAGTCCATAAATCTGAAACACTTCTATAAATCTCAAAGATCTAAACACTTCTTTTGGGGTGCTAGTTGGCTAAGTCGATAGTACGCTGTTCTCTCGTGGCTAGACGGCTGCTCGACCTACCAGAGTCCGTGTTCGAATCCCGGTATTTCTCTTGTGATTCTTCTTTCCCTCACGTCTCACTAAAGTGCTGTGTTTACGAGGTCTAATCTTACAAAATTTGTTCTCTTACTTTACCGTACCAAAGCCTCGTAGTTTCCTATTTATAAAAAATTGTTCCTTAAACACTTCTACAAATCTCAAAGATGTAAAATAAAGGTTAAAAAAAAGGTAAAGGTAATCCTGTCATGCCTTAGAGGCACATAGGGATATGGTGAAAGATCTAAACACTTCTATAAACCTCAAAGATCTAAAAATTTCAGAACATTTGTACCCAAAGTAAGATTTAACGACAAAGTTCCGTTACCACGAGTCTGTTGTAAGTCGGACCAGACGAAAGTGGAATACGTCCTCTGGTGACAGTGTCTGTTTTCTATCGGCTTTCATTATAATAGCTATTTATCACCAGTGTCTATGTTCTTTGTTTGTTTAAGAAGGTGACAAAACATTATATATATCAAGCAATTAAAACGTTATCATAAAATAATATGCAGCATTTCAACTTATTTTATAATATAACAGAAGCACAAGAAGCTGACTGTCGTAATTGCGGATCGTCGTAACTCGAGTTAGTCGTATGTCGGGGAGCATCTCTACTCCTAAACACCTGAACATCTCCTAAACACCTCCTAACATCTGAACATCTCCTCACATCTGATCACCCAGAAATCAGATAACTGCAGGAAGACAGAGTTGTAGAAACTATAAGCCTGCAGATGGAGATATGCGGTTTACTTAGGCCAAAAGCCTACTGGCTGCCGGCCTAGCTTCTGATAGCACAGTGGTGGGATGCCTGACTTCAACGTCCACTTTTCCCGAACGTTCATTATATTAAGATCCCAGGAATGAAACTGTTTATACTGTAGGTCAGAAGTCACGTGATCGTAAGCACGCGAGGACAAAAGGGCAGTTCGTTTTCATCCACTCACCCATAATTAACGTCTTCACCTTGCTCGAAGCTGTAGCTCTACGCTCGAAACTATTGATTTTTTAAAAAATTAATATCTTTTGGATACGTCGTCAGACTTTCTCAGGCAGATAAACAATGTTTAATGCAAGCACTGTATAACGGAAGCAAAAAAGAACAATTTATTCTCTGTGTAATACGAGAATTTATGCATAATTGATGCTTTCATGATAACAAACTAATAAAAATGGTCATTTTACATGAATTTTAACAGTGGTCAGCTGCTGAGAAATAAATATTTAACCTGGTAAATAACACAGAATGCCAAGAGGCTAAAACTTCTTTAACGCAGCTGCATACCGTAGCTCAGTGATTAATCTTATTTCACATGTTAAAAAAAAAAAAAGAACCCTAACCGTAGACAAAAGGGCAGACAAAATGCAGAACTAAAGTAATTTAAGAGTTCGCCTCGTACTTATTATGCTTCAGTGGAAATTAACGGCCTCTGTTCAAAATTCACGACCTTTGCTGTATTATTTATTGTATCCTACCTTAACCGATTGTAAGAGAGAGAGAGAGAAGAGAGAGAGAGAGAGAGAGAGAGAGAGAGAGAATGTACTTTCACAGGACATGCAATGAAAAGAGGAGGCATTGAAAATATTATAACAACAGGAAAAATAGAAGGAAGAAGAGCCAGGGGAAGACCAAGAGAAATGATACTGGACAGTCTGAGGGGATGGTGTGAGAGGAGATCACCAACTGAAGTAATGGCATGAAAGATCGTGTACTCTGGAGAAGCATAATAGCCAACGCCAATCGGCACGGCACCTGATGATGATGATGCCCTTAATCGAAGTCTTTTTTTAAAATTTAATATAATTATATACTGTAATTTTTTTTCTGTCTTAATTCTTAGTTTTCGCTAAAAGTACTCCAGTGCCACACTGAGTCAGTTTTATTTTACGTATGTTAGGCATTGTCAGTCATTAATGAAGTACAACACCACCTGGAAGCCACTGATATGTGGTTCCTTGGGAGAATGTTCATAATACCATGGACAGCAGATAAATCAAACGAGGAGGTTCTGAAAGAGGCTGGAGAGATGAGGCAAGCAATAACAAAGGGGTCAAGAAAAGACAATCCAAATTCATAGGACAGGTTAGGCAAGCTAGAATACATTGTGACAGCGGAAAGGCAAGCATACATTGTGACAGAGGCTAAGCAAGCTAGAATACATTGTGACAGAGGCTAAGCAAGCTAGAATACATTGTGACAGCGGAAAGGCAAGCATACATTGTGACAGAGGCTAAGCAAGCTAGAATACATTGTGACAGCGGAAAGGCAAGCATACATTGTGACAGAGGCTAAGCAAGCTAGAATACATTGTGACAGCGGAAAGGCAAGCATACATTGTGACAGAGGCTAAGCAAGCTAGAATACATTGTGACAGCAGAAAGGCAAGCATACATTGTGACAGCGGCTAAGCAAGCTAGAATACATTGTGACAGCGGAAAGGCAAGCATACATTGTGACAGAGGCTAAGCAAGCTAGAATACATTGTGACAGCAGAAAGGCAAGCATACATTGTGACAGAGGCTAAGCAAGCTAGAATACATTGTGACAGCAGAAAGGCAAGCATACATTGTGACAGAGGCTAGGGAAGCTAGAATACATTGTGACAGCGGAAAGGCAAGCATACATTGTGACAGCGGCTAAGCAAGCTAGAATACATTGTGACAGCGGAAAGGCAAGCATACATTGTGACAGCGGCTAAGCAAGCTAGAATACATTGTGACAGCGGAAAGGCAAGCATACATTGTGACAGAGGCTAAGCAAGCTATAATACATTGTGACAGCAGAAAGGCAAGCATACATTGTGACAGAGGCTAGGGAAGCTAGAATACATTGTGACAGCGGAAAGGCAAGCATACATTGTGACAGAGGCTAAGCAAGCTAGAATACATTGTGACAGCAGAAAGGCAAGCATACATTGTGACATAGGCTAGGGAAGCTAGAATACATTGTGACAGCGGAAAAAGATTAGAAGGCAAAAGATCGAGGTAGACAGACATAGAGAGAGAGAGCATGCTCGATGGACTAACAAGATGGCCAGCACAGCTTATACTCAGCACTCAGAAGAGACAACTCTGGGAAAGCATGATCGCTAACTACAGCCGGCAGGACAATAGATTAGATAGTATTCTCCATACGTAATATTTCCTTGTAATCTCATCCAATAAAGGATAACATCAGGATATTGGAAACACTGGGATTAATGTTTTATTTCTGCACCTATAACTGCTTCGTTGATTAGCTGTTTGCAAATGGCTTAACCTCGCTCACGACATTCTCCTATCCCTTAAGCCGCCTGTAGTTCAGAACGGGTGTCGCACTCAACATGAGAAATTAACTGAATTTCGTGAAAAATATTTGTGACCTTTTGAAATTAGCTTATGTCTTTTGTTCACCGTTTATACATGAATGTAGCACTGTTTATACATGTATGTAGCACTGTTTATACATGGATGTAGCACTGTTTATACATGGATGTAGCACTGATTATATATGTATGTAGCGCTGATTATACATGAATGTAGCACTGTTTATACATGAATGTAGCACTGTTTATACATGTATGTAGCACTGTTTATACATGGATGTAGCACTGTTTATACATGTATGTAGCACTGATTATACATGTATGTAGCGCTGATTATACATGAATGTAGCACTGATTATACATGAATGTAGCACTGTTTATACATGGATGTAGCACTGTTTACCTAGTAACAATGGCGTCTCCTTCACGGCCAACTCGTTTGTACGTTGGCCCGTCGTGCCAGTTTTTCTTTCATGCTTCAAGTTCTCTCTCTCTCTCTCTCTACATATTTCCCACCCTAGGCTTGAGTGCTTCTCAGCACATTTTTGCCCTCAACAAGTCTCCTTTTTTTTTTCAGAAAAAAAGAGTCCTTGTCAGGTACGTCGTGTACACCAGTTTTCCCAGTGTCATGTAGAGAGGCTCTTAGGTAAAGGAGAGGGGACACTTCAAGACTGAGGAATTAACGAGTACTTATCTAAAGCGGCCAACTCAGAGCATGGAGGCAGAGTTCTTAACATTTTCGTCCTCGAGATAACAAAAAAAAAAAAAAACCTCACCAAAGCTGGAACAATGATTTTCTGTATGAGAAAGCCATCTTCAAAAGTCACGGCCACACAACAGCTAGAATATACTAAGTGGTTTGCAGTTGCATGTATCCTACCTCTGGATTCTGATAAGTTGATACTGTTTATTAAAATTCCATTCAGTGTCGAAGCTTATTCAATTTTCATCCCTTTCAGATACTATTATTTGACTCTCATCGCTCTCGTGTACTATTATTGGACTCTTATTACTTTCAGGTACAATTCCTACATCTCAACATCCTTCCCGTGCTGCTAAACGTCACATAGGGCCCGCATGGTAGTTCGCCAAGATGTCCTGTTTTCGGCGAGTTTTTCAGTCTCATCAAGAGATGTTATGTACATATAACATTTTCCTCCTTATAGTTTCATCCTCATCGCTCTCAGGTACTAATATTTCCTTGTAATCTCATCCAATAAAGGATAACATCAGGATATTGGAAACACTGGGATTAATGTTTTATTTCTGCACCTATAACTGCTTCGTTGATTAGCTGTTTGCAAATGGCTTAACCTCGCTCACGACATTCTCCTATCCCTTAAGCCGCCTGTAGTTCAGAACGGGTGTCGCACTCAACATAAGAAAATCCACATTTCTGTGATAATTTTCTAAAATTTTGCAATGAAAGCGGCTGTCTGCCTTATTTTTTTTCCGCGATTTTCATCTGGCGAGGGCATTTTGAAAGTGCGCTTCGATGTACAGAGAAGTGGGGAATATTTTCTGATTTTTTTTTCTGAATAATTCACAAGAAAAAAATCACTACCACTTCTTGGCGGATTCGAACTCGCAGGCTCCAGATCTGACCTCAAGACACACAGGCGGGCGCCCCCCCCCCCCCCCCCCCCCCCGCGGCTACCCCCTGTCTTGCATCATGGGAAAGAAAATGCACGAATATCTGAGAAATTAACTGAATTTCGTGAAAAATATTTGTGACCTTTTGAAATTAGCTTATGTCTTTTGTTCACCGTTTATACATGAATGTAGCACTGTTTATACATGTATGTAGCACTGTTTATACATGGATGTAGCACTGTTTATACATGGATGTAGCACTGATTATATATGTATGTAGCGCTGATTATACATGAATGTAGCACTGTTTATACATGAATGTAGCACTGTTTATACATGTATGTAGCACTGTTTATACATGGATGTAGCACTGTTTATACATGTATGTAGCACTGATTATACATGTATGTAGCGCTGATTATACATGAATGTAGCACTGATTATACATGAATGTAGCACTGTTTATACATGAATGTAGCACTGTTTACCTAGTAACAATGGCGTCTCCTTCACGGCCAACTCGTTTGTACGTTGGCCCGTCGTGCCAGTTTTTCTTTCATGCTTCAAGTTCTCTCTCTCTCTCTCTCTCTACATATTTCCCACCCTAGGCTTGAGTGCTTCTCAGCACATTTTTGCCCTCAACAAGTCTCCTGGTTTTTTTTTTCAGAAAAAAAGAGTCCTTGTCAGGTACGTCGTGTACACCAGTTTTCCCAGTGTCATGTAGAGAGGCTCTTAGGTAAAGGAGAGGGGACACTTCAAGACTGAGGAATTAACGAGTACTTATCTAAAGCGGCCAACTCAGAGCATGGAGGCAGAGTTCTTAACATTTTCGTCCTCGAGATAACAAAAAAAAAAAAAAACCTCACCAAAGCTGGAACAATGATTTTCTGTATGAGAAAGCCATCTTCAAAAGTCACGGCCACACAACAGCTAGACTATACTAAGTGGTTTGCAGTTGCATGTATCCTACCTCTGGATTCTGATAAGTTGATACTGTTTATTAAAATTCCATTCAGTGTCGAAGCTTATTCAATTTTCATCCCTTTCAGATACTATTATTTGACTCTCATCGCTCTCGTGTACTATTATTGGACTCTTATTACTTTCAGGTACAATTCCTACATCTCAACATCCTTCCCGTGCTGCTAAACGTCACATAGGGCCCGCATGGTAGTTCGCCAAGATGTCCTGTTTTCGGCGAGTTTTTCAGTCTCATCAAGAGATGTTATGTCCATATAACATTTTCCTCCTTATAGTTTCATCCTCATCGCTCTCAGGTACTATTATTCGATCCTCATCGCTCTCAGGTACTATTATTCGATCCTCATCGCTCTCTGGTACTTTTATTCGACTCTCATCGCCCTCGTGTACTATTATTTGATTCTCATCGCTCTCAGGTACTATTATTCGACTCTCATCGCTCTCAGGTACTATTATTCGATCCTCATCGCTCTCGGGTACTTTTATTCTACTCTCATCGCTCTCATGTACTATTATTCGATTCTCATCGCTCTCAGATACTATTATTCGACCCTGATCGCTCTCAGGTACTATCATTCGTTCCTCATCGCTCTCGGGTACTTTTATTCGATTCTCATCGCTCTCAGGTACCATTATTCGACCCTAAACGCTCTCTGGTACTATTATTCGATTCTCATTGCACTCAGGTACTATTATTCGAATCTCCTTGCTCCCAGGTACCATTATTCGAATCTCATTGCTCTCAGGTACCATTATTCGAATCTCCTTGCTCTCAGGTACCATTATTCGAATCTCATTGCTGTCAAGTACAATTATTCATTAGAAAAAATTAATTCTCGGGGATCGTCTTCCAGTAACTCGGTGCATCGAGATCAGAGTGAAGGATATTCTCAGAAGAATATAGTCCTGAATCTCATGATGGTGATGGACTGAAAGGAATAAGATGGGAAACTGCGTCTGAGTGACGATAAGGTTTACCAGGCCTGGAGACCAATTCCCCCCAGCCCCGGCCAATTACCCCATCTCTCCTTTAGTCCTATCAGTGACTGGTCCTTAGGTATGGATAAAGGTACAGGGCTCATCTTGCTCCTCGTGGTGGTGGGATCGCCGGGTCTTATATGTATACATATAATGTCTGTATATGTGTTAAATGTACAGGAAGTTCGCAAAGTCAGTGTGCAGTATTTCAGTATCGATTCCGGTATCGTAGATGTATCTTAGTGGCTGCGATATCTAGGCACATCTACCTGCGTACGTTAGCGTATGAAGTCACCTGTTGTGTAACATTCTCTATATTCAGTCTCTCTTTTGCGTTTGTGTACTGAGTTGTTAAGCTGCGTTTGAAGTGCATGATGGGCAAATTGTTTAAATCAGTTTATTCACTATGGTTCTTTCTCTGGAGGAATGTATTTTTATTCTTTAATACATATATTGAGAAGGCAATACATACACCGATTTAGTGGGGGGGGGGGGGGGGACAAATTTTGAAAAATTTCAAGGAATACCCGTACCTCATGGCAGTGCAGTTCACAAACTTATAGAAAAACTTCGTGAAGGAGGCTCAGTGTTGGACGTACACCGTAGTGGAAGACCATCTAAACTTAACGAGGAGAAGTAATCGAACATTTCTAGCTCTGTGCTTCGGAGTGCAGCAAAGGCTTTGCGGAAAGTGGCACAACAGGAAGGTATGGGGCTTGCAACAGCGCATAAACCGGCCAGCGAAAATTCCAAATTTTTCCCGTTTAAAGTAACAGCGGGCGGTTCAACAATTGCTGTCGGGGATCATGAAGAACGACTCAGTTACTGTGAATGGTTTACAAGTTTCAGTTAAACTAAAACTGCTGATATTCTCTTGATTGCTACCTTTTTTACAGAGGCCTGGTTTCACCTTTCTGGTTTTTTTAGCACACAAAATACACGTACATAAAAAAACATTTCACAAGCGGATCTAAGAAAAGTGTTTGGGAAAAAAAAATAAACATGTTCAAGCTTGCGTATACGCACAAGGACATCACTTCCAACATTTGCTTTAAGGTGCGTGTCTGATTAGCTTATATTACGTAACACTTTTAGCACCATTCTTGATCGGCGATTCTAGTCACGCTATCATACGGCAGGTATGCCTAGATATCGCAGCTACTAAGACACCACAACAATACTGGAATCGATACTGGAATACTGCACACGGACTTTGCGAACTCCATGTACAGTATAAGCGTATATATGTTTGCGAACATACCTATCTGTATGCATTTGTGTATGTGAAAAATATATATTGTCAAAGTGTAAACTAGCTTAATCCAAAGAATGGGTTTGACTGTTATGTCTCTTATACTGCTTGTTTATCAATGTGTACGTTTATAACGAATGTGAGAATGTAAAGTGAATTTATTTCGTGTAGTTACATAAATCAGAGCGTTGAGTGTATGAACAAAAGATGGTTTATTTATTTATGTGTGCATTTTTTTTATTTTCTTCTTAATGCTTATTTATGTTCGATAACAGGTGTTGAATGTCTATGACTGAGTGAAAGTTCTATGATGGTAAGGTAAAGATAAATCCTCTCATGCCATTTAGAGGCACATAGGGATATGGTGTTAGTGCCTACATTTTCCTGGAGTGCCTAAAGTTAGACGGGCCGGCGTGCCTAGTTCTTAGCCCTTGTAAAATAAAAGTTCGTTCCTTCTCCCCTCATATTCCCATCATTCCCAAATGTGGAGCAGGGTACCAACAACACTTTAAGACCTTTCTAACCCGTCAGACTTAGAACGACTGCTTTAGAGACAGAGCACGCCTGTACCTGTCCCACTTTCCGGTAGATGCTTCTAGAAGCAGGATGTTGCAATGTCTCAGACAGGCTACAGGAAGCAGGATGTTGCAATGTCTCAGACAGGCTACAGGAAGCAGGATGTTGCAATGTCTCAGACAGGCTACAGGAAGCAGGATGTTGCAATGTCTCAGACAAGCTACAGGAAGTAGGATGTTGCAATGTCTCAGACAGGCTACAGGAAGCAGGATGTTGCAATGTCTCAGACAGGCTACAAGAAGTAGGATGTTGCAATGTCTCAGACAGGCTACAGGAAGCAGAATGTTGCAATGTCTCAGACAGGATACAGGAAGTAGGGTCTTAGCTTGCACCCAGTTATGATGTTCTCTGTCCGGTCCAGGAGCCTGACTCCTGGTCCACTCCGGATTTTTCAAGTCAGTCACTGATCGACTCAGTGCTCATCTGTTTGTCTGTCTGTATGTCTGTCTGTCTGTCTGTTGGTCTGTAAATAAATGAAGCTCGCAGTTACAGGGACAGCTGCTACTACGACTCAACTTTTTATTCTTCTTCTGTCTTCCTGAAACGGCGAGTTTGATGTATTTTTTTGCAGCCGACGCAGTGAAAGTCTTCAAGCACGTCAATGTGTCGGACTGGGAGCGGGTTAGGGCGCCTATTTTAAAAATTCCATGAGCGGAGCTAAAGTAGCATAGGATGTGCGACACTCCATCGGCAGGCTCCACCACCATGGGGACCACGGCGAACCTTGACCGGGTAACCAGGCTAGACATGTTACTGGGGGCGCCAACGCAGGTGTGGGGCAGGGTCTTGGTCGGCTATACTTGGCCAGCCCTAGCGCTAGCATGTCAGCTATGGGTTACTGACTGCTAAATTGGATAACATCTTCGCAACCCCACGACTCAATACTTGTATGAAAGCAGAAGGTAAAATCAGGTCACAGCATCCTTTCCTGTTTTCGCCACTTCAAAACTCTCTGCTGGGGGAAGGACATTCTGTTGGGTTTTTTCATCTTCGCAACATGAACATCGAAAATGGTTTTGTTTGTCCCAGTATCAAAACCAGGGAAAACCACGAAATAATAAAACACCAAGATCATTTGCTTGCCAGTTTGGAGAGGACGTCAAGATCATTAATAGCATTATCACATTTCCTCACTTGGTTACATTAACCTGGTCCTGTGAAGAGAATAGTTGCAGATCACTTTTCTTTCCTTCTTTCTTTGACATTTTCTTCCTTTCTTTGGACATTTTATTTCTTTCTTTGACATTTTCGTCCTTTCTTTGACATTTCATTTCTTTCTTTGACATTTTCTTTCTTTCTTTTTCTGACATTCTCTTTCTTTCTTTGGCATTTTCTTTCTTTCTCTTTTTTCTTTGACATTTTCTTTCTTTCTGTATTTCTTTGACAATTTCTTTCTTCCTTTGACACTTTCTTTCTCTGGCATTTTCTTTCTTTGACATTTTCTCTCGCTCTCTCTCTCTCTCTCTCTCTTTCTTTCTTTCTTTGACATTTTCTTTCTTTGACAGTTTCTTTCTTTCTCTTTCTTTCTTTCTTTCTTTTTCATTCTAGCTGTCTGTCTTCCTTTGACTTTCTTTCATTAGTACCAGCCTTAAGGGAGAGAAAAAGATTTGTATGAGCTCTTACAGGCTGCCAAAATATTTTGCCTCTCATTCTCTTCTCTGTTTTACAATGTTGGGTCACTATAATAAGATCACGACTTTCTCAAAAGGAAGTAAGAAAGAAAAGCGCATAATTAGAAACAAAAAGTAAATGAAATTATCGGGGTAACTAAAATATTGAGTAAATGTAGAGACACTTCTCATGACTGTAAAGTGGAATTTTTAGTTGTGCTGCCCAGAATGTTTTGCTGTTCTTCCTGTTCTTGTCACAACATTATACTGACAAGATGTCTTGAAAATAAAACGTCAATTAGCTTAAATATTGTTTACGTTATGTGGCAAACAACATTATATTGACAAGTCAGGCAGTCAGCCATTTGCATGCCCCTTGCCGAACTTTTGCCTCCCTAACAACCTCTCCTATAGGCCTCTCGGCTGTAAGCAAGATGCCCCTGGTGCTGATGCGTCCATTCGCAGGTCATCAACGATGTCTTGCAGCCATCTTGGCCTCGGTCTACCTCTCTTTCTTTTTCCAGTTATGCACCCTTACGAGATTATATTGACAAGACGTATTGAAAATGAACGCCAGTCGGTGGAAGAAAGAAATGAATTACAAAATAGGATAAGTCAGCGGACAATGTATGGAGAAGAGAAGCCGCTGTTTCTTTCTGAAGTCTGGAAGATTTGCCCTATTTTCAATGTGAAAAGGGGGCGGTGAGAGGGCTTCTCTTATTTTGTTTTGTTTTCTTTGTGGGAATGGGGGGGGGGGGGGGGGGGGGGGCGCGGGGCGTGGAAGAAAACAGAATGTTAAATCAATCAAACCCTCAGGGACTGAGAAATAGTTTTTGCGCAACCTTGCAAAAGTCCGTTCCGAGACCCAGCAGATGAGACAGTAACACTGGCCAGGGTCTGTCACGGATCAATGACAGAGACCTAGCGGTCTTGAGATCCTCTCTACAGTCATCTATCACTGGCGGATGACATTTCATTCCACTGTTCCATGTACAGCGCAGAGCGTTACTCTCTTGGTGAGGACGTACCACTGCCTCGCCAAGATGCTTGCTTCTGTGAGTGTTGTGTTCAGGATGTCAGTGATATTTTGGACAAATGGTCTCCTTGCGGAAACATGGATATCCTAGTAAACATTCACTCTGCCAGAGTTCTCTCTATGGCATATAATAATCCAATATTTCGGCAAAAAGCCTTTTTCAAAAATCGCATAGAAAAACAACAGCAGATAAAGATACGAAAAATATAAGAAAAATAAAATTAAATACTTAGCTTTTTGGCCTACCTCTGCCAAGAACAATTTGACTGTATTAAGTGTTTAATTTTTAACATATTTTTCATGTTTATTTATTCATATTTATCTATTTTTCGTGTTTTATCTATTGTGTTGTTTTTGTACGGGATTCATCAAACAGTGTCACGCAGATGACACGTCGCCTAGCGCTTAAGAACAGTTATATTCAGGACTTTGGGACACTGGAACCACATGGCTTGAACTCGTAATTCAGCTACACACAATCTTCCATAATCTTACTCTTTCTCACTTGCTGCACATAGTTTTATACCCT
This sequence comes from Achatina immaculata, assembly GCA_009760885.1. Lineage (NCBI taxonomy): Eukaryota > Metazoa > Mollusca > Gastropoda > Stylommatophora > Achatinidae > Lissachatina > Lissachatina immaculata. The sequence continues at coordinate 47,791,304 of CM019720.1, read as the reverse complement.
CACACATCATCACATTACTATTTCTCTACCACAACCATAATCATTCATTTCACTTTCTCCTAAATGGATTGTCATCCCTTCCCTACCGTCATCTACTATCAAACATCACAAATAACTATCCATTCACTAATATCATCATCATCATCATCATCATCATCGCCTTTCACTCCCTTAAGAGCACCGGTCATAGATAGGGGCTCTCCAGTCATCTCTGTTCTTGGAATAATTCTCTGCTCCTTCTGTGTGCATCCTTGTCTTTTAACATTGTCTACTCTCAACCATGCACAATTTTGCACCTTTTCAGAACGAACGCTCAGTTTACGTCGTAACCATTGGTTACTGTTTGTTCTCCTATCGAGGATATACAAGGGATTTTGGTTCTGTGCTATTCCAGAAGCTGAGATATTTCGTTTGCCATTTTTCTTTAATTTTTTTTCATTTTTATTATTTTTTTAACATCCAATTAATGTGAATCTGTACATTGTTTCCTCTCTCTGATTCTCCGTCCTGTTTGTTTTTGTTTGACAAAGGCTCGCGCCGAAACGTCACAAGTATGTTATCGTTAAATAATAAAGCTGTTCTTAATTTTTTTCCTAGTTTATACATTCTGGTATCACACCTTTACTGCAGTGCTTTGTGTATAGTTGTATGCCTATACACTAATTATTGTGTGTTACAAAATAGATGATTTGTGCCATGATAAGCTCTGCTTATATATTCTTTGGTTTTTCTATTTCTCAGTACGAAAGTTCAGATCTATAATAATTTAGCAATTTCCCTTGTTTGTTTGTTTGTTTGTTTGTGTGTTTATGCGCTCTCTCTGTAACTGCGAGCTGTTGTTCTTCACAGCCGATGCTGTAGAGGTGTTGAGGCACAGCATCGTATCGGCGTGGGGGCAGTTATGGCAGCTATTTTTTCAAGTTCCGGAGTACAGTTAAAAAGCAGGAGGTGTGCAATGCTTCTTTAATAGACTCCACCACCATGGGGACTATGGCGATCCCTGCTCATTTAGCCAGGCTAAGCCTGTTACTAGGGGTTCCACGGAGAGGTGGGACAGGGTCTTGGTCAGCTATGGTTCGCTAACCCTGATGCTGGTATATCAGCTATAGGTCACTGATTGCCTCAAAGGACAGACGTCTTAAGCAATTTCCCTTAATGAGCAGCTTGCTAACCTAGACAAATGAGCGAGAAATATTCTCCTTTTGATGGTGGGGGAGACTGTGAGAAAACTGAGTCAAAATAAGTTAAATTCATAACATAAAGCAAGGGTAAAGTTAACCTGATAACCATTTCTAAGTTCAAATACGGGATACAGATACTCAAAGGTCAAAGATGAGAATACGGGACAACATGAGACACTCAGTACAGTCCCACAGTGCGACAATATAAGACAATCAAACAAGGGTGTTGAGAGTGGTAAAAGATATATATATATATATATATATATATATATAGAGAGAGAGAGAGAGACATAGAGAGGAGAAGGAGGGAAAAGTTAACGAAAGCAGAAGAAAATTACAGTTAAAATTACGATTTTAACTGTAACCCAAGGTTATTATCGCTAGACCTGGGCTTGTAACCTTTCTCACAAATATGGCACTCGGCCTTCTTCTTGTACTTCTCCACAGAGTGAGCTTTCTTCCACAACGGTGTCTTCACGAGGAACAGCAAAACCTCCTCAGCAGCACAACTCAAAATTCCGTTTTACAATCATGAGAAATGTGTGTGTGTGTGTGCGCGCGAACGCGCTTTCCTTGAGATCACACTGTGTTCATGGCTGAAAAGCTCATTTCATTTGTAGCATTGGAACTTTGCAAACAAACAAACAAACCAACAAACAAACAAAGAAACAAAACACACATACGCACGCACACACACACACAAAATCGTTTGCACGGATTAAGGTGCCCACACACCTTCAATTTTTCATCTGTTTTCTCTCTTTATTTTTCCTCCGTCCTTAAACTTTTTCCTCAGAAAGAAAATCATTTCAGACAAGAAAGCTCATCAGATATTTCAGAACCGTTTATTACTGACTCTAGAAGCTCAGGTTTTTAGTGTCAAATGGCAGGCAATTGGCAGCAGCGCTGATACAAAAATAAGCAATAAAAAGCTGTATAACTGGCACCCACTAAAGTCCGCCCTAAATCTACAGCTTGTAAAAAATAAATATTGTTACTACCCATTCTAGCAGTCCCACAAAGCTGCAACTGATAATTGTCAGCAAACAGTGCCAACATTTTGGATCTTAGCTCACTAGACTCAACTGTAACAAGATTTCACTCGAAAACAATGTCTGATATGTTGTCTTCAACTTCATGGACATTAAGAACCTTTATCTGAATCCTTTGATCAGGAAGCTAGTAACTTACTTCATGGTTTGACCAGTCACGAAAAGCTATTTACAACAAAAAATAAATTGCTGTCAGAAAAATCTCTCTTGAGGAAATCAGATGTCTGGTTTGAAAACATTACAGACGACCGCTTAATTGCTTCCATTTTGTTTCTTGCACAAGATTATTTTTCATCAAAACATTTTTTGTCACCAGCTTTGAAGTACATTTTTACGATTTGAGAGAATTATCGAGAGCAAGTGGAGAGTGATAAGCCCAGGTAATCTCACTTGTAGCCAGTGACCGAGCTTTCTCCTCAAATGTCCTCCTTTTTTTAAAATTAAAGAACAAAAATAAAGAAGCCCAATTCTACTTGAAGAACCACTTACATTTGCTGCCTTGTTTTTGTTCGGCCTCAGTTGCTAAACAATGATCTCCCTTTCCTGCAATCCTTTCTGAAAAGGAAGAAAAGCATTTGCTACAAAACACCGCGCTTTTATCATAACGTGTCTTAACTCTTTCATTCCAAAACAACACTGGCTGTGCTGATAGATCTTTCATGTCGCTGCTAATCAATGCTCACAGCTATATTTAGGCAAACTTAGGGGGAAAAGCGGCACATTTCCAGCTGAACTAATTTTTTATTAAATTATAGAGTAACGTTTTTCCAGTTTATTTTTTATCAAAGTTTCTCATCAAAATTTATTCAGGGAGAGCATAGAAAGTAATGCAAGAGTGAAAGAGTTAATGAACAGCCATTCATTTTGGTTGGTCGTTTGTTTATTACATCCCGGCGCTCTTTCAGACATTTTAAAACGAAAATAAAGTCTAAAAACGAAAGAGAAACACACCCTAGGCTAACAGCCTAGGCAGAAACATGCACCCTAGGCTAACAGTCTAGGCAGAAACATGCACCCTAGTCTAACAGTCTAGGCAGAAACATGCATCCTAGGCTAAGGCCCTACACAGAATCAACAAAATAAGTTGACCACTGACCGTGATAACTGATATGACGAATGGTCTCAGGATTGCTCTTGCAGCGGTCTAGAACCTCTCGAAACACAGAGTTGAATACAAAGGCATGAGAGAGATTGATTGATTGATCGATCTTTATTTCAAAAGGGTTACGAAGATAGATAGATTGATTGATTGATCTTTATTTCAAAAGGGTTAAGAATTGGGCACGCAGGCCAGTCTGAAATTCTGCCCTTTATCATACATCTTTCACTCTATTCCAGACATTCTACAAATATGCTGTTCGTGTAACAAACATAATTACCATTGAAACTGAGAGACATAAAATAAAATATAACATTTACGTTTCGCAGTACACAAGTAACTACATACATATATAAATGGCTATCTACTAAACAAACATTTCGGGACTATTCAGAATAAACAGTTAACTGTATTCGATGTCTGTAAGAGCAGTCTAAGATATCTTTTCAGTTTTATGATTCATGGAGGCATGTAGTCGACATCAAATAGATATTGGGAAGGTTTGTAATAGTAGGAAGGAGTATAATTTATATTTTTATACAGGATAGGAGGCTATTTCAAAGATGAGCAGAGAGAGAGAGAGAGAGTGAGAGAGAGAGAGAGAACGAACGAACATACTTTGTTTTAAAAGGGTTAAGAATTGGGCACGCAGGACCGTCTGATATTCTGCCCTTCATTATACAGCTTTCACTCAGTCACAGTCATTCAGCATTTGTTAATGAGCATAATAATCATGAAGACACAATTAAATGATTACATAAATAAATAATAAACTTATCTCATGTCCATACACTCTACACTCTGATTTATGCAAAAACATGAAATAAACTTGCATTCTTACATTGATTCAAAACTAACAAATTTATAGAAAAGCAATAATAAAATAAAAATTACAACACTCAAGCATTTTAAACTAACTTTAAACTATGCTTAGGGAGGCATATAGTCAATATCAAACAGATGTTGACAAAGTTTAAAGTTATAAGAACAAATATTACTTATACGTTTTACGTGAATTGGTAGGGCATTCCAAAGGTGGGCAGCTGAGTAAGAGAAGCTTTTTTTTAAACATGTCAAGCTTTGGTTTTGGAAGAATAAAACTGCTTAAGCATTGACTGTGTTTTGGGTTGGCTTTGAACAACGACTACAGATTGGGTGGAGCATTGTGCGATAGAATTTTATAAATTAACTTGGCCTTGTTGAAAAGAAATCTCTTCTTGAGGGGTAGAATATCAAGACGTTTGTCCTTATACGTGCTGCATGTTTGTCATCTGTAAGCTTTACTGCTCGTTTTTTAAGTGAGTAAAGTCCTTTCATGTTTTCAGTAGTCCAAGTGTGTGTGTATCTGTGTTGTGTAGTATACTTTTCTGGTGTCTATGTCAAGAAAATGTTTAATTTTAGTAAATTTGTAAACTTTTTGTGCAATGAGTTTGGTAAGATTGTCTACATGATGATTCCAGCGGAGATGGTGGTCAATTATGAGACCTAGAGTTTTATGTTCACTAATATTCTCTATCTGTGAAGTAGTGTTGTTGGTGAATTTGTTAATTTCTGTCTTGTTGTAATGTGCATGGGCTTCGTTTTGCTGGTGTTTATTAGTATTCTGTTGTTGTTGCTCCAGTTAATTAGACTGTTTATTTCAATTTGAAGAGCTGACTCAAGGTTAATACAGTCATTGTCACTAGTGTAAACTGTGCAGTTATCAGCAAAGAGGTCACAAGATATTTTTTGAGATGAAGTGGAAGATCATTGATGGAGATGGTGAAAAGGAGAGGACCAAGAATAGGCCCTTGTGGAACAGTATTATCAACCACAGATGAACTTGACTTAGAGTTTTTGAGGCAAACTACCTGTTGTCTGTTGGAAAGGAAAGATGTAATATATTTTGTCATGTCAGGGTGTAATCTATAAGTCTCAAGCTTTCTCACTGGGATTTCATGATCAATCATGTCAACCGCTTTTTTAAAGTCAACAAAGACAGCACCATATAATTTGTCATCGTTTTTATTAGATAACCAACATTCTGTCATTTTTGTGAGAGCTGTGTGGTAGGAATGTTTCGGCTTAAAACCTGACTGACAGTCAACAATCAAATCATTTTCTTGCATGTGTTGTAAGGTTGTTTTTTTAGGGGCTTTGACAAAGTTGATAGAATGGAGAGAGTGAGAGAGAGAGAGAGAGATGTGCAGGCAACCAGTGAGATTCTGACGTCCCATTTTGAAAATTGAGACAGTGATGCACCCAGTCTAGACAGTAACACAACATTTCTCTCTCTCGGTTGTCCGCACAAACCCTGAAATTCTCTTTACATGCGGCGACCAAAGACGAGAATACGGGGCAGTACGGGACGTGTGTTTTAAATGTATGCATCACCACTGAATTTATTCGATTTCAGGGACAAATCTGTAAAATACCGAATTGTTTGTCACGTAGTATAAGCGACCTATCCATATATTTTACACTTTCTTGGAGTATTTAATATTGTTATGATTATTATTATTATGCACTTTGAAGGAAAATTTATCATATATGTCTAATAAATATCACGTGTTATTGTTTTATCTGCCTGGAAATATGAGCAAGATGTTCTTTGCAGCCGATGCGGTGAAGATTTTGAAGCACAGGATTGTGTCGAGCGGAGAGAGGATTACGGCGTGTTTTGGTTTTTATTTAATTTCTAGAGCGATGTCTGTCTGAGTTAACTGAACAACGAAGATATGATACAAATGCTAGAAAAACGTAATATAGATATTAAATATAATAGAATTATTAAGAATATGAACTCCATTGCCACTTGGACACTCGCTTGTGTAGGACATTTTGAGTCGATGTAGATGGCTCAGTAGTCTGCAGTGGCCTTTCCGTAGGAGAAAGAGGATTTTTTACTGATGTCTTTGTAGTTGGTGTATTGCATCTGGTTCGTTGCTGCATTTCAGTTGTTTCTTCCATTCAGATCAGCACTGGTTATAGTTTTCGCCTCTTGGTAGTTTAAATAATAATAATAATAATAATTGATATGCCCAAAGACTAATGGCTATAATGGTCCTTGTCCCTTTTAGTTAAGCTGAGCCTTTTTCTGGAGATACCGCTAGAAAAGTTAACCTGATAATCATTTCTAAATTCAAATACGGGACACAGACATTCATAGATCAAAGATGAGAATACGGGACAGTATGTAGTAGTGTCGCACAGTGCACACAGGTAGAGCTGGGCCTAGCTTGTACATGGTCCGTTCATCAAACCTGATACAATTAACGTCAGCTCTGGGATTGCTGAGCCACAAAATCGGAGAGCTCCTTCATCATGGAAATATAATAGGCCTTATACATTTGATCGTGGACACAAAAAAGAACAAATATATCTATACTACAAGAGCTTAATATTGAAGAAGGCTGGCTAGTAAAGAGGATTAAAGAGAGACAACTTAAATATTTTGGACACAATAAACGTCATGATAATTTAGAGAAGACCGTATTGGAGGGATACATAATGGGAAAAAAGAAAGAGAGGAAGACCAAAACGAAGATGGCTGCAAGACATCGTTGAGGATCTGCAAATGGATGCAGCAGCAGCAGCAGGCCATCTTGCTCATAACTGAGAGGCCTACAGGAGTGCTGTTTGGGAGGCAAAGTTCCGCAAGGGACATGCAAATTAATAAATATGCATTTGAAGCCTCAAGTCATGGTTCACATTTCTGTTGTTGTTGTTGTTGTCATTTTAATCTTTATTGATGTTTGAACATGCACATTTATTCTGGTACCTAAACTGATGTTGAATGTCTGCTCAGAGAGAGAAAGAAAGTTGAGAGATAAGGGAAATGACGACTACAGTAAAACTGGTTCTAGTAACGAAAATAGATAGAGGTGGTTCAGTTTTAAAAAATGCATTCTGTGTCCATCTTTCCTGCTAGAAGGAGATAAAAAAAAAACCCAAGTCTGTATTTTTCATCTAGTTTTCATGTTTTTATCTCGTGCGTTGTTTTTGTATGTGATGCTTGAAAAAAAGGCTTTTACCGAAATGTTGGAGTGTTTTTTGTTCTTCATTTATATGTGCTCATCTTGCATTCTCTCATTTTTGTTTCTGCCCACTTTCCTCATTCTTTCCATCTTTTTTTTTTTTTTTAATAAGACTGAATCACATACCTCCATGTACTTTCATATGCTCAGAGATACAACGACCAGAGTGTGAAAACTGTCCTGTCTTCTCACTTGTTAATTGTCTGAGAATAATGCTCATTCATTCGTGCCTTCGTTCTTTGGTCAGTTTTGTTGGATAATAACGCAATCTTTTGTAAATCTGAAAAAAAAAACCTGACAGTATTCTTATATTTACTTATAAAACCATTTTTTTTCGTGTGATTTCATAATTTTCTCGGTAATTTCACTGATCACTTTTTTTTGTTTTATAAGTCGTTTGAACCTTGGCCATCTTTAACGAGATTTCAGATTACATGTTACGGAAATGTTTCCTTCTTTAGTCACATCACGCCTTCAGGTTACGAAATGAGAGCAAGGACGAGAGAGACAAAAATATCTGAATAGCCACCACGTGGTTCTCAAAAAAACAAAACAAAACAAAACAAAACAAAACAAAAGACAAAACGAAAGGGCAAATGAAATGACTGGAAACGCCAGGATCGTACAAAATGGAGAAGAATGGTCGACAAAGCATACCGGCACAGCACGTAATGAATAAATAAATGAATGAAAAATTCATTTTGCTTAGTTAGCATTCATTCAGCAAAACACGGCTTCAGATAATGTATTTAAAGCATTTATAGGCTTTCATATATTTTTTCAATGATATCTTTTTAAATACCGTAGTCCTGGATTACACTTCCTTTAAATATTCAATTCAAGTGCCAAGCCGTGTGGCGTAGGCGATCATTTCTCTCCACAGTTCCCTGTCTTTAGACTTGATTATGAGATCCGCCGGTGACTTTCTTCCTAGCCACACTGACAGCCCATCCAGTAACTTCTCTCTCTGTCTTCCTCTGTCTCTTCTTCTCTCAGTTTTTCCAGTTGTCACAATGTGTTCCAATTGTCCTCTTCTCAGGAAATGTCCTACAGATCTCGCTTGTCTGCCTCTGATCTTTACTGTAATTTGCCTTTTAACTTCAGCATCTCTTAAGACTTCTTCGTTGGTTTTCTTAGCTGTCCATGGTACCTTCAACATCCTTCTTATGAACCACATTTCCATGGCTTCCATTTCTCGCTGTACTCTCTTATTCATGGACCATGCTTCACATCCATAAAACATAACTGGCTCGATGTAACATTTAAGTGCTCAGAATCTTGTTTCCATTGATATGGATCTGTTGCACAAGATGTTTCTCATTTTCTGGAATGCTGACTTGGCCTGAGCACGTCTGCTTTTTATTTCGTTGTAACATTTCCCATCAGCTGTTATAATTGTTCCTAAGTACTTGAATCTATCAACTTGTTTCAGTTCTGTGCCATCGATGGTAATGCTACATTTTGGTGGTATTCTTTTCTTTGAGATAGCCATCACTTCAGTCTTCTTTTTGTTCAGTCTGAGATCTTTATTTTTACTTTCACGAACTTTTTGTTTTTACTTTAAATATTAATTTCTGTAAATCCCAATTATTTTACCTTGTATGTCGTGTTTATTGGAAAATGATGATGTGTGCAATTGTTTATTGGCTGTAAAAGTTCTTTAACCTATTGCCTACGCATGTATCGTGTGGAAAGTAAGCACTGAATTACAAGGTGTGTCCGGTAAGTAATGAGACTGATTCCATAAAATTCGATTTGTTCAAGATATACTTACATATACTTAAAATTCTTCGATATAACATACTTGAGCATCAATACATGTTGCCAGAGGTTTCTGCCACGCGTCGTAGCTCGCCTGGAAGTCTTCAACAGGGATCTCCGTCGAAGCACTCGTCACGGTAGCTTGCACGTCATTAACAGTCCCAAAATGGTGGCCTTTGAAGCTTGATTTGAGCGTGTGAAACACAAATAAGTACGCCGGAGCCATGTCCGGACCGTACGCATGGCTCGGCGCATTGTCGTGGTGAAGATTCCAGGTGTTAACGATCTCCAGGCGGACGCGCGCGACTCTGTTCTTCAGCCATTTAAACACTTCCATGTAAAATGCTGCACTGACCATTTGTCCAGGTGGTAGGAACTCCTTATGGACAACATCTTTACACTAAAAAAAGACATTGTCGTTAGTGTGGGATGTTAATGGGCGCCCTGTGCGTGGTTAATCCTCGACGCTCTCTCTTCCTTCGCTGAATGTCTTGTGCCACAGAAACACTTGTGCTTTCGATAAAACATCCTTCCCATAGGCTTTCTGTATCATAGGAAGCATCTTGATCGCGAATTTTTCAAGTTTAACACAAAACTTTATCGGGTGTCGCTGCTCGACACTCCTGTGCATTTTGACTGTTACACGACGCTTAAACAGCTGTGCACTTCGTAAGCGATCAGCATTCTGTAAAAATTCAGAGCCAAATGCCAAGATGTCGACCCCTTACCTAACATCCCTTAGTAACCTTCAGGCCCGGAGGATCCAAACCTCCCCACCCCCCATCGGACCTTCTGATTCAGTTAGTCATTTGCATGTCCCTTGCGGAACTTTGCCTCCCTAACAGCTCTCCCATAGGCCTCTCGGTTGTGAAGAAGATGTCCTGCTGCTGGTGCATCTATTTGCGGGTTATCAACGTTGTCTTGCAGCCATCTTCGCCTTGGTCTTCCTCTCCTTATTTTTTCCATTTTATACCTTTTCAAGACAGTCTTCTCTAAATTATCATGAATGTGTCCAAAATATTTAAGTTTTCTCTATTTAATCCTCTTTACTAGTCAGCCTTCTTCAATATTAAGTTCTTGTAGTATGGACATATTTGTTTTTTTTTTGTGTCCATGATATTTGAGGAATTCTTCTGTAGCATTCACATTCAAAGGCATTTATGTGTTTCTCAGCTGTTTTGTTAAGTGTCCAGGTCTCACAGGCATATGCTGCGATGGGAAAGATGCATGCCCTTAAAAATATTATTTTTTTAGTTATGTCTTTTCCTCTCCACAGATTCTTTAGTTGTTTTACTTTCTGAAGAGCGATATATGTCCTCCTTTTAATTTTCCTCATTGTATCTCCATTATTAGTTAGTAATGATCCAAGATATTCAAAACTCTCCAACTCTTCCAATTTTTCCTCATTGATTCGCCTGAATAAAATAAGTCTCATTACTTACCAGACACACCGCGTAGAGTGTTGCGGTTACTTTATTTAAATAGAATGCTGCCTACCTTACTTGATTAGAAAGCTGCCATTACCTTACTTAATTAGAATGCTGCGGTTACCTTACTCCTTACTTAATTAGAATGCTGCAGTTACCTTACTCCTTACTTAATTAGAATGCTGCGGTTACCTGCTTCTTACTTAATTAGAGCGCTGCCGTTACCTTACTTAATTAGAATGCTGCCGTTACCTTACTTAATTAGAATGCTGCTGTTACCTTACTTAATTAGAATGCTGCCGTTACCTTACTTAATTAGAATGCTGCTGTTACCTTACTTAATTAGAATGCTGCCGTTATGTTGCTTAATTAGAATGCTGCCGTTACCTTACTTAATTAGAATGCTGCTGTTACCTTACTTAATTAGAATGCTGCCGTTACCTTACTTAATTAGAATGCTGCCGTTACCTTACTTAATTAGAATGCTGCTGTTACCTTACTTAATTAGAATGCTGCCGTTACCTTACTTAATTAGAATGCTGCCGTTACCTTACTTAATTAGAATGCTGCTGTTACCTTACTTAATTAGAATGCTGCCGTTACCTTACTTAATTAGAATGCTGCCGTTAGAGTACTTACGAGGTTTGATTGATAAATTCTCGGCATAAGGTACAACGGATTATTTTTGGACAATTTTTTGAGGTTATTTCTCAACATAGCCACCTTGCAAGTTTATGCACTTAGTCCAGCGGTCTGGAGCATACGGATCCCTTCTTTGTAAAAGTCAGCATCTTGTGCCAGTAGAAAGTGGTCTACAGCGTGAATGACGTCATCATCTGAAGCAAATTTGCGACCATTGAGCTCCTTTTTTGAGTTTCGTAAACAGGTAATAGTCCGAATGGGCCAAATCTGGGGAATAAGGAGGATGTTCAAGAAGCTGAAAGCCACATTCATGAATGGCAGCCATTGCCACCGCCGACTTGTGAACTGGAGCATTGTCTTGATGAAAGATGACTCCTCTCGTCAATTTCCCTCAATGCTTTTCCTTCAGTTTGACCTGCAGCTGCTTCACAAGATTAGCGTAATAGGCCCCGGTGACCGTTCTGCCCTTTTGAAGATAGTCTACTAATTGTACACCTTCTGAATCCCAAAAGATGGAAGCCATCATTCTGCCTACAGACAGAAACATCCTTGCTTTCTTTGGAGGTGGGGATCCATGATGTTTCAACTGCTTTGACTGTTCTTTGGTTTCTGGTTGAAAATGATGAACCCAAGTCTCATCCATAGTCACAAATTGCTGAAGAAACTTTTCAGGATCTGCAGAAAAATGGCCAAGATTGTCCCTTGACATGTTGAGACGTCGTTTGTGATCAGCTACAAGAAGTTTCAGGACCCATCAAGCAGAGACCTTTGTCATTTGAAGATCATTGTGAATAATGGCATGAACACGTTCCTGGGAGATACCCAACTCAGAAGGAATGTACCAATTAGTTAGTCGTCGATCGTCCATTATCATGTCATGGATTCTGCCGGTGGTTTTATCGGTGGTTACCGTTCTTAGTCTTCCTGGACGGAGATCATCTTCCAGACTCTCCCTTCCATTTCTGAATTGAGCTGCCCATTTCTTCACTGTGCTGTAAGAAAGGGTACTCTTCCCTAGAGTCTCTACCATATCCTCATGGATCTCCTTCGATAATAAGCCCTTGATGCAGAGGTAGCGAATGACTGCTCGATAAGAAATGTTACCCATTTTCTCAATTTCTGCCTCTTTCTCACTTTAGTAGCCTGTAAAAAACTGGTTGCAGTTAATTTCTTGAAATTTTGTGTTTAATCTTGCATTAACCTTATCTACAAATGCACCTAATATCAAATGTGTGTTTCAAGTATTTGTACCTTATGCCGAGAACTTATCAATCACCCCTCGTAGAATTTAACTTAAGATATGGAACGGTACCGTTACATTAGTTATTTACTTAAGGCAGTGCTAGCGATTTCCACGTGTGTGGCTACAAACATTAGCTAGTATTTGAAACAATGACTATAATATCATAGACATTCTCTGCATCTACACGGCCGTTATGCCCCTTTACTTCAACAGGAGGCTAACGGATTAGCAACTAACTGGGATCTTGGGCTAAACTTTGTAAAAGGCCCCCCACCCCACCCCTTCCCCTCAATATCCACCGACCTATATGGCCTGTAGCCTGATTTGCCAACGACATGTTCCATGTAAACAAAAAATGGAGCATTACATAAACACAGAGAGGAAAACCAGGAAACTTTGTCTTGGGAAAGGAAGGGGACTCTGACAACGCTGAGCGCATGACGTTATACAGTCAAAACCAACACATTGGAGGAAGTAGAGAATAATTCCAAGAACAGGGATGAGTGGAGAGACTTTATCTGTGGCCTATGCTCTCAAAGGAGTGATGATGATGATGATGATGATGATGATGATGATAACTTACGAGTTTGACCTGATCTCCTGGTTGTTGTGGCTTCTCTTATTACTGTATAACATTGTATTACACAGACCAGACACATCTGATACGTCATTGCCTTCCAGAAAACATAGAATGATAGTTCACCAATAAGAGTATTTGAAAAAAAAAACAACAACAAATAGCTATTACATGAAACTCTAATGCCTAGCTCTGCATGGAAATGTTGTGCTGCTTTATGAAGCTGTTTCTATCAATTCTGGCGTGCCATATTCCAGTTGTTTACACTATGTTCGGCTGGACGATTTCCAAGCTTACATATCCACAATCTCTTGACGAGAGGACAAGATATCATCGACTCGCCTAATTAGATAATTCTATGTGTCTGTGACTGGCGGGCACTGACACGGGCATCCAGGACTAGTGACACTGACACGGGCATCCATGAATGGTGGCACCGACACGGGCATCCATGAATGGTGGCACCGACACGGGCATCCATGAGTGGTGGCACTGACACAGGCATCCATGAGTGGTGGCACTGACACGGGCATATGTGACTGGCAACGCTGACTGTTCAAATTTTGAGAAGAATGAGGTTTTAGCAGAAGTAAACTAAAAGGGAAGACTACTGCCCTACCATTATTTATATGTTACATTAGTTAGCACAGATCTGTTACATTAGTTAGCACAGATCTGTTACATCAGTTAGCACAGATCTGTTACATTAGTTTGCACAGATCTATTACATTAGTTTGCACAGATTTGTTACATTAGTTTGCACAGATCTGTTACATTAATTTGCACAGATCTGTTACATTAATTTGCACAGATCTGTTACATTAATTTGCACAGATCTGAACATTTACGCAGTAGCTTTAACGTGGCGTTTTAAGCATTTATCGAGAATGTGACACAAAATCAGTTTAGCTAGGGGGAGATAGTAGAACACAGCAGTAAGTCTAAGTATTCTACTCTTCTATCTTGTACTCTCTCAGCCTATTCGATAGCAAAGCATTTTCTCTCTGTCAGTCTCCGATTTAAAGCTTACGATCGAATCCCACCCATCACATTCCATTCGTCAGGCGCCCCCCCCCCAGCCGGTGCTACGTAGTTCATGCACAGTGGTGGGATCCTCCTTCACAAGAGAAGACCGGACCAGGTGAGGACCTGTTGTGTGTGTAGTTATGAGAACCCTTTTAACAGTTTTTCACATTGCCCCTTCCCCCTTTAAATCTCTCACAGCTGAATATCCCATAATTTTGTTTCATGTCTCCAGTTTCGAAATTTCATTTCAATCATTGATATCTGATGCTTGTACCTTGAAAACACACGATAATGATCTGAAATTTGGCGGACATTGTCAAACTATGGATTTGCCGATGCAATGATTTATGGAGCATTCAGAAGAACTAGCGAAGAGAACAAAACCAACCCAAAGTTCCAGCATAAATATTCTCAAATGAAGCCTAATATTTTGCACCCAAAAAAAGTCTTATGAGATGTAGTTCATGCTAAAGTACAATACTTTTTTTTTTGTTAGTGTTACTTGAGGTGAGAGCCGGAGAAGCCTTTTAACTTGCGTGTTCGTTATTTCTTTTTCAGCTTCGAAAAAGGATCCCAGGAAAAAAAGTCGACTGTGCTCCTTCATGGACATTATTCCCACTCGAATACACTTTGATTACGCTCAGCCAAATTTCACCTATGCTGAGATTATACAAATCTGAGCAACTTCAGCTTGAAATCGCGTGGACTTTTCCTCATATAACTAAAGGGACAAACGTCAGATCCTTAAGATGATGAACTTCTGGGCTCGATGGTAACAACATGACCTAGCATTCCCATATTGAGTCTGTCGGATTTTAAATATCTGGTTTAAATTTAAAATTCAAAGATAAGGCTGGATCAGTCGGCGAGGTCAATACGATAATGTTAAAACGCAAGGAACAGCTTTGAGACAAGTGCGTACATTTAAATATCTGGGCATGCCAGTGCTATCAGACAGGAAATTTACTTCTGAAGGAAAGAATAGAATATGTCAAGCCAACACGACATGCAGAAAAATGAGAAACATCTTGCGCAATGCATCTCTGCCGCCCACATCAGAACTAGCCCTGAAATGCTACACGGAACCTATCTTTCTCTATGGAAGTTAGTCCCGAACAATGAACAGATCGATGCAAGGAGCACTCAGGCAACAGAGATGTGGTTTCTTAGAACAATGTTTAAAATACCACGGGTAGGTAAAATAATAAACAGGAAATATATAACAAAACCAAATGTAGAAAGAAATCCATAACAAAACGACAGTTTCATCGTTCATTGTTCATATAAAGAGAAGGGGGAAATCTTGAAAGTAACATGACAACATGAAAGATAAATGAGAAGAGAGGCAGAGGAAGACCACGAAGGAGGAAAAAAATCGTGGGCAGTCTAACGCGATGGCACAATACAAAGCCAGCAAACTGAGCTGTTGGAAAATATCTGGGACAGAGATCAATGACCCACTAACACCTATCTACATGGCACTTGATGATGATGATGATGATGATTTTTCTTTACACTTAAGATAAAAAAAAATCTTAGGTTCATGATCAATATTCTCCTTCTACGGCGCCTTATAAATCGGGCCAGAAACTTCATATTGAAGCTAATAATGCTTCAAAATTATGCTTGCGTTTGATAATGTTATCAAAGATTTGCTGGAAAAACATAACGGGCAGCAGGACTTAACATTTATAAGAACAAAAAAAGAATCTATTCACACTGAAGGGCTAGAAATTCTACTGGACAATAAAGCTATTCTAACCATTTCCAACACCCCCCAAAAAAATGGAACAATGAAGACGATACCTAGGATACAATGAACAATTTTTTTAAATAGTATAAAAACATGAGTACAAAGTTTTAAAAAATTAAGAAAGCATATATAGTAAGTGAACTTAAATCCTAGTATACAGACTTCAGGATTATAAGTCTTCTGGAAGATTGGACAGAAAAAAAAAACTGACACAGTAAAGAAACTTTTCGACTAAAAATAAATGGAACGTATTAAAGTAATCAACAAAAGAACAGAGAAATGAAATAATATAACAACGAACCAGTGATAACTTTCTTTTACGTAACAAATAAAGTCCCACTAATAACCCTTCCACCCCCCCTCTCCCCACTCCCCACCCCAAACCCACCCCTCCACCTCTTTCACCCCTTCCCACAAAGAATAATTTTCTCTTGTCAAAGTCATGTTTACTTCCCCCCCACACACACACACATATCGACTGGTCACGTGCTACAAGCAGCCAATGGCTGACAGCTAAAGTAAGGTCAGCGCCTTTTCTTCCTCCTTCCGTCCTGGCCTCCGTTACCCCTATCTAGGGTACTCGCCATCAACAAGGGGTATTTTATTTCTGCCCTGGTTCGTTACCCCTATCTAGGGTATTCGCCATCAACAAGGGGTATTTTATTTCTGTCCCGGGCTGCTTCTTCTACCTGTCTCCAGGTGTAGTCCATTTTCTTTTAAAAGCAGTCTTTTAGCTTCAAGACTTCTTTGCTAGGTGTCTCTAGGTCTTCCTTTTTTCTCTTTTACCCTGGGGATTCCAGGTGAGAGCCTGTTTGATTATGTTAGTGGTAGGCTTTAGAGCAATAAAAACTGTTAAGAGTTGTCAGAATGGCGATGAAATCAATAATACACGTCCTTAATAGAGTTCCAACAGCTGATTGTTTGAGACATAATAATAGATAAAATAAATATTAGAGGAGTCAGTACAGAGACATATAACAAGTTATTCATGAGTGAAAAAAAAACAGTACAAGAACACTAATTAAAAAAAGATGTACTAATACCACTGATAAAAGGTATATTAATAGCACTGACTAAAGCTATTGTAAGAAAACTGATAAAAGGTCAGATAAGAGCGTTGATAAAAGGTATAGTAAGAGCACTGGTATAGGTATAGTAAGAGCACTGATAAAGATATAGTAAGATCACTGATAAAAGGTAGAGTAAGAGCTCTGATAAAAGGCATAGTAAGAGCACTGATAAAGGTCATATATAAAGCATTGATGACGTTATAGTAAGACCATAAATAAAAGGTATAGCAAAAATATTGATAGAGGTAAAAATATATATCAAGAAACAAAAAAAATGTAAGGAAAAATATTGAAAAATAAATTTTCTCAAATGGTTTATCAGCTTTGGTTAAATTCGATGCTCTTTAGCAGTTTATTCAATCACCCTTCAATAAACTTGCTGTGAACGATCAAGCATTACATGTCAAAGGCAATCATAATGTCCTTGGTTGATTGACTGATTGGCGATAGATCTCAAGGGGTAGCGTAACTTTAATCAGGACATTCCCATTTCTGCTCCGCCCTCCGTTCCAGTAACCACTGTACGATGTGCAAGCTGATTTGCCCCTGCCATCATGCCAGTAAAATGATTGATTAGCTGATTGACTGCTGATTGATCTCAAGAGGTAACGTCACTTTCTGATGAAACAATCATTTATGTCCGCTCTGTTGTTTGTATCTGCCTCCTCTGTACGCTTTCGTGAACTGTATTTTCGGGTTTCAAACATTATTCTTTCATGGCCCTAGTGGCATGTTTTAATAACATGAGTTATTTACCCTACATGTTCCTGGTTGTTATTTCCTGTCTGTCGTGGTTTAGTATATTATTATCGCCTGTGCTAACGGATAAATTTGGAGCTGTAATGCATATTCCTGTTTAACTTTCCGAATAGAATGTTAAGCATACTAAATAACAGGATGTTAATATCAATTGCCATTGTACAATATATACAATACTCTGTAAGGTGTCGAGTGACTGCGAGCGACTGGCAGGAAATGTGGCGTCAGAGAGAGAGAGAGAGAGATTCATGGTGGCCACTGGCAATATGTGTCAGTTGCACAGGCTGTTGCTAATCGTGAGTACTGGGGTAAATAAAACTCGCAGGTCTGCATCACATACATTAATTAAAGTGACAGCTGAAGAAAGCAAATGACAGTGTAGTCCGGTAGCTGATGAGAGAATAAATTGATCTGACACTGATATGTGGAATCACGTTTTTCTGTGACAACTACATGTGTGTGCCCCGTTGGGAACATCCCTACAGCTGAATAGAGACCTCTGTTTATTAGGATATCGTTGTATCTTTTGTCTGACTTGTTTGATTATATGTTGTGACTATTCTAGATGTGTTACTAATTTGGTTTGCGACTACGCTGTGTCCTCATATGCTTCTTGCAAATCAGCCACTGTTAATATCTTCTTTTTTTTCGAATAGTCAGACGATTATTTTGAAAGTAAGAAGGAACTGAGTGAGCTAATTAGTAAGATAGTGATACATTAATCACC
Source organism: Achatina immaculata (assembly GCA_009760885.1). NCBI lineage: Eukaryota > Metazoa > Mollusca > Gastropoda > Stylommatophora > Achatinidae > Lissachatina > Lissachatina immaculata. The sequence continues at coordinate 47,772,971 of CM019720.1, read as the reverse complement.
AACCAAACGCCTAGACTAAATGCAGTAAGGGCCCCCGGCCTCCTTAGATCTATACCGTTCTTCTTTTTTATATAGAGCTTCATTTTGCCTATGAATGTGATCTCTGCTATTACTAAATAACTTTGTATTACATGGACCAAACACGGCTGATTTGTTCTCTGCCTCTTTGGACAACATAACGTGCTACTGCAGCAACAACAGCTGTAAATGATTGTCACATGAACCAGGGACCTGTACTGACTTCATTCTTTATTTCCTTGACCCCCCGTGTCCTTGTCTTTCGAAACCCCTGTTCTTAACTCGGGCCCTAAACCGGCGGGTAATTCGCATTTGGGTTAGGCTTCCTGGTCAAAAAAGGACTTCTAAATCTTATTTTACGCTTCTAATATTTTTTGTGGTCATTTTATGATTAAAATTAATCTTACAAGATTTATATTCTTATTTTTTTGTTCTGTGTTGATCCTCATTTGTTCTGTGACAAGCTAAATCAACAAGGAATGTGCAAACGCATAGACAAATTCCGTCTAAAAAAGAAAGAAAGAAAGAAAGAAAACAGAGCTAGCCGCGGGGAAGAAGTAATTGATTTCATTCTGTCCGGGATAAAAAGGAGAATAGTTCATCAAAGATAATATTTTACCACAAAGTTGTAAGGGAAATTCGCCAGAGAATGTACGAAGCAGAGCACTACACAGTATTCCAGAGTAAAAGTTGTGTGATGCAATTTATCTCCCCTGCTGAGTAAATCTAACGAACACCGGACACGAAAGCCTTAGGGAAAAAAAGAAGCAAGAAACAAAGAAACATTCCATAAAAGTGCCAATCCTTCAGCCCACTAGAAAAGATAAAAGTAATGTCCACAAAAATATGAATATTTGTCCAGTTTCTTCTTCTTCTTCTTCTTCTTCTCTGTCTGCTTATGCCATTATCGTTTCATGGAGTTTCAGACATCGATCCAGGGCAAGGTGAGAGGCCTGGCTAGCTGTCATGTTATGCTTCTTCAGTGTGTCTTTCACCTCCATCTTTTTCATTTTTTGTCCTTAGTGGTTCTCGTGCATTATATCCAGATGTTCTCAAGCTGTAAGTAGGTGCAGCTGCTTGTTCTAGATTCATGTGTATCAAATGCCTGGACCACTTAACTCTCTGATTTTTCGATGTAGTCCCTGACAGGTGTTGTTCTCACCATCTGCGGGCTATTTTTCCGTCTTCTTCTTCTTCTTCGTTCGCTTCCACCATCAAGATCTCCCCGTGATCCTACTGAGTTTACTCTTGTGATCTCGCGCTAGTCTCATTTAGGATGTAGGCTCAGAGCGTCGTGGGGCTTGGGCCTATATTCTCGATGGGTCACAGAAGCGGCATTGCGTGACACCGTGGTTTTCGTTGCACCAGTTTAGTCTAGAGTTGGACTTCCTCACCGGAAAATCTCGACGTGGTTTGGTTATGAATATATCCCGCCTAGTGAGAGGTGGCTGCTCATCCAGCCTAGAGTTGGAATTTCTCACCGGAAAACCTCGACGTGTTTTGGATATCAGTATATCCCCGCCCGGTGAGAGCTGGTTGCTCATCCAGTCCAGAGTTGGGATTTCTCACCGGAAAACTTCAACGTGATTTTGATATGAATATATCTCCGTCGGGTGAAAGGTGGTTGCCTATCTAGCTGCACTGGTCCAGTGTCTCCGACTTCAGCATTTTGTGGTCGTGGCCGCTACCCTTCCTTGTGGTGACCAGGACGGAGCTTTTGTCGAGGAGGACGAATCCTCGCTACTAGTGAGTTTCACTCTTGGTTTAAGCCGGTCTAGGCATGTTGCCCCAGCATGCGTGTATACAGGTCATGACCGGCCTGTAGAGCAGAGGTGTCGTGGTATGAGTAGCCTTCACCGCGAGTCTATTGGCAATACCTATTAGACTTCCACGGCGGCGCCGCGCGGCAACCCTAATTGCATTTTTCTTCATTGACCGGAAGAATCTTCACCCCACGCACGGCAGCTGAAAAATCTTACCGGCAGCGATGTAGGCTATTTCATTTAGCACTTGTTCCCTTTCGCACTCAATCCCTACTTGTCTTGCTTACCACTTTTCTCTAGCATTTCATTTCTCATATGGTTATCTTTCTGTTACGGTTTTTGGTGAGTGTCCATGTTTGGCACTGATAGCACAGAATTGGAATGGACATTGTTTGAAAGAGTTAATTTTTTAAAAGTGTCTATCAAGATATTTGGATGTTTTAGGATCTATCAAGATATTTGGATGTTTTAGGATATATCAAGATATTTGGATGTTTTAGGATCTATCAAGATATTTGGATATTTTAGGATTGGTGCGAGTTGACAGGTAGCAATGTTTGCTTTATGAATTTTACATTCGATTCATATGTTTATTTGTCCACCCTGCAATACATTCATTCTACCAAAAATAGTTATTTGACAACGGCAGTAAAATGCTGATAAAAATTTATTGCGCTATTAAAAAAATAGAATCATAGGTAACTAGATTAGAGAAGTAATCCCTGACAATGTTCAGAGCCTGACTCTGACATATGATATCAGGGCCTAGCTCTGACATATGATATCAGAGCTTACCTCTGACATATGACGAATATCAGAGCCTACCTCTGACATATGATATCAGAGCCTACCTCTGACATATGATTTCAGAGCCTACCTCTGACATATGACGGATATCAGAGTCTGCCTCTGAAATATGATACCAGAGCCTACCTCTGAAAGTAGAAGTGCAATAAGTATCTATGGAACGTGTGGAGTGCTGTGGACTAACTTGTGCTCAGTATAAAAAAAAAAGAAAAATATTGTGATACCGAGGATGCTAGAACCATGTACAGCAACATTAAAATGGCTTTACAGCCATGCATAATCAATGTACACCCCTAAGATCTTAAACAAATAAGTTTTTTAGATAAAAGTAAAGGCACACCTAATTATGCCGTAGAGACAACAACAGGGTATGGTGTTAATGTCCATGTTTTCCTTGACCTGCATGCACACGAGAAGGAGAGATGGTCAGCATTACCCTGGTCGCCTTCCGTACCCCAGCTCCAGAAGAAATCAGGTACTCATTTCTACATGTGGGGGATTGGGGCGCTTCCAGCCGAATATGAGCTCTCGATCTTTGCTGCATGAGAGATGTCCACTAACCATTCCTGCTTGCAGTCTATTAGAGACATGGAAAAACAATTGGAAATGTGAACTGAACATATTTCACAGCTTTACTCCCAGCAAAACCAGTATCAAATCCAAGCATAGAGCACTTAGCACCAAAACATTTTGCAACGGCTGAAATAGGATGACGAATCCACTAAACAGGGAGTTCTCTGGTTTTAAAAAGGCAAAGAGCAAAATAAAAATCCCCATAGATGTACTGAAGTACATGCTCAGGCCACAACTCCACAAGCTGTGGTTATTTCTTTAGCTCTTTCATTCCAAAACAACACTGGCAGTGTTGGTAGATCATGAATCCCCATGCAAACCAGTGCTCAGAGAAATATTTAGGAAAAGTCTAAATAAAATGAAAAGTTGCATATTTCTAACCCTGCCTATATTTTTAAATTGCAGACTAACCCCCTCCAGTTTCTTTCTGCCGAAATTAATTTCTCATCAAAATTTATTCTGACAAAGCATGGAAATTAATTCTGGAATAAAAGAGTTAATCAGAGAGAAGCCTGGACATGACAAATGGCAACTTAGCCACGATGTCTTTAAAACAAAGGAGGAAAAGTTGACCTGCAGCAGTGACACAGAGATCTCTCTAAAACTGTAACAGGGGGATGGGAACTGTTGCGCAAAGCTCACGAAGAAGAACTAACTGACAGATCGATTGTACCCAGAGTCATGGTACGTTTCAACGGCTGGGCAAACAACCGGTGGCATGATCATCTTAGACACTTCAGGGAAAATGCCGAGAAAAGAAATGTCCCTTTTCCTTGCCGTTGCTAACCTCACAAAAGCCATTTGATTCGGGGCAAAAAAGAGCTGTGTAATATAAGCAGCGAACATGAGAGGCTGGCGTCCAAACATTGAAGTGTAACCATAGAAACACAATTATTGTATTTGTAATCTTTTCACAAAGTAATATAAGTGGCTCAATGTGGGAAAATGGATAAGAAAGATGGCATAAAATAACAAAATATTAACACTGAACATATAAAAGTTCTTCCGTAATATGAAAATATAAATCACGAACAATAAATGCGTAACGTGAGGAAAAGAAAATTTCCTGTCTTCTTGTTTCAATTTTCTTTTTCTTGGGGGAAAATAACGAACATAAAACGATAGCAACAAGTAACCACCTTCCAAGTACTTCCCTTGCTAAGCTATCTTTCACGAAGACAGCAATCTAGCAACAGAAGATTAAGTTTAGATTAAGGTGCCTGGGACTAGCTGTTAAAACTAATAAGCATACACTGCATAACGGCTTTCCAAAGGGGACCATAACACAGTCCAGACCTGAGATACAGGGATGTTTGTATGGCATCCATGAAAGGTGAATATCTTTTCTGTTCAAGCGACTAGGCTCGTGAAAGAAAAGATGCGTTTAAGCTACGGTTTAGAAGTATCTCCCGACCGTTTGGCTTGACATAATTAAGTTTATTTCATATGAAAAAAATCATTTATAACTGTAACTGGTGCACTAGCACATTATATTATCCAAAAGACAGTGGTGTATCAGCTGTGTTTGGTTTTCTGTGTAATAAAAGAATCATATAGTAATAGCAGAGACCACAACTAGAGCAGGGGAAAAACATCTATCGCTCTTCAGAAAGTAAAATAACTAAAGAAGCTGTGAAGAGAAACAGACAGATCTACAAAAATAATATTTTTAAAGGCATGCATCTTTCCCATCGCAATATATGCCTGTGAGACCTGGACACTTAACAAAACAGCTGAGAAACACATAAATGCCTTTGAATGTAAGTGCTACAGAAGAGTTATTCAAATATCATGGACACAGAAAAGAACAAATAAATCCATACTACAAGAACTTAATATTGAAAAAGGCTGGCTAGTAAAGACGATTAAACAGAGAAAACTTAAATATTTTGGACACATTAAACGTCATGAGACTTCAGAGAAGACCGTCTTGGAAGGATACATAATAGGAAAAAGAGAGGAAGGCCAATTCGAAGATGGCTGCAAGACATCGTTGATAATCTGCAAATGGATGCATCAGCAGTAGGGCATCTTACTTACAACCGATAGGCCTGATGAAAGCTGTTAGGAAGGCAAAGTTTCACAAAGGACATGCAAATGACTGATTGACTGATCATGGGAAGGACAGTACAAGTCTAAGGAGGCCCCAGGCCAATACTACATATAGCCTCTAGCTCTGGTTGTTGGTCAATGTTACACTGACCTTACCCGTAACCCCATTCATTTACTTATTACTTTTAAAATTAACGTTGACCATTCGAAACAAAGGAAGATACTCTTATTAACAATAATGACTGATCTGCAAGAAGCAGCTGTAAAGGTCATATTATAGACACCAATCAAAGTTATAACGCGTACAGAATAGTCACAATATACAGTCAAATATAGTATAGACAGCAATCGAAGTTATAACGCGTATAGAATATTCACAATGCACAGTCAAATTTATCAGGCAAAAGATACATTGATATCTTAAATAAATGGGATCTCCATTTAACCTTTATTGCACAAGAGCAACGGATATTCTTACATCTCGCATCCTTCCCGTGCAGTTAAACGTTACACAGGCATGGTAGTTTGCCAATATTTCCTAATGGATATTAACATCCTCTTAATCTGTATATTTGGCATTCTACTCGGAGAATATTTCTAGGATGATGTGAATAGATATCACAGCTCAGATTTATCCGTTGGGATAGCAGATAATAATATACTAAACCAAGACAGGCAAGAAATAACAACCAGGAACATGTAGGGTAAATAACTCATGTTCTGAGAACATACCACTAGGGCCATTAAAGAATAATGTTTGTAACCTGAAAATACGGTAGACAGAAGCGTATAGAGGAGGAAGATATAAACAACAGAGCAGACAAAATTGATTGTTTCGGCAGAAGAAAAAAAAATGGCCGTAACTGAACGAGGCATGAGTAAAAGAAGGGAAACGAAAACGATCACCTTTCCCAAAACTATCCTCACTCTCCATGAGGGATTCACATGCGGGTCCCGCAATGTGATATACGTCATTGTATGCAAGCGATGCAGGATAACTTATATTGTTGAAATTGGCCTCAGATTAGGGGACCACATGCAGAAATATCTGTACGATATCACACAGCATGCTTCGAAACCACTCCCGAATCATTTCAATGGCCCCAAAACAGAGGCAAATCTGAGTTTCTGGTAACAGCCATCAGACAAGGTCACGCAAATGACGGAAGCCGCCTAGCGTTTGAGAAACGCTACATTCAGGAATATGGGACGCTAGAACCACTTGGTTTGAACTCGTTATTCAGCTACACCTAATCATAATCCCTCCCCACTAAGTTTCACTCCCTTCTCACTTGTTACACATAGTTCAGAACCTCCTCACAGCAACATATTACAACCCCTCTACCCCAACTATAATCACCTATTTCACCTTCTCCCGGCTAGATTACCATTGTATCCCTCTCGCTCCCCTCCACGATTTCCCCACCCAGCACTCTCAGTTACGACCCACTTATCATACAACCCAAGTCTCCATTTAAATACTCGCTACACTCCACTATGCGCATTTCTGACACACAGTGTCGGACAAGCCACAGCTTCGTACAAGTTACAGCTAAGTTCTCTATTCATTTTATGTGATTTTTTAAAACATAGCATTCATGTGAATTTATACTTTATCTCCTCTCTCTATTTCTTACACCTGTATGGTTTTGCATGATTAAGGCTCATGCCGAAACGTCACAACTGTGTACTCGTTAAGTAATAAACCTGTTCCCACTTTTTTCCTAGTTTATACATTTTGAATAAAAGAAAGGAAAGCCAAGATACAACTAAACTGATGATAGGGACAATCAGTTTACAAGCTTTACCATTAGTTACTGATAAAAGGGATGGCGACTGCAGTAAAAAGTCTCTGGGACAGCTCTACTGATCTCCATCTCCTCCAGACCGAGCCTGAGACACGTGAACTTTTTGGGGAACCCCCATTGGTGGCCTACAGACGGGACAAGAACCTCAGGGACCTTTTAATTCGTAGTCATCTTAAGACAGATGACACGTTTTACGGTACCAGACGTTGCGGACGCCGTAGACGTAGCACTTGTCCGTTTGTTGTCGATGCTAGCCAGATCTCCTTCCCTAAGTCCACGTTGTCAGTTCAGGAGGGTTTCACCTGTACTTCACGAAATGTTATTTATGCTATCATGTGCAAACGTTGCGGTTTGAAGTACATAGGTGAGACTGGCTTACGGTTAGGAGATCGATTTCGCCAGCATCTCAGTGATATTTCTAAGAGGGCCTGGACACCTGTGGCTAAACATTTTTGCCTTAGCAACCACAGGGGTAAACAGGACATTTCTGTCAGTGCGATCCGCTCTTGTTCTGCTGATGTACGATCTCGGAGGGTCCTAGAACAGCGCCTTATTTTCCAGACTGGCTGTTTCCACCCAGCTGGAATTAACAATGTCTTCAGCTTTCTGTAACTTCTTTAGTTTTCCACTGGCCTTTTTTTTAAACTCTATTTTCTTTCTCCATGCTACCCCTCCCTACCACCACCCTATTTTTTCTCCGCCAACATATTGGTGTCTTTAGGGTCTTGTCCTATTTACTATTTTCTCCCTGCAGGTGTTTATATTCTTCATTCACTGTCTCCCCGCGTCGCCTTTTCCCTGCCCCCTTCCTCCCCCCCCCCCCGACACCTCTAGCGGCCATCATGTTTCTATTGCCTTCCCCCCACCCCTTTCTCTCACTTGTTCTCCTCCCCTCTCTCCACCTCTTCTTCACGATTGGCTCTATCGGGCATCTTTTGTTCAGAGGCAGCGTGGTCTTTCCTTCTCTCTTCTACTACACACTTTTCTGTCCTGACTCGGAGGAAGACATTTCAGATAAGTTCTTCATGTTTTTGTCTTGTTTTGTGTGTATCCTCGAATAAGGCTCACACCGAAATATCGGATGTTCTATGTTTTTCATTTATACATTTTCATACTTTCTATTTGTTTTTTCTCACCTTACTCACTCCCTCCCTCACTTTGTAAAACTGCACCATACACCTCTATCTACCTTACTCTATCTACATTAGTTACTGGAGCGGGCTGCTAAACAGATATGGGAATATACTGATTAAAGTGACGTTACCTCTTGAGATCAATCAGTAGTCAATCAGTCAACCTGCGATAAGTCAGCGGTCAATCAATCAATCAACCGACGTGGTGACAGGGACAATCGGTGTACACACTTTACATTCGTTAAGGGGTTGTGGAACCGTTTTGGGGAAAGCCCGACTAAAGTGACTCTGCCTCTTGAGATCAATCAATCAATCAATCAACGTGATGACACGACACTCAGTTTACACACCTTGCATCGGTTACTTGACTCAGAGGCGGAACTGGTAGAGGAGTGTCCTAACTGAAGTGACGCTACCTCCTGTGATCCATCAACAATCACTCACTCAAATAACCAAGTCAGTCAATCAACTTATGTGCTGAAAATGTATGAGCACACAGTAAATAATCTTAATCTGCAAGTGTTTCCATTATAAGACGGGTAAGTAGGTCTAACGAGAGAGGGCCCAGGCCGTGTATTGCTCGGGGGACGGAAAGGCTTCCACTGTCTTAAGAGAGGGCTTTGTGGGCTTCCACTGTCTTAAGAGTGGGCTCTGAGGGATTCTATTGTTTTAAGAGAGGGATCTAAGGCCTTCCACTGTCTTATGAGAGGGCTCTGATGGATTCCACTGTCTTAAGAGAGGGCTCTGAGAGCTTCCACTGTCTTAAGAGAGGGCTCTGATGGATTCCACTGTCTTAAGAGAGGGCTCTGAGAGTTTCCACTGTCTTAAGAGAGGGCTCTGAGGGATTTCATTGTCTTAAGAGGGGGCTCTGAGGGATTTCATTGTCTTAAGAGAGGGCTCTGAGGGATTTCATTGTCTTATGAGAGGGCTCTGATGGATTCCACTGTCTTAAGAGAGGGCTCTGAGAGTTTCCACTGTCTTAAGAGAGGGCTCTGAGGGATTTCATTGTCTTATGAGAGGGCTCTGATGGATTCTACTGTCTTAAGAGAGGGCTCTGAGGGCTTCCACTGTCTTAAAAATGGCTCAGATGGCTTCCACTGTCTTAAGAGAGGAATCTGAGGGCTTCAGTATTCTTTCTTTTTTTCAGGGGATGGGGGGGGGGGGGCGTATCGTAGCAGATTAAAAGCAGAATAGATAATCAGTAACATACGGAGGGGCGGAGACTGGAAGGGTAGAAGGCGGGGGGGGGGGGGTGTCAGGGAGACATATCTTGTGAAACAGCTTTTAAAATTCCTCGGAGAGATCTTGAGCATTAGGAATTGAGTTCTATAATGTTATGCTGAAAGTCATGTTCTTGTGGTAAGGTAGATGTTAAGCGAAAAGATAAGAAACAATATCACCGCAAGCAACACAGATATTACTTCGAACAAACAAACAAACAAACAATGTTTTAAAAAGACAATCAAAAGCACTCCGGTAACTTGTGTATTGCTCAAATAGTTAATTCAGCGACTCAAGAAATTAACACAGAATAAAAGTATATGTAGTAAAACGCGAAATATTTAGAAGTGATAGTGTATTTGTAGTTATAGAAAGACTTTGGCGATTGTTGGGACATGTGCTCCGGATGACTGATGACTCACTGCCAAGAATGGCATTAAGATGGGCGCCACAGGGGAACAGAAGTAAGTGTAGACCAAAGGCGGCATGGAGAAGAACAACAGAGAGGATGTTGAGCAATAGAGGGCTCACCTGGGCAAGAGCAGAAAAAAAGGCAAAGAACAGGCGTTTGTGGAAAATTCTTACGGAAGCCCCATGTGCCTTGGGCGCTTAAGGTTCGAGAGAGAGAGAGAGAGAGAGAGAGAGAGAGAGGGAGAGAGAGAGAGAAGGAAAGAGAGAGAGAGGGAGGGAGAGAGAGAGAAGGAAAGAGAGAGAGAAGGAAAGAGAGAGAGAGATTTGGAATTATCTCCTGTATATTTTTATTTTATTTTTATCTTTGACAGAAAACTGAAGGTATAGGAAGACAGAAATTATAAAAAGAGAGGAAAGGAGATATTCGTGTCTTTCAGTTTACTAAAAATAAGAAGGAAATGAAATTTGAATTCTAAAAGAAGTCATGGGGAAATATGAAAACAACACATGTTAGGGATCGTTGGATTTGATAATAGCGATAACCAAGAATAACAACGGCAACAATATTCGTGATAAAGATGACGTCAATGATGATGATAATAACCATGACGCCGACAAAAACGACGATGATACCGATAATGATACCGCTGCTGCTGATGATGATGATGACGATGACGACGACAACGATGATAATGATCATGATAAATACTACGACGATGCTGATGTTAACGATGATGATGGTTTATAAGTGTCAATATTTTACTTGGCATCATCCAGAGTAGGTACACCTAAATATAAAACTGATACTTTCTTCTACCTCTACTCTCTGTATCTCTAGATCAATTTTTTCCCACAGTGAGCAATAACGTCTTCTATGGACGTTGGAAAAGGACGAATGGGGTGGGGCAGTGACAGAAAAAAGGTCAGTAGGGCAGCAATAGAAGAAAAGGGGCCAGTGGAAGAAAAGGCGGCAGTGGAAGAAAAGGAAGGCAGCAGTGGAAGAAATCGCGGCAGTGGAAGAAAACGATCCAGTGGTAGAAAAACCGGCAGTGGAAGAAAAAGATCCAGTAGTAGAAAATCCGGCAGTGGAAGAAAAAGATCCAGTGGTAGAAAATCCCGCAGTGGAAGAAAAGGGGCCAGTGGAAAAGGCGGCAGTGGAAGAAAAGGAAGGCGGCAGTGGAAGAAAACAGGCCAGTGTAAGAAAAGCCGGTAGTGGAAGAAAAGCCGGCTGTGGAAGAAAAGGGGCCAGTGGAAGAAAAAGCTGCAGTGGAAGAAAAAGGGCCAGTGGAAGAAAAGGCGGCAGTGTAAGAAAAGCCGGCAGTGGAAGAAAAAAGTCCAGTGGAAAAAAAGGCGGCAGTGGACGAAAAAGGGCCAGTGGAAGAAAAGGCGGCAATGAAAGAAAAGGCGGCAGTGGAAGAAAAGGCGGCAGTGGAAGAAAAGATGGCAGTGGAAGAAAAGGCGGCAATGAAAGAAATGGCGGAAGTGGAATAAAAGGCGGCAGTGGAAGAAAAGCCGGCAGTGGAAGAAAAGATGGGAGTGGAAGAAAAGGCGGCAGTGGAAGAAAAGATGATAGAGGAAGAAAAGATGGCAGTGAAAGAAAAGATGGCAGTGGAAGAAATGGCGGCAGTGGAATAAAAGGCGGCAGTGGAAGAAAAGGCGGCAGTGGAAGAAAAGATGGGAGTGGAAGAAAAGGCGGCAGTGGAAGAAAAGATGATAGAGGAAGAAAAGATAGCAGTGAAAGAAAAGATGGCAGTGGAAGAAATGGCGGCAGTGGAATAAAAGGCGGCAGTGGAAGAAAAGGCGGCAGTGGAAGAAAAGATGGGAGTGGAAGAAAAGGCGGCAGTGGAAGAAAAGATGATAGAGGAAGAAAAGATGGGAGTGGAAGAAAAGGCGGCAGTGGAAGAAAAGATGGGAGTGGAAGAAAAGGCGGCAGTGGAAGAAAAGATGATAGAGCAAGAACAGATGGCAGTGAAAGAAAAGATGGCAGTGGAAGAAAAGGCGACAGTGGAAAAAAAGATGGCAGTGGAAGAAAAGGCGGCAGTGGACGAAAAAGGGCCAGTGGAAGAAAAGGCGGCAATGAAAGAAAAGATGGGAGTGGAAGAAAAGGCGGCAGTGGAAGAAAAGGCGGCAGTGGAAGAAAAGATGGCAGTGGAAGAAAAGGCGGCAATGAAAGAAATGGCGGCAGTGGAATAAAAGGCGGCAGTGGAAGAAAAGGCGGCAGTGGAAGAAAAGATGATAGAGGAAGAAAAGATGGCAGTGAAAGAAAAGATGGCAGTGGAAGAAAAGATGGCAGTGGAAGAAAAGGCGGCAGTGGAAGAAAAGGCGGCAGTGGAAGAAAAGGCGGCAGTAAGGGTGCGTTGAGGGAAAACGAAGCAGTAAACGGGGGCAGTAATACCTTCCATTTTAGTCCAAAGGGTTTGAAGGCGTCAGACCCTTCAAAGGCTTCAGTGGGGTATAAGATCCTTTTATTAACCGCCGCCAGGGGTCGCAACCAGATTTTTATTTTTCCTTTCCGAGCGATGCAGCATCCATCACTAGCGGTCCATCGTCTCTGAGAGTCAAGAATAAAAAAACAAAAATATCAGCAGTCCCACAAGCAGAAAGAGGTCTAGACAACACAGTATGGGATATCCGAAATATCGTTTCATAATCGCACCAAACAACCACCAGCAAGCATTCTGTCTCAGTCAGTCAGTCATTTGCATTTCCCTTGCGGAACTTTGCCTCCGTAATAGCTCTCCTGTAGGCCTCTCGGTTGTAAGCAAGATGTCCTACTGCTGATGGCTCCGTCTACAGATCATCATGGATATCTTCCATTCTGTCTTCTGTGTGAACAAATCTTTTCGACTAAAGTAATACTTCATTGGGGGGGGGGGGGGGGGGAAGAATGCGGAATGGGAGAAAAGATGGCAGCAGTCCTAACAGGCCTGGGAAACCTTGTTCTAGACCCCACCACCCCCCCCCCCAATTCACCCACCCCTCCCCTCCCCCACACACACATAGAGAAAGATGTACAATGACAAATCAAGAAAACCTCTTTCACTCACGCTTCCGTAAAACATTCATGGGCTTTCTTCAGCAACTGTAACAGCACGCACTAAACGAGCTAACCCGAAATCACACAAAATAACATAAGAACATTAACCACCGATTCTCACTGTTCTGTTGATCAAACAAAACCTCGCGCGGATAAACTTTCAGAGACCTTACTTCTAAAATCTATTTCGGATGTTCGCTGTAGTTTTATCACATTTTTCAACTCTGCCCTTTAACATTTTCCGACAGCCGTTAAATTACTTCTACCCGGTGCTTTCTATTCCGGGTGGAATGATTGATATTGATTGACCACGTTGAAATACTCAAATCCAGTGCTTCTAATGTCGAGCATTATGAAAAGCACTCAAGCACAAAATTAGCGCCTTAATTACCCAGCTGTGTCAGAGTTCATCGAGAACTGGCGCGCGCGCGCGCTCTCTCACCCACGCACGCACACACACCAGGACTATTCAGGGTAGACCACTTTTCTTGTCTTGTCAGGGTAGGCTGCTTAAAATGTATATATATATATATATATATATGATCTCAGAATATATCGCGCTCGGGTATCTGCAGGGCTGAAAGTACCATCAGACCCATTCAAAAGCCAGTTAGGGCACAGGCCGCAAAGGGACTTAGTTGTGACCTTTGAAAAGAGACAGGTTAACACAAATCTGTTATTCTTCCGGTTAGCATTGTCTAGTAGGTGGTACTATAATGTAGTTTAACACAATTATGTGGTCTTATAGTTAGCATTGTCTAGTAGCTAGTATTATAATATAGTTTAACACAATTATGTCGTCTTATAGTTAGCATTGTCTAGTAGCTGGTATTATAATATAGTTTAACACAACTGTTTGTTTTGTTTGTGCAGTCTCTCTGTAACTGCGAGCTGTTGTTCTTCTTCAGCCGATGCTGTAGAGAAGTTGAGGCACAGCATCGTATCGGCGTGGGAGCGGGTTATGAAAATCTTATTTAGCAGACTCCACCACCATGGGGACTATGACGATCCCTGGCACGTTAGCCAGACTATGTCTGTCACTGGGAGTACCACGGAGAGGTGGGCCAGGGTCTTGGTCAGCTATGGTTCGCTAACCCTGACGCTAGCATATCAGCTATGGTTCGCTAACCCTGACGCTAACATATCAGCTACGGTTCGCTAACCCTGACGCTAGCATATCAGCTATGGTTCGCTAACCCTGACGCTAGCATATCAGCTATGGTTTGCTAACCCTGACGCTAGCATATCAGCTATGGGTGGCTGACTAGCTCATCGGACTGGCGTCTTCATCCCCTTAACACAATGATGTGGTCTTATTGTTAGCATTGTCTAGTACCTGGTGCTATGATACACTTTAACACGTCTAATACATAATGGTAGGATACAGTTTAACAAAAATCTGTTACTCTTATGGTTAGCATTGTCTAGTATCTGGTGATAGGATACACTTTAACATGTCTAATATATAATGGTAGGATACAGTTTAACACAAATCTGTTAGTCTTCTAGTTAGCATTGTCTAGTATCTGGTGTTAGGATATACTTTAACATGTCTAATAAATAATGAACCAAACTCTTAAGGGATAATACCACCGAAAAAATAAGCCCTAAAAATAAATGGATGACAGACGACATCTTAGGACTGATGGACAAGACGAGGAGGAGTAAAAATATATCAAGATAAATAAAGAAATAAGACGCAAATGCAGAGAAGCAAATGAAGTGTGGTTAAATGAACAATGGAAACAAATAGAGGACTCTCATAATGAAGACAGCAAAAACAGGCACAAACGAATTAGTGAACTATAAAACAAGGGGTGCGACAAGGATGTGTACTATCTCCAGACTTTTTTTTTTCTATGTACTGCGAGAATATTCTAAGAACGATCATCACAGAATCAGGCATAAAAATTGGAGGATACAATATTAATAACCTTCGGTATGCTGACAACACAGTACTGATAACTGAGAACCAACAAAACCTGCAAAATCTCTTGGATAAAGTTGCCAAAGAAAGTGAACAGAAAGGCCTTACTTTGAACATCAAAAAGACAGAGACTATGGTTATATCTAAGAAACAGAATCCACCAATATGCAGTATAAAATTAAACGGAATTATTCTAAAGCAGGTGCAGACATTCAAATAAATTGGAGCAGTAATAACTTCAGATGGGAAATGCAGAACAGAAATTAGGAACAGAATAGGCCAAGCAAAGACTGCATTTCAGAGAATGAGAAATATATTATCCAACACATCCTTATCCATGAATGTTAGAAAACGAGTCCTAAAATGTTATATTGAATATATATTGTTATATGGAAGTGAATCATGGACAATAGGCAGGTCTGCACAAAAATCCTTGGAAGCAGCATAAATGTAGTTTATAAGAAGAATGTTGTGAATCCCCTGGACAGCAAAAAACAAAAAAAAACAAAAAAACTAATGAACAATGTATGAGAAGATCTGGAAAGACAAAAAAATCTTGTCAAAAAATAAGAGAGAGACAATGTACTCTCATAGGACATGAAATGAGAAGAGGGGGCATTGAAAATATTATAACAACAGGAAAAATAGAAGGAAGAAGATCAAGAGGAAGACCAAGAGAAATGATACTGGACAGTCTGACGAGATGGTGTGAGAGGAGATCACCAACTGAGCTGATGGCAGTTTAACATGTCTAATACATAATGGTAGGATACATTTTAACACGTCTAATACATAATGGTAGGATACAGTTTAACATGTCTAATACACAATAGTAGGATACATTTTAACACGTCTAATACATAATGGTAGGATACAGTTTAACATGTCTAATACACAATAGTAG
The DNA here is from genome assembly GCA_009760885.1 of Achatina immaculata. Lineage (NCBI taxonomy): Eukaryota > Metazoa > Mollusca > Gastropoda > Stylommatophora > Achatinidae > Lissachatina > Lissachatina immaculata. The sequence goes on along the minus strand of CM019720.1, from coordinate 47,757,317 downwards.
GATACATTTTAACACGTCTAATACATAATGGTAGGATACAGTTTAACACGTCTAATACATAATGGTAGGATACACTTTAACACGTCTAATACATAATGGTGGGATACAGTTTAACATGTCTAATACATAATGGTAGGTTACAGTTTAATACATCTAATACATAATGGTGGGATACACTTTAACACACATCTGTTAGTCTTCTAGTTAGCACTTTCTAGTACTCGATACTGGGGCTAATTACTCGAATGGGAATTCACTTAATCTGTTTCTCTCGCGATTATTCTTAATCGTGACGATCGAGGAGCATGTTCTTCTGCCAAGTGTTGGTTATGATGACGTTAAGTAATCGCGCTGTCAAGCTGTCATGGCTTACTTCTTTTTCTTGGGTCGTTGACAAAATGCCTTCCCTATCCGAGACCCACAATACAAGATTTTTTGTGTACTCTTCCCACGCCTCGATTGTTAACATTTATAGCTCAGTCTCATGGCCAGTCCTACTTCAGAGAACACTGGAAAAGAATAACTGGCTACAGTTATCCCCCAAAAAAGTTATCCTACATTCTAGAAAATACTGAAAATTAGGTTACAGATATTTATATTCGTCCCATGAATTAAAAATGACATCTCCTGTAGACTTCTTCTTCTTCTTCTTCCCTGTAACTGCGAGCTGGTGTTATTTGCAGCCGATGTGAAACAGTATGCGCCCTGTACGGCACTTGCTAACACCGTTTTTTTTTTGTCGTGTTGTTGTATGTCACTAGTTGATATAACTTCTTGACCTAATGTTCTGAATACTGAGCGAATTCTGAATTAATTATTCACCGTCTCCAGACACTGTCACTGTTCACCCCACACCCACCACCCCCCCCCCCCACCCCGAAAATAACTACCACGAGACAGCGCATTTTCACGACAAGTAACACAAAATGCATCCACACATCCCCATATTCACACATAGACTGACTGCCACTCAGCAGCCTTCCCCACAATTCACCTGTCACGGAATTCTTACTACACGTGACTTTCTAGAAACATCCCGAACGAACACTATCCCGGAAGTTCAAAACAGACAATCACAAGGACGACAAATGGCCTTACTGTAGAAAAAAAAACCCCAGTTATCTCCCGTATTCTGACACAGATGTTGAGACACGGCATTATGTCGGTTTGGGGGCCGGTCATGGCAGCTATTTTTTTTTTTCCAGTCCCTCGGAGTGCAGCTAACAAAAAAAAAAAAAGGTGTACAATACTTCTTTAGCAGAATCCACCGCCATGGGGATCACGGTGATCCTTGCCCCGCTAGTCAGACAAGGCTGTAGATACAGATTTGGAGTGGTGCGTAAGAAGAGATGGGACAGGGTCTTGACCATTTGTGTTTCGCCAACCCTGACGCCAGCAGTTCAGCTATGGGTCGTTGACTGTCAAAACGAACAGCGTCTTCGCCCCGTCCTTTTCATAGAAATACATGTATTTGTTTTTGTTATGAATTTCTTTAATCTTTCTTAGTAACTTTCTGAGAAAACCCCTTTCTTGTTTCTCTTGGTATGACATTAACAAGCCGATTTCACAAGCGAGATTTCTCGCTGCGAGAACGTAAACGAGGTGCGACACACACACACACACACACACACAACACGCACACACAAAGAGACTGTATCTATATCTTATTTTATCCAGGAAGTTGAGAAAATCAAATTCGATCTCCTTCAGTTTCCACCTGAGCTGACACAAAGCTTCACACGATGTTGCCAGCGTTGTTAGCAATTCTGCAGATCATTTTTTGAAAGGCTGCTGAGGACCTCCGTCGTTTTTGCTTTCACATCTTCTACAGACAAAAAGATGTGTGTTCCCTTGAGCATCAACTTGATCTTTTGAAATAGACAGAAGTCACAGGGAGTCAGGTCTGGCGAATATGGTGGTTGCTCGAGCACAGTGACATTGTGATTTGCGAGAAACTATCTCACAGACAAAGCGCTATGGCTGGCACATTGTCCTGGAGCAACATTCAATCAACGATCATCATCTTTCACGCTTTCTCTGCCTTCTGAAAATCGCTGGTGTCATTTGGGAATGGTGCACGAGACTCATCACTGATTGTCTCTGTTAATAAATGAAGTTTCCATCGCGGATTTCTTCACCTTCACAAGAAACTTGATGTTAAGTCTCTGTTCTGTTTGCACTGCACTGTGTTCCGACCGAGCTTAGGTATAAGTCTCGTATTTGAACATGCGCCCGCTGGTGCTGAGTAAAGCAACGGAGTTTAGTCTTGTCTTACAGTGAGAGGTTAGAACCTGCTCTGTAACCACCTCTTTGTTTCTCCCCTTCCACTCTCGGTTCCCAAGTTATAGGATCAATCCCGTTTTGTATGTGTGTGTATGTGTATGTTGGACCTCATAGACTGCAGAGTTGTAATGTGAAATTCCTTGAACTAGTTCGCGAAGCACACGTTTACAGTCCTATGCGGTGATAATGAAATGTAGTTCCATTTGATGAATTTGCTCCCATTTGTTCTTTTTTACCTTCGGTATAAAAAAAAAGGCAAGCGCACTTTCTCAAAGCTGAAAAAAAGACTTTCTAAATAAGAAGGAACATAACGAAAAGGAATAAGTTTATATTCACAAGGGAATGAAATAAGATGCGTGTAATTTCTCTATATTCGTATGGAAATGAAACGAGACACTAATAAATGTTCCTGATATTTAAAAAAGCCTTGTCTTTTGTTCTGGTAACTGAATACGCGCAAAGAGCGGATCTTTCAACTTTCTGACCCGATGTTAGTTTTCTCTTCTCGTTTTACGTGTTATAAAGAAAAGATCTCATCCGCCAGAATGTCACTTCCTGGTAAATAAAATTTTCCCCGGTCTATATTAGTCTTTTCTTGTGTGGCTCAATGCCTTGGGCTAGAACGATTAAGTCTTTTACTCGCCCTCAATTGTCGGAACACAGAGTCTATGGACTATTGAGTCTGGGCGCTCAGTGAGAGTCACAAAGCGGTGATATGACAGTTGTTTGTCGAAGCTTGTTTTTTTTTTTAAGATCACTGGTCTGACAGAGGCTAAGGAGCTGTGCCTCATGCGCCAAGCTTCTTCGCAAGCTCCACTTCCCCGTTCATTCTTGGTCTTGTTCTTCTTCCTTCTAGAATTGCTAACTGATGTTCTTTGCGACGAAGATGTTGAAGCACAGCATCGCAAAGGTTTTGAAACGGACAGACAGACAGATAGGCAGGCAGTATAGATAGATAGACAGACAGACAGATAGATAGATAGATAGATAGATAGATAGATAGATAGATAGATAGATAGATAGATAGATAGATAGATAGATAGATAGATAGATAGATAGATAGATAGATAGATAGATAAAGAATATTTCATCACTGAGAGAACTTGAAAGTGAACTTGAAGAACGGGCATGCTCTGCTGCTGGCCTAGAGATGTCCTTCCTTGCACTCAGAACACTCCCATATGTGCTAAGTGTTGTTCGTGGTGTGTGTTGGCTGATAGTGCAAACGGCACATTGATTGTGAACAGCTCGATCTTTTCCACAAAGTTCTGATTGTCTGCCGCTGCCTTTCGTTATTCCCCTTTCGCACAGTCTTTTGGTGACAGACGCACTATGTCCAAGTCTCTCACCATGTGCTCTAGTTTAGGCCTGCTGCTGTTGCTGCTGCTGCTGTTGTTGTTGTTTTTTCTTTACACTGTGGCAATAAAAGTAGCACGGATTGTAGTGTGTTAGGTGTATTCTGTCATCCATCAACCTTTTAGCCCGTTTTCCTCCTTCTTTTGCCTCTGCGAGTTGTGGTTTTTTGGTCTGTTGTTTGTTGGTGCACTCCTTGCTGGCACTGAGGTTGTTACCGATTTTGCAGCCCGTCCTCCACAGAGCATATCGCCATCTCTGTACATTTTGTTTTTAGATCAGTGGTTCCCTATTACTTAAAATCTGCGGACCCAATGTTGTTTTAAAAATCCAGGCCACGGACCCCATGTTGTTTTAAAAATCCAGGCCACGGACCCCCTGTTGTTTCATAAATCCAGGTCACAGACCCTCTGTTGTTTTAAAATCCAGGTCACAGACCCCCATACTTTGGAAAAGTTTCATATCTGTATGGTAAATATGTGCTATAAATGCAAAATAATTTTTTTTCAGAAAATTAAACGCTACACTACACTGAGAAGGGGGGGGGGGGGGGGGGGGAAGCCCCAATACAAACTTGCTGAATTTTCAAAATGACATAAAAATTAGTTAACGGAAAATAGACAGCAATAAACATTTCTACTTCTTCTGACAAATGAACAGAATATGAAATGTGTGACAGCTAATAAACTTAAATATGGTGAGAGAAATCATGCCTGTTTTTACTCCGAACTATCGCTTCCATTTCTGGTTCTATATTTTCTGTTTTAAATCTCAAATCTGGTTCAACATCAAGTGGATTGCTTGCGCTTGTTTTTCATGTGTCGACAATGTGTCGAAAACGTTTGCTCACAGAAGGGGCAAGATGCTTTAACGCTTTCTCATCAACCTTCTTATAATCAGAAATCTGTGGAATCGCGCATATGAAAAACGTGATAAAAGTTCTTTCATCCCCAAAAGGAATCGCCCAATCAACAGTTCTTAAACATTTCAGGGTGAAAAAAAAACCAAAAAACATTACCTTGGGCTTTTGTTACATTTTCTGAGGAATCCTGGGGGTCCGCGGACCACCAAATGAGAACCACTGCGGTAGGTGATAGCGACCGCGTTGTTGGCGAGGTTTTCTCGTGCGTGACAATTAACAACTCGCACGTCCGCCATTTTAAAACTGGAATTCCATTGAGGTCAGAAGTCTGAACTATATAAATCGGACTTCACATGAAAGTATACAAACATAACGATTCACAGAGCAGGAAAATACATGGATAACATCACAGATGGCTAGGAAAGAGATACTATGACAAATAACTGGGAAGTACATTTAAAGTATATAAATACTAAAAATATATGTGGGCAGTATCACAAATATCGAGAAAATATACTGATAGTATCACATACAGCTAGAAAATATATGAATAGTATTACAGACAAACAAGAAATAGATAGATAGTATTACAGATAGCAGGAAATATATGTGTAATATACAGATAGCAAAGAAATATACGTATAGCATTCACAGAGCAAAAATATGTGTATAGTATACGAATAGCTAGGAAATATATGTATAGCATGCATACAATCAGGAAATACGTGGACGATGTTTTAACAAGGGAATATGTTAATAGTCTCACAAATAAACTCAATTATGTTGATAACATATATACTCGTATATATATAGTAAGTTCTATTGTCTTTACTCTCCAGCGCTTCTTTGTTAGTCTTTCTTTCTTTCTTTCTTTAGTGACCGTCAAATTCACGTCGTTGTGGTAAAGTGTTGAGGCACAGCATCGTGTCTTCTTGGAAGTGGGTTATGGCGACTGTTTTCTTCAGCTCGTGAGCGGTGATAAAAAGAAGCGGGGGTGTGCAATGCTTCTTAAGTAGACTACATCGCAATGGGGGTTATGGGGCGATCCCTGCCCTGTTAGCCAGGCCACTCCTGTTACTGGAGGCGGGGGGGGGGGGGTATCAACAACAAAAATTGGACAGGGTCTTGGTCGGCTATGGTTCACCAACCCTGACGCTAGCATGTCAGCTATGGATCGATGGCCGCCAAAGTAGGATAACAGGCTGTTCTGAAGACCCCCTCTCCCCCTGCAAGGTTGCATGTTAAAATTTTGGACAGCTAAAGATCTTTGGGCGGGTTTTTGGACTTGATAAAGGTCGCTAAATCTAGTAGCTGTATTAGTTTTCTACTTCTCTGCTTAAAGCTGGAACCTTAGTTTTACCACTGATCGTGCAATTTAACTCTTTTTTGTTCTATTCCAGTAAATACGGATTACAGTTACAGTAAGGTCGGGATTTGTTATGTTTTGGGAGCAGGGGATGACGTACAAGCACGCTCCACTGGCTGCTGCTCTGCTTCAGAGTCTAAGATCCCCAGAATCAAAGGTAAACCGGGGTATGACTTTCTATATGGCATCCAGACAGTCGACAGATTTCTCGTCCTTTGATTCGACAATATTTATAAAAACAAAGCGCCCTGTAGGGCAAACCACGCGGGCACTTAACTTTTTATTTCATGGCACACTGATTTAAACGTCTCTTCCAACGTCTCGCTTGTCATTATCTCCAGCGGCAATGATCTTGTTACCAAGGGCGCTTGGCAGTGTTAATGACTGCTTAATGATATGACGCTTCGTGTTTCCTTTCCTGTATAATCAGTACAGATAGGTCTGATGACCAGGCACAGCGTTATAATCTGTACTTAAGGGAATTTCACGAGTTATCCCTAATTTGTATCTTATGAGTTCAAGTAACTGAAATTGCTCCGGTTGAGTGTGGCGAATTCAGGGTGAAAATTAAAATTATAATCTTTTGTGTGAGAAAGTAAACTGTCTTAGGTTTGATCTATCTGTCTGTCTGTCTCTCTGTCTAGAGTGATCACTATCCGGTCTGTTGCACATGAACACGACATGGGTTGAAAATTTCCAAAAATAAACATACCAGTATTAAATTCAGAAGTTTTAGTAAATTCAGCTTAGAATCATTTCTGAAAGAGTTACAAGCAGCACCTCTAGATCATGTGTACCAACTAACTGACCCTGATAGGACCCTGAAATACTGGATAAAAACCTTCAGGGATATATTTGACAAACACGTTTCTATTAAGGAGTTAAACATCAAATGAAGTCCCATGGATAACACCAGAGATATTGCAAGTCATGAGGGAAAGGGATCAGGCCCATAAAAATAAGGAATTCACTAGCTACCGATTACTTGGAAATAGAGTTCAATATTTAATTAGGTAAGAAAAGAGAAATTACTTTAGGGACCTCTCTCTCTCTCTCTGAACCTTAAGTGCCCAGGGCACATGGGGCTTCCGCAAGGGTTTTCCACAAATGCCTGTCTTTCGCCTTTTTTTCTGCTCTTGTCCAGGTGAGCCCTCTATTGCTCAACATCCTTTCTGTTGTTCTTCTCCATGTCTCTTTTGGTCTACCCTTACTTCTGCTCCCCTGTGGTGTCCATCTTAGTGCTATTTTTGGTAGTGAGTTGTCAGTCATTCGGAGCACATGTCCCAACCATCGCCAGCGTCTTTCCTCAATAATTGTTGTCAGTGGTTTCATCTGCATTTCTGCTAATAAGATGTTATTTCTTATAGTGTTTGGCCAAAATATTTTTCTAATTCTTCGTAAACATTTAGTCTGGAAAGAATTCAACTTGTTTTCTATGGTTTTGGTGATTTTCCAGCATTCGCTTCCATAGAGTAGTACACTTAGAACCTAGTTCAGAATAAATCAGACAGAAAACAATTAGCATTCTAGCAAACAGGAGAAAACAGTCTGACTTGCAGAGTTATCATCATGTGCCCGCTTGTAAAGAGTTCAGCAATAACGTCAGAGAAGAAGTCAATATCTTAAAATCTTCACTATCAACCCCTAGTTTTGACTTAAAAAGAAGTCAGTATCTTAAAATCTTCACTATCAACCCCTAGTTTTGACTTAAAAAGAAGTCAATATCTTAAAATCTTCACTATCAACCCTTAGTTTTGACTTAAAAAGAAGTCAATATTATAAAATCTTCACTATCAACCCCTAGTTTTGACTTAAAAAGAAGTCAGTATCTTAAAATCTTCACTATCAACCCCTAGTTTTGACTTAAACGAAATAAATACATTTGTAGGTAACAAATGTGCAAGTCTAAAGCAACCCCAGTATTCCTTTCATGTCAGTTAGTGAATTTTATAATTATCTTTAATCTGTAAAGAACAACAACACAGCAGGACTTGATGAAATCAGCAATAAGATATCACGCTACTCAGCTCCAGTAATTACAGATACACTAACATACATTTACAATCAGTGCATTGCACAGTGTCATTTTCCTCAGATTTTTAAAATTGCAAAAATATATCCCCTTTTTAAATCTGGTTCGGAGAAAAATACCTCAAGCTATAGACCAAATTCCATTTTATTAACTTGGTCAAAACCCATAGAAAAGCACACACACACACACACACAAAACAAAAACAACCTTACAACACCTGCAAGAAAATGATTTGATTGTTGACTGTCAATCAGGTTTTAGGCCGAAACATTCCTGCCACACAGCTCTAACAAAAATGACAGAGTGGTGGTTATCTAATATAAACGATGATAAATTATATGGTGCTGTCTTTGTTGACTTTAAAAAAGCATTTGACATGATTGATCATGAAATCCTAGTTAGAAGGCTTGAGACTTACAGAAAAAAATTATTACATCTTTTCTTTCCAACAGACAGCAGGTGGTTTGCTTCAAAAACTCGAAATCAAGCTAATCTGTGGTTGATAATGGCGTTCCACAGGGGTCTATTCTTGGTCCTATCCTGTTTACCATCTACATCAATGATCTTCCACTTAATCTCAAAAAATCATCTTGTGACCTTTTTGCTGATGACTGGACAGTTTATACTAGTGACAATGACTGTATTAACCTTGAGTCAGCTCTTCAAACTGAAATAAATAGTCTATTTAACTGGAGCAATAACAACAGAATGCTCATAAACACCAGCAAAATAAAAATCCATGCTCATTATAACAAGACAGAAATTAACAAATTCACCAACGACAACACTACAGCTCCATGATGGAACTTCACAGATAGAGAATTTTAGTGAACATAAAACTCTAGGTCTCATAATTGACCACCACCTCCGCTGGAATCATCATGTAAACAATCTAACCAAACTCATTGCACAAAAAATTTACTAATTTACTAAAATTAAACATTTTCTTGACATAGACATCAGAAAAATATACTACATATCACAGATACAAACACACTTGGACTACTGCTTCACAGTCTGGGATGGTTGTTCCATGTCAAACATGAAAAGACTTTACTCACTTCAAAAACGAGCAGTAAAGCTTATAGATGACAAACATGCAGCACACATTACAAATAAGGACAAACATCTTGATATTCTACCCCTCGAGAAGAGATTTCTTTTGAACAAAACCAAGTTAATTCATAAAATTCTATCGCACAATGCTCCACCCTACCTGTGTTCGTTGTTAAAATTTAATCCAAAACACAGTCAACGCTTAAGCAAGTGTTTTCTCCCAAAACCAAGGCTTGGCGTGTTTAAAACAAGCTTCTCTTACTCAGCTGCCCAACTTTGGAATGCCCTACCAATTCATGTAAAATGTATAAGTAATATTCGTTCTTATAACTTTAAACTTTGTCAACATCTGTTTGATATGGACTATATGCCTCCCTAAGCATAGTCTTAAGTAGTTTAAGGTATGGCTTGATTGTTGAAATTGTTTTTATATTGCTATAAATTTGTTAGTTTTGAATGACTGTAAGAATGCAAGTTTATTTCATGTTGTTGCATAACTCAGCGTGTAGAGTGTATGGACATAACATAAGTTTATTATTTATTTATGTAATCATTCAATTGTGTCTTAATGATTATTATGCCCATTAACAAATGATGAATGACTGTGACTGAGTGAAAGCTGTATGATGAAGGACGTAATGTCTGACGGGCCTGCGTGACTAATTCTTAACCCTCTGAAAATAAAGTATGTTCTATCTATCTATCTATCTATCTATTCACGCACCTTCCTCCCCTTACCCACCCCCAAAGTTCGAATTGAGTTTTATCTTATCTCACGTCATTACTCATTGATGCCAGGATTATAGTAACACTGACAATTCACAGGCGCCAGTAATGTCCTTGTCACTAAAAAAGAGGAAAACAATCACTGAAAGTAGGTCGTGACCAGTCTCGAGGGGAAGCAGAGGCAGGGGGTTAGTGGGGGTTCACATCAGGACTGGGTTTAAGTGCAATGCTTTGGGTTGAAAGTAGACAACCCAGGTCGCAGACAAGGCAGCGGTACTTCGGTGAGGTATATCTTTGTAATGACTTTGTAATTTCCTTTTGTCTGACCATCTGCGTGGATATCGCTCACATTTTGACCAGCGGTTGTTTGTTCTAGTGTTTCCTAGAAGACAACAGGGTGAGCGTAATTCCGACGCTGTTTATATCATTGCAGGATATCAGATTTAAAAAAGGGTAAAATCCCGTTTCCATACAATCAAAGCATATTGGGGATACGTATTTCCAAGACCATCGGCACTTGTAAGTGTGATGTGGTCAGTATCACGCTCAGCTGACCGCATTTACCTTCCCAGGTTTCTCTGGTACCCATTTAGAGATCCTGGATGGACCCCGAGACCTTTGTTTTTGGTATGGTGGTGCCAGGAAAAAAAAAACAAAACTCTCCACTGATGGGACTTAAACTTGGTACCATTAGATTAGTACACTGAGGGTCTAGCCGCTCAGTCGGATATCAGTTAAGCTACAGAATTAAAAAACAAAAACCTAGGATCGAGACTATTGTTGCTGATGTTCACATTATGACTATTAACATCAGCAACACTAGTCTCGATCCTCGTTATTTAAATGTAATGTCATAGACAATAGGCAGGTCTGCACAAAAATCATTAGAAGCAGTAGAAATATGGTTTGTTAGAATAATGTTGCGAATTCCATGGACAGCAAAAAATAACTAATGGAAAATATGTGAGAAAAAAAATCTTGTAAAAAAAAATAAGAGAGAGAGACAATGTACTTTAATAGGACATGCAGTGAGAAGAGGCGGCATTGAAAATATTATAACAACAGGAAAAATAGAAGGAAGAAGAGCCAGGGAAAGACCAGGAGAAATGATACTGGACAGTCTGACGAAATGGTGTGAGAGGAGATCACCAACTGAGCTAATGGCCTGCATGAAGGATCGTGTACTCTGGAGAAGCATAATAGCCAACGCCAGTCGGCACGACACATGATGATGATGATGAATGTCATAGAATATTTACGAAATATTGCTTACAATTTTGAATTCTCGTCACTTTCTTGTTATTTTTTAAGTAGAGCTAATTTATAATACGTGTTTTGCTTGCTGTATATCTAATTTATAATGTATGCAGAAGTGTTTTGACATAAACTTGCTCTCTTACTTTTAAGATGTAGGTGATTTTGGGACTGAAATATAGTGACATGCTACTCTAGGCTAACTTTACGGCTGGAATTAAAATCCATCCATCCGTCCGTCCCTCCATCCACCCAAGTCCTTTGTCGGCGATTGGCTAAGCAATTACCGCCCGGTACGCTCTGTGGCGTCTTGCAGGGCAACAACAAATGTTCTCCACCTCTCGCGGTCTGCGGCCAGCCTTTGTGCAGTTACCCAGGTGTGCCGTATGCTACTCATTTCCCCTTCTACAGTTCTCTGCCAGGTAACCGTGAGCCATCCTCTCTTTCTGTTCCCCCCCCCTCGGGTGTCCATCTCACGACAGTTTCAGCAATGTTGCTGGGGTCTCTTCGAAGCACTTGACCAGTCCATTTCCAGCGTTTTGTCGCTCTTATGATATGGGTACCTTCTAGCTCAGACTGGGCAAATAGGTCTCTAACATTTATTTCTGGGGCCAGTTAACTATTTAAAATCTTTTTTGAGGCAGGTTGTGTGAAATGAGGATTATTATTACTATTGTATATTGTGACGGATAGCGTTGGTCAATCATGTTTCTCCATCTTGCACGATCCTTAGTGTTCCCCATCAGTTCAAATGTTTTCTTTTTCCTTCCGTACCACGTGGTCAGTCAGCTGAGATTTTTTTTTTCTTCCTGGCTTTCCTCTCTTCCTTTCCCCCCCCCCCTTTTTTCCCCCTTGAACTTTCTCAGTCATTGCTAAGTTCTCGAACTTCTGCCTTCTCATGACATATCCACGAAATCTGGACTTATCTTCTTTGTTGTTGTTGTTGTTTGTTTGTTTGTTTGTTTGTTTCTTTACAATTTAACTAGTTTCTTTGTGAACTTCTTTGTGAACCTCTTCACTGTTAAGTTGACTTTAATGGCCCTACATAGATCTTGTTTAACCGATGTATAGGAAAGGGGGGGAGCGGGGGGAGATGGGCGAATTTGCAACAAGAGCCAGAAGTTTTATAAGAAGATAAGAAATGACGTTAAGAAAAAAAAATGAATCGAATTTTGCAGGAAGGCGCCCGGGGGGGGGGGGGGGGGGGGAGAGAAAATGGAATGTCCAGAAACAAAATCTTGGGTGGGTAGGTGGGGGAGAATTTTAGTTTAAGGGTGGGGGGAAGGGCGAGTAAGAAACGCCCGAGGGCCCAAATGTCCGTAAATCGTCTGGGAAGACTGACATTCATCCCTTTTCACATTTCGCCTTTTTTTCCCCTTTAATTGCACGCCTGTCCCTCTACATGTTATCTTAAGTTATTTAAGTACGCGTGATGTGTGAGCCTGGCTGCCAAGTATAAGCTGCAGCCACGCCATTCCTGGATTCCCCTTGTCTATTAAGTTATGTTGCAGTTTCCAGTATTACATGAAGCATAATGCAAAATAACATTCCAGTTTTTCTTCGCGCGGTAAATGCGAACAGTATAATAAAAGAACTCGTTGCGTTAGGAAATAAAATAGAAAGTAATATGATTTCTAAATGCAATCAAAGACACAAAAAAAATATGGTTAGAGAAGCAAGTGGAACTCATCAGGCTGAAAAAAAATGTTTCCAGAACAATCTCGGTGCAGCTAGTGCACATATTTCCAGAACAGAAGGTCATGAGTTTTATGGGGAAGCTTCTCCACAATGTTCAAGAAGAAAATATTTTTTACTTTCATATAGTGTCTGGGGTTGGGAGGTTTTGGGAGGTAGGAGGAGGAGGGGGGGGGGGGTTAAGCGAGGACGATGTCTGATTTGGCAATCAGCGACCCATATCTGACATGTTAGTGTCAGGGGTTGTGAACCATAACTGACCAAGACCCTGTCTCGCCTCTCTGTTGGTACCCCCAGTAACAGACATAGCCTGATTAACGGGGCAGGGACCGCCTTAGTCCCCATGGTGGTGGAGCCTGCCGAAGAAATACTACACGCCCCCCTCCTTTTCTTTTTTAGCTCGCCTCAGGGACTGAAAAAGTGGCCTCCATAACCCGCTCCCAATCCGACACACCGATGTGCGTCGGCATCTTCACCGCATCGGCTGCAGAGAACACCATCTCGCTATTACATAGAGAAAGAAAAAAAAAAGAAGACAATACAGAGTTTTTATAAGAGTTTTTATTTCTTTTCTTAAATAACCCAAGTTTTATATTTTATTTCCTCATCATCTGCTGTAAACAACGTCACAATCCATACAGATAAGATGGTTTTTATGTGAAAGCTTCCCTCCCCCCCCCCCCCGTAAAGACCGGCAGTAGTCATTCCCGCGCAGACTGGAATGACTTCCTTGAAGGCAGACATTTTCTAAAGCAATTCCCAAACACAAATAGGTCAGGTACCGGTTTATAAAATAATAGAACACAATATTGTTTGGTTAGACCTGGGAAAAAACACAGTCATAGACAAAGCACTTTTAGACACGAGAGAAAGAAAAATGACAAGAGAATTACCGGGGATTTGAGGAATGCACTCCGGCAGGACGAACAGTCGTCTAGCCACAAGCGAGCAGTATTAGTAAACTTCGCTATCTTGCACACCAAAATAAAAAAAAGGAAGATATTTGACAGCGAAAGTACCGGTCTGCAAAAGTAAGTTTTCTCTCTCTCTTTCTCTTTCTCTCTCTCTCTCTCTCTCTCTCTCTCTCTCTTTCTCTCTCTCTCTTCACTCTCTTTCTCTCTTTTTCTCTTTCTCTTTCTCTTTCACTTTCTTTTTCACTCTCTCTTTCCTTTTCTCTTTCCCTCTCTCTCTCTTTCTCTCTCTCTCTCTTTCTCTCTCTTTCTCTCTCTCTCTCTCTTTCTCTTTCTCTCTCTGTCTCTTTCTTTTTCTCTCTCTTTCTCTTTCTCTCTCTCGTTTTCTCTGTCTTTCTCTTTCTCTCTCTCTTCCTCTCTCTCTCTTTGTCTTTCTCTATTTCTCTCTTTCTCTCTCTCTCTCTCTCTAAACCTTAAGTACCCAGGGCACATGGGGTTTCCGCAAGGGTTTTCCACAAACGCCTGTTCTTTGCCTTTTTTCCACTCTTGCTGCTTTTGTTTTTTTCCTGTGCTTCTGTTTCTGTAGCAGTCTGATGTTTTTTTCTTCTTTTTTTACCAGATAGGGTTGCTGGCCCTGTGCCGAACCCTCCTTAATCGCCTTTTACGATCATGTGTAGTAGGGTACAGTGGTCCTATTCTTTGCTTCCCAGGCATGTGCCCGGGTCCCGGGTACCACACGGGATGGTTGACAAAAGTGAGGTAATTCCTTGTCTACAAACCAGCCCCTGGGAATTCTGGGTGCATTAATTTTGTTCAAGTCGCGAAACCCTGAACCGGGGTATGATCCACCCTGACTTCACTCACGTGTCATTTAGGATTAAATATAAAGTCTGTGCATGTTTATACCTGTACCTGGACTTGCCTCGTGGACCTCTTACATACATCCCCCTTGGAGGGTCCCGAACCACCATAAGTAAAACATTTTACTTTCCGTATCCGTGCTGTGCACGGGACTTCTGTGTGAGTTTGCCTGTGCTTATATTTGTAAACTGTACTTTTAATACATTTCCTTTATACATTCCCCTTATCTGCTTCATCTTTGTGCTCTTTATAAGGAAAAACTGTGTTCGTCTCTTTATTTCTTTCCTTCCTGTGCACGTTCTAAATATACCGTATATTCTCCCTCTCTTCTGATATCTAATCCAGTTATTCAAACTGACAGTTTTAAGGCAGCGCTATTTGGTCTTCTTCGAATTAATCAGTTTTGCTGCTTACGTTAGCATAAACTGATGAGGAAGACCTGGCGTAACAACAAATCTCTAATAAAATGTCGGGTCAATCGAGCTGAGTAATTTAGAAAACGAACAACTGAATCTTTAGATAAAAATATTTAATTTAAAAAAATGATTACCTTTTATAATTTTAGATAAAAATATTTAATTTAAAAAAATTAAATACCTTATATATATATATATATATCTTAATTTTGTTGAACAAAACGGGAAATAAGAGTGCTTTCTTCATTGCCCTGGCACCAGCGCCATTTCCCCATTGCTTTTATTTATTTCCTCCTGTATCCTGTTTACCACATCAGAAACTGTTCCTCAATTTTTTTCCAACATAAAGGAATCACGCAAGTTCATCTTGCTTGACTGCTTCCCCTCCATACAGTTTTTTTTGGGGGGTTGGAGCTGACGAAGTTGGACATTTGAGGTAAATCTGCATTCCCTTACCTCATAACAAAAGCGTTAGAGTTTTTTTTTTGGTTTTTTTTTTTCTTCTTTGTCAGCTTGCAGAACATTTGGGGCAAGACGGTTTGTATATCCTACGCCGGGTTCATCCAACCCACCAGACTGATTCATCAGCATCAGGTGGGGAAAGAGGGCTGGGGGGGGGGGGAGAAGAGGGAAAGGAAGGAAGCTTAGTTAGGGTCTTGACCATTCTTAAGCTCGTAGATGCGTGTGTCTCCTGTTTTACCCGGTTACTGTGCCTCAGTCAACACGCTCCAACAAAGACCCAGGCTCAACACACCAACTACAAGGACATCAGCGAACCATCCTCATTCGCTTAAGGACAAACCACTGCAGACTACTGAGCCACCTTCATCGACTCAAAATGTCTCACATAGACGAATGTGTCTGTGTCTCCATGCTGCAGTGGAGTCCATACTCCGGAAAAATATCCTTCAAGAGTGCCCAAACCATGCAGGTCTGAAGATTGTGACATGGCTTGAGGCCACGAAAGTGGGGTAAAAGCTTTGGGTCTCATATCAGGATCCGGAGAGGACTGCGGGCTTTGTCCTGTCGATAGGGATCAGAGTATGACTTGAGCAACAACCTCGAATGCACAAGAAGAAGAAAAAGACAAGGCTCATGTGTAATGGACACCTGGGCAGACGCAGATATTGTGTGTCTAGTTTTCGTAAATCGAACAATGTGAACCTTTCCTGTGTTGCTACCTGTTGTGTAGGAGTGGGCCCGTTCCTTGAGACTGTCTTATGCTTAACATAACAGTTACTGCCAAACAGATAACATATGTCCCTGCTAGTTAGATACTCAAACATGATGACCTCAGGCTCCACGTCTCACTCACAAAGTGTGGAACAGCAGCGTGGATTAACTACAAAAGTCACTTTGCTGAAACGGCATCAAGGTTTGATGTATGGACTCGAATGATGACGTTTGATTGACGGAAAGATCTGTCAAGTACTAACTCAAAGCTGTTCATGTTGACGAGACAAACACACATCTCCAGGGTTCCATAAGACAGATACAGTAAGAGACATCTTACATCCTTCCCAAGTCGTTAAACGTCATGGTAGTTCGCCACGTTTTCCTGGTTTTTTTTTTCTTGTGGCTAGCTTTTCAACCTCATCAAGGAACTTTATGCCTGCTAATTTGGCCTCTCTTAACAATGTCCTCTTGAGACATCACACCTCAAGGAAAACATCAAGTGGCAAGGAAAGCATGCGTGACTTCCATTCTTGCCGGCAATGTCTCAGTTCAGTTTCACCGACTCAACGAGAACCAACAAACGTGCGGCCGGGCTCAAAAGTTCCATACAAAAGTCTACTCTCGTATACGTCTTCATCACAATCACTAACTTTCCCGGCCTACCAAAGGGACATCACCATTTTCCCATGTGTCAGAGTTGAGGGCAGTAGATAAGGTTTTTCTCAGGGGCCATTACTGCCAGGGAAAAAAAAAGCTTGTCAGGGGCGATGATTCGCTACTAAGTGTGGGGTTTTACATTCTGAGCCACACACGTAGTTACACAAATAAAGATGCAAACATAAAGATGCAAAATAAGTCTAGAAGATACTTGAAGGTAGTAGCCGTAAGCCGGTTCATTTGGGTGTGGGGGGGGGGGGGGGGGTCGGGGGGTTGTGAAGACGAAAAGGAGAAGAAAGAGAGGAAAAACAGAAAGTAAACGGGCGTTACATACCTCCATTATCGACGTATTAAACTTGGAAGAAAATCGACGAAAAAAAAAACACAAATAAATGCGAACATTAAAATACAGAGCACCAATGAAATACACGTTATCTTCAAGTTTCTTCATCGTTTGACAGAAGCTGGCTAACACCAGGGAAAGGGAAAGCAAAAGAAAGCCAAAAAAAAAAAAAAAGCGGAAATACAACTTACAGCTGACTGGGGATCGTGAGTCATAAGAGTCAGGAGTTTAAAGGGCCGAAATGTACATCCTGAGGGGAGGGGAGGGGGAGGGAGGAAGGTCTTCTTGTAATCTAGGACAGGTCATGACCTTCCTATCAAAAGTGTGAAAGTAAATAAAAAAAAGGCATACCCGTTGCATGTTTTTTTTAAGATGTAAGTTGATTGACAGCCTTTTCTCTACAGAGGGGCCAGATGCCGCCCCTGCGAGCGGCCAGCGGGCCCGAGACTACACCTAAGAAACAATTATTGAACAATAGTTAATTTACATGCGTAATAATATGTAATTAAACCGTGTGGTTACCGGGGCCCAGATCTGGAGAGAAGAGAATAGGACCACTGCCACCTTCCGCGTGTGTCGTAAGAGGCGCTAAGGAGGTTGGGGGATAGGCCACCGACCTGACCCTGTAAAAAACAAAATGGAGCATTATAGAAACACGGAGAGGAAGACCAGGAAACTTTGTCTTGGAAAAGGAAGAGACTCTGATAAGAGAGCGCATGACGTCACGTAGTCAAAGCTGAAATAGAAAACGAGGAAGACCCAGACCTACTTGGAGAAGAGAAATTATGACAGTGACGAGTAACAAGGGATACACATGGAAGGAAGCAGAGAATAAATCCAGTAACAGAGATGATTAGAGAGCCTTTATCCGTGGCCTATGCTCGCAAGGGAGTGAAAGGCCATGATTTTTCAGTAGGCGTTTCAAAATACTTAAATAAACTTTGGCAGTGACAGTTTGTCCATCTGAAATAAATTCTTTGTGAATAACTCCTTTGCTGTCGTAGAAGCACACCAACATTGACTTCACTTTTGACTTTTGAAGACAGATTTGTTTGCCTTTTGGTGATAATGACTTCCACTGAGCACTTTGGCGTTTAGTTGTGGGATCATAGCGGAAAATCTATGTTTCATCCTCTGCAACAATCAAATTTAAGAAATGTTTATTTCTGCGACACGTTTTGATGATGTCGTTTTGCGTACTCAACTCGCTGATTTTTTTTGTTTGTTTGTCATCAGACAACGCATGTGGTACAAACCGGAAAGTAACTTTCTTCTTCCCCAAATCTTCCACTAAACTTTTACGAATGGTCATCTACCATCATCCTCACAGTCAAACAACGATCTTCTTGTATCTGTTCTCTGACTTTTTACAATGAGTTCCTCATTACGAACAGAAATTGATCGTCCATGCTTAGTTGCATTTGTAATCATTTCCACATTAATTTTGAATTGTGAATCTGTGCACGAGATAAACAATTATCCACATAAACTTGTTGCATCAATTCAGCTGCCCTAGTGGCACTTTTTCCGAGTGTTAAACAGAATTTAATGTTAGAGAGAGAGAGAGAGAGAGAGAGAGAGAGAGAGAGAGAGGGAGGGAGGGAGGGGAAGGAAGGCATCAAAATCTTTGAGGCGTTAAGGTGGGGCATGATTCAAAACCGATTGGGAAACACTGCTTTAGTATCGTACAAGTAACCTTCGTCTCTTCATTTTTAAGTTTCTCTGATACTACAAATAATCATCCTTGTCTCTCCTTGTCTTAGACGTTTCTCTAATAGTACAAATAATGATCCTTGTCTCTCCTTGTGTTGACGTTCCTCTTATAGTACAAATAATGATCCTTGTCTCTCCTTGTCTTAGACGTTTTTCTAATAGTACAAATAATGATCCTTGTCTCTCCTTGTCTTAGACGTTTTTCTTATAGTACAAATAATCATCCGTGTCTCTCCTTGTCTTAGACGTTTCTCTAATAGTACAAATAATCATCCTTGTCTCTCCTTGTCTTAGACGTTTCTCTAATAGTACAAATAATGATTCTTGTCTCTCCTTGTCTTAGACGTTTCTCTAATAGTACAAATAATCATCCTTGTCTCTCCTTGTCTTAGACGTTTCTCTAATAGTACAAATAATTTTTCTTGTCTCTCTTTGTGTTGACGTTCCTCTTATAGTACACATAAACATCCTTGTCTCTCTTTGTCTTAGACATTTCTCTAATAGTACAAATAATCATCCTTGTCTCTCTTTGTCTTAGACATTTCTCTAATAGTACAAATAAACATCCTTGCCTCTCCTTGTGTTGATGTTCTTCTTATAGTACAAATAATCATCCTTGTCTCTCCTTGTCTCTGACGTTCCTCAATTGTACAAATCTTCCATCTTGTCTCTTTTCTTGACTTATTCCTTATCTCTCTTACTTTTACCCATTTTTGTTTACCAAAGAAAAGTTTACTTTCCCCCTCATTTTAGTAAAGACAATGGCCCGCTTTGAAACACCTTTTTCTGCAGACATTTTTAAAATGTTACACCTAGTATTCTTCATGAAACTTGTATGATCATTTGTATTAATTAAGTATTTTGATTTTTGTTATACATTCTTTTATTCCCATTGTGACGCGCACAGAAAATTATCTTCATTGGATATGCTGCAACAGCAGAATCCTGACCTTTAGTTTCTGTCGCAGTAAATTCACAACACAATCTAGCGTCAACGCCCACTACACTCGAACATCTATTGAGTTGACATGAAAACGCGCCCATTCATTTTCTCTTCTTCTACCTTAACGATGCATCATTCCCACGCAGTCCCCCTTCACAGAGAAGGAAGAATAACCCATTTCCCACGCTATTGTTCTTATCTAGACTCATCAATATTTCTATTTTCAGCAAAAGAGGATGGGAAATACTCTACCGGCGCTTTGACTTCCGTACTAATGTTTCCTAAACTAATGGTAATGCGAGTGTCAGGATACATCTTGGAATTATCCTCATTCTCACAAAATCCTTTTAAAGGATACTTCCGTATTACCGTGGCTGTCTTGACATAAAACTTCCATTTTACACTGGTCTCGGCGTGGAATAACTTTTCTGTTTTACACCGGCTGTCTTGGCATAGAACTTCCGCCTTTATGCTGGCTGTCCTAATGAAAGATTTTCATCTTATATTGGCTACCTTGACATATTTTTTTTACATATATTGGATCATCGTCGTCATCATCATCATCATTATCATCATCATCATCATGTGCTGTGTCGGAGGCTTAGGTGGTCATATCTCTCTACAGATCTCGGTATTAGATCGTTTGAATCGATGATTTTTATTTCTATCTTGGCCTTCCCCTGCCTGTCTTTCTATTTATCTTTCCTGTTTTTACGATGTTTTCAAGGTCATCACTTCTCATTATATATCGAAAGAATGATGATTGTCGTTTACTTATAGATTTAATTACAGCACATTCTACATTTGATTTTGTTAGACATCCCATGTTTGTCATCTTAACTGTCCGTGATTAACACACTTCTAAGAAACCACATCTCTGTTGCCTTTAGTGATCTTTGTATCGACCTTTTCATCGTTCATGACTCACTTCTATAAGGTAGGAAAATCTCGAAGTAGCATTCCAGAACTCTCTTTCTGATGTTCATTGATACAGATGCATTGCGCAAAATGTTTCCGTTTGTTCGAAATCTCTTTTAGGCTGGCGTATTCTATTCTTGATTCAAGAAGTGAATTTTTCCATCTAATGTTACCTGCATGTTGCTCTTTGTACTTCAACATTGTCTTTAGATGGGGGAAGGGTGTCTTCTGTCATGATATACTCAATGTGTCTGTTTTCTTGCTATTTAGGGTGACCCCATTCTTTACGCTTTCTTTACTGCTGCACCTAATAATTTTCGTAGACTCCTTTTCATTTCCAGCTGTTAATACCTTATCATCTGTAAATTGTAGGACCAAAATTTATCCCTCGCGATATTTTCACCAGTAAAATGAGAACAAATCTACTCAGAGGACCCATCGTTGTTGACATTTGCCTATATCTTCTACCCTTCTTCTTCCTCTTCTTCTTCTTCTTCGTTCACTTCTACCACTAAGACCGCCCCGCGATCCTACTGAATTTACTCCTGTGGTCCTCGATAGGTTCTGTGGTCCTCTTGTGGTCCCCGAGAGGACCACACGAGATCCCCGAGAGGACCACAAGAGATTCAGAGTATCGAGGGGCTTGGGTCTGTATTCTTGGTGGGTCGCGGAAGTGGGATTGCGTGACACTGTGGTTTTCGTTGCACCAGTTTAATCTAGAGTTGGACTTTCTCACCGGAAAACTTCGGCGTGTTTTAGATATCAGTATATCCCCGCCCGGTGAGAGGTGGTTCCCCATCCAGCCTAGAGTTAGACTTTCTCACTGGAAAACCTCGACGTGTTTTGGGATATCCCCGCCGGGTGAGAGGTGGTTGCCCATCCAGTCCAGCGGTGGACTGTCTCACCGGAAAACCTCAGCGTGATTAGGATACGCATACATCCCCGCCGGGTGATAGGTGGTTGCCCATCCATACTGCACTGGTTCAGTGCTTCAGCATTTTGTGGTCGTGGCCGCTACCCTTCCTAGTTGTGACCAGGACGGAGTATTTGTCAAGGAAGACGAATCCTCGCCACTAGTGACTTCCACCCCTGGGTTGAGCCGGTTTATTATCACAGTATGGGGATGTTTAGGACGTGACTGACCTCTAGAGCAGAGGTACCGTGACATGAGAAGTCATCAAGTTTCACCCCTTGGTTAAGCCGATTTAGGCATATTTCACCAGAATGGGTGATTATACGGACGTGGCCGGCCTCTAGAGCAGAGGTTCCGTGGTATGAGTAGCTCTCGCCGCGAGACTACTGGACATACCAAATAAGCATCACTTTATCCTTTCCATCACATTTTAACATCGGTGCTAATGTACACGTGAGAGTTGAGCAGGAAGAGCGTAAAAATATGTTAACTTTTTTTAATAATATGGTGCTGTGTACACTTTCATGAGTTAATCTAACTACCCCTGTTAAAATGTCGTAACTGGAAGATTTTTTTGTTAGTTCTGTTAGTAGGTTGTGAAGCTGGCCAAGCAAGGTTTTGGACGGACTGATTGACTGACAGTTCACAGCACGGGATTCAGATGGTAGATAAAGATGGAGGAAAACAAGAAGTGTGTTTCACGATGGAAAGAGAAATACTCGTAAAACGAGGATGGCATGCACAGACAGGAACGTATGGTATTTTTTTTTCCAATGCATGGGATCATTTCAAAGAGTGTATATCATGTGTTTTCCAGGTAATTTCAGTGAATAGACAGTCACAAACAGACTTGGTGACCAGTACTAGTAGTGCTGAACAGAATGAGCCATCAGAAGAATCATAAACGGTACATGCGGTGGCGATGAAGCTGTGTGTGGAGTTTATGAGTAATATGAATATCAGTCTGGTCACACAGCATGTGAAAAAAGTTTGTGTCACCATATGAGGGTGAAGCTAGCAAAATTGACATTTGGTCTGAACAAGAAGAGAAGTTTGCATACCCACATCGGTGGAATGAAGATACGAAAATAAAGATACTCTTACGAACATCTACAGGTGCACTATCATTTTTTGTTTGTTTGTTTATAGACAGTTGAGTGGCAACAAACAGGTAACATACGTGCAATTAAAACAAGATTTGCTACAAAGTTGTGATACAGCAATCGATGAGCAAACATCGCTAAAGAAACTTTTTTTTGTATAAAACAAGGAGAAGGAGAGAGCATTCAAATGTTAACGGGGCGTTTTATTAAGTTAACGTCCAAATGCCTTCCAGAGTCGAGTTTTCATGGTGACGTAACTCAGAGACAAATTATGAATTGTTTTGTAGATGGAATAGTTGACAAGACCATAAAATCCAAGTTACTGAGAAAGGTACTTGCATCGATTGATGGTATGGTAAAGGCGGCAGTAGAGGAGGAAGAGGAGGAGTTGCAGAAAAGACTGGCAATGCGTTCGAATCATGAGGTGGTTACTACACATCTCGTATCAAAACTGTGGAATGAGCGAAAATGTAAACATAGCTCATGGAACAAGTAACATCAGGTTGTGTTTCATTTATGGCCGAGGAAATCATGTGGCTAAAAAGCGTTGGTTTAAAACAGCCAGACGGCTATAGTGGTCAATATGATAGGAAGAAGCAACATTCGGAAAACTCAGCAGATTTCACATCCAGACGGCAGCGAAGATAGTGTGTTTGTACGTCGAGACAGCTTTCGTACACGTCTCAGCGACAAGCAAGGTCGACCGCCAGATCATACCGAACCTAGACAAAATAGGACACTGCAGTACCAAGTTCAATTTATAGGTAATAGGGAACAGATGCGGTTCGAAAACAGACTAAAATTACGAAAGACAACCAAATTCAGGCCAGTTAAGAAAACAGCAGTGAACACTGTTGGAAAATATTGTGTTAACTTTTTTTTTCTGTGTATTTACAGGTGAATTCAATCAACTGTCTACAGTTATACGCGAGTTCCTCTGTTTTTCTTGGAAGGTAAACAACAAAGGTCAAGTCAGGACAGGGTCTACAGAGACAAATCTCGTACTAAAGTGTATGGCTTGGTAACGGATTATTAAGACTTCCGGGTTCCCTCAGTCCCTCCAAAGATTGGATTTCAAAGACATTAGAAAAATACAAGAGGAAGGAGGACGTTAAGTTTTTTTGTTTTTTTGTTTTTTTGCTATTATGTTTGTGTATGTTCTTGTTTTTTTTTACAGGGATATTAAATAATTATGTAGTTGTTTTGTTATGATTGGAGTTGTGTGGATAGTTAGATAGTGTTTAAAAATTGCAACGATGAATAATCTTTTTTTTTCTGAAAAGGGGGGGGGGTAATTTTGAGGTGTTAACATTGTTTGTTGTTGTTGTTGTTTGGACTGCACTAATGCCACAAAAATGTCTAAAAGAAGGGGGAGGATTTGTGAAGAAGCCAGGCTTGATCTTCTGAACGCGGCCGGTTTTGAAAGTCAGGTGCTCTGTCCTTCGCAGTTCTCGTTACGAGGAGGGAGGGGGGGGGGGCGTGCTAATGATCGCGTGAGGGTTCAGCAGGTAAAGCGTAAACATGTGTTAGGTGAGATCAGTCTTCGCGAGGCAATACGGCAGCACGTGTCTACTGGGGGAGCGATAGTATGTAATGTCGTGCAGTGGTTGTACAGTTTGTCCTATGTCAAGTTACTGAGCATATATGGAACTGTCAGCAATGATCTCAGGGTGCTGGTCGGACCGCCTCATATGTTGTTTAAGTCAATTATTTGTAAGTTGTCCTAAGTCAGAGGTAAAGTTTTGTTAAGTGTGTATGGGAAACTGTGTGTCAGTGTTATATGTGTTACTAACGTTTTTGCTAAATTTACGGTTAAGAAGTTTGAAAAGTTCATTGTGTGATTTAAAGTTGTTATTTTGTTTGAAATTGCGTTGCTGTATTATGAGAAGATTTATTACATGAAGTTGTGTTGTCTAAGCGTAAGGTGCGCGTACGTATTTCATGTTAAGTCACTTTTTTTTTCTTTAAGCAGTATGGCCTATAAATGGTAAGTTGTACATTCATTGATCTGTGTTGGTTTATAGTTAGCCAAAAATATGTGTAAGTAATTGTTTGCGTCACAATCATTTTTCGTCAATTGTGTATTATTTGTGGGGTGCAGGCAAAGTCTGCGCGTGTGCATTGTGTCCGGGAGTTTTATCAGCTGTCCTTGAAGGAAACAGGAAGGACGGGGTTATGTTGAAGGTCAGGTAGCGACCAAACAAAAGACGGAAGGACTGTTGCTAAATATGCAATGATCAGCTGTAGCTAGACGAATAGAAAACCTGTGAAGGAGGAGGAGGAGGAGAAAATATTTGGAGCCGTAGTGCCAAGTTGATGCCTTGTCGAATTGTGCTAGAAGATGTTTTGTCAATAAGGCACGTGGGCAACGCATGTTTTGTTTGGTAGGGTTTCGAGAACTAAATGAACGTGAGCGTTTCTTGGATTTATGTATTTAGTTTTCGGTGATACTAAGTAGTGTTAAATAAATCCTTTTATTTTGTGTTTGATATTTCAGGTTTCATGCGCGTTAATTTGATGTTGGTGGTCACTGAAATGAATGCTAGTAGTTATGGGGGTGATAAAATAGGAAAGGGGTAGCAGAACAAGGACACTAACTATGAAAGCAAAGAATCTGGGTGGAACCTGTCGGAAGCGTGCGGAAATGGAAGATGGCGCCATGCACTGCTGTAATTTGGGCACCTTTCATTTTCTGAAGCGAGCTCCTGATATTAAAGAATGTGAAAGTGTGTGGTAAGAGGGTTGACATTTGCAAGAAATATTTTCCTTGCAACGAGTCATGTTCAGTAAACCCTCTTCTTTCTTCTTCTTCTTCTTCGTTCACTTCTACCACTAAGACTGCCCCGTGATCCTACTGAATTTACTCCCGTGGTCCTCAATAGGTCCCGTGGTCCCCGTGTGGTTCCCGAAAGGACCACATGAGATCCCCGAGAGGATCACAGAGGTTCAGAGTATCGCAGGGCTTGAGCCAGTATTTTTGGTGGGTCTCAGAAGCGGGATTGCATGACACCGTGGTTTTCGTTGCACCAGTTTAATCTTGAGTTGGACTTTCTCACTGGAAAATCTCAGCGTGATTAGGATACGCATACATCCCCCCGGGTGAGAGATGGTTGCCTATCTAGACTGCACTGGTCCAATGTCTCCGACTTCACCATTTTGTGGTCGTGGCCGCTACCCTTCCTAGTTGTGACCAGGACGGAGCTTTCGTCCAGGAGAACGAATCCTCGCCACTACTGAGTTTCACCCCTGGGTTATGCCGGTTTAGGCATGGTATCCCATTATAGGCGTGTTTGGGACGTGACCGACCTTTAGAGCGGAGGTACCGTGACTTGAGTAGCCATCAAGTTTCACCCCTAGATTAAGCCGGTTTAGGCGTATTTCACCAGTATGGGTGTAGAACGGACGTGGCTGGCCTCTAGAGCAGTGTTGCCGTGATATGGGTAGATCTCACCGCGAGACTACTGGACATACCGAATAAGCATCACTTTATCCTTTCCATCACTATTTCACATCGCCGCCACACGGCAACCCTGTTCGCTTTTCCTCATTTTCTTCATTGCCCGGGAGGAGTTTCACTCCACGCGCGGCATCCGAAGAATCTCGCCAGCAGCTTCTTAACCCCTGGCTTAAGCCGGTTCAGGCAATTCGCCCGGTAGTAAACCCTCTGTTAAGCACAAACATGAACATTCATTAAGCAAGAAGAAAAAGTACAGGTTATTTTTTTACACTAGGCCCTTTTCTAGGGATACCATCGGAGAGGTGGGGCAGGTCTTGGTCAGCTATGGGTCCCTTACCGTGACATTAGCATATCAGCTATGGGTCCCTTACCGTGACATTAGCATATCAGCTATGGGTCCCTTACCGTGACATTAGCATATCAGCTATGGGTCGTTGGTTGCCTCATCAGACAACGTCTTCACTCCCTTGAAAAAGAAAAATAGAAAGAGTGAGGAAAATGGGCAGAAACAAGAATGGCTGAAAGTAAGATAAGCACATATATAAATGAAAGACATACATCAATCCAATATTTCGGTAAAAGCCTTTTTTTCTAGAATCACATACAAAATCAGTACACGAGATAAAAAAAAAACCAGGAAAAATAGATGAAATATTAAAGACTTAACTTTTGAGGTATCCTTGCAAGAGAAACTGGCACAGCTTGGACTTCCAGGGAGCATACAAGCAATTGGAGGGATCTCTGGGTTGGGCGTTTCCGTGCCCAGGTGAGTTTCCTCGAGCGTGATGATGACCAGTAACAGCAGTAATGAGTTTGCACTTATTTATAGGACTAGTCTGGAAACATTTCCGATCACACGTCGTAGACAGTCACTGAACAGGGACTTTTCTTAACATTAGTCACTGAACAGGGACTTTTCTTAACATTAGTCACTGAACAGGGACTTTTCTTAACATTAGTCACTGAACAGGGACTTTTCTTAACATTCTGTTATTTTCCCTATTTCTTGAATTGAATTGTTTTTTTTCTTAATTTCTGTTTCTTATAATTCTGTTATTTTTCCTGTTACATGAACATTGTGAGTCTTCGGTTTTTATTGTTTTTGTTTTTGTGACCACTTCTAAATTTTCATATAAAAGAAAAATTCTTTGTAATCTTCTGGTTCTTATATGCCTATTTTAGTTTAACCATTTGAAGAAAAGTGTCTCTGGTCTTTCGAATAATGAGTCTCGTTCCTATTTTCTTCAAATTTCATTTGGTAGAACTTTTGACCTTTTAAGTAGGTGCTTCTGTGGTGTAGTGATTAGTTCGTTCACCAGCCGACCAGAAGATTATGGTTTATTTTCCCATAGGGCAGGATTTGTTTTTCTTCTGTCGTACCGACTAACATTGGGGGTGGAGGGTCTATTTGGCCTCTAGAAATGAGTACCAAGAAAGCGGGGGTGGGGGTAATTTCTCTGGAAAGCTGAAGATAGGGGAACAGATGCTATAGTTTCTACATACATAATGCTGCAGTTTAAAAATGCCAAGATACTAATATTATTACATATAAAAACCATGGAACATATTTACTTTTTTAAAAAGGCTGTTTTGAGGTATTACTTTCAGTTCTGGCCAAACTTTAATACATAAATTTTTAACATAAAACTGTTGCATGGACGTTTGGTCATCATGCTTATGATTATTCGCTTTTAGTAGGTACAAGTGATGAGGTGGCTTTGATAGTTTTCTGAGTTTATACAGCGGTTTATGTGTAAGTTTCTGATAGTTTTCTAAGTTTACACAGCGGTTTAAGTGTAAGTTTCTGATAGTTTTCTAAGTTTACACAGCGGTTTAAGTGTAAGTTTCTGATAGTTTTCTAAGTTTACACAGCGGTTTAAGTGTAAGTTTCTGATAGTTTTCTAAGTCTACACAGCGGTTTAAGTGTAAGTTTCTGATAGTTTTCTGAGTTTACACAGCGGTTTATGTGTAAGTTTCTGTTAGTTTTCTAAGTCTACACAGCGGTTTATGTGTAAGTTTCTACTCAGTCTGATATCTGCAGCTTAAGGTGCGGCTGAAGGATTCTCACTTTTAAAATATTCTTCCGCAGGTAGGCTCTCAACAAATAATATGAGGAGAAGAAGAAGAAAAGAAGAAGAGGAGGAGGAGGAAGAGGAAGAAGAAGAGGAAGAAGAGGATGAGGAAGAGAAAGAGGATGAAGAAGAAGAAGAATTCGTCACAGTCTTCATGGTGGTGGAGTCTGCTAAAGAAGCATTGCACGCCCTCTGCCTTCTTTTTACTTGCACTCAGGGACTGAAAAACAAATAACTGCCAAGACCCGCTCCCAAACCGACACGTTTGCTGTGTCTCAGCACTTTCACACTATCATCGGCTGCAAAGAACACCAGCTTGCGATTCCAGGAGAGTTAAGTCAGTGTGGCACCCCTATAAAGAAAGAAAATCTTGATTTCAGTACAGCATATATTGGCTGCTTGACAGCGCCTTCTCACTTAGCCAATGACACGTCGGATCCGTTGTCGGGGCATGCTATTCCACCCTTGCTGCAGGCTTGGGCTAACCTGTGGTGATTTTTCAGCAATTGTCTTCTTCGCAGCCTACATTCCAGTTTGTCTCACACGCGCTCAATGTGAGTGGTTTTCAGGAATTGTCTTCTTCGGAGCCTACACTCCAGTTCGCCTCACACGCGCTCAATATGAGTGGTTTTCAGGAATTGTCTTCTTCGGAGCCTACACTCCAGTTCGTCTCACAGGCGCTCAATATGAGTGGTTTTCAGGAATTGTCTTCTTCGGAGCTTACATTCCAGTTCGTCTCACACGCGCTTATGTGAGTGGTTTTCAGCAGTTGTTTTCTTCCCAGCCTACACTCCAGTTCGTCTCACAGGCGCTCAATATGAGTGGTTTTCAGGAATTGTCTTCCTTGCAACCTACACTCCAGTTTGTCCAACACACGATCAATAGGAGTGGTTTCAGGAATTGTCTTCCTTGCAACCTACACTCTAGTTTGTCCAACACACGCTCAATAGGAGTGGTTTCAGGAATTGTCTTCTTCACAGCCTACACTCTAGTTCGTCTCACACGCACTCAACAGGAGTGGTTTTCAGGAATTGTCTTCTTCGCACCTTACACTTTAGTTTGTCCAACACACGCTCACTAAGAGTGGTTTTCAGGAATTGTCTTCTTCGCACCTTACACTTAAGTTCGTCCAGCTCTCAGTAGAGAGATAAGTCTGGGGAAACAGCTGACCATTGTAAGACATCAATCTGCTGTTGTTGAACATGGTCCCCGACCAGGCGTTACACATATGGACGACCATTGTATTGCTGCAATCGTACCTAGTCCATTTAGCACTAAGGAAAGGCTGTCCGTGAGGTGTTATGATTTCCTCTCTGAATGGTAAACCCCTTGATCATCTAGTAAAATTTTGCTCTATCTAATGTGTATTGACATTTGTCAAATATATAGCATTTACATCTTTCATGTTGTTATGACCAATTTGTAACAGAATATGGAGTTGCAGAGTTTGCTCCCCTGCCTTTTGAGTTAAAGATGACGCCCATTGTTGTTGTTGTTTTTTTTTAATCGTTGAAATTTTTAGGCTGATTTCCCTTGAGTTATTCATACAAAGCTTCGGCTTACAATAAGAGCATGTGTTGTGAGCGTTTGTCAGAGCACGAGAACTGCTGGAAAACCTTGTGATTTTTGGTGTGAGAGAGATCAGACAGTCTTTGTTAAACGCCAGATGAGAGCAGTCCTGTTTTTCTTGTCAAGTCCAAGAGTGAATGGACAAGTAGGAGACCAGCATGTCTCCAGCGTTTTAGTTATGTTAATGGTAGATCTCGCTGGCTAATGTTGCTGCTGCTGCCAGTGGCGTTATATATGTGCTCTGTATTTTCATCAGCAGTTTGGGATATATGAATCAAGATTTCGTCAGATGTATGAATCAAGACTTCATCTGATGTATGAATCAAGATTTCATCTATAATCAGGAATTTCATCCTGTTCCACAGTTAAACCGAGTTTTTCGTGTAACTTTGACAAGCGGCGTTTGTTCAACTGTGTGCAGTCAGCTGTGAGATGTCCAGCCACTAAGTGTAGCTCAGCTACGAGATACCGAACCTGGGTTCCGTCGCAAGTATATTGTACTAGAAGTTGCATCGTTTGTCATAAGCGTAACTGTGCTATTTTCATCAATCATCTCATCATATAGCCATGGGAGCAGGTGGTGGATAAAATGGGAGAGCAGCCGACAAATAATGTTGGTTATGGTCATCATTCTACGATGGTATGCAGATGATCTCAATATAGGGACAATGGCTACGAAGGAAAGCATTGGTAAACTATCTTCTGGAAATATACCAAGAAACCAAAACAACAACATGGAAAGTCAAATAAGAAAAAGATCTGGTGGTGAGGCCCCCAGGCCAGATAGATCTAATTTTAACACTGGGGAAGGGTACATAATGGGAAAAAGAAAGAGAGAGGAAGACCAAGGCGAAGATGGCTGCAAGACGTCGTTGAGGATCTGCAAATCATCAGCAGCAGGGCATCTTGCTCACAACCGAGAGACCTACAGGAGTGCTGTTTGGGAGGCAAAGTTCCGCAAGGGACATGCAAATGAAGAATGAATGAATGAATGAATCTCATCGTCTGGAAATCTCCTAGACAGAGGAAAGACTGACACATTATGTTGAAAACGTTTCCTGCTGCTGTAACGTAGGCGTGCATGTACAGAGCTTCAGATTAAAACCGTAACGGGCGACTAATCTTAAATAAATAATTAATGAAATTCATATTCTCCTTGATTAAATCTAAGATACGTATTTAATTAAATGTTTAATGCTTACGTTTACAGAATACCAGCGTTTTCATTTTATCTTTAATGGGAAATAACAACATGAATTTGAAATTTATAGCGTATGTGTGATTAACTGTCGCGTGATGAAATGTGCGAGTGA
Source organism: Achatina immaculata (assembly GCA_009760885.1). NCBI lineage: Eukaryota > Metazoa > Mollusca > Gastropoda > Stylommatophora > Achatinidae > Lissachatina > Lissachatina immaculata. The sequence continues at coordinate 47,726,325 of CM019720.1, read as the reverse complement.
TTAACTGTCGTGTGATTAAAAAGTGTCCCAGACATTATGTTTCGCGTAAAGAAGTGCCACGAATGATTAAGTATCGCGTCAGTAAGTTTCGGCATACTGGCCGTTGTTAACTTAGAAAAAAAATATATATAGGGCAGACAGAGCCGTTAAGTTCAAACTTTCTTTGCTTATCTTCTTCCATTAAAATCATGGGAAATATCTGACAGCACGCAACGTGGCTTGGACGTCTGTGTGTAACAAGATGGAGATAAAGTCCAGATGTCTCAGAGAAAGCAGAGTTTAGTGTCTTCTTGTGAGAAAGGGCCTTTAATTGCTTCTGCATCTGCGCTGTGTTTTGCGTTTCTTCAGAAACTGCAGCCGATTCCAAAACGCCCTGGACACAGGATACGAAGGTCACCTATGTGGACGATAGTTTATTTAGAAAGAAACGTTTACCAACTCTTTAGTTCCTATAAGCATCAACTGTATTATTCCCATTGCTTTTGAAAGGGCATTAAAAGTGAATGTGGTCTTTTTGATGCTTGAGTGGCCAAGTGGTTAGTGCATAGTCTCTCAGGGCAAAGGTCGGTGGTTGGAGACTTGCCGGAGGCGCCCTATTCACCCAGATGTGGAAATGGGTATCTGACTTCTTATAGAGCTGGGGATGACAGGACGGCCAGGCATGATGCTGACCACATCACCCTCTAGTGCACCGACATGTCAAGGAAAGTGTGAACATCACCCTCTAGTGCACCGACATGTCAAGGAAAGTATGAACATCACCCTCTAGTGCACCGACATGTCAAGGAAAGTATGAACATCACCCTCTAGTGCACCGACATGTCAAGGAAAGTATGAACATCACCCTCTAGTGCACCGACATGTCAAGGAAAGTGTGAACGCTAACACTATATCCCATAGGTGCCTCCATGGCATAAAAGGAGCAATTCTAGCTTCCAAGTTTGTTTGTGTTTGCACGGATGTGAAATAATGCATGAAAATATGTTCAATAGATGCGCAAATATTTGATCAGCACGAGAGAAACCTCTAAATTTATTTCTCTCTTTGCTGACACTTGCTGCCTGTTGAAGTACTGAAGAGTCAGTCAGTCATTTGCATGCTTGCGGAACTTTGCCTCCCTGACAGCTCTCCTGTAGGCCTCTCTGTTATAAGCAAGATGCCTTGCTGCTGATGTATCTATTTGCAGATGTCTTGCAGCCAACTTCGCCTTGGTCTTCCACTCTTTCTTTTTTCTCATTATGTACCATTCTAATACGGTCTTATCTAAATTACCACGACTTTCATCTGTTTAATCCTCTTTACTAGCCAACTTTTTCAATGTTATGTTCTTATAGTATGAATATATATATATATATATATATATATATATATATATATATACATACACACATAAGGATATATTGATATAAATAAGAGAGAGACAGAGAGAGAGACAGAGAGCCTAGAATACTGCTTTTGGGAAACACCAGTATGAACTACAGGCGAAGTTGATACAGAGTTTCTAATGAAGAATTCATTTTTTTTGTGTAAGTGAAAAAAAATTATTCAATAAATTGTGTTAGCTTAGGGCATCGTCTCTAATTCTTTAATATTTTTACAAGAATTTCATAATCGGTCATATCAAAAGCCTTTCTATTTTAAAGTCAACAAATATCGCACTACATAGTCTGTCGTCATTTATGTTTGATAACCTGTTTAGTTTTCTGTCATTTTAGTGTGAGCTGTGTGGAGGGAATTAATGGATCTAAAGCCTGACTGGCTGTCACTTTAGTGGGAGCTGTGTGGAGCGAACGAATGGATCTAAAGCCTGACTGGCTGTCATTTTAGTATGAGCTGTGTGGAAAGAATTAGTGGATCTAAAGCCTGACTGGCTGTCATTTTAGTATGAGCTGTGTGGAGGGAAACGAGTGGATCTAAGGTCTGATTGGCTGTCAGTGAGTAAAATTGTTCTGCTGTATATGTTGTAAAGTTATTTTTGTGAATGTGTTTTTCTAGTGATTTTGATAACAATGATAAGTATGGAAATTGCCCAGTAGTTGGCAAGGTTGCTAGATGGTCCAGATTTAAAGAGAGGATACATTTGCTTCGGAGAGACAACATTTAGCAATGCACTGGTAACTGTAAACCTGAGAAAGAGCTACTGAACGTTTTTTTTTTCTTTTGCAATGCCTGAATATTATGGCTTCAGAAAACATTACACTTGGACGACCTCCAAAGTTCAAGGTAAACCTACAGCAGAGTCTGGCTACTAGGCCACAATGTCTCTGAATAAGACAACGTACAGAGAAAAGTTTCTGCAGCTTCTATTTTGTCATGCTGTGTGTGTGCGTGTGCGCGCGTGTGAGTGTGTGTGCGCGCGCGCGTGTTCCTGGAGGGAGGTTGGAGAGAGGGGGTTGTCATGTGAATTTGCCATCATCCGTAATGCTTTCCCAGGAGTCTTGTCTGAATACAAGGGGAAGTAATCTGATCATGCTTCCATTTGATACAGCTATCACGTCGGGAGCTGTTGTTCTATTGAGTAAACATCCCATTGTTAAAATTCACAATTTCTTGAGAATATTCTCCAGTGGTTCTACAATTACGATGCATTCATCAAGTTTTATGCTTCCCAGTAATCTTTGTTCAAACTTCCACAAGTTCGTCTTTTTCAATGAGGGCCTTTTTTTCGTCTGTGGCTGGTCATTATATCTTTTATTCAGATGTCAAACTGGATATATTTTAACATATGCTGTGTAGAAAAAAAAAAAAGCTAAATCTAGTCCAAGGTACGGCAAACTGTGTCATCCGGACCACATAAGGCCCTCGGTGTTTGTTAACTAACCCATGAGAGATGTCTCAATCTTTCAGATCAATAATACATTTCTTATAGTGCGTCAGCAAAAGAGGAAGGGGGGGGGGGGAGGGAAGGGGGAGACTAAATTTAATTTGATATTTCAAATATGAAACTTGTAACATGTTGTTATTATTATTATTGAATAGCGTGTTATATAATTATTTTCAACTGATATGGATGATAAAGAACCCTAAATTATGAACGGTAATTAAGTTTTATTGTACTTGATGATAAACGCTAAGAAAATAAAACAAAATTATCTCTCGGCCTGTCTAAATAAGAACATGGTGTAATTTTATTTAACTTACATGCTATTATTTGTCAGAATACGCGACATTTTACACAGTAATCACACGCAAAAATAATCGTAATCACTGAAAGAAACTGATCAAGTGCAAATAAAACTGCTTTACTCATTTCCCCTCCTTCTCATTCTTCTTCCTCCTCTTTCTCTTCCTTCTCCTTCTCCTCCTTCCCCTCTTCCTCCTCCTCCTCTTTCTCTCCCTCTTCTCCTATTCTTCTCACCCCCCTTCGTCTTCTTCTTCTCCTCCTTAGATATATATATATATATATGTGTGTGTGTGTGTGTGTATGTGTAAAATGTGAAATCATCGTTTCTATGCCATTAAAGCATATTTAGGATATGGTCTTAGGCCCGTATCTCCATAATCATCGGCACATGAAAGTGTGATGTAGCCAGTATCACGCATGGTCGGATTTACCTTCCCAGATTTCTCTGGTACCCATTTTAAGAGGACGGGTGTACCCCGAGGCCTGTTTTATGTGTACCAGAAAAAAATCTCACTGCTGGGACTCGAATCTGGTACCACCGGATTAATAAACTCTCACTCTATCGCTCAACATCCTCTCTGTTGTTCTTCTTCATGTCTCCTTTGGTCTACCCTTACTTCTCTTCCCCTGTGTTGCCATCTTTGATAGTGAGTCGTCAGTCATTAAGAGTCATCGCCATCATCTTTCCTCAGTAATTGCTGTCAGTGGCTTCATCTGCATTTCTGCCAACAAGACGATGTTTGGCCAAAATATTTGTCTAATTCTTCGTAAACATTTAGTTTGGAAAGAATTCAGGTTGTTTTCTATAGTTTTTTTTATGGTTTTCCAGCATTAACTTTCATGTTGGATGCACTCTCCAAATTAGTAACACACTCCCCATCCCCTCTCCCCCTTCTCCCACAATTTTGGAGAAAGAAGTTCAAGATGGGAATCAAGAAATTGGATCTTCACTGAAATGTTGCAACCTAATTTGTCGGTATGTTTTCAGAAATTCGTTAACAGGATGTTTATTTTCTTTTAAAATTTTCCGAACGAAGTGGTTTAGCGCTCGGTAAACCACAACCACCGTGTGACTGACTCCATCAGCAAGGCCACGCTTCAAGAGCGTTGAAGCGAGAAAGCGCATACGGGAATGCCCGAAGTGCAGGGATGGCAGTCTCTGATTTTACAGATCGCATTTAACACAGTTTTCAGTTCACTGATAACTCGGGAAGTTGTGAATAACAGATATGACAGCCTTCAAGGCTCTTTTTTTTTTCTCTCTCTCATTCCCTCGAAGAACTGAATCGATTGTTTAATCCTAGAGCATTTCACGAATCTGATGGCCGACAAAGACCCCTTCCATTTTCCTAGCAGCAGCAGCAGCACAGCAGCAGTAAGTTCCCGCAATTTTCTGCTCCGGTGATTGATCGCCCTTTCTTTCGTGATTTCATATCCGCGTGACAAAATTCTTCATTAGCCGCTCTTTAATATGCAAATGCGACAGAATGATTTCGCCAAGGTCGGTTAGAGGAGTTTTCTGGACATTCTTGTTTCCTCGGCTCGTGTACCTTTCTTTCGGGGCACATTTTTTCTCTTGTATTGTATAGAGTTTTTAATAATTACTCAATACAGTGTTTGTGATATTTAATCAATACAATGTTTTTAAAAATCAGTCACTGCACCGTTTTAAATAATTAATTTATACAGTATTTTTAATAATTAATCAATACAGTGTTTTTAATAATTAATCAATAAATTTTAATTTCATATTTCTTGTATCTCACGCTGTAAAAATTACTAAATGGACAACGGTGAACCTGAACTGTAGATTCCCCGACAAATAAAAGCTGTTTTAGCAAACTGAAATAAATGTGTCAAATATTTTTCCAGGTGTGAACGCAAGCAGTTCTAATACGTTAAAGAAATGTTTCAGCTTGTTTCTGTGACGCTGTCATCTCAATATTCTGGGACGAATCTTCGTTAAAGTTAGAGAACTAACGCTGGTCCCGGATTCCAAATGGTTAAAGTGCCGTGTGTTTGATTGACGTCAAAATGGAGAAATCTTGCTCGCACAAAAGACGTTGGTGAGACTGATAGAGGCTGCGAAATGGCAACACAGCTGATCGCCTTGAATCTCTTGCGAGCAGCAATCCTAAAGTCACAGATTTATGCTTTCTCAGATTTTATTTTTAATCAAATGTCAATAGACAGTTCCAAGAAGGATCAGGGAAATAGAACTCTGCTGTATGAAAATTTTCATAATCCAATCTGATGGTGTCGTCTTCCCTCCTAATGTCTGGGGGGGAAAAAACCCCATTTTATTCTGAGATTCTCCAGGCGACATCTGGCTGCATTCAAAGCACTAGCAGTATCGCTAAATTCAATTTTTCAGTGACTCCAAAATGATTTTGGGAATACTGTCACATTTAGTTATGCTGTTAATCCAAAGGAAAAGTTTCTTGTAAAATCCCTTCACTTTATTATGTGTTTTGTTTTAAAATCGCCATGAGTTGATCCTTGAAGAGAGAAGCTGAGCGTCACTGACTGAAACATTGTCTGACTTAGGACTGGAGAAGAAACAAGAAAGACACCTGCTTTTTTCTTCTCTTGGAATGGTGCATAATGGGAAAAAGAAAGAGAGGAACACCAATGCGAAGATGGCTGCAATATATCAATTGGTGTTCTGCGAATGGACGCATCTGCAGCAGGGGCATCTTGCTTACATCCGAGAGGCCTACAGGAGAGATGTTCAGTCAGTCAATCATTTGCATGTCCCTTTTGGAACTTTGCCTCCCTTACAGCTCTCCTGTAGACCTCTCGGTTCTAAGCAATATGCCCTGCCTCTGAGCATCCATTTGCAGATTATCACCGATGTCCTGCAGCCATCTTCACCTTGGTCTTCCTCTCTTTTCCCCATTATGTACCATTTCAAGACGATCTCTAAATTATCATGACGTTTAATGTGTCCAAATATTTAAGTTTTCTCTGTTTAATCTTCCATATTAGCCAACCTTCTTCAATATTAAGCTATTGTAGCCATTTTTTGTTGTTGTTGTTGTGTATCCATGATATTTGAAGAACTTTTCTGTAGCATTTACACTCAACGGCATTTATGTGTTTCTCAGCTTTTTTGTTAAGTGTCCACGTCTCACAGGCATATGTTGCGATAGGAAAGATGCATGCCCTTAAAAATCTTATTTTTGTAGTTCTGTCTGTTCCTCTTCACAGATTCTTTATTTGTTTTACTTTCTGAAGAGCGATAGATGCCCTTCTTCTAATTTCCCTCATTGTATCTCCATTATTAGTTAGTAGTGTTCCAAGACATTAAAAAATCTCCACCTCTTCCAATTTTTCCTCATTGATACATATTTCAGCTACCTTACTTTTTTTTATCAGTTGCCAATAATTTAGTTTTCTTCGCATTAAGATAGAAGTTTTGCTCTTTGCTGTTCTTACGGACTGACATAATTAGTTTTTCCATTCCTTTTTGTGTTGTGGACAGTAATACTGTGTCATCGGCATATCTAATCTCTGGTATTTCATAACGTCCAAATTTTATGGCATCGTAATATTCTGTGTCTACATCGTTTCATGCAAGTATAATGAGTAAAATATGAATAATGAGGAGAGTTGTTAGAGAAGCAAGATTCCGCAAGGAACATGCAAATGACTGACTGGACTATAATACTTAGTTTGGTATTGGCAGTTGCACTGATTATTCGTTTTGTTCATGAGTAAATCCAGTTATTGGATGCAGTCATTATCTACTTGCCCTCACAGATCCATCATCATTATCATCCTGTTCTTTATTAAACAGTTTTCAATCGTCTAATAAAGTGTTATGACGTCAGCCTTAATACCTGCTATGGACATGTCGAACCAGGCACAGTTTAACCCATCTTTCTAACAAGAAGGATACCAAAAAAGTGTTTAATTTTTCATCTTCTTTTTTTGTGTGTTTCTATCTGTTGTTTTACTTTTGTATGTGATCTTTGACAAAAAGGCGTTTGCCGATATATTGGATTTGTAGTATGCTCTTCATGTATACGTACTCATCTTGCTTTCTGCGGTTCTTACTTCTGCCCATTTCTCTCACTCTTTCTATTGTGGTGGCGTAAGGAGGAAAGAGAGATGAGATAATATTATATTAAGAGACTGTTGACGTTCCGCTGCTGCAGAGCACGTAGTTGTCGTTGTCGTGGTCACGACTGTGAATGGCAGCTTTGGCTGTGAGGACTTTGTAGATAGACAGTACGGATAGCAAGGCAAGGACTGGGACGACATATGACTTCTACTAGAAGCTGGAGGGTTTTGACCCATTAATTCGTGTCCGTTCCATAAACCTAACCAGGTGAATTCAGGTGTGTAACCTATTCGTTTATATCCGTGTCGTAGCTCAAAGCGATTTCACTCTCCTTTGCGCTCGACCATCACGAAAATAATTTTAAAATACAAAAATAAAGTGAATACAAAGGATCGCTGCCAGGAGCAACAGGGTTTATTGTGGTTTTACACATACCTGCACCCAATTTAGCCAGGACTCTCGATGAAAACACAAACCGTCCATAACTCTGAATCATTTCTAAATGACACTTCCTAATAGTCAAAAAAGCATCCGTTTAATAGATTCCTCATACACCTGGTAATCTCCTTCAAGAACATGAGTTATCTCCTCCCTCTTTTAAAAACATAGTTTTTTCCTCATAACAAATCATAATTTCCTCATAGAGCCAAGCATGATGATTTCCTCGTGAAACTAAACCTTGTTTCTTCCTGAAGTTGTACATTATTTCCTCCTATAGTCAAACATAGTTATCTTCTCTTCTTATCAAAACATCAATGGCAACAAACTACGAGATTCTGCAAAGCATGTCTTTTAGTGGAGAATGGCTTCTAGCCTGCCGACGAGCTGACCCGGGGAAACTAATTCTTGCGCCCAGCTGAGATGAGTTTGCTTCAACAGCTGGCGACTGAATGGATCTTCTGCTCGTTCCCAATCACGTGATCTCGCGTCTCGTGCGGAAGTCATGTCACGCCCCAATGCGAGTCAGGTGACTCCATATTTTTCTTAATTCGGCTTGCTTCGTACTACCAGAATTTTATGTTTTACAGAATTCAGAAGTTTCCTATCTCTTGAACTGACTTGCGACAGTTCCAGGCTGTTACATTATTTCTTTGTAAAACTAAACCATACACCTCCATCTACTTTTTTTTAAACCGGAACTGGTGCAGAATATTCTACAGTTGTTGTTGTTGTTCTTCTTCTTGTACGCCCAAAACTGTGACGTTGTATGTGTGCTTAACAACCTAATCAACAATCAAGTTAACAGCCTAATCAACAATAAAGTCAACAGAACTCTTAACCGAAGTGACTCATAAGAGATTTAATACTAGACAAGTGTGTGAAAGAGGGGAAAGGGCTATACATGATAAATCGATAAAATTTTAGCCAGTTCACCAAATTCGGAGTCAAACAAGTACAGAGAACCAATATCTATACACATAATGTTAGATCCATGAGCAGAATAATATCAAACTTGGTATTTGCTTCGACAGAGACACTTCTATGGTTCGGCAACGGTGTTTAACAACAGCAACATATTTTTCTTTACTCACAAATATATATTTTCACATAACCTGTATGTTATATATGAACATATGTAAAGTGTGTGCATATTCTTTACCAGTCGTGAAAATTTAAGACTTCTTTTTTTTCATATAGTGTGAAGTTTGAGCTTTAAGCATTTTACAGTCACGCTCAGACTTAAGCCCGCATCTGGGACCCACTGTTTGGCCGTAAGTCTATTTGGCCTTACGTGGATCGTTAGAAAGGGAGATCAGAAAACATAAGAGCTCAAGCTGAATTAGGTAGCATTTAGCGACCCGTAACTGACTGTGTATGTCGGGGTTTGCAAACCCTAGCCAATCGACAAGCAAGAATCTTTTTCTACTGCTCAGTAGCTCCTTTGACAGACAGAAAGGCATCTGGCCGAGGGAAGAGTGATCGAAACTCTTCGAAAGGCAAACCTGGTCCTAAAGATACAAAATACCGAAGCTGAATAATTTGGACCGAAAGGGGCAGATATAACAGCCTAGCTGCAAACCACGACACAGCGCACACCCTGTCAGGGTGAACGCAGAAGAAGAAGAAGAAGAAGAAGAAGCAAAGCTTTAAAGCTACGGCTGAGACGGATGAGGTCACCATTATTTCAAGACCCGGAAAATTCGAGGTCGGAAGGAAACTGAAATTTGGCGAAAAATTTGTCATACCATCTTGCCACACTTCCGCTCGGAAACGTTTGCCGCCCTTGGCATGTGACATTTGTCGAGAAAGCTCTGAGATTTAATAGCCTGGGAATTGAGCTGCCTAGTGACAAGAATTGAGGATGTAACGGTCGCTTTGAAGAACTTACCAGTGTGATTCTGAGGCGGTCAATTAATTGACTTTCGTGGATGTCAAAACACTTATAAACCCATGGGAAATCTGCATGACTAACATGTCACAAAAGAGGTCCTCTCTTTCCCTGTCTCTCTCTCTCTCTTTCTTTCTCGTTGTCTCTCTCTCTCTCCATATATATATATATATAGTTTCTCTCTATGCCTGTCTCTCCCTCTGTCTGTCTCTCTATATGTTTATTTCTCTCTGTCTGCCTTTATGTTTATTTCTTTTTATGTCTATCTCTCTCTATGCTTGTCTCTCCCTATGCCTATATATCTCTCTATGTCTGTCTCTTTCTATGTATGTCTCTCTCTCTATATATATATATGTCTCTCTCTATGTCTGTCTCTTTCTATGTATGTCTCTCTCTCTCTCTCTCTGACCTATTCTTTGTCTGAGTCTCTGTATGTTTATCTCTCTCTCTCTCTACCTTTATGTTTATCTCCCTTTGTGTCTATCTCTTTCTCTGTGTTTATCTCTCTCTGTATGTTTATCTCTCTCTCTCTCTCTACCTTTATGTTTATCTCCCTTTGTGTCTATCTCTTTCTCTGTGTTTATCTCTCTCTGTCTGTCTCTCTCGATGTCTCTCTCCATGCCTGTCTCTCTCCCTCTATGAATCTCTCTCCATGTCTGTCTCTCTATATCTCTCTCCATGTCTGCATGTATACTTCCCCTGCGTCCCTTTTGTCCTATATCTTCCTATCTCTGTCCATATTTATCTCTCTCTATGTCTATCTCTCTCCCTCTTTCCCATCCCCTCCCCCACGCCACCCCACCCCACCAATCCTTCGTCAAGACGACTTCCAACCTTGCCATACCTTTCAGAAAAGAAAAGGAATAAGAAGAAAAATGTTTTGGAAAGACCTAGCAAGATCTGCGGCCTTACCATCAGGCATATCTGCTCCCCAGAGAAGGTCCTGTACCTGTTCTAAGTGTGCTCTGTAAGCGGAAAAGTTTAAACGTTTAGTCCTTCTGATACGTGTTTGAAGTTGATACTTTGATATAGCGTTTCAGTTTGAGTTTCCCAAATTGTCATTTCAAAGTTTAGTTCATAAAATTAACTTGCCAGAAAGAGTTTCCAAGACTGCCATGTCAAACTAAGGTTACAAGAAGATTGCCATGTCAAACTGAGGTTACAAGAAGATTGCCATGTCAAACTGAGGTTACAAGAAGTTTGCCATGTCAAACTGAGGTTACAAGAAGATTGCCATGTCAAACTGAAGTTACAAGAAGTTTGCCATGTCAAACTGAGGTTACAAGAAGATTGCCATGTCAAACTGAAGTTACAAGAAGATTGTCATGTCAAACTGAGATTACAAGAAGTTTGCCATGTCAAACTGAGGTTACAAGAAGATTGCCATGTCAAACTGAGGTTACAAGAAGATTGCTATGTCAAACTGAGGTTACAAGAAGATTGCCATGTCAAACTGAGGTTACAAGAAGATTGCCATGTCAAACTGAGGTTACAAGAAGATTGCCATGTCAAACTGAGGTTACAAGAAGATTGCCATGTCAAACTGAGGTTACAAGAAGATTGCCATGTCAAACTGAGGTTACAAGAAGATTGCCATGTCAAACTGAGGTTACAAGAAGATTGCCATGTCAAACTGAGGTTACAAGAAGATTGCCATGTCAAACTGAGGTTACAAGAAGACTGCCATGTCAAACTGAGATTACAAGAAGTTTGCCATGTCAAACTGAGGTTACAAGAAGATTGCCATGTCAAACTGAAGTTACAAGAAGATTGCCATGTCAAACTGAGGTTACAAGAAGACTGCCATGTCAAACTGAGGTTACAAGAAGACTGCCATGTCAAACTGAGATTATAAGAAGTTTGCCATGTCAAACTGAGGTTACAAGAATATTACCATGTCAAACTGAGGTTACAAGAAGATTGCCATGTCAAACTGAGGTTACAAGAAGATTGTCATGTCAAACTGAAGTTACAAGACTACTGTTTAAAGCCTGAGTTTATAAGATTATCATTTCAAGGTGAATTTATAAGTTCACCGTTTGAGTTTGTATCTGAATTTCTAACGTAATCACTTCAAACTGAGATTATAAAATAGTATTGGTGCCACTGTATTGTTGTCTGTATCGCGTGCGTGCCTAGTACGTCACCACTACAGCAGGATACTTATCTGTCGAGAACAACACGCAATAACCTTACGAGAAATTTGTAGTGGGTAACAGAAGAACAGGTTGAGAAACTCTGTCATTTTAGATTTCCTAGTGTCAGTGACTCACTGACATAAAGAGAACAACTTCCTGCCACACGGCAGTGACACACTGACATAAAGAGAACAACTTCCTGCCACACGGCAGTGACACACTGACATAAAGAGAACAACTTCCTGCCACACGGCAGTGACACACTGACATAAAGAGAACAACTTCCTGCCACACGGCAGTGACACACTGACATAAAGAGAACAACTTCCTGCCACACGGCAGTGACACACTGACATAAGAGAACAACTTCCTGCCACACGGCAGTGACACACTGACATAAAGAGAACAACTTCCTGCCACACGGCAGTGACACACTGACATAAAGAGAACAACTTCCTGCCACACGGCAGTGACTCACTGACATAAAGAGAACAACTTCCTGCCACACGACAGTGACACACTGACATAAAGAGAACAACTTCCTGCCACACGACAGTGACACACTGACATAAAGAGAACAACTTCCTGCCACACGGCAGTGACTCACTGACATAAAGAGAACAACTTCCTGCCACACGGCAGTGACACACTGACATAAAGAGAACAACTTCCTGCCACACGACAGTGACACACTGACATAAAGAGAACAACTTCCTGCCACACGGCAGTGACTCACTGACATAAAGAGAACAACTTCCTGCCACACGGCAGTGACACACTGACATAAAGAGAACAACTTCCTGCCACACGGCAGTGACACACTGACATAAAGAGAACAACTTCCTGCCACACGGCAGTGACACACTGACATAAAGAGAACAACTTCCTGCCACACGGCAGTGACACACTGACATAAAAAGGACAGCTTCCCGGGAAAGAGCTTGTGTTTGCCACGGGGAAGTGCAACCTAAACAAAAGAATAGCTAACCAAAAACTCAGACTTACAATTACAGAAATCCCAACTAGAAAAAAACAAAAACAAAAAACTTCCCACAACATAATACAAAAACTCATGAAAGCTGAAAACCCATGAGAAATCTTTGCCCTGAAAGGACAAATAACCACGAATTCTCTACATTTAAAAACACTAACTTTTGTCCTAAAAAGGCCAAATGAACAACAGTTGTCTACTACTTTCTATCAAGAACAACTAGCCTATGTCGACAACTATGTACGTTATACATTCTAACTAGACTGAACTCAAAAACTGAGACTGACTCTACTAAAAAAAAAGAAAGTCTCTCCTGACGACTGGTCTTTTCTGAAATTAGTTTTATATTCTTCCCATTAGTCATTTTCGTGTCCCTCGCGGAGCTTTGCCTCCCTAATAGCTCTCCTGTATGCATTTCAGTTCTAAGCAATATGCCCTGCTGTTTCCATTTGCAGATCATCAACAATGTCTTGAACCCATTTCGCCTTGGTCTTCCTCTTTTTTTTTGTCCCTTTATGTACCCTTCCAAGACGGTTTTCTCTAGATTATCATGTGTCCAAAATATTTAAGTTTTCTCTCTTTAATCCTCTTTACTAGCCAGCCTTCTTCAATATTAAGTTCTTGTAGTATGGATATATTTGTTCTTTTTTGTGTCCACGATATTTGAAGAACTGTTCTGTAGCATTTATATTCAAAAGCATTTATGTGTTTCTCAGCTGTTTTGTTAAGTGTCCAGGTCTCACAGGCATATATTGTGATGGGAAAGATGCATGCCATTAAACATCGTGTTTTTGTAGTTCTGTCTGTTCATCTCCACAGCTTCTTTAGTTGTTTTACTTCTCTTCTTTTTTTTTTTAAGAGCGGTAGATGTCCTCCTTTTAATTTCCATCAGGACAGTAGCGTTGGAAGTCGGAACCCACTAAGGAGTGTGTAACAATTCACCTGCCGAATCAACCAACCCTGAAAATGGATGGCGCCAGAGCGTTGGACCCATACCGGGCCGTCTCGGCAATGGGCCCTTGAATGGGGCCGGAAGCGAGGCCGAGATGAGTAGGAGGGTCGTCGGGGTGAGCGTGGAAGCCTGGGAAGCGATCCTGGGTGGAGCCGCCCCAGGTGCAGATCTTGATGGTAGTAGCAAATATTCAAACTAGAACTTTGAAGACTGAAGTGGAGAAGGGTTCCATATGAACAGCAGTTGAACATGGGTCAATCGGTCCTAAGAGATAGGAAAACTCCGTTCTGACCCCCGGGCATTCTTTCTTTCTAGAGTCTGCCCGCTGCCTATCGAAAGGGAATCAGGTTAATATTCCCGAACCTGGACACGGAGATTGGTCCTCAGGGACCACGTGCGGCAACGCAAACGAAGTGGGGTCGTCGACGGGAAGAGTTCTCTTTATTTTCCACATCCCTGGAATCTGCTTGCCCGAGATAGAGATCGCGGCCACCGCTGGCGAGATTCTTCAGCTGTCTGACTTCATGGTGTAGGGTGTTAGCTCTAGATTTCTTCGATGTAGAACCTTGGCTATAGGGCCACTCTGCTGTTTGACACATCGGGTTCACCAAATGATCAGCGTAAATAACGTTAAGTAACGTATCCTAGCCCTGTCACACGACACAGGCACACGGAAATTAGGTTATTAGCGCCCGTATTTTCTCTGGCCTGTCAGCCCACGCTGCTTAGACTGAAACAGACTGAGAGAGCTGGGAATACAGATCAACACGGACGAGAGGAGTAGCGGTCATGCGAGGCAGCTGGTCAACCAACACTGGACAGGCACTATCAGCGGAAGGACGTTGATGGATATGTTGAGGGGAGGGGGTGGGAAATCTGAGCATCTGTGGACATGTCCTGAGTGCGCTGATAATGACCCAGACCAGACCATGAACCATGAACCATGAGGTGAGGCGGGCAGTGCCCTAAGTTGCTGCCTTCTTACTCCCGACAGACCTGGCTACCTATTTCTATAAACGGGTAACTGGGAGAGTCTCTGGTCGGACTTGAACCACGGACCTACAGAACACTCATTAGCTCATTAATACTTCCACTAGCCACCAACACCAACTATGTGTTTGATTCTCTCATCCTTAATCCTGTGATGTTCTTGCAAATAACACTGACGCTTCATTCAGTAACGCCACTAACTCTAACCGTTCATTCATTTGTATGTCCCTTGCCGAACTTTGCCTCTGGGTTGTAAGCAAGATGGCCTGCTGCTGATGCATCCTTTCGCAGATCATCACCGATGTCTTTCAGCCATCTTCGCCTTCGTCAGCCTCTCTTTTTTTTGGTCCCCCCCCCCATTATGTACCCTTCCAAAACCGTCTTCTACAAACTCTCGCGACGTTTAATATCTCCGAAATATAAGTTTTCTCTCTTTAATCTTCTTTACTAATCAGCCTTCTTCAACTCATCCTTTAACCATCAACCACAATTCCGTGATGATAGTTTGAGAATATGTTTCAAATTCTAAGTCCAGATTTTGTTCCCTCTCACAGTAGCATGTTCTGTTCTCCAAGTCACAAATAACGAGAAGGACACCACAAAATAACAAAATACATTTTTCTAAAAAAATAGAAAAAAAAACCAATAGCCCCAACTTTAGCCTCTAAAATCACTTCATTCATTCCTTTGCATGTCCCTTGCGGAACTTTGCCTCCCAAACAGCACTCCTGTAGGCCTCTCGGTTGTGAGCAAGATGGCCTGCTGCTGCTGCATCCAGTTCCAGATCATCAACGATGTCTTGCAGCCATCTTCGTTTCGGTCTTCCTCTTTTTCTTTTTCCCATTATGTATCCTTCCAATACGGTCTTCTCTAAATTATCATGACGTTTAATGTGGCCAAAATATTTAAGTTTTCTCTCTTTAATCCTCTTTACTAGCCAGCCTTCTTCAATATTAAGCTCTTGTAGTATAGATATATTTGTTCTTTTTTGTGTCCACGATATTTGGAGAACTCTTCTATAGCATTTACATTCAAAGGCATTTATGTGCTTCTCAGCTGTTTTGTTAAGTGTCCAGGTCTCACAGGCATATGTTGCGATAGGAAAGATGCATGCCCTTAAAAATCTTATTTTTGTGGTTCTGTCTGCTCCTCTCCACAGATTCTTTATTTGTTTTACTTTCTGAAGAGCAATAGATGTCCTCCGTTTAATTTCCCTCATTGTATCTCCATTATTAGTTAGTAGTGATCCAAGATATTCAAAACTCTCCACTTCTTCCAGTTTTTCCTCATTGATACATATTTCAGTTGCCTTGTTTGTTTTGTCAGTTGTCATCACTTTAGTTTTCTTTGCATTAAGATAGAGGTTCTGCTCTTCGCTGTTCTTGCGGACTGACATAATTAGTTTTTCCATTCCTTCTTGTGTTGTGGACAGCAATACTGTGTCATCAGCATATCTAATCTCTGGTATTTCATAACCTCCAACTGTTATGGCATCGTAATATTCTTTGTCTACATCTTCTCTAACATTCCTCATTATATTTTCAGTATACAAGTTAAATAAGTAGGGTGACAATATGCACCCCTGACGGACCCCTTGTTTTATGTCAAACCAACCTGTTGTTTCACCATTTATTTTTACTGCTGCTTGTTGGTCTAAATACAGCAGTGATGTTAATTGTATCAAATGTGTTGGAAATCCCATTTTTTCCATTATTTCCCAAAGTTTCTGGTGTTGTACACAATCAAATGCCTTTGCGTAGTCTATAAAGGATAAATATAGATTCACATTAAACTCCCTGCACTTCTCTATTATTAATCTTAGATTGAATATATGATCCCTTGATCCTCTTCCTTGCCTGAAGCCAGCTTGGACCATATTGACTTCTTCTTCTATTTTCTTTCGAAGTCTACCCATTATGATTTTTAACAGAATTTTACTGGCATGACTAATCAGGGCAACAGTTCTGTAGTTGGTGCATAATTTCAGGTTACCCTTTTTTGGCAGTGGTATGAATACAGTTCTTTTCCAATCTTTTGGCCAAATACCTGAATGCCATATCTTTTTACATAGTGCATGATAGATTGTTGCACACTCCTTTCATCCTGCTTTAATAAATTCAGCGGTTATCTCATCACATCCTGGTGATTTACCATTTTTCAGACTCTTTATTGCCCATAAAACTTCTTCCATTGTCGGCTCGGGTTCTTTCTCCTCCAATAATAATTCACACTGTTGATATCTACTTCCACAGTCGGTTGTTTCATACATTCTTTTGCAATATTCCTTCCATCTTTCCAGAATTTCCTCTGTCTCTGTCAGGGTATTCCCCATCTCATCACAAATTACATTTAGCTTAGGTGTGACATTTCTCGTCAATGTCTTCATTTCTTTAAACATTTCACTATCTCTTCCACACCTCTGATGTTCTTCTATTCTTTCACAACAATCTTGTATGTATTGTTTTTTGTCTTTTCTTATGTTTCTTCGTACTTCTTTTGTTAAAGTTTTATATTTATCTTTGTTGTTGTTTGTCACTCTCCATTGCGTCTTCATTTCTCTACATTGTTTTATCAGTTCTAGTGTACCTGCTGTGAGCCATCTATTCCTTTGTGTTTTCTTTACTGGAACCATGTCTTTAGCTGTTGTTACTAAGATATCTTTGGCCTGCGTAGCCAATTCATCTGGTGTCATCTCTTCCTGTACAGCCATCAGGATTTCGAAACGGTTCTTCACTTCTATACCGTATTGTTCTGGTATATTTGTAAGGTCAAAGCGGAGTGGTCTTGATCCCATAACTATCTTTTTTATCTTTATCTTCATGTCTGCTATTAATAACTCATGGTCCGTGTCACAATAAGCACCTGGTAAAGTTTTTGCTGATGTTATGCTTGACCTCCACCTTCTCTGCACTAAAATGTAATCTATTTGATTCCTGGTTTTCCCATCAGGTGATGTCCATGTGTAAAGTCTTCTTGGATGTTGTTTAAAAAGTGTGTTAGCGATCATTAGCTCATTTTCCATACAAAACGCCATTAGATTGTCACCTGCCTCATTTCTGTGTCCTATGCTAAATTTCCCTACAACATGTCCTTCATCTTCTGCTCTTTCTGTACCAATTTTTGCATTAAAATCACCCATTATAAATACAATATCATTTTTCCGTACCTGGTCCATTGTCGTCTGCAGTGTGTTATAAAAATGTTCTACTTCATCTTCTTCTGCTGCTGATGTAGGTGCATATACCTGGATGACTGTTACATTTCTAGGAATGCCCTTAAGTCTGATTGTTAGGATTCTATCACTTACTGGATTGTAGCCTAGTAATGCTTTTGATGTTGATTTGTTCAAATAAAAAGCCACTCCATTCTTTCCTCCTACTTCTCCGCCAGAATATATAAATATATTATCATTCTCGCTCGTAAAGTGTCCTGATCCTTTCCATCGATGTTCGCAGATTCCCAAAATGTGTATCCGCGTTCTTTTCATCTCGTCACTTATTACTTGATATTTTCCCTCATACATACTTCTTACATTCCATGTTCCTACTCTTATTTTTCTTTTAAGTTTGATAGAGGGGTTTTCCTTGGTAACACCGTCAGGATTTTGTCCGTCATCACAATTACTAGTACTGACCTCTGCCTCACACTCTTCCCCAGTGTTAAAATTAGATCTATCTGGCCTGGGGGACTCACCACCAGATCTTTTTCCTATTTGACTTTCCATGATTGCTGCTTGGGTTTCTTGGTATGTTTCCAGAAGGTAGTTTACCATTGCTTTCCTTCCGGGCAGTGACTGTACTAGTCAGTGATCGTAGCCATTGTCCCTACATTGAGATCATCTGCCTACCATCATAGAATGGTGACCATAACCAACATTATCTGTCAGCTGCTCTCCCATTCCATCCACCACCTGCTCCCATGGCTTCACGTCACCCTGATCGGGGGGCTATACGGGTACTCCACCTTGCCCAAGGGTGTCCCGTAGACTGACGGAGGTAAGGAGGCGTCTTACTTCTCCTTTGATAGGGGATACCCCTACCCCGCTAACCATCATATGGTTGTTAATGCTTTGCATATATAAAAATGCATGCATGAGCAGTTTCTTGAGTAAACTGGTGGTTTTGCAATTAATGGCTGTAATTTGTTTCACACGCATTCTGCTTTAGGAATGATCTTTGAGAACGAATTAACTTGAAACGTAGGGTATTCCTGGAACTGGTCATTCCTCTTGCATTTTCACATTAGAAGATATAAATGGTGCCACATGCACACATTATGTTATCTGCATTCTAAGCATAAACACAGACATACACACATACTGAATTTAGTGCACGTGTACTCATATGGCTGTGTGACGCTGAAGGTCTGCTCACAAATCAAAGTAACAGCAATGCAACATCATTACTTGCTTGACAACCTAACCAAGAGGAACTCGGTCAGCTAAGTGCTATTTTTGTGTTTATTAGTTTTGCCTTCCTTGATAAAAAATATGCTCATCTCATTGCTTCTATTGCCAATCCTTCTCATCTTTACCTCTTTCTGTAAATTTTTTTTGTGTGTAAACTGTACCATAGCTCTACTCTATCAGAATCTGTTTTACTGCAGTCCTCAACTCATTCATCTTTTAATAGATATCTTTTTATCTTCTTAATATAACCAAGTACAACATTTTACAACCACAATCTCTCTTACACACCTTCACAGAAGTCACAATGTAAGTACCCCTTTTCCCCTGCCACCCTCTTATGTATTACATAAAAAGGTAAAGGTAATCCTGTCATGCCTTTGAGGCACATAGGGATGTGCTGAATCTGAACCCCCGACCTTCGCCATGACAGATCAGTGCACTAACCACTTCGCCACTCTATGTATTACATAATGAACATATAAATTTGTCTTCTTTTTTTCTACCCTTTCAACCTGTATGTTTTTGTACGAATAAGGTACAAGCTGAAATTACTAAAATCACTAAATGACAAAATTATTAATAGCTTATGTTTTTTTTCTGTCTTTTCAAAATGACGATTTCATTATATTTATCTTAATGAGGTACCCGTATACCATTTAAAAATGTATTGCAATATAATACACACACACACACATATATATATTTATATACTGATATTTATGTGCATATACATATATGTGTACATATATATGTGTGTATATATATGAACCTTAAGTGCCCAGGGCACATGGGGCTTCCGTAAGGGTTTTCCACAAATGCCTGTCCTTTGCTTTTTTTTTCTGCTCTTGCCCAGTTGAGCCCTCTCTTGCTCAACATCCTTTCTGTTGTTCTTCTCCATGTTTTTTTTAGTCTACCCTTACTTCTGTAAACGTCAATATATATATATGGCGGCCTGGTTGGCTCAGTGGTTAGCACTGGGCCTGCTGATCTGGTGGTAACGGCAATGGGGATTTTTTTTTCTGATACCGCCACACCAAAAAGGCCGCGGGGTCCACTCAACCTCTAAAAATGGCTACTAGAGAAATCTGGGAAGGTAAATGCCGCTGGGTGTGATACTGACCACATCAGATTTTTATGTGCCGAAACAAAAAGTCTCTCCCTATATATATATATATATAGGGAGAGAGAGAGAGAGAGAGAGAGATTAATTTACCAATTATGGTTCACAATTTCCTTCCAGTCGTCTCTTTTTATTCCAGTCAACGTTACTGTGGTGTCGTCGTGACACATACCAGAGTGTAACGAAAGAAACTTTAGTTTGGAAACTCCAGTCGCCATATTGCGCTACCCGTGTTCAGAATGTTATTACAGTGCCTGCTAACAGAGGACTGATGGCCAATGCGTGCAGGAGGGATTTATTACCAGCACGAGGATCATCGTTCAACGGATTTCCTGAGTTGTTTCCCCGGAAATTTTCGAGCAGAATATGTTGCTCACAAATTTACTACGTCACAGCTTTGCGTGCACACATTTATTTCCGACCTTATCATATTATTTATAACAATTGTTTTTTGTTTTTTTTTTTTGGCATCAGAATAAGGTCATTTCGGAAAAATGTCTTCAAATGCAAATGAAAAACAAAAACAAGATCAAAGAACAGGGAAACTGTGATCTAGCAATCTCCAGATCTACAGACTCGTCTTATTCTCCTGATATCGCGAGATTAATAAACGGGAAGTCATCAAATTCAGATCCTCTCCTTCATTTCCTATCTGTCTTCCATTTCCATGAAACGTTTCTAGCTGGCGTTCTTTGCAGCCGATGCAGTGCAGGTGCTGAGACAGACAGCATCATGTAGGAGTGAGGCTGAGTTAGGTGCTGAGACAGACAGCATCATGTAGGAGTGAGACTGAGTTACGGTGCTGAGACAGACAGCATCATGTAGGAGTGAGACTGAGTTAGGTGCTGAGACAGACAGCATCATGTAGGAGTGAGACTGAGTTACGGTGCTGAGACAGACAGCATCATGTAGGAGTGAGACTGAGTTACGGTGCTGAGACAGACAGCATCATGTAGGAATGAGACTGAGTTAGGTGCTGAGACAGACAGCATCATGTAGGAGTGAGACTGAGTTACGGTGCTGAGACAGACAGCATCATGTAGGAGTGAGACTGAGTTAGGTGCTGAGACAGACAGCATCATGTAGGAGTGAGACTGAGTTACGGTGCTGAGACAGACAGCATCATGTAGAGTGAGACTGAGTTAGGTGCTGAGGCAGACAGCATCATGTAGAGTGAGACTGAGTTAGGTGCTGAGGCAGACAGCATCATGTAGGAGTGAGACTGAGTTAGGTGCTGAGGCAGACAGCATCATGTAGGAGTGAGACTGAGTTACGGTGGATGTTTATCTGTGTTTTTCAGTCACTAACTGGAGATTTTTTTTAAAAAAGGCAGGGGGTGTGCAGAGTCCAGTGGCAGGGAAGACTATATAGCGACCCTGCCCGTAGGCCAGGCTTGACCCGCTACTGAGGGTATCAGAGGTGAGATAGAACAGGGTCTTGTTCCGCTAATCCCAGCCCTAGCTCTGGGATGTGAGCTATGGGTTGATGACAGCCAAATTAGAGCAACATCTTCGCTCGTAGCACCACTATCATCTTCCCAAACAGCGATGTCAAGTAAACAGAAGCACACCTTGAACAGAAACAAGATGAGCACGCCATGTTTTATAGCTATGGCCACTTATTTCAGTCAAACTGTCTTCGTAAATCAACAAAGAGACAATGTGTGCATACAAAAAAAAAATGATATCCAGCAACATCCATATCCACACACAGCTGGCATTCGCATTTTCCAAACCCATCTTGTACTGAGAGTCCTTCACTTTCGTCCTCTTCAAAGATTACGATCTCGAGGGCGTTTCAAAAAGTTCGATGACAGCAAGAAGTAATTTTTGCTTTCAGAATTATGTAATTAATTTTTGCTACATTTTGGGACAGCTCCACGAGTGAACACCTAATGAAGTTAGACAGAGAAGCATGGTTTCGTTTTTACGAAAAGATAGAAAGAGTGAGAAAAGTCGGCAGAAACAGGAGTGACAGAAAATAAGAAAAGCATGCATAAATGAAGAACATATAGCAATCCAGTATTTCGGCAAAAGCCTTTTTTTTTCCAAAGACCACATACAAAAACAACACAGCAGATAAAAACGCACACACACAATGATAAAATATTAAACATTTAGCTTTTTTTCCTGTATCCTTGTAAGAAAGACGACAACAAAAAGTTTAATTTTTCGTCCGTTTTTCTTGTTTTTAATCCGTTGCGTTGTTTTCGTATGTGATCCTTGAAAAAATCCGAAATATCGGATTGTTATACGTTCTTCACTTATACGTGCTCATCTTAAGTTATGTCAATCTTGTTTATGCCTAATTTCCAAACTCTGTGTTTTCGTAAAACTGAGCCGTACACCTCAGTCTTCCTCGCCATTAGAACCAGTGTTGTAGCAGTTGTCATTTCTCTTCGGTGAGCTTCTATAAGTGTTTCACTATCGCTGTGTTAAACGTTACTAGAAACCCTTCATTGTTTCACTATCGCTGTGTAAAACGTTATTAGAAACCTCTAAGCGTTTCACTATCGCTTGTGTTAAACATTACTGGAAACCTCCAAGTGTTTCACTATCTCTGTATAAAACGTTACTGGAAACCTCCAAGTGTTTCACTATCTCTGTATAAAACGTTATTGGAAACCTCCAAGTGTTTCACTATCTCTGTATAAAACGTTACTGGAAACCTCCAAGTGTTTCACTATCTCTGTATAAAACGTTACTGGAAACCTCCAAGTGTTTCACTATCTCTGTATAAAACGTTATTGGAAACGCATCTACGGCGAAATAGAAGATGATCAGGCGGCAGAAGTGCGTTAAAAGGTAGTCCCATTGCAAATGACGTAAGGGATGAAGCGTTAGTGACCTCATTATGGTCACTAACCTTTCTGCCTTTCCTCGCTGCCTTTCCTTTTCAGATTTTCTCTGGTACCCATTTTACGAGACTGGGTCAACCTCGGGGCCGTAGTGGTCGGGGAAAAATAAATCCCGCTCAGCTGGGAATTCGAACGCTCGACAATTCGGTTGCTAGACGAGTGCTCTAACCAGTATACTAGCTGATCCCAGAAATGCGCTGGTGAGACGAAACTAATTTTTCCAGAGCTACAGTAAGGACGAGTTAGGGTTCTAGCTTTGCAGTTCCTTGACTAGGTGGATCATTTTGTCTGAGCACAAGTCCAGCTGGGAGGCTGAATAGCCCGAAGACTTAGAGAGGTGACAGTGTGTGTCTTATGTTCTAGGATGTGAGGTTTTGTGCACTTAACTCAAGTAATTATGCAGTGAAGAATTATTCATCCCCAAAGGCTAACTTAATAGGGCCCCCAGCACGCTCCGACCTCCGCTATCCATCTCCTGATATACGGCCTGAATCCCATTAGTTATGATCTCTATTATTACTATATACCTGTTTTACACTGGCCTGATCTTATCACCCTACTGCAGCAATAATAGTTATAACTGACTGTGAACACTATCTGAATTTAGAGTTTTTTGTTTTTTTTTGTCTTGATTGCGAACATTATCTGAATTTAGAGTTTGTTTTTTGTCTTGATTGCGAACACCATCTGAATTTAGAATTTGTTTTTTTTTTTTTGATTGCGAACGCTATCTGAATTTAGAGTTTTCTTGGCTTGATCGTGAACACTATCTGAATTTAGAGTTTTCTTTTCTTGATTGTGAACACTATCTGAATTTAGAGTTTTCTTTTCTCGATTGTGAACACTATCTGAATTTAGAGTTTTCTTTTCTCGATTGTGAACACTATCTGAATTTAGAGTTTTCTTTTCTTGATTGTGAACACTATCTGAATTTAGAGTTTTCTTTTCTTGATTGTGAACACTATCTGAATTTAGAGTTTTCTTTTCTTGATCGTGAACACTATCTGAATTTAGAGTTTTCTTTTCTTGATTGTGAACACTATCTGAATTTAGAGTTTTCTTTTCTTGATTGTGAACACTATCTGAATTTACAGTTTTTGTAAATTGTGAATGAACACTATATGCATATCATAGGGCCTGAACTCAAAATCATTCCAGTTAGAACAGTAATGGAGTAGAACATCGATTATGTTAACCATCAATTATCCGAACCATAGCGACACCAAAAAAAGTCCTTTATAGCTTTCAGTCCAAATGAGTTGAAATCTTCACAGATTATTTTTTTTAAAAATAAACTTATTTAACATTAATTATACAGTATTTCCCGTGTGCAATTATGTATTTGTTCTTTTTTTCTGTATGTATCTATCAAACTATGTATATGAACGGTATACATCGATACACATATATTTGTGTAATAAATACGTGCTGATACTTCAGAACATTTGAGTTCTTCCACTGTATTTACAAACAGTTTTTTTTAATGACGTATTTTGTTTAAGACATCACATTTCCGAATACAACAGTAAATCTCTTTCATTCAATAACTCATTATAGACTTGGCTGCAGTTATAAACTGGGTACCTTCGTGCATGCTTAATTATCCGAACTATTTTAATTAACCGAACTACCTTGATCCCAGTTTAGTTTGGATAATCAACCTTCCATTGTACGTGTTTCCGGTTGTTTCTTCATACTTCTCCGGCCTCTTCGTGCCGTAGCTTACCTTTCTGTCCCTTCTTCCTTCTACGTCACAGTTTGTTTTTTTTCTGTGAAGTTTCAAATCACCTCGCAGCTGCCATCATGTATCTTTTGGCTTCGAGAGAATCTCAGGGATGTTAAAGGGATAAGGGGGGTGGGTGAAGACCCTGTCTGATGAGGCAACCAGCGACCCATAACTGATATGCTAACGCCACGGTTATCGAACCATAGCTGACAAAGACCCTGTCCTACATCTCCGTTATAACTCCCAGTAACAGGCATAGCTTGGCTAACGGGGCAGGGATCGCTGTAGTACCCAAGGTGGTGGAGTCTGCTAAAGAAGCATTGCACACCTCCCTGCTTTTTAGCTGTACTCCGGGACTGAAAAAGTAGCTGCCATAACCCGGTCCCAAACCGATACGATGCTGTTCCTCAACACCTCTACAGCATCGGCTGCAAAGAACACCAGCTCGCAGTTACAGGGAGATGACGCAAGTTCAAGTACAAGAAAGTAAATGGATATCATGGTTTTATTAAACTGGTTGTATATCACGAACTGATTGAATGCGACTGGGAAACTGACTGGATCCCATACGCACACTTTAATTACAAGTTCCTTGGTTTATAATATTACAAGAACTTTACATTTCTGACTTTACTCTTTATCAGTGAAATACAGGCAGTCCCCGAGTTAATAACGTTCGACTTACATAGAACACGTAGTTACGAAAAGGCCCCTACTATAATAAAAATTAAGTTACCGTACAATAGTTCGTAATAACTAAGGGGAGCTACTGTGCGGCGCTCATCAAAACATTGCTCGTCTACAAATGTTCGTCGGTTCTTCAGTTGTTTATTTTACTCTTATTTATGCATAGAAAATACATTATATTAATGTATAATATATAAATGAATTTAGATACGAACCGTGCCTAAATGTTCCGATTTACGTACAAATTCAACTTACGAAAAGACGTAGGAGCGGAACTCGTTCGTAACTCGGGGACTGTCTGTATATAAGCCACCTGCAAGGCTTATTCTACTAACTCGTTTCCCCATTTGTCGCTATCCACCACACAAGAATTTTTGCCCCTGTAAATCGATTTAAAATATAAAAAATAATAATAATAATAACGTTTTCCTTAGTGCCCTGTGGCTCTGTTACGTTCTTGGCCGTTATGACATTTCCGGTAAACACTACGTCGTTGATTCATTTCCTAATTGGAAAAGGGGAGGAGGGGGGAGGGAATTCATCACAAGCTGACATTTTGTCTCTCATGACATAGGCCAACACAGGAAATCGAAGCACCAAAAAAAAAAAAAATCAAAGGAAATACACGGTAAAACAAGCAATTATTGCAGAAAAGTACGAATATAAGGCCCATAGTAATTATTGCCAGAGGAGAAAGTTTCCATTTTAAGAGCTGTAATCTTGTTTTAAATCATAAAAAAAGGAAATGAAATTTAATTAATGTTCGTCGAAATGTGCATAATTTGAAGAAGACAAAAGAAGGAAAGCAAAGAATTTGAAAAAAAAATATAATGAACAGACAATTTCAGTATTTTGGGCATAATGGAGATTCTTAATAAGAATACTGAAAAAAAAATCACATACTTTAGGGACAGCTCAGAAATAAAATAGCAAAGGGACACAACAATGATATTGATGGTTGAATTAAAACACGGTGGACGGTATATGGCTGAGAATCATTTAGGCCGAACCAACTTTAAAAGCCAGAGATGGGTAGAGATGGAGATCCCTTTGCAACCAGTCTTCCCTGTGAAGGTGACACAAAGTGATGGATGAAAGTACAGGCATGCAGTATGACAGGTAGAAAAGACGACCAGTAGCAGTAGTTCCAAAGCTTGCTGTCCGCGGACCACTATCAGGTGGACCGAGACTGAGTTATCAGTTTGGTGTATAAAGTACCGTGTATCGAATAAAAACAAGTAGGGGCTTGTAGAACTGCGGTATCACATACAAGGTGATGGTCTGCAGCTTATGTGTAGCTGCAATAATGGTCCTTGGATGTAAACAAGTCTGAGAACCACTGGCCTACGACACAAAACTGTAGCGGGAGAAAGTACACGAAACAAACCGAACCGACTGCCGGTAGCCGTTAGTGCTGTAGGACAATATGCTTAGAAAGGGGCTAAGAGCGATGTCGTGACAAGAAATGAGATATTAACAAAAAAAGACTTGGACAAGATAACACCGTGGATATTGTTTTCAAAAACAGCGATGTTCTTCACCTCATGTTCATTTATTAAGAATGATCTCATTCATTCATTCATTTGCATGTCCCTTGCGGAACTTTGCCTCCCTGACAGCTCTCGGTTGTGAGCAAAATAGCCTGCTGCTGATGCATCCATTTGCAGATCATCAACGATGTCTTGACGCCATTTTCGCCTTGGTCTTCCTCTCTTTCTTTTTCCCATTATGTACCCTTCTAAGACGGTCTTCTCTAGATTATTATGATGTTTAATGTGTCCAAAATATTTCAGTTTTCTCTCCGTAATCCTCTTCACTAGACAGCCTTCTTCAATATTAAGTTCTTGTAGTATAGATATATTTGTTCTTTTTTGTGTCCACGATATTTGAAGAACTCTTCTGTAGGATTTACATTCAGAGGCATTTATGCTTTTCGAAGCTGTTTTATTAAGTGTACACGTCTCACAGGCATATATTGCATGCCCTTAAAAATCTTATTTTTGTGGTTCTGTTTGCTGATGTTATACTTGACCACCACCTTCTTCGCACTAAAATGTAATCTATTTGATTCTTGGTTTTCCCATCCGGTGATGTGCATGTAAGAATGATCAATGTTCTCAATTTAAATTAACTAAGATCTTCACATCATGTTCATTTGTTGACATGATCTATGCTCTCAGCGTACTCACCCAACGCTGACGATTAAACTGTTAGACGAACTATATGACGTAGTTTCACAAGTAAAGATACTGACACATTTACAAGTAAAGATACCGACACATTTACAAGTAAAGATACCGACACATTTACAAGTAAAGATACCGACACATTTACAAGTAAAGATACTGACACATTTACAAGTAAAGATACCGACACATTTACAAGTAAAGATACCGACACATTTACAAGTAAAGATACCGACACATTTACAAGTAAAGATACCGACACATTTACAAGTAAAGATACCGACACATTTACAAGTAAAAATACTGACACATTTACAAGTAAAGATACTGATAAATTTACAAGTAAAGATACCGACAGGCTTTCATTGACTCTCATCCTGCTAGAACCAGCTTTACCAAGGATATCATGACACATATCTTCAGAGTAAAAGGATATTATTAGAACAGGAAACTGGCCTAGGACGTCCAGCTGAAAGTTATGGTTTGATTATCTATGACGTCCAAAGGAGTGCTTTCACCGCACGCTCGTCTAGTCTTCCTTGTCTTTTATTATTTAAATGTTAAATTCTCAGCTATTAAGTCAGTCTAGGACATCCAGCAACACTTTAGAACGAAGTGGCAATGTAACATTGCCGGTAACAAGTAAGGTGGCTCAGTTGTCGAACTTAAACAAAGGACCATCTTTTGTACTCAGACCAAAAGTTCCAATCCAGGTCTTTAATACATCGACTTCTCGGTACCCGACTTCGTTGATATGTCAGCCTTGACTGTTCCAAGCAATATTACAGGAATATACATCACTTTCTCTGTTTCTTTCTGTCTCTCTCTTTCTCTCTCCTCTCTTATATTTATCTTTCTCTGTCTCTCCTTCTCTCTCTATCTCTTTCTTGTTTCTCACACTCTCTCTCTCTCTTTCTTTTCTCTCTCTCTGTCCCTCTTTTTCCCTCTTCTCTCTTATATTTCTCTTTCTCTGTCTCTCCTTCTCTCTGTCTTTCTCACTGCTTTCCAATGTAGCACGTCTCACTTCATCTCTGTTCCTGGCTCCATCCTTCCACTTGTTTACTCTCACTTCTCTTGCATCTTCTCCCACGTCGATTCTCCAACTTTGCCTTGGCTTTTCTCCCCTTTCATCTCCTGCATTTATATCACAGACTTTGGACTGAACACTCATTTCTACCCTCTCATCGCAATCTGTTAGCTCATTTCCACCGGAGGTGACTAGTTCTATTTTACGAACTATGAATTTCTCTTATATGAAGCAAATCGTGGAGCCCTACCAAGATGTCTAGCTCTCCCCCCCTCAACACCGAAAAGTATATGAGAACGTGGAAATAAGACGCGACAAGACCTTCCCTTTTAGTTCTGAATCTCCAAGCATCATTGTTCCACCCCGTAACTGGAACTGAAATCCGTCAAAAGATCCAGTTCTCACAACGTTGTAGTCACTCTTCACCTTTCCTTACTGTAACTCCGTGCTTCTTTGTTATACAGGGCTGCCGATCTTATAGGGGTATTATATACAGTTAATTCAGCCTTTCTGGATATTTAAAAAAATATATTATGTGTTGGAGAACACATAATGAGCATAATTACAAGCTAGTTTTTGACACTTTCAAATTCTACTTTTGTATTGAAACATTCAGGAATAACGTAACAAAATTACTCTATAAGAACAGTATTTTTTTTTAAAATTCAGCATTGGGCTAATGTCATGTTACGAGGCCATTTCCAGAACGTTGTCCCTCTCAGTCCCCACCCCACCCCACCCCTACCCCGGATGCAAAGCCGTCTTGAGCAAGCTGTGATATTCTCATCTCACCAATGAAATATTTAGACTTTCCCTGATGACCTAGGCCCGCCTGAGACAAGGTCACCCATTTTCCCTATGAACCTCCCCAAACCTTTACGCCTCTTCTTGTGGCCAGAATACGTCCGAGGTTTGTAACTTTGACGGTGTTTACAAGCCTGTTTTTAACGATACTTAGACCCCCGTCAGTTCTTTCTACTGTGGATATTCTGAGCGTCCTTCTATAAATAACATTTCATATCAGATACTGTTACTCTCCTCTCTAGTGATTTGTTACCAGTCCACGTTTCTCACCCGTACGTTGCCACCGGCAATATGCGAGCTCTTAGTAAACATAGATTTGTTCTTCCTTTCCACACACGCTTTATTTTTCTGCTAGCTCCTGTGATGCAGCTGCTAGTCTTCTTTTATAATTTCCACTGTGCAGTCACCAATGTATTGGGACATGTGCTCCGAATGACTGACAACTCACTATCAAAAATAGCACTAAGATGGACACCACAGGGGAACAGAAGTAAGGGTAGACCAAAAGAGACATGGAGAAGAACAACAGAAAGGATGTTGAGCAATAGAGGGCTCACCTGGGCAAGAGCAGAAAAAAAGGCAAAGGACAGGCATTTGTGGAAAACCCTTGCGGAAGCCCCATGTGCCCTGGGCACTTAAGGTTCAGAGAGAGAGAGAGAGAGAGTCACGAATGATTCATTGTGGATAATTTTAAGACTATATGGAATACCACATCTAAAATTGTCAACATCATTAAGGATCTCTACAACGGATATGTTTGTGCAGTCAACACAGATGAAAGAATGAGCGAATGGTTCCAGACTGAAACAGGTGTGAAACAAGGATGCATATTATCTCCCTTACTTTTTAGAATTGCCATAGACTTCATAATGAAAAAATGCTGCACAGGTAAAACAGGCACTGATTGGTACATGGGACCCAAATAGAAGATCTTGATTTTGCAAATGACGTAACTCTTATCACTGGCAATGTGAATTCTCGATACAAGAAAAAAACCAGATACCGTATCTTCACTAGCTAGCAAAATAGGACTTGAAATTAACAAGGAAAAAACAAAAATAATGAAACTTCCCAATAATCAAAATGGAAAAATACACGTAGAAAGAACAGCTGTTGAAGAAGTTAACCAATTTGCATGCCTTGGCAGCTACATAGACCAGGATGGTGACACAGAAGAGAAGTTAGAATTCGAATTGAAAAAAGCAGCAACAGTCTTCAAGAATCTTGAGAACACATGGCACTCTAAAGTTATTAGCACAAAAACTAAGTTAAGACTATTCAATTCAAATGTAATGTCCACTCTCATTTATGCACGTGAAAGCTGGAAAACAACTAAAGAAATAGAAAAGAAATTAGACTTTTTTGATAACAAACACTTTAGGAAAATACTCCACAATAACGTGGAACGAATTCAAGAACAATGCAGAGATAAGACAGATGACTGAACAACAACCAGTCTCATGGGTGATCAGGAAAAGGAGATGGACATATATTGGTCACATGATGAGAAGAAACAGTCAGAGAATCCCAAAACAGGCTATCAAGTGGAACACAACAGTCCGAAGAAAAAGAGGCAGACCACGTGAAACTCTAAAGAGGACATTGTTAAGAGAGGCCAGTTTAGTAGGCATAAAATCCCTTGATGAAGTTGAAAAGTTCACTGAAAACAGTAAAACTTGGCAAACTACCTTGCGAGCCCCATGTGTACGGCAATGAATTATTATTATTCTTGTTATTAGGGAAAGATTTTTCAGAAAAGAATATCGTTTTATTCATGTCTGTAATGCCAGTTTTTAATGGCATAGTTGATGAAAGAGTCATTCATTCATTCATTTGCATGTCCCTTACGGAACTTTGCCTCCCTAACAGCACTCCTGTAGGCCTCTCGGTTGTGAGCAAGATGGCCTGCTGCTGATGCATCCATTTGCAGATCATCAACGATGTCTTGCAGCCATCTTCGCCTTGGTCTTCATCTTTTTCTTTTTCCCACTATGTACCCTTCTAAGACGGTCTTCTCTAGACTATTATGGCGTTTAATGTGTCCAAAATATTTACGTTTTCTCTCTTTAGTCCTCTTTAATAGCCAACCTTCTTCAATATTAAGTTCTTGTAGTATAGATATATTTGTTCTTTTTTGTGTCCATGATATTTGAAGAACTCTTCTGTAGCATTTACATTCAGAGGCATTTATGCATTTCTCAGCTGTTTTGTTAAGTGTCCAGGTCTCACAGGCATATGTTGCCATGGGAAAGATAGTTTGGAAAAAAAAATCCCCAAAAACTACGACCGCCAGATGTAAAGAGAAGCCAACAGTAGCTTTTCTTTTTCTCTGTTTGTCGTCATTAAAATCAATATAGCGTTCTCTGCTACAAAAACAGATAGTGACTGTTACCTGTTTAATGATACAAGGACTAGATTCCTGCTGGCATTGTATCTCATTTCGTTTGTTTTGTTTTTTCCATCTCCCAATCTTCTAGTCGGCGGTTGTTCCGACTCATTACTTCCAATTATTTGCTTAAGAAGCATCGCTCCAGGCCCTGATAAAAATGACGAGGAAAAAATTGAAGATGTAGCAAATTTTTATTGGAATATTGCAAAAATAAGTGAAATAGAAAGCACGATAAATAAAACTGACAATTTTCCTTCGGTAAAGTAACAGATGATGAAATAAAAGACGATTCCTACCACCAGCTACAACAACTCATTAATAAAGTCTCTAAACATGACATCTTAATTGTCTTGGGAGACTTTAACGCAAAAGTATGGAAAGATAACACCGACGTCGAAAAAGTAATGGGGAAAGAAGGAACTGATACAGTAAATCAGAACGGAGAAAGATTAATTGAACCATGTCTAACAAAGGGCATGGTCATTGGGGTAACAGTATTTCCACATAAAGAGATACATAAAACAACATGTATATCCCCAGATATCCCCATGTGATCAATCAGAAATCAGATAGTCATTTGTGTATTAGAAAGCAATTCAGAACATCTATGATAGATGTAAGAGCATATAGGGGTGCAGATGTCAACAGTGATCACAATGTGTGTATAGGGAAAATAAGGCTAAAACTGAAAAGCCAACACAAGAAATCAATACTCAGAAAGATAGACAGCCACAGCCTATAGGAAGAAAATAATAACAGTAATTTCAGTCTGAA
Organism: Achatina immaculata; assembly: GCA_009760885.1. Lineage (NCBI taxonomy): Eukaryota > Metazoa > Mollusca > Gastropoda > Stylommatophora > Achatinidae > Lissachatina > Lissachatina immaculata. Next base: position 47,693,757 of record CM019720.1, on the reverse strand, counting down.
ACTTACCAAACAGCTCGCAGCGCTCAATGAGGTAGAGGCGACAGATAAAGATGAATTATAAAATTTTTACAGCACAGCCATAATCACAACAGCAAAAGCAAGTGTTGGACTGCAAAAAATAAGTAGAAACACATGGATATCAGATAACATATGGAAATACATACATGAAAGACGAGCAGCCAAATTAGACATGTTGAATGTAAATGAATATCTTGGAAAAGTTTTGGTAAAAGCAACATACAAAAAACTAGACAATAAAGTAAAAAGTTCAGCTAGAAGGGATAAAAGAGAATACATGGACAATATGGCGACAGAAGCAGAGAAGGCAGCAAAGTCAGGAGACGACAAAACGTTATATATAACATACAAAAGAGGCAAACAGGTAATATTGCATCCAAAGAAAGACCAATCCTTAGCAAAACTGGCACACTATTAACACCAAGTAAAGACGAAAATCAAAGATGGGCCGAACACTTCCAAGATTTACTTAATCGACCACATCCAAAAGAACTGATAGACTTTGGAACTGATTTACCATTCCCACAACAAAATGTAAACCTAGATGAAATTACATTGAATGAAATTGAAACAGCAGTGAATCTAATGGCTAACAACAAAGCTGCAGATGAAGATGAAATAGCAGCAGAAATGTTAAAAGCTATTAACAGTGACAACATGAGCCAGCTACGGAGAACGTTTAATAAAATTTGGAAAGAAGAAAAGGTCCCTTCTAAATGAAAAATAGGAATAATTGTTAAAATATCCACACAAAAAAGGCAAGCTTAGCACCTCATAGTGGAAAACAGGAAAACTTGGCAAAATACCATGCGAGCCCTGTGTGACTTTTGACGGCATGGGAAGGATGTGAGATGATGAAAGAAAGTAATAGCAGATACTTTTGTATGGTTAAACCTCGAAAAGGGTCATTGACAATGGGCTTTTAGACTTGAGAGAAAGAAACATGACAAGAGAAATTATCTAGGATTTAAACCAGAGACTCCATTAGGACGAGGAACCGCTTAGCAGCGAAAGAGCAGTGATTTTAATCAACCCAGTCATCTCTTGTAGTCGTAGCAGGACGACTGCTCGTCCTAGAGGAGTCCGCGGTTCAAGTCCCAGGTAACTTCTCTTTTCATTTTTCTTTTCTTTTTTTCTTTTAAGACGACGAAAACAACAGGCCGTGACCCGGTGGTACTGCAAACCGGGTCCACCCGTAATGAGACTTGGATCCTGCCTCCGGTATTCAATGTGCAGGGCAGGGCCTCGAACATCTCACTTTGTTCAAAAATAACCACGGCTTTTGTTTTAACCAAAGGGCATGTTGATCGGGGTACCTGCGAGAGGACACTTTGACCTCAGCCACGTTGATCTTAGTCTCCCGCCTCTAAAAGTGCTTTTGTCCGTGATTTTGTTTTTCTCGGCCTAACCATGTAATAGCACCTTCTGTTACTTCACTGCACAAAAGCCTCGATGTTTTCCATTTTTAAAACGTTGTACTTTCCCCCTGACATTCGCTCACCATGTTTAGGTTCAACCAAAGTAAATGGTGTAAGATCCATTATAACAGTATTTACCTTGTTGTTTAGATGAGATCATTTAAGATCGATCTGTTTTGCTGATCGGAAATACTAAACATTATTGTAGAGTCACGCATGTTTAAGTCCCTTAGATCTGAACTAAATGCTCTAGTCCCCTTGTGTAGTTCACGTAGTATAGTTTACAACTTACAAAACAAACAAGGCAGCTGAAATATGTGTCAGTGAGGAAAAGTTGGATGAGGTGGAGATATTTTTTAATATCTTGGATCACTACTAACTAATAACAGAGATACAATGAGGGAAATTAAAAAGAGGACATCTATCGCTCTTCAGAAAGTAAAACAACTAAAGAATCTGTGGAGAGGAACAGACAGAACTACAAAAATAATATTTTTAAGGGCATGCATCTTTCCCATCGCAGCATATGCCTGTGAGACGTGGACACTTAACAAAACAGATGAGAAACACATAAATGCCTTTGAATGTAAAAGCTACAGAAGAGTTCTTCAAATATCATGGACACAAAAAAGAACAAATACATCCATACTACAAGAACTTAATATTGAAAAAGGCTGGCTAGTAAAGAGGCTAGTAAAGAAAACTTAAATATTTTGGACACATTAAACGTCGTGATAATTTACAGAAGACCGTCTTGGAAGGGTACATAATGGGAAAAAGAAAGAGAGGAAGACCAAGGCGAAGATGGCTGCAAGACATCGTTGATGATCTACAAATGGATGCATCAGCAGCAGGGCATCTTGCTCACAACCGGGAGGCCTACAGGAGCGCTGTTTGGGAGGCAAAATTCCGTAAGGGACATGCAAATGAATGAATGAATGAGTTCACGTAGTTGAGCACGTGATTTAGCCTGTCCATGTCTGTAACGGCAGACAAAATTGTAATCACTTACTGTTGTTTTGCACGGGATTCCGAGAGAAAAGTTTATTAGCTCTAGTAATTTTGAGCAGATAGCGGTATTTCTCCGGATTTTTTTTTTACTAGTTTTGTTAGGGAAATGTTGACTTAACAGTTATTTAACAGTAATTTAGTTTTAGAGTTTTAATTGTTTGTTTTGGGAACAAAAGTTCAAGATTATGTTGTCAACTTCATGGAGTTATGGATCTCGTGTTTTGGTGAAGCTCAGAACAGTTCTCTTTTTTTTTTTGCATGAATGTGAATTGCACGGAGTGAAAGTTCTGGAAGGATGGCGAAGTAAATGCGGGTTATATAAAAGAACTCGGAGCTTATTTGAGAGGATTACGAAGATTGTATTCGGAGTATGAGGATCGTGTGATAGAGGCACGTCAGTAGTAGTTTTATAGTGAATTCAGTCATATCCTAGTTGAGTGTAGTAGCGGTTGTGTTGTCCTTTTTAGGACAAGGGTTTCTTTGTAATCGTATGATAGGAATTATGTTGTAGTGTCCTTGCTAGGATCAGAGCTTACTGTTTGTGTTTTAGTATTCTGGAAGATGAAGTGTTATTCTGGAAGCTGTTATTCATTCCAGACATTAGTAAGTACTGCAGTTTTTCCTACCATCGTCACATCCATCATCCACATCTTCCGCATCAATACATTTGTTGTCAATTGAATTTGAACTACACTCTTGACTGGTTCCTACGTTTGAGTTACTGTTGCGTTGTAAGCTCGAATTATGGAGTCCAGATGCTCTGTGGTTGTCCAGTGGAAGAAGGAGCGTGCCTGAGTGTATTGTTCTCTGAGTGTATCACAGAACACAAATCCTAGTCTCTCAAATCATTCTGTTTAATCTGATCTTAGAGAAAGAGACAGAGAGAGTAACCTTTCTTCATAGTTGTTCTCCTTGACCTTTAAACACAACATATACATCTTTTCTAGTGCCATATTGACACGTTAGTATTCAGTAAATCACACAGGACGGAATACTATTTTAACATGAAAAGGAAATTATCGCTGACATATTGCTCTGTGCAAAAGAAAAAAATAATTAACATTATTATAGGTGGTTTGGAATAGGGGATGATGTATGAAGGAGTGGAGACCGAAGAAAAAAAGAACACTTTTAAACATTAGTTGTAAACGAGAAAAGAACTGGACACGCAAACCTTTCAGACTTTCATCTTTCAGCACTCACGTTTCTCGGTTGCACCACGTAGGTTTAGTACCAATGTACAAGTGCAAATAGCACGCGTGAGTTTAAATAAATCGTATAAAATGTTCAAAGATAAAACTTGTAACGTTTAGCTTTTATCCACAAGTGTTGAACATCGTGAAGTAATCAGTTATCTGAAATCAGTGAGGTAAACAGATAGATAGACAGACGGACAGGCAAGCAAGCAGGTAGCGTGGTAGGTAGGTAGGCAGGCAGGTAGGTAGGCAGGCAGGCAGGCAGGCAGGCAGGTAGACAGACAGACAGATAAACAGATAGATAGACTGGGGAGGCGGGATTAGTGATGGCAGCAGCTGCATACATGTAACTTCTTTACCTGTTTGAAATGTGTGATTGTAAAATGGTAGGAGAAGAAACTAAGAGAGAGAGAGAGAGAGAGAGAGAGAGATACGACATACAAGCAGAAACAAGAGATTAGTAGTAAGAGGCGGGCAAACTAATTAGATGGATAGTCTGCTTTTGAAATGGGGTGAGGAGGAATGGAAGGTTGTTGAGACGGGATGGGGGAGAGGGTTGTGTATGAGTGAGAGAGAGAGGTAGGGTGAGAGAGTGAGTGAGTGAGAAAGAGTGTGAGAGATAGACAGAGAAAGAAAGAGAGAGAGAGAGACTAAGAGAGAAAGACTGAGAGAGTAAAAAAGGTAGGAGAGAAAGAGAGAGTGGGAGGACATAGAGAGAGAGAGAGAAAGAGAGAGTGCGTGAGAGCGAGTGAGAAAGAGTGTGAGAAAGAGAGAGAAACAAAGAAAACAAGAGGGATAATAAGAGAGAAAGAGTAAGAGAGTAAGAAAGTAGGAGAGAAAGAGAGAGAGAGAGAGTGAACGGATATAAGAGAGAGAAAGAGAGAGAGAGTGAACGGATATAAAGAGAGAGAGAGAGAGAGGTCCTGTTCGGATACAGTTCCAGAAGCTGTGCTTTTGTTCCTGTCGTTCTTCCTTTCATTCTTTTTTTTCATTCTTTCTTTCACTCTTTTTTTCAATCTTTCGTCTATTCTTTCAATTTAAAAAAAATGTTAATTTCTTTTTTCCTCTCTGTCTTTCTACTATCTTTTTTAAAAAATTTCTATCAGTAATGAATCTTTCCATTTTTACATTTTTAAAACCTTTCTTCGTTTTCTTCCTTCTTTCTTTCCTTTTTTTGCTCCTTTTAAAAAAAAATTGTTCTCTCTACATTTCGTCTTTTTTCCTCCCTCTTTTGCTTCTATTTCGATCGTCTTTCCTCTTTTCCCCGGTTGTTTCCCTTTTACCTCTGCCTCCTCGGTGAGTTGTACATACAGAAAGAAAGCGGCTTCACTGAAGAATAGTCTTGCAAGGATGTGTTCTGTCTCTATATCTATTCATCCTTTACACAGAGGCTATTCATCCTTTACACAGAGGCTATTCATCCTTTACACAGAGTCTAGTCATCCTTTACACAGAGTCTAGTCATCCTTTACACAGAGGCTATTCATCCTTTACACAGACTATTCATCCTTTACACAGATTCTATTCATCCTTTACACAGAGTCTATTCAACCCTTTACACAGAGTCTTTTCATCCTTTACACACAGACTATTCATCTTTTACACATAGACTATTCATCCTTTACACAGAGTATATTCATCCTTTACACAGAGTATATTCATCCTTTACACACAGATTATTCATCCTTTACACAGAGAACATCTTCAGGCACTCTGACGAACTAACAAGACTGAACACAAGGGGGAAGAAATATCAACAGCCTAAGGTATGCACATGGTACAGTCGAACTAGCAAAGAATCCACACAACCCTATGGAAATTAACAGATAAGATAAACAACACAAGCCAAGAATGGAGGCTAGAAATCAGTATCAAGAAGACAAAAGTTCAGAAGGACGGAACAAAAGCCACAGAGGAACATAACCATAAATAAAGAGAAACTAGAACAGGCGACAAACCTACAGCTGTCAAGTGCACATAAATAACTGAGGACGGAACATGTGAGGCTAGAACCTATCTGTCTATTACCCCGTCGACTGGCGTTGGCGATTAAGCTTTTCAACAATTCTCTGCTCCGAGCGCCGATTACGGGCTTTTTTTTTTTTGCTGGCGTTCTCTGTCCGTGCCGCCTTTGTTAGTCAGTTCAGTATTTTTTTGTCTCACTGTCTACCTCACCATTTTAGAACATGTCCTATGAGTCTAGATAGCCTACTTTTTTTTTTCCTGAGCTTTTTTTTATTGCTTGGCTCATCTCCCAGGTCACTCTCAGAACCTCTTCATTTGATTTCTTTTACTGTTCATGGCGTCTAAGCCGCTGTTGGCGAGATCTTCAGCTGCCGTGCGTGGAGCGGTGCTCTTCCCGGCCAATGAAGAAATTTGCAAATGAGGTTGCCGCGCAGCATCACTGCGGAAAAGGTGGTTGAAAGAAAAAAGCGAAGCAAACAGTCAAATCACGGCACCTCTGGTCTGGAGGTCGGCCACGTCCTGAGTGCAGTCATATCGTGTGAAATGCATGAACCGGTTTGTCCCAGAGGTTAAGTCACTGCTGGCCTGACTTTTCAAATGCCGCGCGTGGAGTGAAGCTCCTCCCGGTTAAGGAAGTAAATGCGGAAATAAAGGTTGCTGTGCGGCGCCGATGGGAAAAGGTGGTGGAAAGTGAAGTTTAACCTGGTATGTCCAGTAGTATCGCTACGAGAGCTATACCACGGCACCTCTGCTCTAGAGGCCGCCTACGTCCGAAATACACCTACACTGGTGAAATATGCCTAAACCGGCACACACCAGGGGTGGAACTCGATGGCTAGACATGTCATGCCACCTCCGCTCTAGAGGTCGGTAACGCCTGATAAACACCCATACTGGTGAATTTTGCCTAAACCGGCTCATACCAGGGGTGAATCTTGAAGGCTATGAATGTCACAGTACCTCTGCCCTAGAGGTCGGTCCCGTCCCAAACATGCCCATACTGGGAAATGCCTAAACCGGCTCAACCCAGGGGTAGAAGTCACTAGTGGCGAGGATTCGTCCTCCTGGACAAAAGCTCCATCCTGGTCACAACTAGGAAGGGTAGCGGCCACGACCGCAAAATGCTGAAGTCGGAGACACTGGACCAGGGAAGTCTAGATAGGCAACCACCTCTCACCCGGCGGGGATGTCTGCGTATCCTAATCACGCTGAGGTTTTCCGGTGAGAAAGTCCAACCCTGGACTGGATGGGCAACCACCTCTCACCCGGCGGTGATACACGGGTATCTCATAACACGTCGAGGTTTTCCGGTGAGAAAGTCCAACTCTGTCCTGGGTGGGCTAACGCCTCTCACCCAGCGGGGATGCACTGATATTCCAAACACGTCGAGGTCTTCCGGTGAGAAAGTCCAACCCTAGACCAAACTGGTGCAATGAAAACCACGGTGTCACGCAATCCCGCTTCCGAGACCCACCAAGAATACAGGCTAAAGCACTGTGATACTCTGAACCCCTTGTGGTTCTTCGTGGAACTCATGTGGTCTATTTTGGACCACACAGGGGACCACCGGACCTAACGAGGACCACATGTGTGAATTCAGTAGGTTCACAGTGCGGTTTTTGGTGGTAGAAGTGAACGAAGAAGAAGAAGAAGAAGAAGAAGATGGCGTCTAAGGAAGCACATTTCAGTGGCTTCCAGGTGGCGTTGTACTTCATTAGTGACTTACCATGCCTCGCACCCGTTAAATAACATTGGCTCAGTGTAGCATGGGAATACTGTTTACCTAACTCCCAAATAACAGTGATTTATTACACAGAATACTTTTCATTCCCTGAAAAAAATTTTTTTTTGTTTTGCTTTATTCTGCTTTTTTATCCCAGTTAGACATGTCTTCTGTATACGACAATGTGTATTTTTCTTTCAGGCTTTGTATCTGTTTTCAGTAGTGCTAAGTTCAGTTTTATATCCCCCCCCCCTTTCACTTTCTTGATCTTCGTCGGTTTCATTCTCATGTTTCTTATTGCCGGCACGCGGTCGCTGCCACAGTATGCCAGGGACCTAGTGTTTACTGACAAAACAGCATTTCTAAATCTTTCATTTATTAGCATGTAGTCGGTTTATTAGCATGTAGTCGGTTTATTAGCATGTAGTCAGTTTATTAGCATGTAGTCGGTTTATTAGCATGTAGTCAGTTTATTTTTTTAATTAATTTATATTATTCTTTTATTTTATTTTTTATTTTATTTTATTTTATTTATTATATATAATTTATATAATTTATACTGGCAGCAAGAAGCTGCAGTTCGAGTTGAAAATAGAATTGGAAAATATCAACCTATAAAACAAGGGGTGCGACAAGGATGTGTACTATCTCCAGACCTTTTTTCTCTGTACAGCGAGAATATTCTAAAAACAATCATCACAGAACCAGGCATAAAAATTGGAGGATACAATATTAACAACCTACGGTATGCTGACGACACAGTACTGATAGCTGAGAACCAACAAGACCTGCAAAATCTCTTGGATAAAGTCGCCAAAGAAAGTGAACAGAAAGGCCTTACTTTGAACATCAAAAAGACAGACTATGGTTATATTTAAGAAACAGAATCCACCAGCATGCAGTATTAAATTAAACGGAACCATTCTAAAGCAGGTGCAGAAATTCAAATACCTTGGAGCAGTAATAACTTCAGATGGGAAATGCAGAACAGAAATTAGGAACAGAATAGGCCAATCAAAGACTGCATTTCAGAGAATGAGAAACATATTAGCTAACACATCTTTATCAATGAATGTTAGAAAACGAGTCCTAAAATGCTATATTGAACTTATCTTGTTATATGGAAGTGAATCATGGACAATAGGCAAGTCTGCACAAAAATCATTGGAAGCAGCAGAAATGTGGTTTATTAGAAGAATGTTGCGAATCCCCTGGACAGCAAAAATAACTAATGAAGAATGTATGAGAAGAGCTGGAAAGACAAAATAATCTTGTCAAAAAGATAAGAGAGAAACAATGTACTTTCATAGGACATGCAATGAGAAGAGGGGGGCATTGACAATATTATAACAACAGGAAAAATAGAAGGAAAAAGATGAAGAGGAAGTCCAAGAGAAATGATACTGGACAGTCTGACATGATGGTGTGAGAGGAGATCACCAACTGAACTGATGGCCTGCTTGAAGGATCGTGTACTCTGGAGAAGCATAATAGCCAACCCCAGTCGGCACGGCACCTGATGATGATGATGATGAGTCAGTTTATTAGCATGTAGTCAGTTTATTAGCATGTAGTCAGTTTATTAGCATGTAGTCGGTTTATTAGCATGTAGTCGGTTTATTAGCATGTAGTCAGTCTATTAGCGTGTAGTCTGTTTGTTAGTATGTAGTCTAAATAAATAGCTAAGAAATTAGACTATTTTGAAAACAAATACTTCAGGAAAATGCTCAGTATAAAGTGGGACGAATTCTAGAACAGCGTAAAGATAATGCAGATGAGCGAACAACAGCCTGTCTCATGGGTGATCAGAAAAAAGGAGATGGATATATATCAGTCATTATTAATTAACGATTACACAGTTGTGACGTTTCGGCGCGAGCCGTTATGAAACAAAAACAAACAGGACGAAGTATCAGAGAGAGTAGACAAAGTATAGATTCACGTGAATTTTATGTTAACGAAACAATAAAAAATGAAAAAAAGTAATGAAAAATTGCAAATGACTTGTCTCAGCTACTGGAACAGCACAGAACCACAGTTGCTTTTATGTCGAAAGGAGCACAAACAATATGCACCGGTTACTATATAAACAAAGCGTTCGTTTTGAAATGTACAAAATTGTGCATGGTTGAGTGTAGAAAATGTTAAGAGGCAAGGATGAGCACAGAAGGAGCAGAGAATTATTCCAAGAACAGGAATTCCTATCACTTTAAGGGAGTGAAAGGCGATGATGATGATGGTGATGATGATGATGATGAATGGATACGGATTTGTGATGTTTGACAGTAGATGATGGGATGGTAGGGAAGGGATGGCAATCTATTTAGGAGAAAGTGAAATGACTGATTATGGTTGTGGTAGAGGAATAGTAATGTGATGATGCGTGAGGGTACTGAACTATATGCAACAAATGAGAATGAGTAAGATTGTGGAAGATTATGTGTAGCTGAATAATAAGTTTAAACCATGTCGTTCCATTGTCCCAAAGTCCTGAATGTAGCTTGAGAACCGCTACATTCAGGACTTTGGGACAGGTCTAGCCACGAGAGAGCACTGTATTAACAAACTGCGCTAACTGGCACCTCCAAAAAAACAAAAGGTTTTTGTAAGGTATTTGTAAGCGTAGTCATTAGTAACGTTAAAACCACCTTTTGTGAGGTGTGAGTTAGTGCAGTTCGTTAGTACGGTGTTCTCTCGTAGCTAGACGGCTGCTCGTCCTACCGGAGTCCGTGGTTCGAATCCCAGGTAATTCTCTTGTGACTTTTCTTTCTCTCACTTCTCACTAAAGTGCTTTATCTACAATTTTTGTCCAGGTCTAATCCTACAAAATTATGTTCTCTTACTGCACTTACACTGCTGTCTTCCAGTCTGCTAACTTTTGCATTAAAGTCTCCCGTTATTATTGTGCATTCATGCTTCATCTAGGTCAGTGTATAATGTTCAAATGCCCTTCCCCCCCACCCCCCCCCCTCCCCGTACTTCTTGATGTTGGAGCGTAGACTTGGATGAAGTTTACGTCTACTGGGTTTCCCCTTAACTTGATTATCAAATCCGATACGATATTGCCCTGTATCCCCTCAGGACTTTGCATTTGACATCATCCATGATTATACCTACTCCTTTTTTCGTGATTACTTTCTTCTGAGTATAGGATTTTATTTATTTTTTTTCCTGGTTGGATTGTTCCTGCATTCTGTCCACCTCCATCATTCAATCCTACCAGACTAATTTCCATACGTTCTATTTCTTTCTTGACATTTTCCAGTTTTCCCCATAATTGCTCCTACACTCCATGCTGTGAATCAGAATTTAAAACAAGAAAACACCGTTTTGTAGGATTAGACCTCGAAAAAATCGTAGACAAAGCAGTTTTAGTGAGACGTGAGAGAAAGAAAATTCACAAGAGAATTACCTGGGATTCGAACACGGACTCCGGTAGGACGAGCAGCCGTCTAGCCACGAGAGAAGAGCGTACTAATCAACTTTGCCAACTAGCACCCCCAATAAGAAGGTGTTTATTGGCATAGTCATTAGTAACTGTTCATTAGACACGAGGGATCTTGACATCCGGAAAGAAACGAGGTCGTGACACACAGAAATTCCGTAGCTTAGATTCAGTCTCTCTAGCAGGTACCAACTTTTTAGACAAGCATGTCTGTCTCACTAAAGTACTTTGTCCACGATTTTTTTTAAGGGCATAATCCTACAAAACTGTGTTCTCTTACTTTACCGTAAGAAAGCCTCGTTGTTTCCTATTTATAAAAAATTGTTCATGTAACTATACCTGAAACTAACTTCGTGTAATAAGTATTCGTTCGTTTGTTGTTGTTCTTGTTCTTGTTCAAGTATGCACCAGATATGGCAGGAGACCGTGATGATGATAATGATGATGATGGTGATGATGATGATAAGATGAAGATAATGATGATGACTACAACGATGATGATGATGATAACGATGACGATGATGATGATGATGATGATGATGATGAAACGAACAAAGACAGTTAAACGCAGAAACGAGTACATACAGCTGTTAAAGACCAGAAGAAATGTTCTGTTCTGAGGAAGAAATACCCAAAATAAGAAAGGAATGAAAACAAAGTACAATTACCTGAGGAAGAAAACACAGAATATTAATAATAATAATAATAATAATTTCTAGAGTAAAGGGAAACTGACTGGAGGACACGTGCCAAACAAGATCTTTAACTAGATTGTGCATATGGAACATAAACCAATGTTCCCTTAATCTTCAGCCAGGGAAAAAAATCGACTTAATTTTTAACGTATATATTCCATAAATCTGTAACACACGATTAAGCAGACAAACAACAAGCAAGCAAACAAACTGCATCTTACGTCCTTCCCGTGCGTTAAACGTCACAAAGGGCTTGCATTGTAGTTCGTTTAACTTTCCTGTTTTCGGCGAGCTGTTCAACCTCATCAAGGGATTTTATGGCCACTAAACTGGCCTCTCTTAAAAATGTCCTCTTTAGAGTTTCACGTGGTCGATCTCTCTTTCTTCGGCCTATTGTGTTCGACTTGACAGCTTGTTTTGGTATTCTTCTCTGATTGTTTCTTCTCATCACGTGACCGACATATGTCCATCTTACTTTCCTGATCACCCATGAGATTTGTTGTTGTTTGCACATCTGTCTTATCTCTGCGTTGTTCTTGAATTCGTTCCACTTTATACCGAGTATTTTTTATGGGGCATTTGTTTTCAAAAGAGTCTAATTTCTTGTCTATTTCTTTAGTTGTTTTCCAGCTTTCGCACGCATAAATGAGGGTGGATATTACATCTGAATTGAATAGTCTTAACTTGGTTTTTGTGCTTATAATTTTAGAGTGCCATATGTTCTCAAGATTCCTGAAGGTCAATGCTGCTTTTGCAATTCTAATTTTAACTTCCTTTCTGGAAACCAGCACACACATGAATTTCGACCTATTGAAATAAAAGAAAAGTCGATGAAGTGGTTCTGAATTCCCTGCTTTCTGTTGTGCCAAGTACATACGTTGGTGGGGGGGGGGGGTCCTTTAGATTCTATCACAGTTCCGTGGTTAATACTGTCGCTCTCGTCGCTCTCCTAACAAAAGATGCCATTTAATGTCTCCCTATATACGTGTGTATTTTTCGCCTCCTATTTCGCTCGTTTGTTTGTCTTTTGTAGTGTTCTGCTGCTTTCACGGAAATGTGTTTAGTTTTCTAAAACAGAGCATTCCTAGAAAGATCCTAAAATAAAATAAAAAAGTTTTACAAGGAATAGAGGAATGCGTTTTTCCTGTAAGGCATTTGTTAAAATTAGTACTCTCTCTCTCTCTCTCTCCACCCCTTTTCTCTCATATGTAGCTAATTATCTTATATTTATGAATGTAATAGTCTTATATTACATTCTTAGATACGTTTCTTTAATGTAATTTGTATAGCTGTACTAAACTGAATGTGTGGTAAGAATGAAAGATGAGTGATAAAGGGGGCGGGGCTGTGAGCCAGTTTCTTCACAAAATATCTGTCTGTCACTCTGTCTGTTATTTTGTTCGCACTTTCACTCACTCACTCACTCACTCACTCTCCCTCACTTTCTCTCTCTCTCTCACTCGGTCTCTCAAATTATCTCTCACTCACTCACTTTCTCCTCTCTCACACTCTATCTCTACCTCTGTCTTTCTCTCCCTCTATATCTTTCTCCCTCTCTCTATCGTTCTCTCTCCCATTCTCTCTTTTTCTCTCTCTCTCACACTCTCTCTATCTCATTCTCTCTCTCTCTCTCTCACTGTGCATATTTTATTACATCTTTTAATTATTTAGCTTTTGCCCCCAACAATTACGTCCCAGTCTTTCACTTTCTGTGCGCGCGCGCACACACACACACACCCACACCACATACACACACTTACACACTCACATCACACCACACTTCACGCCGGTTAATACAAAATTAAAGAGACATAACTTCTTTTCTAAACCAGAGCAACTGTATTTCATAAATATACAGAGTTATCTCCTATCTCATTTGGATGCCGTTAGTGATCACAGTTTGACCAGCCAGCTCTGATTGTTCCGTATGAACTCTTGTGTGTGAACAGGGCTTTCAATAAATGAAAATATATGGTGTTTTTATAGTCTCACTACACTTTCTATGTTAAAAAAAAATGAAGAAAATGACGTCATAAAAAATATACTGCACAGTCAGTCGTGAAGAAAAATGCGGTGTATGGATGCCATCTGGTAGAGTAATTTTTTTGCACTCAAAACAGAATGGTGTTATCAACGGAAGAAAGAATTTTTTGGGTTGAACAAGTGTTTCGAAATGGCAGTCAATACATACGGATGGTTGTTCAAAGATTTATAGCAAAATTTCCTGATAAGCAACCTCCTCATCGCACTACGGTTAGAAATTTGTTGAATAAGTTTCGTGATACGAGAAATGTGGAAGATGTTCCGCTATCTGGTAGGCCTGCTGTGTCTGAAGAAAAATGTCTAGATATCCAAGACAGAATCCTGAAAAGTTCGTGCAAGTCCTTAAGGAAAGCGTCGCAAGAAGTGAACGTATCACTGAGCACAGTGGACAAAATTCTTATACATCGGTTAAATTTTCATCCATACAAGATTTCTGTTGTGTCTGAACTAAAAGAGTGTGACAATCAGTCCAGAGTCAACTACTCCACGTGGTTTCAAGCATTTTTAGCTGAAGAAGACGAGTCAATTCTTCTCTGATGAGGCATGGTTTCATCAATCTGGATACGTTAATAGTCAAAATAATCGTATTTGGAGCAGTGTTAATCCCAATGCATTTCATGAAGCGCAGCTATCTTATCTTATATCTTATATCCTTCCCGTGCCGTTAAACGTCACATAGGGCTCGCAAAGTAGTTCACCAATTTTTCCTGTCTTCGGCGAGACTTTCAACCTCATCAAAGGATTTTATGCCTGTTAATTTGGCCTCCCTTAATAATGTCCTCTTCAGAGTTTCACGCGGTCTGCTCTTTTTCTTCGGCCTGTTGTGTTCCACTTGATAGCTTGTTTGGGATTCTCTGATCATTCTCTGATCATCGCTATACGATGCGAAAACTGGGGTATGGTGTGCCGTCAGTAGAAAACGTTTAATTGGAACAATTTTCTTCAACAACACTATAAATGCCGATGGGTACCGTACTGACATTCTGGAACCTTTTTTAGAACAGCTGAACGTGAAACTGAAGAAGCGTGGTTCCAGCAAGATGGTGCAAGTGCACATACAGCTAGAGCAACACATGGTTTTTTTGGAAGAAATTTTCGCAAATCGCATAATATTTCGTGGAATTTGGCCTGCTCGTTCTCCAGATATAAATCCATTAGACTATTATCTATAGGGTTTCTTGAAAGGAAATGTTTACAAAAATAATGTGCAAACAATTGAGAACCTGAAAGAAGCAATCAGAATTACCATTCAAAAAATAACAACACACACGTTGCACAAGATATTTGACAATATGAAGAGACGCGTACAGTCATGTCTTGAAGCCCGTGGTGGACATTTCCAACATCTGTTATAATGAATATTTCAGTGGTACATTCTAACTAACCCAAAACAGCGTTGTATCATTGCAGTCACTATTGTAACTAATTAAATGACTTTTTTTAGCACAGTTTGTGATGACGTCATTTACTTCATTTTTCTTTTTTTTTTCTCATAGAAACTGTAGTGAGACTTTAAAAACACTCTGTATAATCGAGGCGTTGAAATCTGTGGGTGGTGGATCAACTGCTGGATATCAAAAGTCGAAGAAAAAAAAAAAGCACGTGGCCGTGTCAAAAAGTAAGTGCCAGACCAAGGGACGTAACCACTGGAAAAATATATGAAAATACTTCTCGATTCGCATTGGAACCTGTTTCATATATTCTATCCATGATTACCTCCCTTAATTTGTGGTTACATTTTGATGGCTCATCGTACGATATAAAAGATCCAACTTTTACAGTTACGTTGCGTTCTCTTAGATGTGGAGTTACGTATCTCCGAAGTATCTTGTAGCTTCTTTATGAGCCTTGTTCTCCGGGACTTCCTCTTTCTTCTACGGAGAGTTAGAAAAACCACAGAAAAACGCTCCTCCCTCAGGATCGTGCCTTCAGTACCTGGCTAAACAAGAGCGAACCCTCTTTGTCCACAGCTTCTGAATCGGGGATACTGGGAGCTCTATGCTCTACCATCAGCAGTAGCTTGCTAACCTTTAGTTTATTTTGGGGGGGGGGCTTTCAACCTAATAAAGGTCGCTCTTGTGAGCATTGTGGACCCTCTGATGCCACAGCCAGATCACGAACCACTGAGGTGTGAGCAGCAGGTCTCCAAGGAGCCAGCAACTGTGGCCAGGTGGTCGTCTAAGTGTTGTTTGGCCGCCGCGGGTTTCCCCCCGCTGCTGTCTCTGCTGTTGTACGCGCTCGAACCGTTCTGGAGATTCTTTTTAGTCCCGCACGTCCTGGAGAAGAAACTCCGCACCTCTGCTCGGAACCTTGACCCTGTGGCGCAGTAGAGCAGGAAGTTGACTGCGTTGTTGGTGTACATGGCCATGACCGCAGCCACAAACGTCAAGTTCTGAGCCGGAGTTGGTTCGGCGGGGAACCAGTACGGAGCACCCAGGAGGTACAGCATGACAGGTGAGTTGCAGGTTACGAATGTTGCGTTGACAACCACGAGGGTGATTGTTAAGGATATCTCTTTATTAGCACTGGATACCCCCCTGCCGTGCTGGAGGGCTGTGTTCGTGTTACCTTCGCTGGCGTCCGCACGCAACGCTGCTGTCGCGTTCTGGCAGCCTCTGAAGGACGTTGTCTGCTTCCTACTCGTTCTAGATATGCTGCCGTTCTTCTCTAGTCGACGCCTGCTTTGTATGACGACATTGATAATGATAATATTGAACAGAGTTAGGATGACGCTGGGCAGAAGGAGGAACTTGATAAGGTCTATCCAGTACCAGATATCATCTAGAAATTGTGCGTAATCTTTTCTAACAGGGACGCATTTCTCCACGGATGTTATGTTTCTGCTGTGGTCCACAACCTGTAAAATCAGTAATGTTTTTGTTAGTCCCTCTCATAAACAGTCAAGATACAAAAAGTAGAAAAACAATTATACGAAATATTTTTTTTCATCAAAATCTGACTTCCTTTGCTGACAGTTGAATGTACAAGGTGGCCATGTAGGTCTGTTCCTTAACGAAAATATTTTCAACTTTCAGAAAATAGATATCGAATTCAGCTAGAAAATGAGGAGAAGACATAGCAGTGCTAATAAAGAGATATCCTTAACAATCACCCTCGTGGTTGTCAATGCAACATTCGTAACCTGCAACTCACCTGTCATGCTGTACCTCCTGGGTGCTCAGTACTGGAACAGATCAAACAAATCCTATGGTTCTTGTACTTGTTTCATCTTCCTGGAAATTGCTTTCAGGATGTTCCGCGCGGCCGACGCGGTGAAGGCGTTGAAAGAAAAGCGTCGTGGCGAATGGGGAGTGGGTTTATAGCTCCACTAGACTACAGACCCGAAGAGAAACTAAAAAAAAAAAACAGCAGGAAAAGCTGCGACGCCGACCTCCAGGGGCTACATACCCACACCTGCTCCAGGCCCGAACCTGTTACTGGGAGCACCAATAGAAGGGTAAGCTAGGCTCTTGCTCAGATGTAGCTTAGTGGCCCTCAAAGCTGTGCCCGAAAATATAACGCAGTCATTTTCGCTCCAGTCTCACTGAGCAATTAAACTGAAGAAGCAACTCTGGGCTTGGAGGAAGACCAATAGACTAGAACAGCACGAAGCAGTTGATGACTGAGCAGGGAAAAGAGGACGAGGAAATAACGAGGAAAGTACTTATACTTCAACAAAGAAAAAAGTGACTTAACATACCAGGTGATACTAAATCAGGTAAACAGCCTATGATAAAAAAAATCTATGGACACATTGAAGGAGAGAGAATTGATCAACAGATGACGGAGAGGCAAACCTTTACCCAATACGGATAACTCATCAATAGCAATGGAAGATTGGGAGGGATGTAGACAAGCTTAGTGAGGTGCCGGGGGGGGGGGAGGCTGGGGCGATTGTGGATCCACGAGAGGCTGGATGAGGTAGGAGAGAGAGAGAAAAAAAGCGTCTGTTTTCTGAGCGTTCAGAGCTGGAATGATAAATCACGACAACAAATTAAAGGACCTTATCAGACCAGGAGATATTCAGCAGTCAGCATTGCCAAGTTGTGCCCTAAAAGTAATAGAAAAATTGATGATCCCTCATGACCAATCATCCCTTTAGAGATGATGGATGATGATGATGATGATGTTGATGATTCCGATGATGATGAAGATGTAAAATCACGATTTTCTCACACTGACCACTTACTTCTAAGTCGCCGTAGAAGACCAGGAGTGGTATATTGGACGCAACCATGACCAACGAGATGGCAATAACAACGATGGTAGCTATCGTCTTAGAGCACATTGCCTTGACCTTGTGGGGCCACACTGTGGAAATCACCCGCTCTGTCGTAACGGCAACTAAGATCCAGGCACTCACGTCGGGCCCGAATGAACTAGACCACTGGTTAAACTTGCAGAAACTCTCGCTCAGGTGCCGGATGTTGTATCCTGAAATCTGCGACACAAAATGGCGACTAAGCCCGTTATATAGAACAAACATGTCAATGCAGGCCAGGAAACGTAGGTACACAGATGTGGTAGTTCGTCGGAAGGCAGCTCTTCTTAAGATCAAAATAGACAAAACGTTAAACACTGTCCCTATAACCACAAGAAAGGCAGCGTAGTAGAGCCTTAGGAATCCTTCTATTTCCATATATAGTTTATCTCTTTCTGAGAAGGGAGACCACCCAGTGCTGGTCTCCGTTGCATTTGTAGGCGGGGACGTGGAAGAGTTGCCTGTCACAACCAGATCCATGATATTTTGTGATATCATTTCAAGATTTTGTCGTCGTCACCACTTGCAATCTTCATAATGAAGTTAAATTTGCTGGATGCCAACTGCGCAGGAATTATCTGATAATTAACACACTGAAATAAAAAATTAACAAAAAGAATTAGTTAATTTTCTTTGAAATAAAATGAATGAATTTCCTAAAAAGTCAGAGCAGATATTTAATTTATGAAGAGAATTTGAACCTTTGGCTTATTGTTGTGTCGGTCTTCTCTGACTTAACTCTTTGTTCTTCTCCACACAGCATCGACCAGGAGTCTTCCGAAAGCTGAACCATGCTGTGAGCGATGTCCTAGGCGCTGTCCACGCTGCTTTTGCCCGTTTTGGTGTACGCTTTGGACCATTTTCCTCTTCTCCATCTTTATAAATCTTTGCTTTCTGAGTTCAAGGCTGCTGCTCACCTTCAGAAGTGCAGGCGCTAGGCAAGAAATTGCGTCAGTATTTGGGCTCCCTACATCTAACCTTCGCCCTCATTATCATTTGACAGTAAACAGTACAATATGGACACTTGTCACCGACTACTGTTAACTGAGGCATGACAAATTTAATTTCTATGACGCGTCATGGACGCTGGCAGGATAGAAGATTTCTACACAGTGAGACCATGAAAAAAGACGGGAGTGAAACGTGGTGATGTCCGACCCGACCGTTGTCTAGAAGGCACAAGAGGGAGCAAAGACGACGTCAGATTTGGCAGTCAGCGGACCATAACTGACATGCTAATGTCAGGGTTGGCGAATCATTGCCGACCAAGACCCTGTCTCCCATCTCTCTGTTGGTAGATCCAGTAATAGGTTTAGCCTGGCTGAGGGGCGGGGATCGCCATAGTCTCAATGGCGACGGAGTCTGCTAAAAGACTGATTGGTTGATTGGTTGACTGATTGATTGATCTTTATTTCAAAAGGGTTAAGAAGTGAGCACGCAAGCCCGTCTGACATTCTGCCCTTTATCATAAAACTTTCACTCTGTTCCAGACATTCTACAAATATGCTGCTCATATAACAAACATAATTAACATTAAAGTAACTAAAAGATAAAATTCCCGTTTCCGTGCCATTAAGGCATATTGGGGAATACGGTGTTAGGTCCGTATTTTCAATGACCGTCGGCACATGAAAGTCTGATGTGGTCAGTGTCACACCTGGCAGCTTTACTTTCCCAGATTTCTCCGGTACCCATTTTTAGAGGTTGGGTGAACCCCAGGACCTTTTTGCTGCGTACCAGAAAAAAAAATCCCAACTGCTGGGACTGAACCCGGTACCACCAGATTAGTAAACCAAGCGCCTAACCACTCAGCTAACCAGGCCGCCATTAAAGTAACTACATACACATATAAATGAATATCTACCAACAAAATTTCGGTACTATTCAGAGTAAACAGTTAACTGAATTCAGTGTCTGTACGAGCAGTCTAAAATAACTTTTAAGTTTTATGATTCATGGAGGCATGTAGTCGACATCAAATAGATATTAGAAAAGTTTATACTTGTAGGACCAGTGGTATAGTTCATATATATATATATATATTTAAATACAGGATGGGAGGGTGTTACAAAGCACTTTTCGTTTTTTTTTTTCACTTCCATAACTGGCTCATAAGCCGACACGACGTTGTGCCTCGATACCTTCGCAGTGTTCATTCATTTGCGAGTTCCTTGCCGAACTTTGCCTCCCTAACAGCTCTGTCCTGTAGGCCTCTCGGTTGTGAGCAAGATGGTCCGCTGTTGATGCATCCATTTGCATATCATCGACGATGTCTTGCAGCCATCTTCGTTTTGGTCTTCCTCTGTTTTTCCCATTATGTACCCTTCCAAGATTGTCTTCTCTAAATTCTCATGACGTTTAATATGTCCAAAATATTTAAGTTTTCTCCGTTTAATCTTTCTTACTAGCCAGCCTTCGTCACTATTAAGTTCTTGTAGTATGGATATATTTATTCTTTTTTGTGCCAATGTTATTTGAAGTAAATACCATGGGCACAAAAGAAAAAGTAAAACAAATAATGAATCTGTGGATAGGAGCAGACAAAACTACATAAATAAGATTTTTAAGGGCATGCATCTTTCCCATCGCAACATATGCCTGTGAGACGTGGACACTTAACAAAACAGCTGAGAAAAACATAAATGCCTTTGTATGTAAATGCTACAGAAGAGTTCTCCAACTATCGTGGACACAAAAAAGAACAAATATATCTATACTCTTATATCTTATATATCTTATATATCCTTCCCGTGCCGTTAGACGTCACATAGGGCTCGCAAAGTAGTTCGCCAATTTTTCCTGTCTTCGGCGAGTCTTTCAACCTCAACAAAGGATTTTATGCCTGTTAACTTGGCCTCTCTTAATAATGTCCTCTTCAGAGTTTCACGCGGTCTGCCCCTTTTTCTTTGGCCTGTTGTGTTCCACTTGATAGCTTGTTTTGGGATTCTCTGATCATTTCTTCTCATCAAGTGACCAACATATGTCCATCTCCTTTTCCTGATCACCCATGAGACTGGTTGTTGTTCAGTCATCTGTCTTATCTCTGCATTGTTCTTGAATTCATTCCACTTGATGCCGAGTATTTTCCTTAGGCATTTGTTTTCAAAAGAGTATAATTTCTTTTCTATTTCTTTAGTTGTTTTCCAGCTTTCGCATGCATAAATGAGGGTGGATATTACATTTGAATTGAATAGTCTTAACTTGGTTTTTGTGCTTATAACTTTAGAATTCCATATGTTCTCAAGATTCTTGAAGATTGATGCTGCTTTTGCAATTCTGATCCTAACTTCCTTTCTAGTGTCACCATCCTGGTCTATGTAGCTGCCAAGGTATGCAAATTGATTGACTTCTTCAATATCTGTCCCTTCTATGTGTATTTTTCCATTTTGATTGAGAGGAATTTTCATTATTTTTGTTTTGTCCTTGTTAATTTCAAGTCCT
Organism: Achatina immaculata; assembly: GCA_009760885.1. Taxonomy (NCBI): domain Eukaryota; kingdom Metazoa; phylum Mollusca; class Gastropoda; order Stylommatophora; family Achatinidae; genus Lissachatina; species Lissachatina immaculata. Next base: position 47,672,541 of record CM019720.1, on the reverse strand, counting down.
ATTTTGCTAGCCAGTGAAGATAGGCTATCTGTTTTTTCTTGCATGGAATTCACATTATTACTGATAAGAGTTATGTCATCAGCAAAATCAAGATCTTCTAGTTGGGTCCCATGTACCCAGTCAATACCTGTGTTACCTGTGCAGCATTTTGTCATTATGAAGTCTATTGTAATCCCAAAAAGTAAAGGAGACAGTATACATCCTTGTTTCACGCCTGTTTCAATCTGGAACCATTCACTCATCCCTTCTTCTGTCTTGACTGCACAACCATATCCATTGTATAAGTCCTTAATGATGTTGACAATTTTAGATGGTATTCCATATAGACATAAAATTCTCCATAATGAATCTCTGTGTATGCTATCAAATGCCTTCTTAAAATCTATGAAATTCAGTATTAATGGTTTCTGCTTTTCAATATGTTCTTCAAGTATTATTCTGAGAGTAAAGATCTGGTCGAGACAGCTTCTCCCTTTTCGAAATCCTGCTTGTTCTTCTCTCATTGCAGTATCCACTATATCTTTGAGTCTATTCAAAATGACCTTGCAAAATACTTTTGACACAACTGATATTAAGGTTACTCCTCTCCAGTTGTTACAGTCACTAAGGTTGCCCTTTTTTGGTATTTTAACAATGATTCCCTTCTTCCAATTAGAAGGGACCTTTTCTTCTTTCCAAATCTTGTTAAACATTCTCTGTAGTTGTCTCATGTTGTCACTATTGATAGCTTTTAGCATCTCAGCTGTTATTTCATCTTCACCTGCAGCTTTGTTGTTAGCCATTAAATTCACTGCTGTTTCAATTTCATGCAATTTAATTTCATCTAGATTGACATTTAGTTGTGGGGCTGGTAAGTCAGTTTCAAGGTTTAACAATTCTTTTGGGTGTGGTCGATTGAGTATTTCTTGGAAGTGTTCAGCCCATCTTTGCTTTTGGTCTTTATTTGATGTTAATAGTGTTCCAGTTTTGCTAAGGATTGGTCTTTCTTTAGATGTAATAGTACCTGTTAGCTTCTTTTGTATGTTATATAAAGTTTTGCTGTCTCCTGTTTTTGCTGCTTTTTCTGCCTCTTTCGCCATATTGTCTATGTATTCTCTTTTATCCCTTCTAGCTGAGCTTTTTACTTTCTTGTCTATGTCTTTGTATTTTGCTTTTGCCGAATCTCTTTCATGATCTGCTTTTGCATTCAACATGTTTAATTTGACTGCTCGTCTTTCATGTATATACTTCCATGTTTTATCTGATATCCATGCTTTTCTATTTGGTTTTTCCAATCCAGCGCTTACTTTTGCTGCTGTGATTATGGCTGTGCTGTAAGAATTCCATAACTCATCTATACCTATCTCCTCAACATTCTGGAATGTGAGAACAATGGCAGCACCAACAAAAACTACAAAGAAATGGAGAGATACCATCTAGACATACTGGGCATCAGCGAAATGCGATGGCCAGAAGCAGGTAAAAGATCGGCGGAAAACGGTAAGTTAATTATACATTCAGGCAGAAATGACAATAAATTCCGAGACGGAGTGGGCATTATTATGTCAAATGTAGCTGCAAAGAGCCTTGTAGAATGGGAACCAGTGAACAGTCGTATAATAAGAGCACGATACAACCTACGACACGGAAGAATGACAATAATACAGTGTTATGCACCCACGAATGATGCAGATGATGATGTGAAAGACGACTTCTATCACCAACTACAACAAATCATCAACAAAGTCCCTAAACACGACATCCTAATTGCTATGGGGGACTTCAATGCTAAGGTAGGGAAGGATAATACCGACGTTGAAAAAGTGATGGGGAAAGAAGGAACTGACATGGTTAATCAGAATGGAGAAAGATTAATTGAAATATGTCTAACAGAGGGCATGGTCATTGGAGGCACAATATTCCCACACAAAGAGATACATAAAACAACATGGATATCTCCAGATGATAGAACTAGAAACCAGATAGACCATTTTTGTATTAGAAAGCAATACAGAACATCTCTCATGGATGTAAGGGCTTATAGGGGTGCAGATGTCAACAGTGATCACAACCTGTGCATAGGGAAAATAAAACTAAAATTGAAAAGTCAACACAAGAAATCAATACACAGAAAGATAAACATCCACAGCCTACAAGAAGAAAATACTAACATTAATTTCAATCAGGAACTTGCCAATCATTCCAAAACACCCAGTGAAGTTGAGGAGATATCTATACTACAAGAGCTTAATATTGAAGAAGGCTGGCTAGTAAAGATGATTAAAGAGAGAAAACTTAAATATTTTGGACACATTAAACGTCATGATAATTTAGAGAAGACCGTATTGGAAGGATACATAATGGGAAAAAGAAAAAGAGGAAGACCAAAACGAAAATGGCTGCAAGACATCGTTGACGATCTGCAAATGGATGCAGCAGCAGTAGGCCATCTTGCTCACAACCGAGAGGCCTACAGCAGTGCTGTTTGGGAGGCAAAGTTCCGCAAGGGACATGCAAATGAATGAATGAAATGAATGAATGTTATTTGAAGAACCCTTCTGTAGCATTTACATTCAAAGGCATTGATGTGTTTCTCAGCTGTTTTGTTAAGTGTCCAGGTCTCACAGGCATATGTTGCGATGGGAAAGATGCATGCCCTTAAAAATCTTATTTATGTAGTTCTGTCTGTTCCTATCCACAGATTCTTTAGTTCTTTTACTTTCTGAAGAGCGATAGATGTCCTCCTTTTAATTTCTCTCATTGTATCTCCATTATTAGTTAGTAGTGATCCAAGATATTCAAAACTCTCCACTTCTTCCAGTTTTTCCTCATTGATACATATATCACTGCCTTGTTTATTTTGTCAGTTGTCGTCAATTTAGTTTTATTGGCATTAAGATAGAGGTTTTACTCTTCACTGTTCTTATGGACTGACATAATTAGTTTTTACACTCCTGTTTGTGTTGTGGACAGTAATACTGTGTCATCAGCATATCTAATCTCTGGTATTTCATAACCTCCAATTGTTGTGGCATTTTAGTATTCTTTGTCACCTTCACCGCGTGGGCTGCAAAATAACATCATCTCGTAGTTCCAGGGAGATAGCAGCAGCAGCAGCAGCAGCAGCAGCAGCAGTAGTAGTAGTAGTAGTAGTAGTAGTAGTAGTAGTAGTAGTAGTAGCAGAAGAGAAGAAGAAGAAGAATTTAAATCAATATTGAACTGGTGTCATCAATTCCTGTCATCTGCAAGATGCGATTATATTCATCAAGAGAACGGAGCGTGTTTACACTTATTTCCCGGTGCCAAGACGATAGTACTAACCCAATGGTTTTCAACCTGTGCTTGAGCGCGGCTCTAAAACACCTGTGGTATATGATCCGTCACCCATGAAAATTTTTTTTAAAGAAATATTGAAACTATACGAACAAATAAAAAATATTTATTTCATGGAGTAATGGCGAGTGTCGTTGCTGTTGTTTTAATGTATAGTTTTTAAAAACATAAAGTATCAGGACCATAAAATCCAGATTGATATTATTATTATTAGTATTATTATTATTAATTTTTCAGAATATCTTCTCGTGACCTGCGTCAGTCCCCTCTGTCTCATTTTGGGTCCCGTCTTGAGTTTGGGAACCGCTGTCCTAAACTAACATATGGAAAAACAGCGGAGTAATTTGTTACACTTTTTTTTCTGGCTTCGTTTTCAGGTTATTATTTTTTTAATGTTCTTTAGATTCTAAACTTTCAAGTTCTTGTTTCTAGCATAGACTGTGAACTTTTCTTTGTGTAGCGGATCTCTAAAAATGAAAACCCCGCTTGTATTATGCGCTATCTTGACGTGACATCTGGTGTCACTCAAAAATATTGTGTGTGTGTCAGCTATTTTTATGTTCTATCGCTGGTGCGTGATTGAAAAGAGTGAATTCCCAAGCTAACAGTACTGTCTCTCGGGCGGAGGGGGGAATGGTTGAGGAGAGGGGGAGAGAGGAGGGAATGAATGAGCGAGCGGAGAGGGGAGGGGAGGTGAAGGGAGCAACAGAGACATCAGAACCCCCCCCCCCCCCCAAAAAAAAAACAGAGCGAATTATGCTTAGAAGGAGCTACAGATCTTGATTGTTGACACTAAGGGGCGACAGCTTGGAAACGTTTGGGAACCACTGCTCTAAGTCACTGAAACCTATTAAGCAGCCATCTTTCCCCTGCAAATATAAACAAATCGATTGGCTCGGTCAGTGTATTATAGGGGCCACAATCCCATTCTAGCTTAATTTAGCGGAGTAATGTAACTTTGATCTTCACTTGCCTAACTTCCCTTTTATTCAGTATTTTCAGTCAATAAATTATGTCCTTATTATAGTCCGGCAAAATCAATTGATTATTTGCTTTGCTTTGTCAATCTGCCGTGCTAATATTTCGCAAGGTAAATATTGCCATCTAAATGACAATGTCCTTCAGACAATGAACTTGTCTACAAAATACGTGATCAATAAAGCCTTCTTTTCACATCAAGAAGTGAAGTGTTTGCTGCAAAGAGCAGAAATGGTTAGCTGCTTACAGAGCATTAATCAAAAAGATTCTTATGGCAAACATAAGATCCTCATTGTAAACAAACATCCTCACTGGTTAGAAAAAGATCCTCATGTTAAACAAAGATCCTGTTTGGTAAACAAAGATCCTCATGCTAAACAAATACTCTCATTGGTAAACAAAGATCCTCATTGATAAACAAAGATCATCTTGGTAAATAGTCACGTTGTTTCTTTTTTTTTCTAACTTGCTCATTCATTCAGTTGCATGTCCCTTGCGGAACTTTGCCTCCCAAACAGCACTCCTGTAGGCCTCTCGGTTGTGAGCAACATGGCCTACTGTTGCTTCGTCCATTTGCAGATCGTCAACGATTTCTTTGCTTGGGTTTCTTGGTATAATTCCAGAAAATAGTTTACCATCGCTTTCCTTCCGGGCAATGACTGTACTAGTCTTTGATCGTAGCCATTGTCCCTACATTGAGATCATCTGCCTACCATCATAGAATGGTGACCATAACAAACATTATCTGTCAGCTGCTCTCCCATTCCATCCACCACCTGCTCCCATGGCTTCACGTCACCCTGATCGGGGGGCTATATGGGTACTCCACCTTGCCCAAGGAACTTGCTATCAGTAACAAATTACACACAGAGGCAAAATGATCATCCCTCAGTCGCTTTCTCCAGTCCTGATTGGACTGTAACTTTGACACCAAATATTGACGTTCAAAGACACCAAATATTGACGTTCAAAGACATAAAATATTGACGTTCCAAGACACCAAATATTGACGTTCCAATGCACCACATTTTGACGTCCGAAGGCACCAAATATTGACGTCCCAAGGCACCAAATATTGACGTTCCAAAAAAGGTTGTCGCCTTTCTTTTCCATTTTGGAGCAGGTAAACAGAAGTGGATTGAAGCGTTATAGCCTGTGGAAAGAGCCAGGGTTGCGTGGTGCTCCCGCGAGCATTGACATCCTTGACAGTGACTTCTATGCAAGGTTAATCTGTTTCCATACAAGAGCCAGTCAGAGCTGTCTAGTAATAGTAATATTTTACTCTCTCTCTCTCTCTCTCTCTTTCTGTGTGTGTGAGAGAGAAACAAGTTGCCTGATGAACTAAAAGAGTGGCACAGAGCACGGTCCAGAACACGTCTAATGGAAAGAGCAAAGGAAGAGATGATTGTGGAAATCAGTGACGATTAACTCCTGACTGGCATATCCGCGATTCAAGCATCTGCGGTACGACCTGGAACCAGATGGCCACGGATACTGGGGTGTGAGTATTTTGGGGTGGGGGTTACTTCGATAGTTTATAATAGGACGGCCAATATTTTGTCCGTGTAAATAAAATTAGTATGTAGTTCTAAACATTCAGAAGCTGGAGAGAAACAGAGAGAAGTTGACAGATGCAGAGAGACTGAGAACAGAAGAAGAGCAGGGTTAGAGAGAAAGAGAAAGAGATAGAGAGAGATAGAGAAAGAAAGAGAGACATATATATATAGAGAGAGAGAGAAAGATAGAGAAAGAAAAAGAGAGAGAGAAAGAGAGAGGGAGAGAAAGAGAGAGAGAGAAAGAGAGAGAACTCATAGTGAACTTATAAAGTCGCAAGGCCATGGGAACAACCGTTAATGTCAGTTACAGCTGTAATTCTAGCCAAAAACAGCTTTATAAAAATACACCTAAAACAGCTTTCTGCCAAGTGTTCCATTTTCTAAACTCTCTAGTTCAGCTTATCAAGTTAATAGTACCAGCTTTTGTACGCAATTTTTAATGTCCGCGCCCGTCCATGTTTTTTTTTATATCCGACTTATGGGCAGTATTCAGTCATCGCAAAAATTTAGGCCACAATCATTGCAAAACATTCACCTCGTTTGGAGAGAGGGACACAGAGAAAGAGAGAGAGAGAGAGAGAGAGAGAGAGAGAGAGAGACAGACAGAGGGAGGAGAGAGAGGGGACCGAGAACATTGTTCGTGCTGATAACGCCCTCACATAAAACAATCATTTACTCTCACTTTATTTTATATGTCTCTGCAGTTCTCTCTTGCGGTGTTTATTGCCTGAGTGAAATGAAATGAAGAAGTTCTAGCTGGCCGCAGATTCCAGCTCTGATATAACTGTGACGTAATTTCTCAATAACGATATCTTCTATTTTGGGGAGTCGTATAATTCCGACCCTCCAATATCTTGCTTTCATAAATCTAACGATGCACGTTTATGTTGCAGGTTATGTGATGTGTTCTAAATGAGCCCCAACTGTCCGTTTTTTTTTAATTAAAAAAAAAGAAAGGATTGGAATAAAGCAGTGTTTCATAAAGTGGGCTATACCGCCACGTCCCGCCCAGCCCAGTCATTAGGAAGTGAGCAGTGAAGGAAAAGTGAACATCATGTTGTTTCACCATTTATTCTTACTGCTGCCTGTTGATCTAGATACAGCAGTGATGTTAATTGTGTTACATGTGTTGGAAATCCCATTTTTTCCCCCCATTATTTCCAAAAGTTTCTGCTGTTGTACACAATCAGATGCTTTTGAATAGTCAATATGGCCATTGGACATATTTTTCCAGTTTCATCTAATATGTACTTTTTTTTTAACCATCGTGATTTATATAGCCCATTTTTCACATCTGACACTACGCAGCCGTTCTAAGTAACGACAGTCATACGGATTTTCCCGTGTCATTGTTCCCAGTTTCAAAGACAAGATTCATTCTCTCTCTCTCTCTTTCTCTCCTCTCTTCCCCTCCCTTTTTTTCCTCTTCTCTCCCCTTTCTCTCCCCCTCTCTCTCCCGCCCTCTCTCTCTCATTCTCTCTCTGATGGATGCGCAGTTGTACCACTGGTACAAGGGAAGTAATACGGTTTAGCAACTGTGTGAGTTAAAATACTTCCAAGTATCCTCTGTAAGCATTCACGAGTAAATCAAGAGACTTTGTCAAAAATGTGTACTTAGGGCGAATGAGTACTGTACTGGAAATGTTGCATATCATGAGAAAAGTATTAAGAAAGAGCAAGAACCTTAGGACAAGGAGATCGTGCGTTGTAAAAGTTACGAGATGGAAAAAGCACGAGAGAAAAACCTGGAGAACTCATATCAAAAGCTGGTGATATAAAACTGGAAGAGTTAAAGGGTTAGTTAGTGGGACAGAAAAGTCAGATTAGATGTGAAGAAAGCATAAGGACAGAGATGTGGATAGATAGTCAGAATCATAGTTAAAGTAGGACTATGAGAAAAGCTATTTGTTCCAATGGCGAGGTGATTCTCATCGGAACTCTTGTTATCACGTGTCTTGATATTTTGTATTTTCTGCTCTTCGATTCATTCCATTCTTCATCCTGTCATCAGCATCTGTTGTCACATTAAATTTTGTTAGTTCTTGGAAAACTATAAACTGGCGATTCTGTTTTGGCACAATGTATATCCCTCGTATTGTGCTGATGAATGACAAGGTTAATTTTCATTCAGTCCTGTGGCCATAGACATCAATTGTTGTGCAAAATTGCTGAGAACCTGTGATGAATTCGCTACTTTACGTATAATTTAGTAACATCGTAGTTAACTCCATTTTCTTTTTTGGAATAGTCATAAAATCCTCTCAAGAGAATATATTAGCAGAAGTACAGTTGTTGTGTCCTATCAAAACCTCTTAACTACAGAAATGCAAAAAAATGGACACTATAACAACACACCTATATTCACGTAGAAATGATACAGTATAGCAGTACTACCGAAAATACACTCTCAACGATGGTGTACAGTACAAAAACTCTTTCACAGTCTCAAACACAAAAAGGATCAATAAACTTCACAAACGAACATTAAACCTGATTTTTGACAAACACCCAGTACGGACAGCACATCAGCACCAGCGATTCAAAGTTCTTACCTCAAATATATAATCACTTTTAACAAACTAAAGTTTGTTTATAGAATTTTGTCACACAATGCTCCACCCTCATTATGTCCACTGTTTACGTTTAACACTAAACATAGCCAACGTCTAAAAGAAAAAAAAATCTGTCTTCTTCCTAAACTCTTGCTTGATCTGCACAAGAAAAGCCTTGCATCCTCTGCAGTACAGCTCTGGAACTGCCTCCCCTACCATTTAAAATCCATTTGTAATACTCAGATATTTTCAGTATTTATTTGCTTCTAGTAGACTTTGAGTGCTCTTGGTCCAGTCCCTGCTTCTAGTAGACTTTGAGTGCTCTTGGTTACAGTCCCTGCTTCTAGTAGACTTTGAGTGCTCTTGGTTACAGTCCCTGCTTCTAGTAGACTTTGAGTGCTCTTGGTTACAGTCCCTGCTTCTAGTAGACTTTGAGTGCTCTTGGTTACAGTCCCTGCTTCCAGTAGACTCTGAGTACTCTTGGTCACAGTCCCTGCTTCCAGCAGACTTTGAGTGCTCTTGGTCACAGTCCCTGCTTCTAGTAGACTTTGAGTGGTCTTGGTCACAGTCCCTGCTTCTAGTAGACTTTGAGTGCTCTTGGTTACAGTCCCTGCTTCTAGTAGACTTTGAGTGCTCTTGGTTTTACTGCTGACACGCAAAAACCCGCCCCTCAACCAGGGCCGTCTTTGTATGGACCCACCTGGGCACTGCCCAGGGGCCCTAAGTGAATGGGGAGCCCAATCAGCCCACTGAATTCTATATGAGTGTATATGGAGGGGGTGCTGTGCGTGGTGGACGCAGGTGGCTTAATTTGTTATGTTACTGATACTTTGCTCAGGGGCCCATGGTGCTGTTAAGACGGCCCTTCCCCACAACAATCCTTCTCTTCCCTTGATCTTATAAGCCGTAGTCCCTTCAAGGGTCAGCTTATCATTCTTAGTTGATTTCTTAAAGATCTTCTCATGAGCTCTTCATTTAAAAACGGGACTTCGCAAGACCGTACTAAAACTTTTTAATAAACACATCAGCCATTTTCATAACGGTGTACGATATAATCCTATATTTAGCTTACTATGTAATTTACCAGTCGAATCTCCAAGAATATGTTACCTGGGGGGGGGGGGGTAATCAAAGGGAGAGGTGGGACAGGGTCTTGGTCAGTTTTGGCTCGCTAACCCCAGCGCTAACATGTCAGTTTTGGGTCGCTGTCTGTCAGATCCGACAGGTCCTTCACCTCGGGTAGTAACATGAGAATAATCCGTATTGGACGCTATTCATCCTCCTTTCTCCTCCCTCCCTTCATCCCCCTCCTCCTCCTTTATTGAGATAAGGTGTTAACTTTCATATTTTCCTTGATCAGCTGGTACACAAGCCGGTAGTGCGATCGTTGTCACGCTTGTTACCAGCTCCTTCCTCAAATTCTAAGAGGATCCAAACACGTCAAACGAGGAATCTGAACAACGAATCCGTCCAAAACGACACGTAAGGTTTTGAGACACTCGCCATGCGCGCTATAAGCGTAAACGAAGAAGGTTTCTCACCGTTTTAGCTTTAATTTCAAACAGAAGAGCGAGACAACAAAAAACCTTATATAAGAAATGTAAAAACGTAAAATTCAAAAACAGTCGTAAGGTTTACTGGACGATATTCGGGTTGTGGACGCGTGTTTGGCGTTGGTATAATTATCTTGAGCTAGCAGTGTACAGTGGTCTCCTGGTATCAGCGTTTTCTTCAAGCGTGGTTTCAGTTACTCGGGATTCTGTCATTTTTTTCCCTCTAAAGTTCTAAACCTTTATTATTATAATCCATCAAATCTGAATTCATAAATTTCGCGTGCTCCCATCTTCTTGTCTTTCCCAGTTTCCCGCTCATACAGTTACGTTGTAGCATCTATAGTGTAAACAGTATCCACGCCGGTGTTTTCTCTTTAAACAGTATCCACGCCGGTGTTTTCGCTATAAACAGTATCCACGCCGGTGTTTTCGCTATAAACAGTATCCACGCCGGTGTTTTCGCTGTAAAGAGTATCCACGCCGGTGTTTTCGCTATAAGTACTGTACAAAGCTGTGTATGATTTATTTGATTTAATATAGCCTAAAAGCGCAAAAGATAGTGATGCTGGCAGTTATGCCCAAGCCAAAGAGGAGTCTTTATGTATAGTTTATTTTAAATTAAACACTATGTAGAAGGTATGTTTATATGTTAAGAAAGTACATATTATATATATATATATATATATATATGTATATATTATCCGCGATTCAAGCATCTGCGGTACGACCTGGAACCAGATAGCCACGGATAGTGGGGTGTGAGTATTTTGGGGTGGGGGTTACTTCGATAGTTTATAATAGGACGGCCAATATTTTGTCCGTGTAAATAAAATTAGTATATAGTTGTAAACATTCAGAAGCTGGAGAGAAACAGAGAGAAGTTGACAGATGCAGAGAGACTGAGAACAGAAGAAGAGCAGGGTTAGAGAGAAAGAGAAAGAAATAGAGAGAGAGAGACAGAGAGAGAAAGACATATATATATATAGAGAGAGAGAGAGAGAAAGATAGAGAAAGAAAAAGAGAGATAGAGAAAGAGAGGGAGAAAGAGAGAGAGAGAGAACTCATAGTGAACTTATAAAGTCGCAAGGCCATGGGAACAACCGTTAATGTCAGTTACAGCTGTAATTCTAGCCAAAAACAGCTTTATAAAAGTACACATAAAACAGCTTTCTGCCAAGTGTTCCATTTTCTAAACTCTCTAGTTCAGCTTATCAAGTTAATAGTACCAGCTTTTGTACGCAATTTTTAATGTCCGCGCCCGTCCATGTTTTTTTTTTATATCCGACTTATGGGCAGTATTCAGACATCGCAAAAATTTAGGCCACAATCATTGCAAAACATTCACCTCGTTTGGAGAGAGAGACACAGAGAAAGAGAGAGAGAGAGAGAGAGAGAGAGAGAGACAGAGGGAGGAGAGAGAGGGGACCGAGAACATTGTTCGTGCTGATAACGCCCTCACATAAAACAATCATTTACTCTCACTTTATTTTATATGTCTCTGTAGTTCTCTCTTGCGGTGTTTATTGCCTGAGTGAAATGAAATGAAGAAGTTTTAGCTGGCCGCAGATTCCAGCTCTGATATAACTGTGACGTAATTTCTCAATAACGATATCTTCTATTTTGGGGAGTCGTATAATTCCGACCCTCCAATATCTTGCTTTCATAAATCTAACGATGCACGTTTATGTTGCAGGTTATGTGATGTCTTCTAAATGACCCCCAACTGTCCCTTTTTTTTTCTTAAATTAAAAAAAAGAAAGGATTGGAATAAAGCAGTGTTTCATAAAGTGGGCTATACCGCCACGTCCCGCCCAGCCCAGTTATTAGGAAGTAGTGAGCAGTGAAGGAAAAGTGAACATCATGTTGTTTCACCATTTATTCTTACTGCTGCCTGTTGGTCTAGGTACAGCAGTGATGTTAATTGTGTTACATGTGTTGGAAATCCCATTCCCCCCCCCCCCCCCCATTATTTCCAAAAGTTTCTGCTGTTGTACACAATCAGATGCTTTTGAATAGTCAATATGGCCATTGGACATATTTTTCCAGTTTCATCTAATATGTACTTTTTTTTTAACCATCGTGATTTATATAGCCCATTTTTCACATCTGACACTACGCAGCCGTTCTAAGTAACGACAGTCATACGGATTTTCCTGTGTCATTGTTCCCAGTTTCAAAGACAAAATTCATTCTCTCTCTCTCTTTCTCTCCTCTCTTCCCCTCCCTTTTTTTCCTCTTCTCTCCCCTTTCTCTCCCCCTCTCTCTCCCGCCCTCTCTCTCTCTTTCTCTCTCTGATGGATGCGCAGTTGTACCACTGGTACAAGGGAAGTAATACGGTTTAGCAATTGTGTGAGTTAAAATACTTCCAAGTATCCTCTGTAAGCATTCACGAGTAAATCAAGAGACTTTGTCAAAAATGTGTACTTAGGGCGAATGAGTACTGTACTGGAAATGTTGCATATCATGAGAAAAGTATTAAGAAAGAGCAAGAACCTTAGGACAAGGAGATCGTGCGTTGTACAAGTTACGAGATGGAAAAAGCACGAGAGAAAAACCTGGAGAATATCAAAAGCTGGTGATACAAAACTGGAAGAGTTAAAGGGTTAGTTAGTGGGACAGAAAAGTCAGATTAGATGTGAAGAAAGCATAAGGACAGAGATGTGGATAGATAGTCAGAATCATAGTTAAAGTAGGACTATGAGAAAAGCTATTTGTTCCAATGGCGAGGTGATTCTCATCGGAACTCTTGTTATCACGTGTCTTGATATTTTGTATTTTCTGCTCTTCGATTCATTCCATTCTTCATCCTGTCATCAGATCTGTTGTCACATTAAATTTTGTTAGTTCTTGGAAAACTATAAACTGGTGATTCTGTTTTGGCACAATGTATATCCCTCGTATTGTGCTGATGAATGACAAGGTTAATTTTCATTCAGTCCTGTGGCCATAGACATCAATTGTTGTGCAAAATTGCTGAGAACCTGTGATGAATTCGCTACTTTACGTATAATTTAGTAACATCGTAGTTAACTCCATTTTCTTTTTTGGAATAGTCGTAAAATCCTCTCAAGAGAATATATTAACAGAAGTACAGTTGTTGTGTCCTATCAAAACCTCTTAACTACAGTAAGGCAAGAAAATGGACACTCTAACAACACACCTATATTTACGTAGAAATGATACAGTATAGGCAACCAATCGCCTTCAGTACTACCGAAAATACACTCTCAACGATGGTGTACAGTACAAAAACTCTTTCACAGTCTCAAACACAAAAAGGATCAATAAACTTCACAAACGAACATTAAACCTGATTTTTGACAAACACCCAGTACGGACAGCACATCAGCACCAGCGATTCAAAGTTCTTACCCTCAAATATATAATCACTTTTAACAAACTCAAGTTTGTTTATAGAATTTTGTCACACAATGCTCCACCCTCATTATGTCCATTGTTTACGTTTAACACTAAACATAGCCAACGTCTAAAAGAAAAAAAAATCTGTCTTCTTCCTAAGCTCGTGCTTGATCTGCACAAGAAAAGCCTTGCATCCTCTGCAGTACAGCTCTGGAACTGCCTCCCCTACCATTTAAAATCCATTTGTAATACTCAGATATTTTCAGTATTTATTTGCTTGTAGCTATAATCCAAGATACCTCAGAAACATTTTAAGAATACTGTGGGAAGAACAGGTGACAAACAAAGAAATAACCAATAGATCAGGCATTGAGAATATTACTAAACAGATGAAAAAAAGAAACAAAGATGGAAATGGCTGGGCCACATACTACGAATGGAAAGAACAAGACACCCCTATACCGCCTTGACTTGGACACATCAAGAGAAAAAGAAAGAGGGGCAGGCCATTAGGGAGATGGAGATGCACAATACGGGAAGAAATGAAGAAAGCCGGAAAGATATGGTTCGGGGCATCCTGACTGGCTGGAGAACCTTTGTTGATGCCTTATGCTCCATTTGGACTACAGATGACTGATGATGACGATGATGAACTATATTCCTCTTTAGAATATATAATAGCCTCTCATCCCATAACTCGCAAGCCACCAAGTTCTGTTCCAAAGAACATAGTTCTAAACGTAAGTTGTTAGATCTTGTTAGATATTTTGTCTTAATGAATGTGATAGAATGTGATGTTAGAAGAAATGCATTGAAAATGTTTGTGTGTGGGTGTGTATGCACACGCGCTATACCTTGTTATATTACTTACCTCTCATGTAGTTCATTATCTTGTATTTGTGAATGTAATGGTTTCATGCTGCATTCGTAGATATGTGTTTTTCTCGAGTAATTTGTATTACATACTGAATATGTGATAAGAATAAAAGATGGAGTGATGAAGGGTAGAATGTATGACAGGCCTACATGCTCAGTTCTACACTCTTTGAAAATAAAGATCATTCACTCACTCACTCTCTCTCTCTCTCACACACACACACACATTTATTCATTCACTCACTCAGTTTCTCAGCTATCAGTATGACTGACTGTTCCTGAAAGCTAGCATCAGAACATAAGGGAAAAAAATCCTAAGCCATACAAAACTATCCTATTGTTTACCTAAGGCCTAAGCTTTACATGCCTTCAACATCGCAAAAAAGTAGTTCGGTCTTCCTATCCTATCAATACGCGGTTATGGGTTTTAAGTCCAAGATTATCTTCTTCCGCGACAACAGCCCTATCAAAGTTTCAGGGATCGATATGTTTCTATAAAATGTTAAGCTCCTTTGAGAACCCTCCTTCTTGGATTGGCCCTGGATAATCAGAAGAACCGCCGTAATGCACTCGCTATCCGATACGATATATTTATTCTGAACTCTCCGTAATTACATCAATCACCGTAACCAGCCTGTCTGCAAGAACAGAGAGATCCATCCAGTAAATTAATCGGGGTTTTTATAAAGTAATATTTCATGTCTAGGATTTTGACATTAATCAGTAAAATTATAGGTCTATAAAGTGAACTTGAAAATCTTAGCTTCGTAGAGTAATCTTACATATCTGGATATTATAAATCGGTCATGAATTTTCTACTTCAGAGAGTTCGTCCTAATCCAGATAATTGGATACACAATTTACAGTAACCAGTAACTTACCTCATAACAATTTCGACTAGTCGTTTCTTAAATCGTAACCTCCGGCCCGTTTCGAAATTCAGAGACAGCTCACAGTCCAATGAACAGTTGTGACTAGGTCACGCAACCCGTCGTTTATAAATGACAGTCAGGGACTGAACATGAAAACTGAACCTACAGTTGTCCCAGCAATTTGACCCTTCAGGGCAGAACTAAACGCTGTTACTTGTTTTCATTACCGGCTGTCCCTACCATCTGCTCCCTTTCTAACGTTCAGACGTGTTTATTTCAAATCTGTCAAAACAGATCAATGCTGTGTCTGATGTCTTAAGGATAGAGTGCACAATTTTCAATTTGTATGAAAACAAGCTCTCAAAAAACAGTTTGTCTGTAAACGTGTCTCGTAATGTCAAATTACAGAGTTCTGTTTAGGAGTTCTCGTAGAAAAAAAAAAGAGGAAGAAGAAATCTGCAAACAAACTCATGTAACTATCATACTTTTCTTCAGTGCTATTAAAGCACAGGGGAAACACACAAGGAAACTTAACAACAAAAGAAGCAGTTTTACCTTTTTTCTTTGCGTGGCGTATAAATTTTCCTGCGCGGCATGATTTGTGTGTGCACTACCGCGCAGCTTAGGGTGAACATCGATGGGACTATGATTTATAACGAACCTAAAGTCATATTTGCATGTTTCCATTTTCCTATATATCTTGACGGAAGCTATAAAGTGCCAGCTACACAAAAACCTTTTTCTTTTACGCACAAATGATAACCAAAACAGAAATAATGAAATAACAAGAAACCAGATGAAGCAATTTCCGTCTTTGTCCGAATATTTCAGTATTAGTGATAAATATGAGTACGTTTTTTTTAAACAAGTTATTTATGGCCCATGGGATTTGCATTCTGTAGAGGTTTGAAGTATTAGTTCCCTCAAATTTCTAGGCCATCACAGAATTTGAGATAGGGACGAATGCCAGAAACTGTCGTCGCTGCCTTATTTTTCCCCGGAGAAGCCCCAGGTATCCACTCCTTGAGACTGGATTAACCCCAGAGTCGGCCAGTCGGACCCCCCGCCCCCCCCCCCCCCCTTTTCTCAAGTGCGAAATCGAACCTGGAACTCTCAGGTCAGCAGGCGACTTGTAACAGTATGGGGAATTTTCAGAGTTTGTTCCCTTGCATTATTATTTTAAATTAACTCCCTTGTGGATTTAAAAAAATTAATTAAAATGTTTGGGGTGATCTTCCTTCAAGTTTCGTGCAGAGCTTTGATTTAGACAAAGTTCATGTGCTGTGACATGTCCAGCCATTAAGTGTAGTTCAACTGTAAAGTCTCCAACCATTAAGTGTAATTCAACTGTGAAATGTCCAACCATTAAGTGTAGTTCAACTGTGAGATGTCCAACCATTAAGTGTAGTTCAGTTGTGAGATGTCCAACCATTAAGTGTAGTTGAACTGTGAGATGTCCAACCATTACGTTTAGTTCAACTGTGAGATGTCCAACCATTAAGTGTAGTTCAACTGTGAGATGTCTAACCATTAAGTGTAGTTCAACTGTGAGATGTCCAACCATTAAGTGTAGTTCAACTGTGAGATGTCCAACCATTACGTTTAGTTCAACTGTGAGATGTCCAACCATTAAGTGTAGTTCAATTATGAGATGCCCAATCCAACCATTAAGTGTAATTCAATTGTGAGATGTCCAACCATTAAGTGTAGTTCAATTGTGAGATGTCCAACCATTAAGTGTAGTTCAATTGTGAGATGTCCAACCATTAAGTGTAGTTCAATTGTGAGATGTCCAATCATTAAGTGTAGTTCAATTGTGAGATGTCCAATCATTAAGTGTAGTTCAACTGTGAGATCTCCAACCATTAAATGTATTTCAACTGTGAGATGTCCAACCATTAAGTGTAGTTCAACTGTGATATGTCCAACCATTAAGTGTAGTTCAACTATGAGATGTCCAACCATTAAGTGTAGTTCAATTGTGAGATGTCCAATCATTAAGTGTAGTTCAACTGTGAGATGTCCAACCATTAAATGTATTTCAACTGTGAGATGTCCAACCATTAAGTGTAGTTCAATTGTGAGATGTCCAACCATTAAGTGTAGTTCAACTGTGAGATGTCCAACCATTAAGTGTAGTTCAATTGTGAGATGTCCAACCATTAAGTGTAGTTCAGTTGTGAGATGCCCAATCCAACCATTAAGTGTAGTTCAATTGTGAGATGTCAAACCATTAAGTGTAGTTCAACTGAGAGATGTCCAGACATTAAGTGTAGTTCAACTGTGAGGTGTCAAACCATTAAGTGTAGTTCAACTATGAGATGTCCAGACGTTAAGTGTAGTTCAACTGTGAGGTGTTAAACCATTAAGTGTAGTTCAACTGTGAGATGTCCAGCCATTAAGTGTAGTTCAACTGTGAGGTGTCCAACCATTAAATGTAGTTCAACTGTGAAGTCTCCAACCATTAAATCTATTTCAACTGTGAAGTCTTCAACCCTTAAGTGTAGTTCAACTGTGGGTCTCCAACCATTAAATTTAGTTCAAATCTGAGATGTCCTACCTGGCTCTTGTCACGACTGTATTGTGGAGGGAGTTGTACTCGTCCGTCATCAGTCTGATATTGAATATCTTCGTCACATGAGCTCACCATTTACTACTCCCTTAGTGAGCCAAAGAAGACACCTGTGGAGTGCACAGACAACTACGACACTACTCTCGGCTCCTTCCATCCCAACCCCCTCCCTTTAAATAAGGTTGCTTCATAAATCCACTTTCTATCCCTGGATCTAGTAAGCCAGTTCTCAGAACTAGATTTCACGTCAACTGATAGCTGTAAATATAATGGCACATTCTAACACAGACGCTTGGTAGGTTATAAGGGTTGTTATTAACTTTTCACAAACTATGAAGGATAAAAGTTAAATTTCTGATGCCACGCTGCTTTTCCCTATACTCCAATAAGAACTCGGCATCAAACAGTTCTATGAAGGTTAACGCGATTTTGCTTGGGGAAGAAGACATTATTAAGAAGCAAATTAGTATGGAATCTAGTACCACCCGATGTTTAGATTTTTACCCTTCAATTCTTCGCGTCAAGACCTCTCCTTGCAATGAAATTAATGAGATTCAGGTGGAGCCGACATGGTTCATCTCTCCTCTGTCAGAGTTCATAACCAATGAAAATGTACTTTTATCTAGCATTTATTCTTACATTCATTCATTCATTTGCATGTTCCTTGCGGAACTTTGCCTCCCTAACAGCACTCCTGTAGGCCTCTCGGTTGTGAGCAAGATGGCCTGCTGCTGATGCATCCATTTGCAAATCATCAACGATGTCTTTCAGCCATCTTCGCCTTGGGCTTCCTCTCTTTCTTTTTCCCATTATGTACCCTTCCAAGACTGTCTTCTCTAGATTATCATGACGTTTAATGTGTCCAAAATATTTAAGTTTTATCTCTTTAATCCTCTTTACTAGCCAACCGTCTTCAATATTAAGATCTTGTGGTATGGACATATTTGTTCTTTTTTGTGTCCATGATATGTAAAAAACTCTTCTGTGGCATTTACATTCAAAGGCATTTATGTGTTTCTCAGCTGTTTTGTGAAATGTCCAGGTCTCACAGGCATATGATGCGATGGCAAAAATGCATGCCCTTAAATATCTTCAGTTCTGTCTGTTCCTCTCCACAGATTCTTTAGTTTTTTTTTTTTTTTACTTTCTGAAGAGCGATAGATATCCTACTTTTATTTCTCTCATTGTATGTCCATTATTAGTTAGTAGTGATCCAAGATATTCAAAACTCTCCACTTCTTCCAGTTTTTCCTCATTGATACATATTTCAGTTGCCTTGTTTGTTTTGTCAGTTGTCATCAATTTAGTTTTCTTCGCATTAAGATAGAGGTTTTGCTCTTCGTTATTCTTACGGACTGACATAATTACTTTTAAAATTTATTTTTGTTTTGTGGACAGCTTTTTTAAATTCCCAGCTCTGATGCTTTCAATCATCATCTTCTTCGGCATCTCATCAGATGTTCTCTGTGCTTTTCTCATATTTATTAAAGTTAGCATCCTTTATATATCACAAGATCCGCTGCGATAAACTGTTGGGGAAAAAAGTGATGGAAGATGTTACATGGTCATCATCATCATCATCATCATCATCATCGCCTTTCACTCCCTTGAGAGTACAGACCACGGATAAAGGCTCTCCACTCATCCCTGTTCTTGGAATTATTCTCTACTTCCTTCCATGTGTATCGCTTGTCTCTGAGCACTGTCATAATTTCTCTTTTCGAAGTAAGTCTAGGTCTTCCTCGTTTTCTATTTCCTTGAGGATTCCATGTCAGTGCCTGTCTTGTTATTCTTTTGTCGGGTTTTCTGAGAGTGCGGTCAATCCACCTCCATTTCCTAGACATGTTCATAGGTTATCATTCTTACTCTAGATATGTCCGCTGAAGTATGACATCTTTGGAAAGAATATCTCAACATACCCCATGTACCCTGCACCCCGAACAAGATGTCTGAGGAACACAACGGCACCGGGTCGGGGTGGGGGTGACCTTCAGTCCAAGAAGTGGCAGTAGACATGGTTTCAACTAGTTTTGCGTAATGTATTTTTTGTACATACTTGGTTTAGCTCTTTTTTTTCCCTGTTCTGTACGGGTATACGTGATAAGATCTAGGGTAATAAACAGGTGAAGCTGAATGTTTATGATTTTTGTTTATACTTCTTATAGCTGTGAACTTGAAGGTCTTTGTAGATGATGGAGATTTTGTTGAACAGACATGGATAACCAGATGGTGAGTTTGCTACTCTACCCTTTTTCCTAACTCTAATTCTATGTGCTATGTCGCTTGGCGTAGGCGATCATTTCTCTCCACAATGACCTGTCTTTTGCGTTGATTATGAGATCCGCCGGTGACTTTCTTCCTAGGCACACTGACAGCCCATCCAGTAACTTCTCTCTCTCTCTCTTTCTCTGTCTTCCTCTGTCTCTCCTTCCCTCAATTTTTCCACTTGCCACAGTGTGTTCCAATTTTCCTCTTCTGAGGAAATATCCTATAAATCTCGCTTGTCTGCCTCTGATCTTTGCTATAATTCGCTTTTTAACTCCAGCCTCTCTTAAGACTTCTTAACGGGTTTTCTTGGCTATCCATGGTACCTTCAGCATCCTTCTTATAAACCACATCTCCATGGCCTCTATTTCTCGCTGTACTCTCTTATTCATAGACCATGCTTCACACTCATAAAACAAAATTGGCTTAATGTAACATTTAAGTGCTCGGACTCTTGTTTCCTTTGATATGGATCTGTTGCACAAAATGTGTCCTTTGACCTCTTTTTTTCCTATGATTATTTAATTCCTGATAAGACGGGATCATCTTCGCTGTTCAGTTTAATACGCTTAGCCATGCAGACAAGCAGATCGGTCGCCTCTCTGAATCCCATGATCAATGGGAGTTCTTCATGTGTATTCCCCCCCTCCACAGCTTTCCATCCATCCGTCTTTTACAGGGGTCCGATCTTGGCTCTTAAATGTACACAGCGTAAATCCGTTGTCTGGCTTCTGGAATCCCCTGGATGGTTTTGACATGCGCAAAAATGGAGGTTGAGCGGCCTTCAGTTTTTGAAGACAGAGGGGTTCAAGACGTAGGCGTCACCAATAAAAGGGACACGAACAGCCCCACCACCTCAGCCAAAGGAATCGCCATAACCATGAGTTACAACCATTTGATCAGCTAGGACGGCTGGTCTTAATGACACTGATGATGCTCTAATATATTCATAGGCGCTGTCTGTAAGTTTCAGAAAGGGCAGTCAGTCTACACAATCTTTTGTCATTAAGTTTTTGTGAAAATTTATAAGTAATAAAATTTTCAGCAATTTAATATAAAACAGTGATTCTCAGCGGGGAGGTAGATGGCTCTACAGGGAAGAAGGTGGCTCTAGGGGGAGACAGGTGGCTCTTCAGAAAGGCAAGTAGCTCCACAGAGGGGCAGGTGGCTCTACGGTGAGGCAGGTGTCTCTTCAGGGAAACAGGTGGGTCTGAGGAAAGGCAGGTGGCTCTATAGGGAAACAGGTGGGTCTGAGGAAAGGCAGGTGGCTCTATAGGGAAACAGGTGGGTCTGAGGAAAGGCAGGTGGCTCTATAGGGAAACAGGTGGGTCTGAGGCAAGGCAGGTGGCTCTATAGGGAAACAGGTGGGTCTGAGGAAAGGCAGGTGACTCTATAGGGAAACAGGTGGGTCTGAGGAAAGGCAGGTGGCTCTATAGGGAAACAGGTGGGTCTGAGGAAAGGCAGGTGGCTCTATAGGGAAACAGGTGGGTCTGAGGAAAGGCAGGTGGCTCTATAGGGAAACAGGTGGGTCTGAGGAAAGGCAGGTGGCTCTATAGGGAAACAGGTGGGTCTGAGGAAAGGCAGGTGACTCTATAGGGAAACAGGTGAGTCTGAGGAAAGGCAGGTGGCTCTATAGGGAAACAGGTGGGTCTGAGGAAAGGCAGGTGGCTCTATAGGGAAACAGGTGGGTCTGAGGAAAGGCAGGTGGCTCTATAGGGAAACAGGTGGGTCTGAGGAAAGGCAGGTGGCTCTATAGGGAAACAGGTGGGTCTGAGGAAAGGCAGGTGGCTCTATAGGGAAACAGTTTGCTTTGCGGAGAGGCAGGTGGTTCTATATGGAGGCATGTGACTCTACAGGGAGCCAGATGGCTCTACAGGGAACCAGATGGCTCTACGGGGAAACAGATGGCTCTACGGGGAGACAGGTAACTCTACTGGAACGCAGGTGGCTTTACGGTGAGCAGGTGGCTCAATAGAAACACAGGTGGCTCTACTGAAAGGCAAATGGCTCTACAGAGAGGAAATTCAATATGAAGATGATATTTTTTCCAGCGTAACAGCAAATATAATGGTGAAAAAATTCCTTTCCTGGCGATCATTAATATATAAGGGAGGATACGGGACACCCTGCACTGAAAAAAGAGAGAACTAGCACAGGAACATTAAAAATCACTGATGTAAATCAATGTGAAATGAGAATCGCTGATGTAAATCAATGTGAAATCCAATTTCCAACATTTGCTTAGTCAAAGACTGTCTCTCAAAGGCAAACTGGACAAACTTAAGCAATGCTACAGATTTATTGACCCGCGCTATCCCAGCGCCCAGATTTATTGTACATTTATTTGGGCATTCTAAAATTTATAAAGTACCACCAAAAAAAAAAAATCACAGGACGCTATAGTGTGTGGACATATCTTCAGAATAAAGTGAAATAAATCCATTTACATGTCCCAAAACTTCATTGGCAGATAAATTCTGTAATAAAGTTGTTAATTGTGTGAACCAAAGCATTCCATTTCCAATGTTTGTGGCTTTTTCTTCAGTGCCTCACTGTTGGCAAGACTACACGATGTTATATTTTTTCCGTTCTAAAATCAATAAATTATACTTACAAATGTACTATAACTGAAAAGGGAGTGTCTGAAATTCTGCTAAAAATCTCTTAAATGGCCACAGTTAATCTGACTAATAAACAGCAATTTTTTTTTTTGGCTCCAGAATTCGCTTGTTAGTGAAAACAGGGCGGGTGCAGTATTTTTCCCACAGATATGACCTGTTTGCGACAAGGTCATTGATTCCCTGGGAAACATTTCTGAATCGATGCTGAATGAGTGCGAACTCTTAAAACTAATGAATCGAGGGGAGCACCAGTGCGCGTTAGTTTATGATAGAAAGAACGATGTTTCTCAACGCAGCGCGGACCTGAATTCTGCGAGAACTCGAGCAGACCCTTTTATCTTGTTCTTCTTCCGCAGTTGGCTGTGTTGTGTCAGGATCTGCAGCTAGGGGCGTCACACCTGCGTCTTTCGGTCCAAAACACCCATCTTCAACGTTAAGTAATTTTTGGGGACCAAATTCTTTACCTTCTCAATTATATTTCTGTTCACTGTGTCAGAGTAGTGTTTGCTACCAACCGCGATATGCGAGGGTAAAATAGGGTCTTGGCCAACTATGGTCTGCGAACCCTGAAGCAGGGAGTCAGAAGTGACTCACTGTTCACTATCTCACGCAGCGCGTGTACCGCATATTCATCCCCATTTGTTTAGTTAAATAAGAATACAGGATGTTTTGTTGATTTTTCACATGGCACTGAATGTGCTTTTGAATAAAATATGTGAAATGTCTCCTTACCTTAACCAGGGTAACAAATAATTCCCAGATGGTGGTGGTACCTTTTTGTTCGAGTGAAACAGAAGCAGGTAAGAATTATGTTTTCGTCTACATATCAAAATAAAACAAAGATGGCATAACCAATCGATGGAAGGATTCTGAGACAGATTTGTAAAAAGAAATTACACCAAGAATCCCCTTGTGATAAACTGTTTGAGAAACACTACAGATAAAGTGATAAAATTTACTGCATAGTTCCGCTGTTTTCGTCCGTCCGGAGCTAACATGGACGAATCCGGGAAAATGTCGAAACGGCAACATGCCAGCTGTTTGTCCAAGCACATGCGCGCTCGTAAAATGATTGGACAAATGCAAACAGGAGCGTTGTTTACGTTGTGGACAAAATGACTGCTGCAATGAGTTGTTGTTTTTTTAAAGCAAAAAAAAAAAAAAAGACTCATGAAGTGAGTTTGCGCTTAAAATAATAACTAAATATTTTGTACATGAAATCTTCTTTCTTTCTCTTCTTCTTCTTCGTCTACAATAACAACAACAACAACAACAGCAACAACAATTAACTACTACTACTACTACTACTATTACTACTATTACTACTACTACTACTACTACTACTACTATTACTACTACTACTACTACTACTACTACTATTATTACTACTACTACTACTACTACTACTACTACTGTTATTAGTAGTAGTACTACTTCTTCTTCTTCTATCTCCCTAGAACTGCAATATGACGTTCTTTGCATTCAATACAATGAAAATACAGAAGCATAGCGTCGTGTCGGATTGGGAGCGAATCATGGCGGCTATTTTTTTTTCAGTTCCTGCGTGCAGCTAAAAGGCAAGAGATGTGCAATACTTCTTTAGCAGACTCCGCCACCAAGAAGACTATGCTGGCCCCTTTCGTGTTAGCCAGGCTGGGCCTGCTACTAGGGGGTGACAACGCAGAGGTGGAACAGGGTCTTGATCAGCTATGGTTCGCCAGCCCTGGCGCCAGTATGTCTTCTATGAGTCGCTGATTGCTGAAACGGAAAGAGTCTTCAACTCTTAATTAAATGACCTAAATATGAGAATAGTGCAACATAAAAATGACATAGGATATTACGAAAAATATTGCCTCAGTAAGATAATACGAACAACAATAAATATGATTAAAGGTAAACAGGAACAGGTAAATTGATTGTAGTGTAGGGCAGAACAGGTAAATTGATTGTAGTATAGGGCAGAACAGGTAAATTGATTGTAGTATAGGGCAGAACAGGTAAATTGATTGTAGTGTAGGGCAGAACTCGAGGACTCGATAGTCTGTCGGTCGGTCTTATCATAACAGTACGACAGAATCATGCCACTGCACCTTCCAGTTGTTCCAGTTTGTTGGGTACTCGACACGCAGTGTTGAGAACAAACAATCTTCTTAAATTCCCCCCCCCCCCTCAGGTTAGAAAACAATGTCTACTCTTCGATTGCTCATCATTCTCACACAAAGGGTAAGAAATACATAGGTTGTTTGTGGCACGTGACAGTAACAAACTGTGGAAGTGACCATCTGATACTTGTTAGCAGCTACCACTTTAACAACTAATTACAACTGAATGACATAACGTTTTATAATACCTCTGCCCTCTGTCAACCCGACGGCACCTTTCATCGCATTTTTCTATAAACTCCACGTGGTCACGTACTTCCGTTTCCCAGCCTGCTCGATGTCGACATTTCAAAATCGGTTCCTGAGACGTTTCTGTATTCAAGTCACGTTCTCTTTCTCTCTCTTTCCCTCTTGCACTCCAGTGCCTCACTCACAACTTCTCAGAAGTTCTCTTTCGTTTCAGATTCCGCCATCATGTCCTGCCATTGCCATCGTGATCACCTGCCATCTTGTAGAGTTCTCTTCCATTTTCTTATTCACCACAGCCCTTCATTCTAATAACCAGTAGAACATGTAAAACACTATCTCTAATTTATACTTGTACTCGTATAAGCCTTGAAAGCATCCAAATGACGTACACGCTGTTAAAATTGCATACACTATTTTAAAATGGCGTATACTGTTTTAGAATGACGTAGACTGTTTTTTAAGTGAAAAATAATTAATAATAGACAGCACAATTTCTCCCCCCCCCCCCCTTCTTTCTTACTTATTCCCATATTTTAGAGGATTGAACTGTGTGTGATATGAAACGATTACTGATCAGAAGAAAATGTAATCACCAAGTTCGTGAAGACATTTATTTTGACAGCAGGGCCAGGTCTTTGGAATCAAACTCTATAGAAGTCATGTCCCTATTGACCTGGCCATTTCCGTATGCTCGGAAAGAGAGAGAGAAGGAGAGAGTGCCCATCTGGCACAGATCTTTGTGTAGCGCAACGCATTCACCACGAGATGTTGAATACTGCTATAGCTCAGTCCCAGTGGGGAATGAATGAATAATCTTTATTTTTAAAGGGTAAAGAATTGGGCACGCAGTCCAGTCTTACATCCTGCCCTTCATCACTCCATATTTCATTCTTCCCACACACTCAATTTAATACAAATATACACATTAAATTAGGAAGAAAAAACATATCAAAAGAATGTAAGATTTAATTATTCCATTCAAAGTAAAAGAGAAGAAGTAATTAACCTAATAAAATAGCTCTCACACACATACGCACACAGACATATACATTAAAAATACATTGTAAATACAGATCTTCTAACATATATTTTAAACAAACATTAAAACAATTTCTAACAATATCTAACAAGTTACTTTTCGAACGAACTATGTCATTTTAGTACTTGATGGCTGACGAGTCATGAATTGAGAGAGTGCTGGTTATTCTATGTAGGCTTATAATTGCAATGTATTTTAAATGGTAGGGGAGGGTGTTCCAGAGCTGTACTGCAGAGTATATAAGGCTTTTCTTGTACAGATCAATCCTGGGTTTAAGAAGAAGACAGTTTTTTAAACGCTGGCTATGTTTAGTGTTATACGTAAACAGTGACCACAAGTAAGGCGGAGAATTGTGCGACAGAATTCTGTGAAGAAACTTAACTTTGAGGGGTAGAATTTTGAGTTGTTTGTGTTGATCTACAGTCTGTACTTGGTGTTTGTCACAAATCAGATTTAATGCTCGTTTGTGAAGTGAGTAGAGCATTTTTGTGCTTGAGACTGAGCATCCATCCCAGATTGTGGAACAGTAATCTAAGTGTGTTTGTATGTCTTTGTCGATAAAGTGTTTAATTTTGGCTAGTTGGTAAACTTTCTGTGCAATCAAGTTTGTTAGGTTATGTACGTGAGAATTCCAAGTTAAATGCTGATCAATGATGAGTCCTAAAGTTTTATGTTCATGAACATTTTCTGTTGCCTTAGTCCCAGCACAAAGCTGTAGTGAAGTTTTTGTTGAATTCTGCAGTTTCTGTCTTGTAGTGATGAACATGGATTTTGTTTTTTTGGTGTTTATCACCATACCATTTTTATTACTCCATTTAATCAAACTATTTATATCATTTTGGAGCGTTGTCTGTAGGTTATTGATGTCGTAGTCACTATTGTAAACAGTACAGTCATCAGCGAAAAGATCACATGAAGGGTGCTTTAACTGTAGTGGTAAGTCGTTAATACAGATAGCAAAGAGAAAAGGACCAAGAATGGAGCCTTGAGGAATACCAGTATCAATCACAGAAGAGTCAGATATTTTGTTTCTAAAGCAAACTACTTGTTTTCTAGATGTAATAAATTTTGTTAGGTCAGGGTGCAATCAATAACTTTCCAGCTTTTTTGCAAGAATTTCATGATCAATCATATCGAAGGCTTTCTTGAAATCAACAAAAACAGCAATTTGAGGACGCAACGCAATTTGAGGCAAAGTTGTCCTTTGGACCTCTGCTGTTGATGAACCTCGACGCCCGCAATTTGAGGCAAAGTTGTCCTTTGGACCTCTGCTGTTGATGAACCTCGACGCCCGCAATTTGAGGCAAAGTTGTCCTTTGGACCTCTGCTGTCGATGAACCTCGACTCCCACTTTTTCCAGTGTGTCTGCCTTCCACATCATCCCTACCGGATTTAAACAAGCAGCACCATTTTGCCACGCGTTGTCTGCTCACAACTTTTTCACCACATACCTCGACAAGCTGGTGGTAAACTTCAGCTGCGGTCATGTTCTTAACCTATAGAAATCTAATCACACCACTGACTTCAACAAGAGACCACTTTTTCCAGACATGGCGCCATTTTGATGTGTAACTACGCATCTGTGGCTCCTCATAGCACACAGTTAAAACGTTGACACTTCCACCCACCGCCACCTAGTGATCATCCAGGTAAACAGCGACGTACATCGCTTAACGCGCCTTTAAATTATGGCTCTTGTAACCTTCTTTTCTGATCAACTTACGTACCTGGTCCTTTATCCACCGACAGTCACGTGTGCAGTGTAATCCAGAGTACCTCGCCGTGTCCGCAGATATTCTACTTTTTTTGGGAGGTAACCTGTCCTCAACACACCGTGTCGAGTACCCGTCTTAAAGCCGAATGGACTGGGAGATGCAGCGATTCCTTCCCATTATTTTGTGCCCGTGAATGACCCAGAAGGTGAGTCACTATCGACTCGCCTATTGCCGCTCGCCAGCATAATCAATTGTCATTTCTACTTCTCCTTTAATCATGTCTATGGTTAATCATAACATCATGCCGGGTCATTGGTTTTCTTAATACCCTGTGTAATTTTTTTCTTATTTTCCAACATTGTGGTATATGATATTCTGGCGATTTAACATTTTTTTTTTCTTTAACAAGGCTTTAGGTTTTAAAATTTGCTTTTAATGTTGTTTACGTTCTTTTCATTGTCATGTACTTTAGATTTTAGTTTTGAATCTGCATTTCCTCGCTGTCACTTATAGTTATAGGCAACTGAGTTATTTTAAACGGTTGACAGAAATGTGGTTTATTAGAAGAATGTTGCGAACTCCACGGATAGCTAAAATAACTAATGGAGAATGTTTGAGAAGAGCTGGAGATACAAGAAAATCTTGTAAAAAAAAATTAATAAATAAATAAGAGAGATAGACAATATACTTTCATGGGAAATACAGTGAGAATAGGGGGCAATTAAAATATTATAACAACAGGAAAAAATAGAAGGAAGAAGATCAAGAGAAATGATACTGGACATTCTGACGGGATGGTGTGAGAGGAGATCACCAACTGAGCTAATGGTCTGCATGAAGGATCGTGTACTCTGGAGAAGCATAATAGCCAACGCCAGGCGGCACGCCACCTGATGATGATAAATATTTAAAACATTTTTTTAAAAAATCCTGAATCGACCTGCCGACATGAACACAAATGTAGTAATTCGGGAAAGAATGTAGAAATAAGACTCGGTATGTTATTCTGTTACTTCGGCGCTGTGAGCTATTTGAAGTGGCTGCATTTGCTGCATATGGCAGATCTCTCTCTCTCTCTCTTCTCTCTCTCTCTCTCTCTCTCTTTCTACTCCTTTATCTCTCTCCTTCTCTCGTTCTTCTTTTTCTTCTCTCTTTCTCTTCCTCTTCTTCTTCTTCTTCTCTCTTTCTCTTTCCCTCTCTCCTCCCTTTGTTCTTATTTTTCTTCATCTTTGTTCTTCTCTCTCTCTCTTTTTCTCTCTTCCTCTCTCTCCTTCTCTCGCTCTTCTTCTGCTCTCTCTTCTTTCTCCTCCTCCTATTTCTCTCTCTCTTGCTCTCTCTTCTCTCTCCCTTTCCTTATCTTTTCCTCTGTCTCTCTCTCCTCTTCTTCTTCTTCTCTCTCTCTTCCTCTGTTTCTCTCGCTTTCTCTCGTTCTTCTTCTTCTCTTTATCTCTCTCCCCCTCTTTCTTTCTCGCGTTCTCCCCCCCCCCCCCCCCACAAGCATGGCAAAACTTCAGTTCAGTGGCACATCATTCAACAATTTGAGATAACTGAAGAAACAAACAAAAAAAGAAAAACCCTCTAATGTTGAACCAGTCTTTCTCACCTGCCGCTTGCCATTTTGTTATGTGTTACCTGTGTCGGTTGCTCTCCTCATGTCCGGTGTTCAAAGCTGTAGCTGTCCCACTGACCTTTATTGCTTTCCAGGAGCCTTTTCGTCAGAAAACAACAACAACAACAACAAAATTGACAGAAAAACTTATCATTGCTTGCTCCCAGGTCTCCTTTATATCTCGACATAGATCACGCCCGCTTTCACTGATATCCCACTGCGCTTCTTATAAACACAATGTGTCTCCTGTTAAGACCCACACCAGCAAAATTTTAAAACTGCAACCTGAACATGTCCTAAAGACCGTCAACATTTTGGCAGGGCTCATTTTGATACCGAAAAGAAGGGGGGGGGGGGGAAGGTGTCACTGAATATGAAAGAAAGCACTGAAGGAAGGACACAAAAGTTATACGAAATATAGCCGCCATTTTCCTTTTATCCGGGGAACTAACGAGATGGTCCTTATTATACCCTTTACGGTAATTAAAATTTCACTCTGCAATAAAAGAAACATAACAACACAGATGCAGTTACCCCGTTTGTTACATTCCTTTATCACAAAGCCCTCTCTCTCTCTATATGGCTGACATTATAGGAAATACGATAAAGGAAGCAAAGACCGATGAAAAGTGGAGACAATGAATTTCGGGCTGCGAAATTGGAACTTGGACACTAAATTAATCTCGAGTCTAGAGAAGATTTAGTCTGTTAATTCGTGAAAATTGCAGTTTGCTTTTAGAGCACTTTCCTCCTGTAAAGTTATATGTTGTGAGGTCGTGCCGACCCAGTCTGTTACTGGAGAGGTTAACCAAGGGAGCATAAATG
Organism: Achatina immaculata; assembly: GCA_009760885.1. Classification (NCBI taxonomy): domain Eukaryota; kingdom Metazoa; phylum Mollusca; class Gastropoda; order Stylommatophora; family Achatinidae; genus Lissachatina; species Lissachatina immaculata. The sequence continues at coordinate 47,642,485 of CM019720.1, read as the reverse complement.
ACTAAAACAATCAGTGCCAGCGTGCAATTGAAAGTGGATTGATTAACACAAGGAGCTCACGGAAGCTGTAGTTTCTAACAAGGTAAACTTCAATTACACCTGTGTGGACAAATTACACAAGGTAACTGATGAAAAATAGCTTATCTGTTGACTTTGTTTAATTTTATTTAGTTACCTGCCGTGCTTCTGGTTCTTACCTATGGTAGACAGACAGACAGACAGACAGACAGACAGACAGACAGACAGACAGACAGACAGACAGACAGACAGACAGACAGACAGGCAGGCAGACAGACAGACAGACAGACAGACAGACAGACAGACAGACAGACAGACAGGCAGACAGGCAGGCAGGCAGGCAGGCAGGCAGGCAGGCAGGCAGGCAGGCAGGCAGGCAGGCAGGCAGGCAGGCAGGCAGGCAGGCAGGCAGGCAGAAAGAAAGAAAGAAAGAAAGAAAGAAAGAAAGAAAGAAAGAAAAAGAAAGAAAGAAAGATAGATAGATAGATAGATAGATAGATAGATAGATAGATAGATAGATAGATAGATAGATAGATAGATAGATAGATAGATAGATAGATAGATGGGTGGACGGACGGACGGACGAGCACATAGACAGACAGACAGACAGACAGACAGACAGACAGACAGACAGGCAGGCAGACAGAAAAAGAAAGAGCCACAGGATATCATTCTTAAACCCGCTCTACCCCCCCCCCTTTTTTCACCCCCCAACACACACACAGACACACGAAAATATTGCCACAGTGATACGAACTAAAAACGTCTTTTAAAAAAATGGGAGAAAATACTTACCCTGAAACTATCAATGCTAGGTACCAATTTCATAGAATTCTTGAAATAAAACTAAACGAACTCATTACTGCCCTGAACTCGACACAGATTTCATAACGTCTCAATGTCGGCCTATGTTAGTACCGGAATGCATGAGAACAAGCCACCCCAGTTGTTTTGCTTTACAAGACACATTGTCCTAACCGGCTACTTATTTCCTTCACTTTGTCAACTTTATCAAGCATTTGTAATATTTCATACTGGCTTGACTTAACGTTGCTACACACGGAATGGTTTCAGTATTTCATTCAAACTTTGTAAAAAAAGATTAAATTATCTTAATTGTAAATATACTTTATAGTTAATATTTTACCATTTAGAATTTTATGTAGTCTTATAGAATCTAAATGATTCTATTTTCATTGTAAATATAATTTATATTTAATATTTTACCATTTAGAATTTTATGTAGTCTCATAGAATCTAAATGATTCTATTTTCATTGTAAATATACTTTATATTTAATATTTTACCATTTAGAATTTTATTAGTCTTATAGAATATAATGATTCTTTTTTCATTGTAAATATACTTTATATTTAACATTTTACCGTATAGAATCTTATATAGACTTATAGAATCTAAATGATTTTATTTTCATGTGTGGAAATTTGTATCAGTCCTTAATAAATCCTGTCTTAGAAAAAAAAATATAGTTTATATACATTTTTTTATTTAAAAAAAAAAGAAAACAAAAAATACTGATTGTTGAAAAACACTCTCCTTGCACTTTTATAATTCCGTGCTGCCATTTTTATAACTCCATTTAGAGAGCACTTTCCGGGAAGACCACTCTCGCTTGTCGGCAAATAAAAACTAGAGTGAACTCTCCGAACGCTGTTTCTAGGTAACGGGTATTGCTGGTCTCAGTGTTTTGCTTCAGTAACCGCGCTTTCATCTGGCACAAAACTCGATGTACTCTTCGTACCTGATCCGGCTGTTTTAACACGTCATTTCTTCACTGAAATTTTAAACGCGATGTTTTGTTTGCAGTTAGAAAAATCAACAGCTAGCGGGTAAAAGTGGTGCTAGCAAATAAAAGGTGGAGAGAGGTATGTGGTTCAGTTTTTGCACACAAAAAGAAAAGATGGAAAGAGTGAGAAAACCGGTAAGGAATGAGAGTAGAGGAAGGTAGAATGAGCGCGTATAAATGAAGAACAGACAACAATCCAATATTGTGGCAAATGCCTTTTTTTTTTTTCAAGGACCGCATTAAAAAAAAAAAGCTACAAAAAATAAAATTAAACACTTAGCTCTTTTGATATTCTCCTTGTAAGAGGCCTACTTTTAGCTCTTTTGATATTCTTCCTTGTAAGATGCCTACTTTTAGCTCTTTTGATATTCTCCTTGTAAGATGCCTACTTTTAGCTCTTTTGATATTCTCCTTGTAAGATGCCTACTTTCCGCACGCCTCATCTTCTTTTTTTTTCGTAAAACTGAACCGCACACCCGTGTCTATCTTTGTCGTATGCAAGTTATGCTATATATAAGGCAACATATTCTAAGAACAAGTTTGTCTTTGTTACGAAAAGAAAAGTTTCATCTTCCATATACTTTTATATATATATATATATATATATATATATATGACTTAAGGCAATGATAAAATAGTTACATTCAACATCATTTAACCAATTACGGGTGCTTTTTCATGGTGACCCAACTGTGAAACACCCGCGCTTTGGATCGAGGAGGCGTACGATCGTGACTGAAACATAATCGTCCACGAGTTGGTAGTGTGCTGTTTCCATGGTCAGCGATATGTGACTGACCGTTCTTGTTCATTCGTATAGGAGGCATGGCCGGGGTTAGTTTGCGGGAGCCGTGTTCTTGGTATGTATGATTGTATTTGTGCAGTTCTGATATACAGATAAGTATAATATAAGTCCGTGAAACATTTCAAAACTTCGCAAGAAAGAAACTACGTTACGGGTCATGATAATTCTTGTGCCAAGAGAGAGGGAGAAACAGAGAGAAACTCTTCAAGCTTTTTTTTTAAAAAGCCCCCGCACAGAGCTCGCTTGGTTTGCCGCTAGAAGGCAGCAGTAGCAAATATGACGTTCGGTAAACGTGAGCAGCCATTTTGTGATTTGGAATAGCAAGAACCTCGTCGGTTGTGACTGTGCAGCCACGATTTCGATCTGAATTCCAGAAAGCAGCACCTGTTTTTAACAGTATCAAGAAGTGGTATTCAAAATTTCAGGATGAAGGCTGTCTGTGCACAGCTCCTCGGCAGGGACGTCCAGGACCACGTGAAGAAACCGTGAATCGTGTTAGAGAAGCCTACCAGCGAAGCCCTTGTAAGTCCGCTACACGGAGAATTCGCCATACTGCTGATTGCGAAAATCCTAGCTGTAAAGTTGCATGTACATATATATATATATATATGATTTGGAAAGATTGATTGTTCCGGCGATGATCTCTACCCGTGCCCATCTTATATGATGTCAGTGCTCGGTGTAAGTTTGATGTAAGCTTGATTTAATGTGCCAAATAATGTGCTCAGGTTCCTTTTAATCGACTATTTATTGAATATGCCGTGTTATGCTATGCTTTCATCTTGATCATCATTTCACAAACCTTGATTAATTTTACATGTATGATCTTATATGCTCGTTGCAACGCGCACTGAATATCAAGAATGTCATTCATGTTGATTGTCACACGTTTCATGCATAGTGATTATTATATGTACTCGTATGTTGTTGATATGCCATTCATTCACATTGATTATGCGCTTTGCTCTCACATTGATTGTAATGTGTGTATGCCATGTCAAGCAGTTGGTCGCGAGATTTTTCATGTTTCATTGTTGTGACGTATCATGATTGCTGTTGAAGAAATACTTGATGATTGAGTGCCAATTGCACACGTGTTCCTTGTGGGGGCCTTTGATTAAGGGCCCAGTAATTACTGGGATGTATTTTCCATGGGTAATATTGCAGACCAGCTGATGTTCATTACTGCATATTATGAGACATGAGATATTACTGCATTGTGAATCATCATTGATGACAACTTACGAAACAAATAAAGCAGCTGAAAAGTATATATCAATGAGGGAAAACTGGAAGCAGTGGAGAGTTTTGAATATCTTGGATCATTACAAACTAATAATTGAAATACAATGAGGAAAATTAAAAGGAGAACATCTATCGCTCTTCAGAAAGTAAAACAACTAAAGAAGCTGTGAATAGGAACAGACAGAACTAAAGATTTTTAAGGGCATACATCTTTCCCATCGCAATATATGCCTATGAGACCTGGACACTTAACAAAACCGCTGAGAAACAAATAAATGCCTTTGAATGCAAATGCTACAGAAGAGTCATTCAAATATCATGGACACAAAAAAGAACATATATATATATATATATATATATATCACAAGAACTTAATATTGAAAAAGGCTGGCTGGTAAAGAAGATTAAAGAAAGAAAACTTAAATAATTTTGGACACATTATGACTTCATGATAATCTAGAGAAGACCGTCTTGGAAGGATACATAGTAGGAAAAAGAGAGGAAGATCAAGGCGAAAATGGCTGCAAGACATAGTTGATAATCTGCAAATGGATGCATCAGCAGCAGGGCATCTAGCTTTAAAACCGATATTCCTAAAGGAGAGCTGTTAGAGGGGACAAAGTTCATGCAAATGACTGACTGACTGACTGAATCAGCATCCATATGGAATCATTTATCATTTAATATCATTGATTAGCGTTCTTGTTGTTAGGCTGGTTGCTATTGCCAGTTGTTTTGTTATTGTTGGCGTCTAGTCTTTGTGTGATTAAATAATGTGCTACTTGACCACAAGCGTATTGATTCCTATTCCACATATTATATTTGTTATGTGTGTTGAATGTCAGATCCTTCAGCAGTGATATGATTTATTACATTAAGCATACAACAGACGAAGGAAGAATCTTGAGAACATATGGCATTCAAGTGTTATAAGCACAGAAACCAAGTTAAGACTATTCAATTCAAATGTAATATCCACTCTCATTTATGCATGCGAAATCTGCAAAACAACTAAAGAAATAGACAAGAAATTAGACTCTTTTGAAAACAAATACCTAAGGAAAATACTCGGCATCAAGTGGAACAAATTCCAGAACAACGCAGAGATAAGATAGATAAGCGAACAACAACCAGTCTCATGGGTGATGAGGAAAAGGAGATGGACATATGTTGGTCACGCGATGAGAAGAAACAATCAGAGAATGCCCAAACAAGCTATCAAGTGGAACACAGAGCCGAAGAAAAAGAACTGCCTCTTTTTCTTCGGCCTGTTGTGTTCCACTTGAAACTCTAATGAAACCACGGGAAACTCTAATGAGGACATTGTTAAGAGAGCCCAAATCAATAGACATAAAATCCCTTGATGAGGTTGAAAAGCTCACCGAAAATAGGAAAAATTGGCGAACTACCTTACTATGTGACGAGAAGGATATAAGATATAAGATAAGATACAACAGACCAAGGAAGAGGAACCTGTGATAAATTACATGGAATACAGAATTATCCCTCTAGGTAGTTTGTACAAGTAATGGGGATTAATTTTGGTTCATTGTCCATTTTCCCCACACATAAATTCCTCCAAATGAATATTTTGTTAAACTTGCACCAATCAAGTTTACAAAACTTGACCATACAAAATTATACTTCTCTCTCTCTCTCTCTGAACCTTAAGTGCCCAGGGCACATGGGGCTTCCGCAAGGGTTTTCCACAAATGCCTGTCCTTCGCCTTTTTTTCTGCTCTTGCCCAGGTGAGCCCTCTATTGCTCAACATCCTTTCTGTTGTTCTTCTCCATGTCTCTTTTGGTCTACCCTTAATTCTGTTCCCCTGTGGTGTCCATCTTAGTGCTATTTTTGGTAGTGAGTTGTCAGTCATTCGGAGCACATGTCCCAACCATCGCTAGCGTCTTTCCTCAATAATTGTTGTCAGTGGTTTCATCTGCATTTCTGCTAATAAGATGTTATTTCTTATGGCCATAAGAAAATTATACATATCACTTTTTAAATAATACATTTTTCGAGATATTATAAAATACTCGAAACATTAAGGAAGAAAATTAAAAAAAAACATTTAAATGAACAGTAGCAAGTTTGGGTTGTCGTTTTAATATTTAGATTTGAAATATAAATTAGAAGGAGTTTTCCCGAGTTACATCTCCTAACTGACAGAAATATCTTTAAAGGAGCAAAGACGCTGTACGATGTGCAATCAGCTACCCATTGTTCTCATGCTAGCGTCAGGGTTGGCGAACCATAGCTGACCAAGACCCTGCCCCACTTCTACCAGTTAAGCGGCAGTGATCGCAATAATCCTCGTGGTTGTATAGTCTGCCGAAGAAGCATTGCACGTCCCCTGCTTTTTAGCTCTAGTTAAGAACTGAAAAAAAAAATGTATATCTGTCATAACTCGTTTCCGTTTGAAAACGATGCTGTCGCTCAATAGCTTCACTACATCGGCTGCAAATAACATCAAGTTCGCAGTTCCAACAAGAAGAAGAAGAAGAATAGAATTCTTGAAGTATGCTGTTATTTCATTTTTGGTCTACTTCATGGCCTCCTTCGCACCAAAGATTGGCCATATAATACTTGTTTAGAGATACTGTTGCCATTCATGCTTGAAGTCTTCTTCCTTTTCTGCGTTCGAGGTTGCTGGTCACATCATATTCTGATCCCTGTCGACAAGGCAAACCCGCAGTCCTCTCCAGATCCAAGATAGGAGCCCCAAAGCTTTTGCCCCAAGCTCATGCCTTCTAGCCATGTCTCACGCCTCAGGTCTGCATGGTTTGGGCACTCTTGAAAGATATGTTCTGGAGTCTGGACTCCACTACCACATGGACACTCGTCTATGTGAGACATTTTGAGTCGATGTTGGTAGCTTAGTAGTCTGCTGTGGCCTGTTTTTCGATTCTTGGATCGAGGCGCAACCTTCTTAATATTCCCTTGAAGATTGTTGTCATTGCTAATGAAAGCACGCTTCAGTACCTCGGAATTTCGCACTCTGTCCTTCTATATATATGAAAATATGGGCACTAACACCATATCCCTATGTGCCTCTGAGGCATGACTGAATTACCTTTACCTTATAAATTTTATGAGCATGTATGGGGTTGTCCCGAATGCTCTGAAGGCGGAATCTGAACTTTGAACTTTTAACAAATAGTTATTCTTTACTTCACTTTAAATAAATTACAATACAATAATCTACAAAATTATCATCATCATCATCATCTTCTTCTTCTTCTTCTTCAGCTTTCCGAGCCATTAAGGCTCACAGCTGCATATACAGTTCACCCCTTCTCTCAAATTCCTCGTTATTCCTAATCTTTTCTCTCCAGTTGGTGACACCAACTTCATGTATATCCTCTTTCACTTTGTCTCTTTATCTCTGTTACGGTTTATCTCTCCGCCTTGTTCCCTTCATCTGCTTTACATACATCAGTTTCATTTATCTGTTCTCTTCCATTCTTTCTATATAACCCAGCCCCAGCACAGCCTGTTCTGTTTCACAACATTTAAAACATTTATAATCCGCTGTGATTTGAATAAGCTGTTAATTTCTGTGTTCTTTCCAGATTCCCATTAGACAAAATTAAAATGATCAGGGAAAAAATGGAACGGAAAATGAGAGAAAGAAGAGAAAATCGAAGTGGAAGAAATGCAAATGGCCATCATAAATAATAAATTGTAAACATTTATTTCTACATGAGATCTGAGACGACTGCGTCAGATGTTGAGGAGTCGTCATAACTCCCCCCCCCCCCGTGCCAGAAGCAACGAAGACCCTACTCTGCCTCTATTCTGTTATCGTGATTAAGGGCTTATGTAATGGAGCTAGTCAGCCGGCGGGTGGAGGATAGACATCTTCAGGATAGAATGCTGAGAATTTCCCTTCTTAGCCACGGAACCGGAAGTCAGAAAGACTAGGGGTCCATTTGTAATCTTAAAAAAAAACGTAACAAGGGAAAAAAACTGGATGAAATAAGACTAGACTCAAGAGAGAGAGAGAGAGAGAGAGAGAGAGAGAGAAAGAGAGAGAGTGAGAGAGAGAGAGAGAAAGAGAGAGAGAGAGTTTCTAACAAAATATTTCGTGCGAAGAACAGATAAAACATATAACAATGGCGCGTTTGCACCAGATTAATCTCTTATTCTGTGTTTACTCACCTTTCCTCTCTCTCTCTCTCTCTCTCTCTCTCTCTCTCTCTCTAACACACACACACAACCACACCTTCAGCACCATTAGCTTGTCCCTTATATCTGTCTTACGACGCATCTAAAGAACTGTTTCTAGATTCGCATTTTGAGAGGGACTTAACAAGGGCACAAATGTTCGCTGGGTATTATAAAAGAAAATATATAAACTAGGAAACAAGTAGGGCACCTTTATTACTTAACGATTACAAAGTTGTGACGTTTTGGCATGAGCCTTAATCATACAAAAACATACAGAATGAAGAAACAGAGAGAGGAGATAAAGTATAGATTCACGTGGATGCTATATTTAAAAATTAATAACGAATAGAGCATTTAACTGTAACTTGTAAGAAGATGTGGCTTGTCCAAAGCTGTGTGTCAGAAATGGGCATAGTAGGGCGTAGAGACTGTTTAAATGGAGACCTGTGATGTGTGGTCGGTGGGTCGTAACTGGGGGTGGTGGGTGGGGAAACCGTGAGGGGGGGGGGAAGAGAGTGGTACAATGTTAACCTAGCCAGGAGAAGGTGAAAGAGATGATTATAGTTAGGGTTGAGGGATTGTAATGTGGTGCTGTGAGGAGGTTCTGAACTATGTGTAATAAGTGAGAAGGGACTGGAGTTTAGAAGAGAGTAATTATAATTGTTGCAGAGGAGAATTTTAGGTGGGGCTGGAATAGCGAGTTTAACCCGTGTGGTTCTAGCGTCCCATAATCCTGAATGTAGCGGTTCTCGAGCGCTAGGCGGATTGTGTCATCTGCGCGACATTGTTTGATGGCTGTTACCACATTTGCCTCTGTGGTTTGATAGACTTCATTCATTCATTTGCTTGTCCCTTGCTGAACTTTGCCTCCCTAACAGCACTCCTGTAGGCCTCTCGGTTGTGAGCAAGAAGGCCTGCTGCTGATGCATCCATTTGCAGATCATCAACGATGTCTTGTAGTCATCTTCGCCTTGGTTTTCCTCTTTCTTTTTCCCATTATGTACCCTTCCAAGACGGTCTTCTCTAGATTATCATGACATTTAATGTGTCCAAAATAAATATTTAAGTCTTTCTCTGTTCTTGATCTTTCCTTCCCAATTGTCGATTCCAAGAGCGTGTATATCTTCTTCTATGTTGTCTCACCATCATCGTCTAGGTCTTCTTTTTGGTCTTTCTTCTTTCATCACTTCTGTATAGCCCATCTTTGTTTGTCCATCCTCCTCCATTCATTCTAAATACCCGCCCCACCTCAGTCAGTTGTTATGGTTGTTATTAACGTAGAGTTAAACAATATGTAATGTGGTATTCTCTCTCTCTCTCTCTCTCTTTCTCTTAACCTTAAGTGCTCAGGACACATAGATCTTTCACTAGGGTTTTCCACAAATGCCTGTCCTTTGCCTTTTTTCCGTTTTTGCCCAGGTGAGCTCTCTGTTGCTCAAATCCTCTCTTTTGTTCTTCTCCATGTCTCTTTTGGTCTGCTCTTACTTCTTTTTCCCCTGTGGTGTCCATCTTAGTGCTATTTTTGGTAGTGAGTTGTCAGTCATTCGGAGCACATGTCCTGACCATTGCCAGCGTCTTTCCTCAATAATTGCTGTCAGTGACTTCATCTGCATTTCTGCCAGCAAGATATTTCTTACGGTGTTTGGCCAAAATATTTTTCTAATTCTTCATATACATTTAGCTTGGAAAGAATTCAACTTGTTTTCTATGGTTTTGGTGATTTTCCAGCATTCACTTCTATAGAGTAGTACATCATCATCATCATCATCATCGTCATCGTCATCATCGTCATCATCATCATCATCATCAACGTCATCATGTGCCTTGCCGACTGGCGTTGGCTATTATGCTTCTCCAAAGTACACGATCCTTCAAGCAGGCCGTCAGCTCAGTTGGTGATCTCTTCTCACAACATCCCGTCAGACTGCCCAGTATCATTTCTCTTGGTCTTCCTCTGGATCTTCTTCCCTCTATTTTTCCTGGTGTTATAATATTTTCAATGCCCCCTCTTCTCATTGCATGTCCTATGAAAGTAAATTGTCTCTCTCTTATTTTTTGACAAGATGTTTTGTCTCTCCAGCTCTTCTCATACATTCTTCATTAGTTATTTTTGCTGTCCAGGGGATTCGCAACATTCTAATAAACCACACTTCTGCTGCTTCCAATGATTTTTGTGCAGACTTGCCTATTGTCCATGATTCACTTCCATATAACAAGATAGGTTCAACATAGCATGGACTCGTTTTCTAACATTCATTGATAAGGATGTGTTGGATAATATGTTTCTCATTCTCTGAAATGCAGTCTTTGCTTGGCCTATTCTGTTTCTAATTTTTGTTCTGCATTTCCCATCTGAAGTTATTACTGCTCCAAGGTATTTGAATTTCTGCACCTGCTTTAGAATAGTTCCGTTTAATTTTATACTACATGCTAGTGGATTCTGTTTCTTAGATATAACCATAGTCTCTGTCTTTTTGATATTCAAAATAAGGCCTTTCTGTTCACTTTCTTTGGCAACTTTATCCAAGAGATTTTGCAGGTCTTGTTGGTTCTCAGCTATCAGTACTGTGTCGTCAGCATACCGAAGGATGTTAATATTGTGTCCTCCAATTTTTATGCCTGGTTCTGTGATGATCGTTCTTAGAATATTCTCGCTGTACAGAGAAAAAAGGTCTGGAGATTGTACACATCCTTGTCGCACCCCTTGTTTAAAGCAGAGTAGTACACTTAGTACATTACTTTTAAATATTATGATTTTCGTCTTCATGCTTAGTTTTTTAGACTTCCATATTGTCTGCAGCCTTCTATATGTACATAAAAGAAAACAGACGCAGACAAAAAAATGTAAAAAGCAAAAGGTCGGTTGAAAGAAGAAGAAGAAGAAGAAGAAGAAGAAGAAGAAGAAGAAGAAGGGACGAGGAAGAAGTTTCGTTTTGTTTTCTATGTTCATAATAGCTTCACTGTAATCATACTCCTATATATGATTGGTAACCACATTGCAATTACCTCGTCAGAACAGGTGTCTCAGTCTGCACAGATATTACAATAGCCTGCGCCAATGTCTGTGGTAGATTTTTCCCCTAGAATTTTTCCCAGGCCGTCCGGCCTATTCTCTTGTGCAAGTCCCAACTGCCTAGGGCATTTTTAAAGTGCGTGTCCATGAACGTGGACGTTCGGACTCGCTACCCAGACACCAGGTGAATTTATTGCCAGACAACGGGAATTTATTGCCGGACCAGGAGAAACTCACTGCCATTTTTTGTAAGATTCCAACCCTTTACCAAGAACACTCGAGGTGAACGTCTAAACTCATGACCAAGAATACTCGAGGTGAATGTCTAAACTCATGACCAAGAATACTCAAGGTGAATGTCTAAACTCATGACCAAGAACACTCGAGGTGAATGTCTAAACTCATGACCAAGAATACTCGAAGTGAATGTCTAAACTCATGACCAAGAACACTCAAGGTGAATGTCTAAACTCATGACCAAGAATACTCGAGGTGAATGTCTAAACTCATGACCAAGAACACTTCAGGTGAACGTCTAAACCAATGATCAAGAGCACTCGAGGTGAACGTCTTTACCATTGACCAGCCAGTCTCCAGACGACGAGCAAGAAGAATGACGAGAAAAAGGAGGAGAAAAGAAATAAGGATAAAACCATCAGAAAGAGTAACTAAAGAAAACATAGAAAAATAAGGAAAAAAGGAATCTGTTAAACATTTCAAAAATTCACAACAAATAAACTACGTAGCAGATCATGAATATTCTTACGCCAAGAAAGAGATAAGTTCTCCGTGTTTCTTGTAAATAACTCCCGCATACAATGCTCCCGTGGTTTGCCGCTAGGAGGGAGCAGTAGCAAATATGGCGTTCAGTAAACGTGAGCAGTCAATATGTGTTTTGGAATACGCAAGAACCTCTTCCGTTGTGACTGTGCAGCGACGTTTTCGATCTGAATTCCAGAAGGCAGTACTTGTTTTCAACAGTATCAAGAAGTGGTATGCGTAATTCCAGGATGAAGGCTATCTGTGCACAGCTCCTCGGCAGGGACGTCCAGGACCAAGCGAAGGAACCGTGAATCGTGTTAGAGAAGCCTACCAGCGAAACCCTCACCTTCACAAGGTGAATTTTTTCCAGACTAAATGTTTACAAAGAATTAGAAGAATATTTTGGCCAAACACTGTAAGAAATAACATCTTGTTGGCAGAGATGCAGATGAAGACACACTGACACCACTAATTGAGGAAAGACGCTGGAGATGATTGGGACATGTGCTCCAAATGACTGACAACTCACTACCAAAAATAGCACTAAGATAAAAAACGAAGAGGATGTTGAGCAACAGAGGTTTCACTTGGGCAAGAGCGGAAAAAAGGCAAAAGATAGGGGCTTGTGGAAAAGTCTTGCAGAAGCCCAATGTGCCCAATATATATATACACACATACATACATACATACATACATACATACATACATACATACATACATACATACACACGAAGGTGCCAGTGAAGAACAGTACGAAAGGGATGAATAATGCAAATTTTAAAAATAAAAAAAATTAAAGAGAACAAAAAAGAGAAGACAAACACCCCACCCCCAAGCAAATATGAGAGTCATACCGAAAGTCGTGAGTGAAGATTTATTTTTTAATCAGAATTTATAGACAGAAAATATAAATGTATCACCTTAAACTGCATCCTTTGCACTTCATGTAGAGGTCACATGACATTATCATCATGTGACACGTGACCATACGGAGCATAAACGAAATGGCGGTTGCTGAAGTTTCGTTTCATCAACGTGCTGTTATTGAGTTCCTCGTTAAATACGAAATCCCCACTGCTGAAATTCACCAAATACTTCATGTTAAATAAGAAATCCCCACTGCTGAAATTCACCAAATACTTCATGTTAAATAAGAAATCCCCGCTGCTGAAATTCACCAACTACTTCATCTTGCTTATGGAGATGTGTGTATGGGTGCTAGCAGTGTCAGGAGCTGGGTGAAACATTTTAAAGATGGAAATACAAGCATCGAAGATATGCCTCACAGCGGTCGCCCTCGAACTGCCTCCACTAAACGCAACGTGGAAAGGATTGACGACGTCATTAAAGATGATGTGTCACAGTTTCTGAAATCGCTGTAAATCCTGAAATAGGACACAGTGCAGTACAGGAAATAATTGAAACCCTAGGCTATAGAAAGGTTTGTGCCAGCTGGGTCCCACAGGAGAGCGTCCAGAAAGCAGTGCTTCTGCGCCGTCGGTCAACTGGAACGGAATTCTACCGGAAGGGTAATTTCAACGTGCAGAGCGATGGGAAAATGTGTGCAGAGAAATGGAGATTATGTTGAAAAATGAAGAAAAGGATGTAAATTAAGGTGACCCATTTATATTTTCTCTATCTATAAATTCTGATTTTTAAAACAAAATTTTGCTCACTACTTTCGGTATGACCCTTGTACGTCTTGGAAAGCTAGAGACAATATTGCTTAAAAAAATGGTAGGATGCTGCCGCCATTATTTCACCCTATTCATGTCCATCCATCTCTTGTGAAAGAAGATCTCAGCACAGCTTGTCCCCTGACGATCAACCAGAAAGATGATAAAACTGACCATGAATCTACCTTGAGGTTTAGCAGCGCCACACATGAACTTTTTAATGTACAACAAAGACCGTGCCCCACTCCAGAAGAAACGGTACAACTACTGGACAATCTCCCGTTGATTCTGCCAAAAACTGTCAATGGAGAGATGTGATAGATATCGAGTAATTTTCTTAATGGAGGCATTGGGTAGAAATCTAGTAACTTTATCACTGGAGACATGTGGCAGGAATTTAGTAACTTTATCACTGGAGACATGTGGCAAAAACTGAGTAACTTTATCACTGGAGACATGTGGCAAAAACTTAGTAACTTTATCACTGGAGACATGTGGCAGAAATTTAGTAACTTTATTACTGGAGACATGTGGCAGAATTGTAATAACTTTATCACTGGAGACTTGTGGCAGAAATTTAGTAACTTTATCACTGGAGACATGTGGCAGAAATTTACTAACTTTATCAGTGGAGGCAAGTGACAGAAATTGAGTAACTTTATCAATGAAAGCTTGTAGTAGAAATCTAGTAACTATCAATGAAAGCATATAGTTGAAGTCCAGTAACTTTATCAGTGAAAGCATGTAGTAGAAGTCCCATAACTTTATCAGTGAAAGCATGTAGTAGAAGTTCAGTAACTTTATCAATGAAAGTACGTACAGAAACCTACAAGCTTTATCAGAAAACTAATAGAAAACTAATGCTTCCCTAAGGGGGAATGTGACAGAGACATAGGAACGTTCTCAATGAAGCGTGTAGACAACTACCAGCTCAATAATGACGCAATAACGGAGATAACGTAGCCGCGCTCTTGATGAAGGGATGTAGCAGAAATCTAGATGCGTTTTCAATAAAGGCGTGGAACAGAAATATAGTGTGTTTTCAATGGAGGCGTGTAACAGAAATCTAGGTGCGTTTTTAATAGAGGATTATGACAGAAATCTAGTAACATTCTTATAACAGAGGTGCGACAGCCAGTCAGTTTTTAAAAATTGGACAACTTTTGATAAGATTGTAGTTACTGTTTTCACGATATTCCATTCTTATTCCATGATGATTTTATCATTTACATTTTGTTTAAAGGTTTGCTGATGTACCTGCGTGGGTTAGGGACCGCTCTGGGACCTAATGTCTGAGGTTGCTAGCACAAAGGCATTGGCCCCGATGCATGAAACCAGAGTAAATTCACTTCCTTTCTCGTGATTCTAATCCGTGATTCCCGAAAGAGCTGAGCTTAAGATGAGGGTCACGGTGTCCATTACTTTGATTCAGTGACTTAGAAAACACAGTCTAGTAGATCTATCGCACGATTCTATCAACATCCAAAAAAAAAATCAGTATTTCAAATAATAAGCTATACCGTAAGTTTCCACAGAATTTTTGTGAGATATATAAAGTATCTCAGAAAATGAAACTTTGAGATATAGAAAACATCTATTTCGTACGAACTATATGATGTAACTTAACGTGAAGGGTGAAAGATCAAATCCAGCTTTACTGATATATAATTGTAGTAGCATTTTGTCACCTTAGACGTCAGCCTGCATCATATGGACAGTTATACAGAGAGAAACGACTTGCCCACGCTGAAAGTTTCCACATCCCGGCTCTGCCAGTCAGTTCCAGAGAAGGACAAGATCTGAAAATCTAGCAGAGTAGCAAGGGAAAGGGGGAGGGGAGGGAAGAGAGAGATGCCAGTAGATGGTCAGCCTGAAGAAACTCACCACAAACTGCTGTAAGGTCTACCTATTCGGGTTTTTTTTTTTCAAAGGCCGCAGTCTTCCACTCTCCTGAGCCATCTAAAAGGCAGTTTGCTTTGACAGAGAGTGGTAGTACCGCTTACAGCCATACTTTAGTAGATGGAGGCGTACGGTTAAGTTTTCCAACAAGATAGAAAGACTGAGGAAAGTAGGCAGAAATAAGAACGGCAGAAAGCAAGATGAGCACGTATAAATAAAGAACATACAACAGTCCTATATTTCGGCAAGTGTTTTCCAAGTTCATTCATTCATTTGCATGTCCCTTGCGGAACTTTGCATCCCAAACAGCACTCCTATAGGCCTCTCGGTTGTAAGTATGATGGCATGCTACTGATGCATCCATTTACAGATCATCAACGATGTCTTACAGCCATCTTCGCCATGATCTTCCTCTCTTTCTTTTTCTCATTATGTACCCTCCCAATACGGTCTTCTATACATTATCATGACGTTTAATGTGTCCAAAACTATTTAAGTTTTCTTTCTTTAATCCTCTTTACTAGCCAGCCTTCTTCAATATTAACTCCTTGTAGTATGGATATATTTGTTCTTTTTTATGTCCATGATATTTGAAGAACTCTTCTGTAGCATTTACATTCAAAGCCATTTATGTGTTTCTCAGCTGTTTTGTTAAGTGTCCAGGTCTCACAGGCATATGTTGCGATGGGAAAGATGCATGCCCTTACAAATCTTTTTTTGTAGTCTTTTCCAAGTATCACATGTAAAAATAACACAACAGATGAAAACGCAAAAAATAGGTGAACAATTAAACGCCTTTTTTATCCTCCATGTTGTCTCAGGTCTCGGCAGTGACCCCTAGGCTCTAAAACTGGGCACCAGAGAAACCTGAGAAAGTAAATGCGGCCAGGTGTGATACTGACCACATCAGACTTTCATTTGCCGAAGGTTGTGGAAACACTGGCCTAACACCGCATCCCCAACATGCCTTAATGGTATTTAAACGTGAATTTTTACCTTTACCTCTTATCTCTT